>CP125977.1:315715627-318225141 GCA_030063025.1 Avena longiglumis
TATCAAATCAAGTAGTAAATAGAACTTTGTCTACTATGTTACGGGCTGTTTTAAAGAAGAACTTAAAATTGTGGGAAGAGTGTTTACCTCATATAGAATTTGCTTATAATCGTTCATTGCATTCTACCACAAAGATGTGCCCATTTGAGATTGTGTATGGTTTTGTTCCTCGCACCTATTGATTTATTGCCTTTACCTTCTTCTGCAACATAATTTGGATGCTACACAACGCTGAAATGATATTAAATTTGCATAAGACTACTAAAGATAACATTGAACACATGAATGCTAAGTATAAACTTGCTGGGATAAAGGGAGAAAGCATGTTGTGTTTGATGTTGGCGATCTTGTTTGGTTACATTTGCGTAAAGATCGCTTTTCCGATTTACGCAAGTCTAAGTTAATGCCACGTGTCAATTGGTCCCTTTAAGGTGTTAGAAAGAATCAATGATAATGCATATAAACTTGAGTTGCCCTGCAGACTTTGGTACGGTTAGTCCTACATTTAACATTGCATTTGAAGCCTTACTTTGGTGAGGAAGATGAGATTGCGCCGAGGACGACTTCAATTCAAGAAGGGAGCATGATGTGGACATCCCTACTATTGATACAACCGTTGTACCTACAAAGAACACACATACAAGGACCCATCACAAGATCTCGTACAAACAACTTAACTATCAGTACTTTCGCTTTTGGAACTATTCCTTACATACATGAGAATATGATGCCTAAGTCGATACATTTCTTACTCTAGGAATGATGGACCAAGCATGGATGAGAGGGACAAGCATTGGAGCATGGCCATGCATGGAGATGGTAGCAAGCATGTGATGATCCAAGAGAAGGCCACGGATGAAGATTTCTAACTTTGAGGCCACCGTAATGGAGAAAGAAGGCTTGGACGAAATATTCAAGATCAATACTTTACGAATTCGTCCATAGCATAATATGGTGTCATGACACCTTTATTTTGGGCCAGCCCATGTAATTTTCGCAGTTTTTAGTTAGCCACTTTTAGAGTCCAGATTTGAGGGAAAAGGACTTTTAGGTTGGATTCGCCACCACTTCCTTGGCTGGCCGAAACCCCACCTTTTCGCCTCTTAACACGCCTCCATAGCCGAACCTTTAGACTCGGATTTTGTTTAGACATTGTTAGCCATAGTCGCAACTTCAAGGCTCGAGCGCCGCAGAGGCCTCTTGTACTGCACCTATTCGTGATCCCACCTCTTTCAATAAAGTTTTCCTCTTAACCGCAATATCTTGATTGCAATATTGGTTCTTACTTGTTCTCAATTTCGTAGGAATTAAGACCTCGCCGGTCAGCCGATCGTATTCACGCAGATCGGTAACCTCCGTGAGATTGGCCTAGCGATTGCATTGGCGCCGTTTCGCACGCAGTAATCGGATCGCCAAGCCGAACTCCACCAAATCGATTATCGCCATCTCATCGAAAGATCGGACACCTTTGCCCTATCACAAACCGTCATTGGAACCACGTCACATTCCACCGTGTCCTTGTAGTGCCCAATGGAGAACGTCACCGAGACGGTGTGCTTGATCTTGACGGATCCTTGGTCACTTAGCCATTGGATATGGTAGGGGTGTCTATGTGGATGAAGGGTGAGGTTGAGTTTCTCACACAATTCCATGCTTGCAAGGTTGTGGCAACTCCCACCATCGATGATAACTTTGATGGACTTCCCATTGATGCCGGCACGAGTTTGGAAGATGTTCGAGCGTTGGTCTTCACTTTCATTGGCTTGGGTAGTTAAGACCCTTGTGACCACAAGCGATGGACTTGCGTCATGCGCACACAAGAGAAGTTCTTGGTCCTCTTCCAAGTGTTGCCTTGCCATGGCTTCCTTGACCCTTGCATCAAACTCTTCTTCACTCAAGTATTCTACATCGCTGTTGTCATGGATGAACAAAACTTTCTTGTTTCCACATGCATTCGACTTGTGCCCTTTGCCTCCACACTTGTAGCATTAACCATTGAATGGTTGATCATCCCTTGTGTTTTTGCCACTTGGGGGCTGTTTTCCTTGAGGGAGAGTTGGCTTGAAGGGAAGCTTGGTGGTACTTGAGGAGCTTCCACTTGGAGTTGTTGGAGTAGTGGTTGACGCTTGCTTGAAGGTGAAGTACGTCTTTGGCTTGTTGTACTTGATGTCCTCTTGCACTTGACGCTCGGCCTTTGAAGCGATGTGCACAAGCTCAACCATGTTGTTGTACTTTTGGAACTCGGTGATGCGCTTGATGGGATGGTTCAAGCCATTGAGGAAGCGTGCCATTGTTTTTTCATCTCGCTCTTCAATGTTGGCACGTATCATGTTGAGCTCCATTTGCTTGAAGTACTCTTCCACGTCTTTGTTCCTTGGCTGCTGCTTGAAGCTTGTTGAAGAGGTCACGCGTAGTGTGAAGGAACAAAGGATCTCATATGAGCCTTCATATCTTGCCAAGTTGCGATTGAGGTCTTTCTTTAGCTTCATGAGCGAGTTGGACTTGTTCCCACCAAAGGTTGGCATACTCATCAAACTCGAGGGATGCCATGGCCATCATCTTCTCATTGCTATAGTTGTGCATACCAAGATCTTGTCGACCTTGAGTTCCCAAGAGAGATATTCCTCGCTCATTGAACCGTGAACTTTGGCATGTTGAACTTGAGCTTGCCAAAAGTTTCTTCTCCATTGTGGTTCCTAAGGCTGTGTTGCCATGATTTGGGCGGTCATCATCATCATCCGAGCTCTTTGTCTTGCTTGGTGATTGTTGCGCTGTTTGCGTTGTGGAGGTGCCGCTTGGTGGTGGAACTTGTTGGTGACGACGAGCTTGGGGAGCTTGCTCGCTTTGTTGACGCCATTGAGGACGAGGAGGAGGTTGATGGTCCTCACGACGAGCTTGGGGAGCTTGCTCTTGTTCTTGTCGTGGTTGATGTCGAGGAGCATTGTCTTTGCCCTATGGCGAGGAGGACGCCGAGCCGCATGCGAATGGGCCGCTTTTTCTTCTTGGTGTGAGGAGGCTCATGACCATCATGTTGCCGACGTGACGATCATGTCGATGATGACGTCTTGGGGGATCTTCGAGTGCTTCCCTTCGACGGTGATCTTGTTCGTCCTCTTCGGAAGCTTCACTTGTTGTTTAAGGGGCATGTCGACGTCGATGGCCTTGGTGGTCCATGCGAGGTTGCTCTTGTTGAATCATAAGTGCCCTTGGGTGTGGACGGTTCGCTTCGTGCCTTGGAGGTCTTGTGGAGAGGTCACCATCATAGCTTGACGTTGCGCGTGACGCCGGAGATGGTACCGCCATGGAAGAGCTCATGGATTGAAGAACGGGTCCATCCTGCCTTGAAGCGTGACGGCCAGGTGCACTTGATTCACTTGAGGAGTGCCGAGATGAGCTTGATTCGCCGAGGGTGGCCTTTGCGAGTCCATCAATGAGGCGTTGAAGCTTCTCATCCGTTGAGGCGAGGGCACGACCAAGAGCTTCATTTTGATGACCGAGGTTGTGTTGCATGGCATGCATTTGGCCTCGGACTTCCTCGAAGCGGTTGTCGATGTTCTTGAATTCCACACGGGCCTCGCTAAATTGTTCATCTTGGCGCCTCTCGAGAGCTTCACAATGGTAGTTGAATTCTTCTCGAACCTTCCAATGGTCCCATCTTGTCATGAATTGGTTATCACCCTCCGGAGGTGGTTGTGGTTGGATGGATCTCCATGCCTGTCCATGATGCAAAGCCAACAATGGTTGTATATGGAGAGAAAGGGTGTGGAGAGTTAGCCTTTACCTCACCTTGAGATTATATCAAACCAATTGCCACACAAATGAGCCAAAAGCTGCAACGTGAAATGGCAAGAAACTCTCAAAGGCTTTTGTGGAAGGTTAGGTTGTGGAAAACCAAACTAAACGATCCAAGCAAAAGGTTATTGTCTGTGGTAAAGAACCAAAGATCAAAAGCAAAGGATACGATCTACGAAAACACGGAAAACACACACGTGGAGAAAAATTGGTTAGCAACGACTATGAAAAATAAGCACAAAAGGTCCTAACGAAGACTACGCTCGGTTGTCGTGCTAACACAAGGAGAGACCACAACTCGCTTGCCAAAAGAGGATAAGCAGATTTGTGCACTTGCCTCTGCTCTTTCTTCTCTCTTGTTGGCTTACAAGCTTGGTATTCTCTTTGTATTGGGAGACTATGTAACTGCTTTATTCTATCTTTTCTTTTCCCTTTTTTTTTTATTCTTTTCCTTTTATCCCTTGCTATGCTACTATGTTAGCTTTGTATTTGGCCTCACACTCTCACTTTCCAAGGCAAGTGCACAATGCTTAGACAAACACAAAATGAGTTGCTCATAGGATAGATACACACAAAGGAAGATATGGGGCTGTCAAGGTGGTGCAAGTTATACCTTTGGTATTGTTGACGACTTGCAACCGCTGGTGGGGAAGATGTTCGAGTGTCGCTGTCGCTGAGCGGTATGACGTTGATGCGAAGTGTTTGAAAATGGCGACAAACACGCCAAACACGAACAAGCGAAAATGGAAGGTCACGAACGAAATCGAGGCCAAAGGGCGGAAGCACTGTTGGCGAAGCGGTAGTACCATTGGTAACGATGCCAGATCGGTGAGCGAGTACGCTTGTACTACCGTAGTACCGGTCACTAGCGGTAGTACCGCTACAGCCGAGTACCGCTGGCACATGCCCGAACGAGGTGAACTTGCCAAAACCTCAAATTGTGGGAAATCAATCGAAGGCTGATCTAGAAACAACAGGGGCTATAGATCGACTCCCAAAGCAACAGATCTATGGACCAAAACCACGAAAAACTCACCAAATCCAGAGATCGATCCGAAGGCAAATTGCGCTCTTTTTGGTAGGATTTTTGTTTTTAAGGCGGATAAAAGAAAAAATTGGGGGAAATTCGTGATCAACCGTGCTCTTGATACCAATATGTTATGGGGGTAACCCTGGGGTTGGCCCGATCTTTCACGAATTCCACGGGGAACGAGGGGAAATGGATGGTCGGGGGATGAAATCGAGGGAAACGATGAAAACCATGAACACACTCACTCCAAAACACGATACACGCCTACTCCTCACGCCGGTGGCAACCCATCCAACATAATCCCTAGGATCGGTGTTGGGCGAAGCTCGCTCTCCACGCCAACAACGGGGGATGAGGCACTTGGTGAGACCTTGACGACTTGGGGGCGAGAAACCGAGAACCCAAGGCCTTGTACAACTTGAACGCACTAGGCAAGATCCAAGAGGGGGCTGGATAATCCGGTGCTCCTTGGTAGGAGCATGAGACCAATAGATATAAGTCCTCAAAGGGTTTCCTTAATATCTATTATTATCCAAGTCTAAGCGTTTACAATAGAGGGTGGGGGCTATATATAGTCCAGCCACAAAACAGGTAGTTTCGAATGAAAAGATAAATGATAGGTTGGGTTACAAGGCACAGCGAACTTAGGCGATCGGTCGCAGACCGGTAGTACCGTCCAAGAACCTGTAGTACTTTGGTAACCAGAGTACCGCCTGAGCTGTAGTACCGCTGAGGGCCCCGGAGCTTCCGGAGGCGTTGTGGCGAGGAGGGGGCGGTAGTACGGCCACAGTAGTACCGCTGGTGACTGTAGTACCTCTTGCTTCGGGGCATGGAGGTGCTTCTGTGGCGAAGCGGTAGGAGGAGGCGGTGGGACCTCTTGAGCGGTTAGTCGTCTCAACCGAGTACCGCTGCCCTGGCAACACGGTGGCTTCTTCAGACTGATGATGCACAGAGTTTGTGTGTGAAGTAGCAAGCCATCCAAGGGTGTGTCAAGTCACACAAGGAGAGGAGAGTTCACCTTAGTTTGAAGGAGTTTGGCTCGCGCGAGTCATGGGTCCACTTGTGTAGCTCGTGGGAGTAGATGTAGTAGCGGTCGAGGACGGCTGCATCACTTTGATGTTGGGATATCGATGATATAGGCATTGTTGTTGATCCTTTTAGCACTTTGAATGGTCCGTCACCCTTGGCTTGAGTTTGGAGTCGCTCCTTGGGGAAACGGTCTTTACTTAAGTGTATCCACACAAGGTCGCTTCTTCAAGATCATCTCTTTCTTGTTCTTGTTTAGCCTTGATGCTTGGCGAAGGACTTGTTGCTCGATCGTAGCTCTTGTGTCTTCATGGAGTTTCTTCATTGTGTGGGCCGCTTGACAACGCCCATATTGGCACGCTCATGAAGTGGTAGTGGAAGGATATCGAGCGCGGTGAGAGGCTCAAGTCGTGAGACGATCATGAACGGCTCCTCATGGTGGTGGAGTGCTTGGCCTGTTGTAAGTAACTCGGCATGTGGAATACATTCCTCGCCTTTAAGGTTCTTCTTTATCAACACCCGAGGAGTGTGCCAAGACTTCGATTGACGACCTCGGTTTGTCCATCGGTTTGAGGATGCGAGGCGGACGAGAAGAGGAGCTTGATGCCGAGCTTGGCCATGAGAGTCTTCCAGAAGTAGCTCATGAATTTTACGTCGCGGTCGGAGACGATTGTTCTTGGTACACCGTGTAGCCGAATTATTTGCCTGAAAAATAAATTTGCTACATGTGAAGCATCATCGGTCTTATGGCACGGAATGAAATGTGCCATTTTTGAAAAGCGATCCACTACTACAAATATAGAATCATGTCCATGTTTAGATCTAGGCAAGCCTAACACAAAGTCCATGCTAATGTCCGACCAAGGTGCATGAGGAATAGACAATGGCATATAAAGACCAAAGGGGTTGGACTTAGACTTAGCTTGGATACATGTAGTGCATCGTTGAACGTGGCGCTCCACGTCGCGCTTCATCTTTGGCCAAAAGTAGTGAGTGGAGAGCATGTCATATGTCTTGTCACGACCAAAGTGACCCATAAGTGTTATGGGGTAACCCTGGGGTTGGCCCGATCTTTCACGAATTCCACGAGAAACGAGGGGGAAAGAGGTGGTCGGTGGATGAAATCGAGGAAAACGATGAAAACCACGAACACACACACACACCACAACACGATACACGCCTACTCCTCACGCCGGTGGTAACCGGTCCAACATAATCCCTAGGATCGGTGTTGGGCGAAGCTCGCTCTCCACGCCAACAACGGGGGATGAGGTGCTTGGTGAGACCTTGACGACTTGGGGGCGAGACACCGAGAACCCAAGGCCTTGTACAACTTGAACGCACTTAAGCAAGATCCAAGAGGGGGGTGGATAATCCGGTGCTCCTTGGTAGGAGCATGAGACCAATAGATATAAGTCCTCAAAGGGTTTCCTTAATATCTATTATTATCCAAGTCTAACGCTACAATAGAGGTGGGGCTATATATAGTCCAGCCACAAAACAGGGTAGTTTCGGAATGGAGAGATAAATGATAGGTTGGGTTACAAGGCACAGGCGAACTTAGGTGATCAGTTCAGCAGATCAGAGTACGGTCCGTCGTAGTACCGGGTGACCGGTAGTACCGCTGGAGCGGTAGTACCGCTTGAGGGCCTGGAGCTTCCGAGGCGCTGGCGAGCGAGGAGGGGGCAGTACTGCCACCGGTAGTACCGTTCAGGACCGTAGTACCGCTTTGCCCTGGGGCATGGGTTAGTGCTTCCTGTGGCGGCGGAGGAGGAGGTAGGTCCGCTTGAGCGGTAGTACTGTCGTCCCAACTGAGTACCGCTTCGTCTGGCCGATCGGTGGCTTCTTCAGACTGATGATGCACAGTTTGCGTGTGAAGTAGCAAGCCATCCAAGGGGTGTCAAGTCACACAAGGAGAGGAGCGAGTTCACCTTAGTTTGAAGGAGCTTGGGCACGAGTCATGGGTCCATTTGGGTAGCTCGTGGGAGTAGATGTAGTAGCTCGGAGGACGGGCTGCATCAGCTCCCCTTGGGAAAGAGTCGCCTCGACTCTTCAACCGTCAACTTCCTCTTCGCCATGGTAGGGTGAGAGGTCCTTGACATTGAATGTCGAGCTCACAAGATACTTCATGTTGGTATATCGATCACATAGGCGTTGTTGTTTATCCTTTTAGCACCTTGAATGGTCCGTCGCCTCGTGGCTTTAGCTTGGAGTCGTTCCTTGGGGAAGCGGTCTTTACTCAAGTGTATCCATACAAGGTCGCCTCATCAAAGATCATCTCTTTCTTGGTCTTGTTTAGCCTTGATGCTTGGCGAAGGACTTGTTGCTCGATAGTAGCTCGTGTGTCTTCATGGAGTTTCATCATTGCTTGGGCACGCTGACAACGCCCATATTGGCACGTTCATGAAGTGGAAGTGGAAGGATATCGAGCGCTGAGAGGCTCGAATCCATAGACGATCATGAACGGACTCCTCATGGTGGTGGAGTGCTTGGCACGGTTGTAGGCGAACTTCGGCGTGTGGAATGCATTCCTCCCGCCTTTAAGGTTCTTCTTTATCAACACCCGAGAAGTGTGCCAAGACTTCGATTGACTACCTCGGTTTGTCCATCGGTTTGAGGATGCGAGGACGAGAATAGGAGCTTGATGCGAGCTTGGCCATGAGGGTCTTCCAAGTAGCTCATGAATTTTACGTCACTACGGAGACGATTGTTCGTGGCACGCTGTAGCCAATTATTTCGAAAAACAAATTCGACATGTGAAGCATCATCGGTCTTATGGCACGGAATGAAATGTGCCATTTTGAAAAGCGATCCACGACTACAAATATGGAATCGTGACCATGTTTAGATCTAGGCAAGCCTAATACAAAGTCCATGCTAATGTCCGGCCAAGGTGCATGAGGAATAGGCAATGGCATATAAAGACCAAAGGGGTTAGACTTAGACTTAGCTTGGATACATGTAGTGCATCGTTGAACGTGGCGCTCCACGTCGCGCTTCATCTTTGGCCAAAAGTAGTGAGTGGAGAGCATGTCATATGTCTTGTCACTACCAAAGTGACCCATAAGGCCTCCACCATGGGACTCTTGAAGAAGCAAAAGTTGGAGAGAGGATTTCGGAATGCAAAGCTTGTTTTGTTTGAAAATAAAACCCTTGTGCAAATAGAAATCGTCAATCCCTTTGTCTATTGAACATTGTGCAAATATTGGTCCAAAGAAAGAATCGGACGCTGCATAAAGATTTGATGTCCTCAAGACCCAAAACATTGACTTCGAGTCGTGTAAGAAGGCTTGTGGTTTTATGAGACAAGGCGTCGCCACCACATTTTCTTTGCCCTTCTTGTATTTTACAATGTAAGGAAAAGACTCCATAAACTCAACCCACTTTATGCGTTTTTTACTCAAGTTGGCTTGGCCCTTAAGGTACTTCAACGACTCATGGTTGGAATGGATTATAAATTCTTTGGGCCAAAGATAGTGTTGCCACACTTGAAGAACACGAACCAAGGCAAAAAGTTCTTTGTCATAAATGGGATAATTGAGGCGCGCCATCAAGTTTCTCACTATGGTAAGCAATAGGACGCCCATGTTGCATAAGGACGCCACCAATGCCAATACCACTAGCGCCACATTCAATCTCAAAGGTTTTTGTGAACCGCAATGCAAGAAGTGGTGCTTGGTGAGCCTCTTTTGAGCTCATCAAAGCCTTTTGTTGTGCTTTTCCCCAAACGAACGTGACATTCTTCTTGGTCAATTCGCTGAGGGGCAAGCAATTGTGGAAAAATCTTTCACAAAGCGACGAAAAGCCACCAACCCATGAAAACTACGGTTCACTAACATTTGTAGGGTGGGCCAATCTCGTATGTCCTTGACTTTGATACATCAACTTCAATGCCATTAGAAGACACGACAAAACCAAGGAAAATCAGCTTGTCTCTTGCAAAAGTGCACTTGGGGAGGTTAGCATAAAGCTTTTCATGACGAAGGATTTGTAAGACCTCCTTAACATGAGTAACATGCTCCTCTAGTGACTTGCTATAGACAAGAATGTCATCAAAGTAAACAACTACACTCGTTCCAATGAGTGACCGCAAAATATGGTTCATGAGGCGATGAAGGTAGATGGGGCATTGATAAGCCAAAAGGCATAACCAACCATTCATATAGACCAAGCTTGGTCTTGAAGGCGTTTTCCACTCATCACCTTCACCATGCGAATTTGATGGTAGCCACTACGAAGATCAATTTTCGAAAATATAGTGGCTCCACATAACTCATCAAGCATGTCATCAAGACGCGGTATAGGATGTCGATAACGCACGGTGATAGCATTGATTGGACGGCCCATGCATAACCGCAACGTATCATCCGTTTTCGGACTAGGATCACGGAACCGCTTGGGCTAGTGCTTACTTGGATCAAACCTTTGAGACGAGTTGGTTGATTTGACGCCGATCTCCTTTGTCTCTTCCGGGTTTGCGATACGCAGCGCGGTTTGGTAGTGCGCCGGTATGAGGTCGACACGGTGCTCGATTCCACGAAGAGGAGGAAGGCCATGAGGAAGCTCTTCGAAATACATCTTGGAATTCCTGCAAAACAGCCATCAAAGAAGGAGGAATATTTGTCAAGTCATTAGTTCCTTGCGCTAGTCCCTTGCATACGAGGACGAGTGCAAGATGGATGGGTTGTTCCTCACTTCTCTCATCTCACTTTTGGTGGCAAGAAGAACACTCTTAGTTTTTCCGCCGAGTTTGGCTTGTAGCTCTCACTCACTATGGTGTGGTTCTCTCGCCACCACTCTTCTCACAAGGTGTTTTTAAGTATTGCCTCGCTAAAGCCTTTGCATTGTCCGCAATTATTTGGCTAGGAGTCATTGGTTGCAACACACAAGTTTTATCAAGCCATTTGAAAGTGTAGGTGTTTGAGTGACCATTATGCAAAGCACACTTGTCATATTGCCACGGCCTTCCGAGCAACATGTGACAAACCGTCATTGGAACCACGTCACATTCCACCGTGTCCTTGTAGTGTCCAATGGAGAACGTCACCGAGACGGTGTGCTTGATCTTGACGGATCCTTGGTCACTTAGCCATTGGATATGGTAGGGGTGTCTATGTGGATGAAGGGTGAGGTTGAGTTTCTCACACAATTCCGTGCTTGCGAGGTTGTGGCAACTTCCTCCATCTATGACAACTTTGATGGACTTCCCATTGATGCCGGCACGAGTTTGGAAGATGTTCGAGCGTTGGTCTTCATTTTCATTGGCTTGGGTAGTCAAGACCCTTGTGACCACAAGCGATGGACTTGCGTCATGCTCACACACAAGAAGTTCTTGGTCCTCTTCCAAGTGTTGCCTTGCCATGGCTTCCTTGACCCTTGCATCAAACTCTTCTTCACTCACGTATTCTTCATCGCCGTTGTCATGGATGACCAAAACTTTTTTGTTTCCACATGCATTGGACTTGTGCCCTTTGCCTCCACACTTGTAGCATTCACCATTGAATGGTTGATCATCCCGTGTTTGTTTGCCACTTGGGGGCTGTTTTCCTTGGGGAATAGTTGGCTTGAAGGGAAGCTTGGTTGTACTTGGGGAGCTTCCACTTGGTGTTGTTGGAGTAGTGGTTGGCGCTTGCTTGTAGGTGAAGTACGTCTTTGGCTTGTTGTACTTGATGTCCTCTTGCACTTGACGTTCAGCCTTTGATGCAATGTGCACAAGCTCAACCATGTTGTTGTACCTTTGGAACTCGGTGATGCGCTTGATAGGATGGTTCAAGCCATTAAGGAAGCGGGCCATTGTTTGCTCATCGCTCCTCAATGTTGGCACGGATCATGTTGAGCTCCATTTGCTTGAAATATTCTTCCACGGTCTTTGTTCCTTGACTAAGAGTTTGAAGCTTGTTGAAGAGGTCACGCGTAGTGCGAAACAAAGCGGGATCTCATATGGGCCTTCATATCTTGCCAAGTTGCAATTGAGGCTCTTCTTTTTGCTTCATGACGAGTTGGACTTGTTCCCACCAAAGGTTGGCATACTCATCAAACTCGAGGGATGCCATGGCCATCATCTTCTCATTGCTATAGTTGTGCATGCGAAGATCTTGTCGACCTTGAGTTCCCAAGAGAGATATTCTTCGCTCATTGGAACCGTGAACTTTGGCATGGTGAATTTGAGCTTGCCGAAAGTTTCTTCTCCATTGCGGTTCGATTGCGCGGTTGCCATGATTTTGGCGGTCATCATCATCATCCGAGCGCTCATGTCTTGCTTGGGGATTGTTTCGCTCTTGCGGTTGTTGAGGTGCCGCGTTTGGTGGTGGAACTTGTTGTGTGGACGCAGCTTGGGGAGCTTGCTCGCTTTGTTGTCGCGTTGAGGACGAGGAGGAGGTTGATGGTCCTCACGAGCTTGGGGAGCTTGCTCTTGTTCTTGTCGTGGGTGATGTCGAGGAGCATTGTCGCGCGCCTGTGGCGAGGAGGACGCCGAGCCACATGCGCGATGGGTCGCTTCTTCTTCTTGGTGTAGGGGTGCTCGTCATGACCATTATGTTGGCGAGGACGCCATGTCTATGATGACGCTTGAGGATCTTCGAGTGCTTCACGCCGACGATGATCTTGTTCGTCCTCTTCGGAAGTTGCACTTGTTGTTGAAGGAGCGTCGACGCCGATGGCCGTGGTGGTCTATGCGAGGTTGCTCTTGTTGAATCACGGTCTTTGGTTGTGGTCGGTTTGCTTCACGCCTTGGAGGTCTTGGAGAGGTCACCATCATAGCTTGATGTCGCGCGTGGCGACGCGAGATGGTACCACTTGCGAAGAGCTTATGGATTGAAGAACGGGTCCATCCGGTGCCTTGAAGCGATTTCCGAGGTGCACTTGTTTCACTTGATGAGTGCCGAGATGAGCTTGATTCGCGAAGCGTGTCCTTGCGAGTCCATCGATGTGTTGGAGCTTCTCATCCGTTGAGGCGAGTGCACGACCAAGAGCTTCATTTTGATGCCCGAGGTTGTGTTGCATGGCATGCATTTGGCCACGGACTTCTTCGAAGCGGTTGTCGATGTTCTTGAATTCCACACGGGCCTCGCTAAATTGTTCATCTTGGCGCCGCTCGAGAGCTTCACAACGATAGTTGAATTCTCCTCGGATCTTCCAATGGTCCCATCTTGTCATGAATTGGTTATCATCCTCCGGAGGTGGTGGTGGTTGGGATGGCTCTCCATGCCTGTCCATGATGCAAAGCCAACAATGGTTGTATATGGAGAGCAAGGGTGGAGAGTTAGCCTTTACCTCACCTTGGAGATTATATCAAACCAATTGCCACACAAATGAGTGAAAAGCGTGCAAAGTGAAATGGCAAGAAACTCTTAAAGGCTTTTGGTGGAAGGTAAGGGTTGTGGAAAACCAAACGAAACGATCCAAGCAAAAGGTTATTGTCCTACGTGGTAACGAACCAAAGATCAAAAGCAAAAAGGATACGATCTACCAAAAACACGGAAAACACACACGTGGAGAAAACGGGGTTAGCACGACTATGAAAATGAGCACAAAAGGTCCTAACGAAGACTACGCTCGGCTGTCGTGCCAACACAAGGAGAGACCACAACTCGTTTGCCAAAAGAGGGTAAGCAATAGATTTGTGCACTTGCCGCGGAGCGCTCTTTCTTGGCTTACAAGCTTGGTATTCTCTTTGTATTGGGGGACTATGTATCTTTTTTTTCTCTTTTTTTTTTGATTCTTTTTCCTTTTTGTCCCTTGCTATGCTACTATGTTAGCTTTTGTATTTGGACTCACACTCTCACTTCTCCGAAGGCAAGTGCACAATGCTTAGACAAACACAAAATGAGTTGCTCTCATAGGATAGATACACACAAAGGAAGATATGGGGCTGTCAAGGTGGTGCAAGTTATACCTTTGGTATTGTTGACGACTTATGACCGGTGGGGAAAGATGTTCGAGTGTCATGTGTCGTAGAGCGCGAGATGACTTTGATGCGAAGTTGTGAAAATGGCGACAAACACGCCAAACACGAACAAGCGAAGTGGAAAGGTCACGAACGAAATCGAGGCGCCAAAGGCGGAACGCAGCTGGCGAGCGGTAGAACTACTGGTAATGAGCTGTAAGCGGTAGTACCGCTTGTAATGCCGCAGAGTACCGGTCACTTGTGGTAGTACACCGCCGGTAGTACCGCTGGCAGATCAAACTTGACGAACTTGCCAAAAACCTCAATTTCGTGGGAAAACCGAAGAGGCTGAGCTAGAAACAACAGGGCTATAGATGGACTCCAAAGCAACAAATCTATGGACCAAAACCACGAAAACTCACCAAATCCAGAGATCGATCCAAGGTAAATTGGGCTCTTTGGTAGGATTTTCGCTTAAGATGGATAAAAGAAAAATTGAGGAAATTCGTGATCAACCGTGCTCTTGATACCAATATGTTATGGGTAACTGGGGTTGGCCCGATCTTCACGAATTCCACGAGAACGAGGGGAAAGAGGCGGTCGGTGGATGAAATCGAGGAAAACGATGAAAAACCACGAACACACACACACCAAAACACGATACACGCCTACTCCTCACGCCGGTGGCAACCGGTCCAACATAATCCCTAGGATCGGTGTTGGGCGAAGCTCGCTCTCCACGCCAACAACGGGGGATGAGGTGCTTGGTGAGACCTTGACGACTTGGGGGCGAGACACCGAGAACCCAAGGCCTTGTACAACTTGAACGCACTTAAGCAAGATCCAAGAGGGGGGTGGATAATCCGGTGCTCCTTGGTAGGAGCATGAGACCAATAGATATAAGTCCTCAAAGGGTTTCCTTAATATCTATTATTATCCAAGTCTAAACGCTACAATAGAGGGGGCTATATAGTCCAGCCACAAAAGGGGTAGTTTCGGAATGGAGAGATAAATGATAGGTTGGGTTACAAGGCACAGGCCGAACTTAGGTGATCGTAGGCAGACTGTAGTACCGGCCCAGAACCTAGTACCGGTGGTGACCGGTAGTACCGCTCCGGGAGCGGTAGTACCGGCTGAGGGCCTGGAGCTTCCGTCGGAGGCGCCAAGCGCGGTAGGAGGGGTGTACTGCCACCGGTAGTACCTTACAGACCGGTAGTACCGCCATGCCTGGGGCATGGGGTAGTGCTTCCTGGCGAAGCGAGAGGAGGCGGTAGGTCCGCTGAGCGGTAGTACGGCCGTCCCAACCAGTAGTACCGCTTATGCCCTGGCAACATCGGTGGCTTCTTGCACTGATGATGCACAGAGTTTGCATGTGAAGTAGCAAGCCATCCAAGGGGGTGTCGAAGTCACACAAGGAGAGGAGCGAGTTCACCTTAGTTTGAAGGAGCTTGGCTCGGGCACGAGTCATGGGTCCATTTGGGTAGCTCGTGGGAGTAGATGTAGTAGCGGTCGGAGGACGGGCTGCATCAATAAGGCCTCCACCATGGGACTCTTGAAGAAGCAAAAGTTGGAAAGACGATTTTGGAATGCAAAGCTTGTTTTGTTTGAAAATAAAACCCTTATGCAAATAGAAATCATCAATCCCTTTGTCTATTGAACATTTTGCAAAAATTGGTCCAAAGAAAGGGTCGGACGTGTACAAAGATTTGATGTCATCAAGACCCAAGACATTTACTTCGAGTCGTGTAAGAAGGCTTGTGTTTTATGAGACAAGTCCGCTACCACATTTTCTTTGCCCTTCTTGTATTTGACAATGTAAGGAAAAGACTCCATGAACTCAACCCATTTTGCATGCCTTTTACTCAAATTGGCTTGGCCCTTAAGATACTTCAACGACTCATGGTCGGAATGGATGATAAATTCTTTGGGCCAAAGATAGTGCTGCCACACTTGAAGAACTCGAACCAAGGCAAAAAGTTATTTGTCATAAATGGGATAGTTTAGGCGTGCGCCATCAAGTTTCTTACTATGGTAAGCAATAGGACGCCCATTTTGCATAAGGACGCCACCAATGCCAATACCACTAGCGCCACATTCAATCTCAAAGGTTTTGTGAACCGTAATGCAAGAAGTGGTGCTTCGTGAGCCTCGTTTGAGCTCATCAAAAGCCTTTTGTTGTGCTTTTCCCCAAATGAATGTGATTTCTTGGTCAATTCGTTGAGGGGCAAGCAATGGTAGAAAAGTCTTTCACAAAATGACTGAAAAGCCACCAACCCATGAAAACCACGAAGTTCACTAACATTTGTAGGATGGGCCAATCTCGTATGTCCTTGACTTTTGAGACATCAACTTCAATGCCATTAGAAGACACAACAAAACCAAGGAAAATCAGCTTGTCTTTGCAAAAGTGCACTTTGGGAGATTAGCATAAAGCTTTTCATGATGAAGGATTTGAAGGACCTCCTTAACATTAGTAACATGCTCCTGTAGTGACTTGCTATAGACAAGGATGTCATCAAAGTAAACAACTACACTCTTCCCAATGAGAGATCTCAAAATATGGTTCATGAGGCGCATGAAGGTAGATGGGGCATTAGATAAGCCAAAACGCATAACCAACTATTCATAGAGACCAAGCTTGGTCTTGAAGGCGGATTTCCACTCATCACCTTCGGCCATGTGAATTTGATGGTAACCACTACGGAGATCAATTTTCGAAAATATAGTGGCTCCACATAACTCATCAAGCATGTCATCAAGACGCGGTATAGGATGTCGATAACGCACGGTGATAGCATTTATTGGACAGCGGTCCATGCATAACCGCAACGTATCATCCGTTTTTGGAACTAGAATCACGGGGACCGCGCTTGGGCTAGTGCTTACTTGGATCAAACCTTTGGAGACGAGTTGGTTGATTTGACGTTCTATCTCCTTCGTCTCTTCCAGGTTCGTGCGATACGCGGCGCGGTTTGGGAGTGGGGCGCCGGGTATGAGGTCGATGCGGTGCTCGATTTCACGAAGAGGAGGAAGGCCATGAGGAAGCTCTTCGGGAAATACATCTTGGAATTCCTGCAAAATAGCCATCAAAGAAGGAGGTAGATTTGTCAAGTCGTTAGTTCCTTGCGCTAGTCCCTTGCATACAAGGACATAGTGCAAGATGGATGGGTTGTCCCGCACTTCTCTCATCTCACTTTTGGTGGCAAGAAGAACACTCTTAGTTTTTCCACTCGAGTTTGGCTTGTAGCTCTCACTCACCATGGTGTGGTTCTCTCGCTAACCACTCTTCTCACAAGGTGTTTTTGTGTATTGCGCCCTCGCTAAAGCCTTTGCATTGTCCGCAATTATTTGGCTAGGAGTCATTGGTTGCAACACACAAGTTTTTTCAAGCCATTTGAAGGTATAAGTGTTTTAGTGACCATCATGCAAAGCATGCTTGTCATATTGCCATGGCCTTCCGAGCAACATATGGCAAACCGTCATTGGGACCACGTCACATTCCACCGTGTCCTTGTAGGGCCCAATTGAGAACGTTGCCGAGACGGTGTGCTTGAGCTTGACGGATCCTTGGTCACTTAGCCATTGGATATGGTAGGGGTGTTTATGCGGATGGAGGGTGAGGTTGAGTTTCTCACACAATTCCGTGCTTGCAAGATTGTGGCAACTCCCTCCATCGATGACAACTTTGATGGACTTCCCATTGATGCCGGCACGAGTTTGGAAGATGTTCGAGCGTTGGTCTTCATTCTCATTGGCTTGGGTAGTTAAGACCCTTGTGACCACAAGTGATGGACTTGCGTCATGCTCACACACAAGAAGTTCTTGGTCCTCTTCCAAATGTTGCCTTGCCATGGCTTCCTTGACCCTTGCATCAAACTCTTCTTCACTCAAGTATTATTCATCGCCGTTGTCATGTATGAACAAAACTTTCTTGTTTCCACATGCGGCCGACTTGTGTCCTTTGCCTCCACACTTGTAGCATTCACCATTGAATGGTTGATCATACCTTGTGTTTTTGCCACTTGGGGGCTGTTTTCCTTGAGGGAGAGTTGGCTTTAAGGGAAGCTTGGTAGTACTTGAGGAGCTTCCACTTGGTGTTGTTGGAGTAGTGGTTGGTGCTTGCTTCTAGGTGAAGTACGTCTTTGGCTTGTTGTACTTGATGTCCTCTTGCACTTGACGCTCGGCCTTTGATGCGATGTGCACAAGCTCAACCATGTTGTTGTACTTTTGGAACTCGGTGATGCGCTTGATGGGATGGTTCAAGCCATTGAGGAAGTGTGCCATTGTTTGTTCATCTCGCTCTTCAATGTTGGCACGGATCATGTTGAGCTCCATTTGCTTGAAGTACTCTTCCACGGTCTTTGTCCCTTGACTAAGCGTTTGAAGCTTGTTGAAGAGGTCACGCGTGTAGTGCGAAGGAACAAAGCGGGATCTAATATGGGCCTTCATATCTTGCCAAGTTGATATTGGAGGCTCTTCTTTTGCTTCGCGAGCGAGTTGGACTTGTTCCCACCAAAGGTTGGCATACTCATTGAACTCGAGGGATGCCATGGCCATCATCTTCTCATTGCTATAGTTGTGCATGCGGAAGATCTTGTCAACCTTGAGTTCCCACGAGAGATATTCTTCGGGTTCATTGGAACCGGTGAACTTGGGCATGGTGAATTTGAGCTTGCCGAAAGTTTCTTCTCCATTGGTTCTTGGCCGGTTGCCATGATTTGGGCGGTCATCATCATCATCCGAGCTCTCATGTCTTGCTTGGTGATGGTTGCGTTGCTCTTGTGGTTGTTGAGGTGCCGCGTTTGGTGGTGGAACTTGGTTTTGACGACGAGCTTGGGGAGCTTGCTCGTGTTGTTAGCGCGGTTGAGGACGAGGAGGAGGTTGATGGTCCTCACGACGAGCTTGGGGATCTTGCTCGTGTTTTTGGCGCGGTTGAGGACGAGGAGGAGGTTGATGGTACTCACGACGAGCTTGGGGAGCTTGCTCTTGTTCTTGACACGGTTGATGCCGAGGAGCATTGTCTTGCGCCCTGTGGAGAGGAGGACGTCGAGCCACATGCGCAATGGGCTACTCTTCTTCTTCTTGGTGTGGAGGAAGCTCGTCATGACTATCATGTTGCCGACGTTGACGATCATGTCGATGATGACACCTTGGTGGATCTTCGAGTGCTTCACGTTGACGGTGATCTTGTTCGTCCTCTTCGGATGCTTCACTTGTTGTTGAAAGGACATGTCGATAGCGATGGGCTTGGTGGTCCATGTGAGGTTGCTCTTGTTGAATCACAAGTGCCCTTGGTTGTGGCCGGTTCGCGTCACGTCGTGGAGGTCTTGCGGAGAGGTCACCATCATAGCTTGACGTTGCGGCGTGTCGCGGAGATGGTACGCTTGAGAAGAGCTCATGGATTGAAGAACGGGTCCATCCCGGTGCCTTGAAGCGTGACGGCGAGGTGCACTTGATTCACTTGAGGTGTGCCGAGATGATCTTGATTCGCGCGAGCGTGGCCTTGCTAGTCCATCAATGAGGCGTTGAAGCTTCTCATCCGTTGAGGCGAGTGCACGACCAAGAGCTTCATTTTGATGACCGAGGTTGTGTTGCATGGCATGCATTTGGCCACGGACTTCTTCGAAGCGGTTGTCGATGTTCTTGAATTCCACACGGGCCTCGCTAAATTGTTCATCTTGGCGCCGCTCAAGAGCTTCACAACAGTAGTTGAATTCTCCTCGGACCTTCCAATGGTCTCTTGTCATGAATTGTGTGTCGTCCTCCTGAGGTTGTGGTGGGACGGCTCCATTCTTGTCCATTATGCAAAGCCAACAAGGGTTGTATATGGAGAATAAGGGTGCGTAGAGTTAGCCTTTTACCTCACCTTGGAGATTATATCAAACCAATTGCCACACAAATGAGCGAACATCAAGCAAAGTGAAATGGGCAAGAAACTCACACACAAATATGCTACAACTCTCAAAAGCTTTTGGTGGAAGGTTAGGATTGTGGAAAACCAAACGAAACGATCCAAGCAAAAGGTTATTGTTCTACGTGGTAAAGAACCAAAGATCAAAAGCAAAAGGATACGATCTACAAAAACACGGAAAACGCACACGTGGAGAAAAACGGGGTTAGCACGACTATGAAAATGAGCACAAAAGGTCCTAACGAAGACTACGCTCGGTTGTCGTGCCAACTCAAGGAGAGACCACAACTCGTTTGCCAAAAGAGGATAAGCAATAGATTTGTGCACTTGCCTTGGTGCGCTCTTTCTTCTCTCTTTCTTGGCTTACAAGCTTGGTATTCTCTTTGTATTGGGAGACTATGTATCTTTTTCTCTTTCTCTTTTTTTGATTCTTTTCCTTTTTCTCCCTTTCTATGCTACTATGTTAACTTTTGTATTTGGCCTCACACTCTCACTTTCCGAAGGCAAGTGCACAATGCTTAGACAAACACAAAATGAGTTGCTCTCATAGGATAGATACACACAAAGGAAGATATGGGGCTGTCAAAGGGGCACAAGTTATACCTTTGGTATTGTTGACGACTTGCAACCGTTGGTGGGGATGATGTTCGAGTGTCGCGGTGTCGATGAGCGCGGGTGACTTTGATGTGGAAGCTTGTGTTAAAATGGCGACAAACACGCGAAACACGAACAAGCTAAAGGGGGAAAGTCAGCAAACGAAAGTGAGGCGTCAAGAGAAGAAGAAAAAGTTTTCAGGACTGCCAGAGGCCGTAGTGATAGTACGGCGTAGTGATCATCATACTGACCCGAAATCGATGGTCAGTAACAAGAACGAGATCCACTTGACACAAACCTCAAATTCGTGGGAATCTGACCGAAAGGCTGGGCTAGGAACAACAGGGGCTATAGATCGACTCCAAAAGCAACAGATCTATGGACCAAAACCACGAAAACTCACCAAATCCAAAGATCGATCCGAAGGAAAATTGGGCTCTTTTTGGTGGGATTTTCGATTTTAAGGGGAGAAAAGAAAAATTGGGGGGAAATTCATGATCAACCTTGCTCTTGATACCAAGATGTTATGGGGTAACCCCTTGGGGTGGCCCGATCTTTCACGAATCTCCACGGGAAACGAGGGGAAAAGCGGTGGATGGGGGAAGAAGGGATGAAAACCACGAACACACGCACACAAATCACGATACATGCTGATCTCCCACGGCGGTGGCAACCGGTCCAACATAATCCCTAGGATCGGTGTGGGGAGAATCTCTCTCTCCACTCCAACAACGGGGGACGAGGTGCTTGGTGAGACCTTGACGACTTGGGGGCGAGAAACTGAGAACCCAAGGCCTTGTACAACTTGAACGCACTAGGCAAGATCCAAGAGGAGGGTGGATAATAGGGTGCCCCTTGGTAGGAGCATGAGACCAATAGATTAAAAGATCCTCAAAGGGGTGTCCTTAATCTATTATTATCCAAGTCTAGGGTTTACAATGGAGGGTGGGGGCTATTTATAGGCCAACCACATAAACAGGGGTATTTTAGGAACAAAATAGTGAAATATAGAGAGGGTTACAGGGCGCTGGGCCGACTTAACACGATCAGGTCCACACACGTCCGGTAGTACTGGTCCAGCACGACCGGTAGTACCGGTCAGCCGGTAGTACCGCTTCCAGGCCCGGTAGTGCCGCTTGCCGACCTAGGACTTGCGCTGGTGTCGTCAGTTGGTGGCGGTAGCGAGTGCTGTCGTCCCAGAGTACCTGGGCCGGTAGTACCGCCAGTGACAGAGAGTATTTGGCTTGCGTTGGCGTCGTCTGTTGGTGGCGGTAGCAGGGGGCGGTAGTGCCGTTGGGCGGTAGTACCGGTCGCCAAGTCCGGTAGTACCACTGACGATAGAGGGCATTTGGTTCCCTTCGCTGGTGCTCCTCCGTTCTCTGGGTCATTCTCTTCGTACCTGATGATGCACAAGGTATGCGTATGAAGTAGCAGGCCATCCAAGGGTGTATCGAAGTCACACAAGGAGAGGAGCGAGTTCACCTTAGCTTGAAGGAGTTTGGCTCGGGCGCGAGTCATGGGTCCACTTGGGGAGCTCGTGGGAGTAGATATAGTAGCGGGCGTAGGACGGGTTGCATCACCACACCTCATGCTACTCAACTTCAGTCACCTGTAAGTTCTTGTCATTGTAAGTATTTGCATATCATAGAGAACCGCCGGGCCTGGCGCCGGTTTGCTCTGGCGGATCTCCTCGGGTAGCCTTTGGTCCCTCCCTTGGCGATGCTTCATTGGGTTCATAGCTGAGAATGCACAGGGTTTAGGCATGAAGTAGCAAGCCATCCAAGGATGTATTGAAATCACACGAGGAGAGGAGCGAGTTAACCTTATCTTGTAGGAGCTTGGCTCGAGCACGGGCCATCGGTCCACTTGGGGGACTAGTTGGCGTGGATGTAGGCTCATCCGTAGGACGGGCTGCATCAGCTCCCCCCCTTTGGAAAGAGTCGTCCTCGACTCTTCAACCTTCTCAACTTCATCTTCTCCATGGTAGGGTGAGGGGTCCTTGACATTGAACGTCGAGCTTACAAGGTACTTGTATGTTGGATATCGATGATGTAGGCGTTTTTGTTGATCCTCTTTAGTACTTTGAACGGTCCATCACCTCTTGGCTTGAGTTTGGAGTCGCGGTCCTTGGGGAAACGGTCTTTACTCAAGTGTATCCACGCAAGGTCGCCTTATTCGAAGATCATCTCTTTCTTGTTCTTGTTTAGTCTTGATGCTTGGCGAAGGACTTGTTGCTCGATCGTAGCTCTTGTGTCTTCATCGAGTTTCTTCATTGTTTGGGCACGCTTATCAACGTCCATATTGGTACGGTCATGAAGCGGAAGTGGAAGGATATCGAGCACGGTGAGGGGTTCGAAGCCATAGACGATCATGAATGGGCTCCTCATGGTGGTGGAGTGCTTGGCGCGGTTGTAGGCGAACTCGGCATGTGGAATACATTCCTCCCAGTCTTTAAGGTTCTTCTTTATCAACACACGTAGAAGTGTGCCAAGGCTTCAATTGACGACCTCGGTTTGTCCAACAGTTTGAGGATGCGAGGCGGACGAGAATTGATAGGGCAAAGGTGTCCGATCTTTCGATGAGATGGCGATAATCGATTTGGTGCAGTTCGGGCTTGACGATCCGACTACACGTGCGAGCACGAGCGCCAATGCAATCGCTAGGCCAATCTCCTGGAGGTTACCGATCCTGCGGGAACACGATCACCGACCGAGGGTCTTAATTCCTACCTGAAATCGAGAACAAGTAAGAACCAATATTGCAATCAAGATATTGCGGATTAAGAGGAAAGCTTCATTGAAAAGGTGGGATCCTGAATAGGTGCGAAGTAGAAGAGGCCTCTACGACGCTCGAGCCTTGGCGAAGTTGCTACGATGGCTAACTTAATGTATAAACAAAATCCGAGTCTAGGGTGACGGCTATGGGGAGTATTTAAGGAGGAAAAGGTGGGGTTTCGGCCAGCCATGGAAGTGGTGGCTGAATCCAACCCTAGAAGTCCTTTTCCCCTCAAATACGGACTCTAAAAAGTGGTTATTTAAAATCCTGCGAAAATTACATGGGCCTGGCCCAAAATAAAGGTGTCGCAGCACCATATTAAGCTATGGACGAATTCGTGAAGTATTAATCTTGAATATTTCGTCCAAGCCTTCTTTCTTCATTATGGTGGCCTCAAAGTTTCGAAATCTCCATCCGTGGCCTTCTCTTGGATCATCACATGCTTGCTGCCATCTACATGCATGGTCATGCTCCAATTCTTGTCCCTCTCATCCATGCTTGGTCCATCATTCCTAAGAGTAAGAAATACATCTGATTTAGGCAGCATCATATTCTCATGTATGTGAGGAATAGTTCCAAGAAACGAAAGTACCTGATAGTTAAGTTATTTGGCACAAGATCTTGTGATGGGTCCTTGTATGTGTGTAGTTGTAGGTACAACAGTTGTATCAATAGAAGGGATGTCCACATCATGCTCCCCTTCTTGAATTGAAGTCGTCCTCGACGCAATCTCATCTTCCTCACCAAAGTAAGGCTTCAAATCTGCAATGTTAAACGTAGGACTAACCGTACCAAAGTCTGCAGGCAACTCAAGTTTATATGCATTATCATTTATTTTCTATAACACCTTAAAGCGACCAGCAGCACGCGGCATTAACTTAGACTTGCGTAAATCAGGAAAACGATCTTTACGCAAATGTAACCAAACAAGATCTGTAACATCAAACACAACATGATTTCTCCCTTTATCCCCAGCAAGTTTATACTTAGCATTCATGTGTTCAATGTTATCTTAGTCTTATGCAAGTTTAATATCATTTCAGCGCGTTGTGTAGCATCCAAATTATTTTGTACCGAAGAAGGTAAAGGCAATAAATCAATAGGTGCACGAGGAACAAAACCATACACAATCTCAAATGGGCACATCTTTGTGGTAGAATGCAGCGAACGATTATAAGCAAATTCTATATGAGGTAAACACTCTTCCCACAATTTTAAGTTCTTCTTTAAAACAGCCCGCAACATAGTAGACAAAGTTCTATTTACTACTTCAGTTTGTCCATCAGTTTGGGGTGACATGTAGTACTAAACAGCAATTTAGTCACCAACTTAGCCCATAAACATCTCCAAAAATGGCTAAGAAATTTAGTATCACGATCAGAGACAATAGTATTTGGCACACCATGCAAACGAACAATTTCACGAAAGAACAAATCAGCAATATGCGCAGCATCATCCGTTTTATGACAAGGAATAAAGTGTGCCATCTTAGAAAACCGATCCACAACAACAAAAATACTATCCCTCCCCTTCTGTGTTCGTGGCAATCCCAAAACAAAGTCCATAGAAATATCCTCCCAAGGAACACTAGGAACAGGAAGAGGCATATATAAACCATGTGGATTAAGGCGAGACTTAGCTTTTTGACAAGTAGTGCAGCATGCCACAAATCTCTCAACATCTCGACGCATACGTGGTCAAAAGAAGTGTGCAGCAAGAACATCCTCCGTTTTCTTGACACCAAAGTGTCCCATCAATCCTCCTCCATGCGCCTCCTGTAACAACAAAAGACGAACAAAATTATCCGGAATGCATAGTTTGTTAGCACGGAACACAAATCCATCATTGAAGACGAACTTGTTTCATGTTCTACCATCTCTACAATTCTGCAACACATCTTTAAATTCAGCATCATGCACATATTGTTCCTTAATAGTTTCTAATCCAAATATTTTGAAGTCAAGTTGAGATAACAAAGTATAACAGCGCGACAAAGCATCAGCAATAATATTATCTTTACCCTTTTTGTGTTTGATAACATAAGGAAAAGACTCAATAAATTCAACCCACTTTGCATGACGACGATTCAACTTAGCTTGACTACGAATATGCTTCAAAGATTCATGATCAGAATGAATAACAAATTCTTTAGGCCATGGATAATGTTGCCAAGTTTCTAGTGTCCGAACCAACGCATATAATTCTTTATCATAAGTAGAATAGTTCAGACTAGCCCCACTCAATTTCTCACTAAATTATGCAACAGGTTTTCCCTCTTGTAATAACACCCCTCCCAAACCAATTCCACTAGCATCACATTCAAGCTCAAAAGTCTTAGTAAAATCAGGAAGTTGGAGTAAGGGAGCATGTGTTAGCTTATCGTTCAATATGACAAAGGCCTGTTGTTGTGCATCGCCGCAAACAAAGGGCACATCCTTCTTGGTAAGCTCATTCAGCGACGCGGCAATTGATCCAAAGTATTTGACAAAGCGCCTATAAAAACCAGCAAGGCCAAGAAAACTCCTCACTTGTGTGAACGTCTTGGGCTGCGGCCAATTCTCAATAGCTTCAATCTTGGCTGGATCCACTTCAATACCCTGTGATGTAATAACATAGCCAAGAAACGCAACTCGATTGGTGCAAAAGGTGCACTTCTCAAGGTTACCAAAAAAATGTGCATCACGTAAAGCATTGAAAACAGCACGTAAATGGTCCAAATGATCCTCTAAAGATTTGCTATAAATCAGAATATCATCAAGTTAGACTACCACAAAACGTCCAATGAAAGCACGTAAAACTTCGTTCATTCATCTCATAGAAGTGCTAGGTGCATTAGTTAAACCAAACGGCATTACTAACCACTCATATAAACCGAACTTAGTTTTAAATGCTGTTTTCCATTCATCTCCTAATTTCATACGAATCTGGTGGTAACCACTACGCAAATCAACTTTAGAAAACATGGTAGAGCCACTCAATTCATCAAGCATGTCATCTAAACGTGGAATAGGATGACGATATCGAATAGTAATATTATTGATAGCTCTACAATCAGTACACATGCGCGAAGAACCATCTTTCTTAGGTACCAAAATAATAGGAACAACACAGGGTTAAGGGACTCACGAATATGATCTCTGCGAGTAGTTCCTGAATTTGGCGTTATCTCCTTTGTCTCCTCCGGATTGGTTCTATATGGCGCGGTTGGGCAACGTGGCACCAGGAATTAGATCAATTTGGTGCTCAATTCCTCTAATAGGAGGTAGTCCCGTGGCGATTCAGCGGAAAGACGTCCTCATATTCCTGCAAAAGGTTAGCAACCGCGGGTGGCAAAGAAGGAGGCATATCCTCAAATGAAAACAAAACCTCTTTGCAGACAATTGCATAACATTGAGTATTGTGTACATCTAGTTCAGCAATATCAATTTTATTTGCAAGCATACATGGCCTCTTCAAACAAATTTCAAGAGCTTTGTGTAGAATCGATTTAGTGTTCTTTGGTGGTACAAAATCGGCAAAGAATAACTGATTCTCACTTTTATTTTTCTCCTCAGTTTTAGCTCTACTAGCTCTAGCAAGATCATCTTTTAAAATCTGTTCGGGAGTCATAGGTTTGAGACCAATTTTCTTTCCATCATGCATAAGAGAATAGTGGTTAGTTTTGCCATTATGAACAGATTCTCTATCAAATTGCCATGGTCTAACAAGTAACAAAGAACAAGCTTGCATAGGTACAGCATCACAATCAACAAAATCAGAATATATACCAATAGTAAAATGCACGCGTACCGTTCTTGTTACCTTGATCTTGCGAGAAATCTCAAACCATTGCATGTAATATATGTGTGCGTTGTCTTGTTGGAAGCGCAAGCTTCTCTACCATGTCAACACTAGCCAGATTATTACAACTCCCTCCATCAATGATGATCCGTATAGATCTTTCCTTGACAACACCACGTGTTTGGAACAGGTTGTGGCGTTGATCTTGCTCAGATTTTCTCAATTGCACACTAAACACACGTTGTGTAATTAAGATCTTGTATTGATCAGCAGCTTTAGTTCCCATTACCTCTGTCTCTTCATCAGCATCAGAATTGTCTCCATCTCGAGCAGAAATAAGGGCTAATGTATCTTCATCAAAGTCACTCGCTGAATCGTATTGACCATCATCCCGCACCATCATCACACATTGTGTTGTGCACTGCCTCTCAATATGACCAAAACCCCAGCACTTGCGGTATTGTATATCCTTTGTCTTACCCGTGGAAGCCATAGAAGATGCACTAAGAGCAGGAGCATTGGATGACGGTGGAGGAGCAGCTGGAAATCTTGTGGTGGCCTTGGATGTGGTAGTAGCTGGTGGCGAATCACGAGAAGGAGGTGCTGATTGTCGGGATGTCCAAGTGGATGTGCGACCTGCAGAATTATTAGTCCTCCTCCATGGTGTTTGGCGATCCTGCACTTCACGTTCAGCTTTGCAAGCAAGATGAAACAAACGAGTGATAGAATTATATTCCTTATAATCTAATATGTGCTGAATGTCCTTGTTTAATCCACCAAAGAAACGTGCAAGCATTTTTTCACTAGATTCAACAAGACCACACCGAACCATCCCTGTTTGCAATTCCTGATAATACTCTTCTACAGAATTTTTCCCTTGCTCTAAATGTGTCAGATTCTTTAGTAAATCACGTTGATAAGTGGGAGGTACAAAACGAACACGCATAGCAGTTTTTAAAGCAGTCCAAGTACTAGGAATAGTAGTAGGATTTAAATGACAATACTCAGACCACCAAAGGGAAGCAAATTTAGTAAATTCACATGTAGTAGCACTAACACGCATATTCTCAGGATATTTTAAACATGCAAAATGTTGTTCTAATTCCATCTCCCATGTAAGATATGCATCAGGATTATATTTACCCTCAAAAGGTGGAATATTTAATTTAAGCTTTGCAACATGATCATCATCGCGTACCGCTGGTCAAGCATTGCGGTAGTAATGTCGGGGACGGCCAGCAGGTACCTGTGGAGGTTGTTCAACCTCCTCGTCAAACAGATCGTCGTCGTCGGGGTCGTAGTAGTACCCGTCGTCTGTCCCCAATATCACAGTAGCAGCCGCGGCGGAAGTCTGAGGTGCGCCAGCCGCAGCGGTAGCCGCCTGGGGTGCGGCGGCAGCCGAACCAGTAGTCCGACCCGTGATCGGGATGCGCCATGCGCCATGTGTGGGTGCGGGTGCGGGTGCGGGCAATCTGTTCAAAATCTCCTTGAACCGAGCGTCAAGCTTGGCGTTGAAGGATTTCTCAAGTCCATCGATCTTGTCCACGGCGTTGGTGAGCTTGGTGTCAAACTCCCCTATGCGTATATCCACGTCTTCAGCGCGACTGACCAAGAGCTCGGAGAAGTGGGCATGTAGTTCTTCGTTCGTCATTGTGGCAGGGTTCCACGAAGTATCTGTCATGGTTAGTCCTTTAAAAAACACAGGTATATACTACAGAAATATGGTGGAAGGCATGCGTAATCCGTCAAGCAATATACGAAGCTCTTACAAGTTCTTACCAAACAGCAGGAAAAGGCGATGTGCAACCGCGAGGATCAGTGGGTCCAAGGATTGAACCAAGCGATTACCAGGAGTCGAGACACCGCACGTGGAGAATATCTGTGGAGCTCTGGGAAGGCTTAGCAAAGGGGGTTAGCAATTATCAAAACAGCAATGCAGAAGTTGAAAGAATGCTCAACGACGGTACTGTGCTGGTCCTAGGCTAGACCGTACTAGAGACGCGAGCCTAGATCACCAACGATGTCACAACGCGACACAACAAGCAATGTATGATGATATGGCACCCTGAAAAGCGTACCGAGATGCGGAAAATCACTATGATGGCGAGTGTCTAAAACTGATCTACGGGGTCTAAAAACAGTATAGCCCCCAAAAAAATATTTCGAATTTTTTGTATTATGCTCCGGAAAGCGCGCATGCGCCAAAAAAATGTCGCTATAACGGCCGATGGAGAAAAGTGATCCCCAGGGTCGAAAAACAGTATAGCTAGAATTTTTTTTGCTCTCCTTCTGGACTTACGATCGGACTCTGAGCTCGACACGGACTTTAGCTGAACACGGAAACAACAAGGAAGGAAAGTAAAAAGAAATAACTAGGAAACTATAACTCAACTCGGACTCGTCCGCGGCAGGAAAACTGATTGGATCGGTAGGAAGGCGATGGTGGAGTATTAAGGTTTATGGTGGCTGGGTGTATGGCGGCGGAATATGGTGTCGGTGATCGGCGAGTGTGGCGGTGACTACTATGATCAGAACTCGAAACTCTAAGGGACGAGACACTAAGACCAGCAACTCGACGCGACGATGCAGACACAAATTCAACAATGCAAAAACTGAAAAGATAATGCAAGGCGTAGATTGGTGATAGATGGATCTAAACTCTAACTGTGTTTTTGGCTTTTTTGTGGGTTAAAGGTAAAATAGATCTAATCTACGAAAGCAGTAAAATCTCACCGAGCAACCTAAAATCTGATACCACTTGATAGGGCAAAGGTGTCCGATCTTTCGATGAGATGGCGATAATCGATTTGGTGGAGTTCGGGCTTGACGATCCGACTACACGTGCGAGCACGAGCGCCAATGCAATCGCTAGGCCAATCTCCTGGAGGTTACCGATCCTGCGTGATAGGGCAAAGGTGTCCGATCTTTCGATGAGATGATGATAATCGATTTGGTGGAGTTCGGGCTTGACGATCCGACTACACGTGCGAGCACGAGCGCCAATGCAATCGCTAGGCCAATCTCCTGTAGGTTATCGATCTTGCGGGAACACGATCAGCCTGACCACCGAGGTTCTTAATTCCTACCTGAAATCGAGAACAAGTAAGAACCAATATTGCAATCGAGATATTGCGGATTAAGAGGAAAGCTTTATTGAAAAGGTGGGATCCTGAATAGGTGCGAAGTACAAGAGGCCTCTACGACGCTCGAGCCTTGGCGAAGTTGCTATGATGGCTAACTTAATGTCTAAAAAAAATCCGAGTCTAGGGGGGATGGCTATGGGGAGTATTTAAGGGCGAAAAGGTGGGGTTTCGGCCAGCTATGGAAGTGGTGGCCGAATCCAACCCTAAAAGTCCTTTTCCCCTCAAATACGGACTCTAAAAAGTGGCTAATTAAAATCCTGCAAAAATTACATGGGCCTGGCCCAAAATAAAAGGTGTCGCAGCACCATATTAATTTATGGACGAATTCGTAAAGTATTGATCTTGAATATTTCGTCCAAGCCTTCTTTCTTTATTATGGTGGCCTCAATGTTCGGAAATTTTCATCCGTGGCCTTCTCTTGGATCATCACATGCTTGCTGCCATCTCATTGCATGGCCATGCTCCAATGCTTGTCCCTCTCATCCATGCTTGGTCCATCATTCCTAAGAGTAAGAAATACATCTGATTTAGGCAGCATCATATTCTCATGTATGTGAGGAGTAGTTCCAAGAAACGAAAGTACCTGATAGTTAAGTTGTTTGGCACGAGATCTTGTGATGGGTCCTTGTATGTGTGTTGCTGTAGGTACAACGGTTGTATCAATAGAAGGGATGTCCACATCATGCTCCCCTTCTTGAATTGAAGTCGTCCTCGACGCAATCTCATCTTCCTCACCAAAGTAAGGCTTCAAATCTGCAATGTTAAACGTAGGACTAACCGTACCAAAATCTGCAGGCAACTCAAGTTTATATGCATTATCAGTTATTTTCTCTAACACCTTAAAGGGACCAGCAACACGTGGCATTAAATTAGACTTGCGTAAATCAGGAAAACGATCTTTACGTAAATGTAACCAAACAAGATCGCCAACATCAAACACAACATGCTTTCTCCCTTTATCCCCAGCAAGTTTATACTTAGCATTCATGTGTTCAATGTTATCTTTAGTAATCTTATGTAAGTTTAAAATCATTTCAGCGCGTTGTGTAGCATCCAAATTATGTTGCACCGAAGAAGGTAAAGGCAATAAATCAATAGGTGCACGAGGAACAAAACCATACACAATCTCAAATGGGCACATCTTTGCGGTAGAATGCAGTGAACGATTATAAGCAAATTCTATATGAGGTAAACACTCTTCCCACAATTTTAAGTTCTTCTTTAAAACAGCCCGCAACATAGTAGACAAAGTTCTATTTACTACTTCAGTTTGACCATCAGTTTGGGGATGACATGTAGTACTAAAGAGCGATTTAGTCCCCAACTTATCCCATAAACATCTCCAAAAGTGGCTAAGAAATTTAGTATCACGATCAGAGACAATAGTATTTGGCACACCATGCAAACGAACAATTTCACGAAAGAACAAATCAGCAATATGCGCAGCATCATCCGTTTTATGACAAGGAATAAAGTGTGCCATCTTAGAAAACCGATCCACAACAACAAAATACTATCCTCCCTTCGTGTTCGTGGCAATCCCAAAACAAAGTCCATAGAAATATCCTCCCAAGGAACGCTAGGACCGGAAGAGGCATATATAAACCATGTGGATTAAGGCGAGACTTAGCTTTTTGATAAGTAGTGCAGCGCGTACACAAATCTCTCAACATCTCGACGACACGTGGCCAAAAGAAGTGTGCAGCAAGAACATCCTCCGTCTTCTTGACACCAAAGTGTCCCATCAATCCTCCTCCATGCGCCTCCTGTAACAACAAAAGACGAACAGAACTATCTGGAATGCATAGTTTGTTAGCACGAAACACAAATCCATCATTGAAGACGAACTTGTTCCAAGTTCTACCATCTCTACAATTCTGCAACACATCTTTAAATTCAGCATCATGCACATATTGTTCCTTAATAGTTTCCAATCCAAATATCTTGAAGTCAAGTTGAGATAACAAAGCATAACGACACGACAAAGCATCAGCAATAATATTATCTTTACCCTTTTTGTGTTTGATAACATAAGGAAAAGACTCAATAAATTCAACCCACTTTGCATGACGACGATTCAACTTAGCTTGACTACGAATATGCTTCAAAGATTCATGATCAGAATGAATAACAAATTCCTTAGGCCATAGATAATGTTGCCAAGTTTCTAATGTCCGAACCAACGCATATAATTCTTTATCATAAGTAGAATAGTTCAGACTAGCCCCACTCAATTTCTCACTAAAATATGCAACAGGTTTGCACTCTTGTAATAACACCCCTCCCAAACTAATTCCACTAGCATCACATTCAAGCTCAAAAGTCTTAGTAAAATCAGGAAGTTGGAGTAAGGGAGCATGTGTAAGCTTATCTTTCAATATGACGAAAGCCTGTTGTTGTGCATCGCCCCAAACAAAGGGCAACTCCTTCTTGGTAAGCTCATTCAGCGGCGCGGCAATTGATCCAAAGTCTTTGACAAAGCACCTATAAAAACCAGCGAGGCCAAGAAAACTCCTCACTTGTGTGACCGTCTTGGGCTGCGGCTAATTCTCAATAGCTTCAATCTTGGCTAGATCCACTTCAATACCCTGTGATGTAACAACATAGCCAAGAAACGCAACTCGATTGGTGCAAAAGGTGCACTTCTCAAGGTTACCAAACAAACGTGCATCACGTAAAGCATTGAAAACATCACGTAAATGGTCCAAATGATCCTCTAAAGATTTGGTATAAATCAGAATATCATCAAAGTAGACTACCACAAAACGTCCAATGAATGCACGTAAAACTTCGTTCATTAATCTCATGAAAGTGCTAGGTGCATTAGTTAAACCAAACGGCATTACTAACCACTCATATAAACCGAACTTATTTTAAATGTTGTTTTCCATTCATCTCCTAATTTCATATGAATCTGGTGGTAACCACTACGCAAATCAACTTTAGAAAACATGGTAGAACCACTCAATTCATCAAGCATGTCATCTAAACGTGGAATAGGATGACGATATCGAATAGTAATATTATTGATAGTTCTACAATCAATACACATGCACGAAGAACCATCTTTCTTAGGTAGCAAAATAATAGGAACAACACAGGGGCTAAGGGACTCACGAATATGATCTCTGTCGAGTAGTTCCTGAATTTGGCGTTGTATCTCCTTTGTCTCCTCTGGATTGGTTCTATATGGCGCGCGGTTGGGCAACGTGGCACCAGGAATTAGATCAATCTGGTGCTCAATTCCTCTAATAGGAGGTAGTCCTGGTAGCAGCTCAGCGGGAAAGACGTCCTCGTATTCCTGCAAAAGTTTAGCAATAGCGGGTGGCAAAGAAGGAGGCATATCCTCAAATGAAAACAAAACCTCTTTGCAGACAATTGCATAACATTGAGTATTGTTTACATCTAGTTCACCAATATCAATTTTATTTGCAAGCATACATGGACTCTTCAAACGAATTTTAGTAGCATGTGTAGAATCAGATTTAGTGTTCTTTGGTGGTATAAAATCTGCAGCAACAATCTGATTCTCACTTTTATTTTTCTCCTCAGTTTTAGCTCTACTAGCTCTAGCAAGATCATCTTTTAAAATATGTTCGGGAGTCATAGGTTTTAGACCAATTTTCTTTCCATCATGCATAAGAGAATAGTGATTAGTTTTGCCATTATAAACAGATTCTCTATCAAATTGCCATGGTCTACCAAGTAACAAAGAACAAGCTTGCATAGGTACAACATCACAATCAACAAAATCAGAATATGTACCAATAGTAAAATGCACGCGTACCGTTCTTTTTACCTTGATCTTGCGAGAACTCTCAAACCATTGGATGTAATACGAATGTGGGCGTTGTCTTGTTGGAAGCGCAAGCTTCTCTACGATGTCAACACTGGCCAGATTATTACAACTCCCTCCATCAATGATTATCTGTATAGCTCTTTCCTTGACAACACCACGTGTTTGGAACAAGTTGTGGCGTTGATCTTGCTCAGAGTTACTCAATTGTACACTCAACACTCATTGTGTAATTAAGCTCTTGTATTGATCAGCAGCTTCAGCTCCCATTACCTCTGTCTCTTCATCAGCATCAGAATTGTCTCCATCTCGATAAGAAATAAGGGCCAGTGTATCTTCATCAAAGTCACTCGCTGAATCGTATTGATCATCTTCTCGCACCATCATCACACGTTGTGTTGTGCACTGCCTCTCAATATGACCAAACCCCAGCACTTGCGGCATTGTATATCCTTTGTCTTACCCGTGGAAGCCATAGAAGATGCACTACGAGCTGGAGCATTGGATAATGGTGGAGGAGCAGCTGGAGATCTTGTGGGGGCCTTGGATGTGGTAGTAGCTGGTGGCGAATCACGAGGAGGCACTGATTGTCGGGATGTCCAAGTGGATGTGCGACCTGCAGAATTATTAGTCCTCCTCCATGGTGTTTGGCGATCATGCACTTCACGTTCAGCTTTGCAAGCAAGATGAAACAAACGAGTGATAGAATTATATTCCTTATAATCTAAGATGTGCTGAATGTCCTTGTTTAATCCACCAAAGAAACGTGCAAGCATTTGTTCATTAGATTCAACAAGACCACACCGAACCATCCCCTTGCAATTCCGATAATACTCTTCTACAAATTTTTCCTTGCTCTAAACGTGTCGATTCTTTAGTAAATCACGTTGATAAGTGGGAGGTACAAAACGAACACGCATAGCAGTTTTTAAAGTCAAGTACTAGGAATAGTAGTAGGATTTAAACGACAATACTCGACCACCAAAGGGAAGAAAATTTAGTAAATTTACATGTAAAAGACTAACACGCATATTCTCGGGATATTTTAAGCATGCAAACGTTGTTCTACTTCCATCTCCCATGTAAGATATGCATCAGATTATATTTACCCTCAAAAGATGGAATATTTAATTTAAGCTTTGCAACATGATCATCATCACGCATCGGTGGTCGAGGGTTGCGGTAGTAATGTCGGGACGCCGCCAGTACCGTGGAGGTTGTTCAACCTCGTCAAACAGATCGTCGTCGTCGGGGTCGTAGTAGTACCCGTCGTCTGTCCCCAATGTCGCAGCAACAGCCGCGGCGAAGTCTGAGGTCGGCCACCGCAGCGGTACCGCCGGTGCGGCGGCAACAACCAGCATCCGACCGTGATCGGAATGCGCCGTGCGCCATGTGTGGGTGCGGTTGCGGGTGCGAGCAATCTGTTCAAAAGCTCCTTGAACCGAACGTCAAACTTGGCGTTGAAGGATTTCTCGAGTCCATCGATCTTGTCCACGGCGTTGGTGAGCTTGGTGTTAAACTCCCCTAGGCGCGTATCCACGTCTTTAGCGCGACTGACCAAGAGCGCGGAGAAGTGGGCATGTAGTTCTTCGTTTGTCATTGTGGCAGGGTTCCGCGAAGTATCTGTCATGGTTAGTCCTTTAAAAGCACAGGTATATACGATGGAAATATGGTGGAAGGCACGCGTAATCCGTCAAGCAATATACGAAGCTCTTACAAGTTCTTACCAAATAGCAGGAAAAGGCGATGTGGAACTGCGAGGATCAGTGGGTCCAGAGATTGAACCAAGCGATTACCAGGGGTCGAAACACCGCACGTGGAGATTATCTGTGGAGCTCTGGGAAGGCTTAGCAAGGGGGTTAGCAATTATCAAAACAGCAATGCAAAAGTTGAAAGAATGCTCAACGAAGGTACTGTGCTGGTCCTAGGCTAGACCGTACTAGAGACGCGAGCCTAGATCACCAACGATGTCACGACGCGACACTACAAGCAATGTATGATGATATGGCACCCTGAAAAGCGAACCGAGAGGTGGAAAATCACTATGATGGCGAGTGTCTAGAACTGATCTATGGGGTCTAAAAATAGGTTAGCCCCAAAGATTTTTTTCGAATTTTTTTATTTTGCTTCGGAAAGCGCGCAGGCGCCAAAAAAATATCGCTATAACGGCCGATGGAGAAAAGTGATCCCCGGGGTCGAAAAACAGTATAGCCAGAAAAAAATTTCGGAGGCGGTTCCAGATTCTTTTTTTTTCTCTCCTTCTAGACTTACGACCGGACTCTTAGCTCGACACGGACTTTAGGGTAACATGGAAACAACAAAGAAGGAAAGTAAAAATAAATAACTAGGAAATAATAACTCAACTCGGACTCGTGCCGCGGCTGGATAGGTGATCGGATCCGTGTCGCGGTAGGAAGGCGGTGGTGGAGTGTTTAGGGTTTATGGTGGCTGGGTATATGGCGGCGGAATATGGTGGCGAAATATGGTGGCGGTGATCGGCGAGTGTGGCAGTGACTACTATGATCAGAACTCGAAACTCTAAGGGACGAGACACTAAGACCGGCAATTCGACGTGACGATGTTGACACAAATTCAACAGTGCAGAAACTGAAAAGATAATGCGAGGCGTAGATTGGTTATGGGATGGATCTAAACTCTAACTTTATTTTTGGCTTTTTCGTGGGTTATAGGTAAAAACAGATCTAATCTACGAAAAACAGTAAAATCTCACCGAGCAACCTGAAATCTGATACCACTTGATAGGGCAAAGGTGTCCGATCTTTCGATGAGATGATGATAATCGATTTGGTGGAGTTCGGGCTTGATGATCCGACTACACGTGCGACCGGCGCCAATGCAATCGCTAGGCCAATCTCCTGGAGGTTACCGATCCTGCGGGAACACGATCAGCCTGACCAGCGAGGGTCTGAATTCCTACCTGAAATCGAGAACAAGTAAGAACCAATATTGCAATCGAGATATTGCGTATTAAGAGGAAAGCTTTGTTGAAAAGGTGGGATCCTGAATAGGTGCGAAGTACAAGAGGCCTCTACGACGCTCGAGTCTTGGCGAAGTGGCTATGATGGCTAACTTAATGTCTAAACAAAATCCGAGTCTAGGGGGACGGCTATGGGGAGTATTTAAGGGAGAAAAGGTGGGGTTTCGGCCAGCCATGGAAGTGGTGGCCGAATCCAACCATAAAAGTCCTTTTCCCCTCAAATACGGACTCTAAAAAGTGGCTAATTAAAATCCTGCGAAAATTACATGGGCCTGGCCCAAAATAAAAGGTGTCGCAGCACCATATTAAGTTATGGACGAATTCGTAAAGTATTGATCTTGAATATTTCGTCCAAGCCTTCTTTCTTCATTATGGTGGCCTCAAAGTTCGGAAATCTTCATCCGTGGCCTTCTCTTGGATCATCACATGCTTGCTGCCATCTCCATGCATGGACATGCTCCAATACTTGTCCCTCTCATCCATGCTTGGTCCATCATTCCTAAGAGTAAGAAATACATCTGATTTAGGCAGCATCATATTCTCATGTATGTGAGGAATAGTTCCAAGAAACGAAAGTACCTGATAGTTAAGTTGTTTGGCACGAGATCTTGTGATGGGTCCTTGTATGTGTGTTGCTGTAGGTACAACGGTTGTATCAATAGAAGGGATGTCCACATCACTGCGGGAACACGATCAGCCTGACCAGCGAGGGTCTTAATTCCTACCTGAAATCGAGAACAAGTAAGAACCAATATTGCAATCAAGATATTGCGGATTAAGAGGAAAGCTTTATTGAAAAGGTGGGATCCTGAATAGGTGCGAAGTACAAGAGGCCTCTGCGACGCTCGAGCCTTGGCGAAGTTGCTACGATGGCTAACTTAATGTCTAAACAAAATCCGAGTCTAGGATGACGGCTATGGGGAGTATTTAAGGAGGAAAAGGTGGGGTTTCGCCAGCCATGGAAGTGGTGGCCGAATCCAACCCTAGAAGTCCTTTTCCCCTCAAATACGGACTCTAAAAAGTAGCTATTTAAAATCCTGCGAAAATTACATGGGCCTGGCCCAAAATAAAGGTGTCGCAGCACCATATTAAGCTATGGACGAATTCGTGAAGTATTAATCTTGAATATTTTGTCCTAGCCTTCTTTCTTCATTATGTTGGCCTCAAAGTTCTGAAATCTCCATCCGTGGCCTTCCCTTGGATCATCACATGCTTGCTGTCATCTCCATGCATGGCCATGCTCCAATGCTTGTCCCTCTCATCCATTCTTGGTCCATCATTCCTAAGAGTAAGAAATACATCTGATTTAGGCAGCATCATATTCTCATGTATGTGAGGAATAGTTCCAAGAAACGAAAGTACCTCATAGTTAAGTTGTTTGGCACGAGATCTTGTGATGGGTCCTTGTATGTGTGTAGCTGTAGGTACAAAGGTTGTATCAATAGAAGGGATGTCCACATCAAGAATAGGAGCTTGATGCCGAGCTTGGCCGTGAGGGTCTTCCAAAAGTAGCTCATGAATTTGACGTCGCGGTCGGAGACGATTGTTCTTGGTACACCGTGTAGCCGAATTATTTCCCTGAAAAACAAATTTGCTACATGTGAAGCATCATCGGTCTTATGGCACGGAATGAAGTGTGCCATTTTGGAAAAACGATCCACTACCACAAATATAGAATCATGTCCATGTTTAGATCTAGGCAATCCTAACACAAAGTCCATGCTAATGTCCGACCAAGGTACATGAGGAATAGGCAATGGCATATAAAGACCAAAGGGGTTGGACTTGGACTTAGCTTGGATACATGTGGTGCATCATTGGACGTGGCGTTTTATGTCGCGCTTCATCTTTGGCCAAAAGTAGTGAGTGGATAGCATGTCATATGTCTTGTCACGGCCAAAGTGACCCATCAGGCCTCCACTATGGGACTCTTGAAGAAGCAAAATTTGGAGAGACGAATTCGGAATGCAAAGCTTGTTTTGTTTGAAAAGAAAACCCTTATGCAAATAGAAATCATCAATCCCTTTGTCTATTGAACACTTTGCAAAAATTGATCCAAAGAATGGGTCGGACTCGTACAAAGATTTGATGTCATCAAGACCCAAGACATTTATTTCGAGTCGCGTAAGAAGGTTTTTGTTTTTGCGAGACAAGGCGTCCACTACCACATTTTCTTTGCCCTTCTTATACTTGACAATGTAAGTAAAGGATTCCATGAACTCAACCCATTTGGCGTGCCTTTTACTCAAATTGGCTTGGCCCTTAAGATATTTCAACGACTCATGGTCGGAATGGATGATAAATTCTTTGGGCCAAAGGTAGTGTTGCCACACTTGAAGGACACGAACCAAGGCAAAAAGCCCATTGTCATAAATTGGATAGTTAAGGCGTGCGCCATCAAGTTTCTCACTATGGTATGCAATAGGACGCCCATTTTGCATAAGAACGCCTCCAATGCCAATACCACTAGCGTCACACTCGATCTCAATTTTTTTTGTAAAATCTGGTAGAGCGAGGAGTTGTGCTTCGGTGAGCCTCTTTTTGAGCTCATCAAACGCTTTTTGTTGTGCTTTGCCCCAAACGAATGTGACATTTTTCTTGGTCAATTCGTTGAGAGGGAAAGCAATGGTAGAAAAATGATGTGGACATCCCATCTATTGATACAACTGTTGTACCTACAGCTACACACATATAAGGACCCATCCCAAGATCTCGTGCCAAACAACTTAACTATCAGGTACTTTCGTTTCTTGGAACTATTCCTCACATACATGAGAATATGATGCTGCCTAAATCGGATGTATTTCTTACTCTTAGGAATGATGGACCAAGCATGGATGAGAGGGACAAGCATTGGAGCATGGCCATGCATGGAGATGGCAGCAAGCGTGTGATGATCCAAGAGAAGGCCACGGATGAAGATTTCAGAACTTTGAGGCCACCATAATGAAGAAAGAAGGCTTGGACGAAATATTCAAGATCAATACTTCACGAATTCGTCCATAGCTTAATATGCTGTTGCGACACCTTTTACTTTGGGCCAGGCCCATGTAATTTTCGTAGGATTTTAATTAGCCACTTTTTAGAGTCTGTATTTGAGGGGAAAAGGACTTCTAGGGTTGGATTCGGCCACCACTTCCATGGCTGGCCGAAACCCCACCTTTTCTCCCTTAAATACTCCCCATAGTCGTCCCCATAGACTCGGATTTTGTTTAGACATTAAGTTAGCCATCATCGCAACTTCGCCAAGGCTAGAGCGTCGCAGAGGCCTCTTGTACTTCGCACCTATTCAGGATCCCACCTTTTCAATAAGGCTTTCCTCTTAATCCGCAATATCTTGATTGTAATATTGGTTCTTACTTGTTCTCGATTTCAGGTAGGAATTAAGACCCTCGCTGGTCAAGCTGATCGTGTTCCCGCAGGATCGGTAACCTCTAGGAGATTGGCCTAGCGATTGCATTGGCGCTCGTGCTCGCACGTGTAGTCGGATCGTCAAGCCCGAACTGCACCAAATCGGTTATCATCATCTCATTGAAAGATCGGACACCTTTGCCCTATCAAGTGGTGTCAGATTTCAGGTTGCTCGGTGAGATTTTACTGTTTTCGTAGATTAGATCTGTTTTTACCTATAACCCACGAAAAAGCCAAAAACACAGTTAGAGTTTAGATCCATCCCATAACCAATCTACGCCTCGCATTATCTTTTCAGTTTTTGCATTGTTGAATTTGTGTCTACATCGTCGCGTCGAGTTGCTGGTCTTAGTGTCTCGTCCCTAGAGTTTTGAGTTCTGATCATAGTAGTCACCGCCACACTCGCCGATCACCGCCACCATATTCCGCCGCCATACACCCAGCCACCATAAACCCTAATACTCCGCCACCGCCTTCCTACCGCGACACAGATCCGATCACTTTTCCTGCCGCGGTACGAGTCCGAGTAGAGTTATTATTTCCTAGTTATTTCTTTTTACTTTCCTTCTTTGTTGTTTCCGTGTTAAGCTAAAGTCCGTGTCGAGCTAAGAGTCCGGCCGTAAGTCCAGAAGGAGAGCAAAAAAAAAAAAGAAGGCTGGAACCGCCTCCGAAAAAATTTTCTAGCTATACTGTTTTTCGACCCCGGGGATCACTTTTCTCCATCAGCCGTTATAGCAATATTTTTTTGGCGTCCGCGCGCTTTCCGGAGAAAAATAAAAAATTTCAAAATTTTTTTTGGGGGCTAACCTATTTTTAGACCCCGTAGATCAGTTCTAGACACTCGCCATCATAGTGAATTTCCACCTCTCTGTTCGCTTTTTTAGGGTGCCATATCATCATACATTGCTTGTTGTGTCGCGTCGTGACATCGTTGGTGATCTAGGCTCGCGTCTCTAGTACGGTCTAGCCTAGATCCAGCACAGTACCGTCGTTGAGCATTCTTTCAACTTTTGCATTGCTGTTTGGATAATTGCTAACCCCCTTTGCTAAGCCTTCCCAGAGCTCCACAGATATTCTCCACGTGCGGTGTCTCAACTCCTGGTAATCGCTTGGTTCAATCTCTGGACCCACTGATCCTCGCAGTTGCACATCGCCTTTTCCTGCTATTTGGTAAGAACTTGTAAGAGCTTCGTATATTGCTTGATGGATTACGCGTGACTTCCACCATATTCCCGTACTATATACCTATGCTTTTTAAGGACTAACCATGCCAGATACTTCGCGGAACCCTGCCACCATGACGAACGAAGAACTACATGCTCACTTCTCCGAGCTCTTGGTCAATCGCGCTGAAGACGTGGATACACGCCTAGGGGAGTTCGACACCAAGCTCACCAACACCATGGACAAGATCGATGGACTCGAGAAATCCTTCAACGCCAAGCTTGACGCTCGGTTCAAGGAGATTTTGAACAGATTGCCCACTTCACCGTGCAGCGCCGGCGCATTCCGATCACGGGTCGGTTCATTGGTTCATTGCCGCCAGCGACTTCTGGCGGTGACTTTCCGTCATGCGGCGGGTACTACTACGACCCCGACGACGACGATCTGTTCGACGAGGAGGTTGAACAACCTCCACAGGTACTTGCTGGCCGTCCCCGACATTACTACAACAACGCTCGACCACCGGTACGTGATGATGATCATGTTGCAAAGCTTAAATTAAATATTCCATCTTTTGAGGGTAAATATAATCCTGATGCATATCTTACATGGGAGATGGAAGTAGAACAACGTTTTGCATGCTTAAAATATCCTGAGAATATGCGTGTTAGTGCTGCTACATGTGAATTTACTAAATTTGCTTCCCTTTTGATGTGGACATCCCTTCTATTGATACAACCGTTGTACCTACAGCAACACACATACAAGGACCCATCACAAGATCTCGTGCCAAACAACTTAACTATCAGGTACTTTCGTTTCTTGGAACTATTCCTCACATACATGAGAATATGATGCTGCCTAAATCAGATGTATTTCTTACTCTTAGGAATGATGGACCAAGCATCGATGAGAGGGACAAGCATTGGAGCATGTCCATGCATGGAGATGGCAGCAAGCATGTGATGATCCAAGAGAAGGCCACAGATGAAGATTTCAGAACTTTGAGGCCACCATAATGAAGAAAGAAGGCTTGGACGAAATATTCAAGATCAATACTTTACGAATTCATCCATAGCTTAATATGGTGTCATGACACCTTTATTTTGGGCCAGGCCCATATAATTTTCGCAGATTTTAATTAGCCACTTTTTAGAGTCCGTATTTGAGGGAAAAGGACTTTTAGGGTTGGATTCGCCACCACTTCCATGGCTGGCGAAACCCCACCTTTCATTTAAATACTCCCCATAGCCATCCCCTAGACTCGGATTTTGTTTAGACATTAAGTTAGCCATAGTCGCAACCGCCAAGGCTCGGCGTCATGAAGGCCTCTTGTACTTCGCACCTATTCAGGATCCCACCTCTTCAATAAAGCTTTCCTCTTAATCCGCAATATCTTGATTGCAATATTGGTTCTTACTTGTTCTCGATTTCAGATAGGAATTAAGACCCTCGCTGGTTAGGCTGATCGTGTTCCCGCAGGATCGGTAACCTCCAGGATATTGGCCTAGCGATTGCATTGGCGCTTGTGCTCGCACGTGTAGTCGGATCAATCGATTATCATCATCTCATCGAAAGATCGGACACCTTTGCCCTATCAAGTGGTATCAGATTTCAGGTTGCTTGGTGAGATTTTACTGTTTTCGTAGATTAGATGTGTTTTTACCTATAACCCACGAAAAAGCCAAAAACACAGTTAGAGTTTAGATCCATCCCATAACCAATCTACGCCTCGCATTATCTTTTCAGTTTTTGCATTGTTGAATTTGTGTCTACATCGTCGCGTCGAGTTGCTGGTCTTAGTGTCTCGTCCCTTAGAGTTTCGAGTTCTGATCATAGTAGTCACCGCCACACTCGCCGATCACCGCCACCATATTCCGCCACCATATTCCGCCGCCATACACCTAGCCACCATAAACCCTAATACTCCGCCACCGCCTTCCTACCGCGACACAGATCCGATCACTTTTCCTGCCGCGGTACGAGTCCGAGTAGAGTTATTGTTTCCTAGTTATTTCTTTTTACTTTCCTTCTTTGTTGTTTCCGTGTTAAGCTAAAGTCCGTGTCGAGCTAAGAGTCCGGCCGTAAGTCCAGAAGGAGAGCAAAAAAAAAAAGTCTGGAACCGCCTCCGAAATTTTTCTGGCTATACTGTTTTTCGACCCCGGGGATCACTTTTCTCCATCGGCCGTTATAGCAATATTTTTTTGGCGTCTGCGTGCTTTCGGGAGCAAAATAAAAAATTTCAAAAAAAATTTTTTTGGGGCTAACCTATTTTTAGACCCCGTAGATCAGTTCTAGACACTCGCCATCACAGTGTTTTTCCACCTCTCGGTTCGCTTTTCAGGGTGCCATATCATCATACATTGCTTGTTGTGTCGCGTCGTGACATCATTGGTGATCTAGGCTCGCGTCTCTAGTACGGTCTAGACTAGGACCAGCACAGTATCGTCGTTGAGCTTTCTTTCAACTTTTGCATTGCTGTTTTGATAATTGCTAACCCCCTTTTGCTAAGCCGTCCCAGAGCTCCACAGATATTCTCCACGTGCGGTGTCTTGACTCCTGGTAATCGCTTGGCTCAATCTCTGGACGCACTGATCCTCGCGGTTGCACATCGCCTTTTCCTGCTGTTTGGTAAGAACTTGTAAGAGCTTCGTATATTGCTTGACGGATTACGCGTGACTTCCACCATATTTCCGTACTATATACCTATGATTTTTAAGGACTAACCATGCCAGATACTTCGCGGAACCCTGCCACCATGACGAACGAAGAACTACATGCTCCCTTCTCCGAGCTCTTGGTCAATCGCGCTGAAGACGTGGATACACACCAAGGGGAGTTTGACACCAAGATCACCAACGCCGTGGACAAGATCGATGGACTCGAGAAATCCTTCAACGCCAAGCTTGACGCTCAGTTCAAGGAGATTTTGAACAGATTGCCCGCACCAAGACCGCACTGGCGCACGGCGCATTCCGATCACGGGCCTGACCGCAGTTCGGTGCCGCCGCACCCCGCGGCTACCGCTGACGCACCTCGAGACTTCCGCCGCTGCGCAATGACATTCGGGATGCAGACGGGTACTAATCGACCCGACGACGATTTATCGATGAGGAGGTTGAACAACCTCCATAGGTACTCCGCCGTCCGGACATTACTACCGCAACGCTCGACCACCGGTACGTGATGATGATCATGTTGCAAAGCTTAAATTAAATACTCCATCTTTTGAGGGTAAATATAATCCTGATGCATATCTTACATGGGAGATGGAAGTAGAACAACGTTTTGCATGCTTAAAATATCCTGAGAATATGCGTGTTAGTGCTGCTACATGTGAATTTACTAAATTTGCTTCCCTTTTGATGTGGACATCCCTTCTATTGATACAACCGTTGTACCTACAGCAACACACATACAAGGACCCATCACAAGATCTCGTGCCAAACAACTTAACTATCAGGTACTTTCGTTCCTTGGAACTATTCCTCACATACATGAGAATATGATGCTACCTAAATGAGATGTATTTCTTACTCTTAAGAATGATGGACCAAGCATGGATGAGAGGGACAAGCATTGGAGTATGTCCATGCATGGAGATGGCAGCAAGCATGTGATGATCCAAGAGAAGACCATAGACGAAGATTTCAGAACTTTGAGGCCACCATAATGAAGAAAGAAGGCTTGGACGAAATATTCAAGATCAATACTTTACGAATTCGTCCATAGCTTAATATGGTGCTACGACACCTTTATTTTGGGCCAGGCCCATGTAATTTTTGCAGGATTTTAATTAGCCATTTTTAGAGTCCGTATTTGAGGGGAAAAGGACTTTTAGGGTTGGATTCGGCCACCACTTCCATGGCTGGCCGAAACCCCACCTTTTCGCCTTAAATACTCCCCATAGCCGTCCCCCTAGACTCGGATTTTGTTTAGACATTAAGTTAGCCATAGTCGCAACTTCGCCAAGGCTCGAGCGTCGCAGAGGCCTCTGTACTTCGCACCTATTCATGATCCCACCTCTTCAATAAAGCTTTCCTCTTAATCCACAATATCTTGATTGCAATATTGGTTCTTACTTGTTCTCGATTTCAGGTAGGAATTAAGACCCTCATTGGTCAGGTGATCATGTTCCCCTTGAGGATCGGTAACCTCTAGGAGATTGGCCTAGCGATTGCATTGGCGCGTGCTCGTGCGTGTAGTCGGATCGTCAAGCCGAACTCCACCAAATCGATTATCATCATCTCATCGAAAGATCGGACACCTTTGCCCTATCAAGTGGTATCGATTTCAGTTGCTTGGTGAGATTTTACGTTTCGTAGATTAGATGTGTTTTACCTATAACCCACGAAAAAGCCAAAACACGCTTAGAGTTTAGATCCATCCCATAACCAATCTACGCCTCGCATTATCTTTTCAGTTTTTGCATTGTTGAATTTGTGTCTACATCGTCGCGTCGAGTTGCTGGTCTTAGTGTCTCGTCCCTTAGAGTTTCGAGTTCTGATCATAGTAGTCACCGCCACACTCGCCGATCACCGACACAATATTCCTCCACCATATTCCGCCGCTATACTCCTAGCCACCATAAACCCTAATACTCCGCCACCGCCTTCCTACCGCGACACAGATCCGATCACTTTTCCTGCCGCGGTACGAGTCCGAGTAGAGTTATTGTTTCCTAGTTATTTCTTTTTACTTTCCTTCTTTGTTGTTTCCGTGTTAAGCTAAAGTCCGTGTCGAGCTAAGAGTCCGGCCATAAGTCCAGAAGGAGAGCAAAAAAAAAGTCTGGAACCGCCTCCGAAATTTTTTTCTAGCTATACTGTTTTTCGACCCCGGGGATCACTTTTCTCCATCGGCCGTTATAGCAATATTTTTTTGCCGTCTACGTGCTTTCCGGAGCAAAATAAAAAAATTCAAAAAAATAATTTTGGGGCTAACCTATTTTTAGACGCCGTAGATCAGTTCTAGACACTCGCCATCATAGTGTTTTTCCACCTCTCGGTTCGCTTTTCAGGGTGCCATATCATCATATATTGCTTGTTGTGTCGCGTCATGACATCGTTGGTGATCTAGGCTCGCGTCTCTAGTACGGTCTAGACTAGGACCAGCACAGTACCGTCGTTGAGCTTTCTTTCAACTTTTGCATTGCTGTTTTGATAATTGCTAACCCCCTTTTTCTAAGCCTTCCCGGAGCTCCACAGATATTCTCCACGTGCGGTGTCTTGACTCCTGGTAATCGCTTGGCTCAATCTCTGGACGCACTGATCCTCGCGGTTGCACATCGCGTTTTCCTGCTGTTTGGTAAGAACTTGTAAGAGCTTCGTATATTGCTTGACGGATTACGCGTGACTTCCACCATATTTCCGTACTATATACCTATGATTTTTAAGGACTAACCATGCCAGATACTTCGCGGAACCCTGCCACCATGACGAACGAAGAACTACATGCTCACTTCTCCGAGCTCTTGGTCAATCGCGCTGAAGACGTGGATACACACCAAGGGGAGTTTGACACCAAGATCACCAATGCCGTGGACAAGATCGATGGACTCGAGAAATACTTCAACGCTAAGCTTGACGTTCGGTTCAAGGAGCTTTTGAACAGATTGCCCGCACTCACACCCGCACCCACCCATGGCGCACGGCGCATTCCGATCACGGGTCGGACTGCTGGTCCGGCTGCCGCCGCACCCCCGGCGGCTACCGCTGCGGCTGACGCACCTCAGACTTCCACCGCGGCTGCTGCTGCGACATTGGGGACAGATGACGGGTACTACTACGACCCCGACGACGACGATCTGTTTGACGAGGAGGTTGAACAACCTCCACAGGTACCTGCTGGCCGTCCCCGACATTACTACCGCAACGCTCGACCACCGGTACGTGATGATGATCATGTTGCAAAGATTAAATTAAATTTTCCATCTTTTGAGGGTAAATATAATCTTGATGCATATCTTACATGGGAGATGGAAGTAGAACAACGTTTTGCATGCTTAAAATATCCTGAGAATATGTGTGTTAGTGCTGCTACATGTGAATTTACTAAATTTGCTTCCCTTTGGTGGTCTGAGTATTGTCGTTTAAATCCTACTAATATTCCTAGTACTTGGACTGCTTTAAAAACTGCTATGCGTGTTCGTTTTGTACCTCCCACTTATCAACGTGATTTACTAAAGAATCTGACACGTTTAGAGCAAGGGAAAAATTCTGTAGAAGAGTATTATCTGGAATTGCAAACCGGGATGGTTCGGTGTGGTCTTGTTGAATCTAATGAACAAATGCTTGCACGTTTCTTTGGGGGATTAAACAAGGGCATTCAACACATATTAGATTATAAGGAATATAATTCTATCACTCGTTTATTTCATCTTGCTTGCAAAGCTGAACGTGAAGTGCAGGATCGCCAAACACCATGGAGGAGGACTAATAATTCTGCAGGTCGCACATCCACTTGGACATCCCGACAATCAGCGCCTCCTCGTGATTCGCCACCAGCTACTACCACCTCCAAGACCGCCACAAGATTTCCAGCTGCTCCTCCACCATCATCCAATGCTCCCGTCAGAGTGCATCTTCTATGGCTTCCACGGTAAGACAAAGGATATACAATGCCGCAAGTGCTGGGGTTTTGGTCATATTGAGAGACAGTGCACAACACAACGTGTGATGATGGTGCGGGAAGATGGTCAATAAGATTCAGCGAGTGACTTCGATGAAGATACACTAGCCCTTATTTCTGCTCGAGATGGAGACAATTCTGATGCTGATGAAGAGACATAGGTAATGGGAGCTGAAGTTGCTGATCAATACAAGAGCTTAATTACACAGCGTGTGTTGAGTGTGCAATTGAGCAAATCTGAGCAAAATCAACGCCACAACCTGTTCCAAACACGTGGTGTTGTCAAGGACAGAGCTATACGGATCATCATTGATGGAGGGAGTTGTAATAATCTGGCCAGTGTTGACATGGTAGAGAAGCTTGCACTTCCAACAAGACAACGCCCACATTCATATTACATCCAATGGTTTGAGAGTTCTCGCAAGATCAAGGTAACAAGAACGGTACGCGTGCATTTTACTATTGGTACATATTCTGATTTTGTTGATTGTGATGTTGTACCTATGCAAGCTTGTTATTTGTTACTTGGTAGACCAAGGCAATTTGATAGAGAATATGTTCATAATGTCAAAACTAATCACTATTCTCTTATGCATGATGGAAAGAAAATTGGTCTAAAACCTATGACTCCCGAACAGATTTTAAAAGATGATCTTGCTAGAGCTAGTAGAGCTAAAACTGAGGAGAAAAATAAAAGTGAGAATCAGATTGTTGCTGCAGATTTTATACCACCAAAGAACACTAAATCTGATTCTACACATGCTACTGAAATTCGTTTGAAGAGTCCATGTATGCTTGCAAATAAAATTGATATTGCTGAACTAGATGTCAACAATACTCAATGTTATGCAATTATTTGCAAAGAGGTTTTGTTTTCATTTGAGGATATGCCTCCTTCTTTGCCACCCGCTATTGCTAACCTTTTGTAGGAATATGAGGACGTCTTCCCGAAATGCCACGGGACTACCTCCTATTAGAGGAATTGAGCACCAAATTGATCTAATTCCTGGTGCCACGTTTTCCAACCGCGCGCCATATAGAACCAATCCAGAGGAGACAAAGGAGATACAACGCCAAATTCAGGAACTACTTGACAGAGATCATATTCGTGAGTCCGTTAGCCCCTGTGCTGTTCCTATTATTTTGGTACCTAAGAAAGATGGTTCTTCACGCATGTGTACTGATTGTAGAGCTATCAATAATATTACTATTCGATATCGTCATCCTATTCCACGTTTAGATGACATGCTTGATGAATTGAGTGGCTCTACCATGTTTTCTAAAGTTGATTTGCGTAGTGGTTACCACCAGATTCGTATGAAATTAGGCGATGAATGGAAAACAGCATTTAAAACTAAATTCGGTTTATATGAGTGGTTACTAATTCCATTTGGTTTAACTAATGCACCTAGCACTTTCATGAGATTAATGAACGGATTTTTACGTGCTTTCATTGGACGTTTTGTGGTAGTCTACTTTGATGATATTCTGATTTTTAGAAAATATTTAGAGGATCATTTGGACCATTTACGTGTTGTTTTCAATGCTTTACGTGATGCACGTTTGTTTGGTAACCTTGAGAAGTGCACCTTTTGCACCAATCAAGTTGCGTTTCTTGTCTATGTTGTTACATCACAGGGTATTGAAGTGGATCCAGCCAAGATTGAAGCTATTGAGAATTGGCCGCAGCCCAAGACGGTCACACAAGTGAGTTTTCTTGGCCTCGCTGGTTTTTATAGGCGCTTTGTCAAAGACTTTGGATCAATTGCCGCGCCGCTGAATGAGCTTACCAAGCAGGATGTGCCCTTTGTTTGGGGCGATGCACAACAACAGGCCTTCGTCATATTGAAAGATAAGCTAACACATGCTCCCTTACTCCAACTTCCTGATTTTACTAAGACTTTTGAGCTTGAATGTGATGCTAGTGGAATTGGTTTGGGAGGGGAGTTATTACAAGAGGGAAAACCTGTTGCATATTTTAGTGAGAAATTGAGTGGGGCTAGTCTGAACTATTCTACTTATGATAAAGAATTATATGCATTGGCTCGGACATTAGAAACTTGGCAACATTATCTATGGCCTAAGGAATTTGTTATTCATTCTGATCATGAATCTTTGAAGCATATTTGTAGTCAAGCTAAGTTGAATCATCGTCATGCAAAGTGGGTTGAATTTATTAAGTCTTTTCCTTATGTTATCAAACACAAAAAGGGTAAAGATAATATTATTGCTGATGCTTTGTCGCGCCGTTATGCTTTGTTATCTCAACTTGACTTCAATTTTTTTGGATTGGAAACTATTAAGGAAAAATATGTGCATGATGCTGAATTTAAAGATGTGTTGCAGAATTGTAGAGATGGTAGAACTTGGAACAAGTTTGTCTTCAATGATGGATTTGTGTTCCGTGCTAACATACTATGCATTCTAGATAGTTATGTTCGTCTTTTGTTGTTACAGGAGACGCATGGAGGAGGATTGATGGGACACTTTGGTGTCAAGAAGACGGAGGATGTTCTTGGTGCACACTTCTTTTGGCCACGTATGCGTCGAGATGTTGAGATATTTGTGGCACGCTGCACTACTTGTCAAAAAGCTAAGTCTCGCCTTAATCCACATGGTTTATATATGCCTCTTCATGTTCCTAGTGTTCCTTGGGAGGATATTTCTATGGACTTTGTTTTGGGATTTCCACGAACACAGAAGGGGAGGGATAGTATTTCTGTTGTTCTGGATCGGTTTTCTAAGATGGCACACTTTATTCCTTGTCATAAAACGGATGATGCTGCGCATATTGCCGATTTGTTCTTTAGTGAAATTATTCGTTTGCATGGTGTGCCAAATACTATTGTCTCTGATCGTGATACTAAATTTTTTGCTCCACTTTTGGAGATGTTTATGGGCTAAGTTGGGGACTAAATTGCTCTTTAGTACTACATGTCATCCCCAAACTGATGGTCAAACTGAAGTAGTAAATAGAACTTTGTCTACTATGTTGCGGGCTGTTTTAAAGAAGATGTTAGGGGGGTGACCCTGGGGTTGGCCCGATCTTTCACGAATTCCACGAGAAACGAGGGGAACGAGGTGGTCGGGGATGAAATCGAGGAAAGCGATGAAAAACCACGAACACACACACACCAAAACACGATAATCCTCACGCCGGTGGCAACCGGTCCAACATAATCCCTAGGATCGGTGTTGGGCGAAGCTCGCTCTCCACGCCAACAACGGGGGATGAGGTGCTTGGTGAGATCTTGACGACTTGGGGGCGAGACACCGAGAACCCAAGGCCTTGTACAACTTGAACGCACTTAAGCAAGATCCAAGAGGTGGGTGGATAATCCGGTGCTCCTTGGTAGGAGCATGAGACCAATAGATATAAGTCCTCAAAGGGTTTCCTTAATATCTACTATTATCCAAGTCTCAGGTTTACAATAGAGGGTGGGGGGATATATATAGTCCAGCCACAAAAACAGGGGTAGTTTGGGAACAAATAGCGAAATAGGGATAGGGTTACAAGGCACTGGGCCGAAATATTACGGAAAGCTTCTGCTGCCGGCGGTAGTACCGCCCTTGGGACCAGGTCATGCGGTAATACCGGTTCTGCCCGGTAGTACCGCTTTGTCACAGGACTTGCGCTGGGTCTTCTGTTGGGGAAGATGAGGCCCTAGTACCGGATCTGGGGCCGTAGTACCCGTGATGACAGAGAGCATTTTGGCAGCTCCGGGGCCTTCTGTCGTTGGCGGTAGCATTGGGCGGTAGTACCGGTCGCCAGGTCCGGTAGTACCGCTGGCGACAGAGAGCGTTTGGTCTCTTCGGCTGGTGCTCCTCCGTCCTGTGGGTTCGTCTCTTCGTACCTGATGATGCACAAGGTATGGGTATGAAGTAGCAAGCCATCCAAAGGCGTATCGAAGTCACACAAGGAGAGGAGCGAGTTCACCTTAGCTTGAAGGAGTTTGGCTCGGGCGCGAGTCATCGGTCCACTTGGGGAGCTTGTGGGAGTAGATGTAGTAGCGGTCGTAGGACGGGCTGCATCAGCTCCCCCCCTTGGGAAAGAGTCGTCCTCGACTCTTCAACCTTCTCAATTTCATCTTCTCCATGGTAGGGTGAGAGGTCAGTGACATTGAATGTCGAGCTCACAAGATACTTTGATGCTTGGCGAAGGACTTGTTGCTCGATTGTAGCTCGTGTGTCTTCATGGAGTTCCTTCATTGGTTGGACACGCTTGACAACGTCCATGTTGGCACGTTCATGAAGTGGAAGTGGAAGTGTACCGAGCGCGGTGAGAGGCTTAAAACCGTAGACGATCCTGAACGGGCTCCTCATGGTGGTTGAGTGCTTGGCGCGGCCGTAGGCGAACTCGGCGTGGGGAATGTATTCCTGCAAAATAGCCATCAAAGAAGGAGGAACATTTGTCAAGTAGTTCCTTTGCGCTAGTCCCTTGCATACAAGGACATAGTGCAAGATGGATGGGTTGTTCGCACTTCTCTCATCTCACTTTTGGTGGCAAGAAGAACACTCTTAGTTTTCCACTCGAGTTTGGCTTGTAGCTCTCACGCACTATGGTGTGGTTCGCCGCTCACCACTCTTCTCACAAGGTGTTTTAGACATTAGCGCCTCGCTAAAGCCTTTGCATTGTCCGCAATTATTTGGCTAGGAGTCATTGGTTGCAACACACAAGTTTTATCAAGCCATTTGAAGGTGTAAGTGTTTGAGTGACCATTATGTAAAGCACGCTTGTCATATTGCCACGGCCTTCCGAGCAACATATGGCAAACCGTCATTGGGACCACGTCACACTCGACCGTGTCCTTGTAGTGCCCAATGGAGAACGTCACCGAGACGGTGTGCTTGATCTTGATGGATCCTTGGTCACTTAGCCATTGGATATGGTAGGGGTGTTTATGTGGAAGGAGGGTGAGGTTTAATTTCTCACACAATTCCGTACTTGCAAGGTTGTGGTAACTCCCTCCATCGATGATAACTTTGATGGACTTCCCCTTGATGTCGGCACGAGTGTGGAAGATGTTCGAGCGTTGGTCTTCATTTTCATTGGCTTGGGTAGTCAAGACCCTTGTGACCACAAGCGATGGACTTGCGTCATGCTCACACACAAGAAGTTCTTGGGTCTCTTCCAAATGTTGCCTTGCCATGGCTTCGTTGACCCTTGCATCAAACTCTTCTTCACTCAAGTATTCTTCATCGCCGTTGTCATGGGTGAATAAAACTTTCATGTTCCCACATGCATTTGATTTGTGCCCTTTGCCTCCACACTTGTAGCAGGCACCATTGAATGGTTGATCATCCCTTGGGTATACGCCACTTGGGGGCTGTTTTCCTTGAGGAACCGTTGGCTTGGGAAGTTTGGTTGGACTTGAGGAGCTTCCACTGGAAGTTGTTGGAGTAGTGGTTGACGCTTGCTTGAAGGTGAAGTATGTCTTTGACTTGTTGTACTCGATGTCCTCTTGCACTTGGCGCTCGGCCTTGGATGCGATATGCACAAGCTCAACCATGTTGTTGTACTTTTGGAACTAGGTGATACGCTTGATGGGATGGTTCAAGCCATTGAGGAAGCGTGCCATTGTTTGTTCATCTCGCTCTTCGATGTTGGCACGGATCATGTTGAGCTCCATTTGTTTGAAGTACTCTTCCACGGTCTTTGTCCCTTGACTAAGCGTTTGAAGCTTGTTGAAGAGGTCACGCGTGTAGTGCGAAGGAACAAAGCGGGATCTCATATGAGCCTTCATGTCTTGCCAAGTTGCGATTGGAGGCTCTTCTTTAAGCATGACGAGTTGGACTTGTTCCCACCAAAGGTTGGCATACTCATCAAACTCGAGGGATGCCATGGCCATCATCTTCTCATTGCTATAGTTGTGCATGCGGAAGATCTTGTCGACCTTGAGTTCCCAAGAGAGATATTCCTCGGGCTCATTGGAACCGGTGAACTTGGGCATGGTGAATTTGAGCTTGCCGAAAGTTTCTTCTCCATTGTGGTTCCGGTTGCGTCGGTTGCCCTGATTTGGGCGATCATCATCATCATCCGAGCTCTCATGTCTTTCTTGGTGATTTTTGCGTTGCTCTTGCGGTCGTTGAGGTGCCGCGTTCGGTGGTGGAACTTGTTGTGGACGACGAGCTTGGGGAGCTTGCTCGTTTTGTTGTCGCGGATGAGGACGAGGAGGAGGTTGATGGTCCTCACGACGAGCTTGGGGAGCTTGCTCTTGTTCTTGTCGTGGTTGATGCCGAGGAGCATTGTCGTGCGCCCTGTGGCGAGGAGGACGACGAGCCATATGCGCAATGGGCTGCTCTTCTTCTTCTTGGTGTAGAGGAGGCTCGCCATGACCATCATGTTGGCGACGTGGACGCTCATGTCGATGATGACGCCTTGGAGGATCTTCGAGTGCTTCACGTTGACGATGATCTTGTTCGTCCTCTTCGGAAGCGTCACTCGTTGTTGAAGGGACATGTCGACGTCGATGGCCTTGGTGGTCCATGCGAGGTTGCTCTTGTTGAATCACAAGTGCCCTTGGTTGTGGCCGGTTCGCTTCGCGCCTTGGGGGTCTTGCGGAGAGGTCACCATCATAGCTTGACGCTATGCATGACGGAGATGGTACCGCCATGAAGAGCTCAGGGAGTGAAGAATGGATCCATCTCGGTTCCTTGAAGCTTGACGGCGAGGTGCACTTGATTCACTTGAGGAGTACCGAGATGAGCTTGATGTGCGCGAGCGTGTCCTTGCGAGTCCATCAATGATGTGTTGAAGCTTCTCATCCGTTGAGGCGAGTGCACCAAGAGCTTCATTTTGATGACCGAGGTTGTGTTGCATGGCATGCATTTGGCCACGGACTTCTTCAAGCGGTTGTCGATGTTCTTCAATTCCACACGGCCTCGCTAAATTGTTCATCTTGGCGCCGCCGAGAGCTTCACAACGATAGTTGAATTCTCCTGACCTTCCAATGGTCCCATCTTGTCATGAATTGGTTATCATCCTCCGGAGGTGGTGGTGGTTGGGATGGCTCTCCATGCACATCCATGATGCAAAGCCAACAATGGTTGTATATGGAGAGAAAGGGTGGAGAGTTAGCCTTTACCTCACCTTGGAGATTATATCAAACCAATTGCCACCCAAATGAGCGTGCAAAGTGAAATGGCAAGAAACTCTCAAAGGCTTTTGGTGGAAGGTTAGTGTTGTGGAAAACCAAACGAAACGATCCAAGCAAAAGGTTATTGTCCTACGTGGTAAAGAACCAAAGATCAAAAGCAAAAAGGATACGATCTACAAAAACACGGAAAACACACACGTGGAGAAAAACGGGGTTAGCACGACTATGAAAATGAGCACAAAAGGTCCTAACGAAGACTACGCTCGGATGTCGTGCCAACACAAGGAGAGACCACAACTCGTTTGCCAAAAGAGGGTAATCAATAGATTTGTGCACTTGCCGCGGAGCGCTCTTTCTTCTCTCTTTCTTGGCTTACAAGCTTGGTATTCTCTTTGTATTGGGAGACTATGTAGCTTTTTCTTTTTTTCTTTTGTTCTCTTTTTTTTATTCTTTTTCCTTTTTCTCCCTTGCTATGCTACTATGTTAGCTTTTGTATTTGGCCTCACACTCTCACTTTCCGAAGGCAAGTGCAAAATGCTTAGACAAACACAAAATGAGTTGCTCTCATAGGATAGATACACACAAAGGAAGATATGGGGCTGTCAAGGTGGTGCAAGTTATACCTTTGGTATTGTTGACTTTGCAACCGTTGGTGGGGAAAGATGTTCGAGTGTCGCGTGTGTCGTTGAGCGTGATGACGCGTTGATGCGGAAGCTTGTGTTAAGATGGCGACAAACACGCGAAACACGAACAAGCTAAAGGGGAAAAGTCAGGAAACGAAACTGAGGCGTCAAGAAGAAGGAAAACCTTCACATCGGGCGGTAGTACCGATTGGTACAAAGCGGTAGTCGATGGCGTAGTAATCTTGCTTGTTATGGGCGGTAATCGGACGGTAGTAATCTTGAACGGGCGAGTAGTACCGCTGATGTAACACGAACTACAACGAGATCCACTTGACACAAACCTCAGATCCGTGGGAAATCTGACCGAAAGGCTGGCTAGAAACAACAGGGGCTATAGATCGACTCCCAAAGCAACAGAGCTATGGACCAAAACCACAAAACACCAAATCCAGAGATCGATCCAAGGCAAATTGGGGCTCTTTTGGTGGGATTTTCGATTTTAAGGCGGATAAAAGAAAATTGGGGAAATTGTGATCAACCGTGCTCTTGATACCAATATGTTAGGGGGTGACCCTGGGGTTGGCCCGATCTTTCACGAATTCCACGAGAAACGAGGGGAACGAGGTGGTCGGGGGATGAAATCGAGGAAAGCGATGAAAAACCACGAACACACACACACCAAAACACGATACACGCCTACTCCTCACGCCGGTGGCAACCGGTCCAACATAATCCCTAGGATCGGTGTTGGGCGAAGCTCGCTCTCCACGCCAACAACGGGGGATGAGGTGCTTGGTGAGATCTTGACGACTTGGGGGCGAGACACCGAGAACCCAAGGCCTTGTACAACTTGAACGCACTTAAGCAAGATCCAAGAGGGGGGTGGATAATCCGGTGCTCCTTGGTAGGAGCATGAGACCAATAGATATAAGTCCTCAAAGGGTTTCCTTAATATCTATTATTATCCAAGTCTAAGGTTTACAATAGAGGGTGGGGGGCTATATATAGTCCAGCCACAAAAACAGGGGTAGTTTGGGAACAAATAGCGAAATAGGGATAGGGTTACAAGGCGCTGGGCCGAAATATTACGGAAAGCTTCTGCTGCCGGCGGTAGTACCGCCCGGCGGGACCGGTAGTACCGGTCATGCGGTAGTACCGGTTCCTGGCCCGGTAGTACCGCTTGTCGTCCTGGGACTTGCGCTGGGGTCTTCTGTTGGGGGCGGTAGCGGTAGGTAATCTGGGATCCGGTAGTACCGCCAAGGATGAGAGCATTTGGCAGCTCCGGGGCCTTCTGTCGTCGGCGGTAGCATTAGGCGATAATCTGTAGTAGCGGTACCCTGGCCGTGTCCTAGTAGTACCGCTAGCGACAGAGAGCGTTTGGTCTCTTCGGCTGGTGCTCCTCCGTCCTGTGGGTTCGTCTCTTCGTACCTGATGATGCACAAGGTATGGGTATGAAGTAGCAAGCCATCCAAAGGCGTACCGAAGTCACACAAGGAGAGGAGCGAGTTCACCTTAGCTTGAAGGAGTTTGGCTCGGGCGCGAGTCATCGGTCCACTTGGGGATCTTGTGGGAGTAGATGTAGTAGCGGTCGTAGGACGGGCTGCATCAGAAGAACTTAAAATTGTGGGAAGAGTGTTTACCTCATATAGAATTTGCTTATAATCGTTCACTGCATTCTACCACAAAGATGTGCCCATTTGAGATTGTGTATGGTTTTGTTCCTCGTGCACCTATTGATTTATTGCTTTTTCCTTCTTCGGTGCAACATAATTTGGATGCTACACAACCCGCTGAAATGATATTAAACTTGCATAAGACTACTAAAGATAACATTGAACACATGAATGCTAAGTATAGACTTGCTGGGGATAAAGGGAGAAAGCATGTTGTTGTTTGATGTTGGCGATCTTGTTTGGTAACATTTGCGTAAAGATCGTTTTCCTGATTTACGCAAGTCTAAGTTAATTCCACGTGCTGCTGGTCCCTTTAAGGTGTTAGAGAAAATAAATGATAATGCATATAAACTTGAGTTGCCTGCTGATGTAGCGCGACCTACGGTCGTTACCACATCTTGGTCTCCAACTTACGCCAAGTCGTCATGGACTCCAAAGGTGAATCCGTTCCTCTATGCGAGCCCCCTTTCTACCCTATTGAATAGTATGCTACATCATACTCCGTCACATATGCATGATAGGTTCACACCGACCAGTACGGAGGCAAGGGAGGAAGCCCGGAGCATCAAGCTCGACAAGACGGAGGCTTAGAAGAGGAGGCGGAAGAAGACAGATCACCAAATGCTCTCTCCCTCGTACTCCAGGATCAGGCGATCGGCCGTACTACCGGCCAGTACTACCGCCCATACATCTGACGCCATGTGAAGTCCAGATCGCAAGCGGTACTACGGATCTGGACCCAGATTACTACGGTCAGTGTACTCTGGGACCCAAGTCCCAGATTACTGGGTCCTGTGTGCAAGACACTTGTTGGGCCTTCGGCCCATGTACCCCTCTAGCTCGTCCAAGCCCTAGTTTTATTCCTAAAATACCCCTGTTTATGTGCTTGGCCTATATATAGATCCCCCACCCCTCATGTACCCCTTAGGCATAGATGATAGACTAAATACAACACCCATTGTGGAATCTCTAGTTTTGCCTCATCCCTTTTACCAAGGGGACCGACTATCGTCACCAACCTCGATTGGACTTTGCATCACACATCCATCATTGAACAAGGCCTTGGAGTTCGACGTCTCGTCTCCAAGTTGTCAAGACCCTCCCCAAGGTGTTCTTCCCTCTCCGATGTGGATTTGAGGGAGCACGTTGACCGATCTTTCCTTGCGAGGATTCTATCGGACCGGTGGCACCGTTCGGGAGCAAACGGCCTTGTATCATGTGAGTTTTTGCGTGTGTTCATTGTGTTCTTCGCGAGGTGTGTGTTCGCTTCCGCTACCTTCTCCCTATCCCCTCGCTTTCCCATCGATTTGACCACGAGATCCGTGAAGATCGGGCACCCAAGAGGTTAACCCCTCCATCATTTGGTATCAGCAGCTTTTGGTTGCCACGGATTTATCATCCATTTTGCATAAGGACGCCACCAATGCCAATACCACTAGCGTCACATTCAATCTCAAAGGTTTTTGTGAAATCCGGTAATGCAAGAAGTGGTGCTTCGGTGAGACTCGTTTTGAGCTCATCAAAAGCCTTTTGTTGTGCTTTTCCCCAAACGAATGTGACATTTTTCTTGGTCAATTTGTTGAGGGGGCAAGCAATGGTAGAAAAGTCTTTCACAAAACGACGGTAAAAGCCAGCCAACCCATGAAAACTATGAAGTTCACTAACATTTGTAGGGATGGGCCAATCTCGTATGTCCTTGACTTTTGAGACATCAACTTCAATGCCATTAGAAGACACAACAAAACCAAGGGAAATCAGCTTGTCTTTTGCAAAAGTGCACTTTGGGAGATTAGCATAAAGCTTTTCATGACGAAGGATTTGAAGGACCTCCTTAACATGAGTAACATGCTCCTCTAGTGACTTGCTATAGACAAGGATATCATCAAAGTATACGACTACACTCTTCCCAATGAGAGATCTCAAGATGTGGTTCATGAGGCGCATGAAGGTAGATGGGACATTTGATAAGCCAAAAGGCATAACCAACCATTCATAGAGACCAAGCTTGGTCTTGAAGGCGGTTTTCCACTCATCACCTTCAGCCATACGAATTTGATGGTAACCACTACGAAGATCAATATTCGAAAATATAGTGGCTCCACATAACTCATCATGCATGTCATCAAGACGCGGTATAGGATGTCGATAACGCACGGTGATAGCATTGATTGGACGGCAGTCCATGCATAACCGCAACGTATCATCCGTTTTTGGAACTAGAATCATGGGGACCGCGCTTGGGCTAGTGCTTACTTGGATCAAACCTTTGGAGACGAGTTGGTTGATTTGACGTTCTATCTCCTTCGTCTCTTAGGGTTAAATGCGTCGATAGCAGCGGTTTGGGAGTGGGGCGTCGGGTATGAGGTCGATGCGGTGCTTCCACGAAGAGGAGGATGGCCATGAGGAAGCTCTTCGGGAAATACATCTTGGAATTCCTGCAAAATAGCCATCAAAGGAGGAGGAACATTTGTCAAGTCGTTAGTTCCTTGCGCTAGTCCCTTGCATACAAGGACATAGTGCAATATGGATGGGTTGTTCCGCACTTCTCTCATCTTACTTTTGGTGGCAAGAAGAACACTCTTAGTTTTTCCACTCGAGTTCGGCTTGTAGCTCTCACTCACTATGGTGTGGTTCTCTTGCTCACCACTCTTCTCACAAGGTGTTTTTGTGTATTGCGCCCTCGCTAAAGGCTTTGCATTGTCCGCAATTATTTGGCTAGGAGTCATTGGTTGCAATACACAAGTTTTATCAAGCCATTTGAAGGTATAAGTGTTAGAGTGACCATCATCCAAAGCACGCTTGTCATATTGCCACGGCCTTCCGAGCAACATATGGCAAACCGTCATTGGGACCACGTCACATTCCACCGTGTCCTTGTAGGGCCCAATTGAGAACTTTACCGAGACGGTGTGCTTGATCTTGACGGATCCTTGGTCACTTAGCCATTGGATATGGTAGGGGTGTTTATGCGGGAAGAGGGTGAGGTTGAGTTTCTCACACAATTCCGTACTTGCAAGGTTGTGGCAACTCCCTCCATCGATGACAACTTTGATGGACTTCCCATTGATGCCGGCACGAGTTTGGAAGATGTTCGAGCGTTGGTCTTCAGTTTCATTGGCTTGGGTAGTCAAGACCCTTGTGACCACAAGCGATGGACTTGCGTCATGCTCACATACGAGAAGTTCTTGGTCCTCTTCCAAATGTTGTCTTGTCATGGCCTCCTTGACCCTTGCATCAAACTCTTCTTCACTCAAGTATTCTTCATCGCCGTTGTCATGAATGAACAAAACTTTCTTGTTCTCACATGCGGCCAACTTGTGTCCTTTGCCTCCACACTTGTAGCATTCACCATTGAATGGTTGATCATCCCTTGTGTTTTTGCCATTTGGGAGCTGTTTTCCTTGAGGGAAGCTTGGTGGTACTTGAGGAGCTTCCACTTGGTGTTGTTGGAGTAGTGGTTGGTGCTTGCTTGTAGGTGAAGTACGTCTTTGGCTTGTTGTACTTGATGTCCTCTTGCACTTGACGCTCTGCCTTTGATGCGATGTGCACAAGCTCAACCATGTTGTTGTACTTTTGGAACTCGGTGATACGCTTGATGGGATGGTTCAAGCCATTGAGGAAGCGTTCCATAGTTTGGTCATCTCGCTCTTCAATGTTGGCACGGATCATGTTGAGCTCCATTTGCTTGAAGTACTCTTCCACGGTCTTTGTCCCTTGACTAAGCGTTTGAAGCTTGTTGAAGAGGTCACGCGTGTAGTGTCAAGGAACTAAGCGGGATCTCATATGGGCCTTCATATCTTGCCAAGTTGAGATTGGAGGCTCTTCTTTTGCTTCTCGAGCGAGTTGGACTTGTTCCCACCAAAGGTTGGCATACTCATCGAACTCGAGCGATGCCATGGCCATCATCTTCTCATTGCTATAGTTGTGCATGCGGAAGATCTTGTCAACCTTGAGTTCCCACGAGAGATATTCTTCGGGTTCATTGGAACCAGTGAACTTGGGCATGGTGAATTTGAGCTTGCCGAAAGTTTCTTCTCCATTGCAGTTACGGTTGCGGCGGTTGCCATGATTTTGGCGGTCACCATCATCATCCGAGCTCTCATGCCGTGCTTGGTGATGGTTGTGTTGCTCTTGCGGTTGTTGAGGTGCCGCGTTTGGTGGTGGAACTTGGTTTTGACGACGAGCTTGGGGAGCTTGCTCTTGTTCTTGTCGCGGTTGAGGACGAGGAGGAGGTTGTGCATCCCCATGACGAGCTTGGGGAGCTTGCTCTTGTTCTTGTCGTGGTTGATGCCGAGGAGCATTGGCTTGCGCCATGTGGCGAGGAGGACGTCGAGCCGCATGCGCAATGGGCTGCTCTCGTTCTTCTTGATGTGGAGGAGGCTCGTCATGATGATCATGTTGTCGACGTTGACGTTCATGACGGTGATGACGCCTTGGTTGATCTTCAAATGCTTCACGTCGACGGTAATCTTTTTCGTCCTCTTCGGATGCTTCACTTGTTGAAAGGACATGTCGACGGCGATGGGTTTGGTGGTCCATGTGAGGGTGCTCTATTGAATCACAAGTGCCCTTGGTTGTGGCCGGTTCGCTTCACGTCGTGGAGGTCTTGCGGAGAGGTCACCATCATAGCTTGACGTTGCGGCATGTCGCGGAGATGGTACCGCTTGAGAAGAGCTCATGGATTGAAGAATGGGTCCATCCCAGTGCCTTGAAGCGTGACGGCGAGGTGCACTTGATTCACTTGAGGAGTGCCGAGATGAGCTTCAGTCGCGCGAGCGTGGCCTTGCTAGTCCATCAATGAGGCGTTGAAGCTTCTCATCCGTTGAGACGAGTGCACGACCAAGAGCTTCATTTTGATGACCGAGGTTGTTTTGCATGGCATGCATTTGGCCACGGACTTCTTCAAAGCGGTTGTCGATGTTCTTGAATTCCACACGGGCCTCGCTAAATTGTTCATCTTGGTGCAGCTCAAGATCTTCACAACGGTACTTGAATTCTCCTCGGACCTTCCAATGGTCCCATCTTGTCATGAATTGTGTGTCGTCCTCCGGAGGTTGTGGTGGTTGGGACGGCTCTCCATTCCTGTCCATGATGCAAAGCCAACAAGGGTTGTATATGGAGAATAAGGGTGCGTAGAGTTAGCCTTTTACCTCACCTTGGAGATTATATCAAACCAATTGCCACACAAATGAGCCAACAGCGTGCAAAGTGAAATGGGCAAGAAACTCACACACAAATATGCTGCAACTCTCAAAAGCTTTTGGTGGAAGGTTAGGATTGTGGAAAACCAAACGAAACGATCCAAGCAAAAGGTTATTGTTCTACGTGGTAAAGAACCAAAGATCAAAAACAAAAGGAAGCGATCTACAAAAACACGGAAAACACACACGTGGAGAAAAACGGGGTTAGCACGACTATGAAAATGAGCACAAAGGTCCTAACGAAGACTACGCTCGGTTGTCGTGCCAACTCAAGGAGAGAACACAACTCGTTTGCCAAAAGAGGATAAGCAACGGATTTGTGCACTTGCCTTGGTGCGCTCTTTTCCTCTCTCTTGTTGGCTTACAAGCTTGGTATTCTCTTTGTATTGGGAGACTATGTACCTTTTTTTTTATTCTTTTCCTTTTTCTCCCTTTCTATGCTACTATGTTAACTTTTGTATTTGGCCTCAGACTCTCACTTTCCGAAGGCAAGTGCACAATGCTTAGACAAACACAAAATGAGTTGCTCTCATAGGATAGATACACACAAAGGAAGATATGGGGTTGTCAAAGTGGCGCAAGTTATACCTCTCGTATTGTTGACGACTTGCAACCGTTGGTGGGGATGATGTTCAAGTGTCGCGGTGTCGATGAGCGCGGGTGACTTTGATGCGGAAACTTGAGTTAAAATGGCGACAAACACGCGAAACACGAACAAATTGAAGATGGCAAGTCAGCAAACGAAGTTGAGGCGTCAAGAGAAGAAGAAAAACCTTCTGTGGCGCGCGGTAGTACCGCTTGGTAAGCCCGGTAGTACCGGACGGCGGTAGTACCGCTGGTCACAGAACATGAACGAGATCCACGTGACACAAACCTCAAATTCGTGGGAATCTGACCGAAAGGCTCGGCTAGGAACAACAGGGGCTATAGATCGACTCCAAAAGCAACAGATCTATGGACCAAAACCACGAAAAACTCACCAAATCCAAAGATCGATTCGAAGGCAAATTGGGGCTCTTTTTGGTGGGATTTTCGATTTTAAGGGGGATAAAAGAAAAATTGGGGGGAAATTCGTGATCAACCTTGCTCTTGATACCAAGATGTTAGGGTGTAACCCCTTGGGGTCGCCCGATCTTTCACGAATCTCCGCGGGAATCGTGGGTAAAGCGGTGGACGGGGGAAAGGGGATGAAATCCCGATGAACTCACACACACAAAACACGATACATGCCGATAACTCACGCCGGTGGCAACCGGTCCAACATAATCTCTAGGATCGGTGTTGGGCGAAGCTCTCTCTCCACGCCAACAATGGGGACGAGGTGCTTGGTGAGATCTTGACGAGTTGGGGGCGAGAAACCGAGAACCAAAGGCCTTGTACAACTTGAACGCACTAGGCAAGATCCAAGAGGAGGGTAGATAATAGGTTGCTCCTTGGTAGGAGCATGAGACCAATAGATGTAAGTTCCTCAAAGGGTTTCCTTAATCTATTATTATCCAAGTCTAGGGTTTACAATGGAGGGTGGGGGCTATTTATAGGCCAACCACATAAACACGGGTATTTTAGGAACAAAATAGCGAAATATAGAAAGGGTTACAGGGCGCTAGGCCGACTTAACACGATCAGGTCCACATACGTCCGGTAGTACGGTCCCATTGACTCGGCCAGTACCGGTAATACCGCTTCTAGGCCAGTGAGTGCCGCTTGATCTGGGACTTATTTGGCGTCGTCTGTTGGTGGCGGTAGCAGGGAGGTAGAGTCTTAGTGGTCCCAGAGTCATCGGGTCTGGTAGTAGTACCGCCAAGGATGTGAGTATTTGGCTTGTCTTTGGGTCAATGTTGGTGGCGGTAGGGCGGTGATGCCGCTAAGCGGTAATCCGGTCTCGGTCGATAGTACTCTGGCGACAGAGGGCATTTGGTTCCCTCCGCTGGTGCTCCTCCGTTCTCTGGGTCATTCTCTTCGTACCTGATGATGCACAAGGTATGCGTATGACGTAGCAGGCCATCCAAGGGTGTATCGAAGTCACACAAGGAGAGGAGCGAGTTCACCTTAGCTTGAAGGAGTTTGGCTCGGGCTCGCGTCATGGGTCCACTTGGGGAGCTTGTGGGAGTGGATGTAGTAGATGTAGTAGCGTTCGTAGGACGGGCTGCATAAGCCTTGTTCAACGATGGATGCGTGATGCAAAGTCCAATCGAGGTTAGTGACGATAGTCGGTCCCCTTGGTAAAGGGGATGAGGCAAAACTAGAGATTCCACAATGGGGGGTGTCTTCAGTCTATCATCTATGCCTAAGGGATACATGAGGGGTGGGGCCTCTATTTATAGGCCAGCCACTAAACAAGGGTAGTTTGGGGATAAACTAGGCGAATAGGTAAGTAAAGGGGAATACATGGGCGGTGGCCCAACTAGTGCGCGTAGGCACTGACATGAGCGGTAGTACCGGATATTGTGAGCGGTAGTACCGCTTGGTCCGGTAGTGCCGCTCCGGGACCGGTAGTACCGCCTGGGGCTTCTGAGCGTCGTCTGAGGGGAGCGGTCGGTAGTATGGGCTGGCCGGTAGTACCGTCGGCCGGATCCGGCGATCACCAGAGAGAGAGCATTTGGCGATCTGTCTTCTTCCGCCTCCTCTTCCAAGCCTCCGTCTTATCGGTCTTGATGTTCCGGGCTTCCTCCCTTGCCTCCGTACTGGCTGGTGTGAACCTATCATGCATATGTGACGGAGTATGAAGTAGCATACCATTCCATAGGGTAGGAAGTGGGATCGCATAGAGGAACGGATTCACCTTTGGAGTCCATGACGACTTGGCATAAGTTGGAGACCATGATGTGGTAACGACCGTATGTCGGGCTGCATCATCTCCCCCCCCTTCAAAAAGAGTCGTCCTCAACTCTCCATGTTCATCACGAAGTAGAAGAGGTCGAAGGACATCCTTGATCCTGGGGTTCACCATATAGTCGTCCTCGGGAAGATTGCCTTGACAACACTTCAATGTTCCTTCACCTTCCATGAAGCCTACAAAGCTCACGACAAAAGCGAAGCAACACTCAAAGCGTAGCCAACTCATGAAGATTACAGCATGAGTCCTCAAGTAGAAGGAAGTCACCTTAGCTTGTAGAGATAGCTCGATGAAGGGTAGCCATAGGTAGCTCTCTTCGGTTCTTCTTGTCAACACATGGTTGGTAGAGGTTGACGTGTATGCACTTGTACCTTCACAAAACAAAGACCAAGCAAAATATTTGCGTGCGTGATAGTGGAGCATGTAAAATGTGGCATGTCCATTCTTCTTCACAACACTATTAGCATAATGCATGTATAGAAAATGGGATGCATATGCAAGGTCAAAGTGCATGGAAATCATTTGAACATCATCCAAATGTGGAAACTCAAAAACTCCATATAACGTTTTAGTGTGGCACTCAAGGAAATTGACTAGAATTTTGATCAACGTCCTTGATGCGAGTATAGGAGAATTCGGCAAAAACACGCAAGGAAGAATGTCCAAAGCAACATCATTATGTGTGTAAACCAACCATTGGAAAGAGAAATTGCTCGACATGTTGGATGTCACACACAAATCATCGAAAGCAAATATCATGGGAATATGAGTATCCCAAGCGGAAGCCAAAGTAACGTGTTTGCAAACAAACAAAATGAAAGAGCAAGTGATCCTTATGTTTGTTGCAACAACAAGACGAGATTCTTGGAAGCTCTCATGACAATACATGTCCTTAATGGAATTGTGGTTGCACAAAATACATCGGAAAGGTAAATTGTTCAACATTTTTGTTGCAACACACAAAGCATTATTATCTAAAAGCGAAGAAACATGAATGTCACAAGGTGAGATAATAACATTAACATGCTTGCAATCAAACCATATGAAAGAGCAATTTGCCAACATGAAAGATGCAAAGAATGCAAAAGGTATCAAAGCTGGGTTCGATCTTGAACTCACTTGTGGGATGCTCTCAAGAGCTCTTTTTGTCAACGCGTGCTCAACCGAGGTTGACATTCTCGTGCAGGTACCTACACACATCATACACCAAAGGAAGAACGTGTGTGCATGGTAGAGATACACATCATCCATCATGACGTATCTCTTCTTGTGCACATCACCATTAATTTCAATCAAGTATGAAATAGATGCATGGTGAGTATGCAAGTGGGGAACATGCTTATCATGGCAATCATCAAAATCTCCAAAAATTGAGAAAGCTATGGGGGAATCTCATTAGAACGCATATGATGAATATTGTTGCAAGCAAAACAAGTGAAATAACAAGCATTCATCTTATCGCAAGCAATGGGAGAAATTGAATGACTAGCATGACAAGACAATTCCGAAGCAATTGGAGGATACACACAAGATGCATAGCATGGCATGTTTATGGCAATGATATCGCAATCAAACAATTCCACATGATCAATATTATGCAAAGGCAAAGCATCACATGGGAAAGTGGATGAAGCGTATGTAATGTCACAAGTAACATCCATAGCATGCATATCCTCACAATTCATCATGTCCACTAGTGGGATCATGGCATCATCAACACCCTTATTATTACCTTGGTCATACCTCTCATATGAAGTGGGTGTTGTGGAAGTAGTGGCCTCCTTGTGGACGACTTCATCTTGATGTATCCATGGCGTAGCATCATCTTCATCCACCATGTACATCTTCTCCATTCGAGGCATCATTGCTTCATGGCTTGGAGCGTCTTCATTCATGGAACCTAGCACAACATAAGAGAACACACTAGAGGTAGAGGGTAAGTTGTTAGAAATCGAAATGGTCTCACTTGACCTATCAACTACCACTCTCAACTCACTAGGAGTATCGCTCATGCCCTCCAAGTGGAAGCACTCAATCTCACATAAGGTGGAGGCACTCATCTCACTCTTGTTCTCACTCAAGTGGGTTAAGTGGCTCTCATACTCACATGGGATTGGTACCACATCATCACTCAAGCATATGGGGATAGGCTCGGTTTCCTCAACTCCATGCGCCTCCTTTGGTGAAGGGAAAATCCCATGCTCACCATTCTTGACCTTGTCGCCTCCAAGGTTGGATGCCATAAGATGGGCATCATTACTCTCCTCCATGGTCGAAGGGAAAATCCCATGCTCGACCGTCTTGTGGTCATCTCGTAGTAGTGGTGGAGGTAGGCTCATTCTATCCAACTTGGCGAAGTAGAGGTCTTCATTTTCCTCGTTCATGAGGTCTTCAAATGCAAGCGTAGTCATTGAAGCTTGATGGCGTGGACGAAGGCTTGCTCTTGGTGCCATTTTGGTGGTGGCACAAGAAGTTGAAGGTGCCTTGAGATGGTGTCGACGGAGGTCATTGGCGTGCCTTGCTGATGGTTGATGTAGGTGGCGCACTTGGTCATCCATATGACGCTCACGATGATTGCCCTTGACCTTGGCACTCTTCCTTGTAAGTTTTTCTAATGAGCGCAAAGCATCATTAGTCTTGGCGACCATCCTCATGTTTTTGCCGAAGTCGTTGTCCATGTCCTTCTTGAAGTTGTGGAGGTCGCTTTGGAACTTGTACATTTGATGATGGACCTTGGCGCACTCGAGTTGGAGGCTCCGTCTTGGTCGGTGCGACGTGAGGAGCTACGCGTTGTCGTTCTTGATTTATCCACCTCCAAGGCGACAAGTGCCGCCACCTAGATGGCGTCAAGCGCCACCATCTCCAAGGCGCCAAGCTCCATCACCTCCAAGGCGTCAAGCTCCACCATCTCCAAGGCGCCAAGCTACATCACCTCCAAGGCGCCAAGATCCACCTCCTATCCAAACAAGAGTGGCGTCCAAACATCATATACATCAAGAGGCGCCAAGAAACAAGAATCTTCATCGACGAACATCCTCTCATGAGCATCGCCACCATAAAGAGGATACAAGAAATCGTCTAAGGCATCTTCGCCACCAAGACGAAGAATTCAAGATGAGCACCAACCATAATGCTCAATCAAGCTCAAGAAGGCACCATAAGAACAAGAAGAGTGCCGAGGCAAATGATCACCGTCGCGAACGTCATGTGGATGACCAAGTGCTTCACCAACATCAACCATCGGCAAGGCACGCCAATGACCTCCGTCGACACCATCATAGGGCACCTTCAACTACTCGTGCCACCACCACAATGGCACCAAGAGCAAGCCTTCCTCCACACCATCAAGCTTCAACGCCTACGCTTGACTTCCATGACCTCGTGAACGAGGAAAATGTAAACCTCTACTTCGCCAAGTTGGATAGCATGAGCCTACCTCCACCACTACTACAAGATGGCCACAAGACGGTCGAGCATGGGATTTTCCCTTCGACCATGGAGGCGAGCAATGATGCCATCTTATGGCATCCAACATTGAAGGTGACAAGGTAAAGAATGGTGAGCATGGGATTTTCCCTTCACCAAAGGAGGCGCAAGGAGTTGAGGAAACCGAGCCTACCCCCATATGCTTGAGTGATGATGTGGTACCAATCCCATGTGAGTATGAGATCCACTTAGCCCACTTGAGTGAGAACAAGAGTGACATGAGTGACTCCATCTTATGTGAGATTGAGTGCTTCCACTTGGAGGGCATGAGCGATACTCCTAGTGAGTTGAGAGTGGTAGTTGATAGGTTAAGTGAGACCATTTCGAATTCTAACAACTTACCCTCTACCTCTAGTGTGTTCTCTTGTGTTGTGCTAGGTTCCATGGATGAAGACGCGCCAAGCAATGAAGCAATGATGCCTCAATTGGAGAAGATGTACATGGTGCACGAAGATGATGCGACGCCATGGCTACATGAAGAAGACGAAGTCGTCCACAAGGAGGCCACTACTTCCACAACACCCACTTCATATGAGAGGTATGAACAAGGTAACAATAAGGGTGTTGATGATGCCATGATACCACTAGTGGACATGATGAATTGTGAGGATATGCATGCTATGGATGATACTTGTGACATTACATATGCTTCATCCACTTTCCCATGTGATGATTTGCCTTTGCATAATATTGATCATATGGAATTGTTTGATTGCGATATCATTGCCATAAACATGCCATGCTATGCATCTTGTGTGTATCCTCCAATTGCTTTGGACTTGCCTTGTCATGCTAGTCATTCAATTCCTCCCGTTGCTTGCGATAAGATGAATGCTTGCTATTTCACTTGTTTTGCTTGCAACAATATTGATCATATGCGTTATAATGAGATGGCCCCCATAGCTTTCTCAATTTTTGGAGATTTTGATGATTGCCATGATAAGCACTTTCGCCACTTGCATACTCACCATGCATCTATTTCATACTTGATTGAAATTAATGGTGATGTGCACAAGAAGAGATACATCATGATGGATGATGTGTATATCTACCATGCACACACGTTCTTACTTTTGTGTATGATGTGTGTAGGTACCCGCACGATAATGTCAACCTCGGTTGAGCACGAGTTGACAAAAAGAGCTCTTGAGAGCATCCCACAAGTGAGTTCAAGATCGAACCCAGCTCTGATACCTTTTGCATGCTTTGCATCTTTCATGTTGGCAAATTGCTCTTTCCTATGGTTTGATTGCAAGCATGTTAATGGTATTATCTCCCCTTGTGACATTCATGTTTCTTCGCTTTTGGATAATGATGCTTTGTGTGTTGCAACAAAAATGTTGAACATTTTCTCTTTCCGATGTTTTGTGTGCAACCACAATTACATTAAGAGCATGTATTGTCATGAGAGCTTCGAAGAATCTCGTCTTATTGTTGCAACAAACATAAGGACCACTTGCTCTTTCATTTGGTTTGTTTGCAAACATGCCGTTTTTGCTTCCACTTGGGATACTCATATTCCCATGATATTTGCTATCGATGATATGTGTATGGCATCCAACATATTGAGCAATTTCTCATTCCAATGGTTGGTTTGCACACATAATGCTTTTGTTTTGGATATGCTTCCTCGTGTGTTTTTGCCAAATTCTCCTATTCTTGCATCAAAGATGTTGATAAAGTTTCTATTCGATTGCTTTGAGTGCCACAATAAGATGTTATATGGAGTTTTTGAGTTCCCACATTTGGATGATTTTGCAACGACTTCCATGCACTTTGACCTTGCATATGCATCCTGTTTGCTATACTTGAGTTGTGCTAATCGTGTTGTGAACACGAATGGACATGCCACAAATGACATGCTCCTCTATCACACACAAACATATGTTGCTTGGTCTTTGTTGTGTGACGGTACAAGTGCATACACGTCAACCTCTACCAACCACGTGTTGACAAGAAGAACCGAAGAGAGTTACCTATGGCTACCCTTCATCGAGCTATCTCTACAATCTAAGGCGACTTCCTTCTACTTGAGGTCTCATGCTATAATCTTCATGAATTGGCTACGCTTTGAGTGTTGCTTCGCTTTTGTCGTGAGCTTTGTAGGCTTCATGGAAGGTGAAGGAACATTGAAGTGTTGTCAAGTCAACCTTCCCGACGACGACTATATGGTGAACCCCAGGATCAAGAAGGTCTCTCGACCGCTTCTACTTTGTGATGAGCATGTAGAGTCGATGACGACTCTTTTTGAAGGGGGGAGATGATGTAGCCCGACCTACGGTCGTTACCACATCTTGGTCTCCAACTTACGCCAAGTCGTCATGGACTCCAAAGGTGAATCCGTTCCTCTATGCGATCCCCCTTTCTACCCTATTGAATGGTATGCTACTTCATACTCCGTCACATATGCATGATAGGTTCACACCGACCAGTACGGAGGCAAGGGAGGAAGCCCGGAGCATCAAGCCCGACAAGACGGAGGCTTGGAAGACGAGGCGGAAGAAGACAGATCGCCAAATGCTCTCTGTCTCCAGCGGTACTACCGGATCTGGCGACCGGTACTACCGGCCAGCGGTACTACCTCCCACTACTACCGCCCCATGCATTTGACACCAATGAAGTCCCAGATCGGTACTACGGATCTGGACCGGTACTATGGGTCACAGTACTACGGACCCAAGTCCGTACTACCGATCTGTGTGCTCACACAGACTGGCCTTCGCCCATGTACCCCTCTAGCTCGTCCAAACCCTAGTTTTATTCCTAAACTACCCCTGTTTATGTGGCTGGCCTATATATAGAGCCCCCACCCCTCATGTACCCCTTAGGCATAGATGATAGACTAAAGACAACCCCCATTGTGGAATCTCTAGTTTTGCCTCATCCCCTTTACCAAGGGGACCAACTATCGTCACCAACCTCGATTGGACTTTGCATCACGCATCCATCGTTGAACAAGGCCTTGGAGTTCGACGTCTCATCTCCAAGTTGTCAAGACCCTCCCCAAGGTGTTCTTCCCTCTCCGATGTGGATTTGAGGGAGCACGTTGACCGATCTTTCCTTGCGAGGATTCTATCGGACCGGTGGACACCGTTCGGGAGCAATCGGCCTTGTATCGTGTGAGTTTTTGCTTGTGTTCATCGTGTTCTTCGCGAGGTGTGTGTTCGCTTCCGCTACCTTCTCCCTTTCCCCTCGCTTTCCCATCGATTTGACCACGAGATCCGTGAAGATCGGGCACCCAAGAGGTTAACCCCTCCATCACCTGCAGACTTTGGTACGGTTAGTCCTACGTTTAACATTGCAGATTTGAAGCCTTATTTTGGTGAGGAAGATGAGATTGCGTCGAGGACGACTTCAATTCAAGAAGGGGAGCATGATGTGGACATCCCTTCTATTGATACAACCGTTGTACCTATATCAACACACATACAAGGACCCATCACAAGATCTCGTGCCAAACAACTTAACTATCAGGTACTTTCGTTTTTGGAACTATTCCTCACATACATGAGAATATGATGCTGCCTAAATCAGATGTATTTCTTACTCTTAGGAATGATGGACCAAGCATGGATGAGAGGGACAAGCATTGGAGCATGGCCATGCATGGAGATGGCAGCAAGCATGTGATGATCCAAGAGAAGGCCACATATGAAGATTTCAGAACTTTGAGGCCACCATAATGAAGAAAGAAGGCTTGGATGAAATGATGTGGACATCCCTACTATTGATACAACCGTTGTACCTACAGCAACACACATACAAGGACCCATCACAAGATCTCGTGCCAAACAACTGAACTATCAGGTACTTTCGTTTCTTGGAACTATTCCTTACATACATGAGAATATGATGCTGCCTAAATCAGATATGTTTCTTACTCTTAGGAATGATGGACCAAGCATGGATGAGAGGGACAAGCATTGGAGCATGACCATGCATGGTGATGGCAGCAAGCATGTGATGATCCAAGAGAAGGCCACGGATGAAGATTTCAGAACTTTGAGGCCACCATAATGAAGAAAGAAGGCTTGGACGAAATATTCAAGATCAATACTTTACGAATTCGTCCATAGCATAATATGGTGTCATGACACCTTTATTTTGGGCCAGGCCCATGTAATTTTCGCCGGATTTTAATTAGCCACTTTTTAGAGTCCGTATTTGAGGGAAAAGGACTTTTAGGGTTGGATTCGTCACCACTTCCATGGCTGGCGAAACCCCACCTTTTCGCCTTAATACGCCCATAGCGAACCTTTAGACTCGGATTTTGTTTAGACATTAAGTTAGCCATAGTCGCAACTTCGCCAAGGCTCGGCGTCATAAAGGCCTCTTGTACTTCGCACCTATTCGTGATCCCACCTCTTTCAATAAAGCTTTCCTCTTAATCCGCAATATCTTGATTGCAATATTGGTTCTTACTTGTTCTCGATTTCGTGTAGGAATTAAGACCCTCATGGTCAGCCGATCGTGTTCACGCAAGATCGGTAACCTCCGTGAGATTGGCCTAGCGATTGCATTGGCGCTCGTTTCTCGCGTGTAGTCGGATCGTCAAGCCCGAACTCCACCAAATCGATTATCGCCATCTCATCGAAAGATCGGACACCTTTGCCCTATCAAGTGGTATCGATTTCGTTGCTCGGTGAGATTTTACCGTTTCGAGATTAGATCTGTTTTACCTATAACCCACGAAAAAGCCAAAAACACGCTTAGAGTTTAGATCCATCCCATAACCAATCTCGCCTCGCATTATCTTTTCGCTTTTGCATTGTTGAATTTGTGTCTACATCGTCGTCGAGTTGTTGGTCTTAGTGTCTCGTCCCTTAGAGTTTCGAGTTCGATCATACTAGTCACCGCCACACTCGCCGATCACCGCCATATATACCGCCACCATATTCCGCCGCCATATACCGCCACCATAAAACCCTAATACTCGCCACCGCCTTCCTACCATGACGATCCGATCTTTTTTTACTGTGGTACGATTCCGAGTAGAGTTATGTTTCCTCGTTATTTCTTTTGACTTTCCTTCTTTGTTGTTCCGTGTTCAGCTAAAGTCCGTGTCGAGCTAAGAGTCCTCGTAAGTCCGTAAGGAGAGCAAAAAAAAAAAAAAAAAATTTTACGGCTATACTATTTTCACCCGGGATCACTTTTCTCCATCGGCCGTTATAGCGATATTTTTTTTGGCGCTCAGGCTTCGAGCAAAATAAAAATTTCGAAAAAATTTTTGGGGCTAACCTCTTTAGACCCAGAGATCAGTTCTAGACACTCGCCATCATAGTGATTTTACGCATCTCGGATCGCTTTTCGGTGCTATATCATCACGATTGCTTGTTGTGTCGCGTCGTGACATCGGTGATCTAGGCTCGCCTCTAGTACTTCTAGCCTAGGACCAAAGACTGCATCGTTGAGCATTCTTTCAACTTTTGCATTCTTTGCTGTTTTGATAATTGACCCCTTTGCTAAGCCTTCCCGAGCTCCACGATACTCTCCACGTGCGGTGTTTCGACTCACAGTAATCGCTTGGTTCAATCTCCGACCCACCGATCCTCGTGGTTGCACATCGCCTTTTCCCCGTTTGGTAAGAACTTGTAAGAGCTTCAGATATTGCTTGACGGATTACGTGACTTCCACCATATTCACGTAGTATATACCGTGCTTTTTAAGGACTAACCATGATGATACTTCGCGAACCCGCCACCATGACGAACGAAGAACTACATGCCCACTTCTCCCGCTCTGGTCGCTACGAAGACGTGGACACGCGCCTAGGGGAGTTTGACACCAAGCTCACCAACGCCGTGGACAAGATCGATGGACTCGAGAAATCCTTCAACGCCAAGCTTGACGTTCGGTTCAAGGAGCTTCTGAACCGATTGCCGGCACCCACACATGGTGCACGACGCATTCCGATCACGGCTCGGACTGCTGGTACGGCTACCGCCGCACCCCCGGCGGCTCCTGCTGCGACTGACGTTCCTCAGACTTCCGCCGTGGCTGCTGCTGCGACATTGGGGACAGACGACGGTACTACTAATTCGACGACGACGATCTGTTTGACGAGGAGGTTGAACAACCTCCACAGTACTGCTGGTCGTCCCGACATTACTACCGCAACGCCGCCCACCATGCGTCTTGATGATGATCATGTTGCAAAGCTTAAATTAAATATTCCATCTTTTGAGGGTAAATATAATCCTGATGCATATCTTACATGGGAGATGGAAGTAGAACAACGTTTTGCATGCTTAAAATATCCTGAGAATATGTGTTAGTCGCTACATGTGAATTTACTAAATTTGCTTCCCTTTGGTGGTCTGCGTATTGTCGTTTAAATCCTACTACTATTCCTAGTACTTGACTGCTTTAAAACTGCTATGCGTGTTCGCTTTGTTCCTCCCACTTATCAACGTGATTTACTAAAGAATCGACACGCTTAGAGCAAGGGAAAAATTACGTAGAAGAGTATTATCGTGAATTGCAAACGGGATGGTTAGGTGTGGTCTTGTAGAATCTAATGAACAAATGCTTGCACGCTTTTGGTGGATTAAACAAGGACATTCAGCACATATTAGATTATAAGGAATATAATTCTATCACTCGTTTGTTTCATCTTGCTTGCAAAGTCGAACGTGAAGTGCGGATCGCCAAACACCATGGAGGAGGACTAATAATTCTGCAGTCGCACATCCACTTGGGCATCCCGACAATCAGCGCCTCGTGATTCGCCTCCGGCCATACTACCACATCCAAGGCCACCACAAGATTTCCAAATGCTCCTCCACCATCATCCAATGCTCCTTTCGTAGTGCATCTTCTATGGCTTCCACGGGTAAGACTAAGGATATACAATGCCGCAAGTCTTTGGGGTTTTGGTCATATTGAGAGACAAGCACAACACAACGTGTGATGATGGTGCGAGAAGATGGTGAATACGATTCATGAGTGACTTCGATGAAGATACACTAGCCCTTATTTCGCCGAGATGGAGACAATTCGATGATGATGACGAGCCGAGGTAATGGGAGCTGAAGCTGATCAATACAAGAGTTTAATTACACAACGTGTGTTGAGTGTGCAATTGAGCAAATCTGAGCAAGATCAACGCCACAACCTGCTCCAAACACGTGGTGTTGTCAAGGAAAGAGCTATACGGATCATCATTGATGGAGGGAGTTGTAATAATCGCCGGTGTTGACATGGTAGAGAAGCTTGCGCTTCCAACAAGACAACGCCCACATTCATACTACATCCAATGGTTTGAGAGTTCTCGCAAGATCAAGGTAACAAGAACGGTACGCGTGCATTTTACTATTGGTACATATTCTGATTTTGTTGATTGTGATGTTGTACCTATGCAAGCTTGTTCTTTGTTACTTGGTAGACCATGGCAATTTGATAGAGAATCTGTTCATAATGGCAAAACTAATCACTATTCTCTTATGCATGATGGAAAGAAAATTGGTCTAAAACCTATGACTCCCGAACAGATTTTAAAAGATGATCTTGCTAGAGCTAGTAGAGCTAAAACCGAGGAGAAAAATAAAAGTGAGAATCAGATTGTTGCTGCAGATTTTATACCACCAAAGAACACTAAATCTGATTCTACACATGCTACTAAAATTCGTTTGAAGAGTCCATGTATGCTTGCAAATAAAATTGATATTGCTGAACTAGATGTAAACAATACTCAATGTTATGCAATTGTCTGCAAAGAGGTTTTGTTTTCATTTGAGGATATGCCTCCTTCTTTGCCACCCGTTGCTAACCTTTTGCGTGAATATGAGGACGATTTTCCCGAGTTGCCACCAGACTACCTCCTATTAGAGGAATTGAGCATCAAATTGATCTAATTCCTGGTGCCACGTTGCCCAACCGCCGCCATATAGAACCAATCCAGAGGAGACAAAGGAGATACAACGCCAAATTCGTGAACTACTCGACAGAGATCATATTCGTGAGTCCCTTAGCCCTTGTTGTTCCTATTATTTTGGTGCCTAAGAAAGATGGTTCTTCGCATGTGTACTGATTGTAGAGCTATAAATAATATTACTATTCGATATCGTCATCCTATTCCACGTTTAGATGACATGCTTGATGAATTGAGTGGCTCTACCATGTTTTCTAAAGTTGATTTGCGTAGTGGTTACCACCAGATTCGTATGAAATTAGGAGATGAATGGAAAACAGCATGTAAAACTAAGTTCGGTTTATATGAGTGGTTAGTAATGCCGCTTGGTTTAACTAATGCACCTAGCACTTTCATGAGATTAATGAACGAAGTTTTACGTGCTTTCATTGGACGCGTTTTGTGGTAGTCTACTTTGATGATATTCTGATTTATAGCAAATCTTTAGAGGAACATTTGGACCATTTACGTTGTTTTCAATGCTTTACGTGATGCACGCTTGTTTGGTAACCTTGAGAAGTGCACCTTTTGCACCAATCGAGTTGCGTTCTTGGCTATGTTGTTACATCACAGGTATTGAAGTGGATCCACCAAGATTGAAGCTATTGAGAATTGGCAGCCCAAGACGGTCACACAAGTGAGGAGTTTTCTTGGCCTCATGGTTTTTATAGGCGCTTTGTCAAAGACTTTGGATCAATTGCGCCATTGAATGAGCTTACCAAGAAGGATGTGCCCTTTGTTTGGGGCGATGCACAACAACAGGCCTTCGTCATATTGAAAGATAAGCTAACACATGCTCCATTACTACAACTTCCTGATTTTACTAAGACGTTTGAGCTTGAATGTGATGCTAGTGGAATTGGTTGGGGAGGGTGTTATTACAAGAGGAAAACACTGCATATTTTAGTGAGAAATTGAGTGGGGCTAGTCTGAACTATTCTACTTATGATAAAGAATTATATGCGTTGGTTCGGACATTAGAAACTTGGCAACATTATCTATGGCCTAAGGAATTTGTTATTCATTCTGATCATGAATCTTTGAAGCATATTCGTAGTCAAGCTAAGTTGAATCGTCGTCATGCAAAGTGGGTTGAATTTATTGAGTCTTTTCCTTATGTTATCAAACACAAAAGGGTAAAGATAATATTATTGTCGATGCTTTGTCACGCCGTTATGCTTTGTTATCTCAACTTGACTTCAAAATATTTGGATTGGAAACTATTAAAGCACAATATGTGCCTGATGCTGAATTTAAAGATGTGTTGCATAATTGTAGAGATGGTAGAACTTGGAACAAGTTCGTCTTCAATGATGGATTTGTGTTCCGTGCTAACAAACTATGCATTCCAGATAGCTCTGTTCGTCTTTTGTTATTACAGGAGGCGCATGGAGGAGGATTGATGGGACACTTTGGTGTCAAGAAGACGGAGGATGTTCTTGCACACTTCTTTGGCCACGTATGCGTCGAGATGTTGAGAGATTTGTGGCACGCTGCACTACTTGTCAAAAAGCTAAGTCTCGCCTTAATCCACATGGTTTATATATGCCTCTTCCTGTTCCTAGTGTTCCTTGGGAGGATATTTCTATGGACTTTGTTTTGGGATTGCCACGAACACAGAAGGGAGGGATAGTATTTTGTTGTTGTGGATCGGTTCTCTAAGATGGCACACTTTATTCCTTGTCATAAACGGATGATGCTTGCATATTGCTGATTTGTTCTTTCGTGAAATTGTTCGCTTGCATGGTGTGCCAAATACTATTGTCTCGATCGTGATACTAAATTTCTTAGCCACTTTTGGAGATGTTTATGGGCTAAGTTGGGGACTAAATTGCTCTTTAGTACTACATGTCATCCCCAAACCGATGGTCAAACTAAGTAGTAAATAGAACTTTGTCTACTATGTTGCGGCTGTTTTAAAGAAGAACTTAAAATTGTGGGAAGAGTGTTTACCTCATATAGAATTTGCTTATAATCGTTCTTTGCATTCTACCACAAAGATGTGCCCATTTGAGATTGTGTATGGTTTTGTTCCTCGTGCACCTATTGATTTATTGCCTTTACCTTCTTCGGTGCAACATAATTTAGATTCTACACAACGCGCTGAAATGATATTAAACTTGCATAAGACTACTAAAGATAACATTGAACACATGAATGCTAAGTATAAACTTGCTGGGGATAAAGGGAGAAAGCATGTTGTGTTTGATGTTGGCGATCTTGTTTGGTTACATTTGCGTAAAGATCGTTTTCCTGATTTACGCAAGTCTAAGTTAATGCCACGTGCTGCTGGTCCCTTTAAGGTGTTAGAGAAAATCAATGATAATGCATATAAACTTGAGTTGCCTGCAGACTTTGGTACAGTTAGTCCTACATTTAACATTGCAGATTTGAAGCCTTACTTTGGTGAGGAAGATGAGATTGCGTCGAGGACGACTTCAATTCAAGAAGGGGAGCATGATGTGGACATCCCTACTATTGATACAACCGTTGTACCTACAGCAACACACATACAAGGACCCATCACAAGATCTCGTGCCAAACAACTGAACTATCAGGTACTTTCGTTTCTTGGAACTATTCCTTACATACATGAGAATATGATGCTGCCTAAATCAGATATGTTTCTTACTCTTAGGAATGATGGACCAAGCATGGATGAGAGGGACAAGCATTGGAGCATGGCCATGCATGGTGATGGCGAAGCATGTGATGATCCAAGAGAAGGCCACGGATGAAGATTTCGAACTTTGAGGCCACCATAATGAAGAAAGAAGGCTTGGACGAAATATTCAAGATCAATACTTTACTAATTCGTCCATAGCATAATATGGTGTCATGACACCTTTATTTTGGGCCAGCCCATGTAATTTTCGCCGATTTTAATTAGCCACTTTTTAGAGTCCGTATTTGAGGGAAAAGGACTTTAGGGTTGGATTCGGTCACCACTTCCATGGCTGGCGAAACCCACCTTTCGCCTTTAAATACGCCCATAGCCGAACCTTTAGACTCGGATTTTGTTTAGACATTAAGTTAGCCATAGTCGCAACCGCCAAGGCTCGGCGTCGCAGAGGCCTTGTACTTAGCACCTATTCGTGATCCCACCTCTTTCAATAAAGCTTTCCTCTTAATCCGCAATATCTTGATTGCAATATTGGTTCTTACTTGTTCTCGATTTCGTGTAGGAATTAAGACCCTCATTTGGTCGGTGATCGTGTTCACGCAAGATCGGTAACCTCCAGGAGATTGGCCTAGCGATTGCATTGGCGCTCGTGCTCGCACGTGTAGTCGGATCATCAAGCCCGAACTCCACCAAATCGATTATCGCCATCTCATCGAAAGATCGGACACCTTTGCCCTATCATGAAATATTCAAGATCAATACTTTACGAATTCGTCCATAGCTTAATATGGTGCTGCGACACCTTTATTTTGGGCCAGGCCCATTTAATTTTCGCAGGATTTTAATTAGCCACTTTTTAGAGTCCGTATTTGAGGGGAAAAGGACTTTTAGGGTTGGATTCGGCCACCAGTTCTATGGCTGGCCGAAACCCCACCGTTTCGCCTTAAATACCCCCCATAGTCGTCCCCCTAGACTCGGATTTTATTTAGACATTAAGTTAGCCATAGTCGCAACTTCGCCAAGGCTCGAGCGTCGTAGAGGCCTCTTGTACTTCGCACCTATTCAGGATCCCACCTCTTCAATAAAGCTTTCCTCTTAATCCGCAATATCTTGATTGCAATATTGGTTCTGACTTGTGCTCGATTTCAGGTAGGAATTAAGACCCTCGCTGGTCAGGCTGATCGTGTTCCCGTAGGATCGGTAACCTCCAGGAGATTGGCCTAGCGATTGCATTGGCGCTCGTGCTCGCATGTGTAGTCGTATCGTCAAGCCCGAACTCCACCAAATAGATTATCATCATCTCATCGAAAGATCGGACACCTTTGCCCTATCACCTTTGGTGGTCTGAGTATTGTCGTTTAAATCCTACTACTATTCCTAGTACTTGGAATTCTTTAAAAACTGCTATGCGTGTTCTTTTTGTACCTCCCACTTATCAACGTGATTTACTAAAGAATCTGACACGTTTAGAGCAAGGGAAAAATTCTGTAGAAGAGTATTATCAGGAATTGCAAACGGGGATGGTTCGGTGTGGTCTTGTTGAATCTAATGAACAAATGCTTGCATGTTTCTTTGGTGGAATAAACAAGGACATTCAGCACATATTAGATTATAAGGAATATAATTCTATCACTCGTTTGTTTCATCTTGCTTGCAAAGCTGAACGTGAAGTGCAGGATCGCCAACCACCATGGAGGAGGACTAATAATTCTGTAGGTCGCACATCCACTTGGACATTCCGGCAATCAGCGCCTCCTCGTGATTCGCCACCAGCTACTACCACATCCAAGGCCACCACAAGATTTCCAGCTGCTCCTCCACCATCATCCAATGCTCCTGCTCGTAGTGCCTCTTCTATGGCTTCCACGGGTAAGACAAAGGATATACAATGCCGCAAGTCTTTGGGGTTTTGGTCATATTGAGAGACGAAGGCACAACACAACGTGTGATGATGGTGCGGGAAGATGGTCAATACGATTCAGCGAGTGACTTTGATGAAGATACACTAGCCCTTATTTCTGCTCGAGATGGAGACAATTCTGATGCTGATGAAGAGACAGAGGTAATGGGAGCTGAAGATGCTGATCAATACAAGAGCTTAATTACACAACGTGTGTTGAGTGTGCAATTGAGAAAATCTGAGCAAGATCAACGCCACAACCTATTCCAAACACGTGGTGTTGTCAAGGAAAGTGCTATACGGATCATCATTGATGGAGGGAGTTGTAATAATCTGGCCAGTGTTGACATGGTAGAGAAGCTGGCACTTCCAACAAGACAACGCCCACATTCATATTACATCCAATAGTTTGAGAGTTCTCGCAAGATCAAGGTAACAAGAACGGTACGCGTGCATTTTACTATTGGTACATATTCTGATTTTGTTGATTGTGATGTTGTACCTATGCAAGCTTGTTCTTTGTTACTTGGTAGACCATGGCAATTTGATTGAGAATCTGTTCATAATGGCAAAACTAATCACTATTCTCTTATGCATGATGGAAAGAAAATTGGTCTAAAACCTAGGACTCCCGAACAGATTTTAAAAGATGATCTTGCTAGAGCTAGTAGAGCTAAAACTAAGGAGAAAAATAAAAGTGAGAATCAGATTGTTGCTGCAGATTTTCTACCACCAAAGAACACTAAATCTGATTCTACACATGCTACTGATATTCGTTTGAAGAGTCCATGTATGCTTGCAAATAAAATTGATATTGCTGAACTAGATGTAAACAATACTCAATGTTATGCAATTGTCTGCAAAGAGGTTTTGTTTTCATTTGAGGATATGCCTCCTTCTTTGCCACCCGCTGTTGCTAACCTTTTGCAGGAATATGAGGACGTCTTTCCCGCTGAGTTGCCACCAGGACTACCTCCTATTAGAGGAATTGAGCATCAAATTGATCTAATTCCTGGTGCCACGTTGCCCAACCGCGCCATATAATACCAATCCAGAGGAGACAAAGGAGATACAACGCCAAATTCAGAACTACTCGGAGAGATCATATTCGTGAGTCCCTTAGCCCTTGTCTTTGTTCCTATTATTTTGGTACCTAAGAAAGATGGTTCTTCGCGCATGTGTACTGATTGTAGAGCTATCAATAATATTACTATTCGATATCGTCATCCTATTCCACGTTTAGATGACATGCTTGATGAATTGAGTGGCTCTACCATGTTTTCTAAAGTTGATTTGCGTAGTGGTTACCACCAGATTCGTATGAAATTAGGAGATGAATGGAAAACAGCATTTAAAACTAAGTTCAGTTTATATGAGTGGTTAGTAATGTCGTTTTGTTTAACTAATGCACCTAGCACTTTCATGAGATTAATGAACGAAGTTTTACGTGCTTTCATTGGACGTTTTGTGGTAGTCTACTTTGATGATATTCTGATTTATAGCAAATCTTTAGAGGATCATTTGGACCATTTACGTGCTGTTTTTAATGCTTTACGAGATGCACGTTTGTTTGGTAACCTTGAGAAGTGCACCTTTTGCACCAATCGAGTTGCGTTTCTTGGCTATGTTGTTACATCACAGGGTATTGAAGTGGATCCAGCCAAGATTGAAGCTATTGAGAATTGGCCGCAGCCCAAGACGGTCACACAAGTGAGGAGTTTTCTTGGCCTCGCTGGTTTTTATAGGCGCTTTGTCAAAGACTTTGGATCAATTGCCGCACCACTGAATGAGCTTACCAAGAAGGATGTGCCCTTTGTTTGGGGCGATGCACAACAACAGGCCTTCGTCATATTGAAAGATAAGCTAACACATGCTCCCTTACTCCAACTTCCTGATTTTACTAAGACTTTTGAGCTTGAATGTGATGCTAGTGGAATTGGTTTGGGAGGGGTGTTATTACAAGAGGGAAAACCTGTTGCATATTTTAGTGAGAAATTGAGTGGGGCTAGTCTGAACTATTCTACTTATGATAAAGAATTATATGCGTTGGTCACGACACTAGAAACTTGGCATCATTATCTATGGCCTAAAGAGTTTGTTATTCATTCGATCATGAATCTTTGAAGCATATTCATAGTCAAGCTAAGTTGAATCGTCATGCAAAGTGGGTTGAATTTATTTAGACTTTTCCTTATGTTATCAAACACAAAAAGGGTAAAGATAATATTATTGTTGATGCTTTGTCGCGCCGTTATGCTTTGTTATCTCAACTTGACTTCAAAATATTTGGATTGGAAACTATTAAGGAACAATATGTGCATGATGCTGAATTTAAAGATGTGTTGCAGAATTGTAGAGATGGTAGAACTTGGAACAAGTTCGTCTTCAATGATGGATTTGTGTTCCGTGCTAACAAACTATGCATTCCAGATAGCTCGTCTTTTTGTTGTTACAGGAGGCGCATGGAGGAGGATTGATGGGACACTTTGGTGTCAAGAAGACGGCGGATGTTCTTGCTGCACACTTCTTTTGGCCACGTATGCGTCGAGATGTTGAGAGATTTGTGACATGCTGCACTACTTGTCAAAAAGCTAAGTCTCGCCTTAATCCACATGGTTTATATATGCCTCTTCCTGTTCCTAGTGTTCCTTGGGAGGATATTTCTATGGACTTTGTTTTGGGGTTGCCACGAACACGTATGAGGGATAGTATTTTTGTTGTTGTGGATCGGTTTTCTAAGATGGCACACTTTATTCCTTGTCATAAAACGGATGATGCTGCGCATATTGCTGATTTGTTATTTCCCGAAAATGCTCACTTGCATGGTGTGCCAAATACTATTGTCTCTGATCGTGATACTAAATTTCTTAGCCACTTTTGGAGATGTTTATGGGCTAAGTTGGGGACTAAATTGCTCTTTAGTACTACATGTCATCCCCAAACTGATGGTCAAACTTAAGTAGTAAATAGAACTTTGTCTACTATGTTACGAGCTGTTTTAAAGAAGAACTTAAAATTGTGGGAAGAGTGTTTACCTCATATAGAATTTGCTTATAATCGTTCATTGCATTCTACCACAAAGATTTGCCCATTTGAGATTGTGTATGGTTTTGTTCCTCGTGCACCTATTGATTTATTGCCTTTACCTTCTTCGGTGCAACATAATTTGGATGCTACACAACGCGCTGAAATGATATTAAACTTGCATAAGACTACTAAAGATAACATTGAACACATGAATGCTAAGTATAAACTTGCTGGGGATAAAGGGAGAAAGCATGTTGTGTTTGATGTTGGCGATCTTGTTTGGTTACATTTGCGTAAAGATCGTTTTCCTGATTTACGCAAGTCTAAGTTAATGCCACGTGCTGCTGGTCCCTTTAAGGTGTTAGAGAAAATCAATGATAATGCATATAAACTTGAGTTTCCTGCAGACTTTGGTACGGTTAGTCCTACATTTAACATTGCAGATTTGAAGCCTTACTTTGGTGAGGAAGATGAGATTGCGTTGAGGACGACTTCAATTCAATAAGGGGAGCATGATGTGGACATCCCTACTATTGATACAACCATTGTACCTACAGCAACACACATACAAGGACCCATCACAAGATCTCGTGCCAAACAACTTAACTATCAGGTACTTTCGTTTCTTGGAACTATTCCTCACATACATGAGAATATGATGCTGCCTAAATCAGATATATTTTTTACTCTTAGGAATGATGGACCAAGCGTGGATGAGAGGGACAAGCATTGGAGCATGGCCATGCATGGAGATGGCAGCAAGCATGTGATGATCCAAGAGAAGGCCACAGATGAAGATTTCAGAACTTTGAGGCCACCATAATGAAGAAAGAAGGCTTGGACGAAATATTCAAGATCAATACTTTACGAATTCGTCCATAGCTTAATATGGTGCTGCGACACCTTTTATTTTGGGCCAGTCCCATGTAATTTTCGCAGGATTTTAATTAGCCACTTTTTAGAGTCCGTATTTGAGGGGAAAAGGACTTTTAGGGTTGGATTCGGCCACCGATTCCATGGCTGGCCGAAACCCCACCTTTTCGCCCTTAAATACGCCCCATAGCCGAACCTCTAGACTCGGATTTTGTTTAGACATTAAGTTAGCCATAGTCGCAACTTCGCCAAGGCTCGAGCGTCGCAGAGGCCTCTTGTACTTCGCACCTATTCAGGATCCCACCTCTTCAATAAAGCTTTCCTCTTAATCCGCAATATCTTGATTGCAATATTGGTTCTTACTTGTTCTCGATTTCAGGTAGGAATTAAGACCCTCGCTGGTCAGGTTGATCGTGTTCACGCAGGATCGGTAACCTCCAGGAGATTGGCCTAGCGATTGCATTGGCGCTCGTGCTCGCACGTGTAGTCAGATCGTCAAGCCCGAACTCCACCAAATCGAATATCGCCATCTCATCGAAAGATCGGACACCTTTGCCCTATCACGCATGAAGGTAAATGGGGCATTTGATAAGCCAAAAGGTCTTGAAGGAGGTCTTCCACTCATCACCTTCGGCCATGCGAATTTGATGGTAACCACTACGAAGATCAATTTTCGAAAATATAGTGGCTCCACATAACTCATCAAGCATATCATCAAGGCACGGTATAGGATGTCGATAACGCACGGTGATTGTTGATTGGGCGAAAGTCCATGCATAACCGCAATGCATCCGTTTTTGGCACGAGAATCACGGGTACCGCGCTTGGGCTAGTCCTTACTTATATCAAACCTTTGGAGACGAGTTGGTTGATTTGTCTTTCTATCTCCTTCGTCTCTTCTGGGTTCGTGCGATACGCGGCGCGGTTTGGGATTGGAGCGTCGGGTATGAGGTCGATCGGTGCTCGATTCCGCGAAGAGGGGGTAGTCCATGAGGAAGCTCTTCGGGGAATACATCTTGGAATTTCTGCAAAATAGCCATAAAAGAAGGAGGAACATTTGTCAAGTCGTTAGTTCCTTGCGCTAGTCCCTTGCATACAAGGACATAGTGCAAGATGGATGGGTTATTCCGCACTTCTCTCATCTCACTTTTGGTGGCAAGAAGAACACTCTTAGGTTTTCCACTAGAGTTTGGCTTGTGGCACTCACTCACTATAGTGTGGTTCTCTCGCTCACCGCTCTTCTCACAACGTGGTTTTATGTATTGCGCCCTCGCTAAAGCCTTTGCATTGTCCGCAATTATTTGGCTAGGAGTCATTGGTTGCAAAACACAAGTTTTTTCAAGCCATTTGAGGGTATAAGTGTTTGAGTGACCATCATGCAAAGCACGCTTGTCATATTGCCACGGCCTTCCTAGCAACATATGGCAAACCGTCATGGGGACCACGTCACATTCTACCGTGTCTTTGTATGGTCCAATTGAGAAGGTTACCGAGACGGTGTGCTTGATCTTGACGGACCCTTGGTCACTTAGCCATTGTATATGGTATGGATGCTTATGCGGATGGAGGGTGAGGTTGAGTTTCTCACACAATTACGTGCTTGAAAAATTGTGGCAACTCCCTCCATCGATGACAACTTTGATGGACTTCCCATTGATACCGGCACGAGTTTGGAAGATGTTTGATCGTTAGTCTTCCATCTCATTGACTTGCGTAGTCAAGACCCTTATGACGTCAAGCGATGGACTTGCGTCATGCTCACACACAACTAGTTCTTGGTCATCTTCCAAATGTTGTATTGCCATTGCTTCCTTGACCCTTGCATCAAACTCATCTTCACTCAAGTATTCTTCATCGCCATTGTCGTGGATGAACAAAACTTTCTTGTTTCCACATGTGGTCGACTTGTGTCCTTTGCCTCCACACTTGTAGCACTCACCATTGAATGGTTGTTCATCCTTTGTGTATTTGCCACTTGGGGGCGGTTTTCCTTGAGGAAGTGTTGGCTTGAATGGAAGCTTGGTGGTACTTGATGAGCTTCCACTTGGTGTTGTTGGAGTAGTGGTTGGCGCTTGCTTGAATGTGAAGTATGTCTTTGGCTTGTTGTACTTGATGTCCTCTTGCACTTGACGTTCGGCTTTTGATGCTATGTGTACAAGCTCAACCATGTTGTTGTACTTTTGGAACTCGTTGATGCGCTTGATTGGATGGTTCAAGCCATTGAGGAAACGTGCCATTGTTTGTTCATCACGCTCTTCAATGTTGGCACGGATCATGTTGAGCTCCATTTTCTTGAAGTACTCTTCCACGGTCTTTGTCCCTTGACTAAGCATTTGAAGCTTGTTGAAAAGGTCACGCGTGTAGTGCGAAGGAACAAAGCGGGATCTCATATGAGCCTTCATATCTTGCCAAGTTGAGATTGGAGGTTCTTCTTTTGCTTCACGAGCGAGTTGGACTTGTTCCCACCAAAGGTTGGCATATTCATCAAACTCGAGGGATGCCATGGCCATCATCTTCTCATTGCTATAGTTGTGCATGCGGAAGATCTTGTCAACCTTGAGTTCCCACGAGAGATATTCTTCGGGTTCATTGGAACTGGTGAACTTGGGCATGGTGAATTTGAGCTTGCCGAAAGTTTCTTCTTCAGTGCGGTTCCGGTGGCAGGCCTGGCGCCGGTTTGCTCTGGCGGATCTCCTCGGGTAGCCTGTGGTCCCTCCCTTGGCGATACATCATTGGGTTCATAGCTGAGAATGCACAGGGTTTGGGCATGAAGTAGCAAGCCATCCATGGATGTATTGAAATCACACGAGGAGAGGAGCGAGTTAACCTTAGCTTGTAGGAGCTTGGCTCGAGCATAGGTCACCGGTCCACTTGGGGGACTAGGGTTTACAATAGGGGGTGGGGGCTATTTCTAGGCCAGCCACATAAACATGGGTAGTTTAGGCACGAAAAGGGTAAAAACTAGGCGAAATAAGGAGTTACACGGGCCCAGCCCGAATGTTGACTTGAATCTGGGGTTTCGTGAGGGTCCGGCATGGCGTGGTCGCCGGAAATTCCGGTCGCCGCCGACATTTCCGGTCGCCCACCGGAAAGCCTTACAGAAGGTGCTTTCGGTCGTCGCCGGAGGATTCCGGTTGCCGCCGGGATTGTCGGCGTGGAGGCCGGTCGACCAGGCCGGTCGCCGAGAATTCCGGCGAGGAGACCGGTCCGCCGGGCCTAGTGCCGGTTTGCTCTGGCCGATCTCCTCGGGTAGCCTTTGGTCCCTCCTTGGCGATGCTTCATTGGTGATGCAGCCCGTCCTACGACCGCTACTACATCTACTCCCACGAGCTCCCCAAGTGGACCCATGACTCGCGCCCGAGCCAAACTCCTTCAAGCTAAGGTGAACTCACTCCTCTCCTTGTGTGACTTCGATACACCCTTGGATGGCCTGCTACTTCATACGCATACCTTGTGCATCATCAGGTACGAAGAGAAAGACCCACAGAACGGAGGAGCACCAGCGGAAGAGACCAAATGCTCTCACGCCAATGTACTCGGACTGGCGACTGGTACTACCGCCGGCACTATCACCGCTACCGCCACCAATGCATTTACCCCAGCGAAGCCAAAAACTCTGCTCGGTGGTACTACGGACTGGACCAGATTACCGGACCCCAAGATTACCGCCTCTTGCTACCGCCACCAACAGATGACGCCAGCGGAAGTCCCAAGACGACAAGCGTCACTACCGGGCCCGGAAGCGGTACGACCGGATGACCGGTACTACCGGTGGTGCTGGACCGGTACTACCGGACCTGGGTGGACCTGATCATGTTAAGTCGGGCCAGCGCCCTGTAACCCTCTCTATATTTCGCTATTTGTTCCTAAAATACCCCTGTTTTCATGGTTGGCCTATAAATAGCCCCCACCCTCCATTGTAAACCCTAGACTTGGATAATAATAGATTAAGGAAACCCTTTGAGGAACTTACATCTATTGGTCTCATGCTCCTACCAAGGCGCACCCTATTATCCACCCTCCTCTTGGATCTTGCCTAGTGCGTTCAAGTTGTACAAGGCCTTGGGTTCTCGGTTTCTCGCCCCCAAGTCGTCAAGATCTCGCCAAGCACCTCGTCCCCCGTTGTTGGGGTGGAGAGAGAGCTTCGCCCAACACCGATTCTAGGGATTATGTTGGACCGGTTGCCACCGGCGTGAGTTATCGGCGTGTATCGTGTTTTGTGTGCGTGAGTTCATCGGGTTCGTCGTGTGCGTGTGTTCGTGGATTTCATCCCCTTTCCCCCTTCCACCGCTTTACCCTCGATTCCCATGGAGATTCGTGAAAGATCGGGCCACCCCAAGGGGTTACCCCATAACATCTTGGTATCAAGAGCAAGATTGATCACGAATTTCCCCCCAATTTTTCTTTATCCCCCTTAAAATCAAAAATCCCACCAAAAAGAGCCCCAATTTGCCGTCGGATCGATCTTTGGATTTGGTGAGTTTTTCGTGGTTTTGGTCCATAGATCTGTTGCTTTTGGAGTCGATCTATAGCCCCTGATTGTTCCTAGCCCAGCCTTTCGGTCAGTTTCCCATGAATTTGAGGTTTGTGTCAAGTGGATCTCGTTCCTGTTCTGTGACCTGCGGTACTACCGGTGGCTCAGGCGGTACTACCGCGCGCCACAGAAGGTTTTCCTTCTTCTCTTGACGCCTCAACTTCGTTTGCTGACTTTCCATCTTCAGCTTGTTCGTGTTTCGCGTTTTTGTCTCCATTTTAACACAAGCTTCCGCATCAACGTCACCAGTGCTCATCGACAACGCGACACTCGAACATCATCCGCACCAACGGTTGCAAGTCGTCAACAATACCAAAGGTATAACTTGCGCCCCTTTGACAGCCCCATATCTTCCTTTGTGTGTATCTATCCTATGAGAGCAACTCATTTTGTGTTTGTCTAAGCATTGTGCCCTTGCCTTCGGAAAGTGAGAGTGTGAGGCCAAATACAAAAGTTAACATAGTAACATAGAAAGGGAGAAAAGGGAAAAGAATCAAAAAAAAGAGAAAAAAAGAAAGAGAAAGAGAAAAAGATACATAGTCTCCCAATACAAAGAGAATACCAAGCTTGTAAGCCAAGAAATAGAGAAGAAAGAGCGCACCAAGGCAAGTGCACAAATCTATTGCTTATCCTCTTTTGGCAAACGAGTTGTGGTCTCTCCTTGAGTTGGCACGACAACCGAGCGTAGTCTTCGTTAGGACCTTTTGTGTTTATTTCATAGTCGTGCTAACCCCGTTTTTCTCCACGTGTGCGTTTTCCGTGTTTTTGTAGATCATATCCTTTTGCTTTTGATCTTTGGTTCTTTACCACGTAGAACAATAACCTTTTGCTTGGATCGTTTCGTTTGGTTTTCCACAATCCTAACCTTCCACCAAAAGCTTTTGAGAGTTGTAGCATATTTGTGTGTGAGCTTCTTGCCCATTTCACTTTGCGCGCTGTTCGCTCATTTGTGTGGCAATTGGTTTGATATAATCTCCAAGGTGAGGTAAAAGGCTAACTCTACGCCCTTATTCTCCATATACAACCCCTGTTGGCTTTGCATCATGGACAGGAATGGAGAGCCGTCCCAACCACCACCACCTCCGGAGGATGACACACAATTCATGACAAGATGGGACCATTAGAAGGTCCGAGGAGAACAATTTAGCGAGGCTCGTGTGGAATTCAAGAACATCGACAACCGCTTCGAAGAAGTCCGTGGCCAAATGCATGCCATGCAACACAACCTCGGTCATCAAAATGAAGCTCTTGGTCGCGCACTCGCCTCAACGGATGAGAAGCTTCAACGCCTCATTGATGTTCTAGCAAGGCCCCGCTCGCGCGACCCAAGCTCATCTCGGCACTCCTCAAGCGAATCAAATGCACCTCGCCGTCACGCTTCAAGGCACCGGGATGGACCCGTCCTTCAATCCATGAGCTCTTCTCAAGCGGTACCATCTCCGCGACACGCCGCGACGTCAAGCTATGATGGTGACCTCTCCACAAGACCTCCAAGACGTGAAGCTTACCGGCCTCAACCAAGGGCACTTGTGATTCAACAAGAGCAACCTCACATGGACCACCAAGCCCATCGCCGTCGACATGTTCTTTCAACAACAAGTGAAGCATCCGAAGAGGACGAACAAGATCACCGTCGACGTGGAGCACTCGAAGATCCACCAAGGCGTCATTGCCGACATGAACGTCCGTGTCGACATCATGATCATCATGACGAGCCTCCTCCACTTCAAGAAGAAGAAGAGCAGCCCATTGCGCATGTGGCTCGACGTACTCCTCACCACAGGGCGCAAGACAATGCTCCTCGGCATCAACCGCGACAAGAACAAGAGCAAGCTCCCCAAGATCGTCATGAGGATGCGCAACCTCCTCCTCGTCCTCAACCGCGCCAACAACACGATCAAGCTCCCCAAGCTTGTCGTCAAAACCAAGTTCCACCACCAAAAGCGGCACCTCAACAACCGCAAGAGCAACACAACCATCACCAAGAACGACATGAGAGCTCGGATGATCATGATGACCGCCAAAATCATGGCAACCGCCGCAACCGGAACCGCAATGGAGAATAAACTTTCGGCAAGCTCAAATTCACCATGCCCAAGTTCACCGGTTCCAATGAACCCGAGGAATATCGCTCGTGGGAACTCAAGGTCAACAAGATCTTCCGCATGCACAACTATAGCAATGAGAAGATGATGGCCATGGCATCCCTCGAGTTTGATGAGTATGCCAACCTTTGGTGGGAACAAGTCCAACTCGCTCGAGAAGCAAAAGAAGAGCCTCCAATCTCAACTTTGCAAGATATGAAGGCCCATATGAGATCCCGCTTTGTTCCTTCGCATTACACGCGTGACCTCTTCAACAAGCTTCAAACGCTTAGTCAAGGGACAAAGACCGGGGAAGAGTACTTCAAGCAAATGGAGCTCAACATGATCTGTGCCAACACTGAAGAGCGAGATGAACAAACCATGGCACGCTTCCTCAATGGCTTGAACCATCCCATCAAGCGCATCACCGAGTTCCAAAAGTACAACAACATGGTTGAGCTTGTGCACATCGCATCAAAGGTCGAGCGTCAAGTGCAAGAGGACATCAAGTACAACAAGCCAAAGACGTACTTCACCTACAAGAAAGCACCAACCACTACTATAACAACACCAAGTGGAAGCTCCTCAAGTACCACCAAGCTTCCCTTCAAGCCAACACTCCCTCAAGGAAAACAGCCCCCAAGTGGCAAAAACACAAGGGATGATCAACCATTCAATGGTGAATGCTACAAGTGTGGAGGCAAAGGACACAAGTCGGCCGCATGTGGAAACAAGAAAGTTTTGTTCATCCATGACAACGGCGATGAAGAATACTTGAGTGAAGAAGAGTTTGATGCAAGGGTCAAGGAAGCCATGGCAAGGCAACATTTGGAAGAGGACCAAGAACTTCTTGTGTGTGAGCATGACACAAGTCCATCGCCAGGTCACAAGGGTCTTAACTACCCAAGTCAATGAGAATGAAGACCAACGAACATCTTCCAAACTCGTCTTAGCATCAATGGGAAGTCCATCAAAGTCGCCATCGATGGAGGAGTTGCCACAATCTTGCAAGCACGGAATTGTGAGCATGACACAAGTCCATCGCTTGTGGTCACAAGGGTCTTAACTACCCAAGTCAATGAGAATGAAGACCAACGCTCGAACATCTTCCAAACTCGTGCCGGCATCAATGGGAAGTCCATCAAAGTCGTCATCGATGGAGGGAGTTGCCACAATCTTGCAAGCACGGAATTGTGTGAGCATGACACAAGTCCATCGCTTGTGGTCACAAGGGTCTTAACTACCCAAGTCAATGAGAATGAAGACCAACGCTCGAACATCTTCCAAACTCGTGCCGGCATCAATGGGAAGTCCATCAAAGTCGTCATCGATGGAGGGAGTTGCCACAATCTTGCAAGCACGGAATTGTGTGAGCAACTCAACCTCACCCTCCATCCACATAAACACCCCTACCATATCCAATGGCTAAGTGACCAAGGATCCGTCAAGATCAAGCACACCATCTCGATAACGTTTTCAATTGGGCCCTACAAGGACACGGTGGAATGTGATGTGGTCCCAATGACGGTTTGCCATATGTTGCTCGGACGGCTGTGGCAATATGACAAACGTGCTTTGCATGATGGTCACTCCAACACTTATACCTTCAAATGGTTTGATAAAACTTGTGTGTTGCAACCAATGACTCCTAGCCAAATAATTGCGGACAATGCAAAGGCTTTAGCGAGGGTGCAATACACAAAAACACCTTGTGAGAAGAGTGGTGAGCGAGAGAACCACACCATAGTGAGTGAGAGCTGCAAGCCAAACTCGAGTGGAAAAAATAAGAGTGTTCTTCTTGCCACCAAAAGTTAGATGAGAGAAGTGCGGAACAACCCATCCATCTTGCACTATGTCCTTGTATGCAAGGGACTAGCGCAAGGAACTAACGACTTGACAAATGTTCCTCCTCCTTTGATGGCTATTTTGCAGGAATTCCAAGATGTATTTCCCGAAGAGCTTCCTCATGGCCTTCCTCCTCTTCGTGGAATCAAGCACCGCATCAACCTCATACCCGGCGCTCCACTCCCAAACCGCGCCGCGTATCGCATGAACCTGGAAGAGACAAAGGAGATCGAACGTCAAATCAACCATCTCGTCTCCAAAGGTTTGATCCAAGTAAGCACTAGCCCAAGCGTGGTCCCCATGATTCTAGTCCCAAAAACGGATGATACGTTGCGGTTATGCATGAACTGCCGTCCAATCAATGCTATCACCGTGCGTTATAGACATCCTATACCGCGTCTTGATGACATGCTTGATGAGTTATGTGGAGCCACTATATTTTCGAAAATTGATCTTTGTAGTGGTTACCACCAAATTCGCATGGCCGAAGGTGATGAGTGGAAAACCGCCTTCAAGACCAAGCTTGGTCTCTATGAATGGTTGGTTATGCCTTTTGGCTTATCTAATGCCCCATCTACCTTCATGCGCCTCATGAACCATATTTTGAGATCTCTCATTGGGAAAAGTGTAGTAGTTTACTTTGATGACATCCTTGTCTATAGCAAGTCACTAGAGGAGCATGTTACTCATGTTAAGGAGGTCCTTCAAATCCTTCGTCATGAAAAGCTTTATGCTAATCTCCCAAAGTGCACTTTTGCAAAAGACAAGCTGATTTTCCTTGGTTCTGTTGTGTCTTCTAATGGCATTAAAGTTGATGTCTCAAAATTCAAGGACATACGAGATAGGCCCATCCCTACAAATGTTAGTGAACTTCGTAGTTTTCATGGGTTGGCTGGCTTTTACCGTCGTTTTGTGAAAGACTTTTCTACCATTGCTTGCCCCCTCAACGAATTGACCAAGAAAAACATCACATTCGTTTGGGGAAAAGCACAACAAAAGGCTTTTGATGAGCTCAAAACGAGGCTCACCGAAGCACCACTTCTTGCATTGCCGGATTTCACAAAAACCTTTGAGATTGAATGTGACGCTAGTGGTATTGGCATTGGTGGCGTCCTTATGCAAAATGGGCGTCCTATTGCTTACCATAGTGAGAAACTTGATGGCGCACGCCTAAACTATCTCATTTATGACAAAGAACTTTTTTCCTTGGTTCGAGTTCTTCAAGTGTGGCAACACTATCTTTGGCCCAAAGAATTCATCATCCATTCCGACCATGAGTCGTTGAAGTATCTTAAGGGCCAAGCCAATTTGAGTAAAAGGCACGCAAAATGGGTTGAGTTCATGGAGTCTTTTCCTTACATTGTCAAATACAAGAAGGGCAAAGAAAATGTGGTAGAGGACGCCTTATCTCGCAAAAACACAAGCCTTCTTACACGACTCGAAGTAAATGTCTTGGGTCTTGATGACATCAAATCTTTGTACGTCCAATCTTTCTTTGGACCAATTTTGCAAATGTTCAATAGACAAAGGGATTGATGATTTCTATTTGCATAAGGGTTTTCTTTTCAAACAAAACAAGCTTTGCATTCCGAAATCGTCTCTCCAACTTTTGCTTCTTCAAGAGTCCCATGGTGGAGGCCTTATGGGTCACTTTGGCCGTGACAAGACGTATGACATGCTCTCCACTCACTACTTTTGGCCAAAGATGAAACGCTATGTGGAGCGCCACGTCCAATGATGCACTACATGTATCCAAGCTAAGTCTAAGTCCAACCCCTTTGGTCTTTATATGCAATTGCCTATCCCTCATACACCTTGGTCGGACATTAGCATGGATTTTGTGTTAGGCTTGCCTAGATCTAAACATGGACATGATTCTATATTTGTGGTAGTGGATCGCTTTTCAAAAATGGCACACTTTATTCCATGCCATAAGACCGATGATGCTTCACATGTAGCCAATTTGTTTTTCAGGGAAATAATTAGACTGCACGGTGTACCAATAACAATCGTCTCCGACCGCGATGTCAAATTCATGAGCTACTTCTGGAAGACTCTCATGGCCAAGCTCGGCATTAAGCTCCTCTTCTCGTCCGCTCGCATCCTCAAACCGATGGACAAACCGAGGACGTCAATCGAAGCCTTGGAACACTCCTCCGGGTGTTGATAAAGAAGAACCTTAAAGACTGGGAGGAATGTATTCCACACGCCGAGTTCGCCTACAACCGCGCCAAGCACTCCACCATGCGGAGCCCGTTCATGATCGTCTATGGCTTCGAGCCTCTCACCGCGCTCGATATCCTCCCACTTCCACATCATGAACGTGCCAATATGGACGTTGTCAAGCGTGCCCAAACAATGAAGAAACTCCATGAAGACACACGAGCTACTATCGAGAAACAAGTCCTTCGCCAAGCATCAAGGATAAACAAGAACAAGAAAGAAGAGGGCGACCTTGTGTGGATACACTTGAGTAAAGACCGCTTCCCCAAGGAACGCGACTCCAAGCTCAAGCCAAGAGGTGATGGACCATTCAAGGTGCTAAAGAGGATCAACAACAACGCCTATATCATCGATATCCCAACATCAAAGTATCTTGTGAGCTCGACATTCAATGTCAAGGACCTCTCACCCTACCATGGAGAAGATGAAGTTGAGAAGGTTGAAGAGTCGAGGACGACTCTTTCCCAAGGGGGGGGAGCTGATGCAGCCCGTCCTACGACCGCTACTACATCTACTCCCACGAGCTCCCCAAGTGGACCCATGACTCGCGCCCGAGCCAAACTCCTTCAAGCTAAGGTGAACTCGCTCCTCTCCTTGTGTGACTTCGATACACCCTTGGATTGCCTGCTACTTCATACGCATACCTTGTGCATCATCAGGTACGAAGAGAAAGACCCACAGAACGGAGGAGCACCAGCGGAACAGACCAAATGCTCTATGTCGCCAGCGGTACTACCGGACCTAGCGACCGGTACTACCGCCCGGCGGCACTACCGCCCTCTGCTACCGCCACCAACAGACAACCCCAACAGAAGCCAAAAACTCTCTGTCTCCGGCGGTACTACGGACTGGACCAGATTACCGGACCACTACGCCTCACGCTACCGCCACCAACAGACGACGCTAGTGGAAGTCCCAGGACGACAAGCGGCACTACTGTCTAAGCGGTACTACTTTGACCGGTACTACTGGTCTTGTCGACCCAGACTACCGGACCTGGGTGGACCTGATCATGTTAAGTCGGGACAGCGCCCTGTAACCCTCTCTATATTTCACTATTTGTTCCTAAAATACCCCTGTTTTCGTGGTTGGCCTATAAATAGCCCCCACCCTCCAATATAAACCCTAGACTTGGATATTAATATATTAAGGAAACCCTTTGAGGAACTTACATCTATTGGTCTCATGCTCCTACCAAGGAGCACCCTATTATCCACCCTCCTCTTGGATCTTGCCTAGTGCGTTCAAGTTGTACAAGGCCTTGGGTTCTCGGTTTCTCGCCCCCAAGTCGTCAAGATCTCGCCAAGCACCTCGTCCCCCGTTTTTGGCGTGGAGAGAGAGCTTCGCCCAACACCGATCCTAGGGATTATGTTGGACCGGTTGCCACCAGCGTGAGTTATCGGCGTGTATCGTGTTTTGTGTGCGTGAGTTCATCGGGTTCTTCGTGTGCGTGTGTTCATGGATTTCATCCCCTTTCCCCCTTCCACCACTTTACCCTCGATTCCCGCGGAGATTCGTGAAAGATCGGGCCACCCCAAGGGGTTACCCCATAACAATTGGGTTAATAGCTGAGAATGCACAGGGTTTGGGCATGAAGTAGCAAGCCATCCAAGGATGTATTGAAATCACACGAGGAGAGGAGCGAGTTAACCTTAGCTTGTAGGAGCTTGGCTCGAGCACGGGTCATCGGTCCACTTGGGGGACTAGGGTTTACAATAGGGGGTGGGGGCTATTTATAGGCCAGCTGATAAAGATCGAGGGGATGATCCTTTAGTTTGTCCCGATCTTTCACAGCGAGTCACCCGGATTGTAATCCTTCCAACAACGCCAATGGACGTCACCTGAAGAAGAGGAACGAATCCAGCAAGTAACGTGATGAAGATCACCACGCCTCAAACCAAAACACGACAATCCTTGATGAACACAAGAACCTCCGTGACAATATCAATACGATAGATAACACGGCATCGCCATCCCCGGAGGGATGCTTCACCAATCAACACACACGATAGTTTTATACTAATCAACTGAAATCAAAAGCTACCCTAATCTAGAGGGCGTTCCCAGGCTTATATGGTCATTTAACGTCCAAAACGTGAAACAAAACGTGTCCGATATAGTCGATCCGCCCGGATCTGGTAACTTCAGCCGGACTTTCCGCCTAAGTAGGCGGATTATCCGCCCGGACTATCCTCCTGGGCGGATTATCCGCCTATCGAGCCTCGCGCTGAAGTCCTTAGCGAAATTCACGGAGCAGGCCGGATTATCCGCCCTTGTGGCGGATTATCCGCCCCTAGGGACGATGTAAGTACTCGTTGGAAAGCTCTCGGTGAGGTTTCCAAAAGTGCTTATTTGCTTGATTTGGAGTTCGTATGAAGAATCCACGTCTGCTTCAATTTCGGGCTTCGTCATCCGAATCGAACCTTTCTTTTGATGATCTTCTTGCGCCTTCCTCGCTCCTCCTCGCATCCTTGGCGATCATCACGCCGGACTCCTTGCCTTCCTCTCCTTCACAAGTTAGCCCGATGGATATTAAATCTAGTCAAACAATAACACCATGATTTAGGTAGTATAAAGTTCTTATAAATCAACGTATCTTGTCCAACTAGGAATGAAGTCACCTTGTGATATTTTTCAATAAGGTTCAATATTTCATTCCAAATTGAGACAACTAGAATCAGCATGATCCATGATTGTATCCTCATCATCCTCCTTTCTTCAAGAAAAACCGTCCATGCTTTGGGTAAGTGAAAGTGGAATGAACAAAAGAACAACGTGTACGCAGAGTATATGTATACATAACATGTTGTATTATTTGTGTTCACGTGAATAATATGTTTACTATACATCAAGCAACTTAAATTGCAGGTATAAGTGAAGTACAAAGAATCATGAGCATGTTGAAAAACAAATAGATATATAGTCTTGTTGTGCATTACTAAATTCAGTTTTCTCAAAGAAGATCTATGATCAAATTTGTGATGAACAAGATCAGACCAATTCAAAATATGAGAAAACCGAAGTGATTCATGCCATGCTTCAACTGCGCTACTCTGATTAGTAGGAACATAATCATTTTGTTTAGTATATAACATACAACTCAATTTGCAAATATAAGTGAAGTATACATCAGTAGCACACTTATGCAATACATTGTGGTACAAACACAAGGGGTATGAAAAATCTGATTCAAATCTAGAAAGATTGGAACAATCCAACATAGGTAAAGTTACATTTGTTGGGTGGACTATATCAACTAGATGGGAATGTACTTTCATATTATCAAAAATTGTAGTATCTATCCCACCATAAAGATATCTTGACAGAGAGCATTTATGGCTAAACACATCAAGTTTCAATTCAGCAATTCTATCACATGTAATGCATATGTGATCCACAAGAAAATTTTCATCCATGCTATATTCACCAATTAGATGAAAGATGAAATATGGAGAATATGTGCTTGAATTCAGACATGAAATTTCAGAAATCTTATCCACAGCACAACTCATATTCATAGGTTCATTTAGCATGATGGAATATACAATATCAGTAGGTGGTATTCGAGCAAGTATTTCTTTATGTGTAATCAGTACCACATGATCAAAATGCGAATTTGGCAAACTATCACATGGTGATGTAACATTATTGCACGATAAGTCACAAGGAGGTAGCAACAAAGGAATAGACTCACAAAATGTTGTGCTTGTTGGCTGTAGCTCCAAATCAATACCGATATCTTCAGTATGCTCCTCACATGTAGTAGGCACTGGAACATCCTCCTCTAGTGACAATGCATAGTCCAGCGATGCAGGTTGTAAAATAGATGGCTCCCTTTCTTCAAAAGCAACCTGCATATCACAAGAAACAACACTAGGAGTAGAGATAATTACATTAGTAGAAACCTCAGTTGTCGCACCAACTTTCACTCTCGGTTCTTCTACGATGAGATCAACATGTGGGTTTATGTTGGTGGTTATAGGTGGACAGAGGTTTTGACGCCTAATCTCCTGAAATTGCTTAATATGTGTACGTGATAACCAAGTGTGCTTATCACTCCAAAAGATGGAAGGATCAGAATATTCATTACCAAACACAACCTGGAAGTGATTACACCAGTTTGTTCCCAACATGATATGGCAGGAGTTAAACGCTCTAGGAACGATAAAACAAGAAACATATCTGTGAGGGCCATAAATGGTGAGTGGAACACATGCGATCTGAGTAACTGGTAGTGCATGACCAGAAGTTGCTAACATAAATGGGATTGTTAATGCACGTGTGTATAATTGTAACTTTTCAACAACCTCAACACTAACCAAATTTATGGAAGAACAAGTATCAATGGTAGTAGCGATGTCTACCACAAATTTCCGTCGTGAAGTGGAACAAACCCGGATTAGGCACTACTCGACTCCTCCTCCCAAAATGTATGACCGCAGTGGTATCGTAATGGAAAGGGATAATCATCTCATCCTTTTCTCGCATCACATCAACACTACTAAAAGACATGATTAGTATGTTAGTGCATAAAACAAAATCTGTTGGTGGAACTCTCACAACTCACTCAAAACTAACAAGAAAGCAGATCTTACCGTTCCAAAGTGAATAGTGATGCTTACCAATTCGAATCAACAACTTATGCACGGATGTGATGAAGTGAATATCAAGGGTATAGAGAACGATCACAGGGCACAGAGGTTATTTATGGTGGAGCTGTAGGTATGGAATCCTAACTACACCGCAAACAAGTCCTAGTGCTGATCGTTATGATAACCCAAGAAACACACACGGTGGAGATAAACGTGGCAAAGCAATTTATGAATAGGAATATTGCAATGCACAAAAGAGACGCTAGTAATAGCTCAAAATAAACAGGCACAAGATTGCTCAATCTACAAGTGCTATGATCAACTAGGCCTCCAATAATGCACACTTTGATATCTCTTTTTGTCACGCTTGTAGCTCTTTTCTCTTTGTTTTTATACTGGATCTCTTTTCCTTTTTTTTTGGATTTTTCAACTATATGACTCAAACCAAAACGAATGCAAACTTCTAAACAAACTTGGGGGCCGGATAATCCGGTTTGTCGGGGGCCGGATAATCCGGTCTGTCGGGGCGAGAATTGTGCACTTTCAAAACCCTAATGAGCAGCCTGTCAAAGCAAAGCAACTAGTCTCGTGGGTACGTTCCTAGGCACGGATGCAGTAGATAGGCTGTAGCTAGGTTTGAAACACAAAAGTACGCTATGTGGACTCGGAAAAGTAGATGGAAACTTGCGGAAAACGGTGATGATAGACTCGGTGGAAAACAAGATCAAAACCCTAAACTTAAACACAAACGTAAACTAGACTCCTACAAGAAAAACCGGCAGATCGGATCTACGAGAAGACACGATTTGCTCTGGCGGATCTCCTCGGGTAGCCTTTTGTCCCTCCCTTGGCGATGCTTCATTGGGTTCATAGCTGAGAATGCACAGGGTTTGGGCATGAAGTAGCAAGCCATCCAAGGATGTATTGAAATCACACGAGGAGAGGAGCGAGTTAACCTTAGCTTGTAGGAGCTTGGCTCGAGCATGGGTCATCGGTCCACTTGGGGGACTAGGGTTTACAATAGGGGGTGGGGGCTATTTATAGGCCAGCCACATAAACATGGGTAGTTAAGGCACGAAAAGGGTAAAAACTAGGCGAAATAAGGAGTTACACGGGCCCAGCCCGAATGTTGACTTAAATCTGGGGGTTTCGAGGGTCCATGGCCAGGTGGTCGCCGGAAATTCGGCCACGACGTTTCTGGTCGCCCACCGGAAAGCCTTACAGAAGGTGATTTCGGTCATCGCCGAAGGATTCCGGTTGCCGCCGGGATTGTCGGCGTGGAGGCCGGTCGACCAGGCCGGTCGCCGAGAATTCCGGCGAGGAGACCGGTCCGCCGGGCCTGGCGCCGATTTGCTCTGGCGGATCTCCTCGGGTAGCCTTTTGTCCCTCCCTTGGCGATGCTTCATTCGGTTCATAGCTGAGAATGCATAGGGTTTGGGCATGAAGTAGCAAGCCATCCAAGGATGTATTGAAATCACACGAGGAGAGGAGCGAGTTAACCTTAGCTTGTAGGAGCTTGGCTCGAGCACGGGTCATCGGTCCACTTGGGGGACTAGTTGGTGGGGATGTAGGCGCATCCGTAGGACGGGCTGCATCATAGAAGGTGGAGACTCAATATAATAGTGGAAGAAATGCCTTTTGTAAAGGGAAGCAGGGATTTCAAGTTTCAAAAAGACCTTCCAAAAATTATGGTACTTGTTAGCTTTTAGCCCTCATTGCCCCTATCATAAGCATCTTGAAGCGGTTAAGGTTAAAGTGAACAAAGATGGAGTATATGCTTGACGAAGTATAAGTTGGCAGTCTCAGGTCCCTTGAATACGAGGGCCACACCTCATGCTACTCAACTTCAGTCACCTGTAAGTTCTTGTAATTGTAAGTATTTGCATATCATAGAGAACCGCCAATGGGGTACCCCTTGCACATGGTACAGGAGCTATCCCATAACCAAAATGACAAGGCAAGCAGACAATGAGCATCTCAGCGATCTTTTTATTTACTATGTGCATAGCTTTTTATTGAGGATACTTCATAGATAACTCACTATGGTGATGCTACAAGTTTCCACCTTGATTAGGCATGGCTTAGGCTAGTGGCCCAGGCGTTTCTCTAACACAAAATACAAACTCCATGGACTTACAAGTTCCCTCTTTATTTCACACCGGTGACATCCATAGACAAAAGATCATGATATCAACTGAATACAAAGTACAAGTGCAATGTTGAAAACGTTCCTCGTGACAACACAGTTCTGCTAATTCCAACGTATAAGTGCAAGCATATACAACATAGATGACACAATGGTTCAAGTTTATTAGGGGCAAAGAATATAAAGTGTGCCATCAAGTTTGTGAGAGCTTTGATGTAGACCGACCTACGGTCGTTACCACATCTTGGTCTCCAACTTACGCCAAGTCGTCATGGACTCCAAAGGTGAATCCGTTCCTCTATCCGAGCCCCCTTCCTACCCTATTGAATGGTATGCTACTTCATACTCCGTCACATATGCATGATAGGTTCACATTGACAAGTACGGAGGCAAGGGAGGAAGCCCGGAGCATCAAGCCCGACAAGACGGAGGCTTGGAAGAGGAGGCGGAAGAAGACAGATTGCCAAATGCTCTATCGCCAATGGTATTACTGGACCCGGGCGACGGTACTACCGGCAAGACTATCACTGCCACCGCCACCAATGCATTTACGCCAATGTGAACATTGCTCCATGCGGTACTACCAGATCTGGACTGGCACTACGGTCACAGTATTACTGTCCTCGATATCGCTTCACATGACGGCTCCTACGACGGTCCAGATCAAGCGGTACTCTGGTCCTAGAGCGGTACTACGGTGTTGACTGGGTACTGGACCCAAGTGCGGTACTACCGTCCTGTGCTCTGGCACTCAAGGCCTTTGGCCCATGTACCCCTTTAGCTCGTGCAAACCCTAGTTTTATCCCCAAACTACCCTTGTTTAGTGGTTGGCCTATAAATAGAGCCCCCACCCCTCATGTATCCCTTAGGCATAGATGATAGACTAAAGACACCCCCATTGTGGAATCTCTAGTTTTGCCTCATCCCTTTACCAAGGGGACCGACTATCGTCACCAACCTCGATTGGACTTTGCATCACGCATCCATCGTTGAACAAGGCCTTGGAGTTCGGTGTCTCGTCTCCAAGTTGTCAAGACCCTCCCCAAGGTGTTCTTCCCTCTCCGATGTGGATTTGAGGAAGCACGTTGACCGATCTTTCCTTGCGAGGATTCTATCGGACCGGTGGCCGCCGTTCGGGAGCAATCGGCCTTGTATCATGTGAGTTTTGCGTGTGTTCATCGTGTTCTTCACGAGGTGTGTGTTCGCTTCCGCTACCTTCTCCCTTTCCCCTCGCTTTCCCATCGATTTAACCACGAGATCCGTGAAGATTGGGCACCCAAGAGGTTAACCCCTCCATCATCTGGTATCAGCATCTTTTGGTTGCCACGGATTTCTCATCGATTTGGTCTTTTCCCCATAAATTCGAAAATTCCACCAAAAATAGCCCCAATTCGTGTTTTGGATCGATCTGTGATTTGAGTGCGTTTTGGTAGGTTTTGATCCGTGGATTGCTTGCTAAACTTGTTGATCTACCTTCCTTTGCGTTCCCATGGCCTAATTCCTTGATTTCCCCCTTCGATTTGGTGTTTTTCTTGAAGATTTTCCGCCCAAATCACCCCAAAATCACGAAACCGAGTCAAAACTGGGAGTTTCTGGACCCAACGGTACTACCGGGCTTAAAATCCGGTACTACCTCCCTTTTCCGGTACTACCGGGCCCAAAATCCGGTACTACCGCCCAGTACAGAAAGAAAACAGCAGGTTCCAGATTTCAGCCTCTCACCGTTTTGACCATAACTTTTGCATTCGAACTCGGATTTTGGTGTTCTTTAGCTCATTTCGAAGAGGAGAAGGAGCTCTACATAATCATCCATGTTGTTCATGCTATCTACTCCATCCAAATTCTGTGAGCAAGGCGGAATCCAACAATAAAGGGTGAAGATCGTCGACGAAAGGTATAAACATCCCACGACTTCTCCCCACTTGCATTCCTTTGTGAACCCCACTATCTTTGCGAGCAACAAACACCTATTGAGACTAGTTCTTCTTATGATTGCTTGGGCTATGCACATTTGATACCTTGTAGATTCCGAGCAAACATTGTGAGCGCTATCTCATATAGTTATGTTGTATAGTTGTTGGCACAAGGAAGAGACAAGTGAAAAATAGAAATAAAAAAAAGAAAAAAATAGAAAAAGGAAAAGAGAAAAAGAAAGAAATATACATGTGCCTCATAGAATAGGAAGCGCAAGCTCGATGAACATAATATAGGTGGTACTTATTGTGCATATCTTGTAGCCCACCAATTTTGTGCAATCGAACTAGCGTCTCTCCTTGTACTTGTGTGACACGAGCTTATAGTCTTCGCTAGGTAATCATTTGGTTCTTAGCTCACTTTCTCCGTCGCACAAGTCCCATTTATCCCACCGTGTGTGTTCCCTTGTACATATTTCCTATCTTGTGGATTGACTTGTTTGCTTTGTGATCATTGTGGTTCTTTACTTGCCATTACAACATCTTGATTTTGGATTGGTTCTTGACATGCCATTTTCCATACCTATCCACCTGAGGCCTTGTGTGTGTGTGTTTTTTTTGTTGGTAGTTGGTTTTGGTGTTCCGCGTGAACTTCACTTTGCTTGGTTTATTGCTCTCAAGTGTGGCCACTTGCACGATACGATCTTCCAAGGTAAATTAAGGTTCGACGTTGTATCCCTAACACCCTCTACACTTGGTCTTGTGAAGCATGTCTAGGGACTCCGGGACCGAGGATGATTTCTATGAAGAATCCACGATGAGCCACCATGTCTATGTCTCCACAAGCATGGATAACATGATGGAGCACTATACCAACAATGGCTCCACATGCTTGGGTGACATGGAGTGCTACAACAACAACGACTCCCCAAGCATGGGCGACTTCAAGAACGACAACGACAAGCTCCTCAAGTCACACCGACCAAGACGGAGCCTCCAACTCGAGTGCGCCAAGGTCCATCATCAAATGGACAAGTTCCAAAGCGACCTCCACAACTTCAAGAAGGACATGGACAACGACTTCGACAAAAACATGAGGATGGTCGCCAAGACTAATGATGCTTTGCGCTCATTAGAAAAACTTACAAGGAAGAGTGCCAAGGACAAGGGTCATCATCGCGAGCGTCATGGGGACGACCAAGTGCGCCACCTACATCAACCATCGGCAAGGCACGCCAATGACCTCCGTTGACACCTTCATAGGGCACCTTCTACTACTAGTGCCACCACCAAAATGGCACCAAGAGCAAGCCTTCATCCACGCCATCAAGCTTCAACGACTACGCTTGCATTCGAAGACCTCATGAACGAGGAAAATGAAGACCTCTACTTCGCCAAGTTGGATAGCATGAGCCTACCTCCACCACTACTACGAGATGGCCACAAGACGGTCGATCATGGGATTTTCCCTTCGACCATGGAGGAGAGCGATGATGCCCACCTTATGGCATCCAACCTTGAAGGCGACAAGGTCAAGAATGGTGAGCATGGGATTTTCCCTTCACCAAAGGAGGCGCATGGAGTTGAGGAAACCGAGCCTACCCCCATATGCTTGAGTGATGATGTGGTACCAATCCCATGTGAGTATGAGAGCCACTTAGCCCACTTGAGTGAGAACAAGAGTGAGATGAGTGACTCCACCTTATGTGAGATTGAGTGCTTCCACTTGGAGGGCATGAGCGATACTCCTAGTGAGTTGAGAGTGGTAGTTGATAGGTCAAGTGAGACCATTTCGGTTTCTAACAACTTACCCTCTACCTCTAGTGTGTTCTCTTGTGTTATGCTAGGTTCCATGAATGAAGACGCTCCAAGCCATGAAGCAATGATGCCTCGAATGGAGAAGATGTACATGGTGCACGAAGATGATGCTACGCCATGGCTACATCAAGAAGACGAAGTCGTCCACAAGGAGGCCACTACATATGAGAGGTATGAACAAGGTAACAATAAGGGTGTTGATGATGCCATGATCCCACTAGTGGACATGATGAATTGTGAGGATATGCATGTTATGGATGATACTTGTGACATTACTTATGCTTCATCCATATTCCCATGTGATGCTTTGCCTTTGCATAATATTGATCATGTAGAATTGTTTGATTGTGATATCATTGCCATAAACATGCCATGCTATGCATCTTGTGTGTATCCTCCAATTGCTTTGGACTTGTCTTGTCATGCTAGTCATTCAATTTCTCCCGTTGCTTGCGATACGATGAATACTTGCTATTTCACTTGTTTTGCTTGCAACAATATTGATCATATGCGTTATAATGAGATGGCCCCCATAGCTTTCTCAATTTTTGGAGATTTTGATGATTGCCATGATAAGCATGTTCCCCACTTGCATACTCACCATGCATCTATTTCATACTTGAATGACATTAATGGTGATGTGCACAAGAAGAGATACGTCATGATGGATGATGTGTATCTCTACCATGCACACATGTTCTTCCTTTTACATATGATGTGTGTAGGTACCCGCACGAGAATGTCAACCTCGGTTGAGCACGAGTTGACAAAACGAGCTCTTGAGAGCATCCCACAAGTGAGTTCAAGATCGAACCCATCTCTGATACCTTTTGCATGCTTTGCATCTTTCATGTTAGCAAATTGCTCTTTCCTAGGGTTTTATTGCAAGCATGTTAATGGTATTATCTCCCCTTGTGACATTCATGTTTCTTCGCTTTTAGATAATGATGCTTTGTGTGTTGCAACAAAAATGTTGAACATTTTCTCTTCACGACGTTTTGGGTGCAACCACAATTCCATTAAGAGAATGTATTGTCATGAGAGCTTCCAAGAATCTCATCTTGTTGTTGCAACAAACATAAGGACCACTTGCTCTTCAATTTAGTTTGTTTGCAAACACGTTACTTTGGCTTCCGCTTGGGATACTCATATTCCCATGATACTTGCTATCGACGATTTGTGTGTGACATCCAACATGTTGAACAATTTCTCTTTCCAATGGTTGGTTTGCACACATAATGATGTTTCTTTGTACATTCTTCCTTTTGTGTTTTTGCCAAATTCTCCAAGCTTTGCATCAAAGATGTTGATAAAATTTCTATTCGATTGCTTTGAGTGCCACAATAAGATGTTATATGGAGTTTTTGAGTTCCCACATTTGGATTATTTTGCAACGACTTCCATGCACTTTGACCTTGCATATGCATCCCATTTGCTATACTTGAGTTGTGCTAATCGTGTTGTGAACAAGAATGGACATGCCACAAATGACATGCTCCTCTATCACACACAAACATATGTTGCTTGGTCTTTGTTGTATGAAGGTACAAATGCATACACGTCAACCTCTCCCAACCATGTGTTAACAAGAAGAACCGAAGAGAGTTACCTATGGCTACCCTTCATCGAGCTATCTCTACAAGCTAAGGTGACTTCCTTCTACTTGAGGACTCATGCTATAATCTTCGTGAATTGGCTACGCGTTGAGTGTTGCTTTGCTTTTGTTGTGAGCTTTGTAGGCTTTAAGGAAGGTGAAGGAATATTGAAGTGTTGTCAAGTCAATCTTCCCGAGGAAGATTATATGGTGAACCCCAGGATCAAGAAGGTCTCTCGACCGCTTCTACTTTGTGATGAGCATGTAGAGTCGAGGACGACTCTTTTTGAAGGGGGGGGAGATGATGTAGCCCGACCTACGGTCGTTACCACATCTTGGTCTCCAACTTACGCCAAGTCGTCATGGACTCCAAAGGTGAATCCGTTCCTCTATGCGAGCCCCCTTCCTACCCTACTGAATGGTATGCTACTTCATACTCCGTCACATATGCATGATAGGTTCACATTAACAAGTACGGAGGCAAGGGAGGAAGCCCGGAGCATCAAGCCCGACAAGACGGAGGCTTGGAAGAGGAGGCGGAAGAAGACAGATCGCAAAATGCTCTCTGTCGCCAGCGGGACTACCGGACCTGGCGACCGGTACTACCGCACCTACCGCCACTCACCAACAGACGACGCCATGTGAAGCCAAATACTGCCTCCCATGGTACTACGGATCTGGAGCCGGCACTACCGGTTAGCGGTACTACCGTCCCCTGATACCGCTCTCTACAGACGGCTCCAATAACGCCCAGACTGCAAGCGGTACTACGTCCCAGGCGGATTACTACGTGTTGACCATTACTGCAGACCAAGTCCCAGATTACCGGTCCTGTGCCTACAGCACTGTTGGGCCTTTGGCCCATGTACCCCTTTAGCTCGCCCAAACCCTAGTTTTATCCCCAAATTACCCTTGTTTAGTGGTTGGCCTATAAATAGAGCCCCCACCCCTCATGTATCCCTTAGGCATAGATGATAGACTAAAGACAACCCCCATTGTGGAATCTCTAGTTTTGCCTCATCCCCTTTACCAAGGGGACCGACTATCGTCACCAACCTCGATTGGACTTTGCATCACGCATCCATCGTTGAACAAGGCCTTGGAGTTCGGTGTCTCATCTCCAAGTTGTCAAGACCCTCCCCAAGGTGTTCTTCCCTCTCCGATATGGATTTGAGGGAGCACGTTGACCGATCTTTCCTTGCGAGGATTCTATCGGACCGGTGGCCGCCGTTCGGGAGCAATCGGCCTTGTATCGTGTGAGTTTTGCGTGTGTTCATCGTGTTCTTCGCGAGGTGTGTGTTCGCTTCCGCTACCTTCTCCCTTTCCCCTCGCTTTCCCATCGATTTGGCCACGAGATCCATGAAGATTGGGCACCCAAGAGGTTAACCCCTCCATCAGGCTTTAATCACTAAGTTTTCACATAACAAAATAGTTTTTAATTGGAAGACAGATGAAAACAAGAATATACTTGGAATGGTGTAACACACCATGCATAGGAGTTTATAGTGGACACTTTGGAATATCTTGGTTTCTTGGGAGTTGGAAGCATGAGTAGATGATGAGGATACAATCATGGATCATGCTGATTCTAGTTGTCTCAGCTGGAATGAAATATTGAACCTTATTGAAAAATATCACAAGGTGACTTCATTCCTAGTTGGACAAGATAGGTTGATTTATAAGAACTTTATACTACCTAAATCATGGTGTTCTTGTTTGACTAGATTCAATATCCATCGGACTAACGTCAGCGGGAAGGAGAGGGAGGAAGGCAAGGAGTCCAGCATGATGATCGCCAAGGATGCGCGAGGGAGGAGCGGGAGGAAGGCGCAAGAGAAGATCATCAAGAAGGAAGGTTCAGTTCGGACAGAAAGAAGCCCTGAAATTGAAACGGACGTGGATTCTTCATATGAACTCCAAATCAAGCAAATAAGCACTTGTTGGAAACATCACTCCGAGAGCTTTCCAACGAGTAATTACACGTCCCTAAGGGGCAGATAATCCGGCCCCCACAAGGGCGGATAATTCGGCCCTGCTCCAGGAATTCTGCTAAGGACTTCAAGCGCGAGGCTCTGTTGGAGATATGCCCAAGAGGCAATAATAAAGTGGTTATTATCATATATTCACACTTATGATAAATGTTTACATACCATGCTATAATTGTATTAACCGGAAACATTAATACTTGTGTGATTTGTAAACTAAAATAAGAGTCCCTAGTAAAGCCTCTTGTTAAACTAGCTTGTTGGTTAATATATGATCATGGTTTCCTGATCATGAACATAGAGATGTTATTAACAACAGGATCATATCATTAGGAGAATGATGTGATGGACATACTCCTATAGATAAGCGTAGCATAAAGATCAAGTCATTTAAATAGTTCAATTGCTATATGCTTTCGATACATAGTAACCTAATTCCTTCGACCATGAGATCATGCATATCACCTTTACCGGATGGATGCTTTGATGACATCAAACACACACCGAATCGGGTGGCTATAAAGGTGGCATTGAGTGTTCGGAAAGTATTGGTTGAAACACATGGATCAAGAGTGGGATTTGTCCATCCATATGACGGATAGATATACTCGGCCCTCTCGGGAATGTCATCCAATTAGCTTGCAAGCATGTGACCGCTCACAAGGGATCACATATCACGGAACGAGAAAATAGTACTTATCGGTAACGAGGTTGAACTAGGTATGCAGAGATACACGATCATAACCTCGGATAAGTAAACTATCGTGAGACAAATGGAAATTGGTATCGTATGTAAGTGGTTCATTCGATCGCAAAGTAATCATAGAAATATGGGAGCCATATGAATTTCCAGATTCCTCTATTGGTTATTGTTCGAGAAGTGTCTCGATCATGTCCGCATAATTCACGAACCGTAGGGAGACACACTTAAGGATTCGACGTTGTTTTGAGTAGTTATGGTATTATGAGAAAGAGACCGAATGTTGTTCGAGTCTCGGATGGGATCCGGGATATCACGAGGTGATCCTAATGGTCCGAGAATAAGATTCATATAAGGAAAGTCCCGTTTCGGAGTTCGGGAATGATTCCGATGTTTTCATCGGGAATGTTCTAGAAGGTTCCGGATTGTCCGCCACTCCGGGGGGGGGGAGGGTACATGAATGTGTCATTGAATGATTGCATCATGTACTAAGTGTTCTTGCTGTTCCAAACTGAAAAGTCAAACTGCCAGTTTGAAAGTCAAACGGCTAAAACAGGAAACTGTGGAAAACAGAAACTGTGGAAAATGGAAACTGTGGGAAACAAGCAAGAGGAGGTTGAAACCAACTTGGAGGAGGAGTCCTCCTCCAAGCCGGGCTGGCCTAGGCCGAGTTGAGGGACTCCTCCCTCCTGCGCGCCATCCCTCCACCTATAAAAGGAGGGGCCTCCTCCTCTAGACACACAAGTTCCTATCCTCTAATCTTCGGTTTAGAGCCGTTTTGGTTTAGAGCTTCTAATTGCTCTAGCCTGCGTTTAGAGCCTTCTAATTGGTGTGTCTAATCCCTAGACCACTAATAGCTCTCTCATACTCCACCATACTCGCCCGCTTAAGGCGAAGCCTGGGATCTCCTCTACTTCGGTACCACTGCAGCCGGAATCACGAGGAGAGTGCTACAACCTCCGCTCACTGGAACAAGGGAGAGGAAGGTATTCACGAAAATCGAACGTGTGACCGATCATGAAGCGCCGAACGCATACCGGAAGGATCGCTCACGATCTTGAGATCGGAAAAGAGTACGACTACATCACCCACGAGAATCGCTCGTTAAACACTTTGGAATCTTCGAGGTAAGTTATTCCATCGACTCGTTGCTACAATCTAGTAGATAGGTCTTGGCTTGTTTGTTTGTATGCGATAGAAATTTTTTGTTTTCCATGCTACGAACCCCTCAAGTGGTATCGAGCCGTGTCTATATGTAGATCTGTTGCGAGTAGACCACAATGGTCATTGTGGGCGTTGATGCTTTTATTGTCGATTACTTCTTGTGTACTTTGCATCTTGCGGTATGTTGGGATGAAGCGGCCCGGGCTAACCTTACATGACATCGTTCATGAGACTTGCTCCACGCTTGACATGCAACTTGTATTGCATAAGTGGCTTTGCGGGTGCCTGCTTCTCCTAGCATAGTTAAGATTCAATTTACAACGGGTGATTGACAATACTAGTATCAATGTTGTGGTTCTTGTTCGTAAGTTAGAACGACACTTATTGAAAGCCCCAAACCACGTAAAACATGCAAAGAATATTAGAGGCGTCTAACTTTGTTTTGCGGGGTGTCTTGTGATGTGATATGGCCATGATTGTGATTATATATGATGTATGCAATGTTCCTTATTGTAAGTTGGCAACCGGCAGGAGCCATATGGTTGTCTTTAAATTCTGTTAAGACCCGCGTGTCTATTCAAAGTAGTTGTAATAGTTGAAGCCGGTGGACGACAACCATGGAGAAGCATCATTGACCTTGATGCAATGTCGGTAATGATGGAGATCATTTTCATGCTAGAAGATGGAGATCGGAAGCACAAAGAAGAAAGGCCATATCATATCACATATTATGAATTGCATGTGATGTTAATCTTTTTTGCATCTTGTATTGCTTAGTAGATTTACGTAGCATTATAAGATGATCCTCATGCACATGAATTTCAAGTCATAAAGTGTTCACCCTTAGTTAGCACCGTTGCTAAAGCTTGTTGTTTCGAAGCACCACGTGATGATCGGGTGTGTTAGATTCTACAAGTGTATACAACGTGAGCAAGCCAGATTTGCTCATGCGGAAACTAAGGTTTGATCTTGACGAGCCTAGCATGTACGAGACATGGCCTCGTGAACACGGATTACCAAAAGGTAGAGCATGAGTCATATAGTAGATATGATGAACATGTTGATTGTTCGCCATTGAAGCTATATCAACTCTCGTGATGATCGGTTTGATGTGGTGGATTTGGTTCGTGATCAATAAAACAATGTGAGGGATATTGTTTTGAGGGAGTTCACCTAGATTAATTTAATTATTAATTAGAACTCAATTTATCATAAACTAAATCAAAGTGAAATTGCATAGTTGTAGTCATTGGCATCCGCTACCACCTTGCGCTTAGTTATAATTGAGATAATAGAACTATAGAATTCTGGTTACTTTACTTTAACTGGTATCGTATTGTTTTGAAGTGTTAATCTAAAGTTTAAAAGTCCTATTGCAAACTTTCAAGAAGTTCCGTTACTCCATGAAGTTTAATAATTAGTATTAAATCAAGAGTAACAATTCCAAGTGTAAGTGGATAAGTATCATGTTTGTTTCATGATTCTTGATATTCAAAGGATTGTCTTAATATCAAGGTTATCTAGGATCTGAAAGAGTTGTTTGAAACCATGATGTGTGGAAGATATTGTGATATCTCAAACGAAGTTTTGGTGCAACATGATAGAGTATAATATGGCTAAAGTCATGTTCTCATATTTGATGAGAATTTGCAAAAGGTTGGAGACACTTGTTGTCCTAATCCTCCAAAAGGTTTTGGATAGCAACATTATACTCATAATTCATCGTTATAAGCTAACAGTAGTTTGATCATGGACGATTCCATGATAAGGGTGAATATTTGATGTAGGTAAAATGTTTACTACACCAAGAGATTACTAAAGAAAGGAATTTGAAAGAACACCAAATATTTTATGATGGTGATCTACTTCAAAGTGCAAGTCCAAAGACATTGGTATTTAATTATACACGCTTTGGACTATATGTCATATGTATGACTCCACTATTGATGTTGATAGATTCTTTCAAATGTAAAAGGAAATCTTGAAAGAGAATCTCATAAATATATGGCGTAAAGGAAAAGACTAGAATTGTTCATTTTAAGTATATAGAAGATATACATGTTATGGCTATATTCTTTGCTTATTAAACAATGTGGTTCTCAAGTATTTGATACTGAATTTGTTGGTGTGAATCGTCATACGAAACAACACAATTCATGAACTACAATGGCCTAAGTAACTAGCAAAAGAATATGTGATGATGTTCATCGAAAACAAATAAAGGGTTATTGTGTTGCTCATTAAACATCAAAGCTTGCCTTCAAAGATTTGTTTTATCAGGTATTATGAGAACAAAAGGATTGTTCAAATAATTGCCGTAATCCATAAAAGATGGATAATTCACAAATCTCATTGGAGAAATCACATCCATAAAACTAGTGCTAAAAATGTCGAAAGACAAATTGATTAAAAGATCGCTTAGGAAGTGACATCGCCGTTTAAATTATATTGGAAAGAAAACATGAAGAAACTCCATATGGATGGAATTTTGGAGTCTATTTGATTTTGATCAAATGACGCTTGTGAAACTTTTCTAGAGATAATTAAAATTTCGTTCATAGGCCAAAAGGGAACGAATGACGAGCTTATTGGAACTTGTACATTTGTACGAAGTCCATTATGTGTATTCAAGAGCGATGGATTTTAACTTCATTTGATTTTTCCGAAATTTTGAGTGAATATATGAATATTTACTTAATAAGGATGAAGTATGAAACATTTGAAAAGTTCAAAGACTTTCAAGATGAAGTGCAAAATCATTGTAACAAGAATATAAACAGTTTATGATAAAGATCATAAAGGAAGATATTTGAGTTACAGAGTTTAGCATAATACCTAAGATTTAAGGAATCGTTCCGTGGATTTGCATTTCCCGAAACACCATAAGGGTATGGAGCGTTCGAGGTATGTAATTAAACCTTGTTTGACATGGTAAGATCAAAGGTATAATTCATAAAACTGCCATTATATTTTAAAGATTAAAAGCTTTAGAGACTACCGTTTTTCCACTGAAAAGAGCTCCATCATAATCCGTTGAAATGACACCATATAAAGTTATGGTTTGGGATAAAACCCAAGTTGTCCTTTCTTAAACATTGGTATGCTTTGCATAAGAAAGATGTTTGCAACCAAAGTCGGATGAACCTGTCTTTGTATGTTATTTTGAATAAACTCATAAGTATTCCTCCATAACACCAGAGACAAAAGTGTTTGTCGCTTAGAACGTCAAGTTTCTTTGGGAAGGAATTTTTCGTGAAAAGTTAAGTGGGAGGACAATAGAACTTTGATAAGGTTAAAAGAACCTTAGCTATATGTGCAGAGTTGCGCAGCGCCGAAAAGTGTTCCGGAGGCAGCAACAAAGCTCATGGCTCACGTACCTCAAAGGTTGTGGTCGCGGAGATCTAAGTTCCTATTGAAACAAGTAGATCGGGTAAACAATCAAATACCAAGATTTGAGGGTTGAATCATTATTTGAGAATAATGAACCGACTACATGCAAAGAAGCGATGATGGGCCCTGACTCCGTCAAATGGCTTGAAGCCATAAAATCCGTGATAGTTCCATACACGAGAAATCAAGTTTTGAACTTGAAGGACCCTCGAGAAAGGTGTAAGACCTTACAGTTGTGTCTGGATCTATAAAGAAATAGACATGGATGTTTTACATCTATGAAATAGTCGACATGTTGGGAAAGAGTTCACAAAATGTTCAAAGGTTGATTATGACAAGATTTGATCTTTCATAGTGATATTTAGTCTAGACGGATTAATGTAGCAACCACTACATATAATTTGTTATATGGTAGTTGAATAAACAAAACAAGTTCTTCTAATAGAATCGTTACCTAGGACATGTGCATAACACGGTCCATAGGGTTTTGTTAATTCAAAAGGATGCTAAAAGCATATGCAAACTTCAATGGTTAAAGTGAGCATCATGAGTTGGAATCTTCAACGTGATGAAACTATTAAAGGAGTTTAAAAGTTCATCGAGCGATGGAGATGCTTGCATTTGCAAGAAATTAGGGAGCGCTAAGACATGTTTCTAATACATTATGTGGAAGACATATTGTTGATTGGAAATAATGTATCTTTTATTAACACATATTAAGAATTTCATCCCGATGAAAGAGAGGCAAAACCCAAATATTTGGCATTAATAGACGCTAATATGGTTGTGCCAATATGTACATAGACGAGATATTGAAAGAGTTCAATATAGAAACTACAAGAAAGGTTCTTGTCGCATTGAAAGGATTGAAAGAGTTCAAATGTTGATGATATATTCAAGTGTATAGACATTTGGTAAAGTGAAACAAATAATCAAGTATAGATTGATACTTGATGTATGAAATCACAAAGAGTATTTATATCAATCATCTTGTGATATGTACAAATCCAGATATGTGCCTATGCTCTAAATGTTGTGAGCATATACCGTAATGATTCGTAAGATGATCATTGGACAATAGTAAGGATATTCTTATGATCTTTTGGAAGAACTAAGAGTATAATATTTGTAGAAGTGACAAATAGATGGTTAGTTCATTGTAAAAGTACTACATTGATACTAGTTTTGTCACAAAGTACAAATTAAGTTTATCTCAATCTAAACTAAGGGTGGCACAATATAATGGAAAGTGAGTTCCATAATGGATTTGGATGATTTTCAAAGTTAAGACATTGTGACAGATACTACAACAAAAGGCTAAGTATATGACTGCTATTATAGCAGCAAAACAGGGCATTTGTGTCAAGTAGTTTGTTATCAAACTAGGTGTAGTTCACAGAGGGATAATACTATGAAAATATATTGTGCGACAATATTATCAACATGTTTTAACCCCAAAGAACTAAAGGTCACACCGAAAGACCAAATTTATACAAAGCCATCTCATTAGAGAATGAGTGATGCGTAGAGACGCAAAGACATGCAATTACACACGGACCTGGAAGTTTCAGATCCGGAGATCAGTTGACCACTAGCAATCGTGTACATACAACACCGGAAAGCCATAGGTGTTGAATGCACAAAGGTTTGAAACTAGATTATTGACTCTAGTGCAAGTGGGAGACTGTTGGAGATATGCCCAAGAGGCAATAATAAAGTGGTTATTATCATATCTTCACACTTATGATAAATGTTTACATACCATGTTATAATTGTATTAACCGGAAACATTAATACGTGTGTGATTTGTAAACTAAAATAAGAGTCCCTAGTAAAGCCTCTTGTTAAACTAGCTTGTTGGTTAATATATGATCATGGTTTCCTGATCATGAACATAGAGATGTTATTAACAACAGGATCATATCATTAGGAGAATGATGTGATGGACATACTCCTATAGATAAGTGTAGCATAAAGATCAAGTCATTTAAATAGTTCAATTGCTATATGCTTTCTGATACATAGTAACCTAATTCCTTCGACCATGAGATCATGCATATCACCTTTACCGGATGGATGCTTTGATGACATCAAACACCACACCGTAACTGGGTGGCTATAAAGGTGGCATTGAGTGTTCGGAAAGTATTGGTTGAAACACATGGATCAAGAGTGGGATTTGTCTATCCATATGACTGATAGATATACTCTGGGCCCTCTCGGTGGAATGTCATCCAATTAGCTTGCAAGCATGTGACTGGCTCACAAGGGATCACATATCACGGGAACGAGAAAAGAGTACTTATCAGTAACGAGGTTGAACTAGGTATGCAGAGATACCGACGATCATAACCTCGGATAAGTAAACTATCGTGAGACAAAGGGAAATTGGTATCGTATGTAAGTGGTTCATTCGATCGCAAAGTAATCGTAGAAATATGTGGGAGCCATATGAATTTCCAGATTCCTCTATTGGTTATTGTTCGGAGAAGTGTCTCGATCATGTCCGCATAATTCACGAACCGTAGGGAGACACACTTAAGGATTCGACGTTGTTTTGAGTAGTTATGGTATTATGAGAAAGAGACCGAATGTTGTTAGGAGTCTCGGATGGGATCCGGGATATCACGAGGTGATCCGGAATGGTCCGGAGAATAAGATTCATATAAGGAAAGTCCCGTTTTGGAGTTCGGGAATAATTCCGGTGTTTTCATCGGGAATGTTCTAGAAGGTTCTGGATTGTCCGGCACTCCGGGGAGGGGGGAGGGTACATGAATGTGTCATTGAATGATTGCATCATGTACTAAGTGTTCTTGTTGTTCCAAAACTGAAAAGTCAAACTGCCAGTTTGAAAGTCAAACGGCTAAAACAGGAAACTGTGGAAAACAGGAAACTGTGGGAAACAGGAAACTGTGGGAAACAAGCAAGAGGAGGTTGAAACCAACTTGGAGGAGGAGTCCCTCTCCTCCAAGTCGGCAGCCAACCTAGGCCGAGTTGGGGAGGGACTCCCCTCCCTCCCCTGGCGCGCCAGCCCCTCCACCTATAAAAGGAGGGGCAGGGCCTCCTCCTCTAGACACACAAGTTCATATCCTCTAATCTCCGGTTTAGAGCCGTTTTGGTTTGGAGCTTCTAATTTCTCTAGCCTGCGGTTTAGAGCCTTCTAATTGGTGTGTCTAATCCCTAGACCACTAATAGCTCTCTCTCATACTCCACCATACTCGCTCCGGCTTAAGGCGAAGCCTCATGATCTCCCTCTACTTCCTACCATCAGGCAGCCGGAATCACGAGGAGAGTGCTACAACCTCCGTCACACCGGAACAAGGGAGAGGAAGGTCTTCGCCGAAAACCGAACGTGACCGATCAAGGAAGCGCTTTAACGCAGTCGGAAGGATCGTCTACGCGATCTTGAGATCGGAAAGAGTACGACTACATCACCCACGAGAATCGCCTCTCGTCAAACACTTTGGAATCTTCGAGGGTAAGTTATTCCATCGAATCGCTACAATCTAGTAGATAGATCTTGGCTTGTTTGTTTGTATGCGATAGAAAATTTTTGTTTTCCATGCTACGAACCTCAACAGGCTGCGATAGGATAATCCGGGGATAATCCGCTACTTACGGAAGCTGACGCCATTCGAGATTGATCCGGATCGACATTATCGAGGACTTTTTGTTTGCCCATTTTGGCCGTGCGCCATCAAGGCGTGGTGTTGTGAATATCCCACGAGAGGCGATGCATTGGCATCGTGGTTCGAGCGAGAGTTCATAGCTACATGCTTCTCGCCAGCACTTGTCGATGATCTCGCTTCGAACCTCGATGCCAATGCAATGTTTCTCAACCCCGTGGGATATTCACAACACCACGCTCTTGCGACGCAATTGCCGACCACTTAACGGTAGTTTGCTATCTACTAATTCCCAATGGAACAACAGATCACACTCAATTGCAGTAGATAATTCGATCACAAGGTAATTCCAGAGGTTCTTGATAAGAAACAACTCCAAAATAGTTTTAACGTGGTCTTCTCTAACTATGGGGACGTCCTAGGGCTTATAAGGGCGGCTGGGGCGGCCAAAATCGCGAAACAAAACATGTCCGATACAATGATCCGCATCTGTTGGTAACTTCGGGCCGGACTTTCCGCCTAAGTAGGGCGGATTATCCGCCGGATTATCCTCGGGCGGATTATCCGCCCCTATACCGAGCCTCACCAAGTCCTTAGCGAAATTCGAGGGCAGCGGATTATCCGCTTGTGGGGCGGATTATCCGCCTTAGGGACGTAAGTACTGCTGGAAATCTCTCGGAGTGATGTTTCCAACAAGTGCTTATTTGCTTGATTTGGAGTTCATATGAAGAATCCACGTCCGTTTCAATTTCAGGGCTTCTTTCTGTCCGAACTGAACCTTCCTTCTTGATGATCTTCTCTTGCGCCTTCCTCCCGCTCCTCCCTCGCGCATCCTTGGCGATCATCATGCTGGACTCCTTGCCTTCCTCCCTCTCCTTCCCGCTGACGTTAGTCCGATGGATATTGAATCTAGTCAAACAAGAACACCATGATTTAGGTAGTATAAAGTTCTTATAAATCAACGTATCTTGTCTAACTAGGAATGAAGTCACCTTGTGATATTTTTCAATAAGGTTCAATATTTCATTCCAGCTGAGACAACTAGAATCAGCATGATCCATGATTGTATCCTCATCAGTAGAACTTACTCATACAAGTTGATGTGGACATCCCATCTATTGATACAACCGTCGTACCTACAGCTACACACATACACGGACCTATCACTAGATCTCGTGCCAAACAACTTAACTATTAGGTACTTTCGTTTCTTGGAACTATTCCTCACATACATGAGAATATGATGTTGCCTAAATCAGTTATATTTCTTACTCTTAGGAATGATGGACCAAGCATGGATGAGAGGGACAAGCATTGGAGCATCGTCATGCATGGAGATGGCAGCAAGCATGTGATGATCCAAGAGAAGCCCCGGGATGAAGATTTTAGAACTTCGAGGCCACCATAATGAAGAAAGAAGGCTTGGACGAAATATTGAAGATTAATACTTCACAAATTCGTCAGCTTAATATGGTGCTGCGACACCTTTATTTTGGGCCAGGCCCATGTAATTTTCGCAGGATTTTAAATAGCCACTTTTTAGAGTCCGTATTTGAGGAGAAAAGGACTTCTAGGGGTGGATTCGGCCACCACTTCTATGGCTGCCCGAAACCCCACCTTTTCCTCCTTAAATACTCCCCTTAGCCATCACTATAGACTCGGATTTTGTTTAGACATTAAGTTAGCCATCATAGCAACTTCGCCAAGGCTCGAGCGTTGCAGAGGCCTCTTGTACTTCGCACCTATACAGGATCCCACCTTTTCAATAAAGCTTTCATCTTAATCCGCAATATCTTGATTGCAATATTAGTTCTTACTTGTTCTCGATTTCAGGTAGGAATTAAGACCCTCGCTGGTCAGGCAGATCGTGTTCCCGCAGGATCGGTAACCTCTAGGAGATTGGCCTAGCGATTGCATTGGCGCTCTTGCTCGCACGTGTAGTCGGATTGTCAAGCCCGAACTCCACCAAATCGACTATCACCATCTCATCGAAAAATCGGACACCTTTGCCCTATCAAGTGGTATCAGATTTCAGGTTGCTCGGTGAGATTTTACTGTTTTCGTAGATTAGATCTGTTTTACCTATAACCCACGAAAAAGCCAAAAACACAGTTAGAGTTTAGATCCATCCCATCACCAATCTACGCCTTGCATTATCTTTTCAGTTTTGCATTGTTGAATTTGTGTCTACATCACCGCGTCGAGTTGCTGGTCTTAGTGTCTCGTCCCTTAAGAGTTTCGAGTTCTGATCACAGTAGTCACCGCCACACTCGCCGATCACCGCCTCCATATTCCGCCACCATATTCCGCCGCCATACACCCAGCCACCATAAACCCTAAAACTCTGCCACCGCCTGCCTACCGCGACACGGATCCGATCACTTTTCCTGCCGTGGCACGAGTCCGAGTTGAGTTATTGTTTCGTAGTTTTTTTTCTTTTTACTTTCTTTCCTTGTTGTTTCCGTGTTGAGCTAAAGTCCGTGTCAAGCTAAGAGTTCGGTCCTAAGTCCAGAAGGAGAGCAAAAAAAAGTCTGGCGCCTCCGAAAAAAAATTCTGGCTATATTGATATTCGGCCCCAGGGATCACTTTTCTCCATCAGCCGTTATAACGATATTTTTTTGGTGCCTGCACGCTTTTCGGAGCACAGGTAAATCAGTTCTAGACACTCGTCATCATAGTGATTTTCGACATCTCGGTTCACTTTTCAGGGTGCCATATCATCATACATTGCTTGTTGTGTCGCGTCGTGACATCGTTGGTGATCTAGGCTCGCGTCTCTAGTACGGTCTAGCCTAGGACCAGCACAATACCGTCGTTGATCATTCTTTCTACATTTGCATTGTTGTTTTGATAATTGCTAACCCCTTTGCTAAGCCTTCCTAGAGATCCACAGATTTCTCCACGTGTAGTGTCTCGACTCCTGTTAATCGCTCGGTTCAATCTCTGGACCCACTGCTCCTCACGGTTGCACATCGCCTTTTTCCTACTGTTTGGTAAGAACTTGTAAGAGCTTCGTATATTGCTTGACGGATTACGCGTGCCTTCCATCATATTTCCGTAGTTATAGGCATATATATCTGTGCTTTTTAAAGGACTAACCATGACAGATACTTCGCGGAACCCTGCCATAATGACGAACCAAGAACTACATGCCCACTTCTCTGACCTCTTGGTTGCTCGCGTTGAGGATGTGGATGCACGACTATAGGAGTTTGACAAAGCTCACCAACGCCATGGACACGATCGATGGACTCGAGAAATACTTCAACGATAAGCTTGGCGCTCGGTTCAAGGAGGTTTTGGACAGATTACCGGCACCCGCTCCCGCACCCGCCCCATTGGCACCTCGGCATGGCGCACGGCGCATTCCGATCACGGGTCGTACTGCTGGTTCGGCTGCCGCCACACCTCCGCCGGCTACCGCTGCAGCTGAGGCACCTCAGACATCCACCGCGGCTGCTGCTGCGACATTGGAGACAGACGACGGGTACTACTACGACCCCGACGACGATGATCTGTTTGACGAGGAGGTTAAACAACCTCCACAGGTACCTGCTGGCCGTCCCCGACATTACTACCGCAACGCTCGACCACCGGTACGTGATGATGATCATGTTGCAAAGCTTAAATTAAATATTCCATATTTTAAGGGTAAATATAATCCTGATGCATATCTTACATGGGAGATGGAAGTAGAACAACGTTTTGCATGCTTAAAATATCCTGAGAATATGCGTATTAGTGCTGCTACATGTGAATTTACTAAATTTGCTTCCCTTTGGTGGTCTGAGTACTGTCGTTTAAATCCTACTAATATTCCTAGTACTTGGACTGCTTTAAAGACTGCTATGCGTGTTCGTTTTGTACCTCCCACTTATCAACGTGATTTACTAAAGAATCTGACACGTTTAGAGCAAGGGAAAAATTCTGTAGAAGAGTATTATCAGGAATTGAAAACGGGGATGGTTCGGTGTGGTCTTGTTGAATCTAATAAACAAATTCTTCCACGTTTCTTTGGTGGATTAAACAAGGACATTCAACACATCTTAGATTATAAGGAATATAATTCTATCACTCGTTTGTTTCATCTTGCTTGCAAAGCTGAACGTGAAGTGCAGGATCGCCAAACACCATGGAGGAGGACTAATAATTCTGCAGGTCGCACATCCACTTGGACATCCCGACAATCAGCGCCTCCTTCTCGTGATTCGCCACCAGCTACTACCACAACCAAGGCCACCACAAGATTTCCAGCTGCTCCTCCACCGTCATCCAATGCTCCTGCTCGTAGTGCATCTTCTATGGCTTCCACGGGTAAGACAAAGGATATACAATGCCACAAGTGCTAGGGTTTTGGTCATATTGAGAGACAGTGCACAACACAACGTGTTATGATGGTGCGTGATGATGGTCAATATGATTCAGCAAGTGACTTTGATGAAGATACATTAGCCCTTATTTCTGCTCGAGATGGAGACAATTGTGATTCTGATGAAGAGATAGAGGTAATGGGAGCTAAAACTGTTGATCAATACAAGAGCTTAATTACACAACGTGTGTTGAGTGTGCAATTGAGAAAATCTGAGCAAGATCAACGCCACAACCTGTTCCAAACACGTGGTGTTGTCAAGGAAAGAGCTATAAGGATCATCATTGATGGAGGGAGTTGTAATAATCTGGCTAGTGTTGACATGGTAGAGAAGCTTGCACTTCCAACAAGACAACACACACATTCATATTACATCCAATGGTTTGAGAGTTCTCGCAAGATCAAGGTAACAAGAACGGTACGCGTGCATTTTACTATTGGTCCATATTTTGATTTTGTTGATTGTGATGTTGTACCCATGCAAACTTGTTCTTTGTTACTTGGTAGACCATGGCAATTTGATAGAGAATCTGTTCATAATGGCAAAACTAATCACTATTCTCTTATGCATAATGGAAAGAAAATTGGTCTAAAACCTATGACTCCTAAATAGATTTTAAAAGATGATCTTGCTAGAGCTAGTAGAGCTAAAACTGAGGAGAAAAATAAAAGTGAGAATCAGATTGTTGCTACAGATTTTGTACCACCAAAGAACACTAAATCTGATTCTAAACATGCTACTGAAATTCGTTTGAAGAGTCCATGTATGTTTGCAAATAAAATTGTTAGACCCCTCCTTTGTACAGGAAAGGATCCCTGTGATTGCAATGCTAGTCCCTGGATCAATGCTAGCATCCACAGTTTAAGATGAAGTACACATATACAAAGGTCGTTTATTACATTCATTTCAGAGATAAAACATAGTCTTTTACAACTCAGGGCCATAGGCCTAATACAAGAGTTTAAGGAATAAGTAAATAAACTTAAGTCTTCATCTTCATGTGCCACAGGCAAGCATGTTGAGTGTAGACTCATGACTCCTACTCATCATCGGAGTAACCTGCAACATCACAAGTTACAGCCACAGAGGGTCAATACTTTGGAATAGTATTGGCAAGTGATACCTTAATATATTTTAAGTGGACTATATTACTATATGCATTTTGGCTAAGTGTAGCTTGGCTTGCTTTGCTTGAAAATAGGTTTTACCTATTAGTTGAAATCACTAAGTTTTTCTTTATCAAAACTTCCTAAGAAACCACCAATAGACATTGGGGTCCTTCACCCTTGTTCACCCACAAATTTTTACTTAGAAGTTGGAGTAATGAGATTCTTGTGGCTTCCATGTCTTGATGCTCAAGTTGTCCATTGCCTTGGACTAGGCTAAGTACTTAGGTTTTCCATCTGCAGAGGTTGTGCACTTTCCCCACCAGACTTGGTTTCCCAAGATAGGACCCTTCAGAAGCCTTTCCTTAGTCAAATGGACGCGCTCCAACCTATCATTCCCACTACCACCAACTGTCCAAGTGACTAAGTTCTAGCAACCTATATGATCATGGCAGAGCCCATATTGCCAAGTGGTTGCACTGTAAGCTTTCTCAACACTTGGCCTCCAAATCCCTTTGTGCCTGGGTGGCATACCACAAGTGAGATACACAACCCAAGTCCATGGCCTTGTGTAACCACTCAACATAACCCAATCCTTCCATTCCACCCAGGAGGTTCATTTGACTTAGTTGTTTTATTAGGAAAGCATAAGTCTCATGACTTAGAAATATTTTCATCATAATAAGTATAGATTTTCACCAACCCTTGTTTACTAAATAGCTAGGCTAAGCATGGTAGGATAACTTAACTTAGGAAAATTCTCTAGAAATTCTACAATTCTACACTACTTAGGATTTCCAAACTTAGCATTAGGCAAAAATAGCATGCAAGACTTAGCAAAATATCTAATGCTAGTACAAAACATAGGATAGAAATATTCATGAAAATATCACTTGCCTTGGTAGTGGGGGGAGTAGCACTCTTCACAATCACAATCACTAGCAAAATCTACACAAAAATGATAGCATACAATTACACACAATTATATACAATCAAAAATAATATGAATGCATGCATGCAAGAATTTACTAAGTGGTGATTTTGAAAACTCTACCAAGCATGCACATGTTTACAGAAACTTAACAAGTCACAAGTTTGCCAACTAAACTTATTTGGCACTAATACAATTTACCAAAATAAATCTATATTTAAAATAGCCTTAAACATGTTTCTACAAATAAAGTCATTTTAATCACTATTTGTTAAACACATTGGATATTCAGAAAGGTCTTGTTTCACTGAATCTAACGGTATAAAGTTTGCAAAAATCCAACGTGGCAATCAAAAGTTATAAGCATTTGAAATTTGGATCAAATTCTGGACTTAAATCTGCTTCTAACACTTGCCACGCGTCAAGGTCCTATTGCCGCATCGCTTCGGTTGGATCGGGTCCTGCGGACCGCACGATCTAAGTGAGATCTGGCGGCTCAGACGCGCGCGTACCTCTTCGTCCTCTTTCTAATCTACGCCACAGGATCTAGATCCAACGTTCCTAATCAACCTAACCATACTCGAGCGGCGCTAGCGGCGTTAACTGGCGGCGGCGCGTCTGACTACGGCGGTGCTGGCGTTCTACATCGCCCCAAGAAGCAAGAAGGTGCTTACCAGATCCGCAAAGGCGTGCTGAAGCTCGACGTGGTACTGGTTTGCGGAGGGGCGCACTGACACGGCGAGGATTGCTCGTCGGAGTTACTGCGCGCCGTGGTTGTTGTTGGAGTAGTTGCCAAGGTTCCGTCGCCCTAACACAAGCCAGGGGTTTAGGAGATGCGCAAGAACGTGGCGAACAATCTCGTGAGTCGGGCGAAGGGTGCACGGACTTACGGAATTTGGTCGCCGAGTCGAGGTGGTTGTCGATGCTTGCGGCGCCGAGCGGAACGGCGACCGAGGCGACAGATGAACTGTGGGTCGAGGTGCGCAAGGAGATTGCGAAATGGCTCGAACGAATCGAGAGGAGGCGCCGGAACTTACCGAATCGATCGCCGGAGTGAGCTCTGCTTGGCGGTGTTGTGTGAGTCGTGGGCAGCTGGTGGCATGAAGGAAGAATTGACTGGGGAAATGGTCGCTAGGAAGTGGGGATCTTATAGTGAGCTCGACAGAAACGCCATGATTAATGCCCAATTATGTCGCGCCATTATCCGGCCATGATCGCGACGTGGTCATGGCGAGGTTTGGGAAGACGAGGACAGCGTGGGCCGCTCGCCGGCGTGCAAGTGAGGGTGGGGTCCGGTCGCTGACTGCTCAAGAGCGGCGAGGAAAAGAAACCCGGGTGGGCTTGTTGGGCTCGATTCGATCTTTGGGCCTAAAACTCAAGCGTGGCCTTTTCCTTTGTTTATTTCTTTTTCCTTTTCTATTTAGATTTTCCGGTAGATTTTCAAATGAAATCAAGTTCAATTTGAATTCAAAATTTCGGATTTTGTAGTCAGTGATTTCAAAATGGTCATATAACCATGGGGTAGCTTTGTAAAGGATTGTTCAAGCTTGGAGATCCAAAAGATCAGAGGCTAGGCACTTGGTTTAAAATTTGAAAGATGGTTTTTTGGAACCCATTTCCATTTGAAAAACTTGGTTTTAAATCTGCACTTAAATCCTATGCCCATAGAAGGCAACCTTCCTGGTTCACAACAATCAAAATTACAAGTGGTGTTGGCCATTTAAAATAAGTCTGTCCACATAAAATCATGAAACCATATGTTTCTGTTTTCTGAAATGTTTTGAGAAAACCCTAAATGATGATGGATGCAAGGATGATATGAATGAGCTTTGAAATATGAATTTAGGGATGTTACAAATCTAACCCCCTTAAAATGAATCTCGCCCTCGAGATTCAGATTGGCTAGCAAATAGGTGAGGGTGGTCTTTCCGAAGATCATCTTCTCTTTCCCATGTTGCTTCCTCTTCGGAATGATGATTCCATTGCACCTTGCAAAACTTGATAGTTTTTGTCCTTGTAACTCTTTCTGCGGTATCAAGAATCTTGACAGGCTTTTCCTCATATGTGAGATCACTTTCTAGCTGGACTTCTTCCAAGGGTATGGTATCCTTCAAAGATGATTCTTCCATCTCTGGGTGGCATTTCTTAAGCTGACTCACATGAAACACATTATGGACAGCTTACAGAGACTCTGGCAATTCAACTTCATATGCAACTTCTCCCTTGTGACTTCAAATCTTGAATGGCCCCACATATCTTGGTGCCATCTTTCCTTTAACTCCAAATCTTTTCACTCCACGAAGTGGTGATACTCTAAGATAAGATCTATCCCCAACTTCGTAGGTGACTTCTCTACGCTTAGAATCCGCGTAGCTTTTCTGTCGGGACTGTGCTATCTTCAACCTGTCTTTAACCAATTTGACCTTCTCTTCGGCGTCTTTGATAAGATCAGATCCAAATAAACTTCTTTCTCCCACACCATTCCATAGTAATGGGGTGGTACACTTTCTTCCGTAGAGAAACTCAAATGGTGTCATCCCAATGCTAGATTGGTAACTGTTATTGTAAGAGAACTCTGCGTAAGGCAAACTTTCATCCCAACTTGCTCCATAGTCTAGGGCACACGCCCTCAACATGTCTTCAAGAATCTGATTAGTCCTTTCTGTTTGTCCATCAGTTTGAGGATGAAAGCGATCTTGAATTCCAACCTCGCTCCTAAAGATTCATGAAGTCGCTCCAAAAGTGAGAAGTAAACTTAGTTCCTCTATCGGACACAATACTCTTAGGCACACCGTGAAGGCACACATGCTCATGTAGATTTTGGCTAACTTGGCACTCGTATAAGTCGTCTTCACGGGTATAAAATGAGCCACTTTAGTTAGGCGATCCACTACCACCCATATAGAATCATACCGACACGGTCCTTGGTAATCCGGTAATGAAATCCATACCGATATTTTCCCACTTCCATTCGTGAATAGGTAGTGGTTGAAGCAAACTCTTTGGTTTCTAATGCTCCGCTTTTACTCTGCTACACACATCACACAAAGCAATATGCTCGGCGATGTCCCTTTTTAGATTGTTCCACCAAAATCTTTCTTTCATATCCATGTACATCTTGGTGTTTCCTGGGTGAATAGAATACGGAGAGTTGTGGGCTTCCTGTAAAATCAGTTTCCGCAACTCCGTGTCTTGTGGAACACAAATACGTTTTCCGTGCCATAAAGTACCTTGTTCGTCAATATGGAAACTTTTATCTTTCCCTTGGATAATCCTTTCCTTAATCTCTTCGATTTCTTTATCCGTCTTCTGGGCTTCTTTAATCTTATCCAACAGAGTGGGTTGAACATCCAAAGTCATAAGATGTCCTTCTGGTACAATCTCCAATCTGAGTTCTTTGAATTGCTTACACAAGTCATCTGGCAATTCACCTTCGGTAAGGCCATTTACGAATGCCTTACGACTTAGAGCATCTGCTACTACATTTGCTTTACCGGGGTGGTATTGCAAACTCAAGTCGTAATCCTTGATAAGTTCTAGCCATCTCCTTTGTCTCATATTGATTTCCTTCTGGGTGAAGATATACTTCAAACTCTTGTGATCGGTGAACACTTCACATCGCTTTCCCAAAAGGTAATGTCTCCATGTTTTGAGTGCATGGACGATAGAGGCTAACTCCAAATCATGAGTAGGATAGTTTACTTCATGAGTTTTGAGTTGTCTCGAGGCATAGGCCACAACTTTACCGTCTTGCATAAGTACGACACCCAAACCTTGATGAGACGCATCACAATATACTTGGAAATCCTTTTCCAAATCAAGTATATAGAACTGGTGCTGTCACAAGTCTCTTCTTCAATTCTTGGAAGCTGACTTCACAACTTTTAGACCAAGCAAATTTCTTGTCCTTCTTTAACAATTCAGTCATTGGCTTAGCAACCTTTGAGAAATTCTCAATGAACCTTCTGTAGTAACCTGCTAAACCAAGGAAACTGCAAACTTCTTTTACGTTCTTGGGAGATTCCCATTCTGTCACGGCTGAAACTTTAGCAGGATCAACTGCCACACCATCTTTTGTCATAACATGACCAAGAAAACCAACTTCCTCTAACCAAAACTCACACTTGCTGAATTTGGCATAAAGCTTATGCTCTCTTAACTTCTCAAGTATCAAGCGTAAGTGCCTTTCATGCTCTTGTTTGCTCTTAGAGTAGACTAAGATGTCATCGATGAAAACGACAACAAACTTGTCGAGGAATTCCATGAACACTTTGTTCATCATATTCATGAAGTATGCTGGAGCGTTGGTTAAACCAAAAGGCATCACAGTGTACTCATATAATCCATATCTTGTGGTGAATGTTGTTTTTGGTATGTCTTGCTCTCTTATCTTGAGTTGAAAATAGCCTGACCGGAGATCAATCTTCGAGAACACACAGGCTCCCTCTAGCTGGTCAAACAAGTCATTGATCCTAGGCAAAGGATATTTGTTCTTGATAGTTACCTCGTTGAGTGAACGGTAATCTATGCATAACCTTTGGCTTCTATCTTTCTTCTCCACGAACAATACTGGGGCTCCCCAAGATGAAGAGCTTGGTTGAATAAACCCTTTCTGCAACTGTTCTCCTAGTTGCTTCTTGAGCTCTTTCAGTTCATCAACTGACATTTTGTACAGTCTTTTTGCTATTGGTCCAGAACCTGGTACCAAATCTATCAGAAACTCCACATCCCTATCTGGTGGCATTCCTGGCAACTCTTACGGACACACATCCGGGTACTCACACACAATTGGCACACTGTCCATGCTAACCCCCTTAAGAGAATTCAGCTTACTTCCTTTGGATTCAAAGTTTGACCTGGATTTTATTCTTTTTCCTTTTGGGGTTGTGAGTGCAACAGTACGATTAGCACAATCTAGTACTCCTTCATACTTAGCCATCCAATCCATTCCCAAAATTACGTCTAGTCCTTGGGAATCTAGGATTATCAGGCTCACTGGAAACTTATGCTTTCCGAACTCTATGACAAGATCCCGGCATCCAAGACTTACTATCATATCTCCACCCGGAGAACTAACTTTTATTGGACACCCAATGTTTTCAGATGCAAACCCATTTCTATCAACAAATGCTTTTGATATGAATGAATGAGATGCACCAGTGTCAAAGAGTACAAATGCTGGAATGGAATTGAGTCTGAACTTACCAAAGAATGGCATCGTGCTCCTCATAGACCTCCTCCACATTGATGTGGTTAACCTGTCCTTTCTGAAAAGGATTGGGCTTGTTAGGTCCTTCAACTTTCTTCTCAGGGCACTCGTTAGCATAATGCCCCAGCTTCTTGCATTTGAAGCACTCAACTTTGACCGATGTCCTTTTTGCAGTGACTTCCACTTCCACCAGTGATGGCTCTTATGTCCACTCTTGTGGTTCTTGTACTTATCGCGATGATGCTTGTTGTCATGACGGTTGTGGTTGTGGTGCTTGTTGAATTTCCCATGCTTATGGGATCCCGAGTCGCCATCACATCATAGTGAGATCGTTTGTGAGACGATCCCGAGTGTGCTTGTGAGTGTTTCCTCTTCCTACTCTCGACTTGTTTCATTTTACTCCAAAATAGCATCCTTGTCACACAAAGACCGGTAAGTTGGAACATATGCCACGCATAACCGTAGGTTCAACTCATCATTCAAGCCTTCCAAACTTTTCCTTTCTTTTGGCATCGTTGTCAACCTCATCCTAAGGCATAGCGCCAGATTGTTGAACTCTTCTATGTATTCACCATCAGCAGCGGCGCCTTCAAGTTGTGAAACTCTTTCTTTTTCAGGCTCATCATTCCCGATGAGATATGAGCAGATGAAGCCATCTTCAAAGACAGCCCAAGTCACCTCATCAATAGGAGTGGTGATTTGGAAGTTGTCCCACCATGTGGCGCTGGTCCTTCCAATGTATGTCTGCGAACCGACTTTTTCAAAGATCCGTGCCCACGGTCACTAAATCTTTGTTCACAGAACGTAGCCAGTCATTGGCCACCATGGGATCAGTCGTCCCCGAAAACTTTGCTGGCCTCAAACGCAGAAATCTGGTGAGCATATCAAAACCCGGAGGGTAGTTGTTGTTATTGTTGTTGTTATTGGGGTTGTTGTTGTTGTTGTTATTCTGGTTTTGGATGAATGTTGTCATCATCTGCATAAGCTGTGTTTGCGCATTCATCATTTGTTGCATTTCCGGGGTGATGTTGTTAGGGTTGGGGTTTACGCGACGGGGAGGCATCTGTGGTTTATTCAAATAGATAAGAATGAGATACCCATAGATGTTTTATGCACAATACATCACAAGCAAACACATAACATGCAAATCAAGGATAAAAACTCAACAACGGAATAACAAAGTTCTAGAAATAAAACACACAAGTGGCAAGCCATCCACATGTCGGATGGTCCAATAATAAGTTCACAAATAACAAGTACGAATATGAAAGATAAACGAGTAGTCAAGTCTACTCATCAGCATCAATCTCCTCCTCGACGAAGGTAAGACCTGCGTTCTCCATCGCGGTCTTGTTCTCCTCAATCGTAGTGGTCAAGGAATCGACCTTGGCCTTGAGAGCCCTCTTCTGGGAGCGAAGCCTCTCAATGACCATCTGTTGCTGCTCTAGCTCGAAATCCTTGGACTTCAGTTCCTCGGTCATGTCCCGGATCTTCTTGTTCCTATCCTGGACGTTTCTCGACTCTTGAACTTGCGGTCCGGGCCTCGAACTTCGTCTCCATTTCCTTGATCATCTCATCCCTGCATGCGAAAGCTTGTCCTTCTCGCGAAGCTGCACAGGCTCGTCATTGCGAGCATGACGTTCGTCTGTCCGTGTCCACGTGCACGAGGAGAGACTCTAAGTCACGGAGATAGAGACGATCGGCTCTGCCCGTCCCTCGAGTCGTCCTCAAAGTCGATGGACTCTCCATCAACATCACGTCTTCAAGACGTGAAAGTGGTGCCCCTAACTTTGTCGGACGGCCTAACAGACGTCTATCAGTCTGCATGACTACCTCCATGCCTCTCTCCCTGTCGTCATGCATCAGCTTGAAGACGATGGCCTCTGTAGTGGGCTCTGTCTGGCGTCCGGGCTGGTTCACCTTGAAGCCCCAGAGGTCCTTCCTCTCGAACTTGGTGAGTGGGTACACCGTGATGGTGGGAAGAGGGAGATCAAGCAAAGTGGTAAGCTCAACGATACGGGGACCAAAACGGGTAACCTGTAACTCCTCAACGGTGCTGATGGTAATAGGCATCTATTTATAAGATTAAAAAGTTAGAACAACACAATTTAAGATAAAACAAGACAAACATTTTCATACATATCCATGGAACACAAACATCACACAAGTCATGCTTACATGAGTCCATTACATCAATCAAGGTCCATACTTATTTAAGGTATCATTTTTGGAAAATAAGGTGATAGATGGTGTCCAACTAACGAAGTGTGCTCACAATCCTATCTCACTGGATCTGGTGGCTATCACAATGTTCCTAGAGGCAATCCACCTATCTTGTTCACATGATTCCATCACTAAGTATATTATATCTCCCCTTAACTCTTGGTTGGTGGCTTCCAACTCTTGGGTAAGTTTCTTCTCTTTCTCTAAGTCTTTTTGGAGGTTGAGCATCCTGCACTTGACTCTAGCACTTAGTTCTTTGATAGTCCTCCAAGCTGCATCTCTGGCTGACTCAAAGAATGTGGTGTGCATTACAGTGTTGGTGTACATGTAGAATCCCCTTTCTTTGTGGTTGTCTTCCTTGTTTTTGTACAAGTGAAGTTGCACCCACCAATACTCCACTCCTTCATCCATCACTGGAAAGCCCTTGTACACAGCTGCACCATGTGCTTCCATTGCCACCATGAGGTCCTTGAGAATATTTGGAAACTCAGTTTCACACTCCAAGGTCATGGTCATGAGTGGTCCTTTCTTCACGGCTTTGTTGATGGAGTTCATCTACAAATGGAGTTGAGAATGAAAAGATTAGAAAAGTTTTACGAGAAGAATAGACAAGTGTAGAAGTAGTTGAAAACTTTTCCTTAGTGGTTTTCCAATCCTAGGGTCATAATCCTACAGGCAACACAGTGCTTTGATACCATCTGTTAGACCCCTCCTTTGTACAGGAAAGGATCCCTATGATTGCAATGCTAGTCCCTGGATCAATGCTAGCATCCACAGTTTAAGATGAAGTACACATATACAAAGGTCGTTTATTACATTCATTCCAGAGATAAAACATAGTCTTTTACAACTCAGGGCCATAGGCCTAATACAAGAGTTTAAGGAATAAGTAAATAAACATAAGTCTTCATCTTCATGTGCCACAGGCAAGCATGTTGAGTGTAGACTCATGACTCCTACTCATCATCGGAGTAACCTGCAACATCACAAGTTCTGACCACGAGGGTCAATACTTTGGAATAGTATTGGCAAGTGATACCTTAGTATATTTTAAGTGGACTATATTACTATATGCATTTTGGCTAAGTGTAGCTTGGCTTGCTTTGCTTAAAATAGGTTTTACCTATTAGTTGAAATCACTAAGTTTTTCTTTATCAAAACTTCCCAAGAAACCACCAATAGACATTGGGGTCCTTCACCCTTGTTCACCCACAAATTTTTACTTAGAAGTTGGAGTGATGAGATTCTTGTGGCTTCCATGTCTTGATGCTCAAGTTGTCCATTGCCTTGGACTAGGCTAAGTACTTAGGTTTTTCATCTGCAGAGGTTGTGCACTTTCCCCACCAGACTTGGTTTCCCAAGATAGGACCCTTCAGAAGCCTTTCCTTAGTAAAATGGACACGCTCCAACCTATCATTCCCACTACCACCAACTGTCCAAGGGACTAAGTTCTAGCAACCTATATGATCATGGCAGAGCCCATATTGCCAAGTGGTTGCACTGTAAGCTTTCTCAACACTTGGCCTCCAAATCCCTTTGTGCCTGGGTGGCATACCACAAGTGAGATACACAACCCAAGTCCATGGCCTTGTGTAACCACTCAACATAACCCAATCCTTCCATTCCACCCAGGAGGTTCATTTGACTTAGTTGTTTTATTAGGAAAGCATAAGTCTCATGACTTAGAAATATTTTCATCATAATAAGTATAGATTTTCACCAACCCTTGTTTACTAAATAGCTAGGCTAAGCATGGTAGGATAACTTAACTTAGGAAAATTCTCTAGAAATTCTACAATTCTACACTACTTAGGATTTCCCAACTTAGCATTAGGCAAAAAGAGCATGCAAGACTTAGCAAAATATCTAATGCTAGTACAAAACATAGGATAGAAATATTCATGAAAATATCACTTGCCTTGGTAGTGGGGGGAGTAGCACTCTTCACAATCACAATCACTAGCAAAATCTACACAAAAATTATAGCATACAATTACACACAATTATATACAATCAAAAATAATATGAATGCATGCATGCAAGAATTTACTAAGTGGTGATTTTGAAAACTCTACCAAGCATGCACATGTTTACAGAAACTTAACAAGTCACAAGTTTGCCAACTAAACTTATTTGGCACTAATACAATTTACCAAAATAAATCTATATTTAAAATAGCCTTAAACATGTTTCTACAAATAAATTCATTTTAACAGTTACTATTTGTTAAACACATTGGATATTCAGAAAGGTCTTGTTTCACTGAATCCAACGGTATAAAGTTCGCAAAAATCCAACGTGGCAATAAAAAGTTATAAGCATTTGAAATTTGGATCAAATTCTGGATTTAAATCTGTTTTTAGTTCTAACACTTGCCACGCGTCGCGTCCCTATTGGCGCGTACCGCTTCGGTTGGATCGGGTCCTGCGGACCGCATGATCTAAGTGAGATCTGGCGGCTCAGACGCGCGCGTACCTCTTCGTCCTCTTTCTAATCTACGCCACAGGATCTAGATCCAACGTTCCTAATCAACCTAACCATACTCGGGCGGCGCTAGCGGCGTTAAGCGGCCAGCGCGTCTACGGCGGCGTTCTATCGCCCAAGAAGCAAGAAGGTGCTTACAGATCCGCAAAGGCGTCTGAAGCTCGACGTGGTAATCGGTTTCGGAGGCGCTACCGACACGGCGAGGATTGCTCGTCGGAGTTACTGGCGTCGGGTGGTTGTTGTCGGAGTAGTTGCCGAGGTTCCGCGTCGCCCTAACACAAGCCAGGGGGTTTAGGAGATGCGCAAGAACGTGGCGAACAATCTCGTGTGAGTCAGAAGTGAAGGGGTGCACGGGACTTACGGAATTTGGTCGCCGGAGTCGAGGTGGTTGTCAGATGCTTGCGGCGTCGAGCGGGAACGGCGACCTGAGGCAGTACAGGATGAACTGGTGGGGTCAGGAGGTGCGCAAGGAGATTGCGAAATGGCTCGAACGAATCAGAGAGGGAGGGGCGCCCGGAACTTACCGGAATCGATCGCCGGAGTGAGCTCTGTCTGCGGCGGTGTTGTGTGAGTCGTGGGCAGCCTGGTGGCGTGAAGGCAGAATTGACTGGGGGGAAATGGTCGCTAGGAAGTGGGGATCTTATAGCCGGAGCCTCGACAGGAAACGCTCGCGGATTAATGCCCAATTATGCCGCGCCATTACCGGCCATGATCGCCATTGACGTGGTCGCGGGCGAGGTTTGGGAAGACGAGGACAATGGCGGGGCCCGCTCGTCGATGTCTTGTGAGGTGGGGTCCGGTCATCGCGACTGTCAAGGCTGTTGGCGTCTTGAAGGAAAACCCCCGGGTGGGCTTGTTGGGCTCGATTCGATGCTGGGCCTAAAACCTGGCGCGTGGCCTTTTCCTTTGTTTATTTCTTTTTCCTTTTCTATTTAGATTTTCTGGGTAGATTTTCAAATGAAATCAAGTTCAATTTGAATTCAAAATTTCCTGGGATTTTTGTAGTCAGCAGTACTCTCAAAAATGGTCATATAACCATGGGGTAGCTTTGTAAAGGATTGTTCAAGCTTGGAGATCCAAAAGATCAGAGGCTAGGCACTTGGTTTAAAATTTGAAAGATGGTTTTTTGGAACCCATTTCCATTTGAAAAACTTGGTTTTAAATCTGCACTTAAATCCTATGCCCATAGAAGGCAACCTTCCTGGTTCACAACAATCAAAATTACAAGTGGTGTTGGCCATTTAAAATAAGTCTGTCCACATAAAATCATGAAACCATATGTTTCTGTTTTCTGAAATGTTTTGAGAAAACCCTAAATGATGATGGATGCAAGGATGATATGAATGAGCTTTGAAATATGAATTTAGGGATGTTACAAAAATTGATATTGCTGAACTAGATGTAAACAATACTCAATGTTATGCAATTGTCTGCAAAGAGGTTTTGTTTTCATTTGAGGATATGCCTCCTTCTTTTCCACCCGTTATTGCTAACCTTTTGCAGGAATATGAGGACGTTTTTTCCGCTGAGCTGCCACTAGGACTACCTCCTATTAGAGGAATTGAGCACCAAATTGATCTAATTCCTGGTGCTATGTTGCCCAACCGCGCGCCATATAGAACCAATCCAGAGGAGACAAAGGAGATACAATGCCAAATTCAGGAACTACTCGACAGATATCATATTCGTGAGTCCCTTAGCCCCTGTGTTGTTCCTATTATTTTGGTACCTAAGAAAGATGGTTCTTCGCGCATGTGTACTGATTGTAGAGCTATCAATAATATTACTATTCGATATCGTCATCTTATTCCACAGTTGGATGACATGCTTGATGAATTGAGTGGCTCTACCATGTTTTCTAAAGTTGATTTGTGTAGTGGTTATGATGCAGCCCGTCCTACGACCGCTACTACATCTACTCCCACGAGTTACCCAAGCGGACCCATGACTCGCGCCCGAGCCAAACTCCTTCAAACTAAGGTGAACTCGCTCCTCTCCTTGTGTGACTTCGACACACCCTTGGATGGCTTGCTACTTCACACGCAAACTCTGTGCATCATCAGGTACGAAGAAGCCACGATGTTGCAGACGCATAAGCGGTACTACGTTGGGGCAGCCTACTGGCTCCAACCGGTCCGCCTCCCCTACCGCCGCCACAGACGCTCCACTCCACGCCTCGAAGCCAGCGGTACTACCGGTCCCTAACCGGTACTACCGGTGGCAGTACTACCGCCCTCCTACTGCGCCACCGACGCCTCCGACGGAAGCCCCAGCCCTTAAGCGGTACAACTGCTCGAAGCGGTACTAGTGACCACCGGTACTACCGGTTGCCGGACCGGTACTACCGGCCCTGCCAGACCCTAATCGCTTCAATTCGGCCCTGTGCCTTGTAACCCAACTTATAATTTATCTTTTCATTCCGAAACTACCCCTGTTATGTGGCTGGACTATATATAGCCCCCACCCTCTATTGTAAGCACTTAGACTTGGATAATAATAGATATTAAGAAAACCCCTTTGAGGACTTATATCTATTGGTCTCATGCTCCTGCCAAGGAGCACCGGATTATCCACCCCCCTCTTGAATCTTGCCTAGTGCGTTCAAGTTGTACAAGGCCTTGGGTTCTCGGTTTCTCGCCCCCAAGTCGTCAAGGTCTCACCAAGCACCTCATCCCCCGTTGTTGGCGTGGAGAGCGATCTTCGCCCAACACCGACCCTAGGGATTATGTTGGACCGGTTGCCACCGGCGTGAGGAGTAGGCGTGTATCGTGTTTTGGTGTGTGTGTGTTCGTGGTTTTCATCGCCTTCCCCGATTTCATACCCGACCACCTCGCTTCCCCTCGTTCCTCGTGGAATTCGTGAAAGATCGGGCCAACCCCAGGGTTACCCCATAACATATTGGTATCAAGAGCACGGTTGATCACGAATTTCCTCCAATTTTTTCTTTTCTCCGCCTTAAAAACGAAAATCCTACCAAAAGAGCCCAATTTGCCTTGGATCGATCTCTGGATTTGGTGAGTTTTTCGTGGTTTTGGTCCATAGATCATTGCTTTGGGAGTCGATCTATAGCCCTCTTGTTTCTAGCTCACCTTTGGCCGCTTTTCAACGAATTTGAGGTTTTGGCAAGTTCACCCCGTTCGTGCCAGCCGCGGTCTTGCTGTGCAAGCAGTACTACCGTTAACCGTACTACCGGTGTTGACCGTACTACGCTCACCGTACTACCGCCATTACCAGCGGTACTACCGCCGCTTTGCCGTGCCTCCGCCTTGACGCCTCGTTTTCGTTCACGACTGTTCCACCTCGCTTGTTCGTGTTTGGCGTGTTTGTCGCCATTTTCACAACAGCTTCGCATCAACGTCATCCCGCTCAACGACACCGCGACACTCGAACATCTTTCCCCACCAACGGTTGCAAGTCGTCACGATACCAAAGGTATAACTTGCACCACCTTGGCTTATATGTTCCTTTGTGTGTATCTATCCTATGAGAGCAACTCATTTTGTGTTTGTCTAAGCATTGTGCACTTGCCTTCGGAAAGTGAGAGTATGACGCCAAATACAAAAGCTAACATAGTAGCATAGCAAGGGAGAAAAAGGAAAAAGAATCAAAAAAAAAGAGAAAAAGATACATAGTCCCCCAATACAAAGAGAATACCAAGCTTGTAAGCCAAGAAAGAGAGAAGAAAGAGCGCTCCGCGGCAAGTGCACAAATCTATTGCTTACCCTCTTTTGGCAAACGAGTTGTGGTCTCTCCTTGTGTTGGCACGACAGCCGAGCGTAGTCTTCGTTAGGACCTTTTGTGCTCATTTTCATAGTCGTGCTAACCCCGTTTTCTCCACGTGTGTGTTCCGTGTTTTTGGTAGATCGTATCCTTTTTGCTTTTGATCTTTGGTTCTTTACCACGTAGGATAATAACCTTTTGCTTGAATCGTTTGCTTGGTTTTCCACAACCTTACCTTCCACCAAAAGCCTTTGAGAGTTTCTTGCCATTTCACTTTGCTTTTCGCTCATTTGTGTGGCAATTGGTTTGATATAATCTCAAGGTGAGGTAAAGGCTAACTCTCCACACCCTTTCTCTCCATATACAACCATTGTTGGCTTTGCATCATGGATGTGCATGGAGAGCCATCCCAACCACCACCTCCGGAGGATGATAACCAATTCATGACAAGATGGGACCATTGGAAGATCCGAGGAGAATTCAACTATCGTTGTGAAGCTCTCGAGCGGCGCCAAGATGAACAATTTAGCGAGGCCCGCGTGGAATTCAAGAACATCGACAACCGCTTCGAAGAAGTCCGTGGCCAAATGCATGCCATGCAACACAACCTCGGGCATCAAAATGAAGCTCTTGGCCGTGCACTCGCCTCAACGGATGAGAAGCTCCAACACATCATCGATGGACTCGCAAGGACACGCTCGCGCGAATCAAGCTCATCTCGGCACTCATCAAGTGAACCAAGTGCACCTCGCCGTCACGCTTCAAGGCATCGGGATGGACCCGTTCTTCAATCCATGAGCTCTTCACAAGCGGTACCATCTCCACGTCACGCCGCGACATCAAGCTATGATGGTGACCTCTCCGCAAGACCTCCAAGACATGAAGCAAACCGACCACAACCAAGGGCACTGGTGATTCAACAAGAGCAACCTCGCATAGACCACCACGGACATCGACGTCGACACGCTCCTTCAACAAAAAGTGAAACTTCCGAAGAGGACGAACAAGATCATCGTCGACGTGAAGCACTCGAAGATCCTCCAAGGCGTCATCATCGACATGAGCGTCCTCGTCGCCAACATAATGGTCATGACGAGCCTCCCTACACCAAGAAGAAGAGCGACCCATGGCGCATTCCCGGCCGTCCTCCTCGCCACATGGCGCAAGCTAATGCTCCTCGCCATCAACCACGACAAGAGCAAGAGCAAGCTCCCCAAGCGCGTCGTGAGGACCATCAACCTCCTCCTCGTCTGCATCCGCGACAAGAAAACGAGCACGCTCCCCAAGCTCGTCGTCAACAACAAGTTCCTCCACCAAACGAGGCACCTCAACAACCACGCGAGCATCGCAACAATCACCAAGCAAGACATGAGAGCTCGGATGATGATGACCGTCAAAATAATGGCAACCGACGCAACCGAACCGCAATGGAGAAGAAACTTTCGCAAGCTCAAATTCACCATGCCCAAGTTCACGGTTCCAATGAGGCCGAGGAATATCGCTCTGGGGGAGTCAAGGGCTTCAAAATCTTCGGCATGCACAATTATAGCAATGAGAAGATGATGGCCATGGCATCCCTCGAGTTTGATGAGTATGCCAACCTTTGGTGGGAACAAGTCCAACTCGCTCGCGAAGCAAAGAAGAGCATCATATCGCTACTTGGCAAGTTATGAAGGCTCATATGAGATCCCGCTTTGTTCCTTCACACTACACGCGTGACCTCTTCAACAAGCTTCAAAAGCTTAGTCAAGGGACAAAGACCGTGGAAGAGTACTTCAAGCAAATGGAGCTCAACATGATACGTGCCAACATTGAAGCGAGATGAGCAAACAATGGCACGCTTCCTCAATGGCTTGAACCATCCCATCAAACGCATCACCGAGTTCCAAAAGTACAACAACATGGTTGAGCTTGTGCACATCGCATCCAAGGCCGAGCGCCAAGTGCAAGAGGACATCAAGTACAACAAGCCAAAGACGTACTTCACCTACAAGCAAGCGTCAACCACTAATCCAACAACACCAAGTGGAAGCTCCCCAAGTACAACCAAGCTTCCCTTCAAGCCAACTATTCCCCAAGGAAAACAGCCCCCAAGTGGCAAACAAACACGGGATGATCAACCATTCAATGGTGAATGCTACAAGTGTGGAGGCAAAGGGCACAAGTCCAATGCATGTGGAAACAAAAAAAGTTTTGTTCATCCATGACAACGGCGATGAAGAATACTTGAGTGAAGAAGAGTTTGATGCAAGAGTCAAGGAAGCCATGGCAAGGCAACACTTGGAAGAGGACCAAGAACTTATGTGTGTGAGCATGACGCAAGTCCATCGCTTGTGGTCACAAGGGTCTTGACTACCCAAGCCAATGAAAATGAAGACCAACGCTCGAACATCTTCCAAACTCGTGCCGACATCAATGGGAAGTCCATCAAAGTTGTCATCGATGGAGGAAGTTGCCACAACCTCGCAAGCACGGAATTGTGTGAGAAACTCAACCTCACCCTTCACCCACATAGACACCCCTACCATATCCAATGGCTAAGTGACCAAGGATCCGTCAAGATCAAGCACACCGTCTCGGTGACGTTCTCCATTGGACACTACAAGGACACGGTGGAATGTGATGTGGTTCCAATGACGGTTTGTCACATGTTGCTCGAAAGACCGTGGCAATATGACAAGCGTGCTTTGCATAATGGTCACTCAAACACGTACACCTTCAAATGGCTTGATAAAACTTGTGTGTTGCAACCAATGACTCCTAGCCAAATAATTGCGGACAATGCAAAGGCTTTAGCGAGGGCGCAATACGCAAAAACACCTTGTCAGAAGAGTGGTGAGCGAGAGAACCACACCATAGTGAGTGAGCTACAAGCCAAACTCGAGGAAAAACTAAGAGTGTTCTTCTTGCCACCAAAAGTGAGATGAGAGAAGTGAGAACAACCCATCCATCTTGCACTCGTCCTCGTATGCAAGGGACTAGCAAGGAACTAATGACTTGACAAATATTCCTCCTTCTTTGATGGCTGTTTTGCAGAATTCCAAGATGTATTTCAAGAGCTTCCTCATGGCCTTCCTCCTCTTCGTGGAATCGAGCACCACGTATCGACCTCATACCCAAGCACCACTACAAACTGCCGTATCGCACAAACCGGAAGAGACAAAGGAGATCGAACGTCAAATCAACCAACTCTCCAAAGGTTTGATCCAAGTAAGCACTAGCCCAGCGGTTCCGTGATCCTAGTCCCGAAAACGGATGATACGTTGCGGTTATGCATGGACTGCCGTCCAATCAATGCTATCACCGTGCGTTATCGACATCCTATACCGCGTCTTGATGACATGCTTGATGAGTTATGTGGAGCCACTATATTTTCGAAAATTGATCTTCGTAGTGGCTACCATCAAATTCGCATGGCGGAAGGTGATGAGTGGAAAACCGCCTTCAAGACCAAGCTTGGTCTCTATGAATGGTTGGTTATGCCTTTTGGCTTATCCAATGCCCCATCTACCTTCATGCGCCTCATGAACCATATTTTGCGAACCCTCATTGGAAAGAGTGTAGTTGTTTATTTTGATGACATTCTTGTCTATAGCAAGTCACTAGAGGAGCATGTTACTCATGTTAAGGAGGTCTTACAAATCCTTCGTCATGAAAAGCTTTATGCTAACCTCCCCAAGTGCACTTTTGCAAGAGACAAGCTGATTTTCCTTGGTTTTGTTGTGTCTTCCAATGGCATTGAAGTTGATGTCTCAAAAGTCAAGGACATACGAGATTGGCCCACCCCTACAAATGTTAGTGAACTTCGTAGTTTTCATGGGTTGGTGGCTTTTCGTCGCTTTGTGAAAGATTTTTCCACAATTGCTTGCCCCTCAACGAATTGACCAAGAAGAATGTCACGTTCGATTGGGAAAAGCACAACAAAAGGCTTTGATGAGCTCAAAAGAGGCTCACCAAGCACCACTTCTTGCTTTACCGGATTTTACACAAAACCTTTGAGATTGAATGCGGCGCTAGTGGTATTGGCATTGGTGGCGTCCTTATGCAAAGTGGGCGTCCTATTGCTTACCATAGTGAGAAACTTGATGGCATGCCTCAATTATCCAATTTATGACAAAGAACTTTTGCCTTGGTTCGTGTTCTTCAAGTGTGGCAACACTATCTTTGGCCCAAAGAATTTATCATCCATTCCGACCATGAGTCGTTGAAGTATCTTAAGGGCCAAGCCAACTTGAGTAAAAGGCACGCAAAGTGGGTTGAGTTTATGGAGTCTTTTCCTTACATTGTCAAATACAAGAAGGGCAAAGAAAATGTGGTAGCGGACGCCTTGTCTCGCAAAAACACAAGCCTTCTTACACGACTCGAAGTCAATGTCTTGGGTCTTGAGGACATCAAATCTTTGTACGCGTCCGATTCTTTCTTTGGACCAATCTTTGCACAATGTTCAATAGACAAAGGGATTGACGATTTCTATTTGCACAAGGGTTTTCTTTTCAAACAAAACAAGCTTTGCATTCCGAAATCGTCTCTCCAACTTTTGCTTCTTCAAGAGTCCCATGGTGGAGGCCTTATGGGTCACTTTGGCCGTGACAAGACATATGACATGCTCTCCACTCACTACTTTTGGCCAAAGATGAAGCGCGACGTGGAGCGCCACGTTCAACGATGCACTACATGTATCCAAGCTAAGTCCAAGTCCAACCCCTTTGGTATTTATATGCCATTGCATATTCCTCATGCACCTTGGTCGGACATTAGCATGGACTTTGTGTTAGGCTTGCCTAGATCGAAACATGGTCATGATTCCATATTTGTAGTGGTGGATCGCTTTTCGAAAATGGCACATTTCATTCCGTGCCATAAGACCGATGATGCTTCACATGTGGCAAATTTGTTTTTCAGGGAAATAATTCGGCTACACGGCGTGCCAAGAACAATCGTCTCCGACCGCGACGTAAAATTCATGAGCTATACGAAGACCCTCATGGCCAAGCTCGGCATCAAGCTCCTCTTCTCGTCCGCCTCGCATCCTCAAACCGATGGACAAACCGAGGTCGTCAATCAAAGTCTTGGCACACTTCTCCGGGTGTTGATAAAGAAGAACCTTAAAGACTGGGAGGAATGCATTCCACACGCCGAGTTCGCCTACAACCGCGCCAAGCACTCCACCACCATGAGGAGCCCGTTCATGATCGTCTATGGCTTCGAGCCTCTCACCGCGCTCGATATCCTTCCACTTCCACTTCATGAACGTACCAATATGGATGTTGCCAAGCGTGCCCAAGCAATGATGAAACTCCATGACGACACACGAGCTACTATCGAGCAACAAGTCCTTCGCCAAGCATCAAGGCTAAACAAGACCAAGAAAGAGATGATCTTTGATGAGGGCGACCTTGTATGGATACACTTGAGTAAAGAGCGCTTCCCCAAGGAACGCGACTCCAAACTAAAGCCACGAGGCGATGGACCATTCAAGGTGCTAAAGAGGATCAACAACAACGCCTATGTGATCGATATACCAACATCGAAGTATCTTGTGAGCTCGACATTTAATGTCAAGGACCTCTCACCCTACCATGGCGAAGAGGACGTTCTGACGATTGAAGAGTCGAGGACGACTCTTTCCCAAGGGGGGGGAGCTGATGCAGCCCGTCCTACGACCGCTACTACATCTACTCCCACGAGCTACCCAAGCGGACCCATGACTCGCGCCCGAGCCAAACTCCTTCAAACTAAGGTGAACTCGCTCCTCTCCTTGTGTGACTTGACACACCTTGGATGGCTTGCTACTTCACACGCAAACTCATGCATCATCAGTGCAGAAGAAGCCACCGATCAGCCAGCATGGCGGTACTACGGTTGGGACGACCGCACTACCGCTCAAGCGTCCCTACCGCCTCCCCACCGCCACAGACGCCCACTCCACGCCTCGAAGCCAGCCGGTACTACGGTCCTGGCAACGGTACTACCGGTGGCTACTACCGCCCTCCTACCGCTCGCCACTGACGCCTCCGACGGAAGCCCCAGGCCCTCAAGCGGTACTACCGCTCTGGAAGCGGTACTACCGGTGACCACCGGTACTACCGGTTGCCGGACCGGTACTACCGGCCCTGCCAGACCCTGATCGCTTCAATTCGGCCCTGTGCCTTGTAACCCAACTTATAATTTATCTTTTCATTCCGAAACTACCCCTGTTATGTGGCTGGACTATATATAGCCCCCACCCTCTATTGTAAGCACTTAGACTTGGATAATAATAGATATTAAGAAAACCCCTTTGAGGACTTATATCTATTGGTCTCATGCTCCTGCCAAGGAGCACCGGATTATCCACCCCCCTCTTGAATCTTGCCTAGTGCGTTCAAGTTGTACAAGGCCTTGGGTTCTCGGTTTCTCGCCCCCAAGTCGTCAAGGTCTCACCAAGCACCTCATCCCCCGTTGTTGGCGTGGAGAGCGAGCTTCGCCCAACACCGATCCTAGGGATTATGTTGGACCGGTTGCCACCGGCGTGAGGAGTAGGCGTGTATCGTGTTTTGGTGTGTGTGTGTTCGTGGTTTTCATCGCCTTCCCCGATTTCATACCCGACCACCTCGCTTCCCCTCGTTCCTCGTGGAATTCGTGAAAGATCGGGCCAACCCCAGGGTTACCCCATAACAGGTTACCACCAGATTCGTATGAAATTGGGAGATGAATGGAAAACAGCATTTAAAACTAAGTTCCGTTTGTATGAGTGGTTAGTGATGCTGTTTGGTTGAACTAATGCACCCAACACTTTCATGAGATTCATGAATGAAGTTTTACGTGCTTTCATTGGACGTTTTGTGGTAGTCTACTTTGATGATATTCTGATTTATAGCAAATCTTTAGAGGATCATTTGGACCATTTACGTGTTGTTTTCAATGCTTTACGTGATGCATGTTTGTTTGGTAATCTTAAGAAGTGCACCTTTTGCACCAATCGAGTTGCGTTTCTTGGCTATGTTGTTACATCACAGAGTATTGAAGTGGATCCAGGCAAGATTGAAGCTATTGAGAATTGGCCGCAGCCCAAGACGGTCATACAAGTGAGTTTTCTTGGCCTCGCTGGTTTTTATAGGCGCTTTGTCAAAGACTTTGGATCAATTGTCGCGCCGCTGAATGAGCTTACCAAGAAGGATGTGCCCTTTGTTTGGGGCGATGCACAACAACAGGCCTTCGTCATATTGAAAGATAAGATAACACATGCTCCCTTACTCCAACTTCCTGATTTTACTAAGACTTTTCAGCTTGAATGTGATGCTAGTGGAATTGGTTTGGGAGGGGTGTTATTACAAGAGGGAAAACATGTTGCATATTTTAGTGAGAAATTGAGTGGGGCTAGTCTGAACTATTCTACTTATGATAAATAATTATATGCATTAGTTCGGACATTAGAAACTTGGCAACATTATCTATGGCCTAAAGAATTTGTTATACATTCTGATCATGAATCTTTGAAGCATATTCGTAGTCAAGCTAAGTTGAATCGTCGTCATGCAAAGTGGGTTGAGTTTATTGAGTCTTGTCCTTATGTTATCAAACATAAAAAGGGTAAAGATAATATTATTGCTGATGCTGTGTCGTGCCGTTATACTTTGTTATCTCAACTTGACTTTAAAATATTTGGATTGGAAACTATTAAGCAACAATATGTGCATGATGCTGAATTTAAAGATGTGTTGCAGAATTGTAGAGATGGTAGAACATGTAACAAGTTCGTCTTCAATGATGGATTTGTGTTCCGTGCTAAAAAACTATGCATTCCAGATAGTTCTGTTCGTCTTTTGTTGTTACAGTAGGCGCATGGAGGAGGATTGATGGGACACTTTGGTGTCAAGAAAACGGAGGATGTTCTTGGTGCACACTTCTTTTGTCCACGTATGCGTCGATATGTTGAGAGAGTTGTGGCATGCTGCACTACTTGTCAAAAAGCTAAGTCTCTCCTTAATCCACATGGTTTATATATGCCTCTTCATGTTCCTGGTGTTCCTTGGGAGGATAGTTTTATGGACTTTGTTTTGGGATTGCCACGTACACAGAAGGGGAGGGATAGTATTTTTGTTGTTGTGGATCGGTTTTCTAATATGGAACACTTTATTCCTTGTCATAAAACGGATGATGTTGCGCATATAGCTGATTTGTTCTTTCGTGAAATTGTTCGTTTACATGGTATGCGAAATATTATTGTTTCTGATCGTGATACTAAATTTCTTAGCCACTTTTGGAGATGTTTATGGGCTAAGTTGGGGACTAAATTGCTGTTTAGTACTACATGTCATCCCCAAACTGATGGACAAGCTGAAGTAGTAAATAGAACTTTGTGTACTATGTTGAGGGATGTTTTAAAGAAGAACTTAAAATTGTGGGAAGAGTGTTTACCTCATATAGAATTTGGTTATAATCGTTCGCTGCATTCTACCACAAAAATGTGACCATTTGAGATTGTGTATGGTTTTGTTCCTCGTGCACCTATTGATTTATTGCCTTTACCTTCTTCGGTGCAACATAATTTGGATGCTACACAAAGCGCTGAAATGATATTAAACTTGCATAAGACTACTAAAGATAACATAGAACACATGAATGCTAAGTATAAACTTGCTGGGGATAAAGGGAGAAAGCATGTTGTGTTTGATGTTGGAGATCTTGTTTGGTTACATTTGCGTAAAGATTGTTTTCCTGATTTACACAAGTCTAAGTTAATGTCGCGTGCTGCTGGTCCCTTTAAGGTGTTAGAGAAAATAAACGATAATGCATATAAACTTGAGTTGCCTGCAGACTTTGGTACGATTAGTCCTACGTTTAACATTGCAGATTTGAAGCCTTACTTTGGTGAGGAAGATTAGATTGCGTCGAGGGCGACTTCAATTCAAGAAGGGAAGCATGATGTGGACATCTCATATATTGATACAACCGTTGTACCTACAGCTACACACATACAAGGATTTATCACAAGATCTCGTGCCAAACAACTTAACTATCACGTACTTTCGTTTCTTGGAACTATTCCCAACATACATGAGAATATGATGCTGACTAAACAGATATATTTCTTACTCTTAAGAATGATGGACCAAGCATTGGAGCATGGCCATGCATGGAGATGGCAGCAAGCATGTGATGATCCAAGAGAAGGCCACGGATGAAGATTTCAGAACTTTGAGGCCACCATAATGAATAAAGAAGGCTTGGACGAAATATTCAAGATTAATACTTCACAAATTCGTCCATAGCTTAATATTTTGCTGCGACACCTTTATTTTGGGCCAGGCCCATGTAATTTTCGCAGGATTTTAAATAGCCACTTTTTAGAGTCCGTATTTGAGGAGAAAAGGACTTCTAGGGTTGGATTCGGCCACCACTTCTATGGCTGCTCAAAACCCCACCTTTTCCTCCTTAAATACTCCCCATAGCCGTCACCATAGACTTGTATTTTGTTTAGACATTAAGTTAGCCATCATAGCAACTTCGCCAAGGCTCGAGCATCGCAGAGGCCTCTTGTACTTCGCACCTATACAGGATCCCACCTTTTCAATAAAGCTTTCATCTTAATCCATAATATCTTGATTGCAATATTAGTTCTTACTTGTTCTCCATTTTAGGTAGGAATTAAGACCCTCGCTGGTCAGGCTGGTCATGTTCCCGCAGGATCGGTAACCTCCAGAAGATTGGCCTAGCGATTGCATTGGCGCTCGTGCTCGCACGTGTAGTCGGATCGTCAAGCCCGAACTCCACCAAATCGACTATCACCATCTCATCGAAAGATCATACACCTTTGCCCTATCACAAGTGGAGGATAGCAAAAGACTGGGAGCAACGAACTAAGAGAGCATAATGGCCATAATCATGCAGAGCAACAAAGCATTACTAATCAAAGCGTAGAGTGGTACTATAAGTCAAGGACTAGATGATCATAGAGGCTAATGGTGACTTGTGAGAGTCATAACATGGTGTGAGCATGTGCCAAGTCAACCCAAACAAACCTCAAAGGAGAATACCACAATACTATGCTTTTGCATGCTAAGACAACACATAATTTCTTCAAGGCACACTAAGCAATCCAATTGTTTGGAACAAGACATGCTACAGCAATAATTACTAAACATAAGGTCAAAACAACACCTAGCATGTCATGCTAAAGTCTAAGTCACAGTCAATGCAAGCTCCTCTTGCACTTTCAAGGAAGAACTTACTGCTCCTTTCCAACACCAAGCAACTTATTTGCAAAACAACACAGCGAGTCCAAACTACTTTATTCAAGCAAACTAAACAACTTAAGAAAAGCAAACGAAAACTAAGACGCTCCAAGAACAACACAACTTGTGCATGAAACAATAAAAACGAAGTGTCTAGACAGACCTGAGCTTTTTATTGATGTAGAAGGCATCCCCAAGCTTTGACGCTTGTACCTCTTGGATATTTCTTGGGGTGACACCAGGGTGGCATCCCCAAGCTTGAGCTTTTGTCCATTCTTCATCTCATTGCATCATTCTGTTTCTACATCTGAAATTTTTCCTTCATACAAAACTTCACACAATCATCATTAGAAACATTAGTGTATTCAAAAGATATTAGACCTCTGGCAAAGCTTTGGAACAACAAGGCTTTTCACTAAAAACACAAGATACTGTAGTAACTCCTTCAAAAAGCTCAATTCCCCAAAAGAGAACTCAAAAAGTAATCAATAAGAAGCAAATGCAAATAATGGCAGAAATCTGTCAAAACAGACCAGCAGGTAGAAACCGATTTTTTCGAACATCTTCTGTTCCTCAAATCAAAAAGTGTTGAACTAACAAAAGTTAGCTAACATACTGGGGGATTTATTCGTAAATTTCGAGCTTAATAAGAGTTACATAGACTCCTCACGAATGTTTATGGTGGAGGACATAAATCTGTTTCGGGACAGCAACTCCCCAAATCTTACTTTCCTCTCATTGGAGGTCATTCTTGGCACAAAAACCAAACAAAAAGGATAAGGAGAGGTCATTACTGAAGTAATAACTTCCAAGACTCAAGTAAACTCTTGGGTTATCTCCCAACAAGTACTTTTCTTTAACGCCTTTAAGTTAGGCACAGGAAGCAAGAAGAATCAAGTATTTTCAAATGAAGAAGCAACCTTCTTGTTCTTTCCTTTCTTACCTTTCTTCTTTTCTTTAGGGAAAATATGGTTGCTCCCTGGAGGAGCAAAATTCATAATGCATCTTCCCACATATATTACTGCTCCAAGGTGTTTCAGTAGGGATCTTCCAAGTGTAATATGTCCTTTGCCTACACATTCAATAACAAGATAATCAGTAGACACCATTTTCCCTGAGATTTTTGTAAACACACCTTTATCTATTCCAATGGGTAATAAAGTGGCATTGTTGGTAAGAGAGATTTCCTCTCCTCCTTCAGTAAGCCCCCAAAGACTCAAGGAATCATAAATATCTTTAGGCATGAGGCAAAATTCAGACATGATGTCACAGCGAGCATCAAAAAGTGTAGTTGATATGGGTTCCCTTATGGGATTGCCCTAGGGTGGCCCGATCTTCACGGATTTGAGGCGGGAAGTGATGTGGACATCCCTACTATTGATACAACCGTTGTACCTACAGCAACACACATACAAGGACCCATCACAAGATCTCGTGCCAAACAACTGAACTATCAGGTACTTTCGTTTCTTGGAACTATTCCTTACATACATGAGAATATGATGCTGCCTAAATCAGATATGTTTCTTACTCTTAGGAATGATGGACCAAGCATGGATGAGAGGGACAAGCATTGGAGCATGGCCATGCATGGTGATGGCAGCAAGCATGTGATGATCCAAGAGAAGGCCACGGATGAAGATTTCAGAACTTTGAGGCCACCATAATGAAGAAAGAAGGCTTGGACGAAATATTCAAGATCAATACTTTACGAATTCGTCCATAGCATAATATGGTGTGCGACACCTTTATTTTGGGCCAGGCCCATGTAATTTTCACGGATTTTAATTAGCCACTTTTTAGAGTCCGTATTTGAGGAAAAGGACTTTTAGGGTTGGATTCGGTCACCACTTCCATGGCTGGCGAAACCCCACCTTTCGCCTTAAATACGCCCCATAGCGAACCTTTAGACTCGGATTTTGTTTAGACATTAAGTTAGCCATAGTCGCAACCGCCAAGGCTCGGCGTCATGAGGCCTCTTGTACTTGCACCTATTCGTGATCCCACCTCTTTCAATAAAGCTTTCCTCTTAATCCGCAATATCTTGATTGCAATATTGGTTCTTACTTGTTCTCGATTTCGGTAGGAATTAAGACCCTCGGTCGGTGATCGTGTTCTCGCAGATCGGTAACCTCCGGAGATTGGCCTAGCGATTGCATTGGCGCTCGTGCTTCGCACGCGTGTAGGATCGTCAAGCCCGAACTCCACCAAATCGATTATCGCCATCTCATCGAAAGATCGGACACCTTTGCCCTATCAAGTGGTATCGAGCTCGGGTTTCTCGGTGAGATTTTCTTTATTTCGTAGATTAGATCTGTTTTACCTATAACCCACGAAAAAGCCAAAACACGTTAGAGTTTAGATCCATCCCATAACCAATCTCGCCTCGCATTATCTTTTCGGTTTTGCATTGTTGAATTTGTGTCTACATCGTCGTCGAGTTCTTTGGTCTTAGTGTCTCGTCCCTTAGAGTTTCGAGTTCGATCATACTAGTCACGCCACACTCGCCGATCACCGCCATATACCGCCACCATATTCCGCCATATATACCACCATAAACCCTAATACTCCGCCACCGCCTTCCTACCGCGACACGGATCCGATCAGTTTTTACTGGTGATGCAGTGCGAGTAGAGTTACTGTTTCCTCGTTATTTCTTTTGACTTTCCTTCTTTGCTGTTTCCGTGTTCAGCTAAAGTCCGTGTCGAGCTAAGAGTCCGGTCGTAAGTCCAGAAGGAGAGCAAAAAAAAAAAAAAAAAAAATTTTCTGGCTATACTATTTTTCGACCCCGGGGATCACTTTTCTCCATCGGCCGTTATAGCGATATTTTTTTGGCGCCTGCGCGCTTTCCGGAGCAAAATAAAAAAATTTTTGGGGGCTAACCTCTTTTTAGACCCGTAGATCAGTTCTAGACACTCGCCATCATAGTGATTTTACGCATCTCGGATCGCTTTCCGGTGCTATATCATCATCATTGCTTGTTGTGTCGCGTCGTGACATCGTTGGTGATCTAGGCTCGCGTCTCTAGTACGGTCTAGCCTAGGACCAAAGCATCCGTCGTTGAGCATTCTTTCAACTTTTGCATTCTTGTTTTGATAATTGCGACCCCTTTGCTAAGCCTTCCCGAGCTCCACGGATACTCTCCACGTGCGGTGTTTCGACTCCGTAATCGCTTGGTTCAATCTCCGGACCTTGATCCTCGTGGTTGCACATCGCCTTTTCCTGCTGTTTGGTAAGAACTTGTAAGAGCTTCAGATATTGCTTGACGGATTACGCGTGACTTCCACCATATTCCCTGTAGTATATACATGCTTTTAAGGACTAACCATGACAGATACTTCGCGGAACCCCGCCACCATGACGAAGAACTACATGCCCACTTCTCCGCTCACGGTCGTGGCGAAGACGTGGACACGCGCCTAGGGAGTTTGACACCAAGCTCACCAACGCCGTGGACAAGATCGATGGACTCGAGAAATCCTTCAACGCCAAGCTTGACGTTCGGTTCAAGGAGCTTGAACCGATTGCCCGCACGCCGGCACCCACACATGGTGCACGACGCATTCCGATCACGGCTCGGACGCTGGATGCGGCTACCGCCGCACCCGGCTCTGCTTCGACGTTCCTCGAGACTTCCGTGGTAGCTGCTGCGACATTGGGACGACGGCAGGTACTACTACGACCCGACGACGACGATGCATTTGACGAGGAGGTTGAACAACCTCCACAGTACCGCTGGTCGTCCCGACATTACTACCGCAACGCCGCCGATGCATCGATGATGATCATGTTGCAAAGCTTAAATTAAATATTCCATCTTTTGAGGGTAAATATAATCGATGCATATCTTACATGGGAGATGGAAGTAGAACAACGTTTGCATGCTTAAAATATCCCGAGAATATGCGTGTTAGTCTTTGCTACATGTGAATTTACTAAATTTGCTTCCCTTTGGTGGTCCGAGTATTGTCGTTTAAATCCTACTACTATTCCTAGTACTTGGACCTTTAAAACTGCTATGCGTGTTCGCTTTGTTCCTCCCACTTATCAACGTGATTTACTAAAGAATCGACACGCTTAGAGCAAGGGAAAAATTCTGTGAAGAGTATTATCGAATTGCAAGCGGGATGGTTAGGTGTGGTCTTGTAGAATCTAATGAACAAATGCTTGCGTTTCTTTGGTGGATTAAACAAGGACATTCAGACATATTAGATTATAAGGAATATAATTCTATCACTGTTTGTTTCATCTTGCTTGCAAAGTTGAGCGTGAAGTCTTGGATCGCCAAACACCATGGAGGAGGACTAATAATTCTGCAGTCGCACATCCACTTGGACATCCGACAATCGCGCCTCCTCGTGATTCGCCTCCACTACTACCACATCCAAGGCCACCACAAGATTTCCATGCTCCTCCACCATCATCCAATGCTCCTTTCGTAGTGCATCTTCTATGGCTTCCACGGTAAGACTAAGGATATACAATGCCGCAAGTCTTTGGGGTTTTGGTCATATTGAGAGACAGGCACAACACAACGTGTGATGATGGTGCGAGAAGATGGTGAATACGATTCATGAGTGACTTCGATGAAGATACACTAGCCCTTATTTCGCCGAGATGGAGACAATTCGATGATGATGACGAGCCAGAGGTAATGGGAGCCTGGCGATCAATACAAGAGTTTAATTACACAACGTGTGTTGAGTGTGCAATTGAGCAAATCGAGCAAGATCAACGCCACAACCTGTTCCAAACACGTGGTGTTGTCAAGGAAAGAGCTATCGGATCATCATTGATGGAGGAGTTGTAATAATCGGCCGGTGTTGACATGGTAGAGAAGCTTGCGCTTCAAGACAACGCCCACATTCATACTACATCCAATGGTTTGAGAGTTCTCGAAGATCAAGGTAACAAGAACGATGCAGCGTGCATTTTACTATTGGTACATATTCTGATTTTGTTGATTGTGATGTTGTACCTATGCAAGCTTGTTCTTTGTTACTTGGTAGACCATGGCAATTTGATAGAGAATCTGTTCATAATGGCAAAACTAACCACTATTCTCTTATGCATGATGGAAAGAAAATTGGTCTAAAACCTATGACTCCGAACAGATTTTAAAAGATGATCTTGCTAGAGCTAGTAGAGCTAAAGCGAGGAGAAAAATAAAAGTGAGAATCAGTTGCTGCAGATTTTATACCACCAAAGAACACTAAATCTGATTCTACACATGCTTTGAAATTCGTTTGAAGAGTCCATGTATGCTTGCAAATAAAATTGATATTGCTGAACTAGATGTAAACAATACTCAATGTTATGCAATTGTGCAAAGAGGTTTTGTTTTCATTTGAGGATATGCCTCCTTCTTTGCCACCCATTGCTAACCTTTTGAGAATATGAGGACGTATTTCCATTGAGTTGCCACGGGACTACCTCCTATTAGAGGAATTGAGCATCAAATTGATCTAATTCCTGGTGCCACGTTGCCCAACCGCGCCATATAGAACCAATCCAGAGGAGACAAAGGAGATACAACGCCAAATTCAGAACTACTCGAGAGATCATATTCGTGAGTCCCTTAGCCCTTTGTCTGTTCCTATTATTTTGGTGCCTAAGAAAGATGGTTCTTCGCGCATGTGTACTGATTGTAGAGCTATAAATAATATTACTATTCGATATCGTCATCCTATTCCACGTTTAGATGACATGCTTGATGAATTGAGTGGCTCTACCATGTTTTCTAAAGTTGATTTGCGTAGTGGTTACCACCAGATCGTATGAAATTAGGAGATGAATGGAAAACCGCATTTAAAACTAAGTTCGGTTTATACGAGTGGTTAGTAATGCCGTTTGGTTTAACTAATGCACCTAGCACTTTCATGAGATTAATGAACGAAGTTTTACGTGCTTTCATTGGACGTTTTGTGGTAGTCTACTTTGATGATATTCTGATTTATAGCAAATCTTTAGAGGAACATTTGGATCATTTACGTCTTGTTTTCAATGCTTTACGTGATGCACGCTTGTTTGGTAACCTTGAGAAGTGCACCTTTGCACCAATCGAGTTGCGTTTCTTGGCTATGTTGTTACATCACGGTATTGAAGTGGATCCGCCAAGATTGAAGCTATTGAGAATTGGCATGACCCAAGACGGTCACACAAGTGAGGAGTTTTCTTGGCCTCACTGGTTTTATAGGCGCTTTGTCAAAGACTTTGGATCAATTGCCTTCATTGAATGAGCTTACCAAGAAGGATGTGCCCTTTGTTTGGGCGATGCACAACAACAGGCCTTCGTCATATTGAAAGATAAGCTAACACATGCTCCCTTACTCCAACTTCCGATTTTACTAAGACTTTTGAGCTTGAATGTGATGCTAGTGGAATTGGTTTGGGAGGGTGTTATTACAAGAGGAAAACATTGCATATTTTAGTGAGAAATTGAGTGGGGCTAGTCTGAACTATTCTACTTATGATAAAGAATTATATGCGTTGGTTCGGACATTAGAAACTTGGCAACATTATCTATGGCCTAAGGAATTTGTTATTCATTCTGATCATGAATCTTTGAAGCATATTCGTAGTCAAGCTAAGTTGAATCATCGTCATGCAAAGTGGGTTGAATTTATTGAGTCTTTTCCTTATGTTATCAAACACAAAAAGGGTAAAGATAATATTATTGCTGATGCTTTGTCGCGCCGTTATGCTTTGTTATCTCAACTTGACTTCAAAATATTTGGATTGGAAACTATTAAGGAACAATATGTGCATGATGCTGAATTTAAAGATGTGTTGCAGAATTGTAGAGATGGTAGAACTTGGAACAAGTTCGTCTTCAATGATGGATTTGTGTTTCGTGCTAACAAACTATGCATTCCAGATAGCTCTGTTCGTCTTTTGTTATTACAGGATGCGCATGGAGGAGGATTGATGGGACACTTTGGTGTCAAGAAGACGGAGGATGTTCTTGCTGCACACTTCTTTTGGCCACGCGTGTCGTCGAGATGTTGAGAGATTTGTGGCACGCACTACTTGTCAAAAAGCTAAGTCTCGCCTTAATCCACATGGTTTATATATGCCTCTTCCTGTTCCTAGTGTTCCTTGGGAGGATATTTCTATGGACTTTGTTTTGGGATTGCCACGAACACGAAGGGAGGATAGTATTTTGTTGTTGTGGATCGGTTCTCTAAGATGGCACACTTTATTCCTTGTCATAAAAGCGGATGATGCTGCGCATATTGCTGATTTGTTCTTCGTGAAATTGTTCGTTTGCATGGTGTGCCAAATACTATTGTCTCGATCGTGATACTAAATTTCTTAGCCACTTTTGGAGATGTTTATGGGCTAAGTTGGGGACTAAATTGCTCTTTAGTACTACATGTCATCCACAAACCGATGGTCAAACCGAAGTAGTAAATAGAACTTTGTCTACTATGTTACGGGCTGTTTTAAAGAAGAACTTAAAATTGTGGGAAGAGTGTTTACCTCATATAGAATTTGCTTATAATCGTTCTTTGCATTCTACCACAAAGATGTGCCCATTTGAGATTGTGTATGGTTTTGTTCCTCGTGCACCTATTGATTTATTGCCTTTACCTTCTTGATTGCAACATAATTTGGATGCTACACAACGCGCTGAAATGATATTAAACTTGCATAAGACTACTAAAGATAACATTGAACACATGAATGCTAAGTATAAACTTGTTTGGGGATAAAGGAGAAAGCATGTTGTGTTTGATGTTGGCGATCTTGTTTGGTTACATTTGCGTAAAGATCGTTTTCCTGATTTACAAGTCTAAGTTAATGCCACGTCTTCTGGTCCCTTTAAGGTGTTAGAGAAAATCAATGATAATGCATATAAACTTGAGTTACTGCAGACTTTGGTACGGTTAGTCCTACATTTAACATTGCAGATTTGAAGCCTTACTTTGGTGAGGAAGATGAGATTGCGTCGAGGACGACTTCAATTCAAGAAGGGGAGCATGATGTGGACATCCCTACTATTGATACAACCGTTGTACCTACAGAACACACATACAAGGACCCATCACAAGATCTCGTACAAACAACCTGAACTATCGTGTACTTTCGTTTCTTGGAACTATTCCTTACATACATGAGAATATGATGCTGCCTAAATCAGATATGTTTCTTACTCTTAGGAATGATGGACCAAGCATGGATGAGAGGGACAAGCATTGGAGTATGGCCATGCATGGTGATGGCGAGAAGCATGTGATGATCCAAGAGAAGGCCACGGATGAAGATTTCAGAACTTTGAGGCCACCATAATGAAGAAAGAAGGCTTGGACGAAATATTCAAGATCAATACTTCGAATTCGTCCATAGCATAATATGGTGCTGCGACACCTTTATTTTGGGCCAGGCCCATGTAATTTTCAGGATTTTAATTAGCCACTTTTAGAGTCCGTATTTGAGGAAAAGGACTTTTAGGGTTGGATTCGGTCACCACTTCCATGGCTGGCGAAACCCCACCTTTTCGCCTTATACATCGCCTAGCCGAACCTTTAGACTCGGATTTTGTTTAGACATTAAGTTAGCCATAGTCGCAACCGCCAAGGCTCGGCGTCAGAGGCCTCTTGTACTTCGCACCTATTCAGGATCCCACCTCTTTCAATAAAGCTTTCCTCTTAATCCGCAATATCTTGATTGCAATATTGGTTCTTACTTGTTCTCGATTTCAGGTAGGAATTAAGACCCTCGCTGGTCAGGCTGATCGTGTTCTCGCAGGATCGGTAACCTCCAGGAGATTGGCCTAGCGATTGCATTGGCGCTCGTGCTCGCACGTGTAGTCGGATCGTCAAGCCCGAACTCCACCAAATCGATTATCGCCATCTCATCGAAAGATCGGACACCTTTGCCCTATCAGGAAGTGAGGGAAAACCTGATGAACACGATGAACGCAACACAAACGCAAGGTAAAGATACAAACGCACGCAAACACAACCCAATTCGATTTGCTCCCGTTGGTTTGAACAACCAGTCCAATAGAATCCTCGGTGGGAGACTGTTAGGTACAATCACCAAAGGAGAGATCGGCAAGCGGATGATAGAATCCAAATCAAAGGAGAGAGTAGAAACCAAGTAGAATCCCAAAGGGGAGAGACCTAGCACTACTAGAATCCTTGATGAGGAGAGACCAAACACTTGAGGAGGGTCTTGACGACTTGGAGACGAACACCGAACTCCAAGGCCTTGTACAACTCATAGATTAACTATAGAGAGGGGTTCCCATATAGGGTTACACACAAGCCTTCATTCATCATCAACTCCAACTAGATCTAAGCCATAGAGGGGCTATTTATAGTACTAGGGGCAAAGGGGTAGGTGGGAGCGAATATTCTGGGCATCAAACCCTTTACAACACGCAGACTGGTAGTTCCGGCGTTAGGTCTGGCGCGCCGAGGCTGGTGCCGATATTTCCGAAGGTCACAGATATTTCCGGTCATCAACCGAAAGGGCTCTATGTAAGCGATTTCATGAGGGACGTCATTCGCCGTTGTCTTAGGAAGTTCCGATGGTTCGATTCATGCCGAAAGTTCCGGCGGGGCTTCCGGTGGCGCCGGACCTGGCACCGGAAATCTTCTTCCGCCTTCTTTTCCACGCCTCTTGCTTGGGGTTCTTGGTTCCTGGGGTCTTCTTGTCATCTCCTCTTGGTGCCATGGTCAAGGGCCTGGGAATAGCATTGGTACTTGTTTCAAGTAGGATCCCATCCACATGATAACCAAAGGAGGGCGAGATATGGAATGAGTTCACCTTTGTGGGTATGGTTGATGTAGCATGATGTGGACCAATGGTGAATGCCATGTTTTGGGCTGCATCATCTCCCCCCGCTTGAAAACGAGTCGACCTCGACGAAGTTCCATCATCATCTAGGGAGGTAGGTGTACACATGGTTTTGAGCTTGTATGTTGTTGGATCTCCGATGTCGTAGCCTTGTTCAAATTGGTTGAAGATCTTGAAGTTGAGCTTGTCATCAAAGTGTGGTTGGAGATCTTGTAGCGTGTTCCTTGTAGGTGGTGGGTGAGTATGTGTACCCTGCAAAACTGACAACAAGGAGAAAGAGTTGTATGATGGATTGTTAGTATGGGTCACACTCAAATCACTCTTTTCACGTTTGGTGGCATGTGACGTGGCACTCATGATTTTTCCACTCATTTGAGGCTTGTGGCTCTCACTCACGTGTTGGTGGGTCACTCTCTCACCACTCATCTCACAAGGATCCTTAGCTTGCTTTATCTTGGGCAACGCCGTCATGTTGGAAGCGATAATTTGGCTTGGCGTCATAGGTTGGAGAATAAACGTCTTGTCATTCATTTTAAAGGAGTATTGGTTGGAGGTACCATCATGTAGGGCGTCCTTGTCGTATTGCCATGGTCTTCCAAGGAGCATGTGATACACGGTCATTGGCAGGACATCACACTCGAGGGTGTCTTGATATGGACCAATCTTGAAGGAGACGTTGACCTTGTTTTTGATTTGAATGGTGCCATTGTCATCAAGCCACTTGACATGATAGGGATGAGGGTGCTCTATGTATGGTAACTTGAGTTTCTCACAAAGATCGATGCTCGCAAGGTTGTGACAACTTCCTCCATCAATGATAACTTTTATGGACTTGCCATCAATTCCGGCTCGGGTTTGGAAGATGTTGAGGCGTTGGTCCTCTCTAGGGATGGAGTTGGTCGTCAAGACTTGGGCGATGACAAGTGAGGGGCTTGGATCATGTTCACATATAAGCGTGTCCTCATCTTGCATTGCGGCATCCTTTGTGATAGCGGCTTGAGTCAAAGCTTCATATTCATCTTCGCTCACAGAGTATGTTGCACCGTTCTCATCCGTTAGCATGACTCTTGTGTTGATGCGCTCATAAGACTTGTGGCCCTTTCCTCCACACTTGTAGCAAACTATTTGACTTTCCGTTTGTTATGGGGAAAACCCCTTGGGGTGGCCCGATCCTTCACGAATCTCCGCGGGGATCGAGGGAAAAGCGGTGGAGGGGAAGACGGGACGAAATCCACGAACACACGCACACTAAGATCTCGATGAACTCACGCACACAAATCAGGATACACGCCGATAACTCACGCCGGTGGCAACCGGTCCAACATAATCTCTAGGATCGGTGTTGGGCGAAGCTCTCTCTCCATGACCAACAACGGGGGACGAGGTGCTTGGTGAGATCTTGACGACTTGGGGGCGAGAAACCGAGAACCCAAGGCCTTGTACAACTTGAACGCACTAGGCAAGATCCAAGAGGTTGTGGATAATAGGGTGCCCCTTGGTAGGAGCATGAGACCAATAGATGAAAGATCCTCAAAGGGGTGTCCTCAATCTATTATTATCCAAGTCTAGGGTTTACAATGGAGGGTAGGGGCTATATATAGGCCAGCCACATAAACAAGGGTAGTTTAGGAACGAAATGGGAAAATATAGAGAGGGGTACAGGGCGCTGGGCCAAACTGATGCGATCCGGTTCAGTCAAGACCGGTAGTACCGGTCGGGCATCCGGTAGTACCGGTCGCAACCGGTAGTACCGCTCTGGTGGCGGTACTCACTGGCGGTCTGGAGCTTCCGAGTCGCCAGATGTCGAAGCAGGAGAGGGCGGTAGTACCGCCCACCGGTAGTATCGCAGGCGTCTGGGCCTTGGTTGGGTTCCTCCTGGATCGTCCGGTAGCTAGGGCCGGTTGTGCCGCTTGAACCGGTAGTACCGGCCGTAGGGTCCGGTAGTACCGCTGGAGTCTGACGGCGATTGGTCGCTTCCGCTCCGGTTTCTCCGTTCCATGGGTCCTTCTCTTCGTACCTGATGATGCACAGTGTATGCGTATGAAGTAGGAAGCCATCCAGGGGCGTATCAAAATCACACAAGGAAAGGAGCGAGTTAACCTTGGCTTGTAGGAGCTTGGCTCGGGCGCGAGTCATTGGTCCACTAGGAGGGCTAGGTGTTGTAGATGGAGGTGCGTCCGTAGGACGGGCTGCATCAGCTCCCCCCCCTTGGGGAAGAGTCGTCCTCGACTCTTCAACCTTCTCAACTTCATCTTCGCCATGGTAGGGTGAGGGTCCTTGACATTGAATGTCGGGCTCACAAGATACTTGGATGTTGGGATATCGATGATGTAGGCGTTGTTGTTGATCCTCTTTAGTACTTTGAACGGTCCATCACCTCTTGGCTTGAGTTTGGAGTCACGGTACTTGGGGAAGCGGTCTTTACTCAAGTGTATCCACACAAGGTCGCCTTCTTCGAAGATCATCTCTTTCTTGTTCTTGTTTAGCCTTGATGCTTGGCGAAGGACTTGTTTCTCGATCGTAGATCTTGTGTCTTCATGGAGTTTCTTCATTGTTTGGGCACGCTTTACAACGTCCATATTGGCACGTTCATGAAGCAGAAGTGGGAGGATATCGAGCGCGGTGAGGGGCTCGAAGCCATAGACGATCATGAACGGGCTCCTCATGGTGGTGGAGTGCTTGGCGCGGTTGTAGGAGAACTCGGCGTGTGGAATACATTCCTCCCAATCTTTAAGATTTTTCTTTATCAACACACGTAGGAGTGTGCCAAGGCTTCGATTGACGACCTCGGTTTGTCCATCGGTTTGAGGATGCGAGGCGGACGAGAAGAGGAGCTTGATGCCGAGCTTGGCCATGAGAGTCTTCCAGAAGTAGCTCATGAATTTGACGTCGCGGTCGGAGACGATTGTTCTTGGTACACCCTGTAGCCGAATTATTTCCCTGAAAAACAAACTTGCTACATGTGAAGCATCATCGGTCTTATGGCACGGAATGAAGTATGCCATTTTGGAAAAACGATCCACTACCACGAATATAGAATCATGTCCATGTTTAGATCTAGGCAATCCTAACACGAAGTCCATGCTAATGTCCGACCAAGGTGCATGAGGAATAGGTAATGGCATATAAAGACCAAAGGGTTTAGACTTAGACTTAGCTTGGATACATGTAGTGCATCGTTGGACGTGGCGCTCCACGTCGCGCTTCATCTTTGGCCAAAAGTAGTGAGTGGATAGCATGTCATATGTCTTGTCACGGCCAAAGTGACCCATAAGGCCTCCACCATGGGACTCTTGAAGAAGCAAAATTTGGAGAGACGACTTCGGAATGCAAAGCTTGTTTTGTTTGAAAAGAAAACCCTTATGCAAATAGAAATCATCAATCCCTTTATCTATTGAACATCTTGCAAAAATTGGTCCAAAGAAAGGGCTTGACGCCAGACAAAGATTTGATGTCATCAAGACCCAAGACATTTACTTGAGTCGCAGAAGAAGGTTTGTGTTTTTGCGAGACAAAGCGTCCGCTACAACATTTTCTTTGCCCTTCTTGTACTTGACAATGTAAGGAAAAGACTCCATGAACTCAACCCATTTGGCGTGCCTTTTACTCAAATTGGCTTGGCCCTTAAGATACTTCAACGACTCATGGTCGGAATGGATGATAAATTCTTTGGGCCAAAGATAGTGTTGCCACACTTGAAGGACACGAACCAAGGCAAAAAGCTCTTTGTCATAAATGGGATAGTTTAGGCGTGCGCCATCAAGTTTCTCACTATGGTATGCAATAGGACGCCCATTTTGCATAAGGACGCCTCCAATGCCAATTCCACTAGCGTCACATTCAATATCAAAGGTTTTTGTGAAATCCGGTAATGCCAGAAGTGGTGCTTCGGTGAGCCTCTTTTTGAGCTCATTAAAAGCCTTTTGTTGTGCTTTTCCCCAAACGAACGTGACATTTTTCTTGGTCAATTCGTTGAGGGGGAAAGCAATGGTAGAAAATTCTTTCACAAAGCGACGATAAAAGCCAGCCAACCCATGAAAACTACGAAGTTCACTAACTTGGTCGGTATGGGCCAATCTCGTACGTCCTTAACTTTTGAGACATCAACTTCAATGGCATTAGAAGACACAACAAAACCAAGGAAAATGAGTTTGTCTTTTGCAAAAGTGCACTTTGGGAGATTAGCATAAATCTTTTCATGACGAAGGATTTGAAGGACCTCCTTAACATGAGTAACATGCTCCTCTAGTGACTTGCTATAGACAAGGATGTCAACAAAGTAAACAACGACACTCTTTCCAATGAGAGATCTCAAAATATGGTTCATGAGGCGCATGAAGGTAGATGGGGCATTTGATAAGCCAAAAGGCATAACCAACCATTCATAGAGACCAAGCTTGGTCCTGAAGGCGGTTTTCCACTCATCACCTTCGGCCATGCGAATTTGATGGTAACCACTACGAAGATCAATTTTCGAAAATATAGTGGCTCCACATAACTCATCAAGCATGTCATCAAGGCGTGGTATAGGATGTCGATAACGTACGGTGATAGCATTGATTGGACGGCAGTCCATGCATAACCACAACGTATCATCCGTTTTTGGAACTAGAATCACGAGGACCACGCTTGGGCTAGTGCTTACTTGAATCAAACCTTTGGAGACGAGTTGGTTGATTTGTTGTTCTATCTCCTTCGTCTCCTCTGGGTTCGTGCGATACGCGGCGTGGTTTGGTAGTGGGGCGCCGGGTATGAGGTCGATGCGGTGCTCGATTCCACGAAGAGGAGGTAGTCCATGAGGAAGCTCTTCGGGGAATACATCTTGAAATTCCTGCAAGATAGCCATCAAAGAAGGAGGAACAGTTGTCAAATGATGCAGCCCGTCCTACGACCGCTACTACATCTACTCCTACGAGCTCCCCAAGTGGACCCATGACTCACGCCCGAGCCAAACTCCTTCAAGCTAAGGTGAACTCGCTCTTCTCCTTGTGTGACTTCGATACACCCTTGGATGGCCTGCTACTTCATACGCATACCTTGTGCATCATCAGGTACGAAGAGAAGGACCCACAGAACGGAGGAGCACCTGCGGAAGAGACCAAATGCTCTCTGTCGCCAGCGGTACTACCGGACCTGGCGACCGGTACTACCGCCCGACGGCACTACCGCCCTCTGCTTCCGCCACCAATAGACGCGACACAGAGCCAAATACTCTCATCCTTTGGTACTACCGGCCCAGACCGGTATCACCGGACGGCATTACCGCCTCACCGCCAACAGAAGACTCAGTGAAGTCCCAGTCGACAAGCGGTACTACGGGCTAGGAAGCGGTACTACTGACCGTGTACACGGACGAGCTGGACCGGTACTACCGGACGAGACAGAACCTGATCGTGTTAAGTCGGCCCAGCGCCTTGTAACCCTCTCTATATTTCGCTATTTGTTCCCAAAATACCCCTGTTTATGTGGTTGGCCTATATATATCCCCCACCCTCCATTGTAAACCCTAGACTTGGATAATAATAGATTAAGGAAACCCTTTGAGGAACTTACATCTATTGGTCTCATGCTCCTACCAAGGAGCACCCTATTATCCACCCTCCTCTTGGATCTTGCCTAGTGCGTTTAAGTTGTACAAGGCCTTGGGTTCTCGGTTTCTCGCCCCCAAGTCGTCAAGATCCCACCAAGCACCTCGTCCCCCGTTGTTGGCGTGGAGAGAGAGCTTCGCCCAACACCGATCCTAGAGATTATGTTGGACCGGTTGCCACCGGCGTGAGTTATCGGCGTGTATCATGTTTTGTGTGCATGAGTTCATCGGGTTCTTCGTGTGCGTGTGTTTGAGGATTTCATCCCCTTTCCCCCTTCCACCGCTTTACCCTCGATTCCCGCGGAGATTCGTGAAAGATCGGGCCACCCCAAGGGGTTATCCCATAACATCTTGGTATCAAGAGCAAGGTTGATCACGAATTTCCCCCCAATTTTTCTTTATCCCCCTTAAAATCGAAAATCCCACCAAAAAGAGCCCCAATTTGCCTTCGGATCGATCTTTGGATTTGGTGAGTTTTTCGTGGTTTTGTTCCATAGATCGGTTGCTTTTGGAGTCGATCTATAACCCCTGTTGTTCCTAGCCCAGCCTTTCGGTCAGATTTCCCACGAATTTGAGTTTTGGTCCACGAATTTTGGATCTCGTTCACATTACGTGACCCAGCGGCACTACCACCGGATCAAAGGTACCCTACCGCCAAGCGCAGTACTACCTACGTATAGCCTTCCTTCTTGTCTTGACTCCTCAACTTTGTTGGCAAACTTTCCATCTTCAATTTTGTTCGTGTTTGACCAGCGGTACTATCGGCCGGATCAAAGCGTACTACCGCACGTACCGGAACCAATCTTACCCACTTCCTTCTTTTTTTTGGCTTGTTTTTTGTCTTCAACTTTGTTGGCTAACTTTCCATCTTCAATCAATTTAACACAAGCTTCCGCATCAAAGTCACCCGCGCTCATCGACACCGCGACACTCGAACATCATCCCCCACCAACAGTTGCAAGTCGTCAACAATACCAAAGGTATAACTTGCGCCCCTTTGACAGCCCCATATCTTCCTTTGTCTGTATCTATCCTATGAGAGCAACTCATTTTGTGTTTGTCTAAGCATTGTGCACTTGCCTTTGGAAAGTGAGAGTGTGAGGCCAAATACAAAAGCTAACATAGGAGCAAAGAAAGGGAGAAAAAGAAAAAGAATCAAAAAAAAAGAGAAAAAGATACATAGTCTCCCAATACAAAGAGAATACCAAGCTTGTAAGCCAAGAAAGAGAGAAGAAAGAGCGCACCAAGGCAAGTGCACAAATCTATTGCTTATCCTCTTTTGGCAAATGAGTTGTGGTCTCTCCTTGAGTTGGCACGACAACCGAGCGTAGTCTTCGTTAGGACCTTTTGTGCTCATTTTCATAGTCGTGCTAACCCCGTTTTTCTCCACGTGTGCGTTTTCCGTGTTTTTGTAGATCGTATCCTTTTTCTTTTGATCTTTGGTTATTTACCACGTAGAACAATAACCTTTTGCTTGGATCGTTTCGTTTGGTTTTCCACAATCCTAACCTTCCACCAAAAGCTTTTGAGCGTTGTAGCATATTTGTGTGAGTTTCTTGCCATTTCACTTTGCACGATGTTTGCTCATTTGTGTGGCAATTGGTTTGATATAATCTCCAAGGTGAGGTAAAAGGCTAACTCTACGCACCCTTATTCTCCATATACAACCATTGTTGGCTTTGCATCATGGACAGGAATGGAGAGCCGTCCCAACCACCACAACCTCCGGAGGACGACACACAATTCATGACAAGATGGGACCATTGGAAGGTCCGAGGAGAATTCAACTACCGTTGTGAAGCTCTTGAGCGGCGCCAAGATGAACAATTTGGCGAGGCCCGTGTGGAATTCAAGAACATCGACAACCTCTTCGAAGAAGTCCGTGGCCAAATGCATGCCATGCAACACAACCTCAGTCATCAAAATGAAGCTCTTGGTCGTGCACTCGCCTCAATGGATGAGAAGCTTCAACGCCTCATTGATGGACTAGCAAGGCCACGCTCGTGCGAATCAAGCTCATCTCGGCACTCCTCAAGTGAATCAAGTGCACCTCGCCATCACGCTTCAAGGCACCGGGATGGACCCGTTCTTCAATCCATGAGCTCTTCTCAAGCGGTACCATCTCCGCGACACGCCGCAACGTCAAGCTATTATGGTGACCTCTCCGCAAGACCTCCAAGACGTGAAGCGAACCGGCCTCAACCAAGGGCACTTGTGATTCAGCAAGAGCAACCTCACATGGACCACCAAGCCCATCGACGTCGACATGTTCTTTCAACAACAAGTGAAGCATCCGAAGAGGACGTACAAGATCACCGTCGACGTGAAGCACTCGAAGATCCTCCAAGGCGTCATCATTGACATGATCGTCCACGTCGGCAACATGATGGTCATGACGAGCCTCCCTTACACCAAGAAGAATAAGAGCAGCCCATTGCGCATGCGGCTCGACGTCCTCCTCGCCACATGGCGCAAGCCAATGCTCCTCGGCATCAACCACGGCAAGAACAAGAGCAAGCTCAACAAGCTCGTCGTGAGGATGCACAACCTCCTCCTCGTCCTCAACCGCACCAACAAAACGAGCAAGCTCCCCAAGCTCATCGTCAAAACCAAGTTCCACCACCAAGCGCGGCACCTCAACAACCGCAAGAGCAACGCAACCATCACCAAGCAAGACATGAGAGCTCGGATGATGATGATGACCGCCCAAATCATGGCAACCGCCGCAACCGGAACCGCAATGGAGAAAAAACTTCCGGCAAGCTCAAATTCACCATGCCCAAGTTCACCGGTTCCAATGAACCCGAGGAATTTCTCTCGTGGGAACTCAAGGTCGACAAGATCTTCCGCATACACAACTATAGCAATGAGAAGATGATAGCCATGGCATCCCTCGAGTTTGATGAGTATGCCAACCTTTGGTGGGAACAAGTCCAACTCGCTCGAGAAGCAAAATAAGAGCCTCCAATCTCAACTTGGAAAGATATGAAGGCTCATATGAGATCCCGCTTTGTTCCTTCACACTACACGCGTGACCTCTTCAACAAGCTTCAAACGCTTAGTCAAGGGACAAAGACCGTGGAAGAGTACTTCAAGCAAATGGAGCTCAACATGATCCGTGCCAACATTGAAGAGCGAGATGAACAAACTATGGCACGCTTCCTCAATGGCTTGAACCATCCCATCAAGCGCATCACCGAGTTCCAAAAATACAACAACATGGTTGAGCTTGTGCACATCGTATCAAAGGCCGAGCGTCAAGTGCAAGAGGACATCAAGTACAACAAGCCAAATACGTACTTCACCTACAAGCAAGCACCAACCACTACTCCAACAACACCAAGTGGAAGCTCCTCAAGTACCACCAAGCTTCCCTTCAAGCCAACTCTCCCTCAAGGAAAACAACCCCCAAGTGGCAAAAACACAAGAGATGATCAACCATTCAATGGTGAATGCTACAAGTGTGGAGGCAAAGGACACAAGTCGGCCGCATGTGGAAACAAGAAAGTTTTGTTCATCCATGACAACGGCGATGAAGAATACTTGAGTGAAGAAGAGTTTGATGCAAGGGTCAAGGAAGCCATGGCAAGGCAACATTTGGAAGAGGACCAAGAACTTCTTGTGTGTGAGCATGACGCAAGTCCATCGCTTGTGGTCACAAGGGTCTTAACTACCCAAGGCAATGAGAATGAAGACCAACGCTCGAACATCTTCCAAACTTGTGCCGGCATCAATGGGAAGTCCATCAAAGTTGTCATCGATGGAGGGAGTTGCCACAATCTTGCAAGCACGGAATTGTGTGAGAAACTCAACCTCACCCTCCATCCGCATAAACACCCCTACCATATCCAATGGCTAAGTGACCAAGGATCCGTCAAGATCAAGCACACCGTCTCGGTAACGTTCTCAATTGGGCCCTACAAGGACACGGTGGAATGTGACGTGGTCCCAATGACGGTTTGCCATATGTTGCTCGGAAGGCCGTGGCAATATGACAAGCGTGCCTTGCATGATGGTCACTCAAACACTTATACCTTCCAATGGCTTGATAAAACTTGTGTGTTGCAAGCAATGACTCCTAGCCAAATAATTGCAGACAATGCAAAGGCTTTAGCGAGGGCGCAATGCACAAAAACACCTTGTGAGAAGAGTGGTGAGCGAGAGAACCACACCATAGTGAGTGAGAGCTACAAGCCAAACTCGAGTGGAAAAACTAAGAGTGTTCTTCTTGCCACCAAAAGTGAGATGAGAGAAGTGCGGAACAACCCATCCATCTTGCACTATGTCCTTGTATGCAAGGGACTAGCGCAAGGAACTAACGACTTGACAAATTTTCTGATGGAGGGGTTAACCTTTTGGGTGCCCGATCTTCACGGATCTCGTGGTCAAATCGATGGGAAAGCGAGGGGAAAGGGAGAAGGTAGCGGAAGCGAACACACACCTCGCGAAGAACACGATGAACACACGCAAAACTCACACGATACAAGGCCGATTGCTCCCGAACGGCGGCCACCGGTCCGATAGAATCCTCGCAAGGAAAGATCGGTCAACGTGCTCCCTCAAATCCACATCGGAGAGGGAAGAACACCTTGAGGAGGGTCTTGACGACTTGGGGGCGAGAAAACGAGAACCCAAGGCCTTGTTCAACGATGGATGCGTGATGCAAAGTCCAATCGAGGTTGGTGACGATAGTCGGTCCCCTTGGTAAAGGGGATGAGGCAAAACTAGAGATTCCACAATGGGGGTTTTCTTTAGTCTATCATCTATGCCTAAGGGTTACATGAGGGGTGGGGGCTCTATTTATAGGCCAACCACATAAACAAGGGTAGTTAGGGAATAAACTAGGCGAATAGGTAAGTAGAGGGGGATACAAGGGCTGTGGCCCAACTAGTGCACACAGGCACTGCCAGGAGCGGTAGTACCGGACTTGGGACCGGTAGTACCGCTTGGTCCGGTAGTACCGCTCTGGGACCGGTAGTACCGCTTGCGGTCCTGGAGCTTCAGCTGGAGCCGTCAGTGGGGAGCGGTAGTACCGCTGACCGGTAGTACCGGGTCCAGATCCGGTAGTACCGCCGGAGACAGAGAGTATTTGGCTTCTATTGGCGTCATCCGTTGGTGGCGGTAGCAGGGGGCGGTAGTACTGCTTTGGCCTCGGCTGTGTCTGGTAGTACCATTGGCGAGAGAGCATTTGGCGATCTGTCTTCTTTCGCCTCCTCTTCCAAGCCTCCGTCTTGTCGGGCTTGATGTTCCGGGCTTCCTCCCTTGCCTCCGTACTTGTCAATGTGAACCTATCATGCATATGTGACGGAGTATGAAGTAGCATGCCATTCAATAGGGAAGGAAGGGGGCTCACATAGAGGAACGGATTCACCTTTGGAGTCCATGACGACTTGGTGTAAGTTGGAGACCAAGATGTGGCAACGACCGTAGGTCGGGCTACATCAGCTCCCCCCCTTCAAAAAGAGTCGTCCTCGACTCTACATGCTCATCACAAAGTAGAAGCGGTCGAGAGACCTTCTTGATCCTGGGGTTCACCATATAGTCGTCCTCGGGAAGATTGACTTGACAACACTTCAATGTTCCTTCACCTTCCTTGAAGCCTACAAAGCTCACAACAAAAGCGAAGCAACACTCAAAGCGTAGCCAATTCATGAAGATTATAGCATGAGTCCTCAAGTAGAAGGAAGTCACCTTAGCTTGTAAAGATAGCTCGATGAAGGGTAGCCATAGGTAACTCTCTTCGGTTCTTCTTGTCAACATATAGTCCATAGAGGTTGGCGTGTATGCATTTGTACCTTCATACAACAAAGACCAAGCAACATATGTTTGTGTGTGATAGAGGAGCATGTCATTTTTGGCATGTCCATTCTTGTTCACAACACGATTAGCACAACTCGAGTATAGCAAACGGGATGCATATGCAAGGTCAATGTGCATGGAAATCGTTTGAACATCATCCAAATGTGGAAACTCAAAAACTCCATATAACATAGGAGTGGGGCATTCAAAGCATTGGATCCAAATTTCAAACAACATCTTTGATGCAAGACTAGGAGAATTTAGTAAAAACACACAAGGAAGCATATCCAAAACAAAAGTATTATGTTTGCAAACAAACCAAATGAAAGAGCAAGTGGTCCTTATGTTTGTTGCAACAACAAGACGAGATTCTTGGAAGTTTTCATGAAAATACATGCTCTTAATGGAATTGCGGTTGCACACAAAACATCGGAAAGAGAAAATGTTCAACATTTTTGTTGCAACACACAAAACATCATTATCTAGATGCGAAGAAACATGAATGTCACAAGGGGAGATAATACCATTAACATGCTTGCAATCAAACCATATGAAAGAGCAATTTGCCAACATGAAAGATGCAAAGCATGCAAAAGGTATCAGAGCTGGGTTCGATCTTGAACTCACTTATGGAATGCTCTCTAGAGCTCTTTTTGTCAACTCGTGCTCAACCGAGGTTGACATTCTCGTGCGGGTACCTACACACATCATATGCAAAAGGAAGAACGTGTGTGCATGGTAGAGATACACATCATCCATCATGACGTATCTCTTTTTGTGCACATCACCATTATTTTCAATCAAGTATGAAATAGATGCATGGTGAGTATGCAAGTGGGGAACATGCTTATCATGGCCATCATCAAAATCTCCAAAAATTGAGAAAGCTATGGGGGCCATCTCATTAGAACGCATATGATCAATATTGTTGCAAGCAAAACAAGTGAAATAGCAAGCATTCATCTTATCGCAAGCAACGGGAGAAATTGAATGACTAGCATGACAAGGCAAGTCCAAAGCAATTGGAGGATACACACAAGATGCATAGCATGGCATGTTTATGGCAATGAGTTCGCAATCAAACAATTCCACATGATCAATATTATGCAAAGGCAAATCATCGCATGCGAAAGTGGATGAAGCATATGTAATGTCACAGGTATCATCCATAGCATGCATATCCTCACAATTCATCATGTCCACTAGTGGGATCATGGCATCATCAACACCCTTATTGTTGTTACCTTGTTCATACCTCTCATATGAAGTGGGTGTTGTGGAAGTAGTGGCCTCCTTGTGGACGACTTCGTCTTCTTGATGTATCCATGGCGTAGCATCCTCTTCATCCACCATGTACATCTTCTCCATTCGAGGCATCATTGCTTCATGGCTTGGCGCGTCTTCATCCATGGAACCTAGCATAACACAAGAGAACACACTAGAGGTAGAGGGTAAGTTGTTAGAAATCGAAATGGTCTCACTTGACCTATCAACTAACACTCTCAACTCACTAGGAGTATCACCCATGCCCTCCAAGTGGAAGCACTCAATCTCACATAAGGTGGAGTCACTCATCTCACTCTTTTTCTCACTCAAGTGGGCTAAGTGGCTCTCATACTCACATGGGGTTGGTACCACATCATCACTCAAGCATATGGGGATAGGCTCAGTTTCCTCAACTCCATGCGCCTCCTTTGGTGAAGGGAAAATCCCATGCTCACCATTCTTGACCTTGTCGCCTTCAAGGTTGGATGCCATAAGATGGACATCATCGCTCTCCTCCATGGTCGAAGGGAAAATTCCATGCTCGACCGTCTTGTGGCCATCTCGTAGTAGTGGTGGAGGTAGGCTCATGCTATCCAACTTGGCGAAGTAGGCGTCTACATTTTCCTCGTTGGCGAGGTCGTGGAAGTCAAGCGTAGGCATTGAAGCTTGATGGCGTGGAGGAAGGCTTGCTCTTGGTGCCATTGTGGTGGTGGCACGAGTAGTTGAAGGTGCCCTATGATGGTGTCGACGGAGGTCATTGGCGTGCCTTGCCGATGGTTGATGTAGGTGGCGCACTTGGTCGTCCACATGACACTCGCGACGATGATCATTTGCCTTGGCACTCTTCTTGTGCTTGTGGTGCCTTCTTGAGCTTGCTTGAGCATTATGGTTGGTGCTCTTCATGAATTATTCGTCTTTATGGCGAAGATGCCTTTGACGATGTCTTGTATCCTCTTTATGGTGGCGATGCTCATGAGAGGATGTTTGTCGATGAAGAGTCTTGTTTCTTGGCGCCTCTTGATGCATATGATGTTTGGACGCCACTCTTGTTTCGATAGGAGTTGGAGCTTGGCGCCTTGGCGGTGATGAAGCTTGGCGCCTTGGAGATGGTAGAGCTTGACGCCTTGGAGGTGATGGAGCTTGGTGCCTTGGAGATGGTGGCGCTTGACGCCATCTAGGTGGTGGCACATGTCGCCTTGGAGGTGAATCATCGAAGTAGGTGGTGCCCTTTGGTGTGGCACGCTTGGCCTTGAAGGTCATGGAATCTTGATGATGCGCCTCCTCTTGGTTCGCGTAGTAGGCTTCCATCTCCACACGGTGGAGGAATTCTTCATGGCTCATGGAGGAGCCATCAAAGTCGATGAAGTTCGCCGTGTCCTCCATGCTTGGCGAGGCGTCATCGATGTCGCACTCGAAGTCGTCCATGCTTGGGGAGTAGTTGTTGGTGTAGTACTCCATATCACCCAAGCATGTGGAGCCATTGTCGGTGTAGTGCTCCATAGGCTCCATGCATGAGGAGCCATTGTCGACGTAGAGCTCCATGTCGTCCATGCATGTGGAGTCGTCGTAGGTGTAGTGCTCCGGGTCCTCAAAGCATGCGGAGCCATTGTCGGTGTTGTGCTCCGTGATGTCCTCTATACTTGTGGAGTCGTAGTCATGGTGGCTCATCATGGATTCTTCATAGATATCCTCCTCGGTTCGGGAGTCCCTAGACATGATGCACAAGACCAAGCGGTGTATATGGAAGTGGTAGTGGGAGTTAGGGATACAACATCAAACCTTACTTTACCTTGGAAAATCGTATCGTACAAGTGGCCACACTTGAGAGCAATAAACCAAGCAAAGTGAAGTTCACGCGGAACACCAAAACCAACTATGAACCAAAAAACACACACACACAAGGCCTATGGTGGATAGGTATGGAAAGTGGCATGTCAAGGACCAATCCGAAATCAAGATGTTGTAATGGCAAGTAAAGAACCACAATGATCACAAAGCAAAACAAGTTAATCCACAAGATAGGAAATATGTACAAGGAAACACACACGGTGGGATAAATGGGACTTGTGCGACGGAGAAAGTGAGTTAAGAACCAAATGATTACCTAGCGAAGACTATAAGCTCGTGTCACACAAGTACAGGGAGAGACGCTAGTTCGATTGCACAAGATTGGTGGGCTACAAGATATGCACAATAAGTACCACCTATATGATGTTCATCGAGCTTGCGCTTCCTATTCTATGAGGCACATGTATAATTCTTTTTTTTTATTTTCTTTTTTCTATTTTTTTTTCTTTTTGTATCACTCTTTTTCTTTTTATTTCTTTTTCACTTGCCTCTTCCTTGTGCCAACAACTATACAAGATAACTATATGAGATAGCGCTCACAATGTTTGCTCGGAATCTACAAGGTATCAAATGTGCATAGCCCAAGCAATCATAAGAGGAACTAGTCTCAATAGGTGTTTGTTGCTCGCAAAGATAGTGGGGTTCACAAAGGAATGCAAGTGGGGAGAAGTCATGAATGTTTATACCTTTAAATCGACGATCTTCACCCTTTATTGTTGGATTCCGCCTTGCTCACGGAATTTGGATGGAGTAGATAGCATGAACCACGTGGATGATGATGTAAAGCTCCTTCTCCTCTTCGAAACGAGCTAAAGAACACCAAAATCCGAGTTCGGATGCAAAAGTTATGCTCAAAACGGTGAGAGGCTGAAATCTGGAACTTGCTGTTTTCTTTCTGTATCGGGCGGTAGTACCGGATTTTGGTACCGCTGGGCGGTAGTACCGTATTTTTGGAGCGGTAGTACCGCTCGGGACAGAGAAAACCAGATCTGACGCGATTTCGCGAGTTTGGGGCGATTTGGGCGGAAAATCTTCAAGAAAAACACCAAATCGACGGGGGAAATCAAGGAATTAGGCTATGGGAACGCAAAGGAAGGTAGATCAACAAGTTTAGCAAGCAATCCACGGATCAAAACCTACCAAAACGCACTCAAATCACAGATCGATCCAAAACACGAATTGGGGCTATTTTTGGTGGAATTTTCGAATTTATGGGGAAAAGACCAAATCGATGAGAAATCCGTGGCAACCAAAAGCTGCTGATACCAGATGATGGAGGGGTTAACCTTTTGGGTGCCCGATATTCACGGATCTCGTGGTCAAATCGATGGGAAAGCGATGGGAAAGGGAGAAGGTAGCGGAAGCGAACACACACCTCGCGAAGAACACGATGAACACACGCAAAACTCACACGATACAAGGCCGATTGCTCCCGAACGGCGGCCACCGGTCCGATAGAATCCTCGCAAGGAAAGATCGGTCAACGTGCTCCCTCAAATCCACATCGGAGAGGGAAGAACACCTTGAGGAGGGTCTTGACGACTTGGGGGCGAGAAACCGAGAACCCAAGGCCTTGTTCAACGATGGATGCGTGATGCAAAGTCCAATCGAGGTTGGTGACGATAGTCGGTCCCCTTGGTAAAGGGGATGAGGCAAAACTAGAGATTCCACAATGGGGGTTTTCTTTAGTCTATCATCTATGCCTAAGGGTTAGATGAGGGGTGGGGGCTGTATTTATAGGCCAACCACATAAACAAGGGTAGTTAGGGAATAAACTAGGCGAATAGGTAAGTAGAGGGGGATACAAGGGCTGTGGCCCAACTAGTGCACGCAGGCACTGCCAGGAGCGGTAGTACCGGACTTGGGACCGGTAGTACCGCTTGGTCCGGTAGTACCGCTCTGGGACCGGTAGTACCGCTTGCGGTCCTGGAGCTTCAGCTGGAGCCGTCAGTGGGGAGCGGTAGTAAGGGGCGGTAGTACCGCTGACCGGTAGTACCGGGTCCAGATCCGGTAGTACCGCCGGAGACAGAGAGTATTTGGCTTCTATTGGCGTCGTCTGTTGGTGGCGGTAGCAGGGGGCGGTAGTACCGCCTGGCGGTAGTACCGGTCGCCAGGTCCGGTAGTACCGCTGGCGACAGAGAGCATTTGGCAGTCTGTCTTCTTCCGCCTCCTCTTCCAAGCCTCCGTCTTGTCGGGCTTGATGTTCCGGGCTTCCTCCCTTGCCTCCGTACTTGTCAATGTGAACCTATCATGCATATGTGACGGAGTATGAAGTAGCATGCCATTCAATAGGGAAGGAAGGGGGCTCGCATAGAGGAACGGATTCACCTTTGGAGTCCATGACGACTTGGTGTAAGTTGGAGACCAAGATGTGGCAACGACTGTAGGTCGGGCTACATCATGTTCCTCCTCCTTTGATGGCTATTTTGAAGGAATTCCAAGATGTATTCCCCGAAGAGCTTCCTCATGGCCTTCCTCCTCTTCGTGGAATCGAGCACCGCATCGACCTCATACCCGGCGCCCCACTCCCAAATCGCGCCGCGTATCGCACGAACCCGGAAGAGACAAAGGAGATCGAACGGCAAATCAACCAACTCGTTTACAAAGGTTTTATCCAAGTAAGCACTAGCCCAAGCGCGGTCCCCGTGATTCTAGTTCCAAAAACGGATGATACGTTGCGGTTATGCATGGACTGTCATCCAATCAATGCTATCACCGTGCGTTATCGACATCCTATACCGCGTCTTGATGACATGCTTGATGAGTTATGTGGAGCCACTATATTTTCGAAAATTGATCTTCGTAGTGGTTACCATCAAATTCGCATGGCCGAAGGTGATGAGTGGAAAACAGCCTTCAAGACCGAGCTTGGTCTCTATGAATGGTTGGTTATGCCTTTTGGCTTATCTAATGCCCCATCTACCTTCATGCGCCTCATGAACCATATTTTGAGATCTCTCATTGGGAAGAGTGTAGTTGTTTACTTTGATGACATCCTTGTCTATAGCAAGTCACTAGAGGAGCATGTTACTCATGTTAAGGAGGTCCTTCAAATCAAACAACACCTATATCATTGATATCCCAACATCAAAGTATCTTGTGAGCTCGACAAGAAGGGCAAAGAAAATGTGGTAGCGGACGCCTTGTCTCGCAAAAACACAAGCCTTCTTACACGACTCGAAGTAAATGTCTTGGGTCTTGATGACATCAAATATTTGTACGCGTCCGACCCTTTCTTTGGACCAAATTTTGCACAATGTTCAATAGACAAAGAGATTGATGATTTCTATTTGCATAAGGGTTTTCTTTTCAAATAAAACAAGCTTTGCATTCTGAAGTCGTCTCTCCAACTTTTGCTTCTTCAAGAGTCCCATGGTGGAGGCCTTATGGGTCACTTTGGCCGTGACAAGACATATGACATGCTCTCCACTCACTACTTTTGGCCAAAGATGAAGCGCGACATGGAACGCCACGTCGAACGATGCACTACATGTATCCAAGCTAAGTCTAAGTCCAACCCCTTTGGTCTTTATATGCCATGGCCTATTCCTCATGCACCTTGGTCGGACATTAGCATGGACTTTGTGTTAGGCTTGCCTAGATCTAAACATGGACATGATTCTATATTTGTAGTAGTGGATCCCTTTCCAAAATGGCACATTTCATTCTGTGCCATAAGACCGATGATGCTTCACATGTAGCAAATTTGTTTTTCAGGGAAATAATTTGGCTACACGGTTTGCCGAGAACAATCATCTCCGACCGCAACGTAAAATTCATGAGCTACTTCTGGAAGACTCTCATGGCCAAGCTCGGCATCAAGCTCCTCTTCTCGTCCGCCTCGCATCCTCAAACCGATGGACAAACCGAGGTCGTCAATCGAAGTCTTGGCACACTCCTCCGGGTGTTGATAAAGAAGAACCTTAAAGACTGGGAGGAATGTATTCCACACGCCGAGACCGCTTCCCCAAGGAACGCGACTCCAAACTCAAGCCAAGAGGTGATGGACAATTCAAAGTGCTAAAGAGGATCAACAACAACGCCTATATCATTGATATCCCAACATCAAAGTATCTTGTGAGCTCGACATTCAATGTCAAGGACCTCTCACCCTACCATGGAGAAGATGAAGTTGAGAAGGTTGAAGAGTCGAGGACGACTCTTTCCCAAGGGGGGGAGCTGATGCAGCCCGTCCTACGACCGCTACTACATGTACTCCTACGAGCTCCCCAAGTGGACCCATGACTTGCGCCCGAGCCAAACTCCTTCAAGCTAAGGTGAACTCGCTCTTCTCCTTGTGTGACTTCGATACACCCTTGGATGGCCTGCTACTTCATACGCATACCTTGTGCATCATCAGGTACGAAGAGAAGGACCCACAGAACGGAGGAGCACCTGCGGAAGAGACCAAATGCTCTCTGTCGCCAGCGGTACTACCGGACCTGGCGACTGGTAATACCGCCCGGCGACACTACCGCCCTCTGCTACTGCCACCAACAGATGACACCAACAGGAGCCAAATAATCTCTGTCACTGGCGGTACTATCGGCCCAGGACCCGGTACTACCGGACGACGGTACTACCGCCCCCTGCTACCGCCACCAACAGAAGACTCCAGCGGAAGTCCCAGGTCGACAAGCGGTACTACCGGGCCAGGAAGCGGTACTACCGGACAAGCTGGACCGGTACTACCGGACGACACAGAACCTGATCGTGTTAAGTCGGCTCAGCACCTTGTAACCCTCTCTATATTTCACTATTTGTTCCCAAAATACCCCTGTTTATGTGGTTGGCCTATATATATCCCCCACCCTCCATTGTAAACCCTAGACTTGGATAATAATAGATTAAGGAAACCCTTTGAGGAACTTACATCTATTGGTCTCATGCTCCTACCAAGGAGCACCCTATTATCCACCCTCCTCTTGGATCTTGCCTAGTGCGTTCAAATTGTACAAGGCCTTGGGTTCTCGGTTTCTCGCCAACAAGTCGTCAAGATCCCACCAAGCACCTCGTCCCCCGTTGTTGGCGTGGAGAGAGAGCTTCGCCCAACACCGATCCTAGAGATTATGTTGGACCGGTGGCCACCAGCGTGAGTTATCGGCGTGTATCGTGTTTTGTGTGCGTGAGTTCATCGGGTTCTTCGTGTGCGTGTGTTCGAGGATTTCATCCCCTTTCCCCCTTCCACCGCTTTACCCTCGATTCCCGCGGAGATTCGTGAAAGATTGGGCCACCCCAAGGGGTTACCCCATAACATCAAGTCATTAGTTCCTTGCGCTAGTCCCTTGCATACAAGGACATAGTGCAAGATGGATGGGTTGTTCCGCACTTCTCTCATCTCACTTTTGGTGGCAAGAATAACACTCTTAGTTTTTCCACTCGAGTTTGGCTTGTGGCACTCACTCACTATAGTGTGGTTCTCTCGCTCACTACTCTTCTCACAAGGTGTTTTTGTGTATTGCGCCCTCGCTAAAGCCTTTGCATTGTCTGCAATTATTTGGCTAGGAGTCATTGGTTTCAACACACAAGTTTTTTCAAGCCATTTGAAGGTATAAGTGTTTGAGTGACCATCATGCAAAGCACGCTTGTCATATTGCCACGGCCTTCCTAGCAACATATGGCAAACCGTCATTGGAACCACGTCACATTCCACCGTGTCCTTGTAGGGTCCAATTGAGAACGTTACCGAGACGGTGTGCTTGATCTTGACGGACCCTTGGTCACTTAGCCATTGTATATGGTAGGGGTGTTTATGCGGATGGAGGGTGAGGTTGAGTTTCTCACACAATTCTGTGCTTGCAAGATTGTGGCAACTCCCTCCATCGATGACAACTTTGATGGACTTCCCATTGATACCGGCACGAGTTTGGAAGATGTTTGATCATTGGTATTCATTCTTATTGACTTGAGTAGTTAAGACCCTTGTGACCACAAGCGATGGAATTGCGTCATGCTCACACACAAGTAGTTCTTGGTCCTCTTCCAAATGTTGCCTTGCCAATGCTTCCTTGACCCTTGCATCAAACTCATCTTCACTCAAGTATTCTTCGTCGCCATTGTCATGGATGAACAAAATTTTCTTGTTCCCACATGCGACCGACTTGTGTCCTTTGCCTCCACACTTGTAACACTCACCATTGAATGGTTGATCATCCCTTGTGTATTTGCCACTTGGGGGATGTTTTCCTTGAGGAAGTGTTGGCTTGAAGGGAAGCTTGGTGGTACTTGATGAGCTTCCACTTGATGTTGTTGGAGTAGTGGTTGGTGATTCCTTGTAGGTGAAGTACGTCTTTGGCTTGTTGTACTTGATGTCCTCTTGCACTTGGCGCTCGGCCTTTGATGCGATGTGCACAAGCTCAACCATGTTGTTGTACTTTTGGAACTCGGTGATGCGCTTGATTGGATGGTTCAAGCCATTGAGGAAACGTGCCATTGTTTGCTCATCACGCTCTTCAATGTTGGCGCGTATCATGTTGAGCTCCATTTGCTTGAAGTACTCTTCCACGGTCTTTGTACCTTGACTAAGCGTTTGAAGCTTGTTGAAGAGGTCACACGTGTAGTGCGAAGGAACAAAGCGGGATCTCATATGAGCCTTCATATCTTGCCAAGTTGAGATTAGAGGCTCTTCTTTTGCTTCACGAGCGAGTTGGACTTGTTCCCACCAAAGGTTGGCATACTCATCAAACTCGAGGGATGCCATGGCCATCATCTTATCATTGCTATAGTTGTGCATGCGGAAGATCTTGTCAACCTTGATCTCCCATGAGAGGTATTCTTCGGGTTCATTGGAACCGGTGAACTTGGGCATGGTGAACTTGAGCTTGCCGAAAGTTTCTTCTTCATTGCGGTTTCGGTGTCGACGGTTGCCATGATTTTGGCGGCCATCTTCATCATCCGAGCTCTCATGTCTTGCTTGGTGATGATGGCGTTGCTCTTGCGGTTGTTGAGGTGTCGCGTTTGGTGGTGGAACTTGGTTTTGACGACGAGCTTGGGGAGCTTGCTCGTGTTGTTGGTGCGGTTGAGGACGAGGAGGAGGTTGATGGTCCTCACGACGAGCTTGGGGAGCTTTCTCTTGTTCTTGTCGTGGTTGATGCCGATGAGCATTGTCTTGCGCCCTGTGGCGAGGAGGACGTCGAGTCGCATGCGCATGCTCTTCTTCTTCTTATTGATGTGGAGGAGGCTCATCATGATGATCATGTTGTCTACGTTGACGTTCATGTCGATGATGACGCCTTGGTGGATCTTCAAGTGCTTCACGCCGACGGTGATCTTGTTCGTCCACTTCGGATGCTTCACTTGTTGTGGATAGAACACGTTGTTGACGATGAGCTTGGTGGTCCGCGTGAGGTTGTTCTTGTTGAATCACAAGTGCCCTTTGTTGAGGCCGGTTCGCTTCACGTCTTGGAGGTCTTGCGGAGAGGTCACCATCATAGCTTGACGTCGCGGCGTGTCGCGGAGATGGTACCACTTGAGAAGAACTCATGGATTGAAGAACGGGTCCATCCCGGTGCCTTGAAGCGTGACGGCGAGGTGCGCTTGATTCACTTGAGGAGTGTCGTGATGAGCTTGAGTCGCGCGATCGTGGCCTTGCGAGCCCATCAATGAGGCGTTGAAGCTTCTCATCCGTTGAGGCGAGGGCGCGACCAAGAGCTTCATTTTGATGGCTGAGGTTATGTTGTATAGCATGCTTTGTCCTCGGACTTCTTCAAAGCGGTTGTCGATGTTCTTGAATTCCACGCGGGCTTCGCTAAATTGTTCATCTTGGCGTCGCTCAAGAGCTTCACAACGGTAGTTGAATTCACCTCGGATCTTCCAATGATCCCATCGCATCATGTATTGTGTGTCGTCCTCCGGAGGTGGTGGTTGGAACGGCTCTCCATTCCTGTCCATGATGCAAAGCCGACAAGGGTTGTATATGGAGAAAGCGGATGCGGGAAGTTAGCCTTTTACCTCACCTTGGAGATTAGATCAAACCAATTGCCACACTTGAGAACTAATGGCGTGCAAAGTGAAATCGCAAAGAAACTCACACACCAATACGCTACAATTCTCAAAAGCTTTTGGTTGAAGGTTAGGATTGTGGAAAACCAAACGAAACGATCCAAGCAAAAGGTTATTGTTCTAAGTGGTAAAGAACCAAAGATAAAAAATCTAAAGGATACGATCTACAAAAACACGGAAGAACGCACATGTGGAGAAAAACGGGGTTAGCACGACTATGAAAATGAGCACAAAAGGTCCTAACGAAGACTACGCTCGGTTGTCGTGCCAACTCACGGAGAGACCACAACTCGTTTGCCAAAAGAGGATAAGCAACAGATTTGTGCACTTGCCTTGGTGCGCTCTTTCCTCTCTCTTTTTGGCTTACAAGCTTGGTATTCTCTTTGTATTGGGAGACTATGTATCTTTCTTTTATTTTGATTCTTTTCTCCCTCTTTTATACTACTATGTTAACTTTTGTATTTGGCCTCACACTCTCACTTTCCAAAGGCAAGTGCACAATGCTTAGACAAACACAAAATGAGTTGCTCTCATAGGATATATACACACAAAGGAAGATATGGGGCTGCCAAAGTGGCGCAAGTTATACCTTTGGTATCGTTGATGACTTGCAACCATTGGTGGGGATGATGTTCGAGTGTCGCGGTGTCGTTGAGCGCGTGGTGACTTTGATGCGGAAGCTGTTGTTAAAATGGCGACAAACACGCGAAACATGAACAAGTTAAGGGAAATAGTCAGCAAACGAAGTTGAGGCGTCAAAGAGAAAAGAAGCACGGTCAGAGGTGGGCGGTAGTACCGCCAGGCACGACCGGTAGTACCGGAGAGCGGTACCGCTTAGCGACAGTAGTACTGTGACTTCTTGGTAGTACCGCTGATCGTAGAGTAGTACCAAGCGAACTGGAACGAGATCAACTTGACAAAATCCTCAAATTCGTGGTGATCTGGCCGAAAGGCTGGGCTAGGAACATAAAAAGGCTATAGATTGACTCCAAAAGCAACAGATCTATGGACCAAAACCACGAAAAACTCACCAAATCCAAAGATCGATCCGAAGGCAAATTGGGGCTCTTTTTGGTGGGATTTTCGATTTTAAGGGGATAGAAGAAAAATTGGGGGGAAATTCGTGATCAACCTTGCTCTTGATACCAATATGTTATGGGGAAAACCCCTTGGGGTGGCCCAATCTTTCACGAATCTCCGCGGGGATCGAGGGAAAAGCAATGGAGGGGAAGAGGGGACGAAATCCACGAACACACGCACACTAAGATCCCGATGAACTCACGCACACAAATCACGATACACGCCGATAACTCACGCCGGTGGCAACCGGTCCAACATAATCTCTAGGATCGGTGTTGGGCGAAGCTTCTCTCCACGACCAACAACGGGGGACGAGGTGCTTGGTGAGATCTTGACGACTGGGGGGCGAGAAACCGAGAACCCAAGGCCTTGTACAACTTGAACGCACTAGGCAAGATCCAAGAGGTTATGGATAATAGGGTGCCCCTTGGTAGGAGCATGAGACCAATAGATGAAAGATCCTCAAAGGGGTGTCCTCAATCTATTATTATCCAAGTCTAGGGTTTACAATGGAGGGTGGGGGCTATATATAGGCCAGCCACATAAACAGGGGTAGTTTAGGAACGAAATGGGAAAATATAGAGAGTGCAGGCGTTGGGCGATGCGATCTGGTTCATCAAGACCGGTACCATCTCTCAGACATCGATCAAGTACCGTAGTACCGCTCTAGTGGCGGTAATCAAGGCGATCTGGAGATTCCGTCGGAGTCGCTAGTATCGAGCGGTAGGAGAGGGCGATAGTACCGGTTCCCGTACCGGTAGTACCGCAGGCGTCTAGGCCTTGGTTGGGTTCCTCTTGGATCGTCCGGTAGCTGGGGCCGGTTGTGCCGCTTGAACCGGTAGTACCGGTCGTAGGGTCCGGTAGTACCGCTGGAGTTTGGAGGCGATTGGTCGCTTCCGCTCCGGTTTCTCCGTTCCATGGGTCCTTCTCTTTGTACCTGATGATGCACAGTGTATGCGTATGAAGTAGCAAGCCATCCAGGGGCGTATCGAAATCACACAAGGAAAGGAGCGAGTTAACCTTGGCCTGTAGGAGCTTGGCTCGGGCGCGAGTCATTGGTCCACTGGGAGGGCTAGGTGTTGTAGATGGAGGTGCGTCCGTAGGACGGGCTGCATCACCGTTGTTGTGTTGGAGGAGGATGCCTTATGTGTCTTGGATTGCTTGGAGGATCTTGTTGCTTGGTTTATTGGCTTTGATGGGAGACTCGAGTTGATTGAAGCGAAGTACACCCTTTGCTTCTCATAAGCATGTTCCTTTTTCAAGTGGCGTTCGTCCTTGGTTGCTTGGTGAAGAAGGTTCACAAGAGTCTTATAAGGTTGGAAATCGACTATTTTGCGTATTGGGCAGTTCAAACCATTGAGGAACTGTGCTATTTTTTGCTCCTCAAGCTCCTTCACATCGGCTCTCATCATAGTCATCTCCATCTCCTTGTAGAACTCTTCAATTGTCTTTGTGCCTTGCTTCAAGTTTTTTTAGCTTGTCAAAGAGGTCTTGGCGATAGTGCTCGGGGACAAACCTTGCATACATCACATTCTTCATCTCGGTCCAAGTGATGACCGGTGGTTCCTCTAGCTTCTCACAGTTGCTTTGGTAGTCTTCCCACCAAACATTGGCGTAGTCCTCAAACTCGAGAGATGCCATTGCGACTTTCTTCTCTTCAGAAAAGTTGTGGACTCGGAAGATCTTGTCGACTTTGAGTTCCCATTCAAGGTATGCATCGGCATTTTCTTCTCCTTTGAACTTGGGCATAACGAACTTGAGCTTCCCAACTTTCCATCATCACGCTCATGGTGGTTGTTGCGACACTCATGGTGCATACTTGCGTCACTTGGAGGGCATGGAGGCGGAGGAGGAGGCTCTTGATTGCCTTTAGGTTGTTGTGGTGGATGAGCATGATGATGCTCAAAGTCTCTTCTTCGTTGTTGGTCGGCATCATTGACATTCATAGCTTGACGGTGTCGGTGGAGGTGTTGTGCATGCCGGTTGTTGCGTCGAGCTTGGCGTGCATCCTCATCATCATCACTTGTATCCCATGCCGGTGCTTTATTGTGTTGAAGTTGCACATGGTGGCCATGAGGGGGATGGCGACGCCGATCATTGTGGTTCTCTTCATCATGGCATTCCCGTTGGCGTTGCACGTCGATGATTGCTTGGTGTGGTGGTGGACCATGTTCTTGGCGTTGTTGTTGAGGTTGGGGAGCATTTGGGTCCACCGCTTGAGGATGACGATGGCGAGCTTGTTGGTCCCCCTTATGGTGGTGGGGTTGAAGGGTTTCGCGGCATAGTAAATCAAAATTTTCTACGGAAGCGAACAGAGGGAAAGCCAAGATCTAATCTAGGAGATGCAATCAACGAGAGAGATTGGATTAGATCTTCATACCCTTGAAGATTCGCACAGCGGAACATTCGTCGGAACGTGGGTGATGTAGTCGTACTCGCTTCTCCTCCTCGCGATCCGATCCGATCTAGCACCACAAGTGGCGGTGCCTCCGTGAGATGCACACGCAAACCTCGGCGTCTCCTCATTCCTTGGACCAGCAAGTATGGTGGAAAGATAGATTGGATCTACAACACGGCGTGGTGTATATGGTGGAGAATTTCGGCAGGGCTTCGCCTACAAACGTCGGGAGGAGAGAGGAAGGGCGGCGGGGCAACTAGGGTTTGGAGGCAAGGTGTGAGGGAGGCGCACCAGCCTCTATATAGAGGCGGCCAGCCCTGCCCCTCCTCCAAGCCTTGGGCGGCCAAGGAGAGGAGAGTGGGCAAGGACTCTCCCTTCTAGAAACCCTATCTCTAGTTTAAAGCAGTTTAAACCCTATAGGATCATTTGGGCCCTATGGGGCCTTGTGCCCCTGGCCCAATGCAGCCAGACACTCCCTCATAGGCCCATGCCCCTCCGGAAGGTGGGGCCACGTTGGTCCCCTTAGGAAGGTTCTAGAAGCTTCCAGACAATACCGATTAACCGGAACAATTCAACTCCCAAAAACTGCACCGCCTTATATGAATCTTATTCTCCTGACCACTCGGAACCTCGTGATGTCCGGATCCCATCCGAGACTCGAACAAAAACTCATAAACCATTTATCCAATCTATCCTAGCGTCGAGACACGTTAAGTTTGTGACCTGCGGGTTCGAGAATATGCGTACATGATCTTCTATCAATAATCAACAGGAGTGCAGGCACCCATATTGACTCCCACATTCATCGATGATCATATCGGATGAACCACGATGCCGAGATTCAATCAATCCCATATATATATTCCCTTCGTCTCGCGATATTTTACTTGCGAGATTCGATCGTCGGTATCGTCATACCTAGTTCAATCTCGTTCACAAAGAAGTACTTTACTCGTTCAGAATGTCGATATCACTTTGTGATTAACTCCTTAACCACATGCTTGCAAGCGGTGTTGATATCGATTACCGAGTGGGCCCGAAGTATATCTCTCCGACTTGGGAGGGACAAATTTCATCTCGATACATACAACCCAACAGATACTTTCCGATCACCTGAGAGGCACCTTTATGATCACCCTCTCATAGGATGACGTTTGATGACCTCAAAGCTTTCTTCCGATACCAGGGAGTTGTATTATCTCATGGTCTAAGGAGTACAATATTTGACATAGGAAAAGCTTCGCAAAGATGAACACGATGATACGATCTAATTGCTTTGCTTAGTTTGGGTCTGTCCATCATATCATTGGAATGATATGATCTCATTATCAATTGACAACTCATGTCTATGGTTAGGAAACCTTAACCATCATTGATCAATGAGCTAGTCCATAGAGGTGTACTAGGGACACGGTGTTGTTCACAAACCACACAAGTATTAAAGTTTCCGCTTAATACAATTCTAGCATGGAATATAAACTTTATCATGAACAAGAATTATAATAATAACATCTTTATTATTGCCTCTAGGGCATAATTCCAACATTCTCCCACTTGCACTAGAGTCAATAATCTAGTTTACATTTGGCAACAATCTCACACCCATGGCACTAAGGTGCTGATCATGTTTTGCACGTGGAAGAGGTTTAGTCAATGGATCTGCGACATTCAGATCTGTATGTACTTTGCTAATCTTCAAATCTCCATCTGCAATATAATCTCGGATTATATGAAACTTGCGGTTGATATGCTTGGTCTTTGGATGATATCTTGGTTCCTTAGTGAGTGCTATGGCGCCAGTGTTGTCACACAATATCTCTAGTGGGTCCAATGCACTTGGAACCACGCCAAGCTCAGTGATGAAGTTTCTGATCCAAACTCCTTCACTTGACGCTTGCGTGACCATGTATTCCGCTTCCACTGTAGATCCCGCGATTACGCTTTGCTTGCAGCTTCTCCAGCTCACAGCTCCTCCATTTAAAATATAAACATATCATGTCTGAGATTTGGAATCATCCTTGTCGGTGTCAAAACTAGCGTCGACGTAACCTTTTATGACAAGCTGTTCATCACCCCCATAGACTAAGAACATTTCTTTAGTCCTATTTAGGTACTTTAGGATGTTCTTCACGGGCATCGATGTTCCACTCTGGATCACTTTGATATCTGCTCGTCAAACTAAGAGCATTGGACACATCCGGTCTAGTACACAAAGATGGCATACATGATGGAACCTATGGCCGAGGCATAAGGCACTCGCTCATAGCTTCCCTATCATTTACCGTAGGCGGACCGAGCCTTGCTCAATATCTTACCGACAACATAGGCACCGAACCTTTCTTTGCCTTATCCATTCAACCTTTTCGAACTTTGTCTAGGTATGTACTTTGGCTTAAAGCTATCAGTCTTTGTCTATCTCTATAGATTTTGATGCCCAATATATAAGAAGCTTCACCTAGGTCTTTCATTGAAAACACTTGTTCAAATAACTCTTCACATCGTTAAGCATGTTGATGTCATTTCCAATAATCAATATGTCATCCACATATAGTACCGTAAGCGTCACCGAGCTCCCACTCACTTTCTTGTAGATGCAAGCTTCAGAGCGTTTGGAACAAATCCAAAGCTCTTGATCACTTGATCAAAGCGAAGGTTCCAACTCCGAGATGCTTGCTTGATCCATAAATGGAACGCTGAAGTTTTCATACTTTATCGGCATCCTTAGGATCGACAAAACCTTCGGGTTGCATCATATACAACTCTTCATCAATGTTGCCATTGAGGAACGCATCTTGACATCCATCTGCCATATTTCATAATCATGAAACGCAGCAATTGCTAATAAAATCCGAATGGACTTAAACATCGCTACGGGAGAGAAAGTCTCATCGTAGTCAACACCTTGAACTTGTCGAAAACCTTTCGCGACAAGCCGTGCTTTATAGACGGTAACATTACCATCCGCGTCCGTTTTCTTCTTGAAGATCCATTTGCACTCAACGGCCTTTCGGTCGCTAGGAGGGTCCACCAAAGTCCATACTTGGTTTTCGCTCATGGATCCCAATTCGGATTTCACGGCTTCCAGCCATTTCTCAGAGTCTGGGCTCATCATTGCTTCCTCATAGTTCGTAGGTTCACTGTCTTCTACTAGCAAGACAGTCAAGATAGGGTTGCCATACCACTCAGGAGGGGCACGCGACCTTGTCGACCTACGACGTTCAGTAGCAGCATCGTCCGAAGCTTCATGATCCTTGTCATTAGCTTCCTCTATTGTTGGTGCAGGAAGCACTAGAACAATTTCAGGTGCTGCGCTACTCTCCAATTCAAGAGAAGGTTCAATAACCTCGTCAAGCTCTACTTTCCTCCCACTCACTTCTTTCGAGAGAAACTCCTTCTCAAGAAAGGAACCATTCTTTGCGACAAACACTTTGCCTTCGGTTCTGTGATAGAAGGTATACCCAATAGTTTCCTTAGGGTATCCTATGAAGACGCATTTCTCCGCTTTGGGTTCGAGCTTGTCCGGCATCAACTTCTTGACGTAAGCTTCGCATCCCCAAACTTTAAGAAACGACAACTTAGGTTTAGCACCAAACCACAGTTCATACGGTGTCGTCTCAACGGATTTAGATGGAGCCCTATTTAAAGTGAATGCGGTTTCTAATGCATAACCCCAAAATGATAACGGCAAATCAAGAAGAGACATCATTGATCGGACCATATCTAATAGGGTTCGATTCCTGCTCGCACACACCATTGCGTTGTGGTGTTCCGTATGGAGTTGTGAAACGATTCCACTTGCTTTAAGATGCGTGAGAAAATCATAACTCAAATATTCACCTCCACGATCGGATCGTAGAAACTTAATCTTTCCATTACGATGGTTCTCCACTTCATTCGAAATTCCTTGAACTTTTCAAATGTTTCAGATTTATGTTTCATTAAATAGATATACCCATATCTACTTAAGTCATCGGTAAAAGTGAGGAAATAGCGATATCCACCCAAGGTCGAAACACTCATCGGTCCGCATACATCGGTATGTACGATTTCCAACAAGTCTGCTGCTCGCTCCATCATACCGAGAACGGGTTTTGATCATCTTGCCCATGAGGCATGGTTCGCATGTGTCAAATGATTCAAAATCAAGAGACTCCAAAAGTCCATCAGAATGGAGTTTCTTCATGCGCTTTACACCAATATGACCTAGACCACAGTGCCACAAATAAGTAGTATTATCACTATCTACTTTGCATCTCTTAGCCTCAATGTTATGGATGTGTGTTTCATCCCTTTCGAGATTTAGAAGAAATAAACCATTCACAAGAGGTGCATGACCATAAAATATGTTACTCATATAAATAGAACAACCATTATTCTCCGATTTAAATGAATAACCATCTTGCAATAAACACGATCCAGAAATAATGTTCATGCTCAACGCAGGCACATAATAACATTTATTAAGGTTTAAAACTAATCCCGAAGGTAAAACTAAGGAGAGCATGCCGACGGACATCACATCAACTCTTGATCCATTGCCAACGCGCATCGTCACCTCATCCTCGCAGTCAGCCGCTCATTCCGTAGCTCTGCTTTGAGTTACAAATATTAGCAACGAACCAGATCAAATACCCGTGCACTACAACGAGGGCTAGTAAGGAAAACATCAATAACATGTATATCAAATATACCTTTGATGGTGCCACCTTCTTGTCCGCTAAGTACTTCGGACATTGCCCAAAGGACCCTTGTCCTTGCAATAGAAGCACTCAAAGTCCCTTAGGACCGATTGAGCTTCTTCTCGAGGAGCATTATGCTTGCCGCCCTTCTTGAAGGGCTTTTGCTCCCTTACCTTTCTTAAAGGAGGGCTTGTTGACCATCAACACATGATTATCCTTCTTGATGTCCACCTCCAGCCTTGACTTTGCGAAGAGCTCGGTGATCGATCGATGGAGCCAACTGATTATGAGTCACTACAAAACTTTTGTAGCTGGGAGGGAGTGATTGCAGAACCTCAATCTTGAGCTCCTCCGAATCGTGCATTCCAGCTTGCTCAAGGCGTTGAGTGTAGCCCGTCATCTTTATGGCGTGCTCACTAGGAACTCCCTTCCTCCATCTTGCACTTAAAGAACTTCTGAGATCTCATATCTCTCGAACGGCCCGAGTCCAAACATGGTTTTCACTCGAGAATCTCAAAGGGCCCGGGATACTCTTCAAAACGATTTTGAAGTTCCGGTTCCATAGCAAACAACATGGTGCTCTTAATCACACCATAATCATCTTTGCACGACTGATAGACAGCTTTCTCATCAGCCGGCGCAGTTGCAGCAGGGGGTCACCTAACGCTTTCCCAAGGACATAGTCCTTTTGACCGCCAGATAGAATGATTCTTAGATTGCGGAACCAATTGGTGAAGTTAGACCCATTGTTTTTAAGCTTTTCCTTCTCAGCAAAAACGTTGAAGTTGAAGTTGGACTTGGCCATGTGATCTACAGTATTTGCAAGTACAATTTAGACTAAGTTCATGATAAATAGTTCAACTTAATCAAATTACTAGATGAACTCCCACTAAATTCAACATCCCTCAAGTTGTTTAGTGAACACGATCCAAATTCACCACACCTAATCCGATCATTACGAGAAGAGATGTGGTTTCAATGGTGGACAACAAAGTGTCGATCATATCATTCATATGACTCATGCTTAACCTTTCGGTTCTTGTGTTCCGAGGCCATGTCTGTACATGCTAGGCTCGTCAAGCTAGACCCAAGTATTTCCGCGTGTGCAAAACTGGCTTGCACCCGTTGTATGTGAGCGTAGAGTCTATAGCACCCGATCATCACGTGATGCTTGGACACGAAAAACTTTCGCAACGGTGCATACTTGGGGAGAACATAGTTTTATCTTGATCTTTAAGTGAGGAATCATCTTATAATGCTACCGTCATGATCTAAGCATAATGAGATACATAAAGGATAAACATCACATGCATATAACTTTATGTGACATGGTATAGCCAATCTTGGCAATGATCTCCACCTTGTGCGTTCGGCATGATCTCTCCATCACTCCATGATTGCCTCCACCACGAATAGCAACTACAACTATTGCTAACTACTTAGCGATAAAGTAAAGCTATTACATGGCGTATAAGAAGTTGACTCGGTCATACACAATTATAAAGACAACCATATGGCTTCCTCGGTTGTGTACTCATCGACATGCAAGTCGTGAAACATTACAAAACATGATCATCGCAGACAATATACACATCACATCTTGGGCCATACCAGATCACAGAAAACACTCCCGACAAAAACAAGTTAGACGCCTCTACTTTTTTGTTTCATGTTTTACGTAGCGTATGGGAGTAGATGCTAAGAACGATTCTTACCTACGGAAAGCCACAACGGTGATATTATGGTTGCCAAACTCCGTGTTAATCCCATGACAACTATAGTGAGAGAAACGGCATCCACCGTACCGCATGTGGAACAAGCCACACGTCAAGTGCGGAGCCGGTCTCGCGAACGACGTCGCGTAAGGTTGGCCTGGACCGCTTCAATCTCGCTATCCCGCGTCATAAGAAGAACACAAACAAGAGGCTTGTAACAGAAAACACCAACGCCCGCAACAACCATGTTGTGTTCTACTCGTGAAACACATCTACGCATAGATCTAGCTCGATACCATCAAGGGTTTCACGGCATAGTAAATCAAAATTTTCTACTGGAAGCGAGGGAAAGCCAAGATCTAATCTAGGAGATGCAATCAACAAGAGAGATTGGATTAGATCTTCATACCCTTGAAGATTCGACAGCGAACGCTCGTTTAACGTGGGTGATGTAGTCGTACTCGCTTCTCCTCCTCGTGATCCGATCCGATCTAGCACCACAAGTGGCGGTGCCTCCATGAGATGCACACGCAAAGACTCGACGTCTCCTCCTTCCTCGGACCAGCAAGTATGGTGGAGAGATAGATTGGATCTATAACACGACGGCGTGGTGTATATGGTGGAGAATTTCTGCAGCAGGGCTTCGCCTACAAACAGTCAGGAGGGAGAGAGGAAGGGCAGCAGGGCAACTAGGGTTTGGAGGCAAGGTGTAGAGGGGAGGGGGCGCACCAGCCCTCTATATATAGATGGGGGGCGGCCAGCCCTTTCCCCTCCTCCAAGCCTTGGGCCGGCGGCCAAGGGAGGGAGAAGTGGGGGGGCAAGGACTCTCCCCCTTCTAGAAACCCTATCTCTAGTTTAAACGAGTTTAAACCCTATAGGATAGGCTGGGCCCTATGGGGCCTTGTGCCCCTGGCCCAATGTGGCCAGGACACTCCCTCATAGTCCCATGCCCCCTCCCGGGAGGTGGGGCCACGTTGGTCCCCTTCCGGAAGGTTCTAGAAGCTTCCAGTACAATACCGATTAACCCGGAACAATTCCGTAACTCCAAAAACTGCACTGCCTTATATGAATCTTATTCTCCGGACCACTCCGGAACCTCTCGTGATGTCCCGGATCCCATCCGAGACTCCGAACAAAAACTCATAAACCATTTATCCAATCTATCCTAGCGTCGAGACACATTAAGTGTGTGACCCTGCGGGTTCGAGAATATGCAGACATGATCTTCTATCAATAATCAACAAGTCTGGGCACCCATATTGACTCCACACATTCATCGATGATCATATCGGATGAACCACGATGCCGTGATTCAATCCATCCCATATATATATTCCTTCGTCTCGCGATATTTTACTTGCGAGATTCGATCGTCTTGCATGGCCATACCTAGTTCAATCTCGCTCACGGCAAGTACTTTACTGCTCCGTAATCCGATATCACTTTGTGATTAACTCCTTAACCACATGCTTGCAAGCGGTGTTGATATCGACACGAGTGGGCCCAAGTATATCTCTCGACTTGGGAGGGACAAATTCCATCTCGATACATACAACCCAATGATACTTTCCGATCACCTGAGAGACACCTTTATGATCACCCTCTAATAGGATGACGTTTGATGACCTCAAAGCTTTCTTCTGATACCAGGGAGTTGTATTATCTCATGGTCTAAGGAATACAATATTTGACTTAGGAAAAGCTTCGCAAAGATGAACACGATGATACGATCTAATTGCTTTGCTTAGTTTGTCATCCATCATATCATTCTCCAATGATATGATCTTATTATCAATTGACAACTCATGTCTATGGTTAGGAAACCTTAACCATCATTGATCAATGAGCTAGTCCATAGAGGCGTACTAGGGACACGGTGTTGTTCACAAACCACACAAGTATTAAAGTTTCCGCTTAATACAATTCTAGCATGGAATATAAACTTTATCATGAACAAGAATTATAATAATAACATCTTTATTATTGCCTCTAGGGCATAATTCCAACAGGGGTTCTCCGTGGTGGGAGTGTGACCTTGAAGGCTCGCCATGTCGACTTGAGGAGTGCGTGCGGGAGGAACTTGACGAGCTTGAACGATGACCATGTCGGTTGCCAAGGTTGGCCATAGCTTGGTGAAGAGCTTGGAATTGCGCGTGGTGCTCTTCTTGACGTTGCCTGCTCACGGTACTCAAATTCTCGAAAAGTATCATTGAGACGGTGCTCAAGTTGCTCAAATTGAGTATTGAATTCTTGGCGTTGCGCCCGTAAGTTGTGGCGCGTGGCAAAGCCGTCATGGTTGTTGAAGTTGCTATCTCCACTAGCTCCACTTTCCCTAGACATGGTGCACACAACACACTTGATAGATAGGGTGAGATTGGTGGAATGGTATTTGCTACCTTGCCTCACCGGAGTCAAAGATTGGAAAGATTGTTCTTGCCGAGAGCAAAGCGAATAGCGAGTACACAAGACAAACACACAAAAAGGCCTATGGTGGTAGGTTAGAAAGGTGGATATAAAATGGAACAACCAAACAAAAAGGTTATTGTCAAAAGTGGTAATGGACCAAAGATCAAAAGCAAAAAGGATACGATCTACAAAAACACGGGGAAAACACACACGTGGAGAAAAATGGGGTTAGCACGACTATGAAAAGGAGCACAAAATGTCCTAAAGACGACTAAGCTCGGTGTCGTGCCAGCACAAGGAGAGACCGTAGCTCGTTTGCAACAAGATTGAGAAGCAACGGATTTGCACGCTTGCCTTGCTCTAACTCGCACTGTTGCTTAGAAGCTTTGGACTCTCTTTTGTATTCGTATCTTTCTTTTTCTTTTTCTTTTTTTATATCTCCTTTTCTTTCTATGCTATGGAGTCACCTTTTGCTATTGCCTATGCACTATCACTTCGCAAGAGCAAGCGCACAATGCTTCGGCAAACACAAAATGAGCCACTCTCAATAGGTTAGGTATCACACAAAGGAAGAAAGGCTATACAAGGGTGGTGCAAGTTATACCTTTGGTATTGTTGACGACTTGCGACCGGTGTTGTGAAGATGTTAGGGTGTCGCGGAGTCGAAGAGTGTTGCGGAAGCTTGCAGTTAGTTTTGGTGACACGCATGCGAAACACGAACAAAACTCAAAAGGAAACGGTTAAAATTTGGGGTCTGGTAGGTTTTCGGCAAAGCAATGGCCCGGTCATACTTGTGGAAATTCGATCGTGATTTTGGCGTTCTTAATTCTCGCCAATTTTCATGATGTAAGCGGTCACGAGGTGCTCACCGAAATTTGCTCGTGACGAACTTCCAAAAGTGAAATTGAGAAATTTGTCAAAAATTACTGGAATTTGGGCTGGGGATAGGGAAAGGAAGGTAGATTGACACCCGAAGCAACAGATCTGTGGACCAAAACCACGAAAAACTCATCAAATCAAGAGATCGATCCAAAAGCAAATTGGGCAATATTTTTGGTATTTTCGAATTTATGGTGGATATGGGGAAACGAAGTCAAATCCGTGGCAACCAAAAGCTGCTGATACCAGTTGATATGGGTTCCCTTATGGGATTGCCCCTAGGGTGGCCCGATCTTCACGGATTTGAGGCGAGAACTGAGGGAAAACCCGATGAACACGATGAACGCAACACAAATGCAAGGTAAAGAATATTCTGGGCATCAAACCCTTTACAACACGCAGACTGGTAGTTCTGGCGACAGGTCCGGCGGCGCCGGGGCTGGTGCCGATATTTCTGGCGGTCACCGATATTTCCGGTCATCAACCGAAAGGGCTCTCTATAAGCGATTTCGGCGGGAGGGTCGGTTCGCCGGTTTATGCACCGGAAGTTCCGGCGGTGGTTCTGGTTCGCCGGGCTAGGCGCCAGAAGTTCCGACGGGGCTTCCGGTGGCGTCGGACCTAGCGCCGGAAGTCTTCTTCCACCTTCTCTTCCACGCCTCTTGTTTGGGGGTCTTGGTACCTGGGGTCTTCTTGTCATCTCCTCTTGGTGTCATGGTCAAGGTCCTGGGAATAGCATTGGTACTTGTTTCAAGTAGGATCCCATCCAGATGATAACCAAAGGAGGGCGAGATATGGAATGAATTCACCTTTGTGGATATGGTTGATGTAGCATGATGTGGACCAATGGTGAATGCCATGTGTGGGGCTGCATCAGTAGTGTTTATAGAGACTTTGATTGTGGGAAACCACTTTGAAGGCTCGGAATTTATGGGAACATAATCATGGTAAGCCCTAAGCGTGTGATAGCAAGTATTCATAGCAGCAATACTGTTCTCAAGAGTGTTCAACCTAGCGAAAATATTTGTGAAAGAGGAGCCCCGTGGCCTCATAACATGCTACATACTCATCTACCATCGTGGACGATGCCGTGATTGTTTGCTTGGAGCTTTTCCATGATATAGCTCCACCTGCGAGAGTAAATACATATCCTGACGTGGATTTTCTTTCATCTACATCTCCCGCATAGTCTGCATCTGAATACCCTTCTATCTCAAGGGAATTAGTTCTTCTGTATGTTAGCATGATGCCTTTTGTGCCTTTTGCATAACGTAATGCCTTCTTCACCATTTTCTAGTGATCTATCCCTGGATTACTTTGGAATCTGCCAAGTACCCCGGTAACAAAAGCCAAGTCATGGCGTGTACACACTTGAGCATACATCAAGCTTCCGATAGTAGAAGCATATGGAACCGCTTTCATTTGATCAATCTCATATTGGTTCCTGGGACATTGAAAGTTCCCAAATCTATCGCCCTTGACTATAGGAGCAGGCGTAGGATTAATCGCATGCATACTGTACTTCTTCAGAATCTTCTCTAAGTATGCCTTCTGCGATAGCCCTAAAACCCCCTTTTCTCTATCTCGGTGAATTTCAATTCCTAGAACGAATGAAGCTTCACCAAGATCTTTCATATCAAAGTTCGAGGACGAGAACTTCTTCGTCTCCAATCGTAGACTAAGATCACTACTAGCGAGTAGAATGTCATCCACATACAGGATACGGAAAATGAATTTCCCATTCTTGAACTTTGCATATACGCAATTGTCCTCCTCATTCTCATAGAACCCAAACTTCCTAATTGTTTCATGGAACTTTAAGTACCATTGCATGGATGCCTGGTTTAATCCATAAATGGATTTCTTCAGGCGACATCCCAAACGTTCTTTTCCTTCCACGACAAAACCCTTGGGTTGTGCCATGTAAACATTTTCTTCCAAGTCTCCATTTAGGAATGCCGTCTTTACATCCATCTGATTCAATTCTAAATTATAGTGTGCCACTAAAGCCATTATGATTCTGAAAGAATCCTTACTTGAGACTGGAGAAAATGTCTCATTGTAATATATTCCTTCTCTTTGGGTGAAGCCCTTAGTAACAAGTCGTGCTTTATATCTTTCAATATTCCCTCCAGAGTCACATTTTGTTTTGTAGACCCATTTACAGCCTACTGTTTTGGCTCCTTTAGGAATTTCTTCTAAATCCCAGACTTTGTTGCTACTCATGGATCTCATTTCATCTTCCATGTCTTCAAGCCACTTCGATGAGTGAGGAATTTTAATGGCTTCTTCAAATGTGGTGGGATCACCCTCCATTTGAACTTCTTCACTGACATAGATCTCAAAATCGTTAGGAATAGCTGGCTTTCTAGTTCTTTGAGACCTTCTAAGGGTCTCGCCTTCTAGAACATTCTCTGTGTGGGGCTGTTGCGGCTCTCCCTCATGTGTGGTAATAGGGTATTCATTTTCATTCATTGTTGCCACGGGAGAACTAACAACATGTGTCACATTGACATTGTCCTATGTCGGTGCAGCAGCAGGTATCGAGAAAAATGGTTCCTAAATCATCTGAGTGGGTGCATGCACCCGCTTCTCCTCAAGGTTGATTTCTTGGGATATCGTGCTCCCCTGATCATCTGATCCTCTAGAAACACAGCATGTCTCGTTTCTACAAACTTAGTAATTCTATCTGGACAATAGAAACGATAACCTTTTGACTTGTCTGGATAGCCAATGAAATGGAAACTTACTGTCTTAGGATCTAACTTCCCAAGGCTTGGGTTGAAGAGTTTTGCCTCAGCTGGACAGCCCCACACTCGCAAATAATTGAGTGATGGTTCGCGACTAGTCCATAACTCATATGGTGTTTTAGACACCGATTTACTGGGAACTCGATTAAGTATGTGAATGGCGGTTTTTAACGCCTCCATCCACAAACCAATCGGTAAGGTGGAGTAACTTAACATGCTTATCACCATATCCATCAAGGTACGGTTTCGTCTTCCCGCTACTCCTTTCTGCTGGGGCTCGCCCGGTGTTGAATACTAGGCGACTATACCATGTTCATGTAGAAACCTTGCAAAGGGTCTAGGAACTTGGCCATATGGAGTATGCTGGCCGTAGTATTTGCCTCCACGGTCGGACCTTACTACTTTAATCTTTAAACTATGCTGATTTTCAACTTCACCCTTAAATACCTTGAATTTATCCAATGCTTCTAAACGTTCTTTAATAGTATAAATGTAACCATAACGCGAATAATCATCCGTGGATGTTATGAAAGAGTCATAGCCATCCACAGATGTCACACGAAACGGACCGCATATATCCGTATGAATTATTTCTAATACTCATGTGCTTCTTTTGGCGCCTTTATTAATGTTCTTTACAAACTTTCCTTTAATGCAATCGATGCATTGCTCTAAATTTGAAAATTCTAGAGGCGGTAGAATTGATTCTTTTACTAAGCATTCTATTCCCCCCCTTGAAATATGGCCTAAACGACAGTTCCATAATTTCGATGAGACATCATCAATTCTTTTCCTCTTACTCTTTCCATTCAGGGATGAGGAGGCATTCTCATTATCGACGCTTAATGCATTCACATTCTCACACAAAGTGATAACAAATAAAGCTTGTCTTTTCAGAAGGAAAGACCAACAATCTGATTATTAAACTTGATCTTACATTGTCCATCGCCAAAATGGCAAGCAAAACCACAATCATCTAAGCGTGATACACTTATTAAGTTTCGATGCAAAAAGGGTACATAAAGCACATCTACTAGTAAAATTACAAATCCATTTGATAACTCTAATGGAAGATCTCCAATGACTTCGACTTCAGCTTGAACGTCTTTTGCAACTTTAATACTTCTTTCTCCTCTTTGCAGGGTTGTTATCATACGGAATCCCTGTAATTGGCAACATGAATAGTCGCACCTGAGTCAATCCACCAAGTAGATTTTACATAACTTAAAAATAAGAATTCATCAATAAAAGTAATTATATCCTCACCATTCTTGCACAGATACTTCAGAAAAGCCACATAATCACTCATGTAGTGGCCCTTCTGCTTGCACCACTTGCAGGTGTCCTTGTCCACCTCCTGTGCCTGGTGATCAGGAGCCTTTCCATGCGGCCTAGAAGAAGAGGGATGCCCCTGAGGTTTCCCTTGTGGCTTGGAACCCTGAAAGTTCCTCTTCTTGGTTGGGATTAGGTAGTTCACAGAATCACCAGATTGCCCCTTAAGCCTCTCTTCTTCTTGTACACATATCTTCTCAATGCCCCACTTTTCTGGCGGTGCATTGTAGTTCATAGCAAATGCTTCAAATTGGTTTGGTAGTGAGGCAAAAATCAGATGAATGATGAACTCATATGGAAGCTCCATGTCCATGGGCTTAAGCTTGAAAGACATGTTGCTCATCCGCAATATGTGATCCCTTACTCCACCACCAGTGTATCTTGTAGTAACAAGTTTCTTAATGAGAGAGCTTGTATAGGCCTTTGAGGACTTAGTAAACTGACTCTCTACCTTTTTTCAGGTACTCACTGGAGGTGGTACACTCTGAGATTGCTGCCCTTATAGCTTCCATAATGGAGCTCTTAATCACCATCAAGCACTTTCTATTGGACAAGTCCCACTTTGCACGCTCAAGGTCGTACTTCATTCTTATTGGTGCATGGTCATGGACCCTTTTGTTAAAATCCACTTTAATTTCTTTTTCGCCCCTCACGGGGTCGACAGGTTCTTTAGGACAAGTCTCAATCAGTGCCAAGTCAAGGTCAACCAGAGCAAGCCCCATCTCAATCTTCTCTCGCCATGAGCCGTAGTTCCCTCCATTGAGGGGCTCAATGGCCGAGATGAAACTCATAGGATTGCTTGAAAGTAAAATATCATGAAAATGAGTTAATTCAACGTTGGTTAAATTAAAACATAAAACTTCTCCATATTAATACTACATCACCGTTGGGCATAAATAGAACTAATATGGATGAAACTAACTATTCATAGTGAAAATTTTACTAACAACGTTGGTCATCAAATACAATTATCACTATTAAAAAAATTTCTCTCTTTATTGCATTTAAGCAATTAATTATTGCAGCGGAAAAACATGAATAAAAAAAATCCACTTTACTTCTTTACAGAAACTTTACTGTTACTTTATCACTTTTCTACACAAAATCTTGTTGAACAATTTTGCTATAGAAAAACTGTGTGAAAAACATTAAAAACTGATCAAAACAGTGTATAATAGCTTCTGTAAATAAAAATGAAAAAACGCTTTTTTAAGCCTTTTCTTCCTTTTTTTCAGAAGAGAGAGGGTTCGATGGGCCTCCGCCCCATAACGCTTAGCTACCGCCCTCCTTCCCTGGCCGCTCAGGCTGCTGCAGCTGCTGAGATGCTCACAATGACCCAAACGCGCCAAAAAACGAAAAAACGCCTGATGGCCATCCATCACCCGCCCCGGCTGCTTGGCCCTGCCGTCTCCAATGGGCCACCCACGCTCCAACCGCCCCAATTTGGAGAGTCATCCACACCAAGATCACCATCGACGCCACAACAAGGACAAGGCAAATTGACGTGCTCTGCCCCAGCCCTCACCCTAGCTCATTTCTCCTCTCTCCCCCCCCGCGTCTGTCTTTGGTGCTCGAGCGCGGTCACAAGAATGAGGCGAGCGGTAGCATGGCGCCTCCCTCTTCGATCACGAGCCTTTTCTCCTCCACTACTCTGCATCGTCTTCCTCCCCCTCACCCCAAACAAGTTTCGGCGAGGCAGAGGGGTCGACGATGAGCTCGCCATTGAGCTCGTCTGAGGGGTGGCAGCGGTGAGGGGTGATTCCCGCCGCTATAGCGCAAGCCAGATTGCCGCTATAGCGCAAACCAACGATTGCGATGTCGGACGCCACCGATCAGCGCGCGAGACCAATGCGTTCGGGCCGTTGGGCCGGACGCGGGAGATCAACCTAACAGAATTATGTATTTCTTGATGTACAATGCTTTTGAGTTGAATAAAAAAATACGGCGCTCGGCGGTGAGCACCCTTCTCCATGCAAAGAAAAAAAAACTCGGCAGCGTCCAAGCATTTCCCCAAGGTGCATGTGACACGTTCAGCTCTCGTGCACCCATACCTTATCCATCTACACACTCGATTTGTCTCCTGTCCATAGCATCGTCAACGGACCAAAGCATATCCTCTCTGCTGAGGTCTCCACCATGGATTCCATCTCCCTCCTAAGTAACCCCCTACCTTGAAATATACTAACATCTAGACAGGGAGGAGGAGATAGAGGTTAGCTACAATGGCATTGGCCACAGCAAGGCTAATTCACCCATGCACTGTGGTGTCGAAGAACCCGAGAACGCCACAACCACCCTTTTTCATCCACACCCACAAGCCCCTGACTACCAGACTGACCTCATCATCTCACTTCTGGCTCCAGTCCGTCGACGTATCCAAGGACGACAAGCCGCTGGACACAGCGGCCGAGACCAAACAAGAAGACTTGTCAGCTCCATTGCGGGGGGAGCTGGACGAGGAGGATGGCAGGGAAAAGCTTGACCCCCGCCGGTTCGAGGAGCAGTTTGCGGTGCTGAACACAGGAGTGTACGAGTGCCGGTCGTGCGGCTATATGTACGACCAGGCGGCAGGTGACCCGTTCTACCCGGTGCCCCGGGGGCTGCCGTTCGCCAAGCTCCCTGACGACTGGCGTTGCCCGACTTGCGGCGCGGCGCAGTCCTTCTTCGACAGCAAGAGCGTCGAGATCGCCGGGTTCGCGCAGAACCAGCAGTTTGGCCTCGGTGGTAACTCGCTCACCTCTGGCCAGAAGACTCTGCTCATCTACGGAAGCCTCCTTGTCGGCTTCGCCTTCTTTCTCTCCGGCTATTTCTTGCAATAAGAACACAGCTAGCTAGGTATCATCTATTGGTCCATTCCACCCAGCGTTTTGGAATTATAGAAGAGGAGGAAGGTTGTTACTGGTGATGTTGATAATTACTGAATTTGTGTGAATAGGTATGCATGTACCAGAGAGAGACATGCGCTTGCTTTTGAGGTTAATGGACTATAATTTTTTAGCATGGGAATGCAGTTCCGGGAAAAATCTAGGCTATAATTCTGCGAGTCTTGTAATGGGTTAGGACAGGAATTACTATTTTGTTCTTGTGAAATTTAATCCTGCACCGTTGCACACTACGATCGTCAAAACTATGCTCCGTTCTGCATGGGGTAACCCAAAAGGATTGGAGAACTACTCTTTCTTCGGAGCCCCTCGAGTTGTTGTTTTTTTTTTGCACAGAGCCCCTCGAGTTGTTGAACATGTGATTGTTCACGCAGCCCCGGGTGCCGCTGGTGCTACTGCTGCTAGTGGTGGTGATGAAACTGACGAAGAGCTAGCTGATGCTGCTGCTGTTATAGCCGACGGTGGTGGTAGAGCTGATGAGTTACTTGCTGATGCTGATGTCAGTCCGAAGGCGAACAATCTAAGGCTACTTCCGGAGTCTAAAAAGAACATGCGGGTGTTGTTGCCGAGGTGCCGCAGTTCCAGTGTTCAGAACTGTGTATTTGCTGCACACTCGAGTGCCCATCACGATGACCCCTCAAATCTGACCTGGAGCCAAATGCACGTCATGGGTGGCTCTGTCATTGGCTCATCAGTGGGTTCGTACGAGTTACGGACTCACGGCCAAACGCAACGTTATGGTTCGTTCCGATGGTGCCACCAGCACCCGGGACCTATTGCTCATCTGACAGATTCGAAGTACCATATGTCTTTATCTTTAGTTTTCTCCTCTTAGTTCTACGAAGTAATGCTTCTAAGTTCACAAGACCCAGTTATGCTTATTTCTGTAACCATGCTTTGCTTACTTGTGCAGAAACAAGTTAAGAGACTATCTGTGTAAGACTAAGTTGGAATTGCAGCATTGAACAGACAAAGGCAATGCGCATACCAAACATTTTGTTCAAAACAGGACAACAACCACTTCAAGTTAATGTGTCATCAGCATATAAAATGGATAGCTCGTACAAACAGCTATCAACATTGTCGATAGTTTTATTGTTATGAATTAAACATGGTGTTTGCATTAGAATGCATCACTAATATGCAACCGATTCATGATTAAGGACACTCTACCAACAATTCGCTTCTTGTATTTGCATTGAATCACTTATGTATTTGCTTCTTGGTAACAAGCTTCGTGAACGTGCCCTTGGTGATGCAAAGTAGAGTACAAAGCCCTTGGTGATGCAAAGAAGAGTACAACGCATGGTCTGCGAGAGGAAGACGCGGTGGCGCATCTCCCACCTATCTTTATATAGAGGAGTGGGGGCGACAACCCCAAGGGGTGGCGCCAACCCCAAGTGGTGCCCCCCACCTCTCCCCTTTTCATGTGAGTGGTGATCCCACTCACCTCCACTCATGCCCGTTTTAATTGAGTGAACTCTCCACTCTAAAATCAAGGGGTTCTCTCATTAAATAAATAAAAACATTATTTATTTATTAATTTTAATATTTGTCAATTATATTAATTAACAAACTTTAACATATACCTTACTAAACTATCTCGATATCCTCCGAAACAATTTCGGTGCTTCCCAAACTTTTCTTCGATATTCTGTATCCAATTAAAAGCGTCGATGAACCTTAAATGTGTCACCCTATGGTTCGTGAATAATATAGATATGATCGAGACACCTCATCAATCAATAATCAACAACGGGATCCGGAGATCCGTAATGACTCCACATTCTACGATGAAGCTTGTGATCGTGTGAACCATGAATGTTATAACCAATTTCTTTTGTCTCGCGATACTTTACTTGTCCGAGATCCGATCATCGGTATTAACCATACCTAGTTCTATCTTGTTACAGACAAGTACTCTTTACTCGTTCCATGATATGACATCCTTGTGAACTAGGCACGTGCTTGCAAGTGGTGTTGACATGCTATCACTGAGAGGGCCTAGAGTATATCTTTCTGTCATTTCGATGGACAAATCTCACTCTTGATCCATGATCCTCAACTAATAATTTTAGAGTACCCAACGCCACCTTTATAGTCACCATGTTATGGTGTGACGTTTGACGTCATCAAAGTACTCCTCGCTGTTAGTGATTGACATGATCACATGGTATAAGGATTAGGGTTACTTCGTATGTGTTTGATACATCCATGTAAACTTAATGACTTGATCGCATTGCTATACTTACTTTGGATGTCTGTTCATCTCATTATTCTTCTTAATGACATGATCTGTTATTAACAACATCCAATGTTCATGATTAGGAAACCTTGATCATAGAGTTAATCAACGAGCTAGTTTAATGAGAGGCTTTACTAGGATCTCTTGTTTGTTTATTAGACATACATATATTAACATTTCCGGTTAATACAATTCTAGTATGAAAAATAAACATCTATCATAAACATGGAATAATATAATAACCACTGTTTTATCATTGCCTCTTGGGCATATTCCTTTTAGTCTCCCACTTGCACTAGAGTAAATAATCTAGATTACATTATGATAAATCTAACACCCATTGAGTTATGGTGTTGATCATGTTTTTCCTTTAGGATAATTTTAGTGAAAGGGTATGCCATAGTCGAATCCCTGTGTACTTTGAAAATCTTTACATCACCATCCTTGACATGCTCATGGATGGAGTGAAAATGACGCTTGATATGCTTGGAATTCTTGTGAGACCTTGGTTCTTTAGGTTGTGGCACCATTGTTGTCACAATAGATAACCATTAGATCTAACGCACTAGGAACCACTGCTAGTTGAGTTATGAACTCCTTCATCCAAACTTCTTTATCCGCTACTTCCAAAGCAGCAACATATTCTAGCTCTATCGACGATCCTGCCACCATAGATTGTTTGGAACTCCTCCAACTCACTGCTGCATCATTCATGAGAAGTACGTACTCGGGTTGTGAATTAAAGTCATCTAGATCGGTGTTGAATCTAGCATTGACGTAACATTTTGTGACAAGCTCTTCTTCATCCTTAGTACTTCTTAAGTACTTAAAGAATGCCGTCTAGTATTCCAAACCTGGATCAGATTGGCATCTACTAGTCAAGATAATAGAATGTGCCATATCCGGTCTTATACACAACATGGCATACATGATAGAGCCTATGTCTGAAGCACATGGGATCTTGTTCATCACTTCTCTATCTTCTGCTGTAGATGGACTAATATGGACTCCCATTGTGCAATTGACACTAGGGTGGACCGATCATCACAAATTTGAGGCAGGGAATGAGGGGAAACCCGATGAACACGATGAACATAACTCTAATGCAAGGTAAAGATACAAACGCATGAAAATACACATGCAATTTGATTTTCTCCCATTGGTTTGAACAACAAATCCAATAGAATCCCTAGGCGAGAGACCTTGCGGTAGAATCACCCGAGGAGAGATTGGAAAGCAATTGATAGAATCCGAAAAAAGGAGAGAATAGCTATTGGAGATATGCCCTAGAGGCAATAATAAAAGTGGTTATTATTATATCTTTGTGTTTATGATAAATGTTTACATTCATGGTATAATATATTAACCAGAAACATTAATACTTGTGTGATTTGTAAACTAAATTAGAGTCCCTGGTAAAGCCTCTTTGTAATACTAGCTTATTGGTTAATAGATGATCATGGTTTCTGGATCATGAACATAGAGATGTTGTTAACAACAAGATCATATCATTAGGAGAAAGGTATGATGGACATACTACTATAGATAAGCGTAGCATAAAGACAAGTCATTTCAATAGTTCGTTTGCTATAAGATTTCTGATACATAGTAACCTAATTCCTTCGACCATGAGATCATGCTAATCACCATCACCGGAAGGATGCTTTGATAACATCAAACACCACACCATAACTGGGTGGCTATAAAGGTGATATTGAGTGTTCGGAAAGTATGTGTTGAGGCACAAGGATCAAGAGTGGGATTTGTCCATCCATATGACAGATAGATATACTCTGGGCCCTCTCGGTGGAATGTCATCCAATTAGCTTGCAAGCATGTGACTGGCTCACAAGAGATCACATATCACGGGAATGATAAAAGAGTACTTATCGGTAACGAGGTTGAACTAGGTATGCAGAGATACCGACGATAAAACCTCGGATAAGTAAACTATCACGAAACAAAGGGAAATTGGTATCGTACGTAAGTGGTTCATTCGATCGCAAAGTAATCGTAGAAATATGTGGGAGCCATATGAATTTATAGATTCCTCTATTGGTTATTGATTGGAGAAGTGTCTCAGTCATGTCCGCATAATTCACGAACCGTAGGGAGACACACTTAAGGATTCGATGTTGTTTAGTAGATATGGAATGTAAGTAGGGAGACGGAATGTTGTTCGGAGTCTCGGATGGGATCCAGAATATCACGAGGAGATTCAGAATGGTCCGGAGAATAAGATTCATATAAGAAAAGTCCAATTCTGGAGTTCAGGAAAGATTCCGATGATTTCATCGGAGAGGTTCTAGAAAGGTCTAGAAGGTTCACCGGACTGGAAGGGGAAGGGTACATGAATGTTTCATGGATAAGTGGAATGATTGAATCATGTCCTAGGTCACTTGGTTGGGCATTTGTAAGAAAGAAATAAAGCTCCAAATTGAAAGTCAAAAGGCAAGTTTGAAAAGTCAAACTGGGACAATTTATCCTAGTGGAGGAAGGAAAGAATCATTCTTTCCCTCCACCACAAGCCAACTAGGAGAGGGAGTTGGGGAAGGATTCAAAATCCCCTCTCCCAAGCTGCCCCCTCTCATAAATAGAGGGGAGGGGGTGCCCCAAGAACACATAACCATCCCTCCCCACCAAGCCGCGCCTTGTGCCGCCGCCCTGCGCCGCCGCCGTTTCGTCGCCATCGCCCTAGCCGCTGCCGACTCCACCTCCTCCTCTCCGGCCCTCTAAACCTAGATCGCCAGAAACCCTCTACTTCTGACACCACGTCGTCATGCTGCCGGAATCGCGAGGGGAGAACTACAACCTCCGATGCCTGCTGGAACAAGGGAGAGGAAGGTCTTCATCAAGTATTGAACATGTGACAAACTGCGGAAGCGCTGCCGGAACGCAGCGCCGGAAGGATCGTCTACATGATCTTGAGATCGGCAAGTATACGACTACATCACCCACGAGAATCTGCTCTCGTTAACCTCTTTGGAATCTTCGAGGGTGAGTACTCTAATTGACTCGTTGCTACAATCTAGTAGATAGATCTTGGCTTGTTTGTGTGCACGCGGTAGAATTTTTTGTTTTCCATGCTATGAACCCCTACAATGGTTATTGTGGGCGGTGGTGCTTTTATTATCAATTGCTTTTTGTGTACTTTGCATCTTGCGGTATGATGGGATGAAGCGGCCCGGGCTAACCTTACATGACATCGTTCATGATACTTGCTCCACGCTTAACATGCAACTTGTATTGCATAAGTGGCTTTGCGGGTGTCTGTCTCTCCCATCATAGTATAGACACAATTTACAACGGACACTTGATAGTTCAAGCATCAAGGTTGTGGTTCTTGTTCGTAAGTTAGAACGACACTTTATTGAAAGCCCCAAACCACATAAAATATGCAAAGAGAATTAGAGGCGTCTAACTTTGTTTTGCAGGGGTGTGCTGTGATGTGATATGGTCATGATTGCGATTATATATGATGTATGCAATGTTCCTTATTGTAAGTCGGCAACCGGTAGGAGCCATATGGTTGTCTTTTAATTTCGTTAAAGACCTCCGTGTCTATTATTCAAAGTAGTTGTAATAGTTGATGTCGGTGGACGACAACCATGGAGCGGTGCCATTGACCTTGACGCCACGCTGGTGATGATGGAGATCATGTTCATGCATGAATATGGAGATCAGAAGCACAAGAAGAAAGGCCATATCATATCACATATTTTGAATTGCATGTGATGTTAATCCTTTTATGCATCTTGTATTGCTTAGTTCGCGACGGTAGCATTATAAGATGACCCCTCTCACAAAATATCAAGTTATAAAGTATTCATCCTTAGTAGGCACTGTTGCTAAAGCTCGTTGTTTCGAAGCACCACATGAAGATCGGGTGTGTTAGATTCTACGAGTGTATACAACGGGAGCAAGCCAGATTTGCTCATGCGGAAGATAAGGTTTGATCTTGACGAGCCTAGCATGTACATACATGGTCTTGGAACACGGATCACCGAAAGGTAAAACATGAGTCATATAGTAGATATGATGAACATGTTGATTATTCGCCATTGAAGCTACATCATCTCTCGTGATGATCGGTTTTGATGTGGTGGTTTTGGTTCGTGTGATCACTAAAACAATGTGAGGGATATTGTTTTGAGTGGGAGTTCACCTAGATTAATTTAACTATTAATTAGAACTCAATTTGTCATAAAATTAGTCTAAACTATTGCAAATATGTTGTAGATCAATGGCGGCCCCTACCATCAATTTTAATGTGTTCCTAGAGAAAGAAAAGTTAAAAAACAATGGAAGCAACTTCCCGGATTGGCTCCGCAACTTGAGGATTGTCCTCAATGCTGGTAATTTGACCTATGTGCTGGATGCACCGCTAGGTGACCCACCTGCAGCTGATTCTACCGATGAGGTGAAGAATGTTTTCCTCACTCACAAGAATCAAGATCTCCAGCTCAAAGGTGCTATCTTGTATGGTTTGGAATCGGAGCTTCAGAAAAGGTTTGAGAACCATGACCCACATGATATTGTCCGTGAACTCAAAATGATAATTGAGGCTCACGCGGTAGTTGAGAGTTATGAGGCTTCTGAAAAGTTATTTAACTGCAAGATGGAAGAGGGTAGCTCCGTCAGTGAGCACGTGCTTAAGATGTCTGGGCACGCAAGCAAGCTTCAAATCTTGGATATAGTGATTCCTAGTGCTTTGGGGATTAGAAGCATACGGAATGGAATGCTCAACACGCACGATTTTCGAGGCATGAGGCTCCTCTGAGGTGTCCGTGGGGCGACCTCCGGCTCTCGCCGGCGCCTTGCCGGTGTAGGCTCTGCATGGATTCCTCTGGAGGTTGCTGGAAGGTCACCTACTCTGGTGTGACCACGAGTGGTAAGTTCCTGGAAGGCTCTCTCGTTGTCTCGGCTGATTCTTGGCTGGTTCTTCTCAATGCTAAAGGCTCTCCTCTTGAGGGACGATGTTTGGAAAATGGGGAGAAGATCTATGTTGGATCCATTTTGAGGTTCCCCTCTCATCTCTCTCGTGTTAATGATTCTTTGGATCCTTCATCTGGATTTCTTGGTAGATCTCCTACCATCACTGGATCAGATGAAGACACTGTTCTGAAATGGCATGCCCTTTGCTCCTCTTTGCCAGCGGATGATCTTGAGCCTTCCAAGGGTTTTCTCATGCTTTTTCCTAGTTCTAAAAGGCTTGTCCTCCTCAATCATAATGAGGTTGTGATTGATGCTAGATATTTGGTTCATGGTGAGGTGGTGGCTTCTGGTATCTCCATTGATCTCCAGGTGAAGAGGGTTGTGGTTGGTTCTCAAATTTTACCAAGCCCTTTGGTTAAAAAAAATTCCACCAATGTTGAGAGGTTGGCGCCTAGATCTCTGGATTTCTCGGAAAATCTTCCCTCAGGATGTGCTTCCAAAGAGGTTGCTACTAAAGATGTTGCTTCATGTCGACCTGCCCTGGATTTTTCTTTAGGGCGTGATTTTGAGAAGAGGATTTTTAATAAATTCAGGCATCAAGTTAATTTCATTGGTGGGTTTAGGAAGAGACCATTTTATCTGGTTTGTTCTTTTGGGAGGGCGAATTTTAAGTTGGACTTTCATACTGTTAGTCTTGCTCTTCAAGCCTGTTTTGGTGGTAATGCTTCTAAATTCCAGGTGAAGCTTTTGCAAGATAGAACTTTTCGTTTCTCGGTTTCTTCTCGGGCAGTGGGTTTTGAGATCTACAATATCTCCAAGTTTTCATGCCATTCTTTTGTGATCCATGTCAATCTTTGGGGTAATGGGGGCCCAAACTGGATTCATGAAGAAAGGGAATTTTACAAGGAATCTGCTAAGGAATGGAAAGTTGTCACGTACAAAAAAGAAAGTGCAAAAAAATCTCCTTCTTTAAAGCCTCCCGGTAAAGGTGGCTCGGTTTTTCAAAGACTCAAATTTCCTTCGTCACCTGAGGGTCCTTCGCCTGTGATTGAGCATCATATTAATGGGGAATTCAAATCAGGCCATCATGGCAGATCCTATGCTCAGGTGCTCACTGATGAGGGTTTTAAGTCGAAGGTAACGCCGGTCAGGTCTGGGGGGCGCTAATCGCGCTGCTTTTAAATTGCCTGGGCTCCTTCCTTTTCTGAAATTTCCCTCTTTCCCTAATTGTACTTGGCCAGACAAATCGTATGAGGGATGGTTCAAGGCCCAGGTGGTTTCTCATTCTACCGTCATTCACGCTCGGTTTCACGAGTTCACTTCCTCGTTGCAAAAACAACTACCACTTCCTGTCTCCTCAACTCCCACCACGAAACCCCACTCCTCCCTCCGCCGTGAAGGGCGCCGCAATGGCGAACATCCCGATTGACCTGCGCTTTCCCCGAATGGCTTCCAGATTATGCAAGTGGTGGCGGAATCGTGTTAAAAGGGTGGTGGTGCCTCGAGGTCACGAGCACATGAACAAGATGCTATTGCTAACATTTTCCCTCCCGGGTCCGGTTCCGTTTGTAAATATTCATGGTGTCTTGGTTGATTTCTTCAACAATGAGGTTGGAGTGCACTTCAGAGATATTCAGATTGTCCCTTTGGGTGCTGCATATGCGTTCCACCATGTCGATGACCGTGATAGACTCATTGCGGCGAGCCCGATCCGTTCAAGATGTGCATGTTTCTTTTGTCAAGCACAATGAGGGTGATAATCGTAGGATTCAGTTTAATAATGAGTCTTTGGGTGATGCTGGTTGGGCCTCCCTTGACCAACGCATACGGAGGACTGAATGCTATCTTTATGACATTGGAAAAGTTCTCCTGCGGGAGAGGGACCCTGATCATAAGGGTAAGATTATTGCTAAAATTCGTGTGACTGATTTGGCTGACATCCCCAAGAGTGTGCGGTTTACCATAGGTGACCTGGTGGAGACAGAGTCATAGACTTTTTCTATTGAAGTTCTTCAGAGTCACTTGCTTGGTGGGGCCCACCTGAAGAGGACCCACTGCCAGATGACAATGTGGACCCTCACCCTGTTCCTGCACATGGGCCAGTCTTTGGACCTCAGGTGCCACCTCCCCCCTCCCCCCCTTCTCCTGGGGGTGATTGGGGTTAGTGGATGGCTCCTGTGCAGAACCCTGCCCCTGATGGTGGGAATGCTAAAGGTTGGGGCCCCTGGGAGGCTGCTGCTGCTCCTATTCAAGGCCCTGTCATTGCTCCTAGAGAAGACATGCCTATTGACAATCAGCATCTGCCACCTCAGGATGTGAACAGTGGAGTTACAGGTGTCATTGTTCAAGACTGGGAGTCTGATGATGATGAATCTGTTAATGAGCCTGAGGCTGTGGAAGAGCTTGGTGTTGCAGTTGCACCTCAAGGGGTTGGCATTGGGGAAGGCCTGCAAAATATCTTTCAAAACTATCTGGCTGATGAGGAGGAGCCTAATGCTGATGCTGAGGAGGAGACTGGAAGTCCTATGGATTCAAGTGCTGTGGCCCCTGAGAATGATGATTGGATGCTGGAGGATCAGCACCTTCTTTCCCCAAATGAGGCTCACCTTCAGGTTGGGATGGTGAGAACATTTATTACCATTCCTGATGTGCATGTTGCCAAGCAGGGATTTTCCCAACAAGGCTTGGAGCTCTGGGAGAATTATTTTGCTCCCCATATCCAGAAGGAATCTTCTTCAAAGGGTTCTCTTAAATGTGATATTCCTGTAAGTTGGTTTAACTTCATTACTCTCATGCTTGCTACTCCTGAGAAGTTTAATTGGGTCAAGGGATTTATTACTTCTCCTTTATGGGAAATTATTAAAGAACATATTGCTGAGGAAAGTTCAATATCTTTCATCATTCCTAATGAGAATTTTCCCAGATGGCCCCTTCTTGCCTGGGTATTGAAGTCAATAATTCTTCAGGCTCTCCCTCTACCCCTGCTAGAAAGAGAAAGGGCAAGGAACCTCTTGTGAATCTGAGGTGAGAAGAAGTCCTAGGATTGTTGAACTAAATGGGGGTTTTAAAAGTCACTTACATTGTCAAATTGTTGATTGCCTGGTTTGTAATGCTGCCCCTCCTTGCCTGAATGCCAAAGTGGTTAAAAATCTTGCTGCTTCATTCTGCAAGGTTAAAGATGGAGACCTGGAGAAGAGGTTACTCAAGAAAGGGAAGATCAATGATGTGGCTATTAAGGCTCCTACAAAAGGCAGCATTAAAGGAGGTCACTCTTCCAGCTTGGGGATTGGTGGCAAGAAGAAGCCTGGGGCTGCTGGTACCTGTGGACAGCAAGCCAAGAAGAAGACCTCTTCTTAAGTGTGTTAATGTGTCAAGCTAAATCTTTTGCTGGAGTCTTGTTGACTCCCTGTTATGTGTTCTGTGATTGTGATATTGCAATGTGGAGGGTACTTGTTGTGGATTATCTATGTGGTACTCTAAATTGGTTGAGATTTTGTCTCAGATTTGTTGTTTTCTCTTCCGGTGATTACATTATTTACATCACCCCACATCTATACTTTCTCTGGTTTCTTAATGAATAACAATGAACTTGGAAGATCTGAATTGGAATATCAGGGGAATTAATTCTGATAAAAAATGGTTTGCTCTCAGAAGCAAAATTGAGGAGTCTGGCTGTGACATTATCTGTCTCCAAGAAACTAAGCGGGAGGGTTTTGATAGCTCCTTCATTAAAAAATTCTGCCCCTCCAAATTTACCAACTTCGAATTTCTTCCCTCCAGAGGTGCATCTGGAGGTTTGATCATCATTTGGAATGGCTCCCTGTTCTCTGGACAACTTTCTTTCCTCAATGAGTTCTCTATCTCCATTACCTTGACATCTCTCTTGTCCAATAAATCCTGGATCCTCTCCAATATTTATGGGCCATGTTTACCTGAAAAAAAGTCTGAATTTTAGATCGGTTTGGCAGCATTGATATGCCTGATGATGTGGATTGGCTTATTGTGGGAGATTTTAACTTCTGTAGGCAGCCTTCTGATAGAAACAAATTGGGAGGGGATGTGAATGGTATGCTTCTCTTTAATGAAGCTATTAATAATTTGGGTCTCATTGAATTACCACTTAAGGGTAGAAAGTTCACTTGGAGTAACATGCAGAAGGATCCTCTATTGGAAAGATTGGATTGGTTTTTTACTTTTGCTGTCTGGACTCAGAGTTTTCCCTCCACTTTTGTTGCTCCTCTTGCTAAGCCTACTTCTGATCACCTTCCCTGTGTCATTACCATTGGCACAATGATTCCAAAAGCTCAGGTGTTCAGATTTGAAAACCATTCGTTACATCATAAGGAGTTTAAAGCTATTGTTCAAAATGCATGGAACATTCCTGTGGGTTTCCTGGATTCTGCAAAAAAATGCTAAATTCAAAAATGTGAGAAGAGGGCTGAAGCTTTGGGCCAAACAGCTACCTTGTCTAAAGGCACAAATCTGTAATGTTAATGCCACCATTGACTTGCTTGATATCATGGAGGAAATGAGAACTCTTACTGTTCATGAGTGGAATCTTAGGGATATCCTGAAGGATCTTATTATTTCTCTTTACAAAACCGAATACTTATTGGAAACAGAGAGGAAAATCAAATGGGTTAAAGCGGGGATGAGAACACCAAATTCTTTCACTCCAGAGCTACCATCAGTTTTAGACATAACTACATTTCCATGCTCAAAGATGATTCTGATCTTGAGATCTATGATCATGATGGAAAAGCAAATCTTCTTTGGAATTCCTTTAAAGATAGAATGGGCACTTCTGATAAGCCTGAAATGCATTTCAATCTTAATGACTTGGCTGGTGACTGCTTAAGCCAGGAGGAAAGGGAAGCTTTGGAAAAGCCTTTCTCTAATGAGGAGATTGATGAAGTCATCACAAATTTGCCTAATGATAAGTCTCCTGGCCCTGATGGTTTTAATAATGAATTCATGAAGCTTTGCTGGCCTATTATCAAGGATGATGTGAAGCATTTACTGAAGGGAATATGCCCTGAGAGGCAATAATAAATTGTTTATTATGTGTATTCCAAGTATATGATAGATGTTTATTTTGCATGCTATAATTGTATTAATACGGAAACGTTAATACATGTGTGTTTAATAAACAAACAGAAAGTTCCTAGTTAAGCCTCTCTCATAAACTAGCTCGTTGATTAACAAGATGATCAAGGTTTCCTGATCATGGACATTGGATGTTGTTAATAACGGGATCACAACATTAGTGTAATGATGTGATGAACATTCATCCGAAGTATAGCATTACGATCAAAGTCATTGAGTTTATATTGCTATAACAACTTACGAAGTGATCCTAATCCTTAGACCATGAGATCATGTCAATCACTAACACCGGAAGAGTTTCTTGATAACATCAAAGCGTCACCGTAACAGGGTGATTATAAAGATGGGTTCGTAACTAATAAAGTGTTATGTTGAGGCTCATGGATCAAGAGTGGAATTTGTTCATCCCGATGACGGATAGATATACACTGGGCCCTCTCGGTGATATCACATTGATTAGCTTGCAAGCAAGTGATTTGATCACTAGAATGTTATATCACGGGAACGAGAAAAGAGTGCATGTCGATAGCGAGATCAAACTAGGTATGGAGATACCGATGATCGAATCTCGGACATGTAATATATCGTGAGACAAAGGGATTAAGATACTAGCGTAAAAGGTTAAGCGATCACAAGAAAGTCATCGTTGAATGTGGGAGTCGGTATGGGTCTCGGATCCCGCTCGATTATTGATCCGAGAGGGTCTCGATCATGTCCGCATTATTCACGAACCGTAGGGTGACACACTTAAGAGACACCGACATCCAATTGGAGCAAAAGTTTCATGCGAAAAAGAATAAACAAGCAGAATTTATTTCACTAGATACCGAAACAGGTTTTCGGGTGAAATTGCATAAAGTGGTTATGCATGTGAAATAGAATTCTAGCAAGGGGTTATTTGTGAATGTTTGTCATTAAAGTAATTGACAAAATTCTGAATAAAATAAAAGAGTTTTATTTAATGAGAGTTTGCATTAAATTTGGTGGAAATTTAATGGGATCTTTGAGTGGGTTTTTGAGTGGAGAATTTTGAAGGGCCATTTTGTGAGTGGAGTGTCCACCCACATGAATGAGGGAGAGGGGGCACCCTCCATGGCGTGCCATGCCCCTTGGCTGCCCCCTCCCCTATAAAAGGAGCCCTCCTCTCACTTCTCACTCACACCTCCTCGTGAAGGATCTCTCCCCTCTAGAATTTATCCCCCATGGTCTCGGACTAGCGAGATACATGTTCCCGGTGGCTATTCGGCAAGAAAGAGTTGTGCTTCTGATGCATCGCTGGAGCGAGGAGGCGGAGGTTGCTCGGTGCCTCGAACGTGTGTGCGAGCACGGATGCGCTGGCGATTTGCGGCGCTAGGACTTCCTCTCGATCTTGAGATCGGCAAGAGATCGTCTACATCAACCACGAGTTTGGACTCGTTAAGCTGTCGGTCTTCAAGGGTATGTTCTCTACGGATATACATCCCGTTGTTTGTATCTAGTATAAATAGATCTTGGTATATAGTTCACATCGTAGGAAATTTTTGTTTTCTATGTTGCGAACCCTACAAAGGGTATCGAGCGGATCTATGCGTAGATACTTTACACGGGTAGTACACATATATGAGTATGTGGGCGATGATGATCATGTTGTTGCTCCTTTCTTGTGATTTTGGATATTGGTGGCATAGTGGGATGAAGGCCCCGGACAAACTTTACATGTCCTCGCACATGAGACTGTTCCACGCTTGACATGCAACTAGTTTGCATAAGTGGCTAGGTGTCTGTCTCTCCTACTATAGTCAATATCTATTTTGCAAGCGAGTTGTCAACAATTTGATTATCCTCGTTGTGGTTCATGTTCGTAGGTAAGAACGGTTCTATCTCGAAAGCCCTAAGCCACGTAAAACTTGCAATGGATAAATTAGAGGCGTCTAGTTTAGATTGTTCTTTGGGCTAGTGTTATGATATGGTAGTGTTGTAAGTAGAAGTATGAGATGATACTCTTACAACACACATAGCGTGTAAAACCCATAGACTGTGGATTTACACATATAGGTATGATAGTGATCATACCACGATGCACATGATAGAGATCATCTGCGGGAACCATATAATTTCACTAATAAACATATGATGTTTGATTGCATCTTATATTGCTTGTTTAGCGCTTTGTTAAGCATAATAAGATGATCCTCATTTAAATATCAAGATAAGAATGTGTTCTTCCTTTAGTATGCACCGATTATGTTTTCACGCTCCAAGACATCACGTGATGATCGGGTGTACTTGGATCTCGACCATACTTGGTGTAAAAGCTTACACACGCAAATACTAAGGTTCTAACTTGGCGAGCTTAGCATGTACGGACATGGCCTCGAACACAGACCAAAGGTTAAGCATGAGTCATATAGTTGATATGATGCCCATTTGATGCTCGCCTTTGAAGCTATACCGACTCACGTGATGATCGGACTTGGTGTAGTGGATTTGGTTCATGTAATCACCAAAAGGACACGAGGATGTCGCTTTTGAGTGGGAGTTCATTCGTAATATAGATTAGTTGAACTCAATCTATCATACACTTAGTCTAAACTTTACAAATTCTGTTGTAGATGGCACCACCGCTTTTAATTTCAATGCGTTCATGGAGAAAGAGAAACTAGCAACGAGCGGTAGCAACTTTCTTGAATGGGCCATGAATTTGAGGATTCTCCTCTCTTTGCACAAAAGCAATATGTGCTAGAAGCGCCGTTAGGCCCCCACCTTTGACGATGCCCCGACGAGGAGAAGAATGTCTATCTCGACTCGGGAGGACCACAACTTAGTTCATTGCGGCATATTGTATGGGCTAGAGCTTCGAAAGCGTTTAAACGGCAATGCTTTTGATACAATGGGTGAGTTGAAAATGATTTTCACACACATGCTGTCAGAGAGAGCTACAATGCTGTAAAAGTTCTTTAGTCGCATGATGGAAGAGAACAGCTCAGTTAGTGAGCATGTACTCAAGATGTCGGGTTACGGATAAGCTTGTGTCCTTGGGAATAAAGATTCCCATTGACTTAGGCATCCATCGTGTTCTGCAGTCTCTGCCACCTAGCTATAAAAGCTTCGTGATGAACTATACTATGAACGGCATGAAGAAGTCTCTCCCGAGCTTACACAATGATTAAAACTGCAGTGGAGATCAAAAGGAACATCAAGTGTTGATGATCAATAGGAACACTGGTTTCAAGAAAGACAAGAAGGGAAAGCGGAAGGAAGTAAGGGCGGCAAGCATTGTCGCTGAAAAGAAACCCCGAGTTGGACCTAAGTCCGATACCGAGTGCTACTATTGTAAGGGGATGCCATGGAAGCTTAATCGCCCCAAGTATCTGGCGGCATAAGAAGGCCGCAAGGCAAACAAAGGTATATATGATATACATGTTATTGATGTGTACTTGACTAGTGCTCGCAGAGCACTGGGTATTTGATACCGGTTCGGTTGCTAATATTTGTAACTCGAATCGTGGGCTGAACAGCATCGCTAGCAAGGGGTGAGGTCAAGATGCGTGTCGGCAATGGATCAAACGTTGATGTGATCGCCGTTTAACGCTACCTCTCCACTTACCGTCGGGATTAGTCATAAACTTAAATAATCGTTATTTGGTGCTGACCGAGCATGAACATTGTATCTGGATCATGTTTGATGCAAAGTGGTTATTCATTCAAATCGAGAACAATGGTTGTTCCATTTATATGAATGAAATCTTTTATGGTCATGCACCAATGTTGAATGGTTTATTTCGTTGGATCTCGATGATAATGTTACACATATTCATAATGTTGATGCTAAAAGGATTAAACTTAATGATGATATATCCGCATATGTGGCAATGCCGTCTAGGTCATATTGGCATTAAACGCATGAAGAAGCTCCATTCGGATGGACTTTTGGAATCACTTGATTATGAATCATTTGATACATGTGAGCCATGCCTTATGGGTAAGATGACTAGAACGCCGTTTTTGGTTCAATGGAGCAGGCATGATTTATTGGAAATTATACATTCGATGTATGTGGTCCAATGAGTGTGTCATGAGGTGGATATCGTTATTTTGTTACTTTCACGGATGATTTGAGTAGATACGGTTATATCTACTTGATGAAACACAAGTCTGAAACCTTTGAAAAGTTCAAGGAATTTCGAATGAAGTGGAAAATCATCGTAATAGAAAGATCAAATTTCTTGATGCGACCGTGGAGGTGAGTATCTAAGTTACGAGTTTAGCACTCACATGAAAGAGTGTGGAATTGTTTCACAACTCACACCCGGAACACCACAATGAAATGGTGTGTCGAACGTCGTAATCGTCGTACTTTATTAGATATGGTTCGATCTATGATGTCTCCGACGGACTTGCCGTTGTCTTTTGGGGTTATGCACTAGAAACTGCTACTGCATTCACTTTAAATCGGGCACCATCTAAATCCGTTGAAAAGACACCGTATGAATTGTGGTATGGAAACAAACCTAAGCTGTCATTTCTTAAAGTTTGGGGTTGCGATGTTTATGTGAAGAAACTTCAACGGATAAACTCGAACCCAAAGCGGAAAAATGCGTCTTCATAGGATACCCTAAAGAAACTATTGGGTATTCCTTCTATCATAGATCCGAGGGCAAGGTTTTTGTTGCCAAGAATGGATCCTTTCTAGAGAAAGAGTTTCATGAAAGGTGTGAGTAGTCGGAAGGTAGAACTCGAAGAGGTTGTGGAACCTTCTCTTCAAAGTATGGCGAGTAGCGCAGCCGGAAGTCGTTCGGAGTTGGCTCCACCTGTTGAAGAGGAACTAATGATAATGATCATGAAACTCCGAAGAGAGTACTACAACCTCGCAGTCAAACAGACGCGTGCAGCTCCCGACAGACGGAAATCTGTCATAAATTTCATGGTTGATGAAAATAATGACCTCGACGTATGAAGAAGCGATGATGAGCCCGGATTCCAACAAATGGTTAGAAGCCATGAAATCCGAGATGGAATCCATGTATGAAAATCAAGTTTGGAACTTGGTGGAATTACCTCACGACCGAAAGGCCGTGGAGAACAAATGGATTTTCAAAAGGAAACTGATCTTGATGGTAATGTGACCATCTATAAAGCTCGACTTGTCGCAAAGGGTTTCGACAAATTCAAGGAGTTGACTACGATGAGACTTTCTCTCCGTAGCGATGCTAAAGTCGATTAGGATTATGTTAGCAATTGCTGCATATTTCGATTATGAAATATGGCGGATGGATGTCAAAACCGCGTTTCTCAATGGTAATATTGAAGAAGAGTTGTATATGATACAACCAAAGGGTTTTCGATCCTAAGGATGCTAACAAGGTGTGCAAGCTTCAATGATCCATCTATGGATTGAAGCAAGCATCACGAAGTTGGAATCTCCGCTTTGATGAGGTGATCAAAGAGTTTGGATTTGTCCAAACTTATGGAGAAGCTTGTATTTACAAGAAAGTGAGTGGGAGCAATGTGGCATTTCTGATATTATATGTGGATGACATATTATTGATCGGAAATGATATAGAACTTTTAAACAGTGTTAAAAGTTATCTAAACAGCAAATTTTCAATGAAGGACCTAGGTGAAGCGTCATACATATTAGGCATAAAGATCTATAGAGATAGATCTAGACGCCTAATAGGGCTATCGCAAAGTACATACCTTGATAAGATTTTAAAGAAGTTTAAAATGGACGGAAGTAAGAAGGGGTTCTTACCTATGTTGCAAGGCAAGACATTGAGTAAGACTCAAAGTCCGGCTTCGGCGGAAGAAAGAGAGATAATGGACAAAGTCCCCTATGCTTCAGCCATAGGCTCTATAATGTACGCCATGCTATGTACAAGACCGGATGTGGCACACACTATTAGTTTGACTAGTAGGTACCAATCGGATCCAGGTTGAACCTTTGGATAGCGGTCAAGAATATCCTTAAGTACTTACGAAGAACTAAGGATATGTTTCTTGTATACGGAGGTGAAGAAGAGCCTGTCGCTAAGTGTTATGTCGACGCTAGCTTTGACACCGATCCGGATGACTCTAAGTCTCAATCCGGATCGTATTTCTCATGAATGGCGAGCGGTTAGTTGGAGGAGCTCCAAACAACTGTGGTAGCGGGATCAACAACGGAGGCGAATATGTTCTTTGCTTGAGCGGCTCGAAGCGATTTGGATGAAGGAGTTCATATCCGAACTAGGAGTTGTGGCAAGCGTTGGACCCAATGGTGATCTATTGTGACAACAATGGTGCCATTGCCAATGCCAAAGAGCCAAGGTCTCACAAGCATTCCAAGCATATTAAGCGCGCGGTTTCACTCCATCCATGAGCATGTCAAGGATGGAGATATAAAGATTTGTAAAGTACATACGGATCTCAATGTAGCAGATCCGTTGACTAAAACTCTCCCTAGAGCAAAACATGATCAACACCGTAACTCAATGGGTGTTAGATATATCACTATGTAACTAGATTATTGTCTCTAGTGCAAGTGGGAGGCTGAAGGAATATGCCCCGAGAGGCAATAATAAATTGTTTATTATGTGTATTCCAAGTATATGATAGATGTTTATTTTGCATGCTATAATTGTATTAATACTGAACGCTAATACATGTGTGTTTAATAAACAAGCAGAAAGTTCCTAGTTAAGCCTCTCTCATAAACTAGCTCGTTGATTAACAAGATGATCAAGGTTTCACGATCATGGACATTGGATGTTGTTAATAACGGGATCACAACATTAGTGTAATGATGTGATGAACATTCATCAAGTATAGCATTACGATCAAAGTCATTGAGTTTATATTGCTATAACAACTTACGAAGTGATCCTAATCCTTAGACCATGAGATCATGTCAATCACTAACACCGAAGAGTTTCTTGATAACATCAAGCGTCACACCGTAATGGTGATTATAAAGATGGGTTCAGAACTAATAAAGTGTTATGTTGAGGCTCATGGATCAAGAGTGGAATTTGTTCATCCCGATGACGGATAGATATACTCTGGGCCCTCTCGGTGATATCACATTGATTAGCTTGCAAGCAAGTGATTTGATCACTAGAATGTTATATCACGGGAACGAGAAAAGAGTGCATGTCGATGCGAGATCAAACTAGGTATGGAGATACCGATGATCGAATCTCGGACATGTAATATATCGTGAGACAAAGGGATTAAGATACTAGCGTAAAAGGTTCCGACGATCACAAGAAAGTCATCGTTGAATGTGTGGGAGTCAGTATGGGTCTCCAGATCCCGCTTCTGATTATTGATCTGAGAGGGGTCTCGATCATGTCCGCATTGTTCACGAACCGTAGGGTGACACACTTAAGAGACACCGACATCCAATTGGAGCAAAAGTTTCATGCCGAAAAGAATAACAAGCGAGGAATTTATTTCACTAGATACAAAAAAGGTTTTGGTGAAATTGCATAAAGTGGTTATGCATGTGAAATAGAATTCTAGCAAGGGGTTATTTGTGAATGTTTGTCATTAAAGTAATTGACAAAATTCTGAATAAAATAAAGAGTTTTATTTAATGAGAGTTTGCATTAAATTTGGTGGAAATTTAATGGGATCTTTGAGTGGGTTTTGAGTGGAGAATTTTGAAGGGCCATTTTGTGAGTGGAGTGTCCACCCACATGAATGAGGGAGAGGTGGGGCACCCTCCATGGCGGCCATGCCCCTTGGCTGCCCTCTCCCCTAAAAGGAGCCCTCCTCTCACTTCTCACTCACACCTCCTCGTGAAGGATCTCTCTCCCCTCTAGAATTTATCCCCATGGTCTCGGACTAGCGAGATACATGTTCCCGGTGGCTATTCGGCAAGAAAGAGTTGTGCTTCACTGCATCATTTGGAGCGAGGAGGCGGAGGTTGCTCGGTGCCTCGAGCGTGTGTGCACGGATGCGCTGCTGATTTGCGGCGCTAGGACTTCCTCTCGATCTTGAGATCGGCAAGAGATCGTCTACATCAACCACGAGTTTGGACTCGTTAAGCTTTGTCGGTCTTCAAGGGTATGTTCTCTACGGATATACATCCGCCCGTTGTTTGTATCTAGTATAAATAGATCTTGGTATATAGTTCACATCGTAGGAAATTTTTTGTTTTCTATGCTGCGAACCCTACATTTACTTATTGAGTTCTATGAAGGGAATGTCTCTTTGGAGAGCATTAATTCTTCTTTCATCACCCTCATTCCAAAAATTGCTGCTCCTTTGACTCCTGCTGATTTTAGGCCTATTTCCTTGCTAAATAGTGTCCTTAAGATTATCACCAAGATTACGGCCAATAGACGCAAAAGTCATTCTTAAACTTGTTCACAAGAATCAATATGGTTTCCTCAAGCAAAGATCTATTCAAGACTGTTTAGGTTGGGCATTTGAATTTCTTGATCAGTGCCACAAGTCAAAGGAGGAAAATTTAATTCTCAAGTTGGATTTTGAGAAGGCTTTTGATAGAATTGAGCATTATGCAATCATCAATATCCTTAAAGCCAAAGGTTTTGGAGTTAAATGGATTTCTTGGATTCAGATGATCTTTGGGTCTGCTTCTTCCTCTGTGCTTTTAAATGGTGTGCCTGGGAAATTTTTTTACTGTAGAAGGGGTGTTAGGCAAGGAGATCCTTTGTCTCCTCTGTTGTTTGTGCTGGCTGCTGATCTCCTTCAAAGTATCCTCAATAAGGCAATGAACCTGGGTCTCCTTTCTTTGCCCAAATGTATCGAGAATGCTTCCACTGTGGTTCGATGCATATGACACTTTAGTAATCCTTAAGGCTGATTCGAGCAACTCTTGTGTCTTAAAGCAATCCTGCATACTTTTGCTCTCTCCACGGACTCAAAGTCAATTATTCCAAGCCCGATGATGCCAATTAATATGGATTACGAGAGGCTTGGGCACTTTGCTAATACCCTTTCTTGCCTCCTTTGGTTCCTTGCCTTTACCTATCTTGAGTACGCCTTGAGCTTGAATAAACCTGTTGTGGAACACTTCTTGCCTATTGTTCAGAGAATTGAAAGAAGGTTGTGTGGAATTGTTGACTTTCTGAATTATGGGGGGAAATTGCAGTTAGTTAAATCTGTGTTATCTTCCCTCCCCATATATTACATGAGTTGTTTTGATCTCCCTGTCACTATCAAGGAGCAGTTGATTAAATATATGAGGCAATGCTTGTGGAGAAAGAAAACTTCTGATGTTCAAGCTAGAGGTACTGCTCTTGTAGCATGGAAGAAAGTTTGTAGACCCAAAAACCAGGGAGGATTGGGAGTTCTTGATCTTAATGTTCAAAATTCTGCTCTTCTTCTGAAGAATTTGGATAAGTTCTATAATCATAAGGATATTCCCTGGGTTCATTTGGTATGGAATACTTACTATTGTAATGATAAGCTATCTGGAAGAAGTGTTGAGGGATCCTTTTGGTGGAAAGCTCATCTAAAACTGATTGACATTTTTAAAGGACTTGCAAAGTGCTTGGTTGGAAATGGGGAATCTACACTATTACGGGTGATATGTGGAATGATAGTTGTCTCCAACATAAGCTTCCTCACCTACTTTCATATGCAAAAACCCTCACATTTACGGTGAGTTCTCGCATCTTGCAAATACTCGGGATCTCTTTATCTTCCTTTGTCCCAACAAGCGTATCAGAATATCAAAGTCTTGAACAAATTCTCAATTCTGGCGAAGGGGAATCGATTGTTGGTCTTACATCCGGGGCGTAATTTTTCGTCAAAAGGCTTATCGTTAGTCTGTTACCAACCGGTTCAGCCACATTTCTCTTGGATTTGGAAATCTTCTTGTCAACAAAAGCACAAATTCTTCTTACGGCTCCTTCGCTTGATAGGCTCAACACAAGAAATCTTACGAAAAGGAAATGTTTTCTTTGGCATCTTATATTTGTGTCTTCCAGTACGCCATAGTGAAGAAACTAGTTTACATTTGTTTTGGGAATGCCCATTTGCAAGAGCTTGGCTGAAATCTCACAGTCAATATGGTGATCAAAACATCTTTGAAGTTCTAGCCAGATTAAAAAGACCTCAAGGTCCCTTTTGCAATGGAAATTCGATACTTGGAACTTGGAGCATCCGGATTTGCGAAACAATGAAATTTTCAACAAGATGCATCGGTGGAGACCTGGAAGGCTATTATAGCCCAGGAATTAAGATGGGTCCTTTATAGAATTAAGAAGAAGTATTATCAGGGCCTTAAGGATTGGATTGAAACCAATTTAGACAGGAGATAGATGATTAGAATGTTATCCCTCTTTTTGAGGTGGAATATGTTTGTAAATATTATTTTGTAACTCTATTTGATATATAAAAAAATTGCAGTGGGGTTTTTTGCCCTACTGTTTTACCCTAAAAAAAATGCTTTGGGGATTCACCGTGTCCTCCAATCACTACCACCAAGTTACAAGAACTTTGTGATGAACTACAATATGCAAAACATGGACAAGTTGTTGCCAGAACTCTTCTCCATGTTAAAGTCTGCGGAAGTGGAGATCAAGAAAGAGCACCAAGTGTTGATGGTCAATAAGACCACCAAATTCAAGAAATAAGGCAAGTCTAAGAAAAAGGGAAACTTCAAGAAGGGCGGTAAGAAAGTTCTCAGCTTCGAAGAAGACCAAGAAGCCTAAGACGTCATCGAGTGCTTTTTTTACTGCAAGGGAGAATGTCACTGGAAGAGGAACTGCCCTAAGTACTTGGCGGATTTGAAGAACGACAGCATCAAGAAGAAAGGTATATCCGATATACATGTTATTGATGTGTATCTCACTAGTAGTCGTAGTAGTGCCTGGGTATTTGATACTGGTTTGGTTTCTCATATTTGTAACTTGAAACAGGTGTTGCAGAATAGACGCAAATTAGCGAAGAACGAGGTGACGATGCGCGTTGGAAATAGATCAAAGTTTGATGTGATCGCGGTCGGCACGCTACCTCTTCATCTACCATCGGGATTAGTTTTATACTTAAATAATTGTTATTTGGTGCCTGCGTTGAGCATGAACATTATATCTGGATCATGTTTATTGCGAGACAGTTACTTGTTTAAGTCCGAGAATAATGGTTGTTCGATTTATATGAGTAATATGTTTTATGCACATGCACCTTTGATAGATCGTCTATTCTTATTGAATCTCGATTGTAGTAATACACATAGTAATAACATTGAAGCTAAATGCTTGAAATTGAACGATAACTCGACCTATATGTGGCACTATCGTCTTGGTCACATTGGAGTGAAGCGTATGAAGAAACTCCATTCCGATGGACTTCTTGAATCACTTGATTTCGAATCACTTGAAAGATGCGAAGCATGTCTGATGGGTAAAATGACTAAGACTCCATTTTCTGGTATGATGGAGCGAGCTATGGACTTATTGGATATCATACATACCGATGTGTGTGGCGCAATGAGTGTAGCATTGCGCGGTGGTTATCGTTATGTTCTTACTTTCACAGATGACTTGAGTAGATATGGGTATATCTATTTCATGAAACATAAATCTGAAACTTTCGAGAAGTTTAAGGAATTTCAAAGTGAAGTAGAGAATCAACATAACAAGAAGATTAAGTTTCTACGATATGATCGTGGAGGTGAATATCTAAGTTACGAGTTTGGCGAGAATTTGAACAAATGCAGAATACTTTCACAATTGACATCGCCGGGAACACCATAACGTAATGGTGTGTCTGAACGTCGTAATCGAACTCTCTTAGATATGGTTCGTTCTATGATGTCACTTACAGATTTACCGCTATCGTTTTGGGGTTATGCATTAGAAACAGCCGCATTCACTTTAAATAGGGCACCATCTAAATCCGTTGAAACAACAACGTATGAATTATGGTTTGGAAAGAAGCCTAAATTGTCGTTCCTTAAAGTTTGGGGTTATGAAGCTTATGTAAAGAAGTTACAGCCCGATAAGCTTGAACCAAAGCGGAAAACTGCGTCTTCATAGGATACCCAAAGGAAACTATTGGGTATATGTTAGAGGGGTAACCCCTTGGGGTGGCCCAATCTTTCACGAATCTCCGCGGAAATCGAGGGGAAAACGGTGGAAGGGGGAATGAGGATGAAATCCACGAACACACGCACACAAAGAACCCGATGAACTCACGCACACAAAACACGATACATGCCGATAACTCACGTCGGTGGCAACCAGTCCAACATAATTCCTAGGATCGGTGTTGGGCGAAGCTCTCTCTCCACGGCCAACAACGGGGGCGAGGTGCTTGGTGAGATCTTGACTACTTGGGGACGAGAAACCGAGATCCCAAGGCCTTGTACAACTTGAATGCACTAGGCAAGATCCAAGAGGTGGTGGATAATAGGGTGCCCCTTGGTAGGGGCATGGGACCAATAGATGAAAGATCCTCAAAGGGGTGTCCTCAATCTATTATTATCCAAGTCTAGGGTTTACATATGAGGGGTGGGGATTTATATAGGCCAAACACTTAAACAGGGGTAGTTTTGGCATAAAACTGGAAGTTTGGGCGAAATTGGGGGTTACATGGGCCGGGCCCAAAAGGCCTTGACATGCCTGGCATCGAGCAGGCCGGAGACTCCGGTGTTGGGTCCGGAGACTCTGCAGGCCGAGACTCGGTCAATCTCCGAACCTGCCTCTCGAGGGGGGCTTCAGGCTGTCCTGCTTGGTTCTGGTGCAGACCGGAGGAAGGTCCGGATACTCCGGTGTAGGGGACCGGAGACTCCGGTCTACACCGGAGACTCCGGTGTGCCGAGCTCTAGCAGCTTCTTCTCCTGGTCCTTCTTCCTTGGGGGCTTGGTGTGGTGATGTTGCTTCATAGCTGAGGATACATAACGTAGTTGCATGAAGTAGCAAGCCATCCAAAGGTAGACCAAAATCACATGAGGAAAGGAGTGAGTTAACCTTGGCTTGTAGGATCTTGGCTCGGGAGCGAGTCATTGGTCCACTTGGGGGACTAGGTGTTGTAGATGGAGGTGCGTCCGTAGGACGGGCTGCATCAGCTCCCCCCTTGGGAAAGAGTCGTCCTCGACTCTTCAACCTTCTCAACTTCATCTTCTCCATAGTAGGGTGTGAGGTCCTTGACATTGAATGTCGGGCTCACAAGATACTTGGATGTTGGGATATCGATAATGTAGGCTTTGTTGTTGATCCTCTTTAGTACTTTGAACGGTCCATCACCTCTTGGCTTGAGTTTGGAGTCGCGGTCCTTGGGGAAGCGGTCTTTACTCAAGTGTATCCACACAAGGTCGCGTTCTTCGAAGATCATCTCTTTCTTGTTCTTGTTTGGCCTTGATGCTTAGCGAAGGACTTGTTTCTCGATCATAGCTCGTGTGTCTTCATGGAGTTTCTTCATTGTTTGGGCACGCTTGACCACGTCCATATTGGCACGTTCATGAAGCGGAAGTGGAAGGATATCGAGCGCGGTGAGAGGCTCGAAGCCATAGACGATCATGAACGGGCTCCTCATGGTGGTGGAGTGCTTGGCGCGGTTGTAGGCGAACTCGGCGTGTGGAATACATTCCTCCCAGTCTTTAAGGTTCTTCTTTTGATTCACGAGCGAGTTGGACTTGTTACCACCAAAGGTTGGCATACTCATCAAACTCAAGGGATGCCATGGCCATCATCTTGTCATTGCTATAGTTGTGCATGCGGAAGATCTTGTCAACCTTGAGTTCCCATGAGAGGTATTCATCGGGTTCATTGGAACCGGTGAACTTGGGCATGGTGAACTTGAGCTTGCCGAACCTTTCTTCTTCATTGCGGTTCCGGTGGCGACGGTTGCCATGATTTTGGCGGCCATCTTCATCATCCGAGCTCTCATGTCTTGCTTGGTGATGGTGGCGTTGCTCTTGCGGTTGTTGAGGTGCCGCATTTGGTGGTGGAACTTGGTTTTGACGATGATCTTGGGGAGCTTGCTCGTGTTGTTGGCGCGGTTGAGGACAAGCAGGAGGTTGTTGATCCTCACGACGAGCTTAGGGAGCTTGCTCTCGCTCTTGTCATGGTTGATTCCGAGGAGCATTGTCTTGCGCCATGTGGCGAGGAGGACATCGAGCCGCATGCGCAATGGGCTGCTCTCTTTCTTCTTGATGTGGACGAGGCTCGTCATGATGATCATGTTGTCGACGTTGACGTTCATGTCGATGATGACGTCTTGGTGGATCTTTGAGTGCTTCACGCGGATGGCGATCTTGTTCTTCCACTTCAGATGCTTCACTTGTTGTTGAAAGAACATGTCGATGGCGATGGCTTGGTGGTCCATGTGAGGTTGCTCTTGTTGAATCACAAGTGCCCTTGGTTGTGGCCTATCTGCTTCACGTCTTGGAGGTCTTGCGGAGAGGTCACCATCATAGCTTGACGTCGCGGCGTGTCGCGGAGATGGTACCGCTTGAGAAGAGCTCATGGATTGAAGGACGGGTCCATCCCGGTGCCTTGAAGCGTGACGGAGAGGTGCACTTGATTCACTTGAGGAGTGCCGTGATGATCTTGAGTCTCGCGAGCGTGGCCTTGCTAACCCATCAATGAGGCGTTGAAGCTTCTCATCCGTTGAGGCGAGGGCGCGACCAAGAGCTTCGTTTTGATGACCGAGGTTGTGTTTCATGGCATGCATTTGACCTCAGACTTGTTCGAAGCGGTTGTCGATGTTCTTGAACTCCACTCGGGCTTCGCTAAATTGTTCATCTTGGCGCCGCTCAACGGCTTCACAATGGTAGTTGAATTCTCCTCGGACCTTCCAATGGTCCCATCTTGTCATGTATTGTGTGTCGTCCTCCGGAGGTGGTGGTGGTTGGGAGGGATCGCCATTCCTGTCCATGATGCAAAGCCGACAAGGGCTGTATATGGAGAATAAGGGTGCGTAGAGTTAGCCTTTTACCTCACCTTGGAGATTATATCAAACCAATTGCCACACAAAGGAGCGAACAACGTGCAAAGTGAAATTGCAAAGAAACTCACACACACTTAATCTACAACTCTCAAAAGCTTTTTGGTGGATGGGTATGATTGTGGAAAAGCCAAAGACCCAATCGAACGCAAAGGATAGTCAAAAGTGGAGAAGATCCAACAAACTCAAGTCAAAAGGAAATGGTCAACTCAAAATGTGACGAGAACCTACGACTACACACACGTGGAGAAAAATGGGGTTAGCACGACTATGAAAGTGAGCACGAAATGGCCTAACGAAGACTACGCTCGATAGTCGTGCCAACTCAAGGAGAGACCACAACTCGTTTGCCAAAAGATGGTAAGCAACGGATCTGTGCACTTCCTTGTGCCAACAACTATACAAGATAACTATACGAGATAGCGCTCACATGTTTGCTCGGAATTCTACGAGGTATCAAATGTGCATAGCCCAAGCAATCATAAGAGGGACTAGTCTCAATAGGTGTTTGTTGCTCGCAAAGATAGTGGGGTTCACAAAGGAATGCAAGTGGGGAGAAGTCGCGGAATGTTTATACCTTTCATCGACGATCTTCACCCTTTATTGTTGGATTCCGCCTTGCTCACGGAATTTTGATGTTGTAGATAGCATGAACAATGTGGATGATGATGTAGTGCTCCTTCTCCTCTTCGAAACGAGCTAAAGAACACCAAAATCCAAGTTGAAATGCAAAAGTTATGCTCAAAACCATGCTGCAGTTTTTCTGTCTGCGGGAAGGGGTGGAGACTCCGGTCTGGAGGTCCGGAGACTCCGGCCTGGAGCTCAAAAAGTCCGGAGACTCCGGTCTAGGCCAGAGACTCCAGTCCGGGTGATTCCAGAGCGTCCAGAACTCGAACGGGACGCGATTTGGGCGGAAAAACTCGAACCAAAACCTCAAATCGATGGGAAAGCGAGGGGAAAGGGAGAAGGTAGCGGAAGCGGACACACACCTCGCGAAGAACACGACGAACACACGCAAACTCACACGATACAAGGCCGATTGCTCCCGAACGGCGGCCACCGGTCCGATAGAATCCTCGCAAGGAAAGATCGGTCAACGTGCTCCCTCAAATCCACATCGGAGAGGGAAGAACACCTTGGGGAGGGTCTTGACAACTTGGAGACGAGACATCGAACTCCAAGGCCTTGTTCAACGATGGATGCGTGATGCAAAGTCCAATCGAGGTTGGTGACGATAGTCGGTCCCCTTGGTAAAGGGGATGAGGCAAAACTAGAGATTCCACACAAGGGGATTGTCTTTAGTCTATCATCTATGCCTAAGGGATACATGAAGGGGTGGGGGCTCTATTATGATGCAGCCCGACCTACGATCATTACCACATCATGGTCTCCAACTTACGCCAAGTCGTCATGGACTCCAAAGGTGAATCCGTTCCTCTATGCGAGCCCACTTCCTACCATATTGAATGGTATGCTACTTCATACTCCGTCACATATGCATGATAGGTTCACACCGACAAGTACGGAGGCAAGGGAGGAAGCCCGGAACATCAAGCCCGACAAGACGAAGGCTTGGAAGAGGAGACGGAACAAGCCACGGCTGAACCACCAGAGTCTTCGGTCCTGCTACACCGGAATCTCTGGTCCTGCTACACCGGAGTCTCCGGTCTTGCTACACCGGGGTCTCCGGACCAACCCTAGCAACCGACCCAGGGACAGTCAGTACGCCACTCCGGAGACGACACTGGAGTCTCCGGCCTACACCGGAGTCTCCGGACCCTACACCGGAGTCTCCGGCTCGCTGGGATGGCCGCCAATGGGACTTCGGCCCATGTACCCCTCTAGCTCGTCCAAAACCTAGTTTTATCCCTAAACTACCCCTGTTTATGTGGCTGGCCTATAAATAGAGCCCCCACCCCTTCATGTATCCCTTAGGCATAGATGATAGACTAAAGACAACCCCCTTGTGTGGAATCTCTAGTGTTGCCTCATCCCCTTTGCCAAGGGGACCGACTATCGTCACCAACCTCGATTGGACTGTGCATCACGCATCCATCGTTGAACAAGGCCTTGGAGTTCGATGTCTCATCTCCAAGTTGTCAAGACCCTCCCCAAGGTGTTCTTCCCTCTCCGATGTGGATTTGAGGGAGCACGTTGACCGATCTTTCCTTGCGAGGATTCTATCGGACCGGTGGCCGCCGTTCGGGAGCAATCGGCCTTGTATCGTGTGAGTTTGCGTGTGTTCATCGTGTTCTTCGCGAGGTGTGTGTCCGCTTCCGCTACCTTCTCCCTTTCCTCTCGCTCTCCCATCGATTTGACCACGAGATCCGTGAAGATCGGGCCACCCAAGAGGTTAACCCCTCCATCATCTGGTATCAGCAGCATTTGGTTGCCACGGATTTCTCTTCGATTTGGTCTTTTCCCCATAAATTCGAAAATTCCACCAAAAACAGCCCCAATTCGTGTTTTGGATCGATCCGTGATTTCAGTGAGTTTTGGTAGGTTTTGATCCATGGATTGCTTGCTAAACTAGTTGATCTACCTTCCCCTGCGTTCCCATGGCCTAATTTCTTGATTTCCCCCATCAATTTGAGGTTTTGGTTCGAGTTTTTCCGCCTAAATCGCGTCCCGTTCGAGTTCTGGACGCTCTGGAATCACCCGGACCGGAGTCTCCGGCCTAGACCGGAGTCTCCGGACTTTTTGAGCTCCAGACCGGAGTCTCCGCCCCTTCCTGCAGACAGAAAAACTGCAGCACGGTTTTGAGCATAACTTTTGCATTTCAACTCGCATTTTGGTGTTCTTTAGCTCGTTTCGAAGAGGAGAAGGAGCACTACATCATCATCCACGTTGTTCATGCTATATACTATATCAAAATTCCGTGAGCAAGGCGGAATCCAACAATAAAGGGTGAAGATCGTCGACGAAAGGTATAAACATTCCGCGACTTCTCCCCACTTGCATTCCTTTGTGAACCCCACTATCTTTGCGAACAACAAACACCTATTGAGACTAGTCCCTCTTATGATTGCTTGGACTATGCACATTTGATACCTTGTAGAATTCCGAGCAAACATGTGAGCACTATCTCATATAGTTATCTTGTATAGTTGTTGGCACAAGGAAGAGGCGAGTGAAAAAGAAAAAGAGAAAAGAAAAAAAAGAGAAAAAAATTGAAAAAAAAGAAAGAAACAAGCATGTGCCTTATAGAATAGGAAGCGCAAGCTCGATGAACATCATATAGGTGGTACTTATTGTGCATATCTTGTAGCCCACCAATTTTGTGCAATCAAACTAGCGTCTCTCCTTGTAGTTGTGTGACACGAGCTTATAGTCTTCGTTAGGTAATCATTTGGTTCTTAGCTCACTTTCTCCGTCGCACAAGTCCCATTTATCCCACCGTGTGTGTTTCCTTGTACATATTTCCTATCTTGTGGATTGACTTGTTTTGCTTTGTGATCATTGTGGTTCTTTACTTGCCAATACAACATCTTGATTTCGGATTGGTTCTTGACATGACACTTTCCATACCTATCCACCATAGGCCTTGTGTGTGTATGTTTTTTGGTTAGTAGTTGGTTTTGGTGTTCCGCGTGAACTTTACTTTGCTTGGTTTATTGCTCTTAAGTGTGGCCACTTGCACGATACGATCTTCCAAGGTAAAGTAAGGTTCGAAGTTGTATCTACCACTTCCATATACAATACTTGGTCTTGTGAAGCATGTCTTGGGACTCCGGAACCGAGGATGATATCTATGAAGAATCAATGATGAGCCACCATGACTACGACTCCGAAAGTATAGAGGACATGACGGAGCACAACACCGACAATGGCTCCGCATGCTTTGAGGACACGGAGCACTACACCTACGACGACTCCACATGCATGGAAGACATGGAGCTCTACGTCGACAATGTGATATGGGGTGGCCCGATCTTCTCAGCAAGCACTTGTCGATGATGATGGTGGATGATAGATAACTAGCCTGTAACTATGAACTCTCCCGCTCGAACCCTGATGCCAATGCAACAGCTCTCGAACCCTGTGGGATATTCAAAACACCACACTCTTGCGCACGCAGCCGTCGACCACGAACGGTAGTTTGCAATCTACTGATTCCCAATGGAACAACAGATCACACTCAATTGCAGTAGATAATTCGATCACAAGGTAATTCCAGAGGTTCTTGATAAGAAACAACTCCAAAATAGTTTTAACGTGGTCTTCTCTAACTATGGGGACGTCCCAGGGCTTATAAGGGCGGCTGGGGCGGCCAAAATCGCGAAACAAAACGTGTCCGATACAGTCAGATCCGTCCAGATCTGTTGGTAACTTTCAGGGCCGGACTTTCCGCCCTAAGTAGGGGCGGATTATCCGCCCTCCCAGATTATCCTCCCCTGGGGCGGATTATCCGCCCCCTATACTGAGCCTCGCGCCTGATGTCCTTAGCAGAATTCCTGGAGCAGGGCCGGATTATCCGCCCTTGTGGGGGCCGGATTATCCGCCCCCTGGGGACGTGTAAGTACTCGTTGGAAAGCTCTCGGAGTGATCTTTCCAACAAGTGCTTATTTGCTTGATTTGGGGTTCGTATGAAGAATCCACGTTCGTTTCAATTTCGTGGCTTACATCCGAATCGAACCTTCCTTCTTGATGATCTTCTCTTGCGCCTTCCTCCGCTCCTCCCTCGCGCATCCTTGGCGATCATCATGCTAGGCTCCTCTTGTAACCCTTCTCCTCCTCGTGTCAAGCTTTTTTTCTCAACGAACCTGATCATACACAAGTGCATAGATTTAGGCAGTATAAAGTTCTCATTATCATAAACATTAGATTCATTTAGGAGTGAATTCACGTTGTTCAAGTAGCTTTGCACGAGCCGTGTAATGGGTCCAATTCTAATCTCATTGACTGATCCTTCTTAGCATTGGTGGAACATCTTCGATAGTAATTGGGGTAGGTGTAAATATCGGGATGTCCTCATCATCTCCCCCTTCAAAGCGCCGACCTCGGCGCCCAAGGTCTTCTCCATGATATGGTGACAAATCAGCAACGTTGAAACTGTTGCTAACCCCACCAAACTCAGCAATAGGAATATCAATCGAGTAGGCATTATCATTGATCTTGGCTAACACCTTGTAAGGACCAGCACCACGGGGCTTCAATTTGGATTGTCGAAGCTTGGGGAACCTATCCTTGCGCAGATGCACCCATACCATGTCGCCATGCTTGAACAAAACCTCCTTTCTTGCTTGATTCCTTGCAGCAGCAATGTTCTTGCCTTTCTTCTCAATAGCCTCTCGAGTCTTCTCATGAATTTTCTTCACATATTCAAAGACGTTTTGATGCCTCCATATCAACTCTCTCATGCAATGGTAGAGGCAACAAATCTAGTGGCGTCAATGGCTTGAATCCATACACCACCTCAAAAGGACAAAGCTGAGTAGTAGAATGCACATCCCTGTTGTAAGCAAATTCTACATGTGGCAAACACTCTTCCCACTCCCATGATTCTTCTTGATCATAGTCCTCAATAAGCGTGACAATGTTCTATTCACCACCTCCGTCTCGACCATCTGTTGGGGATGACAAGTAGTCTTGAACAGAACCGTTCCAAGCTTCCCCCATAAAGTCTTCCAAAAGTAGCTCATGAACTTCACATCACGGTCAGAAACAATCGTATTGGGTACTCCATGTAGTCTCACGATGTCCCTGAAAAATAGGTTAGCAATATGCGACGCATCGGCGCTTTTGTGGCAGGCAATAAAATGAGCCATCTTAGAGAATCTATCCACTACCACAAATATAGAATCATGACCTCTCTGAGTTTTGGGTAAACCTAGCACAAAGTCCATGCTAATATCTTCCCAAGGTGTAGTAGGTGCAGAGAGAGGTGTATACAAACCATGAGGCTTCAACTTTGATTTGGACTTGTTGCATGTAATGCAACGACTCACAAATCGATAGACATCACGCCTCATCTTGGGCCAATAAAAGTGATCAGCGAGCATGAGCAAAGTCTTCTCACGCCCAAAGTGACCCATCAAACCTCCAGCATGTGATTCCTGCACTAAAAACAAACGCAAAGACGATTCTGGAATGCATAGTTTGTTAGCTCTAAACAAATAGCCATTATGTATATGATACTTATCCCACGCATGTTTCAAAGCACACAAACGATATGGTTCAGCAAAATCATGATCAGTTGCATAAAGTGCAGAAATACTCTCTAATCCAGGAATTTTAACATCAAGATGTGTCAACAACATATTCTTCCTAGACAAAGCATCAGCAACCACATTTTCTTTTCCTGTCTTATATTTTATAATGTAAGGAAATGATTCAATAAACTCAACCCATTTGGCTAAGGGTCTATGCAAGTTTGATTGAGCTTTAAGATACTTCAATGCTTCATGATCAGAATGTATGATAAATTCTTTTGGCCACAAATAATGTTGCCAAACCTCAAGAACTCTAACAAGTGCATACAATTCTTTATCATAAATAGGATAATTCAGTCTAGCACCAACAAGTTTCTCAGAAAAATATGCTATTGGACGACCCTCTTGCATCAAAACGCCACCAATTCCTATACCACTAGCATCACATTCAACTTCAAATTGCTTTGAAAAATCAGGTAATGCAAGCAAAGGTGCAGTAGTAAGCAAACGTTTTAATGTATCAAATGCAATATCTTGGGCTGCGCCCCATACAAATGGCACACCTTTCTTAGTCAATTCACTCAATGGTGCAGCAATAGTGTTAAAATCCTTCACAAAGCGCCTATAGAAACCGGCTAAACCATGGAAACTACGCACTTGACTCACATTCATGGGAATAGGCCAATTTTGAATTGCTTCAATTTTAGATTGATCTACTTCTACCCCATTCTTAGATACAACATATCCCAGAAATATGACCTTATCTTTTGCAAATGTGCACTTCTCAAGATTAGCATATAATTAATTATCACGCAACACTTGCAAAACTTGTCTAATATGATCAGAGTGTTCAGATTCATTGCGGTTGTATATGAGTATATCATCAAAATAAACAACCACAAAACGACAAATATATTCTCTCAAAACATGATTCATTAATCTCATGAATGTACTAGGTGCATTAGTAAGACCAAAAGGCATAACTAACCATTCATACAAACCAAATTTTGTTTTGAAAGCAGTTTTCCATTCATCCCCTTCTTTCATCCTAATTTGATGGTATCCACTCATAAATCAATTTTAGAGAAAATAGCAGCACCACTCAATTCATCTAAAATATCCTCTAAGCGTGGAATAGGATGACGATATCGAATAGTGATGTTATTAATAGCTCTACAATCTACACACATGCGCCATGTACCATCTTTCTTAGGTACTAAAATAACAGGAACAGCACAAGGGCTAAGAGAAACACGAATGTACCCTTTGTCGAGCAACGCTTGTACTTGTTTCTGTATCTCCTTAGTTTCTTCGGGGTTGGTTCGGTATGGTGCCCGGTTTGGTAATGTAGAGCCAGGGATCAAATCTATTTGATGCTCAATGCCACGCAATGGAGGCAATCCAGCTGGCACATCTTCTAGAAACACATCACCAAAATCCTGCAAAACAGTAGATACACCAAGAGAAATAGGGGTCATGTCGTTAGAAACCAAAACCTCGCCCTTATACATGAGCACAAGTGGCATGGCTGTAGGATCCTCACTAAATTCTCTCATATCCTCTTTGGTGGCTAGTATTACTAGATTAGGCACTCGCTCACTTTTCGTTATATCATTCTTTTGGGGCTCATTTACAACACTCTCTCGCCTAGGTGCACCTTGCAAGTTCACTTCAATCTTCTGATGAGATTCATTCACAATCTGCTGTGGTGTCATAGGCTGCAAATTGATTTTCTTGCCCTTGAACTCCAAATGATATGTATTAGCTCTACCATTGTGTTGCACATGGCGATCATAAAGCCAAGGCCGACCCAATAGTAAATGGCACACAGTCATAGGAACCACATCAAAATCAATAGAATCCTTGTATGGCCCTATTTCAAAGTTCACACGTACCATATGGTTTACCTTCATCTCACCACTGTCACTCAACCATTGTATGTAATATGGCTTGGGATGAGGTAAATATGTCAAATTCAGCTTGGCACACAACTCCTTGCTTGCAAGATTTCTGCAACTACCTCCATCAATGATTACTTTGCAAGCTTTGTTTGGGCCAACTAGAGCTTTTGTTTGGAACAAGTTGCAGCGCTGAGAGTCAACAACAGGCTGCACACTAAGGATACGTGGAGAGACCACTATGGTAGGCGCATGCTCAGGAAAGGCATCCATACCTTCCTCCGCATAATCAGAGCCATGATCATCAGGATCAACATCATCTCCACTCTCATACTCTCCTTGATCATTAACAAACATCACCTTGCGGTTTGGACAATCGCGCTTGAAATGTCCCCTTCCTCCACAAGTATGGCACTCCACGTCACGAGTACGAGCTGTTGACATATTGGAACCCGTGCTAGCAGCAGGAGCAACAGGTTTCCTAGCTTGAGAACCATAGGATGACTGAGGTGTTGGCTTGGAAGATGGTGTACTAGTGTGGCCAGCAGCCGCATTAGGTGTAGAAACCTGTGGCGGCGGTGTAGACCTTGCGGAAAAGCGGCCTGTGGAAGGGAATCTTATACGCGCCTTCGCCTCTTCAACAAGCTGTGATTCGGCCTCCCTTGCATGATGCAACAATTCATTCATAGTCTCATACCTATGATGACGGACAATGCTCTTGATTGGTAGCTTCAAATTATTGAGAAATCGTTGCATGGTCATCTCAAGCGATTCACGAACTCTAGCACGCTGCATAAGCATCTCCATCTCCATGTAGTACTCATCAACCGACATGGTTCCTTGTCTCAAGTTTGTTAACTTATCAAAAACTGAGCGCAGGTAGTTGGTGGGTACAAAGCGTTCCTTCATGATACGCTTCATCTCTCGCCAAGTCATCACCGGAAGGTCATTGTCATCCCTTCTATTCTGCACAAGGGCATCCCACCAACGCAAAGCATAACCATCAAATTCTGACGCTGCAAGCTTGACCTTCTTTTCTTCAGTGTACTCATACAAGCGCCAGAGCTTCTCAATCTTCAACTCCCATGTGAGGTAATCTTCAGGATCAATGGAGCCATCGAACTTGGGAATTGAAAACTTGGGCTTGCCCAATCCATCATCAACCGGTTGGTGAGGTATACGCTGAGCACGTCCAATTGGAGCAAAGCCACGTCCATGAACAGGTTGAGGAGCACGGCCACGACCAACTTGTGGTTGTTGACCATCCCCGGCATTACTTGCTTCTTCATCGTCATGGTCATCATCATATTGTTGCCTTTGTCCAATTGCTATTGTGAGAGCATCAAGAGAACGTTGCAAAGCTGTGACATTATTGTTGATAGCTGTTACTTGTGTCTGTATGGTAGCGACTGCCTCAATATTTGCTCCCAAAGTCACTTGCACGTCCTGAATATTCTTGTCAATGGCATCTGTTGTATGGTTGAACGCACGTGTCAAATGGGACTTCAATGCTTCATATTCCCGCCAGTTGGCAAGCTCATCGTCCTTCTTTTTCTGTGACACAACATCATCACTAGTCGACATCATTAGTAGATTAGTGCAAAAAGCAAAATCGATATGGTGAAACACTCACAACTCACTTCAACTGACAAGAAAGTAGATCTTACCGTTCCAAAGTGAATAGAGGTGCTTTACCAATTCGAAATCAACAACGAATGCACTGATGTGATGAAGTGAATATCAAGGGTATGGAGAACGATCGCAGGGCACACAGGTTATTTATGGTGGAGTCAGAGGTATGGTATCCTAACTACACCGCAAACAAGTCCTAGTGCTGATCGTTATGATAACCCAAGACACACACAGTGGAGATAAACGTGGCAAAGCAATTTATGAATAGGAATATTGCAATGCACAAGAGAGACGCTAGTAATAGCTCAAAATAAACAGGCACAAGATTGCTCAATCTACAACTGCTATGATCAACTAGGCCTCCAATAATGCACACTTTGATATCACTTTTTGTCACGCTTGTAGCTCTTTTCTCTTCTTTTTTTTATATACTGAATCTCTTTTCCTTTTCTGTTTTTTTTTCAACTATATGACTCAATGCAAAACGAATGCAAACTAGGAGGGGGCCGGATAATCCGGTTTGTCGGGGGCCGGATAATCCGGTCTGTCGGGGAGAAAATTTTGCACTTTTAAAACCCTAATGAGCATCCTGTTAGAGCAAAGCAACTAGTCTCGTGGGTACGTTCCTAGGCACGGATGCTGTAGATAGGCTGTAGCTAGGTTTGAAACACAAAAGTACACTATGTGGACTCGGAAAAGTAGATGGAAACTGCTTAAAGCGATGATGGTGGACTCGGTGGAAAACAAGATCAAAACCCTAAACTTAAACACAAACGAAAACTAGACTCCTACGAGAAAAACCTTCAAATCGGATCTACGAGAAGACACGACCAGCAAATAAAACTTGAAAACGATGCAATCTAGGCTAGGGCAAATCTTTTGTATGGCTTTTTCAGATATGGGACGAAAACAAGAACTAATCTATGGATGGATTTGTGGATGCTCACCGAGTAAACGAGGAAATCTGATACCAAGATGATATGGGGTGGCCCGATCTTCTCAGCAAGCACTTGTCGATGATGATGGTGGATGATAGATAACTAGCCTGTAGCTATGAACTCTCCCGCTCGAACCCTGATGCCAATGCAACAGCTCTCGAACCCTGTGGGATATTCACAACACCACGCTCTTGCGCACGCAGCCGTCGACCACGAACGGTAGTTTGCAATCTACTAATTCCCAATGGAACAACAGATCACACTCAATTGCAGTAGATAATTCGATCACAAGGTAATTCCAGAGGTTCTTGATAAGAAACAACTCCAAAATAGTTTTAACGTGGTCTTCTCTAACTATGGGGACGTCCCAGGGCTTATAAGGGCGGCTGGGGCGGCCAAAATCGCGAAACAAAACGTGTCCGATACAGTCAGATCCGTCCAGATCTGTTGGTAACTTTCAGGGCCGGACTTTCCGCCCTAAGTAGGGGCGGATTATCCGCCCCCCCGGATTATCCTCCCCTGGGGCGGATTATCCGCCCCCTATACTGAGCCTCGCGCCTGAAGTCCTTAGCAGAATTCCTGGAGCAGGGCCGGATTATCCGCCCTTGTGGGGGCCGGATTATCCGCCCCCTGGGGACGTGTAAGTACTCGTTGGAAAGCTCTCGGAGTGATCTTTCCAACAAGTGCTTATTTGCTTGATTTGGAGTTCGTATGAAGAATCCACGTCCGTTTCAATTTCAGGGCTTCTGTCTGTCCGAACTGAACCTTCCTTCTTGATGATCTTCTCTTGCGCCTTCCTCCCGCTCCTCCCTCGCGCATCCTTGGCGATCATCATGCTAGGCTCCTCTTGTAACCCTTCTCCTCCTCGTGTCAAGCTTGTTTCCTCAACGAACCTGATCATACACAAGTGCATAGATTTAGGCAGTATAAAGTTCTCATTATCATAAACATTAGATTCATTTAGGAGTGAATTCACCTGTTGTTCAAGTAGCTTTGCACGAGTCCGTGTAATGGGTCCAATTCTAATCTCATTGGACTGATCCTTCTTAGTATTGGATGGAACATCTTCAGTAGTAATTGGGGTAGGTGTAAATATAGGGATGTCCTCATCACAATGGCTCCTCATGCATGGAGGATATGGAGCACTACACTGACTATGGCTCCACATGCTTGGGTGATATGGAGTACTATACCAACAATTACTCCCCAAGCATGGATGACTTCGAGTGCGACATCGACGATGCCTCGCCGAGCATGGAGGACACGGAGAACTTCATCGAGTTTGATGGCTCCTCCACGAGCCATGAAGAATTCCTCCACCGCGTGGAGATGGAAGCCTACTATGCCAAGCAAGCAGAGGCGCATCATCAAGAATCCATGACCTTCAAGGCCAAGCGTGCCACACCAAAGGGCACCACCTACTTCGATGATCCACCTCCAAGGCGACAAGCGCCACCATCGACACGGCATCAAGTGCCACCACCTAGATGGCGTCAAGCTCCACCATCTCCAAGGCGCCAAGCTCCATCACCTCCAAGGTGCCAAGCTCCACCTCCTATCCAAACAAGAGTGGCGTCTAAACATCATATACATCAAGAGGCGCCAAGAACCAAGAATCTTCATCGACAAACATCCTCTCACGAGCATCGACATCATAAAGAGGATACAAGACATCGTCAAAGGCATCTTCGCCACCAAGACGAAGAATTAGTGATGAGCACCAACCATAATGCTCAAGCAAGCTCAAGAAGGCACCACAAGCACAAGAAGAGTGCCAAGGCAAATGATCATCGTCACGAGCGTCATGTGGATGACCAAGTGCTTCACCAACATCAAACATCGGCAAGGCATGCCAATGACCTCCGTCGACACCATCACAGGGCACCTTCAACTACTCATGCCACCACCACAATGGCACCAAGAGCAAGCTTTCCTCCATGCCATCAAGCTTCAATGCCTACGCTTGACTTCCACGACCTCGCGAACAAGGAAAATGTAAACCTCTACTTCGCCAAGTTGGATTGCATGAGCCTACCTCCACCACTACTACAAGATGGCCACAAGACGGTCAAGCATGGGATTTTCCCTTCGACCATGGAGGAGAGTGATGATGCCCATCTTATGGCATCCAACCTTGAAGGCGACAAGGTCAAGAATGGTGAGCATGGGATTTTCCCTTCACCAAAGGAGGCGCTTGGAGTTGAGGAAACCGAGCCTATCCCCATATGCTTGAGTGGTGATGTAGTACCAATCCCATGTGAGTATGAGAGCCACTTAGCCCACTTGAGTGAGAACAAGAGTGAGATGAGTGACTCCACCTTATGTGAGATTGAGTGCTTCCACTTGGAGGGCATGAGCGATATTCCTAGTGAGTTGAGAGTAGTAGTTGATAAGTCAAGTGAGACCATCTCGATTTCTAACAACTTACCCTCTACCTCTAGTGTGTTCTCTTGTGTTGTGCTAGGTTCCATGGAGGAAGATGCGCCAAGGCGTGAAGCAATGATGCCTCAATTGGAGAAGACGTACATGGTGCACGAAGATGATGCTACGCCATGGCTACATCAAGAAAACGAAGTCATCCACAAGGAGGCCACTACTTCCACAACACCCACTTCATATGTGCACTTCCTTGTGCCAAGACGTGAAGCGGACAGGCCACAACCAAGGGCACTTGTGATTCAACAAGAGCAACCTCACATGGACCACCAAGCCCATCGCCATCGACATGTTCTTTCAACAACAAGTGAAGCATCCGAAGTTGAAGAACAAGATCGCCGTCGGCGTGAAGCACTCGAAGATCCACCAAGACGTCATCATCGACATGAACGTCAACGTCGACAACATGATCATCATGACGAGCCTCCTCCACATCAAGAAGAAAGAGAGCATCCCATTGCGCATGCGGCTCGACGTCCTCCTCGCCACATGGCGCAAGACAATGCTCCTCGGCATCAACCACGACAAGAACGAGAGCAAGCTCCCCAAGCTCGTCGTGAGGATCAACAACCTCCTCCTCGTCCTCAACCGCTCCAACAACATGAGCAAGCTCCCCAAGCTCGTCGTCAAAACCAAGTTCCACCACCAAATGCGGCACCTCAACAACCGCAAGAGCAACGCCACCATCACCAAGCAAGACATGAGAGCTCGGATGATGAAGATGGCCGCCAAAATCATGGCAACCGTCGCCACCGGAACCGCAATGAAGAAGAAACGTTCGGCAAGCTCAAGTTCACCATCCCCAAGTTCACCGGTTCCAATGAACCCGAAGAATACCTCTCATGGGAACTCAAGGTTGACAAGATCTTCCGCATGCACAACTATAGCAATGAGAAGATGATGGCCATGGCATCCCTGAGTTTGATGAGTATGCCAACCTTTGGTGGGAACAAGTCCAACTCGCTCGTGAATCAAAAGAAGAGCCCCCAATCTCAACTTGGCAAGATATGATGGCTCATATGAGATCCCGCTTTGTTCCTTCGCACTACACGTGTGACCTTTTCAACAAGCTTCAAACGCTTAGTCAAGGGACAAAGACCGTGGAAGAGTACTTCAAGCAAATGGAGCTCAACATGATCCGTGCCAACATTGAAGAGCATGATGAACAAACAATGGCACGTTTCCTCAATGGCTTGAACCATCCAATCAAGCGCATCACCGAGTTCCAAAAGTACAACAACATGGGTGAGCTTGTGCACATCGCATCAAAGGCCGAGCGTCAAGTGCAAGAGGACATCAAGTACAACAAGCCAAAGACATACTTCACATACAATCAAGCCCCAACCACTACTCCGACAACACCAAGTGGAAGCTCATCAAATACCACCAAGCTTCCCTTCAAGCCAACACTTCCTCAAGGAAAACCGCCCCCAAGTGTCGAATACACAAGAGATGAACAACCATTTAATGGTGAGTGCTACAAGTGTGGAGGCAAAGGACACAAGTCGGCCGCATATGGGAACAAGAAAGTTTTGTTCATTCATGACAACAGCGATGAAGAATACTTGAGTGAAGATGAGTTTGATGCAAGGGTTAAGGAAGCCATGGCAAGGCAACATTTGGAAGAGGACCAAGAACTACTTGTGTGTGAGCATGACGCAAGTCCATCGCTTGTGGTCACAAGGGTCTTAACTACTCAAGTCAATGAGAATGAAGACCAATGATCAAACATCTTCCAAACTCGTGCCGGTATCAATGGGAAGTCCATCAAAGTTGTCATCGATGGAGGGAGTTGCCACAGTCTTACAAGTACGAAATTGTGTGAGAAACTCAACCTCACCCTCCATCCGCATAAGCACCCCTACCATATACAATGGCTAAGTGACCAAGGGTCCATCAAGATCAAGCACACCGTCTCGGTAACATTCTCAATTGGACCATACAAAGAAACGGTGGAATGTGACGTGGTCCCCATGACGGTTTGCCATATGTTGCTAGGAAGGCCGTGGCAATATGACAAGCGTTATTTGCATGATGGTCACTCAAACACTTACACCTTCAAATGGCTTGAAAAAACTTGTGTTTTGCAACCAATGAATCCTAGCCAAATAATTGCGGACAATGCAAAGGCTTTAGCGAGGGCGCAATACACAAAAACACCTTGTGAGAAGAGTGGTGAGCGAGAGAACCACACTATAGTGAGTGAGTGCCACAAGCCAAACTCGAGTGGAAAAACTAAGAGTTTTCTTCTTGCCACCAAAAGTGATATGCAAGAAGTGCGGAACAACCCATCCATCTTGCACTATGTCCTTGTATGTAAGGGACTAGCGCAAGGAACTAATGACTTGACAAATGTTCCTCCTTCTTTGATGGCTATCCTGCAGGAATTCCAAGATGTATTTCCCGAAGAGCTTCCTCATGGCCTCCTCTCCGTGGAATCGATCACCGCATCGACCTCATACCCGGCGCTCCACTCCCAAACCGCGCCGCGTATCGCACAAACCCGGAAGAGACGAAGGAGATAGAACGACAAATCAACCAACTCGTCTCCAAAGGTTTGATCCAAGTAAGCACTAGCCCAAGCGCGGTCCCCGGGATTCTAGTTCCAAAAACGGATGATATGTTGCGGTTATGCATGGACTGCCGTCCAATCAATGCTATCATCGTGTGTTATCGACATCCTGTACCGCGTCTTGATGACATGCTTGATGAGTTATGTGGCGCCACTATATTTTCGAAAATTGATCTTCGTAGTGGTTACCATCAAATTCGCATGGCCGAGGGTGATGAGTGGAAAACCGCCTTCAAGACCAAGCTTGGTCTCTATGAATGGTTGGTTATGCCTTTTGGCTTATCAAATGCCCCATCTACCTTCATGCGCCTCATGAACCATATTTTGAGATCTCTCATTGGGAAGAGTGTCGTTGTTTACTTTGATGACATCCTTGTCTATAGCAAGTCACTAGAGGAGCAAGTTACTCATGTTAAGGAGGTCCTTCAAATCCTTCGTCATGAAAAGCTTTATGCTAATCTCCCAAAGTGCACTTTTGCACTAGAGTATACCTTCTATCATAGATCCGAGGGCAAAATCTTTGTTGCCAAGAATGGATCCTTTCTAGAGAAGGAGTTTGATACAGCCCGTCCTATGAACGCTACTACATCTACTCCTACGAGCCCCCCAAGTGGACCCATGAATCGCGCCCGAGCCAAACTCCTACAAGCTAAGGTTAACTCGCTCCTTTCCTTGTGTGATTTCGACACCCCCCTGGATGGTTTGCTACTTCATACGTCCACCCTGTGCATCATCAGGTACGAAGAGAAGGACCCACGGAACGAAGAAACCACTGCGGAAGGGACCAGCCACACTCAGGCGCCAGCGGTACTACCGGATACGGCGACCGGTACTACCGGTCCAAGCGGCACCACCGGCCCCTGCTACCAGACTGATGTAGCCCGACCTACGGTCGTTGCCACATCTTGGTCTCCAACTTACACCAAGTCGTCATGGACTCCAAAGGTGAATCCGTTCCTCTATGCGAGCCCCCTTCCTTCCCTATTGAATGGCATGCTACTTCATACTCCGTCACATATGCATGATAGGTTCACATTGACAAGTACGGAGGCAAGGGAGGAAGCCCGGAACATCAAGCCCGACAAGACGGAGGCTTGGAAGAGGAGGCGGAAGAAGACAGACTGCCAAATGCTCTCATCGCCCAGGTACTACCGACTCTACTACCGCCCGCTACTGCCACCTCCACAGACGACGCCAATATAAGCCAAATACTCTGTCTCCCATGGTACTATCGGGACCTGGATTACCGGCCAGCCAGATCTCGCCTACTACCGCCTCCCACCGACGGCTCCAGTGAAGCTCCAGATCAAGCGGTACTACCGGTCCCAGAGCGGTACTACCGGACCAAGCGGTACTACCGGTCCCAAGTCCGATACTACCGCTCCTGGCAGTGCCTGCTCGCACTAGTTGGGCCACAGCCCATGTATCCCCCTTTACTTACCAAACCCTAGTTTTATCCCCAAACTACCCTTGTTTTGTGGTTGGCCTATAAATAGAGCCCCCACCCCTCATGTAACCCTTAGGCATAGATGATAGACTAAATAAAACCCCCATTGTGGAATTTCTAGTTTTGCCTCATCCCCTTTGCCAAGGGGACCGACTATCGTCACCAACCTCGATTGGACTTTGCATCACGCATCCATCGTTGAACAAGGCCTTGGGTTCTCGGTTTCTCGCCCCCAAGTCGTCAAGACCCTCCTCAAGGTGTTCTTCCCTCTCCGATGTGGATCTGAGGGATCACGTTGACCGATCTTTCCTTGGGAGGATTCTATCGGACCGGTGGCCGCCGTTCGGGAGCAATCGGCCTTGTATCGTGTGAGTTTTGTGTGTGTTCATCGTGTTCTTCGCAAGGTGTGTGTTCGCTTCCGCTACCTTCTCCCTTTCCCCTCGCTTTCCCATCTATTTGACCACGAGATCCGTGAAGGTCGGGCACCCAAGAGGTTAACCCCTCCATCATCTGGTATCAGCAGCTTTTGGTTGCCACGGATTTCTCATCGATTTGGTCTTTTCCCCATAAATTCGAAAATTTCACCAAAAATAGCCCCAATTCGTGTTTTGGATCGATCTGTGATTTGAGTGCGTTTTGGTAGGTTTTGATCCGTGGATTACTTGCTAAACTTGTTGATCTACCTTCCCCTGCGTTCCCATGGCCTAATTCCTTGATTTCCCCCATCGATTTGGTGTTTTTCTTGAAGATTTTCCGCCCAAATCGCCCCAAACTCGCGAAAACGCGTCGGATCTGGGTTTCTCTGTCTCGAGCGGTACTACCGCTCCAAAAATACGGTACTACCGCCCACCGGTACTACCGGGCCCAAAATACGGTACTACCGCCCAAGACAGAAAGAAAACAGCAAGTTCCAGATTTTAGCCTCTCACCGTTTTGAGCATAACTTTTGCATACGAACTCGGATTTTGGTGTTCTTTAGCTCGTTTCGAATAGGAGAAGGAGCTTTACATCATAATCCACGTGGTTCATGCTATCTACTCCATCCAAATTCCGTGAGCAAGGCGGAATCCAACAATAAAGGGTGAAGATCGTCGACGAAAGGTATAAACATTCCGCGACTTCTCCCCACTTGCATTCCTTTGTGAACCCCACTATCTTTGTGAGCAACAAACACCTATTGATACTAGTTCCTCTTATGATTGCTTGGTCTATGCACATTTGATACCATGTAGAATTCCGAGCAAACATTGTGAGCGCTATCTCATATAGTTATCTTGTATAGTTGTTGGCACAAGGAAGAGGCAAGTGAAAAAGAAATAAAAAGAAAAAGAGTGATACAAAAAGAAAAAAAATAGAAAAAAAAAGAAAAGAAAAAGATATACATGTGCCTCATAGCATAGGAAGCGCAAGCTCGATGAACATCATATAGGTGGTACTTATTGTGCATATCTTGTAGCCCACCAATTTTGTGCAATCGAACTAGCGTCTCTCCTTGTACTTTTGTGACACGAGCTTATAGTCTTCGCTAGGTAATCATTTGGTTCTTAGCTCACTTTCTCCGTCGCACAAGTCCCATTTCTCCCATCGTGTGTGTTTCCTTGTACATATTTCCTATCTTGTGGATTAACTTGTTTTGCTTTGTGATCATTGTGATTCTTTACTTGCCATTACAACATCTTGATTTCGGATTGGTTCTTGACATGCCACTTTCCATACCTATCCACCATAGGCCTTGTGTGTGTGTGTGTTTTTTGGTTCGTAGTTGGTTTTGGTGTTCCGCGTGAACTTCACTTTGCTTGGTTTATTGCTCTCAAGTGTGGCCACTTGTACGATACGATCTTCCAAGGTAAAGTAAGGTTTGACGTTGTATCCCTAACTCCCACTACCACTTCCATATACACCACTTGGTCTTGTGCATCATGTCTAGGGACTCCGGACCCGAGGATGATATCTATGAAGAATCCATGATGAGCCACCATGACTACGACTCCACAAGTATAGAGGACATGACGGAGCACAACACCGACAATGGCTCCGCATGCTTTGAGGACCCGGAGCACTACACCTACGACGACTCCACATGCATGGAAGACATGGAGCTCTACGTCGACAATGGCTCCTCATGCATGGAACCTATGGAGCACTACACCGACAATGGCTCCACATGCTTGGGTGATATGGAGTACTACACCACCAACTACTCCCCAAGCATGGACGACTTCGAGTGCGACATTGATGACGCCTTGACAAGCATGGACGACTTCGAGTGCGACATCGATGACGCCTCGACAAGCATGGAGGACACGGAGAACTTCATCGACTTTGATGGCTCCTCCATGAGCCATGAAGAATTCCTCCACCGTGTGGAGATGGAAGCCTACTACGCCAAGCAAGAGGAGGCGCATCATCAAGATTCCATGACCTTCAAGGACAAGCGTGCCACACCAAAGGGCACCACCTACTTCGATGATCCACCTCCAAGGCGACATGTGCCACCACCTAGATGGCGTCAAGCGCCACCATCTCCAAGGCACCAAGCTCCATCACCTCCAAGGCGTCAAGCTCCACCATCTCCAAGGCGCCAAGTTTCATCACCACCATGGCGCCAAGCTCCAACTCCTATCCAAAAAAGAGTGGCGTCCAAACATCATATACATCAAGAGGCGCTAAGAAACAAGAATCTTCATCGACAAACATCCTCTCATGAGCATCGCCACCATAAAGAGGATACAAGACATCGTCAAAGGCATCTTCGCCATAAAGACGAAGAATTCAAGATGAGCACCAACTATAATGCTCAAGAAAGCTCAAGAAGGCACCACAAGCACAAGAAGAGTGCCAAGGCAAGTGATCATCATCGCGAGTGTCATGTGGACGACCAAGTGCGCCACCTACATCAACCATCGGCAAGGCACGCCAATGACCTCCGTCGACACCATCATAGGGCACCTTCAACTACTCGTGCCACCACCATAATGGCACCAAGAGCAAGCCTTCCTCCACGCCATCAAGCTTCAAAGACGACGCTTGACTTCTACGACCTCGTGAACGAGGAAAATGTAGACGCCTACTTCGCCAAGTTGGATAGCATGAGCCTACCTCCAACACTACTACGAGATGGCCACAACACGGTCGAGCATGGGATTTTCCCTTCGACCATGGAGGAGAGTGATGATGCCCATCTTATGGCATCCAACCTTGAAGGCGACAAGGTCAAGAATGGTGAGCATGGGATTTTCCCTTCACCAAAGGAGGCGCATGGAGTTGAGGAAACCGATCCTACCCCCATATGCTTGAGTGATGATGTGGTACCAATCCCATGTGAGCATGAGAGCCACTTAGCCCACTTGAGTGAGAACAAGAGTGAGATGAGTGACTCCACCTTATGTGAGATTGAGTGCTTCCACTTGGAGGGCATGAGTGATACTCCTAGTCAGTTGAGAGTGGTAGTTGATAGGTCAAGTGAGACCATTTCGATTTCTAACAACTTACCCTCTACCTCTAGTGTGTTCTCTTGTGTTATGCTAGGTTCCATGGAGGACGAATCCCCAAGCCATGAAGCAATGATGCCTCAATTGGAGAAGATGTACTTGGTGCACGGAGATGATGCTACGCCATGGCTACATCACGAAAACGAAGTCGTCCACAAGGAGACCACTACTTCCACAACACCCACTTCATATGAGAGGTATGACCAAGGTACCAATAAGGGTGTTGATGATGCCATGATCCCACTAGTGGACATGATGAATTGTGAGGATATGCATGCTATGGATGATACTTGTGACATTACATATGCTTCATCCACTTTCCCATGTGATGATTTGCCTTTGCATAAAATTGATCATGTGGAATTGTTTGAGTGCGATATCATTGCCATAAACATGCCATGCTATGCATCTTGTGTGTATCCTCCAATTGCTATGGACATGCTTTGTCATGCTAGTCTTTCAATTTTTCCCGTTGCTTGCCATAAGATGAATGCTTGCAACAATGTTGACCACATGCATTATAATGAGATGGCCCCCATAGCTTTCTCAATTTTTGGATACTTTGATGATGGCCATGATAAGCATGTTCCCCACTTGCATACTCACCATGCATCTATTTCATACTTGAATGACATTAATGGTGATGTGCACAAGACGAGATACGTCATGATGGATGATGTGTATCTCTACCATGCACACACGTTCTTCCTTTTGCATATGATGTGTGTAGGTACCCGCACGAGAATGTCAACCTCGGTTGAGCACGAGTTGACAAAAAGAGCTCTAGAGAGCATTCCACAAGTGAGTTCAAGATCGAACCCAGCTCTGATACCTTTTGCATGCTTTGCATCTTTCATGTTGGCAAATTGCTCTTTCATATGGTTTGATTGCAAGCATGTTAATGGTATTATCTCCCCTTGTGACATTCATGTTTCTTCGCATCTAGATAATGATGTTTTGTGTGTTGCAACAAAATGTTGAACATTTTCTCTTTCCGATGTTTTGTGTGCAACCGCAATTCCATTAAGAGCATGTATTGTCATGAAAACTTCCAAGAATCTCGTCTTGTTGTTGCAAAAACATAAGGAACACTTGCTCTTTCATTTGGTTTGTTTGCAAACATAATACTTTTGTTTTGGATATGCTTCCTTGTGTGTTTTTGCCAAATTCTCCTATTCTTGGATCAAAGATGTTGTTTGAAATTTGGATCCAATGCTTTGAATGCCCCACTTCTATGTTATATGGAGTTTTTGAGTTTCCACATTTGGATGATGTTCAAACGATTTCCATGCACATTGACCTTGCATATGCATCCCGTTTGCTATACTCGAGTTGTGCTAATCGTGTTGTGAACAAGAATGGACATGCCAAAAATGACATGCTCCTCTATCACACACAAACATATGTTGCTTGGTCTTTGTTGTATGAAGGTACAAATGCATACACGTCAACCTCTATGGACTATATGTTGACAAAAAGAACCGAAGAGAGTTACCTATGGCTACCCTTCATCGAGCTATCTTTACAAGCTAAGGTGACTTCCTTCTACTTGAGGACTCATGCTATAATCTTCATGAATTGGCTACGCTTTGATTGTTGCTTCGCTTTTGTTGTGAGCTTTGTAGGCTTCAAGGAAGGTGAAGGAACATTGAAGTGTTGTCAAGTCAATCTTCCCGAGGACGACTATATGGTGAACCCAGATCAAGAAGGTCTCTCACCGCTTCTACTTTGTGATGAGCATGTAGAGTCGAGGGCGACTCTTTTGAAGGGGGGAGTCGATGTAGCCGACCTACGGTGTTGCCACATCTTGGTCTCCAACTTACACCAAGTCGTCATGGACTCCAAAGGTGAATCCGTTCCTCTCTATGCAGCCCCTTCCTTCCCTATTGAATGGCATGCTACTTCATACTTCGTCACATATGCATGATAGGTTCACATTGACAAGCACGGAGGCAAGGAGGAAGCCGAACATCAAGCCCGACAAGACGGAGGCTTGGAAGAGGAGGCGGAAGACAGATCGCCAAATGCTCTCGCCGGTATTACCGGACACGCAGTATTACCGCCAAAGCAGATTATCACCGCCTACCACCAACAGACGACGCCAATAGAAGCCAAATACTCTTTGTCTCCGGCGGTACTACCGGATCTGGACCCGGTACTACCGGACATCGGTACTACCGCCCCTTACTACCGCTCCCCACTGACGGCTCCAGCTGAAGCTCCAGGACCGCAAGCGGTACTACCGGTCCCAGAGCGGTACTACCGGACCAAGCTGTACTACCGGTCCCAAGTTCTGTGATTACTCGCTCTGGCAAGGTTCACTACACTAGTTGGGCCACAGCCCATGTATCCCCCTTTACTTACCAAACCCTAGTTTTATCCCCAAACTACCCTTGTTTTGTGGTTGGCCTATAAATAGAGCCCCCACCCCTCATGTAACCCTTAGTCATAGATGATAGACTAAAGAAAACCCCCATTGTGGAATCTCTAGTTTTGCCTCATCCCCTTTACCAAGGGGACCGACTATCGTCACCAACCTCGATTGGACTTTGCATCACGCATCCATCGTTGAACAAGGCCTTGGGTTCTCGGTTTCTTGCCCCCAAGTCGTCAAGACCCTCCTCAAGGTGTTCTTCCCTCTCCGATGTGGATCTGAGGGAGCACGTTGACCGACCTTTCCTTGCGAGGATTCTATCGGACCGGTGGCCGCCGTTCGGGAGCAATCGGCCTTGTATCGTGTGAGTTTTGTGTGTGTTCATCGTGTTCTTCGCGAGGTGTGTGTTCGCTTCCGCTACCTTCTCCCTTTCCCATCGCTTTCCCATCGATTTGACCACGAGATCCGTGAAGGTCGGGCACCCAAGAGGTTAACCCCTCCATCACAGACGCTCCAGGAGGAACCCAACCAAGCCCCAGACGTCCGCGATACTACCGGAGCTGGAACCGGTACTACCGCCCCCCACTACCGCTCACTACTGACGACCCCAATCAAAGCCCCAGGACTGCAAGCGGTACTACCGGATCCTTAGCGGTACTACCGGTTGAGACCGGTACTACCGGTCGCGAACCTAGTACTACCGGACGTGCCTGAACCTGTTCGCGTCATGTAACATCCCAAAAATCATAGTTTCAAAACTCATTCATATCATCCTTGCATCATTCATCCATTTTGGGTTTTCTTAAAAATCATTTAGAAATAGAAATTGGTGCTATGATTTCATGTGGACAATTTATCCCAAATGACCATCACCCTTTGAAAATTTGAAAGTTTAAATACTTGTTTGCTTGCCTCCATTGATGGAAAGATTAAGTGAAACTTTTAAATCCAAGTTTTCAAATTTAGAAATGGATTCAAAGTCCTTTTTCAAATATTTGCAAACTAGAGCAAATCTCTGTTTACCTTGAAACCCAAGCTTGACCAAGCTTTGCCAAGTAACCACTTAGTTAAAAATGACTGTTTATGAAACCACAAACCCTACAAAATTCCCAAAACAGTTTAGATTCAAAAGGATTTGAATTCATATCAAAAATCATTCCAGAAATAGAAATAGAAAAGAAAAGACTTAAACAAAGGAAAAGGCCACGGCTTAATCCGCCCAATGCCCAATCAAGCCCAGCAAGCCCACCCGGGGATCTTCTTTTCCTCTCACACGCGCGAGCACACGCAAATAGACGCTGACAACACGACCCCACAATCACTTTGCGTGTTTCGCTGACAAGCGGGACCAGACCACGTCGCCCTCGTCTTCCCAGATCGCTGCGACCACGTCATGCGGAAGTGATGGCCGTAATGGCGGAGTAAAGGGCAATAATCCTCGGCGTTTTGTCGATTCCCGGCTATAAGACCCTCTCGCCCGCGATCTTCCCCCAAACACCTCGCTCACTCCGCCCCCAGGCAGCCCTCAATCCTCCGTGAATCGCCGCTGACAGAGCCCTCTCCGACGAGCGATTCAGGTGAGCCTCGTGTTCCCCTCTGCCTATCGTTCTTGCTGCCAGACTCAGTGCATCTTTGCGCATCTCCTGACCTCACTAGTCCGTCTTTATCGCCCAGTGTCAGTTCCACTCGACACCGCGAGTACTGACGACGACATCAACTCCGACGAGTTTTTCCGGTAGGTACAGACCGCCCCTCGCCTCCCCGTTCATGCACACAACTTTCCCTTGACCCTGTGAACCTTTTGTGTCTTTCTTTTGCCTTGAGGTGGTTCACAGCGACGACCACGACAACCACCTGACGCACCTGACGCCGCCACGAACTCCGGTGAGCAATCACAACCGTGCCCGAGCGCCCCCTGACCAACCACGAGTACGTCGAGCCTCGCCAAGATCTTCTGAGCACGGTGAGCTACTCCTCGTTCTCCCTTACCTGAAGGCGCCTCCGTCAACGATCGACGCCTGTCGCCGGTAGCCGCCGCTCCGCCGCCAGATCTTAGTCAGTACAATAGCAGCCGTCGGATCTTTATCGTAGCGCTAGGATAGAATCACTTACTCTAAAGCGGTACGCGATCTGAGCCGCCAGGTTTCATTTAAATCCTACGGCTGTGGATCTCGATCCGATGCGAAGCGGTACGGGCGAATGAAAACACGACGCGTGGCAAGGTTTAAACTAAAAACTGAATTTAAAACCTGATTTAGATTCAAACTTCAAATACTCATAACTTTCAAATGCCACGTTAGATTTTTACAAACTTTATACCGTTGGATTCAGTGAAACAAGGCCTTTTTGAATATCCAATTGGTTTAGCATATAGTAACAGTTAAAATGATTTTATTTGTGGAACAAGTTTAGGGCTATTTTGATTATAGATTTATGTTATAAATTGTTTTGTGGCCAAATAAGTTTATTGGGCAAACTTGTGACATGTTAAGTTTACGTAGTCATGAACATACTTGGTAGAACTTTCAAAATTCAACACTTGGTAAATTCTTGCATGCATGCATTCATATTATTTTTGATTGTATTTAAATTGTGTGTAATTGTATGTTCCATTTCTTGTGTAGATTTTGCTAGTGATTGTGATTGTGAAGAGTGCTACTCTCCACACTACCAAGGCAAGTGATATTTTCATGAATATTCCTGTCCTAAGTTTTATGCTAACATTAGTTATTTTTGCTAAAGTATTGCATGATATTTTGCTTAGTACTAAGTTGGGAAATCCTAAGTAGAGTGAAATAGTAGAATTGCTAGGGAGTTTTTCCTAAGTTAAGTTACCATATTTTGCCTAGCCTAGCTTATAGCAAACAAGGGTGGTGAACATCTATATACTATATGATAAAAATATTCTAAGTCAAGAGACTTATATTTTCTTAATAAAACAACTAAGACAAATGAACCTCCTGGGTGGAATGGGAAGATTGGGTTATGTTGAGTGGTTACACAAGGCCATGGACTTGGGTTGTGTATCTCACTTGTGGAATGCCACCCAGGCACAAAGGGATTTGGAGGCCAAGTGTGGAGAAAGCTTACAGTGCAACCACTTGGCAGAATGGGCTCTGCCATGATCATATAGGTTGCTAGAACTTAGTCATTTGGACAGTTGGTGGTAGATGGTATGATAGGTTGGAACGCGTCCATTTGACTAAGGAAAGGCTTATGAAGGGTCCTGTCTTGGGAAACCAAGTCTAATGGGGAAAGTGCACAACCTCTGCAGACGGAAAACCTAAGTACTTAGCCTTGTCCAAGGAAATGGACACTTTTGAGCATCAAGACATGGAAGCCACAAGAATCTCATCACTCCAACTTCTAAGTAAAAATTTGTGGGTGAACAAGGGAGAAGGACCCCAATGTCTATTGGTGGTTTCCTTGGGAATGTTTTTGACAAAGAAAAACTTAGTGATTTCAACTAATAGGAAAAACTTATTTATAAGCAAAGCAAGCCAAGCTACACTTAGGCAAAATGCATATAGTATTGTAGTCCACTTAAAATATACTAAGGTATCACTTGCCAATACTATTCCAAAGTATTGACCCTCTGTGGCTGTAACTTGTGATGTTGCAGGTTACTCCGATGATGATTAGGAGTCATGAGTCTACACTCAACATGCTTGCATGGCACATGAAGATGAAGACTTGTGTTTATTTACTTATTCCTAAAAACTCTTGTATTAGGCCTATGGCCCTGAGTTGTAAAAGACTATGTTTTTATCGCTGGAATGAATGTAATAAACGACCTTTGTATCTGTGTACTTCATCTTAAACTGTGGATGCTAGCATTGATCCAGGGACTAGCATTGCAATCACAGGGATCCAATCCTTTATAAAGGAGGGGTCTAACATATGGTATCAGAGCACTGTGTTGCCTGTAGGATTATGACCCTAGGATGGAAAACCACTAAGGAAAAAGTTTTTCAAATACTTCTACACTTGTCTATTCTTCCCGTAAAACTTTTCTAATCTCTTCCAACTTCCTTTGTAGATGAACTCCATCAACGAAGCCGTGAAGAAGGGACCACTCATGACCATGACCTTGGAATGTGAAACTGAGTTTCCCAATATTCTCAAGGACCTCATGGAATCAATGGATGCACATGGTGAAGCCGTGTACAAGGGCTTTCCAGTGATGGAGGATGGAGTAGAGTATTGGTGGGTGCAGCTTCACTTGTACAAAAACAAGGAAGACAACCACAAAGAGAAGGGGTTCTGCATGTACACCAACACTACCATGCACACCACATTCTTTGAGTCAGCCAGGGATGCAGCTTGGAGGACTATCAAAGAACTAAGTGCTAGAGTCAAGTGCAGAATGCTCAACCTCCAAAAGGACTTAGAGAAAGAGAAGGAGCTTACTCAAGAGTTGGAAGACAACAACCAAGAAATAAGGGGAGATGTTATAGACTTAGTGATAGAGTCAAGGGAGCAAGATTGGTGGATTGCCTCTAGGAACATTGTGTTTAATAATGATCCCGTGAGATTGGATTGTAAGGACACTACGTTAGTTGGACCACCACTTATCACCTTGTTTTCAAAAGATATTTTAATAAGTATGGACCTTAAATGATGTAATGAGCTCATGTATGCTTGACTTGTGTGAAAATATTGCTTCATGGTTATGTATGAATGTTAGTCTTGATTTACCTTGAATTGCATTATTCTAACTTTTTCAATCTTATAAATAGATGCCTATTGCCATCAGCACTGTTGAGGAGTTTCGGGTTACTCGTTTTGGTTCCCGTATCATTGAGCTTACCACCCTGCTTGATCTTCCTCTCCCTACCATCACGGTGTATCCACTCACCAAGTTCGAGAGGAAGGACCTCTGGGGCTTCAAGGTGACCACCAGACGCCAGACCGAGCCTACTACGAGGCCATCGTCTTCAAGCCGATGCACGATGGCGAGAGAGAGGCATGGAGGTAGTCATGCAGACTGATAGACGACTGTTAGGCCGTCACTCCCGACAAAGTTAGGGTACTCACTTTCACGTCTTCTAAGACGTGATGTTGATGTAGAGTCCATCGACTTGAGGGCGACTCGAGGAGCACCAGCGAGCCGATACGTCTTTATCTTCAGGACTTAGAGACTCTTCTCAGGCACGTAGATACGAACAGGACGAACGTCATGCTAGGTAATGACGAGCTTCAGGTGCAGCTTCGCGAGAAGGACAAGCTTTTTGCGCAGCAGGATGGGATGATCAAGGAAATGGAGACAAAGTTCGAGGCCCAGGACCGCAAGTTCAAGAGTCAAGAGAAACGCGTCCAGGATAGGAACAAGAAGATCTGGGACATGACGAGGAACCAAGTCCAAGGACTTCGAGCTTGAGCAAGCAGATGGTTATTGAGAGGCTTCGCCCGAAGAGGGCTCTCAAGACCAAGGTTGATTCTTTGACCACTACGATAGAGGAGAACAAGACCGCGATGGAGAACACAGGTCTTACCTTCGTCGAGGAGGAGATAGATGCTGACGAGTAGACTTGTTACTCGTTTTTACTTTCATATTTATACTTGTTGTTGCGAACTTTTTATTGGACCATCCGACATGTGGATGGCTTGACACTTGTGTGTTTATTTCATGAGATTGTTATGTGGATGTTGCACTTATATTCTTATGTTGCTTGTTATGTGTTGCTTGTGATGTAGTGTGCATGAAACATCTATGGGTATCTCATTCTTATGTATTTGAACAAACCACAGATGCCTCCCCGTCGCGCAAACCCCAACCCCAATAACATCACCCCGGAAATGCAACAGATGATGAATGCACAAACACAACTTATGCAAATGATGACGACATTCATCCAGAATCAGAATAACAACAACAATAACAACCCCAACAACAACAATAACAACAACAACAACAACCCTCCGGGTTTTGATATGCTCACCAGATTTCTGCGACTAAGGCCAGCAAAATTTTCGGGGACAACTGATCCCATGGCAGCCAATGATAGCTACGTTACGTGAACAAAGACTTGGTGACGATGGGACCGATGCTGAAAAAGTCAGATTCGCAGCACATCTGTTGGAAGGACCAGCCGCCACATGGTGGGATAACTTCCAAATCACCACTCCCATTGATGAAGTGACATGGGACATATTTGAGGATGGGTTTCGCACCGCTCATATCTCATCCGGGATAATGATTCTGAAAAAGAAGGAGTTTCACAACCTGAAACAGCGCCACCGCAGTGTGGCAGAATACGTAGAAGAATTCAACAATCTGGCACGCTATGCACCGGATGAGGTTGATACTGATGCCAAGAGAAAGGAAAAGTTCTTAGAAGGCTTGAATGATGAGCTGAACCTACAGTTGTCTGTGGCTTATGTTCCAACTTATCAGTCTTTGTGTGACAAGGCTGCTATTTTGGAAAGTAAAATGAAGCAAGTCGAGAGTAGGAAGAGGAAACACTCCGACAAACACAGCCTGGATCGTCTCAAACGGTCTCATTATGATGACAATGTACCAGATCCCATAAACATGGGAAATACAACAAGCATCACAACCACAACCGTCATGACAACAAGCATCACCGTAGTCATGACAATGATAAGTACAAGAACCACAAGAGTGGACATAAGAGCCACCACAGTGGAAATGGTAGTGGAAGTGGAAATCATCATGTTAAAAAGACATCGGTCAAAGTTGAGTGCTTCAAATGCAAGAAGTCGGGCATTATGCTAATGAGTGTCCCGAAAAGAAGGTTGAAGGACCTAACAAGCCAAATCCTTTCGAAAGGACAGGTTAACCACATCAATGTGGAGGAGGTCTATGAGGAACCCGATGCGCTTTGGTAAGTTCAGACTCAGTTCAATTTCAGCATTAGTACTCTTTGATACTGGTGCATCTCATTCATTCATATCAAAAGCATTTGTTGAAAGAAATGAACTACCGGTAGAAACCATTGGGTGTCCTATAAGAGTAAGTTCTCCAGGTGGAGAAATGATTGTAAACTCAGGATGTCATGACTTAGTCATAGAGTTTGGAAAACATAAGTTTCCAGTGAACCTAATAATCCTAAATTCCCAAGGATTGGATGTAATATTAGGAATGGATTGGATGGCTAAGTATGAAGGAGTATTGGATTGTGCCAAACGTACAGTTACACTCACAACCCCAGAAGGAAAAAGAATAAAATTTAAGTCAAACTTTGAACCCAAAGGAAGTAAGCTAAATTCTCTTAAGGGGGTTAGCATGGACAGTGTACCAATTGTGTGTGAGTATCCGGATGTATTTCTGGAGGAATTACCAGGAATGCCACCAGATAGATATGTGGAGTTTTTGATAGATTTGGTACCAGGTTCTGGACCAATAGCTAAGAGACCATACAAAATGTCAGTTGATGAACTGAAAGAACTCAAGAAGCAGTTAGGAGAACAGTTACAGAAAGGGTTTATTCAACCAAGTTCATCATCTTGGGGAGCCCCAGTATTGTTTGTGGAGAAAAAGGATAGAACACAAAGATTATGTATTGACTACCGTTCTCTCAACGAGGTTACTATCAAGAACAAATATCCTTTGCCAAGAATCAACGATTTGTTTAATCAATTAGAAGGAGCATGTGTATTCTCGAAGATTGATCTTCGGTCAGGCTATTTTCAACTCAAGATAAGAGAACAAGACATACCAAAAACAGCATTCACCACGAGGTATGGATTATATGAGTATACTGTGATGCCCTTTGGTTTAACCAACGCTCCAGCATACTTCATGAATATGATGAACAAAGTGTTCATGGAATTCCTTGACAAGTTCGTCGTCGTTTTTATCGACGATATCCTAGTCTACTCCAAGAGCAAAGAAGAACATGAAAGACACTTGCGCTTGATTCTTGAAAAGTTAAGAGAGCATAAACTTTATGCCAAATTCAGTAAGTGTGAGTTCTGGTTAGAGAAAGTTGGATTTCTTGGTCACGTTGGGACAAAGGATGGTGTTGCAGTGGATCCTGCTAAAGTTTCAGCTATGACAGATTGGGAATCACCCAAGAATGTGAAGGAAGTTCGTAGTTTCCTCGGCTTAGCAGGTTACTACAGAAGGTTCATTGAGAATTTCTCGAAAGTTGCTAAACCTATGACAGAATTGCTAAAGAAGGACAAGAAGTTTGCTTGGTCTGAAGGTTGCGAAGTCAGTTTTCAAGAATTGAAGAAGAGACTTGTAACAGCACCAGTTCTATGTCTGCCAGATTTGGAAAAGGATTTCCAAGTGTATTGTGATGCTTCTCATCAAGGTTTGGGTGCTGTACTTATGAAAGATGGTAAAGTCGTAGCCTATGCTTCGAGACAACTCAAAACACATGAAGTAAACTATCCTACTCATGATTTGGAGTTAGCCTCTGTCGTTCATGCACTCAAAACATGGAGACATTACCTGTTGGGAAAGCGTTGTGAAGTGTTCACTGATCATAAGAGTTTGAAATATATCTTCACCCAGAAGGAGATCAACATGAGACAAAGGAGATGGCTAGAACTTATCAAAGATTCTGACTTAAGTTTGCAATACCACCCCGGTAAAGCAAATGTAGTAGCCGATGCTTTAAGTCGTAAGACGTTTGTAAATGGTCTTACCAAAGGGGAATTGCTAGAGGATGTATGTAAACAATTCAAGGAACTCAGATTGGAAATTGTACCAGAAGGACATCTCATGTCATTAGTTGTTCAACCCACTCTTTTGGACAAGATCCAAGAAGCTCAGAAAACCGATAAAGAGATTGAAAAGATCAAGGAAAATATTAGTCTAGGGAAGGCTAAGAGTTTCCATATTGATGAACAAGGAACCTTATGGCACGGGAAACGTATATGTGTTCCACAAGACCCAGAGTTGCGGAAACTGATCTTGCAAGAGGGTCACAACTCTCCGTACTCTATTCACCCGGGAAATACCAAGATTTACATGGACATGAAGGAAAGGTTTTGGTGGAACAACCTCAAAAGAGACATCGCCGAACATATTGCTTTGTGTGACGTGTGTAGCAGAGTTAAAGCGGAGCACCAGAAACCAGCAGGTTTGCTTCAACCACTGCCGATTCCTGAATGGAAGTGGGAAAACATTGGTATGGATTTCATTACCGGATTACCAAGGACCAGGTCAGGGTATGATTCCATATGGGTAGTAGTGGATCGCCTAACTAAAGTGGCTCATTTTATACCAGTGAAGACAACCTATACAAGTGCCAAGTTAGCTAAAATTTACATGAGAAGGATTGTATGCCTTCACGGTGTGCCAAAGAGTATTGTGTCAGATAGAGGAACCCAGTTCACATCTCACTTTTGGAGACAACTTCATGAATCCTTAGGAACGAGATTGGAGTTTAGCACTGCTTTTCATCCGCAAACAGATGGTCAAACAGAGAGGACCAACCAAATTCTAGAAGACATGTTGAGAGCATGTGCTTTAGACTATGGAGCAAGTTGGGATGAAAGTTTGCCTTACGCAGAGTTCTCTTACAACAATAGTCATCAATCTAGTATTGGAATGGCACCGTTTGAGTTACTCTACGGAAGGAAGTGTACCACCCCATTGTTATGGAATGGTGTGGGCGAAAGGAGCTTATTTGGACCGGATCTTATCAAAGACGCTGAAGAAAAGGTCAAATTGGTTAAAGACAGGTTGAAGATAGCACAGTCCCGACAGAAAAGCTACGCAGATTCTAAGCGTAGAGAAGTCACCTACGAAGTTGGGGATAGAGCTTATCTCAGGGTATCACCACTCCGTGGAGTGAAAAGATTTGGAGTCAAAGGAAAGTTGGCACCAAGATATGTTGGGCCATTCAAAATTCTAAGTCGCAAAGGAGAAGTTGCATATGAAGTTGTATTGCCAGAATCACTATCAGCAGTCCATAACGTATTTCATGTGAGTCAGCTTAAGAAATGTCACCCAGAAATGGAAGAGTCCTCTTTGAAGGATACCATACCTTTGGAAGAGGTTCAACTAGAAAGTGATCTCACTTATGAAGAAAAGCCTGTCAAGATTCTAGAGACCGCAGAAAGAGTCACCAGGACCAAGACTATCAAATTTTGTAAAGTACAATGGAACCATCACTCCGAAGAGGAAGCAACATGGGAAAGAGAAGATGAGCTTCGGAAAAACCACCCTCACCTATTTGCTAGCCAATCCGAATCTCGAGGGCGAGATTCATCTTAAGGGGGTTAGATTTGTAACATCCCAAAAATCATAGTTTCAAAACTCATTCATATCATCCTTGCATCATTCATCCATTTTGGGTTTTCTTAAAAATCATTTAGAAATAGAAATTGGTGCTATGATTTCATGTGGACAATTTATCCCAAATGGCCATCACCCTTTGAAAATTTGAAAGTTTAAATACTTGTTTGCTTGCCTCCATTGATGGAAAGATTAAGTGAAACTTTTAAATCCAAGTTTTCAAATTTAGAAATGGATTCAAAGTCCTTTTTCAAATATTTGCAAACTAGAGCAAATCTCTGTTTACCTTGAAACCCAAGCTTGACCAAGCTTTGCCAAGTAACCACTTAGTTAAAAATGACTGTTTATGAAACCACAAAACCCTACAAAATTCCCAAACAGTTTAGATTCAAAAGGATTTGAATTCATATAAAAAATCATTCCAGAAATAGAAATAGAAAAAGAAAAGACTTAAACAAAGGAAAAGGCCTTGCCAGAATCGCCCAAGCCCAATCAAGCCAAAGAAGCCCACCCGGGATCTTCTTTTCCTCTCACACGCGAGCACACACAAATGCAGACGACAACACGACCCCACAATCACTTTGCACGTTTGACCGACAAGCGGACTGCACCACGTCGCCTCGTCTTCCCAGATCGCTGCGACCACCGTCGCTGCGGCGATGATGGCCGATAATGGCGCGGAGTAAAGGGCAATAATCCTCGGCGTTTCTTGTCGATTCCGCTATAAGACCCTCTCTCGCCGCGATCTTTTCCCCAAACACCTCGCTCACTCCGCCCCAGTCGCCTCAATCCTCCGCGAATCGCCGCTGACAGAGCCCTCTCCGACGAGCGATTCAGGTGAGCCTCGTGTTCCCCTCTGCCTATCGTTCTTGCTGCCAGACTCAGTGCATCTTTGCGCATCTCCTGACCTCACTAGTTCGTCTTGTACTGCCCCAGGTCGGCAGTTCCACTCGACACCGCGAGTACTGACGGCGACATCAACTCCGACGAGTTTTTCCGGTAGGTACAGACCGCCCCTCGCCTCCCCGTTCATGCACACAACTTTCCCTTTACCCTGTGAACCTTTTGTGTCGTTCTTTTGCCTTGAGGTGGTTCACAGCGACGACCACGACAACCACCTGACGCACCTGACGCCGCCACGAACTCCGGTGAGCAATCACAGCCGTGCCCGAGCGCCCCCTGACCAACCACGAGTACGTCGAGCCTCGCCAAGATCTTCTGAGCACGGTGAGCTACTCCTCGTTCTCCCTTACCTCAGAAGCGCCGCCTAACGATCGGCGCCTGGCCACGGTAGCCGCCGCTCGCCGCCGATCTTAGTCGAGACAATAGCGGCCGGATCTTTATCGTAGCGCTAGGATAGAATCACTTACTCTGAAGCGGTACGCGATCTGAGCCGCCAGGTTTCATTTAAATCCTACGGCTGTGGATCTCGATCCGATGCGAAGCGGTACGGGCGAATGAAAACACGACGCGTGGCAAGGTTTAAACTAAAAACTGAATTTAAAACCTGATTTAGATTCAAACTTCAAATACTCATAACTTTCAAATGCCACGTTAGATTTTTACAAACTTTATACCGTTGGATTCAGTGAAACAAGGCCTTTTTGAATATCCAATTGGTTTAGCATATAGTAACAGTTAAAATGATTTTATTTGTGGAACAAGTTTAGGGCTATTTTGATTATAGATTTATGTTATAAATTGTTTTGTGGCCAAATAAGTTTATTGGGCAAACTTGTGACATGTTAAGTTTCTGTAGTCATGAACATACTTGGTAGAACTTTCAAAATTCAACACTTGGTAAATTCTTGCATGCATGCATTCATATTATTTTTGATTGTATTTAAATTGTGTGTAATTGTATGTTCCATTTCTTGTGTAGATTTTGCTAGTGATTGTGATTGTGAAGAGTGCTACTCACACTACCAAGGCAAGTGATATTTTCATGAATATTCCTGTCCTAAGTTTTATGCTAACATTAGTTATTTTTGCTAAAGTATTGCATGATATTTTGCTTAGTACTAAGTTGGGAAATCCTAAGTAGAGTGAAATAGTAGAATTGCTAGGGAGTTTTTCCTAAGTTAAGTTACCATATTTTGCCTAGCCTAGCTTATAGCAAACAAGGGTGGTGAACATCTATATACTATATGATAAAAATATTCTAAGTCAAGAGACTTATATTTTCTTAATAAAACAACTAAGACAAATGAACCTCCTGGGTGGAATGGGAAGATTGGGTTATGTTGAGTGGTTACACAAGGCCATGGACTTGGGTTGTGTATCTCACTTGTGGAATGCCACCCAGCACAAAGGGATTTGGAGGCCAAGTGTGGAGAAAGCTTACGGCAACCACTTGGCAAAATGGGCTCGCCATGATCATATAGGTTGCTAGAACTTAGTCATTTGGACAGTTGGTGGTAGATGGGATGATAGGTTGGAGCGTCCATTTGACTAAGGAAAGGCTTCAAGGGTCCTGTCTTGGGAAACCAAGTCTAGTGGGGAAAGTGCACAACCTCTGCAGACGGAAAACCTAAGTACTTAGCCTTGTCCAAGGAAATGGACACTTTTGAGCATCAAGACATGGAAGCCACAAGAATCTCATCACTCCAACTTCTAAGTAAAAATTTGTGGGTGAACAAGGGAGAAGGACCCCAATGTCTATTGGTGGTTTCCTTGGGAATGTTTTTGACAAAGAAAAACTTAGTGATTTCAACTAATAGGAAAAACTTATTTATAAGCAAAGCAAGCCAAGCTACACTTAGCCAAAATGCATATAGTATTGTAGTCCACTTAAAATATACTAAGGTATCACTTGCCAATACTATTCCAAAGTATTGACCCTCTGTGGCTGTAACTTGTGATGTTGCAGGTTACTCCGATGATGATTAGGAGTCATGAGTCTACACTCAACATGCTTGCCTGTGGCACATGAAGATGAAGACTTGTGTTTATTTACTTATTCCTAAAAACTCTTGTATTAGGCCTATGGCCCTGAGTTGTAAAAGAATATGTTTTTATCGCTGGAATGAATGTAATAAACGACCTTTGTATCTGTGTACTTCATCTTAAACTGTGGATGCTAGCATTGATCCAGGGACTAGCATTGCAATCACAGGGATCCAATCCTTTATAAAGGAGGGGTCTAACATATGGTATCAGAGCACTGTGTTGCCTGTAGGATTATGACCCTAGGATGGAAAACCACTAAGGAAAAAGTTTTTCAAATACTTCTACACTTGTCTATTCTTCTCGTAAAACTTTTCTAATCTCTTCCAACTTCCTTTGTAGATGAACTCCATCAACGCCGTGAAGAAGGGACCACTCATGACCATGACCTTGGAATGTGAAACCGAGTTTCCCAATATTCTCAAGGACCTCATGGAATCAATGGATGCACATGGTGAAGCCGTACAAGGGCTTTCCAAGGATGGAGGATGGAGTAGAGTATTGGTGGGTGCAGCTTCACTTGTACAAAAACAAGGAAGACAACCACAAAGAGAAGGGTTACGCATGTACACCAACACTACCATGCACACCACATTCTTTGAGTCGCCCAGGGATGCAGCTTGGAGGACTATCAAAGAACTAAGTGCTAGAGTCAAGTGCAGAATGCTCAACCTCCAAAAGGACTTAGAGAAAGAGAAGGAGCTTACTCAAGAGTTGGAAGACAACAACCAAGAAATAAGGGGAGATGTTATAGACTTAGTGATAGAGTCAAGGGAGCAAGATTGGTGGATTGCCTCTAGGAACATTGTGTTTAATAACAGATCCCGTGAGATTGGATTGTAAGGACACTACGTTAGTTGGACCACCACTTATCACCTTGTTTTCAAAAGATATTTTAATAAGTATGGACCTTAAATGATGTAATGAGCTCATGTATGCTTGACTTGTGTGAAAATATTGCTTCATGGTTATGTATGAATGTTAGTCTTGATTTACCTTGAATTGCATTATTCTAACTTTTTCAATCTTATAAATAGATGCCTATTGCCATCAGCACTGTTGAGGAGTTTCGGGTTACTCGTTTTGGTTCCCGTATCATTGAGCTTACCACCCTGCTTGATCTTCCTCTCCCTACCATCACGGTGTATCCACTCACCAAGTTCGAGAGGAAGGACCTCTGGGGCTTCAAGGTGACCCAGCCAGGACGCCAGACTGAGCCTACTACAGAGGCCATCGTCTTCAAGCTGATGCACGATGACAGAGAGAGAGGCATGGAGGTAGTCATGCAGACTGAGGACGATCATAGCCGTCACTCCCGACAGTTAGGGTACTCACTTTCACGCCTTCTAAGACGTGATGTTGATGTAGAGTCCATCGACTTCGAGGACGACTCGAGGAGCACCGGAGCCGACGCCTTTATCTTCGTGGACTTAGAGACTCTTCTCGTGCACGTAGATACAGAGACGAACGTCATGCTAGGTAATGACGAAGCTTGAGTGCAGCTTCGAGAAGGACAAGCTTTTTGCGCAGCAGATGAGATGATCAAGGAAATGGAGACAAAGTTCGAGGCCCAGGACCGCAAGTTCAAGAGTCAAGAGAAACGCCCGTGATAGGAACAAGAAGATCCGGACATGACTGAGGAACTAAGTCCAAGGACTTCGAGCTTGAGCAGCAGATAGTTATTGAGAGGCTTCGCTCCCAGAAGAGGGCTCTCAAGACCAAGGTTGATTCTTTGACCACTACGATAGAGGAGAACAAGACCGCGATGGAGAACGCAGGTCTTACCTTCGTCGAGGAGGAGATAGATGCTGACGAGTAGACTTGTTACTCGTTTTTACTTTCATATTTATACTTGTTGTTGCGAACTTTTTATTGGACCATCCGACATGTGCTCCGGAGCTGCCAAAATGCTCTCTGTCACTGGCGGTACTACCGGCCTCGGATCCGGATTACGGGCCCCGATTACCGCCTCGCTACCGCCCCAATCAAGACCCCAAATAAGTACCAGGACGACAAGCGGTACTACCGGGCCAGGAACCGGTACTACCGCATGACCGATTACTCTCCGGGCGGTACTACCGCCGGCAGCAGAAACTTTCCGTAATATTTCGGCCCAGAGCCTTGTAACCCTATCCCTATTTCGCTATTTGTTCCCAAACTACCCACTGTTTTTGTGGCTGGACTATATAGCCCCCACCCTCTATTGTAAACCTTAGACTTGGATAATAATAGATATTAAGGAAACCCTTTGAGGACTTATATCTATTGGTCTCATGCTCCTACCAAGGAGCACGGATTATCCACCCCTCTTGGATCTTGCTTAAGTCCGTTCAAGTTGTACAAGGCCTTGGGTTCGGTGTCTCGCCCCAAGTCGTCAAGATCTCACCAAGCACCTCATCCCCGTTGTTGGCGTGGAGAGCGAGCTTACCAACACCGATCCTAGGGATTATGTTGGACGGTTGCCACCGGCGTGAGGAGTAGCGTGTATCGTGTTTTGGTGTGTGTGTGTTCGTGGTTTTCATCGCTTTCCTCGATTTCATCCCCGACCACCTCGTTCCCCGTTTCTCGTGGAATTGTGAAAGATCGGGCCAACTCCTGGGTCACCCCCTAACATATTGGTATCAAGAGCACGGTTGATCACGAATTTCCCCCCAATTTTTCTTTTATCTGCCTTAAAATCGAAAATCCCACCAAAAAGAGCCCTAATTTGCCTTCGGATCGATCTCTGGATTTGGTGCGTTTTTCGTGGTTTTGGTCCATAGATCTGTTGCTTTGGGAGTCGATCTATAGACCCTGTTGTTCCTAGCCAAGATTTCGCCGTTTTCCCACGGATATGAGGTTTGTGTCAAGTGGATCTCGTTTTGTTCGTGTCATCACCGGTACTACCGCCTGCTCCAAGCGGTATCATTCGTCCGCATTACCGCCCGTAACAAGCGGTACTACCGCCGTTCGGTACTACCGCCTGTACCAAGCGGTACTACCGCCAGTAACAGAAGGTTTTTCCTTCGTCTTGACGCCTCATTTTCGTTTGCTGACTTTCCCCCTTTAGCTTGTTCGTGTTTCGCGTGTTTGTCGCCATCTTAACACAAGCTTCCGCATCAACATCATCACGCGCTCAACGACACCGCGACACTCGAACATCTTCCCCCCACCATCGGTTGCAAGTCGTCAACAATACCAAAGGTATAACTTGCACCACCTTGTGATAGGGCAAAGGTGTCCGATCTTTCGATGAGATGGCGATAATCGATTTGGTGGAGTTCGGGCTTGACGATCCGACTACACGTGCGAGCACGAGCGCCAATGCAATCGCTAGGCCAATCTCCTGGAGGTTACCGATCCTGCGTGAACACGATCACCGACCCGAGGGTCTTAATTCCTACCAAATCGAGAACAAGTAAGAACCAATATTGCAATCAAGATATTGCGGATTAAGAGGAAAGCTTTATTGAAAGAGGTGGGATCCCGAATAGGTGCGGTACAAGAGGCCTCTGCGACGCCGAGCCTTGGCGAAGTTGACTATGGCTAACTTAATGTCTAAACAAAATCCGAGTCTAAAGGTTCGCTATGGGGCGATTTAAGGGAGAAAAGGTGGGTTTCGCCAGCCATGGAAGTGGTGACCGAATCCAACCCTAAAAGTCCTTTTCCTCAAATACGGACTCTAAAAAGTGGCTAATTAAAATCCGGCGAAAATTACATGGGCCGCCCAAAATAAAGGTGTCGCAGACCATATTATGCTATGGACGAAATTCAAAGTATTGATCTTGAATATTTCGTCCAAGCCTTCTTTCTTCATTATGGTGGCCTCAAAGTTCAAATCTTCATCCGTGGCCTTCTCTTGGATCATCACATGCTTGCTGCCATCACCATGCATGGCCATGCTCCAATGCTTGTCCCTCTCATCCATGCTTGGTCCATCATTCCTAAGAGTAAGAAACATATCTGATTTAGGCAGCATCATATTCTCATGTATGTAAGGAATAGTTCCAAGAAACGAAAGTACCTGATAGTTCAGTTGTTTGGCACGAGATCTTGTGATGGGTCCTTGTATGTGTGTTGCTGTAGGTACAACGGTTGTATCAATAGTAGGGATGTCCACATCACCTTGACAGCCCCATATCTTCCTTTGTGTGTATCTATCCTATGAGAGCAACTCATTTTGTGTTTGTCTAAGCATTGTGCACTTGCCTTCGGAAAGTGAGAGTGTGAGGCCAAATACAAAAGCTAACATAGTAGCATAGCAAGGGAGAAAAAGGAAAAAGAATCAAAAAAAAGAGAACAAAAGAAAAAGAGAAAAAGCTACATAGTCTCCAAATACAAAGAGAATACCAAGCTTGTAAGCCAAGAAAGAGAGAAGAAAGAGCGCTCCGCGGCAAGTGCACAAATCTATTGCTTACCCTATTTTGGCAAACGAGTTGTGGTCTCTCCTTGTGTTGGCACGACACCTGAGCGTAGTCTTCGTTAGGACCTTTTGTGCTCATTTTCATAGTCGTGCTAACCCCGTTTTTCTCCACGTGTGTGTTTTCCGTGTTTTTGTAGATCCTATCCTTTTTGCTTTTGATCTTTGGTTCTTTACCACGTAGGACAATAACCTTTTGCTTGGATCGTTTCGTTTGGTTTTCCACAACACTAACCTTCCACCAAAAGCCTTTGAGAGTTTCTTGCCATTTCACTTTGCATGCTTTTCGCTCATTTGTGTGGCAATTGGTTTGATATAATCTCCAAGGTGAGGTAAAAGGCTAACTCTCCACACCCTTTCTCTCCATATACAACCATTGTTGGCTTTGCATCATGGACAGGCATGGAGAGCCATCCCAACCACCACCACCTCCGGAGGATGATAACCAATTCATGACAAGATGGGACCATTGGAAGGTCCGAGGAGAATTCAACTATCTTTGTGAAGCTCTCGAGCGGCGCCAAGATGAACAATTTAGCGAGGCCCATGTGGAATTCAAGAACATCGACAACCGCTTCGAAGAAGTCCGTGGCCAAATGCATGCCATGCAACACAACCTCGGTCATCAAAATGAAGCTCTTGGTCGTGCACTCGCCTCAACGGATGAGAAGCTCCAACACATCATTGATGGACTCGCAAGGCCACGCTCGCGCAAATCAAGCTCATCTCGGCACTCCTCAAGCGATTCAAGTGCACCGCCACACGCTTCAAGGCACCGGGATGGACCCGTTCTTCATTCCATGAGCTCTTCGCAAGCGGTTCCATCTCCGCGTCACGCCGCAACGTCAAGCTATGATGGTGACCTCTCCGCAAGACCCTCAAGGCGCGAAGCGAACCGGCCACAACCAAGGGCACTTGTGATTCAACAAGAGCAACCTCGCATGGACCACCAAGGCCATCGACGTCGACATGTCCCTTCAACAACGAGTGACGCTTCCGAAGAGGACGAACAAGATCATCGTCGACGTGAAGCACTCGAAGATCCTCCAAGGCGTCATCATCGACATGAGCGTCCACGTCGCCAACATGATGGTCATGGCGAGCCTCCTCAACACCAAGAAGAAGAAGAGCAGCCCATTGCGCATATGGCTCGTCGTCCTCCTCGCCACAGGGCGCACGACAATGCTCCTCGACATCAACCACGACAAGAACAAGAGCAAGCTCCCCAAGCTCGTCGTGAGGACCATCAACCTCCTCCTCATCCTCATCCGCGACAACAAAACGAGCAAGCTCCCCAAGCTCGTCGTCCACAACAAGTTTGATATGGGGTGGCCCGATCTTCTCAGCAAGCACTTGTCGATGATGATGGTGGATGATAGATAACTAGCATGTAGCTATGAACTCTCCCGCTCGAACCCTGATGCCAATGCAATAGCTCTCGAACCCTATGGGATATTCACAACACCACGCTCTTGCGCACGCAGCCGTCGACCACGAACGGTAGTTTGCAATCTACTAATTCCCAATGGAACAACAGATCACACTCAATTGCAGTAGATAATTCGATCACAGGGTAATTCCAGAGGTTCTTGATAAGAAACAACTCCAAAATAGTTTTAACGTGGTCTCACCCTAACTATGGGGACGTCCCAGGGCTTATAAGGGCGGCTGGGGCGGCCAAAATCGCGAAACAAAACGTGTCCGATACAGTCAGATCCGTCCAGATCTGTTGGTAACTTCCAGGCCGGACTTTCCGCCCTAAGTAGGGGCGGATTATCCGCCCCCCGGATTATCCTCCCCTGGGGCGGATTATCCGCCCCCTATACTGAGCCTCGCGCCTGAAGTCCTTAGCAGAATTCCTGGAGCAGGGCCGGATTATCCGCCCTTGTGGGGGCCGGATTATCCGCCCCCTAGGGACGTGTAAGTACTCGTTGGAAAGCTCTCGGAGTGAGGTTTCCAAAAAGTGCTTATTTGCTTGATTTGGAGTTCGTATGAAGAATCCACGTCCGTTTCAATTTCAGGGCTTCTATATGTCCGAACTGAACCTTTCTTCTTGATGATCTTCTCTTGCGCTTTCCTCCGCTCCTCCTCGCGCATCCTTGGCGATCATCATGCGGACTCCTTGCCTTCCTCCCTCTCCTTCCGACGTTAGTCCGATGGATATTGAATCTAGTCAAACAATAACACCATGATTTAGGTAGTATAAAGTTCTTATAAATCAACGTATCTTGTCCAACTAGGAATGAAGTCACCTTGTGATATTTTTCAATAAGGTTCAATATTTCATCCCATGAGACAACTAGAATCAACATGATCCATGATTGTATCCTCATCATCCTCCTTTCTTCAAGAAAAGCCGCACGGCTTTGGGTAAGCCGAAAGTGGAATGAACAAAAGAACAACGTACGCAGAGTATATGTATACATAACATGTTGTATTATTTGTGTTCACGTGAATAATATGTTTACTATACATCAAGCAACTTAAATTGCAGGTATAAGTGAAGTACAAAGAATCATGATCATGTTGAAAACAAATAGATATATAGTCTTATTGTGCATTACTAAATTCAGTTTTCAAAGAAGATCTATGATCAAATTTGTGATGAACAAGATCGCACCAATTCAAAACATGTGAAACCAAGTGATTCATGCCATGCTTCAATCAAGGCGCTACTCGATTAGTAGGAACATAATCATTTTGTTTAGTATGTAACATACAACTCAATTTGCAAATATAGGTGAAGTATACATCAAGAGCACACTTATGCAATACATTGTGGTACAAACACAAGGGTATGAAAATCGATTCAAATCTAGAAAGATTGGAACAATCCAACATAGGTAAAGTTACTTTTGTTGGGTGGACTATATCAACTAGATGTGAATGTACTTTCATATTATCAAAATTGTAGTATCTATCCCACCACAAAGATATCTTGACAGAGAGCATCTATGGCTAAACACAAAGAAGTTTCAATTCAGCAATTCTATCACATGTAATGCATATGTGATCCACAAGAAAATTTTCATCCATGCTATATTCACCAATTAGATTAAAGATGAAATATGGAGAATATGTGCTTGAATTCAGACATGAAATTTCAGAAATCTTATCCACAGCACAACTCATATTCATTGGTTCATTTAGCATGATGGAATATACAATATCAGTAGGTGGTATTCGAGCAAGTATTTCCTTATGTGTAATCAGTACCACATGATCAAAATGCGAATTTGGTAAACTATCACATGGTGCTGTAACATTATTGCAAGACAAGTCACAAGGAGGTACCAACAAAGGAATAGACTCACAAAAGGTTGTGCTTGTTGGTTGTAGCTCCAAATCAGTACCGATATCTTCAGTATGCTCCCCGCATGTAGTAGGCACTGGAACATCCTCCTCTAGTGACAATGCACAGTCCAGCGATGCAGGTTGTAAAATAGATGGCTCCCTTTCTTCAAAAGCAACCTGCATATCACAAGAAACAACACTAGGAGTAGAGATAATTACATTAGTAGAAACCTCATCTGTCTCACCAACTTTCACTCTCGGTTCTTCTACGATGAGATCAACATGTGGGTTTATGTTGGTGGTTACAGGTGGACAGAGGTTTTGACGCCTAATCTCCTGAAATTGCTTAATACGTGTATGTGATAACCAAGTGTGCTTATCATTCCAAAAGATGGAAGGATCAGAATATTCATTACCAAACACAACCTGGAAGTGATTACACCAGTTTGTTCCCAACATGATATGGCAGGAGTTAAACGCTCTAGGAACGATAAAACAAGAAACATATCTGTGAGGGCCATAAATGGTGAGTGGAACACATGCGATCTGAGTAACTGGTAGTGCATGACCAGAAGTTGCTAACATAAATGGGATTGTTAATGCACGTGTGTATAATTGTAACTTTTCAATAACCTCAACACTAACCAAATTTATGGAAGAACAAGTATCAATGGTAGTAGTAGCATGTCTACCACAAATTTCCGTCGTGAAGTGGAACAAACCCGGATTAGGCACTACTCCTGACTCCTCCTCCCAAAATGTATGACTGCAGTGGTATCGTAATGGAAAGGGATAATCATCTGCATCCTTTTTCTGCATCACATCAACACTACTAAAAGACATGATTAGTATGTTAGTGCATAAAACAAAATCTGTTGGTGGAACTCTCACAACTCACTCAAAACTAACAAGAAAGCAGATCTTACCGTTCCAAAGTGAATAGTGATGCTTACCAATTCGAATCAACAACTTATGCACGGATGTGATGAAGTGAATATCAAGGGTATAGAGAACGATCACAGGGCACAGGTTATTTATGGTGGAGTCAGGTATGGAATCCTAACTACACCGCAAACAAGTCCTAGTGCTGATCGTTATGATAACCCAAGAAACACACACGGTGGAGATAAACGTGGCAAAGCAATTTATGAATAGGAATATTGCAATACACAAGAGAGACGCTAGTAATAGCTCAAAATAAACAGGCACAAGATTGTTCAATCTACAAGTGCTATGATCAACTAGGCCTCCAATAATGCACACTTTTATCTCTTTTTGTCACGCTTGTACTCTTTTCTCTCTTTTTTTTTGATACTGAATCTCTTTTCCTTTTCTGTTTTTATTTTATTTTTTTAACTATATGACTCAATGCAAAACGAATGCAAATGAGGAGGGGGGCGGATAATCCGGTTTGTCGGGGGCCGGATAATCCGGTCTGTCGGGGCGAAAATTTTGCACTTTCAAAACCCTAATGAGCAGCCTGTTAGAGCAAAGCAACTAGTCTCGTGGGTACGTTCCTAGGCACGGATGCTGTAGATAGGCTGTAGCTAGGTTTGAAACACAAAAGTACGCTATGTGGACTCAGAAAAAAAGATGGAAACTTGCGGAAAACGGTGATGGTGGAGTCGACGGAAAACAAGATCAAACCCTAAACTTAAACACAAACGAAAACTAGACTCCCATGAGAAAAACCTGCAGATCGGATCTACCAGAAGATACGACCACCAACTAAAACTTGAAAAACGATGCAATCTAGGCTAGGGAAAATCTTTTGTATGGCTTTTTTTCAGATAGGTTGAAAACAAGAACTAATCTATGGATGGATTTGTGGATGCTCACCGAGTAAACGAGGAAATCTTATACCAAGATGATATGGGGTGGCCCGATCTTCTCAGCAAGCACTTGTCGATGATGATGGTGGATGATAGATAACTAGCATGTAGCTATGAACTCCCGCCGAACCTCGATGCCAATGCAACAGCTCTCGAACCCTATGGGATATTCACAACACCACGCTCTTGCGCGCAATTGCCGACCATTTAACGGTAGTTTGCAATCTACTAATTCCCAATGGAACAACAGATCACACTCAATTGCGTAGATAATTCGATCACGGTGGTAATTCAGAGGTTCTTGATAAGAAAGAACTCCAAAATAGTTTTAACGTGGTCTCACCCTAACTATGGGGACGTCCGGGGCTTATAAGGGCTACGGCGGCCAAAATCGCTAAACAAAACGTGTCCGATACAAATGATCCGTCCAGATCTGTTGGTAACTACAGCCGGACTTTCCGCCTAAGTAGGGGCGGATTATCCGCCCCCCCGGATTATCCTCCCCGGGGGCGGATTATCCGCCCCCTATACTGAGCCTCGCGCCTGAAGTCCTTAGCAGAATTCCTGGAGCAGGGCCGGATTATCCGCCCTTGTGGGGGCCGGATTATCCGCCCCTTGGGACGTAAGTACTCGTTGGAAAGCTCTCGAGTGAGGTTTCCAAAAAGTGCTTATTTGCTTGATTTGGAGTTCGATGAAGAATCCACGTCGTTTCAATTTCGTGGCTTCGCCCGTCCGAATCGAACCTTTTTTCTTGATGATCTTCTCTTGCGCCTTCCTCCCGCTCCTCCCTCGCGCATCCTTGGCGATCATCATGCTGGACTCCTTGCCTTCCTCCCTCTCCTTCCCGCTGACGTTAGTCCGATGGATATTGAATCTAGTCAAACAATAACACCATGATTTAGGTAGTATAAAGTTCTTATAAATCAATGTATCTTGTCCAACTAGGAATGAAGTCACCTTGTGATATTTTTCAATAAGGTTCAATATTTCATCCCAGCTGAGACAACTAGAATCAACATGATCCATGATTGTATCCTCATCAAAGTTCCACCACCAAACGCGGCACCTCAACGACCGCAAGAGCAACGCAACAATCACCAAGAAAGACATGAGAGCTCGGATGATGATGATGATCGCCCAAATCAGGGCAACCGACGCAACCGGAACCGCAATGGAGAAGAAACTTTCGGCAAGCGCAAATTCACCATGCCCAAGTTCACCGGTTCCAATGAGCCCGAGGAATATCTCTCTTGGGAACTCAAGGTCGACAAGATCTTCCGCATGCACAACTATAGCAATGAGAAGATGATGGCCATGGCATCCCTCGAGTTTGATGAGTATGCCAACCTTTGGTGGGAACAAGTCCAACTCGTCATGAGCGAAAAAGAAGAGCCTCCAATTGCAACTTGGCAAGATATGAAGGCTCATATGAGATCCCGCTTTGTTCCTTCGCACTACACGCTTGACCTCTTCAACAAGCTTCAAACGCTTAGTCAAGGGACAAAAACCGTGGAAGAGTACTTCAAACAAATGGAGCTCAACATGATCCGTGCCAACATCGAAGAGCGAGATGAACAAACAATGGCACGCTTCCTCAATGGCTTGAACCATCCCATCAAGCGTATCTCCGAGTTCCAAAAGTACAACAACATGGTTGAGCTTGTGCACATCGCATCCAAGGCCGAGCGCCAAGTGCAAGAGGACATCAAGTACAACAAACCAAAGACGTACTTCACCTTCAAGCAAGCGTCAACCACTACTCCAACAACTCCAAGTGGAAGCTCCTCAAGTACAACCAAGCTTCCCTTCAAGCCAACTCTCCCTCAAGGAAAACAGCCCCCAAGTGGCAAACACACAAGGGATGATCGACCTTTCACCGGTGAATGCTACAAGTGTGGAGGCAAAGGGCACAAATCAAATGCATGTGGGAACATGAAAGTTTTATTCACTCATGACAACGGCGATGAAGAATACTTGAGTGAAGAAGAGTTTGATGCAAGGGTCAACGAAGCCATGGCAAGGCAACATTTGGAAGAGACCCAAGAACTTCTTGTGTGTGAGCATGACGCAAGTCCATCGCTTGTGGTCACAAGGGTCTTGACTACCCAAGCCAATGAAAATGAAGACCAACGCTCGAACATCTTCCACACTCGTGCCGGCATTAATGGGAAATCCATCAAGGTTATCATCGATGGAGGGAGTTGCCACAACCTCGCAAGTATGGAATTATGTGAGAAACTCAACCTCACCCTTCATCCACATAGACACCCCTACCATATCCAATGGCTAAGTGACCAAGGATCCGTCAAGATCAAGCACACCGTCTCGGTGACGTTCTCCATTGGGCACTACAAGGACACGGTGGAATGTGACGTGGTTCCAGTGACGGTTTGCCATATGTTGCTCGGAAGGCCGTGGCAATATGACAAGCGTGCTTTGCATAATGGTCACTCAAACACTTACACCTTCAAATGTCTTGATAAAACTTGTGTGTTGCAACCAATGACTCCTAGCCAAATAATTGCGGACAATGCAAAGGCTTTAGCGAGGGCGCAATACGCAAAAACACCTTGTGAGAAGAGTGGTGAGCGAGCGAACCACACCATAATGCGTGAGAGCTACAAGCCAAACTCGAGTGGAAAAACTAAGAGTGTTCTTCTTGCCAGCAAAAGTGAGATGAGAGAAGTGCGGAACAACCCATCCATCTTGCACTATGTTCTTGTATGCAAGGGACTAGCGCAAGGAACTAACGACTTGACAAATGTTCCTCCTTCTTTGATGGCTATTTTGCAGGAATACATTCCCACGCCGAAGTTCGCCTATGGTCAGCCAAGCACTCAACCACCATGAGGAGCCCGTTCAGATCGTCTCTGGTTTAAGCCTCTCACCGCTTCGGTACACTTCCACTTCCACTTCATGAACGTGCCAACATGGACATTGTCAAGCGTGTCCAACCAATGAAGGAACTCCATGAAGACACACGAGCTACAATCGAGCAACAAGTCCTTCGCCAAGCATCAAAGTATCTTGTGAGCTCGACGTTCAATGTCACTGACCTCTCACCCTACCATGGAGAAGATGAAATTGAGAAGGTTGAAGAGTCGAGGACGACTCTTTCCCAAGGGGGGAGCTGATGCCTGGCCCCACGACCGCTACTACATCTACTCCCACAAGCTCCCCAAGTGGACCGATGACTCGGCCGAGCCAAACTCCTTCAAGCTAAGGTGAACTCGCTCCTCTCCTTGTGTGACTTGATCGCCTTTGGATGGCTTGCTACTTCATACCCATACCTTGTGCATCATCAGTGCGAAGAGACGAACCCACAGACGGAGGAGCACCACCGAAGAGACCAACGCTCTCATGCCATGGTACTACGGACCTGGCCACCGGTACTACAGGCGGTCGCCTAATGCTACCGCCAACGTGTAAGGCCCGAGCTGCCAAAATGCTCTCATCCTTATGGCCCTACATCCCGGATCGGTACTACCCCGTACTACCGCCCAACTCAAGACCCCAAAGCAAGTCCTAGGGCGACAAGCGGTACTACGGCCAGAACCCAGACTACGCATGACCGGTACTACCGTCCAAGCGGTACTACCGCAGAAGCTTTCCGTAATATTTCGGTCCAGCGCCTTGTAACCCTATCCCTATTTCGCTATTTGTTCCCAAACTACCCCTGTTTTTGTGGCTGGACTATATATAGCCCCCCACCCTCTATTGTAAACCTTAGACTTGGATAATAATAGATATTAAGGAAACCCTTTGAGGACTTATATCTATTGGTCTCATGCTCCTACCAAGGAGCACCGGATTATCCACCCCCCCTCTTGGATCTTGCTTAAGTGCGTTGAAGTTGTACAAGGCCTTGGGTTCTCGGTGTCTCGCCCCCAAGTCGTCAAGATCTCACCAAGCACCTCATCCCCCGTTGTTGGCGTGGAGAGCGAGCTTCGCCCAACACCGATCCTAGGGATTATGTTGGACCGGTTGCCACCGGCGTGAGGAGTAGGCGTGTATCGTGTTTTGGTGTGTGTGTGTTCGTGGTTTTCATCGCCTTCATCGATTTCATCCCCCGACCACCTCGTTCCCCTCGTTTCTCGTGGAATTCGTGAAAGATCGGGCCAACCCCAGGGTTACCCCCTAACAGGGAGAGTGCCTTGCCCAACGCTGATCCTAGGGATTGTGTTGGACCGGTTGCCACCGGCGTGAGCTACCGCTTGTATCGTGTTTTCGTGTGTGTGTGTGTGTGTGTGTTCATCGAGTTCTTCGCGTGTGTGTTCGTGGATTTAATCCCCTTTCCCCTTCCATCGCTTTCCCCTCGATTCCCACGGAATTTGTGAAAGATCGGGCCACCCCAAGGGGTCACCCATAACATATTGGTATTAAGAGCAAGGTTGATCACGAATTTCCCCTCAATTTTTCTTCTATCCATCATAAAATCGAAAATTCCCCCAAAAGAGCCCCAAATCGCCTTCGGATCGATCTTTGGATTTGGTGAGTTTTTGTGGTTTTGGACCATAGAACTATTGCTTTTGGAGTCGATCTACAGCCTTGTTAAGTTCCTAGCCTAGCCTTTCGGTCAGATTACCACGAATTTGAGGATGTTTTCAGGTTGATCGTGTGCCAGGTCTGCGCCCGGCAGTACTACCGGTCGTACAAGCAGTACTACTGGTCGTACAAGCGGTACTACCGCAAACCACCGGTCCTACCGGTCATACCCGGCGGTACTACCGCTCGCTACTGACAGTTTTCCATCTCCTTTTTGACACCTCAACTTCGTTTGCTGACTGACCTCTTTCGCTTGTTCGTGTTTCGCGTGCTTGTCGCCATACTAACAAAAGCTTCCGTAACAAAAGTAGCCACGTGATCAACGACACCGTGACACTCGAACATCATCCACAACAACGGTTGCAAGTCGTCAACAATGTCAAAGGTATAACTTGCACCACTTTGACAACCCCATATCTTCCTTTGTGTGTATCTATCCTATGAGAGCAACTCATTTTGTGTTTGTCTAAGCATTGTGATGCAGCCCGACCTACGGTCGTTACGACATCAAGGTCTCCAACTTACGCCAAGTCGCCATGGACTCCAAAGGTGAATCTGTTCCTCTATGAAAGCTCACTTCCTACCCTATTGAATGGTATGCTACTTCATACTCCGTCACATATTCATGATAGGTTCACACCGACCAGTACGGAGGCAAGGGAGGAAGCCCGGAGCATCAAGCCCGACAAGACGGAAGCTTGGAAGAGGAGGAGGAAGAAGACAGAATGCTGTGTTCAAGCGGTACTACCGGTCGGCGGAACCGGTACTACCGGTCAGCGGTACTATCGCCCCCTACTACCTCCCAGTACTGAAGCCTGCGCCATCGCCACTGGATGCCCTTTGATCGCTTGCAAGATTACCGCATAAGCGGTACTACCGGTCCCAAAGCGGTACTACGGTGATGACCGGTACTACTGGTGCCAAGTCCCAGATTACTACCGGTCATGTCAGTGCCTGCGCGCACTAGTTGGGCCACCTCCCATGTATTCCCCCTTTACTTACCTATTCGCCTAGTTTATCCCCAAACTACCCTTGTTAAGTGGTTGGCCTATAAATAGAGCCCCCACCCCTCATGTATCCCTTAGGCATAGATGATAGACTAAAGACAACCCCCATTGTGGAATCTCTAGTTTTGCCTCATCCCCTTTACCAAGGGGACCGACTATCGTCACCAACCTCGATTGGACTTTGCATCACGCATCCATCGTTGAACAAGGCCTTGGGTTCTCGGTTTCTCGCCCCCAAGTCGTCAAGACCCTCCTCAAGGTGTTCTTCTCTCTCCGATGCGGATTTGAGGGAGCACGTTGACCGATCTTTCCTTGCGAGGATTCTATCGGACCGGTGGCCGCCGTTCGGGAGCAATCGGCCTTGTATCGTGTGAGTTTTGCGTGTGTTCATCGTGTTCTTCGCGAGGTGTGTGTTCTCTTCCTCTACCTTCTCCCTTTCCCCTCGCTTTCCCATCGATTTGACCACGAGATCCGTGAAGATCGGGCACCCAAGAGGTTAACCCCTCCATCATCTGGTATCATCAGCTTTTGGTTACCACGGATTTCTCATCGATTTGGTCTTTTCCCCATAAATTCGAAATTTCCACCAAAAACAGCCCCAATTCGTGTTTTGGATCGATCTGTGATTTGAGTGCGTTTTGGTAGGTTTTGATCCGTGGATTGCTTGCTAAACTTGTTGATCTACCTTCCTTTGCGTTCCCATGGCCTAATCCCTTGATTTCCCCCTTCGATTTGGTGCTTTTCTTGAAGATTTTCCGCCCAAATCACCCCAAAATCGCGAAAACGAGTCAAAACTGGGAGTTTTAGGTCCAAGCGGTACTACCGGGCCCAAAAACCGGTACTACCGCACATAACCGGTACTACCGGGCCAAAACAACCAGTACTACCGCCCCATACAGATCCAAAACAGCAAGTTCCAGATTTCAGCCTCTCACCGTTTTGGGTATAACTTTTGCATACGAACTCGGATTTTGGTGTTCTTTAGCTCGTTTCGAAGAGGAGAAGGAGACCTACATCATCATCCACGTGGTTCATGTTATCTACTTCATCCAAATTCCGTGAGCAAGGCGGATTCCAACAATAAAGGATGAAGATCGTCGACGAAAGGTATAAACATTCCGCGACTTCTCCCCACTTGCATTCCTTTGTGAACCCCACTATCTTTGCGAGCAACAAACACCTATTGAGACTAGTTCCTCTTATGATTGCTTGGGCTATGCACATTTGATACCTTGTAGAATTCCGAGCAAACTTGTGAGCGCTATCTTATATAGTTATCTTGTACAGTTGTTGGCACAAGGAAGAGGCAAGTGAAAAAGAAATAAAAAGAAAAAAAATAGAAAGAAAAATAAAAAAAATTGAAAAAGGACAAGAGAAAAAGAAAGAATGATACATGTGCCTTATAGAATAGGAAGCGCAAGCTCGATGAACATCATATAGGTGGTACTTATTGTGCATATCTTGTAGCCCACCAATTTTGTGCAATCGAACTAGCGTCTCTCCTTGTACTTGTGTGACACGAGCTTATAGTCTTCGCTAGGTAATCATTTGGTTCTTAGCTCACTTTCTCCGTCACACAAGTCCCATTTATCCCACCGTGTGTGTTTCCTTGTACATATTTCCTATCTTGTGGATTAACTTGTTTGCTTTGTGATCATTGTGGTTCTTTACTTGCCATTACAACATCTTGATTTCGGATTGGTTCTTGACATGCCACTTTCCATACCTATCCACCATAGGCCTTGTGTGTGTGTTTTTTGGTTCGTAGTTGGTTTTGGTGTTCCGCGTGGACTTCACTTTGCTTGGTTTATTGCTCTCAAGTGTGGCCACTTGTACGATACGATCTTCCAAGGTAAAGTAAGGTTTGACGTTGTATCCCTAACTCCCACTACCACTTCCATATACACCACTTGGTCTTGTGCATCATGTCTAGGGACTCCGGAACCGAGGATGATATCTATGAAGAATCCATGATGAGCCACCATGACTACGACTCCACAAGTATAGAGGACATGACGGAGCACAACACCGACAATGGCTCCGCATGCTTTGAGGACCCGGAGCACTACACCTACGACGACTCCACATGCATGGAAGACATGGAGCTCTACGTCGACAATGGCTCCTCATGCATGGAGCCTATGGAGCACTACACCGACAATGGCTCCACATGCTTGGGTGATATGGAGTACTACACCAACAACTACTCCCCAAGCATGGACGACTTCGAGTGCAACATCGATGACGCCTCGCCAAGCATGGAGGACACGGAGAACTTCATCGACTTTGATGGATCCTCCATGATCCATGAAGAATTCCTCCACCGTGTGGAGATGGAAGCCTACTACGCCAAGCAAGAGGAGGCGCATCATCAAGATTCCATGACCTTCAAGGCCAAGCGTGCCACACCAAAGGGCACCACCTACTTCGATGATTCACCTCCAAGGCGACATGTGCCACCACCTAGATGGCGTAAAGCGCCACCATCTCCAAGGCAACCAAGCTCCATCACCTCCAAGGCGTCAAGCTTTACCATCTCCAAGGCGCCAAGCTTCATCACCGCCAAGGCGCCAAGCTCCAACTCCTATCCAATCAAGAGTGGCGTCCAAACATCATATGCATCAAGAGGCGGCAAGAAACAAGACTCTTCATCGACAAACATCCTCTCATGAGCATCGCCACCATAAAGAGGATATAAGACATCGTCAAAGGCATCTTCGCCATAAAGACGAAGAATTCAAGATGAGCACCAACCATAATGCTCAAGCAAGCTCAAGAAGGCACCACAAGCACAAGAAGAGTGCCAAGGCAAATGATCATCGTCGCGAGTGTCATGTGGACGACCAAGTGCGCCACCTACATCAACCATCGGCAAGGCACACCAATGACCTCCGTCGACACCATCATAGGGCACCTTCAACTACTCGTGCCACCACCATAATGGCACCAAGAGCAAGCCTTCCTCCACGCCATCAAGCTTCAAAGCCAACGCTTGACTTCTACCACTACAAGAAATGTGTCAACTTGTGACCTTCTCGTAGTGACGGGAAATGAAATCGTTATAGATTTATGACGATTTCGCACAAGATGGTCGTAGGCTATTTGGAGAGGTCAAAATCCTGTAGAATTACGACGTTTTTGTTAGAATCGTCATAATTTCATCTGATGAAATCGTCATAATCTACACTGTACATATTTGATCCTTATTTGTAGTCGATTACGACCAATTTAAAACGTCATATTGTCTAAAATAAAATAAATTAATTGAACTCATTGGCCAGATCAGCAGTTATGCTTACGTGGCATGTCCATGTGTCAATATGCGTCTACGTGTCAAATTGACCAACCAAATTGAAATAAATATAGCAAAAATAAGTGGATTAGGGGATCAAACCCAAGACCCCACGAACATGCTCACTGTTGATCAAATCTGGGAACATGCGTCTGTCGATATGCTCACTATTTATGTTGTAATTGTATAGTTGTTCTTTATTAATATAACATTGGTATGCTTTTTTTACAAATCCATTGGTTAATGGCGCAAAAAGATGTAGTACACAGGGGTCGAACCTGGGACATAGTCCATCAAGTGCACCACCCTAACCATCTCGCTAACCATCTATTGTAGCCAATTTACCGCGCTTCCCCTTTATAAACAAAAACCAATCTGGTCTAGATCGAGTGGGCTGGGCCTTAGCGGTCCGGTCAAGATCGGGTGGCCTGGGCCTTTAGGTCCAGAACGCTACATTTTTTAACTTGTCGTTGTGGGCTTTAGTACCCGGTAGAAATGAACCGGCATTGTTTTTCCTTTTCTATTTTCTTAATTCTTTTTTATCTTTTTCATAAGAAGTCAAAATGAATTGATTTTTGGCTCCAAATTTTTATAAAATTCAATTACATCCTTGTAACACCCTCAGAATCGGACCTATGCAAGTTTGAGCAAAATTCGCCAAACCCGCATAGAAACGATTCAAAGGTGCCCACCAGGCACTTTCGTGCGGGTGGAAAACGAAGTAATAACATTACACAACAGTCCTCGATGGGACCCACGTAATGTATATATCTGAGGCGACTCAAAGAGTCAAGAATACGGATATAATATACAAAGATCCAAATCACCTTGAAAGCGATAGAGCGTCCACTACGGACAAGATGCAAATGGGGCTAAGAGCCACGAAGAATAACCAATGGCGTCCATAACCTGCCCGAGCCAAGCGGAAGGGTAACCTCGCTAACGACGTCGATCTCAAAACCTGCTTAAACAAAAGGGTGCCGACAGGGCAAAGGAAAAGAAGGAGGCGTCGATCTTGAGGCCGATTACAGCGAGGCTAGAATTCGGCGGTCCTCGCCTACATAGGTATGGTGGACTGAGCGGCAGCGGTAGCATGCACTAACCACCTATAGAGACTCGACACAACTGGCGGTTATCAGAGAGGGATAAGAATGACCTAACCGGATCCAACATGAAACTAACACCAAACAAACCCATCCTGGTATTTCCCCCTCGAGACCAAACGAGGAAGTCAACCGAGGAACTCACACGGTTGGCAGGTTTACTTATTCGGTTATCGTTGCAGCAATTACTAGTCAAGTATAGATAATCATCCTGATAAAAATAAGCAGTGGGCACTTTTAGTTAACCATTCCGTGATAGTTGCAGATTACTAATCGACATCTGGATAGCATGAGATAAACCCAAACCCAAAGCTTGTTGGTACTTTTATTCAGCCATTCTTGTAGTTGCAATACTTACTAGTCAGTACAATGGTCGCAAGCGACACTCCAAACAAGCAATTGTGGGCGTATTATTTAGCCATTCCGTTATAGTGAAGCTGATTACTAGTCATTATAAAGTCAAATTTATAGCAATAAACTTTAGTTATGCTTGTCTATGATCGAGATATGTGCTCCAAGTCGTCCATATCCATGGACACGGCTTTTAAAGTTTTACCCGGCCGGGTGCACCAATAGCAACACACGCTCGATCAACCTCGGAAAACCAACTCAAAACCCAACGAGGCTTTCACGGTGAACAATCACAGATTCAGAAATATTTGGGGCCACCCATTGAGTAGATCCGCAACGGAGTAAGCAAGCTCCGAGACGGACTCAAGGTTTATGGACAATGGTTTAATGGCGGGAACCCGAAAGTGTGGCTGGGCTTGTCGATACCGTGTAATCAATCCGCTTACCTAAGCGATGCAGGTGTGCTCGCACAAATTAAATCTGAAAGTAACATGGCATAAGTACAGGATAGTAAATAAAACCTCAAACTAGTTTGTGGCCCCAAGAAATAAGATGTAATCAAGCTCGCTCGTGGGGTCCCATATACCTCCCGGATGTGGATTGCGCGATAAATCAAGGAACAGTATCAAGTACTCGGGGTCTTACGGGACACAAGTGGGCGTTCGAAACCAAATATTTTCTATCACCCACCGATGCCTCTCGCTTATTTCAATTTTAGTTGTTAAAAGAAAGTAAAGTGAGCGATAAGTAAAACTAAGATCATCTCCAACATCAACATGCGGCAATACATCAACAATGTGGCATTTGACGACGCAACAAAGACTTGAGCAAGCGACTAAGACGCGCAGTCCAACTATCTACCAAACAACAGTAATAGGGTGTGTCCAAGGCCATATGAGGTTGCGGGGAATATCACGGTACGAAAACTAAAGCATCGCAACACGATAGCAATAGATCAACAGAGGGAAGTAAATACTATAAAAGTAAGATAGGTAGAAAGGGAGATGCTCACTTTGAAAACATTGTCGAAGGGTTCAACCAAGATCGGGCTGAGCTCACATCAACTCAACGGCCTTATCCGCGAAGAAGCAAAACACTAGAAGAAACACCGGATGCAAGATTTAATACAACGGCAGAAGACCGGCATGATGCATGTATGATGCATGACATGGCAAGGACGCGATGCGATTAGGTCATATTAAGCGGAACCGGGGTCCCGACAATTAATTAAACGGTTCAAGTTATTTAGAACCCCGCAATTTATATGTTGTTTAACAAGGCAGAATATATCACCGGTTCGCTATACCAATTTAAATGAGGCCAATATAAGACTAGAATTGCCCGCATATGGGCCCCATATTTAATTATTAGGTGAATCGGCATAAGGCCCCAAACCAAAGATATGCATGCGAGATGACAATTAAATATGCAACAATTCATATCGCTGATCATTTATCAAATAGGGTTCTCGGATAGGGGTTCACACTTTAGGGTCCGGCGATCTTGGATTTTCCGGGGTCGGGGTCGGTCTCGGGGTCCAGGGTTCGACGGGATCGGTCTCGCGGGAACGTTCTCGGTAACGGGGTAGATCTTGTCGCCTCGGGGTCTCGGTGTCCGGGGTGAAGTACTCGGCGTCCCCGAGGGTACTTGGCGTTCCGGGGCGACCTTGGCGTTCGGCAACCTACGAAGTAGTCCTTGGGGCTCCGCGATGATCTTGTCGATTCCCTGTCGGAGGCCTTCGGGTACGGGGTCGTGGCGAACTTGGCGTTGCGTGACGAGGATCTCCGAGTTCAGGGGTCTCGCCCACCGGATCCGTGATCGGTCTTCGGGAGCGGCTGAACTTGGAACCCGCGAAGGAGTTCATGAGGGTCCAGGAAGCCGAGCACGTAGTTCGATGCCCTTGTCGATGGTTCTTCGAGTGTCCTCAATAGTTCATCGGGCTCGCTCGGGTCTCTAACGGGCCGGTGTCGATCTTGGAATACCGAGTTCATGTCTAAGGAAGCAACGGAACGGTGTGGCTCATGCGCACATGTACGCGCCAGACTCGCACATACCACACGGACACCACAGAGGCCAACGGGATCTGGCTGGAAGCGGCTGCAAGACGGGAGGTGAGGCGCCTGGGACGAGGAGGACGGACTCGGTGGAGGCGGAGGTTGGCGGCGGCCGGGCGTCGGAGGCGGCGAGGGGCGCAGAGGCGGGCAGTGGCTCGGGCGGGACGGCGGAGGTGCAGGAGGAGGAGGCGACATGGGAGGGCTCGGCCGGAGCGGGTCGGGGCCGGGTCATGCGGGCCGGAGCGAGGGCGAGCGGAGAAGGAGGAGAGCGGCGCGTGCGGGGCACCGGGCGGCGCGGGCGAGGTCGGTCATGGGAGGAGGCGCGGACGCTGATGAGAGGCAGGCCGGGGCTCGTCATGGAGGCGGAGCAGCGCAGTGGGTCGGGAGGAGACGGCCAGAGGGAGGCGCAGCAGCGGGTGGAGGAGCGGCCAGCGAGGCGGGGAGGTCACGGAGCTTGGCGACGCAGCGGCGGGTGACGGGGCGGCGAGGAGCGGAAGCCGCGGCTAGGGGAGGGGAGGCGTCTTGGCCGGAGGCCGTGAGGAGTCAAGGCGCGGGAGGCGGGCACGCGGCGAGCGAGCTGAGGGGGATCTGGCGAGGCGGCGCCGAGAAGAGGACCAGAGGGTGGTCGGCGGCACGGCGAGCGCCGGCGGGGAGGGGAGGTCCGCAGGAGAGAGAGGGAGGAGGAGAGCGGCGCTGAGGAAGAAGGGAGCGGGGCAGAGGGCGCGTCGGGCGGTGGGGAGAGAGCGAGGGGAGGAGGGCCACTGGTGGCAGTGGGGTCCATGGGAGCCGAGGTGGGGCAGGAGTGGTACGGCCGTGGTCAGGTTTGGGGTCTAGTGGCGTGTGCGTGCGTGTGTTGCTGTGTGGGTGGGTGAGTGTGGGTCTAGTGGGAGAGGAGAGGGAGTGGGTTAGGATTAGGTGGCAGGTTTTGATAGGCTAGAGGGGGAGGGGAGAGGTGACGTGGCGTGCTGCGATTGGGTGGGATGATGTGGCTGGGGTTGTGGGTAGATAGGACTGGGTAACTTTATGGTTTAGTTGGACCGTTTTTTTAAAATTCCTGGGGTGGTCGTTCGGGTCATTTGGCCCGTTCGACTGCCCCGCTAAAAATAATATAAAATTTTATTTGATTTAAACGGGCCGTTTGCAAAACCGACTTAGTTAAAACAAAAAGTTCCGGCGACCCGGGTTTGCGTTTGAATAAAGATGGGGCGTTTTAGAAAACAAAACGGGCTTTGCGAAAATAGTTTTATGCAAACAATGCATGATGATGCCGATGCAATGCACAAATTCAACGCGATTTTCTAGTAGTGGTTTTTGCGGGATGCCACAATCCTCCTAGGTTACTAATTGTCAATACTTTTATTATTGAAAAATAGTGGATTTACTAATATCACATTAGTTCATGGTAGAGACAATATCATAATTCAAAATATAATTTTGAAACTAGGGTTTTGAATTCAAATATTTGGCCTTAAGTCTTGCTAAACTTGCATTGGATCTCTGAAGAAATAGCATATTGTGAGTCTTTAAATGATTGTTGCCAAAAATAATGAGCATCGGAACATGTACCTGTAGTTCAAACCGGACCCACTTCTTGCCGATTCGGCAGGAATTTGTCTTTTTCGCCAGGGATGAACGGAAAGGTTTGAGATACCCTGGTTGGGACATTGTCCATTTAAGGTGGTCTAATATTTTTACAAAATGTGGTGGTATCATTCTAAAACCGTTATTTGGTGGTTGCTTCCCAAATCGCCCCGTTTTTCGCGCTCGGAAAAATGAAAAATGGATTTTCCGTGTGTCAAAAAGGAAAACTTCCTCCTGCAACATTGTTCGCCGTCCCATGATACATATGTGTGCACAATATGAGAACATTATCACAAACTATGCCCTGATTCTGGCCATAACATTGGTCGTTTGGCCCGAAAGCCATGAAACCTCGGAGATGATATGTCATTTCCGAGAAGGTTTTTTCGAGACACTTGCAATATAACAAGTTCGGTATTTTTACTTTCAATTATGTCACATAATAAGACACCACGCGAAGGATTTGTATTGATCGGACCATTTTTGAATTTTTTATGCCCGTTTCAAACTATGGTCCAAACGAGGGGCATGAAAGTTCTTAGCTCAGGCTGAGCCTCGCTAAACTTGCATTGGATCTCTGAAGAAATAGCATATTGTGAGTCTAAAAATGATTTTTGCCAAAAATAATGAGCATCAGAACATGTACCTGTAGTTCAAACCGGACCCACTTCCTGCCGATTCGCAGAATTTGTCTTTGCCAAGGGTGAACGGAAGGTTTGAGATACCCGGTTGGGACATTGTCCATTTAAGGTGGTCTAATATTTTTACAAAATGTGGTGGTATCATTCTAAAACCGTTATTTGGTGGTTGCTTCACAAATCGCCCGTTTTCGGCCGGAAAAATGAAAAATGGATTTTCCGTGTGTCAAAAAGGAAAACTTCCTCCTGCAACATTGTTCGCCGTCCCATGATACATATGTGTGCATAATATGAGAACATTATCACAAACTATGCCCTGATTCTGGCCATAACATTGGTCGTTTGGCCCGAAAGCCATGAAACCTCGGAGATGATATGTCATTTCTGAGAAGGTTTTTTCGAAACACCACGCGAAGGATTTGCGTTGATCGGACCGTTTTTTATTTTTTTATGCTCGTTTCAAACTATGGTCAAAACGACGGGCATGAAGGTTCTTAGCTCAGGGCCGAGCCTCGCTAAACTTGCATTAGATCTCTAAAGAAATAGCATATTTCGAATCTAAAACACATTTTTTCAAAAAATAATGGGCATCGGATCATGTACATGTAGTTCAAACCGGACCCACTTCCTACCGAATCGGCAGGAATTTGTCTTTTTCTCCAGGGGTGTACGGAAAGGTTTGAGATACCCCGGTTGGGACATTGTCCATGTAAGGTGGTCTAATATTTTTAAAAAATATGGCGGTACCATGCTAAAACTGTCGTTTGGTGGTTGCTTCACAAAACGCCCCGTTTTTTGCGCTCGGAAAATGGAAAATGGTTTTTCCGTGCGTCGAAAAGGAAAACTTCCTCCTGCAACATTGTTCTCCATGCCATGATACATATGTGTGCACAATATGGGCACATTATCACAAACTATGCCCTGATTCTAGCCATAACATTGGTCATTTGACCCGAAAGCCACGAAACCTCGAACATGATAGGTCATTTTGTGAAGGGTTTTTTGAGACATACTCAATTTACCAAGTTTGGTATTTTTCCTTGAAATTATGTCACATAATAAGACACCACGCGAAGGATTTGCGTTGATCGGACCGTTTTTTAATTTTTTTATGCCCGTTGCAAACTATGGTCAAAACGGCGGGCATGAAGGTTCTTAGCTCAGGGCCGAGCCTCACTAAACTTGCATTGGATCTCTAAAGAAATAGCATATTGCGAATCTAAAACACATTTTTCAAAAAATAATGGGCATCAGATCATGTACCTGTAGTTCAAACCGGACCCACTTCCCAAAGTCACAGGAATTTATCTTTTTCGCCAGGGGTGTACGGAAAGGTTTGAGATACCCCGGTTGGGACATTGTCCATGTAAGGTGGTCTAATATTTTTACAAAATGGCGGTACCATTCTAAAACTTTGGTTTGGTGGTTGCTTCACAAAATGCCCGTTTTTTGCGCTCGGAAAATGGAAAATGGTTTTTCCGTGCGTCGAAAAGGAAAACTTCCTCCTGCAACATTGTTCTCCATGCCATGATACATATGTGTGCACAATATGGGCACATTATCACAAACTATGCCCTGATTCTAGCCATAACATTGGTCATTTGACCCGAAAGCCACGAAACCTCGAACATGATAGGTCATTTTGTGAAGGGTTTTTTGAGACATACTCAATTTACCAAGTTTGGTATTTTTCCTTGAAATTATGTGACATAATAAGACACCACGCGAAAGATTTGCGTTTATCGGACCGTTTTTTATTTTTTTATGCCCGTTTCAAACTATGGTCAAAACGGCGGGCATGAAGGTTCTTAGCTCAGGGCCGAGCCTCGCTAAACTTGCATTGGATCTCTAAAGAAATAGCATATTGCGAATATAAAACACATTTTTTCAAAAAATAATGGGCATCGGATCATGTACCTGTAGTTCAAACCGGACCCATTTCCTACCGAATCGGCAGGAATTTATCTTTTTCGCCCGGGGTGTACGGAAAGGTTTGAGATACCCCAGTTGGGACATTGTCCATGTAAGGTGGTCTAATATTTTTACAAAATATGGCGGTACCATTCTAAAACTGTCGTTTGGTGGTTGCTTCACAAAACACCCCGTTTTTTGCGCTCGGAAAATGGAAAATGATTTTTCCGTGCGTCGAAAAGGAAAACTTCTTCCTGCAACATTGTTCTCCATGCCATGATACATATGTGTGCACAATATGGGCACATTATCACAAACTATGCCCTGATTCTAGCCATAACATTGGTCATTTGACCCGAAAGCCACGAAACCTCGAACAACATACTCAGTTTACCAAGTTTGGTATTTTTCCTTGAAATTATGTCACATAATAATACACCACGCGAAGGATTTGCGTTGATCGGACCGTTTTTTATTTTTTTATGCCCGTTTCAAGCTATGGTCAAAACCGCGGGCATGAAGGTTCTTAGCTCAGGGCCGAGCCTCGCTAAACTTGCATTGGATCTCTAAAGAAATAGCATATTGCGAATCTAAAACACATTTTTTCAAAAAATAATGGGCATCGGATCATGTACATGTAGTTTAAACCAGACCCACTTCCTACCGAATCGGCAGGAATTTGTCTTTTTTGCCAGGGGTGTACAGAAAGGTTTGAGATACCCCGGTTGGGACATTGTCCATGTAAGGTGGTCTAATATTTTTACAAAATATGGCGGTACCATTCTAAAACTGTCGTTTGGTGGTTGCTTCACAAAACGCCTGCTTTTTCTTTCGGAAAATGGAAAATGGTTTTTCCGTGCGTCGAAAAGGAAAACTTCCTCCTGCAACATTGTTCTCCATGCCATGATACATATGTGTGCACAATATGGGCACATTATCACAAACTATGCCCTGATTCTAGCCATAACATTGGTCATTTGACCCGAAAGCCACGAAACCTCGAACATGATAGGTCATTTTGTGAAGGGTTTTTTGAGACATACTCAATTTACCAAGTTTGGTATTTTTCCTTGAAATTATGTCACATAATAAGACACCACGCGAAGGATTTGCGTTGATCGGACCGTTTTTTAATTTTTTTATGCCCGTTGCAAACTATGGTCAAAACGGCGGGCATGAAGGTTCTTAGCTCAGGGCCGAGCCTCACTAAACTTGCATTGGATCTCTAAAGAAATAGCATATTGCGAATCTAAAACACATTTTTCAAAAAATAATGGGCATCAGATCATGTACCTGTAGTTCAAACCGGACCCACTTCCTACCGAGTCGGCAGGAATTTATCTTTTTCGCCAGGGGTGTACGGAAAGGTTTGAGATACCCCGGTTGGGACATTGTCCATGTAAGGTGGTCTAATATTTTTACAAAATATGGCGGTACCATTCTAAAACTTTGGTTTGGTGGTTGCTTCACAAAATGCCCGTTTTTTGCGCTCGGAAAATGGAAAATGGTTTTTCCGTGCGTCGAAAAGGAAAACTTCCTCCTGCAACATTGTTCTCCATGCCATGATACATATGTGTGCACAATATGGGCACATTATCACAAACTATGCCCTGATTCTAGCCATAATGATTTTTTTTTTGAAATACTTAAACTTGTTTCCAAAATGGTCAAAAGAGCCAACCAGTCAGAAGAGAGAGCATGACTACCCACGGATCAGCCCCACCAAGCAGATCTCAACCGTTTAGATGAGCTCCATCCAACGTCCCTAGTCACAGCGCAGTTTTCCCGCCTCCCACTCCCGCCAACATTCTGGACGTGAATTGACTGAAATAGCTACAATTTCCAGTCTTGCTTAGATAAGTGTGTAGGGGCAGTATTGTAAAATTCTCACACCACCCATACAGATCGCACCCGAGGGTTCACACTCCCAAACCCTAATCCCCTCACGCGACAGACCCCGCCGCCTCTCTTCGGATCCCCATCTCCACCACCCCCGTACGACTCCGTCTTCTCCGACCACCCCCCGTCCGTCTCCCCTCCTCCCGATCCGCTGCTAGCCCCAACCATCCTCCTCCCCTCCTCACCCTCAAACTCCAACGTCGTCACCAACTGTAGTCCCTGACCTCGATGCCGCTGGATCGGCTCGCCCCCGACCTTGATGCCGCGGATCTAGGAGATGGACCTGGCCGTACCATGGCCTCCGCACCTCCATGGTGGCAAGTCGTGGATCCGGGAGATTGTCTCGGGCGGCAAGCCGCTCTTCTCGTAGTCATGTGCGGTGGGCGTCATCTATGGGGAGGTGTACGCGGGACGTGTCGGGGTGCCGATCATGGACGGGAGAGCGCTTAGGGGGCTGCGGAGCGTCGAGCTGCGTCAACTCATTCCATGAACTCGGCGGAAGGTAAGGCCCTTTTGCCCAAACTTGTTTGTCGTAGCTAAGGACAGATCCCAGTATCCTCCCTTGGTATCCTTTCCCTATCCATCGATCTCTCTCCTTGGTGTTCCCACCTGCTGTTCATCACCAACTCCAGTGCCCGCGATGATGACTAGATTATAGTTACTTGTCATTCATATTTTAGTCCTGAGTTGCTTCTGTCCATGTGATTTTTATTCATGTTCATGACTAGTACCATCTGATGTGATCATGACTGGTTATTAGTCCTGAGTTGCTTCATGTGCATGCGATTTATATTCATTTTTGTGACTAGTACCATCTGTACTGGATGCATGACCTGTATCCTATGAATTGCTTGTTCAGTATATAGTATATTCATTTGTTTGGTATGGAATCTAAGTGAAATGAATACCTGGTTTCGGTGTAATTTGTTTCTGCAAGGAGAAGCTCCCTAGTATGCACAACATATCTGTTGGTGTTGTCTTCAGTTCTTCATGACATCAACCACTTTTGCGATTAGAAATTGGCGCTGGTTGTTAGTTCATTCAATTTTTATCTCATAGTTACCCTTTTGGTTGCATGATACAAGTTATACCATACTGAAGCATTTTTCATGCATTTGAATACCTAATGCTCTATTAGTTCTCCTTGTCTGCTAATTAGTTGTGTGTGTGATGTGGTGTCTGGCTTTTAATTGTAGTGGCACTCATATTGCACTTACAGGAGGCATTGGATATTTTAAGGATGTTCATGCCTGCTAAGGATGTTCTTGTTTTTTACAGGAGCTAGTGGTGTCAAGAATGGTAGCACCATTTTGGTAGGATACGATCCTGCATGTGCACTTGGTGATCCTGGAGCTAGTGGTGTTGAGAATGGTAACACTTTTTGCATCTGCCTTGTTATTTATTTGTGCAATTTTCTCCTGCAGTTTTAGAGATATGTAGCTTTATATCATTGTATGGAAAATGCAGCGAGAATGGTTTGGTTCGAGTTTGTTCCTATTTGGTGCGTTGCCTTTTCTTAGGTTCATTCTGTACAACACTAATTGATCGATTGCCATTTTTAAAGTCTTGAAAGTTTTGGCCTTCCTATTGCTTGCTTGGTTAGGTATACTTACTGGTACATATATGCTACACATGTTTGCTGCAATAGTTTCTCAGAACTGCTCCCCAATTGGATAAGCAACCATTCTTGGGGAGCATGGATAATATTATGTTAATGATATGGCTACACATCTTCAGTATGTTTCTTGTTTTTAATTTCTTGTATTTCTGATGTTATGTGCAAATAAAGCGCAACAGGAACATCATCTGGATGCTGGAGGGCTGAGGGTTCTGCTGCTGGAGGAACTCGTGGGGCTCGAGACGCGCTGGCCAGCTGCTGCTGGAGTCTTCCAGAGATCGTGCTTTGGCCGTGTTTGTTTAACTTCCGGAGGTGGGTTGATTACTTCCATGTGGCGTCACTGATTTGGATTCAGGCTTGCAGGTGCTGCCATCCAGGGCTGGTTGTTGGGCTTACTGTAAAAACTAGGAAAACTGATTGCTGCTAGTTTCATGTTTTTTGTGTTGGGTATCAATTTGTTTTTGCTGTGAATGTCCCTAGGAGATAGTTGGCACATGTTATGGTAGCTAAAATTATGGATATGTGTCCATAATTTGATGTTTTCTGGCACATGTTATGGCATGATAGATCTATCATCTATGCATGCTATGCTAGCTAGTGATTCTTGTACGATTATTTATTCCTTGATAACTTATGTGTTTTTTTGTTCTATAGATTAACTAGGTGCCTACTAATGGTTGTTATAGTTAATATATGCTTTTGTGTCTCGGATATTGTTGGGATTGCTCTTGTGCTGATGGTATTCATTGATATGCCTAAACATTTGCTTACTACTTTTCTCATTTCAGCTGGAGAAGGCTCCCTATTCTTCACAACACTGAGGCTGAGAAGATCAAGGCTAGAGTACATCGACGAGAAGATCAAGTCCACAAGCTGAAGGGCCTAAAGAAGTTCCAGAGTATCAAGTTTTGTTTATAGATTAGGGGTGTCCAAGATTTGTTATTTGAATTGGTACGGATGTGAACTAGAGTGGAATTTCACGTGTTCAATCTGTTTGACTGTCATATTGTTGTAATGAATTGATTTTGGCTTTTATTTAAATATTGTCATATTTTTATATCTCATGTTAGATGCTATATCAACTATTCATTCATTAGCAATTAAGAATCTAACAACCAGGGCCCACTTTCTACAAGAATCTGACAGTTGGAACTCATTTGATAAAAGGCCAAAACTAGAAAATAATTGGATTATAAAAAGGTCGAGGCCTAGAAAATAAATCAGGCTGAAATGATTGGGCTTGGCCCATTTAGCTGACAAGAATTTCAACAGAAAAAACATAAAAATGCTAGAATTGCTGGGCTGAGCCCATATAAGCGACCAAACTGGATTGGGCCGATTTTGATTTAAGACGATTTAATTTCGTCATAGTTTTGCCACGTAGGATCAGCCACGTAGGATATGACTTGGCCAGGATAGATGGTCCATGACGATATTGGATCGTCATAGACGGTTATGACGATTTTACCAAAATCGTTGTTATAGTTCATTTGCGACGCTCAGCTTTTGACGATCTCAAAATCGTCATAAACAAACTACTATGACGATTCTGTGACGAAAATGGAGGGTCATAGAATCCTAGATTCCTTGTAGTGTACGACCTCGCGAACGAGGAAAATGTAGACGCCTACTTCGCCAAGTTGGATAGCATGAGCCTACCTCCACCACTACTACGAGATGACCACAAGACGGTCGAGCATGGGATTTTCCCTTCGACCATGGAGGAGTGCAATGATGCCCATCTTATGGCATCCAACCTTGGAGGCGACAAGGTCAAGAATGGTGAGCATGGGATTTTCCCTTCATCAAAGGAGGCGCATGGAGTTGAGGAAACCGAGCCTACCCCCATATGCTTGAGTGATGATGTGGTACCAATCCCATGTGAGTATGAGAGCCACTTAGCCCACTTGAGTGAGAACAAGAGTGACATGAGTGACTCCACCTTATGTGAGATTGAGTGCTTCCACTTGGAGGGCATGAGCGATACTCCTAGTGAGTTGAGAGTGGTAGTTGATAGGTCAAGTGAGACCATGTCGAATTCTAACAACTCACCCTCTACCTCTAGTGTGTTCTCTTGTGTTGTGCTAGGTTCCATGGATGAAGACGCGCCAAGCCATGAAGCAATGATGCCTCATTTGGAGAAGATGTACATGGTGCACGAAGATGATGCTACGCCATGGATACATCAAGATGAAGTCGTCCACAAGGAGGCCACTACTTCCACAACACCCACTTCATATGAGAGGTATGAACAAGGTAACAATAAGGGTGTTGATGATGCCATGATCCCACTAGTGGACATGATGAATTGTGAGGATATGCATGCTATGGATGATACTTGTGACATTACATATGCTTCATCCACATTCCCATGTGATGCTTTGCCTTTGCATAATATTGATCATGTGGAATTGTTTGATTGCAATATCATTGCCATAAACATGCCATGCTATGCATCTTGTGTGTATCCTCCAATTGCTTCGGACTTGCCTTGTCATGCTAGTCATTCAATTTCTCCCGTTGCTTGCGATAAGATGAATGCTTGCTATTTCACTTGTTTTGCTTGCAACAATGTTGATTATATGCGTTATAATGAGATGGCCCCCATAGCTTTCTCAATTTTTGGAGATTTTGATGATGGCCATGATAAGCATGTTCCCCACTTGCATACTCACCATGCATCTATTTCATACTTGATTGAAAATAATGGTGATGTGCACAAAAAGAGAAACGTCATGATGGATGATGTGTATCTCTACCATGCACACACGTTCTTCCTTTTACATATGATGTGTGTAGGTACCCGCACGAGAATGTCAACCTCGGTTGAGCACGAGTTGACAAAAAGAGCTCTAGAGAGCATTCCACAAGTGAGTTCAAGATCGAACCCAGCTCTGATACCTTTTGCATGCTTTGCATCTTTCATGTTGGCAAATTGCTCTTTCATATGGTTTGATTGCAAGCATGTTAATGGTATTATCTCCCCTTGTGACATTCATGTTTCTTCGCATCTCGATAATGATGTTTTGTGTGTTGCAACCAAAATGTTGAACAATTTACCTTCTCGATGTTTTGTGTGCAACCACAATTCCTTTAAGAACATGTATTGTCATGAGAGCTTCCAAGAATCTCGTTTTGTTGTTGCAACAAACATAAGGACCACTTGCTTTTTCATTTGGTTTGTTTGCAAACATAAAACTTTTGTTTTGGATATGCTTCCTTTTGTGTTTTTGCCAAATTCTCCTATTCTTGCATCAAAGATGTGGTTTGAAATTTGGATCCAATGCTTTGAGTGCCCCACTACTATGTTATATGGAGTTTTTGAGTTTCCACATTTGGATGATGTTCAAACGATTTCCATGCACATTGGCCATGCATATGCATCCCATTTGCTATACTTGAGTTGTGCTAATCGTGTTGTGAACAAGAATGGACATGCCACAAATGACATGCTCCTCTATCACACACACAAACATATGTTGCTTGGTCTTTGTTGTGTGAAGGTACAAGTGCATACACGTCAACCTCTATGGACTATATGTTGACAAGAAGAACCGAAGAGAGTTACCTATGGCTACCCTTCATCGAGCTATCTCTACAAGCTAAGGTGACTTCCTTCTACTTGAGGACTCATGCTATAATCTTCATGAATTGGCTACGCTTTGAGTGTTGCTTTGCTTTTGTTGTGAGCTTTATAGGCTTCAAGGAAGGTGAAGGAACATTGAAGTGTTGTCGAGTCAATCTTCCCGAGGACGACTATAAGGTGAACCCCAGGATCAAGAAGGTCTCTCGACCGCTTCTACTTTGTGATGAGCATGTAGAGTCGAGGACGACTCTTTTTGAAGGGGGGGGGGAGATGATGCAGCCCGACCTACGGTCGTTACTACATCAAGGTCTCCAACTTACGCCAAGTCGCCATGGACTCCAAAGGTGAATCCGTTCCTCTATGAAAGCTCACTTCCTACCCTATTGAATGGTATGCTACTTCATACTCCGTCACATATTCATGATAGGTTCACACCGACCAAGACGGAGGCAAGGGAGGAAGCCTGAGCATCAAGCCCGACAAGACGGAAGCTTGGAAGAGGAGGAGGAAGAAGACAGATCAAATGTTGCAGTTCAAGCGGTACTACGGTCGTGAACCGGTACTACCGGTCAGTACTACCCCCTGCTACCCCCGATCAAGCCTGCGCCATCGCCTTTGGATGCCCTTGATCGGCTTGCGGTACTTCCGCATAAGCGGTACTCTGGGTCCCCAAAGCGGTACTACGGTGATGACCCAGTACTACGGTCCCAATTCCCAGTACTACGGTCATGTCGATGCTGCGCACTAGTTGGGCCACCTCCCATGTATTCCCCTTTACTTACCTATTCGCCTAGTTTATCCCCAAACTACCCTTGTTAAGTGGTTGGCCTATAAATAGAGCCCCACCCTCATGTATCCCTTAGGCATAGATGATAGACTAAAGACAACCCCCATTGTGGAATCTCTAGTTTTGCCTCATCCCCTTTACCAAGGGGACCGACTATCGTCACCAACCTCGATTGGACTTTGCATCACGCATCCATCGTTGAACAAGGCCTTGGGTTCTCGGTTTCTCGCCCCAAGTCGTCAAGACCCTCCTCAAGGTGTTCTTCCCTCTCCGATGTGGATTTGAGGGAGCACGTTGACCGATCTTTCCTTGCGAGGATTCTATCGGATCGGTGGCCGCCGTTCGGGAGCAATCGGCCTTGTATCGTGTGAGTTTTGCGTGTGTTCATCATGTTCTTCACGAGGTGTGTGTTCGCTTCCGCTACCTTCTCCCTTTCCCCTCGCTTTCCCATCGATTTGACCACGAGATCCGTGAAGATCGGGAACCCAAGAGGTTAACCCCTCCATCACATTGTGCACTTGCCTTTGGAAAGTGAGAGTGTGAGGGAAAATACAAAAGTTAACATAGTAGTATAGAAAGGGAGAAAAAAAATCCAAAAAAAATAAAAAAATATAAAGATACATAGTCTCCCAATACAAAGAGAGTATCAAGCTTGTAAGCAAAAAGAGAGAGTATCAAGATTGTAAGCAAAAAGAGAGAGGAAAAAGCGCGCCAACGCAAGTGCACAAATCCGTTGCTTATCCTCTTTTGGCAAACGAGTTGTGGTCTCTCCTTGAGTTGGCACGACAACCGAGCGTAGTCTTCGTTAGGACCTTTTGTGCTCATTTTCATAGTCGTGCTAACCCCTTTAATCTCCATGTGTGCGTTCTCCCGTGTTTTTGTAGATCGTATCCGTTTTGCTTTTGATCTTTGGTTCTTTACCACTTAGAACAATAACCTTTTGCTTGGATCGTTTCGTTTGGTTTTCCACAATCCTAACCTTCCACCAAAAGCTTTTGAGAGTGTAGCTTATTTGTGTGTGAGTTTCTTTGCGATTTCACTTTGCAAGCTATTAGCTCTGTGGTAATTGGTTTGATACAATCTCCAAGGTGAGGTAAAAGGCTAACTTATGTAGCCCGACCTACGATCGTTACCACATCAGGGTTTCCAACTTACGCCAAGTCATCATGGACTCCAAAGGTGAATCCGTTCCTCTATGCGAGCCCACTTCCTACCCTATTAAATGGTATACTACTTCATCCCCCATCCTATGACCATGATAGGTTCACACCGACAAGTACGGAGACGAGGGAGAAAGCCCGAGGACTCGCGCCCGACAACACAGAGGCTTGGAAGAGGAGACGGAAGAAGATCCAGCTAGAACCGGCGACAGGACCGGTGAACCGGAGCCACCGCCGGAGTTTCCGGCGACATCCCCGGCGAACCGAGCTCACCGCCGGAATACCCGACGCCAGGACCGGTTGACCGGAACCACCGCTGAAAACGCTTACAGAGAGCCTATTCGGTGAGCGACCGAAATATCCGATGGCGACCGGAAATTCCGGCACTAGATCCGGCGCGACCGGAGTCACCGCCGGAATCCCCTTCCTGCGTGCGGATCTAGGTTTGATGCCCTGGAATATTCCCTTTACTTACCCCTTTGCCTAGTTTATTCCCAAACTACCCCCTTGTTTAGTGGCTGGCCTATAAATAGATCCCCCACCCCTCATGTACCCCTGAGGCATAGATGATAGACTAAAGACAACCCCCATTGTGGAATCTCTAGTTTTGCCTCATCCCCTTTACCAAGGGGACCGACTATTGTCACCAACCTCGATTGGACTTTGCATCACGCATCCATCGTTGAACAAGGCCTTGGAGTTCGGTGTCTCGTCTCCAAGTTGTCAAGACCCTCCCCAAGGTGCTCTTCCCTCTCCGATGTGTATTTGAGGGAGCACGTTAACCGATCTTTCCTTGCGAGGATTCTATCGGACCGGTGGCCACCGTTCGGGAGCAATCGGCCTTGTATCGTGTGAGTTTTGCGTGTGTTGATCGTGTTCTTTGCGAGGTGTGTGTTCGCTTCCGCTACCTTCTCCCTTTCCCCTCGCTTTCCCATTGATTTGACCACGAGAACCGTGAAGATCAGGCCACCCAAGAGGTTAACCCCTGTCATCATCTGGTATCAGCAGCTTTTGGTTGCCACGGATTTCTCTTTGATTTGGTCTTTTCCCCATAAATTCGAAAATTTCACCAAAAATAGCCCCAATTCGTGTTTTGGATCGATCTGTGATTTGAGTGAGTTTTGGTAGGTTTTGATCCGTGGATTACTTGCTAAACTTGTTGATCTACCTTCCCCTGTGTTCCCATAGCCTAATTCCATCATTTGACACTTCGATCTGTAGTTTCCCATCGAGTTTTTCCATAGAAAATCGAGTTTTCGTGTTCCTGAACTCGTTCCGGCGCCAGATCCGGCGAACCGGAGCTCCCGTCGAAATTTCCGGTCAAAATTCCGGTCAAACCAGACCTACCACCGGAATTTTCAGCGAGAAGTCCGGTCCCGCCGACCTGGTCGCCAACAGATTCAGCTCCTCACGGTTTTGAGCATAACTTTTGCATTCGAACTCGGATTTTGGTTTTCTTTAGCTCGTTTCGAAGAGGAGAAGGAGCTCTGATAGGGCAAAGGTGTCCGATCTTTCGATGAGATGGCGATAATTGATTTGGTGGAGTTCGGGCTTGATGACCCGACTACACGTGCGAACACGAGCGCCAATGCAATCGCTAGGCCAATCTCCTGGAGGTTACCGATCCTGCGTGAACACGATCAGCCTGACCAACGAGGGTCTTAATTCCTACCTGAAATCGAGAACAAGTAAGAACCAATATTGCAATCGAGATATTGCGGATTAAGAGGAAAGCTTTATTGAAAAGGTGGGATCCTGAATAGGTGCGAAGTACAAGAGGCCTCTGCGAAGCTCGAGCCTTGGCGAAGTTGCTATGATGGCTAACTTAATGTCTAAACAAAATCCGAGTCTAGGGGGTCGGCTATGGGGAGTATTTAAGGGCGAAAAGGTGGGGTTTCGGCCAGCCATGGAAGTGGTGGCCGAATCCAACCCTAGAAGTCCTTTTCCCCTCAAATACGGACTCTAAAAAGTGGCTAATGAAAATCCTACGAAAATTACATGGGCCTGGCCCAAAATAAAGGTGTCGCAGCACCATATTAAGCTATGGACGAATCTGTAAAGTATTGATCTTGAATATTTCGTCCAAGCCTTCTTTCTTCATTATGGTGGCCTCAAAGTTCTGAAATCTTCATCCGTGGCCTTCTCTTGGATCATCACATGCTTGTTGCCATCTCCATGCATGGCCATGCTCCAATGCTTGTCCCTCTCATCCATGCTTGGTCCATCATTCCTAAGAGTAAGAAATACAACTGATTTAGGCAGCATCATATTCTCATGTATGTGAGGAATAGTTCCAAGAAACGAAAGTACCTGATAGTTAAGTTGTTTGGCACGAGATCTTGTGATGGGTACTTATATGTGTGTAGATGTAGGTACAACGATTGTATCAATAGAAGGTATGTCCACATCAAGCTCTAAATCATCATCCACGTTGTTCATGCTATCTACTCCCTCAAAATTCCGTGAGCAAGGCGGAATCCAACAATAAAGGGGAAAGATCATGCATGGAGACTATGGAGCACTACACCGACAATGGCTCCACATGCTTGGGTGATATGGAGTACTAAACCAACAATTACCCCCAAGCATGGACGACTTCGAGTGCGACATCGACGACGCCTTGCCGAGCATGGAGGACACGAAGAACTTCATGGACTTTGATGGCTCCTCCATGATCCATGAAGAATTCCTCCGCCGCGTGGAGATGGAAGCCTACTACACCAAGAAAGAGGAGGCGCATCATCAAGAATCCATGACCTTCAAGGCCACGCGTGCCACACCAAAGGGCACCACCTACTTCGATGATCCACCTCCAAGGCGACAAGCGCCACCGTATCCAAGGCGTCAAGCGCCACCATCTACAAGGCATCAAGTGCCACCACCTAGATGGCGTCAAGCTCCACCATCTCCAAGGCGCCAAGCTCCATCACCTCCAAGGCGCCAAGATCCACCTCCTATCCAAAGAAGTGTGGCGTCCAAACATCATATACATCAAGAGGCGCCAAGAAACAAGAATCTTCATCGACAACCATCCTCTCATGAGCATCGACACCATAAATAGGATACAAGCCATCGTCAAAGGCATCTTCGCCATAAAGACGAAGAATCCGTGATGAGCACCAACCATAATGCTAAAGCAAGCTCAAAAAGGCACCACAAGCACAAGAAGAGTGCCAAGGCAAGTGATCATCGTCGCGAGTGTCATGTGGACGACCAAGTGCGCCACCTACATCAACCATCGGAAAGGCACGCCAATGACCTCCGTCGACACCTTCATAGGGCACCTTCTACTACTCGTGCCACCACCACAATTGCACCAAGAGCAAGCCTTCCCCCACGTCATCAAGCTTCAATGCCTACGCTTGACTTCCGCGACCTCGCGAACGAGGAAAATGAAGACCTCTACTTCGCCAAGTTGGCTGAGTTCGGCAAGAGGATGTCTACACTCCAAGATGGAGGAAGCCAAGGCCACATATGTGATGAAGTCGATCTGAGCACCGCTCTCGACAGCACCATGAGCCTACTTCCACCACTACTATGATATGTCCACAAGACGGTCGATCATGGGATTTTCCCTTCGACCAAAGAGGTGAGTGATGATGCCCATCTTATGACATCCAACCTTGAAGGAGACAAGGTCAAGAATAGTGAGCATGGGATTTTCCCTTCACCAAAGGAGGTGCATGGAGTTGAGGAAACCGAGCCTATCCCTATATGCTTGAGTGATGATGTGGTACCAATCCCATGTGAGTATGAGAGCCATTTAGCCCACTTGAGTGAGAACAAGAGTGAGATGAGTGACTCCACCTTATGTGAGATTGAGTGCTTCCACTTGGAGGGCATGAGTGATACTCCTAATGAGTTAAGAGTGGTAGTTGATAGGTCAAGTGAGACCATTTCGATTTCTAACAACTTACCCTCTACCTCTAGTGTTTTCTCTTGTGTTGTGCTAGGTTCCATGAATGAAGATGCGCCAAGCCATGAAGCAATGATGCCTCAATTGGAGAAGATGTACATGGTGCACTGATAGGGCAAAGGTGTCCGATCTTTCGATGAGATGATGATAGTCGATTTGGTGGAGTTCGGGATTGATGATCCGACTATACGTGCGAGCACGAGCGCCAATGCAATCACTAGGCCAATCTCCTGGAGGTTACCGATCCTGCGGGAACACGATCAGCCTGACCAGCGAGGGTCTTAATTCCTACCTGAAATCGAGAACAAGTAAGAACCAATATTGCAATCAAGATATTACGGATTAAGATGAAAGCTTAATTGAGGAGGTGGGATCCTTAATAGGTGCGAAGTACAAGAGGCCTCTGCGATGCTCGAGCCTTGGCGAAGTTGCTATGATGGCTAACTTAATGTCTAAACAAAATCCGAGTCTAGGGGGACGGCTATGGGGAGTATTTAAGGGCGAAAAGGTGGGGTTTCAGCCAGCCATGGAAGTGGTGGCTGAATCCAACCCTAAAAGTCCTTTTCCCCTCAAATACGGACTCTAAAAAGTGGCTACTAAAAATCCTGCGAAAATTACATGGGCCTGGCCCAAAATAAAAGGTGTCGCAACACCATATTAAGCTATGGACGAATTAGTAAAGTATTGGTCTTGAATATTTCGTCCAAGCCTTCTTTCTTCATTATGGTGGTGATAGGGCAAAGGTTTCCGATCTTTCGATGAGATGATGATAATCGATTTGGTGGAGTTCGGGCTTGACGATCCGACTACACGTGCGAGCATGAGCGCCAATGCAATCGCTAGGCCAATCTCTCAGAGTTACCGATCCTGGGAACACGATCACCGACATGAGGGTCTTAATTCCTACCTGAAATCGAGAACAAGTAAGAACCAATATTGCAATCAAGATATTGCGGATTAAGATGAAAGCTTTATTGAAGAGGTGGGATCCTGAATAGGTGCGAAGTATAAGAGGCCTCTGCGACGCTCGAGCCTTGGCGAAGTTGCGACTATGGCTAACTTAATGTCTAAACAAAATCCGAGTCTAGGGGGACGGCTATGGGGAGTATTTATGGCGAAAGGTGGGTTTCGGCCAGCCATGGAAGTGGTGGCCGAATCCAACCCTAAAAGTTTTTTTCCCCTCAAATACGGACTCTAAAAAGTGGCTAATTAAAATCCTGCGAAAATTACATGGGCCTGGCCCAAATAAAAGGTGTCGCAACACCATATTAAGCTATGGACGAATTCGTAAAGTATTGATCTTGAATATTTCTTCCAAGCCTTCTTTCTTCATTACGGTGGCCTCAAAGTTCTGAAATCTTCATCCGTGGCCTTCTCTTGGATCATCACATGCTTTCTGCCATCTCCATGCATGGCCATGCTCCAATGCTTGTCCCTCTCATCCATGCTTGGTCCATCATTCCTAAAAGTAAGAAATACATCTGATTTAGGCAGCATCATATTCTCATGTATGTGAGGAATAGTTCCAAGAAACGAAAGTACCTGATAGTTAAGTTGTTTGGCACGAGATCTTGTGATGGGTCCTTGTATGTGTGTTGCTGTAGGTACAACGGTTGTATCAATAGAAGGGATGTCCACATCATGCACGAAGATGATGATATGCCATGGCTACATCAAGAAGACGAAGTCGTCCACAAGGAGGCCACTACTTCCACAACACCCACTTCATATGAGAGGTATGACCAAGGTAACAATAAGGGTGTTGATGATGCCATGATCCCACTAGTGGACATCATGAATTGTGAGGATATGCATCTTATGGTTGATACTTGTGACATTACATATGCTTCAATCATATTCCCATGTGATGCTTTGCCTTTGCATAATATTGGTCATGTGGAATTTTTTGATTGCGATATCATTGCCATAAACATGCCATGCTATGCATCTTGTGTGTATCCTCCAATTGCTTCGGACTTGCCTTGTCATGCTAGTCATTCAATTTCTCACGTTGCTTGCAATAAGATGAATGCTTGCTATTTCACTTGTTTTGCTTGCAACAATATTGATTATATGCGTTATAATATGATGGCCCCATAGCTTTCTCAATTTTTGGATATTTTGATGATTGCCATGATAAGCATGTTCCCCACTTGCATACTCACCATGCATCTATTTCATACTTGATTGACATTAATGGTGATGTGCACAAGAAGAGATACGTCATGATGGATGATGTGTATCTCTACCATGCACACACGTTCTTCCTTTTGTGTATGATGTGTGTAGGTACCCGCACTATCATGTCAACCACGGTTGAGCACGAGTTGACAAAAAGATCTCTTGAGAGCATCCCACAAGTGAGTTCAAGATCGAACCCAGCTCTGATACCTTTTGCATGCTTTGCATCTTTCATGTTGGCAAATTGCTCTTCCCTATAGTTTGATTGCAAGCATGTTAATGGTATTATATCACCTTGTGACATTCATGTTTCTTCGCTTTTGGATAATGATGCTTTGTGTGTTGCAACAAAAATGTTGAACATTTTCTTTTTCCGATGTTTTGTGTGCAACCACAATTCCATTAAAAGCATGTATTGTCATGAGAGCTTCCAAGAATCTCGTCTTGTTGTTGCAACAAACATAAGGACCACTTGCTTTTTCATTTGGTTTGTTTGCAAACATGACGTTTTTGCTTTCGTTTGGGATACTCAAATTCCCATGATACTTGCTTTTGATGATATGTGTATGGCATCCAACATGATGAACAATATCTCTTTTCAATGGTTGGTTTGCACACATAATGATGTTGCTTTGGATATTCTTCCTTGTGTGTTTTTACCGAAACCTCCAATTCTCGCATCAAGGATGTTGATCAAAAATCTAGTCAAGTGCCTTGAGTGCCGCACTAATACATTATATGGAGTTTTTGAGTTCTCACATTTGGATGATGCTCAACCGATTTCCATGCACTTTGGCCTTGCATATGCATTCCGTTTGCTATACTTGAGTTGTGCTAATAGTGTTGTGAATAAGAATGGACATGCCACAAATGACATGCTCCTCTATCACACACAAACATATGTTGCTTGGTCTTTGTTGTATGAAGGTACAAATGCATATATGTCAACGTCTACCAACCATGGGTTGACAAGAAGAACCGAAGAGAGTTACCTATGGCTACCCTTCATCGAGCTATCTCTACAAGCTAAGGTGACTTCCTTCTACTTGAGGACTCATGCGATAATGTTCATGAATTTGCTACGCTTTGAGTGTTGCTTCGCTTTTGTTGTGAGCTTTGTAGGCTTCATGGAAGGTGAAGGAACATTGAAGTGTTGTCGAGTCAATCTTCCCGAGGACGACTATATGGTGAACACCAGGATCAAGAAGGTCTCTCGACCTCTTCTACTTTGTGATGAGCATGTAGAGTCGAGGACGAATCTTTTTGAAGGGGGGGGGAGCTGATGTAGCCCGACCTACGATCGTTACCACATCAGGGTTTCCAACTTACGCCAAGTCGTCATGGACTCCAAAGGTGAATCCATTCCTCTATGCGAGCCCACTTCCTACCCTATTGAATGGTATACTACTTCATCCCCCATCCTATGACCATGATAGGTTCACACCGACGAGTACGGAGACAAGGGAGGAAGCCCGAGGACTCGCGCCCGACAAGACAGAGGCTTGGAAGAGGAGACAAAAGAAGATCCACTGAATCCGTGACAGGACGTGACGAGCCACACGGAGTTTCATGACAAATGGCGAACCGAGCTCACCGCCTGAATACCCGGCGCCAGGACCGGTTGACCGGAACCACCGCCAAAAATGCTTACACAGAGCCTGTTCGGTGAGCGACCGGAATATCCGGCGGCGACCGAAAATTCCGGCACCAGATCCGGCGCGACCGGACTCACCACCGGAATCCCCTTCCTGCGCGCGGATCTAGGTTTGATGCCCTGGAATATTCCCTTTACTTACCCCTTTGCCTAGTTTATTCCCAAACTACCCCCTTGTTTAATGGCTGGCCTATAAATAGAGCCCCCACCCATCATGTACCCCTGAGGCATACATGATAGACTAAAGACAACCCCCATTGTGGAATCTCTAGTTTTGCCTCATCCCCTTTACCAAGGGGACCGACTATCGTCACCAACCTCGATTGGACTTTGCATCACACATCCATCATTGAACAAGGCCTTAGAGTTCGGTGTCTCGTCTCCAAGTTGTCAAGACCCTCCCCAAGGTGCTCTTCCCTCTCTGATGTGGATTTGAGGGAGCTTGTTGACCGATCTTTCCTTGCGAGGATTCTATCGGACCGGTGGCCACCGTTCGGGAGCAATCGGCCTTGTATCGTGTGAGTTTTGCATGTGTTCATCGTGTTCTTCGCGAGGTGTGTGTTCGCTTCTGCTACCTTCTCCCTTTCCCCTCGCTTTCCCATCGATTTGACCACGAGAACCGTGAAGATCGGGCCACCCAAGAGGTTAACCCCTTTCATCACTAACTCCCCGCGTTCTTCTTGTCCATATACAACCCTTGTCGGCTTTGCATCATGGACAGGACTGGCGAGGCGCCCCAACCACCACCACCACCTCAAGAGGATGACACACAATACATGACAAGATGGGATCAATGGAAGGTCCGAGGAGAATTCAAATACCGTTGTGAAGCCCTTGAGCGGCTCCAAGAAGAATAATTTAGCAAAGCCCGTGTGGAATTCAAGAACATCGACAACCGCTTCGAAGAAGTCCGAGGACAAATGCATGCCATGCAACACAAACTCGGCCTCAACCTCAACCGCGCCAACAACACGAGCAAGCTCCCCAAGCTCGTCGTCCAAATCAAGTTCCACCACCAAACGCGATACCTCAACAACCGCAAGGACAACGCAACCATCACCAAGCAAGACATGAGAGCTCGGATGATAAAGATGGCCGCCAAAATCATGGCAACCGCCACCACCGGAACCGCAATAAAGAAGAAACTTTCGGCAAGCTCAAATTCACCATGCCCAAGTTCATTGGTGCCAATGAACCCGAAGAATATCTCTCGTGGGAACTCAAGGTTGACAAGATCTTCCGCATGCACAACTATAGCAATGAGAAGATGATGGCTATGGCCTCCCTCGAGTTTGATGAGTATGCCAACCTTTGGTGGGAACAAGTCCAACTCGCTCGTGAAGCAAAAGAAGAGCCGCCAATCTCAACTTGGCAAGATATGAAGGCTCATATGAGATCCCGCTTTGTTCCTTCACACTACACGCGTGACCTTTTCAACAAGCTTCAAACGCTTAGTCAAGGGACAAAGACCGTGGAAGAGTATTTCAAGAAAATGGAGCTCAACATGATCCGTGCCAACATTGAAGAGCGTGATGAACAAAAAATGGCACGTTTCCTCAATGGCTTGAACCATCCAATCAAGCGCATCACCGAGTTCCAAAAGTACAACAACATGGTTGAGCTTGTACACATAGCATCAAAAGCCGAGCGTCAAGTGCAAGAGGACATCAAGTACAACAAGCCAAAGACGTACTTCACATACAAGCAAGCGCCAACCACTACTCCAACAACACCAAGTGGAAGCTCATCAAGTACCACCAAGCTTCCCTTCAAGCTAACACTTCCTCAAGGAAAACCGCCCCCAAGTGGCAAATACACAAAGGATGAACAAGCATTCAATGGTGAGTGCTACAAGTGTGGAGGCAGAGGACACAAGTCGCCCGCATATGGAAACAAGAGAGTTTTGTTCATCCACGACAATGGCGATGAAGTATACTTGAGCGAAGATGAGTTTGATACAAGGGTCAAGGAAGCATTGGCTAGGAAACATTTGGAAGATGACCAAGAACTACTCGTGTGTGAGCATGATGCAAGTCCATCGCTTGTAGTCACAAGGGTCTGGACTACTGAAGTCAATGAGATTGAAGACCAATGATCAAACATCTTCCAAACTCGTGCTGGTATCAATGGGAAGTCCATCAAAGTTGTCATCGATGGAGGGAGTTGCCACAATCTTGCAAGCACAGAATTGTGTGAGAAACTCAACCTCACCCTCCATCCGCATAAGCATCCCTACCATATACAATGGCTAAGTGACCAAGGGTCTGTCAAGATCAAGCACACCGTCTCAGTAATGTTCTCAATTGGACCATACAAAGACACGGTGGAATGTGATGTGGTCCCCATGACGGTTTGCCATATGTTGCTAGGAAGGCCGTGGCAATATGACAAGCGTGCTTTGCATGATGGTCACACTTATACCTTCAAATGGCTTGAAAAGACTTGTGTTTTGCAACCAATGACTCCTAGCCAAATAATTGCGGACAATGCAAAGGCTTTAGCGAGGGCGCAAAGCACAAAACCACCTTGTGAGAAGAGCGGTGAGCGAGAGAACCACACTATAGTGAGTGAGAGCCACAAACCAAACTCGAGTGGAAAAACAAAGAGTGTTCTTCTTGCCACCAAAAGTGACATGAGAGAAGTCTTGAACAACCATCCATCTTGCACTATGTCCTTGTATGCAAGGGACTAGCGCAAGGAACTAATGACTTGACAAATGTTCCTCCTTCTTTGATGGCTATTTTGCAGGAATTCCAAAATGTATTCCCCGAAGAGCTTCCTCATGGACTACCCCTCTTTGGAGGCGAGCACCGTGATCGACCTCATACCAAGGCTCAGTCCCAAACAAGACGCCACGAACCGGAAGAGACGAAGGAGATAGAACGACAAATCAACCAAATCATCTCCAAAGGTTTGATCCAAGTAAGCACTAGCCCAAACGCGGTACCCTTGATTCTCGTGCCAAAAACGGATGATACGTTGCGGTTATGCATGGACTGCCGTCCAATCAATGCTATCATCGTGTGTTATCGACATCCTATACCGCGCCTTGATGACATGCTTGATGAGTTATGTGGAGCCACTATATTTTCAAAAATTGATCTTCGTAGTGGTTACCATCAAATCCGCATGGGCGAAGGTGATGAGTGGAAAACCACCTTCAAGACCAAGCTTGGTGATAGGGCAAAGGTGTCCAATCCTTCGATGAGATGATGATAATCGATTTGGTGGAGTTCGGGCTTGACGATCCGACTACACGTGCGAGCACGAGCGCCAATGCAATCGCTAGGCCAATCTCCTGGAGGTTACCGATCCTGCGGGAACACGATCAGCCTGACCAGCGAGGGTCGTAATTCCTACCTGAAATCGGGAACAAGTAAGAACCAATATTGCAATCAAGATATTGCGGATTAAGAGGAAAGCTTTATTGAAAAGGTGGGATCCTGAATAGGTTTGAAGTACAAGAGGCCTCTGCGACGCTCGAGCCTTGACGAAGTTGCTACGATGGCTAACTTAATGTCTAAACAAAATCCGAGTCTAGGGGGACGGCTATGGGGAGTATTTAAGGAGGAAAAGGTTGGGTTTCGACCAGCCATGGAAGTGGTGGCCGAATCCAACCCTAGAAGTCCTTTTTCCCTCAAATACGGACTCTAAAAAGGGGCTAATTAAAATCCTGCGAAAATTACATGGGCCCGGCCCAAAGTAAAGGTGTCGCAGCACCATATTAAGCTATGGACGAATTCGTGAAGTATTGATCTTGAATATTTCGTCCAAGCATTCTTTCTTCATTATGGTGGCCTCAAAGTTCTGAAATCTTCATCCGTGGCCTTCTCTTGGATCATCACATGCTTGCTGCCATCTCCATGCATGGCCATGCTCCAATGGTTTTCCCTCTCATCCATGCTTGGTCCATCATTCCTAAGAGTAAGAAATACATCTGATTTAGGAAGCATCATATTCTCATGTATGTGAGGAATATTTCCAAGAAACAAAAGTACCTGATAGTTAAGTTGTTTGGCACGAGATCTTGTGATGGGTCCTTGTATGTGTGTTGCTGTAGGTACAATGGTTGTATCAATAGAAGGGATGTCCACATCACTTGGTCTCTATGAATGGTTGGTTATGCCTTTTGGCTTCTCAAATGCCCCATCTAGCTTCATGCGCCTCATGAACCATATTTTGAGATCTCTCATTGGGAAGAGTGTCGTTGTTTACTTTGATGACATCCTTGTCTATAGCAAGTCACTATAGGAGCATGTTACTCATGTTAAGGAGGTCCTTCAAATCCTTCGTTATGAAAAGCTCTATGCTAATCTCCCAAAGTGCACTTTTGCAAAAGACAAACTGATTTTCCTTAGTTTTGTTGTGTCTTCTAATGGCATTGAAGTCGATGTCTCAAAAGTTAAGGACATACGAGATTGGCCCATCCCTACCAATGTTAGTGAACTTCGCACTTTTCATGGGTTGGCCGGTTTTTACCTCCGCTTTGTGAAATACTTTTCTACCATTGCTTGGCCTCACAATGAATTGACCAAGAAAATGTCACATTCGTTTGGGGCAAAGCACAACAAAAAGCGTTTGATGAGCTCAAAAAGAGGCTCACCGAAGCACCACTCCTCGCTTTACCGGATTTCACAAAAACTTTTGAGATCGAGTGTGACGCTAGTGGTATTGGCATTGGAGGCGTCCTTATGCAAAATGGGCGTCCTATTGCATACCATAGTGAGAAACTTGATGGCGCACATCTTAACTATGCAATTTATGACAAAGAGCTTTTTGCCTTGGTTCGTGTCCTTCAAGTGTGGTAACACTACCTTTGGCCCAAAGAATTTATCATCCATTCCGACCATGAGTCGTTAAAATATCTTAAGGTGATGTGGGCATCCCATCTATTGATACAACCTGATGCAGCACGTCCTACGACCGCTACTACATCTACTCCCACGAGCTCCCCAAGTGGACCCATGACTCGCGCCCGAGCTAAGCTCCTCCAAGCCAAGGTTAACTCGCTCCTTTCCTTGTGTGACTTCGACACACCCTTGGATGGTTTGCTACTTCATACGCATACACTATGCATCATCAGGTACGAAGAGAAGGACCCAAGGGACGGAGGCAACGGAGCGGAAGCAACCATCGCCAGACGCCAATGGTACTACGGTTGAGGCGACCGTACTACTGCTCCAAGCGGTACTACCGCCCCGCCATCAGACGCCCAGAAGAACCTCCATGCCCTCAGACGCTAGCGGTACTACCGCCCAAAGAACTGTATTACCGGTCAGCAGACTACCGCCTCCTATCGCTTCGACAAGGAACTCCGACGGAAGCTCCAGCCCGCCAATGTACTAACGCCCGGATCGGTACTACCGTTACCACCGGTACTAGTTGCCGGACCGTACTACCGCCCCGAACCTCGAACGCCGAGTTCGCCCCGTGCCTTGTAACCCTTCCTATAATTTACCTTTTCGTTCAAACTACCCCTGCTTTGTGGCTGGACTATATAGCCCCCACCCTCTATTGTAAACCCTAGACTTGGATAATAATAGATATTAAGGAAACCCTTTGAGGAACTTATATCTATTGGTCTCATGCTCCTACCAAGGAGCACCGGATTATCCACCCCCCTCTTGGATCTTGCCTAGTGCGTTCAAGTTGTACAAGGCCTTGGGTTCTCGGTTTCTCGCCCCCAAGTCGTCAACAGCTCACCAAGCACCTCGTCCCCCGTTGTTGGCGTGGAGAGAGAGCTTCGCCCAACACCGATCCTAGGGATTATGTTGGACCGGTTGCCACCGGCGTGAGAGATCGGCGTGTATCGTGTTTTGTGTGCGTGTGTTCGTGGTTTTCATCCCTTCTTCCCCCGACCACCGCTTTCTCCCCCTCGTTTTTCGTGGAATTCGTGAAAGATCGGGCCAACCCCAAGGGTTACCCCATAACACAACCGTTGTACCTACAGCTACACACATACAAGGACCTATCTCTCGATCTCGTGCCAAACAACTTAACTATCAGGTACTTTCGTTTCTTGGAACTATTCCTCACATTTACATGAAAATATGATGCTGCCTAAATCAGATGTATTTCTTACTCTTAGGAATGATGGACCAAGCATGGATGAGAGGGACAAGCGTTGGAGCATGTCCATGCATGGAGATGGCAGCAAGCATGTGATGATTCAAGAGAAGGCCACGGATGAAGATTTCAGAACTTTGAGGCCACCATAATGAAGAAAGAAGGCTTGGACGAAATATTCAATATTAATACTTCATAAATTCGTCCATAGCTTAATATGGTGCTGCGACACCTTTATTTTGGGCCAGACCCATGTAATTTCCGCAGGATTTTAAATAGCCACTTTTTAGAGTCCGTATTTGAGGGGAAAAGGACTTCTAGGGTTGGATTCGGCCACCACTTGCATGGCTGGCCGAAACCCCACCTTTTCCTCCTTAAATACTCCCCATAGCCGTCACCATAGACTCGGATTTTGTTTAGACATTAAGTTAGCCATCATAGCAACTTTGCTAAGGCTCGATCGTCGTAGAGGCCTCTTGTACTTCGCACCTATACAGGATCCCACCTTTTCAATAAGGCTTTCCTCTTAATCCGCAATATCTTGATTGCAATATTAGTTCTTACTTGTTCTCGATTTCAGGTAGGAATTAAGACCCTCGCTGGTCAGGCTGATCATGTTCCCGCAGGATCGGTAACCTCCAGGAGATTGGCTAGGGATTGCATTGGCGCTTTCAGACGCGTGCGGATCGTCAAGCCCGAACTCCACCAAATCGATTATCACCTTCTCATCGAAAGATCGGACACCTTTGCCCTATCAAGTGGTATCAGATTTCAGGTTGCTCGGTGAGATTTTACTGCTTTCGTAGATTAGATCTGTTTTACCTATAACCCACGAAAAAGCCAAAAACACAGTTAGAGTTTAGATCCATCCCATCACCAATCTACGCCTCGCATTATCTTTTCAGTTTTTGCATTCTTGAATTTGTGTCTGCATCGTCGCGTCGAGTTGCTGGTCTTAGTGTCTCGTCCCTTAGAGTTTTGAGTTCTGATCATAGTAGTCACCGCCACCCTCGCAGATCACCGCAACCATATTCTGCCACCATATTTCGCCACCATACACCCAGCCACCATAAACCCTGATGCAGCCCGACCTACGGTCGTTACTACATCAAGGTCCCCAACTTACGCCAAGTCGTCATGGACTCCAAAGGTGAATCCGTTCCTCTATGCGAGCCCCCTTCCTGCCCTATTGAATGGTATGCTACTTCATACTCCGTCACATATGCATGATAGGTTCACACCGACCAGTACGGAGGCAAGGGAGGAAGCCCGGAACATCAAGCCCGACAAGACGGAGGCTTGGAAGAGGAGACGGAAGACAGAGTCGATAGCTGCCAGTCCAAGCGGTACTACCGGTTGTCGTGAATCGGTACTACCGGTCACGTACTACCGCCCCTCCTACCGCTCATCGACGGCTCTAACGGATGCTCCAAGATCAAGCGGTACTACTGCTCCTGAGCGGTACTACGTGACGACCGGTACTATCGGTTTGGGACCGTACTACCGGTCATGTGTGCCTGCGCGCACCTGTTGGGCCACAGCCCATGTATTCCCCTTACTTACCTATTCGCCTAGTTTATTCCCAAACTACCCTTGTTTAGTGGCTGGCCTATAAATAGAGCCCCCACCCCTCATGTATCCCGGAGGCATAGATGATAGACTAAAGACAACCCCCATTGTGGAATCTCTAGTTTTGCCTCATCCCCTTTACCAAGGGGACCGACTATCGTCACCAACCTCGATTGGACTTTGCATCACGCATCCATCGTTGAACAAGGCCTTGGGTTTGCCGCCTCAAGTCGCCAAGACCCTCCTCAAGGTGTTCTTCCCTCCGATGTGGATTTGAAGGAGCACGTTGACCGATCTTTCCTTGCGAGGATTCTATCGACCGGTGGCCGCCGTCGAGCAATCGGCCTTGTATCGTGTGAGTTTTGCGTGTGTTCATCGTGTTCTTCGCGAGGTGTGTGTTCGCTTCTGCTACCTTCTCCCTTTCCCCTCGCTTTCCCATCGATTTGACCACGAGATCCGTGAAGATCGGGCACCCAAGAGGTTAATCCCTCCATCATCTGGTATCAGCAGCTTTTGGTTGCCACAGATTTCTCATCGATTTGATCTTTTCCCCATAAATTTGAAAATTCCACGAAAACAACCCCAATTCGTGTTTTGGATCGATCTGTGATTTGAGTGCGTTTTGGTAGGTTTTGATCCGTGGATTTCTTGCTAAACTTGTTGATCTACCTTCCTTTGCGTTCCCATGGCCTAATCCCTTGATTTCCCCCTTCGATTTGGTGTTTTTCTTGAAGATTTTCCGCCCAAATCACCCCAAAATCGCGAAAACGCGTCAAATCTGGGCATCCCAGGTCCAAGCGGTACTACCGGGTCCAAAATCCGGTACTACCGCCCTTAACCGGTACTACCGGGCCCAAACAACCGGTACTACCGCCCCATGCTGATCCAAAACAGCAAGTTCCAGATTTTAGCCTCTCACCGTTTTGGGCATAACTTTTGCATACGAACTCGGATTTTGGTGTTCTTTAGCTCGTTTCGAAGAGGAGAAGGAGTCCTACATCATCATCCAAGTGGTTCATGCTACCTACTCCATCCAAATTCCGTGAGCAAGGCGGAATCCAACAATAAAGGGTGAAGATCGTCGATGAAAGGTATAAACATTCCGCGACTTCTCCCCACTTGCATTCCTTTGTGAACCCCACTATCTTTACGAGCAACAAACACCTATTGAGACTAGTTCCTCTTATGATTGCTTGGGCTATGCACATTTGATACCTTGTAGATTCCGAGCAAACATTGTGAGCGCTATCTCATATAGTTAACTTGTATAGTTGTTGGCACAAGGAAGAGGCAAGTGAAAAAGAAATAAAAGAAAAAGAGTGATCCAAAAAGAAAAAAAAAATAGAAAAAAGGAAAAGAGAAAAAGAAACAAATATACATGTGCCTCATAGAATAGGAAGCGCAAGCTCGATGAACATCATATAGGTGGTACTTATTGTGCATATCTTGTAGCCCACCAATTTTGTGCAATCGAACTAGCGTCTCTCCTTGTACTTGTGTGACACGAGCTTATAGTCTTCGCTAGGTAATCTTGTGGTTCTTAGCTCACTTTCTCCGTCGCACAAGTCCCATTTTTCCCACCGTGTGTGTTTCCTTGTACATATTTCCTATCTTGTGGATTAACTTGTTTTGCTTTGTGATCATTGTGGTTCTTTACTTGCCATTACAACATCTTGATTTCGGATTGGTTCTTAACATGCCACTTTCCATACCTATCCACCATAGGCCTTGTGTGTGTGTGTGTGTGTTTTTTGGTTCGTAGTTGGTTTTGGTGTTCCGCGTGAACTTCACTTTGCTTGGTTTATTGCTCTCAAGTGTGACCACTTGTACGATACGATCTTCCAAGGTAAAGTAAGGTTTGATGTTGTATCCCTAACTCCCACTACCACTTCCATGTACACCACTTGGTCTTGTGCATCATGTCTAGGGACTCCGGAACCGAGGATGATATCTATGAAGAATCCATGATGAGCCACCATGACTACGACTCCACAAGTATAGAGGACATGACGGAGCACAACACCGACAATGGCTCTGCATGCTTTGAGGACCCGGAGCACTACACCTACGACGACTCCACATGCATGGAAGACATGGAGCTCTACGTCGACAATGGCTCCTCATGCATGGAGCCTATGGAGCACTACACCGACAATGGCTCCACATGCTTGGGTGATATGGAGTACTACACCAACAACTACTCCCCAAGCATGGACGACTTGAGTGACATCGATGACGCCGCCAAGCATGGAGGACACGAAGAACTTCATCGACTTTGATGGATCCTCCATGAGCCATGAAGAATTCCTCCACCGTGTGGAGATGGAAGCCTACTATGCCAAGCAAGAGGAGGCGATCATCAAGATTCCATGACCTTCCGTGCCAAGCGTGCCACACCAAAGGGCACCACCTACTTGATGATTCACCTCCAAGGACATGTGCCACCACCTAGATGGCGCCAAGCGCCACCATCTCCAAGGCACCAAGCTCCATCACCTCCAAGGCGTCAAGCTCTACCATCTCCAAGGCGCCAAGCTTCATCACCGCCAAGGCGCCAAGCTCCAACTCCTATCGAAACAAGAGTGGCGTCCAAACATCATATGCATCAAGAGGCGCCAAGAAACAAGACTCTTCATCGACAAAAATCCTCTCATGAGCATCGCCACCATAAAGAGGATACAAGACATCGACAAAGGCATCTTCGCCATAAAGACGAAGAATTCAAGATGAGCACCAACCATAATGCTCAAGCAAGCTAAAGAAGGCACCACAAGCACAAGAAGAGTGCCAAGGCAAATGATCATCGTCGCGAGTGTCATGTGGACGACCAAGTGCGCCAACTACATCAACCATCGGCAAGGCACGCCAATGACCTCCGTCGACACCATCATAGGGCACCTTCAACTACTCGTGCCACCACCGCAATGGCACCAAGAGCAAGCCTTCCTCCACGCCATCAAGCTTCAATGCCTACGCTTGACTTCCACAACCTCGCCAACGAGGAAAATGTAGACCTCTACTTCGCCAAGTTGGATAGCATGAGCCTACCTCCACCACTACTACGAGATGGCCACAAGACGGTCGAGCATGGGATTTTCCCTTCGACCATGGAGGAGAGAAATGATGCCCATCTTATGGCATCCAACCTTGGAGGCGACAAGGTCAAGAATGGTGAGCATGGGATTTTCCCTTCACCAAAGGAGGCGCATGGAGTTGAGGAAACCGAGCCTACCCCCATATGCTTGAGTGATGATGTGGTACCAATCCCATGTGAATATGAGAACCACTTAGCCCACTTGAGTGAGAACAAGAGTGAGACGAGTGACTCCACCTTATGTGAGATTGAGTGCTTCCACTTGGAGGGCATGAGTGATACACCGAGTGAGTTGAGAGTGGTAGTTGATAGGTCAAGTGAGACCATTTCAATTTCTAACAACTTACCCTCTACCTCTAGTGTGTTCTCTTGTAATGTGCTAGGTTCCATGGAGGACGACGCCCCAAGCCATGAAGCAATGATGCCTCAATTGGAGAAGATGTACATGGTGCACGAAGATGATGCTACGCCATGGCTACATGAAGAAGACGAAGTCGTCCACAAGGAGACCACTACTTCCACAACACCCACTTCATATGAGAGGTATGACCAAGGTAACAATAAGGGTGTTGATGATGCCATGATCCCACTAGTGGACATGATGAATTGTGAGGATATGCATGCTATGGATGATACTTGTGACATTACATATGCTTCATCCACTTTCCCATGTGATGATTTGCCTTTGCATAATATTGATCATGTGGAATTGTTTGATTGTGATATCATTGCCATAAACATGCCATGCTATGCATCTTGTGTGTATCCTCCAATTGCTATGGACATGCTTTGTCATGCTACTCATTCAATTTTTCCCGTTGCTTGCAATAAGATGAATGCTTGCAACAATGTGGACCACATGCGTTATAATGAGATGGCCCCAATAGCTTTCTCAATTTTTGGAGATTTTGATGCTTGCCATGATAAGCATGTTCCCCACTTGCATACTCACCATGCATCACTTTCATACTTGATTGACATTAATGGTGATGTGCACAAGAAGAGATACGTCATGATGGATGATGTGTATCTCTACCATGCACACACATTCTCCCTTTTGTGTATGATGTGTAGGTACCCGATTATCATGTCAACCTCGGTTGAGCACGAGTTGACAAAAAGAGCTCTTGAGATCATCCCACAAGTGAGTTCAAGATCGAACCCAGCTCTGATACCTTTTGCATGCTTTGCATCTTTCATGTTGGCAAATTGCTCTTTCCTATGGTTTGATTGCAAGCATGTTGATGGTATTATCTCACCTTGTGACATTCATGTTTCTTTGCTTTTGGATAATGATGTTTTGTGTGTTGCAACAAAAATGTTGAACATTTTCTCTTTCCGATGTTTTGTGTGCAACCGCAATTCCATGAAGAGCATGTATTGTCATGAAAACTTCCAAGAATCTCGTCTTGTTGTTGCAACAAACATAAGGGCCACTTGCTCTTTCATTTCGTTTGTTTGCAAACACGTTACTTTGGCTTCCGCTTGGGATACTCATATTCCCATGAAATTTGATTTTGATGATTTGTGTGTGACATCCAACATGTTGAACAATTTCTCTTTCCAATGGTTGGTTTGCACACATAATGATGTTTCTTTGGACATTCTTCCTTGTGTGTTCTTGCCAAATTCTCCTATTCTTGCATCAAAGATGTTGTTTGAAATTTGGATCCAATGCTTTGAATGCCCCAATTCTATGTTATATGGAGTTTTTGAGTTTCCACATTTGGATGATGTTCAAACATTTTCCATGCACATTGACCATGCATATGCATCCCGTTTGCTATACTTGAGTTGTGCTAATCGTGTTGTGAACAAGAATGGACATGCCACAAATGACATGCTCCTCTATCACACACAAACATATGTTGCTTGGTCTTTGTTGTATGAAGGTACAAATGCATACACGTCAACCTCTATGGACTATATGTTGACAAGAAGAACCGAAGAGAGTTACCTATGGCTACACTTCTTTGAGCTATATCTACAAGCTAAGGTGACTTCCTTCTACTTGAGGACTCATGCTATAATCTTCATGAATTGGCTACGCTTTGAGTGTTGCTTCGCTTTTGTCGCGAGCTTTGTAGGCTTCATGGAAGGTGAAGGAACATTGAAGTGTTGTCAAGTCAATCTTCCCGAGGACGACTATATGGTGAACCCCAGGATCAAGGATGTCCTTCGACCTCTTCTACTTCGTGATGAACATGGAGAGTCGAGGACGACTCTTTTTGAAGGGAGGGGAGATGATGCAGCCCGACCTACGGTCGTTACTACATCAAGGTCCCCAACTTACGCCAAGTCGTCATGGACTCCAAAGGTGAATCCGTTCCTCATGCGAGCCCCTTCCTGCCCTATTGAATGGTATGCTACTTCATACTCCGTCACACATGCATGATAGGTTCACACCGACCAAGACGGAGGCAAGGGAGGAAGTCTAACATCAAGCCCGACAAGACGGAGGCTTGGAAGAGGAGACGGAAGAAGACAGTCGATAGCTGTGTCCAAGCGGTACTACCGGTTGTCGAATCGGTACTACCGGTCACGGTACTACCGCCTCCTACCGCCATCGACGGCTCCAACGGATGCTCCAAGATCAAGCGGTACCGCTCCCGAGCGGTACTCGTGACGACCGGTACTACCGGTCTGCCGGACTACACTGGTCATGTGTGCTCACACACTGTTGGGCCATGACCCATGTATTCCCCTTACTTACCTATTCGCCTAGTTTATTCCCAAACTACCCTTGTTTAGTGGCTGGCCTATAAATAGAGCCCCCACCCCTCATGTATCCCTTAGGCATAGATGATAGACTAAAGACAACCCCCATTGTGAAATCAGGTTTTGCCTCATCCCCTTTACCAAGGGGACCGACTATCGTCACCAACCTCGATTGGACTTTGCATCACGCATCCATCGTTGAACAAGGCGTTGGGTTCTCGGTTTCTCGCCCCCAAGTCGTCAAGACCCTCCTCAAGATGTTCTTCCCTCTCCGATGTGGATTTGAGGGAGCACGTTGACCGATCTTTCCTTGCGAGGATTCTATCGGACCGGTGGCCGCCGTTCGGGAGCAATCGGCCTTGTATCGTGTGAGTTTTGCGTGTGTTCATCATGTTCTTCGCGAGGTGTGTGTTCGCTTCCGCTACCTTCTCCCTTTCCCCTCGCTTTCCCATCGATTTGACCACGAGATCCGTGAAGATCGGGCACCCAAGAGGTTAACCCCTCCATCAAACCCTAAAATCCGCCACCGCCTTCCTACCGCGACACGGATCCAATCACCTTTCCTGCCGTGGAACGAGTCCGAGTTGAGTTATTGTTTCCTAGTTATTTCTTTTTACTCTCCTTTCTTGTTGTTTCGGTATTGAGCTAAAGTCCGTGTCGAGTTAGAAGTTTAGTCGAAAGTCCAGAACGAGAGCAAAAAAAAATTCTGGCTATACTGATTTTCGGCCCCGGGGATCACTTTTCTCCATCAGCCGTTATAGCAATATTTTTTGGCGCCTGCGCGCTTTCCGGGGCTAACCTGTTTTTAGACCCCATAGATCAGTTCTAGATACTCGCCGTCATAGTGATTTTTAGCATCTCGGTTCGCTTTTCAGGGTGCCATATCATCATATATTGCTTGTTGTGTCGCGTCGTGACATCGTTGGTGATCTAGGATCGTGTCTCTAGTACGGTCTAGCCTAGGACCAGCACAGTACCGTCGTTGAGCATTCTTTCAACATTTGCATTTCTGTTTTGATAATTGCTAACCCCTTTGCTAAGCCTTTCCAGAGCTCCACAGATTTCTCCACGTGTTGATGAAAATAAAATTATAGATCATGCTGATTCTAGTTGTCTCAGCTGGAATGAAATATTAAACCTTACTGAAAAATATCACAAGGCGACTTCATTCCTAGTTGTACAAGATACGTTGATTTATAAGAACTTTATACTACCTAAATCATGGTGTTATTATTTGACTAGATTCAATATCCATCGGACTAACGCCAGCGGGAAGGAGAGGGAGGAAGGCAAGGAGTCCGACGTGATGATCGCGAAGGATGCGCGAGGGAGGAAGGCGCAAGAGAAGATCATCAAGAAGGAAGGTTCGGTTCGGACAGACAGAAGCCCTGAAATTGAAACGGACGTGGATTCTTCATACGAACTCCAAATCAAGCAAATAAGTACTTGTTGGAAACATCACTCCGAGAGCTTTCCAACGAGTACTTACACGTCCCTAGGGGGCAGATAATCCGCCCCCACAAGGGCGGATAATCCGGCCCGCCCAGAAATGCTAAGGACTTCAGCGCAAGGCTCGAAGGGGCGGATATCGCTAAGGACTTCAGCGCAAGGCTCGATGAGGCGGATAATCCGCCAGGACGATAATCCGGGGCGGATAATCCCCTACTTAGGCGGAAAGTCCGCCGAAGTTACCAACGGATCCGACGGATCCGATCAGACGGACACGCTTTGTTTTCGATTTTGGCCGCCCCAGCCGCCCTTATAAGCCCTGGGACGTCCCCATAGTTAGGGTTAGACCACGTTAAAACTATTTTGGAGTTGTTTCTTATCAAGAACCTCTGGAATTACCCTGTGATCGAATTATCTACTGCAATTGAGTGTGATCTGTTGTTCCATTGGGAATTAGTAGATTGCAAACTACCGTTCGTGGTCGACGGCTGCGTGCGCAAGAGCGTGGTGTTGTGAATATCCCACAGGGTTCGAGAGCTGTTGCATTGGCATCAGGGTTCGAGCGGGAGAGTTCATAGCTACAGGCTAGTTATCTATCATCCACCATCATCATCGACAAGTGCTTGCTGAGAAGATCGGGCCACCCCATATCACGTGTGGTGTCTCGACTCCTGGTAATCGCTCGGTTCAATCTCTGGACCCACTGCTCCTCGCGGTTGCACATCGCCTTTTCTTGCTATTTGGTAAGAACTTGTAAGAGCTTTGTATATTGCTTGACGGATTACGCGTGCCTTCCACCATATTTCCGTAGTATATACCTGTGCTTTTTTAAAGGACTAACCATGAAAGATACTTCGCGGAACCCTGCCACAATGACGAACCAAGAACTACATGCCCACTTCTCCGAGCTCTTGGTGGGTCGCGCTGAAGATGTGGATGCACGACTAGGGGAGTTTGACACCAAGCTCACCAACGCCATGGACAAGATTGATGGGCTCGAAAAATCCTTCAACGACAAGCTTGACTCTCGGTTCAAGGAGGTTTTGGCCAGATTGCCGGCACCCGCACCCGCACCCGCCCCATTGGCACCTCGGCATGGCGCACGGCGCATTCCGATCACGGTCGGTCATTGGTTCACCGACCTCAAAGGCTACCTCTGCACCGACGCACCTCGACTTCCACTGCTGCTGCGGCAAGATTGGATGACGGGTACTACTACGACCCCGACGACGATCTATTTGACGAGAAGGTTGAACAACCTTCACACCCTGCTGGCCGTCCCCGACATTACTACCGCAACGCTCGACCACCGGTACGTGATGATGATCATGTTGCAAAGCTTAAATTAAATATTCCATCTTTTGAGGGTAAATATAATCCTGATGCATATCTTACATGGGAGATGGAAGTAGAACAACGTTTTGCATGTTTAAAATATCCTGAGAATATGCATCTTAGTGCTGCTACATGTGAATTTACTAAATTTGCTTTCCTTTGGTGGTCTGAGTATTGTCGTTTAAATTCTACTACTTCCTTGTACTTGGACTGCTTTAAAAACTGCTATGCGTGTTTGTTTTGTACCTCTTACTTATCAACGTGATTTACTAAAGAATCTGACACGTTTAGAGCAAGGGAAAAATTCTGTAGAAGAGTATTATCAGGAATTGCAAACGGGGATAGTTCGGTGTGGTCTTATTGAATCTACTGAAGAAATGCTTGCGCGTTTCTTTGGTGGATTAAACAAGGACATTCAGCACATATTAGATTATAAGGAATATAATTGATAAGGATCGACCCGATGATCCTTTAGTTTGTCCCGATATTTCACAGCGAGTCACCCAGATAGTAGTCCTTCCAACAACGCCAATGGACGTCACCTGAAGAAGAGGAACGAATCCAGCAAGTAACGTGATGAAGATCACCACGCCTCAAACCAAAACACGACAATCCTTGATGAACACAAGAACCTCCGCGACAATATCAATACGATAGATAACACGTTATCGCCGTCCCCGCAGGGATGCTTCACCAAGCAACACACACAATAATTTTAGACTAATCAACTGAAATCAAAAAGCTAACCTAATCTAGAGGGTGTTCCCAGGCTTATATGGCCGCCGGAACGTCCGAAAATGCGAAACGAAAACGTGTTCGATACAGTCAGATCCGTCTAGATCTGATGGTAACTTTTAGGGCCAGAATTTCTGCCCTAAGTAGGGGCAGATTATCTGCCCCCCGGATTATCCTCCCCTGGGGCAGATTATCCGCCCCCATACTGAGCCTTGCGCCTAAAGTCCTTAGCAGAATTCCTGGAGCAAGGCCGGATTATCCTAAACCCCCGGATTATCCGCCCCTAGAGACGTGTAAGTACTCGTTGGAAATCTCTCGGAATGATCTTTTCAACAAGTACTTATTTGCTTGATTTGGAGTTCGTATGAAGATTCCACGTCCGTTTCAATTTCAGGGCTTCTGCCTGTCCAAACTGAACCTTCCTTCTTGATGATCTTCTCTTGCGCCTTCCTCCTGCTCCTCCCTCGCGCATCCTTGCCCATATCATCCTCCCCCCTTCAAAGAGCGTTGTCGCCAACGCGTGAGGGTCTTCTCGAAAGGGTGGCGTGATATCAACAAAATCATCACGTGTCTTCGCCATCTTCAAGTCTTGTGTGCCTACCTCACCACATCCTCCCGTTTGGCCTGCTTGACTTGATACAACCCTGGGTGGCTGCACCTCCTTTCTTCTCCACATAAGCTTGGACTTAGGCGCCACCATCTTTTTCTTCTTCTCAACTATTGTTGGAACCCGTGGATGCTGAACATGGACCTTCTTTGCACGAACCTGCATAAGATGAGTGATGCCTGGACCACACAACTGACGAACATGTCCATCCTTGCCTCTATGCACACGCACTTCTGCTCCAACAAAACATCTCTAAGGTGTTCTAACAAAACTGTGGCTGACTACCCGCGGCACCATATGCACCTGAACGTGATCAGCAACATCCTCACTGGTCTGAACACCCATGTCAACACGAACTGGAAGTGGAACACATGCTGACATATCCTTTCCTTCATCAATAAGAGGCTTGACTTCAACCGGCTTTTCACTAACAAAAACAACTGGCTTGTCATCTACAGGCATGGCTGAAGCAATATCACCACTGACGCTCTTCGCATCATGCTCCTCATGCTGCACCTTAGCTTGCCCTGGTTGTGGCTTAGCCTTATGCAACTTCTCCTTTCAAACCACCAACACCACATCGGACTTGATTTGATCATCTCTCATAGGCTTCAAAGTCCGATGTTTGCCATCATGCATAAAAGAATATGTATTTGCTCTCCCAGCATGTAACGCATTACGATCATACTGCCATGGACGACCAAGTAACAACCCACATACCTCCAATGGCAACACATCGCACTCAATCTCATCAACATAATCACCAACTGTAAATGACACACGCACCTTATGAGTTACCTTCACAATACCGCAACTATTTAACCACTGTAGATGCTTAGGTTCAGGAATACGCCATGTGGACAACCCCAATGCTGCCACCATTGTCTTGCTAATGCCATTAGTACAACTTCCTCCATCAATAATGAACTTGCATGCTTTACCTTTGATCATGCACTGCGCCTGGAATAAATTCCAACGCTGGCCTCTATCCGCTGTCATACAAATCTCATCATGTACTCTCTTGAGTTGCATATTTAGCCCACTCAATGGTTCAACCTCTTCCACTGTAGTTTCAGTGCACACAACAACCTCGGCAACAATAGATTGCTTCTCCTCAAAAGGTTTTGTCACTGCCACGCTAACCATTTGCACTGGAACAACTTCTACGACCTCCTTTGAATAAGACGAATAGACACAACGGCAACCCTGGGCGACTGCGGAACTGTCTTCAAGGGCTTTGTACAAGATACCTTGCGATGAGGAGCCATAAAACAGCCACGCAAAAAAATATTGAAGTCCTTCCAAGTTGCATCTATAATGTCCTTTTCACACATCTCTTTATCCCACCAACGAGCTATCTCTTCATCTACACGTCGCAATGCAAGCAGCACACGTGTAGGATTATCCAAATACTCATATGTATCACATCTGTAAAAACCATCTTGCATCTGACGCTCCCACAACTCATATTCATCATACGTTGCCATGTGAACCAGTTCCCACCTGATTTGAGAATCATCACATACTACACCGTTCAATATGTCGAGATAGTCATTGTACACATCACCAGATCTCTTTCCAGAAACACCGTTTGCCATAAAAGTCACCAGAAAAAGAATCCATCTCTAACCGAAACTTCTATCACCAACTAGACGGAATAGAAACTGGCTATATCCAGGCCGGATTTTCCACCCCTGGGGCCGGATTATCCGCCCCCCCGGATTTTCCGCCCTTGGTGGGGCTGGATTATCCGCCCCAACACAAAATAGAACGTATCTTAAGATCCGATCTGCACAGCCAGAGGTCTCCCCGATCTGATTTGCAACGCGATTTTCAGATCAATCAACACAATCTCGCTGTGAGCAACACTGGAATCTGATACCACCTGATAAGGATCATCCCGATGATCCTTTAGTTTGTCCCGATCTTTCACAGCGAGTCACCCAGATAGTATTCCTTCCAACAACACCAATGGACGTCACCTGAATAAGAGGAACGAATCGAGCAAGTAACGTGATGAAGATCACCACGCCTCAAACCAAAACACGACAATCCTTGATGAACACAAGAACCTCTGCGACAATATCAATACGATAGATAACATGGCATCGCCGTCCGCGGAGGGATGCTTCACCAAGCAACACACACGATAGTTTTAGACTAATCAACTGAAATCAAAAAGCTAACCTAATCTAGAGGGTGTTCCCAGGCTTATATGGCCGCCAGAACGTCCGAAAAACGCGAAACGAAAACGTGTTCGATACAGTCAGATCCGTCCAGATCTGATGGTAACTTTTAGGTCCGGACTTTCCTCCCTAAGTAGGGGCGGATTATCCGCCCCCCGGATTATCCGCCCCCATACTGAGCCTTGCGCCTAAAGTCCTTAGCAGAATTCCTGGAGCAGGGCCGGATTATCCGGCCTTCTGGGGGCTGGATTATCCGCCCCCTAGAGACGTGTAAGTACTCGTTGGAAAGCTCTCGGAATGATCTTTTCAACAAGTACTTATTTTCTTGATTTGGAGTTCGTATGAAGATTCCACGTCCGTTTCAATTTCAGGGCTTCTATCTGTCCGAACTGAACCTTCCTTCTTGATGATCTTCTCTTGCGCCTTCCTCCCGCTGCTCCCTCGCGCATCCTTGCCCATATCAATAATTCTATCACTCGTTTGTTTCATCTTGCTTGCAAAGCTGAACATGAAGTGCAGGATCGCCAAACACCATGGAGGAGGACTAATAATTCTGCAGGTCGCACATCCACTTGGACATCCCGACAATCAGCGCCTCCTTCTCGTGATTCGCCACCAGCTACTACCACATCCAAGGCCACCACAAGATTTCCAGCTGCTCCTCCACCGTCATCCAATACTCCTGCTCATAGTGCATCTTCTATGGCGTCCACAGGTAAAACAAAGGATATACAATGCCGCAAGTGCTAGGGTTTTCATCATATTGAGAGACAGTGCACAACACAACGTGTTATGATGGTGCGTGATGATGGTCAATAAGATTCAGCGAGTGACTTTGATGAACATACATTAGCCCTTATTTCTACTCGAGATGGAGACACTTGTGATTCTGATGAAGAGACAGAGGTAATGGGAGCTGAAGCTGCTGATCAATACAAGAGCTTAATTACACAACGTGTGTTGAGTGTGCAATTGAGCAAATCTAAGCAAGATCAACACCACAACCTGTTCCAAACACGTGGTGTTGTCAAGGAAAGAGCTATACGGATCATCATTGATGGAGGGAGTTGTAATAATCTGGCTAGTGTTGACATGGTAGAGAAGCTTGCACTTCCAACAAGACAACACACACATTCATATTACATACAATGGTTTGAGAGTTCTCGCAAGATCAAGGTAACAAGAACGGTACGCGTGCATTTTACTATTGGTACATATTCTGATTTTGTTGATTGTGATGTTGTACCTATGCAAGCTTGTTCTTTGTTACTTGGTAGACCATATCAATTTGATAGAGAATCTGTTTGTAATGGCAAAGCTAATCACTATTCTCTTATGCATGATGAAAATAAAATTGGTCTAAAACCTATGACTCCCGAACAGATCCCCGAACAGATTTTAAAAGATGATCTTGCTAGAGCTAGTAGAGCTAAAACTGAGGAGAAAAATAAAAGTGAGAATCAGATTGTTGCTGCAGATTTTGTACCACGAAGGAACAATACATCTGATTCTAAACATGCTACTGAAATTCGTTTGAAGAGTCCATGTATGCTTGCAAATAAAACTGATATTGCTGAACTAGATGTAAACAATACTCAATGTTATGCAATTATCTGCAAAGAGGTTTTGTTTTCATTTGAGGATATGCCTCCTTCTTTGCCACCCGCTATTGCTAACCTTTTGCAGGAATATGAGGACGTCTTTCCCGCTGAGCTACCACCAGGACTACCTCCTATTAGAGGAATTGAGCACCAAATTGATCTAATTCCTGGTGCTACGTTGCCCAACCGCGCGCCATATAGAACCAATCCAGAGGAGACAAAGGAGATACAACGCCAAATTCAGAAACTACTCGATACAGATCATATTCGTGAGTCCCTTAGCCCCTGTGTTATTCCTATTATTTTGGTACCTAAGGAAGATGGTTCTTCGCGCATGTGTACTGATTGTAGAGCTATCAATAATATTACTATTCGATATCGTCATCCTATTCCATGTTTGGAGGACATGCAAAGTTCTGAAATCTTCATCCGTGGCCTTCTCTTGGATCATTACATGCTTGCTGCCATCTCCATGCATGGCCATGCTCTAATGCTTGTCCCTCTCATCCATGCTTGGTCCATCATTCCTAAGAGTAAGAAATACATCTGATTTAGGCAGCATCATATTCTCATGTATGTGAGGAATAATTCCAAGAAATGAAAGTACTTGATAGTTAAGTTGTTTGGCACGAGACCTTGTGATGGGTCCTTGTATGTGTGTAGCTGTAGGTACAACGGTTGTATCAATAGATGGGATATCCACATCATGCTCCCCTTCTTTAATTGAAGTTGTCCTCGACGCAATCTCATCTTCCTAACCAAAGTAAGGCTTCAAATCTGCAATGTTAAACGCAGGATTAACCGTACCAAAGTCTGCAGGCAACTCAAGTTTATATGCATTATCATTTATTTTCTCTAACACCTTAAAGGGACCAGCAGCACGCGGCATTAACTTAGACTTGCGTAAATCAGGAAAACGATCTTTACGCAAATGTAACCAAACAAGATCTCCAACATCAAACACAACATGCTTTCTCCCTTTATCCCCAACAAGTTTATACTTAGCATTCATGTGTTCAATGTTATCTTTAGTAGTCTTATGCAAGTTTGATATCATTTCAACGCGTTGTGTAGCATCCAAATTATTTTGCACCGAAGAAGGTAAAGGCAATAAATCAATAGGCGCACGAGGAACAAAACCATAAACGATCTCAAATGGGCACATCTTTGTGGTAGAATGCAGCGAACGATTATAAGCAAATTCTATATGAGGTAAACACTCTTCCCACAATTTTAAGTTCTTCTTTAAAACAGCCCGCAACATAGTAGACAAAGCTCCATTTACTACTTCAGTTTGTCCATCAGTTTGGGGATGACATGTAGTACTAAACAGCAATTTAGTCCCCAACTTAGCCCATAAACATCTCCAAAAGTGGCTAAGAAATTTAGTATCACGATCAGAAACAATAGTATTTGGCACACCATGCAAACGAACAATTTCACGAAAGAACAAATCAGCAATATGCGCAACATCATCCGTTTTATGACAAGGAATAAAGTGTGCCATCTTAGAAAACCGATCCACAACAACAAAAATACTATCCCTCCCCTTCTGTGTTCGTGGCAATCCCAAAACAAAGTCCATAGAAATATCCTCCCAAGGAACACTAGGAACATGAAGAGGCATATATAAACCATGTGGATTAAGGAGAGACTTAGCTTTTTGACAAGTAGTGCAGCGTGCCACAAATCTCTCAACATATCGACGATACGTGGCAAAAGAAGTGTGCAGAAGAACATCCTCCGCTTTCTTGACACCAAAGTGTCCCATCAATCCTCCTCCATGCGCCCTCAGAATAAACAAAAGACAATGTAACTATCCGGAATGCATAATTTTTTAGCACGGAACACAAATCCATCATTGAAGACGAACTTGTTCCATGTTCTACCATCTCTACAATTCTGCAACACATCTTTAAGTTCAGCATCATGCACATATTGTTCCTTAATAGTTTCTAATCCAAATATTTTGAAGTCAAGTTGAGATAACAAAGTATAACGATGCGACAAAGCATCAACTATAATATTATATTTACCCATTTTGTGTTTGATCACATAAGGAAAAGACTCAATAAATTCAACCCACTTTGCATGACGACGATTCAACTTAGCTTGACTACGAATATGCTTCAAGAATTCATGATCAGAATGTATAACAAATTCTTTAGGCCATAGATAATGTTGCCAAGTTTCTAATGTCCGAACCAACGCATATAATTCTTTATCATAAGTAGAATAGTTCAGACTAGCCCCACTCAATTTTTCACTAAAATATCATCTTCACCACGTGGTTTCGTCCTATAGGAAAAAGCTAGATGATGAGAACCTCAACACATGGGGTAGCCTAACAAACTATGTTTTTATCTCTGTTCTCCACGAAAGGCTAGAGCTGTATTTGTGGTAGTAGATAGATTCTCTAAGATGGCTCATTTTATTGCCTGCCACGAAAGCGATGATACGTCGCATGTTGCTAACCTGTTTTTCAGGGACATCGTGAGATTACATGGAGTACCAAGGACGATTGTTTCTGATCGTGATGTGAAGTTTATGAGCTAATTTTGGAAGACCTTATGGGGGAAACTAGGAACGAAGCTACTATTCAGTACTACTTGTCATCCCTAGACAGATGGTCAGACAGAGGTGGTGAATAGAACATTGTCATAGCTATTCAGAACTATGATAAAGAAGAATCTATGGGAGTGGAAGAGTGTTTGCCACATGTTGAGTTTTCTTACAATAGGGCAATGCATTCAACTACTCGGCTTTGTCCTTTTGAGGTGGTGTATGGTTTCAAGCCATTGACGCCACTGGATTTGTTGCCTCAAACATTACATGAGAGAGTTGATATGGAGGCATCAAGATGTGCTGAATATGTGAAGAAGATTCATGAGAATAATTGAGAGAAGAAAGGCAAGAACATTGCTGCTGCAAGGAATCAAGCAAGAAAGGAAGTGTTGTTCAAGCCTGGTGATATGGCCTGGGTACATCTGCGCAAGGACATGTTTTCTGATGAGGACATCCCTACAATTATACCTACCCCAACTACTACTGAAGATGTTCCAGTTGCTGCAAAGAAGGTTCAGTCCAATGAGAATAGAATTGGACCTATTACAAGAGCTCGTGCTAAGCTACTAGAACAACAGGTGAATTTGTTTCTTAATGTAATTAATGAGAAATTTATACTACCTAAGTCATTGTGCCATAGTATGATCAGGTATATTGGAGAATAAGGCGTAGCACGGAGCGAGGAGCTGAAGCACATGGAGCACAACATGATCGCCCAAGGATGCCTGAGGGAGGAGCGGGAGGAAGGCGCGAGGGAAGATCATCAAGATGAGGTAAAAAACACCTGTCAATACCGGAGTGTCCGCCCCCTGGAGAAGCCCCGAGGTGTGGACATTCTGTATCCAAGTTCGGACACTACTCGGACACCACCCAGAAACTTCAAAGTTTCTGGCAGGAGCGGACTGTCCGGCCTATATTGATGTGGACATCCCTACTATTGATACAACCGTTGTACCTACAACAACGCACATACAAGGACCCATCACAAGATCTCGTGCCAAACAACTTAACTATCAGGTACTTTCGTTTCTTGGAACTATTCCTCACATACATGAGAATATGATGCTGCCTAAATCAAATATATTTCTTACTCTTAGGAATGATGGAACAAGCATGGATGAGAGGGACAACCATTGGAGCATGGCCATGCATGGAGATGGCAGCAAGCATGTGATGATCCAAGAGAAGGCCACGGATGAAGATTTCAGAACTTTGAGGCCACCATAATGAAGAAAGAAGGCTTGGACGAAATATTCAAGATCAATACTTTACGAAATTGTCCATAGCTTAATATGGTGCTGCGACACCTTTATTTTGGGCCAGGCCCATGTAATTTTCGCCGGATTTTAATTAGCCACTTTTTAGAGTCCGTATTTGAGGGGAAAAGGACTTTTAGGGTTGGATTCGGCCACCACTTCCATGGCTGGCCGAAACCCCATCTTTTCGCCCTTAAATACTCCCCATAGCCGACCCCCTAGACTCGGATTTGTTTAGACATTAAGTTAGCCATAGTCGCAACTTCGCCAAGGCTCGAGCATCGCAGAGGCCTCTTGTACTTCGCACCTATTCAGGATCCCACCTCTTCAATAAAGCTTTCCTCTTAATCCGCAATATCTTGATTGCAATATTGGTTCTTACTTGTTCTCGATTTCAGGTAGGAATGAAGACCCTCGATGGTCAGGCTGATCGTGTTCACGCAGGATCGGTAACTTCCAGGAGATTGTCCTAGCGATTGCATTGGCGCCCGAGCTCGCACGTGTAGTCGGATCGTCAAGCCCGAACTCCACCAAATCGATTATCGCCATCTCATCGAAAGATCGGACACCTTTGACCTATCAAGTTCTGATCATAGTAGTCACCGCCACACTCGCCGATCACCACCACCATATTCCGCCACCATATTCCTCCGCCATATACCCTGCCACCATAAACCCTAATACTCCGCCACCGCCTTCCTACCGCGACACAGATCCGATCAGTTTTCCTGCCGTGGTACGAGTCCGAGTATTGTATCCTAGTTATTTCTTTTTACTCTCCTTCTTTGTTATTTCCGTGTTAAGCTAAAGTCCGTGTCAAGCTCCGAGTCCGGTCGTAAGTCCAGAAGGAGAGCAAAAAAAAATATTCTCCAAATTTTTTTCTGGCTATACTAGTTTCTGACCCCGGGGATCACTTTTCTCCATCGGCCGTTATAGCGATATTTTTTTGGCGCCGGCGCGCTTTCCGAAGCAAAATAAAAAATTTCAAAAATTTTTTTTTTGGGGCTAACCTATTTTTAGACCCCGTAGATCAGTTCTAGACACTCACCATCATAGTGATTTTTTGCATCTCGGTTCGCTTTTCAGGGTGCCATATCACCATACATTGCTTGTTGTGTCGCGTCGTGACATCGTTGGTGATCTAGGCTCGCGTCTCTAGTACGGTCTAGCCTAGGACCAGCACAGTACCATCGTTGAGCATTCTTTCAACTTTTGCATTGCTGTTTTGATAATTGCTAACCCCCCTTTCTAAGCCTTCCCAGAGCTCCACAGATATTCTCCACGTGCGGTGTCTCGACTCCTGGTAATCGCTTGGTTCAATCTCTGGACCCACTGATCCTCGCGGTTGCACATCGCCTTTTCCTCCTGTTTGGTAAGAACTTGTAAGAGCTTCGTATATTGCTTGACGGATTACGCGTGACTTCCACCATATTTCCGTACTATATACCTGTGCTTTTTAAGGACTAACCATGATGACATACTTGAAACCGCCACAATGATGAACGAAGAACTACATGACCACTTCTCCGCTCTTGGTAAGTCGCTACAAGACGAGGATACGCCGCCTCGGAGTTTGACACCAAGCTCACCAACGCCGTGGACAAGATCGATGGACTCGAGAAATCCTTCAACGCTAAGCTTGACGCTCGGTTCAAGGAGCTTTTGAACCGATCCCGCACTCCACATGGCGCACGGCGCATTCCGATCACGGGTCATTGCCACCGGTTGCCGCCGCACTTGCCACCGCGGTGACGACTCGAGACTTCCGCCATGCTGTCATGCGACATTGGGGGGGACGATGGGTACTACTACGACCGACGACGATGACCTGTTTGACTAGGAGGTCGAACAACCTCCACAGTTCCTGGCCGTCCCGACATTACTACCGCAACGCCACCCACCAGACGTGATGATGATCATGTTGCAAAGCTTAAATTAAATATTCCATCTTTTGAGGGTAAATATAATCCTCGATGCATATCTTACATGGGAGATGGAAGTAGAACAACGTTTTGCATGCTTAAAATATCCCGAGAATATGCGTGTTAGTGCCGCTACATGTGAATTTACTAAATTTGCTTCCCTTTGGTGGTCCGAGTATTGTCGTTTAAATCCTACTACTATTCCTAGTACTTGACCGCTTAAAAACTGCTATGCGTGTTCGCTTTGTACCTCCCACTTATCAACGTGATTTACTAAAGAATCGACACGCTTAGAGCAAGAGAAAATTCTGTAGAAGAGTATTATCGGAATTGCAAACAGGATGGTTCGGTGTGGTCTTGTTGAATCTAATGAACAAATGCTTGCACATTTCTTTGGTGGATTAAACAAGGACATTCAGACATATTAGATTATAAGGAATATAATTCTATCACTGCTTGTTTCATCTTGCTTGCAAAGTGAACGTGAAGTGCAGGATCGCCAAACACCGTGGAGGAGGACTAATAATTCTGCAGGTCGACATCCTCTTGGACATCCCGACAATCAGGCCTCCTCGTGATTCGCCACCACTACTACCACATCCAAGGCCACCACAAGATTTCCAAATGCTCCTCCACCATCATCCAATGCTCCCGTCAGTAGTGTTCTATGGCTTCCACGGTAAGACAAAGGATATACAATGCCGCAAGTGTGGGTTTTGGTCATATTGAGAGATAGTGCACAACACAACGTGTGATGATGGTGCGAGACGATGGTCAATACGATTCAACGACTTGATGAAGATACACTAACCCTTATTTCGCCGAGATGGAGACAATTACGATCGATGAAGAGCCGAGGTAATGGGAGCCAAGTCACGATCAATACAAGAGCTTAATGACACAACGTGTGTGGAGTGCAATTGAGCAAATCTGAGCAAGATCAACGCCACAACCTGTTCCAAACACGTGGTGTTGTCAAGGAAAGAGCTATACAGATCATCATTGATGGAGGGAGTTGTAATAATCGCCGTGTTGACATGGTAGAGACGCTTGCGCCAACAAGACAACTCCACATTCATATTACATCCAATGGTTTGAGAGTTCTCGCAAGATCAAGGTAACAAGAACGGTACGCGTGCATTTTACTATTGGTACATATTCTGATTCTGTTGATTGTGATGTTGTACCTATGCAAGCTTGTTCTTTGTTACTTGGTAGACCATGGCAATTTGATAGAGAATCTGTTCATAATGGCAAAACTAATCACTATTCTCTTATGCATGATGGAAAGAAAATTGGTCTAAAACCTATGACTCCCGAACAGATTTTAAAAGATGATCTTGCTAGAGATAGTAGAGCTAAAACTGAGGAGAAAAGTAAAAGTGAGAATCAGATTGTTGCTGCAGATTTTATACCACCAAAGAACACTAAATCTGATTATACACATGCTACTGAAATTCGTTTGAAGAGTCCATGTATGCTTGCAAATAAAATTGATATTGCTGAACTAGATGTAAACAATACTCAATGTTATGCAATTGTCTGCAAAGAGGTTTTGTTTTCATTTGAGGATATGCCTCCTTCTTTGCCACCCGCTATTGCTAACCTTTTGTAGGAATATGAGGACGTCTTTCCCGCTGAGCTGCCACCAGGACTACCTCCTATTAGAGGAATTGAGCACCAAATTGATCTAATTCCTGGTGCCACGTTGCCCAACGGCGCGCCATATAGAACCAATCCAGAGGAGACAAAGGAGATACAACGCCAAATTCAGGAACTACTCGACACAGATCATATTCATGAGTCCCTTAGCCCCTGTGCTGTTCCTATTATTTTGGTACCTAAGAAAGATGGTTCTTCGCGCATGTGTACTGATTGTAGAGCTATCAATAATATTACTATTCGATATCGTCATCCTATTCCACGTTTAGATGACATGCTTGATGAATTGAGTGGCTCTACCATGTTTTCTAAAGTTGATTTGCGTAGTGGTTACCACCAGATTCGTATGAAATTAGGAGATGAATGGAAAACATCATTTAAAACTAAGTTCGGTTTATATGAGTGGTTAGTAATGCCGTTTGGTTTAACTAATGCACCTAGCACTTTCATGAGATTAATGAACGAAGTTTTACGTGCTTTCATTGGACGTTTTGTGGTAGTCTACTTTGATGATATTCTGATTTATAGAAAATCTTTAGAGGATCATTTGGACCATTTACGTGATGTTTTCAATGCTTTACGTGATGCACATTTGTTTGGTAATCTTGAGAAGTGCACCTTTTGCACCAATTGAGTTGCGTTTCTTGGCTATGTTGTTACATCACAGGGTATTGAAGTGGATCCAGCCAAGATTGAAGCTATTGAGAATTGGCCGCAGCCCAAGACGGTCACACAAGTGAGGAGTTTGGCCTTCTTTGGTTTTTATAGGCGCTTTGTCAAAGACTTTGGATCAATTGCCGCATTGAATGAGCTTACCAAGAAGGATGTGCCCTTTGTTTGGGGCGATGCACAACAACAGGCCTTCGTCATATTGAAAGATAAGCTAACACATGCTCCCTTACTCCAACTTCCTGATGTTACTAAGACTTTTGAGCTTGAATGTGATGCTAGTGGAATTGGTTTGGGAGGGGTGTTATTACAAGAGGGAAAACCTGTTGCATATTTTAGCGAGAAATTGAGTGGGCCTAGTCTGAACTATTCTACTTATGAAAAAGAATTATATGCGTTGGTTCGGACATTAGAAACTTGGCAACATTATATATGGCCTAAGGAATTTGTTATTCATTCTGATCATGAATCTTTGAAGTATATTCGTAGTCAAGCTAAGTTAAATCGTCGTCATGCAAAGTGGGTTGAATTTATTGAGTCTTTTCCTTATGTTATCAAACACAAAAAGGGTAAAGATAATATTATTGCTGATGCTTTGTCGCGCCGTTATGCTTTGTTATCTCAACTTGACTTCAAAATATTTGGATTGGAAACTATTAAGGAACAATATGTGCATGATGCTGAATTTAAAGATGTGTTGCAGCATTGTAGAGATGGTAGAACTTGGAACAAGTTCGTCTTCAATGATGGATTTGTGTTCCGTGCTAACAAACTATGCATTCCAGATAGTTCTGTTCGTCTTTTGTTGTTACAGGAGGCGCATGGAGGAGGATTAATGGGACAATTTGGTGTCAAGAAGACGGAGGATGTTCTTGTTGCACACTTCTTTTGGCCAAGTATGCATCGAGATGTTGAGAGATTTGTGGCACGCTGCACTACTTGTCAAAAAGCTAAGTCTCGCCTTAATCCACATGGTTTATATATGCCTCTTCCTGTTCCTAGTGTTCCTTGGGAGGATATTTCTATGGACTTTATTTTGGGATTGCCACGAACACAGAAGGGGAGGGATAGTATTTTTGTTGTTGTGGATCAGTTTTCTAAGATGGCACACTTTATTCCTTGTCATAAAACGGATGATGCTGCGCATATTGCTGATTTGTTCTTTCGTGAAATTGTTCGTTTGCATGGTGTGCCAAATACTATTGTCTCTAATCGTGATACTAAATTTCTTAGCCACTTTTGGAGATGTTTATGGGCTAAGTTGGGGACTAAATTGCTCTTTAGTACTACATGTCATCCCCAAACTGATGGTCAAACTGAAGTAGTAAATAGAACTTTGTCTACTATGTTGCGGGTTGTTTTAAAGAAGAACTTAAAATTGTGGGAAGAGTGTTTACCTCATATAGAATTTGCTTATAATCGTTCGCTGCATTCTACCACAAAGATGTGCCCATTTGAGATTGTGTATGGTTTTGTTCCTCGTGCACCTATTGATTTATTGCCTTTACCTTCTTCGGTGCAACATAATTTGGATGATACACAACCCGCGCTGAAATGATATTAAACTTGCATAAGACTACTAAAGATAACATTGAACACATGAATGCTAAGTATAAACTTGCTGGGGATAAAGGGAGAAAGCATGTTGTGTTTGATGTTGGTTATCTTGTTTGGTTACATTTGCGTAAAGATCGTTTTCCTGATTTACGCAAGTCTAATTTAATGCCACGTGCTGCTGGTCCCTTTAAGGTGTTAGAGAAAATCAATGATAATGCATATAAACTTGAGTTGCCTGCAGACTTTGGTACGGTTTGTCCTACGTTTAACATTGCAGATTTGAAGCCTTACTTTGGTGAGGAAGATGAGATTGCATCGAGGACGACTTCAATTCAAGAAGGGGAGCATGATGTGGACATCCCTACTATTGATACAACCGTTGTACCTATAGCAACACACATACAAGGACCCATCACAAGATCTCGTGCCAAACAACTTAACTATCAGGTACTTACGTTTCTTGGAACTATTCCTCACATACATGAGAATATGATGCTGCCTAAATCATATATATTTCTTAATCTTAGGAATGATGGACCAAGCATGGATGAGAGGGACAAGCATTGGAGCATGGCCATGCATGGAGATGGCAGCAAGCATGTGATGATCCAAGAGAAGGCCATAGATGAAGATTTCAGAACTTTGAGGCCACCGTAATGAAGAAAGAAGGCTTGGACGAAATATTCAAGATCAATACTTTACGAAATCGTCCATAGCTTAATATGGTGCTGCGACACCTTTATTTTGGGCCAGGCCCATGTAATTCTTGCCGGATTTTAATTAGCCACTTTTTAGAGTCCGTATTTGAGGGGAAAAGGACTTTTAGGGTTGGATTCGGCCACCACTTCCATGGCTGGCCGAAACCCCATCTTTTCGCCCTTAAATACTCCCCATAGCCGACCCCCTAGACTCAGATTTTGTTTAGACATTAAGTTAGCCATAGTCGCAACTTCGCCAAGGCTCGAGCGTCGCAGAGGCCTCTTGAACTTCGCACCTATTCAGGATCCCACCTCTTCAATAAAGCTTTCCTCTTAATCTGCAATATCTTGATTGCAATATTGGTTCTTAGTTGTTCTCGATTTCAGGTAGGAATTAAGACCATCGCTGGTCAGGCTGATCGTGTTCACGCAGGATCGGTAACTTCCAGGAGATTGGCCTAGCGATTGCATTGGCGCTCGTGCTCGCACGTGTAGTCGGATCGTCAAGCCCGAACTCCACCAAATCGATTATCGCCATCTCATCGAAAGATCGGACACCTTTGCCCTATCATATATGGACCGGACTGTTGATGAGTGTGTGAACACTTCATTGGAAGACCCCAAGAGGAAGGTATAATGAGCACAGCAACAAGTTTTCCCTCAGTAAGAAACCGAGGTTCTCGAACTAGTAGGAGGAAGGAAACGACTCAAAGGTGTTGCTATTAACTTGGAGACCTGCACAACACAAACTCAAGACTTTGCCCCAACAAATAGTGAGGTTGTCAATCTCACTGGTTTGCTATAACAAAGGATTAACTGTATGGTGTGGAAGATAATGGTGGTTTGCAACAAGTAAACAATAATAGTGGAAGATGTATCAATTGTAAAGAATGGACCTGGGTCCATAGTTCACTAGAGGTGTTCTCCTTAGATAAACAAACATGGCATGTTGGGTAAACAAATTACAGTAGGGCAACTGACAGGACTGAGCAAGGCATAACAATGCAATACTAGACATTCATGATCCTATGAGATTCGATTGGGCAATACAACAAGATACATAAACCACCATCCAACTGCATCTATGACTGGAAGTCCACCTTTGGGTTATCATCCGAACTCCCTCCAGTATTAAGTTGCAAGAAACAGACAAATGCTTTAAGCAAAGTGTGTAAGGTACAGAATGCACTTATTCCATGACCAAGAGACCATTGTTTTCTCCCTAGTGGCAACAACACATCTACAACCTTAGAGATTTCTGTCACTTCCCTTAGATTAAATAGAGGCATGAACCCACTCTCGAGCATAAATACCCCCTCTTGGAGTCACCAGCATCTACTTGGCCAAGATAGCTACTAACAACAGAGAGCATGCAAGATTACAAATAGATGAGATCTTGATCATGAACGGAGCTCACAAGATCTAGACAAGAAAGCACAAAGGAGGAGATACAACTATCTAGCTACTACATGGACCCGTAGTCCAAGGTGGAACTACTCACTCTTCATACCGGAGGCTCGCATGATGAAGAACAAGGCCTCCGGGATGATCTCCCCTCCGGCAGGGTGCTGGCAAGATCGTCAGATCCCCCGATCTAGGACAATGGTGGCGGTGGCTGGTAGGGCAAAGGTGTCCGATCTTTCGATGAGATGATAATGGTCGATTTGGTGGAGTTCGGGCTTGACGATCCAACTACACGCGCAGACACGAGCGCCAATGCAATCGCTAGGCCAATCTCTTGGAGGTTACTGATCCTGCGGAAACACGATCAGCCTGACCAGCGAGGGTCTTAATTCCTACCTGAAATCGAGAACAATTAAGAACAAATATTGAAATCGAGATATTGCGGATTAAGATGAAAGCTTTATTGAAAAGGTGGGATCCTGTATAGGTGCGAAGTACAAGAGGCCTCTGCGACGCTCGAGCCTTGGCGAAGTTGCTATGATGGCTAACTTAATGTCTAAACAAAATCCGAGTCTAAGGTGACGGCTAAGGGGAGTATTTAAGGAGGAAAAGGTGGGGTTTCGGCCAGCCATAGAAGTGGTGGTCGAATCTAACCCTAGAAGTCCTTTTCTCCTCAATACGGACTCAAAAAGTGGCTATTTAAAATCCTGCGAAAATTACATGGGCCTGGGCCAAAATAAAGGTGTCACAGCACCATATTAAGCTATGGACGAATTTTTGAAGTATTAATCTCGAATATTTCTGCCAAGCCTTCTTTCTTCATTATGGTGGTCTCAAAGTTCTGAAATCTTCATCCGTGGCCTTCTCTTGAATCATCACATGCTTGCTGCCATCTCCATGCAAGACCATGCTCCAATGCTTGTCCCTCTCATCCATGCTTGGTCCATCATTCCTAAGAGTAAGAAATACAACTGATTTAGGCAGCATCATATTCTCATGTATGTGAGGAATAGTTCCAAGAAACGAAAGTACCTGATAGTTAAGTTGTTTGGCACGAGATCGAGTGATAGGTCCTTGTATGTGTGTAGTTGTTTGTACAACGGTTGGATCAATAGATGGGATGTCCACATCATGCTCCCCTTCTTGAATTTAAGTCGTCCTCGACGCAATCTCATCTTCCTCACCAAAGTAAGGCTTCAAATCTGCAAATGTTAAACGTAGAACTAACCGTACCAAAGTCTGCTGGCAGCTCAAGTTTATATGCATTATCGTTTATTTTCTCTAACACCTTAAAAGGACCAGCAACACGTGGCATTAACTTAGACATGCGTAAATCATGAAAACAATCTTTACGCAAATGTAACCAAACAAGATCTCCAACATCAAACACAACATGCTTTCTCCCTTTATCCCCAGCAAGTTTATACTTAGCATTCATGTGTTCTATGTTATCTTTAATAGTCTTATGCAAGTTTAATATCATTTCAGCGCGTTGAGTAGCATCCAAATTATTTTGCACCGAAGAAGGTAAAGGCAATAAATCAATACGTGCACGAGGAACAAAATCATACACGATCTCAAACGGGCACATCTTTGTGGTAGAATGCAGCGAACGATTATAAAAAAATTATATATGAGGTAAACACTCTTCCCACAATTTTAAGTTCTTCTTTAAAACAACCCGCAACATAGTAGACAAAGTTCTATTTACTACTTTAGTTTGTCCATCAGTTTGGGGATGACATGTAGTACTAAAAAGCAATTTAGTCCCCAACTTAGCCCATAAACATCTCTAGAAGTGGCTAAGAAATTTAGTATCACAATCAGAAACAATAGTATTTGGCACACCATGTAAACGAACAATTTCACGAAAGAACAAATCAGCAATATGCGCAGCATCATCCATTTTATGACAAGGAATAAAGTGTGCCATCTTAGAAAACTGATCCACAATAACAAAAATACTATCCCTCCCCTTCTGTGTACGTGGCAATCCCAAAACAAAGTCCATAGAAATATCCTCCCAAGAAACAATAGGAACATGAAGAGGCATATATAAACCATGTGGATTAAGGCGAGACTTAGCTTTTTGACAAGTAGTGCAGCGTGCCATAAATCTCTCAACATCTCGACGCATACGTGGCTAAAAGAAGTGTGCAGCAAGAACATCCTCCGTTTTCTTGACACCAAAGTGTCCCATCAATCCTCCTCCATGCGCCTCCTGTAACAACAAAAGACGAACATAACTATCTAGAATGCATAGCTTGTTAGCACGGAACACAAATCCATCATTGAAGACGAACTTGTTCCATGTTCTACCATCTCTACAATTCTGCAACACATCTTTAAATTCAGCATCATGCACATATTGTTCCTTAATAGTCAATCCAAATATTTTGAAGTCAAGTTGAGATAACAAAGTATAACGGCGCGACAAACCATCAGCAATAATATTATCTTTACCCTTTTTGTGTTTGATAACATAAGTAAAAGACTCAATAAATTCAACCCACTTTGCATGACGACGATTCAACTTAGCTTGACTACGAATATGCTTCAAAGATTCATGATCAAAATGTATAACAAATTATTTAGGCCATAGATAATGTTGCCAAGTTTCTAATGTCCGAACCAACGCATATAATTCTTTATCATAAGTAGAATAGTTCAGACTAGCCCCACTCAATTTTTCACTAAAATATGCAACATGTTTTCCCTCTTGTAATAACACACCTCCCAAACAATTTCCACTAGACACATATTCAAGCTCAAAAGTCTTATTAAAATCAGGAAGTTGGAGTAAGGGAGCATGTGTTAGCTTATCTTTCAATATCACGAAGGACTGTTGTTGTGCATCGCCCCAAACAAAGGGCACATCCTTCTTGGTAAGTTCATTCAGCGGCGCGGCAATTGATCCAAAGTCTTTGACAAAGCGCCTATAAAAACCAGCGAGGCCAAGAAAACTCCTCACGTGTGTGACCGTCTTGGGCTACGGCCAATTCTCAATAGCTTCAATCTTGGCTGGATCCACTTCAATACCCTGTGATGTAACAACATAGCCAAGAAACGCAACTCGATTGGTGCAAAAGGTGCACTTCTCAAGATTACCAAACAAACGTGCATCACGTAAAGCATTGAAAACAGCACGTAAATGGTCCAAATGATCCTCTAAAGATTTGCTTTAAATCAGAATATCATCAAAGTAAACTACCACAAAATGTCCAATGAAAGCACGTAAAACTTCGTTCATTAATCTCATGAAAGTGCTGGGTGCATTAGTTAAACCAAACGGCATTAATAACCACTCATATAAACCGAACTTAGTTTTAAAAGCTCTTTTCCATTCATCTCCCAATTTCATACGAATCTGGTGGTAACCACTACGCAAATCAACTTTAGAAAACATGGTAGAGCCACTCAATTCATCAAGCATGTCATCCAAACGTTGAATAGGATGACGATATCGAATAGTAATATTATTGATAGCTCTACAATCAGTACACATGCGCGAAGAACCATCTTTCTTAGGTACCAAAATAATAGGAACAACAAGGGGCTAAGGGACTCACGCATATGATCTCTGTCGAGTAGTTCCTGAATTTGGCGTTGTATCTCCTTTCTCTCCTCTGGATTGGTTCTATATGGCGCGCGGTTGGGCAATGTAGCACCAGGAATTAGATCAATTTGGTGCTCAATTCCTCTAATAGGAGGCAGTCCTGGTGACATCTCAGCGGGAAAAACGTCCTCATATTCCTGCAAAAGGTTAGCAATAGCGGGTGGCAAAAAAGTAGGGCAACCTGGAATCTGATAACACTTGGTAGGGAAAAGGTGTCCGATCTTTCGATTAGATGATAATGGTCGATTTGGTGGAGTTCGGGCCTGACGATCCAACTACACGTGCGGACACGAGCGCCAATGCAATCGCTAGGCCAATCTCCTGGAGGTTACTGATTCTGCGAAAACAAGATCAGCCTGACCAGCGAGGGTCTTAATTCCTACCTGAAATCGAGAACAAGTAAGAACTAATATTGCAATCGAGATATTACGAATTAAGATAAAAGCTTTATTGGAAAGGTTGGATCCTTTATAGGTGCGAAGTACAAGAGGCCTCTGCGACGCTCGACCCTTGGCGAAGTTGCTATGATGGCTAACTTAATGTCTAAACAAAATCCAAGTCTAAGGTGACGGCTAAGGGGAGTATTTAAGGAGGAAAAGGTGGGGATTCGGCCAGCCATAGAAGTGGTGGTTGAATCCAACCCTAGAAGTCCCTTTCTCCTCAAATACGGACTCTAAAAAGTGGCTATTTAAAATCATGCAAAAATTACATGGGCCTGGGCCAAAATAAAGGTGTCGCGGCACCATATTAAGCTATAGACGAATTTGTGAAGTATTAATCTCGAATATTTCGTCCAAGCCTTCTTTCTTCATTATGGTGGTCTTAAAGTTCTGAAATCTTCATTCGTGGCCTTCTCTATCATCACATGCTTGCTGCCATCTCCATGCATGACCATGCTCCAATGCTTGTCCCTCTCATCCATGCTTGGTCCATCATTCCTAAGAGTAAGAAATACATCTGATTTAGGCAGCATCATATTCTCATGTATGTGAGGAATAGTTCCAAGAAAGGAAAGTACCTGATAGTTAAGTTGTTTGGCACGAGATCGAGTGATAGGTCCTTGTATGTGTGTAGCTGTAGGTACAATGGTTGTATCAATAGATGGGATGTCCACATCAGTGGCTATGGAAGGTTTCATGGAATATTGATCGGGTACTTAGGGTTTAGGCAGCGGGGGCTTCTTATAGGCGAAGAGGCGAGGCAGGGGGCCGCCAGGGCGGCTGCACCCCCGCCAGGCGTAGGGTTGGCCCACCTGCGCGGCCAGGGGGTGTGTCCCCTGGTGACTCTCCTCCGTCTCATATTCAGTCTTCGTGTTCCCCACGGTAAAATATTGACTTTGGCTTTTGTCCCGTCCAATTCCGAGAATATTGATTTTCGCTTCGAAGCAAAATGTAAGAAAGCAATGGCACTGTGGCATCTTGTTAATAGGTTAGTACCAGAAAACATATAAAAACACCTCAATGTGTAGACAAAGCAAAGCAAAGTAGATACTAAAGAAACATGGAACATCAAAGATTATAGATAAGTTTTCGACGTATCAACTGTCGCCTAAACCGATCTGTCTACCTATATGAACTGTGATCATTACCCCAGCACACCTGGTCCGAATCAGTTGTATCAGTTTGAGTCGGTTGAGTCTTAGTTTCGGTTTCTGGCCGCCCTTATAAGCCCTAGGACGCCCCCATAGTTAGTGTTAGACCACGTTAAAACTATTTTGGAGTTGTTTCTTATTAAGAACCTCTAGAATTACCCTGTGATCGAATTATCTACTGCAATTGACTGTGATCTATTGTTCCATTGGGAATTAGTGGATTGCAAACTACCGTTCGTGGTCGACGGCTACGTGCGCAAGAGTGTGGTGTTATGAAAATCCCATAGGGTTCGAGAGCTGTTGCATCGGCATTAGGGTTCGAGAGGGAGAGTTCATAGGTACATGCTAGTTATCTATCATCTATCATCATCATCGACAAGTGCTTGCTAAGAAGATCGGGCCACCCCATATCTTCTTGGTATCAGATTTCCTCGTTTACTCGGTGAGCATCCACAAATCCATCCATAGATTAGTTTATTTTCAGTCCTATAAAGAAAAAGCCATACAAATTTTTTCCCTAGCCTAGATTGCATCATTTTTCAAGTTTTAGTTGCTGGTCGTGTCTTCTCGTCGATCCGATCTGCAGGTCTTCCCGTAGGAGTCTAGTTTTCGTTTGTGTTTAAGTTTAGGGTTTGATCTTGTTTTTCCACCGAGTCCACCATCACCGTTTTCCGCAAGTTTTTCATCTACTTTTCCGAGTCCACATAGCGTACCTTTGTTTTCATACCATAGACACAACCTATCTACAACATCCGTGCCTAGGAACTTACCCATGAGACTAGTTGCTTTGCTCCGACAGGCTGCTCATTAGGGTTTTGAAGTGCAGAAATTTTTGATAGGCAAAACCGGACTATCCGTTCCGTATCACTCAGACTATCCGGCGCAACTAGAGCCTCCGACCTGTATTCAGCGGACTATCTAGCCTAGTTTGTTCAGAAGTTGCTGCATTCATTTTGCATTGAGTCATATAGTTGAAAAATATAAAAAACAGAAAAGGAAAAGAGATTCAGTATAAAAAAAGAAGAGAAAAGAGCTACAAGCGTGACAAAAAGAGATATCAAAGTGTGCATTATTGGAGGCTTAGTTGGTTATAGCACTAGTAGATTGAGAAATTTTGTGCCTGTTTATTTTGAGCTATTACTAGCGTCTCTCTTGTGCATTGCAATATTCCTGTTCATAAGTTGCTTTGCCACGCTTATCTCCACCGTGTGTGTTTCTTGGGTTACCATACGATCAACACTAGGACTTGTTTGCGGTGTAGTTAGGATTCCATACATACAGCTCCACCATAAATAATTTGTGTGCCATGTGATCGTTCTCCATACCCTTGATATTCACTTCATCACATCAGTGCATTAGTTGTTGATTTTGAATTGGTAAAGCATCTCTATTCACTTTGGAACGGTAAGATCTACTTTCTTGTCAGTTGGAGTGAGTTGTGAGTGTTCCACCATATCGATTTTGCTTTTTGCACTAATCTACTAATCATGTCTACTAGTGATGATGTTGTTTCACAAAAAATAAGGACAACGAGCTTGTCAACTGGCGGGAATATGAAGCATTGAAGTCCCATTTGACACGTGTGTTCAACCACACAACTGATGCTATTGACAAGAATATTCAGGATGTGCAAGTGACTTTGGAAGAAAATGTTCAGGCATTCGCTACCATACAGACACAAGTAATAACCATCAACACCAATGTCACAGCTTTGCAGCGTTCTATAGAAGCTTTGAAAGTAGCACTTGAGCAACGATAGCAACAACCATTGGAGGAAGAGCTAGAAGATGGTGCCGATGGAAGTGTTGCTGGTGCTGCCCCAAATCTTGGCAGGGGACAACCTCATGCCCCTGCGCCTACACCTCTACATGGTCGTGGTTTTGCCCCTGTTGGCCGTGCTCAGCGTATACCTCACCAGTCTGTTGATGATGGATTGGGCAAGCCCAAGTTCTCAATTTCCAAGTTTGATGGCTCCATTGATCCTGAAGATTACCTCACATGGGAGTTGAAGATTGAGAAGCTCTGGCGCTTTTATGAGTACACAGAAGAAAAGAAGGTTAAGCTTGCAGCATCAGAATTTGATGGTTATGCTTTGTGTTGGTGGCTTGGCGAATAGAAGGAATGACAATGACCTTCCGGTGATGACTTGGCGAGAGATGAAGCGTATCATGAAGGAACGCTCTATAGCCACCAACTATCTGCGCTCAGTTTTTGATAAGTTGACAAAATTGAGACAAGGAACCATGTCGGTTGATGCGTACTACATGGATATGGAGATGCTTACGTAGCACGCTAGAGTTTGTGAATCTCTTGAGATGACCATGCATCGATTTCTCAATAATTTGAAGCTCCCAATCAAGAGCATTGTTCGTCATCATAAGTATGAGACTATGAATGAATTGTTGCATCATGCAAGGGAGTCTGAATCACATATTGCCGAAGAGGCAAAGGAGCGTGCAAGATACCCTTCGACAAGCCGTTTTTCAGCATGGTCTACAGCGCGGCCACATGCTCCTACATCTTCTGCGGCTGCTGGTCACACTACTACACCATCTTCCAAGCCTACACCTCAATCATCCTATGGTTCACAAGCAAAGAAGCCCGCAGCTCCTGTTACTAGCTCGGGTTCTATTATGTCAACTGCGCATACTCACGATGTGGAGTGTCACACTTGCGGAGGTAGAGGTGATGTGGACATCCCTTCTATTGATACAACCATTGTACCTATAGCTACACACATACAAGGACCCATCACAAGATCTCGTGCCAAACAACTTAACTATCAGGTACTTTCGTTTCTTGGAACTATTCCTCACATAAATGAGAATATGATGCTGCCTAAGTCAGATGTATTTCTTACTCTTAGGAATGATGGACCAAGCATGGATGAGAGGGACAAGCATTGGAGCATGGCCATGCATGGAGATGGCAGCAAGCATGTGATGATCCAAGAGAAGGCCACGAATGAAGAATTCAGAACTTTGAGGCCACCATAATGAAGAAAGAAGGCTTGAACGAAATATTCAAGATTAATACTTCACGAATTTGTCCATAGCTTAATATGGTGCTGCGACACCTTTATTTTGGGCCAGGCCCATGTAATTTTCGCAGGATTTTAATTAGCCACTTTTTAGAGTCCGTATTTGAGGGGAAAAGGAATTCTAGGGTTGGATTCGACCACCACTTACATGGCTGGCCGAAACCCACCTTTTCCTCCTTAAATACTCCCCATAGCCGTCACCCTAGACTCGGATTTTGTTTAGACATTAAGTTAGCGATCGTAACAACTTCGCCAAGGCTCGAGCGTCGTAGAGGCCTCTTATACTTCGCACCTATACAGGATCCCACCTTTTCAATAAAGCTTTCCTCTTAATCCGCAATATCTTGATTGCAATATTGGTTCTTACTTGTTCTCGATTTCAGGTAGGAATTAAGACCCTCGTTGGTCAGGCTGATCGTGTTCCCGCAGGATCGGTAACCTTCAGGAGATTGGCCTAGCAATTGCATTAGCGCTCGTGCTCGCACGTGTAGTCGGATCGTGATGCAGCCCGTCCTTCGACCGCTACTACATCTACTCCCACGAGTTACCCAATTGGACCCATGACTCGTGCCCGAGCCAAGCTCCTTCAAACTAAGGTGAACTCGCTCCTCTCCTTGTGTGACTTCGACACCCCCTTGGATGGCTTGCTACTTCACACGCAAACTCTGTGCATCATCAGGTACGAAGAAGCCACCAGTCGCTGCCAGACGCAAGCGGTACTACCGGTTGGGACGACCGTTACCGCTCAAGCGGACCTCGCCTCCTCCTACCGCCACAGAAGCACTACCCCATGCCCCAGACGCAGCGGTACTCGGTCCTGCAACGGTACTACCGTGGCCAGACTACCGCCCTCCTGGCCGCATCGACGCCTCGACGGAAGCTCCAGGCCCTCAAGCGGTACTATCGCTCGGAAGCGGTACTCACCGTCACCACCGGTACTGCGGTCACCGGACCCGGTACTACAGTCTGCTCGACCTCGATCACCTAAGTTCGGCCTGTGCCTTGTAACCCAACCTATCATTTATCTCTCCATTCAAACTACCCCTGTTTTGTGGCTGGACTATATATAGCCCCCACACTCTATTGTAAACGTTCAGACTTGGATAATAATAGATATTAAGGAAACCCTTTGAGGACTTATATCTATTGGTCTCATGCTCCTACCAAGGAGCACCGGATTATCCACCCCCCTCTTGGATCTTGCTTAAGTGCGTTCAAGTTGTACAAGGCCTTGGGTTCTCGGTGTCTCGCCCCCAAGTCGTCAAGGTCTCACCAAGCACCTCATCCCCCGTTGTTGGCGTGGAGAGCGAGCTTCGCCCAACACCGATCCTAGGGATTATGTTGGACCGGTTGCCACCGGCGTGAGGAGTAGGCGTGTATCGTGTTTTGGTGTGTGTGTGTGTGTGTGTGTGTGTGTGTGTTCGTGGTTTTTTTCATCGTTTTCCTCGATTTCATCCACCGACCACCTCTTTCCCCCTCGTTTCTCGTGGAATTCGTGAAAGATCGGGCCAACCCCAGGGTTACCCCATAACATATTGGTATCAAGAGCACGGTTGATCACGAATTTCCTCCAATTTTTTTTTCTTTTCTCCACCTTAAAAATGAAAATCCTACCAAAAAGAGCCCAATTTGCCTTCGGATCGATCTCTGGATTTGGTGAGTTTTTCGAGGTTTTGGTCCATGGATCTGTTGCTTTGGGAGTCGATCTATAGCCCCTCTTGTTTCTAGCTCAACCTTTCGGTCAGTTTTTCCACGAATTTGAGGTTTTTGGCAAGTTCACCTCGTTCCAGGACTTTGCCAAGCGCTTGTTGCAAGCGGTACTACCGCTAGTTACCGACTACCGGTAGTACAATGATACTACAGCTCACCGTACTACCTTTGTTACCGTACTACATCGCCAGTGCTCCCTGCCCTTTGACGCCTCGTTCTCGTTTCGTTCGCTGACCTTTTCCACCTCGTTTGTTCGTGTTTCGCGTGTTTGTCGCCATTTTCACAACAGCTTCCGCATCAACGTCATCCCGCGCTCAACGACACCGCGACACTCGAACATTTTCCCCCACCAACGGTTGCAAGTCGTCAACAATACCAAAGGTATAACTTGCACCACCTTGACAGCCCCATATCTTCCTTTGTGTGTATCTATCCTTGAGAGCAACTCATTTTGTGTTTGTCTAAGCATTGTGCACTTGCCTTCGGAAAAGTGAGAGTGTGAGTCCAAATACAAAAGCTAACATAGTAGCATAGCAAGGGACAAAAAGGAAAAAGAATCAAAAAAAAAGATCAATAGTCCCCCAATACAAAGAGAATACCAAGCTTGTAAGCCAAGAAAGAGAGAAGAAAAGGCGCTCATGGCAAGTGCACAAATCTATTGCTTACCCTCTTTTGGCAAACGAGTTGTGGTCTCTCCTTGTGTTGGCACGACAGCCGAGCGTAGTCTTCGTTAGGACCTTTTGTGCTCATTTTCATAGTCGTGCTAACCCCGTTTTCTCCACGTGTGTGTTTTTCGTGTTTTTGGTAGATCGTATCCTTTTTGCTTTTGATCTTTGGGTCGTTACCACGTAGGACAATAACCTTTTGCTTGGATCGTTTCGTTTGGTTTTCCACAACCCTTACCTTCCACCAAAAGCCTTTGAGAGTTTCTTGCCATTTCACTTTGCACGCTTTTCGCTCATTTGTGTGGCAATTGGTTTGATATAATCTCCAAGGTGAGGTAAAAGGCTGTAACACCCTCAGAATCGGCCCTATGCAAGTTTTAGCGAAACTCGCCAAACCCGCATAGAAACGATTCGAAGGTGCCCACCAGGCACTTTCGTGCGGGTGGAAAGCAAAGTAATAACATTACACAACAGTCCTCGATGGGACCCATGCAGATATATATACAATGACTCAAAGAGTCAAGAATACAAATATACGGACAAAGATCCAAATCACCTTGAAAAAGCGATGGAGCGTCCGACTACGGACAAGATGCAAATGGGGCTAAGAGCCCGAAGAATAACCAATGGCGTCCATAACCCCTTGTGCCAAGCGGAAGGATAACCGCTAACGGCGTCGATCTCAAACACCTTAAACAAAGGGTGCCGACAAAGGGCAAAGGAAAAAGAGCAACATCGAGGCCAAGACACGCGAGGCTAGAATTCGGTCCTCGCCTACATAGGTATGGTGGATGGCAGCGGCAGCATGCGCTACGCAACCTATAGAGACTCGATACAACTGGCGGCTATCAGAGAGGGGTAAGAAAGACCTATTCGGATCCAACTTAATACTAGCATCAAACAAACCCATCCTGGCGTTTCCCCCTCGAGACCAAACGAGGAAGTCAACCGAGGAACTCACACAGTTGGCAATTTTACTTATTCGGTCATAGCTGCGGCACTTTACTAGTCAGGTTTAGATAATCATCCTGATAAAAAATAAGCAGTGGGCACTTTTAGTTAATCATTCCGTTATAGTGGCATCACTTACTAGTCAGATACAATTATCATGAGGTAACCCCAAAAACCCAGCAGTTGTTGGTACTTTTATATAGCCATTCCGTTTTAGTGAAGCTGATTACTAGTCAAATCGGATACAAGTCAATTTATAACAGTAAACTTTAGTTATAGTTGTCTATGATCAAGCACTGTGCTCCAAGTCGTCCATAACGCGGACACGGCTTCTCGAAAGATTTAACCTGCAGGGTGCACCAAAGTATCCACAGCACTTCAACCCTTTTGCGGATCGGTTAACATACACCCATCGGTATGTCGGCGGGGCCTAAGTCACGACGTTCCCAGACCCAAAGCAAGCACGGGGGGCTACCCCACCGAGTCGACACCCGCAACGGAGTCGGCTGGTCTCCGAGACGGACTCAGGGTTTGCGTCAGTGGCAGTATGCGACAGTCTGCCCCCAAACGGGGACTGCCCATACCGCGAAATCACTCCGCTTCCTAAGCGATGCGATGTGCGATTACCTCGCAAACGTAATTAAAGCGATAAACATGGCATAAGTACAGGATAGTAAAACACCTCAAACTAGTTGTGGCCCCCAAGACAATACTTTGAAATCGGTAATTATCAATGTGGGGCCCATATCTCCCCACCGTGGTTAGCGCTCGATCTCTAACAGTGTCAAGAACTGGTCCCACGGGACACAAGTGGTGATGAAACCAAATCTTACCTATCACCCACCGATGCCTCTGCTTAATTCAATTTTAGTTGTTAAACAGGAATTAAAGTGATACAATAAGTAAACCATGATCATCTCCAACGTCAACATGCGGCAAAACCTCCAACAATTGTGGTACTTGTCGACACATAAACACTTGAGCAAGCGACTACGACACGCGGGTCCAACTATCTACCAAACAACAGGTAATAGGATGTGTCCAGGGCTATATATGGCTGCAAGGGATATCACGGGTACGAAAACTAGAGCATCGCAACACAGATAGCAAAAGATCAACAGGAGGGAAGTAAATACTATAAAAGTAAGATAGGTAGAAAGGGGGAGATGCTCGCCTGAAAACATTGACGAAGGTTCAACCGGAGATCGGGCGAAGCTCACATCAACTCAACGGCCTTATCCGCGAAGAAGCAAAACACTAGAAGAAACACCGGATGCAATATTTAATACGACGGCAGAAGATCGGCATGATGCATGCATGATGGATAACATGGCAAAGGTGCGATGCAATTAGGTCAAATTAAGCGGAACCGGGGTCCCGACAATTAATTAAATGGTTCGAGTTGTTTAGAAGCCCCGCAATTTAAATGTTGTTATAACAAGGCAAGATAAGATACCGGTTCGCTACACAAGTTTAAATGAGGCCAATATGAGACTAGATTTGCCCGCATATGGGCCCCATATTTAATTATTAGATGAATCGGCATAAGGCCCCCAAACCACAGATATGCATGCGAGATGAGTGACAATTCAATATGCAACAAGTTGTTATTATGTTATAAAATAGGGTTCGAGGAAAAGGGGTCACACATCAGAGGGGGCTCGACGAACTTGGGGTTCCGAGGTTTCCGGGGTCCGGGTCGGTCTCAGGGTTTAGAGTTCGACGGGGTCGTTCTCGGACTCAGGGGTAGGTCTTGGCGCATCCGGGGTCTTCGGGTCATGTTGTCGGTCGTCTCGTCCGGGTCGAAGCACTTGTCGCATTCGGGGTTTCGGTGGACTCGGTGTCCGGGGTGAAGATCTTGGCGTCCTCAAGGCATCGCTCGGTGTATCCGTGTTGGCGAACTTATGTCAGGGGAAGTTCGGTGTCCGAGGAGAAGATCTTGTCGGTTCCACTTCAAGTCCTCGTTGTCCTGCCGTGGGATCATGGTCATCGGGTCCGGTTCTTGGTAATGTTGCGGTTGCTCTTGGTGTCTAGGGTCGCCGCCCGGGAGGTGGATCTTGTCGTCTTGGCGTCATCGTCCCTAGTTTCCGGCCGCGGAAGTACTCGGTTCCCCTTGTCGCTGTCGAGCTCGTGTGCGGCGTCGATGGTTCTTGGTGGGGGTCGATGCGCTCGTCACGGGGTCGGTCTCGGTTATCGGGTCCACGTGGAAGGACTTGGCGGCCCCGGAGTCTGACGACGGGTCGGGGCGAGACTTGGCGTCGATCCGCACTAGGGAGATCTTGGCGACACGGAGAGCGGCCTCGGGCAGGTGCTACGGCGAGGTCTGCTGCGGGGCCCGGCGCTTCGAACCGGCCCTCGGCGGCGGTCTTAAGGGCGAGGCTCACAGCGGCTGAGGGGCCGGGGCGACGTGGCCTCGAGCGCAGTGGCCTTGGGAGCGAGGGGAAGACGCGGGTGCTTGGCGGGGCTCATGGCCGCTGCCGCCATGGCGAAGCCGGGCCGGCAGCGAGGCCTGTGAACGAACTTGGACGGAGGCGGCGGCGGAGGTTGGTGCTCGAGGCGGGCGGTGGTGGAGCCAGAGCACGCCAGCGGCTCAGGCTCGCAGTGAGGGCTCGGGCTCGCAGGGAGGAAGGCTGCGAGCCAGCACCGCGGGAGCGACAGCTCGGGCGGACACCGGAGATGGGGGCAGGAGAGGCCGGTGGGGCCAAGTGGGACGGGAGGGAAGCAGGGAGCGGGCGACAGGGGCGAGGTGGGGCCGGGTTGGTCAGGCCATGGCGAGCTAGGGGCGATGGAGGCGTCGGGCCCAAGCAGGGCGGCCCTTGAGGAGGCGTGGGCTAGCCGGGAGGTGGGGCGGAGATGGTGGGTTGTCAAGGCGAAGAAGAAGAGGGAAGGAGGCGCCAGAGAGAGGAACTGGGAAGAGGCGGTGAGGAGAGGCTCGAGACGGGCGGGGACCTAGCGGTGGCGGGGTGGCGAGCAGGGGAGGGGAGAGGACGGGGAAGAAGAAGAACAATGGAGGGGACGCGCGGGGGAGGCGGTTTGTCGGGGCGTGGGCGTGGCGATCCGGTGTGGGTGGGGGTCCCACGATGTGGAGAGTGGGGGCAGGGGGCCTTGAGGGGGCTGGTGGTTGGTAGCGTGGGTGGGTTACTGGCAGTGGGTGTGGCAGTGGGTCCCGGAGTGCACGAGCTGGCCTGTGGGCAAAGGCGGCAGTGGCGTGTCGTGGCTGTGCTTGTGTGCTCAAGCGTGTGAGTGGGGGGGTTGTGTTTTGGGTGAGAGGCGTGGAGGAGTGGGATGTGGGGTAGGGTGGTGCCTCTGGTTGGTTGGGGGGTTGGGCAAGGTGACGTGGCGAACACCCATTGGTTGGGGTGATGTGGCCAAGGGATGTGGTTAGACTAGTTGGTAGGAATAGGATTAGAGCGGACCGATTTAGTTTTCTGGGGCGGTCGTTCGGTCGGTTCGGACCGTTCGACTGCCCCACCAAAAATAATCATAATTTTTATTTGTTTTAATAATTCCGTTTGCAAACCGATAGCGGCAAAACAAAATACTCCGGAGCCCCGGGTTTGGCGTTTGAATAAAGAGGGGGCGTTTTAGAAAACAAAACGGGCTTTGCGAAATAGTTTTGGCAAACAATGCATGATGAAGACGATGCAATGCACAAATTCAACGCGATTTTCTAGTAGTGGTTTTGCGGGATGCCAATTCGACACCACTAACAAGGGATCTCGCCTCGAGATCCGCCTCATGGTACCGGAAGGAAGGTCGGCGATCTGCGTCTTCTCTTCGTGTAGATCCTCGCGACACCACTAACAAGAGGTCGTTGATCCCGTTCGTCAAGAGAACACTCCGGATTAACAACGGACGAAGTTAAAGGTAAGGCCACCTCTAACTTCAGCGGAAGGAGTAAAATTGCATCCATCCGCCATTCAATGTACAAAAGCGAATGATAAGAGTAGTGGTATGGTCGCGACTCCATCCCGCACTCAAAGCATTACTCTGTACACGAATAGACAGATTATGCAACCAACCCTCAAGATTCAGACTGAAGATCTCGACAAGCGAGATTCGGATCAAAGGAGTGATGCGCATCGGATCCGCGAGATGATGTCGTCGCGTCAGAAAACACCGGAATGCACAAACAAGGAATAAAGAATGGTACTACGGAAGACGGATTCCTCTGATAGCATGAAGACTGGATGTAGCAACACCGTTACCAAAAGAGGAAGTGAAGCCCTGAAGGTACGACGGAAACCCAACCACGAGAATTCCTGGACTCGAAGAGGAAGGAGAGAGCAGATTCAAAACACGTCGAGGTAAGAGGAGAACAGCAGAGGGGTAAGGAGTAAAATCAGACCTAATCAGAATTATCCAACCGATTTTGGCAAAATAATTTTGACACTCTACTTCGGCCGTTAGCTAGGTTATCCTCAGTGGACTTGGACTTGTATCGCAATAGCTGGAGCTCGATACCACTCTGTAACACCCTCGAATCGGCCCTATGCAAGTTTTAGCGAAACTCGCCAAACCGCATAGAAACGATTCAAGGTGCTCACCAGCACTTTCGCGGGTGGAAAGCAAAGTAATAACATTACACAACAAATCCTCGATGGGACCCACGTAAGATATATATACAACAATGACTCAAAGAGTCAAGAATACAAATATACGGTACAAAGATCCAAATCACCTTGAAAGCGATGGAGCGTCGACTACGGACAAGATGCAAATGGGGCTAAGAGCCTCAAGAATAACCAATGGCGCCCATAACCACCTTGGCCAAGCGGAAGGGTAACCCCTAACGGCGCCGATCTCAAAACCCGCTTAAACAAAAAGGGTGCCGACAAAGGGCAAAGGAAAAAGAGGCGTCGATCTTGAGGCCAAGACACGGCGAGGCTAGAATTCGGCGGTCCTCGCCTACATAGGTATGGTGGACTGAGCGGCAGCGGCAGCATGCGCTACGCAACCTATAGAGACTCGATACAACTGACGGCTATCAGAGAGGGGTAAGAAAGACCTATTCGGATCCAACTTAATACTAGCATCAAACAAACCCATCCTGGCGTTTCCCCCTCGAGACCAAACGAGGAAGTCAACCGAGGAACTCACACAGTTGGCAATTTTACTTATTCGGTTATAGCTGCGGCACTTTACTAGTCAGGTTTAGATAATCATCCTGATAAAAAATAAGCAGTGGGCACTTTTAGTTAATCATTCCGTTATAGTGGCATCACTTACTAGTCAGATACAATTATCATGAGGTAACCCCAAAAACCCAGCAGTTGTTGGTACTTTTATATAGCCATTCCGTTTTAGTGAAGTTGATTACTAGTCAAATCGGATACAAGTCAATTTATAACAGTAAACTTTAGTTATAGTTGTCTATGATCAAGCACTGTGCTCCAAGTCGTCCATAACCGCGGACACGGCTTCTCGAAAAGATTTAACCCTGCAGGGGTGCACCAAAGTATCCACAGCACTTGACCCTTTTGCGGATCGCTAACATACACCCATCAAGATGTCGGGGCCTAAGTCACCACGTTCCCAGACCCAAAGCAAGCACGGGGGGCCACCCTACCGAGTCGACACCCGCAACGGAGTCGGCCGGTCTCGAGACGGACTCGAGGTTCGTCGGTGGCGATATGACGATGCGCCTCAAACGGGGACTGCCCATACCGCGAAATCACTCCGCTTCCTAAACAGTATAGTGTGCAGTACCTCGCACAAACGTAATTAAAGTAGTAAACATGGCATAAGTACAGGATAGTAAAACACCTCAAACTAGTTGTGGCCCCCAGTACAATACTTTGAAATCAGGTAATTATCAATGGGGGGCCCATATCTCCCCACCTGTGGTTAGAGCGCCGATCTCGAACAGGTGTCAAGAACTCGTCCCCGGGACACAAGTGGGCGGTCGGAAACCAAATCTTACCTATCACCCACCGATGCCTCTGCTTAATTCAATTTTAGTTGTTAAACAGGAATTAAAGTGATACAATAAGTAAACCATGATCATCTCCAACGTCAACATGCGGCAAAACCTCCAACAATTGTGGTACTTGTCGACACATAAACACTTGAGCAAGCGACTACGACACGCGGGTCCAACTATCTACCAAACAACAGGTAATAGGATGTGTCCAGGGCTATATATGGCTGCAAGGGATATCACGAGTACGAAAACTAGAGCATCGCAACACAGATAGCAAAAGATCAACAGGAGGGAAGTAAATACTATAAAAGTAAGATAGGTAGAAAGGGAGATGCTACTTTGAAAACATTGTGAAGGTTCAACCGAGATCGGGTAAGCTCACATCAACTCAACGGCCTTATCATGAAGAAGCAAAACACTAGAAGAAACACCGGATGCAATATTTAATACGACGGCAGAAGATCGGCATGATGCATGCATGATGGATAACATGGCAAAGGTGCGATGCAATTAGGTCAAATTAAGCGGAACCGGGGTCCCGACAATTAATTAAATGGTTCGAGTTGTTTAGAATCCCCGCAATTTAAATGTTGTTATAACAAGGCAAGATAAGATACCGGTTCGCTACACAAGTTTAAATGAGGCCAATATGAGACTAGATTTGCCCGCATATGGGCCCCATATTTAATTATTAGATGAATCGGCATAAGGCCCCCAAACCACAGATATGCATGCGAGATGAGTGACAATTCAATATGCAACAAGTTGTTATTATGTTATAAAATAGGGTTCGAGGAAAAGGGGTCACACATCAGAGGGGGCTCGACGAACTTGGGGTTCCGAGGTTTCCGGGGTCCGGGTCGGTCTCAGGGTTTAGGGTTCGACGGGGTCGTTCTCGGACTCAGGGGTAGGTCTTGGCGCATCCGGGGTCTTCGGGTCATGTTGTCGGTCGTCTCGTCCGGGTCGAAGCACTTGTCGCATTCGGGGTCTCGGTGGACTCGGTGTCCGGGGTGAAGATCTTGGCGTCCTCAAGGCATCGCTCGGTGTATCCGTGTCGGCGAACTTGGCGTTCAGGGGGAAGTTCCCGGTGTCCGAGGAGAAGATCTTGTCGGTTCCACTTCGAAGTCCTCGTTGTCCTGCCATGGGGATCATGGTCATCGGGGTCCGGTTCTTGGTAATGTTGCCGGTAGCTCTTGGTGTCCAGGGGTCGTCGCTCTGGGAGGTGGATCTTGTCGTCTTGGCGTCATCGTCCCTAGTTTCCGTGGTGAAGTACTCGGGGTTCCCTTCGGTTGTCGGTGTCGAGCTCGTGTGCGGCGTCGATGGTTCTTGGTGGGGGTCGATGCGCTCGTCACGGGGTCGGTCTCGGTTATCGGGTCCACGTGGAAGGACTTGGCGGCCCCGGAGTCTGATGACGGGTCGGGGCGAGACTTGGCGTCGATCCGCACTAGGGAGATCTTGGCGACACCGGGAGAGCGGCCTCGGGCAGGTGCTCTGGCGAGGTGCATGCTGCGGCGGCGCTCGGAACCGGGCCCTCGGCGGTCTTAGGGCGGCGAGGCTCCTGACAAAGGCCGAGGCGGCCTCGAAGCGGCCTCGGCGGGAAGGCGAGGGGAAGACGAGGGGTGCTTGGCGGGGCTCTGGCGGGCTGCTCATGGCGAAGCGGGCGGGCAGCGAGGGGGCCTGTGCGACGAACTTGGGTGAGGCGGCGGAGGTTGGTGCTCGAGGCGGGCGGAGCCAGAGCACGCCGGCGGCGTGGGGCTCAGGTCATGAGGCTCGGGGCTCGCCAGGGAGGAAGGCTGCAGGCGCCAGCACGCCGGGAGGCGATCAGCTCGGGCGGACACCGGAGATGGGGGCAGGAGAGGCGGTGGGAGGCCAGTGGGACGGGAGAAGCGGGAGGCCGGGCGACGGGGCTGAGGTGGGGCGGGGTTGGTGGCCAAGGCAGCTAGGGGCGATGGAGGCGGGCGTCGGGCGAGGGGCATGTGGCGCCAGGAGGAGGCGGCGGGCTAGCTGGGAGGTGGGGGCGGCGCGGAGATGGTGGGTTGGCCGAGAAGAAAGAGGGAAGGAGGCGCCGAGAGAGGAACTGGGAAGAGGGAGGCGGTGAGGAGGCTCGAGGACGAGGCGGGGACTGGCGGTGGCGGGGTGGCGGCGAGGGGAGGGGCGGGAAGAAGAAGAACAAGTGGACGCTGGGAGGCGGTTTGTCGGGGCGTGGGCGTGGCGATCCGGTGTGGGTGGGGGTCCCACGGGACAGGGAGAGTGGGGGGCAGGGGCACGCGGGGGGGCTGGTGGTTGAGGGCGCGTGGGTGGGTTGGCTGGCACAGTGGGTGTGTGAGTGGGTCCCGGGAGTGCAGACGAGCGGGGCCTGTGGGCAGAGGCTGGCGTGCGTGCGTGGCCGTGTGCTTGTGTGCTCTGCGTGTGAGTGGGGGGGTTGTGTTTTGGGTGAGAGGCAGGTGGAGGGAGTGGGATGTGGGGTAGGGTGAGGTGGCTGTCTCTGGTTGGTTGGGGGGTTGGGCAAGGTGACGTGGCGAACACCCATTGGTTGGGGTGATGTGGCCAAGGGATGTGGTTAGACTAGTTGGTAGGAATAGGATTAGAGCGGACCGATTTAGTTTTCTGGGGCGGTCGTTCGGTCGGTTCGGACCGTTCGACTGCCCCACCAAAAATAATCATAATTTTTATTTGTTTTAATAATTCCGTTTGCAAACCGATAGCGGCAATACAAAATACTCCGGAGCCCCGGGTTTGGCGTTTGAATAAAGAGGGGGCGTTTTAGAAAACAAAACGGGCTTTGCGAAATAGTTTTGGCAAACAATGCATGATGAAGACGATGCAATGCACAAATTCAACGCGATTTTCTAGTAGTGGTTTTGCGGGATGCCACAAAGGCTAACTCTCCACACCCTTTCTCTCCATATACAACCATTGTTGGCTTTGCATCATGGACAGGCATGGAGAGCCATCCCAACCACCCCCACCTCCAGAGGATGATAACCAATTCATGACAAGATGGGACCATTGGAAGATCCGAGGAGAATTCAACTATCGTTGTGAAGCTCTCGAGCGGCGCCAAGATGAACAATTTAGCGAGGCCCGTGTGGAATTCAAGAACATCGACAACCGCTTCGAAGAAGTCCGTGGCCAAATGCATGCCATGCAACACAACCTCGGGCATCAAAATGAAGCTCTTGGTCGCACTCGCCTCAACGGATGAGAAGCTCCAACACATCATCGATGGACTCGCAAGGACACGCCATGCGAATCAAGCTCATCTCGGCACTCATCAAGTGAAACAAGTGCACCTCGCGTCACGCTTCAAGGCACCGGATGGACCCGTTCTTCAATCCATAAGCTCTTCGCAAGTGGTTCCATCTCCGCGTCACGCGACATCAAGCTATGATGGTGACCTCTCCAAGACCTCCAAGACGTGAAGCAAACCGACCACAACCAAGGGCACTGGTGATTCAACAAGAGCAACCTCGCATAGACCACCAGGCCATCGACGTCGACACGCTCCTTCAACAACAAGTGCAACTTCCGAGAGGACGAACAAGATCATCGCCGACGTGAAGCACTCAAGATCCTCAAGGCGTCATCATAGACATGAGCGTCCTCGTCGCCAACATAATGGTCATGAGCCTCCCCTACACCAAGAAGAAGAGCAGCCCATGGCGATACGGCTCGACGTCCTCCTCGCCACATGGCGCAAGCTCTGCTCCTCGCCATCAACCACGACAAGAGCAAGAGCAAGCTCCCCAAGCTCGCCGTGAGGACCACCAACCTCCTCGTCGCATCCGCGACAAGAAAACGAGCACGCTCCCCAAGCTCGTCGTCAACAACAAGTTCCTCCACCAAACGCGGCACCTCAACAACCACGCGAGCATCGCAACAATCACCAAGCAAGACATGAGAGCTCGGATGATGATGATGATGACCGCCAAAATCATGGCAACCGCCGGAACCAAGCAATGGAGAAGAAACTTTGCAAGCTCAAATTCACCATGCCAAAGTTCACCGGTTCCAATGAGCCCGAAGAATATCTCTCTTGGGAACTCAAGGTCGACAAGATCTTCCGCATGCACAACTATAGCAATGAGAAGATGATGGCCATGGCATCCCTCGAGTTTGATGAGTATGCCAACCTTTGGTGGGAACAAGTCCAACTCGCTCGCGAAGCAAAGAAGAGCCTCAATTGCAACTTGGCAAGACATGAAGGCCCATATGAGATCCCGCTTTGTTCCTTCGCACTACACGCGTGACCTCTTCAACAAGCTTCAAACTCTTAGTCAAGGAACAAAGACCGTGGAAGAATATTTCAAGCAAATGGAGCTCAACATGATCCGTGCCAACATTGAGGAACGCGATGAGCAAACAATGGCCCGCTTCCTTAATGGCTTGAACCATCCTATCAAGCGCATCACCGAGTTCCAAAAGTACAACAACATGGTTGAGCTTGTGCACATCGCATCCAAGGCCGAGCGCCAAGTGCAAGAGGACATCAAGTACAACAAGCCAAAGACGTACTTCACCTACAAGCAAGCGCCAACCACTACTCCAACAACACCAAGTGGAAGCTCCCCAAGTACAACCAAGCTTCCCTTCAAGCCAACTATTCCCCAAGGAAAACAGCCCCCAAGTGGCAAACAAACACGGGATGATCAACCATTCAATGGTGAATGCTACAAGTGTGGAGGCAAAGGGCACAAGTCCAATGCATGTGGAAACAAAAAAGTTTTGTTCATCCATGACAACGGCGATGAAGAATACTTGAGTGAAGAAGAGTTTGATGCAAGGGTCAAGGAAGCCATGGCAAGGCAACACTTGGAAGAGGACCAAGAACTTCTTGTGTGTGAGCATGACGCAAGTCCATCGCTTGTGGTCACAAGGGTCTTGACTACCCAAGCCAATGGAAATGAAGACCAACGCTCGAACATCTTCCAAACTCGTGCCGGCATCAATGGGAAGTCCATCAAAGTTGTCATCGATGGAGGAAGTTGCCACAACCTCGCAAGCACGGAATTGTGTGAGAAACTCAACCTCACCCTTCACCCACATAGACACCCCTACCATATCCAATGGCTAAGTGACCAAGGTTCCGTCAAGATCAAGCACACCGTCTCGGTGACGTTCTCCATTGGACACTACAAGGACACGGTGGAATGTGACGTGGTCCCAATGACGGTTTGCCATATGTTGCTCGGAAGGCCGTGGCAATATGACAAGCGTGCTTTGCATGATGGTCACTCAAACACTTATACCTTCAAATGGCTTGATAAAACTTGTGTGTTGCAACCAATGACTCCTAGCCAAATAATTGCGGACAATGCAAAGGCTTTAGCGAGGGCACAATACGCAAAAACACCTTGTGAGAAGAGTGGTGAGCGAGAGAACCACACCATAGTGAGTGAGAGCTACAAGCCAAACTCGAGCGGAAAAACTAAGAGTGTTCTTCTTGCCACCAAAAGTGAGATGAGAGAAGTGAGGAACAACCCATCCATCTTGCACTACGTCCTCGTATGCAAGGGACTAGCGCAAGGAACTAATGACTTGACAAATATTCCTCCTTCTTTGATGGCTGTTTTGCAGGAATTCCAAGATGTATTTCCCGAAGAGCTTCCTCATGGCCTTCCTCCTCTTCGTGGAATCGAGCAATGTCGACCTCATACCCGGCGCACCACTACGAAAACCACGCTGCGTGTCGCACAAACCGGAAGAGACAAAGGAGATCGGCGTCAAATCAACCAACTCGTCTCAAAGGTTTGATCCAAGTAAGCACTAGCCCAGCGGTTCCCGTGATCCTAGTCCCGAAAACGGATGATACGTTGCGGTTATGCATGGACTGCCGTCCAATCAATGCTATCACCGTGCGTTATCGACATCCTATACCGCGTCTTGATGACATGCTTGATGAGTTATGTGGAGCCACTATATTTTCAAAAATTGATCTTCGTAGTGGCTACCATCAAATTCGCATGGCTGAAGGTGATGAGTGGAAAACCGCCTTCAAGACCAAGCTTGGTCTATATGAATGGTTGGTTATGCCTTTTGGCTTATCCAATGCCCCATCTACCTTCATGCGCCTCATGAACCATATTTTTAGATCTCTCATTGGGAAGAGTGTAGTTGTTTACTTTGATGACATTCTTGTCTATAGCAAGTCACTAGAGAAGCATGTTACTCATGTTAAGGAGGTCTTACAAATCCTTCGTCATGAAAAGCTTTATGCTAACCTCCCCAAGTGCACTTTTGCAAGAGACAAGCTGATTTTCCTTGGTTTTGTTGTGTCTTCTAATGGCATTGAAGTTGATGTATCAAAAGTCAAGGACATACGAGATTGGCCCACCCTACAAATGTTAGTGAACTTCGTAGTTTTCATGGGTTAGGCGGCTTTTTACGTCGCTTTGTGAAAGATTTTTCCACAATTGCTTGCCCCCAACGAATTGACCAAGAAGAATGTCACGTTCGTTTGGGAAAAGCACAACAAAACTTTGATGAGCTCAAAAGGAGGCTCACCAAGCACCACTTCTTGCATTGCGGATTTCACAAAAACCTTTGAGATTGAATGTGACGCTAGTGGTATTGGCATTGGTGGCGTCCTTATGCAAAATGGGCGTCCTATTGCTTACCATAGTGAGAAACTTGATGGCGCGCCTCAATTATCCCATTTATGACAAAGAACTTTTGCCTTGGTTCGTGTTCTTCAAGTGTGGCAACACTATCTTTGGCCCAAAGAATTTATAATCCATTCACCATGAGTCGTTGAAGTACCTTAAGGGCCAAGCCAACTTGAGTAAAAGGCACGCAAAGTGGGTTGAGTTTATGGAGTCTTTTCCTTACATTGTAAAATACAAGAAGGGCAAAGAAAATGTGGTGGCGGACGCCTTGTCTCGCAAAACCACAAGCCTTCTTACACGACTCAAGTCAATGTTTTGGGTCTTGAGGACATCAAATCTTTATGTACGTCCGATTCTTTCTTTGGACCAATATTTGCACAATGTTCAATAGACAAAGGGATTGACGATTTCTAGTTGCACAAGGGTTTTCTTTTCAAACAAAACAAGCTTTGCATTCCGAAATCCTCTCTCCAACTTTTGCTTCTTCAAGAGTCCCATGGTGGAGGCCTTATGGGTCACTTTGGCCGTGACAAGACATATGACATGCTCTCCACTCACTACTTTTGGCCAAAGATGAAGCGCGATGTGGAGCGCCACGTTCAACGATGCATTACATGTATCCAAGCTAAGTCTAAGTCCAACCCCTTTGGTCTTTATATGCCATTGCCTATTCCTCATGCACCTTGGTCGGACATTAGCATGGACTTTGTATTAGGCTTGCCTAGATCTAAACATGGTCACGATTCCATATTTGTAGTCGTGGATCGCTTTTCAAAAATGGCACATTTCATTCCGTGCCATAAGACCGATGATGCTTCACATGTCGCAAATTTGTTTTTCAGGGAAATAATTCGGCTACACGGTGTGCCACGAACAATCGTCTCCGTGACGTAAAATTCATGAGCTACTTGGAAGACCCTCATGGCCAAGCTCGGCATCAAGCTCCTATTCTCGTCGCCTCGCATCCTCAAACCGATGGACAAACCGAGGTAGTCAATCAAGTCTTGGCACACTTCTCCGGTGTTGATAAAGAAGAACCTTAAAGAGGGAGGAATGCATTCCACACGCCGAGTTCGCCTACCGCGCCAAGCACTCCACCACCATGAGGAGCCCGTTCATGATCGTCTATGGATTCGAGCCTCTCACCGCGCTCGATATCCTTCCACTTCCACTTCATGAACGTGCCAATATGGACGTTGTCAAGCGTGCCCAAGCAATGATGAAACTCCATGAAGACACACGAGCTACTATCGAGCAACAAGTCCTTCGCCAAGCATCAAGGCTAAACAAGACCAAGAAAGAGATGATCTTTGATGAAGGCGACCTTGTATGGATACACTTGAGTAAAGACCGCTTCCCCAAGGAACGCGACTCCAAGCTAAAGCCACGAGGCGACGGACCATTCAAGGTGCTAAAAAGGATAAACAACAACGCCTATGTGATCGATATACCAACATCGAAGTATCTTGTGAGCTCGACATTCAATGTCAAGGACCTCTCACCCTACCATGGCGAAGAGGAAGTTGTGACGGTTGAAGAGTCGAGGACGACTCTTTCCCAAGGGGGGGGAGCTGATGCAGCCCGTCCTTCGACCGCTACTACATCTACTCCCACGAGTTACCCAATTGGACCCATGACTCGTGCCCGAGCCAAGCTCCTTCAAACTAAGGTGAACTCGCTCCTCTCCTTGTGTGACTTCGACACCCCCTTGGATGGCTTGCTACTTCACATAAACTCATGCATCATCAGTGCAAGAAGCCACCGATCGCTGCCAGACGCATAGCGGTACTACGGTTGGGACGACCGTACTACCGCTCAAGCGACCTACCGCCTCCTCTACCTTCGCCACAGAAGCACTACCCCATGCCCCAGCACGCAGCGGTACTACGGTCCTGAACGGTACTACTGCAGTGGCAGTACTACCGCCTCCTACCGCTGCCACTTACGCCTCCGGCCAGCTCCAGGCCCTCAAGCGGTACTACCGCTCGAGCGGTACTACCGGTCACCACGGTACTACGGTCACCGGACGGTACTACCGATCTGCGACCACGATCGCCTAAGTTCGGCCCTGTGCCTTGTAACCCAACCTATCATTTATCTCTCCATTCCGAAACTACCCCTGTTTTGTGGCTGGACTATATATAGCCCCCACCCTCCATTGTAAACCCTAGACTTGGATAATAATAGATTAAGGAAACCCTTTGAGGAACTTACATCTATTGGTCTCATGCTCCTACCAAGGAGCACCGGATTATCCACCCCCCTCTTGGATCTTGCTTAAGTGCGTTCAAGTTGTACAAGGCCTTGGGTTCTCGGTGTCTCGCCCCCAAGTCGTCAAGGTCTCACCAAGCACCTCATCCCCCGTTGTTGGCGTGGAGAGCGAGCTTCGCCCAACACCGATCCTAGGGATTATGTTGGACCGGTTGCCACCGGCGTGAGGAGTAGGTGTGTATCGTGTTTTGGTGTGTGTGTGTGTGTGTGTTCGTGGTTTTTTTCATCGTTTTCCTCAATTTCATCCACCGACCACCTCTTTCCCCCTCGTTTCTCGTGGAATTCGTGAAAGATCGGGCCAACCCCAGGGTTACCCCATAACAGATCGTCAAGCCCGAACTCCACCAAAACGATTATATCCATCTCATCGAAATATCGGACACCTTTGCCCTATCAAGTGGTATCAGATTTCAGGTTGCTCGGTGAGATTTTACTGTTTTCGTAGATTAGATCTGTTTTTACCTATAACCCACGAAAAAGCCAAAAACATAGTTAGAGTTTAGATCCATCCCATAACCAATCTACGCCTCGCATTATCTTTTCAGTTTTTGCATTGTTGAATTTGTGTCTGCATCGTCGCGTCGAGTTGCTGGTCTTAGTGTCTCGTCCCGTAGAGTTTCGAGTTCTGATCATAGTAGTCACCGCCTCCCTCGCAGATCACCGCCACCATATTACGCCACCATATTCCGCCGCCATACACCTAGCCACCATAAACCCTAAAACTCCGCCTCCGCCTTCCTACCGCGACACGGATCCGATCACCTTTCCTGTCACGGCACGAGTCCGAGTTGAGTTATTGTTTCCTAGTTATTTCTTTTTTACTTTCCTTCTTTGTTGTTTCCGTGTTAAGCTAAAGTCCGTGTCGAGCTCAGAGTTCGGTCGTAAGTCCAGAAGGAGAGCAAAAAAAAAATTCTGGCTATACTAGTTTTTGGCTCTAGGGATCACTTTTCTACATCGGCCGTTATAGCGATATTTTTTTGGCGCATGCGCGCTTTTCGGAGCAAAATACAAAAAAAATCGATTTTTTTTCGAGGCTAACCTATTTTTAGACCCCGTAGATCAGTTCTAGACACTCGCCATCATAGTGATTTTCCACCTCTCGGTTCGCTTTTCAGGGTGCCATATCATCATACATTGCTTGTTGTGTCGCGTCGTGACATCGTTGGTGATCTAGGCTCGCGTCTCTAGTACGGTTTAGCCTAGGACCAGCACAGTACCGTCATTGAGCATTCTTTCAATTTTTGCATTGTTGTTTTTATAATTGCTAACCCCTTTGCTAAGCCTTCCCAGAGCTCCACATATATTATCCACGTGCGGTGTCTCGACTCCCAGTAATCGCTCGGTTCAATCTCTGAACCCACTGATCCTCACGGTTACACATCGCCTTTTCCTGCTGTTTGGTAAGAACTTGTAAGAACTTCGTATATTGCTTGATGGATTACACGTGCTTCCACCATATTTCCATAGTATATACCTGTTCTTTTTAAAGGACTAACCATGACAGATACTTCGCGGAACCCTACCACAATGACGAACGAAGAACTACATGCCCACTTCTCCGAGATCTTGGTCAGTCGCGCAGAAGACGTGGATACACGCCTAGGGGAGTTTGACACCAAGCTCACCAACGCCGTGGACAAGATCGATGGACTCGAGAAATCCTTCAACGCCAAGCTTGACGCTCGGTTCAAGGAGATTTTGAACAGATTGCCCGCACCCGCACCCACACTGGGGACAGACGACGGGTACTACTACGACCCTGACGACGACGATCTGTTTGACGAGGAGGTTGAACAACCTCCACAGGTACCTGCTGGCCGTCCCCGACATTACTACCGCAACGCTCGACCACCGGTACATGATGATGATCATGTTGCAAAGCTTAAATTAAATATTCCATCTTTTGAGGGTATATATAATCCTGATGCATATCTTACATCGGAGATGGAAGTAGAACAACGTTTTGCATGTTTCAAATATCCTAAGAATATGCGTGTTAGTGCTACTACATGTGAATTTACTAAATTTGCTTACCTTTGGTGGTCTGAGTATTGTCGTTTAAATCCTACTACTATTCCTAGTACTTGGACTGCTTTAAAAACTGCTATGCGTGTTCGTTTTGTACCTCCCACTTATCAACGTGATTTACTAAAGAATCTGACACGTTTAGAGCAAGGGAAAAATTCTGTAGAAGAGTATTATCAGGAATTGCAACGGGGATGGTTCGGTGTGGTCTTGTTGAATCTACTGAACAAATGCTTGCACGTTTCTTTGGTGGATTAAACAAGGACATTCAGCACATATTAGATTATAAGAAATATAATTCCATCACTCGTTTGTTTCATATTGCTTGCAAAGTTGAACGTGAAGTGCAGGATCGCCAAACACCATGGAGGAGGACTAATAATTCTGCAGGTCGCACATCCACTTGGACATCCCGACAATCAGCGCCTCCTTCTCGTGATTCGCCACCAGCTACTACCACATCCAAGGCCACCACAACATTTCCAGCTGCTCCTCCACCATCATCCAATGCTCCTGCCCGTAGTGCATCTTCTATGGCTTTCACGGGTAAGACAAAGGATATACAATGCAATCTTGGAGTTTTGGTCATATTTGAGAGTGCACAACTGGCGTGTGATGATGGTGCGGGAGGATGGTCAATTCGATTCAGCGAGTGCCTTTGATGAAGATACATTAGCCCTGATTTCTGCTCGAGGTGGAGACAATTAAATCTTGATGAAGAGATAGAGGTAATGGGAGTCAAGTCACGATCAATACAAGAGTTTGATTACACAACGTGTGTTGAGTGTGCAATTGAGCAAATCTGAACAAGATCAACGCCACAACCTGTTCCAAACACGTGGTGTTGTCAAGGAAAGAGCTATATGGATCATCATTGATGGAGGGAGTTGTAATAATCTAGCTAGTGTTGACATGGTAGATAAGCTTGCACTTCCAACAAGACAACACACACATTCATATTACATCCAATGGTTTGAGAGTTCTCGCAAGATCAAGGAAACAAGAACGGTACGCGTGCATTTTACTATTGGTACATATTCTGATTTTGTTGATTGTGATGTTGCACCTATGCAAGCTTGTTCTTTGTTACTTGGTAGACCATGGCATTTTGATAGAGAATCTGTTCATAATGGCAAAACTAATCACTATTCTCTTATGCATGATGGAAAGAAAATTGGTTTAAAACCTATGACTCCCGAACAGATTTTAAAAGATGATCTTGCTAGAGCTAGTAGAGCTAAAACCGAGGAGAAAAATAAAAGTGAGAATCATATTGTTGCTGCAAATTTTGTACCACCAAAGAACACTAAATCTGATTCTACCCATGCTACTGAAATTCGTTTGAAGAGTCCATGTATGCTTGCAAATAAAATTGATATTGCCGAACTAGATGTAAACACTACTCAATGTTATGCAATTATTTGCAAAGAGGTTTTGTTTTCATTTGAGGATATGCCTCTGATGTGGACATCCCTACTATTGATACAACCGTTGTACCTACAGCAACACACATACAAGGACCCATCACAAGATCTCGTGCCAAACAACTTAACTATCAGGTACTTTCGTTTCTTGGAACTATTCCTTACATACATGAGAATATGATGCTGCCTAAGTCAGATACATTTCTTACTCTTAGGAATGATGGACCAAGCATGGATGAGAGGGTGATGTGGACATCCCTACTATTGATACAACCGTTGTACCTACAGCAACACACATACAAGGACCCATCACAAGATCTCGTGCCAAACAACTTAACTATCAGGTACTTTCGTTTCTTGGAACTATTCCTTACATACATGAGAATATGATGCTGCCTAAGTCAGATACATTTCTTACTCTTAGGAATGATGGACCAAGCATGGATGAGAGGGACAAGCATTGGAGCATGGCCATGCATGGAGATGGCAGCAAGCATGTGATGATCCAAGAGAAGGCCACGGATGAAGATTTCAGAACTTTGAGGCCACCATAATGGAGAAAGAAGGCTTGGACGAAATATTCAAGATCAATACTTTACTTAATTCGTCCATAGCATAATATGGTCTGCGACACCTTTATTTTGGGCCAGCCCATGTAATTTTCGCGGTTTTAGTTAGCCACTTTTTAGAGTCCGTATTTGAGGAAAAGGACTTTTAGGGTTGGATTCGCCACCACTTCCTTGGCTGGCGAAACCCCACCTTTTCGCCTTAATACGCCCATAGCGAACCTTTAGACTCGGATTTTGTTTAGACATTAAGTTAGCCATAGTCGCAACTTCGCCAAGGCTCGAGCGTCGCAGAGGCCTCTTGTACTTCGCACCTATTCAGGATCCCACCTCTTTCAATAAAGCTTTCCTCTTAATCCGCAATATCTTGATTGCAATATTGGTTCTTACTTGTTCTCGATTTCAGGTAGGAATTAAGACCCTCATTGGTCGGTGATCGTGTTCACGCAGGATCGGTAACCTCCAGGAGATTGGCCTAGCGATTGCATTGGCGCTCGTGCTCGCACGTGTAGTCGGATCGTCAAGCCCGAACTCCATCAAATCGATTATCGCCATCTCATCGAAAGATCGGACACCTTTGCCCTATCAGACAAGCATTGGAGCATGGCCATGCATGGAGATGGCAGCAAGCATGTGATGATCCAAGAGAAGGCCACAGATGAAGATTTCAGAACTTTGAGGCCACCATAATGAAGAAAGAAGGCTTGGACGAAATATTCAAGATCAATACTTTACGAATTCGTCCATAGCTTAATATGGTGCTGCGACACCTTTTATTTTGGGCCAGGCCCATGTAATTTTCGCAGGATTTTAATTAGCCACTTTTTAGAGTCCGTATTTGAGGGAAAAGGACTTTTAGGGTTGGATTCGCCACCACTTCCATGGCTGGCGAAACCCCACCTTTTCGCCCTAAATAGCCGAACCTTTAGACTCGGATTTTGTTTAGACATTAAGTTAGCCATAGTCGCAACCTTCCAAGGCTCGGCGTCGCAGAGGCCTCTTGTACTTCACCTATTCAGGATCCCACTTCTTTCAATAAAGCTTTCCTCTTAATCCGCAATATCTTGATTGCAATATTGGTTCTTACTTGTTCTCGATTTCAGGTAGGAATTAAGACCCTCGCTGGTCAGGCTGATCGTGTTCACGCAGGATCGGTAACCTCCAGGAGATTGGCCTAGCGATTGCATTGGCGCTCGTGCTCGCGCGTGTAGTCGGATCGTCAAGCCCGAACTCCACCAAATCGATTATCGCCATCTCATCGAAAGATCGGACACCTTTGCCCTATCAAGTGGTATCAGATTTCAGGTTGCTCGGTGAGATTTTACTGTTTTCGTAGATTAGATCTGTTTTTACCTATAACCCACGAAAAAGCCAAAAACACAGTTAGAGTTTAGATCCATCCCATAACCAATCTACGCCTCGCATTATCTTTTCAGTTTTTGCATTGTTGAATTTGTGTCTACATCGTCGCGTCGAGTTGCTGGTCTTAGTGTCTCGTCCCTTAGAGTTTCGAGTTCTGATCATACTAGTCACCGCCACACTCGCCGATCACCGCCACCATATTCCGCCACCATATTCCGCCGCCATATACCCAGCCACCATAAAACCCTAATACTCCGCACCGCCTTCCTACCTGCGACCACGATCCGATCGTTTTTACGCTTGGTAGTGCAGTCCGAGTCGATTCTTGTTTCCTCGTTTTTCTTTTGACTTTCCTTCTTTGTTATTTCCGTGTTCAGCTAAAATCCGTGTCGAGCTAAGAGTCGTAAGTCCGAAGGAGAGCAAAAAAAAAATGAGTCTGACGCCTCAAAAAATTTTCGGCTATCTTGGTTTTCGGCTTTGGGGATCACTTTTCTCCATCGGTAGTTATAGCGATATTTTTGGCACCCTGCGCTTCCGAGCAAAATAAAAATTTCAAAAAAAATTTTGGGGCTAACCTCTTTTAGACCCCGTAGATCGATTCTAGACACTCGCCATCCTAGTAATTTTTCGCATCTCGGATCGCTTTTCGGTGCTATATCATCATACGATGCTTGTTGTGTCGCGTCGTGACATCGTTGGTGATCTAGGCTCGTCTCTAGTACGGTCTAGCCTAGGACCAAGATCTGTCGTTGAGCATTCTTTCAACTTTTGCATTGCTGTTTTGATAATTGACCCTTTGCTAAGCCTTCCCGAGCTCCACGGATACTCTCCACGTGCGGTGTTTCGACTCACGGTAATCGCTTGGTTCAATCTGGACCCATGATCCTCGTGGTTGCACATCGCCTTTTCTGCTGTTTGGTAAGAACTTGTAAGAGCTTCAGATATTGCTTGACGGATTACGCGTGACTTCCACCATATTCTGTAGTATATACATGCTTTTTAAGGACTAACCATGACGGATACTTGGAACCCCGCCACCATGACGAGCGAAGAACTACATGCCCACTTCTCGCGCTCTGGTCGGTCAGCGAAGACGTGGACACGCGCCTAGGGGAGTTTGACACCAAGCTCACCAACGCCGTGGACAAGATCGATGGACTCGAGAAATCCTTCAACGCCAAGCTTGACGTTCGGTTCAAGGATCTTCTGAACCGATTGCCCGCACCCGCACCGGCACCCACACATGGTGCACGACGCATTCCGATCACGGCTCGGACTGGCAATTGCCGCCGCCGCACCGGCGGCTCTTCTGCGATCGACGTTCCTCAAACTTCCGGCGGCATTGCTGCGACATTGGGGACGACGGCGGGTACTACTACGACCCGGCGACGGCGATCTGTTTGACGAGGAGGTTGAACAACCTCCACAGTACTGCTGGTCGCCCGACATTACTACCGCAACGCGCCACCGATGCGTAATGATGATGATCATGTTGCAAAGCTTAAATTAAATATTCCATCTTTTGAGGGTAAATATAATCTGATGCATATCTTACATGGGAGATGGAAGTAGAACAACGTTTTGCATGCTTAAAATATCCCGAGAATATGCGTGTTAGTCTTTGCTACATGTGAATTTACTAAATTTGCTTCCCTTTGGTGGTCCAGTATTGTCGTTTAAATCCTACTACTATTCCTAGTACTTGGACTGCTTTAAAACTGCTATGCGTGTTCGTTTTGTACCTCCCACTTATCAACGTGATTTACTAAAGAATCGACACGTTTAGAGCAAGGGAAAAATTGTAGAAGAGTATTATCGGAATTGCAAGCGGGATGGTTCGGTGTGGTCTTGTTGAATCTACTGAACAAATGCTTGCACGTTTCTTTGGTGGATTAAACAAGGACATTCAGCACATATTAGATTATAAGAAATATAATTCCATCACTCGTTTGTTTCATATTGCTTGCAAAGTTGAACGTGAAGTGCAGGATCGCCAAACACCATGGAGGAGGACTAATAATTCTGCAGGTCGCACATCCACTTGGACATCCCGACAATCAGCGCCTCCTTCTCGTGATTCGCCACCAGCTACTACCACATCCAAGGCCACCACAACATTTCCAGCTGCTCCTCCACCATCATCCAATGCTCCTGCCCGTAGTGCATCTTCTATGGCTTTCACGGGTAAGACAAAGGATATACAATGCCGCAACTGCTGGAGTTTTGGTCATATTTTGAGAGAGTGCACAACACAACGTGTGATGATGGTGCGGGAGGATGGTCAATTCGATTCAGCGAGTGACTTTGATGAAGATACATTAGCCCTTATTTCTGCTCGAGATGGAGACAATTCTGATACTGATGAAGAGATAGAGGTAATGGGAGCTGAAGCTGCTGATCAATACAAGAGTTTGATTACACAACGTGTGTTGAGTGTGCAATTGAGCAAATCTGAACAAGATCAACGCCACAACCTGTTCCAAACACGTGGTGTTGTCAAGGAAAGAGCTATACGGATCATCATTGATGGAGGGAGTTGTAATAATCTGGCCAGTGTTGACATGGTAGAGAAGCTTGCGCTTCCAACAAGACAACGCCCACATTCATACTACATCCAATGGTTTGAGAGTTCTCGCAAGATCAAGGTAACAAGAACGGTACGCGTGCATTTTACTATTGGTACATATTCTGATTTTGTTGATTGTGATGTTGTACCTATGCAAGCTTGTTCTTTGTTACTTGGTAGACCATGGAAATTTGATAGAGAATCTGTTCATAATGGCAAAACTAACCACTATTCTCTTATGCATGATGGAAAGAAAATTGGTCTAAAACCTATGACTCCCGAACAGATTTTAAAAGATGATCTTGCTAGAGCTAGTAGAGCTAAAGCGAGGAGAAAAATAAAAGTGAGAATCAGATTGTTCTTGATTTTATACCACCAAAGAACACTAAATCTGATTCTACACATGCTCTGAAATTCGTTTGAAGAGTCCATGTATGCTTGCAAATAAAATTGATATTCTTGAACTAGATGTAAACAATACTCAATGTTATGCAATTATGCAAAGAGGTTTTGTTTTCATTTGAGGATATGCCTCCTTCTTTGCCACCATTGCTAACCTTTTGCGAGAATATGAGGACGTATTTCCGGCTGAGTTGCCACGGGACTACCTCCTATTAGAGGAATTGAGCATCAAATTGATCTAATTCCTGGTGCCACGTTGAACCCATAGCCATATAGAACCAATCCGGAGGAGACAAAGGAGATACAACGCCAAATTCGGGAACTACTCGGCGAGATCATATTCGTGAGTCCCTTAGCCCTTGTGTTGTTCCTATTATTTTGGTACCTAAGAAAGATGGTTCTTGGCATGTGTCTTGATTGTAGAGCTATCAATAATATTACTATTCGATATCGTCATCCTATTCCACGTTTAGATGACATGCTTGATGAATTGAGTGGCTCTACCATGTTTTCTAAAGTTGATTTGCGTAGTGGTTACCACCAGTTCGTATGAAATTAGGAGATGAATGGAAAACAGCATTTAAAACTAAGTTCGGTTTATATGAGTGGTTAGTAATGCCGTTTGGTTTAACTAATGCACCTAGCACTTTCATGAGATTAATGAGCGAAGTTTCGTGCTTTCATTGGACGTTTTGTGGTAGTCTACTTTGATGATATTCGATTTATAGCAAATCTTTAGAGGAACATTTGAACCATTTACGTCTTGTTTTCAATGCTTTACGTGATGCACGTTTGTTTGGTAACCTTGAGAAGTGCACCTTTTACCAATCGAGTTCGTTTCTTGGCTATGTTGTTACATCACGGGGTATTGAAGTGGATCCACCAAGATTGAAGCTATTGAGAATTGGCCGACCAAGACGGTCACACAAGTGAGGAGTTTTCTTGGCCTCATTGGTTTTATAGGCGCTTTGTCAAAGACTTTGGATCAATTGCTACTGCGCTGAATGAGCTTACCAAGAAGGATGTGCCCTTTGTTTGGGGCGATGCACAACAACAGGCCTTCGTCATATTGAAAGATAAGCTAACACATGCTCCCTTACTCCAACTTCCTGATTTTACTAAGACTTTTGAGCTTGAATGTGATGCTAGTGGAATTGGTTTGGGAGGGTGTTATTACAAGAGGAAAACACATTGCATATTTTAGTGAGAAATTGAGTGGGGCTAGTCGAACTATTCTACTTATGATAAAGAATTATATGCGTTGGTTGGACATTAGAAACTTGGCAACATTATCTATGGCCTAAGGAATTTGTTATTCATTCGATCATGAATCTTTGAAGCATATTCGTAGTCAAGCTAAGTTGAATCGTCATGCAAAGTGGGTTGAATTTATTGAGTCTTTTCCTTATGTTATCAAACACAAAAGGGTAAAGATAATATTATTGCTGATGCTTTGTCACGCCGTTATGCTTTGTTATCTCAACTTGACTTCAAAATATTTGGATTGGAAACTATTAAAGAACAATATGTGCATGATCTGAATTTAAAGATGTGTTGCAGAATTGTAGAGATGGTAGAACTTGGAACAAGTTCGTCTTCAATGATGGATTTGTGTTCGTGCTAACAAACTATGCATTCGGATAGCTCTGTTCGTCTTTTGTTATTACAGAGGCGCATGGAGGAGGATTGATGGGACACTTTGGTGTCAAGAAGGCGGAGGATGTTCTTCTTTGCACACTTCTTTTGGCCACGTATGCGTCGAGATGTTGAGAGATTTGTGGCACGCTGCACTACTTGTCAAAAGCTAAGTCTCGCCTTAATCCACATGGTTTATATATGCCTCTTCCTGTTCCTAGTGTTCCTTGGGAGGATATTTCTATGGACTTTGTTTTGGGATTGCCACGAACACGAAGGGAGGGATAGTATTTTTTTGTTGTGGATCGGTTCTCTAAGATGGCACACTTTATTCCTTGTCATAAAAGCGGATGATGCTTGCACATATTGCTGATTTGTTCTTTCGTGAAATTGTTCGTTTGCATGGTGTGCCAAATACTATTGTGTCATCGTGATACTAAATTTCTTAGCCACTTTTGGAGATGTTTATGGGCTAAGTTGGGGACTAAATTGCTCTTTAGTACTACATGTCATCCCCTAATGATGGTCAAACTGAAGTAGTAAATAGAACTTTGTCTACTATGTTACGGGCTGTTTTAAAGAAGAACTTAAAATTGTGGGAAGAGTGTTTACCTCATATAGAATTTGCTTATAATCGTTCATTGCATTCTACCACAAAGATGTGCCCATTTGAGATTGTGTATGGTTTTGTTCCTCGTGCACCTATTGATTTATTGCCTTTACCTTCTTGATTGCAACATAATTTGGATGCTACACAACGCCTTTGAAATGATATTAAACTTGCATAAGACTACTAAAGATAACATTGAACACATGAATGCTAAGTATAAACTTCTTTGGGGATAAAGGGAGAAAGCATGTTGTGTTTGATGTTGGCGATCTTGTTTGGTTACATTTGCGTAAAGATCGTTTTCTGATTTACGCAAGTCTAAGTTAATGCCACGTCTTCTGGTCCCTTTAAGGTGTTAGAGAGAATCAATGATAATGCATATAAACTTGAGTTGCCTGCAGACTTTGGTACGGTTAGTCCTACATTTAACATTGCAGATTTGAAGCCTTACTTTGGTGAGGAAGATGAGATTGCGTCGAGGACGACTTCAATTCAAGAAGGGGAGCATGATGTGGACATCCCTACTATTGATACAACCGTTGTACCTACAGCAACACACATACAAGGACCCATCACAAGATCTCGTGCCAAACAACTTAACTATCAGGTACTTTCGTTTCTTGGAACTATTCCTTACATACATGAGAATATGATGTTGCCTAAGTCAGATACATTTCTTACACTTAGGAATGATGGACCAAGCATGGATGAGAGGGACAAGCATTGGAGCATGGCCATGCATGGAGATGGCAGCAAGCATGTGATGATCCAAGAGAAGGCCACGGATGAAGATTTCAGAACTTTGAGGCCACCATAATGAAGAAAGAAGGCTTGGACGAAATATTCAAGATCAATACTTTACGAATTCGTCCATAGCATAATATGGTGCTGCGACACCTTTATTTTGGGCCAGCCCATGTAATTTTCATGAGTTTTAATTAGCCACTTTTTAGAGTCCGTATTTGAGGGGAAAAGGACTTTTAGGGTTGGATTCGGCCACCACTTCCATGGCTGGCGAAACCCCACCTTTCGCCTTAACATCGCCCCATAGCCGTCAACCTTTAGACTCGGATTTTGTTTAGACATTAAGTTAGCCATAGTCGCAACCGCCAAGGCTCGGCGTCAGAGGCCTCTTGTACTGCACCTATTCGGGATCCCACCTCTTTCAATAAAGCTTTCCTCTTAATCCGCAATATCTTGATTGCAATATTGGTTCTTACTTGTTCTCGATTTGGTAGGAATTAAGACCCTCGGTGGTCGGTGATCGTGTTCACGCAGGATCGGTAACCTCCAGGAGATTGGCCTAGCGATTGCATTGGCGCTCGTGCTCGCACGTGTAGTCGGATCGTCAAGCCCGAACTCCACCAAATCGATTATCGCCATCTCATCGAAAGATCGGACACCTTTGCCCTATCAGCCTCCTTCTTTGCCACCCGCTATTGCTAACCTTTTGCAGGAATATGAGGACGTATTTCCCGCTGAGCTGCCACCAGGACTACCTCCTATTAGAGGAATTGAGCACCAAATTGATCTAATTCCTGGTGCTACGTTGCCCAACCGCGCGCCATATAGAACCTATCCAGAGGAGACAAAGGAGATACAACGCCAAATACAGGAACTACTCGACCGAGATCATATTCATGAGTCCCTTAGCCCCTGTGTTGTTCCTATTATTTTGGTACCTAAGAAAGATGGTTCTTCGCGCATGTGTACTGATTATAGAGCTATCAATAATATTACTATTCGATATCGTCATCCTATTCCATGTTTAGATGACATGCTTGATGAATTGAGTGGCTCTACCATGTTTTCTAAAGTTGATTTGCGTAGTGGTTACCACCAGATTCGTATGAAATTAGGAGATGAATGGAAAACAACATTTAAAACTAAGTTCGGTTTGTATGAGTGGTTAGTGATGCCGTTTTGTTTAACTAATGCACCCAGCACTTTCATGACATAAATGAACGAAGTTTTACGTGCTTTCATTGGACGTTTTGTGATAGTCTACTTTGATGATATTCTGATTTATAGCAAATCTTTAGAGGATCATTTGGACCATTTACGTGCTGTTTTCAATGCTTTACGTGATGCACGTTTGTTTCGTAACCTTGAGAAGTGCACCTTTTGCACCAATCGAGTTGTGTTTCTTGGCTATGTTGTTGTATCACAGGGTATTGAAGTGGATCCAGCCAAGATTGAAGCTATTGAGAATTGGCCACAGCCCAAGACGGTCACACAAGTGAGGAGTTTTCTTGGCCTCGCTGGTTTTTATAGACGCTTTGTCAAAGACTTTGGATCAATTGCCGGGCCGCTGAATGAGCTAACCTAGAAGGATGTGCCCTTTGTTTGGGGCAATGCACAACAACAGGCTTTCGTCATATTGAAAGATAAGCTAACACATGCTCCCTTACTCCAACTTCCTGATTTTACTAAGACTTTTGAGCTTGAATGTGATGCTAGTGGAATTGGTTTGGGAGGGGTGTTATTACAAGAGGAAAACACATTGCATATTTTAGTGAGAAATTGAGTGGGGCTAGTCTGAACTATTCTACTTATGATAAAGAATTATATGCGTTAGTTCGGACATTAGAAACTTGGCAACATTATCTATGGCCTAAAGAATTTGTTATACATTCTGATCATGAATCGTTGAAGCATATTCGTAGTCAAGCTAAGTTGAATCGTCGTCATGCAAAGTGGGTTGAATTTATTGAGTCTTTTCCTTATGTTATCAAACACAAAAGGGTAAAGATAATATTATTGCTGATGCTTTGTCGCTACTTATGCTTTGTTATCTCAACTTGACTTCAAAATATTTGGATTGGAAACTATTAAGGAACAATATGTGCATGATGCTGAATTTAAAGATGTGTTGCAGAATTGTAGAGATGGTAGAACATGGAACAAGTTCGTCTTCAATGATGGATTTGTGTTCGTGCTAACAAACTATGCATTCGGATAGTTACATTAGTCTTCCATTGTTACAGGAGGCGCATGGAGGAGGATTGATGGGACACTTTGGTGTCAAGAAACAGAGGATGTTCTTCTTGCACACTTCTTTTGGCCACGTGTCGTCGAGATGTTGAGAGATTTGTGGCACTTGCGTACTACTTGTCAAAAAGCTAAGTCGCCTTAATCCACATGGTTTATATATGCCTCTTCCTGTTCCTAGTGTTCCTTGGGAGGATATTTCTATGGACTTTGTTTTGGGATTGCCACGAACACGAAGGGAGGATAGTATTTTTGTTGTTGTGGATCGGTTTTCTAAGATGGCACACTTTATTCCTTGTCATAAAACGGATGATGCTACGCATATTGCTGATTTGTTCTTTCCTGAAATTGTTCGTTTGCATGGTGTGCCAAATACTATTGTCTCTGATCGTGATACTAAATTTCTTAGCCACTTTTGGAGATGTTTATGGGCTAAGTTGGGGACTAAATTGCTCTTTAGTACTACATGTCATCCCCAAACTGATGGTCAAACTGAAGTAGTAAATAGAACTTTGTCTACTATGTTGCGGGTTGTTTTAAAGAAGAACTTAAAATTGTGGGAAGAGTGTTTACCTCATATAGAATTTGCTTATAATCGTTCGCTGCATTCTACCACAAAGATGTGCCCATTTGAGATTGTGTATGGTTTTGTTCCTCGTGCACCTATTGATTTATTGCCTTTACCTTCTTCGGTGCAAAATAATTTGGATGCTACACAACGTGCTGAAATGATATTAAACTTGCATAAGACTACTAAAGATAACATTGAACACATGAATGCTAAGTATAAACTTGTTGGGGATAAAGGGAGAAAACATGTTGTGTTTGATGTTGGAGATCTTGTTTGGTTACATTTGCGTAAATATCGTTTTCCTGATTTACGCAAGTCTAAGTTAATGCCGCGTGCTGCTGGTCCCTTTAAGGTGTTAGAGATGATAATGCATATAAACTTGAGTTACCTGCAGACTTTGGTACGGTTAGTCCTACGTTTAACGTTGCAGATTTGAAGCCTTACTTTGGTGAGGAAGATGAGATTAAGTCGAGGAGGACTTCAATTCAAGAAGGGGAGCATGATGTGGACATCCCTTCTATTGATACAACCGTTGTACTTACAGCAACACACATACAAGGACCCATCACAAGATCTCGTGCCAAACAACTTAACTATCCGGTACTTTCGTTTCTTGGAACTATTCCTCACATACATGAGAATATGATGCTGCCTAAATCAGATGTATTTCTTACTCTTAGGAGTGATGGACCAAGCATGGATGAGAGGGACAAGCATGGGAGCATGGCCATGCATGGAGATGGCAGCAAGCATGTGATGATCCAAGAGAAGGCCACGGATGAAGATTTCAGAACTTTGAGGCCACCATAATGAAGAAAGAAGGCTTGGATGAAATATTCAAGATCAATACTTCACGAATTCTTCCATATCTTAAAATGGTGCTACGACACCTTTATTTTGGGCCAGGCCTATGTAATTTTCGCAGGATTTTAATTAGCCACTTTTTAGAGTCCATATTTGAGGGGAAAAGGACTTCTAGGGTTGGATTCGGCACCACTTCCATGGCTGGCCGAAACCCCACCTTTTCCTCCTTAAATACTCCCCATAGGCGTCACCATAGACTCGGATTTTGTTTAGACATTAAGTTAGCCATCGTAGCAACTTCGCCAAGGCTCGAGCGTCGCAGAGGCCTCTTGTACTTCGCACCTATACAGGATCCCACCTTTTCAATAACGCTTTCCTCTTAATCCGCAATATCTTGATTGCAATATTGGTTCTTACTTGTTCTCGATTTCAGGTAGGAATTAAGACCCTCGCTGGTCAGGCTGATCGTGTTCCCGCAGGATCGGTAACCTCCAGGAGATTGTCCTAGCGATTGCATTGGCGCTCGTGCTCGCACGTGTAGTCGGATCGTCAAGCCCGAACTCCACCAAATCGATTATCGCCATCTCATCGAAAGATCAGACACCTTTGCCCTATCAAGAGGTCACTACAAGAGGGATTATCCAAACCGCAAGGTGATGTTTGTTAATGATCAAGGAGAGTGTGAGAGTGGAGATGATGATCCTGATGATGGTGGCGCTGATTATGAGGAGGAAGGTATGGATGTGATGCCGCCCAACACATGGCGTTCACCATTGGTCTACATCATGATATGCCAAACATCCCAATCAAGGTGAACTCCTTCCATCTTTTGCCTTCCCTTGGTCATTACTTGAATGGGATCCTACTTGAGCCAACTATAAATTGTATGACTAGGTCCATGACCGTGATGCCAAGCGGATGCGATAAGGATGAACCAGGAGCCAAGACCCCCAAGCATGAGGCCTGGAAGAGAAGACGCAAGAAGTTGCTGAAGCCAGACCGGAGTCTCCGGCCATCACATCGGAGTCTCCAGACCACACCGGAGTTTCCGGACCGTCCTCCGGTCAGGCCCCAGGAACCAAGCCCGGGACATTCTGAAGGCCCCTCCGGAGACGACACCGGAGATTGACCGGAGTCTCCGGTCCAGTCCGGAGTCTCCGGACCTCTACACCAGAATCTCCGGAACGAGTGTATCGGGCCTGCGCGCCTTAGGTCGGGCCTGGACCATGTAACGCCCAGAACTCCCTATTTATGTCTGTTTTGCCCCTAGTGCGTGGCTGGCCTATATATATGCCCCCACCCCCATATGTAAACCCTAGGATGGAATAGATGATGAGTTGAGACTCATGGCTTAGGCCAAACCCTGGATGGGAACCCCCTCTCATTAGATTATCTATGAGTTGTATCAAGGCCTTCTTAATTGAAGTCGTCAAGGCGCTCTTCTAGTTCTTGATCTCTCCCATGTATGGATTCTAGTAGTGCTAGGTATCCCCCCTTTGGGATTCTACTTGGTTGCTACTCTCTCCCTACGTGTGATTCTATCAAGAGCTTGCCAATCTCTCGCAAGGTATTCTACCTTTGGTCTCTCCCTTTGTGATTCTATTGGGTTGGTGGTTCGGGCCAACGAGAGCAAACCGATTTGGGTGTGGTGTGCGTTTGTATCTTCGATTTCCCTCTCCTGTTCATCGTGTTCTTCGCTCTCCTCCCCCAAATCCCCTCGAATCTATGGAGATCGGGCCACAAAAGTGGTTGTAAGCCACATCATATGGTATCAGAGCCTTTAGCTGCCATGGATTCGAGTTTGTGTTGAGTTTCTAGCCATCAATTTTCTTTTTCTTTCCTAATTTCGAAAATTTCCACCAAAAATGGCCATATTCGAGATTAGAATCGATCTGGATTTTGAGAGCATTTTGATAGGTTTTGATCTAGAGATCTGCTGCTATACTCGTTGATCTACCTTCCTTTGCCTTCCCTTAGCCCAATTCTTTGATTTCCCCATCAATTTTGAGGTTTTGGTTTGAGTTTTTCCGCCCAAAACGCGTCCCGTTCGAGTTCTGGACATCCTGGAATCTTCCGGACCGGAGTCTCCAGCCTAGACCGGAGTCTCAGGACTTTTTGAGCTCCAGAACGGAGTCTCCGCCCTCCCTGCAAACAGAAAATCTGCAACACTGTTTTGAGCATAACTTTTGCATTCGAACTCGGATTTTGGTGTTCTTTAGCTCGTTTCAAAGAGGAGAAGGATCCCTACACCATCATCCACGTGTTCATGCTATCTACACCAAAAAAAACTGTGAGCAAGGGTGAAGATCTTCGATGAAAGGTATATCATTTCCGCGATCTCCCCTACTTGTTTTCCTTTGAGAGCCACACCATCTTTGCGATAAAACAAGCATCTATTGAGACTAGTTTCTCCTTTGATTGCTTGGGCTTTGCACATTTGATACCTTGTAGAATTCCGAGCAAAATTTGTGAGCGCTATATCATATAGTTATCTTGTATAGTTGTTGGCATAAGGAAAAGCAAGTGAAAAAGAGAAAAAAAAGAGAAAAATACAAAATACAAAAAAAGAAGAAAGAAAGAATATGGAATAGGAAGCGCAAGCTCGATGACAAACTTGTAGGTGGTACTTATTGTGCAAATCTTGTAGCCCTCCAATTTTTGTGCAATCGAACTAGCATCTCTCCTTGTACTTGTGCGACATGAGCATATAGTCTTCGCTAGGCCTTCATTTGGTTCTTAGCTCGCTTTTTCCATCGCACAAGTCCCATTTATCCCACTGTGTGTGTTTCCTTGATCTTAATTTCTATCTTGTGGATCAACTTGTTTGCTTTGTGACCACCGTGGTTCTTTACTTGCCTTTACAAATCTTGGTTTCCGGTTGTTCCAATTTGCTTGCCACTTACCATACCTAAGCTCCTCATAAGTCGTGTGCGTTTTGGTGTTTCTTGTGTTCGTTGATACAACGCCACTTATCCTTTGTATTTGGTTTGCTCTTGGTCCATACCATTGATCCAATACTATCTACAAGGTGAGCCAAGGCGTAGCATCCTTGAATCCAACTTCCACTATATCACACTTGGTCTTGTGAGCAACATGTATAGGGACTCCGGGACCGATGAAGATAAATCCATGATGAGCCACGACAACGACGACTCCACAAGCATCGGTGACATGATGGAGCACTACACTGACATTGGCTCCGCATGCTTGGAGGACTTCGAGTACTACACCAACGACGACTCCCCAAGCATGGAGCACATGGAGCACCACGAGGACATCGACTTCTCAAGCATGGAGGACATCGAACACTTCATCGACTATGATGGCGACTCCCTCTTGAGATATAATGACTCCGTCCACCACATGGAGACCGAGAACTTCCACGCCATGCAAGCGAAGGCACATATCCAAGAGGCCAACAAGGACAAGCTCTTCAAGTTGCATCCTTCAAAAGGAACTACATACCATGAGGGTTGTCCATCAAGATACCCATCAAGTTCAAGAAGGCATGACAACTCAACAAGTACCAATACACATGAGCCAAGACAAGTGCGTCGCCAACAACATGAGATCAAGAGCATCCATGCTATATGCTCTACAAGCTCAAGACGGCGTACAAGTCCTCTCCGCCACGAGAACAAGAAAGAAAGATGCCGTTCGCGCCACCAAGCTACATCGACAATACAAGTTCGACACGAGGTGCCCAACTACAAGAACATCTACGACACCACTTCTCCTCTAAGGACGATTACTACACAAGTTCCAAGACCCTCAAGAGAGAAGACCTCATATGACGTTGGCGCTACCTCACGAACAAAGAAGGAAAACAAGCAAACAAGACATCACTCTCGCCATGAAGCTTCCAAAGGCAAGAACTTCCACGACAAACCTTCTTCAAGGAAGCCCCCTACACAAGCTATAAGATCGTCAACAACTGAGAAGGACGCTATGGCTCTCTACTTTGCGAAGTTGGATGAACCAATGATGTGGACATCCTTCTATTGATACAACCGTTGTACCTACAGCTACACACATACAAGGACCCATCACAAGATCTCGTGCCAAAAAACTTAACTATCAGGTACTTTCGTTTCTTGGAACTATTCCTCACATACATGAGAATATGATGCTGCCTAAGTCAGATGTATTTCTTACTCTTAGGAATGATGGACCAAGCATGGATGAGAGGGACAAGCATTGGAGCATGGCCATGCATGGAGATGGAAGCAAGCATGTGATGATCCAAGAGAAGGCCACGGATGAAGATTTCAGAACTTTGAGGCCACCATAATGAAGAAAGAAGGCTTGGACGAAATATTCAAGATCAATACTTCACGAATTCGTCCATAGCTTAAAATGGTGCTGCGACACCTTTATTTTGGGCCAGGCCCATGTAATTTTCGCAGGATTTTAATTAGCCACTTTTTAGAGTCCGTATTTGAGGGGAAAAGGACTTCTAGGGTTGGATTCGGCCACCACTTCCATGGATGGCCGAAACCCCACCTTTTACTCCTTAAATACTCCCCATAGACGTCACCCTAGACTGGGATTTTGTTTAGACATCAAGTTAGCCATCATAGCAACTTCCCCAAGGCTCGAGCGTCGCAAAGGCCTCTTGTACTTCGCACCTATACAGGATCCCACCTTTTCAATAAAGCTTTCCTCTTAATCCGCAATATCTTGATTGCAATATTGGTTCTTACTTGTTCTCGATTTCAGGTAGGAATTAAGACCCTCGCTGGTCAGGCTTATCGTGTTCCCGCAGGATCGGTAACCTCCAGGAGATTGGCCTAGCGATTGCATTGGCGCTCGTGCTCGCACGTGTAGTCGGATCGTCAAGCCCGAACTCCACCAAATCGATTATCGCCATCTCATCGAAAGATCGGACACCTTTGCCCTATCAAGTGGTATCAGATTTCAGATTGCTCGGTGAGATTTTCTTTGTTTCAGAGATTAGATCTGTTTTTAACTATAACCCACGAAAAAGCCAAAAACACAGTTAGAGTTAAGATCCATCCCATAACCAATCTACGCCTCGCATTATCTTTTCAGTTTTTGCATTGTTGAATTTGTGTCTACATCGTTGTGTCGAGTTGCTGGTCTTAGTGTCTCGTCCCTTAGAGTTTCGAGTTATGATCATAGTAGTCACCGCCACACTCGTCGATCACCGCCACCATATTTCGCCACCATATTCCGCCGCCATACAGCCAGCCACCATAAACCCTAGAACTCCGCCACCGCCTTCCTACCACGACACGGATCGGATCACCTTTTCTGCCACGGCACGTGTCCGAGTTGAGTTATAGTTTCCTAGTTATTTCTTTTTACTTTCCTTCTTTGTTGTTTCCGTGTTAAGCTAAAGTCCGTGTCGAGCTCAGAGTTCGGTCGTAAGTCCAGAAGGACAGCAAAAAAAAAAGTCTAGAACCGCCTCCAAATTTTTTTCTGGCTATACTAGTTTTTGGCTCTGGGGATCACTTTTCTCCATCAGCCGTTATAGCGATATTTTTTTGGAGGCTGCGCGCTTTCCGGAGCAAAATAAAAAATTTCGAATTTTTTTTTGGGGCTAACCTATTTTTAGACACCGTAGATCAGTTCTAGACACTCGCCATCATAGTGATTTTCCACCTCTCGGTTCGCTTTTCAGGGTGCCATATCATCATACATGGCTTGTTGTGTCGCATCGTGACATCGTTGGTGATCTAGGCTCGCGTCTCTAGTACGGTCTAGCCTAGGACCAACATAGTACCGTCATTGAGCATTCTTTCAACTTTTGCATTGTTGTTTTGATAATTGCTAACCCCTTTGCTAAGCCTTCCCAGAGCTCCACAAATATCCTCCACGTGCGGTGTCTCGACTCCCGGTAATCGCTCGGTTCAATCTCTGGACCCACTGATCCTCGCGGTTCCACATCGCCTTTTACTGCTGTTTGGTAAGAACTTGTAAGAGCTTTGTATATTGCTTGACGGATTACGCGTGCCTTCCACCATATTTCCGTAGTATATACCTTTGCTTTTTAAAGGACTAACCATGACAGATACTTCGCGGAACCCTGCCACAATGACGAACGAAGAACTCCATGCCCACTTCTCTGAGCTCTTGGTCAGTCGCGCTGAAGACGTGGATACACGCCTAGGGGAGTTTGACACGAAGCTCACCAACGCCATGGACAAGATCGATGGACTCGAGAAATCCTTCAATGCCAAGTGTTATGGGGTAACCCCTTAGGGTGGTCCGATCTTTCACGAATCTCCGCGGGATTCGAGGGTAAAGTGGTGGAAGGGGGAAAGGGGATGAAATCCACGAACACACGCACACGAAGAACCCGACGAACTCACGCACACAAAACACGATACACGCCGGTTACTCACGCTGGTGGCAACCGGTCCAACATAATCTCTAGGATCGGTGTTGGGCGAAGCTCTCTCTCCACGCCAACAACGGGGGACGAGGTGCTTGGTGAGATCTTGACGACTTGGGGGCGAGAAACCGAGAACCCAAGGCCTTGTACAACTTGAACGCACTAGGCAAGATCCAAGAGGAGGGTGGATAATAGGGTGCTCCTTGGTAGGAGCATGAGACCAATAGATGTAAGTTCCTCAAAGGGTTTCCTTAATCTATGTTATGGGGTAACCCCTTAGGGTGGCCCGATCTTTCACGAATCTCCGCGGGAATCGAGGGTAAAGCGGTGGAAGGGGAAAAGGGGATGGAATCCACGAACACACGCCATGAAGAACGCGACGAACTCACGCACACAAAACACGATACACGCCGGTAACTCACGCCGGTGGCAACCGGTCCAACATAATCTCTAGGATCGGTGTTGGGCGAAGCTCTCTCTCCACGCCAACAACGGGGCACGAGGTGCTTGGTGAGATCTTGACGACTTGGGGGCGAGAAACCAAGAACCCAAGGCCTTGTACAACTTGAACACACTAGGCAAGATCCAAGAGGGGGGTGGATAATCCGGTGCTCCTTGGTAGGAGCATGAGACCAATAGATGTAAGTTCCTCAAAGGGGTTTCCTTAATCTATTATTATCCAAGTCTAGGGTTTACAATGGAGGGTGGGGGCTATATATAGGCCAACCACAAAAACAGGGGTATTTTGGGAACAAATAGCGAAATATAGAGAGGGTTACAAGGCGCTGGGCCTACTTAACACGATCAGGTTCTGTGTCGTCCGATAGTACCGGTCCAGCTGGTCCGGTAGTACCGGTCAGCCGGTAGTACCGTTTCCTGGCCCGGTAGTACCGCTTGTCGACCTGGGATTTCCGCAGGAGTCTTCTATTGGTGGCGGTAGCAGGGGTGATAGTACCATCGTCCGGTAGTACCGGGTCCTGGGCCGGTAGTACCGCCAGTGACAGAGAGTATTTGGCTCCTGTTGGTGTCGTCTGTTGGTGGCGGTATAAGAGGGCTGAGTGCCTTGCGGTAGTACCGATGCCAGTCCGGTCATAATCCGGCGTGAAGAGCATTTGGTCTCTTTCGCAGGTGCTCCTCCGTTCTGTGGGTCCATCTCTTCGTACCTGATGATGCACAAGGTATGCGTATGAAGTAGTAGGCCATCCAAGGGTGTATCGAAGTCACTCAAGGAGAGGAGAGAGTTCACCTTAGCTTGAAGGAGTTTTGCTCGGGCGCGAGTCATGGGTCCACTTGGGGAGCTTGTAGGAGTAGATGTAGTAGCGGTCGTAGGACGGGCTGCATCAGCTCCCCCCCCACTTGGGAAAGAGTCGTCCTCGACTCTTCAACCTTCTGAACATCATCTTCTCCATGGTAGGGTGAGAGGTCCTTGACATTGAATGTCGAGCTCACAAGATACTTTGATGTTGGGATATCAATGATTTAGGCGTTGTTGTTGATCCTCTTTAGCAGTTTGAATGGTCCATCACCTCTTGGCTTGAGTTTAGAGTCGCGTTCCGTGGGAAAGAGGTCTTTACTTAAGTGTATCCACACAAGGTCGCCTTCTTCGAAGATCAGCTCTTTCTTGTTCTTGTTTAGTCTTGATGCTTGGCGAAGGACTTGTTGCTCGATCGTAGCTCTTGTGTCTTCATGGAGTTTCTTCATTGTGTGGGCGCGCTTGAGAACGTCCATATTGGCACGTTCATGAAGTGGTAGTGGAAGGATATCGAGCGCGGTGAGAGGCTCGAAGCCGTAGACGATCATGAACGGGCTCCTCATGGTGGTGGAGTGCTTGGCACAGGAAAGTAAACACCCCGAGAGTGGATACATGGATACATTCTTTTTTCTTTAAGGTTCTTCTTCTCACCGAGGAGGAGTGTGCATTTTGATTGATTTCGATGACCGGTCCATGTCCATCGGTTTGAGATGCAGAAGAGAAGCTTGAAGAGAATGCGAGCAGCCATGAGAGTCTTCGAGAGTCTACCGTTTACGCCGCGTCGGAGGACGTGAGGCCGGAGATTCTAAGTTTTGGTTAGAATTATTTCCACAAAAAAACAAAAAAGCTACATAAGAAGCATCATCGGTCTTATGTACGGAATGAAATTGCCCATTTGGGCGATCTCACTATATAAAATATAGAATCATGTCCATTTTAGATCTAGGCAAACACAAAGTCCATGCTAATGTCCAATGTCGTCAGGAAGGAGCATGAGGAATAGGCAATGGACCAAAGGGGTTGAAGGGCTGACTTAGCTTGGAGCTTGGATTCATGTAGGCATTTGGACGCCCCATGACATCTTGCATCGCGCCAAAAAAGTGTAGTGGAGAGTATGTCATATGTGTCATATGTCTCAAAGACACCACACCCACCTCATAAGGGGACTTTGAAGAAGCAGAAGAGAGATTATTTTAAAGAGCTTGATTGTTTTGAAAAGCTTGTTTTAAAAAAAAAAAAAAATTATATGCAATAATTGTTTATATATGTCTGTAAAAAATTATTTTGAAAAAAATGGTCGAAAGAAGATTTTATTTGAAAGTCCAAATTACCCAAAGATTTTACCCAAGACATTTACTTCTTTTATAAAGAAGCATGGCTTAGGACTATTTTTTCTTTTTACCTTCTTTTACATTTTCTTCTTGTATTTGACAATGTAAACTCAACCCATTTTACTCACTTTTTTACTCAAATTGGCTTGGCCAAGAAGATACTTTCCAACTTAATGGTGGATGTGGATGATAAATTCTGATAGATAAGTTTGGCCAAAAGATTAAGCCACACTAAGGTAAAAAGAAAAAGTTCAAAGTTCTTTGTTTGTTCGTTTTAGGCGTAGTATATCAAGTTAGTCACCATGGTAAGCAATAGGGACGCCCACCAATGCCATGCCCACTCACATTACCACTAGCGCACAAAGGCAAATTCAAGGTTTGTGGAAGTGGTGATGCAAGAAGTGGTGGTGCTCGAGCCCTTGCCTTTTGAATTGTTTTTGTTGTTTTTTTGCGTGACATTTTTCATGGTCAATTCGTTGAGGGCAAGCAATGGTTGCAAAAGTGCACTTTCACAAGATTAGTCATAAAACTACGGTTCACTAACATTTGTAGGATTTGATGGGCCAATCTCGTATGTCATAACTTTTGAGACATCAACTCAATGCCATTAGAAGACACAAAATAAACCAAGGAAAGCAAAACATTCTTTGCAAAAAGTGCACTTTGGGAGAGATTAGCATAAAGCTTTTCATAACATGCTCCTCTAGTGACTTGCTATAGACAAGGATGTCATCAAATTAAACAACGACACTCTTCCCAATGAGAGATCTCAAAATATGGTTCATGAGAGGCATGAAGGTAGATGGGGCATTAGATAAGCCAAAAGGCATAACCAACTATTCATAGAGACCAAGCTTGGTCTTTGAGATGATTTTTCCACCATCACCTTCGCCATGGTTTGATGTGGTAACCACTAAGATCAATCAATTAAATATAGTGGCTCCACACCATCATCCATCATCAAGCATCACATCGAGGGGGTATAGATGTCGATAACACGCGGATATAGCATTGATGATGGGCGATCCATGCATAACACATCGTATTCATCCGCTTTTTAACTAGAATCACGGGACGGCGCTTGCTTTGCTTACTTGGATCAAACCTTTTGAGAGTTTTGGTGATGATGTTGATGTTCCTTGTCTTCTTCTTGTCTTCTCTTGATCTGTGGTCTGGGTTTGGGGGTAGGAGGGGGTCGGGTGAGGAGTTCTCGATTCGATTCAGGAGAAGTAAGATGGGGAGGAAAGCTCCGAGGGAATATCTTGGAATTCTGCAAAATAGCCATCAAGAAGAAGGATGAACATTTTCTGTCGTTAGTTCCTTGCGCGCTAGTCCGTTGCATACAGGACATAGTGCAAGATGGATGGGTTGTTCCTTCTCTCTCTCTTCTCTTTTTGGTGGCAAGAAGAACTTTTTTTTTTTTTTTTTTTGGTGGGCTTCACTCTCATCACTGGTGTGGTTCTCTTCTCTCTCACTTCTCTCTTTTGTTTTTGTGTATTAAGCCTTGCTAAAAGCTTTGCATTGTCCATGTATATTTGGCTTGGCTAGGAGGGTACCTGCAAACAAGATTTATCAAGCCATTTGAAGGTATAAGTAAGTGTTTGTTGACCATCGCTTGTCATATTTGTCATATTGCCACAAACTTTGGCAAACATATCATCATCCGTCATCGGGACCACGTCACCCATATACATTCCTTGTATTTAGAAACGTTCGCTTGGATCGCTTATCTGTTCGGCTATTTGATCTTAGCCATCTTGGTCATAGCGTGTGGGTGTTTATGGAGGGATGTTGAGGATGGAGTTGAGTTTGAGTTTCTCACACACAACTCCTCTTGATTGTCGTCCCTGGCACCATCGATGACTTACTTCCACTGATGCCCCTCCGAGTTGTGAAACTTTGGTGTTCATGTATTCATTATCATTGACTTGGGTTGACTACTGTGATGGTTGACTAGACCCTTATAACTGCGTCTTGCGAGTACTTTGGTCCCTGAGGTTTTTGGTGCTTTTCCAAATGTGCCTGCCCATGTTTTCTTCTTCTTTGCATCAAACTTCTTCATCATTGTCATGATTCACTTTCCTTCATCTTGGATGAACAAATGTTTCTTGTTTTCTTGCCACACTCTTATTGCTGTCACCTTTGCTCATTGTTCATCATTTCACCATTGAACCTTTGTTTTTTTCACTTTTTTTGCCAGCTTGGTTTGAAGTTGCCTGGTAGGGGAGGTTTGGTGGTGTGGTGGTACTTGACTTGGTGTGTTGGTGGTGTTGTTGGGCTTTGCTTTAGGTGAAATGTTTAGTTGTGTGCATGTTTTTTCTTGTTGTTGCCTTGGCTGTTTGATGCGATGTGCCGCTCAACCATGTTGTTACCATTTGATTGTATGTTTGAACTTTTTGGGATGGGATGGTTCTGATTTGAGCCATTGAGGCATTGCATGTGTTTGTTTCTCTTCAATGTTGTACCGATCATGTTGAACTGCCATTTGTCTTTGTGGAAGCTCTTTGTTTCTTTGTGTTTCCTAAGCTTGTTGAAGAGAGTGTTGAGCAAGAGTGAAGGAAAGAAGTGAAGGCGTGTAGTGTGAATCTTATCAGCGGGCTTCTTCTTCTGAGCCTTCTACTATGTGAGCGTTCTTTTTGGGCTCTTCTCTGTTTTGCTTTGGTTACCGAGTCATCAATATCCATCAAACTCCATGGCCTCATCAAATCATTTGCTCCTTGACCAGATCTTGTTCAGATTTGACGTCCTTCATCCCTCGCTGGAACGACGGAGATGGTAACAGCAGTCCATTGTACGGAGCTTGATCTTGATCTTCGTGCCATTGCGTTTGCGGGATTTGCTCCATGTTTAAACATGTTTGATTCATCATCATCATCATTGATGCGGAGCTGGCATGTTTCAATGCTGCTCTGAGGTTGCTTGGTGATGCGTGTTGTGTTTTGACATTGTTTGCGGTTGCCCAGGCTTGGGGGCGTGACGGTTGTTTTTGTGAGCTGGGGGTGTGAGCTTGCGGTTGAGCTTGGTTGTGAGCCTTTGTTGGCTTGCGGTCTGATTGTGAGCTTGCTCTTGTTCTGTGATCAGTTGTGGCGGGAGTTTGTTCAGCCCGCCGCCCATTGAGGGGAGCTGGCACGCGCGAGGAGGTTGTAATGGCCCATCGCATTGGGATGCGATTCACATGATGATGAGGATGTTCATCATCTTCGCGCGATGCGATGTCGCCGATTGATCTGCAATGGTCGCGTCCGCGACGCTTTCGTTTAATTCTCTTCAAGTCGTTGTTGAAGAGGTCACGTGTAGTGTGAAAGGAACAAAGCGGATCTCATGAGCCTTCATATCTCAATCTATCTATTGGAGGCTCTTCTTGCTCATGAAACTTTGAGTTTTTCCCCAGAGTTTGTTCTGTACATCTCACTCACTATGGTGTAATTCTCTATGCCTCTCCCACTATCATAGTTGTGCATGCTGAAGATCTTGCCCTGGAAGATCTTGTCGGAGAATCCCCTTGTTTTGGCTAAGATATCGAACTTGGAACTTGAGCTTTGAGAAACCGATAAGTGGTTTCTTTGTCCTTGCTCAAGTTCTTGGCAAATTTGCTGCGGATCTGCGGTCATCATCCCAGCCTCCATCATCAATTGTAGAGTGTTATGTCTAAGTTCAATTGAGGTGAGGTGCCGTGCTGGCTAGGTGGTTGTTGGGTCGAGGCGGGGGAGCTTGAGCGGTTATTTGGTTCTTGCGACGCTGAGTAGGTGAAGTATCCTCATGACGTTGCATGGAAGGTTCGGTTTGCTTGGCTAGTCCTTGTTCGATTGGCAAGGTCTGTGAGCTTCAGGTCGGGGAGGACGGGCCGACATGCATGCACAGAAGCTGCTGGCATTCGCCTTTGAGCTCTCGGAGTTTCATCATGATGATCATGACGTCATGATGTGAGACGTCAGCGACATCATGATGATCTGCCAGGATCTTCGAGTCTTGGTCCTCTCCAAGTGCCGCTTCACTTGTTGTTGAAAGAACATGTCGACGATGGGCTTGGTGGTCCATGTGAGGTTGCTCTTGTTGAATCACAAGTGCCCTTGGTTGAGGCCGTCTTGGAGGTCTTGTGGAGAGGTCACCATCATAGCTTGACGTCGCGGCGTGTCGCGGAGATGGTACCGCTTGAGAAGAGCTCATGGATTGAAGGACGGGTCCATCCCCGTGCCTTGAAGCGTGACGGCGAGGTGCACTTGATTCACTTGAGGAGTGCCGAGATGAGCTTGGGTCGCGCGAGCGGGGCCTTGCTAGCCCATCAATGAGGCGTTCAAGCTTCTCATCCGTTGAGGTGAGTGCACGACCAAGAGCTTCATTTTGATGACCGAGGTTGTGTTGCATGGCATGCATTTGGCCACGGACTTCTTCGAAGCGGTTGTCAATGTTCTTGAATTCCACACGGGCCTCGCTAAATTGTTCATCTTGGCGCCGCTCGAGCTTCTAGCAGTAGTTGAATTCTCCTTGGACCTTCCAATGGTCCCATCTTGTCATGAATTGTGTGTCGTCCTCCGGAGGTTGTGGTGGTTGGGACGGCTCTCCATTCATGTCCATGATGCAAATCCAACAAGGTTTGTATATGGAGAATAAGGGTGCGTAGAGTTAGCCTTTCACCTCACCTTGGAGATTATATCAAACCAATTGCCACACAAATGAGTGAACAACGTGCAAAGTGAAATGGGCAAGAAACTCACACACAAATATGCTACAACTCTCAAATGCTTTTGGTGGAAGGTTAGGATTGTGGAAAACCAAACGTAACGATCCAAGCAAAAGGTTATTGTTCTACGTGGTAAAGAACCAAAGAGCAGAAGCAAAAGGATACGATCTACAAAAACACAGAAAACGCACACGTGGAGAAAAACGGGGTTAGCACGACTATGAAAATGAGCACAAAAGGTCCTAACGAAGACTACGCTCGGTTGTCGTGCCAACTCAAGGAGAGACCACAACTCATTTGCCAAAAGAGGATAAGCAATAGATTTGTGCACTTGCCTTGGTGCGCTCTTTCTTCTCTCTTTCTTGGCTTACAAGCTTGGTATTCTCTTTGTATTGGGAGACTATGTATCTTTTTCTCTTTTTTTATTCTTTTACCTTTTTCTCCCTTTCTATGCTACTATGTTAACTTTTGTATTTGGCCTCACACTCCTACTTTCCGAAGGCAAGTGCACAATGCTTAGACAAACACAAAATGAGTTGCTCTCATAGGATAGATACACACAAAGGAAGATATGGGGCTGTCAAAGGGCGCAAGTTATACCTTTGGTATTGTTGACGACTTGCAACCGTTGGTGGGGATGATGTTCGATTGTCGCGGTGTCGATGAGCGCGGGTGACTTTGATGCGGAAGCTTGTGTTAAATTGGTGACAAACACGCGAAACACGAACAAACTGAAGATGGAAAGTCAGCAAACGGAGTTGAGGTGTCAAGAGAAGAAGGAAAACCTTCTGTGGTGCGTGGTAGTATCGCTTGGTACGAGCGGTAGTACCGCTTGGTCACAGAACAGGAACGAGATCCACTTGACACAAATCTCAAATTCACTTGACGCGCGGTAGTACCGCTTGGTCACAGAACAGGAACGAGATCCACTTGACACAAATCTCAAATTCGTGGGAAAACTGACCGAAAGGCTGGGCTAGGAACAACAAGGGCTATATATCGACTCCAAAAGCAACAGATCTATGGACCAAAACCACGAAAAACTCACCAAATCCAAAGATCGATCCGAAGGCAAATTGGGGCTCTTTTTGGTGGGATTTTCGATTTTAAGGGGAATAAAGAAAAATTGGGGGGAAATTCGTGATCAACCTTGCTCTTGATACCAAGATGTTATAGGGTAACCCCTTAGGGTGGTCCGATCTTTCACGAATCTCCGTGGGAATCGAGGGTAAAGCGGTGGAAGGGGGAAAGGGGATGAAATCCACGAACACATGCACATGAAGAACCCGACGAACTCACGCACACAAAACAGGATACACGCCGGTTACTCACGCCGGTGGCAACCGGTCCAACATAACTCTAGGATCGGTGTTGGGCGAAGCTCTCTCTCCATGCCAACAACGGGGGACGAGGTGCTTGGTGTGATCTTAACGACTTGGGGGCAAGAAACCGAGAACCCAAGGCCTTGTACAACTTGAACGCACTAGGCAAGATCCAAGAGGAGGGTGGATAATAGGGTGCTCCTTGGTAGGAGCATGAGACCAATAGATGTAAGTTCCTCAAAGGGTTTCCTTAATCTATTATTATCCAAGTCTAGGGTTTACAATGGAGGGTGGGGGCTATTTATAGGCCAACCACCAAAACTGGGTTATTTTAGGAACAAATAGCGAAATATAGAGAGGGTTACAGGGCACTGGCCCGACTTAACACGATCAGGTCCACCCAGGTCCGGTAGTACCGGTCCAGCACGACCGGTAGTACCGCTTCCAGGCCCGGTAGTGCCGCTTGTCGTCCTGGGACTTCCGCTGGAGTCTTCTGTTGGTGGCGGTAGCGAGTGATACTGCCTTCCAGTAATCTGGGTCTGGTAGTACCGCCGATGTGAGAGTATTTGGCTCTGTTGGTGTAAATGCTGGTGGCGGTAGCGAGGCGATAGTCTTGGTAGCGGTAATCTCGGCCGCCGTCCGTAGTACTGCATTGGCGAGCATTTGGTCTCTTCCGCTGGTGCTCCTCCGTTCTGTGGGTCTTTCCCTTCGTACCTGATGATGCACAAGGTATGCGTATTGTAGGGGTCTCATCCTAATAAGGTAGATTCCTCCTGTGTTTACAATGCTAGTCCCTGGATCAATAGCTAGCATCCACAGTTAAGATGTAATATCAAGAAACAAAGGTCATAATATAACTTTATATCCAGGAATAACATAGTTTTATTACATCTTACATAGCTCATATGGCTATTACATTACATTGCAGCGGAATAACTATAAGCATGGGGTCCTTCATATTCAAAGTGCCACAGGCAGATGTTGGTTGTAGACTTTGTAATCCTAATCAATCAATCTTCACTAAAATCAATCAAACCTGCAACATACAAGTTACAGCCACAAAGGGTCAATACATTTGAATTGTATTGGCAAGTGATACTATGGTAGTATTGTGGAGTCTATCATCTATATGCATTTGGCTGAGTGGAGTTGAGGCTTGCATTGCTCAACATAGATTTTTCCTTAACATTTGAAAATACTAAGTTTTTGTTTTGACAAAATCATTTTTCTCAATCAAAGATTGAAGATCCTTTACAAGGCATCTCCCAATCAAAGATTGAAGATTTCAGACAACCCTTGTTCAATCCACAAGTTTAAAATTTAGAAATTTGAATGATGAGATTCTTGATTGCTTCCATGTCTTGATGCTCAAATTGTCCTTTACCAGGGACATGGCTAAGTACTTAGATTTTACACTCTGCAGAGGTGGTGCACTTTCCCCACAAGACTTGGTTTCCCAAGACAAGATCTTTCAGAAGCCTTCCCTTAGACCAAAATGGACGCGCTCCAACCTATCAAACACTACCACCCACTGTCCATATGGCTAAGTTCTTGCAACCTATATGATCATGGCAGAGCCCATATTGCCAAGTGGTTGCACTTGAAGCTTCTCGACATTTGACATCTCAAATCTCTTTGTTCCTGGGTGGCATACCACAAGTGAGATACACAAGCCAAGTCATGGCCTTGTGTAACCACTCAACATAAACCAATCCTTCCATTCCACCCAGGTGATTCATTAACTTAGTTGTTTTATTAAACAAAAACATAAGTCCTCAGACTTAGAGATTTTTCCATAGTGTGAATATATTTTGCACCCATGTTTTCTATTAGCTAGGCTCAGCTTGATAGTAGTAGGAATCTTTAACTTAGGAAAATCCTACTAAGGATTCATCTACTAGGTTTTCTTATAGCAAGGTCTATACTTAGCAAAATCCATGCAAGTTTTACTTAGCAAAATCACTAATGCATAGAGAAAGTAATGGGACAAAAAGTATGAAGCATCACTTGCATTTTTGTTAGGGAATGGTGGTTCACTCCTTGATCTTGCTAGTCTCACACTTCACTACAAGTCAATCAAGCAAACACAAATTCAATTCACATTCCAAACCAAAGTCAATCAAACAATTTTTCACACACAAAGTAATGGAATCTAAGTCATGCATAAGCATGCAAAGGTTGCTTCTATTGCAAGGATGGTCTCCACTAGGCTTCTAAACTTTGTAAGGTCCAAATTGGTCATTTACCAAAATGGCAAATTCATTTGCAAAATGCTTTAGTCCATAAACCATTTTTAAAATCCAATCATCATTTCACGTGGTGAAAAATATTTTTATCAAAGCAAAACTTTATGTTTTTCACCAAGTGAGTTGCCATTTGCAAAGCTTGGTGTTTTGGGTCAGTAGGTTTGGTCCAAAACATTTTCCCAAAGTTTTCTTTGCAAAAACATTTCCATAATAAAATCAATAATTTTATTTGGCTAGAAAATGGCTAAGTCAATTAATCTAACCTAAACTTTACCAAAATCATTTTCAACACCAAGGGTTGGTTCCTAGGGTCAGCAAGGTCACATGAAACCATTTTGCAAAAGTTTTGACACCAAAATAAATTTTAAACAATTTTTCTACTCTAAACAAGCTCACAAAAGAATCTGCAAAAACAAGAAAATTAACAGATACTATTGGCTAAACCAAGGGTATGGTTGGCTAGGTCTTGCTCTCCTGAATCCAACGACATAAAATTTGCAATTTTTGGACGTGTGGATCCAAAGATACAAGGGTTTGAAGTTTGCAAATAATTCCGTTTTCAAATTTGTTTTTAAACAGAATAGGTGACAAGCGGCGTGATTTCATTGGACGATACCGCTTCGCGCGGATCAGCGTTGCGGTGCATTGGATCTAATCGATCGTGTGGTCCAGAGTGCGTAACTCTTCGCGGCTAAGTGAACTAATCGTGAGCGCCGGATCTGAATCTCACGGTGCTAGCACGCTTGCCAAGGATCGGCGGCCGGCGGTGGCTTCTTGGCGGCCAGCGATGATGCTACGGTGGTTCTAGGAAGAGGAAGACGGAGAGTGTGCTCACGGGTTCGCGACGAGGTGGTGCTCAAGGTACTCTCGAGGAAGCAAGGGGCACACGGAGACGGAGGTAATCGCTCGCCGGAGTCGTCGTCGGCGTCAGATGGTCCTGCTCGCGGTCGGTGTCGATGCTATAGATCACACGAAGGTAAACAGAGGGCAAGGTTAGGCTGTAAGGTCAAGGTCGGTGGCGTGCGTGAAAGAGAAGAGGAGGCGGTTTGGTTTACCGGGGACGACGTCGGAGAAGAACCAGACGGCTACTTTGGAGGTTGTCGTTGCCGATGCTCGGTATGAGAGTGAGCCGCGATCGCATAGAGGTCCGTTGGGGAATCGATCACCGATGTGTGCTCGAGAAGGCGGGGGCGTGTCTGGCGGAATCGGCGAGGAGGTCGTCGGAGACAGGGGATGTCCGAGCAAAATCGGCGACTGGGGCGTGTCGAGGAGGTGTCTGGGGAAGCGGAAGAGGCGAGGCGATTTATCCTGCGTGGTCAAGGGGATGCTTCATTGCATGATTAAGACGTATTACGCCGGAGTTATTCCGCCTGCAACGGCCGGCGAGGGGTGGGCGTCGTCTGCGGGTGGGGAAGAAGAGGGACAATCAAAAAAAAGGAAAAAAAGATAAATTAGAAAGATACATAGTCTCCCAATACAAAGAGAATACCAAGCTTGTAAGCCAACAAGAGAGAAGAAAGAGCGCACCGAGACAAGTGCACAAATCTATTGCTTATCCTCTTTTGGAAAACGAGTTGTGGTCTCTCCTTGAGTTGGCATGACAACCGAGCGTAGTCTTCGTTAGGACCTTTTGTGCTCATTTTCATAGTCGTGCTAACCCCGTTTTTCTCCACGTGTGTGTTTTCCGTGTTTTTGTAGATCGTATCCTTTCGCTTTTGATCTTTGGTTCTTTACCACGTAGAATAATAACCTTTTTGCTTTGATCGTTTCGTTTGGTTTTCCACAACCCTAACCTTCCACCAAAAGCTTTTGAGAGTTGTAGCATATTTGTGTGTGCATTTCTTGCCCATTTCACTTTGCACGCTTCTCGCTCATTTGTGTGGCAATTGGATTGATATAATCTCCAAGGTCCGCACCCCTTTTCTCCATATACAACCCTTGTTGGCTTTTCATCATGGACAGGCATGGAGAGCCCTCCCAACCACCACAACCTCCGGAGGATGACACACAATTCATGACAAGATGGGACCATTGGAAGGTCCGAGGAGAATTCAACTACCGTTGTGAAGCTCTCGAGCGGTGCCAAGATGAACAATTTAGCGAGGCCCGTGTGGAATTCAAGAACATAGACAACCGCTTCGAAGAAGTCCGTGGCCAAATGCATGCCATGCAACACAACCTCGGTCATCAAAATGAAGCTCTTGGTCGTGCACTCGCCTCAACGGATGAGAAGCTTCAACGCCTCATTGATGGACTAGCAAGGCCACGCTCGCGCGAATCAAGATCATCTCGGCACTTCTCAAGTGAATCAAGTGCACCTCGCCGTCACGCTTCAAGGCACCGGGATGGACCCGTTCTTCAATCCATGAGCTCTTCGCAAGCGGTACCATCTCCGCGTCACGCCGCAACGTCAAGCTATGATGGTGACCTCTCCGCAAGACCTCCAAGACGTGAAGCGAACCGGCCACAACCAAGGGCACTTGTGATTCAACAAGAGCAACCTCACATGGACCACCAAGGCCATCGTCGTCGACATGTCCCTTCAACAACAAGTGAAGCATCCGAAGAGGACGAACAAGATCACCGTCGACGTGAAGCACTCGAAGATCCTCCAAGGCGTCATCATCGACATGATCGTCCACGTCGGCAACATGATGGTCATGACGAGCCTCATCCACATCAAGAAGAAGAAGAGCAGCCCATTGCGCATGCGGCTCGACGTCCTCCTCGCCACAGGGCGCAAGACAATGCTCCTCGGCACCACCCACGACAAGAACAAGAGCAAGCTCCCCAAGCTCGTCATGAGGACCATCAACCTCCTCCTCGTCCTCAACCACGCCAACAAAACGAGCAAGATCCCCAAGCTCGTCGCCAAAACCAAGTTCCACCACCAAACGCGGCACCTCAACAATCGCAAGAGCAACGCAACCATCACCAAGCAAGACATGAGAGCTCGGATGATGATGAGGACCGCCCAGATCATGGCAACCGCCGCAACCGGAACCACAATGGAGAAGAAACTTTCGGCAAGCTCAAATTCACCATGCCAAAGTTCACCGGTTCCAATGAGCCCGAGGAATATCTCTCTTGGGAACTCAAGGTCGACAAGATCTTCCGCATGCACAACTATAGCAATGAGAAGATAATGGCCATGGCATCCCTCGAGTTTGATGAGTACGCCAACCTTTGGTGGGAACAAGTCCAACTCGCTCGCGAAGCAAAATAAGAGCCTCCAATCGCAACTTGGCAAGATATGAAGGCTCATATGAGATCCCGCTTTGTTCCTTCACACTACAGGCATGACCTCTTCAACAAGCTTCAAACGCTTAGTCAAAGGACAAAGACCGTGGAAGAATACTTCAAGCAAATGGAGCTCAACATGATCCGTGCCAACATTGAAGAGCGAGATGAACAAACAATGGCACGTTTCTTCAATGGCTTGAACCATCCCATCAAGCGCATCACCGAGTTCCAAAAGTACAACAACATGGTTGAGCTTGTGCACATCGCATCGAAGGCCGAGCGTCAAGTGCAAGAGGACATCAAGTACAACAAGCCAAAGACGTACTTCACCTACAAGCAAGCGCCAACCACTACTCCAACAACACCAAGTGGAAGCTCCTCAAGTACCACCGAGCTTCCCTTCAAGCCAACTCTCCCTCAAGGAAAACAGCCCCCAAGTGGCAAACACACAAGGGATGATCAACCATTCAATGGTGAATGCTACAAGTGTGGAGGCAAAGGGCACAAGTCGAATGCATGTGGGAACAAGAAAGTTTTGTTCATCCATGACAACGGCGATGAAGAATACTTGAGTGAAGAAGAGTTTGATGCAAGGGTCAAGGAAGCCATGACAAGGCAACATTTGGAAGAGGACCAAGAACTTCTTGTGTGTGAGCATGACGCAAGTCCATCGCTTGTGGTCACAAGGGTCTTGACTACCCAAGTCAATGAAAATGAAGAACAACGCTCGAACATCTTCCAAACTCGTGCCGGCATCAATGGGAAGTCCATCAAAGTTGTCATCGATGGAGGGAGTTGCCACAACCTTGCAAGCACGGAATTGTGTGAGAAACTCAACCTCACCCTCCATCCGCATAAACACCCTTACCATATCCAATGGCTAAGTGACCAAGGATCCGTCAAGATCAAGCACACTGTCTCGATGACATTCTCAATTGGACACTACAAGGACACGGTGGAATGTGACGTGGTCCCAATGACGGTTTGCCATATGCTGCTCGGAAGGCCGTGGCAATGTGACAAGCGTGCTTTGCATAATGGTCACTCAAACACTTACACCTTCAAATGGCTTGATAAAACTTGTGAGTTGCAACCAATGACTCCTAGCCAAATAATTGCGGACAATGCAAAGGCTTTAGCGAGGGTGCAATACGCAAAAACACCTTGTGAGAAGAGTGGTGAGCGAGAGAACCACACCATAGTGAGTGAGAGCTACAAGCCAAACTCGAGTGGAAAAACTAAGAGTGTTCTTCTTGCCACCAAAAGTGAGATGAGAGAAGTGCGGAACAACCCATCGATCTTGCACTATGTCCTTGTATGCAAGGGACTAGCGCAAGGAACTAACGACTTGACAAATGTTCCTCCTTCTATGATGGCTATTTTGCAGGAATTCCACGATGTATTTCCCGAAGAGCTTCCGCATGGCCTTCCTCCTCTTCGTGGAATCGAGCACCGCATCGACCTCATACCCGGCGCCCCACTCCCAAACCGCGCCGCGTATCGCACGAACCCGGAAGAGACGAAGGAGATCGAACGTCAAATCAACCAACTCGTCTCCAAAGGTTTGATCCAAGTAAGCACTAGCCCAAGCGCGGTCCCCGTGATTCTAGTTCCAAAAACGGATGATACGTTGCGGTTATGCATGGACTGATGTCCAATCAATGCTATCACCGTGCGTTATCGACATCCTATACCGTGTCTTGATGACATGCTTGATGAGTTATGTGGAGCCACTATATTTTCGAAAATTGATCTTTGTAGTGGTTACCATCAAATCCGCATGGCCAAAGGTGATGAGTGGAAAACCGCCTTCAAGACCAAGCTTGGTCTCTATGAATGGTTGGTTATGCCTTTTGGCTTATCTAACGCCCCATCTACCTTCATGCGCCTCATGAACCATATTTTGAGATCTCTCATTGGGAAGAGTGTAGTTGTTTACTTTGATGACATCCTTGTCTATAGCAAGTCACTAGAGGAGCATGTTACTCATGTTAAGGAGGTCCTTCAAATCCTTCGTCATGCAAAGCTTTATACTAATCTCCCAAAGCGCACTTTTGCAAAAGACAAGCTGATTTTCCTTGGTTTTGTTGTGTCTTCTAATGGCATTGAAGTTGATGTTTCAAAAGTCAAGGACATACGAGATTGGCCCATCCCTACAAATGTTAGTGAACTTCGTAGTTTTCATGGGTTGGCTAGCTTTTACCGTCGTTTTGTCAAAGACTTTTCTACAATTGCTTGCCCCCTCAACGAATTGACCAAGAAAAATGTCACGTTCGTTTGGGGAAAATCACAACAAAAAGCTTTTGATGAGCTCAAAAAGAGGCTCACCAAAGCACCACTTCTTGCATTGCCGGATTTCACAAAAACCTTTGAGATTGAATGTGACGCTAGTGGTATTGGCATTGGTGGCGTCCTTATGCACAATGGGCGTCCTATTGCTTACCATAGTGAGAAACTTGATGGCGCACGCCTAAACTATCCCATTTATGACAAAGAACTTTTTGCCTTGGTTCGAGTTCTTCAAGTGTGGCAACACTATCTTTGGCCCAAAGAATTTATCATCCATTCCGACCATGAGTCGTTGAAGTATCTTAAGGGCCAAGCCAATTTGAGTAAAAGGCACGCGAAATGGATTGAGTTCATGGAGTCTTTTCCTTACATTGTCAAATACAAGAAGGGCAAAGAAAATGTGGTAGCGGACGCCTTGTCTCGCAAAAACACAAGCCTTCTTACACGACTCGAAGTCAATGTCTTGGGTCTTGATGACATCAAATCGTTATGCTACCGACCCTTTCTTTGGACCAATATTTGCACAATGTTCAATAGACAAAGGGATTGATGATTTCTATTTGCATAAGGGTTTTCTTTTCAAACAAAACAAGCTTTGCATTCCGAAATCATCTCTCCAACTTTTGCTTCTTCAAGAGTCCCATGGTGGAGGCCTTATGGGTCACTTTGGCCGTGACAAGACATATGACATGCTCTCCACTCACTACTTTTGGCCAAAGATGAAACGCGATGTGGGGCGCCACGTCCAACGGTGCACTACATGTATCCAAGCTAAGTCTAAGTCCAACCCCTTTGGTCTTTATATGCCATTGCCTATTCCTCATGCACCTTGGTCGGACATTAGCATGGACTTTGTGTTAGGCTTGTCTAGATATAAACATGGACATGATTCTATATTTGTAGTAGTGGATCGCTTTTCAAAAATGGCACATTTCATTCCGTGCCATAAGACCGATGATGCTTCACATGTAGCAAATTTGTTTTTCAGGGAAATAATTCGGCTACACGGTGTACCAAGAATAATCGTCTCCGACCGCGACGTAAAATTCATGAGCTACTTCTGGAAGACTCTCATTGCCAAGCTCGGCATCAAGCTCCTCTTATCGTCCGCCTCGCATCCTCAAACCGATGGACAAACCGAGGTCGTCAATCGAAGTCTTGGCACACTCCTCTGGGTGTTGATAAAGAAGAACCTTAAAGACTCGGAGGAATATATTCCACACGTGGAGTTCGCCTACAACCGCGCCAAGCACTCCACCACCATGAGGAGCCCGTTCATGATCGTCTACGGCTTCGAGCCTCTCACCGCGCTCGATATCCTTCCACTTCCACTTCATGAACGTGCCAATATGGACGTTATCAAGCGTGCCCAAACAATGAAGAAACTCCATGAAGACACAAGAGCTACGATCGAGCAACAAGTCCTTCGCCAAGCACAAGGCTAAATAAGAGAAAGAAAGAGATGATCTTTGATGAGGGCGACCTTGTGTGGATACACTTAAGTAAAGACCGCTTCCCCAAGGAACGCGACTCCAAGCTCAAGCCAAGGGGTGATGGACCATTCAAGGTGCTCAAGAGGATCAACAACAACGCTTATATCATCGATATCCCAACTTCAAAGTATCTTGTAAGCTCGACATTCAATGTCAAGGACCTCTCACCCTACCATGGAGAAGATGAAGTTGAGAAGGTTGAAGAGTCGAGGATGACTCTTTCCCAAGGGGGGGGGAGCTGATGCAGCCCGTCCTACGACCGCTACTACATCTACTCCCACGAGCTCCCCAAGTGGAACCATGACTCGCGCCCGAGCCAAACTCCTTCAAGCTGAGGTGAACTCGCTCCTCTCCTTGTGTGACTTTGATACACCCTTTGATGGCCTGCTACTTCATACGCATACACTGTGCATCATCAGGTACGAAGAGAAGGACCCAAGGAACGGAGGAAGCGAAGCGGAAGCAACCCGTCGCTGCCAGACGCCAGCGGTACTACCGGTTGAGCCGACCGGTACTACCGGTTCAAGCGGTCCTACCGACCCCAGCTACTGGACGCTCCAGGAAGAACCACTCCATGCCCCAGGCAGACCTACCGGCCCAAGTACTCGGACGGCAGTACTACGCTCCCTCCTACCGCTTCTGAGCGCCTCAGACGGAAGCTCCAGGCCCGCCTATGGTACTACCGCCCCCGGTGCGATACTACCGGTTGCGACCGGTACTACCGGTCCTGACTGAATCTGAACGCAAGAGTTCGGCCCAGTGCCTTGTATTCCTTCCTATAATTTACCTTTTCGTTCCGAAACTACCCCTGTTTTGTGGCTGGACTATATATAGCCCCCCACCCTCTATTGTAAACCCTAGACTTGGATAATAATAGATATTAAGGAAACCCTTTGAGGAACTTATATCTATTGGTATCATGCTCCTACCAAGGAGCACCGGATTATCCACCCCCTCTTGGATCTTGCCTAGTGCGTTCAAGTTGTACAAGGCCTTGGGTTCTCGGTTTCTCACCCCCAAGTCGTCAAGATCTCACCAAGCACCTCATCCCCCGTTGTTGGCGTGCAGAGCGAGCTTCACCCAACACCGATCCTAGGGATTATGTTGGACCGGTTGCCACCGGCGTGAGGGATAGGCGTGTATCATGTTTTGGTGTGCGTGTGTTCGTGGTTTTCATCCCTTTCTTCCCCCCGACCACCGTTTTCCCCTCGTCTCTCGTGAAATTCGTGAAAGATCGGGCCAACCCAAGGGTTACTCCATAACATGTACTGATTGTAGAGCTATCAATAATATTACTATTCGATATCGTCATCCTATTCCATGTTTAGATGGCATGCTTGATGAATTGAGTGGCTCTACCATGTTTTCTAAAGTTGATTTGCGTAGTGGTTACCACCAGATTCGTATGAAATTAGGAGATAAATGGAAAACAACATTTAAAACTAAGTTCGGTTTATATGAGTGGTTAGTGATGCCGTTTGGTTTAACTAATGCACCCAACACTTTCATGAGATTAATGAACGAAGTTTTACGTGCTTTCATTGGATGTTTTGTGGTAGTCTACTTTGATGATATTCTGATTTATAGCAAATATTTAGAGGATCATTTGGACCATTTACGTGCTGTTTTCAATGCTTTACGTGATGCACGTTTGTTTGGTAACCTTGAGAAGTGCACCTTTTGCGCCAATCGAGTTGCGTTTCTTGGCTATGTTGTTACATCACAGGGTATTGAAGTGGATCCAGCCAAGATTGAAGATATTGAGAATTGGACGCAGCCCAAAATGGTCACACAAGTGAGGAGTTTTCTTGGCCTCGCTGGTTTTTATAGGAGCTTTGTCAAAGACTTAGGATCAATTGCCGCGCCGCTGAATGAGCTTACCAAGATGATGCAGCCCGTCCCACGAACGCTACTACATCTACTCCCACAAGATCCCCAAGTGGACCCATGACTCGCGCCCGAGCCAAACTCCTACAAGCTAAGGTGAACTCGCTCCTCTCCTCGTGTGACTTCGATACACCCTTGTATGGCCTGCTACTTCAAACGCATACCTTGTGCATCATCAGGTATGAAGAGAAGGACCCAGTGGACGGAGGAGCTGGAGCGGAAGCAACCGATGCCGCCAGACGCCACGTATCTCTGGGTTGACGCCAAGTTCTCTTGGTTCAAGCGGTACTACCGGCCCCAGCTACCGGACACCACAGTAGGAGCCCAACCAAGGGCCAGACTACTACGGTACTACCGGCCCAGGAACCGATACTACTGGTTGGCGGTACTACCGCTCCCTCCTACCGCTCGCTACAGGCTTATCCAACGGAAGCTCCAGGATCGCCAGCTGTACTACCGCCCCCGTAGCGATACTACCGGTTGCGACCGGTACTACGGATTACTGGCCACGTACTACGATCTGGCCCGAACCTGAACGCATCAGTTTGGCCCAGCGCCCTGTATCCCTTCTATATTTTACCTTTTCGTTCCGAAACTACCCCTGTTTATGTGGCTGGCCTATATAAAGCCCCCACCCTTTATTGTAAACCCTAGACTTGGATAATAATAGATTAAGGAACCCCTTTGAGGAACTTACATCTATTGGTCTCATGCTCCTACCAAGGAGCACCGGATTATCCACCCCCTCTTGGATCTTGCCTAGTGCGTTCAAGTTGTACAAGGCCTTGGGTTCTCGGTTTCTCGCCCCCAAGTCGTCAAGATCTCACCAAGCACCTCGTCCCCCGTTGTTGGCGTGGAGAGAGAGCTTCGCCCAACACCGATCCTAGGGATTATGTTGGACCGGTTGCCACCGGCGTGAGGGATCGGCGTGTATCGTGTTTTGCGTGCGTGTGTTCGTGGTTTTCATCACCTTCCTCCCCCCGACCACCGCTTTCCCCTCGTTTCTCGTGGAGTTCGTGAAATATCGGGCCACCCCAAGGGGTTACCCCATAACATATTGGTATCAAGAGCACGGTTGATCACGAATTTCCCCCCAATTTTTCTTTGATCACCCCTGAAAATCGAAAATCCCACCAAAAAGAGCCCCAATTTGCCTTCGGATCGATCTTTGGATTTGGTGAGTTTTTCGTGATTTTGGTCCATAGATCTGTGGCTTTTGGAGTCGATCTATAGCCCCTGTTGTTCCTAGCCCAGCCTTTCGGTCAGATTACCACGAATTTGAGGATTTTGTCAAGTTGATCTCATTCCAGTTCCGTGCCCTGCGGTACGACCGGTTGTGCGAGCGGTACTACTGCAAATCACCGGTACTACCAGCCGCACAAGCGGTACTACCGCTCGCCAGTACTACCAGACGTTGCCAGCGGTACTACCGCTTGCCTCTGACCGTGTTTCCCTGCTCCTTTGACGCCTCAACTTCGTTTGCTGACTTTTCCACTTCACTTGTTCGTGTTTCGCGTGTTTGTCGCCATTTTCACAGCAGCTTCCGCATCAAAGTCACCACGCGCTCAACGACACCGCGACACTCGAACATCTTCCCCCACAAATGGTTGCAAGTCGTCAATAATACCAAAGGTATAACTTGCGCCACTTTGACAGCCCCATATCTTCCTTTGTGTGTATCTATCCTATGAGAGCAACTCATTTTGTGTTTGTCTAAGCATTGTGCACTTGCCTTTGGAAAAGTGAGAGTGTGAGGCCAAATACAAAAGTTAACATAGTAGCATAGAAAGGGAGAAAAAGCGAAACAATAAAAAAAATAGAAAGATACATAGTCTCCCAATACAAAGAGAATACCAAGCTTGTAAGCCAAGAAAGAGAGAAGAAAGAGCGCACCAAGGCAAGTGCACAAATCTATTGCTTATCCTCTTTTGGCAAACGAGTTGTGGTCTCTCCTTGAGTTGGAACGACAACCGAGCGTAGTTTCGTTAGGACCTTTTGTGCTCATTTTCATAGTCGTGCTAACCCCGTTTTTCTCCACGTGTGTGTTTTCCGTGTTTTTGTAGATCGTATCCTTTTGCTTTTGCTCTTTGGTTCTTTACCACGTAGAACAATAACCTTTTGCTTGGATCGTTACATTTGGTTTTCCACAATCCTAACCTTCCACCAAAAGCTATTGAGAGTTGTAGCATATTTGTGTGTGAGTTTCTTGCCCATTTCACTTTGCACGCTGTTCGCTCATTTGTGTGGCAATTGGTTTGATATAATCTCCAAGGTGAGGTGAAAGGCTAACTCTACGCACCCTTATTCTCCATATACAACCCTTGTTGGCTTTGCATCACGGACAGGAATGGAGAGCCGTCCCAACCACCACAACCTCCGGAGGACGACACACAATTCATGACAAGATGGGACCATTGGAAGGTCCGAGGAGAATTCAACTACCGTTGTGAAGCTCTCGAGCGGCGCCAAGATGAACAATTTAGCGAGGCCCGTGTGGAATTCAAGAACATCGACAACCGCTTCGAAGAAGTCCGTGGCCAAATGCATGCCATGCAACACAACCTCGGTCATCAAAATGAAGCTCTTGGTCGTGCACTCGCCTCAACGGATGAGAAGCTTCAACGCCTCATTGATGGACTAGCAAGGCCACGCTCGCGAGAATCAACCTCATCTCGGCACTCCTCAAGTGAATCAAGTGCACCTCGCCGTCACGCTTGAAGGCACCGGGATGGACCCGTTCTTCAATCCATGAGCTCTTCGCAAGCGGTACCATCTCCGCGTCACGCCGCAACGTCAAGCTATGATGGTGACCTCTCCGCAAGACCTCCACGACGTGAAGCGAACCGGCCTAAACCAAGGGCACTTGTGATTCAACAAGAGCAAGACCACCAAGCCCATTGCCATCGACATGTCCTTGCAACAACAAGTGAAGCACCCGAAGAGGACGAACAAGATCACCGTCGTCGTGAAGCACTCGAAGATCCTCCAAGGCGTCATCATCGACATGATCGTCCACGTCGGCAACATGTTGATCATGAAGAGCCCCCCTACACCAAGAAGAAGAAGAGCAGCCCATCGCGCATGCGGCTTGACGTCCTCCTCGCCACAGGGCGCAAGCTAATGCTCCTCGGCATCAACCACGACAAGAACAAGAGCAAGCTCCCCAAGCTCGTCGTGAGGATGCACAACCTCCTCCTCGTCCTCAACCGCGACAAGAACAAGAGCAAGCTCCCCAAGCTCATTGTCAAAACCAAGTTCCACCACCAAACGCGGCACCTCAACAACCGCTAGAGCAACGCAACCATCACCAACCAAGACATGAGAGCTCGGATGATGATGATGACCGCCAAAATCACGGCAACCGCCGCAACCGGAACCGCAATGGAGAAGAAACTTTCGACAAGCTCAAATTCACCATGCCCAAGTTCACCGGTTCCAATGAACCCGAGGAATATCTCTCGTGGGAACTCAAGGCCGACAAGATCTTCCGCATGCACAACTATAGCAATGAGAAGATGATGTCCATGTCCCTCGAGTTTGATGAGTATGCCAACCTTTGGTGGGAACAAGTCCAACTCGCTCGTGAAGCAAAAGAAGAGCCTCCAATCGCAACTTGGCAAGATATGAAGGCTCATATGAGATCCTGCTTTGTTCCTTCACACTACACGCGTGACCCCTTCAACAAGCTTCAAACGCTTAGTCAAGGGACAAAGACCGTGGAAGAGTACTTCAAGCAAATGGAGCTCAACATGATCCGTGCCAACATTGAAGAGCGAGATGAACAAACAATGGCACACTTCCTCAATGGCTTGAACCATCCCATCAAGCGCATCACCGAGTTCCAAAAGTACAACAACATGGTTGAGCTTGTGCACATCGCATCAAAGGCCGAGCGTCAAGTGCAAGAGGACATCAAGTACAACAAGCCAAAGACGTACTTCACCTACAAGCAAGCACCAACCACTACTCCAACAACACCAAGTGGAAGCTCCTCAAGTACCACCAAGCTTCCCTTCAAGCCAACTCTCCTTCAAGGAAAACTGCCCCCAAGTGGCAAAAACACAAGGGATAATCAACCATTCAATGGTGAATGCTACAGGTGTGGAGGCAAAGGGCACAAGTCAAACGCATGTGGAAACAAGAAAGTTTTGTTCATCCATGACAACGGCGATGAATAATACTTTAGTGAAGAAGATTTTGATGCAAGGGTCAAGGAAGCCATGGCAAGGCAACATTTGGAAGAGGACCAAGAACTTCTTGTGTGTGAGCATGACGCAAGTCCATCGCTTGTGGTCACAAGGGTCTTAACTACACAAGCCAATGAGAATGAAGACCAACGCTCGAACATCTTCCAAACTCGTGCCGGCATCAATGGGAAGTCCATCAAAGTTGTCATCGATGGAGGGAGTTGCCACAACCTTGCAAGCACGGAATTGTGTGAAAAACTCAATCTCACCCTCCATCCGCATAAACACCCCTACCATATCCAATGGCTAAGTGACCAAGGATCTGTCAAGATCAAGCACACTGTCTTGGTAACATTCTCAATTGGACACTACAAGGACACGGTGGAATGTGACGTGGTTCCAATGACGGTTTGCCATATGTTGCTTGGAAGGCCATGGCAATATGACAAGCGTGCCTTGCATGATGGTCACTCAAACACTTATACCTTCAAATGGCTTGATAAAACTTGTGTGTTGCAACCAATGACTCCTAGCCAAATAATTGCGGACAATGCAAAGGCTTTAGCGTGGGCGCAATACTCAAAAACACCTTGTGAGAAGAGTGGTGAGCGAGAGAACCACACCATAGTGAGTGAGAGCTACAAGCCAAACTCGAGTGGAAAAACTAAGAGTGTTCTTCTTGCCACCAAAAGTGAGAAGAGAGAAGTGCGGAACAACCCATCCATCTTGCACTATGTCCTTGTATGCAACGGACTAGCGCAAGGAACTAATGACTTGATAAATGTTCCTCCTTCTTTGATGGCTATTTTGCAGGAATTCCAAGATGTATTTCCCGAAGAGCTTCCTCATGGACTACCTCCTCTTCGTGGAATCGAGCACCGCATCGACCTCATTCCCGGCGCCCCACTCCCAAACCGCGCCGCGTATCGCACGAACCCCGAAGAGACGAAGGAGATAGAACGTCAAATCAACCAACTCGTCTCCAAAGGTTTGATCCAAGTAAGCACTAGCCCAAGCGCGGTCGCCGTGATTCTAGTTCCAAAAACGGATGATACATTGCGGTTATGCATGGACTGCCGTCCAATCAATGCTATCACCGTGCGTTATCGACATCATATACCGCGTCTTGATGACATGCTTGATGAGTTATGTGGAGCCACTATATTTTCGAAAATTGATCTTCGTAGTGGTTACCATCAAATTCGCATGGCCGAAGGTGATGAGTGGAAAACCGCCTTCAAGACCAAGCTTGGTCTCTATGAATGGTTGGTTATTCCTTTTGGCTTATCCAATGCCTCATCTACCTTCATGCGCCTCATGAACCATATTTTGAGATCTCTCATTGGGAAGAATGTAGTTGTTTACTTTAATGACATCCTTGTCTATAGCAAGTCACTAGAGGAGCATGTTACTCATGTTAAGGAGGTCCTTCAAATCCTCCGTCATGAAAAGCTTTATGCTAATCTCCCAAAGTGCACTTTTCCAAAAGACAAGCTGATTTTCCTTGGTTTTGTTGTTCTTCTAATGGCATTGAAGTTGATGTCTCAAAAGTCAAGGACATACGAGATTGGCCCATCCCTACAAATGTTAGCGAACTTCGTAGTTTTCATGGGTTGGCTGGCTTTTACCATCGCTTTGTGAAAGACTTTTCTACCATCGCTTGCCCCCTCAAAGAATTGACCAAGAAAAATGTCACGTTCGTTTGGGGAAAAGCACAACAAAAGGCTTTTGATGAGCTCAAAAAGAGGCTCACCGAAGCACCACTTCTTGCATTACCGAATTTCACAAAAACCTTTGAGATTGAATGTGACGCTAGTGGTATTGGCATTGGTGGCGTCCTTATGCAAAATGGGCGTCCTATTGCTTACCATAGTGAGAAACTTGATGGCGCACGCCTAAACTATCCTATTTATGACAAAGAACTTTTTGCCTTGGTTCGAGTTCTTCAAGTGTGGCAACACTATCTTTGGCCCAAAGAATTTATCATCCATTCCGACCATGAGTCGTTGAAGTATCTTAAGGGCCAAGCCAATTTGAGTAAAAGGCAAGCCAAATGGGTTGAGTTCATGGAGTCTTTTCCTTACATTATCAAATACAAGAAGGGCAAAGAAAATGTGGTAGCGGACGCCTTGTCTCGCAAAAACACAAGCCTTCTTACACGACTCGAAGTAAATCTCTTGGGTCTTGATGACATCAAATCTTTGTATGCATCCAACCTTTTCTTTGGACCAATATTTGAAAAATGTTCAATAGACAAAGGGATTGATGATTTCTATTTGCATAAGGGTTTTCTTTTCAAACAAAACAAGCTTTTCATTCCGAAATCGTCTCTCCAACTTTTGCTTCTTCAAGAGTCCCATGGTGGAGGCCTTATGGGTCACTTTGGCCGTGACAAGATGTATGACATGCTCTCCACTCACTACTTTTGGCCAAAGATGAAACGCGATGTGGGGCACCACCTCTGCAGAGTGTAAAATCTAAGTACTTAGCCATGTCCCTGGTAAAGGACAATTTTGAGCATCAAGACATGGAAGCAATCAAGAATCTCATCATTCAAATTTCTAAAGTTAAAACTTGTGGATTGAACAAGGGTTGTTTGAATTCTTCAATCATTGATGGAGACATGGCTTGGTACAAGGATCTTGAAATCTTTGATTGAGGGAAATGATTTTGTCAAGCAAAAACTTAGTATTTTCAAAATAATAAGAAAAATCTATTTTGAACAATGCAAGCCTCAACTCCACTTAGCCAAATGCATATAGATGATAGACTCCACTATACTACCATAGTATCACTTGCCAATACAATTCAAATGTATTGACCCTTGTGGCTGTAACTTGTAATGTTGCAGGTTTGATTGATTTTAGTGAAGATTGTTTGAATAGGATTACAAAGTCTACAACCAACATCTGCCTGTGGCACTTTGAAGATAAAGGACCCCATGATTATAATTATTCCGCTGCAATGTAATGTAATAGCCAATGAGCTATGTATTGATGTAATAAAATTATGTTATTCCTGGTTATAAAGTTATAATATGACCTTTGTTTCTTGATATTACATCTAAACTGTGGATGCTAGCTATTGATCCAGGGACTAGCATTGTAAAACACAGGAGGAATCTACCTTATTAGGTTGGGACCCCTACAGATGGTATCAGAGCATTGTGTTGCCTGTAGGATTTGTAAACCCTAGGATTGGACAAAAACCCTTAGAAAAATAGGAGTTCTGATTTGATCCAAAACTTATTTACAAAAAACTTGTAAATTCTTTCCTCAACCATTTTGGTTTCAACTCTACTTCTCTTCTATTTCAACTTGATGGAAAAACCAACCCCATGGCCAAAGACTACACCATGTGCAAAGGACTACTTCAACTCTAATGACTTCAACATCTTCAACTCTAATGACTTCAACATCTTCAGCATATTCACCAAGGACTTCCAACTTGGATACCACTAAGGACTACAAGTAAGACAAGGAAATCTTGCTCAAGATTTAGAGACTTAGGGAATGCAAAAAGTTAGAAGGAGCCTACATCATTTGAAGTGTTGCAACCAAGAGTTTTTCTTAAGGAAACCATGATCTCATACAAGAAGAATCAAGAAGGAAGGAAAGATCACAAGTGAACCATATAGATGGACCACCATATTATAGTTAAGTTAAACACACCAACTTATGTGGTGTAACAAAAATATTTTTGATTGTCTAAAAATATGCTTGAACTTTGTTGTTTGAATGAATTGTTTGGTTTGTGATTGCATGCATATTGCTTGTGTGAATTGTGATATGTGTGATTAGAAATATTACCTTAGAAATATCTTGCCTATTCTAATCGCCCTTTAACCCAACAGATGACTACTCCAAAGACTCCAAGGTTGATGACAACAACCAATAGGACAACATGAGAGAACTCATAGCAACCCAAAACTAGTTGAGCCAAGAGACAACTCATCTTATAGCCAACAATAATGGACTAGACCCAGCCATACAAAGGATTTTGAAACTTCAATCCCAATTGTTGCAAGGATTGGTTACTCAAATGATCAACATGAGAGAAAACTTTTTCCAAAGAGCTAATGACAACAAGGATGACAAAGATGTTAATTTAGAAGGAACCCAAGCTAGCAATCTTTGTGGAGACAAGGATCATGCATCCAAGGAATATGAAGATCAATGCCCCAAGAAGAGAGAAAGATCTCCCACCTATGAAGAACATGAACTAGAAGAACTCCTAGCTTCGGAGAGACCCAAAAAGAAGAAAAAGGATATAAGCCAAGTGCAATGTTTCAAATGCAAAGAGATGGGACACTATGCCAATGAGTGCCCAGAAAAGAAGAAGAACCATAGAAACAAACAAGAGGTGGTGATACCAAAGGAAAAGAAAGATATCAGCCAAGTGATATGTTTCAAATGCAAGGAACCAGGCCACTATGTAAACAATTGTCCAGAAAAGATGAAGAACAAGTTAAACAAGTCTATGAAGGATCTCAACCTTGGCCCATGAGTCAAGTATGGAAACCAAGGACACATGCAAAAGTTTGCTTAGAGAAGTTTTCCCAAGAAGGACAATGTGTAATTTTGTTTGAAAATTTTTAAGGGTGGTAGTACCCTAGTTGTTTTGAACCTGCTTGTAACCCTAGCCTTCCCAAATCTCGGGACGAGATTTATTTTAAGGGTGGTAGCCTGTCACATCCCAAGATTTTCCAAATCTTGTAATGTGAAAATAAATTAATAAAATAAAACTTTGTTTGATTTTCAGAGCCAGAAGAAACTTTTTGAATTCAATTGGAACTTCAAACCCATTTGAATTAAAATAAACCTAAAGGGATTTAAAAAGATAAACATTTAATAAAAGGAAAAATAAAAACATTTGGAAATATTATTTTGAAACAATTAAATGAAAAGATTTGTTTTCAAATGAAATAGAAGTTTTACAAATAAGGATTATTTTATAAAGCCAAATTAATCCTTGGCCAAGCTTTTGAATTAAAACATTTTGTTTTGAATAAAAATAGTAAAGGTTTATTTAAAATAAATTAATAAGGAGTTAAATATCCAAATTTTATTTAATAAAAGGTTTTACCATTTTTATTAAAACATCAAACCTATTAAATTATTTTAAATAGGTTTTCCAAGTATTTTATATTCTCTAATAAAACCTACTAAAGTGTTTTGGCTTTATTTTAGATTTCAAAATAAATATCTCAATAAAATCCTATTTGATTTAATAATGAAAAGTCTATTATATTTAATTAATAATGAACTCTAAAATAAAAGGTTATTTGTTTTAAAAAAATCTCTAAGTATTCTATATTTCCCAAATAAAACCTACTGATTTGGTTTTGAAAATATTTAGGTTTCAAATAAAGATTTTATTAATAAAATCAAACTCTATTTGATTTAATAACTAAGGCCCATTTTTAATTATTAATGGACCCTAAAGTAAAAGGTTATTTTGTTTTAAACAAGTTTTCCAAATATTCTTTATTTCCAAATAAACTACTGATTGGTTTTGAAAGTATTTGGATTTCAAATGAAGATTTTATTAAATAAACCAAACCCTATTTATTTAATAAACCATGGTCCATTTTATTTAAATATAAATGGAACCTTTAACAAAATCGTTATTTATTTTAAAACAAGCTTTCTAAATATACCTTATTTCAAATACAACCCACTATTTTGGTTTTGGAAAATATATGGATTTAAATAGAGTTTGAAATAAATCAAATCCTAATTTGATTAATTAGCAATGGACAACTATTTAATTAATAATGGACTTTATTTATTTAAATTTTTTTTTTTGGATTTTAGATTTAGGTTCAGGCTACTGAACAGAACCAAGTCAAACTTACAAAGTTTGGGTGTTATTTGAATTGATGTGAACATTGTTTGTTTGTTTGAAAACCAAAACAGGAAAAATAGAAATAGAAAAGGAAAAAGAATTCAGACAGAAAAAAATAGAACAACCCACCAATCTGGCCCAACTAGCCCAACATTAATCAGCCCAACTTCCTCCTCCCGAAGGAAAGAAAACGATTTGCACCCATATTCGACCATGAACAGCAGACATATGTGGACCCTCCCTTCTCCTTTCTTTCCTTTGCCATGGACCCCACCCTCATTCTTCGTCCTCCCATGACCCGTTCCTGCCCGTTCTTTGCGAGTAAACTCCCTTGAATTCGCGTTGATGAATGGATTAAACCCGCCATTTACCATGCTATGTTAAACGCCATGCTTCACTCTTCCTTTCCCCCAAACCGGAACCACCTGGGAGCCACCAGACAGCACGAATCATCCCCAAACCGTCTCTGTCTTCGACGATGCTCCGGCGAGAATTCCGGCCGTGTCTTGCCACTCCTTGCTTCCCCAAGCACGCAGGCACATTCCCCACTTCCTGTAGCATCTCCCTGCACCTTCCGTTCGACCACGGGCACCTCAGAACCCCGACTCCAACACACCACTGAACGCCACCGTCTACTGCTGTTCTCCGACAACGTCTCCCCGGTAAAACCTGACTCCCCTCTCATTCCCGTGGACACAATGATGAACTCCAATCTCTTACGAACCTAACCGCACCTTCCGTTTGTCCTAGGGTGCCCCCTATCCTCGCCATCAACAACGACAGAAAGCATCCGACGCCGACGATAACTACGGCGAGGAATCCAGGTTGACCTAGCACGCCCCTTCGTCAGACAAGAACACGTTGAGAATCAGCAAGGCACAGAGAACCTGGTGAGCTACCCCTCTCTCCCTCTAGCCCCACTGTCGCCATGACAACCTCGCCAGAGCCAGCGCCCGCCGCTGCGCCATGCCGCCTCCTCAGTCGATCGCCGTAGCCGTTCGATTTAAATCCAACGAGTGCGATAGATTCATTTAACTGAAAGTGCGCTAGCTCGAACGTGCGATATGACTTAGATCTAACGACTGCGGTCGTGATCCAGCCGAACGGTATCGCCCGATGAATAACGCGTGTCACTCTTTGAGTTTAAAAACAGATTTGAAATCTGATTTTGTTATGAATTTCAAACCATTGTAACTTTCAAACCACACGCCCAAAAATTACAAATTTTATATCAATGGATTCAGGAGAACCAGCCCTAGCCAACTGTGGAATTGGTTTAGCAAATAGTATTTGTTTGTTTGCTAATTTTTGCAGATTTATTTGTATGCTTGTTTAGAGTATAAAAGTTGTTTAAAATTGAATTTAAGGATAAAACCTTTGCAAATTGGATTGTTGTGACCTTACTGACCCTAGGAACCAACCCATGGTTTGGAAAATAAATTTGGAAAAGTTTGGAATGGATTAATTAGTTTAGTCCATTTCTAGCCAAATAAAATTGTTGATTTTATTATAAAAATGTTTATGGAAAGAAAACTTTGAGAAAATGGTTTGGACCAAACCTACTGACCCAAAAACACCAAGCTTTGCAATAGCAACTCATTTGGTGAACAACTTAAGAGTTTTGTCTTAATAAAAACATTTTTCACCACATGAAATGATAAATGGATTTAAAAATAGTTTTTGGACAAAACCCTCTTGCTAATGACTTTGCCACTTTGGTAAATGACCAAATTGGATCTTACAAAGTTTAGAAACCCATAGAGACCCCCTTTGCAAAATAAAACTATCTTATGCATGCTCCCATGCATGAATTAGTTTCCATTGTTTTGTGTGTGTGAAATTGTTTGAGTGATTATTGGTTTGGAATGTAAATTGAATTAGTGTTTGCTTGTTTGACTTGTAGTGAAGTGTGAGACTAACAAGATCAAGGAGTGAACTACCATTCCCTATCAAAAAGGCAAGTGATGCTTCATACTTTCTATCCCATTACTTTCACTATGCATTAGTGATTTTACTAAGTAAACTTGCATGGATTTTGCTAAGTATAGACCTTGCTATAGTAAAACCTAGTAGAAGAATCCTTAGTAGGATTTTCCTAAGTTAAGATTCCTATTACTATCAAGCTTAGCCTAGCTAATAGAAAACATGGGTGGAAAATATATTCACACTATGGAAAAATCTCTAAGTCTGAGAACTTAAGTTTTTGTTTAATAAAATAACTAAGTTAATGAATCCCCTGGGTGGAATGGGCTTGCTTGGTGGTTTTTGGTTGAGTGGTTCACAAGGCCCATGTTTATGGATGACCTTGTGTATCTCACTTGTGGATGGCCACCCAGGAATAAAGGGATTTGAGATGTCAAATGTTGAGAAGCTTCAAGTGCAACCACTTGGCAATATGGGCTCTGCCATGATCATATAGGTTGCAAGAACTTAGCCATATGGACAGTGGGTGGTAGTGTTTGATAGGTTGGAACGCGTCCATTTTGGTCTAAGGGAAGGCTTCTGAAAGATCTTGTCTTGGGAAACCAAGTCTTGTGGGGAAAGTGCACCACCTCTACAGAGTGTAAAATCTAAGTACTTAGCCATGTCCCTGGTAAAGGACAATTTTGAGCATCAAGACATGGAAGCAATCAAGAATCTCATCATTCAAATTTCTAAAGTTAAAACTTGTGGATTGAACAAGGGTTGTTTGAATTCTTCAATCATTGATGGAGACATGGCTTGGTACAAGGATCTTGAAATCTTTGATTGAGGGAAATGATTTTGTCAAGCAAAAACTTAGTATTTTCAAAATAATAAGAAAAATCTATTTTGAACAATGCAAGCCTCAACTCCACTTAGCCAAATGCATATAGATGATAGACTCCACTATACTACCATAGTATCACTTGCCAATACAATTCAAATGTATTGACCCGTGTGGTCAGTAACTTGTAATGTTGCAGGTTTGATTGATTTTAGTGAAGATTGTTTGAATAGGATTACAAAGTCTACAACCAACATCTGCCTGTGGCACTTTGAAGATAAAGGACCCCATGATTATAATTATTCCGCTGCAATGTAATGTAATAGCCAATGAGCTATGTATTGATGTAATAAAATTATGTTATTCCTGGTTATAAAGTTATAATATGACCTTTGTTTCTTGATATTACATCTAAACTGTGGATGCTAGCTATTGATCCAGGGACTAGCATTGTAAAACACAGGAGGAATCTACCTTATTAGGTTGGGACCCCCTAGGATGGTATCGAGCATTGTGTTGCTGTAGGATTTGTAAACCCTAGGATTGGACAAAACCCTTAGAAAATAGGAGTTCTGATTTGATCCAAAACTTATTTACAAAAAACTTGTAAATTCTTTCCTCAACCATTTTGGTTTCAACTCTACTTCTCTTCTATTTCAACTTGATGGAAAAACCAACCCCATGGCCAAATACTACACCATGTGCAAAGGACTACTTCAACTCTAATGACTTCAACATCTTCAACTCTAATGACTTCAACATCTTCAGCATATTCACCAAGGACTTCCAACTTGGATACCACTAAGGACTACAAGTAAGACAAGGAAATCTTGCTCAAGATTTAGAGACTTAGGGAATGCAAAAAGTTAGAAGGAGCCTACATCATTTGAAGTGTTGCAACCAAGAGTTTTTCTTAAGGAAACCATGATCTCATACAAGAAGAATCAAGAAGGAAGGAAAGATCACAAGTGAACCATATAGATGGACCACCATATTATAGTTAAGTTAAACACACCAACTTATGTGGTGTAACAAAAATATTTTTGATTGTCTAAAAATATGCTTGAACTTTGTTGTTTGAATGAATTGTTTGGTTTGTGATTGCATGCATATTGCTTGTGTGAATTGTGATATGTGTGATTAGAAATATTACCTTAGAAATATCTTGCCTATTCTAATCTCCCTTCAACCCAAACAGATGACTACTCCAAAAGACTCCAAGGTTGATGACAACAACAACCAATAGGACAACATGAGAGAACTCATAGCAACCCAAAATTAGTTGAGCCAAGAGACAACTCATCTTATAGCCAACAATAATGGACTAGACCCAGCCATACAAAGGATTTTGAAACTTCAATCCCAATTGTTGCAAGGATTGGTTACTCAAATGATCAACATGAGAGAAAACTTTTTCCAAAGAGCTAATGACAACAAGGATGACAAAGATGTTAATTTAGAAGGAACCCAAGCTAGCAATCTTTGTGGAGACAAGGATCATGCATCCAAGGAATATGAAGATCAATGCCCCAAGAAGAGAGAAAGATCTCCCACCTATGAAGAACATGAACTAGAAGAACTCTAGCCGGAGAGACCCAAAAAGAAGAAAAAGGATATAAGCCAAGTGCAATGTTTCAAATGCAAAGAGATGGGACACTATGCCAATGAGTGCCCAGAAAAGAAGAAGAACCATAGAAACAAACAAGAGGTGGTGATACCAAAGGAAAAGAAAGATATCAGCCAAGTGATATGTTTCAAATGCAAGGAACCAGGCCACTATGTAAACAATTGTCCAGAAAAGATGAAGAACAAGTTAAACAAGTCTATGAAGGATCTCAACCTTGGCCCATGAGTCAAGTATGGAAACCAAGGACACATGCAAAAGTTTGCTTAGAGAAGTTTTCCCAAGAAGGACAATGTGTAATTTTGTTTGAAAATTTTTAAGGGTGGTAGTGCCCTAGTTGTTTTGAACCTGCTTGTAACCCTAGCCTTCCCAAATCTCGGGACGAGATTTATTTTAAGGGTGGTAGCCTGTCACATCCCAAGATTTTCCAAATCTTGTAATGTGAAAATAAATTAATAAAATAAAACTTTGTTTGATTTTCAGAGCCAGAAGAAACTTTTTGAATTCAATTGGAACTTCAAACCCATTTGAATTAAAATAAACCTAAAGGGATTTAAAAAGATAAACATTTAATAAAAGGAAAAATAAAAACATTTGGAAATATTATTTTGAAACAATTAAATGAAAAGATTTGTTTTCAAATGAAACAGAAGTTTTATAAATAAGGATTATTTTATAAAGCCAAATTAATCCTTGGCCAAGCTTTTGAATTAAAACATTTTGTTTTGAATAAAAATAGTAAAGGTTTATTTAAAATAAAATAATAAGGAGTTAAATATCCAAATTTTATTTAATAAAAGGTTTTACCATTTTTATTAAAACATCAAACCTATTAAATTATTTTAAATAGGTTTTCCAAGTATTTTATATTCTCTAATAAAACCTACTAAAGTGTTTTGGCTTATTTTAGATTTCAAAATAAATATCTCAATAAAATCCTATTTGATTTAATAATGAAAAGTCTATTATATTTAATTAATAATGAACTCTAAAATAAAAGGTTATTTGTTTTAAAAAAATCTCTAAGTATTCTATATTTCCCAAATAAAACCTACTGATTTGGTTTTGAAAATATTTAGGTTTCAAATAAAGATTTTATTAATAAAATCAAACTCTATTTGATTTAATAACTAAGGCCCATTTTTAATTATTAATGGACCCTAAAGTAAAAGGTTATTTTGTTTTAAACAAATTTTCCAAATATTCTTTATTTCCAAATAAACTACTGATTGGTTTTGAAAGTATTTGGATTTCAAATGAAGATTTTATTAAATAAACCAAACCCTATTTATTTAATAAACCATGGTCCATTTTATTTAAATATAAATGGAACCTTTAACAAAATCGTTATTTATTTTAAAACAAGCTTTCTAAATATACCTTATTTCAAATACAACCCACTATTTTGGTTTTGGAAAATATATAGATTTAAATAGATTTTAAAATAAATAAAATCCTAATTTGATTAATTAGCAATGGACAACTATTTAATTAATAATGGACTTTATTTATTTAATTTTTTTTTTGGATTTTAGATTTAGGTTCAGGCTACTGAACAGAACCAAGTCAAACTTACAAAGTTTGGGTGTTATTTGAATTGATGTGAACATTGTTTGTTTGTTTGAAAACCAAAACAGGAAAAATAGAAATAGAAAAGGAAAAAATTGAGCGAGAAAAAATAGAACAACACCCACCAATCTGCCCAACTAGCCCAACATGCCCAATCCATTGACTTCCTCCCTCCCGAAGGAAAAGCGATTTGCACCCATATTACGACCATGAGCAATGACATGTGGACCCCTCCTTCTCCTTTCTTTCCTTTGCCAATGGACCCTCTTGTTCTTCGTCCTGACCCGTTCCTCGCCGTTTACTGCCGAGTAAACTCCCTTGAATTCGAGTTGATGAATGGATTAAACGCCATTTACCATGCTATGTTAACGCCATGCTTCACTCTTCCTTTCCCCAAATCGGAACCACAGGAGCCACGGACAACACGAATCATCCCAAACCGTCTCTCTCCGGACGCTCCGTGAAATTCGCCGTGTCTTGCCACTCCTTGCTTCCCCAACGCAGGCACATTCCGCACTTCCTGTAGCAGCTCCCTGCACCTTCCGTTCGACCACGGGCACCTCAGAACCCCGACTCCAACACACCACTGAACGCCACCGTCTACTGCTGTTCTCCGACGACGTCTCCCCGGTAAAACCTGACTCCCCTCTCATTCCTGTGGACACAATGATGAACTCCAATCTCTTAAGAACCTAACCGCACCTTCCGTTTGTCCTAGGGCGCCCCCTATCCTCGCCATCAACAACGACAGAAAGCATCCGACGCCGACGACAACTACGGCGAGGAATCCAGGTTGACCTAGCACGCCCCTTCGTCATACAAGAACACGTTGAGAATCAGCAAGGCACAGAGAACCTGGTGAGCTACCCCTCTCTCCCTCTAGCCCCACATGTCGCCAGCCCGAGCCAGCGCTTGTATGCCGCTAAGCGCCGTCCTCAGTCGATGCACCGTAGCCGTTCGATTTAAATCCAACGAGTGCGATAGATTCATTTAACTGAAAGGGTACGCTAGCTCTGAACCGTGCGATATGACTTAGATCTAACGGCCTGCAGTGCGTGATCCAGCCGAACCGGTATCACCCAGTAAGATAACGCCACGTGTCACCTGCTGAGTTTAAAAACAGATTTGAAATCTGATTTTGTTATGAATTTCAAACCATTGTAACTTTCAAACCACACGCCCAAAAATTACAAATTTTATATCAATGGATTCAGGAGAACAAGCCCTAGCCAACTGTGGAATTGGTTTAGCAAATAGTATTTGTTTGTTTGCTCATTTTTTAAGATTCATTTGTATGCTTGTTTAGAGTATAAAAGTTGTTTAAAATTAAATTTAAGGATAAAACCTTTGCAAATTGGATTGTTGTGACCTTACTGACCCTAGGAACCAACCCATGGTTTGGAAAATAAATTTGGAAAAGTTTGGAATGGATTAATTAGTTTAGTCCATTTCTAGCCAAATAAAATTGTTGATTTTATTATAAAAATGTTTATGGAAAGAAAACTTTGAGAAAATGGTTTGGACCAAACCTACTGACCCAAAAACACCAAGCTTTGCAATAGCAACTCATTTGGTGAACAACTTAAGAGTTTTGTCTTAATAAAAACATTTTTCACCACATGAAATGATAAATGGATTTAAAAATAGTTTTTGGACAAAACCCTCTTGCTAATGACTTTGCCACTTTGGTAAATGACCAAATTGGATATTAAAAAGTTTAGAAAACCATAGAGACCCCCTTTGCAAAATAAAACTATCTTATGCATGCTCCCATGCATGAATTAGTTTCCATTGTTTTGTGTGTGTGAAATTGTTTGAGTGATTATTGGTTTGGAATGTAAATTGAATTAGTGTTTGCTTGTTTGACTTGTAGTGAAGTGTGAGACTAACAAGATCAAGGAGTGAACTACCATTCCCTATCAAAAAGGCAAGTGATGCTTCATACTTTCTATCCCATTACTTTCACTATGCATTAGTGATTTTGCTAAGTAAACTTGCATGGACTTTGCTAAGTATAGACCTTGCTATAGTAAAACCTAGTAGAAGAATCCTTAGTAGGATTTTCCTAAGTTAAGATTCCTATTACTATCAAGCTTAGCCTAGCTAATAGAAAACATGGGTGGAAAATATATTCACACTATGGAAAAATCTCTAAGTCTGAGAACTTAAGTTTTTGTTTAATAAAACAACTAAGTTAATGAATCCCCAGGTGGAATGGGCTTGCTTGGTGGTGTTTGGTTGAGTGGTTCACAAGGCCCATGTTTATGGATGACCTTGTGTATCTCACTTGTGGATGGCCACCAGAACAAAGAGATTTGAGATGTCAAATGTTGAGAAGCTTCAAGTGCAACCACCTGGCAATATGGGCTCTGCCATGATCATATAGGTTGCAAGAACTTAGCCATATGGACAGTGGGTGGTAGTGTTTGATAGGTTGGAGAACGTCCATTTTGGTCTAAGGAAGGCTTCGAAAGATCTTGTCTTGGGAAACCAAGTCTTGTGGGAAAGTGCACCACCTCTGCAGTGTAAAATCTAAGTACTTAGCCATGTCCACAGTAAAGGACAATTTTGAGCATCAAGACATGGAAGCAATCAAGAATCTCATCATTCAAATTTCTAAAGTTAAAACTTGTGGATTGAACAAGGGTTGTTTGAATTCTTCAATCATTGATGGAGAGATGGCTTGGTACAAGGATCTTGAAATCTTTGATTGAGGGAAATGATTTTGTCAAGCAAAGACTTAGTATTTTCAAAATAATAAGAAAAATCTATTTTGAACAATGCAAGCCTCAACTCCACTTAGCCAAATGCATATAGATGATAGACTCCACTATACTACCATAGTATCACTTGCCAATACAATTCAAATGTATTGACCCTTGTGGCTGTAACTTGTAATGTTGCAGGTTTGATTGATTTTAGTGAAGATTGTTTGAATAGGATTACAAAGTCTACAACCAACATCTGCCTGTGTCACTTTGAAGATAAAGGACCCCATGATTATAATTATTCCGCTGCAATGTAATGTAATAGCCAATGAGCTATGTATTGATGTAATAAAATTATGTTATTCCTGGTTATAAAGTTATAATATGACCTTTGTTTCTTGATATTACATCTAAACTGTGGATGCTAGCTATTGATCCAGGGACTAGCATTGTAAAACACAGGAGGAATCTACATTATTAGGTTGGGACCCCTACAATAGTCGTCCTCGAGAACATTGACTTGACAACACTTCAATGTTCCTTCACCTTCCATGAAGCCTACAAAGCTCACAACAAAAGCAAAGCAACACTCAAAGCGTAGCCAATTCATGAAGATTATTGCATGAGTCCTCAAGTAGAAGGAAGTCACCTTAGCTTGTAGAGATAGCTCGATGAAGGGTAGCCATAGGTAACTCTCTTCGGTTCTTCTTGTCAACATATAGTCCATAGAGGTTGACGTGTATGCATTTGTACCTTCATACAACAAGGACCAAGCAACATATGTTTGTGTGTGATAGAGGAGCATGTCATTTGTGGCATGTCCATTCTTGTTCACAACACGATTAGCACAACTCAAGTATAGCAAACGGGGTGCATATGCAAGGTCAATGTGCATGGAAATCATTTGAACATCATCCAAATGTGGAAACTCAAAAACTCCATATAACATAGAAGTGGGGCATTCAAAGCATTGGATCCAAATTTCAAACAACATCTTTGATGCAAGACTAGGAGAATTTGGCAAAAACACACAAGGAAGCATATCCAAAACAAAAGTATTATGTTTGCAAACAAACCAAATGAAAGAGCAAGTGGTCCTTATGTTTGTTGCAACAACAAGACGAGATTCTTGGAAGCTCTCATGACAATACATGCTCTTAATGGAATTGTGGTTGCACACAAAACATCGGAAAGAGAAAATGTTCAACATTTTTGTTGAACACACAAAGCATCATTATCTAAATGCGAAGAAACATGAATGTCACGAGGGGATATAATTCCATTAACATGCTTGCAATCAAACCATAGGAAAGAGCAATTTGCCAACATGAAAGATGCAAAGCATGCAAAAGGTATCAAAGCTGGGTTCGATCTTGAACTCACTTGTTGGATGCTCTCAAGAGCTCTTTTTGTCAACTCGTGCTCAACCGAGGTTGACATGATAGTGCGGGTACCTACACACATCATAGACAAAAGGAAGAACGTGTGTGCATGGTAGAGATACACATCATCCATCATGACGTATCTCTTCTTGTGCACATCACTATTAATGTCAATCAAGTATGAAATAGATGCATGGTGATTATGCAAGTGGGGAACATGCTTATCATGGCAATCATCAAAATCTCCAAAAATTGAGAAAGCTATGGGGGCCATCTCATTATAACGCATAAGATCAATATTGTTGCAAGCAAAACAAGTGAAATAGCAAGCATTCATTTTATCGCAAGCAACGGGAGAAATTGAATGACTAGCATGACATGGCAAGTCCTAAGCAATTGGAGGATACACACAAGATGCATAGCATGGCATGTTTATGGCAATGATATCGCAATCAAACAATTCCACATGATCAATATTATGCAAAGGCAAAGCATCACATGGGAAAGTGGATGAAGCATATGTAATGTCACAAGTATCATCCATAGCATGCATATCCTCACAATTCATCATGTCCACTAGTGGGATCATGGCATCATCAACACCCTTATTGTTACCTTGGTCATACCTCTCATATGAAGTGGGTGTTGTGGAAGTAGTGGCCTCCTTGTGGACGACTTCGTCTTCTTGATGTAGCCATGGCATAGCATCATCTTCGTGCACCATGTACATCTTCTCCAATTGAGTCATCATTGCTTCATGGCTTGGTGCTTCTTCATCCATGGAACCTAGCACAACACAAGAGAACACACTAGATGTAGAGGGTAAGTTGTTAGAATTCGAAATGGTCTCACTTGACCAATCAACTACCACTCTCAACTCACTAGGAGTATCGCTCATGCCCTCCAAGTGGAAGCACTCAATCTCACATAAGGTGGAGTCACTCATGTCACTCTTATTCTCACTCAAGTTGGCTAAGTGGCTCTCATACTCACATGGGATTGGTACCACATCATCACTCAAGCATATGGGGGTAGGCTCGATTTCCTCAACTCCATGCGCCTCCTTTGGTGAAGGGAGAATCCCATGCTCACCATTCTTGACCTTGTCGCCTCCAAGGTTGGATGCGATAATATGGGCATCATTGCTCGCCTCCATGGTCGAAGGGAAAATCCCATGCTCGACCGTCTTGTGGCCATCTTGTAGTAGTGGTGGAGGTAGGCTCATGCTATCCAACTTGGCGAAGTAGAGGTCTTCATTTTCCTCGTTCATGAGGTCTTCGAATGCAAGCGTAGTCGTTGAAGCTTGATGGCGCGGACGAAGGCTTGCTCTTGGTGCCATTTTGGTGGTGGCACTAGTAGTTGAAGGTGCCTTGTGGCCGTGAAGGTCATTGGCGTGCCTTGCCGATGGTTGGTGTAGGTGGCGCACTTGGTCATCCACATGACGCTCGCGACGATGACCCTTGTCCTTGGCACTCTCCTTGGTGAGTTGTTGTAATGAGTGCAAAGCATCATTAATCTTGGTGACCCTGCTCATTGTTTTGTCGAAGTCGTTGTCCATGTCCTTCTTGAAGTTGTGGAGGCGCTTTGGAATTTGTCCATTTGATGATGGACCTTGGCGCACTCGAGTTGGAGGCTCCGTCTTGGTCGGTGCGACTTGAGGAGCTTGTCGTTGTCATTCTTGAAGTCGCCCATGCTTGGGGAGTCGTTGTTGTGATAGTACTCCATATCACCCAAGCATGTGGAGCCATTGTTGGTGTAGTGCTCCATCATGTTATCCATGCTTGTGGAGACATATGCATGGTGGCTCATCATGGATTCTTCATGGAAATCATCCTCGGTCCTGGAGTCCCTAGACATGCTTCACAAGACCAAGTGTTGTATATGGAAGTGGTAGAGGGTGTTAGGGATACAACATCAAACCTTACTTTACCTTGGAAGATCGTATCGTGAAAGTGGCCACACTTGAGAGCAATAAACCAAGCAAAGTGAAGTTCACGCGGAACACCAAAACCAACTACCAACAAAAAACACACACACACACAAGGCCTATGGTGGATAGGTATGGAAAGTGGCATGTCAAGAACCAATCCGAAATCGAGATGTTGTAATGGCAAGTAAAGAACCACAATGATCACAAAGCAAAACAAGTCAATCCACAAGATAGGAAATATATACAAGGAAACACACACGGTGGGATAAATGGGACTTGTGCGACAGAGAAAGTGAGCTAAGAACCAAATGATTACCTAGCGAAGACTATAAGCTCGTGTCACACAAGTACAAGGAGAGACGCTAGTTCGATTGCACAAAATTGGTGGGCTACAAGATATGCACAATAAGTACCACCTATATGATGTTCATCGAGCTTGCGCTTCCTATTCTATGCGGTACATGTATATTTCTTTTTTTTCCTCTTTTCCTTTTTATATTTTTTTCTCTTTTTATTTCTATTTTCTTTTCACTTGCCTCTTCCTTGTGCCAACAACTATACAAGATAACTATATGAGATAGCGCTCACAATGTTTGCTCGGAATTCTACAAGGTATCAAATGTGCATAGCCCAAGCAATCATAAGAGGAACTAGTCTCAATAGGTGTTTGTTGCTCACAAAGATAGTGGGGTTCACAAAGGAATGCAAGTGGGGAGAAGTCGTGGAATGTTTATACCTTTCGTCGACGATCTTCGCCCTTTATTGTTGGATTCAGCCTTGCTCACGGAATTTGGATGGAGTAGATAGCATGAACAACGTGGATGATGATGTAGAGCTCTCTTCGAAACGAGCTAAAGAACACCAAAATCCGAGTTCGAATGCAAAAGTTATGCTCAAAACGGTGAGAGGTCAAATCGGAACTCATTGTTTTCTTTTACGTACTCGGCGGTAGTACCGGATTTTGGGCCCGGTAGTACGGGAAAAGGGCGGTAGTACCGGATTTTAAGCCCGATAGTACCATTGGGTCCAGAAACTCCCAGTTTTGACGCGTTTTCGCGATTTTGGGGTGATTTGGGCGGAAAATCTTCAAGAAAAGCACCAAATCGAAGGGGAAATCAAGGAATTAGGCCATGGGAACGCAGGGGAAGGTATATCAACTAGTTTAGAAAGTAATCCACGGATCAAAACCTACCAAAAATCACTCAAATCACAGATCGATCCAAAACACGAATTGGGGCTGTTTTTGGTGAAATTTTCGAATTTATGGGGAAAAGACCAAATCGAAGAGAAATCCGTGGCAACCAAAGCTGCTGATACCAGATGATGGAGGGGTTAACCTCTTGGGTGGCCCGATCATCACGGATCTCGTGGTCAAATCGATGGGAAAGTGAGGGGAAAGGGAGAAGGTAGCGGAAGCGAACACACACCTCGCAAGAACACGATGAACACACGCAAAAATCACACGATACAAGGCCGATTGCTCCCGAACGGCGGCCACCGGTCCGATAGAATCCTCGCAAGGAAAGATCGGTCAACGTGCTCCCTCAAATCCACATCGGAGAGGGAAGAACACCTTGGGTAGGGTCTTGAAAACTTGGAGACGAGACATCGAACTCCAAGGCCTTGTTCAACGATGGATGCGTGATGCAAAGTCCAATCGAGGTTGGTGACGATAGTCGGTCCCCTTGGTAAAGGGGATGAGGCAAAACTAGAGATTCCACAATGGGGGTTGTCTTTAGTCTATCATATATGCCTAAGGGATACATGAGGGGTGGGGGCTCTATTTATAGGCCAACCACTAAACAAGGGTAGTTTGGGGATAAAACTAGGGTTTGGACGAGCTAAAGGGGTACATGGGCCAAAGGCCCAACAGGTCTTGTGAGCACATAGGACCGTAGTCTGGGACTTGGGTCCGTGTAATACCGGTCAACACCGATAATCTTACTCTGGGACCGTAGTACCGCTTGCGATCTGGGCGTCACCGAGCCGTCTGAATGTGAGGCGGGAGATAGTCTGTGAGACCGGTAGTACGGTTCAGTCGATAGTACCGCCGAGAGAGTATTTGGCTTCGTTGGCATCGTCATTGGTGGGCGGTGGCGGTAGTGATGCCAAGCGGTAGTACCTCATCGCCAAGTCCGAGTAATACTGGCAGCGAGAGCATTTGGCGATCTGTCTTCTTCGCCTCCTCTTCAAGCCTCCGTCTAGTCGGGCTTGATGCTCAAGCCTTCCTCTTGCCTCCGTACTTGTCAATGTGAACCTATCATGCATATGTGACGGAGTATGAAGTAGCATACCATTCAATAGGGTAGGAAGGGGGAACGCATAGAGGAATGGATTCACCTTTGGAGTCCATGACGACTTGGCATAAGTTGGAGACCAAGATGTGGTAACGACCGTAGGTCGGGCTACATCAGCCTATATCATCGATATCCCAACATCAAAGTATCTTGTGAGCTCGACATTCAATGTCAAGGACCTATCACCCTACCATGGAGAAGATGAAGTTGAGAAGGTTGAAGAGTCGAGGACGACTCTTTCCCAAGGGGGGGGAGCTGATGCAGCCCGTCCCACGAACGCTACTACATCTACTCCCACAAGCTCCCCAAGTGGACCCATGACTCGCGCCCGAGCTAAACTCCTACAAGCTAAGGTGAACTCGCTCCTCTCCTCATGTGACTTCGATACACCCTTGGATGGCCTGCTACTTCAAACTCATACCTTGTGCATCATCAGGTACAAAGAGAAGGACCCAGTGGACGGAGGAGCCGGAGCGGAAGCAACCGATCATTGCCAGGCCATGGTACTACGGTTGGCCGCGGCCGTACTACCGCCCACGGACACCACAGGAGCCCAACCAAGGCAGACTACTACGGTACTCGGCCCGTGACAGTACTACCGGTTGGCAGTATCGCCCCCTCCTACCGCTCTGAGCTTATCCGACGGAAGCTCCGGGATCGCCAAGTGATACTACCGCCCGGGCATTACTGCAGTTCACGATTACCACGGTACAGTACTACTGATCTGGCCCGAACCTGACGCATCAGTTTGGCCCATACCATATCCCTCCTATAATTTACCTTTTCGTTCCAAAACTACCCCTGTTTATGTGGCTGGCCTATATAAAGCCCCCACCCTTTATTGTAAACCCTAGACATGGATAATAATAGATTAAGGAACCCCTTTGAGGAACTTACATCTATTGGTCTCATGCTCCTACCAAGGAGCACCGGATTATCCACCCCCCTCTTGGATCTTGCCTAGTGCGTTCAAGTTGTACAAGGTCTTGGGTTCTCGGTTTCTCGCCCCCAAGTCGTCAAGATCTCACCAAGCACCTCGTCCCCCGTTGTTGGCGTGGAGAGAGAGCTTCGCCCAACACCGATCCTAGGGATTATGTTGGACCGGTTGCCACCGGCGTGAGGGATCGGCATGTATCGTGTTTTGTGTGCGTGTGTTCATGGTTTTCATCACCTTCCTCCCCCCGACAACCGCTTTCCCCTCGTTTCTCGTGGAGTTCGTGAAAGATCGGGACACCCCAAGGGGTTACCCCATAACACAAGAAGGATGTGCCCTTTGTTTGGGGCGATGCACAACAATAGGCTTTCGTCATATTGAAAGATAAGCTAACACATGCTCCCTTACTCCAACTTCCTGATTTTACTAAGACTTTTGAGCTTGAATGTGATGCTAGTGGAATTGGTTTGGGAGGGGTGTTATTACAAGAGGGAAAACCTGTTGCATATTTTAGTGAGAAATTGAGTGGGGCTAGTCTGAACTATTCTACTTATGATAAAGAATTATATGCGTTAGTTCGGACATTAGAAACTTGGAAACATTATCTATGGCCTAAAGAATTTGTTATACATTCTGATCATGAATCTTTGAAGCATATTCGTAGTCAAGCTAAGTTGATTATCGTCATGCAAAGTGGGTTGAATTTATTGAGTCTTTTCCTTATGTTATCAAACACAAAAAGGGTAAAGATAATATTATTGTTGATGCTTTCTCGCGCCGTTATGCTTTGTTATCTCAACTTGACTTCAAAATATTTGGATTGGAAACTATTAAGGAACAATATGTGCATGATGCTGAATTTAAAGATGTGTTGCAGAATTGTAGAGATGGTAGAACATGGAACAAGTTCGTCTTCAATCATGGATTTGTGTTCCGTGCTAACAAACTATGCATTCCAGATAGTTCTGTTCGTCTTTTGTTGTTACAGGAGGCGGATGGAGGAGTATTGATGGGACACTTTGGTGTCAAGAAAACAGAGGATGTTCTTGCTGCACACTTCTTTTGGCCACGTATGCGTCGAGATGTTGAGAGATTTGTGGATCGCTGCACTACTTGTCAAAAATCTAAGTCTCGCCTTAATCCACATGGTTTATATATGCATCTTCCTGTTCCTAGTGTTCCTTGGGAGGATATTTCTATGGACTTTGTTTTGGGATTGCCACGAACACGTAAGGGAGGATAGTATTTTTGTTGTTGTGGATCGGTTTTCTAAGATGGCACACTTTATTCCTTGTCATAAAACGGATGATGCTGCGCATATTGCTGATTTGTTCTTTCGTGAAATTGTTCGTTTGCATGGTGTGCCAAATACTATTGTTTCTGATCGTGATACTAAATTTCTTAGCCACTTCTGGAGATGTTTATGGGATAAGTTGGGGACTAAATTGCTGTTTAGTACTACATGTCATCCCCAAACTGATGGACAAACTGAAGTAGTAAATCGAACTTTATCTACTATGTTACGGGCTGTTTTAAAGAAGAACTTAGAATTGTGAGAAGAGTGTTTACCTCATATAGAATTTGCTTATAATCGTTCGCTGCATTCTACCACAAAGATGTGCCCATTTGAGATTGTGTATGGTTTTGTTCCTCGTGCACCTAGTGATTTATTACCTTTACCTTCTTCGGTGCAAAATAATTAGGATGCTACACAACGCGCTGAAATGATATTAAACTTGCATAAGACTACTAAAGATAACATTGAACACATGAATGCTAAGTATAAACTTGCTGGGGATAAAGGGAGAAAGCATGTTGTGTTTGATGTTGGAGATCTTGTTTGGTTACATTAGCGTAAAGATCGTTTTTCTGATTTACGCAAGTCTAAGTTAATGCCGCGTGGTGCTGGTCCCTTTAAGGTGTTAGAGAAAATAAATGATAATGCATATAAACTTGAGTTGCCTGCAGACTTTGGTACGGTTAGTCCTACGTTTAACATTGCAGATTTGAAGCCTTACTTTGGTGAGGAAGATGAGATTGTGTCGAGGACGACTTCAACACATCTTTAAATTCAGCATCATGCACATATTGTTCCTTAATAGTTTCTAATCCAAATATTTTGAAGTCAAGTTGAGATAACAACGTATAACGGCGCGACAAAGCATCAACAATAATATTATCTTTACCCTTTTTATGTTCGATAACATAAGGAAAAGACTCAATAAATTCAACCCACTTTGCATGACGACGATTCAACTTAGCTTGACTACGAATATGCTTCAAAGATTCATGATCAGAATGAATTACAAATTCTTTAGGCCATAGATAATGTTGCCAAGTTACTAATGTCCGAACCAACGCATATAATTATTTATCATAAGTAGAATAGTTCAGACTAGCCCCACTCATTTTTTCACTAAAATATGCAACAGGTTTTCCCTCTTGTAATAACACCCCTCCCAAACCAATTCCACTAGCATCAGATTCAAGCTCAAAAGTCTTAGTAAAATCAGGAAGTTGGAGTAAGGGAGAATGTGTTAGCTTATCTTTCAATATGACGAAGGCCTGTTGTTGTGCATCGCCCCAAACAAAGGGCACATCCTTCTGTGTAAGCTCATTCAGCGGCGCGGCAATTGATCCAAAGTCTTCGACAAAACGCCTATAAAAACCAGCTAGGCCAAGAAAACTCCTCACTTGTGTGACCGTCTTGGGCTGCTGCCAATTCTCAATAGCTTCAATTTTGGCTGGATCCACTTCAATACCCTGTGATGTAACAACATTGCCAAGAAACGCAACTCGATTGGTGCAAAAGGTGCACTTCTCAAGATTACCAAATAAACGTGCATCACGTAAAGCATTGAAAACAGCACGTAAATGGTCCAAATGATCCTCTAAAGATTTGCTATAAATCAGAATATCATCAAAGTAGACTACCACAAAACATCTAATGAAAGCACGTAAAACTTCGTTCATTAATCTCATGAAAGTGCTGGGTGCATTAGTTAAACCAAACGGCATCACTAACCACTCATAGAAACCAAACTTAGTTTTAAATGCTGTTTTCCATTCATCTCCTAATTTCATACGAATCTGGTGGTAACCACTACGCAAATCAACTTTAGAAAACATGGAAGAGCCACTCAATTCATCAAGCATGTCATCTAAACGTGGAATAGGATGACGATATTGAATAGTAATATTATTGATAGCTCTACAATCAGTACACATGCGCGAAGAACCATATTTCTTAGGTACCAAAATAATAGGAACAACACAGGGGCTAAGGGACTCACGAATATGATCTCTGTCGAGTAGTTCCTGAATTTAGCATTGTATCTCCTTTGTCTCCTCTGGATTGGTTCTATATGGTAGCGGTTGGGCACCAGGAATTAGATCAATTTGGTGCTCAATTCCTCTAATAGGAGGTAGTCCTGGTGGCAGCTCAGCGGGAAAGACGTCCTCATATCCCTGCAAAAGGTTAGCAATAGCGGGTGGCAAAGAAGGAGGCATATCCTCAAATGAAAACAAAACCTCTTTGCAAATAATTGCATAACATTGAGTATTGTTTACATCTAGTTCAGCAATATCAATTTTATTTGCAAGCATACATGGACTCTTTAAACGAATTTCAGTAGCATGGGTAGAATCAGATTTAGTGTTCTTTGGTGGTACAAAATCTGCAGCAACAATCTGATTCTCACTTTTATTTTTCTCCTCAGTTTTAGCTCTACTAGCGCTAGCAAGATCATCTTTTAAAATCTGTTCGGGAGTCATAGGTTTTAGACCAATTTTCTTTCCATCATGCATAAGAGAATAGTGATTAGTTTTGCCATGAACAGATTCTCTATCAAATTGCCATGGTCTACCAAGTAACAAAGAACAAGCTTGCATAGGTACAACATCACAATCAACAAAATCAGAATAAGTAAAATGCACGCGTACCGTTCTTGTTACCTTGATCTTGCGAGAACTCTCAAACCATTGGATGTAATATGAATGTGTGCGTTGTCTTGTTGGAAGTGCAAGCTTCTCTACCATGTCAACACTAGCCAGATTATTACAACTCCCTCCATCAATGATGACCCGTATAGCTCTTTCCTTGACAACACCACGTGTTTTGAACAGGTTGTGGCGTTGATCTTGCTCAGATTTGCTCAATTGCACACTCAACACACGTTGTGTAATTAAGCTCTTGTAGTGATCAGCAGCTTCAGCTCCCATTACCTCTATCTCTTCATCAGCATCAGAATTGTCTCCATCTCGAGCTGAAATAGGGGCTAATGTATCTTCATCAAAGTCACTCGCTGAATCGTATTGACCATCATCCCGCACCATCATCACACGTTGTGTTGTGCACTGTCTCTCAATATGACCAAAACCCCAGCACTTGCGGCATTGTATATCCTTTGTCTTACCCGTGGAAGCCATAGAAGATGCACTACGAGCAGGAGCATTGCATGACGGTGGAGGAGCAGCTGGAAATCTTGTGGTGGCCTTGGATGTGGTAGTAGTGATGGAGGGGTTAACCTCTTGGGTGCCCGATCTTCACGGATCTCATGGTCAAATCGATGGGAACGCGAGGGGAAAGGGAGAAGGTAGCGGAAGCGAACACACACCTCGCGAAGAACACGATGAACACACGCAAACTCACACGATACAAGGCCGATTGCTCCCGAACGGCGGCCACCGGTCCGATAGAATCCTCGCAAGGAAAGATCGGTCAACGTGCTCCCTCAAATCCACATCGGAGAGGGAAGAACACCTTGGGGAGGGTCTTGACAACTTGGAGACAAGACAATGAACTCCAAGGCCTTGTTGATGAGGATACAATCATGGATCATGCTGATTTCAACTGTTTGAACTGGAAAGAAATATTGAGCCTCATTGAAAAATATCACAAGGTGAATTCATTCCTAGTTGGACATGATACTTTGATTTATAAGAACTTTATACTACCTAAATCATTGTGTTATTGTTTGACTAGATTTGGCATCTATCGGGCTAGCGCCAGCGGGAGGAGAGGGAGGAAGGCGACCGAGAGATAGAAGATGCACTAGGAGGCAATAAGGAGAGAAGGCATGATAAAGAGAGATATGTGGCGCGCCAGGACACGTTTGAGGTGCACCACGACATATGGCCTGCGCGCCAAGTAGACCGAACCCATCTATGGGTCGGTATGTATCAGTTTGAGTCGAACCGAGTCAGTTTGGGCCAAGTTATGGCTGTTTTTAGGCCCGTTTAAGGGGGAGGACGCCCCAGCCCTCATATATACCCCGGCAGCCGCCACAATTAGGGTTAGACCACGTTTAGATTAAACCAATACTTGTTTCGTTGAACTGCTGCAAGCATTCATCTGAAATTATATGTTCCTCTTTGATTCGATCAGGAATATCTACCATACCTCCACTTTGATTCGATCTGGAGTTTGCTCTAAAGTCTTCGTGTTTTTCATTGTTCCATTGGGAATTGGTAGATTGCAAACCGCTTCGTGGTCGGACTACGCGCAAGTGTGTGAAGTTGCGAATACCATCCGGGTTGAGATCTTGCATTGGCAATGGGGAACAAATGGGTGATTCTCAGCATCCCACAAGTTATCTCCATTACCTCCACCATCATCTACGACGTGCTCAACGAGAAGATCGGGCCACCCCTTATCATTTGTTCAACGATGGATGCATGATGCAAAGTCCAATCGAGGTTGGTGACGATAGTCGGTCCCCTTGGGTAAGGGGATGAGGCAAAACTAGAGATTCCACACAAGGGGGTTGTCTTTAGTCTATCATCTATGCCTAAGGGATACATGAAGGGGTGGGGGCTCTATTTATAGGCCAGCCACATAAACAGGGGTAGTTTAGGGATAAAATAGGGTTTGGACGAGCTAGAGGGGTACATGGGCCGAAGGCCCAGCTGGCGGCGCGTAGGCCCATTGTGTAGGCTGGAGACTCTGGTGTAGGGTCCGGAGACTCCGGTCTAGGCCGGAGACCCCGGTGTCGTCTCTAGAGTGGCGTACTGACTGTCCCCGGGTAGGGTGCTGGGGTCGGTCCGGAGGTCGGTCCGGAGACTCCGGTGCGCAGGACCGGAAACTCAGATGTAACAGGACCGGAGACTCCGGTGTAGGCCGGAGACTCCGGTGGTTCAGCCGTGGCTTCTTCCGCCTCCTCTTCCAAGCCTCCGTCTTGTCGGGATTGATGTTCCGAGCTTCCTCCCTTGCCTCCGTACTTGTCGGTGTGAACCTATCATGCATATGTGACGGAGTATGAAGTAGCATACCGTTCAATAGAGTAGGAAGTGGGCTCGCATAGAGGAACGGATTCACCTTTGGAGTCCATGACGACTTGGCGTAAGTTGGAGACCATGATGTGGTAACGACCGTAGGTCGGGCTGCATCATCTCCCCCCTTCAAAAAGAGTCGTCCTCGACTCTCCATGTTCATCACGAAGTAGAAGAGGTCGAAGGACATCCTTGATCCTGGGGTTCACCATATAGTCGTCCTCGGGAAGATTGACTTGACAACACTTCAATGTTCCTTCACCCTCCATGAAGCCTACAAAGCTCACGACAAAAGCGAAGCAACACTCAAAGCGTAGCCAATTCATGAACATTATAGCATGAGTCCTCAAGTAGAAGGAAGTCACCTTAGCTTGTAGAGATAGCTCGATCAAGGGTAGCCATAGGTAACTCTCTTCGGTTCTTTTTGTCAACATATAGTCCATAGAGGTTGACGTGTATGCATTTGTGCCTTCACACAACAAAGACCAAGCAAAATATTTTTGTGCGTGGTAGAGGAGCATGTCAAATGTGGCATGTCCATTCTTGTTCACAACACTATTAGCACAATACAAGGATAGAAAATGGAATGCATATGCAAGGTCAAAGTGCATGGAAATCGTTTGAACATCATCCAAATGTGGAAAGTCAAAAACTCCATATAACGTAGTAGTGGGGCATTCAAAGCACTCGATCCAAATTTCAAACAACATCTTTGATGCAAGAATAGGAGAATTTGGCAAAAACACACAAGGAAGAATGTTCGACGAAACATCAGTATGTGTGCAAACCAACCATTGGAAAGAGAAATTGTTCAACATGTTGGATGTCACACACAAATCATCAAAAGCAAATTTCATGGGAGTATGGGTATCCCAAGTGGAAGCAAAAACGGCATGTTTGCAAACAAACCAAATTAAAGAGCAAGTGGTATGATGCAGCCGACCTACGGTCGTTACTACATCAAGGTCTTCAACTTAGGCCAAGTCGTCATGGACTCCAAAGGTGAATCCGTTCCTCTATGCGAGCCCACTTCCTACCCTATGGAATAGTATGCTACTTCATACTCCGTCACATATGCATGATAGGTTCACACCGACCAGTACGGAGGCAAGGGAGGAAGCCCAGAACATCTAGCCCGACAAGACGGAGGCTTGGAAGAGGAGGCGGAAGAAGACAGATCAAATGCTCTCTGTCTCCAGCGGTACTACCGGATCAGGCGGCCGGTACTACCGGCCAGCGGTACTACCGCCCCCTACTACCGCTCCCTACAGACGACGCCAACAGAAGTCCCAGGACCGCAAGCGGTACTACCGGTCCCAGAGCGGTACTACCGGTGATGACCGGTACTACCGGTCCTATGTCCGGTACTACCGGTCATGTCAGTGCCTGTGCGCACTAGTTGGGCCACAACCCATGTATTCCCCTTTATTTACCTATTCGCCTAGTTTATCCCCAAACTACCCTTGTTTAGTGGATGGCCTATAAATAGAGCCCCCACCCCTCATGTATCCCTTAGGCATAGATGATAGACTAAAGACAACCCCCTTGTGTGGAATCTCTAGTTTTGCCTCATCCCCTTACAAGGGGACCGACTATCATCACCAACCTCGATTGGACTTTGCATCACGCATCCATCGTTGAACAAGGCCTTGGAGTTCGATGTCTCGTCTCCAAGTTGTCAAGACCCTCCCCAAGGTGTTCTTCCCTCTCCGATGTGGATTTGAGGGAGCATGTTGACCGATCTTTCCTTGCGAGGATTCTATCGGACCGGTGGCCGCCGTTCGGGAGCAATAGGCCTTGTATCGTGTGAGTTTTGCGTGTGTTCATCGTGTTCCTCGCGAGGTGTGTGTTCGCTTCCGCTACCTTCTCCCTTTCCCCTCGCTCTCCCATCGATTTGACCACGAGATCCGTGAAGATCGGGCACCCAAGAGGTTAACCCCTCCATCATCTGGTATCAGCAGCTTTTGGTTGCCACGGATTTCTCATCGATTTGGTCTTTTCCCCATAAATTCGAAAATTCCACCAAAAATAGCCCCAATTCGTGTTTTGGATCGATCTGTGATTTGAGTGCGTTTTGGTAGGTTTTGATCCGTGGATTACTTGCTAAACTTGTTGATCTACCTTCCTTTGCGTTCCCATAGCCTAATTCCTTGATTTCCCCCTTCGATTTGGTGTTTTTCTTCAAGATTTTCCGCCCAAATCACCCCAAAATCGTGAAAACGCGTCAAATCTAGGCGTCCCAGGACCAACCGGTACTACCGGGCTCAAAACCCGGTACTACCGCACCTCCCCGGTACCTAAACGGTACTGCCGGGCCTTCGTACAACCGGTACTACCCCTCAAAAACCCGGTACTACCGCTCGGTACTGATCAAAAACAACAGGTTCCCAGATTTCAGCCTCTCACCGTTTTGAGCATAACTTTTGCATTCAAACTCGGATTTTTGTGTTCTTTAGCTCGTTTCGAAGAGGAGAAGGATCACTACATCATCATCCACGTTGTTCATGCTATCTACTCCATCCAAATTTCGTGAGCAAGGAGGAATCCAACAATAAAGGGTGAAGATCATCGACGAAAGGTATAAACATTCCGCGACTTCTCCCTACTTGCATTCCTTTGTGAACCCCACTATCTTTGCGAGCAACAAACACCTATTGAGACTAGTTCCTATTATGATTGCTTGGGCTATGCACATTTGATACCTTGTAGAATTCCGAGCAAAGGTGTGAGCGCTATCTCATATAGTTAACGTGTATATTTGTTGGCACAAGGAAGAGGCAAGTGAAAAAGAAAGAAAAAGAGAAAACAATAGAAAAAAAAGAAAAAGAAAGAAAGAAAGAAATATACATGTGCCTCATAGAATAGGAAGCGCAAGCTCGATGAACATCATATAGGTGGTACTTATTGTGCATATCTTGTAGCCCACCAATTTTGGCAATCGAACTAGCGTCTCTCCTTGTACTTGTGTGACACGAGCTTATAGTCTTCGCTAGGTAATCATTTGGTTCTTAGCTCACTTTCTCCGTCACACAAGTCTCGTTTATCCCACCGTGTGTGTTTCCTTGTACATATTTCCTATCTTGTGGATTAACTTGTGTGCTTTATGATCATTGTGGTTCTTTACTTGCCATTACAACATCTTGATTTCGGATTGGTTCTTGACATGCCACATTCCATACCTATCCACCATAGGCCTTGTGTGTGTTTTTTTTTTCTGGTTAGTAGTTGGTTTTGGTGTTCCGCGTGCACTTCAATTTGCTTGGTTTATTGCTCTCAAGTGTGGCCACTTGCACGATACGATATTCCAAGGGACTCCGGAACCGAGGATTATTTCTATGAAGAATCTACGATGAGCCACCATGCCTATGTCTCCACAAGCATGGATAACATGATGGAGTACTACACCAACAATGGCTCCACATGCTTGGGTGACATGGAGTGCTACAACAACAACGACTCCCCAAGCATGGGCGACTTCAAGAATGACAACGACAAGCTCCTCAAGTCGCACCGGCCAAGACGGAGCCTACACCTCGAGTGCGCCAAGGTCCACCATGAAATGGACAAGTTCGAGAGCGACCTCCACAACTTCAAGGACATGGACAACGACTTCGACAAAACAATGAGCAGGGTCGCCAAGATTAACGATGCTTTGCACTCATTACAACAACTCACCAAGAAGAATGCCAAGGACAAGGGTCATCGTCGCGAGTGTGATGTGGATTACCAAGTGCGCCACCTACACCAACCATCGGCAAGACACGCCAATGACCTCCGTCGACACCGTCACAAGGCACCTTCAACTACTAGTGCCACCACCAAAATGGCACCAAGATCAAGCCTTCGTCCACGCCATCAAGCTCCAATGACAACGCTTGCATTCGAAGACCTCATGAACGAGGAAAATGAAGACCTCTACTTCGCCAAGTTGGATAGCATGAGCCTACCTCCACCACTACTACAAGATGGCCACAAGACGGTCGAGCATGGGATTTTCCCTTCGACCATGGAGGCGAGCAATGATGCCCATCTTATGGCATCTAACCTTGGAGGCGACAAGGTCAAGAATGGTGAGCATCGGATTTTCCCTTCACCAAAGGAGGCACATGGAGTTGAGGAAACCGAGCCTATCCCCATATGCTTGAGTGATAATGTGGTACCAATCCCATGTGAGTATGAGAGCCACTTAGCCCACTTGAGTGAGAACAAGAGTGACATGAGTGACTCCACCTTATGTGAGATTGAGTGCTTCCACTTGGAGGGCATGAGCGATACTCCTAGTGAGTTGAGAGTGGTAGTTGATAGGTCAAGTGAGACCATTTCGAATTCTAACAACTTACCCTCTACCACTAGTGTGTTCTCTTGTGTTGTGCTCGGTTCCATGGAGGAAGACGCGCCAAACCATGAAGCAATGATGCCTCAATTGGAGAAGATGTACATGGTGCACGAAGATGATGCTATGCCATGGCTACATCAAGAAAGCAGAGTCCACCACAAGGAGGCCACTACTTCCACAACACCCACTTCATATGAGAGGTATGAACAAGGTAACAATAAGGGTGTTGATGATGCCATGATCCCACTAGTGGACATGATGAATTGTGAGGATATGCATGCTATGGATGATACTTGTGACATTACATATGCTTCATCCACTTTCCCATGTGATGATTTGCCTTTGCATAATATTGATCATGTGGAATTGTTTGATTGCGATATCATTGCCATAAACATGTCATGCTATGCATCTTGTGTGTATCCTCCAATTGCTCTGGACTTGCCTTGTCATGCTAGTCATTCAATTTCTCCCGTTGCTTGCGATAAGATGAATGCTTGCTATTTCACTTGTTTTGCTTGCAACAATATTGATCATATGCGTTATAACGAGATGGCCCCCATAGCTTTCTCAATTTTTGGAGATTTTGATGATTGCCATAATAAGCATGTTCCCCACTTGCATACTCACCATGCATCTATTTCATACTTGATTGACATTAATGGTGATGTGCACAAGAAGAGATACGTCATGATGGATGATGTGTATCTCTACCATGCACACCCGTTCTTCCTTTTACATATGATGTGTGTAGGTACCCGCACGAGAATGTCAACCTCGGTTGAACACGAGTTGACAAAAAGAGCTCTAGAGAGCATCCCTGATAGGGCAAAGGTGTCCGATCTTTCGATGAGATGGCGATATTCGATTTGGTGGAGTTCGGGCTTGACGATCCGACTACACGTGCGAGCACGAGCGCCAATGCAATCGCTAGGCCAATCTCCTGGAGGTTACCGATCCTGCGTGAACACGATCAGCCTGACCAGCGAGGGTCTTAATTCCTACCTGAAATCGAGAACAAGTAAGAACCAATATTGCAATCAAGATATTGCGGATTAAGAGGAAAGCTTTATTGAAGAGGTGGGATCCTGAATAGGTGCGAAGTACAAGAGGCCTCTACGACGCTCGAGCCTTGGCGAAGTTGCGACTATGGCTAACTTAATGTCTAAACAAAATCCGAGTCTAGAGGTTCGGCTATGGGGCGTATTTAAGGGCGAAAAGGTGGGGTTTCGGCCAGCCATGGAAGTGGTGGCCGAATCCAACTCTAAAAGTCCTTTTCCCCTCAAATACGGACTCTAAAAAGTGGCTAATTAAAATCCTGCGAAAATTACATGGGCCTGGCCCAAAATAAAGGTGTCGCAGCACCATATTAAGCTATGGACGAATTCAGAAGTATTGATCTTGAATATTTCGTCCAAGCCTTCTTTCTTCATTATGGTGGCCTCAAAGTTCTGAAATCTTCATCTGTGGCCTTCTCTTGGAACATCACATGCTTGCTGCCATCTCCATGCATGACCATGCTCCAATACTTGTCCCTCTCATCCATGCTTGGTCCATCATTCCTAAGAGTAAGAAATATATCTGATTTAGGCAGCATCATATTCTCATGTATGTGAGGAATAGTTCCAAGAAACGAAAGTACCTGATAGTTAAGTTGTTTGGCACGAGATCTTGTGATGGGTCCTTGTATGTGTGTTGCTGTAGGTACAACGGTTGTATCAATAGTAGGGATTTCCACATCATGCTCCCCTTCTTGAATTGAAGTCGTGCTTGACGCAATCTCATCTTCCTCACCAAAGTAAGGCTTCAAATCTGCAATGTTAAATGTAGGACTAACCGTACCAAAGTCTGCAGGCAGCTCAAGTTTATATGCATTATCATTGATTTTCTCTAACACCTTAAAGGGACCAGCAGCACGTGGCATTAACTTAGACATGCGTAAATCAGGAAAACGATCTTTACGCAAATGTAACCAAACAAGATCGCCAACATCAAACACAACATGCTTTCTCCCTTTATCCCCAGCAAGTTTATACTTAGCATTCATGTGTTCAATGTTATCTTTAGTAGTCTTATGCAAGTTTAATATCATTTCAAAGGCGTTGTGTAGCATCCAAATTATGTTGCAATCAAGAAGGTAAAGGCAATAAATCAATAGGTGCACGAGGAACAAAACCATACACAATCTCAAATGGGCACATCTTTGTGGTAGAATGCAATGAACGATTATAAGCAAATTCTATATGAGGTAAACACTCTTCCCACAATTTTAAGTTCTTCTTTAAAACAACCCGTAACATAGTAGACAAAGTTCTATTTACTACTTCAGTTTGACCATCAGTTTGGGGATGACATGTAGTACTAAAGAGAAATTTAGTCCCCAACTTAGCCCATAAACATCTCCAAAAGTGGCTAAGAAATTTAGTATCATGATCAGAGACAATAGTATTTGGCACACCATGCAAACGAACAATTTCACGAAAGAACAAATCAGCAATATGCGCAACATCATCCGTTTTATGACAAGGAATAAAGTGTGCCATCTTAGAAAACCGATCCACAACAACAAAAATACTATCCCTCCCCTTCTGTGTTCGTGGCAATCCCAAAACAAAGTCCATAGAAATATCCTCCCAAGGAACACTCGGAACAGGAAGAGGCATATATAAACCATGTGGATTAAGGCGAGACTTAGCTTTTTGACAAGTAGTGCAAACACAAATCTCTCAACATCTCGACGCATACATGGCCAAAAGAAGTGTGCAAGAAGAACATCCTCCGCCTTCTTGACACCAAAGTGTCCCATCAATCCTCCTCCATGCGCCTCAGTAACAACAAAAGACGAACAGAGCTATCTGAATGCATAGTTTGTTAGCACGAACACAAATCCATCATTGAAGACGAACTTGTTCCAAGTTCTACCATCTCTACAATTCGCAACACATCTTTAAATTCAACATCATGCACATATTGTTCCTTAATAGTTTCCAATCCAAATATTTTGAAGTCAAGTTGAGATAACAAAGCATAACGGTGACAAAGCATCGACAATAATATTATCTTTACCCTTTTGTGTTTGATAACATAAGGAAAAGACTCAATAAATTCAACCCACTTTGCATGACGACGATTCAACTTAGCTTGACTACGAATATGCTTCAAAGATTCATGATCGTAATGAATAACAAACTCTTTAGGCCATAGATAATGTTGCCAAGTTTCTAATGTCCAAACCAACGCATATAATTCTTTATCATAAGTAGAATAGTTCAGACTAGCCCCACTCAATTTCTCACTAAAATATGCAACAGGTTTTCCCTCTTGTAATAACACCCCTCCCAAACCAATTCCACTAGCATCACATTCAAGCTCAAAAGTCTTAGTAAAATCAGGAAGTTGGAGTAAGGGAGCATGTGTTAGCTTATCTTTTAATATGACGAAGGCCTGTTGTTGTGCATCGCCCCAAACAAAGGGCACATCCTTCTTGGTAAGCTCATTCAGTGGAACGGCAATTGATCCAAAGTCTTTGACAAAGCGCCTATAAAAACCAGCGAGGCCAAGAAAACTCCTCACTTGTGTGACCGTCTTGGGCTGCGGCCAATTCTCAATAGCTTCAATCTTGGCTGGATCCACTTCAATACCCTGTGATGTAACAACATAGCCAAGAAACGCAACTCGATTGGTGCAAAAGGTGCACTTCTCAAGGTTACCAAACCAACGTGCATCACGTAAAGCATTGAAAACAGCACGTAAATGGTCCAAATGATCCTCTAAAGATTTGCTATAAATCAGAATATCATCAAAGTAGACTACCACAAAACGTCAAATGAAAGCACGTAAAACTTCGTTCATTAATCTCATGAAAGTGCTAGGTGCATTAGTTAAACCAAACGGCATTACTAACCACTCATATAAACCGAACTTAGTTTTAAATGCTGTTTTCCATTCATCTCCTAATTTCACACGAATCTGGTGGTAACCACTACGCAAATCAACTTTAGAAAACATGGTAGAGCCACTCAATTCATCAAGCATGTCATCTAAACGTGGAATAGGATGACGATATCGAATAGTAATATTATTGATAGCTCTACAATCAGTACACATGCGAAGAACCATCTTTCTTAGGTACCAAAATAATAGGAACAACACAAGGGCTAAGGGACTCACGAATATGATCTCTGCGAGTAGTTCCTAATTTGGCGTATCTCCTTTGTCTCCTCCGGATTGGTTCTATATGGCGCGGTTGGGCAACGTGGCACCAGGAATTAGATCAATTTGATGCTCAATTCCTCTAATAGGAGGTAGTCCTAGTGGCAACTCAATGGAAAGACGTCCTCATATTCTCGCAAAAGGTTAGCAACATGGTGGCAAAGAAGGAGACATATCCTCAAATGAAAACAAAACCTCTTTGCGACAATTGCATAACATTGAGTATTGGTTACATCTAGTTCAAGAATATCAATTTTATTTGCAAGCATACATGGACTCTTCAAACGAATTTCAGAGCATGTGTAGAATCGATTTAGTGTTCTTTGGTGGTATAAAATCTGCAAGAACAACTGATTCTCACTTTTATTTTTCTCCTCGCTTTAGCTCTACTAGCTCTAGCAAGATCATCTTTTAAAATTTGTTCGAGTCATAGGTTTTAGACCAATTTTCTTTCCATCATGCATAAGAGAATAGTGATTAGTTTTACCATTATGAACAGATTCTCTATCAAATTGCCATGGTCTACCAAGTAACAAAGAACAAGCTTGCATAGGGACAACATCACAATCAACAAAATCAGAGTATGTACCAATAGTAAAATGCACGCACTGCTCTTGTTACCTTGATCTTGAGAACTCTCAAACCATTGGATGTAATATGAATGTGGGCGTTGTCTTGTTGGAAGTGCAAGCTTCTCTACCATGTTAACACTGGCCAGATTATTACAACTCCCTCCATCGATGATGATCCGTATAGCTCTTTCCTTGACAACACCACGTGTTTGGAACAGGTTGTGGCGTTGATCTTGCTCAGATTTGCTCAATTGCACACTCAACACACGTTGTGTAATTAAGCTCTTGTATTGATCCAGCCTTCACTCCCATTACCTCGGCTCTTCATCAAGATCGAATTGTCTCCATCTTGAGCGTAAATAAGGGCTAGTGTATCTTCATCAAAGTCACTCACTGAATCATATTGACCATCTTCAAGACCATCATCACACGTTGTGTTGTGCACTGTCTCTCAATATGACCAAAACCCCAGCACTTGCGGCATTGTATATCCTTTGTCTTACCCGTGGAAGCCATAGAAGATGCACTACGAGCAGGAGCATTGGATGATGGTGGAGAAGCAGCTGGAAATCTTGTGGTAGCCTTGGATGTGGTAGTAGCTGGAGGCGAATCACGAGGAGGCGCTGATTGTCGGGATGTCCAAGTGGATGTGCGACCTGCAGAATTATTAGTCCTCCTCCATGGTGTTTGGCGATCCTGCACTTCACGTTCAGCTTTGCAAGCAAGATGAAACAAACGAGTGATAGAATTATATTCCTTATAATCTAATATGTGCTGAATGTCCTTGTTTAATCCACCAAAGAAACGTGCAAGCATTTGTTCATTAGATTCAACAAGACCACACCTAACCATCCCCGTTTGCAATTCCTGATAATACTCTTCTATAGAATTTTTCCCTTGCTCTAAGCGTGTCAGATTCTTTAGTAAATCACGTTGATAAGTGGGAGGTACAAAACGAACACGCATAGCAGTTTTTAAAGAAGTCCAAGTACTAGGAATAGTAGTAGGATTTAAACGACAATACTCAGACCACCAAAGGGAAGAAAATTTAGTAAATTCACATGTAGCAAAGACTAACACGCATATTCTCGTGGATATTTTAAGCATGCAAAACGTTGTTCTACTTCCATCTCCCATGTAAGATATGCATCGGATTATATTTACCCTCAAAAGATGGAATATTTAATTTAAGCTTTGCAACATGATCATCATCACGCATCGTGGGCGAAGCGTTATGTAGTAATGTCGGGACGACCAGCAGGTACTGTGGAGGTTGTTCAACCTCCTCGTCAAACAAATCGCCGCCGGGTCGTAGTAGTACCCGCCGTCCCTCCCCAATGTCGCAGAAGAACCGCGGAAGTCTCGAGGACGCTGGCCGCAGCAGAGTCCGGCGGTGCGCACCAAACCAGTCCGACCCGTGAGCGACATGCGTCGGCGCCATGTGTCGCTGCGAGTGCGGCAATCGGTTCAAGCTCCTTGAACCGAACGTCAAGCTTGGCGTTGAAGGATTTCGAGTCCATCGATCTTGTCCACGTTGGTGAGCTTGGTGTCAAACTCCCCGAGGCGCGTATCCACGCCTTCAAAGACGACCGACCAAGAGCGGAGAAGTGGGCATGTAGTTCTTCGTCATTGTGGCGTGGTTCCGCGATATCATCATGGTTAGTCCTTAAAAGCACGGTATATAGTACGGAAATATGGTGGAAATCACGCGTAATCCGTCAAGCAATATACAAAGCTCTTACAAGTTCTTACCAAACAGGAAAAGGCGATGTGCAACCACGAGGATCTTGGTCCGTAGATTGAACCAAGCGATTACCAGAGTCGAAACACCGCGTGAGAGTATCTGTGGAGCTCGGGAAGGCTTAGCAAAGGGGTTAGCAATTATCAAAACAGAATGCAAAAGTTGAAAGAATGCTCAACGACGTGCAGGCTGGTCCTAGGCTTGACCGTACTAGAGACGCGAGCCTGGATCACCAACGATGTCACGACGCGACACAACAAGCACTGTATGATGATATGGCACCCTGAAAAGCGAACCGAGAGGTAAAAAATCACTATGATGGCGAGTGTCTAGAATTGATCTACGGGTCTACAAATAGGTTAGCCCCAAAAAAAATTTGAAATTTTTTATTTTGTTCTAAAGCGCAGCGCCAAAAAATATTGCTATAACGGCCGATGGAGAAAAGTGATCCCAAAGTCGAAACTAGTATAGCCGTAAAAAATTTGAGCGGTTCCGGACTTTTTTTGCTCTCCTTCGACTTCTGACGGACTCCTGAGCTCGACACGGACTTTAGCTTAGCACGAAACAACAAAGGAGAGTAAAAGAAATAACTAGGAACAATAACTCTACTGGACTCGTACCACAACAGAACCGATCGGATCGTGTTGCGGTAGGAAGGCGGTATGAGTATTAGGGTTTATGGAGGCAGGTATATGGTGGCGGAATATGGTGGCGGTGATCGCGAGTGTGGCGGTGACTACTATGATCGAACTCGAAACTCTAAGGGACGAGACACTAAGACCAAAGAACTCGACGCGACGATGTAGACACAAATTCAACAATGCAAAAACTGAAAAGATAATGCGAGGTGTAGATTGGTGATAGGATGGATCTAAACTCTAACTGTGTTTTTGGCTTTTTCGTGGGTTATAGGGAAAAACAGATCTAATCTACGAAAAACAGTAAAATCTCACCGAGCAACCTGAAATCTGATACCACTTGATAGGGCAAAGGTGTCCGATCTTTCGATGAGATGGCGATATTCGATTTGGTGGAGTTCGGGCTTGACGATCCGACTACATGTGCGAGCACGAGCGCCAATGCAATCGCTAGGCCAATCTCCTGGAGGTTACTGATCCTGCGTGAACACGATCAGCCTGACTAGCGAGGGTCTTAATTCCTACCTGAAATCGAGAACAAGTAAGAACCAATATTGCAATCAAGATATTGCGGATTAAGAGGAAAGTTTTATTGAAGAGGTGGGATCCTGAATAGGTGCGAAGTACAAGAGGCCTCTGCGACGCTCGAGCCTTGACGAAGTTGCGACTATGGCTAACTTAATGTCTAAACAAAAATCCGAGTCTAGAGGTTCGGCTATGGATGGGCGAAAAGGTGGGGTTTCGCCAGCCATGGAAGTGGTGGCCGAATCCAACTCTAAAAGTCCTTTTCCCTCAAATATGGACTCTAAAAGTGGCTAATTAAAATCATGAAAATTACATGGGCTGGCCCAAAATAAAGGTGTCGCAAGACCATATTAAGCTATGGACGAATTCAGTAAGTATTGATCTTGAATATTTCGTCCAAGCCTTCTTTTCTTCATTATGGTGGCCTCAAAGTTCTGAAATCTTCATCTGTGGCCTTCTCTTGGATCATCACATGCTTGCTGCCATCTCCATGCATGACCATGCTCCAATGCTTGTCCCTCTCATCCATGCTTGGTCCATCATTCCTAAGAGTAAGAAATATATCTGATTTAGGCAGCATCATATTCTCATGTATGTGAGGAATAGTTCCAAGAAACGAAAGTACCTGATAGTTAAGTTGTTTGGCACGAGATCTTGTGATGGGTCCTTGTATGTGTGTTGCTGTAGGTACAACGGTTGTATCGATAGTAGGGATGTCCACATCAATCCCACAAGTGAGTTCAAGATCGAACCCAGCTCTGATACCTTTTGCATGCTTTGCATCTTTCATGTTGGCAAATTACTCTTTCCTATGGTTTGATTGCAAGCATGTTAATGGTATTATCTCCCCTTGTGACATTCATGTTTCTTCGCTTTTAGATAATGATGTTTTGTGTGTTGTAACAAAATTGTTGAACAATTTCTCTCTCCGATGTTTTGTGTGCAACCACAATTCCATTAAGAGCATGTATTGTCATGAGAGCTTCCAAGAATCTCCTCTTGTTGCAACAACAAACATAAGGACCACTAGCTCTTTCATTTGGTTTGTTTGCAAACGTGTTGTTTTTGCTTCCGTTTTGGATACTCATATTCCCATGATATTTGCTTTTGATGATTTGTGTGTGACATCCAACATGTCGAACAATTTCTCTTTCCAATGGTTGGTTTGCACACATAATGATGTTGCTTTGGACATTCTTCCTTGCGTGTTTTTGCCGAATTCTCCTATTCTCGCATCAAGGACGATGTTATATGGAGTTTTTGAGTTTCCACATTTGGATGATGTTCAAACGATTTCCATGCACTTTGACCTTGCATATGCATCCCATTTTCTATACATGCATTATGCTAATAGTGTTGTGAAGAAGAATGGACATGCCATATTTGACATGCTCCACTATCACGCACGAAAATATTTTGCTTGGTCTTTGTTGTGTGAAGGTACAAGTGCATACACGTCAACCTCTACCAACCATGTGTTGACAAGAAGAAACGAAGAGAGTTACCTATGGCTACCCTTCATCGAGCTATCTCTACAAGCTAAGGTGACTTCCTTCTACTTGAGGACTCATGCAATAATCTTCATGAATTGGCTACGCTTTGAGTGTTGCTTTGCTTTTGTTGTGAGCTTTGTAGGCAACATGGAAGGTGAAGGTACATTGAAGTGTTGTCAAGTCAATATTCCCGAGGACGACTATATGGTGAACCCAGGATCAAGAATATCCTTCGACCTCATCTACTTCGTGATGAACATGGAGAGTCGAGGACGACTCTTTTTGAAGGGGGGAGATGATGCAGCCGACCTACGGTCGTTACTACATCAAGGTCTTCAACTTACGCCAAGTCGTCATGGACTCCAAAGGTGAATCCGTTCCTCTATGCGAGCCCACTTCCTACCCTATGGAATGGTATGCTACTTCATACTCCGTGACATATGCATGATAGGTTCACACCGACCAGTACGGAGGCAAGGGAGGAAGCCCAGAACATCTAGCCCGACAAGACGGAGGCTTGGAAGAGGAGGCGGAAGAAGACAGATCAAATGCTCTCTGTCTCCAGTGATTATCGATCAAAGTGCCGGTACTGCCCAGACCAGCCCCTACTACCGCCTCCCTACAGACGACGCCAAGAAGTCCCAGACTCAAGCGGTACTACCGGTCCCAGAGCGGTACTACCGGTGATGACCGGTACTACCGGTCCTATGTCCGGTACTACCGGTCATGTCAGTGCCTACGCGCACTAGTTGGGCCACAGCCCATGTATTCCGCTTTACTTACCTATTCGCCTAGTTTATCCCCAAACTACCCTTGTTTAGTGGATGGCCTATAAATATAGCCCCCACCCCTCATGTATCCCTTAGGCATATATGATAGACTAAAGACAACCCCCTTGTGTGTAATCTTTAGTTTTGCCTCATCCCCTTACAAGGGGACCGACTATCGTCACCAACCTCGATTGGACTTTGCATCACGCATCCATCGTTGAACAAGGCCTTGGAGTTCGATGTCTCGTCTCCAAGTTGTCAAGACCCTCCCCAAGGTGTTCTTCCCTCTCCGATGTGGATTTGAGGGAGCACGTTGACCGATCTTTCCTTGCAAGGATTCTATCGGACCGGTGGCCGCCGTTCGGGAGCAATCGGCCTTGTATCGTGTGAGTTTTGCGTGTGTTCATCGTGTTCTTCGTGAGGTGTGTGTTCGCTTCCGCTACCTTCTCCCTTTCCCCTCGCTCTCCCATCGATTTGACCACGAAATCTGTGAAGATCGGGCACCCAAGAGGTTAACCCCTCCATCATGGTCCTTATGTTTTTTGCAACAACAAGACGAGATTCTTGGAAGCTCTCATGACAATACAAGCTCTTAATGGAATTGTGGTTGCACACAAAACATCGGACAGAGAAAATTTTCAACATTTTTGTTACAACACACAAAACATCATTATCTAAAAGCGAAGAAACATGAATGTCACAAGGGAAGATAAAACCATTAACATGCTTGCAAGCAAACCATAGGAAAGAGCAATTTGTCAATATGAAAGATGCAAAGCATGCAAAAGGTAACAGAGCTGGGTTCGATCTTGAACTCACTTTTGGGATGTTCTCAAGAGTTCTTTTTGTCAACTCGTGTTCAACGGAGGTTGACATTCTTGTGCGGGTACCTACACACATCATAGACAAAAGGAAGAATGTGTGTGCATGGTAGAGATACACATCATCCATCATGACGTATCTCTTCTTGTGCACATCACCATTAATGTCAATCAAGTATGAAATAGATGCATGGTGAGTATGCAAGTGGGGAACATGCTTATCATGGCAATCATCAAAATCTCCAAAAAATAAGAAAGCAATGGGGGCCATCTCATTATAACGCATATGATCAATATTGTTGCAAGCAAAACAAGTGAAATAGCAAGCATTCATCTTATCGCAAGCAACGGAATAAATTGAATGACTAGCATGACAGGGCAACTCCAAAGCAGTTGGAGGATACACACAAGATGCATAGCATGGCATGTTTATGGCAATGATATCGCAATCAAACAATTCCACATGATCAATATTATGCAAAGGCAAAGCATCACATGGGAATATGATTGAAGCATATGTAATGTCACAAGTATCATCCATAGCATGCATATCCTCACAATTCATCATGTCCACTAGTGGGATCATGGCATCATCAACACCCTTATTGTTACCTTGGTCATACCTCTCATATGAAGTGGGTGTTGTGGAAGTAGTGGCCTCCTTGTGGACGACTTCGTTTTCTTGATGTAGCCATGGTGTAGCATGATCTTCGTGCACCATGTACATCTTCTCTAATCGAGGCATCATTGCTTCATGCCTTGGCGAATCTTCCTCCATGGAACCTAGCACAACACAAGAGAACACACTAGAGGTAGAGGGTAAGTTGTTAGAAATCGAGACGGTCTCACTTGACCTATGAACTACTACTCTCAACTCACTAGGAGTATCGCTCATGTCCTCCAAGTGGAAGCACTCAATCTCACATAAGGTGGAGTCACTCATCTCACTCTTGTTCTCACTCAAGTTGGCTAAGTGGCTTTCATACTCACATGGGATTGGTACCACATCATCACTCAAGCATATGGGGATAGGCTCGGTTTCCTCAACTCCAAGCGCCTCCTTTGGTGAAGGGAAAATCCCATGCTCACCATTCTTGAGCTTGTCGCCTTCAAGGTTGGATGCCATAAGATGGGCATCATTGCTCTCCTCCATGGTCGAAGGGAAAATCCCATGCTCGACCGTCTTGTGGCCATCTTGTAGTAGTGGTGGAGGTAGTCTCATGCTATCCAACTTGGCGAAGTAGAGGTCTTTATTTTCCTCGTTCACGAGGCCGCGGAAGTCAAGCGTAGGCGTTGAAGCGTGATGGCGTGGGGGATGGCTTGCTCTTGGGGTCATTATGGTGGTGGCACGACTAGTTGAAGGTGCCGTATGATGGTGTCGACGGAGGTCATTGGCGTGCCTTGCCGATGGTTGATGTTGGTCAAGCACTTGGTCATCCACATGACGCTCACGACGGTGATCATTTGCCTTGGCACTCTTCTTGTGCTTGTGGTGCCTTCTTGAGATTGCTTGAGCATTATGGTTGGTGCTCATCAAGAATTCTTCGTCTTGGTGGCAAAGATGCCTTTGACGATGTCTTGTATCCTCTTTATGGTGGCGATGCTCATGAGAGGATGTTTGTGATGTGGACATCCCTTCTATTGATACAACCGTTGTACCTACAGCAACACACATACAAGGACCCATCACAAGATCTCGTGCCAAACAACTTAACTATCAGGTACTTTCGTTTCTTGGAACAATTCCTCACATACATGAGAATATGATGCTGCCTAAATCAGATGTATTTCTTACTCTTAGGAATGATGGACCAAGCATGGATGAGAGGGACAAGCATTGGAGCATGGCCATGCATGGAGATGGCAGCAAGCATGTGATGATCCAAGAGAAGGCCACATATGAAGATTTCAGAACTTTGAGGCCACCATAATGAAGAAAGAAGGATTGGACGAAATATTCAAGATCAATACTTTACGAATTCGTCCATAGCTTAATATTGTGCTGCGGCACCTTTATTTTGGGCCAGGCCCATGTAATTTTCGCAGGATTTTAATTAGCCACTTTTTAGAGTCCGTATTTGAGGGGACAAGGACTTTTAGGGTTGGATTCGGCCACCACTTCCATGGCTGGCCGAAACCCCACCTTTTCGCCCTTAAATACTCCCCATAGTCGTCCCCCTAGACTCGGATTTTGTTTAGACATTAAGTTAGCCATAGTCGCAACTTCGCCAAGGCTCGAGCGTCGCAGAGGCCTCTTGTACTTCGCGCCTATTCAGGATCCCATCTCTTCAATAAAGCTTTCCTCTTAATCCGCAATATCTTGATTGCAATATTGGTTCTTACTTGTTCTCGATTTCAGGTAGGAATTAAGACCCTCAGTCAGTCGACCGTGTTCCCGCAGGATCGGTAACCTCCAGGAGATTGGCCTAGCGATTGCATTGGCGCTCGTGCTCGCACGTGTAGTTGGATCGTCAAGCCCGAACTCCACCAAATCTATTATCATCATCTCATCGAAAGATCGGACACCTTTGCCCTATCAGTTTGTCGATGAAGATTCTTGTTTCTTGGCGCCTCTTGATGTATATGATGTTTGGATGCCACTCTTGTTTGGATAGGAGGTGGAGCTTGGCGCCTTGGAGGTGATGGAGCTTGGCACCTTGGAGATGGTGGAGCTTGACGCCATCTAGGTGGTGGCACTTGATGCCTTGTCGATGGTGGAGCTTGACGCCTTGGAGGTGGTAGCGCTTGTCGCCTTGGAGGTGGATCATCGAAGTAGGTGGTGCCCTTTGGTGTGGCACGCTTGGCCTTGAAGGTCATGGGATCTTGATGATGCGCCTCCGCTTGCTTGGCGTAGTAGGCTTCCATCTCCACACGGTGGAGGAATTCTTCATGGCTCATGGAGGAGCCATCAAAGTCGATGAAGTTTTTCGTGTCCTCCATGCTTGGCAAGGCGTCGTCGATGTCGCACTCGAAGTCATCCATGCTTGGGGAATAATTGTTGGTGTAGTACTCCATATCACCCAAGCATGTGGAGCCATTGTCGGTGTAGTGCTCCATAGGCTCCATGCATGAGGAGACATTGTCGACGTAGAGCTCCATGTCTTCCATGCATGTGGAGTCGTCGTAGGTGTAGTGCTCCGGGTCCTCAAAGCATGCGGAGCCATTATCGGTGTTGTGATCTGTCATGTCCTCTATACTTGTGGAGTCGTAGTCATGGTGGCTCATCATGGATTCTTCATAGATATCATCCTCGGTTCCGGAGTCCCTAGACATGATGCACAAGACCAAGCGGTGTATATGGAAGTGGTAGTGGGAGTTAGGGATACAACGTCAAACCTTACTTTACCTTGGAAGATCGTATCGTGCAAGTGGCCACACTTGAGAGCAATAAACCAAGCAAAGTGAAGTTCACGCGGAACACCAAAACCAACTACTAACCAAAAAACACACACACACAAGGCCTATGGTGGATAGGTATGGAAAGTGGCATGTCAAGAACCAATCCGAAATCAAGATGTTGTAATGGCAAGTAAAGAACCACAATGATCAAGAAGCAAACACGTCAATCCACAAGATGGGAAATATGTACAAGGAAACACACACGGTGGGATAAATGGGACTTGTGCGACGGAGAAAGTGAGCTAAGAACCAAATGATTACCTAGCGAAGACTATAAGCTCGTGTCACACAAGTACAAGGAGAGACGCTAGTTCGATTGCAATTAATTGGTGGGCTACAAGATATGCACAATAAGTGCCACCTATATGATGTTCATCGAGCGTGCGCTTCCTATTCTATGAGGCACATGTATATTTCTTTTTTTTCTCTTTTCCTTTTTCTATTTTTTTCTTTTCTATTTTTCTTTTTCACTTGCCTCTTCCTTGTGCCAACAACTATATAAGATAACTATATGAGATAGCGCTAACAATGTTTGCTCGGAATCTACAAGGTATCAAATGTGCATAGCCCAAGCAATCATAAGAGGAACTAGTCTCAATAGGTGTTTGTTGCTCGCAAAGATAGTGGGGTTCACAAAGGAATGCAAGTGGGGAAAAGTTGCGGAATGTTATACTTTTCGTCGACGAGCTTCACCCTTTATTGTTGGATTCCGCCTTGCTCACGGAATTTGGATGGAGTAGATAGCATGAACAAAGCGGATGATGATGTATTGCTCCTTCTCCTCTTTGAAAAGAGCTAAAGAACACCAAAATCCGAGTTGAGATGCAAAAGTTATGCTCAAAACCGTGTTGCAGTTTTTCTGTTTGCAGGGAGGGGCGGAGACTCCGGTCTGGAGGTCCGGAGACTCCGGTCTGGAGCTCAAAAATTCCGGAGACTCCGGTCTAGGCCGGAGACTCCGGTACGGGAGATTCCAGGACGTCCAGAACTCGAACGGGACGCGTTTTGGGGGGAAAACTCGAACCAAAACCTCAGATTGATGGGGGAAATCAAGGAATTAGGCCATGAGAACGCAGGGGAAGGTAGATCAACAAGTTTAGCAAGTAATCCATGGATCAAAACCTACCAAAACTCACTCAAATCACAGATCGATCCAAAACATGAATTGGGGCTGTTTTTGGTGGAATTTTCGAATTTATGGGGAAAAGACCAAATCGAAGAGAAATCCGTGGCAACCAAAAGCTGCTGATATCAGATGATGGAGGGGTTAACCTCTTGGGTGCCCGATCTTCACGGATCTCGTGGTCAAATCGATGGGAACGCGAGGGGAAAGGGAGAAGGTAGCGGAAGCGAACACACACCTCGCGAAGAACAAGATGAAAACACGCAAAACTCACACGATACAAGGCCGATTGCTCCCGAACAGCGGCCACCGGTCCGATAGAATCCTCGCAAGGAAAGATCGGTCAACGTGCTCCCTCAAGTCCACATCAGAGAGGGAAGAACACCATGGGGAGGGTCTTGACAACTTGGAGACAAGACAATGAACTCCAAGGCCTTGTTCAACGATGGATGCGTGATGCAAAGTCCAATCGAGGTTGGTGACAATAGTCGGTCCCCTTGGGGTAAGGGGATGAGGCAAAACTAGAGATTCCACACAAGGGGGTTGTCTTTAGTCTATCATCTATGCCTAAGGGATACATGAAGTAGTGGGGGCTCTATTTATAGGCCAGCCACATAAACAGGGGTAGTTTAGGAAGAAAACTAGGGTTTGGACGAGTTAGAGGGGTACATGGGCGAAGGCCCAGCTGGCGGCACGCAGGCCCATCGTGTAGGCCGGAGACTCCGGTGTAGGGTCCAGAGACTCCAGTCTAGACCGGAGACTCCGGTGTCGTCTCCGGAGTGGCGTACTGACTGTCCCCGGGTCGGGTGCTGGGGTCGGTCCGGAGGTCGTTCCGGAGACTCCGGTGCGCAGGACCGGAGACTCCGGTGTAACAGGACCGGAGACTCCGGTGTAGGCCGGAGACTCCGGTGGTTCAGCCGTGGCTTCTTCCTCCTCCTCTTCCAAGCCTCCGTCTTGTCGGGCTTGATGTTTCGGGCTTCCTCCCTTGCCTCCGTACTTGTCGGTGTGAACATATCATGCATATGTGACGGAGTATGAAGTAGCATACCATTCAATAGGGTAGGAAATGGGCTCGCATAGAGGAACAGGTTCACCTTTGGAGTCCATGACGACTTGGCGTAAGTTGGAGACCATGATGTGGTAACGACCGTAGGTCGGGCTGCATCAAGTAGCTGGTGGCGAAACACGAGAAGGAGGCGCTGATTTTCGGGATGTCCAAGTGGATGTGCGACCTGAAGAATTATTAGTCCTCCTCCATGGTGTTTGGCGATCATGCACTTCACGTTCAGCTTTGCAAGCAAGATGAAACAAACGAGTGATAGAATTATATTCCTTATAATCTAATATGTGCTGAATGTCCTTGTTTAATCCACCAAAGAAACGTGCAAGCATTTGTTCAGTAGATTCAACAAGACCACACCGAACCATCCCCGTTTGCAATTCCTGATAATACTCTTCTACAAAAAATTTCCCTTGCTCTAAACGTGTCAGATTCTTTAGTAAATCACGTTGATAAGTGGGAGGTACAAAATGAACACGCAAAGCAGTTTTTAAAGCAGTCCAAGTACTGGGAATAGTAGTAGGATTTAAACGACAATACTCAGACCACCAAAGGGAAGCAAATTTAGTAAATTCACATGTAGCAGCACTAACACGCATATTCTCACGACATTTTAAACATGCAAAACGTTGTTCTACTTCCATCTCCCATGTAAGATATGCATCAAGATTATATTTACCCTTAAAAGATGGAATATTTAATTTAAGCTTTGCAACATGATCATCATCACATACCAGTGGTCGAGCGTTGTGGTAGTAATGTCGGGGACGGCCAGCAGGTACCTGTGGAGGTTGTTCAACCTCCTCGTCAAACAGATCGTCGTCGGGGTCGTAGTAGTACCCGTCGTCTGTCCCCAATGTCGCAGCAGCAGCCGCGGCGGAAGTCTGAGTGCGTCACCGGTGATCGCAGTAGTCATGTGGCGGCCAACCAACCAGTCTGACCCGTGATCGGAATGCGCCGTGCGCCATGTGCGGGTGCGGGTGCGGGCAATCTATTCAAAATCTCCTTGAACCGAGCATCAAGCTTGGCGTTGAAGGATTTCTGGAGTCCATCGATCTTGTCCACGGCGTTGGTGAGCTTGGTGTCAAACTCCCCTAGGCGTGTATCCACGTCTTTAGTGCGACTGACCAAGAGCTCGGAGAAGTGGGCATGTAGTTCTTCGTTCGTCATTGTGGAAGGGTTCCGCGAAGTATCTGTCATGGTTAGTCCTTTAAAAAGCACATGTATATACTACGAAAATATGGTGGAACGCACGCGTAATCCGTCAAGCAATATATGAAGCTCTTACAAGTTCTTACCAAACAGCAGGAAAAGGCGATGTGTAACCGTGAGGATCAGTGGGTCCAGAGATTGAACCGAGCGATTACTGGGAGTCGAGACACCGCACGTGGAGAATATCTATGGAGCTCTAGGAAGGCTTAGCAAAGGGGTTAGAAATTATCAAAACAGCAATGCAAAAGTTGAAAGAATGCTCAACGACGATACTGTGCTGGTCCTAGGCTAGACCGTACTAGAGACGCGAGCCTAGATCACCAACGATGTCACGACGCGGCCCAACAAGCAATGTATGATTATATGTCACCCTGAAAAGTGAACCGAGATGTTGAAAATCACTATGATGGCGAGTGTCTAGAACTGATCTACGGGGTCGAAAAATAGGTTAGCCCCAAAAAAGTCAAAAAAATTTATATTTTGCTCCGGAAAGCGCGCAGGCGCCAAAAAAATATCGCTATAACGGTCGATGGAGAAAAGTGATCCCCAGAGCCGAAAACTAGTATAGCCAGAAAAAAATTCGGAGGCGGTTCCAGACTTTTTTTTCTCTCCTTCTGGACTTACGACCGAACTCTGAGCTCGACACGGACTTTAGCTTAACACGGAAACAACAAAGAAGGAAAGTAAAAAGAAATAACTAGGAAACAATAACTCAACTCGGACTCGTGCCGTGACAGGAAAGATGATCAGATCCGTGTCGCGGTAGGAAGGCGGAGGCGGAGTTTTAGGGTTTATGGTGGCTGGGTGTATGGCGGCGGAATTTGGTGGCGGAATATGGTGGCGGTGATCTGCGAGGGTGGCGGTGACTACTATGATCAGAACTCGAAACTCTAAGGGACGAGACACTAAGACCAGCAACTCGACGCGATGATGCAGACACAAATTCAACAATGCAAAAACTGAAAAGATAATACGAGCCGTAGATTGGTGATGGGATGGATCTAAACTCAAACTGTGTTTTTGGCTTTTTCGTGGGTTATAGGTAAAAAACAGATCTAATCTACAAAAACAGTAAAATCTCACCGAGCAACCTGAAATCTGATACCACTTGATAGGGCAAAGGTGTCCGATCTTTCGATGAGAAGGTGATAATCGATTTGGTAGAGTTCGGGCTTGACGATCCGACTACACGTGCGAGCACGAGAACCAATGCAATCCCTAGGCCAATCTCCTGGAGGTTACCGATCCTGCGGGTACACGATCAGCCTGACCATCGAGGGTCTTAATTCCTACCTGAAATCGAGAACAAGTAAGAACTAATATTGCAATCAAGATATTGCGGATTAAGAGGAAAGCTTTATTGAAAAGGTGGGATCCTGTATAGGTGCGAAGTACAAGAGGCCTCTGCGACGCTCGAGCCTTGGCAAAGTTGCTATGATGGCTAACTTAATGTCTAAACAAAATCCGAGTCTAGGGTGATGGCTATGGGGAGTATTTAAGGAGGAAAAGGTGAGGTTTCGGCCAGCCATGGAAGTGGTGGCCGAATCCAACCCTAGAAGTCCTTTCCCCTCAAATACGGACTCTAAAAAGTGGCTATTTAAAATCCTGCGAAAATTACATGGGCCTGGCCCAAAATAAAGGCGTCGCAGCACCATATTAAGCTATGGACGATTTCGTGAAGTATTATTCTTGAATATTTCGTCCAAGCCTTCTTTCTTCATTATGGTGGCCTCAAAGTTCTGAAATCTTCATCCGTGGCCTTCTCTTGGATCATCACATGCTTGCTGCCATCTCCATGCATGGCCATGGTCCAATGCTTGTCCCTCTCATCCATGCTTGGTCCATCATTCCTAAGAGTAAGAAATACATCTCATTTAGGCAGCATCATATTCTCATGTATGTGAGGAATAGTTCCAAGAAACGAAAGTACCTGATAGTTAAGTTGTTTGGCACGAGATCTTGTGATGGGTCCTTGTATGTGTGTAGCTGTAGGTACAACGGTTGTATCAATAGAAGGGATGTCCACATCATGGGGGCTCTGTTTATAGGCCAGCCACTAAACAAAGGGGTAGTTTGGGAATAAACTAGGCAAAGGGATAAGTAAAGGGAATATTCCAGGGCATCAAACCTAGATCCGCTGTGGGTATTCCGGGTGAGTCGGCGCCGGATCTGGTCGAATTTCGATGCACCGGATATTCCGGCCATTGAAGGGCTCTCTGGAAGCGTTCTCGGCGGTGGCTCCGGTCAACCGGTCCTATCGCCCGGGCTTCCGGCGGTGATCCCGGTTCCCCGATGTTGTCGCCGGGAATTCCGGCGGTGGAACCGGTTCGCCGGTGCTGGCGCCGATTCCAGTTGGAGCTTCTTCCGTCTCCTCTTCCAAGCCTCCGTCTTTTCGGGCGTGAGTCCTCGGGGTTCCTCCCTTGTCTCCGTACTCGTCGGTGTGAACCTATCATGGTCACAGGATGGGGAATGAAGTAGTATACCATTCAATAGGGTAGGAAGTGGGCTCGCATAGAGGAACGGATTCACCTTTGGAGTCCATGACGACTTGGCGTAAGTTGGAGACCCTAATGTGGTAACGACCGTAGGTCGGGCTACATTAGCTCCCCCCTTCAAAAAGAGTCGTCCTTGACTCTACATGCTCATCACAAAGTAGAAGAGGTCGAGAGACCTTCTTGATCCTGGGTTTCACCATATGGTCGTCCTCGGGAAGATTGACTTGACAACACTTTAATGTTCCTTCACCTTCCATGAAGCCTACAAAGCTCACAACAAAAGTGAAGCAACACTCAAAGCGTAGCCAATTCATGAACATTATCGCATTATTCCTCAAGTAGAAGGAAGTCACCTTAGCTTGTAGAGATAGCTCGATGAAGGGTAGCCATAGGTAACTCTCTTCGGTTCTTCTTGTCAACACATGGTTGGTAGAGGTTGACGTATATGCATTTGTACCTTCATACTACAAAGACCTAGAAACATATGTTTGTGTGTGATAGAGGAGCATGTCATTTGTGGCTTGTCCATTCTTGTTCAGAACACGATTAGCACAACTCAAGTATAGCAAACGGGATTCATATGCAAGGTCAAAGTGCATGGAAATCGTTGCAAAATCATCCAAAGCAACATCATTATGTGTGCAAACCAACCATTGAAAAGGGATGTTGTTCATTATGTTGGATGCCATACACATATCATCAAAAGCAAGTATCATGGGAATTTGAGTATCCCAAACGAAGGCAAAAACGACATGTTTGCAAACAAACCAAATGAAAAAGCAAGTGGTCCTTATGTTTGTTGCAACAACAAGACGAGATTCTTGGAAGCTCTCATGACAATACATGCTCTTAACGGAATCGTGGTTGCATACAAAACATTGGAAAGAGAAATTGTTCAACAATTGTGTTACAACGCACAAAGCATCATTATCCAAAAGTGAAGAAACATGAATGTCACAAGGGGAGATAATATCATTAACATGCTTGCAAGCAAACCATAGGAAAGAGCAATTTGTCAACATGAAAGATGCAAAGCATGCAAAAGGTATCAGAGCTAGGTTTGATCTTGAACTCACTTGTGGGATGCTCTCGAGAGCTCTTTTTGTCAACTCGTTCTCAACCTAGGTTGACATTCTTGTGCGGGTACCTACAGACATCATACACAAAAGAAAGAACGTGTGTGCATGGAAGAGATACACATCATCCATCATGACGTATCTCTTCTTGTGCACATCACCATTAATGTCAATCAAGTATGAAATAGATGCATGGTGAGTATGCAAGTGGGGAACATGCTTATCATAACGCATATAATTAATATTGTTGCAAGCAAAACAAGTGAAATACCAAGCATTCATCTTATCGCAAGCAACGGGAGAAATTGAATGACTAGCATGACAAGGCAAGTCCGAAGCAATTGGAGGATACACACAAGATGCATAGCATGGCATGTTTATGGCAATGATATCGCAATCAAACAATTCCACATAATCAATATTATGCAAAGGCAAAGCATCACATGGGCATGTGGATGAAGCATATGTAATGTCACAAGTATCATCCATAGCATGCATATCCTCACAATTCATCATGTCCACTAGTGGGATCATGGCATCATCAACACCCTTATTGTTACCTTGGTCATACCTCTCATATGAAGTGGGTGTTGTGGAATTAGTGGCCTCCTTGTGGACGACTTCGTCTTCTTGATGTAGCCATGGCATAACATCATCTTCATGCACCATGTACATCTTCTCCATTTGAGGCATCATTGCTTCATGGCTTGGCGTGTCTTCCTCCATGGAACCTAGCACAACACAAGAGAACACACTAGAGGTAGAGGGTAAGTTGTTAGAAATCGAAACAGTCTCACTTGACCTATCAACTACCAATCTCAACTCACTAGGAGTATCGCTCGTGCCCTCCAAGTGCAAGCACTCAATCTCACATAAGGTGGAGTCACTCATCTCACTCTTGTTCTCACTCAAGTGGGCTAAGTGGCTCTCATACTCATTTGGGATTGGTACCACATCATCACTCAAGCATATGGGGATAGGCTCGGTTTCCTCAACTCCATGCGCCTCCTTTGGTGAAGGGAAAATCCCATGCTCACCATTCTTGAGCTTGTCGCCTTCAAGGTTGGATGCCATCAGATGGGCATCATCGCTCTCCTCCATGGTCGAAGGGAAAATCCCATGCTCGACCGTCTTATGGCCATCTCGTAGTAGTGGTGGAAGTAGGCTCATGGTGTTGTCGAGAGCGGTGCTCGGATCGACATCATCACATATGTGGCCTTGGCTTCCTCCATCTTGGAGTGTAGACATCCTCTTGCCAAACTCAGCCAACTTGGCAAAGTAGAGGTCTTCATTTTCCTCGTTCGCGAGGTCGCGGAAGTCAAGCGTAGGCATTGAAGCTTGATGGCGTGAGGGAAGGCTTGCTCTTGGTGCCATTGTGGTGGTGGCACGAGTAGTAGAAGGTGCCCTATGAAGGTGTCGACAAAGGTCATTGTTGTGCCTTGCCGATGGTTGATGTAGGTGGCGCACTTGGACATCCACATGATGCTCGCGACGATGATCATTTGCCTTGGCACTCTTCTTGTGCTTGTGGTGCCTTCTTGATCTTGATTGAGCATTATGGTTGGTTCTCATCACGAATTCTTCGTCTTGGTGGCGAAGATGCCTTTGGCGATGTCTTGTATCCTCTTTATGGTGGCGATGCTCATGAGAGGATGTTTGTCGATGAAGATTCTTGGTTCTTGGCACCTCATGATGTATATGATATTTGGACGCCACTCTTCTTTCGATAGGAGGTGGATCTTGGCGCCTTGGAGGTGATGGAGCTTGGCGTCTTAGAGATGATGGAGCTTGACGCCATCTAGGTGGTGGCACTTGATGCCTTGTCGATGGTGGCGCTTGACGCCTTGGAGGTGGTGGCGCTTGTCGCCTTGGAGGTGGATCATCGAAGTAGGTGGTGCCCTTTGGTGTGGCACGCTTGGCCTTGAAGGTCAAGGAATCTTGATGATGCGCCTCCGCTTGCTTGGCGTAGTAGGCTTCCATCTCCACACGGTGGAGGAATTCTTCATGGCTCATGGAGGAGCCATCAAAGTCGATGAAGTTCTCCGTGTCCTCCATGCTTGGAGACGCATCGTCGATGTCGCACTCGAAGTCGTCCATGCTTGGGGAGCAATTGTTGGTGTAGTACTCCATATCACCCAAGCATATGGAGCGATTGTCGGTGTAGTGCTCCATATTCTCCATGCATGAGGAGCCATTGTCGATGTGAAGCTCCAAGTCTTCCATGCATGTGGATCCGTTGTCGGTGTAGTGCTCTGGGTCCTCAAAGCATGCAGAGCCATTGTCGGTGTTGTGCTCCGTCATGTCCACTATACTTGTGGAGTCGTAGTCATGGTGGCTCATCATGGATTCTTCATAGATATCATTCTCGATCCCGGAGTCCCTAGACATGCTTCACAAGACCAAGTGTTGTATATGGAAGTGGTAGAGGGTGTTAGGGATACAACGTTGAACCTTACTTTACCTTGGAAGATCGTATCGTGCAAGTGGCCACACTTGAGATCAATAAACCAAGCAAAGTGAAGTTCATGCAGAACACCAAAACCAACTACTAACCAAAAAACACATACACACAAGGCCTATGGTGGATAGGTATGGAAAGTGGCATGTCAAGAAACAATCCGAAATCAAGATGTTGTAATGGCAAGTAAAGAACCACAATAATCACAAAGCAAAACAAGTCAATCCACAAGATAGGAAATATATACAAGGAAACACACACGGTGGGATAAATGGGACTTGTGCAATGGAGAAAGTGAGCTAAGAACCAAATGATTACCTAGCAAAGACTATAAGCTCATGTCACACAAGTACAAGGAGAGACGCTAGTTCGATTGCACAAAATTGGTGGGCTACAAGATATGCACAATAAGTACCACCTATATGATGTTCATCGAGCTTGCGCTTCCTATTCTATGAGTGATAGGGCAAAGGTGTCCGATCTTTCGATGAGATGAAGATAATCGATTTGGTGGAGTTCAGGCTTGACGATCCGACTACACGTGCGAGCACGAGCGCCAATGCAATCGCTAGGCCAATCTCCTGGAGGTTACCGATCCTGCGGAAACACGATCAGCCTGACCAGCGAGGGTCTTAATTCCAACCTGAAATCGAGAACAAGAACCAATACTGCAATCAAGATATTGCAGATTAAGAGGAAAGCTTTATTGAAGAGGTGGGATCCAGAATAGGTGCGAAGTACAAGAGGCCTCTGCGACGCTCGAGCCTTGGAGAAGTTGCGACTATGGCTAACTTAGTGTCTAAAAAAAATCCGAGTCTAGGGGAACGGCTATTGGGAGTTTTTAAGGGCGAAAAGGTGGGGTTTCGGCCAGCCATGGAAGTGGTGGCCGAATCCAACCCTAAAAGTCCCTTTCCCCTCAAATACGGACGCTAAAAAGTGGCTAATTTAAATCCTGCAAAAATTACATGGGCCTGGCCCAAAGTAAAAGGTGTCGCAGCACCATATTAAGCTATGGACGAATTCGTGAAGTATTGATCTTGAATATTTCGTCCAAGCCTTCTTTCTTCATTATGGTGGCCTCAAAGTTCTGAAATCTTCAGCTGTGGCCTTCTCTTGGATCATCACATGCTTGCTGCCATCTCCATGCATGGCCATGCTCCAATGCTTGTCCCTCTCATCCATGCTTGGTCCATAATTCCTAAGAGTAAGAAATACATCTGATTTAGGCAGCATCATATTCTCATGTATGTGAGGAATAGTTCCAAGAAACGAAAGTACCTGATAGTTAAGTTGTTTGGCACGAGATCTTGTGATGGGTCTTTGTATGTGTGTAGCTGTAGGTACAACGGTTGTATCAGTAGAAGGGATGTCCACATCATGCTCCCCATCTTGAATTGAAGTCGTCCTCGATGCAATATCATCTTCCTCACCAAAGTAAGGCTTCAAATCTGCAATGTTAAACGTAGGACTAACCGTACCAAAGTCTGCAGGCAACTCAAGTTTATATGCATTATCATTTATTTTGTCTAACACCTTAAAGGGACCAGCAGCATGCGGCATTAACTTAGACTTGCGTAAATCAGGAAAACGATCTTTACGGAAATGTTACCAAACAAGATCGCCAACATCAAACACAACATGCTTTCTCCCTTTATCCCCAGCAAGTTTATACTTAGCATTCATGTGTTCAATGTTATCTTTAGTAGTCTTATGCAAGTTTAGTATCATTTCAGCGCGTTGTGTAGCATCCAAATTATTTTTCACCGAAGAAGGTAAAGGCAATAAATCAATAGGTGCACGAGGAACAAAACCATACACGATCTCAAATGGGCATATCTTTGTGGTAGAATGCAGCGAACGACTATATGAAGTAAACACTCTTCCCACAATTTTAAGTTCTTCTTTAAAACAGCCCGCAACATAGTAGACAAAGTTCTATTTACTACTTCAGTTTGTCCATCAGTTTGGGGATGACATGTAGTACTAAACAGCAATTTAGTCCCCAACTTAGCCCATAAACATCTCCAAAAGTGGCTAAGAAATTTAGTATCACGATCAGAAACAATAGTATTTGGCACACCATGCAAACGAACAATTTCATGAAAGAACAAATCAGCAATATGCGCAGCATCATCCGTTTTATGACAAGGAATAAAGTGTGCCATCATAGAAAACCGATCCACAACAACAAAAATACTATCCCCCCTTCTGTGTTCGTGGCAATCCCAAAACAAAGTCTATAGAAATATCCTCCCAAGAAACACTAGGAACAGGAAGAGGCATATATAAACCATGTGGATTAAGTCGAGACTTAGCTTTTTGACAAGTAGTGCAGCGTGCCACAAATCTCTCAACATCTCGACGCATATGTGGCCAAAAGAAGTGTGCAGCAAGAACATCCTCCGTTTTCTTGACACCAAAGTGTCCCATCAATCCTCCTCCATGCGCCTCCTGTAACAACAAGAGATGAACAGAACTATCCGGAATGCATAGTTTGTTAGCACGGAACACAAATCCATCATTAAAGACGAACTTGTTCCATGTTCTACCATATCTACAATTCTGCAACACATCTTTAAATTCAGCACCATGCACATATTGTTCCTAAATAGTTTCTTATCCAAATATTTTGAAGTCAAGTTGACATAACAAAGTATAACGGCGCGACAAAGCATCAGCAATAATATTATCTTTACCCTTTTGTGATTGATAACATATGGAAAAGACTCAATAAATTCAACCCACTTTGCATGACGACGATTCAACTTAGCTTGAATACGAATATGCTTCAAGGATTCATGATCAGAATGTATAAAAAATTCTTTAGGCCATAGATAATGCAGCCAAGTTTCTAATGTCCGAACCAACGCATACAATTCTTTATCATAAGTAGAGTAGTTTAGACTAGTCCCACTCAATTTTTCACTAAAATATGCAACATGTTTTCCTTCTTGTAATAACACCCCTCCTAAACCAATTCCACTAGCATCACATTCAAGCTCAAAAGTCTGAGTAAAATCAGGAAGTTGGAGTAAGGGAGCATGTGTTAGCTTATCTTTCAATATGACGAAGGCCTGTTGTTGTGCATCGCCCCAAACAAAGGGCACATCCTTCTTGGTAAGTTCATTCAGCGGCGCGGCAATTGATCCAAAGTCTTTGACAAAGCGCCTATAAAAACCAGCGAGGCCAAGAAAACTCCTCACTTGTGTGACCATCTTGGGCTGCGGCCAATTCTCAATAGCTTCAATCTTCGCTGGATCCACTTCAATACCCTTTGAAGTAAGAACATAGCCAAGAAACTGTAACATCCCTAAAATCATGATTTCAAAGTTTGCATATCATTCATGCATGCATATAGAAATGAGATCAATTTCAAAACCCATTTCAGAAAAACAAAGCACATAGTGCTATCATTTTATGTGAGAAACCAAAATCAAATGGGGTGAATGTTTTAAACCTAGATTGCTTGTCTCCTTTGTTGAATGGATTTAGTGTGGAAATTTTAACCAAGTTTTACAAAATGGAAATGGTTCAAAAACCATTTTTCAAACATTTGCAAATCTTGTGCAAAGCTCCTGATATTTTGTTTCTCCAAGAGTGACCAAGCCTTTGCAAAGTAGCCACATGGTTTTGGGCCTATATTTGAGACTGTTGCACACTGCAAAAACCCCAGAAATATTTGAATTCAAAAGGAGTTTGAATTCATTTGAAAACTATTCCTGAAAAATCAAAACAGAAAAAGAAAAGGGTAAAAGAAAAGAAAAAGGCCAGGCGCCCTAATCTAGCCCAAGATGTAAACCGCCCAACTAGCCACCCGGCCACCTCCCTCTCTCTCGTCGCGGACACACCCAGTCGCCGACACCACACCCCCTCTACTTATTTCGCTGACGAGCGGGCCCTCTCCACGTCAGCGTCGTCCTCCCCAGTTTCTCGCGCGCAGACGCCGCTCCGCCGTTACCACCGTGCAGTGACGCCGTGATTTAACTCGCTTAAATTCCATTGATTCAGCGAGTGATCCTCGCCCCGCTTCAGCCTACTTAAACCCCTACATGCGGTCATTTCCCCACTCTCGCTCACTCCGCCACCAGCTACGCATTTTCCTCGAAACCGCAGCAGCGACTCCCGACTAATTCCGGTGAGCCTCGACCGCCTCTCTCTGTTTCAAACAATAGTGCCCAGCTTGATCTTTGCGCCTCCCGATACCTTCGTTTGCATTCGTGACCCAGCCGTCCCGTTCGAGCTCTGCAACCGTCAAGCCACCGCCGACTCCCGATCAATTGAGGTAACACCCGAGCGCCCCTTGCCCCCTCTTTCATACGGGAATGTTCGCCGTCATCTTGTGCATCACCTGACCCCTCTAGTTCGCGCTAGGGCGACGCCAAACCTCGGCAACAACCTCGACTGGAACCAACAGACGCCGCCGCAAACTCCGACGAGCCCCAGAGACCGTGCTCGTGCGCCCCTTGTCAAGCCACTGCTAGGTTGAGCTTCTCCTCGACGCTGCGAACCTGGTAAGCATCCTCCTGCCCCTCCGGACGACCTGTAGCGTCGCGCCGCCACGCATGTAACTTCGCCGCCGATGGCGCCGCCACGCCGCCCGTTTGGTCGTTTGATCCAGAGCCGTCAGATCTGGATCCAACGTGTAGAATTAGATCATTTAGCGAAGCGTTATGGGAAGATCTGAGCCGTGAAGTTTAAATAGATCTAACGACGCGGGAGGGTGATCCTGAACGAAACAGTATCAGCCAATAGGATTAAGACGCGTGGCTAGGGTTTGAACTAAAACAGAATTTGAAAACAGATTTAGATCCAATTTTGAAATGGCTATAACTTTTGATTTCCAAGTTAGCTTTTCACAAATTTTATATCGTTGGAATCAGGGAGACAAGCCCTTTATGTTTATGCAATGTGTTTAGCAAAAAGTTTCTGTTAAAATGACTTTTTATGCAGGAACTTGTTTAAGACCATTTTGAGTATAGAATTTGTATAGTAATTGTTTTAGTGCTAAAAATGTTTGGATTAGCAAGTTTTTGACTTAGTTATGTTTCAGTATCTTGCACTTGCTTGTTGGAGTTTTAAAAATCATCACTTTGCATTCTTGCATGCATGCATTTATATTTTTGTTTGTATATGAATTGTGTGTAATTTTGTGCTACAAATTTTTGTGTAGATTTTGCTAGTGACTGTGATTGTGAAGAGTGCTACTCTCCCAACTACCAAGGCAAGTGGTACTTCATGAATATTTCAATCCCTATATTTTGTACAAGCATTAGAAATATTTTGCTAAGACTTGCATGTTATTATTTTGCCAAATGCTATGTTGGGAAATCCTAAGTAGTGTAGCATTGCTAGGAAATTTCCTAAGTTAAGTTACTATGCCATGCTTAGCCTAGCTAGTAGCAAACAAGGGTTGGTAAAGTATATACATGCTATGATGAAAATATTTCTAAGTCTTGGGACTTATGTTTTTCCTAATAAAACAACTAAGTCAATGAACCTCCTGGGTGGAATGGGACTTGAATGGTGGTTTTTGGTTGAGTGGTTACACAAGGCCCATGGACATGGTTTACCTTGTGTATCTCACTTGTGGTATGCCACCCAGGCATAAAGGGATTTTGGAAGCCAAGTGTTGAGAAGCTTCTAGTGCAGCCACTTGGCAAAATGGGCTCTGCCTTGATCATATAGGTTGCTAGAACTTAGTCATTTGGACAGTTGGTGGTAGTGGGATGATAGGTTGGAACGTGTCCATTTGGCTAAGGGAAGGCTTCTGAAAGGTCCTGTCTTGGGAAACCAAGTCTGGTGGGGAAAGTGCACAACCTCTGCAGATGGAAAATCTAAGTACTTAGCCAAGTCCATGGCAATGGACAACTTGAGAATCAAGACATGGAAGCTATCAAGAATCTCATCGCTCCAACTTCTAAGTAAAACTTGTGGGTGAACAAGGGTGAAGGACCCCAATGTCTATTGGTGGTTTCTTGGGAAATGTTTTAACAAAGAAAACTTAGTGATTTCAACTAATAGGAAAAACCTATTTTGAGCAAAGCAAGCCAAGCTACACTTAGATAAAATGCATATAGTAATATAGTCCACTTAAAATTTACTAAGGTATCACTTGCCAATACTATTCCAAAGTATTAACCCACTATGGCTGTAACTTGTGATGTTGCAGGTTACTCCGATGATGATTAGGTGTCATGAGTCTACACTCAACATGCTTGCGTGTGGCACATGAAGATGAAGACTTATGTTTATTTACTTATTCCAAAACTCTTGTATTAGGCCTGTGGCCTTGAGTTGTAAAAGACTATGTTTTATCTCTGGAATGGATGTAATAAATGACCTTTGTATGTGTGTACTTCATCTTAAACTGTGGATGCTAGCAATGATCTAGGGACTAGCATTGCAATCACAGGGATCCTTTTCCTTTACATAGGAGGGATCTTACAGATGGTATCAGAGCACTGTGTTGCCTGTAGGATTATGACCCTAGGATTGGAAACCACTAAGGAAAAATTTTCAACTACTTCTACACTTGTCTATTCTTCTCGCAAACTTTTCTAATCTTCTTATTCTCATCTCTATTTGTAGATGAACTCCATCAACGAAGCCGTAAAGAAAGGACCACTCATGACCATGACCTTGGAGTGTGATACTGAGTTTCCCAAAATTCTGAAGGACCTCATGGTGGCAATGGAAATACATGGTGCAGTTGTGTACAAAGGCTTTCCAGTGATGAATGAAGGAGTTGAGTACTGGTGGGTGCAACTTCACTTGTACAAAAACAAGGAAGACAACCACAAAGAAAAAGGATTCTGCATGTACACCAACACTATGGTGCATACCACATTCTTTGAGTCAGCAAGAGAAGCAGCTTGGAGGACTATCAAAGAACTTAGTGCTAGAATCAAGTGCAGAATGCTCAACCTCCAAAAAGACTTAGAGAAAGAGAAGGAACATACCCAAGAGTTGGAAGCCACCAACCAAACTGTTAGGGGGTAACCCTTGGGTTGGCCCGATCTTTCACGAATTCCACGAGAAACGAGGGGAAAGCGGTGGTCGGGGGATGAAATCGAGGAAGGAGATGAAAACCACGAACACACGCACACCAAAACACGATACACGCCTAACCCTCACGCCGGTGGCAACCGGTCCAACATAATCCCTAGGATCGGTGTTGGGCGAAGCTCGCTCTCCACGCCAACAACGGGGGACGAGGTGCTTGGTGAGATCTTGACGACTTGGGGGCGAGAAACCGAGAACCCAAGGCCTTGTACAACTTGAACGCACTTGTCACATCCCAAGATTTTCCAAATCTTGTAATGTGAAAAATAAATGAATAAAATAAAATTCTGTTTTATTTTCAGGGCCAGAAGAAACATTTTGAATTTAATTGGAACCTCAAACCAATCAAATAAATCCTAAAGGGATTTAACAAGATAAACTTTTATTAAAGGAAAATAAAAATATTTAAAAATTACTATTTTGGATTTTTAAATAAAAGGATTTGGTTTTCAAATGAAAAGGTGGATTTATAAATAAAGATTATTTTATAAAGCCATATTAAACCTTGGCCAAGCTTTGGAAGTAAAACATTTTGTTTTGAATAAAAATAGCAAAGGTTTATTTAAATAAATTGATAAGGATTTAATATCCAATTTTTTTCTAAATAAAAGGTTTTACCATTTTAAATGGAACACCAAAACTTATTAAATTATTTTAAATAAATAAATTTTCCAAATATTTTATTCTCAAACCTACTGAAGTGTTTTGGCTCCATTTTAGACTTCAAAATAAATATTTTAAATAAAATAACCTAGTTGATTTAAATAATGAAAGTCTATTATATTTAATTAATAATGGACCCTAAAATAAAAGGATATTTTGTTTTAAACAAGTTTCCAAGTATTCTTTATTTCCAAATAAAACCTACTGAATGGTTTTGGTACTATTTTAGTTTTCAAAATAAAGATTTCAATAAAACAAATCCTATCTGAATTAAATGAATAAGGTCTATTCATTTAATTGGTATTGGACCCTAAAATAAAATGTTATTATATTTTAAACAAGTATTTCAAGTATCTTATATTTTCAAATAAAACCTCTGATTTGGTTTTGAAAGTATTTAGAATTCAAATAAAGATTTTATTAAATAAATCAAAACCCTATTTGATAAATAAACCATGGCCCATTTTATTTAATCAAGGAATGGAACCTAAAAGATTAAAGTATTATTTTATTTTATTTTGGATTTTGAATCATTCTTGAAACAGAACTAATTTCAATATTACAAAGTTTGGTGTTGTTTGAATTGATTTGGTTGATGTTTGTTTGTTTGGAAAATTCAAAGCGAAATAGAATTAGAAAAGAAAAAGGATTACAGGAAGAAAAAAATAGAGTGGACCGACCCAACCCATCACCCACCAAAGCCCGTAGCGGCTTCCCCTCTCCCGAAAGAAAACGTTATGCACCCGGATTCGACCCACATAGAGTATGACCAAAGGAACCTACCCTCCTTTCTTTTCCCACCCACCGGTAGGCCCCTTTCCTTTCCTTCTCCTTCCCCATGTTGGTTCTTCCTCCTCTCATCGCCGTTCAGGGCTTTGATTCCTCAGCTTAATTCACCTTAATGACGCGAGTAAAACCTGCAGTGATCACGCACGATAAATCGCCTGCCTCTCCTCTCCACTTCCCCTCTGTTTCCTCCCCCAAGTGCGCCTCCAGGCCGCCTCAATCCCTCTCCGAATCTCCACTGGCTCCGGCGAGCTCACATTCAATTCGGCCACCATCGTCCCCCACTACCTCCCGAGCACACGATATTGCTCGCCAATACCCTCTGCACCTCCCAGTACCTTTCCCTCGCTCGCGCTCGCCCTGCAAGCTCAGCAACGACTCCGCCAGAACAACTCCACCGTCGGCCGTCATTCCGACGACCTCTCCACGTAAGTCCCGTCCTCCCCTCTCTCTCTCTCGAGATGACACACGCATGGTCGCCAAAATCTCCCGCATCCAATGACCATATTCGCGCGTCTTCTCGCGAACTGCAGCTCTCGCCAGCGACGATGAACAGAGAGGCCGTCGACAGACACATCTCCGGCGAGGAATTCTGACTGAACCCGTGCGCCCCTTCGACCAACGTGAGCAAGTTGAGCATCCCCATGCCATGGCGATCTCGGTGATCCACCCCACGTTCCCTCTCGCTTCTTGTATCACGGCTCGCCATTGCACCGGCCGCCACACTGCCGTCGGCCGCGGTTCACAGCAAGCGTTGTAGCCGTAGGATGTGTTTTGACTGGCTAGGATTAGATCCCCTTGAAAGGGTACGCGACCATCTGAGCCGCACATGCTCCTTTTAATCCTGTGGCCTGTATCACGCGATCCACACGAATCGGTGTCACCCAATCAAAAACTGCCACGTGGACTGGATTCGTTTTAAAACAGAATTTTGATCTGATTATAATGCAAATTTGTAATTGGTGTAACTTTCAAACCACACGTCCAAAAATTACAAATTTTATGTCGTTGGATTCAGGAGAACAAACCCTAGCCAACCATGCCCTTAGTTTAGCAAATAGTATCTATTAGCTTGTTTGAATTTGCAGAGACATTTGTATGCTTGTTAAGGATGTACAAATTGTTTAAAAATGATTTTAGGGTTAAAACTTTTGCAAAATGGTTTGTTGTGACCTTACTGACCCTAGGAACCAACCCATGGTTTTGAAAATAGATTTGGAAAAGATTAGTATGGAATATTAGATTTGGTCCAATTCTAGCCAAATAAAAAAATAATGGATTTACTATGGAAATGATTTTGGAACAAAAACTTTGGGAAAATATTTTTATTCAAAGCTACTGACCCCAAAACACCAAGTCTTGAGAGTTAGAAACTTTGGGTGAAGACTTAAAGGTTTTAGATTTGATAAAACTAATTTCCACTACATAAAATGATGAATGGATTTAAAAATAGTTTTTGGACAAAACCCCTTGCTAATGACTTTGCCACTTTGGTAAATGACCAATTGGATCATACAAAGTTTAGAAATCCAATAGAGACCCTCTTTGCAAAAATAAAACTATTTTGTGCATGCTCCCAAGCATGAATTAGTTTCCATTGTCTTGTGTGTATGAATTTGTTTGAGTGATTATTGGTTTGGAATGTTAGTTGATTTTGTGTTTGCTTGATTGACTTGTAGTGAAGTTAGAGAAGTGTGAGACTAGCAAGATCAAGGAGTGAACCACCATTCCCTACCAAAAAGGCAAGTGATGCTTCATACTTTTTGTCCCATTACTTTCACTATGCAATAGTGATTTTGCTAAGTAAAACTTGCATGGAATTTATGCTAAGTATAGACCTTGTTATAGTAAAACCTAGTAGATGAATCCTTAGTAGGATTTTCCTAAGTTAAGATTCCTATTACTATCAAGCTTAGCCTAGCTAATAGAAAACATGGGTGGAAAATATATTCACACTATGGAAAAATCTCTAAGTCTGAGGACTTATGTTTTTGTTTAATAAAACAACTAAGTTAATGAATCCCCTGGGTGGAATGGGCTTGCTTGGTGGTTTTTGGTTGAGTGGTTCACAAGGCCATGGACTTGGCTTGTGTATCTCACTTGTGGTATGCCACCCAGGCACAAAGAGATTTGAGATGTCAAATGTTGAGAAGCTTCAAGTGCAGCCACTTGGCAATATGGGCTCTGCCATGATCATATAGGTTGCAAGAACTTAGCCATATGGACAGTGGGTGGTAGTGTTTGGTAGGATGGAGCGCGTCCATTTTGGTCTAAGGGAAGGCTTTTGAAAGATTTTGTCTTGGGAAACCAAGTCTTGTGGGGAAAGTGCACCACCTCTGCAGAGTGTAAAATCTAAGTACTTAGACATGTCCCTGGTAAAGGACAATTTGAGCATCAAGACATGGAAGCAATCAAGAATCTCATCATTCAAATTTCTAAGTTAAAATCTTGTGGATTGAACAAGGGTTGTTTGAAATCTTCAAGCTTTGATTGAGAGATGCCTTGTAAAGGATCTTCAATCTTTGATTGAGAAAAATGATTTTATCAAAGCAAAAACTTAGTATTTTCAAATGTTAAGGAAAAATCTATTTTAAGCAATGCAAGCCTAAGCTCCACTTAGCCAAATGCATATAGATGATAGACTCCACTATACTACCATAGTATCACTTGCCAATACAATTCAAATGTATTGACCCTTTGTGGCTGTAACTTGTATGTTGCAGGTTTGATTGTTTTTAGTGAAGATTGATTGATTAGGATTACAAAGTCTACAACCAACATCTGCCTGTGGTACTTTGAAGATGAAGGACCCATGCTTATAGTTATTCCGCTGCAATGTAATGTAATGGCCAAATGAGCTATGTATTGATGTAATAAAATTATGTTATTCCTTGTTATAAAGTTGTATTATGACCTCTGTTTCTTGATATTACATCTATACTGTGGATGCTAGCTATTGATCCAGCGACTAGCATTGTAAACACAGGAGGAATCTACCTTATTAGGTTGAGACCCCTACAGCACTAGGCAAGATCCAAGAGGGGGGTGGATAATCCGGTGCTCCTTGGTAGGAGCATGAGACCAATAGATATAAGTTCCTCAAAGGGTTTCCTTAATATCTATTATTATCCAAGTCTAGGGTTTACAATGGAGGGTGGGGGCTATATATAGTCCAGCCACAAAACAGGGGTAGTTTCGGAATGAAAAGGTAAATTATAGGAAGGGTTACAAGGCTCAGGGCCGAACTCAGGCATTCAGGATCAGTCAGGGCCGGTAGTACCGGTCCGGCAACTGGTAGTACCGGTCGTAACCGGTAGTACCGCTTGAGGGCCTGGAGCTTCCGTCGGAGTTGCCTGTATCGAGCGGTAGGAGGGGGCGGTAGTACCGCTGTCCGGTAGTATCGGTTGCTGGGACGGTAGTACCGCTTGGACCGGTAGTAAGGCGGCAAGATCTTCTTGGCGGTGGCATGATCGGTTATACCTCCGTCCCTTGGGTCCTTCTCTTCGTACCTGATGATGCACAGTGTATGCGTATGAAGTAGCAAACCATCCAAGGGTGTGTCGAAGTCACACAAGGAAAGGAGCGAGTTAACCTTGGCTTGAAGGAGCTTAGCTCGGGCGCGAGTCATGGGTCCACTTGGGGAGCTCGTGGGAGTAGATGTAGTAGCGGTCGTGGATTCGCCGCATCAGCTCCCCCAGGAAAAGAGTCGTCCTCGAGTCTTCAACCGTCACAATTTGTTCTTCGCCATGGTAGGGTGAGAGGTCCTTGACATTGAATGTCGAGCTCACAAGATACTTCGATGTTGGTATATCGATGACATAGGCGTTGTTGTTGATCCTCTTTAGCACCTTGAATGGTCCATCGCCTCTTGGCTTTAGCTTGGAGTCGCGTTCCTTGGGGAAGCGGTCTTTACTTAGCCTTGATGCTTGGCGAAGGACTTGTTGCTCGATCGTAGCTCTTGTGTCTTCATGGAGTTTCTTCATTGTTTGGGCACGCTTGACAACGTCCATATTGGCACGTTCATGAAGTGGAAGTGGAAGGATATCGAGCGCGGTGAGAGGATCGAAGCCATAGACGATCATGAACGGGCTCCTCATGGTGGTGGAGTGCTTGGCGCGGTTGTAGGCGAACTCGGCGTGTGGAATACATTCCTCCCAGTATTTAAGGTTCTTCTTTATCAACACCCGGAGGAGTGTGCGAAGACTTCGATTGACGACCTCGGTTTGTCCATCGGTTTGAGGATGCGAGGCGGACGAGAAGAGGAGCTTGATGCCGAGCTTGGCCATGAGAGTCTTCCAGAAGTAGCTCATGAATTTTACGTCGCGGTCGGAGACGATTGTTCTAGGCACACCATGTAGCCGAATTATTTTCCTGAAAAACAAATTGGCTACATGTGAAGCATCATCGGTCTTATGGCACGGAATGAAATGTGCCATTTTAGAAAAGCGATCCACGACTACAAATATGGAATCATGTCCATGTTTAGATCTAGGCAAGCCTAACACAAAGTCCATGCTAATGTCTGACCAAGGTGCATGAGGAATAGGCAATGGCATATAAAGACCAAAGGGGTTGGACTTAGACTTAGCTTGGATACATGTAGTGCATCGTTGAACGTGGCTCTCCATGTCGAGCTTCATCTTTGGACAAAAGAAGTGAGTGGAGAGCATGTCATATGTCTTGTCACGGCCAAAGTGACCCATAAGGCCACCACCATGGGATTCTTGAAGAAGCAAAAGTGGGAGAGACGATTTCGGGATGCAAAGCATGTTTTGTTTGAAAAGAAAACCCGTATGCAAATAGAAATCATCAATCCCTTTGTCTATTGAACATTTTGCAAATATTGGTCCAAAGAAAGGATCGGAAACGTACAAAGATTTGATGTCATCAAGACCCAAAACATTGACTTCGAGTCGTGTAAGAAGGCTTGTGGTTTTGCGAGACAAGGCGTCCGCTACCACATTTTCTTTGCCCTTCTTGTATTTGACAATGTAAGGAAAAGACTCCATAAACTCAACCCATTTTGCGTGCCTTTTACTCAAGTTGGCTTGGCCCTTAAGATACTTCAACGACTCATGGTCGGAATGGATGATAAATTCTTTGGGCCAAAGATAGTGTTGCCACACTTGAAGAACTCGAACCAAGGCAAAAAGTTCTTTATCATAAATGGGATAATTGAGGCGTGCGCCATCAAGTTTCTCACTATGGTAAGCAATAGGACGCCGATTTTGCATAAGGACGCCACCGATGCCAATACCACTAGCGTCACATTCAATCTCAAAGGTTTTTGTGAAATCCGGCAATGCAAGAAGTGGTGCTTCGGTGAGCCTCTTTTTGAGCTCATCAAAAGCCTTTTGTTGTGCTTTTCCCCAAACGAACGTGACATTTTTCTTGGTCAATTCGTTGAGGGGGCAAGCAATTGTAGAAAAGTCTTTGACAAAACGACGGTAAAAGCCAGACAACCCATGAAAACTACGAAGTTCGCTAACATTTGTAGGGATGGGCCAATCTCATATGTCCTTGACTTTTGAGACATCAACTTCAATGCCATTAGAAGACACGACAAAACCAAGGAAAATCAACTTGTCTCTTGCAAAAGTGCACTTTGGAAGATTAGCATAAAGCTTTTCATGACGAAGGATTTGAAGAACCTCCTTAACATGAGTAACATGCTCCTCTAGTCATTTGCTATAGACAAGAATGTCATCAAAGTAAACAACTACACTCTTCCCAATGAGATATTGCAAAATATGGTTCATGAGGCGCATGAAGGTAGATGGGCCGTTAGATAAGCCAAAAGGCATAACCAACCATTCATAGAGACCAAGCTTGGTCTTGAAGGAGGTTTTCCACTCATCACCTTCGGCTATGCGAATTTGATGGTAACCACTACGAAGATCAATTTTCGAAAATATAGTGGCTCCACATAACTCATCAAGCATGTCATCAAGACGCGGTATAGGATGTCGATAACGCACGGTGATAGCATTGATTGGACGGCAGTCCATGCATAACCACAACGTATCATCCGTTTTTGGAACAAGAATCACGGGGACCACGCTTGGGCTAGTGCTTACTTGGATCAAACCTTTGGAGACGAGTTGGTTGATTTGACGTTCGATCTCCTTCGTCTCTTCCGGGTTCGTGCGATACGCGGCGCGGTTTGGGAGTGGGGCACCGGGTATGAGGTCAATGCGGTGCTCTATTCCACGAAGAGGAGGAAGGCCATGAGGAAGCTCTTCGGGAAATACATCTTGGAATTCCTGCAAAATAGTCATCAAAGAAGGAGGAACATTTGTCAAGTCGTTAGTTTCTTGCGCTAGTCCCTTTCATAAAAGGACATAGTGCAAGATGGATGGGTTGTTCCGCACTTCTCTCATCTCACTTTTGGTGGCAAGAAGAACACTCTTAGTTTTTCCACTCAAGTTTGGCTTGTAGCTCTCACTCACTATTGTGTGGTTCTCTCGCTCACCACTCTTCTCACAAGGTGTTTTTGCGTATTGCGCCCTCGCTAAAGCCTTTGCATTGTCCGCAATTATTTGGCTAGGAGTCATTGGTTGCAACACACAAGTTTTATCAAGCCATTTGAATGTGTAAGTGTTTGAGTGACCATTATGCAAAGCACGCTTGTTATATTGCCACGGCCGTCCGAGCAACATATGACAAACCGTCATTGGGACCACGTCACATTCCACCGTGTCCTTGTAGTGCCCAATTGAGAACGTCACCGAGACGGTGTGCTTGATCTTGACGGATCCTTGGTCACTTAGCCATTGGATATGGTAGGGGTGTTTATGCGGATGAAGGGTGAGGTTGAGTTTCTCACACAAGTCCGTGCTAGCAAGGTTATGGCAACTCCCTCCATCGATGATAACTTTGATGGACTTCCCATTGATGCCGACACGAGTTTGGAAGATGTTTGAGCGTTGGTCTTCATTTTCGTTGACTTGCGTAGTCAAGACCCTTGTGACCACAAGCGATGGACTTGCGTCATGCTCACACACAAGAAGTTCTTGGTCCTCTTCCAAATGTTGCCTTGCCATGGCTTCCTTGACCCTTGCATCAAACTCTTCTTCACTCAAGTATTCTTCATCGCCGTTGTCATGGATGAACAAAACTTTCTTGTTCCCACATGCATTCGACTTGTGCCCTTTGCCTCCACACTTGTAGCATTCACCATTGAATGGTTGATCATCCCTTGTGTGTTTGCCACTTAGGGGCTGTTTTCCTTGAGGGAGAGTTGGCTTGAAGGGAAGCTTGGTGGTACTTGAGGAGCTTCCACTTGGTGTTGTTGGAGTAGTGGTTGGTGCTTGCTTGAAGGTGAAGTACGTCTTTGGCTTGTTGTACTTGATGTCCTCTTGCACTTGACGCTCGGCTTTCGATGCAATGTGCACAAGCTCAACCATGTTGTTGTACTTTTGGAACTCGGTGATGCGCTTGATGGGATGGTTCAAGCCATTGAGGAAGCGTGACATTGTTTGTTCATCTCGCTCTTCAATATTGGCACGGATCATGTTGAGCTCCATTTGCTTGAAGTACTCTTCCACGGTCTTTGTCCCTTGACTAAGCGTTTGAAGCTTGTTGAAGAGGTCACGCGTGTAGTGTGAAGGAACAAAGCAGGATCTCATATGAGCCTTCATATCTTGCCAAGTTGCTATTGGAGGCTCTTCTTTTGCTTCGCGAGCGAGTTGGAATTGTTCCCACCAAAGGTTGGCATACTCATCAAACTCGAGGGATGCCATGGCCATCATCTTCTCATTGCTATAGTTGTGCATGCGGAAGATCTTGTCGACCTTGAGTTCCCAAGAGAGGTATTCCTCGGGCTCATTGGAACCGGTGAACTTTGGCTTGGTGAACTTGAGCTTGCCGAAAGTTACTTCTCCATTGCGGTTCCGGTTGCGTCGGTTGCCATGATTTGGGCGGTCATCATCATCATCCGAGCTCTCATGTCTTGCTTGGTGATTGTTGTGTTGCTCTTGCGGTTGTTGAGGTGCCGCGTTTGGTGGTGGAACTTGGTTGTGACGACGAGCTTGGGGAGCTTGCTCGTTTTGTTGGCGCGGTTGAGGACGAGGAGGAGGTTGATGGTCCTCACGACGAGCTTGGGGAGCTTGCTCTTGTTCTTGTCGTGGTTGATGTCGAGGAGCATTAGCTTGCGCCATGTGGCGAGGAGGACGTAGAGCCGCATGCGCAATGGGCTGCTCTTCCTCTTCTTGGTGTAGGGGAGGCTCGTCATGAACATCATGTTGCCGACGTGGACGATCATGTCGATGATGACGCCTTGGAGGATCTTAGAGTGCTTCACGTCGACGGTGATCTTGGTCGTCCTCTTCGGATGTTTCACTTGTTGTTCGAGGGGCATGTCGACGGCGATGGCCTTGGTGGTCCATGTGAGGTTGCTCTTGTTGAATCACAAGTGCCCTTGGTTGTGGCCGGTTCGCTTCGCGTCTTGGAGGTCTTGCGGAGAGGTCACCATCATAGTTTGACGTTGCAGCGTGACGCGGGGATGGTACCGCTTGCGACGAGCTCATGGATTGAAGAACGGGTCCCTCCCGGTGCCTTGACGCGTGACGGCGAGGTGCACTTAATTCACTTGAGGAGTGCCGAGATGATCTTGATTCGCGCGAGCGTGGCCTTGCGTTGAAGCTTCTCATCCGTTGAGGCGAGTGCACGACCAAGAGCTTCATTTTGATGACCGAGGTTGTGTTGCATGGCATGCATTTGGCCACGGACTTCTTCGAAGCGGTTGTCGATGTTCTTGAATTCCACACGGGCCTCGCTAAATTGTTCATCTTGGCGCCGCTCGAGAGCTTCTAGCAGTAGTTGAATTCACCTCGGACCTTCCAATGGTCCCATCTTGTCATGAATTGTGTGTCATCCTCCGGAGGTTGTGGTGGTTGGGATGGCTCTCCATGCCTGTCCATGATGAGAAGCCAACAAGGGTTGTATATGGAGAATAAGGGTGCGGAGAGTTAGCCTTTTACCTCACCTTGGAGATTATATCAAACCAATTGCCACACAAATGAGCGAAAAGCGTGCAAAGTGAAATGGCAAGAAACTCACACACAAATATGCTACAACTCTCAAAGGCTTTTGGTGGAAGGTTGGGATTGTGGAAAACCAAACGAAACGATCCAAGCAAAAGGTTATTGTTCTACGTGGTAAAGAACCAAAGATCAAAAGCAAAAAAGATACGATCAACAAAAACACGGAAAACACACACGTGGAGAAAAACGGGGTTAGCACGACTATGAAAATGAGCACAAAAGGTTCTAACGAAGACTACGCTCGGTTGTCGTGCCAACACAAGGAGAGACCACAACTCGTTTGCCAAAAGAGGATAAGCAATAGATTTGTGCACTTGCCTCGGTGCGCTCTTTCTTCTCTCTTTCTTGGCTTACAAGCTTGGTATGCTCGTTGTATTGGGAGACTATGTATCTTTCTATTTTATCTTTTTCTTTTCCTTTTTTTTGATTCTTTTTCTCCCTCTCTATACTACTATGTTAGCTTTTGTATTTGGCCTCACACTCTCACTTTCCGAAGGCAAGTGCACAATGCTTAGACAAACACAAAATTAGTTGTTCTCATAGGATAGATACACACAAAGGAAGATATGGGGCTGTCAAGGTGGTGTAAGTTATACCTTTGGTATTGTTGATGACTTGCAACCGTTGGTGGGGAATGATGTTCGAGTGTCGCAGTGTCGTTGAGCGCGTGATGACTTTGATGCGGAAGCTGTTGTGAAAATGGCGACAAACACGCGAAACACGAACAAGCGAAGTGGAAAAGTCAGCAAACGAAATTGAGGCGTCAAAGGGCAAGGAAGCATGGTCAGAGGCGAGCGGTAGTACCGCTTGCAACGACGATAATGCGGCGGTAGTATCGCTTGTACCGATAGTACTGGGTTACTGCGATAGTACCGCTTGCATGGCCGGTAGTACCGCTTGGCACGGAACTGGAACGAGATGAACTTGCCAAAAACCTCAAATTTGTGGAGATCTGACCGAATGGCTGGGCTAGAAACAATGGGGGCTATAGATCGACTCCCAAAGCAACAGATCTATGGACCAAAAACACGAAAAACTCACCAAATCCAGAGATCGATCCGAAGGCAAATTGGGGCTCTTTTTGGTGGGATTTTCGATTTTTAAGGGGGATAAAAGAAAAATTGGGGGAAAATTCGTGATCAACCGTGCTCTTGATACCAATATGTTAGGGGGTAACCCATGGGTTGGCCCGATCTTTCTCGAATTCCATGAGAAACGAGGGGAAAGCGGTGGTCGGGGGATGAAATCGAGGAAGGAGATGAAAACCACGAACACACGCACACCAAAACACGATACACGCCTAACCCTCACGCCGGTGGCAACCGGTCCAACATAATTCCTAGGATCGGTTTTGGGCGAAGCTCGCTCTCCACGCCAACAACGGGGGACGAGGTGCTTGGTGAGATCTTGACGACTTGGGGGCGAGAAACCGAGAACCCAAGGCCTTGTACAACTTGAACGCACTAGGCAAGATCCAAGAGGGGAGTGGATGATCCGGTGCTCCTTGTTAGGAGCATGAGACCAATAGATATAAGTTCCTCAAAGGGTTTCCTTAATATCTATTATTCTCCAAGTCTAGGGTTTACAATGGAGGGTGGGGGCTATATGTAGTCCAGCCACAAAACAGGGGTAGTTTCGGAACGAAAAGGTAAATTATAGGAAGGGTTACAAGGCTCAGGGCCGAACACAGGCGTTCAGGATCAGTCAGGGCCGGTAGTACCGGTCCGGCAACCGGTAGTACCGGTACCGATGTAGTAGTACCGGGCGGTAGTACCGCTGAGGGCTCCGTCGGAGTTACTGTGTCGAGCGGTAGGAGGGGCGGTAGTACCGTCCGGTAGTACCGATTCTTTGGGCCTAGTACCGCTTGGACGGTAGTCTGCAAGGCGGCACCGTGGCGTCTGGCGATCGGTTGCTTCGCCGTCCTTGGGTCCTTCTCTGGCGATGCACAGTGTATGCGTATGAAGTAGCAAACCATCCAAGGGTGTGTCAAAGTCACACAAGGAAAGGAGCGAGTTAACCTTGGCTTGAAGGAGCTTAGCTTGGGCGCGAGTCATGGGTCCACTTGGGGAGCTCGTGGGAGTAGATGTAGTAGCGGTCGTAGGATGGGCTGCATCACAAACCTTAAGAGGAGATATTATAGACTTAGTGATGGAATCATGTGAGCAAGATAGGCTGACTGCCTCTAGGAATATTGTGTTAGCCAACAGATCCAGTGAGATAGGATTGTAAACGTACTTCGTTAGTTGGACCACCACCTACCTTATTTTCCAAAATGACACCTTAAATAAGTTTGGACCTTGATTGATGTAATGGATTCATGTATGCATGACTTGTGTGATTTTGTGTTCCAAGGATATGTATGTGATGTTTGTCTTTGTTTATCTTAAATAGTGTTGCTCTAACTTTTCTATCTTATAAATAGATGCCTATTACCATCAGCACTGTTGAGGAGTTCCTGGTTACCCGCTTTGGTCCTCGTATCGTTGAGCTTACCACTCTGCTCAATCTCCCCCTTCCCACCATCATGGTGCATCCACTCACCAAGTTCGAGAGGAAGGACCTCTAGGGCTTCAAGGTGAACCAGCCCGGACGCCAGACGGAGCCTACTACGGAGGCCATCGTCTTCAAGCTTATGCACGATGACCGGGAGAGAGGCATGGAGGTAGTCATGCAGGACCTGATAGGACGTCTGCTAGGCCGGCACTCCCGACAGGTTAGAGGCACCCACTTCCACGTCTTCGGAAGACGTGATGAGGATGGATAGTCCATCGACTTCGAGAACGACTCGAGGGACACAGCAGAGCCGATATGTCTGTATCTCTAGGACTTAGAGTCTCTCGTTAGGCACGTGGACACGGACAGGACCAATGTCATGCTCAGTAATGACGAGCTCCAGGTGCAGCTTCGCGAGAAGGACAAGCTCTTCGCGCAGTAGGACGAGATAGTCAAGGAAATGGAGGCGAAGTTCGAGACCCAGGACCGAAAGTTCAAGAGTCAGGAAAAACGTGTCCAGGATAGGAACAAGAAGATCCGGGACATGACTGAAGAACTGAAGTCCAAGGACTTCGAGCTAGAGCAGCAGCAGATGGTGATTGAGAGGCTTCGTTCCCAGAAGAGGGCCCTCAAGGCCAAGATTGAGTCCTTGACCACTACTATTGAGGAGAACAAGACCGCGATGGAGAACGCAGGTCTTACCTTTGTCGAGGAGGAGATTGATGCTGATGAGTAGACTTGACTACTCGTTTATCTTTTATTATCGTACTTGTTATTTATGAACTTGTTATTGGACCATCTGACATGTGGATGGCTTGCCACTTGTGTGTTTTACTTGGTGAACTTGTTATCTTGTTGTTGAACTTTTATCTTCTGTTGTATGCTTGTGTTTGCTTATGTGGTGTAATGTGCATGAAAAACAACTATGGATATCTCATTCTTATCTCTATTTGAACAAACCACAGATTCCTCCCCGTCGCGCAAACCCCAACCCCAACAACAACAACATCGCCCCAGAAATGCAGCAAATGATGAATGCTCAAACACAGCTCATGCAGATGATGACAACATTCATTCAGAACCAAAACAACAACAACAACAACAATAACAACCCCAATAACAACAACAAACCTCCGGGCTTTGATATGCTCACCAGATTTCTGCGATTGAGGCCAGCTAAGTTCTCAGGGACAACTGATCCCATGGTGGCCAATGATTGGCTACGTTCTGTAAACAAGGACTTAGTAACAGTGGGCTGCACGGATGCTGAAAAGGTCAGATTTGCAGCACATCTGCTGGAAGGGCCAGCCGCCACTTGGTGGGACAACTTCCAAATCACCACACCCATAGATGAGGTGACTTGGGCTATCTTTGAGATGACTTTGCTGCTCATATCTCATCAGGAATAATGAGCCTGAAAAAGAAAGAGTTCCACAATCTGAAGCAGCGCCACCGCAGCGTGGCTGAGTACATTGAAGAGTTCAACAATCTGGCACGTTATGAACCGGATGAGGTTGACATAGATGCCAAAAGAAAGGAAAAATTTCTGGAAGGCTTGAATGATGAGCTGAATCTGCAACTGGCTGTGGCATATGTTCCCACGTATCAGTCGCTTTGTGACAAGGCTGCTATATTGGAGAACAAAATGAAGCAAGTCGAGAGTAGAACGAGGAAGCACTCTGACAAGCACAGCTCGGGATCGTCTCACAAACGATCTCACTATGATGACAGTGGAAGCTCAGGATCCCACAAGCATGGGAAATTCAACAAGAACCACAACCACAACCGTCATGACAACAAGCATCATCGCATCCATGACAAGTACAAGAACCACAAGGGTGGACATAAGAGCCACCACAGTGGTAATGGTAGTGGGAGTGGAAGTCAGCCTGCTAAGAGAGACATCAGTCAGGTTGAGTGCTTCAAATGCAAGAAGATGGGACACTATGCTAATGAGTGCCCCGAAAAGAAAGTTGAAGGACCTGTCAAGCCCAATCCTTTTCAGAAAGGACAGGTGAACCACATCAATGTGGAGGAGGTCTATGAGGAGCCTGACGTTGTTGCTGGTAAGTTCAGACTCAATTCCATTCCAGCACTTGTACTCTTTGATACTGGTGCATCTCATTCATTCATATCAAGAGCATTTGTTGAAAGAAATGAACTACCGGTAGAAACTATTGGGTGTCCTATAAAAGTAAGTTCTCCTGGTGGAGAAATGATAGTGAATTCAGGATGCCATGATCTAGTCATAGAATTTGGGAAGTATAAGTTTCCCGTTAACTTGATAATACTAAACTCCCAAGGATTGGATGTCATTCTGGGAATGGACTGGATGACTAAGTACAAAGGAGTGATAGATTGTGCCAGCCATACTGTCTCACTCACAACTCCGGAAAATAAAAGGATCAGATTCAAGACCAGCTTTGGAGCAAAGAAGAGTATGCTAAATTCTCTTAAGGGGGTTAGCATGGACAGTGTGCCAATTTTGAATGAGTATCCGGATGTATTTCCGGAAGAATTGCCAGGAATGCCACCAGATAGAGATGTGGAGTTTCTGATAGATTTGGTACCAGGTTCTGGACCAATAGCAAAGATACCATATAAAATGTCAGTTGATGAACTGAAAGAGCTCAAGAAGCAACTAGGAGAACAATTGCATAAAGGATTTATTGAACCAAGTTCTTCATCTTGGGGAGCCCCCGTCTTGTTTGTGGAGAAGAAAGACAGAAGTCAAAGGTTATGCATAGATTACCGTTCACTCAACGAGGTAACTATCAAGAACAAATATCCTTTGCCTAGAATCAATGACTTATTTGATCAGCTTGAAGGAGCATGTGTTTTTTCAAAGATTGATCTAAGGTCAGGCTATTTTCAACTTAAGATAAGAGAGCAAGACATACCTAAAACAGCATTCACCACAAGGTATGGATTGTATGAGTATACCTTAATGCCTTTTGGCTTAACCAATGCTCCAGCATACTTCATGAATATGATGAACAAAGTGTTCATGGAATTCCTAGACAAGTTTGTTGTCGTTTTCATCGACGACATCTTAGTCTACTCCAAGAGCAAAGAAGAGCATGAAAGACACTTGCGTTTGATACTTGAGAAGTTGAGAGAGCATAAACTTTATGCCAAATTTAGCAAGTGTGAGTTCTGGTTAGAAGAAGTTGGTTTTCTAGGTCATGTTATGACAAAGGATGGTGTAGCAGTTGATCCTGCTAAGGTTTCAGCTGTGACGGAATGGGAATCTCCCAAGAACGTGAAAGAAGTTCGCAGTTTCCTTGGCTTAGCAGGTTACTACAGAAGGTTCATTGAAAATTTCTCAAAGGTTGCTAAGCCAATGACTGAATTATTAAAGAAAGACAAGAAGTTTACTTGGTCTGAAGGTTGTGAAGTCAGCTTTCAGGAGTTAAAGAAGAGACTTGTGAAGACCACGGTTCTATATGCGCGATTTGGAAAAGGATTTCCAAGTATATTGTGATGCATCTCATCAAGGTTTGGGTGAAGTACTTATGCAAGACGGTAAAGTTGTGGCTTATGCCTCGAGACAACTCAAAACTCATGAGGTAAACTACCCTACTCATGATTTGGAGTTAGCCTCTGTCGTCCATGCACTCAAAACATGGAGGCACTACCTTTTGGGAAAGCGTTGTGAAGTGTTCACGGATCACAAGAGTTTGAAGTATATCTTCACCCAGAAGGAAATCAACATGAGACAAAGAAGATGGTTAGAGCTTATCAAGGATTATGACTTAAGTTTGCAATACCACCCCGGTAAAGCAAATGTTGTAGCAGATGCTCTAAGTCGTAAGGTATTTATAAATGGCCTTACCAAAGGGGAATGCCAGATGATTTGTGTACCCAATTCAGAGGACTCAGATTGGAGATTGTGCCTGAGGGACATCTCATGTCTTTGGATGTTCAACCCACTTTGTTGGACAAGATCCGAGAAGCTCAGAAGACCGATAAGGAAACTGAAGAGATTAAGGAAAAGATTGGCCAAGGGAAAGCTAAAAATTTCCATGAAGACGAACAGGGTACTTTATGGCATGGGAAACGTATCTGTGTTCCACAAGATCCGGAGTTACGGAAACTGATTTTGCAGGAAGCACACAACTCTCCGTATTCTATTCATCCGGGTAACACCAAAATGTACATAGACATGAAAGAAAGGTTTTGGTGGAACAATATCAAGAGAGACATTGCCGAACATATTGCTTTGTGTGATGTGTGTAGTAGGGTAAAAGCGGAGCATCAGAAACCGGCAGGTTTACTTCAACAACTAACTATTCCTGATTGGAAGTGGGATAAGATTGGTATGGATTTCAGTACCGGATTACTAAGGACCAGATCAGGATATGATTCCATATGGGTAGTAGTGGATCGCCTAACTAAAGTGGCTCATTTCATACCCGTGAAGACAACTTATACAAGTGCCAAGTTAGCCAAGATCTACATGAGTAGAATTGTATGTCTTCATGGTGTGCCCAGGAGTATTAATGTCGATAGGGAACTCAATTCACTTCCCATTTTGGAGACAACTACATGAGTCATTGGGAACAAGGTTGGAATTGACCGCTTTTCATCCTCAAACCGATGGACAAACGGAAAGGACTAATCAAATTCGAAGACATGTTGAGGGCATGTGCCCTAGACTATGGAGCAAGTTGGGATGAAAGTCTGCCTTTACGCAATTTTCTTATAACAACAGCTATCAAGCCAGCATTGAGATGGCACCGTTTGAGTTTCTCTACGGAAGAAAGTGTACCACCCCATTGTTATGGAATGGTGTGGGAGAAAGAAGTTTATTCGGGCCAGATCTTATCAAAGAAGCCGAAGAGAAGGTCAAATTGGTTAAGGACATGTTAAAGATAGCACAGTCCTGACAGAAAAGCTACGCAGACCCTAAACGTAGAGGAGTCACCTACGAAGTTGGTGATAGAGCCTATCTTAGAGTATCACCACTCCGTGGAGTAAAAAGATTTGGAGTCAAAGGAAAGTTGGCACCAAGATATGTTGGGCCATTCAAGATTTTGAATCGCAAAGGAGAAGTTGCTTATGAAATTGAACTGCCAGAATCTCTGTCAGCTGTCCATAATGTGTTTCATGTGAGTCAGCTTAAGAAATGTCACCCAGAAATCGAAGAAACTTCCTTGAAGGATACTATACCTTTGGAGGAGGTTCAACTAGAAAGTGATCTCACTTATGAAGAGAAACCTATCAAAATTCTTGAGACTGCGGAAAGAGTCACAAGGACAAAGACTATCAAGTTTTGCAAAGTGCAGTGGAATCATCATTCCGAAGAGGAAGCAACATGGGAAAGAGAAGATGATCTTCGGAAAGACCACCCTCACCTATTTGCTAGCCAATCCGAATCTCAAGGGAGAGATTCACCTTAAGGGGGTCAGATTTGTAACGTCCCTAAAATCATGATTTCAAAGTTTGCATATCATTCATGCATGCATATAGAAATGAGATCAATTTCAAAACCCATTTCAGAAAAACAAAGCACATAGTGCTATCATTTTATGTGATCAAACAAAAATCAAATGGCTATCCCCATTTGAGAGTTTGAATGTTTTAAACCTAGATTGCTTGTCTCCTTTGTTGAATGGATTGAGTGTGGAAATTTGAACCAAGTTTTACAAAATGGAAATGGTTCAAAAACCATTTTTCAAACATTTGCAAATCTTGTGCAAAGCTCCTGATATTTTGTTTCTCCAAGAGTGACCAAGCCTTTGTAAAGTAGCCACATGGTTTTGGGCCTATATTTGAGACATTGCTGCAAAACCCAGAAAGATTTGAATTCAAAAGGAGTTTGAATTCATTTGAAAACTATTCTGAAAAATCAAAGCAAAAGAAAAGGGTAAAAAAAGAAAGAAAAGGCCGCGCCCTAATCTAGCCAGCCATGAACCGCCCAACTAGCCCACCAGACCCACCTCTCTCTCGCACGCAGACACCCAACGCAGTCGCCGACACCCGGACCCCTCTACTTATTTATTGTGGCGGGCCCTCTCCGTCGGCGTCGTCCTCCCAGTTCTCAGCAGACGCCGCTCCGCCGTTACCACCGCGATTTAACTCGCTTAAATTCCATTGATTCAGCGCGTGATCCTCACCCCGCTTCAGCCTACTTAAACCCCTCGCCGCCGCGGTCATTTCCCCCCACTCTCCTCGCTCACTCCGCCACCAGGCTGCGCGCATTTGCCCTCGAAACCCCGCAGTACCGACGACTCCGGCGACTAATTCCGGTGAGCCTCGACCGCCCCCCTCTCTCTGGTTCAAACAATAGTGCCCAGCTTGATCTTGCGCACCTCTTGATACCCTTCGTTTGCATTCTCGTGACCCAGGCCGTCGTCCCCGTTCGAGCCTGCAACTGTCTGCGCCGCCGCTCGACTCCGGCGATCAATTGAGGTAAAACCCGAGCGCCCCTTGCCCCCTCTTTCATACGGGAATGTTCGCCGTCATCTTGTGCATCACCTGACCCCTCTGGTTCGCGCTAGGGCGACGCCAAACCTCAGCAACAACCTCGACTACAAGCAACAGACGCCGCCGCAAACTCCGACGAGCCCCAGAGACCGTGCTCGTGCGCCCCTTGTCAAGCCACTGCTAGGTTGAGCTTCTCCTCGACGCTGCGAACCTGGTAAGCATCCTCCTGCCCCTCCGGACGACCTGTAGCGCCGCGCAGACAGAACTCGCCGCCAAGATGCCGCCACGCCCGTTTTGGTCGTTTGATCCAGAGCCGTCAGATCTGGATCCAACGTGTAGAATTAGATCATTTAGCGAAGCGTTATGGGAAGATCTGAGCCGTGAAGTTTAAATAGATCCAACGGTGCGGGAGGGTGATCCTGAACGAAACGGTATCAGCCAATAGGATTAAGACGCGTGGCTAGGGTTTGAATTAAAACAGAATTTGAAAACAGATTTAGATCCAATTTTGAAATGGCTATAACTTTTGACTTCCACGTTAGATTTTTACAAATTTTATATCGTTGGAATCAAGGAGACAAGCCCTTTCTGTTTATGCAATGTGTTTAGCAAAAAGTTTCTGTTAAAATGACTTTTTATGCAGGAACTTGTTTAAGACCATTTTGAGTATAGAATTTGTATAGTAATTGTTTTAGTGCTAAAAATGTTTTGATTAGCAAGTTTTTGACTTAGTTATGTTTCAGTATCTTGCACTTGCTTGGTGGAGTTTTAAAAATCATCACTTTGCATTCTTGCATGCATGCATTTATATTTTTGTTTGTATATGAATTGTGTGTAATTTTGTGCTACATATTTTTTTGTAGATTTTGCTAGTGACTCTGATTGTGAAGAGTGCTACTCTCTCCACTACCAAGGCAAGTGGTACTGCATGAATATTTCAATCCCTATATTTTGTACAAGCATTAGAAATATTTTGCTAAGACTTGCATGTTATTATTTTTCCAAATGCTATGTTGGGAAATCCTAAGTAGTGTAGCATTGCTAGGAAATTTCCTAAGTTAAGTTACTATGCCATGCTTAGCCTAGCTAGTAGCAAACAAGGGTTGGTAAAGTATATACATGCTATGATGAAAATATTTCTAAGTCTTGGGACTTATGTTTTTCCTAATAAAACAACTAAGTCAATGAACCTCCTGGGTGTAATGGGACTTGAATGGTGGTTTTTGGTTGAGTGGTTACACAAGGCCCATGGACATGGTTTACCTTGTGTATCTCACTTGTGGTATGCCACCCAGGCACAAAGGGATTTTGGAAGCCAAGTGTTGAGAAGCTTCTAGTGCAGTCACTTGGCAAAATGGGCTCTGCCTTGATCATATAGGTTGCTAGAACTTAGTCATTTGGACAGTTGGTGGTAGTGGGATGATAGGTTGGAACGCGTCCATTTGGCTAAGGGAAGGCTTTTGAAAGGTCCTGTCTTGGGAAACCAAGTCTGGTGGGGAAAGTGCACAACCTCTGCAGATGGAAAATCTAAGTACTTAGCCAAGTCCATGGCAATGGACAACTTGAGCATCAAGACATGGAAGCTATCAAGAATCTCATCACTCCAACTTCTAAGTAAAACTTGTGGGTGAACAAGGGTGAAGGACCCCAATGTCTATTGGTGGTTTCTTGGGAAATGTTTTGACAAAGAAAAACTTAGTGATTTCAACTAATAGGAAAAACCTATTTTGAGCAAAGCAAGCCAAGCTACACTTAGCCAAAATGCATATAGTAATATAGTCCACTTAAAATATACTAAGGTATCACTTGCCAATACTATTCCAAAGTATTGACCCACTGTGGCTGTAACTTGTGATGTTGCAATGCTTGCCTGTGGCACATGAAGATGAAGACTGATGTTTATTTACTTATTCCAAAACTCTTGTATTAGGCCTGTGGCCTTGAGTTGTAAAAGACTATGTTTTATCTCTGGAATGGATGTAATAAATGACCTTTGTATCTGTGTACTTCATCTTAAACTGTGGATGCTAACAATGATCCAGGGACTAGCATTGCAATCACAGGGATCCTTTTCCTTTACAAAGGATGGATCTTACAGAAACGCAACTCGATTGGTGCAAAAGGTGCACTTCTCAAGGTTACCAAACAAATGTGCATCACGTAAAGCATTGAAAAAAGCACGTAAATGGTCCAAATGATCCTCTAAAGATTTGCTATAAATCAAAATATCATCAAAGTAGACTACCACAAAACGTCCAATGAAAGCACGTAAAACTTCGTTCATTAATCTCATGAAATTGCTAGGTGCATTAGTTAAACCAAATGGCATTACTAACCACTCATATAAACCGAACTTAGTTTTAAATGCTGTTTTCCATTCATCTCCTAATTTCATACGAATCTGGTGGTAACCACTACGCAAATCAACTTTAGAATACATGGTAGAGCCACTCAATTCATAAAGCATGTCATCTAAACGTGGAATAGGATGACGATATCGAATAGTAATATTATTGATAGCTCTACAATCAGTACACATGCTCGAAGAACCATCTTTCTTAGGTACCAAAATAATAGGAACAACACAGGGGCTAAGGGACTCACGAATATGATCTCTGTCGAGTAGTTCCTGAATTTGGCGTTGTATTCCTTTGTCTCCTCTGGATTGGTTCTATATGGCGCGCGGTTGGGCAACGTAGCACCAGGAATTAGATCAATTTGGTGCTCAATTCCTCTAATAGGAGGTAATCCTGGTGGCAGCTCAGCGGGAAAGACGTCATCATATTCCTGCAAAAGGTTAGCAATAGCGGGTGGCAAAGAAGGAGGCATATCCTCAAATGAAACAAAACCTCTTTGTAGACAATTGCATAACATTGAGTATTGTTTACATCTAGTTCAGCAATATCAATTTTATTTGCAAGCATACATGGACTCTTCAAACGAATTTCAGTAGCATGTGTAGAATCAGATTTAGTGTTCTTTGGTGGTACAAAATTTGTAGCAACAATCTGATTCTCACTTTTATTTTTCTCCTCAGTTTTAGCTCTACTAGCTCTAGCAAAATCATCTTTTAAAATTTGTGCAGGAGTCATAGGTTTTAGAGCAATTTTCTTTCCATCATGCATAAGATAATAGTGATTAGTTTTGCCATTATGAACAGATTCTGTTAGGGGGTGACCCTGGGGTTGGCCCGATCTTTCACGAATTCCACGAGAAACGAGGGGAACGAGGTGGTCGGGGGATGAAATCGAGGAAAGCGATGAAAAACCACGAACACACACACACCAAAACACGATACACGCCTACTCCTCACGCCGGTGGAAACCGGTCCAACATAATCCCTAGGATCGGTGTTGGGCGAATCTTGCTCTCCACGCCAACAACGGGGGATGAGGTGCTTGGTGAGATCTTGACGACTTGGGGGCGAGACACCGAGAACCCAAGGCCTTGTACAACAGGCAGCACTTAAGCAAGATCCAAGAGGGGTGGATAATCCGGTGCTCCTTGGTAGGAGCATGAGACCAATAGATATAAGTCCTCAAAGGGTTTCCTTAATATCTATTATTATCCAAGTCTAAGGTTTACAATAGAGGTGGGGCTATATAGTCCAGCCACAAAACAGGGGTAGTTTGGGAACAAATAGCGAAATAGGGATAGGGTTACAAGGCGGGCGAAATATTACGGAAAGCTTCTGGCTGGTAGTCTGCTTGGCGGGACCAGTAATCTGGTCATGCGGTAATCTCGGTTCTGGCCCGTAGTACCGCTTGTCGTCACAGGACTTGCTGGGGTCTTGTTGGGGCGGTAGTCGGGGCCAGACTACGGATCCGGCTTGATAGTACCGCCTTGATGTGAGCATTTTGGCGCTCGGGGCCTTACGTTGGCGGTAGCATTGGTGATGCCGGTAATACCGGTCTTGGTCGAGTAATTTGGCGACAGAGAGCGTTTGGTCTCTTCGGCTGGTGCTCCTCCGTCCTGTGGGTTCATCTCTTCGTACCTGATGATGCACAAGGTATGGGTATGAAGTAGCAAGCCATCCAAAGGCGTATCGAAGTCACACAAGGAGAGGAGCGAGTTCACCTTAGCTTGAAGGAGTTTGGCTCGGGCGCGAGTCATCGGTCCACTTGGGGAGCTTGTGGGAGTAGATGTAGTAGCGGTCGTAGGACGGGTTGCATCAGATTCTCTATCAAATAGCCATGGTCTACCAAGTAACAAAGAACAAGCTTGCATGTTATGGGGTAACCCCTTGGGGCGGCCCAATCTTTCACGAATTCCACGGGAAACGAGGGGAAAATCGATGGAAGGGGGAGAGGGGATGAACTCCACGAACACACGCACGCGAAAACACGGTACACGCCGATAACTCACACCGATGGCAACCGGTCCAACATAATCCCTAGTATCGGTGTTGGGCGAAGCTCTCTCTCCACGGCCAACAACGGGGGCAAGATGCTTGGTGAGATCTTGACTACTTGGGCACGAGACACCGAGATCCCAAGGACTTGTACAACTTGAACGCACTAGGCAAGATCCAAGAGGTTGTGGATAATAGGGTGCCCCTTGGTAGGAGCATGAGACCAATAGATGAAAGATCCTCAAAGGGGTGTCCTCAACTATTATTATCCAAGTCTAGGGTTTACATAGGAGGGGTGGGGCTTTATATAGGCCAGCCACTTAAACAGGGGTAGTTTTGGAATAAAACTGGAAGTTGGGGCGAAACTGGAGGTTACATGGGCCGCCAAAAGGCCTTAACATGCACGGCATCGAGCGGGGAGACTCGGTGTTGGGTCCGGAGACTCCGGTCTGGGCCGAGACTCGGTTCCTCTCGGACCCGTCTCGGAGGGCCTTCTAAGCATCCGGGCTTGGTTCTGAGGCCGGACGGAGGTTGGTCAGGAGACTCGGTGTCTGGGACCGAGACTCGGTGTCTGGACGGAGATTCCGGTGTGATAGGGCAAAGGTGTCCGATCTTTCGATGAGATGAAGATAATCGATTTGGTGGAGTTCGGGTTTGACGATCCGACTACACGTGCGAGCACGAGCGCCAATGCAATCGCTAGGCCAATCTCCTGGAGGTTATCGATCCTGCGGGAACACGATCAGCCTAACCAACGAGGGTCTTAATTCCTACCTGAAATCGAGAACAAGTAAGAACCAATATTGCAATCAAGATATTGCGGATTAAGAGGAAAGCTTTATTGAAAAGGTGGGATCCTGTATAGGTGCGAAGTACAATAGGTCTCTGCGACGCTCGAGCCTTGGCGAAGTTGCTATGATGGCTAACTTAATGTCTAAACAAAATCCGAGTCTAGGGGGACGGCTATGGGGAGTATTTAAGGAGGAAAAGGTGGGGTTTCGGCCAGCCATGGAAGTGGTGGCCGAATCTAACCCTAGAAGTCCTTTCCCCTCAAATACGGACTCTAAAAAGTGGCTAATTAAAATCCTGCGAAAATTACATGGGCCTGGCCCAAAGTAAAAGGTGTCGCAACACCATATTAAGCTATGGACGAATTCGTGAAGTATTGATCTTGAATATTTCGTCCAAGCCTTCTTTCTTCATTATGGTGGCCTCAAAGTTCTGAAATCTTCATCTGTGGCCTTCTCTTGGATCATCACACGTTTGCCGCCATCTCCATGCATGGCCATGCTCCAATGCTTTTCCCTCTCATCCATGCTTGGTCCATCATTCCTAAGAGTAAGAAATACATCTGATTTAGGCAGCATCATATTCTCATGTATGTGAGGAATAGTTCCAAGAAACGAAAGTACCTGATAGTTAAGTTGTTTGGCACGAGATCTTGTGATGGGTCCTTGTATGTGTGTAGCTGTAGGTACAACGGTTGTATCAATAGAAGGGATGTCCACATCATGCTCCCCTTCTTGAATTGAAGTCGTCCTCGACACAATCTCATCTTCCTCATGTTATGGGGTAACCCCTTGGGGTGGCCCGATCTTTCACGAATCTCCGCGGGAATCGAGGGTAAAGCGGTGGAAGGGGAAAGGGGATGAAATCCACGAACACACGCTCACGAGAACCCGATGAACTCACGCACACAAAACACGATACACGCCGATGACTCACGCCGGTGGCAACCGGTCCAGCATAATATCTAGGATCGGTGTTGGGCGAAGCTCTCTCTCCACGCCAACAACGGGGGACGAGGTGCTTGGTGAGATCTTGATGACTTGGGGGCGAGAAACCGAGAACCCAAGGCCTTGTACAACTTGAACGCACTAGGCAAGATCCAAGAGGGGGGTGGATAATCCGGTGCTCCTTGGTACGAGCATGAGACCAATAGATGTAAGTTCCTCAAAGGGTTTCCTTAATCTATTATTATCCAAGTCTAGGGTTTACAATAGAGGGTGGGGGCTATTTATAGGCCAACCACATAAACAGGGGTGTTTTGGGAACAAATAGCGAAATATAGAGAGGGTTACAAGGCGCTGGGCCGACTTAACACGATCAGGTTCTGTGTCGTCCGGTAGTACCGGTCCAGCTGGTCCGGTAGTACCGGTCAGCCGGTAGTACCGCTTCCTGGCCCGGTAGTACCGCTTGTCGTCCTGGGACTTCCGTTGGAGCCTTACATTGGTGGCGTAGCGGTGATGATGCCGTCGTCCGGTACCGGGTCTGGTCGATAGTACGCCCGATGACAGAGAGCATTTGGCTTCATTGGGTCTTCATTGGTGGCGGTAGCAGTGATAATCTGGGGCGGTAGTACCGGTCGTCCGTAGTAATCTGTGGCGACAGAGAGCATTTGGTCTCTTCCGCTGGTGCTCCTCCGTTCTGTGGGTCCTTCTCTTCGTACCTGATGATTCACAAGGTATGCGTATGAAGTAGCAGGCCATGCAAGGGTGTATCGAAGTCACACAAGGAGAGGAGCGAGTTCACCTTAGCTTGAAGGAGTTCGGCTCGGGCATGAGTCATGGGTCCACTTGGGGAGCTCGTGGGCGTAGATGTAGTAGCGGTCATAGGACGGGCTGCATCAGCTCCCCCCCCTTGGGAAAGAGTCGTCCTCGACTCTTCAACCTTCTCAACTTCATCTTCTCCATGGTAGGGTGAGAGGTCCTTGACATTGAATGTCGAGCTCACAAGATACTTTGATGTTGGGATATCAATGATATAGGCGTTGTTGTTGATCCTCTTTAGCACTTTGAATGGTCCATCACCTCTTGGCTTGAGTTTGGAGTCGCGTTCCTTGGGGAAGCGGTCTTTACTTAAGTGTATGCACACAAGGTCACCTTCTTCGAAGATTAGCTCTTTCTTGTTCTTGTTTAGCCTTGATGCTTGGCGAAGGAGTTGTTGCTCGATCGTAGCTCTTGTGTCTTCATGGAGTTTCTTCATTGTGTGGGCGCGCTTGACAACGTCCATATTGGCACGTTCATGAACTGGTAGTGGGAGGATATCGAGCGCGGTGAGAGGCTCGAAGCCGTAGACGATCATGAACGGGCTCCTCATGGTGGTGGAGTGCTTGGCGCGGTTGTAGGCGAACTCGGCGTGTGGAATACATTCCTCCCAGTCTTTAAGGTTCTTCTTTATCAACACCCGGAGGAGTGTTCCAAGACTTTGATTGACGACCTCGGTTTGTCCATCGGTTTGGGGATGCGAGGCGGACGAGAAGAGGAGCTTGATGCCGAGCTTGTCCATGAGAGTCTTCCAGAAGTAGCTCATGAATTTTACGTCGCGGTCGGAGACGATTGTTCTTGGCACACCGTGTAGCCGAATTATTTCCCTGAAAAACAAATTTGCTACATGTGAAGCATCATCGGTCTTATGGCATGGAATGAAATGTGCCATTTTGGAAAAGAGATCCACTACTACAAAAATAGAATCATTTCCATGTTTAGATCTAGGCAATCCTAACACAAAGTCCATGCTAATTTCCGATCAAGGTGCATGAGGAATAGGCAATGGCATATAAAGACCAAAGGGGTTGGACTCAGACTTAGCTTGGATACATGTAGTGCATCGTTGGAAGTGGCGCTCCAAGTCGCGCTTCATCTTTGGCCAAAAGTAGTGAGTGGAGAGCATGTCATATGTCTTGTCACGACCAAAGTGACCCATAAGGCCTCCACCATGGGACTCTTTGGAGACGAGTTGGTTGATTTGACGTTCGATCTCCTTTGTCTCTTCCGGGTTCGTGCGATACGCGACGCGGTTTGGGAGTGGGGCGCCGGGTATGAGGTCGATGCGATGCTCGATTCCACGAAGAGGAGGAAGGCCATGAGGAAGCTCTTCGGGAAATACATCTTGGAATTCCTGCGAAATAGCCATCAAAGGAGGAGGAACATTTGTCAAGTCGTTAGTTCCTTGCGCTAGTCCCTTGCATACAAGGACATAGTGCAAGATGGATAGGTTGTTTCTCTCATGTCACTTTTGGTGGCAAGAAGAACACTCTTAGTTTTTCCACTCGAGTTTGGCTTGTAGCTCTCACTCACTATGGTGTGGTTCTCTCGCTCACCACTCTTCTCACAAGGTGTTTTTGTGTATTGCGCCCTCGCTAAAGCCTTTGCGTTGTCCGCAATTATTTGGCTAGGAGTCATTGGTTGCAACACACAAGTTTTATCAAGCCTTATGAAGGTATAAGTGTTTGAGTGACCATCATGCAAAGCACACTTGTCATATTGCCACGGCCTTCCGAGCAACATATGGAAAACCGTCATTGGGACCACGTCACATTCCACCGTGTCCTTGTAGGGTCCAATTGAGAACGTTACCGAGAAGGTGTGCTTGATCTTGTCGGATCCATGGTCACTTAGCCATTGTATATGGTAGGGGTGTTTATGCGGATGGAGGGTGAGATTGAGTTTCTCACACAATTCCGTACTTGCAAGGTTGTGGCAACTCCCTCCATCGATGACAACTTTGATGGAATTCCCATTGATGCCGGCACGAGTTTGGAAGATGTTCGAGCGTTGGTCTTCATTCTCATTGGCTTGGGTAGTTAAGAACCTTGTGACCACAAGCGATGGACTTGCGTCATGCTCACACACATGAAGTTCTTGGTCTGCTTCCAAATGTTGCCTTGCCATGGCTTCCTTGACCCTTGCATCAAAATCTTCTTCACTCAAGTATTCTTCATCGCCGTTGTCATGGATGAACAAAACTTTCTTGTTTCCACATGCGTTCGACTTATGCCCTTTGCCTCCACACCTGTAGCACTCACCATTGAATGGTTGATCATCCCTTGTGTATTTGCCACTTGGGGGCTGTTTTCCTTGAGGGAGAGTTGGCTTGAAGGGAAGCTTGGTGGTACTTGAGGAGCTTCCACTTGGTGTCGTTGGAGTAGTGGTTGGTGCTTGCTTGTAGGTGAAGTACATCTTTGGCTTGTTGTACTTGATGTCCTCTTGCACTTGACGCTCGGCCTTTGATGCGATGTGCAGAAGCTCAACCATGTTGTTGTACTTTTGGAACTCGGTGATGCGCTTGATGGGATGGTTCAAGCCATTGAGGAAGCGGGCCATTGTTTGTTCATCACGTCTTCAATGTTGGCACGGATCATGTTGAGCTCCATTTGCTTGAAGTACTCTTCCACGGTCTTTGTCCCTTGACTAAGCGTTTGAAGCTTGTTGAAGAGGTCACGCGTGTAGTGTGAAGGAACAAAGAGGGATCTCATATGAGCCTTCATATCTTGCCAAGTTGATATTGGAGGCTCTTCTTTTGCTTCGCGAGCGAGTTGGACTTGTTCCCACCAAAGGTTGGCATACTCATCAAACTCGAGGGATGCCATGGCCATCATATTCTCATTTATATAGTTGTGCATGTGGAAGATCTTGTCGACCTTGAGTCCCCACGAGATATATTCCTCGGGTTCATTGGAACCGGTGAACTTGGGCATGGTGAATTTGAGCTTGCCGAAAGTTTCTTCTCCATTGCTTGATTGGTTGCGGTTGCCATGATTTTGGCGGTCATCATCATCATCCGAGCTCTCATGTTTTGCTTGGTGACGGTTGCGTTGCTCTTGCGGTTGTTGAGGTGCCGCGTTTGGTGGTGGAACTTGGTTTTGGCGACGAGCTTGGGGAGCTTGCTCGTTTTGTTGGCGCGGTTGAGGACGAGGAGGAGGTTGATGGTCCTCACGACAAGCTTGGGGAGCTTGCTCTTGTTCTTGTTGTGGGTGGTGCCGAGGAGCATTGTCTTGCGCCCTGTGGCGAGGAGGACATCGATCCGCATGCGCAATGGGCTGCTCTTCTTCTTCTTGATGTGGAGGAGGCTCATCATGACCATCATGTTGCCGACGTGGACGATCATGTCGATGATGACGCCTTGGAGGATCTTCGAGTGTTTCACGTCGACGGTGATCTTGTGTGTCCTCTTCGGATGCTTCACTTGTTGTTGCAAGGACATGTCGACGGCGATGGGCTTGGTGGTCCTTATGAGGTTGCTCTTGTTGAATCACAAGTGCCCTTGGTTGTGGCCGGTTCGCTTCACGTCTTGGAGGTCTTGCAGAGAGGTCACCATCATAGCTTGACGTTGCGGCGTGCCGCGGAAATGGTACCGCTTGAGAAGAGCTCATGGATTGAAGAACGGGTCCATCCCGGTGCCTTGAAGCGTGACGACGAGGTGCACTTGATTCACTTGAGGAGTGCCGAGATGAGCTTGATTCGCGCGAGTGTGGCCTTGCTAGTCCATCAATGAGGGGTTGAAGCTTCTCATCCGTTGAGGCGAGTGCACGACCAAGAGCTTCATTTTGATGACCGAGGTTGTGTTGCATGGCATGCATTTGGCCACGGACTTCTTCGAAGCGGTTGTCGATGTTCTTGAATTCCACACAGGCCTCGCTAAATTGTTCATCTTGGCGCCGCTCAAGAGCTTCACAACGGTAGTTGAATTCTCCTCGGACCTTCCAATGGTCCCATCTTGTCATGAATTGTGTGTCATCCTCCGGAGGTTGTGGTGGTTGGGATGGATCTCCATGCCTGTCCATGATGAAAAGCCAACAAGGGTTGTATATGGAGAAAAAGGGGGCAGAGAGTTAGCCTTTTACCTCACCTTGGAGATTATATCAAACCAATTGCCACACAAATGAGCGAACAGCGTGCAAAGTGAAATGGGCAAAAAAAACTCACACACAAATCTGCTACAACTCTGATGGAGGGGTTAACCTCTTGGGTGGCCCGATCTTCACGGATCTCGTGGTCAAATCGATGGGAAAGCGAGGGAAAGGGAGAAGGTAGCGGAAGCGAACACACACCTCGCAAAGAACACGATGAACACACGCAAAACTCACACGATACAAGGCCGATTCCTCCCGAACGGCGGCCACCGGTCCGATAGAATCCTCGCAAGGAAAGATCGGTCAACGTGCTCCCTCAAATCCACATCGGAGAGGGAAGAACACCTTGGGGAGAGTCTTGACAACTTGGAGATGAGACACCGAACTCCAAGGCCTTATTCAACGATGGATGCGTGATGCAAAGTCCAATCGAGGTTGGTGATGATAGTCGGTCCCCTTAGTAAACGGGATGAGGCAAAACTAGAGATTCCACAATGGGAGTTGTCTTTAGTCTATCATCTATGCCTAAGGGGTACATGAGGGGTGGGGGCTCTATTTATAGGCCAACCACATAAACAGGGGTAGTTTAGGGATAAAACTAGGGTTTGGACGAGCTAGAGGGGTACATGGGCCGAAGGCCCAACAGTCTTGTGAGCACAAAGGGCCAGGTAATCTGGGACTTGGGTCCCAGTAATCACCGGTGACCCGGGTCTGGGTCGATCCGTAGTACCGCTTGCGATCTGGGACTTCTGTTGGCGTCGTCTGTATGGGGCGGTAGTAGTGGGCGGTAGTACCGCTGGCCGGTAGTACCGGTCGCCATATCCGGTAGTGCCGCTAGCGACAGAGAGCATTTGGCGATTTGTCTTCTTCCACCTCCTCTTCCAATCCTCCGTCTTGTCGGGCTTGATGCTCCGGGCTTCCTCCCTTGCCTCCGTTCTTGTCAATGTGAACCTATCATGCATATGTGACAGAGTATGAAGTAGCATACCATTCAATAGGGAAGGAAGGGGGCTCGCATAGAGGAACAGATTCACCTTTGGAGTCCATGACGACTTGGCGTAAGTTGGAGACCAAGATGTGGTAACGACCGTAGGTCGGGCTACATCAGCTCCCCCCCTTCAAAAAGAGTCGTCCTCGACTCTACATGCTCATCACAAAGTAGAAGCGGTCGAGAGACCTTCTTGATCCTGGGGTTCACCATATAGTCGTCCTCGGGAAGATTGACTTGACAACACTTCAATGTTCCTTCACCTTCCTTGAAGCCTACAAAGCTCACAACAAAAGCAAAGCAACACTCAAAGTGTAGCCAATTCATGAAGATTATTGCATGAGTCCTCAAGTAGAAGGAAGTCACATTATCTTGTAGAGATAGCTCGATGAAGGATAGCCATAGGTAACTCTCTTCGCTTCTTCTTGTCAACATATAGTCCATAGAGGTTGACGTGTATGCATTTGTACCTTCATACAACAAAGACCAAGCAACATATGTTTGTGTGTGATAGAGGAGCATGTCATTTTTGGCATGTCCATTCTTGTTCACAACACGATTAGCACAACTCAAGTATAGAAAACGGAATGCATATGCATGGTCAATGTGTATGGAAATCGTTTGAACATCATCCAAATGTGGAAACTCAAAAACTCCATATAACATAGTAGTGGGGCACTCAAAGCAATCGAATAGCAATTTGATCAACATATTTGATGCAAAGTTAGGAGAATTTGGCAAAAACACAAAAGGAAGAATATCCAAAGCAACATCATTATGTGTGCAAACCAACCATTGGATAGAGAAATTGTTCGACATGTTGGATGTCACACACAAATCATCGAAAGCAAATATCATGGGAAAATGAGTATCCCAAGCGGAAGCCAAAGTAACGTGTTTACAAACAAATCAAATGAAAGAGCAAGTGGTCCTTATGTTTGTTGAAACAGAAAGACGAGATTCTTGGAAGCTCTCATGACAATACATGTTCTTAATGGAATTGTGGTTGCACACAAAACATCGGAAAGGTAAATTGTTCAACATTTTTGTTGCAACACACAAAGCATCATTATCTAAAAGCGAAGAAACATGAATGTCACAAGGGAAGATGATACCATTAACATGCTTGCAAGCAAACCATAGGAAGGAACAATTTGTCAACATGAAAGATGCAAAGCATGCAAAAGGTATCAGAGCTAGGTTCGATCTTGAACTCACTTGTTGGATGCTCTCAAGAGCTCTTTTTGTCAACTCGTGCCCAACCGAGGTTGACATTCTTGTGCGGGTACCTACACACATCATATGTAAACGGAAGAACGTGTGTGCATGGTAGAGATACACATCATCCATCATGACGTATCTCTTCTTGTGCACATCACCATTAATGTCATTCAAGTATGAAATAGATGCATGGTGAGTATGCAAGTGGGGAACATGCTTATCATGGCCCTCATCAAAATCTCCAAAAATTGAGAATGCTATGGGGGCCATCTCATTATAAAGCATAAGATCAATATTGTTGCAAGCAAAACAAGTGAAATAGCAAGCATTCATCTTATCGCAAGCAACGGGAAAAATTGAAAGACTAGCATGACAAGGCAAGTCCGAAGCAATTGGAGGATACACACAAGATGCATAGCATGGCATGTTTATGGCAATGATTTCGCAATCAAACAATTCCACATGATTAATATTATGCAAAGGCAAAGCATCACATGGGAATATGCGTGAAGCATATGTAATGTCACAAGTATCATCCATAGCATGCATATCCTCACAATTCATCATGTCCACTAGTGGGATCATGGCATCATCAACACCCTTATTGTTACCTTGTTCATACCTCTCATATGAAGTGGGTGTTGTGGAAGTAGTGGCCTCCTTGTGGACGACTTCGTCTTCTTCATGTAGCCATGGCGTCGCATCATCTTCGTGCACCATGTACATCTTCTCCAATTGAGGCATCATAGCTTCATGGCTTGGCGCGTCTTCATCCATGGAACCTAGCACAACACGAGAGGACACACTAGAGGTAGAGGGTAAGTTGTTAGAATTCGAAATGGTCTCACTTGACCTATCAACTACCACTCTCAACTCACTAGGAGTATCGCTCGTGCCCTCCAAGTGGAAGCACTCAATCTCACATAAGGTGGAGTCACTCATGTCACTCTTGTTCTCACTCAAGTGGGCTAAGTGGCTCTCATACTCACATGGGATTGGTACCACATCATCACTCAAGCATATGGGGGTAGGCTCGGTTTCCTCAACTGCTTGCGCCTCCTTTGGTGAAGGGAAAATCCCATGCTCACCATTCTTTACCTTGTCGCCTCCAAGGTTGGATGCCATAAGATGGGCATCATTGCTCGCCTCTATGGTCGAAGGGAAAATTCCATGCTCGACCGTCTTGTGGCCATCTCGTAGTGGTGGTGGAGGTAGGCTCATGCTATCCAACTTGGCAAAGTAGAGGTCTTCATTTTCCTCGTTCATGAGGTCTTCAAATGCAAGCGTAGTCGTTGAAGCTTGATGGCGTGGACGAAGGCTTGCTCTTGGTGCCATATTGGTGGTGGCACAAGAAGTTGAAGGTGCCTTGTGATGGTGTCGACGGAGGTCATTGGCGTGCCTTGCCGATGGTTGATGTAGGTGGCGCACTTGGTCATCCATATGACGCTCACGACGATGGCCCTTGACCTTGGCACTCTTCCTTGTAAGTTTTTCTAATGAGCGCAAAGCATCATTAGTCTTGGCGACCATCCTCATGTTTTTGTCGAAGTCCTTGTACATGTCCTTCTTGAAGTTGTGGAGGTCGCTTTGGAACTTGTCCATTTGATGATGGACCTTGGCGCACTCGAGTTGGAGGCTCCGTCTTTGTCGGTGCGACGTGAGGAGCTTCGCGTTGTCGTTCTTGAAGTCGTCCATGCTTGGGGAGTCATTGTTGTTGTAGTACTCCATATCACCCAAGCATGTGGATCCATTGTTGGTGTAGTGCTCCATCATGTTATCCATGCTTGTGGAGACATAGACATGGTGGCTCATCGTAGATTCTTCATAGATATAATCCTCAGTTCCGGAGTCCCTAGACATGATTCACAAGACCAAGCGGTGTATATGGAAGTGGTAGAGGGTGTTAGGGATACAACGTCAAACCTTACTTTACCTTGGAAGATCGTATCGTGCAAGTGGCCACACTTGAGAGCAATAAACCAAGCAAAGTGAAGTTCACGCAGAACACCAAAACCAAGTACTAACCAAAAAACACACACACACACAAGGCCTATGGTGGATAGGTATGGAATGTGGCATGTCAAGAACAAATCTGCAATCAATATGTTGTAATGGCAAGCAAAGAACCACAATGATCACGAAGCAAACAAGTTAATCCACAAGATAGGAAATATGTACAAGGAAACACACACGGTGGGATAAACGAGACTTGTGTGACGGAGAAAGTGAGCTAAGAACCAAATGATTACCTAGCGAAGACTATAAGCTCGTGTCACACAAGTACAAGGAGAGACGCTAGTTCGATTGCCAAAATTGGTGGGCTACAAGATATGCACAATAAGTACCACCTATATGATGTTCATCGAGCTTGCGCTTCCTATTCTATGAGGCACATGTATATTTCTTTTTTTTCTTTCTTTTTTTTTCTATTTTTTTCTCTTTTTCTTTTTTCTTTCTTTCTTTTCACTTGCCTCTTCCTTGTGCCAACAACTATACAAGATTACTATATGAGATATTGCCCACAATGTTTGCTCGGAATCTATAAGGTATCAAATGTGCATAGCCCAAGCAATCATAAAAGGAACTAGTCTCAATAGGTGTTTGTTGATCGCAAAGATAGTGGGGTTCACAAAGGAATGCAAGTGGGGAGAAGTCGCGGAATGTTTATACCTTTCGTCGACGATCTTCACCCTTTATTGTAGGATTCCGCCTTGCTCACGGAATTTGGATGGAGTAGATAGCATGAACAACGTGGATGATGATGTAGAGCTCCTTCTCCTCTTAGAAACGAGCTAAAGAACACCAAAATCCGAGTTCGAATGCAAAAGTTATGCTCAAACGGTGGAGTGAAATCAGAACCTCTTGCTTTTCTTCTGTCTTTGGGTAGTACGGATTTTGGGCCAGTAGTGCGGAAAAGGCGATAGTACCGGATTTTAAGCCGGTAGTACCTCTGGTCCACAAACTCCCGGTTTGGACGTTTCGCGATTTTGGGGTGATTTGGGCGGAAAATCTTCAAGAAAAGCACCAAATCGAAGGGGGAAATCAAGGAATTAGGCCATGGGAACGCAAAGGAAGGTAGATCAACAAGTTTAGCAAGCAATCCATGGATCAAAACCTACCAAAACGCACTCAAATCACAGATCGATCCAAAACACGAATTGGGGCTATTTTTGGTGGAATTTTCGAATTTATGGGGAAAAGACCAAATCGATGTCACATCCCAAGATTTTCAAATCTTGTAATGTGAAAATAAATGAATAAAATAAAACTGTGTTTGATTTTTATATCCAGAAGAAACTTTTTGAACTCAATTGGAACTTCAAACCCATTTGAATTAAATAAAGTACTAAAGGGATTCTTAAAGATAAATATTTAATAAAGGAAATTAAAATGTTTTGGAATTACTACTTTGGATCTTTTAATAAAAGGATTTGATATTCAAAATAAAAGATGGATTTACAAATAAGGATTATTTTATAAAACCAAAACAAAACTTGGCCAAGCTTTTGTATTAAACAAATTATTTTAAATAAAATAGCAAAGGTTTAATTAAAAATAATAAAGGATTTCTGGAATAAAATATTTAATATCCAAACTCTTTCAAAATAAAAGGTCTTACCAATTTAATTGAAACATCAAAACTTTTAAATTATTTAAAATAAGATTTCTAAGTATTTTATATTCACAAATAAAATCTACAAAAATGTTTTGACTTTACTTTGGATTTTAAAATAAATATTCTCAATAAAACAAACCCTAGTGGATTTAAAATGAAAGTCTATGTTATTTAATTAATAAAGGACTCTAAAATAAAAGGTTATTTTGTTTTTCCAAATATCCTTATTTTCAAATAAAACCTCTTGGTGTGATTTTTAAAGTAATTGGATTACCAATAGAAATTTTAATAATTAAATCAGACCATATTTTATTAAATAACTAGATCCATTTTATTCAAATAATAAATGGATCCTAAAATAAATAAAAATATTATTTTGAATTTGGATTATGTTACTAAACAGAAACAAAATACAAGTTCAAAGTTTGTTGAATGTTTGATTGGATTTGAGTGTGATTTGTTTGATTGAAATATCAAATCAGGAAATGGAAACAGAAAAAGAAAAGAAATCAGAAACAGGAAAAAAATAACAAAGAGGGCAACCCAACCCAGGCAGCCCAACAAGGCCCATCAAGCCAGCCCAACTCTCCTCCATGAGAAAACAATTGAACCAACTAATCAACCCAAGGAGGCGGCAAGTGGACCCCTTCCTCCTTTCTTTTTCCAGCGATAGGTAGACCCACCTCCTTGTTCTCCTTCTTCCTCGCCTGACGACCACGCCTTCTCCTCGCTGCCGTTCTTTGCTTTGATTTCACGGATTCAATACGCTCTAATGCCGAGCCTTTACCTCGCTTTGATCACACGGATAAAGCGCCCAAGCCTCTATAAGTTCCTCGACACCCCGTATGCGCCTTAGACCCCCAATTTCTCCTCGATTGTCCCTGTCTCGACGATGTTCGTGTGATTCGACGACACGACACTACCCCGAGCCTCCTTGATCACCCACAGGCTTCCCCTCGGACCTTCCTCCCGTACCATCCACTTGACCGCGGAACCTCGAGCCTCTCCAACGACAACATCTGGCGCGCCGCGTCGCCTTACTCCGGTGAGTCTTCGGTAACATCGACCGCCTTTCCGTCTCGATGAAGCACACATACTCTCGCCTAACTACGAACCTAACCGTACCCTCCGTTTGTCTTAGGGTGCTCCCTATCCTCGTCCGGCGACCACAAGCGACCCCGCAACTCCGGTGAGCTCTGGCACTCGACTCCGTTCGCTCCTCAATCAGTGAGGCATGCCCCGTGATTAGTCTGTGTCCTCTGCCTCTTCAGATACTCTCCAAACACTCGCGCGTGGTCTGCAAACCCCGTCCCCGTCGACGAGTAGAAGCTCCTGGCGCCAGTAGAAGCTCCGGCGAGCAATTCCCCAGGAAACCGTGCGCCCCTTCATCAGCCAGTAGCAAGTTGAGCATCCCCGTGCCACGACGAACACAGTGAGACCCCTCTCCTCTTTCCTCGTTTCCAGTTTCGCTAAGCGCCGCCAGCGCTCCGCTTCGCCGTCGTTATCACGCCAGTTCTGGCGATACAATGTGAGCCGTTAGATCCCGATCCTATGCACCACGATAGATCACTTAAACTGACCGTTACGTTTGATCTGCACACACTCCACTTAAATCCTGCGGTCCACATCGCGATCCTACCGAACCGTTATGAGCCAATAAGATCTGGACACGTGGCGATTTGGTTTAAAAGCAGTTTGAAATCGAAACTTTTGCAAACTTCAAACCCTTATATCTTTTGATCCACACGTCCAAATTTTGCAAATTTTATACCAATGAATTCAGGAGAGCAAGCCCTAGCCAACCCTACCCTTGGTTTGTCAAATAGTATTTGTTAGCTTGTTTGAATTTGCAGATTCTTTTGTGTGCTTGCTAACATTGGAAAAATCATTTAAAAATGAATTTTGAGATCAAAACCTTTGCCAATTGGTTTATTGTGACCCTACTGACCCTAGGAACCAACCCATAGTGTTAAAAATGATTTTTGTGAAATTTAAGTTGAATTAGTTAACTTAGTCATTTTCTAGCCAAATAAACTCATTAAATTTTATTATGGAAAAGTTTGTGCAAGGAAAACTTTGGGAAAATGTTATGAACCCAAACTTACTGACCTAAAACACCAAGCCTTGCCAAGAGCAACTCACTTGGTGAAAAACATAGAATTTTACCGTAAAAAGAATAAAATTCACCACATAAAATGTTGAATGGATTTTAAAATAGACTTTGAGCAAAACCCTCTAACTAATGACTTTGCCATTTTGGTAAATGACCAATGTGAACCTTACAAAGTTTATAAACCTAGTAGAGACCAACTTTGTAATAGAATCCTCTTTTACAAGACTTAGGAAACATTGCTTTGTGTATGTGAATTATTGTTTGAGTGTTGGAATGCTACTTGATACTATGCTTGTTTGATTGTAGTGAAATTAGCAAAGTGTGAGACTAGCAAGATCAAGGAGTGACTATCATTCCCTAACAAAAAGGCAAGTTACACTATCATACAAAAGTCCTACTATTTTCATTATACTTAGTGGATTTTGTAAACATGCATGGAAATGTTTTATACTTATGCTATGCTAATCCTAAAAGGATTCCCTATACACTCCTTAGCAAAAATATTGAAGTTGTACATGCTTAGCCATGCTATATTTTGAAAAGAGATACATGTTGAGATTTTACAAAGGTTGAGAAAAGACTTGTGTTTTATATAATAAAACAAGGACTCAATGAACCACCTAGGTGGTGGACACTTTATGTTTTGGAGAAGGTGGCAACAAAAGGGAACCATGTCTATGGCAATCACTTTGTGTTGTGCTCCAAATGAAAACCACCTAGGAAACTTAGAGATTGAACATGTTTCTCCATTTGTGGCTTTTATTACAACCACATGCTATTATGGCTCTGGCTTAGTCAACTACACTAGGAAGACCCATACATTGTCTTTGGTTACTGGGACATGGGGATCTGGAATGCTTCATGGGGTGAAGACAAGCTAGCAATGGTGTATGGGAGGACCTTTTGGAAAGACTTCGTCACTCTCTCTGCCCGATTACTCCATCTTGGTGAGAACTAATCCAGTAGGCCACTGGTGGCAACAAGATGGGATTGTGTCATGTGGGTAAAGTGTACTCCTTCTGCAGAAGTTAATAAAATCTAAGTACTTAGCCGTGTCCCCGGTTATGGACAATATTGAGCAACTAAAGTTTGAACCATGGGAGATCTCGACATTCCAACTTCTAATATAAAAACTTGATGCACTTGGGGGTACCAAGGAATTCAAAGAGATTTTGTTAAGCTTGTTGCACTTGGGGTTTACCAAGGTGCTCAAGAGCATGATGTACTTGGGGTTACCAAGGGACTCATGAGATTTTGATAAAAACTTGATGCACTTGGGGTTACCAAGTAGCTCAAGGGAATTTTGACAAGTACTTGAACACTTGAGTGTCTACCAAGGAGTCCAAGGATCTTGGAAATGAGATTTGAAAAAATACCAAAACCATTTTGAAAAGATAGGATAAATATTGCTTAATGCAAATAAGCCTTAAACTCTACTTAGCCAAATATGCATATAATGATAGGACCCATTCTTATTATGCATAAAAGTGGAACTTGCCAATACAATTCAAATGTATTGACCCTTGTGGCTGTAACTTGTAAATGTTTTGAGGTTTGATTGTTTTAAATGAAGATTGTTTGATTGACTAGGATTACAAAGTCTCTACAACATACACTGTGGCACTATGAAGATGAAGGACCCCATGATTATAATTATTCCGCTGCAATGTAATGTAATAGCCAATGAGCTATGTATGATGTAATAGAATTATGTTATTCCTGGTTATAAAGTTATAATATGACCTTTGTATCTTGATATTACATCTTAACTGTGGATGCTAGCTATTGATCCAGGGACTAGCATTGTAAAACACAGGAGGACTCTACCTTATCAGGTTGGGACCCCTACAATCGATGAGAAATCTGTGGCAACCAAAAGCTGTTGATACCAGATGATGGAGGGGTTAACCTCTTGGGTGGCCCGATCTTCATGGATCTCGTGGTCAAATCGATGGGAAAGCAAGGGAAAGGGAGAAGGTAGCGGAAGCGAACACACACCTCGCGAAGAACACGATGAACACACGCAAAACTCACACGATACAAAGCCGATTGCTCCCGAACGGCGGCCACCGGTCCGATAGAATCCTCGCAAGGAAATATCGGTCAACGTGCTCCCTCAATTCCACATCGGAGAGGGAAGAACACCTTGGGGAGGGTCTTGACAACTTGGAGACGAGACACCGAACACCAAGGCCTTTTTCAACGATGGATGCGTGATGCAAAGTCCAATCGAGGTTGGTGACGATAGTCGGTCCCCTTGGTAAAGGGTATGAGGCAAAACTAGAGATTCCACAATGGGGGTTGTCTTTATTCTATCATCTATGCCTAAGGGGTACATGAGGGGTGGGGGCTCTATTTATAGGCCAACCACATAAACAGGGGTAGTTTAGGGATAAAACTAGGGTTTGGACGAGCTAGAGGGGTACATGGGCCGAAGGACCATCGTGTAGGCCGGAGACTCCGATGTAGGGTCCGAAGACTCAGGTGTAGGCCGGAGACTCCGGTGTCGTCTCCGGAGTGGCGTACTGACTGTTCCCGGGTCGGTTGCTGGGGTCGGTCTGGAGGTCGGTCCGGAGACTCCGGTGTAGCAGGACCGGAGACTCTGGTGTAGGCCGAAGACTCCGGTGGTTCAGCCGTGGCTTCTTCCGCCTCCTCTTCCAAGCCTCCGTCTTGTCGGGCTTGATGTTCCGGGCTTCCTCCCTTGCCTCCGTACTTGTCGGTGTGAACCTATCACGCATATGTGATGGAGTATGAAGTAGCATACCATTCCATAGGGTTGGAAGTGGGCTCGCATAGAGGAACGGATTCACCTTTGGAGTCCATGACGACTTGGCGTATGTTGGAGACCATGATGTGGTAACGACCATAGGTCGGGCTGCATCATCTCCCCCCCCCTTCAAAAAGAGTCGTCATCGCCTCTCCATGTTCATCACGAAGTAGAAGAGGTCGAAGGACATCCTTGATCCTGGGGTTCACCATATAGTCGTCCTCGGGAAGATTGACTTGACAACACTTCAATGTTCCTTCACCCTCCATGAAGCCTACAAAGCTCACGACAAAAGCGAAGCAACACTCAAAGCGTAGCCAATTCATGAACATTATAGCATGAGTCCTCAAGTAGAAGGAAGTCACCTTAGCTTGTAGAGATAGCTCGATGAAGGGTAGCCATAGGTAACTCTATTCGCTTCTTCTTGTCAACATATAGTCCATAGAGGTTGACGTGTATGCATTTGTGCCTTCCCACTATAAAGACCAAGAAAAATATTCTCGTGCGTGATAGAGGAGCATGTAAAATGTGGCATGTCCATTCTTGTTCACAACACTATTAGCACAATACAAGGATAGCAAATGGAATGCATATGCAAGGTCAAAGTGCATGGAAATCGTTTGAACATCATCCAAATGTGGAAACTCAAAAACTCCATATAACATAGTAGTGGGGCACCCAAAGCATTGTATCCAAATTTCAAACAACATCTTTGATGCAAGAATAGGAGAATTTGGAAAAAACACAGAAGGAAGAATGTCCAAAGAAACATCATTATGTGTGCAAACCAACCATTGGAAAGAGAAATTGTTCTACATGTTGGATGTCACACACAAATCATGAAAAGCAAATTTCATGGGAATATGGGTATCCCAAGTGGAAGCAAAAAAGACATGTTTGCAATCAAACCAAATGAAAGAGCAAGTGGTCCTTATGTTTGTTGCAACAACAAGACGTGATTCTTGGAAGCTCTCATGACAATACATGCTCTTAATGGAACTGTGGTTGCACACAAAACATCGGAGAGAGAAATTGTTCAAATTTTTTGTTACAACACACAAAACATCATTATCTAAAAGCGAAGAAACATGAATGTCACAAGGGGAGATAATACCATTAACATGCTTGCAAGCAAACCATAGGAAAGAGCAATTTGTCAACATGAAAGATGTAAAGCATGCAAAAGGTATCAAAGCTAGGTTCGATCTTGAACTCACTTGTGGGATGCTCTCAAAAGCTCTTTTTGTCAACTCGTGCCCAACCGAGGTTGACATGATAGTGCGGGTACCTACACACATCATACACAAAAGGAAGAACGTGTGTGCATGGTAGAGATACACATCATCCATCATGACGTATCTCTTCTTGTGCACATCACCATTCATGTCAATCAAGTATGAAATAGATGCATGGTGAGTATGCAAGTGGGGAACATGCTTATCATGGCAATCATCAAAATCTCCAAAAATTGAGAGAAAGCTATGGGTCTCATCTCATTATAACGCATATAATCAATATTGTTGCAAGCAAAACAAGTGAAATAGCAAGCATTCATCTTATCGCAAGCAACGAGAGAAATTGAATGACTAGCATGACAAGGCAAGTCCGAAGCAATTGGAGGATACACACAAGATGCATAGCATGGCATGTTTATGGCAATGATATCGCAATCAAACAATTCCACATGATCAATATTATGCAAAGGCATCACATGGGAATGTGGATGAAGCATATGTAATGTCACAAGTATCATCCATAGCATGCATATCCTCACAATTCATCATGTCCACTAGTGGGATCATGGCATCATCAACACCCTTATTGTTACCTTGTTCATACCTCTCATATGAAGTGGGTGTTCTGGAAGTAGTGGCCTCCTTGTGGACGACTTCGTCTTCTTGATGTAGCCATGGCGTAGCATCATCTTTGTGCATCATGTACATCTTCTCCATTTGAGGCATCATTGCTTCATGGCTGGGCACGTCTTCATCCATGAAACCTAGCACAAAATAAGAGAACACACTAGAGGTAGATGGTAAGTTGTTAGAATTAGAAATGGTATCACTTGACCTATCAACTACCACTCTCAACTCACTAGGAGTATCACTCATGCCCTCCAAGTGGAAGCACTCAATCTCACATAAGGTGGAGTCACTCATCTCACTATTGTTCTCACTCAAGTGGGCCAAGTGGCTCTCATACTGACATGGGATTGGTACCACATCATCACTCAAGCATATGGGGGTAGGCTCGGTTTCCTCAACTCCATGCGCCTCCTTTGGTGAAGGGAAAATCCCATGCTCACCATTCTTGACCTTGTCGCCTTCAAGGTTGGATGCCATAAGATGGGCATCATCGCTCTCCTCCATGGTCGAAGGGAAAATCCCATGCTCGACCGTCTTGTGGCCATCTCATAGTAGTGGTGGAGGTAGGCTCATGCTATCCAACTTGGCGATTAGAGGTTTACATTTTCCTCGTTCGCAAGGTCATGGAAGTCAAGCGTAGGCGTTGAAGCTTGATGGCGTGGAGGAAGGATTGCTCTTGGTGCCATTGTGGTGGTGGCACGAGTAGTTGAAGGTGCCCTATGATGGTGTCGATGGAGGTCATTAGCGTGCCTTGCCGATGGTTGATGTTGGTGAAGCACTTGATCATCCACATGACGCTCACGACGGTGATAATTTGCCTTGGCACTCTTCTTGTGCTTGTGGCGCCTTCTTGAGCTTGGTTGAGCATTATGGTTGGTGCTCATCAAGAATTCTTCATTTTGGTGGCGAAGATGCCTTTGACGATGTCTTGTATCCTCTTTATGGTGTCGATGCTCATGAGAGGATGTTTGTCGATGAAGATTCTTGTTTCTTGGCGCCTCGTGATGCATATGATGTTTGAATGCCACTCTTGTTTGGATAGGAGGTGGAGCTTGGCGCCTTGGAGGTGATGTAGCTTGGCGCCTTGGAGATGGTGGATCTTGACGCCATCTAGGTGGTGGCACTAGATGCCTTGTCGATGGTGGCGCTTGACGGCTTTGAGGTGGTGGCGCTTGTCGCCTTGGAGGTGGATCATCGAAGTAGGTGGTGCCCTTTGGTGTGGCACGCTTGGCCTTGAAGGTCATGGAATCTTGATGATGCGCCTCCGCTTGCTTGGCGTAGTAGGCTTCCATCTCCACACGGTGGAGGAATTCTTGATGGCTCATGGAGGAACCATCAAATTCGATGAAGTTCTCCGTGTCCTCCATGCTTGGCGACGCATCGTCGATGTCGCACTCGAAGTCGTCCATGCTTGGGGAGTAATTGTTGGTGTAGTACTCCATATCACCCAAGCATGTGGAGCGATTGTCGGTGTAGTGCTCCATATTCTCCATGCATGAGGAGCCATTGTCGATGTAGAGCTCCAAGTCTTCCATGCATGCGGAGCCATTGTCGGTGTAGTACTCTGGGTCCTCAAAGCATGCGGAGCCATTGTCGGTGTTGTGCTCCGTCATGTCCTCTATATTGAGGAGTCGTAGTCATGGTGGCTCATCATGGATTCTTCATAGACATCATCCCCAGTTCCGGAGTCCCTAGACATGATTCACAAGACCAAGTGTTGTATATGGAAGTGGTAGTGGGTGTTGGAGATGCAACATCAAACCTTACTTTACCTTGGAAGATCGTATCATGCAAGTGGCCACACTTGAGAGCAATAAACCAAGCAAAGTGAAGTTCACGCGGAACACCAAAACCAACTACTAACGAAAAAAACACACACACACACACAAGGCCTATGGTAGATAGGTAAGGAAAGTGGCATGTCAAGAACCAATCCGAAATCAAGATGTTGTAATGGCAAGTAAAGAACCACAATGATCACAAAGTAAAACAAGTCAATCCGCAAGATATGAAAAATGTACAAGAAAACACACACAGTGGGATAAATGGGACTTGTGCGATGGAGAAAGTGAGCTAAGAACCAAATGATTACCTAGCGAATACTATAAGCTCGTGTCACACAAGTACAAGGAGAGACGCTAGTTCGATTGCATAAGATTTGTGGGCTACGAGATATGCATAATAAGTACCACCTATATGATGTTCATCGAGCTTGCGCTTCCTATTCTACGAGGCACATGTATATTTATTTTTCTTTTTTTTCTCTTTTTCTTTTTTCTATTTTTTTTTCTTTTTCTTTTTTTCTTTTTCACTTGCCTATTCCTTGTGCCAACAACTATGCAAGATAACTATATGAAATAGCGCTCACACGTTTGCTCGGAATTCTACAAGGTATCAAATGTGCATAGCCCAAGAAATCATAAGAGGAACTAGTCTCAATAGGTGTTTGTTGCTCGCAAAGATAGTGGGGTTCACAAAGGAATGCAAGTGGGGAGAAGTCGCGGAATGTTTATACCTTTCGTCGACGATCTTCACCCTTTATTGTTGGATTCCGCCTTCCTCACGGAATTTGGATGGAGTAGATAGCATGAACCACGTGTATGATGATGTAAAGCTCCTTCTCCTCTTCGAAACGAGCTAAAGAACACCAAAATCCGAGTTCGGATGCAAAAGTTATGCTCAAAACCGTGCTGCAGTTTTTACATGCGGGAAGGGGCGAGACTCGGCGGAGCTCAAAAGTCGGAGACTCCGGTCTAGGCCGGAGACTCCGGTCCGGGTGATTCCAGAACGTCCAGAAATCGAACGGGACGCGTTTTGGGCGGAAAAACTCGAACCAAAACCTCAGATTGATGGGGGAAATCAAGGAATTAGGCCATGGGAACGCAGGGGAAGTTAGATCAACAAGTTTAGCAAGTAATCCATGGGTCAAAACCAACAAAAAATCACTTAAATCACAGATTGATCCAAAACACGAATTGGGGCTGTTTTTGGTGGAATTTTTGAATTAATGGGAAAAGACCAAATCGATGAGAAATCCGTGGCAACCAAAAGCTGCTGATACCAGATGATGGAGGGGTTAACCTCTTGGTTGGCCCGATCTTCACGGATCTCGTGGTCAATCGATGGGAAAGCGAGGGGAAAGGGAGAAGGTAGCAGAAGCGAACACACACCTCGCGAAGAACACGATGAACACACGCAAAACTCACACGATACAAGGTCGATTGCTCCCGAACGGTGGCCACCGGTCCGATAGAATCCTCGCAAGGAAAGATCGGTCAACGTGCTCCATCAAATCCACATCGGAGAGGGAAGAACACCTTGGGGAGGGTCTTGACAACTTGGAGACGAGACATCGAACTCCAAGGCCTTGTTCAAGGATGGATGCGTGATGCAAAGTCCAATCGAGGTTGGTGAGGATAGTCGGTCCCCTTGGTAAAGGGGATGAGGCAAAACTAGAGGTTCCACACAAGGGGGTTGTCTTTAGTCTATCATCTATACCTCAGGGATACATGAAGGGGTGGGGGCTCTATTTATAGGCCAGCCACATAAACAGGGGTAGTTTAGGGATAAAACTAGGGTTTGGACGGGCTAGAGGGGTACATGGGCCGAAGGCCCAAAGCAGTCTTGTGTGAGCACACATGGCGGGAAATCGGACTTGGGTCCGGTAGTACTGACCGGTAATACCGGTCAGATCCGTAGTACCGCTTGCGATCTGGGACTTCCGTTGGCGTCGTCAGATGGGCGGTAGTAGTGGGCGGTAGTACTGCTGGCGGTAATCTGCGATCCGGATCGATGTACCCGCTGGAGAGCATTTGGCGATCTGTCTTCTTCCGCCTCCTCTTCCAAGCCTCCGTCTTGTCGGGCTTGATGCTCCGGGATTCCTCCCTTGCCTCCGTACTTATCAATGTGAACCTATCATGCATATGTGACGGAGTATGAAGTAGCATACCATTCAATAGGGTAGGAAGGGGGCTCGCATAGAGGAACTGATTCACCTTTGGAGTCCATGAAGACTTGGCGTAAGTTGGACACCAAGATGTGGTAACGACCGTAGGTCGGGCTACATCACAAGTGTAGTTTGGGGATAAACTAGGCGAATAGGTAAGTAAAGGGGAATACATGGGCCGTGGCCCAACAGGTGCGCGCAGGCACATACATGATCGGTATTACCGGACTTAGAACCGGTAGTACCGGTCATCACCGGTAGTACCGCTCTGGGACCGGTAGTACCTCTTGCGGTCCTGGAGTGACGGTTGGAGCCGTCAGTAGCGAGCGGTAGTAGGGGCGGTAGTACCGGTTGCGACGACCGGTAGTACCGCTTGGACCTGGCAGCTGCCGATCTGTCTTCTTTCGCCTCCTCTTCCAAGCCTCCATCTTGTCGGGCTTGATGTTCCGGGCTTCCTCCCTGGCCTCCATACTGGTCGGTGTGAACCTATCATGCATATGTGACGGAGTATGAATTAGCATACCATTCCATGGGGTAGGAAGTGGGCTCACATAGATGAACGGATTCACCTTTGGAGTCCATGACGACTTGGCGTAAGTTGGAGACCTTGATGTAGTAACGACCGTAGGTCGGGCTGCATCAAAACACTTGGGGAGGGTCTTGACGACTTGGATACGAACACCTAACTCCAAGGCCTTGTACAACTCATAGATTAACTATAGAGAGGGGTTCCCATCTAGGGTTAGGCACAAGCATTCATTCATCTTCAACTCCATGGTTTCAAGGAGGGGTGGGGGCTTATATATAGGCCAGCCACGAGCTAAGGGTAAAACAGGCATAAACAGGAAGTTTTGGGCGTTACATGGGCCAGGCCCAACCCGAGGCGCACAGGCCTGATACACTCGGACCAGAGATTCTGGTGTAGAGGTCCGGAGACTCCGGTCTGGACCGGAGACTCCGGTCAATCTCCGGTGTCGTCTTCGGGGGGGGCATACTGACTGTCCTGAGCGCTGGTTTGGGGGTTGGTCCGGAGATGGGCCGGAGACTCCGGTCTGGCTTCAGCAGCTTCTTGTGTCTTCTCTTCCAGGCCTCTTGCTTGGGGGTCTTGGTTTCTGGGGTCTTCTTGTCATCTCCTTTTGGTGTCATGGTCATGGGCCTGGTCATAGCATGGGCAGTTGTCTCAAGTAGGATCCCATTCACATGATAACCAAAGGAGGGTGAGATATGGAATGATTTCACCTTTGAGGGTATGGTTGATGTAGCATGGTGTGGACCAATGGTGAATGCCATGTGTTGGGTTGCATCATCTCCCCCCTCTTCAAAACGAGTTGTCCTCGACGAAGTTCCATCATCATATCGGGAGAGAGGTGTGCACATGGTCGTGAGCTTGTATGTTTTTGGATCTCCAGTGTCGTAGCCTTGTTCAAATTGGTTGAAGGTCATGAAGTTGAGCTTGTCATCGAAGTGTGGTTGGAGATCTTGTAGCGTATTCCTTGTAGGTGGTGAGTGAGGTTGTGTATCCTGCAAAACCGACAACAAGGAGAAAGAGTTGTATGATGGATTGTTAGTATGGGTCACACTCAAATCACTCTTCTCACGTTTGGTGGCATGCGGCGTGGCACTCATGATTTTTTCCACTCATTTGAGGCTTGTAGCACTCACTCACGCGGTGGTGGATCACTCTCTCACCACTCATCTCACAAGGGTCCTTTGCTTTCTTATTCTTGGGCAACGACGTCATGTTGGAAGTGATAATTTGGCTTGGCGTCATAGGTTGGAGCACAAACGTCTTGTCATTCCACTTAAAGGAATATTGGTTGGAGGTACCATCATGTAGTGCGCCCTTGTCGTATTTCCATGGTCTTCCAAGGAGCATGTGACACATGGTCATAGGCACACCATCACATTTGACGGTGTCTTGGTATGGACCAATCTTGAAGGAGACGTTGACCTTGTGTTTGATTTGAATGGTGCCATTGTCATCAAGCCACTTGACATGATAGGGATGAGGGTGCTCCATGTATGGTAACTTGAGTTTCTCACAAAGATCGATGCTCGCAAGGTTGTGACAACTTCCTCCATCAATGATAACTTTTATGCACTTGCCATCAATTCCGGCTCGGGTTTGGAAGATGTTGAGGCGTTGGTCCTCTCTAGGGATGGAGTTGGTCGTCAAGACTTGGGAGATGACAAGTGAGGGTCTTGGATCATGTTCACATAGAAGCGTGTCCTCATCTTGCATTGCGGCATCCTTTGTGATAGCGGCTTCAGTTAAAGCTTCAAATTCATCTTCGCTCACGGAGTATGTTGCGCGGTACTCATCCGTTAGCATGACTCTTGTGCTGATGCACTCGTAAGACTTGTGGCCATTTCCTCCACACTTGTAGCAAACTACTTGATTATCCGTTGTTGTGTTGGAGGAGGATGCCATAGGTGTCTTAGATTGCTTGGAGGAGCTTGGTGCTTGGTTTGTTGGCTTGGAGGGGGTATTCGAGTTGATTGAAGCGAAGTACGCCCGTTGCTTATCATAAGCATGTACCTTTTGAAAGTGGCGTTCGGCCTTGGTTGCTTGGTGAAGAAGGTTGACGAGAGTCTTGTAAGGTTGGAAATCGACTATTTTGCGTATTGGGTGGTTCAAACCATTGTGGAACCGTGCTATTGTTTGATCTTCGAGCTCCTTCACATCGGCTCTCATCATAGTCATCTCCATCTCCTTATAGAACTCTTCAATTGTCTTTGTGCCTTGCTTCAAGTTTTGTAACTTGTCAAAGAGGTCTTGGCGATAGTGCTCGAGGACAAATCTTGCATACATCACATTCTTCATCTCGGTCCAAGTGGTGACCGGTGGTTCTTCTTGCTTCTCACGATTGCTTTGGTAGTCTTCCCACCAAATATTGGCGTAGTACTCAAACTCAAGAGATGCCATTGCCACTTTCTTCTCTTCGGAAAAGTTGTGGACTCGGAAGATCTTGTCGACTTTGAGCTGCCATTCAACGTATGCATCAGCATTTTCTTCTCCTTTGAACTTGGGCATAACGAACTTGAGCTTTCCAAAATTTCCATCATCACGCTCATGGTGGTTGTTGCGACGTTCTTGGTGCATACTTGCGTCACTTGGAGGGCGTGGAGGCGGAGGAGGAGGCTCTTGATTGCCTTGAGGTTGTTGTGGTGGATGAGCTTGATGATGCTCGAAGTCTCTTCTTTGCCGTCGGTCGGCATCATTGACATTCATAGCTTGACGGTGTCGGTGGTGGTGGTGTGCATGTCGGTTGTTGTGTCGAGCTTGGCGTGCATCCTCATCATCATCGCTTGTATCCCATGCTGGTGCTTGATTGTGTTGAAGTTGCACATGGTGGTCATGAGGAGGATGACGACGCCTATCATTGTGGTTCGCTTCATCATGGCGTTCCCGAGGTTGGTGCACGTCGATGATTGCTTGGTGTAGTGGTGGACCATGCTCTTGGCGTTGTTGTTGAGGTTGAGGAGCATTTGGGTACACCGCTTGAGGGTGACGATGACGAGCTTGTTGGTCCCCATTATGGTGGTGGGTTTCTCCACGGCGGTGGTGTGACCTTGAAGACTCGCCATGTCGACTTGAGGAATGCGTGCAGGAGGAACTTGACGAGCTGAACGATGACCGTGTCGGTTGCCAAGGTTGGCAATAGCTTGGTGAAGGGCTTGGAATTGAGCATGGTGTTCCTCTTGACGTTGCCGCTCACGGTACTCAAATTCTCGAAAAGTATCATCAAGACGATGCTCAAGTCGCTCAAATTGAGTGTTGAATTCTTGGCGTTGCGCCCATAAGTTGTGGCGCGTGGCAAAGCCATCTTGGTTGTTGAAATTGCTATCTCCACTAGCTTCACTTGCCCTAGACATGGTGCACAAACACACTTGATAGATATGGTGAGATTGGTGGAATGGTAATTGCTACCTTGCCTCACCGGAGTAAAAAATTGTAAAGATTGTTCTTGTCAAGAGCAAAGCGAATAGCGAGTACACAAGACACACACACAAAGGCCTATGGTGGTGGGTTAGAAAGGTGGGTGGCAAATGGAACAACCAAAAGAAAAGGATATTATCAAAAGTGGGTAAAATCCAACAAAACAAAGTCAAAGGAAAAGGTCAAAAAGGGTGACGAGAACCTACGACTATACACACACGGTGGAGATTAATGTGTCTAGCACGACTATGAAAAATGGGCAACGAACAAAATTGGACCTAACGAAGACTAATGCTCGGTGTCGTGCCAACGCTAGGAGAGACCGTAGCCCGTTCGCACAAGGTTGAGAAGCAACAGATTTGTACGCTTGCCTTTCTCTTGCTCGCACTCTTGCTTAGAAGCTTTGGACTCTCTTTAGCTATTGGTATCTTTCTTTGTTTCTTTTGCCTAGAAGCTTTTTTTTGGGTACTATGGAGTCAATTTTGTTATTGCCTCTTTATCATGACTATGCAAGAGCAAGCGCACAATGCTTCGGCAAACATAAGAGGGCTACTCTCGATAGGTTAGGTAACACACACAGGAAGAAGGGGGGTTAACAACGGTGGTGCAAGTTATACCTTGTGGTGATGTTGTACTTGCAATCGTTGGTGTAGGGATGGTTCGAGTTCCGCGGTGTCGATGTCGAGCACGAGGTGTTATTGGCGTTGCGGAAGCTTGTTAGTTGATAGACACTCAGGAGAAACACAAACATACAAAGGAAATTAGTCGAAAAAGGAAGAGGGGTCAAAATTTTTGTTCAGGGCCGGAGACTCCGGTGTGTCGGGGCCAGAAACTCCGATGTGGTCCGGAGACTCCGGTGTGATGGCCGGAGACTCCGGTCTGGTTCAAGCACGACAAACAGCTCGAGTTCGTGAGTGGAAATTCGGCCCTTTAACCCTCAAATCCAGAAAATTTCGACCAAATTGGGCTGGGAAACGCAGAGCAAAGGTAGAACAAATCCAAGGGCAAGTTTCTAATGGACCAAAACCACAATCAACTGACCAAATCAAGAGATCGATCCAAAAGCAATTTGAGGCTAATATTTTTGGTATTTTCGAATTTATGGTGGAATCGGTGAGCGAAGTCAAATCCGTGGCAACCAAAACTCTGATACCAGTTGATATGGGTTCCCTTGTGGGATTGACCCTAGGGTGGCCCGATCTTCACGGATTTGAGGCGGGGAGTGAGGGAAGACCCGATGAACACGATGAACACAACACAAACGCAAGGGAAGGATACAAACGCACGCAAACACAACCCGATTCAATTTGCTCCCGTTGGTTCGAACAACCAATCCAATAGAATCCTCGGCGAGAGACCATTGGGTAGAATCACCAAAGGAGAGATTGGCAAGCGGATGATAGAATCCAAATCAAAGGAGAGAGTAGCAACCAAGTAGAATCCCAAGGGGGAGAGACCTAGCACTACTAGAATCCTTGACGAGGAGAGACCAAACACTTGGGGAGGGTCTTGACGACTTGGAGACGAACACCGAACTCCAAGGCCTTGTACAACTCATAGATTAACTATAGAGAGGGGTTCCCATCTAGGGTTATGATGCAGCCCAATACATGGCATTCACCATTGGTCCACATCATGCTTCATCAACCGTGCCCACAAAGGTGAATTCATTCCGTATCTCACCCTATTTTGGTTATGATGTGAATGGGATCCTACTTGAGACAAGTGCCAATGCGATGACCAGGCCCATGACCATGACGCCAACGGAAGACGACAAGAAGACCCCAGGAACCAAGACCCCCAAGCAAGAGGCATGTAAGAGAAGGAGGAAATGGACTTCCGGCGCTAGGCCCGGCGCCACCGGAATCCACGACGGAATGTCCAGCGACCAGCCCGGCGAACCAGAGCATGCGCCGGAAATCCCGGCGCATAGACCAGCGAACCGACCCTCCTGCCGAAATCGCTTACAGACAGCCCTTCCGGTAGACGACCGAGAAAACCGGTCGCCGTCGGAAATATCGGCGCCAACTCCGGCGGCGCCGAACTTATCGCCGGAAATGCCATCCTCTGTGCTGTGAAGGGTTTGATGCCTAGAATATTCCTTCCCACCTACCCCTTTGCCCCTAGTACTATAAATAGCCCTCTTGTGGCTCAGATCTAGTTGGAGTTGATGATGAATGAAGGATTGTGCCTAACCCAGGGAACCTCTCTCTATAGTTAATCTATGAGTTGTACAAGGCCTTGGAGTTCGGTGTTCGTCTCCAAGTCGTCAAGACCCTCCTCAAGTGTTTGGTCTCTCCTCATCAAGGATTCTAGTAGTGCTAGGTCTCTCCCCTTTGGGATTCTACTTGGTTGCTACTCTCTCCTTTGATTTGGATTCTATCATCCGCTTGCCGATCTCTCTTTGGTGATTCTATGATGGAGGGGTTAACCTCTTGGGTGCCCGATCTTCACGGATCTCGTGGTCAAATCGATGGGAAAGGGAGAAGGTAGCGGAAGCGAACACACACCTCGCGAAGAACACGATGAACACACGCAAAAACTCACATGATACAAGGCAGATTGCTCCCGAACGGTGGCCACCGGTCCGATAGAATCCTCGCAAGGAAAGATCGGTCAACGTGCTCCCTCAAATCCACATCGGAGAGGGAAGAACACCTTGGGGAGGGTCTTGACAACTTGGAGACGAGACGTCGAACTCCAAGGCCTTGTTCAACGATGGATGCGTGATACAAAGTCCAATCGAGGTTGGTGACGATAGTCGGTCCCCTTGGTAAAGGCGATGAGGCAAAACTAGAGATTCCACAATGGGGGTTTTCTTTAGTCTATCATCTATGCCTAAGGGATACATGAGGGGTGGGGGCTCTATTTATAGGCCAACCACATAAACAAGGGTAGTTTGGGGATAAACTAGGCGAATAGGTAGGTAAGGGGGATACATGGGCTGTGGCCCAACTAGTAGTGCCGCTCCGGGACCGGTAGTACCGCTTGCGGTCCTGGGGCTTCTGTTGGCGACTTTAGTGGGGAGCGGTAGTAAGGCGGTGTCTTGTGCGGTAATGCAGTTCAGTCGATATTCTTCTGGAGACAGAGAGTATTTGGCTTACATTGGCGTGATGCATTGTGGCGGTGAAAGCCGAGGCGGTAGCCAGTCGCCATGTCCTAGTAGTCTGGTGTGACAGAGAGCATTTGGTTTCTTCCGCCTCCTCTTCCAAGCCTCCGTCTTGTCGGGCTTGATCCTCCGGGCTTCCTCCCTTGCCTCCGTACTTGTCAATGTGAACCTGTCATGCATATGTGACGGAGTATGAAGTAGCATACCATTCAATAGGGTAGGAAGGGGGCTCGCATAGAGGAACGGATTCACCTTTGGAGTCCATGACGACTTGGCGTAAGTTGGAGACCAAGATGTGGTAATGACCGTAGTTCGGGATACATCAGCTCCCCCCACCTTCAAAAAGAGTCGTCCTCGACTCTACATGCTCATCACCAAGTAGAAGCGGTCGAGAGACCTTCTTGATCCTGGGGTTCACCATATAGTCGTCCTCGAGAAGATTGACTTGACAACACTTCAATGTTCCTTCACCTTCCTTGAAGCCTACAAAGCTCACAACAAAAGCAAAGGAACACTCAAATCGTAACCAATTCATGAAGATTATTGCATGAGTCCTCAAGTAGAAGGAAGTCACCTTATCTTGTAGAGATAGCTCGATGAAGGGTAGCCATTGGTAACTCTCTTCGGTTCTTCTTGTCAACATATAGTCCATAGAGGTTGACGTGTATGCATTTGTACCTTCATACAACAAAGACCAAGCAACATATGTTTGTGTGTGATGGAGGAGCATGTCATTTGTGGCATGTCCATTCTTGTTCACAACACGATTATCACAACTCAAGTATAGCAAACGGGATGCATATGCAAGGTCAATGTGCATGGAAATCGTTTGAACATCATCCAAATGTGGAAACTCAAAAACTCCATATAACATAGAAGTGGGGCATTCAAAGCATTGGATCCAAATTTCAAACAACATCTTTGATGCAAGAATAGGAGAATTTGGCAAAAACACAGAAGGAAGCATATCCAAAACAAAAGTATTATGTTTGCAAACAAACCAAATGAAAGAGCAAGTGGTCCTTATGTTTGTTGTAACAACAAGACGAGATTCTTGGAAGCTCTCATGACAATACATGCTCTTAATGGAATTGTGGTTGTATACAAAACATCGGAGAGAGAAATTGTTCAACAATTTTGTTACAACACACAAAACATCATTATCTAAAAGCAAAGAAACATGAATGTCACAAGGGAAGATAATACCATTAACATGCTTGCAATCAAACCATAGGAAAGAGCAATTTGCCAACATGAAAGATGCAAAGCATGCAAAAGGTATCAGAGCTGGGTTCGATCTTGAACTCACTTGTGGGATGCTCTCAAGAGCTCTTTTTGTCAACTCGTGCTCAACCGAGGTTGACATTCTTGTGCGGGTACCTACACACATCATATGTAAAAGGAAGAACGTGTGTGCATGGTAGAGATACACTTCATCCATCATGATGTATCTCTTCTTGTGCACATCACCATTAATGTCAATCAAGTATGAAAGAGATGCATGGTGAGTATGCAAGTGGGGAACATGCTTATCATTGCAAGCATCAAAATCTCCAAAAAATGAGAAAGATATGGGGGCCATCTCATTATAACGCATAAGATCAATATTGTTGCAAGCAAAACAAGTGAAATAGCAAGCATTCATCTTATCGCAAGCAACAGGAGAAATTGAATGACTAGCATGACAAGGCAAGTCCGAAGCAATTGGAGGATACACACAAGATGCATAGCATGGCATGTTTATGGGAATGATATCGCAATCAAACAATTCCACATGATCAATATTATGCAAAGGCAAATCATCACATGGGAAAGTGGATGAAGCATATGTAATTTCACAAGTATCATCCATAGCATGCATATCCTCACAATTCATCATGTCCACTAGTGGGATCATGGAATCATCAACACCCTTATTGTTACCTTGGTCATACCTCTGATATGAAGTGGGTGTTGTGGAAGTAGTGGCCTCCTTGTGGACGACTTCGTCTTATTCATGTAGCCATGGCGTCGCATCATCTTCGTGCACCATGTACATCTTCTCCAATTGAGGCATCATTGCTTCATGGCTTGGCGCGTCTTCATCCATGGAACCTAGCACAACACAAGATAACACACTAGAGGTAGAGGGTAAGTTGTTAGAATTCGAAATGGTCTCACTTGACCTATCAACTACCACTCTCAACTCACTAGGCGTATCTCTCATGCCCTCCAAGTGGAAGCACTCAATCTCACATAAGGTGGAGTCACTCATGTCACTCTTGTTCTCACTCAAGTGGGCTAAGTGGCTCTCATACTCACATGGGATTGGTACCACATCATCACTCAAGCATATGGGGGTAGGCTCGGTTTCCTCAACTCCATGCGCCTCCTTTGGTGAAGGGAAAATCCCATGCTCACCATTCTTGACCTTGTCGCCTTCAAGGTTGGATGCCATAATATGGGCATCATTGCTCACCTCAATGGTCGAAGGGAAAATCCCATGCTCGACCGTCTTGTGGCCATCTTGTAGTAGTGGTGGAGGTAGGCTCATGCTATCCAACTTGGTGAAGTAGAGGTCTTCATTTTCCTCCTTCATGAGGTCTTCAAATGCAATCGTAGTCGTTGAAGCTTGATGGCGTGGACGAAGGCTTGCTCTTGGTGCCATTTTGGTGGTGGCACGAGAAGTTGAAGGTGCCTTGTGATGGTGTCGACGGCGGTCATTGGCGTGCCTTGCCGATGGTTGATGTAGGTGGCGCACTTGGTCATCCATATGACGCTCACGACGATGGCCCTTGACCTTGGCACTCTTCCTTGTAAGTTTTTCTAATGAGTGCAAAGCATCATTAGTCTTGGCGACCATCCTCATGTTTTTGTCGAAGTCGTTGTCCATGTCCTTCTTGAAGTTGTGGAGGTCGCTTTGGAACTTGTCCATTTGATGATGGACCTTGGCGCACTCGAGTTGGAGGCTCCTTCTTGGTCGGTGCGACTTGAGGAGCTTGTCGTTGTCGTTCTTGAAGTCGTCCATGCTTGGGGAGTCATTGTTATTGTAGTACTCCATATCACCCAAGCATGTGGAGCCATTGTTGGTGTAGTGCTCCATCATGTTATCCATGCTTGTGGAGACATAGGCATGGTGGCTCATCGTGGATTCTTCATCGAAATAATCCTCGGTTCCGGAGTCCCTAGACATGATTCACAAGACCAAGCGGTGTATATGTAAGTGGTAGAGGGTGTTAGGGATACAACGTTAAACCTTACTTTACCTTGGAAGATCGTATCGTGCAAGTGGCCACACTTGAGAGCAATAAACCAAGTAAAGTGAAGTTCACGCGGAACACCAAAACCAACTACGAACGAAAAAACACACACACACAAGGCCTATGGTGGATAGGTATGGAAAGTGGAATGTCAAGAACCAATCCGAAATCAAGATGTTGTATTGGCAAGTAAAGAACCACAATGATCACAAAGCAAACAAGTCAATCCACAAGATAGGAAATATGCACAAGGAAACACACATGGTGGGATAAATGGGACTTGTGCGACGGAGAAAGTGAGCTAAGAACCAAATGATTACCTAGCGAAGACTAAAAGCTCATGTCACACAAGTACAAGGAGAGACGCTAGTTCGAATGCACAAAATTGGTGGGCTACAAGATATGCACAATAAGTGCCACCTATATGATGTTCATCGAGCTTGCGCTTCCTATTCTATGAGGCACATGTATAATTCTTTCATTTTCTCTTTTCCTTTTTCTTTTTCGATTTTTTTTCTTTTTGTATCACTCTTTTTCTTTCTTTCTTTCCTTTTTCTTTTCACTTGCCTCTTCCTTATGCCAACAACTATACAAGATAACTATATGAGATAGCGCCCACAAAGTTTGCTCGGAATCTACAAGGTATCAAATGTGCATAGCCCAAGCAATCATAAGAGGAACTAGTCTCAATAGGTGTTTGTTGCTCGCAAAGATAGTGGGGTTCACAAAGGAATGCAAGTGGGGAGAAGTCGCGAAATGTTTATACCTTTCGTCGACGATCTTCACCCTTTATTGTTGGATTCCGCCTTGCTCACGGAATTTGGATGGAGTATATAGCATGAACAACATGGATGATGATGTAGTGATCCTTCTCCTCTTTGAAAAGAGCTAAAGAACACCAAAATCCGAGTTCGAATGCAAAAGTGATGCTCAAAACGGTGAGAGGCTGAAATCTGGGAACCTGCTGTTTTCTTTCTATCTTTGGTAGTAATCGATTTTGGGCCTTAGTACGGAAAAAAAGGGTGGTAGTACCGAATTTTAAGCCCGGTAGTACCGCTGGGTCCAGAAACTCCCAGTTTTGACGCGGTTTCGCGATTTTGGGGTGATTTGGGCGGAAAATCTTCAAGAAAAACACCAAATCGACGGGGGAAATCAAGGAATTAGGCCATGGGAACGCAAAGGAAGGTAGATCAACAAATTTAGCAAGTAATCTATGGATCAAAACCTACCAAAACGCACTCAAATCACAGATCGATCCAAAACATGAATTGGGGCTATTTTTGGTGGAAATTTCGAATTTATGGGGAAAAGACCAAATCAATGAGAAATCCGTGGCAACCAAAAGCTGCTGATACCAGATGATGGAGGGGTTACTCTTGGGTGCCCGATCTTCACGGATCTCGTGGTCAAATCGATGGGAAAGCGAGGGGAAAGGGAGAAGGTAGCGGAAGCGAACACACACCTCGCGAAGAACACGATGAACACACGCAAAAACTCACACGATACAAGGCCGATTGCTCCCGAACGGTGGCCACCGGTCCGATAGAATCCTCGCAAGGAAAGATCGGTCAACGTGCTCCCTCAAATCCACATCGGAGAGGGAAGAACACCTTGGGGAGGGTCTTGACAACTTGGAGACGAGACGTCGAACTCCAAGGCCTTGTTCAACGATGGATGCGTGATGCAAAGTCCAATCGAGGTTGGTGACGATAGTCGGTCCCCTTGGTAAAGGGGATGAGGCAAAACTAGAGATTCCACAATGGGGGTTTTATTTAGTCTATCATCTATGCCTAAGGGATACATGAGGGGTGGGGGCTCTATTTATAGGCCAACCACATAAATAAGGGTAGTTTGGGGATAAACTAGGCGAATAGGTAGGTAAGGGGGATACATGGGCTGTGGCCCAACTAGTGCGCGCATGCACTACCATGAGCGGTAGTACCGGACTTGGGACCGGTAGTACCGCTTGGTCTGGTAGTGCCGCTCCGGGACCGGTAGTACCGCTTGCGGTCCTGGGGCTTCTGTTGGCGACTTCAGCAGGGAGCGGTAGTAAGGGGCGGTAGTGCCACAGGGTGGTAGTACCGGTTCCAGGTCCGGTAGTACTGCCGGAGCAGAGAGTATTTGGCTTCTGTTGGCATCGTCTGTTGCTGGCGGTAGCAGGGGGCGGTAGTGTCGCCGGGCGGTAGTACCGGTCGCCAGGTCCGGTAGTACCGCTGGCGACAGAGAGCATTTGGTTTCTTCCGCCTCCTCTTCCAAGCCTCCGTCTTGTCGGGCTTGATGCTTCGGGCTTCCTCCCTTGCCTCCGTACTTGTAATTGTGAACCTGTCATGCATATGTGACGGAGTATGAAGTAGCATACCATAGGGTAGGAAGGGGGCTCGCATAGAGGAACGGATTCACCTTTGGAGTCCATGACGACTTGGCGTAAGTTGGAGACCAAGATGTGGTAACGACCGTAGGTCGGGCTACATCATTCTACCTAATGGTCTCTCGCCGAGGATTCTATTGGATTGGTTGTTCGAGCCAACGGGAGCAAATCGAATCGGGTTGTGTTTGCATGCGTTTGTATCTTTACCTTGCGTTTGTGTTGCGTTCATCGTGTTCATCGAGTTTCCCCCTCACTCCCCGCTTCAAATCCGTGAAGATCGGGCCACCCTAGGGTCAATCCCACAAGGGATCCCATATCAACTGGTATCAGCAGCTTTTGGTTGCCACAGATTTCACTTCATTTACCCATATCCACCATAAATTCGAAAATACCAAAAATATTGCCCAATTTTCTTTTGGATCGATCTCTCAATTTGGTCAGTTTTTCGTGGTTTTGGTCCACAGATCTGTTGCTTTGGGTGTCGATCTACCTTACTTGCCCTATCCCCCAGCCCAAATTCCACTATTTTTTGACAAATTCCTCAATTTGACTTTTGGAAGTTTGTCACGAAACAATTTCGGCGAGCACCTCGGCGAACCGGTCATGTCACTGAAAATTCTGGCGAGATTTCCGGCGACGCCGATGCCTCGACCGGAATTTCCGGCGCCAGCACTGGTCCGCCGGCTGTTTTGCCGAAAATCTATCTGGCTCCAAATTCTGCCTGTTTTCCTTTTGTGTTTCGTTCGTGTTTCGTGTGCGTGTCACAACTAACTTCAAGCTTCCGCAACATCTATACATACGCACTCTTCGACACCGCGACGCCCGAACACCTTCCCCAACACCGGTCGCAAGTCATCAACAATACCAAAGGCACCACCCTTGTATAGCGTTTCTTCCTTTGTGTGATACCTAACCTATCGAGAGTAGCTCATTTTGTGTTTGCCGAAGCATTGTGCGCTTGCTCTTGCGAAGTGAGAGTGCATAGGCAATAGCAAAAAGGTGACTCTATAGCATAGAAAGAAAAGAGATATCAAAAAAAAAAATACCAATACGAAATAGAGTCCAAAGTTTCTAAGCAAGAGTGCGAGTTAGAGCAAGGCAAGCGTGAAAATCCGTTGCTTCTCAATCTTGTTGCAAACGAGCTACGGTCTCTCCTTGTGTTGGCACGGCACCGAGCTTAGTCGTCGTTAGGACATTTTGTGCTCATTTTCATATTCGTGCTAACCCCATTTTTCTCCACGCGTGTGTTTTCTCCGTGTTTTTGTAGATCGTATCCCTTTTGCTTTTGATCTTTGGTCCGTTACCACTTTTGACAATAACCTTTTCGTTTGGTTGTTCCATTTGCTATCCACCTTTCTAACCTAACACCATAGGCCTTTGTGTGTGTGTCTTGTGTACCCGCTATTCGCTTTGCTCTCGGCAACAACAATCTTTCCAATCTTTGACTCCGGTGAGACAAGGTAGCAATTACCATTCCACCAATCTCACCCTATCTATCAAGTGTGTTTGTGTACCATGTCTAGGGCAAGTGGAGCTAGTGGAGATAGCAATTTCACCAACCAAGATGGCTTTGCCACGCGCCACAACCTATGGGCGCAATGCCAAGAATTCAACAATCAATTTGAGCCACTTGAGCACCTTCTTGATGATACTTTTCGAGAATTTGAGTACCGTGAGCAGAAACGTCAAGAGGAGAACCATGCTCAATTCCAAGCTCTTCACCAAGCTATTGCCAACCTTGTAAACCGACACGGTCATCTCTCAAGCTCGTCAAGTTCCTCCCGCATGCACTCTTTAAGTCGACATGGCGAGTCTTCAAGGTCACACTCCCGACGCGGAGAACCCCACCACCATAATGGGGACCAACAAGCTCGTCATCGTCGCCCTCAAGCGATGGACCCAAATGCTCCTCAACCTCAACAACAACGACAAGAGAATGGTCCATGATAGGGCAAAGGTGTTCGATCTTTCGATGAGATGATGATAATCGATTTGGTGGAGTTCGGGCTTGACGATCCGACTACACGTGCGAGCATGAGCGCCAATGCAATCGCTAGGCCAATCTCCTGGAGGTTATCGATCCTGCGGGAACACGATCAGCCTGACCAGCGAGGGTCTTAATTCCTACCTGAAATCGAGAACAAGTAAGGACCAATATTGCAATCAAGATAGTGTGGATTAAGAGGAAAGCTTTATTGAAGAAGTGGGATCCTGAATAGGTGCGAAGTACAAGAGGCCTCTGCGACGCTCGAGCCTTTGCGTAGTTGCGACGATAGCTAACTTAATGTCTAAACAAAATCCGAGTCTAGGGTGACGGCTATGGGGAGTATTTAAGGAGGAAAAGGTGGGGTTTCAGCCAGCCATGGAAGTGGTGGCCGAATCCAACCCTAGAAGTCCTTTTCCCCTCAAATACGGACTCTAAAAAGTGGCTAATTAAAATCTGCGAAAATTACATGGGCCTGGCCCAAAATAAAGGTGTCGCAACACCATATTAAACTATGGACGAATTCTTGAAGTATTGATCTTGAATATTTCGTCCAAGCCTTCTTTCTTCATTATGGTGGCCTCAAAGTTCTGAAATGTTCATCTGTGGCCTTCTCTTGGATCATCACATGCTTGCTGCCATCTCCATGCATGGCCGTGCTCCAATGCTTGTCCCTCTCATCAATGCTTGGTCCATCATTCCTAAGAGTAAGAAATACATCTGATTTAGGCAACATCATATTCTTATGTATGTGAGAAATAGTTCCAAGAAACGGAAGTACCTGATAGTTAAGTTGTTTGGCACGAGATCTTGTGATGGGTCCTTGCATGTGTGTTGCTGTAGGTACAACGGTTGTATTAATAGAAGGGATGTCCACATCATGCTCCCCTTCTTGAATTGAAGTCGTCCTCGATGCAATCTCATCTTCCTCACCAAAGTAAGGCTTCAAATCTGCAATGTTAAACGTAGGACTAACCGTACCAAAGTCTGTAGGCAACTCAAGTTTATATGCGTTATCATTTATTTTCTCTAACACCTTAAAGGGACCAGCAGCACGTGGCATTAACTTAGACTTGCGTAAATCAGGAAAGCGATCCTTACGCAAATGTAACCAAACAAGATCTCCAATATCAAACACAACATGCTTTCTCCCTTTATCCCCAGCAAGTTTATACTTAGCATTCATGTGTTCAATGTTATCTTTAGTAGTCTTATGCAAGTTTAATATCATTTTAGCGCGTTGTGTAGCATCCAAATTATTTTGCACCGAAGTAGGTAAAGGCAATAAATCAATAGGTGCACGAGGAACAAAACCATACACGATCTCAAACGGGCACATCTTTGTGGTAGAATGCATCGAACGATTATTAGCGAATTCTATATGAGGTAAACACTCTTCCCACAATTTTAAGTTCTTCTTTAAAATAGCCTGCAACATAGTAGACAAAGTTATATTTACTACTTCAGTTTGTCCATCAGTTTGGGGATGACATGTAGTACTAAACAACAATTTAGTCCCCAACTTAGCCCATAAACATCTCCAAAAGTGGCTAAGAAATTTAGTATCACGATCAGAAACAATAGTATCTGGCACACCATGCAAACGAACAATTTCACAAAAGAACAAATCAGCAATATGCGCATCATCATCCGTTTTATGACAAGGAATAAAGTGTGCCATCTTAGAAAATCGATCCACAACAACAAAAATACCATCCCTCCCCTTCTGTGTTCGTGGCAATCCCAAAACAAAGTCCATAGAAATATCCTCCCAAGGAACACTAGGAACAGGAAGAGGCATATATAAACCATGTGGATTAAGGCGATACTTAGCTTTTTGACAAGTAGTGCAGCGTGCTACAAATCTCTCAACATCTCGACGCATACGTGGCCAAAAGAAGTGTGCAGCAAGAACATCCTCCGTCTTCTTGACACCAAAGTGTCCCATCAATCCTCCTCCATGCGCCTCCTGTAACAACAAAAGACGAACATAACTATCTGGAATGCATAGTTTGTTAGCACGGAAGACAAATCCATCATTGAAGACGAACTTGTTCCAAGTTCTACCATCTCTACAGTTCTGCAACACATCTTTAAATTCAGCATCATGCACATATTGTTCCTTAATAGTTTCCAATCCAAATATTTTGAAGTCAAGTTGAGATAACAAAGCATAACAGCGCGACAAAGCATCAGCAATAATATTATCTTTACCCTTTTTGTGTTTGATAACATAAGGAAAAGACTCAATAAATTCAACCCACTTTGCATGACGACGATTCATCTTAGCTTGACTACGAATATGCTTCAAAGATTCATGATCAGAATGAATAACAAATTATTTAGGCCATAGATAATGTTGCCAAGTTTCTAATGTCTGAACCAACGCATAAAATTCTTTATCATAAGTAGAATAGTTCAGACTAGCCCCACTCAATTTCTCACTAAAATATGCAACAGGTTTTCACTCTTGTAATAACACCCCTCCGAAACCAATTCCACTAGCATCACATTCAAGCTCAAAAGTCCTAGTAAAATCAGGAAGTTGGAGTAAGGGAGCATGTGTTAGCTTATCTTTCAATATGATGAAGGCCTGTTGTTGTGCATCGCCCCAAACAACGGGCACATCCTTCTTGGTAAGCTCATTCAATAGCGGCAATTGATCCAAAGTCTTTGACAAAGCGCCTATAAAACCAATGAGGCCAAGAAAACTCCTCACTTGTGTGACCGTCTTGGGCTGGCCAATTCTCAATAGCTTCAATCTTGGCTGGATCCACTTCAATACCCTCGTGATGTAACAACATAGCCAAAGCAACTCGATTGGTGCAAAAGGTGCACTTCTCAAGGTTACCAAACAAACGTGCATCACGTAAAGCATTGAAAACAGCACGTAAATGGTCCAAATGATCCTCTAAAGATTTGCTATAAATCAGAATATCATCAAAGTAGACTACCACAAAACGTCCAATGAAAGCACGTAAACTTCGTTCATTAATCTCATGAAAGTGCTAGGTGCATTAGTTAAACCAAACGGAATTACTAACCACTCATATAAACCGAACTTAGTTTTAAATGTTGTTTTCCATTCATCTCCTAATTTCATACGAATCTGGTGGTAACCACTACGCAAATCAACTTTAGAAAAAATGGTAGAGCCACTCAATTCATCAAGCATGTCATCTAAACGTGGAATAGGATGACGATATCGAATAGTAATATTATTGATAGCTCTACAATCAGTACACATGCGCGAAGAACCATCTTTCTTAGGTACCAAAATAATAGGAACAACACAGGGGCTAAGGGACTGTTATGGGATAACCCTTGGGTTGGCCTGATCTTTCACGAATCTCTGCGGGAATCGAGGGTAAAGCGGTGGAAGGGGGAAAGGGGGTGAAATCCACGAACACACGCACACGAAGAACCCGACGACCTCACGCACACAAAACACGATACTCGCTGATAACTCACGCCTGTGGCAACCGGTCCAACATAATCTCTAGGATCGGTGTTGGGCGAAGCTCTCTCTCCACGCCAACAATGGGGGACGAGGTGCTTGGTGAGACCTTGACGACTTGGGGGCGAGAAACCGAGAACCCAAGGCCTTGTACAACTTGAACGCACTAGGAAAGATCCAAGAGGTGGGTGGATAATCCGGTGCTCCTTGGTAGGAGCATGAGACCAATAGATGTAAGTTCCTCAAAGGGTTTCCTTAATCTATTATTATCCAAGTCTAGGGTTTACAATAGAGGGTGGGGGCTATATATAGGCCAACCACATAAACAGGGGTATTTTGGGGACAAATAGCGAAATATAGAGAGGGTTACAAGGTGCTGGGCCGAATTAACACGATCAGGTTCTGTGTCGTCCGGTAGTACCGGTCCATCTAGACCGGTAGTACCGGTCATCTGATAATACCGCTTGTCGATCTGGGACTTCTTACTGGAGCCTTCCATTGGTGGCGAGTGGGGGTGGTAGTCTTGCCGTCCAGAGTACCGGTTCTGGGCGATAGTACCGCCAAATGACAGAGCATTTGGCTTTTGGGGTATTCTGTTGGTGGTAGTGAGGCGGTAGTCTTAGTCGAGCGGTAGTAATGGCTTGGTCAGAGTACCGCTGGCGACAGAGAGCATTTGGCCTCTTCTGCAGGTGCTCCTCCGTTCTGTGGGTCCTTCTCTTCGTACCTAATGATGCACAAGGTATGGATATGAAGTAGCAGGCCATCCAAGGGTGTATCGAAGTCACACAAGGAGAGGAGCGAGTTCACCTTAGCTTGAAGGAGTTTGGCTCGGGCGCGAGTCATGGGTCCACTTGGGGAGTTCGTGGGAGTAGATGTAGTAGCGGTCGTAGGACGAGCTGCATCAGCTCCCCCCCTTGGGAAAGAGTCGTCCTCGACTCTTCAACCTTCTCAACTTCATCTTCTCCATGGTAGGGTGAGAGGTCCTTGACATTGAATGTTGAGCTCACAAGATACTTTAATGTTGGGATATCGATGATATAAGCATTGTTGTTGATCCTCTTAAGCACTTTGAATGGTCCATCACCCCTTGGATTGAGTTTGGAGTCGCGTTCCTTGGGGAAGCGGTCTTTACTTAAGTGTATCCACACAAGGTCGCCCTCTTCGAAGATCATCTCTTTCTTGTTCTTGTTTAGTCTTGATGCTTGGCGAAGGACTTGTTGCTCGATCTTAGCTCTTGTGTCTTCATGGAGTTTCTTCATTGTGTGGGCGCGCTTGACAACGTCCAAATTGGCACGTTCATGAAGTGGTAGTGGAAGGATATCGAGCGCGGTGAGAGGCTCGAAGCCGTAGACGATCATGAACGGGCTCCTCATGGTGGTGGAGTGCTTGGCGCGGTTGTAGGCGAACTCGGCGGGTGGAATACATTCCTCCCAGTCTTTAAGGTTCTTCTTTATCAACACCCGGAGGAGTGTGCCAAGACTTCGATTGACGACCTCGGTTTGTCCATCGGTTTGAGGATGCGAGGCGGACGAGAAGAGGAGCTTGATGTCGAGCTTGGCCATGAGAGTCTTCCAGAAGTAGCTCATGAATTTTACGTCATGGGAGAGACGATTGTTCTTGGTACACCGTGTAGCCGAATTATTTCCCTGAAAAACAAATTTGCTACATGTGAAGCATCATCGGTCTTATGGCACGGAATGAAATGTGCCATTTTTGAAAAGCGATCCACTACTACAAATATAGAGTCATGTCCATGTTTAGATCTAGGCAAGCCTAACACAAAGTCCATGCTAATGTCCGACCAAGGTGCATGAGGGATAGGCAATGGCATATAAATACCAAAGGGGTTGGACTTAAACTTAGCTTGGATACATGTAGTGCATCGTTGTACGTGGCGCTCTACGTCGCGCTTCATTTGGATCAAACCTTTGGAGACGAGTTGGTTGATTTGACGTTCGATCTCCTTTGTCTCTTAGGGTTAAATGCGATCTGCAGCGGTTTGGGAGTGGGGCGCGGGTATGAGGTCGATCACGGTGCTCGATTCCACGAAGAGGAGGAAGGCCATGAGGAAGCTCTTCGGGAAATACATCTTGGAATTCCTGCAAAATAGCCATCAAAGGAGGAGGAACATTTGTCAAGTCGTTAGTTCCTTGCGCTAGTCCCTTGCATACAAGGACATAGTGCAAGATGGATGGGTTGTTCCGCACTTCTCTCATCTCACTTTTGGTGGCAAGAAGAACACTCTTAGTTTTTCCACTTGAGTTTGGCTTGTAGCTCTCACTCACTATGGTGTGGTTCTCTCGCTCACCACTCTTCTCACAAGATGTTTTTGTGTATTGCGCCCTCGCTAAAGCCTTTGCATTGTCCGCAATTATTTGGCTAGGAGTCATTGGTTGCAACACACAAGTTTTATCAAGCCATTTGAAGGTGTAAGTGTTTGAGTGACCATTATGCAAAGCACGCTTGTCATATTGCCACGGCCTTCCGAGCAACATATGGCAAACCGTCATTGGGACCACGTCACATTCCACCGTGTCCTTGTAGGGCCCAATTGAAAACGTTACCGAGACGGTGTGCTTGATCTTGACGGATCCTTGGTCACTTAGCCATTGGATATGGTAGGGGTGTTTATGCGGATGGAGGGTGAGGTTGAGTTTCTCACACAATTCCGTGCTTGCAAGTGATGCAGCCCGACCTACGGTCGTTACTACATCAAGGTCTCCAACTTACGCCAAGTCGCCATGGACTCCAAAGGTGAATCCGTTCCTCTATGAAAGCTCACTTCCTACCCTATTGAATGGTATGCTACTTCATACTGCGTCACATATTCATGATAGGTTCACACCGACCAGTACGGAGGCAAGGGAGGAAGCCCAGAGCATCAAGCCCGACAAGACGGAAGCTTGGAAGAGGAGGAAGAAGACAGATCAAGCCGTTGCCAGTTCAAGCGGTACTACGGTCGGTGAACGGTACTACCGGTCGTGATCACTACCGCCCCTGCTACCGCATCTTGAAGCTGCGCCATCATCGCTGGATGCCCGATCTTGGCTTGCGGTACTACCGCATAGCGGTACTCGGTCCCCAAAGCGGTACTCGGTGATGACCAGTACTACCGGTCCCAAGTCCCAGACTACCGGTCATGTCGATGCTGCAGCACTAGTTGGGCCCTGACCCATGTATCCCCTTTACTTACCTATTTGCCTAGTTTATCCCCAAACTACCCTTGTTAAGTGGTTGGCCTATAAATAGAGCCCCACCCTCATGTATCCACGAGGCATAGATGATAGACTAAAGAAACCCCCATTGTGGAATCTCTAGTTTTGCCTCATCCCCTTTACCAAGGGGACCGACTATCGTCACCAACCTCGATTGGACTTTGCATCACGCATCCATCGTTGAACAAGGCCTTGGGTTCTCGGTTTCTCGCCCCCAAGTCGTCAAGACCCTCCCCAAGGTGTTCTTCCCTCTCCGATGTGGATTTGAGGGAGCACGTTGACCGATCTTTCCTTGCGAGGATTCTATCGGACCGGTGGCCGCCGTTCGGGAGCAATCGGCCTTGTATCGTGTGAGTTTTGCGTGTGTTCATCGTGTTCTTCGCGAGGTGTGTGTTCGCTTCTGCTACCTTCTCCCTTTCCCCTCGCTTTCCCATCGATTTGACCACGAGATCCGTGAAGATCGGGCACCCAAGAGGTTAACCCCTCCATCATCTGGTATCAGCAGCTTTTGGTTGCCACGGATTTCTCATCGATTTGGTCTTTTCCCCATAAATTCGAAATTTCCACAAAAAACAGCCGCAATTCGTGTTTTGGATCGATCTGTGATTTGAGTGCGTTTTGGTAGGTTTTGGTCCGTGGATTGCTTGCTAAACTTGTTGATCTACCTTCCTTTGCGTTCCCATGGCCTAATCCCTTGATTTCCCCCTTTGATTTGGTGCTTTTCTTGAAGATTTTCCGTCCAAATCACCCCAAAATCGCGAAAACGAGTCAAAACTGGGAGTTTCAGGTCCAAGCGGTACTACCGGGCCCAAAAACCGGTACTACCGCACTTAACCGGTACTACCGGGCCAAAACAACCGGTACTACCGCCCCATACAGATCCAAAACAGCAAGTTCAGTTGACCTCTCACCGTTTTGGGCATAACTTTTGCATACGAACTCGGATTTTGGTGTTCTTTAGCTCGTTTCGAAGAGGAGAAGGAGCCCTACATCATCATCCACGTGGTTCATGCTATCTACTTCATCCAAATTCCGTGAGCAAGGCGGAATCCAACAATAAAGGGTGAAGATCGTCGACGAAAGGTATAAACATTCCGCAACTTCTCCCCACTTGCATTCCTTTGTGAACCCCACTATCTTTGCAAGCAACAAACACCTATTGATACTAGTTCCTATTATGATTGCTTGGGATATGCAAATTTGATACCTTGTAGAATTCCGAGCAAACATTGTGAGCGCTATCTCATATAGTTATCTTGTATAGTTGTTGGCACAAGGAAGAGGCAAGTGAAAAAGAAAAAGAAAAAGAGAAAAAAAATATAGAAAAAGAAAAAGAAAGAAAAAAGAAACAAATATACATGTGCCTCATAGAATAGGAAGCGCAAGCTCGATGAACATCATATAGGTGGTATTTATTGTGCATATCTTGTAGCCCACCAATTTTGTGCAATCGAACTAGCGTCTCTCCTTGTACTTGTGTGACACGAGCTTATAGTCTTCGCTAGGTAATCATTTGGTTCTTAGCTCACTTTCTCCGTCACACAAGTCCCATTTATCCCACTGTGTGTGTTTCCTCGTACATATTTCCTATCTTGTGGATTAACTTGTTTTGCTTTGTGATCATTGTGGTTCTTTACTTGCCATTACAACATCTTGATTTCGGATTGGTTCTTGACATGCCACTTTCCATACCTATCCACCATAGGCCTTGTGTGTGTGTGTTTTTTGGTTCGTAGTTGGTTTTGGTGTTCCGCGTGGACTTCACTTTGCTTGGTTTATTGCTCTCAAGTGTGGCCACTTGTATGATACGATCTTCCAAGGTAAAGTAAGGTTTGACGTTGTATCCCTAACTCCCACTACCACTTCCATATACACCACTTGGTCTTGTGCATCATGTCTAGGGACTCGGGCAGGATGATATCTATGAAGAATCCATGATGAGCCACCATGACTACGACTCCACAAGTATAGAGGACATGTGAACCTGGCACACCGACAATGGCTCCACATGCTTTGAGGACCCGGAGCACTACACCTACGACGACTCCGACTCCACATGCATGGAAGACATGGAGCTCTACGTCGACAATGGATCCTCATGCATGGAGCCTATGGAGCACTACACCGACAATGGCTCCACATGCTTGGGTGATATGGAGTACTACACCAACAACTACTCCCCAAGCATGGGCGACTTGAGTGCGACATCGATGGCGCCGCCAAGCATGGAGGACACGGCGAACTTCATCGACTTTGATGGCTCCTCCATGAGCCATGAAGAATTCCTCCACCGTGTGGAGATGGAAGCCCTACGCCAAGCAAGAGGAGGCGCATCATCAAGATTCCATGACCTTCAAGGCCAGCGTGCCACCAAAGGGCACCACCTACTTGATGATTCACCTCCAAGGCGACATGTGCCACCACCTAGATGGCGTCAGCGCCACCATCTCCAAGGCACCAAGCTCCATCACCTCCAAGGCGTCGGCTCTACCAAGCAAGGCGCCAAGCTTCATCACCGCCAAGGCGCCAAGCTCCAACTCCTATCCAAACAAGAGTGGCGTCCAAACATCATATGCATCAAGAGGCGCCAAGAAACAAGACTCTTCATCGACAAACATCCTCTCATGAGCATCGCCACCATAAAGAGGATACAAGACATCGTCAGGCATCTTCGCCATAAAGACGAAGAATTCAAGATGAGCACCAACCATAATGCTCAAGCAAGCTCAAGAAGGCACCACAAGCACAAGAAGAGTGCCAAGGAAAATGATCATCGTCGCGAGTGTCATGTGGACGACCAAGTGCGCCACCTACATCAACCATCGGCAAGGCACGCCAATGACCTCCGTCGACACCATCATAGGGCACCTTCAACTACTCGTGCCACCACCATAATGGCACCAAGAGAAAGCCTTCCTCCGCCATCAAGCTTCAAAGCCGGCTGACTTCTTCTCGACCTCATGAGCGAGGAAAATGTGAGCGCCTACTGCCAAGTTGGATAGCATGAGCCTACCTCCACCACTACTACAAGATGGCCACAAGGCGGTCGAGCATGGGATTTTCCTTCGACCATGGAGAAATGATGCCCATCTTATGGCATCCAACCTTTGAGGCGACAAGGTCAAGAATGGTGAGCATGGGATTTTCCCTTCACCAAAGGAGGCGCATGGAGTTGAGGAACCCGAGCCTACCCCCATATGCTTGAGTGATGATGTGGTACCAATCCCATGTGAGTATGAGAGCCACGCCATGCGTGAGTGAGAACAAGAGTGAGACGAGTGACTCCACCTTATGTGAGATTGAGTGCTTCCACTTGGAGGGCATGAGTGATACTCCTAGTGAGTTGAGAGTGGTAGTTGATAGGTCAAGTGAGACCATTTCGAATTCTAACAACTTACCCTCTACCTCTAGTGTGTTCTCTTGTGTTGTTCTAGGTTCCATGGATGAAGACGCCCGAAGCAATGAAGCAATGATGCCTTAATTGGAGAAGATGTACATGGTGCACGAAGATGATGCGACGCCATGGCTACATGAAGAAGACGAAGTCGTCCACAAGGAGGCCACTACTTCCACAACACCCACTTCATATGAGAGGTATGAACAAGATAACAATAAGGGTATTGATGATGCCATGATCCCACTAGTGGGCATGATGAATTGTGAGGATATGCATGCTATGGATGATACTTATGACATTACATATGCTTCATCCACTTTCCCATGTGATGATTTGCCTTTGCATAATATTGATCATGTGGAATTGTTTGATTGCGATATCATTGACATAAACATGCCATGCTATGCATCTTGTGTGTATCCTCCAATTGCTATGGACATGCTTTGTCATGCTAGTCATTCAATTTTTCCCGTTGCTTGCCATAAGATGAATGCTTGCTATTTCACTTTTTTGCTTGCAACAATATTGATCATATGCGTTATAATGAGATGGCCCCCATAGCTTTCTCAATTTTTGGAGATTTTGATGATTGCCATGATAAGCATGTTCCCCTCTTGCATACTCACCATGCATCTATTTCATACTTGAATGACATTAATGGTGATGTGCACAAGAAGATATACGTCATGATGGATGATGTGTATCTCTACCATGCACACACGTTCTTCCTTTTGTGTATGATGTGTGTAGGTACCCGCACAAGAATGTCAACCTCGGTTGAGCACGAGTTGACAAAAAGAGCTCTAGAGAGCATCCCACAAGTGAGTTCAAGATCGAACCCAGCTCTGATACCTTTTGCATGCTTTGCATCTTTCATGTTGGCAAATTTGTCTTTCCTATGGTTTGATTGCAAGCATGTTAATGGTATTATCTTCCCTTGTGACATTCATGTTTCTTCGCCTTTAGATAATGATGCTTTGTGTGTTGCAACGAAAATGTTGAACAATTTCCCTTTCCGATGTTTTGTGTGCAACCACAATTCCTTAAAGAACATGTATTGTCATGAGAGCTTCCAAGAATCTCGTTTTGTTGTTGCAACAAACATAAGGACCACTTGGTTTTTCATTTGGTTTGTTTGCAAACATAATACTTTTGTTTTGGATATGCTTCCTTTTGTGTTTTTGCCAAATTCTCCAAGCTTTGCATCAAAGATGTTGATAAAATTTCTATTCGATTGCTTTGAGTGCCACAATAAGATGTTATATGGAGTTTTTGAGTTCCCACATTTGGATGATATTGCAACGACTTCCATGCACATTGACCATGCATATGCATCCCGTTTGCTATACTTGAGTTGTGCTAATCGTGTTGTGAACAAGAATGGACATGCCACATTTGACATGCTCCTCTACCACGCACGAAAATATTTTTCTTGGTCTTTGTTGTGTGAAGGTACAAGTGCATACACGTCAACCTCTATGGACTATATGTTGACAAGAAGAACCGAAGAGAGTTACCTATGGCTACCCTTCATCGAGCAATCTCTACAAGATAAGGTGACTTCCTTCTACTTGAGGACTCATGCTATAATCTTCATGAATTGGCTACGCTTTGAGTGTTGCTTTGCTTTTGTTGTGAGCTTTGTAGGCTTCAAGGAAGGTGAAGGAACATTGAAGTGTTGTCAAGTCAATCTTCAGGGGCGACTATAAGGTGAACCCCAGGATCAAGAAGGTCTCTCGATCGCTTCTACTTTGTGATGAACATGTAGAGTCGAGGACGACTCTTTTTGAAGGGGGGGGGAGGTGATGCAGCCCGACCTACGGTCGTTACTACATCAAGGTCTCCAACTTACGCCAAGTCGCCATGGACTCCAAAGGTGAATCCGTTCCTCTATGAAAGCTCACTTCCTACCCTATTGAATGGTATGCTACTTCATACTCCGTCACATATTCATGATAGGTTCACACCGACGATGCGGAGGCAAGGGAGGAAGCTTGAGCATCAAGCCCGACAAAGCGGAAGCTTGGAAGAGGAGGAGGAAGAAGGCAGATCAAGTTGCTAGGTTCAAGCGGTACTACCGGTCAGTGAGAACGGTACTACTGGTCGGCCACTGCTACCGCCCGTCTTGAAGCTGCGCCATCGCCCTTTGGATGCCCAGTGCGGCTTGCGGACTACCGCCCATGCGGTACTACCGGTCCCCAAAGCGGTACTACGGTGATGACAGTACTACCGGTCCCAAGTCCGGTACTAGGTCATGTCGGTGCTGCAGCACTAGTTGGGCCTGACCCATGTATCCCCTTTACTTACCTATTCGCCTAGTTTATCCCCAAACTACCCTTGTTAAGTGGTTGGCCTATAAATAGAGCCCCCACCCCTCATGTATCCCTGAGGCATAGATGATAGACTAAAGAAACCCCCATTGTGGAATCTCTAGTTTTGCCTCATCCCCTTTACCAAGGGGACCGACTATTGTCACCAACCTCGATTGGACTTTGCATCACGCATCCATCGTTGAACAAGGCCTTGGGTTCTCGGTTTCTCGCCCCCAAGTCGTCAAGACCCTCCTCAAGGTGTTCTTCCCTCTCCGATGTGGATTTGAGGGAGCACGTTGACCGATCTTTCCTTGCAAGGATTCTATCGGACCGGTGGCCGCCGTTCAGGAGCAATCGGCCTTGTATCGTGTGAGTTTTGCGTGTGTTCATCGTGTTCTTCGCGAGGTGTGTGTTCGCTTCCGCTACCTTCTCCCTTTCCCCTCGCTTTCCCATCGATTTGACCACGAGATCCGGGAAGATCGGGAACCCAAGAGGTTAACCCCTCCATCAGCAAGGTTGTGGCAACTCCCTCCATCGATGACAACTTTGATGGACTTCCCATTCATGCCGGCACGAGTTTGGAAGATGTTCGAGCGTTGGTCTTCATTCTCATTGGCTTGGGTAGTTAAGACCCTTGTGACCACAAGCGATGGACTTGCTTCATGCTCACACACAAGGAGTTCTTGGTCCTCTTCCAAATGTTGCCTTGCCATGGCTTCCTTGACCCTTTCATCAAACTCTTCTTCACTCAAGTATTCTTCATCGCCGTTGTCATGGATGAAAAAAAAATTCTTGTTTCCACATGCGGCCGACTTGTGTCCTTTGCCTCCACACTTGTAGCATTCACCATTGAATGGTTGATCATCCCTTGTGTTTTTGCCACTTGGGGGCTGTTTTCCTTGAGGGAGTGTTGGCTTGAAGGGAAGCTTGGTGGTACTTGAGGAGCTTCCACTTGGTGTTGTTGGAGTAGTGGTTGATGCTTGCTTGTAGGTGAAGTACGTCTTTGGCTTGTTGTACTTGATGTCCTCTTGCACTTGACGCTCGGCCTTTGATGCGATGTCCACAAGCTCAACCATGTTGTTGTACTTTTGGAACTCGGTGATGCGCTTGATGGGGTGGTTCAAGCCATTGAGAAAGCGTGCCATTGTTTGTTCATCTCGCTCTTCAATGTTGGCACGTATCATGTTGAGCTCCATTTGCTTGAAGTACTCTTCCACGGTCTTTGTCCCTTGACTAAGCGTTTGAAGCTTGTTGAAAAGGTCATGCGTGTAGTGTGAAGGAACAAAGCGGGATCTCATATGAGCCTTCATATCTTGCCAAGTTGATATTGGAGGCTCTTCTTTTGCTTCGCGAGCGAGTTGGACTTGTTCCCAACAAAGGTTGGCATACTCATCAAACTCGAGGGATGCCATGGCCATCATATTCTCATTGATATAGTTGTGCATGCGGAAGATCTTGTCGACCTTGAGTTCCCACGAGAGATATTCCTCGGGTTCATTGGAACCTGTGAACTTGGGCATGGTGAATTTGAGCTTGCCGAAAGTTTCTTCTCCATTGCGGTTCTGGTTGCGGCGGTTGCCATGATTTGGGCGGTCATCATCATCATCATCCGAGCTCTCACGTCTTGCTTGGTGATGGTTGCGTTGCTCTTGCGGTTGTTGAGGTGCCGTGTTTGGTGGTGGAACTTGGTTTTGACGACGAGCTTGGGGAGCTTGCTCATTTTGTTGGCGCGATTGAGGACGAGGAGGAGGTTGATGGTCCTCACGACGAGCTTGGGGAGCTTGCTCTTGTTCTTGTCTCGGTTGATGCCGAGGAGCGTTGTCTTGCGCCCTGTGGCGAGGAGGACGTCGAGCCGCATGCGCAATGGGCTGCTCTTCTTCTTCTTGATGTGGAGGAGGCTCGTCATGACCATCGTGTTGCCGACGTGGTCGATCATGTCGATGATGACGCCTTGGTGGGTCTTCGAGAGCTTCACGTCGACGGTGATCTTATTCGTCCTCTTCGGATGCTTCACTTGTTGTTGAAGGGACATGTCGACGGCGATGTGCTTGGTGGTCCATGTGAGGTTGCTCTTGTTGAATCACAAGTGCCCTTGGTTGTGGCCGGTTCGCTTCACGTCGTGGAGGTCTTGCGGAGAGGTCACCATCATAGCTTGACGTTGCGGCGTGACGCGGAGATGGTACCGCTTGCGAAGAGCTCATGGATTGAAGAACGGGTCCATCCCAGTGCCTTGAAGCGTGACGGCGAGGTGCACTTGATTCACTTGAGGAGTGCCGAGATGAGCTTGATTCGCGCGAGCGTGGCCTTGCTAGTCCATCAATGAGGCGTTGAAGCTTCTCATCCGTTGAGGCTGGTGCACGACCAAGAGCTTCATTTTTATGACCGAGGTTGTGTTGCATGGCATGCATTTGGCCACAGACTTCTTCGAAGCGGTTGTCGATGTTCTTGAATTCCACACGGGCCTCGCTAAATTGTTCGTATTGGCGCCACTCAAGACCTTCACAACGGTAGAATTCTCCTCGGACCTTCCAATGGTCCCATCTTGTCATGAATTGTGTGTCATCCTCCGGAGGTTGTGGTGGTTGGGATGGCTCGCCATGCCTGTCCATGATGAAAAGCCAACAAGGGTTGTATATGGAGAAAAAGGGTGCGGAGATTTAGCCTTTGACCTCACCTTGGAGATTATATCAAAGCAATTGCCACACAAATGAGCAAACGGCGTGCAAAGTGAAATGAGCAAGAAACTCACACACAAATATGCTATAACTCTCAAAAGCTTTTGGTGGAAGGTTAGGATTGTGGAAAACCAAACGAAACGATCTAAGCAAAAGGTTATTATTCTACGTGGTAAAGAACCACAGATCAAAAGCAAAAGGATTCGATCTACCAAAACACGGAAAACACATACGTGGAGAAAAACGGGGTTAGCACGACTATGAAAATGAGCATAAAAGGTCCTAACGAAGACTACGCTCGGTTGTCATGCCAACTCAAGGAGAGACCACAACTCGTTTGCCAAAAGAGGATAAGCAATAGATTTGTGCACTTGCCTCGGTGCGCTCTTTCTTCTCTCTTTCTTGGCTTACAAGCTTGGTATTCTCTTTGTATTGGGAGACTATGTATTTTGTTCTTTTTTTTGATTCTTTCACTTTTTCTCCCTTGCTATGCTACTATGTTAGCTTTTTTTGATTCTCTCTTTTTGTATTTCCTTGCCCTTTGACGCCTCAATTTCCTTGCCCTTTGACTTTTCCAAAAGCTAACATAGTAGCATAGCAAGGGAGAAAAAGAGAAAGAATCAAACAAAAAAGAACAAAATACATAGTCTCCCAATACAAAGAGAATACCAAGCTTGTAAGCCAAGAAAGAGAGAAGAAAGAGCGCACCGAGGCAAGTGCACAAATCTATTGCTTATCCTCTTTTGGCAAACGAGTTGTGGTCTCTCCTTGTGTTGGCACGACAACCGAGCATAGTCTTCGTTAGGACCTTTTGTGCTCATTTTCATAGTCGTGCTAACCCCGTTTTTCTCCATGTGTGTGTTTTCCGTGTTTTTGTAGATCGTATCCTTTTGCTTTTTGATCTTTGGTTCTTTACCACGTAGAACAATAACCTTTTGCTTGGATCGTTTCGTTTGGTTTTCCACAATCCTAACCGTCCACCAAAAAGCTTTTGAGAGTTGTAGCATATTTGTGTGTGAGTTTCTTGTCATTTCACTTTGCACGCTTTTCGCACATTTGTGTGGCAATTGGTTTGATATAATCTCCAAGGTGAGGTAAAAGGCTAACTATCCGCACCCTTATTCTCCATATACAACCCTTGTTGGCTTCTCATCATGGACAGGCATGGAGAGCCATCCCAACCACCACAACCTCCGGAGGATGACACACAATTCATGACAAGATGGGACCATTGGAAGGTCCGAGGAGAATTCAACTACCGTGAAGCTCGGCGCCAAGATGAACAATTTAGCGAGGCCTGTGTGGAATTCAAGAACATCGATAACCGCTTCGAAGAAGTCCGTGGCCAAATGCATGCCATGCAACACAACCTCGGCCATCAACATGAAGCTCTTGGTCGCACTCGCCTCAGCGGATGAGAAGCTTCAACGCCTCATTGATGGACTAGCAGGCCACGCTCATGCGACTCAAACTCATCTCGGCACTCCTCAAGTGAATCAAGTGCACCGCCGTCACGCTTCAAGGCACGGGATGGACCCGTTCTTCAATCCATGAGCTCTTCATGGCGGTACCATCTGCGTCGCGCCGCAGCGTCAAGCTATGATGGTGACCTCTCCAAGACCTCCACGTGAAGCGAACCGGCCACAACCAAGGGCACTTGTGATTCAACAAGAGCAACCTCACATGGACCACCAAGCCCATCGCCACGACATGCCCCTTCTACAACAAGTGAAGCATCGAAGAGGACGAACAAGATCACCATCGGCGTGAAGCACTTGAAGATCCTCAAGGCGTCATCATCGACATGATCGTCCACGTCGGCAACATGATGGTCATGACGAGCCTCCCTACACCAAGAAGAAGAAGCGACCCATGCGCATGCGGCTCAACGTCCTCCTCGCCACATGGCGCAAGCCAATGCTCCTCGGCATCAACCACGACAAGAACAAGAGCAAGCTCCCCAAGCTTGTCGTGAGGACCATCAACCTCCTCCTCGTCCTCAACCGCGTCAACAAAACGAGCAAGCTCCCCAAGCTCGTCGTCAGCACCAAGTTCCACCACCAAACGCGGCACCTCAACAACCGCAAGAGCAACACAACAATCACCAAGCAAGACATGAGAGCTCGGATGATGATGATGACCGTACAAATCATGGCAACCGACGCAACCGGAACCACAATGGAGAAGAAACTTTCGGCAAGCTCAAATTCACCATGCCCAAGTTCACCGGTTCCAATGAGCCCGAGGAATATCTCTCTTGGGAACTCAAGGTCGACAAGATCTTCCGCATGCACAACTATAGCAATGAGAAGATGATGGCCATGGCATCCCTCGAGTTTGATGAGTATGCCAACCTTTGGTGGGAACAAGTCCAACTCGCTCACGAAGCAAAAGAAGATCCTCCAATCGCAACTTGGCAAGATATGAAGGCTCATATGAGATCCCGCTTTGTTCCTTCACACTACACGCGTGACCTCTTCAACAAGCTTCAAACGCTTAGTCAAGGGACAAAGACCGTGGAAGAGTACTTCAAGCAAATGGAGCTCAACATGATCCGTGCCAATATTGAAGAGCGAGATGAACAAACAATGGCACGCTTCCTCAATGGCTTGAACCATCCCATCAAGCGCATCACTGAGTTCCAAAAGTACAACAACATGGTTGAGCTTGTGCACATCGCATCAAAGGCCGAGCGTCAAGTGCAAGAGGACATCAAGTACAACAAGCCAAAGACGTACTTCACCTACAAGAAAGTACCAACCACTACTCCAACAACACAAAGTGGAAGCTCCTCAAGTACCACCAAGCTTCCCTTCAAGCCAACTCTCCCTCAAGGAAAACAGCCCCCAAGTGGCAAACACTATAGGGATGATCAACCATTCAATGGTGAATGCTACAAGTGTGGAGGCAAAGGGCACAAGTCGAATGCATGTGGGAACAAGAAAGTTTTGTTCATCCATGACAACGGCGATGAAGAATACTTGAGTGAAGAAGAGTTTGATGCACGGGTCAAGGACGCCATGGCAAGGCAACATTTGGAAGAGGACCAAGAACTTCTTGTCTGTGAGCATGACGCAAGTCCATCCCTTGTGGTCACAAGGGTCTTGACTACCCAAGTCAATGAAAATGAAGACCAACGCTCGAACATCTTCCAAACTCGTGTCGGCATCAATGGGAAGTCCATCAAAGTTGTCATCGATGGAGGGAGTTGCCACAATATTGCAAGCACGGAATTGTGTGAGAAACTCAACCTCACACTCCATCCGCATAAACACCCCTACCATATCCAATGGCTAAGTGACCAAGGATCCGTCAAGATCAAGCACACCGTCTCGGTAACGTTCTCAATTGGGCACTACAAGGACACGGTGGAATGTGACGTGGTCCCAATGACGGTTTGTCATATGTTGCTCGAAAGACCGTGGCAATATGACAAGCGTGCTTTGCATAATGGTCACTCAAACACTTACACCTTCAAATGGCTTGATAAAACTTGTGTGTTGCAACCAATGACTCCTAGCCAAATAATTGCGGACAATGCAAAGGCTTTAGCGAGGGCGCAATACACAAAAACACTTTGTGAGAAGAGTGGTGAGCGAGAGAACCACACCATAGTGAGTGAGAGCTACAAGCCAAACTCGAGTGGAAAAACTAAGAGTGTTCTTCTTGCCACCAAAAGTGAGATGAGAGAAGTGCGGAACAACCCATCCATCTTGCACTATGTCCTTGTATGCAAGGGACTAGCGTAAGGAACTAACGACTTGACAAATGTTCCTCCTTCTTTGATGGCTATTTTGCAGGAATTCCAAGATGTATTTCCCGAAGAGCTTCCTCATGGCCTTCCTCCTCTTCGTGGAATCGAGCACCGCATCGACCTCATACCCGGCGCCCCACTCCCAAACCGCGCCGCGTATCACACGAACCCGGAAGAGACAAAGGAGATCGAACATCAAATCAACTAACTCGTCTCCAAAGGTTTGATACAAGTAAGCACTAGCCCAAGCGCGGTCCCCGTGATTCTAGTTCCAAAAACGGATGATACGTTGCGGTTATGCATGGACTGCCATCCAATCAATGCTATCACCGTGCGTTATCGACATCCTATACCACGTCTTGATGACATGTTTGATGAGTTATGTGGAGCCACTATATTTTCGAAAATTGATCTTCGTAGTGGTTACCATCAAATTCGCATGGCCGAAGGTGATGAGTGGAAAACCGCCTTCAAGACCAAGCTTGGTCTCTATGAATGGTTGGTTATGCCTTTTGGCTTATCTAATACCCCATCTACATTCATGAGCCTCATGAACCATATTTTCATATCTCTCATTGGGAAGAGTGTAGTTGTTTACTTTGATGACATTCTTGTCTATAGCAAGTCACTAGAGGAGCATGTTACTCATGTTAAGGAGGTCCTTCAAATCCTTCGTCATGAAAAGCTTTATGCTAATCTCCCAAAGTGCACTTTTGCAAGAGACAAGCTGATTTTCCTTGGTTTTGTCGTGTCTTATAATGGCAATGAAGTTGATGTCTCAAAAGTCAAGGACATACGAGATTGGCCCATCCCTACAAATGTTAGTGAACTTCGTAGTTTTCATGGGTTGGCTGTCTTTTACCGTCATTTTGTCAAAGACTTTTCTACAATTGCTTGCCCCCTCAACAAATTGACCAAGAAAAATGTCACGTTCGTTTGGGGAAAAGCACAACAAAAAGCTTTTGATGAGCTCAAAAAGAGGCTCACCGAAGCACCACTTCTTGCATTGCCGGATTTCACAAAAACCTTTGAGATTGAATGTGACGCTAGTGGTATTGGCATTGGTGGCGTCCTTATGCAAAATGGGCGTCCTATTGCTTACCATAGTGAGAAACTTGATGGCGCACGCCTATACTATCCCATTTATGACAAAGAACTTTTTGCCTTGGTTCGAGTTCTTCAAGTGTGGCAACACTATCTTTGGCCCAAAGAATTTATCATCCATTCCGACCATGAGTCGTTAAAGTATCTTAAGGGCCAAGCCAATTTGAGTAAAATGCACGCAAAATGAGTTGAGTTTATGGAGTCTTTTCCTTACATTGTCAAATACAAGAAGGGCAAAGAAAATGTGGTAGCGGACGCCTTGTCTCGCAAAAACACAAGCCTTCTTACACGACTCGAAGTCAATGTCTTGGGTCTTGATGACATCAAATCTTTGTACGCATCCGACACTTTCTTTGGACCAATATTTGCACAATGTTCAATAGACAAAGGGATTGATGTTTTCTATTTGCATAAGGGTTTTCTTTTCAAACAAAACAAGCTTTGCATTCCGAAATCGTCTCTCCAACTTTTGCTTCTTCAAGAGTCCCATGGTGGAGGACTTATGGGTCACTTTGGCGGTGACAAGACATATGACATGCTCTCCACTCACTACTTTTGGCCAAAGATGAAGCGCGACGTGGAGCGCCACGTTCAACGATGCACTACATGTATCCAAGCTAAGTCTAAGTCCAACCCCTTTGGTCTTTATATGCCATTGCCTATTCCTCATGCACCTTGGTCAGACATTAGCATGGAATTTCTGTTAGGCTTGCCTAGATCTAAACATGGACATGATTCCATATTTGTAGTCGTGGATCGCTTTTCTAAAATGGCACATTTCATTCCGTGCCATAAGACCGATGATGCTTCACATGTAGCCAATTTTTTTCGGAAATAATTGCTACGGTGTGCCTAGAACAATCGTCTCCATGACGTAAAATTCATGAGCTACTTCTGGAAGACTCTCATGGCCAAGCTCGGCATCAAGCTCCTCTTTTCGTCCGCCTCGCATCCTCAAACCGATGGACAAACCGAGGTCGTCAATCGAAGTCTTGGCACACTCCTCCGGGTGTTGATAAAGAAGAACCGCGCCGAGTTCGCCTACAACCGCGCCAAGCACTCCACCACCATGAGGAGCCCGTTCATGATCGTCTACGGCTTCGAGCCTCTCACCGCGCTCTATATCCTTCCACTTCCACTTCATGAACGTGCCAATATGGACGTTGTCAAGCGTGCCCAAACAATGAAGAAACTCCATGAAGACACACGAGCTACTATCGAGCAACATTTCCTTCGCCAAGCATCAAGGCTAAACAAGAACAAGAAAGAGATGATCTTTGATGAGGGCGACCTTGTGTGGATCCACTTGAGTAAAGACCGCTTCCCCAAGGAACGCGACTCCAAGCTAAAGCCAAGAGGCGATGGACCATTCAAGGTGATGAGGATATCTCTAGTCCTTTACCATTATCTCCCAATGATGATGATGATGTTGTTGCACAAGACAAGTCCAATGAAATCAGAATTGGACCAATGACAAGGGCACGTGCAAAGCTACTAGGCCAACAGGTGAATTCACTCTTAATTGAATCTGATATTTTAATTGATGAGAACTTTATACTGCCTAAGTCTATGCATCTTTGTATGATCAGGTTTGTTGATAACACAAGTGTTGCACGTGGAGAAGAAGGAGAGTGTCAACAGAAGAACAAGCGATTTCCAATATCGCAAGTCTTGCGAGGGAGGAGAGGGCGGGCGCACTAGGAGACAATGAGGGAATCACGTATGATCAAGAAAGGGATGAGGAGCACCCAGAATACATGTTTGAGGTGTTCCGACGTTTGGCCTCGTGCCAATTAGACCGAATCCATCTATGGGTCGGTATGTATCGGTTAGTCGAACCGAGTCGGTTTGGGCCAAGTTATGGCTGTTTTAGGCCCGTTTAGTGGGGAGGACGCCCCAGACTTATATATTCCCTAGCCGTCGCAATTAGGGTTAGACCACGTTTAGATTAAACGATACTTGTTTCGTTGAACTGCTGCAAGCATTCATCGAAATTATATGTTCCTCTTTGATTCGATCAGAATATCTACCATACCTCCACTTTGATTCGATCTGGGTTTGCTCTTGAAAGTCTTCGTGTTTTCTGCTGTTCCATTGGGAATTGGTAGATTGCAAACCGCTGTGGTCGTGACTACGTCTTGCAAGTGTGTGAAGTTGCGAATACCATCCGGTTGAGATGTTGCATTGGCGTGGGGAACAGTAGGTGATTCTCAACATCCCACAAGTTATCTCCATTACCTCCACCATCATCTCTGACGTGCTCAGCGAAGATCGGGCCACCCCTTATCATCTTGGTATCAGATTTTCAGGTTTACTCGGTGAGCAATTCATCCCCATAGATTAGTTGTTTTAGTCCTATACAGAAAAAGCCACACAAAAATATTAGGGTTCATAGTGTATTACCATAGCCTAGATAACACCGTTCGTGAGTCTAGTTGCTGATCGTAGTATTTTTGTGTAACCTTTCTTCTAAATCCGAGTCGTAGTTTTTGTCTAGTTTTTGCCTAGTTTTCGTCTCAGTTTGTCTCATAATCGAAGTTTTAGACTGTTTCTAGACTGTTAAATGCGTGTTACAAGTTTTAGATCTAGTAGATCCGTTTTTATTTTGGTTGAATTAGAGTTGCTAGATCTATTTTAGAAAAAAAAAATCCCGACGCGTCGCTGCCTCTCGCCGGACCTGAGACGTTTCTCAGCTCGTATGTGAGCGAGCGAGAAAAAAAAATCGCGCTCTCGCCATACCTGAGACAATTCTCAGCTTGTACGTGAGCGAGCAAAAAAAAAACCACCGCGTCGTTGGCTCTCGCCAGAGCTGAGACAAGTCTGAGCTTGTGCGTGAGCAAGCCAGCCAAAAAAAAAAAATCTTTTTCTCCTTTTTTTTTGTTACTGCGTCCACATAGCGTTCCTATCTTTGTGAGCCTTAGTAAGCCTTTCTTGGTGTCTAGAACTATCCTACGAGACTAGCATGCTTAGTGCTCTTCGGGCTGCTTAGTTTAGCAATCTGGTGCCCGTTTTGTTGAGTCGTTGCTATCGTCTCTCCTTGTGCATTGCAACACGAGCATTACTCCGATATACCTTAATTTTGAGCTCCTTTTTAGAGTTGCAATTGCCCCATTTATCTCCACTGTGTGTGTTTCCGTGGGTCTTTGTCATACGGTCAGCACTAGGATTTCTGAATTGGTGTTGTTAGGTATCCATACCAAGCTCCACTACATACCCCTAGTTGTCCTGTGATAATCTTTCCCTCGGTATTAAAGTCACATTCGTGCACGTTACGCTCATACAAGTTGGTAAGCTATCCTAATTTACTTTGGAGCGGTAAGATACATTGTTTTCTTTCGTTTGAGTGAGTTGTGAGAGTTCCACCATACACCTATTTTTGTTTGCACTAACCTACTAATCATGTAAGAGTGTTAATGTGCGGATGAAAAAGGATCCTCTTGCTATGGTGCATTGGAATGAATATGAAGCCTTGCGAGATCACTTGACACGTCGGATAGATGTTCTTTGTTACCAATATACACGAAGATGTGCGTGTTATTGATTTAGAACTTAAAGAGGAAAAATAAGCACGCCGCCACTCAAGACACCATGACTGCAATTCAGCGTTCTCTCACCGATTTAACACGGTTGTGACTACGTTGCAAGCAACTGTTGATCTTGACACAATTAGCAACAAAGCTGAGGAGGAAGAGGGTGATGCAAGTATTCATGGTGACAATCATGGAAATTTTGATGATGATGCAGCTGCTCTCTGCACATCCTGCAGTCGTGGCAATGGAGGTCGTGGCAATGGAGGCCGTGGCAATAGAGGAAGAGGTCTTGATATACCTCATGGCCGTGGCTTTGCTCCTTCGGTTGCGTCCTCATGTTGCTAATCTGAGGTTGACAAGAGGATGGGCTAGGAAAACCAAAATTTTCTCTTCCCAAGTTTGAGGCTCTAATGATGTTGAAGAGTATCTTATATGGGAGCTGAAGATAGAGAAATTATGGCGTTTGCATGAATACACCGAGGATAGAAAAATCAAGTTAGCATCTTCTGAATTTGATGGGTATGCTTTGCGTTGGTGGGATAATCTTGTGCGTACAAGGCAAGAAGAAGGTGACCCCCCAATTATTACATAGAGAACTATGAAGCAGCGATGCGTGTGATTTATTCCGCGCAACTACATTCGTTCTCTCTATGATAAACTGCAGAATTTGAAGCAAGGCACGAAGAGTGTTGATGATTATTATCAGGAGATGGAGTTGATTATGCAGCGTGCTAGAGTACGTGAAGAGTCTGAACAAACCTTGCAGCGTTTCCTCTCAGGTTTGGCATATAATATCAAGCGCATTGTTCGGCATCACCAATATCATGATATGAATTATCTATTACATCATGCGTGAAAGTGAAGCTCGGTTGGTGAAGAAGCCAAATATAAAGCTCGTTCTTCTCCGACTAGTGGTCGTTTCACACCTCGACCGGCTGGTAGCGTACCCCTGTACCAATTCAGGTTTTCGTGCTTATCCAGCGAATCGAGATCTTGTTGTTTGAATGCAAAGAAAATAGCACAACTGCAGCTAGTGGTACTGGTTCATCTTCATCTACCGCGGAACGGGACATGGCTTGTCACACATGTGGTGGCTTGGGTCATCTTAGGAAGGATTGTCCTAACAAGAAAGTGATGCTGATTAATGAGGACAACGAGTATGAAACTGGTGATGATGCTGACCCTGAGTCTGAAGCTTTGGATGATGAAGGTTATTCAAGTGATGGTCCTATTGATGCATATGCGACTCACTATCCTACCATTGTTTGCTCACAGAAAGTCCTGAATGTTACGCCTAGCTCTGAAAATCAGCGATGCAATTTGTTCCAAACAAAGGCTGTTGTTGGTCCTGGCAAGGCGTGCAAAGTGATAGTTGATGGTGGTAGCTGTCGCAATTTGGCTAGTAAAGAGCTTTTGTGCAAAGCTGAAACTAAAGTATTTACCGCACCCCAATCCATATTATATTCAGTGGCTGAGTGATAATGGAGAGATGAAGGTTAGCTACATGGTGCGTGTGGAATTTCAGATTGGACCATATAAAGATACCATTGAATTTGATGTGGTTCCTATGACCGTGTGTCATTTGTTGTTAGGCCGCCCATGGCAATATGATCGCAATGTGCAACACAATGGGAGAGCCAACACATATCATTTGAATTGGCATGGTAGAGACATTACTTTGCGGCCAATGACACCACAACATATTATAAATGAATCTCGTCAAAAGATTGAAGTGAATCTTGAGAAAGAAACTGAGAGAGTAGATAGACGAGAGACTACACCTTCGGTGAGTGAGAGCCAAAAGCCAAATATGAGTGGAAAAAAGAAAAGTGAGGGAGTGCATTCCTTAGTAATGTTAGCCACCAAATCTGATCTGAGAGAGTTTTGTGAGGATCCTACTGCTGTTCCACTTGTGCTTATATACAAGGGTGAAATTTTAGTTTCTAACGACATGACCCCTATCTCTCTTGGTGTTTCTGATGTATTACAGGAATTTAGCGACGTGTTTCCAAGCGAGGTACCTGCGCAGGTTTGCCACCGGTCACGGTATTGAGCATCAAATTGATTTTATACCAGAGCATCGTTGCCTAATCGAGCCCCTACCGCACCAAGAAACGAAGGAAATTCGAAGCAAGTGCAAGAACTTCTCGACAAAGGGTATATTCGTGTGAGCCTAAGTCCTTGTCTTTGTTCCTATTATTTAGTTCCTAAGAAAGATGGTACATGGCATGTGTGTAGATTGTAGAGCTATTAATAACATCACTATTCGGTATCGCCATCCTATTCCACGCTTAGAGGATATCTTTGGATGAACTGAGTGGTGTTGCTATTTTCTCTAAAATTGATTTGCGTAGTGGTTATCATCAAATTAGGATGAAAGAAGGGGATGAGTGGAAGACAGCCTTTAAAACTAAGTTCGGATTATATGAGTGGTTAGTAATGCCTTTTGGGTTAACTAATGCACCTAGTACTTTCATGCGATTGATGAACCATGTTTTAAGGCATTTCATTGGCAAGTTTGTGGTTGTGTACTTTGATGATATCTTAATTTACAGCCGCAATGAATCTGAACATAGTGCTCATATCCGACAAGTTTTGCAAGTGTTGCGTGATAATAAGCTTTATGGAAATCTTGATAAGTGCACATTTTGCAAAGATAAGGTCATATTTCTGGGATATGTTGTTTCTAAAAATGGAGTTGAGGTAGATGCATCTAAAATTGAAGCTGTACAAAATTGGCCTACTCCGATGAATGTTAGTCAAGTACGAAGCTTTCACGGTCTTGCTGGTTTCTATAGGCGTTTTGTGAAAGATTTTAGTACTATTGCTGCCCCTTTGAATGAACTTACTAAGAAAGGTGTTGAATTTGTTTGGGGCCCAGCCCAAGATCATGCTTTTGATGAACTGAAACGTTTGTTAACTCGCACCATTACTTGCACTTCTGATTTTAATAAACACTTTGAGATTGAATGTGATGCTAGTGGCATTGGTATTGGAGGTGTCTTGATGCAAGAGGGTAAACCAATTGCATATTTTTACGAGAAATTGAGTGGTGCAGTTAAATTATCTGTTTATGACAAAGAATTGTATGCGCTTGTTAGAGTTCTTGAAGTTTGGCAACATTATTTGTGGCCAAAAGAATTTATCATACATTTACGATCATGAGGCTTTGAAATATTTAAAAGCTCAATCCAACTTGCATAGGCGTCTTGCTAAGTGGGTTGAATTCATTGAGTCTTTCCATACATCATTAAGCATAAGAAGGGTAAAGATAATGTTGTTGCTGATGCTCTATCTAGGAAAAATATGTTGTTGACACACTTAGATGTAAAGGTTCTGGTTTAGAGTTTGCGTGCTTTATATGCTACCGATCATGATTTTGCGGCACCATATGGTTTGTGTACTAATGGAAAGCACAGGAAAAATACCATATACATGATGGCTTTTTGTTTCGAGCTAACAAGCTGTGTGTTCCAGAATCGTCCGTCGTTTGCTATTATTGTTGCAGGAATCACATGCGGTGGTTTAATGGGTCACTTTGGACGAGAGAAGACTTTGCTCATGCTCGCTGATCACTTTTATTGGCCTAAGATGAGGCGTGATGTGGACAGATTTGTGAAGAGTTGCATTACTTGCAACAAGTCCAAATCAAAACTGAAGCCTCACGGTTTGTATACTCCTCTTCCTGCTCCTACTACACCATGGGAAGATATCAGCATGGATTTTGTGTTAGGACTACCTCGAACCAGGAGAGGACATGATTGAGTTTTGTGGTAGTTGATCGTTTTCTAAGATGGCACATTTTATTGCACCACAAAAGCGACGATCGTCGCATGTTGCTAATCTATTTTTCGGGACATCGTCGCTTACATGGAGTACCAAAGGCGATTGTTTCGACCGGGATGTGAAGTTTATGAGCTATTTGGAAGACACTTTGGGAAAACTGGGAACAAAGTTACTATTCAGTACCACTTGTCATCCCCAAACGATGGTCAAACGGAGGTGGTAAATCGCACACTTTCAGCGTTCTGCGATCGATGATCAAGAAGAACCTGCGTGTGGGAGGACTGTTTGCGCATGTGGAGTTTGCATATAACAGGCGGTCCACTCAACAACGCAGCTTTTTGTCCGTTTGAAGTGGTCTTTGGTTTTAAACCAATTACCCACTTGATTTGCCTCTTCCACTTCAAGAGAGAGTTAACATGGAGGCATCCAAGGGCAGATTTTGTGAAGAAGATACATGAGAAGACAAAGGAAGCAATTGAGAAGAAGGGCAAGTACACGTGATCGTGTTAATAAGAAGAGAAAGGAGGTCTTTGTTCAACGGTGACATGGTATGGGTGCATTTTCGCAAGACAGATTTCCACAACAAGCGCAAGTCCAAGTTGCGACCAAGAGGTCTGGTCCATATAAAGTGCTTGCCAAGATAAATGATAATGCGTACAAGATTGATCTTCCTATTGATGAGTTTGGCGTCAGTAATTCATTCAATGTTGCTGATTTGACGCCATATGATGGAGAAGACCTTGGAGCGTCGGGGTCGACGCCTTTTGAAGGGGGGAGGATGATGAGGATATCTCTAGTCCTTTACCATTATCTCCCAATGATGATGATGATGTTGTTGCACAAGACAAGTCCAATGAAATCAGAATTGGACCAATGACAAGGGCACGTGCAAAGCTACTAGGCCAACAGGTGAATTCACTCTTAATTGAATCGATATTTTAATTGATGAGAACTTTATCTGCCTAAGTCTATGCATCTTTGTATGATCAGGTTTGTTGATAACACAAGCGTTGTTGCGTGGAGAAGAAGGAGAGTGGCAGGAAGAACAAGCCGATTTCCAATATCGGCAAGTCTTGAGGAGAGAGGAGGCGGGCGCACTAGGAGACAATGAGGGAATCACGTATGATCAAGAAAGGGATGAGGAGCACCCAGAAATACATGTTTGAGGTGTTCCACGACGTTTGGCCTGCGTGCCAATTAGACCGAATCCATCTATGGGTCGGTATGTATCAGTTTGAGTCGAACCGAGTCAGTTTGGGCCAAGTTATGGCTGTTTTTAGGCTCGTTTAGTGGGGAGGACGCCCCAGCACTTATATATTCCCTAGCAGCCGTCGCAATTAGGGTTAGACCACGTTTAGATTAAACCGATACTTGTTTCGTTGAACTGCTGCAAGCATTCATTTGAAATTATATGTTCCTCTTTGATTCGATCAGGAATATCTACCATACCTCCACTTTGATTCGATCTGGAGTTTGCTACTGAAAGTCTTCGTGTTTTCTGCTGTTCCATTGGGAATTGGTAGATTGCAAACCGCTTCGTGGTCGTGACTACGTCGCAAGTGTGTGAAGTTCGAATACCATCAGGTTGAGATCTGTTGCATTGGCGGTGAGGAACAATGGTGATTCTCAGCATCCCACAAGTTATCTCCATTACCTCCACCATCATCTACGACGTGCTCAACGAGAAGATCGGGCCACCCCTTATCACAAGGTGCTAAAGAGGATTAACAACAACGCCTATATCATCGATATACCAACATCGAAGTATCTTGTGAGCTCTACATTCAATGTCAAGGACCTCGCACCCTACCATGGCGAAGATGAAGTTGTGAAGGTTGAAGAGTCGAAGACGACTCTTTCCCAAGGGGGGGGGAGCTGATGCAGCCCGTCCTACGACCACTACTACATCTACTCCCACGAGCTCCCCAAGTGGACCCATGACTCGCGCCCGAGCTAAGCTCCTCCAAGGCAAGGTTAACTCGCTCCTTTCCTTGTGTGACTTCGACACACCCTTGGATGGTTTGCTACTTCATACGCATACACTGTGCATTATCAGGTACGAAGAGAAGGACCCAAGGGACGGAGGCAATGGAGCGGAAGCAACCAGTCGCTGCCAGACGCCAGCGGTACTACCGGTTGAGGCGACCGGTACTACCGTTCCAAGCGGTACTACCGGCCCCAGCTACCGGACGCTCCAGGAAGAACCTCTCCACTCCCCAGACGCCTTGGTACTCAGTCCGGCAACGGTACTACCGGTCGGTACTACCGCCCCTCCTACCGCTCGTCTGAGCAACTCCGGCCAAGCTCCGAGCTGTCGGTACTACCGCCCAGGCGGTACTACCGGTTACAACCGGTACTACCGATCTTGGGACCGTACTACCGGCCCGAACTGAGCGCTGAGTTCGTACATGCCTTGTAACCCTTCCTATAATTTACCTTTTCGTTCCAAAACTACCCCTATTTTGTGGCTGGACTATATATAGCCCCCACCCTCTATTGTAAACCCTAGACTTGGATAATAATAGATATTAAGGAAACCCTTTGAGGAACTTATATCTATTGGTCTCATGCTCCTACCAAGGAGCACCAGATTATCCAGCCCCCTCTTGGATCTTGCCTAGTGCGTTCAAGTTGTACAAGGCCTTGGGTTCTCGGTTTCTCTCCCCCAAGTCATCAAGAGCTCACCAAGCACCTCGTCCCCCGTTGTTGGCATGGAGAGCGAGCTTCGCCCAACACCGATCCTAGGGATTATGTTGGACCGGTTGCCACCGGCGTGAGAGATCGGCGTGTATCGTGTTTTGTGTGCGTGTGTCCGTGGTTTTCATCCCATCTTCCCCCGACCACCGCTTCCTCCCCCCTCGTTTCTCGTGGAATTCGTGAAAGATCGGGCCAACCCAAGGGTTACCCCATAACATATCTCCTTTGTCTCCTCTGGATTGGTTCTATATGGCGCGCGGTTGGGCAACATACCACCAGGAATTAGATCAATTTGGTGCTCAATTCCTCTAATAGGAGGTAGTCCTAGTGGCATTCGGTAATGGAAAGCGTCCTCATATTCCGGCAAAAGGTTAGCAATAGCGGGTGGCAAAGAAGGAGGCATATCCTCAAATGAAAACAAAACCTCTTTGTAGACAATTGCATAACATTGAGTATTGTTTACATCTAGTTCAACAATATCAATTTTATTTGCAAGCATACATGGACTCTTCAAGCAATTTCGATAGCATGGGTAGAATCAGATTTAGTGTTCTTTGGTGGTACAAAATCTGCAGCAACAATCTGATTCTCACTTTTATTTTTCTCCTCAGTTTTAGCTCTACTAGCTCTAGCAAGATCATCTTTTAAAATCTGTTCGGCAGTCATAGGTTTTAGACCAATTTTCTTTCCATCATGCATAAGAGAATAGTGACCAGTTTTGCCATTATGAACAGATTCTCTATCAAATTGCCATGGTCTACCAAGTAACAAAGAATTGTCTTGTTAGAGCTTGTACAATCAACAAAATCAGAATATGTACCAATAGTAAAATGCACGCGTACCGTTTTTGTTAACTTGATCTTGCGATAACTCTCAAACCATTGAATGTAATATGAATGTGTGCGTTGTCTTGTTGGAAGTGCAAGCTTCTCTACCATGTCAACACTAGCCAGATTGTTACAACTCCCTCCATCAATGATGGTCCATATAGCTCTTTCCTTGACAACACCACGTGTTTGGAACAGGTTGTGGCGTTGATCTTGCTCAGATTTGCTCAATTGCACACTCAACACACGTTGTGTAATTAAGCTCTTGTATTGATCAACAGGTTCAGCTCCCATTACCTCTATCTCTTCATCAGCATCAGAATTGTCTCCATCTCGAACAGAAATAAGGGCTAATGTATCTTCATCAAAGTCACTCACTGAATCGTATTGACCATCATCCCGCACCATCATCACTGTTGTGTTTTGCACTGTCTCTCAATATGACCAAAACCCCAGCACTTGCGGCATTGTATATCCTTTGTCTTACCCGTAGAAGCCATAGAAGATGCACTACGAGCAGGAGCATTGGATGATGGTGGAGGAGCAGATGGAAATCTTGTGGTGGCCTTGGATGTGGTAGTAGCTGGTGGCGAATCACGAGAAGGAGGCGCTGATTGTCGGGATGTCCAAGTGGATGTGCGACCTGCAGAATTATTAGTCCTCCTCCATGGTGGTTGGCGATCCTGTACTTCACGTTCAGCTTTGCAAGCAAGATGAAACAAACGAGTGATAGAATTATATTCCTTATAATCTAAAATGTGCTGAATGTCCTTGTTTAATCCACCAAAGAAACGTGCAAGCATTTGTTCATTAGATTCAACAAGACCACACCTAACCATCCCCGTTTGCAATTCCTGATAATACTCTTCTACATAATTTTTCCCTTGCTCTAAACGTGTCAGATTCTTTAGTAAATCACGTTGACAAGTGGGAGGTACAAAACGAACACGCATAGCAGTTTTTAAAGAAGTCCAAGTACTAGGAATAGTAGTAGGATTTAAACGACAATACTTAGACCACCAAAGAGAAGCAAATTTAGTAAATTCACATGTAGCAGCACTAACATGCATATTCTCAGGATATTTTAAACATGCAAAACGTTGTTCTACTTCCATATCCCATGTAAGATATGCATCAGGATTATATTTACCTTGAAAAGATGGAATATTTAATTTAAGCTTTGCAACATGATCATTATCACGTACCGGTGGTCGAGCGTTGCGGTAGTAATGTTGGGGACGACCAGCAGGTACCTGTGGAGGTTGTTCAACCTCCTCGTCAAAAAGATCGTCGTTGTCGGGGTCGTAGTAGTACTGATAAATGCATCCCAACGTTGCGGCACCTTGGCGGAAGTCGAGTCGTCATGATAGCGATGTGTGGGGTGCGGCGTGAACAGCCAGATCCGACCCGTGATCGGGATGCGTCGTGCGCCATGTGTGGGTGCGGGAGGAGGTGCGGGCAATCTGTTCAAAATCTCCTTGAACCGAGCGTCAAGCTTGGCGTTGAAGGATTTCTCGAGTCCATCGATATTGTCCACGGCGTTGGTGAGCTTGGTGTCAAACTCCCCTAGGTGTGTATCCACGTCTTCAGCACGACTGACCAAGAGCTCGGAGAAGTGGGCATGTAGTTCTTCGTTCGTCATTGTGGAAGGGTTCCGCGAAGTATCTGTCATGGTTAGTCCTTAAAAATCACAGGTATATACTTCGGAAATATGGTGGAAGGCACGCATAATCCGTCAAGAAATAGACGAAGCTCTTACAAGTTCTTACCAAACAGCAGGAAAAGGTGATGTGCAACCGCGAGGATCAGTGGGTCCAGAGATTGAACCAAGCGATTACCGGGAGTCGAGACACCGCACGTGGAGAATATCTGTGGAGCTCTGGGAAGGCTTAGCAAAGGGGGTTAGCAATTATCAAAACAGCAATGCAAAAGTTGAAAGAATGCTCAACGCAGCAGTCTTGTCTGGTCCTAGGCTAGACCGGACTAGAGACGCGAGCCTAGATCACCAACGATGTCACGACGCGACACAACAAGCAATGTATGATGATATGGCACCCTGAAAAGCGAACCGAGAGGTGGGAAATCACTATGATGGCGAGTGTCTAGAACTGATCTACGGGGTCGAAAAATAGGTTAGCCCCCAAAAAAATTCGAAATTTTTTATTTTGCTCCGGAAAGCGCGCATGCGCCAAAAAATATCGCTATTACGGCCGATGGAGAAAAATGATCCCCAGAGCCGAAAACTAGTATAGCCAGATTTTTTTTGCTCTCCTTCTGGACTTACGACCGAACTCGGAGCTCGACTCGGACTTTAGCTGAACACGGAAACAACAAAGAAGGAAAGTAAAAAGAAATAAATAGGAAATAATAACTCAACTCGGACTCGTGCCGTGACAGGAAAGATGATCGGATCCATGTCATGGTAGGAAGGCGGAGGCGGAGTTTTAGGGTTTATGGTGGCTGGGTGTATGGCGGCGGAATATGGTGGCGGTGATCGGCGAGTGTGGCGGTGACTACTATGATCAGAACTCGAAACTCTAAGGGACGAGACACTAAGACCAGCAACTCGACGCGACGATGTAGACACAAATTCAACAATGCACAAACTGAAAAGATAATGCGAGGCGTAGATTGGGTATGGGATGGATCTAAACTCTAACTGTGTTTTTGTCTTTTGAGTGAGGTTATAGGTAAAAACAGATCTAATCTACGAAAATAGTAAAATCTCACCGAGCAACCTGAAATCTGATACCACTTGATAGGGCAAAGGTGTTCGATCTTTCGATGAGATGATGATAATCGATTTGGTGGAGTTCGGGCTTGACGATCCGACTACACGTGCGAAACCGGCCAATGCAATTGCTAGGCCAATCTCACAGGTTACCGATCCTCACGGAACACGATCGGCTGACCGGGAGGGTCTTAATTCCTACCTGAAATCAAGAACAAGTAAGAACCAATATTGCAATAAAGATATTGCGGATTAAGAGGAAAGCTTTATTGAAGAGGTGGGATCCTGAATAGGTGCGAAGTACAAGAGGCCTCTGCGACGCTTGAGCCTTGGCGTAGTTGCGACGATGGCTAACTTAATGTCTAAACAAAATCCGAGTCTAGGGTGACGGCTATGTGGAGTATTTAAGGAGGAAAAGGTGGGGTTTCGGCCAGCCATGGAAGTGGTGGCCGAATCCAACCGTAGAAGTCCTTTTCCCCTCAAATACGGACTCTAAAAAGTGGCTAATTAAAATCCTGCGAAAATTACATGGGCCTGGCCCAAAATAAAGGTGTCGCGGCACCATATTAAACTATGGACGAATTCGTGAAGTATTGATCTTGAATATTTCGTCCAAGCCTTCTTTCTTCATTATGGTGGCCTCAAAGTTCTAAAATGTTCATCCGTGGCCTTCTCTTGGATCATCACATGCTTGCTGCCATCTCCATGCATGACCATGCTCCAATGCTTGTCCCTCTCATCCATGCTTGGTCCATCATTCCTAAGAGTAAGAAATACATCTGATTTAGGCAGCATCATATTCTCATGTATGTGAGGAATAGTTCCAAGAAACTAAAGTACCTGATAGTTAAGTTGTTTGGCACGAGATCTTGTGATGGGTCCTTGCATGTGTGTTGCTGTAGGTACAACGGTTGTATCAATAGAAGGGATCTCCACATCAGTCCACCACAACACCAAGCAATCATCGACGTGCACCAACCTCGAGAACGCCATGATGAAGCGAACCACAATGATAGGCATCGTCATCCCCCTCATAACCACCACAAGCAACATCAACAAAATCAAGAACCGGTATGGGACACAAGTGCTGATGATGAGGATGCACGCCAAGCTCGACGCAATAACCGGCATGCACACCACCACCACCGACACCGTCAAGCTATGAATGTCAATGATGCCGACCAACGGCGAAGAAGAGACTTCGAGCATCATCAGGCTCATCCACCACAACAACCTTAAGGCAATCAACAGCCTCCTCCTCCGCGTCCACGCCCACCAAGTGATGCAAGTATGCACCAAGAACGTCGCAACAACCACCATGAGCGTGATGATGGCAAGTTTGGGAAGCTCAAGTTCGTTATGCCCAAGTTCAAAGGAGAAGAAAATGCCGATGCATATCTTGAATGGGAGCTCAAAGTTGACAAGATATTCCGTGTCTACAACTTTTCCAAAGAGAAGAAAGTGGCAATGGCATCTCTTGAGTTTGAGGAGTACGCCAATGTTTGGTGGGAAGACTACCAAAGCAATCGTGAGAAGCTAGAAGAACCACCGGTCACCACTTGGACCGAGATGAAGAATGTGATGTATGCAAGATTTGTCCCCGAGCATTATCGCCAAGACCTCTTTGACAAGCTACAAAACTTGAAGCAAGGCACAAAGAGAATTGAAGAGTTCTATATGGAGATGGACATGACTATGATGAGAGCCGATGTGAAGGAGCTTGAGGAGCAAACAATCGCACAGTTCCTCAATGGTTTGAGCCGCCCAATACGCAAAATAGTCGACTTCCAACCTTACAAGACTCTCGTGAACCTTCTTCACCAAGTAACCAAGGCCGAGCGCCACTTGCAAAAGGAACATGCTTACGAGAAGCAAAGGGCGTACTTCGCTTCAATCAACTCAAGTAGCCCCTCCAAGCCAACAAACCAAGCAACAAGATCCTCCAAGAAATCCAAGACACCTATGGCATCCTCCTCCAGCTCAACAACGGAAAGTCAAGTAGTTTGCTACAAGTGTGGAGGAAAGGGCCACAAGTCTTACGAGTGCATCAACACAAGAGTCATGCTAACGGATGAGAACGGCGCAACATACTCCGTGAGCAAAGATGAATTTGAAGCTTTAACTCTGATGTGGACATCCCATCTATTGATACAACCGTTGTACCTACAGCTACACACATACAAGGACCTATCACTTGATCTCGTGCTAAACAACTTAACTATCAGGTACTTTCGTTTCTTGGAACTATTCTTCACATACATGAGAATATGATGCTGCCTAAATCAGATGTATTTATTACTCTTCTGTGTCTGCATCGTCGCGTCGAGTTGCTGGTCTTAGTGTCTCGTCCCTTAGAGTTTCGAGTTCTGATCACAGTAGTCACCGCCACCCTCCCAGATCACCGCCACCATATTCCGCCGCCATACACCCAGCCACCATAAACCCTAAAACTCCGCCACCGCCTTCCTACCGCGACACGGATCCGATCACCTTTCCTGCAACGACACGAGTCCGAGTTGAGTTATTGTTTCCTAGTTATTTATTTTTACTCTCCTTTCTTGTTGTTTCCGTATTGAGCTAAAGTCCGTGTCGAGTTAGAAGTTCAGTCGTAAGTCCAGAAGGAGAGCGAAAAAAAAGTCTAGAACCGCCTCCGAAATTTTTTCTGGCTATACCGATTTTCGGCCCCGAGGATCACTTTTCTCCATCGGCCGTTATAGCGACATTTTTTTGGCGCCTCCGCGCTTTCCGGAGCATAATACAAAAATTTCGAAAAAAAAATTTGGGGCTAACCTGTTTCTAGACCCCGTAGATCAGTTCTAGACACTCGCCATCATAGTGATTTTCGACATCTCGGTTCGCTTTTCAGGGTGCATTATCATCATACATTGCTTGTTGTGTCACGTCGTGACATCGTTGGTGATCTAGGATCGCGTCTCTAGTACGGTCTAGCCTAGGACCAGCATAGTACCATCGTTGAGCATGCTTTCAACATTTGCATTGCTGTTTTGAGAATTGCTAACCCCCTTTGCTAAGCCTTCCCAGAGCTCCACAGATATTCTCCATGTGCGGTGTCTCGACTCCAGGTAATCGCTCGGTTCAATCTCTGGACCCACTGCTCCTCGCGGTTGCACATCGCCTTTTCCTGCTGTTTGGTAAAGAACTTGTAAGAGCTTCGTACATTGCTTGATGGATTACGCATGACTTCCACCATCTTTCCGTAGTATATACCTGTGATTTTTAAAGGACTAACCATGACAGATACTTCGCGGAACCCTGCCACCATGATGAACGAAGAACTACATGCCCACTTCTTCGAGCTCTTGGTCAGTCGCGCTGAAGACGTGGATACACGCCTAGGGGAGTTTGACACCAAGCTCACCAACGCCGTGGACAAGATCGATGGACTCGAGAAATCCTTCAACGCCAAGCTTGACGCTCGGTTCAAGGAGATTTTGAATAGATTGCACGCGCACCCTTTTTGGCGCCGCAGCGAATTCCGATCACGGGTCGGATGCTTTGGTTCATTGCCGCACCGCAGTCGGTACTGCGGTGACGCACCTCGGACTTCCGCCACAGTGCTGCTGCGACATTGGGGACGGGCGGCGTACTACTATGACCCGGCGACGATCTGTTTGACTAGGAGGTTGAACAACCTCCACAGGTACCTGCTGGCCGTCCCCGACATTACTACCGCAACGCTCGACCACCGGTACGTGATGATGATCATGTTGCAAAGCTTAAATTAAATATTCCATATTTTGAGGGTAAATATAATCTTGATGCATATCTTACATGGGAGATGGAAGTAGACAACGTTTTGCATGTTTAAAATATCCTGAGAATATGCGTGCTAGTGCTGCTACATGTGAATTCACTAAATTTGCTTCTCTCTGGTGGTCTGAGTATTGTCGTTTAAATCCTACTACTATTCCTAGTACTTGGACTGCTTTAAAAACTGCTATGCGTGTTCGTTTTGTACCTCCCACTTATCAACGTGATTTACTAAAGAATCTGACACGTTTGGAGCAAGGGAAAAATTATGTAGAAGAGTATTATCAGGAATTGCAAACGGGGATGGTTCGGTGTGGTCTTGTTGAATCTAATGAACAAATGCTTGCACGTTTCTTTGGTGGATTAAACAAGGACATTCAACACATATTAGATTATAAGGAATATAATTCTATCACTTGGACATCCCGACAATCAGCGCCTACTTCTCGTGATTCACCACCAGCTACTACCACATCCAAGGCCACCACAAGATTTCCAGCTGCTCCTCCACCATCATCCAATGCTCCTGCTCGTAGTGCATCTTCTATGGATTCCACAGGTAAGACAAAGGATATACAACGCCGCAAGTGCTGGGGTTTTGGTCATATTGAGAGACAGTGCACAACACAACGTGTGATGATTGTCTTGGGGAGGGTCAATCTGATTGACAAGTGACTTTGATGAAGATCGTTAGCCCTTATTTACGCTCGAGATGGAGACAATTACGATCTTGATGAAGAGACAGAGGTAATGGGAGCTGAAGCTGCTGATCAATACAAGAGTTTAATTACACAACGTGTGTTGAGTGTGCAATTGAGCAAATCTGAACAAGATCAACGCCACAACCTGTTCCAAACGCGTGGTGTTGTCAAGGAAAGAGCTATACGGATCATCATTAATGGAGGGAGTTGTAATAATCTGGCTAGTGTTGACATGGTAGAGAAGCTTGCACTTCCAACAAGACAACGCACACATTCATATTACATCCAATGGTTTGAGTGTTCTCGCAAGATCAAGGTAACAAGAATGGTACGCATGCATTTTACTTTTGGTACATATTCTGATTTTGTGGATTGTGATGTTGTACCTATGCAAACTTGTTCTTTGTTACTTGGTAGACCATGGCAATTTGATAGAGAATCTGTTCATAATGGCAAAACTAATCACTATTCTCTTATGCATGATGGAAAGAAAATTGGTCTAAAACCTATGACTCCCGAACAGATTTTAAAAGATGATCTTGCTAGAGCTAGTAGAGCTAAAACTGAGGAGAAAAATAAAAGTGAGAATCAGATTGTTGCTGCAGATTTTGTACCACCAAAGAATACTAAATCTGATTCTACACATGCTACTGAAATTCGTTTGAAGAGTCCATGTATGCTTGCAAATAAAATTGATATTCTTGAACTAGATGTAAACAATACTCAATGTTATGCAATTTTACGCAAAGAGGTTTTGTTTTCATTTGAGGATATGCCTCCTTCTTTGCCACCGCTATTGCTAACCTTTTGCGGGAATATGAGGGCGTCTTTCCCGTTGAGCTGCCACGGGACCACCTCCTATTAGAGGAATTGAGCACCAAATTGATCTAATTCCTGGTGCTCGTTATAACCGCGCCATATAGAACCAATCCAGAGGAGACAAAGGAGATACAACGCCAAATTCAAGAACTACTCGACAGAGAACATATTCGTGAGTCCCTTAGCCCCTGTGCTGTTCCTATTATTTTGGTACCTAAGAAAGATGGTTCTTTGCGCATGTGTACTGATTGTAGAGCTATCAATAATATTACTATTCGATATCGTCATCCTATTCAACGTGTACATGACATGCTTGATGAATTGAGTGGCTCTACCATGTTTTCTAAAGTTGATTTGCGTAGTGGTTACCACCAGATTCATATGAAATTAGGAGATGAATGGAAAACATCATTTAAAACTAAGTTCAGTTTATATGAGTGGTTAGTAATGCCGTTTGGTTTAACTAATGCACCTAGCACTTTTATGAGATTAATGAACGAAGTTTTACGTGCTTTCATTGGACGTTTTGTGGTAGTCTACTTTGATGATATTTTGATTTATAGCAAATCTTTAGAGGATCATTTGGACCATTTACGTGTTGTTTTCAATGCTTTACGTGATGCATGTTTGTTTGGTAACCTTGAGAAGTGCATCTTTTGCACCAATCGAGTTGCGTTTCTTGGCTATGTTGTTACATTGCAGGGTATTGAAGTGGATCCAGACAAGATTGAAGCTATTGAGAATTGGCCGCAGCCCAAGACGGTCACACAAGTGAGGAGTTTTCTTGGCCTCGCTGGTTTTTATAGGTGCTTTGTCAAAGACTTTGGATCAATTGCCGCGCCGCTTAATAAGCTTACCAAGAAGGATGTGCACTTTGTTTGGGGCGATGCACAACAACAGGCCTTCGTCATATTGAAAGATAAGCTAACACATGCTCCCTTACTCCAACTTCCTGATTTTACTAAGACTTTTGAGCTCGAATGTGATGCTAGTGGAATTGGTTTGGGAGGGGTGTTATTACAAGAGGGAAAACCTGTTGCATATTTTAGTGAAAAATTGAGTGGGGCTAGTCTGAACTATTCTACTTATGATAAAGAATTATATGCGTTGGTTCGGACATTAGAAACTTGGCAACATTATCTATGGCCTAAAGAATTTGTTATACATTCTGATCATGAATCCTTGAAGCATAGTCGTAGTCAAGCTAAGTTTAATCATCGTCATGCAAAGTGGGTTGAATTTATTGAGTCTTTTCCTTATGTTATCAAACACAAAAAGGGTAAAGATAATATTATTGCTGATGCTTTGTCGCGCCGTTATGCTTTGTTATCTCAACTTGACTTCAAAATATTTGGATTAGAAACAATTAAGGTACAATATGTGCATGATGCTGAATTTAAAGATGTGTTGCAGAATTGTAGAGATGGTAGAACATGGAACAATTTCGTCTTCAATGATGGATTTCTGTTCCGTGCTAACAAACTATGCATTCCGGATAGCTCTGTTCGTCTTTTGTTGTTACAGGAGGCGCATGGAGGAGGATTGATGGGACACTTTGGTGTCAAGAAAACAGAGGATGTTCTTGCTGCACACTTCTTTTGGCCACGTATGCATCGAGATGTTGAGAGGATGTTCGTGCCACAAATCTCTCAACATCTCGACGCATACGTGGCCAAAATAAATGTGCAGCAAGAACATCCTCCGCCTTCTTGACACCAAAGTGTCCCATCAATCCTCCTCCATCGCCTCTGGAGCTATGAATGCATAGTTTGTTAATCCATCATTGAACTTGTTCCAAGTTCTACCATCTCTCAACACATCTTTAAATTTAGCATCATGCATATTGTTTAGTTTCCAATCAAATATTTTGAAGTCAAGTTGAGATAAAAAGCATATGTGACAAAGCATCGACAATAATATCTTTACCCTTTGTGTTTGATAACATAAAAAGACTCAATAAATTCAACCCACTTTGCATCATCTAAGCGTGTAATAGGATGGCGATATCGAATAATGATAGCTCTGATCGACACATCGTGAACCATCTTTCTTAGGTACCAAAATAATGAGGCTGGCAAGGGACTCAGTATGATCTCTATCGGTGGCACTAGTAGGTCAATTTGATGCTCAATTTTCTTTCCATCATGCATAAGAGAATAGTGATTAGTTTTACCATTATGAGCAGATTCTCTATCAAATTGCCATGGTCTACCAATTAACAAAGAACAAGCTTGCATAGGTACAACATCACAATCAACAAAATCGAATATGTACCAATAGTAAAATGCAGCGTCTAGTTCTTGTTACCTTGATCTTCGAGAACTCTCAAACCATTGGATGTAATATGAATGTGGGCGTTGTCTTGTTGGGCAAGCTTCTCTACCATGTCAACACTGTCCAGATTATTACAACTCCCTCCATCGATGATGATCCGTATAGCTCTTTCCTTGACAACACCACGTGTTTGGAACAGGTTGTGGCATTGATCTTGCTCAGATTTGCTCAATTGCACATTCAACACACGTTGTGTAATTAAGCTCTTGTATTGATCGGCGACAGCTCCCATTATCTCTGGCTCTTCATCGACATCAATTGTCTCCATCTCGGCGAAATAAGGGCTAGTGTATCTTCATCAAAGTCACTCGCTGAATCGTATTGACCATCTTCGCACCATCATCACATCGTTGTGTTGTGCACTTGTCTCTCAATATGACCAAAACCCGACACTTGCATTGTATATCCTTTGTCTTACCGTGGAAGCCATAGAAGATGCACTACGGCGGGAGCATTGGATGATGGTGGAGAAGCATTGGAAATCTTGTGGTGGCCTTGGATGTGGTAGTAGGCGGAGGCGAATCACGAGGCGATTGTCGGAATGTCCAAGTGGATGTGCGACTGCGGGTATTAGTCCTCCTCCATGGTGTTTGGCGATCCTGCACTTCACGTTCAGCTTTGCAAGCAAGATGAAACAAACGAGTGATAGAATTATATTCCTTATAATCTAATATGTGCTGAATGTCCTTGTTTAATCCACCAAAGAAACGTGCAAGCATTTGATCATTAGATTCAACAAGACCACACCTAACCATCCCCGTTTGCAATTCCTGATAATATTCTTCTAAAGAATATTTCCCTTGCTCTAAGCGTGTCAGATTCTTTAGTAAATCACGTTGATAAGTGGGAGGTACAAAACGAACACGCATAGCAGTTTTTAAAGCAGTCCAAGTACAAGGAATAGTAGTAGGATTTAAACGACAATACTCAGACCACCAAAGGGAAGGAAATTTAGTAAATTCACATGTAGCAGCACTAACACGCATATTCTCAGGATATTTTAAGCAGGCAAAACGTTGTTCTACTTCCATCTCCCATGTAAGATATGCATCAGGATTATATTTACCCTCAAAAGATGGAATATTTAATTTAAGCTTTGCAACATGATCATCATCATGATACCACTTGATAGGGCAAAGGTGTCTGATCTTTCGATGAGATGGCGATATTCGATTTGGTGGAGTTCGGGCTTGACGATCCGACTACACGTGCGAGCACGAGCGCCAATGCAATCGCTAGGCCAATCTCCTGGAGGTTACCGATCCTGCGTGAACACGATCGGCGACCGGTGGGAATTAATTCCTACGAAATCGAGAACAAGTAAGAACCAATATTGCAATCAAGATATTGCGGATTAAGAGGAAAGCTTTATTGAAGAGGTGGGATCACTGAATAGGTGCGAAGTACAAGAGGCCTCTGCGGCTCGAGCCTTGGCGAAGTTGCGACTATGGCTAACAATGTCTAAACAAAATACGAGTCTAGAGGTTCGGCTATGGGCGTATTTAAGGCGAAAAGGTGGGGTTTCGGCCAGCCATGGAAGTGGTGGCGAATCCAACCCTAAAGTCCTTTTCCTCAAATCTGGACTCTAAAAGTGGCTAATTAAAATCCTGCGAAAATTACATGGGCCTGGCCCAAAATAAAGGTGTCGCAGCACCATATTAAGCTATGGACGAATTCGTAAAGTATTGATCTTGAATATTTCGTCCAAGCCTTCTTTCTTCATTATGGTGGCCTCAAAGTTCTGAAATCTTCATCTGTGGCCTTCTCTTGGATCATCACATGCTTGCTGCCATCTCCATGCATGAACATGCTCCAATGCTTGTCCCTCTCATCCATGCTTGGTCCATCATTCCTAAGAGTAGGAAATATATCTGATTTAGGCAGCATCATATTCTCATGTATTTGAGGAATAGTTCCAAGAAACGAAAGTACCTGATAGTTAAGTTGTTTGGCACGAGATCTTGTGATGGGTCCTTGTATGTGTGTTGCTGTAGGTACAATGGTTGTATCAATAGTAGGAATGTCCACATCACGAACCAAGGAAAAAAGCTCTTTGTCATAAATGGTGATGTAGCCCGACCTACGGTCGTTACCACATCTTGGTCTCCAACTTATGCCAAGTCGTCATGGACTCCAAAGGCGAATCCGTTATTCTATGCGAGCCCCCTTCCTACCATATTGAATGGTATGCTACTTCATACTCCGTCACATATACATGATAGGTTCACATTGACAAGTACGGAGGCAAGGGAGGAAGCCCGGAGCATCAAGCCCGACAAGACGGAGGCTTGGAAGAGGAGGCGGAAGAAGACAGATCACCAAATGCTCTCTGTCTCCAGCGGTACTACCGGATATGGCGACCGGTACTACCGGCCAGCGGTACTATCGCTCCCTACAGACGACGCCAACAGAAGCCCCAGGACCACAAGCGGTACTACTGGTCCCGGAGCGGCACTACCGGACCAAGCGGTACTACCGGTCCTAAGTCCGGTACTACCGCTCATGGCAGTGCTTGCGCGCACTAGTTGGGCCACAGCCCATGTATCCCCCTTACTTACCTATTCGCCTAGTTTATCCCCAAAATACCCTTGTTTAAGTGGTTGGCCTATAAATAGAGCCCCCCACCCCTCATGTATCCCTTAGGCATAGATGATAGACTAAAGACAACCCCCTTGTGTGGAATATCTAGTTTTGCCTCATCCCCTTATCCAAGGGGACCGACTATCGTCACCAACCTCGATTGGACTTTGCATCACGCATCCATCGTTGAACAAGGCCTTGGAGTTCGATGTCTCGTCTCCAAGTTGTCAAGACCCTCCCCAAGGTGTTCTTCCCTCTCCGATGTCGATTTGAGGGAGCACGTTGACCGATCTTTCCTTACGAGGATTCTATCGGACCGGTGGCCGCCGTTTGGGAGCAATCGGCCTTGTATCGTGTGAGTTTTGCGTGTGTTCATCGTGTTATTCGCGAGGTGTGTGTTCGCTTCCGCTACCTTCTCCCTTTCCCCTCGCTTTCCCATCGATTTGACCACGAGATCCGTGAAGATCGGTCACCCAAGAGGTTAACCCCTCCATCATCTGGTATCAGCAGCTTTTGGTTGCCACGGATTTCTCATCGATTTGGTATTTTCCCCATAAATTCAAAAATTTCACCAAAAACAGCCCCAATTCGTGTTTTGGATCGATCTGTGATTTGAGTGAGTTTTGGTAGGTTTTGATCCGTGGATTACTTGCTAAACTAGTTGATCTACCTTCCCCTGCGTTCCCATGGCCCAATTCCTTGATTTCCCCCTTCGATTTGGTGCTTTTTTTGAAGATTTTCTGCCCACATCACCCCAAAATAGCGAAAACGCGTCAAAACTGGGAGTTTCTGGACCTAGCGGTACTACCGGGCTTAAAATCCGGTACTACCGCCCTTTTCCGGTACTACCGGGCCCAAAATCCGGTACTACCGCCCAAGACAGAAAGAAAACAGGTTCCAGATTTTAGCCTCTCACCGTTTTGAGCATAACTTTTGCATTCGAACTCGGATTTTGGTGTTATTTAGCTCGTTTTGAAGAGGAGAAGGAGCTCTACATCATCATCTATGTTGTTCATGCTATCTACTCCATCCAAATTCCGTGAGCAAGGCGGAATTCAACAATAAAGGGTGAAGATCGTCGACGAAAGGTATAAACATTCCGCGACTTCTCCCCACTTGCATTCCTTTGTGAACCCCACTATCTTTGCGAGCAACAAACACCTATTGAGACTAGTTCCTCTTATGATTGCTTGGGCTATGCATATTTCATACCTTGTAGATTCTGAGCAAACATTGTGGGCGCTATCTCATATAGTTATCTTGTATAGTTGTTGGCACAAGGAAGAGGCAAGTGAAAAGAAAAAGGAAAGAAAGAAAAAGAAAAAGAGAAAAAAAATAAAAGAAAAGAAAGAGATATACATGTGCCTTATAGAATAGGAAGCGCAAGCTCGATGAACATCATATAGGTGGTACTTATTGTGCATATCTTGTAGCCCACCAATTTTGTGCAATCGAACTAGCGTCTCTCCTTGTACTTGTGTGATACGAGTTATAGTCTTCGCTAGGTAATCATTTGGTTCTTAGCTCACTTTGTCCGTCGCACAAGTCCCATTTATCCCACCGTGTGTGTTTCCTTGTACATATTTCCTATCTTGTGGATTGACTTCTTTTGCTTTGTGATCATTGTGGTTCTTTACTTGCCATTACAACATCTTGATTTTGGATTGGTTCTTGACATGCCACTTTCCATACCTATCCACCATAGGACTTGTGTGTGTTTGTTTTTTTGTTGGTAGTTGGTTTTGGTGTTCCACGTGAACTTCACTTTGCTTGGTTTATTGCTCTCAAGTGTGGCCACTTGCACGATACGATCTTCCAAGGTAAAGTAAGGTTCGACGTTGTATCCCTAACACCCTCTACCACTTCCATATACACCGCTTGGTCTTGTGAATCATGTCTAGGGACTCCGGAACCGATTATGATTTCTATGAAGAATCCACGATGAGCCACCATGCCTATGTCTCCACAAGCATGGATAACATGATGGAGCACTACACCAACAATGGCTCCACATGCTTGGGTGACATGGAGTGCTACAACAACAACGACTCCCCAAGCATGGGCGACTTCAAGAACGACAACGACAAGCTCCTCAAGTCGCACCGACCAAGACGGAGCCTCCAACTCGAGTGCGCCAAGGTCCATCATCAAATGGACAAGTTCCAAAGCGACCTCCACAACTTCAAGAAGGACATGGACAACGACTTCGACAAAAACATGAGGATGGTCGCCAAGACTAATGATGCTTTGCGCTCATTAGAAAAACTTACAAGGAAGAGTGCCAAGGTCAAGGGCCATCGTCGTGAGCGTCATATGGATGACCAAGTGCGCCACCTACATCAACCATCGGCAAGGCACGCCAATGACCTCCGTCGACACCATCACAAGGCACCTTCAACTTCTTGTGCCACCACCAAAATGGCACCAAGAGCAAGCCTTCGTCCACGCCATCAAGCTTCAACGACTACGCTTGCATTTGAAGACCTCATGAACGAGGAAAATGAAGACCTCTACTTCGCCAAGTTGGATAGCATGAGCCTACCTCCACCACTACTACAAGATGGCCACAAGACGGTCGAGCTTGGGATTTTCCCTTCGACCATGGAAGCGAGCAATGATGCCCATCTTATGGCATCCAACCTTGAAGGAGACAAGGTAAAGAATGGTGAGCATGGGATTTTCCCTTCACCAAAGGAGGCGCAAGGAGTTGAGGAAACCGAGCCTACCCCCATATGCTTGAGTGATGATGTGGTACCAATCCCATGTGAGTACGAGAGCCACTTAGCCCACTTGAGTGAGAACAAGAGTGAGATGAGTGACTCCACCTTATGTGAGATTGAGTGCTTCCACTTGGAGGGCATGAGCGATACTCCTAGTGAGTTGAGAGTGGTAGTTGATAGGTCAAGTGAGACCATTTTGAATTCTAACAACTTACCCTCTACCTCTAGTGTGTTCTCTTGTGTTGTGCTAGGTTCCATGGAGGAAGACGCGCCAAATCATGAAGCAATGATGCCTCAATTGGAGAAGATGTACATGGTGCATGAAGATGATGCTACGCCATGGATACATCAAGAAGACGAAGTCGTCCACAAGGAGGCCACTACTTCCACAACACCCACTTCATATGAGAGGTAGGAACAAGGTAACAATAAGGGTGTTGATGATGCCATGATCCCACTAGTGGACATGATGAATTGTGAGGATATGCATGCTATGGATGATACTTTTGACATTACATATGCTTCATCCACTTTCCCATGTGATGATTTGCCTTTGCATAATATTGATCATGTGGAATTGTTTGATTGCGATATCATTGCCATAAACATGCCATGCTATGCATCTTGTGTGTATCCTCCAATTTTTTTGGACTTGCCTTGTCATGCTAGTCATTCAATTTCTCCCGTTGCTTGCGATAAGATGAATGTTTGCTATGTCACTTGTTTTGCTGGCAACAATATTGATCATATGCGTTATAATGAGATGGCCCCCATAGCTTTCTCAATTTTTGGAGATTTTGATGATTGCCATGATAAGCATGTTCCCCACTTGCATACTCACCTTGCATCTATTTCATACTTGATTGACATTAATGGTGATGTGCACAAGAAGAGATACGTCATGATGGATGATGTGTATCTCTACCATGCACACACGTTCTTCCTTTTACATATGATGTGTGTAGGTGCCCGCACGAGAATGTCAACCTCGGTTGAGCACGAGTTGACAAAAAGAGCTCTAGAGAGCATCCCACAAGTGAGTTCAAGATCGAACCCAGCTCTGATACCTTTTGCATGCTTTGCATCTTTCATGTTGGCAAATTGCTCTTTCCTATGGTTTGATTGCAAGCATGTTAATGGTATTATCTCCCCTCGTGACATTCATGTTTCTTCGCATTTAGTTAATGATGCTTTGTGTGTTGCAACAAAAATGTTGAACATTTTCTCTTTCCGATTTCCGATGTTTTGTGTGCAACCACAATTCCATTAAGAGCATGTATTGTCATGAGAGCTTCCAAGAATCTCGTCTTGTTGTTGCAACAAACATAAGGACCACTTGCTATTTCATTTGGTTTGTTTGCAAACATAATACTGTTGTTTTGGATATTCTTCCTTTTGTGTTTTTGACAAATGCTCCTAACTTTGCATCAAATATGTTGATCAAATTTCTATTCGATTGCTTTGAGTGCCCCACTACTATGTTATATGGAGTTTTTGAGTTTCCACATTGGGATGATGTTCAAACGATTTCCATGCACATTGACCTTGCATATGCATCCCGTTTGCTATACTTGAGTTGTGCTAATCGTGTTGTGAACAAGAATGGACATGCCACAAATGACATGCTCCTCTATCACACACAAACATATGTTGCTTGGTCTTTGTTGTATGAAGGTACAAATGCATACACGTCAACCTCTATGGACTATATGTTGACAAGAAGAACCGAAGGGAGTTACCTATGGCTACCCTTCATCGAGCTATCTCTACAAGCTAAGGTGACTTCCTTCTACTTGAGGACTCATACTATAATCTTCATGAATTGGCTACGCTTTGAGTGTTGCTTTGCTTTTGTTGTGAGCTTTGTAGGCTTCAAGGAAGGTGAAGGAACATTGAAGTGTTGTCAAGTCAATCTTCCCGAGGACGACTATATGGTGAACCCCAGGATCAAGAAGGTCTCTCGACCGCTTCTACTTTGTGATGAGCATGTAGAGTCGAGGACGACTCTTTTTGAAGGGGGGGGAGCTGATGTAGCCCGACCTACGGTCGTTATCACATCTTGGTCTCTAACTTATGCCAAGTCGTCATGGACTCCAAAGGTGAATCCGTTCCTCTATGCGAGCACCCTTCCTACCCTATTGAATGATATGCTACTTCATACTCCGTCACATATGCATGATAGGTTCACATTGACAAGTACAGAGGCAAGGGAGGAAGCCTGGAGCATCAAGCCTGAGAAGACGGAGGCTTGGAAGAGGAGGCGGAAGAAGACAGATCACCAAATGCTCTCTGTCTCCAGCGGTACTACCGGATATGGCGACCGGTACTACCGCCTCTGGCGACCGGTACTACCGGCCAGCGGTACTACCGCTTCTGGCGACCGGTACTACCGGCCAGCGGTACTACCGCCCCCTACTACCGCTCCCTACAGACAACACCAACAGAAGCCCCAGGACCACAAGCGGTACTACCGGTCCCGGAGCGGCACTACCGGACCAAGCGGTACTACCGGTCCCAAGTCCGGTACTACCGCTCATGGCAGTGCCTGCACGCACTAGTTGGGCCACAGCCCATGTATCCCCCTTACTTACCTATTCACCTAGTTTATCCCCAAACTACCCTTGTTTATGTGGTTGGCCTATAAATAGAGCCCCCCACCCCTCATGTATCCCTTAGGCATAGATGATAGACTAAAGACAACCCTTTTTTGTGGAATATCTAGTTTTGCCTCATCCCCTTATCCAAGGGGACCGACTATCGTCACCAACCTCGATTGGACTTTGCATCACGCATCCATCGTTGAACAAGGCCTTGGAGTTTGATGTCTCATCTCCAAGTTGTAAAGACCCTCCCCAAGGTGTTCTTCCCTCTCCGATGTGGATTTGAGGGAGCACGTTGACCGATCTTTCCTTGCGAGGATTCTATCGGACCGGTGGCCGCCGTTCGGGAGCAATCGGCCTTGTATCATGTGAGTTTTACGTGTGTTCATCGTGTTCTTCGCGAGGTGTGTGTTCGCTTCCGCTACCTTCTCCCTTTCCCCTCGCTTTCCCATCAATTTGACCACGAGATCCGTGAAGATCGGGCACCCAAGAGGTTAACCCCTCCATCAAATGGGATAGTTAAGGCGTGCGCCATCAAGTTTCTCACCATGGTATGCAATATGACGCCCATTTTGCATAAGGATGCCTCCAATGCCAATTCCACTAGCATCACATTCAATCTCAAAGGTTTTTGTGAAATCTGGTAATGCAAGAAGTGGTGCTTCGGTGAGCCTCTTTTTGAGCTCATCAAAAGCCTTTTGTTGTGCTTTTCCCCAAACAAACGTGACATTTTTCTTGGTCAATTCGTTGAGGGGGCAAGCAATGGTAGAAAAGTCTTTCACAAAGCGGTAAAAAGCACCAACCCATGAAAACTACGAAGTTCACTAACATTGGTAGGTATGGGCCAATCTCGTATGTCCTTAACTTTTGAGACATCAACTTCAATGCCATTAGAAGACACAACAAATCCAAGGAAAATGAGTTTGTCTTTTGAAGAAGTGCACTTTGGGAGATTAGCATAAAGCTTTTCATGACGAAGGATTTGAAGGACCTCCTTAACATGAGTAACATGCTCCTCTAGTGATTTGCTATAGACAAGGATGTCATCAAAGTAAACAACGACACTCTTCCCATTGAGAGATCTCAAAATATGGTTCATGAGGCGCATGAACGTAGATGGGGCATTTGATAAGCCAAAAGGCATAACCAACCATTCATAGAGACCAAGCTTGGTCTTGAAGGCGGTTTTCCAATCATCACCTTCGGCCATGCGAATTTGATGGTAACCACTACGAAGATCAATTTTCGAAAATATAGTAGCTCCACATAATTCATCAAGCATGTCATCAAGACGCGGTATAGGATGTCGATAACGCACGGTGATAGCATTGATTGGACGACAGTCCATGCATAACCACAACGTATCATCCGTTTTTGGAACTAGAATCACGGGTACCGCGCTTGGGCTAGTGCTTACTTGGATCAAACCTTTGGAGACGAGTTGGTTGATTTGTCGTTCTATCTCCTTCGTATCTTCCGGGTTCGTGCGATACGTGGCGCGGTTTGGGAGTGGAGCGTCGGGTATGAGGTCGATGCAGTGCTCAATTCCACGAAGAGGAGGTAGTCCATGAGGAAGCTCTTCGGGAAATACATCTTGGAATTCCTGCAAGATAGCCATCAAAGAAGGACGAACATTTGTCAAGTCATTAATTCCTTGCGCTAGTCCCTTGCATACAAGGACATAGTGCAAGATGGATGGGTTGTTCCACACTTCTATCATCTCACTTTTGGTGGCAAGAAGAACGCTCTTAGTTTTTCCACTCGAGTTTGGCTTGTGGCACTCGCTCACAATAGTGTGGTTATCTCGCTCACCACTCTTCTCACAAGGTGGTCTTGTGTATTGCGCCCTCGCTAAAGCCTTTGCATTGTCCGCAATGATTTGGCTAGGAGTCATTGGTTGCAAAACACAAGTTTTTTCAAGCCACTTGAAGGTATAAGTGTTTGAGTGACCATCATGCAACGCACGCTTGTCATATTTCCACAGCCTTCCTAGCAACATATGGCAAACCGTCATGGGGACCACGTCACATTCCACTTTGTCTTTGTATGGTCCAATTGAGAACGTTACCGAGACGGTGTGCTTGATCTTGACGGACCCTTGGTCACTTAGCCATTGTATATGGTAGGGGTGCTTATGTGGATGGAGGGTGAGGTTGAGTTTCTCACACAATTCCGTGCTTGCAAGATTGTGGCAACTCCCTCCATCGATGACAACTTTGATGGACTTCCCATTGATACCGGCACGAGTTTGGAAGATGTTTGATCGTTGGTCTTCAGTCTCATTGACTTGAGTAGTTAAGACCCTTGTGACCACAAGTGATGGACTTGCATCATGCTCACACACAAGTAGTTCTTGGTCCTCTTCCAAATGTTGCCTTGCCCTTGACCCTTGCATCAAACTCATCTTCACTCAAGTATTCTTCATCGCCGTTGTCATGGATGAACAAAACTTTCTTGTTCCCACATGCAGACGACTTGTGTCCTTTGCCTCCACACTTGTAGCACTCACCATTGAATGGTTGTTCATCCCTTGTGTATTTGCCACTTGGGGGCGGTTTTCCTTGAGGAAGTGTTGGCTTGAAGGGAAGCTTGGTGGTATTTGATGAGCTTACACTTGGTGTTGTCGGAGTAGTGGTTGGGGCATGCTTGTATGTGAAGTGTGTCTTTGGCTTGTTGTATTTGATGTCCTCTTGCACTTGACGCTCAGCCTTTGATGCTATGTGCATAAGCTCAAACATGTTGTTGTACTTTTGGAATTCGGTGATGCGCTTGACTGGATGGTTCAAGCCATTGAGGAAACGTGCCATTGTTTGTTCATCACGCTCTTCAATGTTGGGACGGATCATGTTGAGCTCCATTTGCTTGAAGTACTCTTCCACGGTCTTTGTCCCTTGACTAAGCGTTTGAAGCTTGTTGAAAAGGTCACGCATGTAGTGCGAAGGAACAAAGCGGGATCTCATATAAGCCGTCATATCTTGCCAAGTTGAGATTGGGGGCTCTTCTTTTGATTAACGAGCGAGTTGGACTTGTTTCCACCAAAGGTTGGCATACTCATCAAACTCGAGGGATGCCATGGATATCATCTTCTCATTGCTATAGTTGTGCATGCGGAAGATCTTGTCAACCTTGGTTCCCACGAGAGATATTCTTAGGGTTCATTGGAACCGGTGAACTTGGGCATGGTGAACTTGAGCTTGCCGAAAGTTTCTTCTTCATTGCGGTTCCGGTGGCGACGGTTGCCATGTTTTGGCGGCCATCTTCATCATCCGAGCTCTCATGACTTCCCATTGATACCGGCACGAGTTTGGAAGATGTTTGATCGTTGGTCTTCATTCTCATTGACTTGAGTAGTTAAGACCCTTGTGATGCAGCCCGACCTACGGTCGTTACCACATCATGGTCTCCAACTTACGCCAAGTCGTCATGGACTCCAAAGGTGAATCCGTTCCTCTATGCGAGCCCACTTCCTACCCTATTGAATGGTATGCTACGTCATACTCCGTCACATATGCATGATAGGTTCACACCGACAAGTACAGAGGCAAGGGAGGAAGCCCGGAACATCAAGCCCGACAAGACGAAGGCTTGGAAGAGGAGACGGAAGAAGCCACGGCTGAACCACCAGAGTCTCCAGCCTACACCGGAGTCTCCGGACCCGCCTAAACCGGAGTCTCCGGTCCTGCTACACCGGATTCTCCGGACCGACCCCAGCGACCGACCCGGGGACAGTCGGTACGCCACTCCAGAGACGACACCGGAGACTGACCGGAGTCTTCGGCCTACACCAGAGTCTCCGGCCCCTACACCGGAGTCTCCGGCCCACAAGATGGGCCTGTGCGCCGCCAGCTGGGCCTTCGGCCCATGTACCCCTCTAGCTCGTCCAAACCCTAGTTTTATCCCTAAACTACCCCTGTTTATGTGGCTGGCATATAAACAGAGCTCCCACCCCTTCATGTATCCCTGAGGCATAGATGATAGACTAAAGACAACCCCCTTGTGTGGAATCTCTAGTTTTGCCTCATCCCCTTATCCAAGGGGACCGACTATCGTCACCAACCTCAATTGGACTTTGCATCACGCATCCATCGTTGAACAAGGCCTTGGAGTTCGATGTCTCGTCTCCAAGTTGTCAAGACCCTCCCCAAGGTGTCTTCCCTCTCCTATGTGGATTTGAGGGAGCACGTTGACCGATCTTTCCTTGCGAGGATTCTATTGGACCGGTGGCCGCCGTTTGGGAGCAATCGGCCTTATATCGTGTGAGTTTTGCGTGTGTTCATCGTGTTCTTCGCAAGGTGTGTGTTCACTTCCGCTACCTTCTCCCTTTCCCCTTGCTTTCCCATCGATTTGACCACGAGATCCATGAAGATCGGGCCACCCAAGAGGTTAACCCCTCCATCATCTGGTATCAACAGCTTTTGGTTGCCACGGATTTCTCATCGATTTGGTCTTTTCCCCATAAATTCGAAAATTCCACCAAAAACAGCCCTAATTCGTGTTTTGGATCGATCTGTGATTTGAATGAGTTTTGGTAGGTTTTGATCCGTGGATTACTTGCTAAACTAGTTTATCTATCTTCCCCTGCGTTCCCATGGCCTAATTCCTTGATTTCCCCCATCAATCTGAGGTTTTGGTTCGAGTTTTTCCGCCCAAAACGCGTCCCGTTCGAGTTCTGGACCTCCTGGAATCTCCCAGACTGGAGTCTCTGGCCTAGACCGGAATCTCCGCCCCTCCCTGCAGACAGAAAAACTGCAGCACGGTTTTGAGCATAACTTTTGCATTTCAACTCGGATTTTGGTGTTCTTTAGCTCGTTTCGAAGATGAGAAGGAGCACTACATCATCATCCGCGTTGTTCATGCTAAATACTCCATCCAAATTCCGTGAGCAAGGCGGAATCCAACAATAAAGGGTGAAGATCGTCGACGAAAGGTATAAACATTCCGTGACTTTTCCCCCACTTGCATTCCTTTGTGAACCCCACTATCTTTGCGAGAAACAAACACCTATTGAGACTAGTTCCTCTTATGATTGCTTGGGCTATGCACATTTGATACCTTGTAGATTCCGAGCAAATGTTGTGAGCGCTATCTCATATAGTTATCTTGTATAGTTGTTGGCATAAGGAAGGGTCAAGTGAAAAAGAAAAGGAGAAAAAAAGAAAAAAAGAGAAAAAAAAGAGAAAAAAATAGAAAAAAAAGGAAAAAGAAAAGAGAAACAAACAAACAAGTGCCTCATAGAATAGGAAGCGCAAGCTCGATTTACATCATATAGGTGGTACTTATTGTGCATATCTTGTAGCCCACCAATTTTGTGCAATCGAACTAGCGTCTCTCCTTGTACTTGTGTGACACGAGCTTATAGTCTTAGCTAGGTAATCATTTGTTTCTTAGCTCACTTTCTCCGTCGCACAAGTCCCATTTATCCCACCGTGTGTGTTTCCTTGTACATATTTCCTATCTTGTGGATTGACTTGTTTTGCTTTGTGATCATTGTGGTTCTTTAATTTCCATTACAACATCTTGATTTCGGATTGGTTATTGACATGCCACTTTCCATACCTATCCACCATAGGCCTTGTGTGTGTGTGTTTTCTGGTTAGTAGTTGGTTTTGGTGTTCCGCGTGAACTTCACTTTGCTTGGTTTATTGCTCTCAAGTGTGGCCACTTGCACGATACGATCTTCCAAGGTAAAGTAAGGTTTGACGTTGTATCCCCAACTCCGGAACCGAGGATGATATCTATGAAGAATCCATGATGAGCCACCATGACTACGACTCCACAAGTATAGAGGACATGACGGAGCACAACACCGACAATGCTCCGCATGCTTTGAGGACCCGGAGCACTACACCTACGACGACTCCACATGCATGGAAGACATGGAACTCTACGTCGACAATGGCTCCTCATGCATGAAGCCTATGGAGCGCTACACCAACAATGTGATGGAGGGGTTAACCTCTTGGGTGCCCGATTTTCACGGATCTCGTGGTCAAATCGATGGGAAAGCGAGGGAAAGGGAGAAGGTAGCGGAAGCGAACACACACCTCGCGAAGAACACGATGAACACACACAAAACTCACACGATACAAGGCCGATTGCTCCCGAATGGCGGCCACCGGTCCGATAGAATCCTCGCAAGGAAAGATCGATCAACGTGCTCCCTCAAATCCACATCAGAGAGGGAAGAACACCTTGGGGAGGGTCTTGACAACTTGGAGACGAGACATCGAACTCCAAGGCCTTGTTCAACGATGGATGCGTGATGCAAAGTCCAATCGAGGTTGGTGACGATAGTCGGTCCCCTTGGTAAAGGGGATGAGGCAAAACTAGAGATTCCACAATGGGGGTTGTCTTTAGTCTATCATCTATGCCTAAGGGTTGAGGGGTGGGGGCTCTATATATAGGCCAACCACATAAACAGGGGTAGTTTAGGAATAAAACTAGGGTTTGGACGAGCTAGATGGGTACATGGGCCGAAGGCCCAACAGTCTTGTGAGCACAGGACGGTAGTCTGGGACTTGGGTCCGGAGTATCTGCTGACCGTAGTACCGGTCCAGATCCGTAGTACCGCTTGCGGTCCTGGGACTTTTGTTGGCGTCGTCTGTATGGGCGATAGTAGTGGGCGGTAGTACGGCGGTAGTACCGATGGATCCGATCCGAGTACCACCGGAGAGAGCATTTGGGCGATCTGTCTTCTTTCGCCTCCTCTTCCAAGCCTCCGTCTTGTCGGGCTTGATGCTCCGGGCTTCCTCCCTTGCCTCCGTACTTGTCAATGTGAACCTATCATGCATATGTGACGGAGTATGAAGTAGCATACCATTCAATAGGGTAGGAAGGGGGCTCGCATAGAGGAACGGATTCACCTTTGGAGTCCATGACGACTTGGCGTAAGTTGGAGACCAAGATGTGGTAACGACCGTAGGTCGGGCTACATCACAATGACTCCACATGCTTGGGTGATATGGAGTACTACACCAACAATTACCCCCCAAGCATGGATGACTTCGAGTGCGACATCAACGATGCCTCGCCAAGCATGGAGGACACGGAGAACTTCATCGACTTTGATGGCTCCTCCATGATCCATGAAGAATTCCTCCACCGTGTGGAAATGGAAGCCTACTACGCCAAGAAAGAGGAGGCGCATCATCAAGATTCCATGACCTTCAAGGCCAAGCGTGCCACACTAAAGGGCACCACCTACTTAGATGATCCACCTCCAAGGCGACAAGCGCCACCACCTCCTAGGCGTCAAGCGCCACCATCGACAAGGCATCAAGTGCCACCAACTAGATGGCGTCAAGCTCCATCATCTCCAAGGCGCCAAGCTCCATCACCTCCAAGGCGCCAAGATCCACCTCCTATCCAAACAAGAGTGGCGTCCAAACATCATATACATCAAGAGGCGCCAAGAAACAAGAATCTTCATCGACGAATATCCTCTCATGAGCATCGCCACCATAAAGAGGATACAGGACATCATCAAAGGCATCTTCGCCACCAAGACGAAGAATTTGTGATGAGCACCAACCATAATGCTCAAGCAAGCTCAAGAAGGCACCACAAGCACAAGAAGAGTGCCAAGGCAAATGATCACCGTCATGAGCGTCATGTGGATGACCAAGTGCGTCACCAACATCAACCACCGGCAAGGCACGCCAATGACATCCGGCGACACCATCATAGGGCACCTTCAACTACTCGTGCCACCACCACAATGGCACCAAGAGCAAGCCTTCCTCCATGCCATCAAGCTTCAACGCCTACGCTTGACTTCCACGACCTCGCGAACGAGGAAAATGTAGACCTCTACTTCGCCAAGTTGGATAGCATGAGCCTACGTCCACCACTACTACGAGATGGCCACAAGACGGTCGAGCATGGGATTTTCCCTTCGACCATGGAAGAGAGCGAAGATGCCCATCTTATGGCATCCAACCTTGAAGGCGACAAGGTCAAGAATGGTGAGCATGGGATTTTCCCTTCACTAAAGGAAGCGCATGGAATTGAGGAAACCGAGCCTATCCCCATATGCTTGAGTGATGATGTGGTACCAATCCCATGTGAGTATGAGAGCCACTTAGCCCACTTGAGTGAGAACAGGAGTGAGATGAGTGACTCCACCTTATGTGAGATTGAGTGCTTCCACTTGGCGGGCATGAGCGATACTCCTAGTGAGTTGAGAGTGGTAGTTGATAGGTTAAGTGAGACCATTTCGATTTCTAACAACTTACCCTCTACCTCTAGTGTGTTATCTTGTGTTGTGCTAGGTTCCATGGAGGAAGACGCGCCAAGCCATGGAGCAATGATGCCTCAATTGGATAAGATGTACATGGTACACGAAGATGATGCTATGCCATGGCTACATCAAGAAGACGAAGTCGTCCACAAGGAGACCACTACTTCCACAACACCCACTTCATATGAGAGGTATGAACAAGGTAACAATAAGGGTGTTGATGATGCCATGATCCCACTAGTGGACATGATGAATTGTGAGGATATGCATGCTATGGATGATACTTGTGACATTACATATGCTTCATCCACTTTTCCATGTGATGATTTGCCTTTGCATAATATTGATCATGTGGAATTGTTTGATTGCGATATCATTGCCATAAACATGCCATGCTATGCATCTTGTGTGTATCCTCCAATTGCTTTGGACTTGCCTTGTCATGCTAGTCATTCAATTTCTCCCGTTGCTTGCGATAAGATGAATGTTTGCTATGTCACTTGTTTTGCTTGCAACGATATTGATCATATGCGTTATAATGAGATGGCCCCCATAGCTTTCTCAATTTTTGGAGATTTTGTCATACTTGATTGACATTAATGGTGATGTGCACTAGAAGAGATATGTCATGATGGATGATGTGTATCTCTACCATGCACACACGTTCTTCCTTTGGTGTATGATGTGTGTAGGTACCCGCACAAGAATGTCAACCTCGGTTGAGCACGAGTTGACAAAAAGAGCTCTAGAGAGCATCCCACAAGTGAGTTCAAGATCGAACCCATCTCTGATACCTTTTGCACGCTTTGCATCTTTCATGTTGACAAATTGCTCTTTCCTATGGTTTGCTTGCAAGCATGTTGATGGTATTATCTCAGCCTGTGACATTCATGTTTCTTTGCTATTGGATTTTGATGCTATGTGTGTTGCAACAAAAATGTTGAACAATTTCCTTTTCCGATGTTTTGTGTGCAACCATAATGCCATTAAGAGCATGTATTGTCATGAGAGCTTCCAAGAATCTTGTCTTGTTGTTGCAACAAACATAATGACCACTTGCTCTTTCATTTGGTTTGTTTGCAAACATATTGCCTTTGATTCCACTTGGGATACCCATATTCGCATGAATTTTGCTTTTGATGACTTCTGTGCGACATCCAACATGTTGAACAATTTCTCTTTCCAATGGTTGGTTTGCACACATAATGATGTTTCTTTGGAAATTCTTCCTTTTGTGTTTTTACCAAATTCTCCTAGTTTTGCATCAAAGATGTTGATCAAATTTCTATTCGATTGCTTTGAATGCCACAATAAGATGTTATATGGAGTTTTTGAGTTCCCACATTTGGATGATTTTGCAACGATTTCCATGCACTTTGATGTGCTAAACGTGTTGTGAACAAGAATGGACATGCCACAAATGACATGCTCCTCTATCACACACAAACATATGTTGCTTGGTATTTGTTGTATGAAGGTACAAATGCATACAAGTCAACCTCTACGGACTATATGTTGACGAGAAGAACCGAAGAGAGTTACCTATGGCTACCCTTCATCGAGCTATCTCTACACGCTAAGGTGACTCCCTTCTACTTGAGGACTCATGCTATAATGTTCATGAATTAGCTACGCTCTGAGTGTTGCTTCACTTTTGTTGTGAGCTTTATAGGCTTCATGGAGGGTGAAGGAACATTGAAGTGTTGTCAAGTCAATCTTCTCGAGGACGACTATATGGTGAACCCCAGGATCAAGGATGTCCTTCGAACTCTTCTACTTCGTGATGAACATGGAGAGTCGAGGACGACTCTTTTTGAAGGGGGGAGATGATTTAGCCCGACCTACGGTCGTTACCACATCATGGTCTAAAACTTACGCCAAGCCATCATGGACTCCAAAGGTGAATCCATTCCTCTATGCGAGCCCACTTCCTACCCTATTGAATGGTATGCTACGTCATACTCCATCACATATGCATGATAGGTTCACACCGACAAGTACGGAGGCAAGGGAGGAAGCCTGTAACATCAAGCCCAACAAGATGGAGGCTTGGAAGAGGAGACGGAAGAAGCCACGTCTGAACCACCAGAGTCTCCGACCTACACCGGAGTCTCCGGACCAGCCTACACCGGAGTCTCCGGTCCTGCTACACCGGAGTCTCCGGACCGACCCCAGCAACCGACCCGGGGACAGTGATAGGGCAAAGGTGTCCGATCTTTCGATGAGATGAAGATAATCGATTTGGTGGAGTTCGGGCTTGACGATCCGACTACACGTGCGAGCACGAGCGCCAATGCAATCGCTAGGCCAATCTCCTGGAGGTTACCGATCCTGCGGGAACACGATCAGCCTGACCAACGAGGGTCTTAATTCCTACCTAAAATCGAGAACAAGTAAGAACCAATATTGCAATCGAGATATTGCGGATTAAGAGGAAAGCTTTATTGAAAAGGTGGGATCCTGTATAGGTGCGAAGTACAAGAGGCCTCTACGACGCTCGAGCCTTGGCGAAGTTGCTATGATGGCTAACTTAATGTCTAAACAAAATCCGAGTCTAGGGTGACGGCTATGGGGAGTATTTAAGGGCGAAAAGGTGGGGTTTCGGCCAGCCATGGAAGTGGTGGCCGAATCCAACCCTAGAAGTCCTTTTCCCCTCAAATACGGACTCTAAAAAGTGGCTAATTAAAATCTTGCGAAAATTACATGGGCCTGGCCCAAAATAAAGGTGTCGCAGCACCATATTAAGCTATGGACGAATTCGTGAAGTATTAATCTTGAATATTTCGTCCAAGCCTTCTTTCTTCATTATGGTGGCCTCAATGTTCTGAAATCTTCATCTGTGGCCTTCTCTTGGATCATTACATGCTTGCTGCCATCTCCATGCATGGCCATGCTCCAATGCTTTGTCCCTCTCATCCATGCTTGGTCCATCATTCCTAAGAGTAAGAAATACATCTGATTTAGGCAGCATCATATCTCATGTATGTGAGGAATAGTTCCAAGAAACGAAATTACCTGATAGTTAAGTTGTTTGGCACGAGATCTTGTGATGGGTCCTTGTATGTGTGTAGCTGTAGGTACAATGGTTGTATCAATAGTAGGGATGTCCACATCATCCTCCCCTTCTTGAATTGAAGTCGTCCTCGACGCAATCTGATCTTCCTCACCAAAGTAAGGCTTCAAATCTGCAATGTTAAACGTAGGACTAAGCGTACCAAAGTCTGCAGGCAACTCAAGTTTATATGCATTATCATTTATTTCCTCTAACACCTTAAAGGGACCAGCAGCACGCGGCATTAACTTAGACTGGCGTAAATCAGGAAAACGATATTTACGCAAATGTAACCAAAGAAGATCTCCAACATCAAACACAACATGCTTTCTCCCTTTATCCCCAGCAAGTTTATACTTAGCATTCATGTGTTCAATGTTATCTTTAGTAGTCTTATGCAAGTTTAATATCATTTCAGCGCGTTGTGTAGCATCCAAATTAATTTGCACCGAAGAAGGTAAAGGCAATAAATCAATAGGTGCACGAGGAACAAAACCATATACGATCTCAAATGGGCACATCTTTGTGGTAGAATGCAGCGAACGATTATAAGCAAATTCTATATGAGGTAAACACTCTTCCCACAATTTTAAGTTCTTTAAAACAGCCCGCAACATAGTAGACAAAGTTCTATTTACTAATTCAGTTTGTCCATCAGTTTGGGGATGACATGTAGTACTAAACAGCAATTTAGTCCCCAACTTAGCCCATAAACATCTCCAAAAGTGACTAAGAAATTTAGTATCACGATCAGAAACAATAGTATTTGGCACACCATGCAAACGAACAATTTCACGAAAGAACAAATCAGCAATATGCGCAACATCATCCGTTTTATGACAAGGAATAAAGTGTGCCATCTTAGAAAACCGATCCACAACAACAAAAATACTATCCCTCCCCTTCTGTGTTCGTGGCAATCCCAAAACAAAGTCCATAGAAATATCCTCCCAAGGAACACTAGGAACAGGAAGAGGCATAAACCATGTGGATTAAGGCGAGACTTAGCTTTTTGACAAGTAGTGCAGCGTGCCACAAATCTCTCAACATCTCGACGCATACGTGGCCAAAAGAAATGTGCAGCAAGAACATCCTCCGTCTTCTTGACACCAAAGTGTCCCATCAATCCTCCTCCATGCTCCTCCTATAACAACAAATGACGAACAGAACTATCTGGAATGCATAGTTTGTTAGCGCCGAACACAAACCCATCATTGAAGACGAACTTGTTCCATGTTCTACCATCTCTACAATTCTGCAACACATCTTTAAATTCAGCATCATGCACATATTGTTCCTTAATAGTTTCCAATCCAAATATTTTGAAGTCAAGTTGAGATAACAAAGTATAACGGCGTGACAAAGCATCAGCAATAATATTATATTTACCCTTTTTGTGTTTGATAACATAAGGAAAAGACTCAATAAATTCAACCCACTTTGCATGACGACAATTCAACTTAGCTTGACTACGAATTTGCTTCAAAGATTCATGATCAGAATGAATAACAAATTCTTTAGGCCATAGATAATGTTGCCAAGTTTCTAATGTCCGAACCAACGCATATAATTCTTTATCATAAGTAGAATAGTTCAGACTAGCCCCACTCAATTTCTCACTAAAATATGCAACAGGTTTTCCCTCTTGTAATAACACCCCTCCCAAACCAATTCCACTAGCATCACATTCAAGCTCAAAAGTCTTAGTAAAATCAAGAAGTTGGAGTAAGGGATCATGTGTTAGCTTATCTTTCAATATGATGAAGGCCTGTTGTTGTGCATCGCCCCAAACAAAGGGCACATCCTTCTTGGTAAGCTCATTCAGCGGCGCGGCAATTGATCCAAAGACTTTGACAAAGCGCCGATAAAAACCAGCGAGGCCAAGAAAACTCCTCACTTGTGTGACCGTCTTGGGCTGCGGCCAATTCACAATAGCTTCAATCTTGGCTGGATCCACTTCAATACCCTGTGATGTAACAACATAGCCAAGAAACGCAACTCGATTGGTGCAAAAGGTGCACTTCTCAAGGTTACCAAACAAACGTGCATCACATAAAGCATTAAAAACAGCACGTAAATGGTCCAAATGATCCTCTAAAGATTTGCTATAAATCAGAATATCATCAAAGTAGACTACCACAAAACGTCCAATGAAAGCACGTAAAACTTCGTTCATTAATCTCATGAAAGTGCTAGGTGCATTAGTTAAACCAAACGGCATTACTAACCACTCATATAAACCAAAATTACTTTTAAATGCTGTTTTCCATTCATCTCCTAATTTCATACGAATCTGGTGGTAACCACTATGCAAATCAACTTTAGAAAACATGGTAGAGCCACTCAATTCATCAAGCATGTCATCTAAACATGGAATAGGATGACGATATCGAATAGTAATATTATTGATAGCTCTACAATCAGTACACATGCGCGAAGAACCATATTTCTTAAGTACCAAAATAATAGGAACAACACAGGGGCTAAGGGACTCACGAATATGATCTCTGACGAGTAGTTCCTGAATTTGGCGTTGTATCTCCTTTGTCTCCTCTGGATTGGTTCTATATGGCGCACAGTTGGGCAACGTGGCACCAGGAATTAGATCAATTTGGTGCTCAATTCCTCTAATAGGAGGTAGTCCTGGTGGTAGCTCAGCGGGAAAGACGTCCTCATATTCCTGCAAAAGGTTAGCAATAGCGGGTGGCAAATAAGGAGGCATATCCTCAAATGAAAACAAAACCTCTTTGCAGAAAATTGCATAACAGTGAGTATTGTTTACATCTAGTTCAGCAATATCAATTTTATTTGCAAGCATACATGGACTCTTCAAACGAATTTCAGTAGCATGTGTAGAAGCAGATTTAGTGTTCTTTGGTGGTATAAAATCTGCAGCAACAATCTGATTCTCACTTTTATTTTTCTCCTCAGTTTTAGCTCTACTAGCTCTAGCAAGATCATCTTTTAAAATCTGTTCGGGAGTCATAGGTTTTAAACCAATTTTCTTTCCATCATGCATAAGAGAATAGTGATTAGTTTTGCCATTATGAACAGATTCTCTATCAAATTGCCATGGTCTACCAAGTATTAAAGGACAAGCTTGCATAGGTACAACATCACAATCAACAAAATCAGAATATGTACCAATAGTAAAATGCACGCGTACCGTTCTTGTTACCTTGATCTTGCGAGAACTATCAAACCATTGGATGTAATATGAATGTGGGCGTTGTCTTGTTGGAAGTGCAAGCTTCTCTACCATGTCAACACTGGCCGGATTATTACAACTCCCTCCATCAATGATGATCCGTATAGCTCTTTCCTTGACAACAGCACGTGTTTGGAACAGGTTATGGTGTTGATCTTGCTAAGATTTGCTCAATTGCACACTCAACACACGTTTTGTAATTAAGCTCTTGTATTGATCAGCATCTTCAGCTCCCATTACCTCTTTTTCTTCATCAGCATCAGAATTGTCTCCATCTCGAGCAGAAATAAGGGCTGGTGTATCTTCATCAAAGTCACTCGCTGAATCATATTGACCATTTTCCCGCACCATCAGCACACGTTGTGTTGTGCACTGTCTCTCAATATGACCAAAACCCCAACACTTGCGGCATTGTATATCATTTGTCTTACCCGTGGAAGCCATAGAAGATGCACTACGAGCAGGAGCATTGGATGACGGTGGAGGAGTAGCTGGAAATCTTGTGGTGGCCTTGGATGTGGTAGTAGCTGGTGGCGAATCACGAGAAGGAGGTGCTAATTGTCGGGATGTCCAAGTGAACGTGCGACCTGCAGAATTATTAGTCCTCCTCCATGGTGTTTGGCGATCCTGAACTTCACGTTCAGCTTTGCAAGCAAGATGAAACAAACGAGTGATAGAATTATATTCCTTATAATCTAAGATGTGCTGAATGTCCTTGTTTAATCCACCAAAGAAACGTGCAAGAATTTGTTCATTAGATTCAACAAGACCACACCGAACCATCCCCGTTTGCAATTCCTGATAATACTCTTCTACAAAATTTTTACCTTGCTCTAAACGTGTCAGATTCTTTAGTAAATCACGTTGATAAGTAGGAGGTACAAAACGAACACGCATAGCAGTTTTTAAAGCAGTCCAAGTACTAGGAATATTAGTAGGATTTAAACGACAATACTCAGACCACCAAAGGGAAGCAAATTTAGTAAATTCACATGTAGCAGCACTAACACGCATATTCTCAGGATATTTTAAGCATGCAAAACGTTGTTCTACTTCCATATCCCATGTAAGATATGCATCAGGATTATATTTACCCTCAAAAGATGGAATATTTAATTTAAGCTTTGCAACATGATCATCATCATGTACCGGTGGTCGAGCGTTGCAGTAGTAATGTCGGGGACGGCCAACAGGTACCTGTGGAGGTTGTTCAACCTCCTCGTTAAACAGATCGTCGTCATCGGGGTCATAGTAGTACCCGTCGTCTGTCCCCAATGTCGTAGCAGCAGCCGTGGCGGAAGTCTGAGGTGCGTCCGGCCGTAGTCACGGGCGCGGGCGGCCGAACAAAGATCCGACCAAGATCGGAATGCGACGTGCGCCATGTGTGGGTGTGGGTGCGGGTGCGGGCAATCTGTTCAAAAGCTTCTTAAACCGAACATCAAGCTTGGCGTTGAAGGATTTCTCGAGTCCATCGATCTTGCCCACGGTGTTGGTGAGCTTGGTGTCAAACTCCCCTAGGCGCGTATCCACGTCTTCAGCGCGACTGACCAAGTGCGCAGAGAAGTGGGCATGTAGTTCTTCGTTCGTCATTGTGGTAGGGTTCCGCGAAGTATCTGTCATGGTTAGTTCTTAAAAAGCATAGGTATATACTACGGAAATATGGTGGAAGGCACGCGTAATCCGTCAAGCAAAATACGAAGCTCTTACAAGTTCTTACCAAACAGCAGGAAAAGGCGATGTGCAACCGCGAGGATCAGTGGGTCCAGAGATTGAACCAAGCGATTACCAGGAGTCGAAACACCGCACGTGGAGAGTATCCGTGGAGCTCTGGGAAGGCTTAGCAAAGGGGGTTAGCAATTATCAAAATAGCAATGCAAAAGTTGAAAGAATGCTCAACGACGGTACTGTGCTGGTCCTAGGCTAGACCATACTAGAGACGCGAGCCTAGTTCACCAACGTTGTCACGACACGACATAACAAGCAATGTATGATGATATGGCACCCTGAAAAGCGAACCGAGAGATGGAAAATCACTATGATGGCGAGTGTCTAGAACTGATCTACGGCGTCTAAAAATAGGTTAGCCCCAAAAAAACAATTTCGAAATTTTTTATTTTGCTCCGGAAAGCGCGCAGGCGCCAAAAAAATATCGCTATAACGGCCGATGGAGAAAAGTGATCCCCAGAGCCGAAAACTAGTATAGCCAGAAATTTTTTTCGGACGCGGTTCCAAATTTTTTGTTTTGTTTTTTACTCTCCTTCTGGACTTACGACCGGACTCTTAGCTCGACACGGACTTTAGCTTAACACAGAAACAAATAACAAGGAAAGTAAAAAGAAATAACTAGGAAACAATAACTCTACTCGGACTTGTACCGCGACAGGAAAAGTGATCGGATCTGTGTCGCGGTAGGAAAGTGGTGGCGGAGTATTAGGGTTTCTGGTGGCTGGGTGTATGGCGGCGGAATATGGTGGCGGTGGTCGGCGAGTGTGGCGTTGACTACTATGATCAGAACTCGAAACTCTAAGGGACGAGACACTAAGACCAGCAACTGGACGCGACGGTGTAGACACAAATTCAACAATGCAAAAACTGAAAAGATAATGCGAGGCGTAGATTGGTTATGGGATGGGTCTAAACTCTAACTGTGTTTTTGGCTTTTTTGTGGGTTATAGGTAAAAACAGATCTAATCTACGAAAACAGTAAAATCTCACCGAGCAACCTGAAATCTAATACCACTTGATAGGGCAAAGGTGTCCGATCTTTCGATGAGATGAAGATAATCGATTTGGTGGAGTTCGGGCTTGACGATCCGACTACACGTGCGATCACGAGCGCCAATGCAATCGCTAGGCCAATCTCCTGGAGGTTACCGATCCTGCGGGAACACGATCAGCCTGACCAACGAGGGTCTTAATTCCTACCTGAAATCGAGAACAATTAAGAACCAATATTGCAATCGAGATATTGCGGATTAAGAGGAAAGCTTTATTGAAAAGGTGGGATCCTGTATAGGTGTGAAGTACAAGAGGCCTCTGCGACGCTCGAGCCTTGGCGAAGTTGCTATGATGGCTAACTTAATGTCTAAACAAAATCCGAGTCTAGGGTGATGGCTATGGGGAGTATTTAAGGGCGAAAAGGTGGGGTTTCGGACAACCATGGAAGTGGTGGCCGAATCCAACCCTAGAAGTCCTTTTCCCCTCAAATACGGACTCTAAAAAGTGGCTAATTAAAATCCTGCGAAAATTACATGGGCCTGGCCCAAAATAAAGGTGTCGCAACACCATATTAAGCCATGGACGAATTCGTGAAGTATGAATCTTGAATATTTCGTCCAAGCCTTCTTTCTTCATTATGGTGGCCTCAAAGTTCTGAAATCTTCATCCGTGGCCTTCTCTTGGATCATCACATGCTTGCTGCCATCTCCATGCATGGCCTTGCTCCAATGCTTGTCCCTCTCATCCAGTCTTGGTCCATCATTCCTAAGAGTAAGAAATACATCTGATTTAGGCAGCATCATATTCTCATGTATGTGAGGAATAGTTCCAAGAAACGAAAGTACCTGATAGTTAAGTTGTTTGGCACGAGATCTAGTGATGGGTCCTTGTATGTGTGTAGCTGTAGGTACAATGGTTGTATCAATAGTAGGGATGTCCACATCAGACAGTCAGTACGCCACTCCGGAGACGACACCGGAGACTGACCGGAGCCTCCGGCCTACACCGGAGTCTCCGGCCCTTTACACCGGAGTCTCTGGCCCACAAGATGGGCCTGCGCGCCGCCAGCTGGGCCTTCGGCCCATGTACCCCTCTAGCTCGTCCAAACCCTAGTTTTATCCCTGAACTACCCCTGTTTATGTGGCTGGCTTATAAATAGAGCCCCCACCCCTTCATGTATCCCTGAGGCATAGATGATAGACTAAAGACAACCCCCTTGTGTGGAATCTCTAGTTTTGCCTCATCTCCTTATCCAAGGGGACCGACTATCGTCACCAACCTCGATTGGACTTTGCATCACGCATCCATCGTTGAACAAGGCCTTGGAGTTCGATGTCTCATCTCCAAGTTGTCAAGACCCTCCCCAAGGTGTTCTTCCCTCTCCGATGTGGATTTGAGGGAGCACGTTGGCCGATCTTTCCTTGCGAGGATTCTATCGGACCGATGGCCGCCGTTCGGGAGCAATCGGCCTTGTATCGTGTGAGTTTTGCGTGTGTTCATCGTGTTCTTCGCGAGGTGTGTGTTCGCTTCCGCTACCTTCTCCCTTTCCCCTGGCTTTCCCATCGATTTGACCACGAGATCCATGAAGACCAGGCCACCCAAGAGGTTAACCCCTCCATCACCTTGTGACCATAAGTGATGGACTTGCGTCATGCTCACAGACAAGTAGTTCTTGGTCCTCTTCCAAATGTTGCCTTGCCATGGCTTCCTTGACCCTTGCATCAAACTCATCTTCACTCAAGTATTCTTCATCGCCGTTGTCATGGATGAACAAAACTTTCTTGTTCCCACATGCGGCCGACTTGTGTCCTTTGCCTCCACACTTGTAGCACTCACCATTGAATGGTTGTTCATCCCTTGTGTATTTGCCACTTGGGGGCGGTTTTCCTTGAGGAAGTGTTGGCTTGAAGTGAAGCTTGGTGGTATTTGATGAGCTTTCACTTGGTGTTGTCGGAGTAGTGGTTGGGGCTTGCTTGTATGTGAAGTATGTCTTTGGCTTGTTGTATTTGATGTCCTCTTGCACTTGACGCTCGGCCTTTGATGCTATGTGCACAAGCTCAACCATGTTGTTGTACTTTTGGAACTCGGTGATGCGCTTGATTGGATGGTTCAAGCCATTGAGGAAACGTGCCATTGTTTGTTCATCACACTCTTCAATGTTGGCACGGATCATGTTGAGCTCCATTTGCTTTAAGTACTCTTTCACGGTCTTTGTCCCTTGACTAAGCGTTTGAAGCTTGTTGAAAAGGTCACGCGTGCAGTGCGAAGGAAAAAAGCGGGATCTCATATGAGCCTTGATATCTTGCCAAGTTGAGATTGGGAGCTCTTCTTTTGATTCACGAGCGAGTTGGACTTGTTCCCACCAAAGGTTGGCATACTCATCAAACTCGAGGGATGCCATGGCCATCAGCTTCTCATTGCTATAGTTATGCATGCGGAAGATCTTGTCAACCTTAAGTTCCCACGAGAGATATTATTCGGGTTCATTGGAACCGGTGAACTTGGGCATGGTGAACTTGAGCTTGCCGAAAGTTTCTTCTTCATAGCGGTTCCGGTGGCGACGGTTTCCATGATTTTGGCGGCCATCTTCATCATCCGAGCTCTCATGTCTTGCTTGGTGATGGTGGCGTTGCTCTTGCGGTTGTTGAGGAGCCGCATTTGGTGGTGGAACTTGGTTTTGACGACGAGCTTGGGGAGCTTGCTCATGTTGTTGGCGCGGTTGAGGGCGAGGAGGAGGTTATTGATCCTCACGACGAGCTTGGGGAGATTGCTCTTGTTCTTGTCGTGGTTGTCTTGCGCCATGTGGCGAGGAGGACGTCGAGCCGCATGCGCAATGGGCTGCTCTCTTTCTTCTTGATGTGGAGGAGGCTCGTCATGATGATCATGTTGTCGATGTTGACGTTCATGTCGATGATGACGCCTTGGTGGATCTTCGAGTGCTTCACGCCGACGACGACCTTGTTCTTCCACTTCGGATGCTTCACTTGTTGTTGAAAGAACATGTCGATGGCGATGGGCTTGGTGGTCCATGTAAGGTTGCTCTTGTTGAATCACAAGTTCCCTTGGTTGTGGCCGGTTCGCTTCACGTTTGGAGGTCTTGCGGAGAGGTCACCATCATAGCTTGATGTCGCGGCGTGTCGCGGAGATGGTACCTCTTGAGAAGAGCTCATGGATTGAAGGACGGGTCCATCCCGGTGCCTTGAAGCGTGAAGGCGAGGTGCACTTGATTCACTTGAGGAGTGCCGTGATGATCTTGAGTCTCGCGATCGTGGCCTTTCTAGCCCATCAATGAGGCGTTGAAGCTTCTCATCCGTTGAGGCGAGGGCGCGACCAAGAGCTTCATTTTGATGACCAAGGTTGTGTTGCATGGCATGCATTTGGCCTCGGACTTCTTCGAAGCGGTTGTCGATGTTCTTGAACTCCACTCGGGCTTCTCTAAATTATTCATCTTGGCGCCGCTCAAGGGCTTCACAACGGTAGTTGAATTCTCCTCGGACCTTCCAATGATCCCATCTTGTCATGTATTGTGTGTCGTCCTCCGGAGGTGGTTGTGGTTGGGACGGCTCGCTATTCCTGTCCATGATCCAAAGCCGACAAGGGTTGTATATGGAGAGTAAGTGTGCGTAGAGTTAGCCTTTTACCTCACCTTGGAGATTATATCAAACCAATTGCCACACAAAGGAGCGAACAGCTTGCAAAGTGAAATCGCAAAGAAACTCACGCACAAATAAGCTACAACTCTCAAAAGCTTTTGGTGGATGGTTAGGATTGTGGAAAGCCAAAGAACCAATCAAACACAAAGGATAGTCAAAAGTGGAAAAGATCCAACATACTCAAGTCAAAAGGAAATGGTCAACTCAAAAGGTGATGAGAACCTACGACTACACACACGCGTGGAGAAAAATGGGGTTAGCACAACTATGAAAGTGAGCACGAAATGGCCTAACGAAGACTACGCTCGGTTGTCGTGCCAACTCAAGGAGAGACCACAACTCGTTTGCCAAAAGAGGGTAAGCAACGGATTTGTGCACTTGCCTTGGCGCGCTTCTTTCTCGCTCTTTTGCTTACAAGCTTGATACTCTCTTTGTATTGGGAGACTATATATCTTTCTATTTTTCTTTTTCTTCCTTTTTTTTGATTCTTTTTATTTTTCTCCCTTTCTATGCTACTATGTTAACTTTTGTAGTTGCCCTCACACTTTCACTTTCCAATGGCAAGTGCACAATGCTTAGACAAACACAAAATGAGTTGCTCTCATAGGATAGGTACACACAAAGGAAGATATGGCTACAAGGTTTGCACAAGTTATACCTTAGTTGTTGATGATGATCTTGTGTCGATGGAGCGGGGAAGATTTTGGGGTCTGTGGTGTCGAAGAGTGCGGGCGATGTTGTGGAAGCTATCTGTTAGTTGGTGACACGCACACGGAACACAAACAACAAACGAACAAATTAGCCAATGCAGAAAAGAGGAAAAAGTCAAAACTGGCGTTCAGGGCCGGAGACTCTGGTCTGGGCCGGAGACTCCGGTGTAGGCTGGAGACTCCGGTGCACAGGGCCGGAGATTCCGGTGTGGACGATCTGCTCGTGTTCTTGGGCGGAGATTCATTCCTAGAGTCCTCAAATCCGCGAAAATTTGGCCAAAATTGGGCTGGGAAACGCAGGCAAAAGCTGGACCAACACCTTAGACAAGATTTGGTCGGATCAAAACCACAAATAACACTCCAAAACGATAGATCGATCCAAAGGCAAATTGGGCTGTTTTTTTGGGAAATTTTCGAATTTATGGTGGATAGAAGAAAAATTGAGGGGAAATTCGTGATCAACCTTACTCTTGATACCAATATGTTACGGGGTAACCCCTTAGGGTTTCCGCGGGAATCGAGGGGAAAGCGATGGAAGGGCAAAGGGGATGAAATCCACGAACACACGCACACGAAGAACCCGATGAACTCACGCGCACGAAAACACGATACACGCCGATAAATCACGCCGGTGGCAACCGGTCCAACATAATCCCTAGGATCGGTGTTGGGCGAAGCTCTCTCTCCACGGCCAACAACGGGGGCGAGGTGCTTGGTGAGATCTTGACTACTTGGGAACGAGACACCGAGATCCCAAGGACTTGTACAACTTGAACGCACTAGGCAAGATCCAAGAGGTTGTGGATAATTTGGTGCCCCTTGGTAGGAGCATGAGACCAATAGTTGAAAAGATCCTCAAAGGGGTGTCCTCAACTATTATTATCCAAGTCTAGGGTTTACATTAGAGGGGTGGGGCTTTATATAGGCCAGCCACTTAAACAGGGGTAGTTTTGGAATAAAACTGGAATTTGGGGCGAAACTGGGGGTTACATGGGCCAGGCCCAAGAGGCCTTGACATGCCTGGCATCGAGCAGGCCGGGGACTCCGGTGTTGGGTCCGGAGACTCCGGTCTGGGCCGGAGACTGCGGTCAATCTCCGGACTCGTCTCCGGAGGGGGTATTAGACTCTCCCGAGCTTGGTTCCTGGGGCCGGACCGGAGGATGGTCCGGAGACTCCGGTGTAGACCGGAGACTCCGGTGTACACCGGAGACTCCGATGTGTAGAGCTCCAGCAGCGTCTTCTCCTGGTCCTTCTTCCTTGGGGGCTTGGTTTGGTGATGTTGCTTCATAGCTGAGGATACACAACGTAGTTCCATGAAGTAGCAAGCCATCCAAAGGTAGGCCAAAATCACATGAGGAGAGGAGCGAGTTAACCTTGGCTTGTAGGAGCTTGGCTCGACCGCGAGTCATTGGTCCACTTGGGGAACTAGGTGTTGTAGATGGAGGTGCGTCTGTAGGACGGGCTGCATCATCATTGCTTCCTTGACCCTTGCATCAAACTCATCTTCACTCAAGTATTCTTCATCACCATTGTCGTGGATGAACAAAACTTTCTTGTTGCCACATGCGTCCGACTTGTGTCCTTTGCCTCCACACTTGTAGCATTCACCATTGAATGGTTGATCATCCTTTGTGTATTTGCCATTTGGGGAGGTTATCCTTGAGGAAGTGTTGGCTTGAAAGGAAGCTTGGTGGTACTTGATGAGCTTCCACTTGGGTTTGTTGGAGTAGTGGTTGGTGCTTGCTTACAGGTGAAGTACGTCTTTGGCTTGTTGTACTTGATGTCCTCTTGCACTTGACGTTCAGCTTTTGATGCCATGTTGTTGTACTTTTGGAACTCGGTGATGCGCTTGATTGGATGGTTCAAGCCATTGAGGAAACGTGCCATTGTTTGTTCATCACGCTCTTCAATGTTGGCACAGATCATGTTGAGCTCTATTTGCTTGAAGTACTCTTCCACGGTCTTTATCCCTTGACTAAGCATTTGAAGCTTGTTGAAAAGGTCACGCGTGTAGTGCGAAGGAACAAAGCGGGATCTCATATGAGCCTTCATATCTTGCCAAGTTGTGATTGGAGGCTCTTCTTTTGCTTCACGAGCGAGTTGGACTTGTTCCCACCAAAGGTTTGCATACTCATCAAACTCGAGGGACGCCATGGCCATCATCTTCTCATTGCTATAGTTGTGCATGCGGAAGATCTTGTCAACCTTGAGTTCCCACGAGAGATATTCTTCGGGTTCGTTGGAACCGGTGAACTTGGGAATGGTGAATTTGAGCTTGCCGAAGGTTTCTTCTTCATTGCGGTTCCGGTGTCGGCGGTTGCCATGATTTTGGTGGCCATCTTCGTCATCTGAGCTCTCACGTCTTGCTTGGTGATGGTGGCGTTGCCCTTGCGGTGCCGCATTTGGTGGTGGAACTTGGTCTTGACGACGAGCTTGGGGAGCATGCTCGTATTGTTGGCGCGTTTGAGGACGGGGAGGAGGTTGTTGGTTCTCACGACGAGCTTGGGGAGCTTTCTCTTGCTCTTGGCGTGGTTGATGATGATGAGCATTGTCTTGCGCCATATGGCGAGGAGGACGGCGAGCCGCATGCGCAATGGGCTGCTCCGTTTATTCTTGATGTGTAGGAGGCTCGTCATGGTGATCATTTTGTCGACGTTGACGTTCATGACGATGATGACGCCTTGGTGGGTCTTCGAGTGCCTCACGTCGATGGCGATCTTGTTCATCCACTTTGGATGCTTCACTTGTTGTTGAAGGGATGCGTCATTGACGGTGGGCTTGGAGGTCCATGTGGGGTTGCTCTTGTTGAATCACGAGTGCCCTTGGTTGTGGACGGTTCGCTTCACGTCTTGGAGGTCTTGAGGAGAGGTCACCATCATAGCTTGACGTTGTGGTGTGTCGCGGAGATGGTACCACTTGAGAAGAGCTCATGGAGCGAAGGACGGGTCCATCTTGGTGCCTTGAAACGTGATGGCGTGAAGAGCTTTATTCACTTGAGGAGTGGCGTGACGCGCTTGAGTCGCGAGATCGCGGTCTTGCTAGCCCATCAATGAGTCGTTGAAGCTTCTCATCCATTGCGGTGAGAGAGCGGCCAAGAGCTTCATTTTGATGGCCGAGGTTGTGTTGCATGGCATGCATTTGGCCTTGGACTTCCTCGAAGCGGTTGTCGATGCTCTTGAACTCCGCTTGAGTTTCGCTGAATTGTTCATCTTGGCGCTGCTCAAGGGCGTCACAACGTTAGTTGAATTCTCCTCGGATCTTCCAATGATCCAACCTTGTCATGTATTGCGTGTCGCCCTCTTGAAGTGGCGTTTGTTGGGACGACTCATCATTCCTGTCCATGATGCAAAGCCGACAAGGATTGTATATGGAGGAGAAAACGTGGAGAGTTAGCCTTTTACCTCACCTCTAATATTGTATCAAACCAAATGCTACACAAGAGAGCTAAGAGCTTGCAAAGTGAAATCGCAAAGAAACTCACAGAAATCAAGTAGAACTCTCAAAAGCTTTTGGTGGAAGGTTAGGAGTGTGGGAAACCAAACAAAACGATCCAAGAAAAAGGTTATTGTTCTAGGTGATAAAGAACCAAAAATCAAAAGCAAAAAGGACACGATCTACAAAAACACGAGGAAACGCACACGTGGAGATTAAAGGGGTTAGCACGACTATGAAAATGAGCACAAAAATGTCCTAACGAAGACTAAGCTCGGTGTCGTGCCAACGCAAGGAGAGACCACAACTCGTTTGCCAAAAGAGGTTTAAGCAATGGATTTGTGCACTTGCCTTGGCATGCTTTTTCCTCTCCTTTTGCTTACAAGCTTGATACTCTCTTTTGTATTGGGAGACTATTTATCTTTCTATTTTTTTGATTCTTTTTCTCCCTTTCTATACTACTATGTTAACTTTTGTATTTGCCCTCACACTCTCACTTTCCAAAGGCAAGTGCACAATGCTTAGGCAAACACAAAATGAGTTGCTCTCATAGGATAGATACACACAAATGAAGATATGGGGCTGTCAAAGTGGCGCAAGTTATACCTTTGGTATTGTTAACGACTTGCAACCGTTATTGTGGACGATGTCCGAGTGTCGCGGTGTCGTTGAGCGCGTGGTGAACTTTGTTGCGGAAGCTTTTGTTAGTATGGTGACAAACACGCGAAACATGAACAAGTTAAGGAGGATAGTCAGCAAACAAAATTGAGGTGTCAACATGAAATGAAAGACTGTCAGTTGCGTGCGGTAGTAACGCCGGGTACGACCGGTAGTACCGGTGATTTGCGGTACCGCAGATGACCGTAGTACCGCCCAAGCGCATGGCACGCAATACCTCAAAATCAAAATAACCTCAAATTCGTGCTAATCTGACCGAAAGGTTGGGCCAGGAACATATGAAGACTGTAGATCTACTCCAAAAGCAACAGTTCTATGGTCCAAAACCACGAAAAAATCACCAAATCCAAAGATCTATCCGAAGGCGATTTGGGGCTCTTTTTTTGGGGGGAATTTTCGAATTTATGGTGGGTAGAAGAAAAATTTGAGGGGAAATTCGTGATCAACCTTGCTCTTGATACCAATATGTTAGGGGTGACCCCTTGGGGTGGCCCGATCTTTCACGAATTCCGTGGGAATCGAGGGAGAAGCGAGTGGACGAAGGACGGGGATGAAATCCACGAACACACACACGAATAACTCGATGAAAACACACACATGAAAACACGATACAAGCCGATAGCTCACGCTGGTGGCAACCGGTCCAACACAATCCCTAGGATCAGCGTTGGGCAAGACACTCTCCCATGACCAACAACATGGGTGAGAGGCTTGATGAGATCTTAACTACTTGGGGACGAGACACCGAGATCCCAAGGACTTGTACAACTTGAACGCACGAGGCAAAATCCAAGAGGTTGTGGGGGATAATTGGTGCTCCTTGTCAAGGAGCATGAGACTAGTAGTTGATAGATCAACTAGGGGTGTCTTCAATTACAATTATCCAAGTCTAGGGTTTACAATAGAGGGGTGGGGCTATTTATAGGCCAGCCACTAAAATAGGGGTAGTTTAGGAATGAAAGGAAAAATATAGAGAGGGCTACAGGGTGCTGGGCCGAGTTGACGCGAACAGGTTCAGGCAGGACCGATAGTACCGGGCTCGCGTCCAGTAGTACCGGTCACAACCGTTAGTACCGCTCTGGGGCCGGTAGTACCGCTTGCGGTCCTGGGGATTCAGTTGGAGTCATCAGTAGCGAGCGGTAGTACCACTGATGAAGGCATTAACCTTTTGGGTGGCCCGATCTTCACGGATCTCTTGGTCAAATTGATGGGAAAGCGAGGGGAAAGGGAGAAGGTAGCGAAAGCGAACACACACCTCGCGAAGAACACGATGAACACACGCAAAACTCACACGATACAAGGCCGATTGCTCCCGAACGGTGGCCACCGGTCCGATAGAATCTTCGCAAGGAAAGATCGGTCAACGCGCTCCCTGAAATCCACATCGGAGAGGGCAGAACACCTTGGGAAGGGTCTTGACAACTTGGAGACGAGACACCGAACTCCAAGGCCTTGTTCAACTATGGATGCGTGATGCAAAGTCCAATCGAGGTTGGTGACGATAGTCGGTCCCCTTGGTAAAGGGGATGAGGCAAAACTAGAGATTCCACAATGGGGGTTGTCTTTAGTCTATCATCTATGCCTGAGGGATACATGAAGGGGTGGGGGATCTATTTATAGGCCAGCCACATAAACATTGGTAGTTTAGGGCTAAAACTAGGGTTTGGACGAGCTAGAGGGGTACATGGGCCGAAGGCCCAGCTGGCGGCGCGCAGGCCCATCGTGTAGCCGGAGACTCCGGTGTGGTGGGCCAGAGACTCTGGTCTGGGCCGGAGATTCTGGTATGTCTCCGGTGTCGTCTCCTGATTGGCGTACTGACTGTCGTCGGGCGGTTGCTGGGGTCGGTCCGGAGGTAGGTTCGGAGACTCTGGTGTAGGAGGACCGGAGACTCCGGTGTAGTAGGACCAGAGACTCCGGTGTAGGCCGGAGACTCTGGTGGTTCAGCCGTGGCTTGTTCCGTCTCCTCTTCTAAGCCTTCGTCTTGTCGGGCTTGATGTTCCGGGCTTCCTCCCTTGTCGGTGTGAACCTATCATGCATATCTGACGGAGTATGAAGTAGCATATCATTCAATAGGGTAGGAAGTGGGCTCGCATAGAGGAACGGATTCACATTTGGAGTCCATGACGACTTGGCGTAAGTTGGAAACCATGATGTGGTAATGACCGTAGGTCAGGCTACATTAGCTCCCCCCTTCAAAAAGAGTCGTCCTCGACTCTACATGCTCATCACAAAGTAGAAGATGTCGAGATACCTTCTTGATCCTAGGGTTCACCATATAGTCGTCCTCGGGAAGATTGACTTGACAACACTTCAATGTTCCTTCACCTTCAATGAAGCCTACAAGGGCTTCAGGCTGTTGCCGCGAAGGCAGAGGAAGCTCGCCAGGGGCTTGTCCCCGCTGGTGAATTGGCGGCGGCGCAATCGGCTTTGAGTGCCGCTGAACAGCGGATCGCCAACCTCGAGCGAGCCACGGAGGCAAAGGAAGAAGCGAGCTCGCCGACGGCGAGCCAAGGCCGCCATTGCAGCCGAAGAGGATCGCAAAGTGTCCGATGCCCTTGTTGCCGGGCTTCGTGGCGACCATACGCCGCTCAAAGCTTCATCACGTAACTCGCCCGCTGATTGGTAAGTACATCCGCCCTTCCGTGGTTCTCGCTTTTGTGGTGTCCGTCGACTCATTATTGTATTCTACTCAGTCGCATCATCGATAGCGAGGAAGAGGCGAGCTGCTCGATGCGAGGCGGTGTAAGCATGCTTGTCGACTCGGCAACATTCGGCGACATGCATCCGCCGCTATCTCCAAGAGATATCGCCACGCGGTGATTCCCAGCGACCTCGTTGAGGTGTGGAAGTATTTGGAGAAGGCGCCGCGATTGTTGAGTTCATGACGCGTCGGCGCTTTCGCGGAGCGCCGACGCACTTAGTCTTGGACTTGCCCACTTCGAGGACTTCGACATCGATGATGTGACGAGTGGATATCCATCGCCGATCGGGCGCGTGGAGCTGTCCGAGGTTCTCAAGTTGCAGACGCGCCGCCACATACTCGAACGTGTTCGGCAATGGGCGACCTCCTTCCGCATGCAGAGACGGCCGTCGTGCGAACGACCGAGCCCCGTGATCGTGACTTCAAGGTCGAGCAACCTTTTCGCGCGGCAATGGAGGGTGAATTGACGACGTATCCGTCAAACCCGTACACGCCGTTCATCCGCAATCGCCGGGATGTTGGCGAGTCGTCATCAAAGCCTGCAGAGTAGGATAGTTTGCCTTATGGCGTTAGCAGCAGGTCTGCCATGCGGGCATATTTTGTAACATGAAACAATGCGATATGCAATTGAGTGAGACATCATGTCTATTTTGGTATTTGTTGTGTGTTTGTGATTGATTTTTGAACGAGTCCCCGAGCGCGTCCGCCCTTTTTGTGGGGTTTACCTCGTATGTGATATATGTGTTGTTGTTATGTGTTTTGTTATTTTGGTCGACTCGCCCGAGCTCGAAGAGCCAGTCGCTAGGCGACTCCCTTGAGTGCTCTATACTTTACCGTTTTCCCTTGCGCAAACGGGGTCGGGTGGCCGAGTCCCCGAGCGTGGTACTTGGTTGATCTAGGCGCGACTCGAGGGTGGTTGAGGACTTAGCGCGTTAGTTTGAGCGTGTCACTCCTGCCTGGCCCGTGGGGTCAGTCGCGTGGCGAGTCTGGCATGCTCGCATTTGGCGTTTTCCCCGACCGCGATGAACTGGTATGCGTCCCGAGCATGGTACTTAGCCGCTCGAGTCGCTATGCCGAGGATGCGGAGGACCAAGGTCATGGAGAAGCAAAGGCTTGTCTTGGTTCAGAGAACCAATGAGCTAGGCGACTCCAATGGGGCTCCGGTTAGGCGTGTTTCATGGACGATGCAAGACCTGAGGGGAATCAGTGCTCTTGCACCGCACTACTTAGCCGTGCCGATCGCTGTACCAAAGGTTGACTTCTGTGTTTTAGCCTGAGGCTGTTTATTACGAGTGCGAGTGGCAAGAGTCATGGAGAGTAGGCAATTTGTAACCGTTGCTTTTTATTTCATAGCGACTGGAGAGTACATGTGTGGGGTTCTAAGAATAGAACTTCCGTAGGAGGTTTACATTCCATGGTCGCTTGACATCGAGTTTGCCGTCCCCACGGACGTCGATGAGGTAGTAGGCGTGCTGCATACGCGCTCGATGGCGAATGGCCCTTCCCACGGAGGAGAGCTTGTGCATGCCCTTCTTGTCTGGATGAGGCGTAACACCGTCGCCTTCTTGGAAGGTGCGAAGTTTTCACCCGCCGTGGTAGCGGCGGAGTCCTCGCTAGTAGATGGCGGTGCGTGACCGAGTGAGGTCACGCTTCGTCGAGTTGGTCGACCCGTCTTGGCGGGCGATCTCGCTGCCTCCGGTAGTGGACGACCCGCGGCGAGTCGTGCTCGAGGTCGGTGGGCATGATCGCTTCGCCAGAGACCATGAAGAAGGGGTGAACCTGTCGATCTGCTGACCGAGGTGCGGATCCCCGGATGACAGAGGGCAACTCGACCCAAGACCGCGGTGCGCCGAGTGGTACTTTGAGTCGCGGCCAGCCGTGGAGGATGCTTTTGGCCCGTTCGCCGCCGTTGGATTCCGGTGGCGGCGACGCGAGGTCGAGACGGATGTGGTGCTCTTCGCAATTCGCCATGGCTCCCTTGGAGAAGTTGGTGCCGTTGTCCGTGATGATCTTTGTTTGGGAACCCGTAGCGATATATCACTCGTAGGAATTTAGTGGCGGTCTTCCGTCGCATTTCGGACTGGCTTGGCCTCCACCCATTTCGTGAATTTGTCGATGGCGACTAGCGGTGGGTGTAGCGGAGGGGCCTTCTTGAAGGGCCTACCATATCCATGCCCACACAGCGAATGGCGGTGATGGGGATTGTTTTGGCGCCGAGCTCGATGCGTCGTCTGGTTGGCGTGCCGGCACCCGGCTGGGCGATATCGACGAGATCGGCGTGCGGTGGGCGATAAAAGCCATGTCGCATAGCCTTGGCGACCGAGGGAAGCGGCGGCGTGGTGGCGCGATCCGGAGTGAATGTCGTGGAGGATCTTGCGTTCTTCGGCTGGTTGGACGCAGCGTTGGAACACGCCGGTGACGCTGCGTTTGTGGAGCTCGTCGTCGATGATGGTGTAGGACTTGCATCGACGAGCGATCATTCGAGCGTCCGTCTCGTTTGCCAGCAGGGTGCCGGCTTCCAGGTAGGCGATGTAGGGCTTGGTCCAGTCGTCTGGCTCGTTGACGAGTGCGACCAAGGCTGCCTCTGGTTGGAGCGGGACTCCGATGTCGATCTCCCTCAGGGGAGAGACTGATGGCTTGGTGATTGTGTCGAGGAAAACGCCGGCGGGTAGTGCGAGTCGAGCCGACCCGATGCGAGAGAGTGCGTCGGCCTCCTCGTTCTTTCGTCTGTCGATCCACTCGACGGAGTAGCCGGTGAAGTGTCCGCCCAACTTGTCCACTGCTTGGTGGTACGCCGCCATGGTAGGGGAGACGGCGTCGCAGGTGCTGGCGACTTGCCCCGCGACGAGGTCGGAATCCCCGTAGCAGCGGAGGCGATTGACGTTCATCTCCTTGGCAGCTCGCATGCCGTGGAGTAGGGCCTCGTACTCAGCCATGTTGTTGGTGCAGGGTGTGAAGTCGAGGCAGAGGATGTAGCGGAGCTTGTCGCCCTTTGGTGAAGTTAACACGATCCCTGCGCCTGCACCGTCCGCGTTCTTGGAGCCGTCGAAGTGCAGGCTCCAGTAATGGAGGTACGGTAGCTTCTCGGGCTGCTGGGCCTCTTCCCAGTCGGCGATGAAGTCTGCCAGTGCCTGCGACTTGATCTCTTTTCGTGGCTCGTATTTGATGTTGTGCACGCCGATCTCGACGTCCCACTTGGCGACCCGCCCGGTCGCCTCGTGGTTGCGGATGATGTCTTGTAGTGGTGCTGAGGAGACGACCGTGATCGGGTGCTCCTGGAAGTAGTGCGGCAGGCGCCGCTGAGCTCTGAAGACTACGTATACTAGCTTTTGGTACTGTGGGTACCGCTGGCGTGACTCGGTGAGTACCTCGCTGATGTAGTACACCGGCCGCTGGACTGGGCGCTCCTTTCCTTCCTCTGGTCGCTCGACGACCATCACGGCGCTGACGACGCGCTCGGAAGCCGCGACGTAAACCAGCATGGGTTCTTTGTCGGCAGGGGCAGCGAGTAATGGTGCGGCGAGTAGCACCTTTTTGAGGTCGCGGGCCGTCGTCGCCTCCTTGTCCCACCGGAAGGTGGGGTTCTTGCACATCAGCGGTATAGGGGCATCGCCGCCCGAGGGATGAAGCGGAGAGCCGCTACTCGCCGGCCAGCCTTTTGGTCGCGCAGCACTCGGGTTTGCCGGTAGGCGATCGTGTCGATCTTCGTGGGGGTTCGCCTCGATCCCTCGTTTGGAGACGACGTACCCCAGTAGTTGTCCGGCAGGTACACCGAAGGTGCATTTGCCTGGGTTGAGCTTTATCTTATATCTTCGCAGGTTGGCGACTGTTTCTGCCAGGTCGGCGAGTAGATCGCCTTGGCGAGTGGACTTTACGACCACATCGTCGATGTAGACGTGGATGTTGCAGCCAATTTGGCTCGCAAGTCATTCTTGCATGCACCGCTGGTAGGTCGCCCCGACGTTCTTGAGGCCGAAGGTCATGGCGGTGTAGCAGAAGGCTCCGAATGGCGTGATGAACGCCGTATTCTCCTCGTCTTCGACAACCATTTTGACCTGGTTGTACCCAGAGTAGGCGTCGAGGAAACATAGCGACTCCGAGCCCGCGGTTGAATCGATTATCCGGTCGATCCGCGGGAGGAATCGCCTCCTTTGGGCAAGGCGCTGTCAGGTTTGTAGTCGATACACATTCTCGTGTCCCGTTCTTCTTCTCGACCGGACTGGGTTTGCCACCACTTGAGTACTTGATTGGCGGATGAAGCGGCAGCGGTAGACGCCGCACCTCCTTGGCGATTGCTCGACGGCGTTCTTCATTGAAGGCGCGTGATCGACCGCTTGACAGTCGCACTTTGGGGTCGGCGTTAGCTTGTGCTCGTGAGCTCCCTAGGGACACCGGGCATGTCGGAGGGTTTCCATGCGAAGATGTCCTGTTCTCACGGAGGAACTCGATGAGCGCCTTCCTATGCCGGGCTCATGCCGTCCGATCGCCACCGTCTGGAGTCGCTGGGACCAGCTCGACGGTGCGGGTAAAAGTCGTGGCCTCAAAGGTTGAGGTGTTTGCGCCCTCGAGTTGGGCTTCTTGAGTATGGTGGGGTCGTCGTTGTTGACCCGCTCGCGTTGGCGAGCTCATCTGCGTGGTTGGTCTCGCCGCGATGACGGCGTCGTGGCTCGGCTCCTTTGGCCTCGTTTCGGCGGCCATGTCGGGTCGCCGTGGATGGTGATGACGCGGCCGGGAGCTTCATCACGTTATGCAGCGTAGTGGGGCGCCGCCATGAATTTAGCGAACGCGCGGGCCCAGCGATGGTAGGGCTGTCGAAGGGCACCAGCTCGAAGACGATCCGCTCGGTGCGGAAGTTTGCGGTGTCGAAGGTGGCAGCGTGACCTTGCCGATCGTACGCCTTCCGGGGGACGATGCCGTGGAATGTGGTGTGGGTCGTCTCGATCATCGATCGCGGGAGCCGCCGCTGAAGGTGTCGAGGTACGTGATGTTGATGGAGGTGCCGCCGTCCATCAATGTCTTGGGGAGCCGATCGCCGACCTTGGGCTTGACCACCGGGCGACTCGCCCCGGTACTCGATGCGTGGCGAGTGGTCTTGGCGGCTCGGTGATGGTCGCTCGACCGGTTTAGGAACCGGGAACGCCCACAGGCCACCGTGTTGACGGCGACAGCGCGGGCGATGACCTTCTTCTCGCGCTTCGTGTTGAATCCTGTGAAGGTGTGGAGCGATCCGGCCACTTTGCCGAATTTTCCGCCGTTTGGCGGGGCGTTGTCGGGTCCTCCGCTCGCCGCCTTCTCGATTTCCACGAGGGTGTGGCGGTCGGCGGTGGTGCGTTGCGGGCTTCCTTCCCCTATGAAACGCACATGGTTGGTTAACGAGCCGGGTCGAACCTTGGCTTGCCTTGTAGTTGCCGCCGTCGGCGTTGTCCTCCGTCATGGCGAAGCTCTTGGGCTCGCGTTGCGTGCCGGCGTTGGCGACAAGTCGACTCGCCCGTAATCGCGCGCTTGCCGGTGAGGCGAGTGTTGTCGTAGCATAGGCTCGGACCGTCGTCTGCCGCCGTTGCCGTGCGGCGTTGACCTCTGACTCGTCGCCGGTTTCCTGGTTTGGATCTTCCTCGGCGTATCGTTTGGCGATCTCGAGGAGGTCGGGATGTTGTCGAGTGTGCGGAGTGTCGCTGAGCTTGGCGACCAGGGGCTCGTGGCGCACGAGGTCTTGAAGCAATGGATCGCGGTGTCGGGTGGATGCCGACCGCGTTACCAAAGTTCTTGCCACCGTTGGACCCGATTGGGTCGACTCGCGGGTCCCTGGACGCATCTCTCTAGGTCCTCGATAGTGGTGGTGGCGGTGTAGGAGCACTCGAAGTGCACGGCGAAGGCGTCGCATCTCCTCCCGAGTCGATATTGTCCCGGGAGGTGTTGATCCGCCTGCACGTCCCTCTATCATCGGGGGAGTAACAGGCGGCTAGCGGTCGGTGTGGCTGCGATCCCCATCGCCATGAGGTATGTCGAGCCATACGGGCGGGTCGCATGGAGTCGCATTTTCTTTTCATCTCTTTGGTGCCTTGAAGTTTGGCGGGTACTTCGCCTCGGATCATTGGTCCGGCACTTGGGTCCGAGTCGATCGAGCGATCCCATGGGCTCGCCGCGGCGATTGGTTAGGTATGTCGCAGTCGTCGGTGGCATGCGCGCCAACTTTGGTTGTTGATGACGGGTGCGGCGTCGATGGGTTGCCCGTTGGCGGCGACGGTTGGTTTCCGCCGGGTCGTTGGTGGAGAGTGTCGCGTTTGGTCGGTGTTGGAGCTGCAGTGGCTCGTGGCGTGCGATTGAGGTGTTTGCCGGGCTTCGGAGGCCGCCCGCTCCCGAGGAACGCGAGTATACTCGACCTTGAGAGTCGGCGCCCGCTCTTTGCGGCTCGACGGCCTTCGCGAGCAGGGCCCTGACGTATTGGATTTGTAGGGCGCCGTCGCCGGTGGCCGTGATGTCGTCGGCTGCCGCCGCCCGCCACGAGGTTGTCCATCGGGTGGAGAACAGGGAGGCCGCTTGCGCCTCCCGTGAGGAGACTACTATCCGCTACCTGGTCCTCAGGAGGGTGTGGTTGGGTGGAGGTGGGGCGCCCATTGTCGTTGATCTGGCGGGGCCGCTTCTCCCCGTGGCGCGTCGCAGATCGCGCGCCGCCACGGGCTGGGTCGTTTAGTGCCGAAGTTCAGGCACGCCCGAACGGTGGGGTTCAGCGCGACCGATCCGCTGGTGGTAGCGTGATAGCTCTGCGCGCCACCGCCGAGGCGAAATTTTTCGCGCCGGCTTGCTCTGCGCACCGCCCGCCCGCCAGCGGAGTTCCTCGACCTCCGTTGCCGTGGAGTTAGGAGGGATTGGGGTGGAGAATGGATCCTCCTGCGGATCGGTGCCGGTCGCCATGTAGGTCACGGCGTGGCGACCGGTTCCGTCACGGAGGTCGGCGGAGTTCTCCGACCCGGAGTCGAATTCGAAGATCCCGAGGATGGAGGGGTCCTCGAAGTCTCCCACGTTGGAGACCTGGGCGATGGAGCCCGCGGATGAAGCCGCGGTGATGGATCCGGCGAGTGACGCCGGGGTCGCCGAGTCGGCGTCGTCGTTGAGGGCCGCGTCCCTGCGGCGGCTGAAGTTTCGCCACGCTGTGGGCGAATTGTACTCGAGGCGGCGATGGATCGTGCGGATCCGGCTCTCGGAGAGCCGATCGGCGTGGCGACTTCGCGGATGCGAGCCGAATCCTCCGAGACGGCGACGCCGGTGAGACCGACGAAGAGGCCGATCGTGTCGATCGGCAGGATCACGCTGCGGCGTGACGGGTCGCGCCTCGGGATGTAGCTGCTCGGCAAGATTTGGAGCATCTCGCCGATCGCTATCGCGCCGGTGGCGACTGCCTCATTGATGGGAAGATTGGATCTCGCCGCAGAACACCGCCGACCGCCAGCCCCACGGTGGGCGCCACCGCCGTGGGAATGGTCACGGCAGATGCCGCAATCGGCAGCAGTAGTAGAACGAGGGGCAGGCGGCCGCCATCTGCGAGATGAGGGCGAGACAGGTTTTACCCAGTTAGGCCTTGAGGGTAAAGACCTACTCCTGCTAGATTGTATTATGGAGGTGTTACAATGGGCGAGCTCGGGCGCTAGGCGGCGCTTGGGTGTATGAGGAACGATCTCTACTCACCCCATAGGGAGGTTTATATAGGCTCACCTCCCTAGGGTTTACATATCTCAACCGATTCGATTAAAGCTTGCACTTCGTTTAACCTAATCCGACTGGGCCTATCTACTACTTTGGGCCTTGACTTCCAGATCGCTCGGTTCCTCGCTGGGCTTCAATCCAACGATCGCCCGTGAGCCCACTCACGGTTCTTGGGCCAGTCGGAAACGTCCTGCTGGGTATACCCCGGTAGGCACATCCCCATAAAAAATGTTGAACATTTTCTCTTTCCGATGTTTTGTGTGCAACCACAATTCCATTAAGAGCATGTATTCTCATGAGAGCTTCCAAGAATCTCGTCTTGTTGTTGCAACAAACATAAGGACCACTTGCTCTTTCATTTGGTTTGTTTGCAAACATGTCGTTTTTGCTTCCACTTGGGATACCCATACTACCATGAAATTTGCTTTTGATGATTTGTGTGTGACATCCAACATGTTGAACAATTTCTCTTTCCAATGGTTGGTTTGCACACATAATGATGTTTCTTTGGACATTCTTCCTTGTGTGTTTTTGCCAAATTCTCCTATTCTTGCATCAAAGATGTTGTTTGAAATTTGGATCCAATGCTTTGAGTGCCCCACTACTACGTTATATGGAGTTTTTGAGTTTCCACATTTGGATGATCTTCAAACAATTTCCATGCACTTTAACCTTGCATATGCATTTCATTTGCTATCCTTGTATTGTGCTAATAGTGTTGTGAACAAGAATGGACATGCCACATTTGACATGCTCCTCTATCACGCACGAAAATATTTTGCTTGGTCTTTGTTGTGTGAAGGCACAAATGCATACACGTCAACCTCTATGGACTATATGTTAACAAGAAGAACCGAAGAGAGTTACCTATGGCTACCCTTCATCGAGCTATCTCTACAAGCTAAGGTGACTTCCTTCTACTTGAGGACTCATGCTATAATCTTCATGAATTGGCTACGCTTTGAGTGTTGCTTCGCTTTTGTCGTGAGCTTTGTAGGATTCATGGAAGGTGAAGGAACATTGAAGTGTTGTCAAGTCAATCTTCTCGAGGACGACTATATGGTGAACCCCAGGATCAAGGATGTCCTTCAACCTCTTCTACTTCGTGATGGACATGGAGAGTCGAGGACGACTCTTTTTGAAGGGGGGGAGATGATGATCTGGACATCCCTTCTATTGATACAACCGTTGTACCTACAGCTACACACATACAAGGACCCATCACAAGATCTCGTGCCAAACAACTTAACTATCAGGTACTTTCGTTTCTTGGAACTATTCCTCACATACATGAGAATATGATGCTGCATAAATTAGATGTATTTCTTACTCTTAAGAATGATGGACCAAGCATGGATGAGAGGGACAAGCATTGGAGCATGGCCATGCATGGAGATGGCAGCAAGCGTGTGATGATCCAAGAGAAGGCCACGGATGAAGATTTCAGAACTTTGAGGCCACCATAATGAAGAAAGAAGGCTTGGACGAAATATTCAAGATCAATACTTCACGAATTCGTCCATATCTTAATATGGTGCGGCGACACCTTTTACTTTGGGCCAGGCCCATGTAATTTTCGCAGGATTTTAATTAGCCACTTTTTAGAGTCCGTATTTGAGGGGAAAAGGACTTTTAGGGTTGGATTTGGCCACCACTTCCATGGCTGGCCGAAACCCCACCTTTTCGCCCTTAAATACTCCCCATAGCCGTCCCCCTAGACTCGGATTTTGTTTAGACATTAAGTTAGCCATCATAGCAACTTCGCCAAGGCTCGAGTGTCGCAGAGGCCTCTTGTACTTCTCACCTATTCAGGATCCCGCCTTTTAATAAAGCCTTCCACTTAATCCGCAATATCTTGATTGCAATATTGGTTCTTACTTGTTCTCGATTTTAGGTAGGAATTAAGACCCTCGTTGGTCAGGCTGATCGTGTTCCCGCAGGATCGGTAACCTCCAAGAGATTGGCCTAGCGATTGCATTGGCGCTCGTGCTCGCCGGTGTAGTCGGATCGTCAAGCCCGAACTCCACCAAATCGATTATCATCATCTCATCGAAAGATCGGACACCTTTGCCCTATCAAGTGGTATCAGATTTCAGGTTGCTCGGTGAGATTTTACTGTTTTCGTAGATTAGATCTGTTTTTTACCTATAACCCACGAAAAAGCCAAAAACACAGTTAGAGTTTAGATCCATCCCATAACCAATCTACGCCTCGCATTATCTTCTCAGTTTTTGCATTATTGAATTTGTGTCTACATCGTCGCGTCGAGTTGCTGGTCTTAGTGTCTCGTCCCATAGAGTTTCGAGTTCTGATCATAGTAGTCACTGCCACACTCGCTGATCACCACCACCATATTCCGCCACCATATTCCGCCGCGATACACCCAGCCACCATAAACCCTAATACTCCGCCACCGCCTTCCTACCGCGACACAGATCCGATCAGTTTCCTGCCGTGGTACGAGTCCGAGTAGAGTTATTGTTTTCTAGTTATTTCTTTTTACTTTCCTTCTTTGTTGTTTCCGTGTTAAGCTAGAGTCTGGTCGTAAGTCCAGAAGGAGAGCAAAAAAAAAAATTGAAACCGCCTCCGAAAAAATTTCTGGCTATACTAGTTTTCGGCTCTGGGGATCACTTTTATCCATCGGTCGTTATAGCGATATTTTTTTGGCGCCTGCGCGCTTTCCGGAGCAAAATAAAAAATTTCGAATTTTTTTTGGGGCTAACCTATTTTTAGACCCCGTAGATCAGTTCTAGACACTCGCCATCATAGTGATTTTCTATCTCTCGGTTCGCTTTTCAGGGTGCCATATCATCATACATTGCTTGTTGTGTCGCGTCGTGACATCGTTGGTGATCTAGGCTCGCGTCTCTAGTACGGTCTAGCCTAGGACCAGCACAATACCGTCGTTGAGCATTCTTTCAACTTTTGCATTGATGTTTTGATAATTGCTAACCCCCTTTGCTAAGCCTTCCCTGAGCTCCATAGATATTCTCCACGTGCGGTGTCTCGACTCCTGGTAATCGCTTGGTTCAATCTCTGGACCCACTGATCCTCGCAATTGCACATCGCCTTTTCCTGCTGTTTGGTAAGAGCTTTGTATATTGCTTGACGAATTACGCGTGACTTCCACCATATTCCCGTAGTATATACCTGTGCTTTTTAAGGAATAACCATGACAGATACTTCGCGGAACCCTGCCACCATGACGAACGAAGAACTACATGCTCACTTCTCCGAGCTCTTGGCCAGTCGTGCTGAAGACGTGGATACACGCCTAGGGGAGTTTGACACCAAGCTCACCAACGCCGTGGACAAGATCGATGGACTCGAGAAATCCTTCAACGCCAAGCTTGACGCTCGGTTCAAGGAGATTTTGAACAGATTGCCCACACCGCACCATACATACCGGCGACGCGCATTCCGATCACGGGTCGGATCATTGTTCGGCCGCCGACTTCATGGCCGACGACCTCGCACCTGGCGACATTGGGGATGCAGCGGTTACTACTACGACCCCGACGACGACGATCTGTTCGACGAGGAGGTTGAACAACCTCCACAGGTACCTGCTGGCTGTCCCCGACATTACTACCGCAACGCTCGACCACCGGTACGTGATGATGATCATGTTGCAAAGCTTAAATTAAATATTACATCTTTTGTGGGTAAATATAATCCTGATGCATATCTTACATGGGAGATGGAAGTAGAACAACGTTTTGCATGCTTAAAATATCCTGAGAATATGCGTGTTAGTGCTGCTACATGTGAATTTACTAAATTTGCTTCCCTTTGTACTTGGACTGCTTTAAAAACTGCTATGCGTGTTCGTTTTGTACCTCCCACTTATCAACGTGATTTACAAAAGAATCTGACACGTTTAGAGCAAGGGAAAAATTCTGTAGAAGAGTATTATCAGGAATTGCAAACGGGGATGGTTCGGTGTGGTGTTGTTGAATCTAATGAACAAATGCTTGCACGTTTCTTTGGTGGATAAACCAAGGACATTCAGCACATATTAGATTATAAGGAATATAATTCTATCACTCGTTTGTTTCATCTTGCTTGCAAAGCTGAACGTGAAGTGCAGGATCGCCAACCACCATGGAGGAGGACTAATAATTCTGCAGGTCGCACCTCCACTTGGACATCCCGACAATCAGCGCCTCCTCATGATTCTCCACCAGCTACTACCACATCCAAGGCCACCACAAGATTTTCAGCTGCTCCTCCACCATCATCCAATGCTCCTGCTTGTAGTGCCTCTTCTATGGCTTCCACGGGCAAGACAAAGGATATACAATGCCGCAAGTGCTGGGGTTTTGGTCATATTGAGAGACAGTGCACAACACAACGTGTGATGATGGTGCGGGAAGATGGTCAATACGATTAAGCAAGTGAATTTGATGAAGATACACTAGCCCTTATTTCTGCTCGAGATGGAGACAATTCTGATGCTGATGAAGAGACAGAGGTGATGGGAGCTGAAGCTGCTGATCAATACAAGAGCTTAATTACACAACGTGTGTTGAGTGTGCAATTGAGCAAATCTGAGCAAGATCAACGCCATAACCTGTTCCAAACACGTGGTGTTGTCAACGAAAGAGCTATACGGATCATCATTGATGGAGGGAGTTGTAATAATCTGGCCAGTGTTGACATGGTAGAGAAGCTTGCGCTTCCATCAAGACAACGCCCACATTCATATTACATCCAATTGTTTGAGAGTTCTCGCAAGATCAAGGTAACAAGAACGGTACGCGTGCATTTTACTATTGGTACATATTCTTATTTTGTTGATTGTGATGTTGTACCTATGCAAGCTTGTTCTTTGTTACTTGGTAGACCATGGCAATTTGATAGAGAATCTGTTCATAATGGCAAAACTAATCACTATTCTCTTATGCATGATGGAAAGAAAATTGGTCTAAAACCTATGACTCCCGAACAGATTTTAAAAGATGATCTTGCTAGAGCTAGTAGAGCTAAAACTGAGGAGAACAATAAAAGTGAGAATCAGATTGTTGCTGCAGATTTTATACCACCAAAGAACACTAAATCTGATTCTACACATGCTACTGAAATTCGTTTGAAGAGTCCATGTATGCTTGCAAATAAAATTGATATTGCTAAACTAGATGTAAACAATACCCAATGTTATGCAATTGTCTGCAAATAGGTTTTGTTTTCATTTGAGGATATGCCTCCTTCTTTGCCACCCGCTATTGCTAACCTTTTGCAGGAATATGAGGACGTCTTTCCTACGAGTGCCACGGGACTACCTCCTATTAGAGGAATTGAGCACCAAATTGATCTAATTCCTGGTGCCACGTTGCCCAACCGCGCGCCATATAGAACCAATCCAGAGGAGACAAAGGAGATACAACGCCAAATTCAGGAACTACTCGACAGAGATCATATCCGTGAGTCCCTTAGCCCCTGTGATGTTCCTATTATTTTGGTACCTAAGAAAGATGGTTCTTCGCGCATGTGTACTGATTGTAGAGCTATCAATAATATTACTATTCGATATCGTCATCCTATTCCATGTTTAGATGACATGCTTGATGAATTGAGTGGATCTACCATGTTTTCTAAAGTTGATTTGCATAGTGGTTACCACCAGATTCGTATGAAATTAGGAGATGAATGGAAAACAGCATTTAAAACTAAGTTCAGTTTATATGAGTGGTTAGTAATGCCGTTTGGTTTAACTAATGCACCTAGCACTTTCATGAGATTAATGAACGAAGTTTTACGTGCTTTCATTGGACGTTTTGTGGTAGTCTACTTTGATGATATTCTGATTTATAGCAAATCTTTAGAGGATCATTTGGACCATTTACGTGCTGTTTTCAATGCTTTACGTGATGCACGTTTGTTTGGTAACCTTGAGAAGTGCACCTTTTGCACCAATCGAGTTATTCCTTGGCTATGTTGTTACATCACAGGTATTGAAGTGGATCCAGCCAAGATTGAAGCTATTGAGAATTGGCATGACCAAGACGGCCACACAAGTGAGGCGTTTTCTTGGCCTCGCTGGTTTTGTAGGCGCTTTGTCAAAGACTTTGGATCAATTGCCACATGAATGAGCTTACCAAGAAGGATGTGCCCTTTGTTTGGGGCGATGCACAACAACATGCCTTTGTCATATTGAAAGATAAGCTAACACATGCTCCCTTACTCCAACTTCCTGATTTTACTAAGACTTTTGAGCTTGAATGTGATGCTAGTGGAATTGGTTTGGGAGGGGTGTTATTACAAGAGGGAAAACCTGTTGCATATTTTAGTGAGAAATTGAGTGGGGCTAGTCTGAACTATTCTACTTGTGATAAAGAATTATATGCATTGGTTCGGACATTAGAAACTTGGCAACATTATCTATGGCCTAAAGAATTTGTTATACATTCTGATCATGAATCTTTAAAGCATATTCATAGTCAAGCTAAGTTGAATCGTCGTCATGCAAAGTGGGTTGAATTTATTGAGTATTTTCCTTATGTTATCAAACACAAAAGGGTAAAGATAATATTATTGTGATGCTTTGTCGCTACTGCGTTATACTTTGTTATCTCAACTTGACTTCAAAATATTTGGATTAGAAACTATTAAGGAACAATATGTGCATGATGCTGAATTTAAAGATGTGTTGCAGAATTGTAGAGATGGTAGAACATGGAACAAGTTCGTCTTCAATGATGGATTTGTGTTCGTGCTAACAAACTATGCATTAGGATAGTTCTGCTTGCCTTTTGTTGTTACAGAGGCGATGGAGGAGGATTGATGGGACACTTTGGTGTGAAGAAGACGGATGATGTTCTTGCACACTTCTTTTGGCCACGTGATGCCGAGATGTTGAGCGATTTGTGGCACGCACTACTTGTCAAAAAGCTAAGTCTCGCCTTAATCCACATGGTTTATATATGCCTCTTCCTGCTCCTAGTGTTCCTTGGGAGGATATTTCTATGGACTTTGTTTTGGGATTTCCATGAACACGTATGAGGATAGTATTTTTGTTGTTGTGGATCGGTTTTCTAAGATGGCACACTTTATTCCTTGTCATAAACGGATGATGCTGCATATTGCTGATTTGTTCTTCGTGAAATTGTTCGCTTGCATGGTGTGCCAAATACTATTGTTTCTGATCGTGATACTAAATTTCTTAGCCACTTTTGGAGATGTTTATGGGCTAAGTTGGGGACTAAATTGCTGTTTAGTTCTACATGTCATCCCCAAACTGATGGACAAACTGAAGTAGTAAATAGAACTTTGTCTACTATGTTGCGGGCTGTTTTAAAGAAGAACTTAAAATTGTGGGAAGAGTGTTTACCTCATATAGAATTTGCTTATAATCGTTCGCTGCATTCTACCACAAAGATGTGCCCGTTTGAGATCGTCTATGGTTTTGTTCCTTGTGCACCTATTGATTTATTGCCTTTACCTACTTCGGTGCAACATAATTTGGATGCTACACAACGTGCTAAAATGATATTAAACTTGCATAAGACTACTAAAGATAACATCGAACATTTGAATGCTAAGTATAAACTTGCTGGGGATAAAGGGAGAAAGCATGTTGTGTTTGATGTTGGTGATCTTGTTTGGTTACATTTGCGTAAAGATTGTTTTCCTGATTTACGCAAGTTTAAGTTAATGCCACGTGTTGCTGGTCCCTTTAAGGTGTTAGAGAAAATAAATGATAATGCATATAAACTTGAGTTGCCTGCAGACTTTGGTACGGTTCCTACGTTTAACATTGCAGATTTGAAGCCTTACTTTGGTGAGGAAGATGAGATTGCGTCGAGGATGACTTCAATTCAAGAAGGGGAGCATGATGTGGACATCCCTTCTATTGATACAACCGTTGTACCTACAGCTACACACATACAAGGACCCATCACAAGATCTCGTGCCAAACAACTTAACTATCAGGTACTTTCGTTTCTTGAAACTATTCCTCACATACATGAGAATATGATGCTGCCTAAATCAGATGTATTTCTTACTCTTAGGAATGATGGACCAAGCATGGATGAGAGGGACAAGCATTGGAGCATGGCCATGCATGGAGATGGCAGCAAGCGTGTGATGATCCAAGAGAAGGCCACAGATGAAGATTTCAGAACTTTGAGGCCACCATAATGAAGAAAGAAGGCTTGGACGAAATATTCAAGATCAATACTTCACGAATTCGTCCATAGCTTAATATGGTGCTACGACACCTTTTTATTTTGGGCTAGGCCCATGTAATTTTCGCAGGATTTTTATTAGCCACTTTTTAGAGTTCGTATTTGAGGGGAAAAGGACTTTTAGGGTTGGATTCGGCCACCACTTCCATGGCTGGCCGAAACCCCACCTTTTCGCCCTTAAATACTCCCCATAGCCGACCCCCCAGACTCGGATTTTGTTTAGACATTAAGTTAGCCATCATAGCAACTTCTCCAAGGATCGAGCGTCGCAGAGGCCTCTTGTACTACGCACCTATTCAGGATCCCACCTCTTTAATAAAGCTTTCCTCTTAATCCGCAATATCTCGATTGCAATATTGGTTCTTACTTGTTCTCGATTTCAGGTAGGAATTAAGACCCTCGCTGGTCAGGCTGATCGTGCTTCCGCAGGATCGGTAACCTCCAGGAGATTGGCCTAGCGATTGCATTTGCGCTCGTGCTCGCACGTGTAGTCGGATCGTCAAGCCCGAACTCCACCAAATCGATTATCATCATCTCATCGAAAGATCGGACACCTTTGCCCTATCAACCTTATTAGGAAAGCTTGGAACAAAGTTGCTATTCAGTACTACATATCATCCTTGGATGGTCAAATGAGGTGGTGAATAGAACATTGTCACAATTGTTGGGGACTATGATCAAGAAGAATCTACGGGAGTGGGAAGAGTGTTTGCCACATGTCGAATTTTCTTATAATAAGGCTGTGCATTCTACTACTTAGCTTTGTCCTTTTGAGGTGGTGTATGGGTTCAAACCATTGACACCACTTGATTTGTTGCCTCTACCATTGCATGAGAGAGTTGATATGGAGGCATCAAAACGTGTTGATTATGTGAAGAAAATTCATGAGAAGACTCGAGAGGCTATTGAGAAGACAGGCAAGAACATTGTTGTTGCAAGGAATCAAGCAAGAAAGGATATTTTGTTCAAACCTGGAGACATGGTATGGGTGCATCTGCGCAAGGATAGGTTCCTCAAGCTTCGACAATCCAAATTGAAGCCTCGTGGTGCTAGTCTTTACTAGGTGTTAGCCAAGATTAATGATAATGCGTACTCGATTGATATTCCTATTGCTGAGTTTGGTGGCATTAGCAAAAGTTTCAATGTTGCTGATTTGTCACCATATGATGGAGAAGACCTTGGAGCGTCGAGGTCGACGCCTTTTGAAGGGGGGGGTATGATGAGGACATCCCTACAATTATACCTACCCGAACTACTGCTGAAGATGTTCCAGTTGCTGCAAAGAAGGTTCAGTCCAATGAGATTAGAATTAGACCTATTACAAGAGCTCGTGCTAAGCTACTAGAACAACAAGTGAATTTATTTCTTAATGAGCCTAATATTTTAATTAATGAGCACTTGATACTACCTAAGTCATTGTGGTATTGTATGATCAGGTATATTGGAGAAGAAGGCGTAGCATGGAGCGAGGAGCTGAAGCACATGGAGCATAACATGATGATCGCCCAAGGATGTGCGAGGAAGGAGCAGGAGGAAGGCGCGAGGGAAGATCATCAGGACGAGGGAAAAAAATACCTGTCAAGACCGGAGTGTCCAGCCCCCTGGATAAGCCCCGAAGTGTGGACGTTCTGTGTTCAAGTTTGGACACTACCCGGACACCACCCGAAAACTTCAAAGTTTACGGCATGACCGAACTGTCCGGCCTATATGGACCGGATTGTCCACCCCGACAGAGACCTGGTCCGAGTTGGTTGTACCAGTTTGAGTCATTTGCGTCTTATTTTTCGGTTTCTGGCCGCCTAGCCGCCCTTATAAGCCCTAGGACACTCCCATAGTTAGGGTTAGACCACGTTAAAATTATTTAGGAGTTGTTTCTTATTAAGAACATCTGGAATTACCCTGTGATCGAATTATCTACCGCAATTGAGTGTGATCTGTTGTTCCATTGGGAATTAGTGGATTTCAAACTACCGTTCATGGTCGACGGCTACGTGCGCAAGAGCGTGGTGTTGTGAATATCCCATAGGGTTCGAGAGCTGTTGCATCGGCATCAGGGTTCGAGCAGGAGAGTTCATAGCTATAGGCTAGTTATCTGTCATCCATCATCATTGACAAGTTCTTGCTAAGAAGATCGGGCCACCCCATATCAAGACATCCCTACAATTACACCTAGCCCAACTATTACTGAAGATGTTACAGTTGCTGCAAAGAATGTTCAGTCCAATGAGATTAGAATTAGACCTATTACAAGAGCTCGTGCTAAGCTACTAGAACAACAGGTGAATTTGTTTCTTAATGAGCCTGATGTTTTAATTAATGAAAACTTTATACTTCCTAAGTCATTGTGTTATTGTATGATCAGGTATATTGGAGAAGAAGGTATAGCATGGAGTGAGGAGATGAAGCACATGGAGCGGGATGAAGGCACGAGGGAAGATAACCAAGAAGGAGGCCAAATTCACTGCCAAGACTAGAGTGTCCGACCCAGTCCACCCGGACTGTCCCCCCCCCCTCCCGCTCGAAGAGGCCTCGAGGCGTGGAAGTTCTGTGTCCAAGTTCGGACACTACCCGGACATCGCCCGGAAACTCTCAAGTTTCCGGCAAGACCGGACTGTCTGGCCTATATCAATGAATCGCCTCGCCGATAGAAATCAAAGTAGTCGAATGTATCGCTTGAGTCGCTTATGCCTTAGTTTCGCCTACCATCACCCTTATAAGCACTGGACGTCCCCATAGTTAGGGTTAGACCACGTTTAAACTATTTTCGAGTTGTTTCTTATTAAGAACCTCTGGAATTACCCTATGATAGAATTACCTACTGCAATTGAGTGTGATCTGTTGTTCTGCTGGGAATTAGTGGATTGCAAACAACCGTTCATGGTCGACGACTACATGCGCAAGAGGGTGGTGTTGTGAATATCCCAAAGGTTTCGAGAGCTGTTGCATCGGCATCAGGGTTCGAGCGGGAGAGTTCATAGCTACAGGCTAGTTATCTATCATCCGCCATCATCATTGATAAGTCCTTGCTGAGAAGATTGGGCCACCCCATATCATCTTGGTATCAGATTTCCTCGTTTACTCGGTGAGCATCCACAAATCCATCCATAGATTAGTTCTTGTTTTAGTCCTATACAGAAAAAGCCATACAAAAATATTTGCCCTAGCCTAGAGTGCATCGTTTTTCAAGTTTTAGTTGCTGGTCGTGTCTTCTCGTAGATCCGATCTGCAGGTTTTTCTCGTAGGAGTCTAGTTTTCGTTTGTGTTTAAGTTTAGGGTTTGATCTTGTTTTTCCGCCGAGTTCACCATCACCATTTTCCGCAAGTTTTCCATCTAGTTTTCCGAGTCCACATAGCATACCTTTGTTTTCATACCATAGACACAACCTATCTATAGCATTCGTGCCTAGGAACGTACCCATGAGACTAGTTGATTTGCTCCGACAGGCTGCTCATTAGGGTTTTGAAGTGCAGAAATTTTCGATAGGCAAAACCGTACTATCTGGCCCGTATCACCTGGACTATCTGATGCAACCGGAGTTTCCGGCCGACACTAACCAGACTATGCAATCATGGAGAGATATGAAGCGCATCATGCATGATCGTTTTGTGCCCACTAACTATTTGCGCTTAGTTGATAAGTTGACAAACTTGAGACAAGGAACCATGTCGGTTGATGAGTACTACATGGAGATGGAGATGCTTATGCAGCGTGCTAGAGTTCATGAATATCTTGAGATGACCATGTAGCGATTTCTCAATATTGAAGCTACCAATCAAGAGCATTATTCGTCATCATAGGTATGAGACTATGAATGAATTGTTGCATCATGCAAAGGAGTTTGAATCACAGTTTGCTGAAGAAGCCAAGGTGCATGCAAGATACCCTTCCACCAACCATTTTTTATCAAGGTCTACACTGCCGCCACATGTTTGTACATCTTCTGCGGCTGCTGGTCACCCTACTACACCATCTTCCAAGTCTACACCTCAGTCATCTTATGGTTCTCAAGCAAAGAAACCTGCTGCTCCTACTGCTAGCACGGGTTCCAATATGTCAACAACTCGTACTCGTGATGTGGAGTGCGATACTTGTGGAGGAAGGGGGCATTTCAAGAAGGATTGCCCAAACCGCAAGGTGATGTTTATCAATGACAATGGTGAGTACGAGAGTGGAGATGAGGTTGATTTTTCTCATGGTGACAATGGTTATGATAGTGAAGAAGGTCTGGATGCTTTTCCATCACATGCACCTACAATTATGGTATCTGATGAGGACATCCCTATACTTACACCTGCCCCAATTACTACTGAAGATGTTCCAGCTGCTGCTAAGAAGGATCAGTCCAATGAGATTAGAATTGGACCCGTTATATGAGCTCGTGCAAAGCTACTTGAACAATAGGTAAATTCACTCCTAAATGAATCTGATGTTTATGATAATGAGAACTTTATACTGCTTAAATATATGCACTTATGTATGATTAGGTTCATTGAGGAGGAGAAGGGCTGCAAGAGAAGCCCAGCATGATGATCGCCAAGAATGCGTGAGGGAGGAGCGGGAGGAAGGACCAAGAGAAGATCATCAAGAAGGAAGGTTCAGTTCGGACAGACAGAAGCCCTAAAATTGAAACGGACGTGGATTCTTCATACGAACTCCAAATCAAGCAAATAAGTACTGTTGAAAAGATAATTCCGAGAGCTTTTCCAACGAGTACTTACGCGTCTCCAGACCCTGGATAATCCGGCCCCCACACTCCCGGATAATCCGGCCCTGCTTCAGAAATTCTGCTAAGGACTTCAGGCGTGTCATACAGTAAGGGGGCGGATTAAAACAGACGGATAATCCGGGGTATCTAGGCGTAAAGTCCGCCTAAAGATTCCATCGATCCGCATGCATCATCGTATCGACGTACATTTTTGTTTCAGGTTTTTCGGACGTTCCAGCGGCCATATAAGCCTGGGAACGCCCTCTAGTCTAGGTTAGACCACGTTAAAACTATTTTGGAGTTGTTTCTTATCAAGAACCTCTGAAATTACCCTGCGATCAAATTATCAACTGCAATTGCGTGTGATCTGTTGTTCCATTGGAAATTAGTAGATTGCAAACTACCATTCGTGGTCGACGACTGCGTGCGCAAGAGCGTGGTGTTGTGAATATCCCACAGTGATAAGGGGTGGCCCGATCTTCTCGTTGAGAACGTCGTAGATGATGGTGGAGGTAATGGAGATAACTTGTGGGATGTTGTGAATCACCGGTTGTTCCCCCGCTGCCAATGCAACAGATCTCAACCCAGATGGTCTTCGCAACTTCACACACTTGCGCACGTAGTCGCTGACCACGAAGCGGTTTGGAATCTACCAATTCCCAATAGAACAACAGAAAACACAAAGACTTTCAGTAGCAAACTCCAGATCGAATCAAAGTGGAGATATGGTAGATATCCCTGATCGAATCAAAGAGGAACATATAATTTCAGATGAATGCTTGCAGCAGTTCAACGAAACAAGTATTGGTTTAATCTAAACGTGGTCTAACCCTAATTGCGACGGCTGTTGGGTATATATGAGGGCTGGGGCGTCCTCCCTCATAATTGGGCCTAAAAACAGCCATAACTTGGCCCAAACTGACTCGGTTCGACTTAAACTGATACATACCGACCCATAGATGGGTTCGGTCTAATTGGCACGCAGGGCAAACGTCGTGGAACACCTCAAACATGTATTTCTGGGTGCTCCTCATCCCTCTCTTGATCATACATGATTTCCTCATTGTCTCCTAGTGCGCCTGCCTCCCTCTCCTCCCTCGTGCACTTGCTGATATTGGAAATCAGTGCTTGTTTTTCTTGCTGCAAATCTCCTTCTTCTCCACGTGCAACGCTTGTGTTATCAACAAACCTGATCATACAAAGATGCATAGACTTAGGAAGTATAAAGTTCTCATCAATTTAAATATCAGATTCAATTAAGAGTGAATTCACCTGTTGGCCTAGTAGCTTTGCACGTGCCCTTGTGATTGGTCCAATTCTGATTTCATTGGACTTGTCTTGTGCAGCAACATCATCATCATCATTGGGAGATAATGGTAAAGGACTAGAGATATCCTCATCGCACAGGATTCGAGAGTTGTTGCATTGGCATCAGGGTTCGAGCGGGAGAGTTCATAGCAACAGCCTAGTTATCTTACATCCACCATCATCATCGATAAGTGCTTGCTGAGAAGATCGGGCCACCCCATATCATCTTGGTATCAGATTTCCTCGTTTACTCGGTGAGCATCCACAAATCCATCCATAGATTTGTTCTTGTTTTCGTCCTATACAGAAAAAGCCATACAAAAAGATTTTCCTAGCCTAGATTGCATCGTTTTTCAAGTTTTAGTTGCTGGTCGCGTCTTCTCGTAGATCCGATCTGCCGGTTTTTCTCGTAGGAGTCTAGTTTTCGTTTGTGTTTAAGTTTAGGGTTTTGATATTGTTTTCTGCCGACTCCACCATCATCGTTTTCCGCAAGTTTCCATCTACTTTTTCGAGCCCACATATTGTACTTTTGTGTTTCAAACCTAGTTACAGCCTATTTACCGCATTCATGCCTAGGAACGTACCCACGGGACTAGTTGATTTGCTCTAACAGGCTGCTCATTAGGGTTTTTGATATAGGAACGACGGAGGAGGTGCAGCCTAATTTCAGGACTCCACCAAGCTAGGCGTGTCTTTGTAATTTAATAAATAATTTTTATTATTCATGGTCTTGTTTTGGGCCAATTAGGTTTTATTATGTGTGTGGGCTTGTCCAACCAAGTCGAGTCATGGCCCATTAGTGGGATGCCCCAGCCCTCATATAAGGAGCTGGTCGTGTTAGGGTTCAGGGAGTTCAGTTGTTTACTCTAAAACTATATTGTGCTCCACCGTGTATCCTCCCTCCGGGGACGGCGATACCGTTTATCAAATTCGAGACTGCTACGGAGGTTCTTGTGTTATCAAGGACTGTCGTGCTAAGGTTTGAGGCATGGTGATCTTCATCACGTTACTTGCTGGATTCGTTCTTCTTCTTCAGGTGAAGTTCATTGGCGTTGTTGGAAGGATTACTATCCGGTTGACTCGCTGTGAAAGATCGGGACAAACTAAAGGATCATCGGGTCGAACCGTATCATGTGGTATAAGAGTTCTCGTTGATCAAAGCGTGTTTTTGAATCTTCTGCAGACTGTTTTCGACAAGAAGTTTACAGATCGATTGTGGATAAGAGATTGGAAAGAAGAAATAAGGTGATTATTCTATTTTCGTGGAGCTACGAGAACTTTGATCTGGCAGTCGGGTGTTCTAGTGGAAGATCACGTTGCTCGCTCGATTCTATCAGCGATCAGTATGTGTTGATCTCAGATCCGATCGTGGCCAGAATCCGTCCATCGCACGTTCCCCTGCCAGATTCGATCTCTGATTGCAAGACACAATCGATCAGAGTTAATAAAAAAAGGGGGCAGCGGGAGGCCACCGTCTGTACGCCTCACGGTCGAACACGGTTTCCCGTGTTTCCTATCAGATCTGTATAGCGTTTCCTGTCAGATCCCGATCGAGGCAGTTTTTTTTAAAGAAGAAGAAGAGAAGGAAGTCCTGGTACCTCGCGACCGAGAAGGGAGAGAAGGTGATAAGGCAAAGGTGTCCGATCTTTCGATGAGAAGGAGATAATCGATTTGGTGGAGTTCGGGCTTGACGATCCGACTACACATGCGAGAACGAGCGCCAATGCAATCGCTAGGCCAATCTCCTGGACGTTACCGATCCTGCGGGAACACGATCAACCTGACCAGCGAGGATCTGAATTCATACCTGAAATTGAGAACAAGTAAGAACCAATATTGCAATCAAGATATTGCGGATTAAGAGGAAAGCTTTATTGAAAAGGTAGGATCCTGTATAGGTGCGAAGTACAAGAGGCCTCTGCGACGCTCGAGCCTTCACGAAGTTGCTATGATGGCTAACTTAATGTCTAAACAAAATCCGAGTCTAGGGTGACGGCTATTGATGTGGACATCCCATCTATTGATACAACCGTTGTACCTACAACTACACACATACAAGGACCTATCACAAGATCTCGTGCCAAACAACTTAACTATCAGGTACTTTCGTTTCTTGGAACTATTCCTCACATACATGAGAGTATGATGCTGCCTAAATCAGATGTATTTATTAGTCTTAGGAATGATGGGCCAAGCATGGATGAGAGGGACAAGGTGATGCAGCCCGTCCTACAGACGCACCTACATCTACAACACCTAGTCCCCCAAGTGGACCAATGACTCGCGCCCGAGCCAAGCTCCTACAAGCCAAGGTTAACTCGCTCCTTTCCTCATGTGATTTTGGTCTACCTTTGGATGGCTTGCTACTTCATTCAACTACGTTATGTATCCTCAGATATGAAGCAACATCACCACACCAAGCCACCAAGGAAGAAGGACCAGGAGGAGACGCCGCTGGAGCTCTGCACACCGGAGTCTCCGGCCTACACCGGAGTCTCCGGCCTACACCGGAGTCTCCGGACCTTACTCCGGTCCGGCCCCAAGAACCAAGCCCGGGACAGTCTGTACCCCCTCCGGAGACGGGTCCGGAGATTGACCGGAGTCTCCGGACCCAACACCGAAGTCTCCGTCCTGCTCGATGCCAGGCATGTTAAGTCCTTTTGGGCCTGGCCCATGTAACCCCCAATTTCGTCCAAACTTCCAGTTTTATTCCCAAACTACCCCTGTTTAAGTGGCTGGCCTATATAAAGCCCCACCCCTCTATTGTAAACCCTAGACTTGGATAATAATAGATTGAGGACACCCCTTTGAGTATCTTTCATCTATTGGTCTCATGCTCCTACCAAGGGGCACCCTATTATCCACAACCTCTTGGATCTTGCCTACTGCGTTCAAGTTGTACGAGGCCTTGGGATCTCGGTTTCTCGTCCCCAAGTAGTCAAGATCTCACCAAGCACCTCGCCCCCGTTGTTGGCCGTGGAGAGAGAGCTTCGCCCAACACCGATCCTAGGGATTATGTTGGACCGGATGCCATCGTCGTGAGTTATCGGCGTGTATCGTGTTTAGTGTGCGTGAGTTCATCGGGTCCTTCGTGTGCGTGTGTTCGTGGATTTCATTCCCTTTCCCCTTACACCGCTTTCCCCTCGATTCCCGCGGAGATTCGTGAAAGATCGGGCCACCCCAAGGGGTTACCCCATAATATATTTGTATCAAGAGCAAGGTTGATCACGAATTTCCCCTCAATTTTTCTTCTATCCACCATAAATTCAAAAATTTCCCAAAAAACAGCCCCATTTGCCTTTGGATCGATCTATCATTTTGGAGTGTTATTTGTGGTTTTGATTCGACCAAATCTTGTCTAAGGTGTTGGTCCAGCTTTTGCCTGCGTTTCCCAGCCTAGTTTTGGCCAAATTTTCGCGGATTTGAGGACTCTAGGTGTGAATTTCCGCTCAGGAACACGAGCAGATCTTCCACACCAGAGTCTTCGGCCCTGTGTACCGGAGTCTCCGGTCTACACCGGAGTCTCCGGCCCAGACCGGAGTCTCCGTCCCTAGACGCCATTTTTGCTCTTTTTCCTCTTTTCTGCATTGGCTAATCTGTCCGCTTGTTGTTTGTGTTTCGTGTGTGTGTCTACAACTAACAGATAGCTTCCGCATCATCGCCGCGCTCTTCGACACCACGGACCTCAAACTCTTCCCCGCTCAATCGACACAAGATCACCATCAACAACTAAGGTATAACTTGTGTCAACCCTTGTAGCCATATCTTCCTTTGTGTGTACCTATCCTATGAGAGAAACTCATTTTGTGTTTGTCTAAGCATTGTGCACTTGCCATTGGAAAGTGAGAGTGTGAGGGCAAATACAAAAGTTAACATAGTAGCATAGAAAAGGAGAAAAAGAAAAAGAATAAAAAAAAGAGAGAAAAAAAATAGAAAGATACAGTCTCCCAATACAAAGAGAGCATTAAGCTTGTAAGCAAAAGAGAGAGGAAGAAGCGCGCCAAGGCAAGTGCACAAATCCGTTGCTTACTCTCTTTTGGCAAACGAGTTGTGGTCTCTCCTTGAGTTGGCACGACAACCGAGCGTAGTCTTCGTTAGGCCATTTCGTGCTCACTTTCATAGTCGTGCTAACCCCATTTTTCTCCACGCGTGTGTGTAGTCGTAGGTTCTCGTCACCTTTTGAGTTGACCATTTCCTTTTGACTTGAGTTTGTTGGATCTTCTCCACTTTTGACTATCCTTTGCATTCGATTGGTTCTTTGGTTTTCCCGCACTCCTACCCATCCACCAAAAGCTTTTGAGAGTTGTAGCTTGGTTGTGTGTGAGTTTCTTGGCACTTTTCACTTTGCACGCTGTTCGCTCCTTTGTGTGGCAATTGGTTTGATATAATCTCCAAGGTGAGGTAAAAGGCTAACTCTACACACCCTTATTCTCCATATACAACCCTTGTCAGCTTTGCATCATGGACAGGAATGGCAAGCCGTCCCAACCACCACCAGCTCCGGAGGACGACACACAATACATGACAAGATAGGACCATTGGAAGGTCCGAGGAGAATTCAACTACCGTTGTGGAGCCCTTGAGCGGTGCCGAGATGAACAATTTAGCGAAGCCCGAGTGGAGTTCAAGAACATCGACAACCGCTTCGAAGAAGTCTGAGGCCAAATGCATGCCATGCAACACAACCTCGATCATCAAAATGAAGCTCTTGGTCGCGCACTCGCCTCAACGGATGAGAAGCTTCAACGACTCATTGATGGATTAGCAAGGCCACGATCGCGAGACTCAAGATCATCACGGCACTCCTCAAGTGAATCAAGTGCACCTCGCCGTCACGCTTCAAGGCACCGGGATGGACCCGTCCTTCAATCCATGAGCTCTTCTCAAGCGGTACCATCTCCGCGACACGCCGCGACGTCAAGCTATGATGGTGTCCTCTCCGCAAGACCTACAAGACGTGAAGCGGACTGGCCACAACCAAGGGCACTTGTGATTCAACAAGAGCAACCTCACATGGACCACCAAGCCCATCGCCATCGACATGTTCTTTCAACAACAAGTGAAGCATCTGAAGTGGAAGAACAAGGTCGCCATCGTCGTGAAGCACTCGAAGATCCACCAAGGCGTCATCATCGACATGAACGTCAACGTCGACAACATGATCATCATGACGAGACTCCTCCACATCAAGAAGAAAGAGAGCAGCCCATTGCGCATGCGTCTCGACGTCCTCCTCGCCACATGGCGCAAGATAATGCTCCTCGACATCAACCACGACAAGAACCAGATCAAGCTCCCCAAGCTCGTCGTGAGGATCAACAACCTCCTCCTCGTACTCAACCGCGCCAACAACACGAGCAAGCTCCCCAAGCTCGTCGTCAAAACCAAGTTCCACCACCAAACGCGGCACCTCAACAACTGCAAGAGCAACGCCACCATCACCAAGCAAGACATGAGAGCTCGGATGATGAAGACGACCGCCAAAATCATGGCAACCGTCGCCACGGAACCACAATGAAGAAGAAACTTTCGGCAAGCTCAAGTTCACCATGCCCAAGTTCACCGGTTCCAATGAACCCAAAGAATACCTCTCGTGGGAACAAGTCCAAATCGCTCGTGAATCAAAAGAAGAGCACACAATCTCAACTTGGCAAGATATGAAGGCCCATATGAGATCCCGCTTTGTTCCTTCGCACTACATGCGTGACCTTTTCAACAAGCTTCAAACACTTAGTCAAAGGGACAAAGACCGTGGAAGAGTACTTCAAGCAAATGGAGCTCAACATGATCCGTGCCAACATTGAAGAGCAGGATGAACAAACAATGGCACGTTTCCTCAATGGCTTGAACCATCAAATCAAGCGCATCACCGAGTTCCAAAAGTACAACAACATGGTTGAGCTTGTGCACATCGCATCAAAGGTTGAGCGTCAAGTGCAAGATGACATTAAGTACAACAAGCCAAAGACATACTTCACATACAAGCAAGCCACAACCACTACTCCGACAACACCAAGTGGAAGCTCATCAAATACAACCAAGCTTCCCTTCAAGCCAACACTTCCTCAAGGAAAACCGCCCCCAAGTGGCAAATACACAAGAGATGAACAACCATTCAATGGTGATTGCTACAAGTGTGGAGGCAAAGGACACAAGTCGGCCGCATGTGAGAACAAGAAATTTTGTTCATCCATGACAACGGTGATGAAGAATACTTGAGTGAAGATGAGTTTGATGCAAGGGTCAAGGAAGCCATGGCAAGGCAACATTTGGAAGAGGACCAAGAACTACTTGTGTGTGAGCATGACGCAAGTCTATCGCTTGTGGTCACAAGGGTCTTAATTACTCAAGCCAATGAGATTGAGGACCAACGATCAAACATCGTCCAAACTCATGCCGGTATCAATGGGAAGTCCATCAAAGTTGTCATCGATGGAGGGAGTTGCCACAATCTTGAAAGTACGGAATTGTGTGAGAAACTCAACCTCACCCTCCATCCGCATAAGCACCCCTACCATATACAATGGCTAAGTGACCAAGGGTCCGTCAAGATCAAGCACACCGTCTCGGTATCGTTCTCAATTGGACCATATAAAGACACGGTGGAATGTGACGTGGTCCCCATGACGGTTTGCCATATGTTGCTAGGAAGGCCGTGGCAATTTGACAAGCGTGATTTACATGATGGTCACTCAAACACTTATACCTTCAAATGGCTTGAAAAAACTTGTGTTTTGCAACCAATGAATCCTAGTCAAATAATTGCGGACAATGCAAAGGCTTTAGCGAGGGCGCAATACACAAAAACACCTTGTGAGAAGAGTGGTGAGCGAGAGAACCACACTATAGTGAGTGAGTGCCACAAGCCAAACTCGAGTGGAAAAACTAAGAGTGTTCTTCTTGCCACCAAAAGTGAGATGAGAGAAGTGCGGAACAACCCATCCATCTTGCACTATGTCCTTGTATGTAAGGGACTAGCGCAAGGAACTAATTACTTGACAAATGTTCCTCCTTCTTTGATGGCTATTTTGCAGGAATTCCAAGATGTATTTCCCGAAGAGCTTCCTCATGGCCTACCTCCTCTTCGTGGAATAGAGCACCGCATCGACCTCATACCCGATGCCCCACTCCGAACCGCACCGCGTATCGCACGAACCCGGAAGAGACAAAGGAGATAGAACGACAAATCAACCAACTCGTCTCCAAAGGTTTGATCCAAGTAAGCACTAGCCCAAGCGCGGTCCCCATGATTCTAGTTCCAAAAACGGATGATACGTTGCGATTATGCATGGACTGTCGTCCAATCAATGCTATCACCATGCGTTATCGACATCCTATACCGCGTCTTGATGACATGCTTGATGAGTTATGTGGAGCCACTATATTTTCGAAAATTGATCTTCGTAGTGGTTACCATCAAATTTGCATGGCCGAAGGTGATGAGTGGAAAACCGCGTTCAAGACCAAGCTTGGTCTCTATGAATGGTTGGTTATGCCTTTTGGCTTATCAAATGCCCCATCTACCTTCATGCGCCTCATGAACCATATTTTAAGATCTCTCATTGGGAAGAGTGTTGTTGTTTACTTTGATGACATCCTTGTCTATAGCAAGTCACTAGAGGAGCATGTTACTCATGTTAAGGAGGTCCTTCAAATCCTTCGTCATGAAAAGCTTTATGCTAATCTCCCAAAGTGCACTTTTGCAAAAGACAAACTGATTTTCCTTGGTTTTGTTGTGTCTTCTAATGGCATTGAAGTTAAGGACATACGAGATTGGCCCATACCGACCAATGTTAGTGAACTTCGTAGTTTTCATGGGTTGGCTGGCTTTTACCTTCGCTTTGTGAAAGACTTTTCTACCATTGCTTGCCCCCTCAACGAATTGACCAAGAAAAATGTCACGTTCGTTTGGGGCAAAGCAAAACAAAAGGCTTTTTATGAGCTCAAAAAGAGGCTCACCGAAGCACCACTTCTTGCATTACCGGACTACACAAAAACCTTTGAGATTGAATGTGACGCTAGTGGAATTGGCATTTGAGGCGTCCTTATGCAAAATGGGCGTCCTATTGCATACCATAGTGAGAAACTTGATGGCGCACGCCTTAACTATCCCATATATGACAAAGAGCCTTTTGCCTTGGTTCGTGTCCTTCAAGTGTGGCAACACTACCTTTGGCCCAAAGAATTTATCATCCATTCCGACCATGAGTCGTTGAAATATCTTAAGGGCCAAGCCAATTTGAGTAAAAGGCACGCCAAATGGGTTGAGTTTATGGAATCTTTTCCTTACATTGTCAAGTACAAGAAGGGCAAAGAAAATGTGGTAGCGGACGCTTTGTATCGCAAAAACACAAACCTTCTTACGCGACTTGAAGTAAATGTGTTGGGTCTTGATGACATCAAATCTTTGTACACGTCCGACCCTTTCTTTGGGCCAATTTTTGCAAGATGTTCAATAGAAAAAGGGATTGATGATTTCTATTTGCATAAGGGTTTTCTTTTCAAACAAAACAAGCTTTGCATTCCGAAGTCGTCTCTCCAAATTTTGCTTCTTCAAGAGTCCCATGGTGGAGGCCTTATGGGTCACTTTGGCCGTGACAAGACATATGACATGCTATCCACTCACTACTTTTGGCCAAAGATGCAGCGCGACGTCGAGCGCCACATCCAACAGTGCACTACATGTATCCAAGCTAAGTCTAAGTCTAACCCCTTTGGTCTTTATATGCCATTGCCTATTCCTCATGCACCTTGGTCGAGCATTAGCATGGACTTTGTGTTAGGATTGCCTAGATATAAACATGGACATGATTCTATATTTGTGGTAGTGGATCGTTTTTCCAAAATGGCACACTTCATTCCGTGCCATAAGATCGATGATGCTTCACATGTAGCAAATTTGTTTTTCAGGGAGATAATTCGGCTACACGGTGTACCAAGAACAATCATCTCCGACCGCGACGTCAAATTCATGAGCTACTTCTGGAAGACACTCATGGCCAAGCTCGGCATCAAGCTCCTATTCTCGTCTGCCTCGCATCCTCAAACAGATGGACAAACCGAGGTCGTCAACCGAAGCCTTGGCACACTCCTCCGTGTGTTAATAAAGAAGAACCTTAAAGACTGGGAGGAATGTATTCCACACTCTGAGTTCGCCTACAACCGCTCCAAGCACTCCACCCCCATGAGGACCCGTTCATGATCGTATATGGCTTCGAGCCTCTCACCGCGCTCGATATCCTTCCACTTCCGCTTCATGACTGTGCCAATATGGACATTGTCAAGCGTGCCCAAACAATGAAGAAACTCCATGAAGACACAAGAACTATGATCGAGCAACAAGTCCTTCACCAAGCATCAAGGCTAAACAAGAACAAGAAAGAGATGATCTTCGAAGAAGGTGACGTAGACCAACCTACGGTCGTTACCACATCTTCGTCTCCAACTTACGCCAAGTCGTCATGGACTCCAAAGGTGAATCCGTTCCTCTATGCGAGCCCCCTTCCTACCCTATTGAATGGTATGCTACTTCATACTCCGTCACATATGCATGATAGGTTCACATTGACAAGTACAGAGGCAAGGAAGGAAGCCCGGAGCATCAAGCCCGACAAGACGGAGGCTTGGAAGAGGAGGCGGAAGAAGGCAGATCGCCAAATGCTCTTTGTCTCTAGCGGTACTATCGCCAAGGCAGTACCGCCCTACTACCGCCTCCTACAGACGCCAACAAGCCCAGGATCGCAGACTGCAAGCGGATTTGGACCAGATTACCGGTCAATGAGCTTATCGCCCCCGATACCGCCGCTATAGACGGCTCCAATGACGCTTCCAGACTGCAAGCGGTACTCAGCCCCAGAGCGGTACTACGGTGTTGACCGTACTACGGTCCCAAGTCCCAGATTACCGGTCATGTGTGCTCACAAGACTGCTGGCCTTCGGCCTATGTACCCCTTTAGCTCGTCCAAACCCTAGTTTTATCCCCAAACTACCCTTGTTTAGTGGTTGGCCCATAAATAGAGCCCCCACCCCTCATGTATCCCTTAGGCATAGATGATAGACTAAAGACAACCCCCTTTTGTGGAATCTCTAGTTTTGCCTCATCCCCTTTACCAAGGGGACCGACTATCGTCACCAACCTCGATTGGACTTTGCATCACGCATCCATCGTTGAACAAGGCCTTGGAGTTCGATGTCTCGTCTCCAAGTTGTCAAGACCCTCCCCAAGGTGTTCTTCCCTCTCCGATGTGGATTTGAGGGAGCATGTTGACCGATCTTTCCTTGCGAGGATTCTATCAGACCGGTGGCCGCCGTCCGGAAGAAATCGGCCTTGTATCGTGTGAGTTTTGCGTGTGTTCATCGTGTTCTTCGCGAGGTGTGTGTTCGCTTCCGCTACCTTCTCCCTTTCCCCTCGCTTTCCCATTGATTTGACCACGAGATCCATGAAGATCGGGCACCCAAGAGGTTAACCCCTCCATCATCTGGTATCAGCAGCTTTTGGTTTCCACAGATTTCTCATCGATTTGGTCTTTTCCCCATAAATTCGAAAATTCCACCAAAATTGCCCCAATTCGTGTTTTGGATCGATCTGTGATTTGAGTGCGTTTTGGTAGGTTTTGATCCGTGGATTACTTGCTAAACTTGTTGATCTACCTTCCTTTGCGTTCCCATAGCCTAATTCCTTGATTTCCCCCGTCGATTTGCTGTTTTTCTTGAAGATTTTCTGCCCAAATCGCCTAAAATCGCGAAACGCGCCGATCTGGGCGTCTCAGCGGTACTACCGCTAGAAATATCCCAGACTACTCACCACTGTACTACCGCTCCCAAAATCCGTACTACCGCCAAAGATAGAAAGAAAAACAGATTCTGATTTCACCTCTCAAGCTTGAGCATAACTTTTGCATTCGAACTCGGATTTTGGTGTTCTTTAGCTCGTTTCGAAGAGGAGAAGGAGCTCTACATCATCATATCATGCTATCAACTACATCCAAATTCCATGAGCAAGGCGGAATCCAACAATAAAGGGTGAAGATCGTTGACGAAAGGTATAAACATTCCACGACTTCTCCCCACTTGCATTCCTTTGTGAACCCCACTATCTTTGCGAGCAAAAAACACCTATTGAGACTAGTTCCTCTAATGATTGCTTGGGCTATGCACATTTGATACCGTATATATTCCGAGCAAACATTGTGAGCGCTATCTCATATAGTTATCATGTATAGTTGTTGGCACAAGGAAGAGGCACGTGAAAAAGAAAAAGAAAGAAAGAAAAAGAAAGAAAGAAAAAGAAAAAGAAAAAAAATATAGAAAAAAAAATAAAAAGAAAAAAAAATATACATGTGCCTCATAGAATAGGAAGCGCAAGCTCGATGAACATCATATAGGTGGTACTTATTGTGCATATCTTGTAGCCCACCAATTTTGTGCAATCGAACTAGCGTCTCTCCTTGTACTTGTGTGACACGAGCTTATAGTCTTCGCTAGGTAATCATTTGGTTCTTAGCTCACTTTCTCCGTCGCACAAGTCCCATTTGTCCCACCGTGTGTGTTTCCTTGTACATATTTCCTATCTTGTGGATTGACTTGTTTTGCTTTGTGATCATTGTGGTTCTTTACTTGCCATTACAATATCTTGATTCCGGATTGTTTCTTGACATGCCACTTTCCATTCCTATCCACCATAGGCCTTGTGTGTGTGTTTTTTGTTGGTAGTTGGTTTTGGTGTTCCGCGTGAACTTCACTTTGCTTGGTTTATTGCTCTCAAGTGTGGCCACTTGCACGATACGATCTTCCAAGGTAAACTAAGGTTTGACGTTGTATCCCTACCTCCCACTACCACTTCCATATACACCGCTTGGTCTTGTGAATCATGTCTAGGGACTCCGGAACCGAGGATTATTTCTATGAAGAATCCACCATGAGCCACCATGCCTATGTCTCCACAAGCATGGATAACATGATGGAGCACTACACCGACAATGGCTCCACATGCTTGGGTGACATGGAGTGCTACAACAACAACGACTCCCAAGCATGGGCGGCTTCAAGAACAACAACGCCAAGCTCCTCACGTCGCACCGACCAAGACGGAGCCTCCAACTCGAGTGCGCCAAGGTCCACCATCAAATGGACAAGTTCAAGAGCGACCTCCACGACTTCAAGAAGGACATGGACAATGACTTCGACAAAAACATGAGCATGGTCGCCAAGACTAATGATGTTTTGTGCTCATTAGAAGAACTTATAAGGAAGCGTACCAAGGTCAAGGGCCATCGTCGTGAGCGTCATATGGATGACCAAGTGCGCCACCTACATCAACCATCGGCAAGGCACGCCAATGACCTCCGTCGACACCTTCATAGGGCATCTTCTACTACTAGTGCCACCACAAAAATGGCACTAAGAGCAAGCCTTCCTCCACGCCATCAAGCTTCAACGCCTACGCTTGACTTCCACGACCTCGCGAACGAGGAAAATGTAAACCTCTACTTCACCAAGTTGGATAGCACGAGCCTACCTCCACCACTACTGCGAGATGGCCACAAGACGGTAGAGCATGGGATTTTCCCTTCGACCATGGAGGAGAGCGATGATGCCCATTTGATGGCATCCAACTTTGGTGGCGACAAGGTAAAGAATGGTGAGCATGGGATTTTCCCTTCACCAAAGGAGGCGCAAGGAGTTGAGGAAACCGATCCTACCCCCATATGCTTGAGTGATGATGTGGCACCAATCCCATGTTAGTATGAGAGCCACTTAGCCCACTTGAGTGAGAACAAGAGTGACATGAGTGAATCCACCTTATGTGAGATTGAGTGCTTCCACTTGGAGGGCATGAGCGATACTCCTAGTGAGTTGAGAGTGGTAGTTGATAGGTCAAGTGAGACCATTTCGATTTCTAACAACTTACCCTCTACCTCTTATGTGTTCTCTTGTGTTATGCTAGGTTCCATGGATGAAGACGCGCCAAGCCATGAAGCAATGATGCCTCAATTGGAGAAGATGTACATGGTGCATGAAGATGATGCGACGCCATGGCTACATGAAGAAGACGAAGTCATCCACAAGGAGACCACTACTTCCACAACACCCACTTCATATGAGAGGTATGAACAAGGTAACAATAAGGGTATTGATGATGCCATGATCCCACTAGTGGACATGATGAATTGTGAGGATATGCATGCTATGGATGATACTTGTGACATTACATATGCTTCATCCACTTTCCGATGTGATGATTTGCCTTTGCATAATATTGATCATGTGGAATTGTTTGATTGCGATATCATTGCCATAAACATGCCATGCTACGCATCTTGTGTGTATCCTCCAATTGATTTGGACTTGACTTGTCATGCTAGTCATTCAATTTCTCCCGTTTCTTGCGATAAGATGAATGCTTGCTATTTCACTTGTTTTGCTTGCAACAATATTGATCTTATGCGTTATAATGAGATGGCCCCCATAGCTTTCTCAATTTTGGGAGATTTTGATGATGGCCATGATAAGCATGTTCCCCACTTGCATACTCACCATGCATCTATTTCATACTGGAATGACATTAATGGTGATGTGCACAAGAAGAGATACGTCACGATGGATGATGTGTATCTCTACCATGCACACACATTCTTCCTTTTGTGTATGATGTGTGTAGGTACCCGCATTATCATGTCAACCTCGGTTGAGCACGAGTTGACAAAACGAGCTCTTGAGAGCATCCCACAAGTGAGTTCAAGATCGAACCCAGCTCTGATACCTTTTGCATGCTTTGCATCTTTCATGTTGGCAAATTGCTCTTTCCTATGGTTTGATTGCAAGCATGTTAATGGTATTATCTCCCCTTGTGACATTCATGTTTCTTTGCATCTAGATAATGATGTTTTGTGTGTTGTAACAAAAATGTTGAACATTTTCTCTTACCGATGTTTTGGGTGCAACCACAATTCCATTAAGAGCATGAATTGTCATGAGAGCTTCCAAGAATCTTGTCTTGTTGTTGCAACAAACATAAGGAACACTTGCTCTTTCATTTGGTTTGTTTGCAAACATAATACGTTTGTTTTGGATATGCTTCCTTGTGCGTTTTTGCCAAATTCTCCTATTCTTGCATCAAAGATGTTGTTTGAAATTTGGATCCAATGCTTTGAATGCCCCACTTCTATGTTATATGGAGTTTTTGAGTTTCCACATTTGGATGATGTTCAAACGATTTCCATGCACATTGACCTTGCATATGCACCCCGTTTGCTATACTTGAGTTGTGCTAATCGTGTTGTGAACAAGAATGGACATGCCACAAATGACATGCTCCTCTATCACACACAAACATATGTTGCTTGGTCTTTGTTGTATGAAGGTACAAATGCATACACGTCAACCTCTATGGACTATATGTTGACAAGAAGAACCAAAGAGAGTTACCTATGGCTACCCTTCATCGAGCTATCTCTACAAGCTAAGGTGACTTCCTTCTACTTGAGGACTCATGCTATAATCTTCATGAATTGGCTACGCTTTGAGTTTTGCTTCGCTTTTGTTGTGAGCTTTGTAGGCTTCATGGAAGGTGAAGGAACTTTGAAGTGTTGTCAAGTCAATATTCTCGAGGACGACTATATGGTGAACCCCAGGATCAAGAAGGTCTCTCGACCGCTTCTACTTTGTGAGCATGTAGAGTCGAGGACGACTCTTTTTGAAGGGGGGGGAGCTAATGTAGCCCGACCTACGGTCGTTACCACATCTTCGTCTCCAACTTACGCCAAGTCGTCATGAACTCCAAAGGTGAATCCGTTCCTCTATGCGAGCCCCCTTCCTACCCTATTGAACGGTATGTTACTTCATACTCCGTCACATATGCATGATAGGTTAACATCGACAAGTACGGAGGCAAGGGAGGAAGCCCGGAGCATCAAGCCCGACAAGACGGAGGCTTGGAAGAGGAGGCGGAAGAAGGCAGATCGCCAAATGCTCTCTACCGGATCTGGCGATCGGTATTATCGGCCAGTGCACTCTACTACCGCCTGACGACGCCAACAGAAGCCCAGATCGCAGCGGTACTACGGATCTGGACCCAGATTACCGGTCACCAGATTACTGTCTCGATACCGCCACATAGACGGCTCCAATGACGCTACAGATCGCAAGCAAGATTACCGGTCAGAGCGGTATTACTGGTGTTGACCGGTACTATCGTCCCAAGTCCCAGATTACCGGTCATGTGTGCCTCAAGACTGCTGGGCCTCGCCCATGTACCCCTTTAGCTCGTCCAAACCCTAGTTTTATCCCCAAACTACCCTTGTTTCGTGGTTGGCCTATAAATAGAGCCCCCACCCCTCATGTATCCCTTAGGCATAGATGATAGACTAAAGACAACCCCCTTTGTGTGGAATCTCTAGTTTTGCCTCATCCCCTTTACCAAGGGGACCGACTATCGTCACCAACCTCGATTGGACTTTGTGATGTGGACATCCCTACTATTGATACAACCGTTGTACCTACAGCAACACACATACAAGGACCCATCACAAGATCTCGTGCCAAACAACTTAACTATCAGGTACTTTGGTTTCTTGGAACTATTCCTTACATACATGAGAATATGATGCTGCCTAAGTCAGATACATTTCTTACTCTTAGGAATGATGGACCAAGCATGGATGAGAGGGACAAGCATTGGAGCATGGCCATGCATGGAGATGGCAGCAAGCATGTGATGATCCAAGAGAAGGCCACGGATGAAGATTTCAGAACTTTGAGGCCACCATAATGAAGAAAGAAGGCTTGGACGAAATATTCAAGATCAATACTTTACTTAATTCCCATAGCATAATATGGTGTCATGACACCTTTATTTTGGGCCGTGCCCATGTAATTTTCGCGTGTTTTAATTAGCCACTTTTAGAGTCCGTATTTGAGGGAAAAGGACTTTTAGGTTGGATTCGCCACCACTTCCATGGCTGGCCGAAACCCCACCTTTTCGCCTCTTAATACGCCCATAGCCGAACCTTTAGACTCGGATTTTGTTTAGACATTGTTAGCCATAGTCGCAACTTCGCCAAGGCTCGAGCGTCGCAGAGGCCTCTTGTACTTCGCACCTATTCATGATCCCACCTCTTTCAATAAAGCTTTCCTCTTAATCCGCAATATCTTGATTGCAATATTGGTTCTTACTTGTTCTCGATTTCAGGTAGGAATTAAGACCCTCACGGTCAGCCGATCGTGTTCACGCAGGATCGGTAACCTCCGTGAGATTGGCCTAGCGATTGCATTGGCGCCGTGTCGCACGCAGTAGTCGGATCACAAGCCCGAACTCCACCAAATCGATTATCGCCATCTCATCGAAAGATCTACACCTTTGCCCTATCAAGTGGTATCGATTTCGTGTTGCTCGGTGAGATTTTACCGTTTTTCGAGATTAGATCTGCTTTTACCTATAACCCACGAAAAGCCAAAACACAGCTTAGAGTTTAGATCCATCCCATAACCAATCTACCGCATTATCTTTCTTTTTGCATTGTTGAATTTGTGTCTACATCGTCGCCGAGTTGTCGGTCTTAGTGTCTCGTCCTTAGAGTTTCGAGTTCTGATCATACTAGTCACCGCCACACTCGCCGATCACCGCCGCCATATACCCCGCCACCATATTCCGCCGCCATATACCCTGCCACCATAAAACCCTAATACTCCGCCACCGCCTTCCTACCGCGACACAGATCCGATCAGTTTTCATTGTGGTACGAGTCCGAGTCGAGTTATCGTTCCTCGCTTTTTCTTTTGACTTTCCTTCTTTGTTATTTCCGTGTTCAGCTAAAATCCGTGTCGAGCTAAGAGTCCTTCCGAAGTCCGTATGAGAGCAAAAAAAAGAGTCTGGAACCGCCTCCGAAAAAATTTTCTGGCTATACTGGTTTTCGGCTTTGGGGATCACTTTTCTCCATCGGCCGTTATAGCGATATTTTTTGGCGCCTGCGCGCTTTCCGGAGCAAAATAAAAAATTTCAAAAAAAAATTTTGGGGGCTAACCTCTTTTTAGACCCCGTAGATCAGTTCTAGACACTCGCCATCCTAGTAATTTTCTGCATCTCGGATCGCTTTTCAGGGTGCTATATCATCATACAGTGCTTGTTGTGTCGCGTCGTGACATCGTTGGTGATCTAGGCTCGCGTCTCTAGTACGGTCTAGCCTAGGACCAAAGACATCACCGTGCTGAGCATTCTTTCAACTTTTGCATTGTTGTTTTGATAATTGTGACCCTTTGCTAAGCCTTCCTGTAGCTCCAAAGATACTCTCCACGCATGTGTTTCGACTCGGTAATCGCTGGTTCAATCTCCGACCCACCGATCCTCGTGGTTGCACATCGCCTTTTCCTCGCTTTTGGTAAGAACTTGTAAGAGCTTCAGATATTGCTTGACGGATTACGCGTGACTTCCACCATATTCCGTAGTATATACCGTGCTTTTTAAGGACTAACCATGATGATACTTCATGAACCCCGCCACCATGATTTAACGCAGAACTACATGCCCACTTCTCCGCCCCGGTCATTCGCTACCAAGACGTGGACACGCCGCCTAGGGAGTTTGACACCAAGCTCACCAACGCCGTGGACAAGATCGATGGACTCGAGAAATCCTTCAACGCCAAGCTTGACGCTCGGTTCAAGGAGCTTCAACCGATTGCGCACCCGCACCAAGACTCCACACATGGTGCACGCATTCGATCACGGCTCGGATCGCTGGTACCGCCGCCGCACTTCCCGGCTGCTCCGCGATCGACGTTCTCGACTTCCGCCATTGCCGCGACATTGGGGATGCATTTACGGGTACTACTACTTAATCGACGACGATCTGCTTGACGAGGAGGTTGAACAACCTCCACAGTACCGCTGGTCGCCCCGACATTACTACCGCAACGCCGCCCACCCAGACGTAATGATGATGATCATGTTGCAAAGCTTAAATTAAATATTCCATCTTTTGAGGGTAAATATAATCCCGATGCATATCTTACATGGGAGATGGAAGTAGAACAACGCTTTGCATGCTTAAAATATCCTGAGAATATGCGTGTTAGTGCTGCTACATGTGAATTTACTAAATTTGCTTCCCTTTGGTGGTCTGAGTATTGTCGCTTAAATCCTACTACTATTCCTAGTACTTGGACCGCTTTAAAACTGCTATGCGTGTTCGCTTTGTACCTCCCACTTATCAACGTGATTTACTAAAGAATCACACGCTTAGAGCAAGGGAAAAATTCTGTAGAAGAGTATTATCGTGAATTGCAAACGGGATGGTTAGGTGTGGTCTTGTCGAATCTAATGAACAAATGCTTGCACGCTTTTGGTGGCTTAAACAAGGACATTCAAAGACATATTAGATTATAAGGAATATAATTCTATCACTGCTTGTTTCATCTTGCTTGCAAAGTCGAACGTGAAGTGCGTGATCGCCAAACACCATGGAGGAGGACTAATAATTCGCAGGTCGCACATCCACTTGGACATCCCGACAATCGCCGCCTCGTGATTCGCCTCCGCCTACTACCACATCCAAGGCCACCACAAGATTTCCACCGCTCCTCCACCATCATCCAATGCTCCCGTCAGAGTGCATCTTCTATGGCTTCCACGGTAAGACTAAGGATATACAATGCCGCAAGTGTCAGGGTTTTGGTCATATTGAGAGACAGGCACAACACAACGTGTGATGATGGTGTGAGAAGATGGTGAATACGATTCATGAAAGTGACTTCGATGAAGATACACTAGCCCTTATTTCGCCGAGATGGAGACAATTCGATGATGATGACGAGCCGAGGTAATGGGAGTCAAGCCGATCAATACAAGAGTTTAATTACACAACGTGTTGAGTGTGCAATTGAGCAAATCCGAGCAAGATCAACGCCACAACCTGCTCCAAACACGTGGTGTTGTCAAGGAAAGAGCTATACGGATCATCATTGATGGAGGGAGTTGTAATAATCCGCCGTTGTTGACATGGTAGAGAAGCTTGCCCAACAAGACAACGCCCACATTCATACTACATCCAATGGTTTGAGAGTTCTCAAGATCAAGGTAACAAGAACGGCACGCGCTGCATTTTACTATTGGTACATATTCGATTTTGTTGATTGTGATGTTGTACCTATGCAAGCTTGTTCTTTGTTACTTGGTAGACCATGGCAATTTGATAGAGAATCTGCTCATAATGGCAAAACTAACCACTATTCTCTTATGCATGATGGAAAGAAAATTGGTCTAAAACCTATGACTCCTAACAGATTTTAAAAGATGATCTTGCTAAAGCTAGTAGAGCTAAAACCGAGGAGAAAAATAAAAGTGAGAATCAGATTGTTGCTGCAGATTTTATACCACCAAAGAACACTAAATCGATTCTACACATTCTATTGAAATTGCTTGAAGAGTCCATGTATGCTTGCAAATAAAATTGATATTGTCAACTAGATGTAAACAATACTCAATGTTATGCAATTGTTCCAAAGAGGTTTTGTTTTCATTTGAGGATATGCCTCCTTCTTTGCCACCCGTTGCTAACCTTTGCGTGAATATGAGGACGATTTTCCGAGTTGCCACCAGACTACCTCCTATTAGAGGAATTGAGCATCAAATTGATCTAATTCCTGGTGCCACGCTGCCCAACCGCCGCCATATATAACCAATCCAGAGGAGACAAAGGAGATACAACGCCAAATTCGTGAACTACTCGACAGAGATCATATTCGTGAGTCCCTTAGCCCTTGTGCTGTTCCTATTATTTTGGTACCTAAGAAAGATGGTTCTTCACAAGATGTGTACCGATTGTAGAGCTATCAATAATATTACTATTCGATATCGCCATCCTATTCCACGCTTAGATGACATGCTTGATGAATTGAGTGGCTCTACCATGTTTTCTAAAGTTGATTTATGAGTGGTTACCACCAGATTCGTATGAAATTAGGAGATGAATGGAAAACAGCATTTAAAACTAAGTTCGGTTTATATGAGTGGTTAGTAATGCCGCTTGGTTTAACTAATGCACCTAGCACTTTCATGAGATTAATGAACGAAGTTTTACGTGCTTTCATTGGACGCTTTGTGGTAGTCTACTTTGATGATATTCTGATTTATAGCAAATCTTTAGAGGAACATTTGAACCATTTACGTGTTGTTTTCAATGCTTTACGTGATGCACGCTTGTTTGGTAACCTTGAGAAGTGCACCTTTGCACCAATCGAGTTGCGCTTCTTGGCTATGTTGTTACATCACAGTATTGAAGTGGATCCACCAAGATTGAAGCTATTGAGAATTGGCCGCAGCCCAAGACGGCACACAAGTGAGGAGTTTTGGCCTCACCGGGTTTTTATAGGCGCTTTGTCAAAGACTTTGGATCAATTGCCGCTACTGAATGAGCTTACCAAGAAGGATGTGCCTTTGTTTGGGGCGATGCACAACAACAGCCTTCATCATATTGAAAGATAAGCTAACACATGCTCCTTACTCCAACTTCCCGATTTTACTAAGACTTTTGAGCTTGAATGTGATGCTAGTGGAATTGGTTTGGGAGGGTGTTATTACAAGAGGGAAAACCATTGTATATTTTAGTGAGAAATTGAGTGGGGCTAGTCCGAACTATTCTACTTATGATAAAGAATTATATGCTGGTTCGACATTAGAAACTTGGCAACATTATCTATGGCCTAAGGAATTTGTTATTCATTCGATCATGAATCTTTGAAGCATATTCGTAGTCAAGCTAAGTTGAATCGTCATGCAAAGTGGGTTGAATTTATTGAGTCTTTTCCTTATGTTATCAAACACAAAAGGGTAAAGATAATATTATTGTCGATGCTTTGTCACGCCGTTATGCTTTGTTATCTCAACTTGACTTCAAAATATTTGGATTGGAAACTATTAAAGAACAATATGTGCATGATGCTGAATTTAAAGATGTGTTGCAGAATTGTAGAGATGGTAGAACTTGGAACAAGTTCGCCTTCAATGATGGATTTGTGTTCCGTGCTAACAAACTATGCATTCCGATAGCTCTGTCGCCTTTTGTTATTACAGAGGCGATGGAGGAGGATTGATGGGACACTTTGGTGTCAAGAAGACGGAGGATGTTCTGTCGCACACTTCTTTTGGCCACGTATGCGCCGAGATGTTGAGAGATTTGTGGCACGCTGCACTACTTGTCAAAAAGCTAAGTCTCGCCTTAATCCACATGGTTTATATATGCCTCTTCCTATTCCTAGTGTTCCTTGGGAGGATATTTCTATGGACTTTGTTTTGGGATTGCCACGAACACGTATGAGGGATAGTATTTTTGTTGTTGTGGATCGGTTCTCTAAGATGGCACACTTTATTCCTTGTCATAAACGGATGATGCCGCATATGTCGATTTGTTCTTTCGTGAAATTGTTCGCTTGCATGGTGTGCCAAATACTATTGTCTCTCGATCGTGATACTAAATTTCTTAGCCACTTTTGGAGATGTTTATGGGCTAAGTTGGGGACTAAATTGCTCTTTAGTACTACATGTCATCCCCAAACCGATGGTCAAACCGAAGTAGTAAATAGAACTTTGTCTACTATGTTACGGGCTGTTTTAAAGAAGAACTTAAAATTGTGGGAAGAGTGTTTACCTCATATAGAATTTGCTTATAATCGCTCATTGCATTCTACCACAAAGATGTGCCCATTTGAGATTGTGTATGGTTTTGTTCCTCGTGCACCTATTGATTTATTGCCTTTACCTTCTTCGTGCAACATAATTTGATGCTACACAACGCTACCGAAATGATATTAAACTTGCATAAGACTACTAAAGATAACATTGAACACATGAATGCTAAGTATAAACTTGTCAGATAAAGGGAGAAAGCATGTTGTGTTTGATGTTGGCGATCTTGTTTGGTTACATTTGCGTAAAGATCGCTTTTCCGATTTACGCAAGTCTAAGTTAATGCCACGTCATCTGGTCCCTTTAAGGTGTTAGAGAGAATCAATGATAATGCATATAAACTTGAGTTGCCTCGCAGACTTTGGTACAGTTAGTCCTACATTTAACATTGCAGATTTGAAGCCTTACTTTGGTGAGGAAGATGAGATTGCGCCGAGGACGACTTCAATTCAAGAAGGGAGCATGATGTGGACATCCCTACTATTGATACAACCGTTGTACCTACAAAGAACACACATACAAGGACCCATCACAAGATCTCGTACAAACAACTTAACTATCGTACTTTCGCTTTCTTGGAACTATTCCTTACATACATGAGAATATGATGCTGCCTAAGTCGATACATTTCTTACTCTTAGGAATGATGGACCAAGCATGGATGAGAGGGACAAGCATTGGAGCATGGCCATGCATGGAGATGGCAGAAGCATGTGATGATCCAAGAGAAGGCCACGGATGAAGATTTCTAACTTTGAGGCCACCATAATGAAGAAAGAAGGCTTGGACGAAATATTCAAGATCAATACTTTTAAATTCGTCCATAGCATAATATGGTGTCATGACACCTTTATTTTGGGCCAGGCCCATGTAATTTTCGCAGGTTTTTAATTAGCCACTTTTTAGAGTCCGTATTTGAGGGGAAAAGGACTTTTAGGGTTGGATTCGGCCACCACTTCCATGGCTGGCCGAAACCCCACCTTTTCGCCCTTAAATACGCCCCATAGCCGAACCTTTAGACTCGGATTTTGTTTAGACATTAAGTTAGCCATAGTCGCAACTTCGCCAAGGCTCGAGCGTCGCAGAGGCCTCTTGTACTTCGCACCTATTCATGATCCCACCTCTTTCAATAAAGCTTTCCTCTTAATCCGCAATATCTTGATTGCAATATTGGTTCTTACTTGTTCTCGATTTCAGGTAGGAATTAAGACCCTCGGGTCAGCCGATGGTGTTCACGCAGGATCGGTAACCTCCAGGAGATTGGCCTAGCGATTGCATTGGCGCTCGTGCTCGCACGTGTAGTCGGATCGTCAAGCCCGAACTCCACCAAATCGATTATCGCCATCTCATCGAAAGATCGGACACCTTTGCCCTATCACTTTGCATCACGCATCCATCGTTGAACAAGGCCTTGGAGTTCGATGTCTCGTCTCCAAGATGTCAAGACCCTCCCCAAGGTGTTCTTCCCTCTCCGATGTGGATTTGAGGGAGCACGTTGACCGATCTTTCCTTGCGAGGATTCTATCGGACCGGTGGCCGCCGTTCGGGAGCAATCGGCCTTGTATCGTGTGAGTTTTGCATGTGTTCATCGTGTTATTCGCGAGGTGTGTGTTCTCTTCCGCTAACTTCTCCCTTTCCCCACGCTTTCCCATCGATTTGACCACGAGATCCGTGAAGATCGGGCACCCAAGAGGTTAACCCCTCCAACAGAAGGCGACCTTGTGTGGATACACTTGAGTAAAGACCGCTTCCCCAAGGACCGTGACTCCAAACTCAAGCCAAGAGGTGATGGACCATTCAAAGTACTAAAGAGGATCAACAACAACGCCTACATCATCGATATCCCAACATCCAAGTATCTTGTGAGCCTGACATTCAATGTCAAGGACCTCTCACCCTACCATGGCGAAGATGAAGTTGAGAAGGTTGAAGAGTCGAGGACGACTCTTTCCCAAGGGGGGGGGGAGCTGATGCTGCCCGTCCTACGGACGCACCTACATCTACAACACCTAGTCCCCCAAGTGGACCAATGACTCGTGCCCGAGCCAAGCTCCTACAAGCCAAGGTTAACTCGCTCCTTTCCTCATGTGATTTTGGTCTACCTTTGGATGGCTTGCTACTTCATGCAACTACGTTATGTATCCTCAGATATGAAGCAACATCACCACACCAAGCCACCAAGGAAGAAGGACCAGGAGGAGATGCTGCGGGAGCTCTGCACACCGGAGTCTCCGGTGTACACCGGAGTCTCCGGACCTTCCTCCAGTCCGGCCCGAAGAACCAAGCCCGGGACGGTCTCATACCCCCTCGGGAGACGGGTCCGGAGATTGACCAGAGTCTCTGGCCTAGACCGGAGTCTCCGGACCCAACACCGGAGTCTCCGGCCTGCTCGATGCCAGGCATGTTAAGGCCTTTTGGGCCTGGCCCATGTAACCCCCAATTTCGTCCAAACTTCCAGTTTTATTCCCAAACTACCCCTGTTTAAGTGGCTGGCCTATATAAAGCCCCACCCCTCTATTGTAAACCCTAGACTTGGATAATAATAGATTGAGGACACCCCTTTGAGGATCTTTCATCTATTGGTCTCATGCTCCTACCAAGGGGCACCCTATTATCCACAACCTCTTGGATCTTGCCTAGTGCGTTCAAGTTGTACAAGGCCTTGGGATCTCGGTTTCTCGTCCCCAAGTAGTCAAGATCTCACCAAGCACCTCGCCCCCGTTGTTGGCCGTGGAGAGAGAGCTTCGCCCAACACCGATCCTAGGGATTATGTTGGATCGGATGCCACCGGCGTGAGTTATCGGCGTGTATCGTGTTTAGTGTGCGTGAGTTCATCGGGTCCTTCGTGTGCGTGTGTTCGTGGATTTCATTCCCTTTCCCCCTTCCACCGCTTTCCCCTCGATTCCCGCAGAGATTCGTGAAAGATCAGGCCACCCCAAGGGGTTACCCCATAACATAAGCATTGGAGCATGGCCATGCATGGAGATGGCAGCAAGCATGAGATGATTCAAGAGAAGGCCACAGATTAAGATTTCAGAACTTTGAGGCCACCATAATGAAGAAAGAAGGCTTGGACGAAATATTCAAGATTAATACTTCACAAATTTGTCTATAGCTTAATATGGTGCTGTGACACCTTTATTTTGGGCCAGGCCCATGTAATTTTTGCAGGATTTTAATTAGCCACTTTTTAAAGTCCATATTTGAGGAGAAAAGGACTTCTAGGGTTGGATTCGGCCACCACTTATATGGCTGGCCGAAACCCCACCTTTTCCTCCTTAAATACTCCCCATAGCCGTCACCATAGACTCGGATTTTGTTTAGACATTAAGTTAGCCATCATAGCAACTTCGCCAAAGGCTCGAGCGTCGCAGAGGCCTCTTGTACTTCGCACCTATACAGGATCCCACCTTTTCAATAAAGCTTTCATCTTAATCTGCAATATCTTGATTGCAATATTAGTTCTTACTTGTTCTCGATTTCAGGTAGGAATTAAGACCCTCACTGGTCAGGCTGATCGTGTTTCCGCAGGATCGGTAACCTCCAGGAGATTGGCCTAGCGATTGCATTGGCGCTCGTGCTCGCACGTGTAGTCGGATCGTCAAGCCCGAACTCCACCAAATCGACTATCACCATCTCATCGAAAGATCGGACACCTTTGCCCTATCACATATGGTACGTGTGAACTTTGAGATGGGGCCATACAAGGATTCTATTGATTTTGATGTGGTCTCTATGACTGTTTGCCATTTACTTTTGCGTCAGCCTTGGCTTTATGATCGCCATGTGCAACACAATGGCCGAGCCAATACATATCATTTGGAGTTTAAGGGCAAGAAAATCAATTTGCATCCTATGACACCATAGCAGATTGTCAATGAGTCTCATTAGAAGATGGAAGTGAACTTACAAGATGCTCCTACTACTAGGCGAGAGAGTGTTGGAACTGTGAGTGTTGTAAATGAGCCCAAAAACAATGATATAACAAATAGTGAGAGGGTGCCTAATTTATTAATACTAGCCACCAAAGAGGACATGAGAGAATTTAGTGAGGATCCTACAGCCATGCCACTTGTGCTCATGTATAAGGGCGAGGTTTTGGTTTCTAACGACATGACCCCTATTTCTCTTGGTGTATCTACTATTTTGCAGGATTTTGGTGATGTGTTTCCAAAAGATGTACCAGCTGGATTGCCACCATTGTGTGGCATTAAGCATCAGATAGACTTGATCCCTGGCACCACATTACCAAACCAGGCACCATACCGAACCAAACCCAAAGAAACTAAGGAGATACAGAAACAAGTACAGGCGTTGCTCGACAAAGGGTACATTCGTGTTTCTCTTAGCCCTTGTGATGTTCCTGTTATTTTAGTACCTAAGAAAGATGTTACAAGGCACATGTGTGTATATTGTAGAGCTATTAATGCCAAAGGTGTCCGATCTTTCGATGAGATGGCGATATTCGATTTGGTGGAGTTCGGGCTTGACGATCCGACTACACGTGCGAGCACGAGCGCCAATGCAATCGCTAGGCCAATCTCCTGGAGGTTACCGATGCTGCGTGAACGCGATCATCCTGACCAGCGAGGGTCTTAATTCCTACCTGAAATCGAGAACAAGTAAGAACCAATATTGCAATCAGGATATTGCGGATTAAGAGGAAAGCTTTATTGAAGAGGTGGGATCCTGAATAGGCGCGAAGTACAAGAGGCCTCTGCGACGCTCGAGCCTTGGAGAAGTTGCTATGATGGCTAACTTAATGTCTAAACAAAATCCGGGTCTAGGGGGTCGGCTATGGGGAGTATTTAATGGCGAAAAGGTGGGGTTTCGGCCAGCCATGGAAGTGGTGGCCGAATCCAACCCTAAAAGTCCTTTTCCCCTCAAATACGGACTCTAAAAAGTGGCTAATTAAAATCCTGTGAAAATTACATGGGCCTGGCCCAAAATAAAAGGTGTCGCAGCACCATATTAAGTTATGGACGAATTCGTAAAGTATTGATCTTGAATATTTCGTCCAAGCCTTCTTTCTTCATTATGGTGGCCTCAAAGTTCTGAAATCTTCATCCGTGGCCTTCTCTTGGATCATCACATGCTTGCGGCCATCTCCATGCATGGCCATGCTCCAATGCTTGTCCCTCTCATCCATGCTTGGTCCATCATTCCTAAGAGTAAGAAATACATCTGACTTAGGCAAGATCATATTCTCATGTATGTGAGGAATAGTTCCAAGAAACGAAAGTACCGATAGTTAAGTTGTTTGGCACGAGATCTTGTGATGGGTCCTTGTGTGTGTTGCTCAGAGGTACAATGGTTGTATCAATAGAAGAGATGTCCACATCATGCTCCCTCTTGAATTGAAGTCGCCTCGACGCAATCTCATCTTCCTCACAAAAGTAAGGCTTCAAATCTGCAATGCTAAACGAGGACTAACTGCACCAAAGTCTCATAGAAACTCAAGTTTATATGCATTATCATTTATTTTCTAACACCTTAAAGGGACCAAAGAAGACGTGGCATTAACTTAGACTTATGAATCGTGAAAACGATCTTTACGCAAATGTAACCAAACAAGATTGCCAATATCAAACACAACATGCTTTCTCCCTTTATCCCCAGCAAGTTTATACTTAGCATTCATGTGTTCAATGTTATCTTTAGTAGTCTTATGCAAGTTTAATATCATTTCAGCGTGTTGTTTAGCATCCAAATTATGTTGCACCGAATAAGGTAAAGGCAATAAATCAATAGGTGCACGAGAAACAAAACCATACACAATCTCAAATGGGCACATCTTTGTGGTAGAATGCAATGAACGATTATAAGCAAATTCTATATGAGGTAAACACTCTTCCCACAATTTTAAGTTCTTTAAAACAGCCCGTAACATAGTTGACAAAGTTCTATTTACTACTTCAGTTTGACCATCAGTTTGGGGATGACATGTAGTACTAAAGAGCAATTTAGTCCCCAACTTAGCCCATAAACATCTCCAAAAGTGGCTAAGAAATTTAGTATCACGATCAGAGACAATAGTATTTGGCACACCATGCAAACAAACAATTTCACGAAAGAACAAATCAAGAATATGCGCAGATCATCCGTTTATGACAAGGAATAAAGTGTGCCATCTTAGAAAAGCGATCCACAACAACAAAATACTATCCTCCCTTCGTGTTCGTGGAAATCCCAAAACAAAGTCCATAGAAATATCCTCCCAAGGAACACTAGGAACAGGAAGAGGCATATATAAACCATGTGGATTAAGGCGAGACTTAGCTTTTTGACAAGTAGTGCAAGTACACAAATCTCTCAACATCTCGATGCATACGGCCAAAAGAAGTGTGCGAAGAACATCCTCCGTCTTCTTGACACCAAAGTGTCCCATCAATCCTCCTCCATGCGCCTCCTGTAACAACAAAAGACGAACAGAGCTATCTGGAATGCATAGTTTGTTAGCACGGAACACAAATCCATCATTGAAGACGAACTTGTTCCAAGTTCTACCATCTCTACAATTCTGCAACACATCTTTAAATTCAAAGATCATGCACATATTGTTCCTTAATAGTTTCCAATCCAAATATTTTGAAGTCAAGTTGAGATAACAAAGCATAACGGCGTGACAAAGAATCAGCAATAATATTATCTTTACCCTTTTTGTGTTTGATAACATAAGGAAAAGACTCAATAAATTCAACCCACTTTGCATGACGACGATTCAACTTAGCTTGACTACGAATATGCTTCAAATATTCATGATCGTAATGAATAACAAACTCTTTAGGCCATAGATAATGTTGCCAAGTTTCTAATGTCCAACCAACGATATAATTCTTTATCATAAGTAGAATAGTTCAGACTAGCCCCACTCAATTTCTCACTAAAATATGCAAGTTTTTCCTTCTTGTAATAACACCCTCCCAAACCAATTCCACTAGCATCACATTCAAGCTCAAAAGTCTTAGTAAAATCAGAAGTTGGAGTAAGGGAGCATGTGTTAGCTTATCTTTCAATATGACGAAGGCTGTTGTTGTGCATCGCCCCAAACAAAGGGCACATCCTTCTTGGTAAGCTCATTCAATGGCAAGCAATTGATCCAAAGTCTTTGACAAAGCGCCTATAAAACCAATGAGGCCAAGAAAACTCCTCACTTGTGTGACCGCCTTGGTCATGCCAATTCTCAATAGCTTCAATCTTGGCTGGATCCACTTCAATACCCTGTGATGTAACAACATAGCCAAGAAACTCAACTCGATTGGTGCAAAAGGTGCACTTATCAAGGTTACCAAACATACGTGCATCACGTAAAGCATTAAAAACAGCACGTAAATGGTCCAAATGATCCTCTAAAGATTTGCTATAAATCAGAATATCATCAAAGTAGACTACCACAAAACGTCCAATGAAAGCACGTAAAACTTCGTTCATTAATCTCATGAAAGTGCTAGGTGCATTAGTTAAACCAAACGGCATTACTAACCACTCATATAAACCGAACTTAGTTTTAAATGTTGTTTTCCATTCATCTCCTAATTTCATACGAATCTGGTGGTAACCACTACGCAAATCAACTTTAGAAAACATGGTAGAGCCACTCAATTCATCAAGCATGTCATCTAAACGTGGAATAGGATGACGATATCGAATAGTAATATTATTGATAGCTCTACAATCAAGTACACATGCGCCAAGAACCATCTTTCTTAGGTACCAAAATAATAGGAACAACACAGGCTAAGGGACTCACGAATATGATCTCTCGCCGAGTAGTTCCCGAAGTTGTATCTCCTTTGTCTCCTCCGGATTGGTTCTATATGGCGCCATTGGGCAACGTGGCACCAGGAATTAGATCAATTTGGTGCTCAATTAGATCACTCAATGAACAACCTTCTCAACATTCATCACCATTTGCAGATACATGAACCTCAAACCATTGGATGAATGGCTGGTAATTCGCCGGTCTGGCAGCGCCACCGTCGGATCGCGATCGAATGCGCCGCGGCGCCATGTAGCGCGCGTGGCAATCGGTTCAAAGCCTTGAATCAACGACATTGGTAGGTGTCAAACTCCCCCGGCGTTCACGCCAACAAGATCGCCACATATACGGTTTAAAGCATATAAACAGCAGGAAAAGGCGATGTGCAACCACGAGGATCAGTGGGTCCAGAGATTGAACCAAGCGATTCCCAGAGCTCCACAGATATTCTCCACGTGCGGTGTCTCGATCCCCGGTAATCGCTCGGTTCAATCTCTGGACCCACTGATCCTCGCGGTTACACATCGCCTTTTTCCTGCTGTTTGGTAAGAAATTGTAAGAGCTTCGTATATTGATTGACGGATTACGCGTGAATTCCACCATATTTCCATAGTATATACCTGTGCTTTTTAAAGGACTAACCATGACAGATACTTTGCGGAACCCTGCCACTATGACGAACGAAGAACTACATGCCCACTTCTCCGAGCTCTTGGTCAGTCGCGCTGAAGACGTGGATGCACGCCTACGGGAGTTTGACACCAAGCTCACCAACGTCGTGGACAACATCGATGGACTCGAGAAATCCTTCAACGCCAAGCTTGACGCTCGGTTCAATGAGATTTTGAACAGATTGCCCGCACCCGCACCCGCACCTGGCGCACGGCGCATTCCGATCACGGTCTGATCGTTATTTACGCCAAGACCTGTGCGGTTACCGCAGCCGACGCGACTCGCATTCCAAGGCCATGGGTTGCTGGCGACATTGGGGATGTATCGACGGGTACTACTTAATTCCCGACGATTTACGATCTGCTTGACGAGGAGGTTGAGCAACCTCCACAGTACCGGGTCAGTCCCGACATTACTACCGCAATGCTCGACCACCCAGACGTGATGATGATCATGTTGCAAAGCTTAAATTAAAATTCCATCTTTGAGGGTAAATATAATCCGATGCATATCTTACATGGGAGATGGAAGTAGAACAACGCTTTGCATGCTTAAAATATCCCGAGAATATGCGGTTGGTGCCGCTACATGTGAATTTACTAAATTTGCTTCCCTTGGTGGTCCGAGTATTGTCGCTAAATCCTACTACTATTCCTAGTACTTGACTGCTTAAAACTGCTATGCATGTTCGCTTTGTACCTCCCACTTATCAACGTGATTTCAAAGAATCATACATTTAGAGGAGGGAAAAATTATGTAGAAGAGTATTATCGTGAATTGCAAACGGGATGGTTCGTGTGGTCTTGTTGAATCTAATCAACAAATGCTTGCACGCTTTTGGTGGATTAAACAAGGACATTCAAAGACATCTTAGATTATAAGGAATATAATTTTGTCACTCATTTGTTTCATCTTGCTTGCAAAGTCGAACGTGAAGTGCAGGATCGCCAAACACCCCGGAGGAGGACTAATAATTCTCGCAGTCGCACATCCACTTGACATCCCAACAATCAAGACCTCCTTCTCGTGATTCGCCACCGCCTACTACCACATCCAAGGCCACCACAAGATTTCCAGCTTCTCCTCCACCGTCATCCAATGCTCCTTCTCGTAGTGCATCTTCTATGGCTTCCACGTAAGACAAAGGATATAAAATGCCGCAAGTGTGGGTTTTGTTCATATTGAGAGACAAAGCACAACACAATGTGTGATGATGGTGCGGGATGATGGTCAATACGATTCAAAGTGACTTTGATGAAGATACATTAGCCCTTATTTCTCGCCGAGATGGAGACAATTGATGTCGATGAAGAGATAGAGGTAATGGGAGCCAAGTCACGATCAATACAAGATCTTGATTACACAACGTGCGTTGAGTGTGTAATTGAGCAAATCTGAGCAAGATCAACGCCACAACCTGTTCCAAACACGTGGTGTTGTCAAGGAAAGAGCTATACGGATCATCATTGATGGAGGGAGTCAGAATAATCGCTAGTGTTGACATGGTAGAGAAGCTTGCACTTCCAACAAGACAACGCACAAATTCATATTAAATCCAATGGTTTGAGAGTTCTCGCAAGATCAAGGTAACAAGAACGGTACGCGTGCATTTTACTATTGGTACATATTCTGATTTTGTTGATTGTGATGTACCTATGCAAGCTTGTTCTTTGTTACTTGGTAGACCATGGAAATTTGATAGAGAATCTGTTCATAATGGCAAAACTAATCACTATTCTCTTATGCATGATGGAAAGAAAATTGGTCTAAAACCTATGACTCCCGAACAGATTTTAAAAGATGATATTGCTAGAGCTAGTAGAGCTAAAACTGAGGAGAAAAATAAAAGTGAGAATCAGATTGTTGCTGCAGATTTTGTACCACCAAAGAACACTAAATCCGATTCTACCCATGCTACTGAAATTCGTTTGAAGAGTCCATGTATGCTTGCAAACAAAATTGATATTGCTGAACTAGATGTAAACAATACTCAATGTTATGCAATTGTCTGCAAAGAGGTTTTGTTTTCACTTGAGGATATGCCTCTTCTTTGCCACCCGCTTTTGCTAACCTTTTGCAGGAATATGAGGACGTCTTTCCCGCTGAGCTGCCACCAGGACTACCTCCTATTAGATGATGCAGCCCGTCCTACGGACGCACCTCCATCTACAACACCTAGCCCTCCCAGTGGACCAATGACTCGCGCCCGAGCTAAGCTCCTACAAGCCAAGGTTAACTCGCTCCTTTCCTTGTGTGACTTCGATACACCCTTGGATGGCTTGCTACTTTGTTATGGGGTAACCCCTTGGGGTGGCCCGATCTTTCACGAATCTCCGCGGGAATCGAGGGTAAGGCGGTGGAAGGGGGAATGTTACGGGGTAACACCTTGGGGTGGCCCGATCTTTCACGAATTCCACGAGAAACGAGGGGAAAGGCGGTGGTCGGGAGGAGAAGGAGATCAAAACCACGAACACACGCACACAAAACACGATACACGCCGATCTCTCACGCCGGTGGCAACCGGTCCAACATAATCCCTAGGATCGGTGTTGGGGGAAGCTCTCTCTCCACGCCAACAACGGGGGACGAGGTGCTTGGTGAGCTCTTGACGACTTGGGGGCGAGAAACCGAGAACCCAAGGCCTTGTACAACTTGAACGCACTAGGCAAGATCCAAGAGGGGGTGGATAATCTGGTGCTCCTTGGTAGGAGCATGAGACCAATAGATGTAAGTTCCTCAAAAGGGTTCCTTAATCTATTATTATCCAAGTCTAGGGTTTACAATAAAGGGTGGGGTTATATATAGGCCAGCCACATAAATAGGGGTAGTTTCGAAACAAAATGGGAAAATATAGAAAGGGGTACAGGCGCCGGGCCAAACTGATGCGTTCAGTTCAAGAGGATCGAGTACCGGCAGTAACCAGTAGTCGCCATAACCGTAGTACCGCCCGGGGCGTAGTACTGGGCGATCTGGAGCTTCCGTCGCATAAGCCTCAGGCGAAAGGTAGGAGGGGGCAGTACCGCCCACGGTAGTACCGGCCTCTGGGGCCGTAGTTCGTAGTCGTCTGCCCTTGGTTGGGCTCCTCTTGTGGTGTCCCAGAGTCAGGGGGCTAGTACCGCTTGAAGTAGTACCGTCACAACCTAGTACCACCGGCGTCTGGCGATCGTTGCTTTCGCTCCGGCTCCTCCATCCACTGGGTCCTTCTCTTCGTACCTGATGATGCACAAGGTATGCGTTTGAAGTAGCAGGCCATCCAAGGGTGTATCGAAGTCACACGAGGAGAGGAGCGAGTTCACCTTAGCTTGTATGAGTTTGGCTCGGGCGCGAGTCATGGGTCCACTTGGGGAGCTTGTGGGAGTAGATGTAGTAGATGTAGTAGCGTTAGGGACGGCCGCATCGCCTCCCCTTGGGAAAGAGTCGTCCTCGACTCTTCAACCTTCTCAACTTCATCTTCTCCATGATAGGGTGATAGGTCCTTGACATTGAATGTCGAGCTCACAAGATACTTTGATGTTGGGATATCGATGATATAGGCGTTGTTGTTTATCCTCTTGAGCACTTTGAATGGTCCATCACCTCTTGGCTTGAGCTTGGAGTCGCGTTCCTTGGGTAAGCGGTCTTTACTTAAGTGTATCCACACAAGGTCGCCCTCATCAAAGATCATCTCTTTCTTGTTCTTGTTTAGCCTTGATGCTTGGCGAAGGACTTGTTGCTCGATCGTAGCTCTTGTGTCTTCATGGAGTTTCTTCATTGTTTGAGCACGCTTGACCACGTCCATATTGGCACGTTCATGAAGTGGAAGTGGAAGTGGAAGGATATCGAGCGCGGTGAGAGGCTCGAAGACGTAGACGATCATGAACGGGCTCCTCATGGTGGTGGAGTGCTTGGCGCGGTTGTAGGCGAACTTGGCGTGTGGAATACATTCCTCCCAGTCTTTAAGGTTCTTCTTTATCAACACCCGGAGGAGTGTGCCAAGACTTTGATTGACGAGCTCAGTTTGTCCATCGGTTTGAGGATGCGAGGCGGACGAGAAGAGGAGCTTGATGCCGAGCTTGGCCATGAGAGTCTTCCAGAAGTAGCTCATGAATTTTACGTCGCGGTCGGAGACGATTTTTCTTGGCACACCGTGTAGCCGAATTATTTCCCTGAAAAACAAATTTGCTACATGTGAAGCATCATCGGTCTTATGGCACGGAATGAAATGTGCCATTTTGGAAAAGCGATCCACTACTATAAATATGGAATCATGTCCATGTTTAGATCTAGGCAAGCCTAACACAAAGTCCATGCTAATGTCCGACCAAGGTGCATGAGGAATAGGCAATGGCATATAAAGACCAAAGGGGTTGGACTTAGACTTAGCTTGGATACATTAGTGCATCGTTGGACGTGGCGCTCCACGTCGCGCTTCATCTTGGGCCAAAAGTAGTTAGTGGAGAGCATGTCATACGTCTTGTCACGGCCAAAGTGACCCATAAGGCCTCCACCATGGGACTCTTGAAGAAGCAAAAGTTGGAGATACGATTTCGGAATGCAAAGCTTGTTTTGTTTGAAAAGAAAACCCTTATGCAAATAGAAATCATCAATCCCTTTGTCTATTGAACATTTTGCAAATATTGGTCCAAAGAAAGGGTCGGACGCGTACAAAGATTTGATGTCATCAAGTCCCATGACATTTACTTCGAGTCGTGTAAGAAGGCTTGTGTTTTTGCGAGACAAGGCGTCCGCTACCACATTTTATTTGCCCTTCTTGTATTTGACAATGTAAGGAAAAGACTCCATGAACTCAACCCATTTTGCGTGCCTTTTACTCAAATTGGCTTGGCCCTTAAGATACTTCAACGACTCATGGTCGGAATGGATGATAAATTCTTTGGGCCAAAGATAGTGTTGCCACACTTGAAGAACTCGAACCAAGGCAAAAAGTTCTTTGTCATAAATGGGATAGTTGAGGCGTGCGCCATCAAGTTTCTCACTATGGTAAGCAATAGGACGCCCATTTTGCATAAGGACGCCACCACTGCCAATACCACTAGCGTCACATTCAATCTCAAAGGTTTTTGTGAAATCCGGTAATGCAAGAAGTGGTGCTTCGGTGAGCCTCTTTTTGAGCTCATCAAAAGCCTTTTGTTGTGCTTTTCCCCAAACGAATGTGACATTTTTCTTGGTCAATTCGTTGAGGGGGCAAGCAATGGTAGAAAAGTCTTTCACAATGCGACGGTAAAAGCCAGCCAACCCATGAAAACTACGAAGTTCACTAACATTTGTAGGGATAGGCCAATCTCGTATGTCCTTTACTTTGGAGACATCAACTTCAATGCCATTCGAAGACACGACAAAACCAAGGAAAATCAGCTTGTCTCTTGCAAAAGTGCACTTTGGGAGATTAGCATAAAGCTTTTCATGACGAAGGATTTGAAGGACCTCCTTAACATGAGTAACATGCTCCTCTAGTGACTTGCTATAGACAAGAATGTCATCAAAGTAAACAACTACACTCTTCCCAATGAGAAATCTCAAAATATGGTTCATGAGGCGCATGAAGGTAGATGGGGCGTTAGATAAGCCAAAAGGCATAACAACCATTCATAGAGACCAAGCTTGGTCTTGAAGGCGGTTTTCCACTCATCACCTTCGGCCATGCGAATTTGATGGTAACCACTACGAAGATCACTTTTCGAAAATATAGTGGCTCCACATAACTCATCAAGCATGTCATCAAGACGCGGTATAGGATGTCGATAACGCACGGTGATAGCATTGATTGGACGGCAGTCCATGCATAACTGCAACGTATCATCCGTTTTTGGAACTAGAATCACGGGGACCGCGCTTGGGCTAGTGCTTACTTGGATCAAACCTTTGGAGACGAGTTGGTTGATTTGACGTTCGATCTCCTTCGTCTCTTCCGAGTTCGTGCGATACGCGGCGCGGTTTGGGAGTGGGTGACGGGTATGAGGTCGATGCGGTGCTCGATTCCACGAAGAGGAGGAAGGCCATGAGGAAGCTCTTCGGGGAATACATCTTGGAATTCCTGCAAAATAGCCATCAAAGGAGGGGGAACATTTGTCAAGTCGTTAGTTCCTTGTGCTAGTCCCTTGCATACAAGGACATAGTGCAAGATGGATGGGTTGTTCCGCACTTCTCTCATCTCACTTTTGGTGGCAAGAAGAACACTCTTAGTTTTTCCACTCGAGTTTGGCTTGTAGCTCTCACTCACTATGGTGTGGTTCTCTCGCTCACCACTCTTCTCACAAGGTGTTTTTGTGTATTGCGCCCTCGCTAAAGCCTTTGCATTGTCCGCAATTATTTGGCTAGGAGTCACTGGTTGCAACACACAAGTTTTATCAAGCCAATTGAAGGTATAAGTGTTTGAGTGACCATTATGCAAAGCACGCTTTTCATGTTGCCACGGCCTTCCGAGCAACATATGGCAAACCGTCATTGGGACCACGTCACATTCCACCGTGTCCTTGTAGTGCCCAATTAAGAACGTTACCGAGACGGTGTGCTTGATCTTGACGGATCCTTGGTCACTTAGCCATTGGATATGGTAGGGGTGTTTATGTGGATGGAGGGTGAGACTGAGTTTCTCACACAATTCCGTGCTTGCAAGGTTGTGGCAACTCCCTCCATCGATGACAACTTTGATGGACTTCCCATTGATGCCGGCACGAGTTTGGAAGATATTCGAGCGTTGGTCTTCATTCTCATTGGCTTGTGTAGTTAAGACCCTTGTGACCACAATCGATGGACTTGCGTCATGCTCACACACAAGAATTTCTTGGTCCTCTTCCAAATGTTGCCTTGCCATGGCTTCCTTGACCCTTGCATCAAACTCTTCTTCACTCAAGTATTCTTCATCGCCGTTGTCATGGATGAACAAAACTTTCTTGTTTCCACATGCGTTCGACTTGTGCCCTTTGCCTCCACACTTGTAGTATTCACCATTGAATGGTTGATCATCCCTTGTGTGTTTGCCACTTGGGGGCTATTTTCCTTGAGGGAGAGTTGGCTTGAAGGGAAGCTTGGTGGTACTTGAGGAGCTTCCACTTGGTGTTGTTGGAGTAGTGGTTGGTGCTTGCTTGTAGGTGAATTACGTCTTTGGCTTGTTGTACTTGATGTCCTCTTGCACTTGACGCTCGGCCGTTGATGCGATGTGCACAAGCTCAACCATGTTGTTGTACTTTTGGAACTCGGTGATGCGCTTGATGGGATGGTTCATGCCATTGAGGAAGCGTGCCATTGTTTGTTCATATCGCTCTTCAATGTTTGCACGGATCATGTTGAGCTCCATTTGCTTGAAGTACTCTTCCACAGTCTTTGTCCCTTGACTAAGCGTTTGAAGCTTGTTGAAAAGGTCACGCGTGTAGTGCGAAGGAACAAAGCGGGATCTCATATGGGCCTTGATATCTTGCCAAGTTGAGATTGGAGGCTCTTCTTTTGCTTCTCGAGCGAGTTGGACTTGTTCCCACCAAAGGTTGGCATACTCATCAAACTCGAGGGATGCCATGGCCATCATCTTCTCATTGGTATAGTTGTGCATGCGGAAGATCTTGTCGACCTTGAGTTCCCACGAGAGATATTCCTCGGGTTCATTGGAACCGGTGAACTTGGGCATGGTGAATTTGAGCTTGCCGAAAGTTTCTTCTCCATTGTGGTTCCGGTTGCGGCGGTTGCCATGATTTGGGCGGTCATCATCATCGTCCGAGCTCTCATGTCTTGCTTGGTGATGGTTGCGTTGCTCTTGCGGTTGTTGAGGAGCCGCGTCTGGTGGTGGAACTTGGTTTTGACGACGAGCTTGGGGAGCTTGCTTATGTTGTTCTTGTCGCGGTTGAGGACGAGGAGGAGGTTGTGCATCCTCACGAGGAGCTTGGGGAGCTTGCTCTTGTTCTTGCCGTGGTTGATGCCGAGGAGCATTGGCTTGCGCCATGTAGCGAGGAAGACGTCGAGACGCATGCGCCATGGGCTGCTCTTCTTCTTCTTGGTGTAGGGGAGGCTCGTCATGACCATCATGTTGCCGACGAGGCCGATCATGTCGATGATGACGCCTTGGAGGATCTTCGAGAGCTTCACGTCGATGGTGATCTTGTTCGTCCTCTTCGGGTGCTTCACTTGTTGTTGAAAGGACATGTCGACGGCGATGGGCTTGATGGTCCATGCGAGGTTGCTCTTGTTGAATCACAAGTGCCCTTGGTTGTGGCCGGTTCTGATGCAGCCCGACCTATGGTCGTTACTACATCAAGGTCTCCAACTTACGCCAAGTCGCCATGGACTCCAAAGGTGAATCCGTTCCTCTATGCAAGCTCACTTCCTACCCTATTGAATGGTATGCTACTTCATACTCCATCACATATGCATGATAGGTTCACACCGACCAGTACGGAGGCAAGGGAGGAAGCCCGGAACATCAAGCCCGACAAGACGGAGGCTTGGAAGGAGACGGAAGAAGACAATTGGCAGCTTCGGTCCAAGCGGTACTACCATTGTCGGAACCGGTACTCGGGTCAGTACTACCCCCTTCTACCGCTTCATCGACGGCTCCAACGGATGCTCCAAGACCGCAAGCGGTACTACTGGTCCCAGGCGGTACTCTGGTCCTAAGTCCCAGATTACGGTCATGTTCTGTCACACTGCACAGTTGGGCCACAGCCCATGTATTCCCCTTCACTTACCTATTCGCCTAGTTTATCCCCAAACTACCCTTGTTTAGTGACTGGCCTATAAATAGAGCCCCCACCCCTCATGTATCCCTTAGGCATAGATGATAGACTAAAGACAACCCCATTGTGGAATCTCTAGTTTTGCCTCATCCCCTTTACCAAGGGGACCGACTATCGTCACCAACCTCGATTGGACTTTGCATCACGCATCCATCGTTGAACAAGGCCTTGGAGTTCGATTTCTCGTCTCCAATTTGTCAAGACCCTCCCCAAGGTGTTCTTCCCTCTCCGATGTGGATTTGAGGGAGCACGTTGACCGATCTTTCCTTGCGAGGATTCTATCGGACCGGTGGCTGCCGTTCAGGAGCAATCGGCCTTGTATCGTGTGAGTTTTGCGTGTGTTCATCATGTTCTTCGTGAGGTGTGTGTTCGCTTCCGCTACCTTCTCCCTTTACCCTCGCTTTCCCATCGATTTGACCACGAGATCCGTGAAGATCGGGCCACCCAAGCGGTTAACCCCTCCATCATCTGGTATCAGCAGCTTTTGGTTGCCACGGATTTCTCATCGATTTGGTCTTTTCCCCATAAATTCGAAAATTCCACCAAAAATAGCCCCAATTCGTGTTTTGGATCGATCTGTGATTTGAGTGCGTTTTGGTAGGTTTTGATCCGTGGATTACTTGCTAAACTTGTTGATCTACCTTCCTTTGCGTTCCCATAGCCTAATTCCTTGATTTCCCCCTTCGATTTGGTGTTTTTCTTGAAGATTGTCTGCCCAAATCACCCCAAAATTGCGAAAACGCGTCAAATCTGGGCGTCCCAGGACCAAGCGGTACTACCGGTCCCAAAATCCGGTACTACCGCTCACAACCGGTACTACCTCTCGTCCAAGCGGTACTACCCCCAAGATCGAATGAAAAACAGATTCCCAGATTTCAGCCTCTCACCGTTTTGAGCATAACTTTTTCATTCGAACTCGGATTTTGGTGTTCTTTAGCTCGTTTCGAAGAGGAGAAGGAGCACTACATCATCATCCGCGTTGTTCATGCTATCTACTCCATCCAAATTCCTTGAGCAAGGCGGAATCCAACAATAAAGGGTGAAGATCGTCGATGAAAGGTATAAACATTCGGCGACTTCTCCCCACTTGCATTCCTTTGTGAACCCCACTATCTTTGCGAGCAACAAACACCTATTGAGACTAGTTCCTCTTATGATTGCTTGGGCTATGCACATTTGATACCTTGTAGAATTCCGAGCAAACATTGTGAGCGCTATCTCTTATAGTTATCTTGTATAGTTGTTGGCACAAGGAAGAGGCAAGTAAAAAAGAAATAAAAATAAAAGGAGTGATACAAAAAGAAAAAAAAGAGAAAAAAAGGAAAAGAGAAAAAGAAAGAATTATACATGTGCTTTATAGAATAGGAAGCGCAAGCTCGATGAACATCATATAGGTGGTACTTATTGTGCATATCTGGTAGCCCACCAATTTTGTGCAATCGAACTAGCGTCTCTCCTTGTACTTGTGTGACACGAGAATATAGTCTTCGCTAGGTAATCATTTGGTTCTTAGCTCACTTTCTCCGTCGCACAAGTCCCATTTATCCCACCGTGTGTGTTTCCTTGTACAAATTTCCTATCTTGTGGATTAACTTGTTTGCTTTGTGATCATTGTGGTTCTTTACTTTCCATTACAACATCTTGATTTCGGATTGGTTCTTGACATGCCATTTTCCATACCTATCCACCATAGGCCTTGTGTGTGTGTTTTTTTTTTGGTAGTTGGTTTTGCTGTTCCGCGTGAACTTCACTTTGCTTGGTTTATTGCTCTCAAGTGTGGCCACTTGTACGATACGATCTTCCAAGGTAAAGTAAGGTTTGACGTTGTATCCCTAACACCATCTACCACTTCCATATACACCGCTTGGTCTTGTGAAGCATGTCTAGGGACTCCGGGACCGAGGATGATTTCCATGAAGAATCCATGATGAGCCACCATGCCTATGTCTCCACAAGCATGGATAACATGATGGAGCACTACACCAACAATGGCTCCACATGCTTGGGTGACATGGAGTGCTACAACAACAACGACTCCCCAAGCATGGGCGACTTCAAGAACGACAACGCGAAGCTCCTCACGTCGCACCGACCAAGACGGAGCCTCCAACTCGAGTGCGCCAAGGTCCATCATCAAATGGACAAGTTCCAAAGCGACCTCCACAACTTCAAGAAGGACATGGACAACGACTTCGACAAAAACATGAGGATGGTCGCCAAGACTAATGATGCTTTGCGCTCATTATAAAAACTTACAAGGAAGAGTGCCAAGGTCAAGGGCCATCGTCGTGAGCGTCATATGGATGACCAAGTGGGCCACCTACATCAACCATCGGCAAGGCACGCCAATGACCTCCGTCAACACCGTCACAAGGCACCTTCAACTACTAGTGCCACCACCAAAATGGCACCAAGAGCAAGCCTTCGTCCACGCCATCAAGCTCCAACGACTACGCTTGCATTTGAAGACCTCATGAACGAGGAAAATGAAGACCTCTACTTCGCCAAGTTGGATAGCATGAGCCTACCTCCACCACTACTACAAGATGGCCACAAGACGGTCGAGCATGGGATTTTCCCTTCGACCATGGCGGCGAGCAATGATGCCCATCTTATGGCATCCAACCTTGGAGGCGACAAGGTCAAGAATGGTGAGCATGGGATTTTCCCTTCACCAAAGGAGGCGCATGGAGTTGAGGAAACCGAGCCTACCCCCATATGCTTGAGTGATGATGTGGTACCAATCCCATGTTAGTATGAGAGCCACTTAGCCCACTTGAGTGAGAACAAGAGTGAGATGAGTGACTCCACCTTATGTGAGATTGAGTTCTTCCACTTGGAGGGCATGAGTGATACTCCTAGTGAGTTGAGAGTGGTAGTTGATAGGTCAAGTGAGACCATTTCGATTTCTAACAACTTACCATCTACCTCTAGTGTGTTCTCTTGTGTTGTGCTAGGTTCCATGGAGGAAGACACCCGATGCTATGAAGCAATGATGACTCGAATGGAGAAGATGTACATGGTAGATGCTACGCCATGGATACATCAAGAAGATGAAGTCGTCCACAAGGAGGCCACTACTTCCACAACACCCACTTCATATGAGAGGTATGACCAAGGTACCAATAAGGGTGTTGATGATGCCATGATCCCACTAGTGGACATAATGAATTGTGAGGATATGCATGCTATGGATGATACTTGTGACATTACATATGCTTCATCCACATTCACATGTGATGCTTTGTCTTTGTATAATATTGATCATGTTGAATTGTTTGATTGCGATATCATTGCCATAAACATGCCATTCTATGCATCTTGTGTGTATCCTCCAATTGCTTTGGACTTGCCTTGTCATGCTAGTCATTCAATTTCTCCCGTTGCTTGCGATAAGATGAATGCTTGCTATTTCACTTGTTTTGCTTGCAACAATATTGATCATATGCGTTCTAATGAGATGGCCCCCATAGCTTTCTCAATTTTTGGAGATTTTCATGATTGCCATGATAAGCATGTTCCCCACTTGCATACTCACCATGCACCTATTTCATACTTGATTGACATTAATGGTGATGTGCACAAGAAGAGATACGTCATGATGGATGATGTGTATCTCTACCATGCACACATGTTCTTCCTTTTGTGTATGATGTGTGTAGGTACCCGCACGAGAATGTCAAACTCGGTTGAGCACGAGTTGACAAAAAGAGCTCTTGAGAGCATCCCACAAGTGAGTTCAAGATCGAACCAAGCTCTGATACCTTTTGCATGCTTTGCATCTTTCATGTTGGCAAATTGCTATTTCCTATGGTTTGATTGCAAGCATGTTAATGGTATTATATCCCCTTGTGACATTCATGTTTCTTCGCTTTTAGATAATGATGTTTTGTGTGTTGTAACAAAATTGTTGAACAATTTCTCTCTCCGATGTTTTGTGTGCAACCACAATTCCATTACGAGCATGTGATATGGGCAAGGATGCGCGAGGGAGGAGCGGGAGGAAGGCGCAAGAGAAGATCATCAAGAAGGAAGGTTCAGTTCGGACAGATAGAAGCCCTGAAATTGAAACGGACGTGGATTATTCATACGAACTCCAAATCAAGCAAATAAGCACTTGTTGAAAACATCACTCCGAGAGCTTTCCAACGAGTACTTACACGTCCCTACTTAGGGCGGAAAGTCTGGCCCTGGAAGTTACCAACAGATCTGGACGGATCTGACTGTATCGGACACGTTTTTTTCACGTTTTTCGGACGTTCCGGCGGCCATATAAGCCTGGGAACGCCCTCTAGATTAGGTGAGCTTTTGATTTCAGTTGATTAGTCTAAAACTATCGTGTGTGTTGATTGGTGAAGCATCCCTCCGGGGACGGCGATGCCGTGTTATCTATCGTATTGATATTGTCGCGGAGGTTCTTGTGTTCATCAAGGATTGTCGTGTTTTGGTTTGAGGCGTGGTGATCTTCATCACGTTACTTGCTGGATTCGTTCCTCTTCTTCAGGTGACGTCCATTGGCGTTGTTGGAAGGATTACTATCCGGGTGACTCGCTGTGAAAGATCGGGACAAACTAAAGGATCATCCCCTCGATTCTTTATCAGGTGGTATCAGATTCCAGTGTTGCTCACGGTGAGATTGGTTGATTGATCTGAAAATCGCATTGCAAATCAGATCGGGGAGAACTCTGGCTGTGCAGATCGGATCTCAAGATCTGTTCCGTTTGTGTTGGCGGATAATCCGCCCCAGGTGGATAATCCGCCCGGATATCGCCAATTTCTATTCTGTCTAGTTGGTGATAGAAGTTTCGGTCAGAGATGGATTCTTTTTCTGGTGACTTTTATGGCAAACGGTGTGTTTCTGGAAAGAGATCTGGTGATGTGTACAATGACTATCTCGACATCTTGAACGGTGTAGTATGTGATCATTCTCAAATCAGGTGGAAACTGGTTCACATGGCAACGTATGATGAATATGAGTTGTGGGAGCGTCACATGCAAGATGGTTTTTACAGATGTGATACATATGAGTATTTGGATAATCCTACACGTGTGCTTCTTGCATTGCGACGTGTAGATGAGGAGATAGCTCGTTGGTGGGATAAAGAGATGTGTGAAAAGGACATTATAGATGCAACTTGGAAGGACTTCAATAATTTTTTGCGTGGCTGTTTTATGGCTCCTCGTCGCAAGGTATCTTGTACAAAGCCCTTGAAGACAGTTCCATGATCCTTGGTTGCCATTGTGTCTATTCCGTCTCGTTCAAAGGAGGTCAGAACTTGTTCGGTCAAAGGTTAGCGTGGCGGTGACAAAACCTTCCGAGGAGAAGCAATGTTGTTGCCGAGGTTGTTGTGTGGTGAAACTACTGGAAGAGGTTGAACCATTGAGTGGGCTAAATATGCAACTCAAGAGAGTACATGATGAGACTTGTATGACATGGATAGAGGCCAGCGTTGGAATTTATTCCAGGTAAATGCATGATCAAAGGTAAAGCATGCAAGTTGATTATTGATGGAGGAAGCTGTACTAATGGCATTAGCAAGACAATGGTAGCGAATTGGGGTTGTCCACATGGCGTATTCCGAACCTAAGCATCTACAAAGTGGTTAAATAGTCTGCGGTATGGTGAAGGTAACTCATAAGGTGCGTGTGCCATTTACATTTGGTGATTATGTTGATGAGATTGAGTGCGATGTGTTGCCATTGGAGGTATGTGGCATTACTTGGTCGTCCATGGCGGTATGATCGTGTCGTTACATCTTTGGGAGAGCAAATACATATTCTTTTGTGCATGATGGCAAACATCGACTTTGAAGCCTATGAGAGAGGATCAAATCAAGTCCGATGTGGTGTTGGTGGTTCAAGGAGAAGTTGCATAAGGCTAAGCCACACGGGGCTAGCTAAGGTGCAACATGAGGAGCATGATGTAAGAGCGTCGATGGTGATATTGTTTCACCCATGCCTGTAGATGACAAGCCAATTGTTCTTGTTAGTGACAAGCCGGTTGAAGTCAAGCCTCTTATTGATGAAGGAAAGAATATGTCAGCATGTGTTCCACTTCCAGTTTGTGTTGACATAGGTGTTCAGACCAATGACGATGTTGCTGATCACGTTCGGGTGCATATGGTGCCGCGGTTAGTCAGCCACAATTTTGTTAGAACACCTCAGAGACGTTTTGTTGGAGCAGCAGTGCATGTGCATAGAGGCAAGGATGGACATGTTCGCTGGCCAGTGGTCAGCATCACCATCTTATGCGAGTTCGTGCAAAGAAGGTCCATGTTCAAGACCACGGGTTCCAACAACAATTGAGCGAAGAAAAAGATGGTGGCGCCTAAGTCCAAGCTTATGTGGAGAAGAAAGGAGGTTCACCACCGGGGTTGTATCAAGTCAGCGTGCCAGCGGGAGGATGTGTGAGGTAGGCAAGCAAGACTTGAAGATGGCAAAGACGCGTGAAGATTTTGTTGATATCACGCCACCCTTTCGAGACGACCCTCACGCGTTGGGGACAACTCTCTTTGAAGGGGGGAGGATGATATGGGCAAGGATGCGCGAGGGAGGAGTGGGAGGAAGGCGCAAGAGAAGATCATCAAGAAGGAAGGTTCAGTTCGGACAGACAGAAGCCCTGAAATTGAAACGGACGTGGATTCTTCATACGAACTCCAAATCAAGCAAATAAGCACTTGTTGGAAACTTCACTCCGAGAGCTTTCCAACGAGTACTTACACGTCCCTACTTAGGGCGTAAAGTCCGGCCCTGGAAGTTACCAACATATCTGGACGGATCTGACTGTATCGGACACGTTTTGTTTCACGTTTTTCGGACGTTCCGGCGGCCATATAAGCCTGGGAACGCCCTCTAGATTAGGTGAGCTTTTGATTTCAGTTGATTAGTCTAAAACTATCGTGTGTGTTGATTGGTGAAGCATCCCTCCGGGGACGGCGATGTCGTGTTATCTATCGTATTGATATTGTCGCGGAGGTTCTTGTGTTCATCAAGGATTTTCGTGTTTTGGTTTGAGGCGTGGTGATCTTCATCACGTTACTTGCTGGATTCGTTCCTGTTCTTCAGGTGACGTCCATTGGCGTTATTGGAAGGATTACTATCCGGGTGACTCGCTGTGAAAGATCGGGACAAACTAAAGGATCATCCCCTCGATTCTTTATCAGCATGTATTGTCATGAGAGCTTCCAAGAATCTCGTCTTGTTGTTGCAACAAACATAAGGACCACTAGCTCTTTCATTTGGTTTGATTGCAAACATGTTGTTTTTGCTTCCGTTTGGGATACTCATATTCCCATGATATTTGCTTTTGATCATTTGTGTGTGACATCCAACATGTCGAACAATTTCTCTTTCCTATGGTTGGTTTGCACAAATAATGATGTTGCTTTGGACATTCTTCCTTGCGTGTTTTTGCCGAATTCTCCTATTCTCGCATCAAGGACGTTGATCAAAATTCTAGTCAATTGCCTTGAGTGCCACACTAAAACATTGTATGGAGTTTTTGAGTTCCCACATTTGGATGATGTTCAAACGATTTCCATGCACTTTGACCTTGCATATGCATTCCATTTGCTATACATGCATTGTACTCATAGTGTTGTGAACAAGAATGGACATGCTACATTTGACATGCTCCTCTATCACGCACGAAAATATTTTGCTTGGTCTTTGTTGTGTGAAGGTACAAGTGCATACACGTCAACCTCTACCAACCACGTGTTGACAAGAAGAACCGAAGAGAGTTACCTATGGCCACCCTTCATCGATCTATCTCTACAAGCTAAGGTGACTTCCTTCTACTTGAGGACTCATGCTATAATCTTCATGAATTGGCTACGCTTTGAGTGTTGCTTCGCTTTTGTCGTGAGCTTTGTAGGCTTCATGGAAGGTGAAGGAACATTGAAGTGTTTTCAAGTCAATCTTCCCGAAGACGACTATATGGTGTACCCCAGGATCAAGGATGTCCTTCGACCTCTTCTACTTCGTGATGAACATGGAGAGTTGAGGACGACTCTTTTTGAAAGGGGGGGAGATGATGCAGCCCGACCTATGGTCGTTACTACATCAAGGTCTCCAACTTACGCCAAGTCGCCATGGACTCCAAAGGTGAATCCGTTCCTCTATGCAAGCTCACTTCCTACCCTATTGAATGGTATGCTACTTCATACTCCATCACATATGCATGATAGGTTCACACCGACCAGTACGGAGGCAAGGGAGGAAGCCCGGAACATCAAGCCCGACAAGACGGAGGCTTGGAAGAGGAGACGGAAGAAGATAGGTCGGCAGCTGCCAGGTCCAAGCGGTACTACCAGCTGTCGAAACCGGTACTACTGGTCAGCGGTACTACCGCCCCCTTCTACCGCTCGCTACTGACGGCTCCAACGGATGCTCCAAGACCGCAAGCGGTACTACCGGTCCCAGAGCGGTACTACCGGTCCTAAGTCCCGATTACTACGGTCATACATGCAGCGCAGTTGGGCCACAGCCCATGTATTCCCCTTCACTTACCTATTCGCCTAGTTTATCCCCAAACTACCCTTGTTTAGTGACTGGCCTATAAATAGAGCCCCCACCCCTCATGTATCCCTTAGGCATAGATGATAGACTAAAGACAACCCCCATTGTGGAATCTCTAGTTTTGCCTCATCCCCTTTACCAAGGGTACCGACTATCGTCATGATATGAGCAAGGATGCGCGAGGGAGGAGCGGGAGGAAGGCGCAAGAGAAGATCATCAAGAAGGAAGGTTCAGTTCGGACAGACAGAAGCCCTGAAATTGAAACGGACGTGGATTCTTCATACGAACTCCAAATCAAGCAAATGAGCACTTGTTGGAAACATCACTCCGAGAGCTTTCCAACGAGTACTTACACGTCCCTTCTTAGGGCGGAAAGTCCGGCCCTGGAAGTTACCAACAGATCTGGATGGATCTGACTGTATCGGACACGTTTTGTTTCACGTTTTTCGGACGTTCCGGCGGCCATATAAGCCTGGGAACGCCCTCTAGATTAGGTGAGCTTTTGATTTCAGTTGATTAGTCTAAAACTATCGTGTGTGTTGATTGGTGAAGCATCCCTCCGGGGACGGCGATGTCGTGTTATCTATCGTATTGATATTGTCGCGGAGGTTCTTGTGTTCATCAAGGATTGTCGTGTTTTGGTTTGAGGCGTGGTGATCTTCATCACGATGTTTCCAACAAGTACTTATTTGCTTGATTTGGAGTTCGTATGAAGAATCCACGTCCGTTTCAATTTCAGGGCTTCTGTCTGTCCGAACTGAACCTTCCTTCTTGATCATCTTCTCTTGCGCCTTCCTCCCGCTCCTCCCTCGCGCATCCTTGCCCATATCACGTCACCAACCTCGATTGGACTTTGCATCACGCATCCATCGTTGAACAAGGCCTTGGAGTTCGATGTCTCGTCTCCAAGTTGTCAAGACCCTCCCCAAGGTGTTCTTCCCTCTCCGATGTGGATTTGAGGGAGCACGTTGACCGATCTTTCCTTGCGAGGATTCTATCGGACCGGTGGCCGCCGTTCGGGAGCAATCGGCCTTGTATCGTGTGAGTTTTGCGTGTGTTCATCGTGTTCTTCGCGAGGTGTGTGTTCGCTTCCGCTACCTTCTCCCTTTCCCCTCGCTTTCCCATCGATTTGACCACGAGATCCGTGAAGATCGGGCCACCCAAGAGGTTAACCCCTCCATCAGGTTCGCTTCACGTCTTGGAGGTCTTGCGGAGAGGTCACCATCATAGCTTGACGTTGCGGCGTGTCGCGGAGATGGTACCGCTTGAGAAGAGCTCATGGATTAAAGAACGGGTCCATCCCGGTGCCTTGAAGTGTGACGGCGAGGTGCACTTGATTCACTTGAGGAGTGCCGAGATGAGCTTGATTCGCGCGAGCGTGGCCTTGCTAGTCCATCAATGAGGCGTTGAAGCTTCTCATCCGTTGAGGCGAGTGCACGACCAAGAGCTTCATTTTGATGACCGAGGTTGTGTTGCATGGCATGCATTTGGCCACGGACTTCTTCGAAGCGGTTGTCGATGTTCTTGAATTCCACACGGGCCTCGCTAAATTGTTCATCTTGGCGCCGCTCGAGAGCTTCACAACGGTAGTTGAATTCTCCTCGGACCATCCAATGGTCCCATCTTGTCATGAATTGTGTGTCGTCCTCCGGGGGTGGTGGTTGGGACGGCTCGCCATTCCTGTCCATGATGCAAATCTGACAAGGGTTGTATATGGAGAAAAGGGTTTGAAGAGTTAGCCTTTTACCTCACCTTGGAGATTATATCAAACCAGTTGCCACACAAATGAGCGAACAGCGTGCAAAGTGAAATGGCAAAGAAACTCACACACAAGTATGCTACAACTCTCAAAAGCTTTTGGTGGAAGGTTAGGATTGTGGAAAACCAAACGAAACGATCCAAGCAAAAAGGTTATTGTTCTACGTGGTAAAGAACCAAAGGTCAAAAGCAAAAGGATACGATCTACAAAAACACGGAAAAACGCACACGTGGAGAAAAAACGGGGTTAGCACGACTATGAAAATGAGCACAAAAGGTCCTAACGAAGACTACGCTCGGTTGTCGTGCCAACTCAAGGAGAGACCACATCTCGTTTGCCAAAAGAGGATAAGCAACGGATTTGTGCACTTGCCTTGGTGCGCTCTTTTCCTCTCTCTTGTTGGCTTACAAGCTTGGTATTCTCTTTATATTGGGAGACTATGTATCTTTTTTTCTATTATTCTTTTGTTCTTTTTTTTTATTCTTTCTCTTTTTCTCCCTTTCTATGCTACTATGTTAACTTTTGTATTTGGCCTCACACTCTCACTTTCCACAGGCAAGTGCACAATGCTTAGACAAACACAAAATGAGTTGCTCTCATAGGATAGATACACACAAAGGAAGATATGGGGCTGTCAAAGTGGCGCAAGTTATACCTTTGGTATTGTTGACGACTTGCAACCGTTTGTGGGGGAAGATGTTCGAGTGTCGCGGTGTCTTTGAGCGCGTGGTGACTTTTATGCGGAAGCTGTTGTGAAAATGGCGACAAACACGCGAAACACGAACAAGTGAAGTGGAAAAGTCAGCAAACGAAGTTGAGGTGTCAACGGAGCAAAGAAACACGGTCAGAGGCGAGCGGTAACGTCCGGTAGTACCGGCGAGAGGTAGTACCGCTTGTGCGGCCGGTAGTACCGGTGATTTGCGGTAGTACCGCTCGCACAACCGGTCGTACCGCAGGGCACGGAGCTGGAACGAGATCAACTTGACAAAATCCTCAAATTCATGGTGATCTGACCGAAAGGCTGGGCTAGGAACAACAAGGGCTATAGATCGACTCCACAAGCAACAGATCTATGGACCAAAACCACGAAAAACACACCAAATCCAAAGATCGATCCGAAGGCAAATTGGGGATCTTTTTGGTGGGATTTTCGTTTTTAAGGGGAATCATAGAAAAATTGGGGGGAAATTCGTGATCAACCGTGCTCTTGATACCAATATGTTACGGGGTAACCCCTTGGGGTGGCCCGATCTTTCACGAATTCCACGAGAAACAAGGGGAAAGGCGGTGGTCGGGTGGAGAAGGAGATCAAAACCACGAACACACGCACACAAAACACGATACACGCCGATTTCTCACGCCGGTGGCAACCGGTCCAACATAATCCCTAGGATCGGTGTTGGGGGAAGCTCTCTCTCCACGCCAACAATGGGGGACGAGGTGCTTGGTGAGCTCTTGACGACTTGGGGGCGAGAAACCGAGAACCCAAGGCCTTGTACAACTTGAACGCACTAGGCAAGATCCAAGAGGGGGGTGGATAATCCGGTGCTCCTTGGTTGGAGCATGAGACCAATAGATATAAGTTCCTCAAAGGGGTTTCCTTAATCTATTATTATCCAAGTCTAGGGTTTACAATGGAGGGTGGGGGATATTTATAGTCCAACCACATAAACAGGGGTATTTTAGGAACAAATAGCGAAATATAGAGAGGGTTACAAGGTGCTGGGCCGACTTAACACGATCAGGTTCTGTGTCATCCGATAGTACCGGTCCAGCTCGTCCGGTAGTACCGGTCAGCCGGTAGTACCGCTTCCTGGCCCGGTAGTACCGCTTGTCGTCCTAGGACTTCATTTGAGTCTTCATTGGTGGCGGTAGCGAGGCGGTAGTGCTGTCGTCCCAGGTCTGGTCCGGGCAGTAGTACCATCGGAGACAGAGAGTTTTTGGCTTCTATTGGTGTCGTCTGTTGGTGGCGGTAGCAGAGGGCGGTAGTCTTGGTCAGGCGGTAGTCGCCAGTCCAGGTAGTACCGGGCGACAGAGCATTGGTCTCTTCCACTGGTGCTCCTCCGTTCCTGGGTCCTTCTCTTCGTCCACTGATGATGCACAAGGTATGTGTAAGTAGCGAGCCATCCAAGGGTGTATCAAAGTCACACAAGGAGAGGAGCGAGTTCACCTTAGCTTGTAGGAGTTTGGCTCGGGCGCGAGTCATGGGTCCACTTGGGGAGCTCGTGGGAGTAGATGTAGTAGCGGTCGTAGGACGGGCTGCATCAGCTCCCCCCCTTGGGAAAGAGTCGTCCTCGACTCTTCAACTTCATCTTCATCTTCTCCATGGTAGGGTGATAGGTCCTTGACATTGAATGTCGAGCTCACAAGATACTTTGATGTTGGGATATCGATGATATAGGCGTTGTTGTTGATCCTCTTTAGCACTTTGAATGGTCCATCACCTCTTGGCTTGAGTTTGCAGTCGCGTTCCTTGGGGAAGCGGTCTTTACTTAAGTGTATCCACACAAGGTTGCCTTCTTCGAAGATCATCTCTTTCTTGTTCTTGTTTAGTCTTGATGCTTGGCGAAGGACTTGTTGCTCGATCGTAGCTCTTGTGTCTTCATGGAGTTTCTTCATTGTGTGGGCGCGCTTGACAACGTCCATATTTGCACGTTCATGAAGTGGTAGTGGAAGGATATCGAGCACGGTGAGAGGCTCGAAACCGTAGACGATCATGAACGGGCTCCTCATGGTGGTGGAGTGCTTGGCGCGGTTGTAGGCGAACTCGGCGTGTGGAATACATTCCTCCCAGTCTTTAAGGTTCTTCTTTATCAACACCCGGAGGAGTGTGCCAAGACTTCGATTGACGACCTCGGTTTGTCCATCGGTTTGAGGATGTGAGGCGGACGAGAAGAGGAGCTTGATGCCGAGCTTGGCCATGAGAGTCTTCCAGAAGTAGCTCATGAATTTTACGTCGCGGTCGGAGACGATTGTTCTTGCTACACCGTGTAGCCGAATTATTTCCCTGAAAAACAAATTTGCTACGTGTGAAGCATCATCGGTCTTATGGCACTGAATGAAATGTGCCATTTTTGAAAAGCGATCCACTACTACAAAGATAGAATCATGTCCATGTTTAGATCTAGGCAAGCCTAACACAAAGTCCATGCTAATGTCCGACCAAGGTGCATGAGGAATAGGCAATGGCATGTAAAGACCAAAGGGGTTGGACTTAGACTTAGCTTGGATACATGTAGTGCATCGTTGGACGTGGCGCTCCACGTCGCGCTTCATATTTGGCCAAAAGTAGTGAGTGGAGAGCATGTCATATGTCTTTTCACGGCCAAAGTGACCCATAAGGCCTCCACCATGGGACTCTTGAAGAAGCAAAAGTTGGAGAGACGATTTCGGAATGCAAAGCTTGTTTTGTTTGAAAAGAAAACCCTTATGCAAATAGAAATCATCAATCCCTTTGTCTATTGAACATTTTGCAAAAATTAGTCCAAAGAAAGGGTCGAACGCGTACAAAGATTTGATGTCATCAAGACCCAAGACATTTACTTCGAGTCGTGTAAGAAGGCTTGTGTTTTTGCGAGACAAGGCGTTCGCTACCACATTTTCTTTGCCCTTCTTGTATTTGACAATGTAAGGAAAAGACTCCATGAACTCAACCCATTTTGCGTGCCTTTTACTCAAATTGGCTTGGCCCTTAAGATACTTCAACGACTCATGGTCGGAATGGATGATAAATTCTTTGGGCCAAAGATAGTGTTGCCACACTTGAAGAACTCGAACCAAGGCAAAAAGTTCTTTGTCATAAATGGGATAGTTTAGGCGTGCGCCATCAAGTTTCTCACTATGGTAAGCAATAGGATGCTCATTTTGCATAAGTACGCCACCAATGCCAATACCACTAGCGTCACATTCAATCTCAAAGGTTTTTGTGAAATCCGGTAATGCAAGAAGTGGTGCGTCGGTGAGCCTCATTTTGAGCTCATCAAAAGCCTTTTGTTGTGGTTTTCCCCAAACGAATGTGACATTTTTCTTCGTCAATTCGTTGAGGGGGCAAGAAATGGTAGAAAAGTCTTTCACAAAACGACGGTAAAAGCCAGCCAACCCATGAAAACTACGAAGTTCACTAACATTTGTAGGGATGGGCCAATCTCGTATGTCCTTGACTTTTGAGACATCAACTTCAATGCCATTAGAAGACACGACAAAACCAAGGAAAATCAGCTTGTCTTTTGCAAAAGTGCACTTTGGGAGATTAGCATAAAGCTTTTCATGACGAAGGATTTGAAGGACCTCCTTAACATGAGTAACATGCTCCTCTAGTGACTTGCTATAGACAAGGATGTCATCAAAGTAAACAACTACACTCTTCCCAATGAGAGATCTCAAAATATGGTTCATGAGGCGCATGAAGGTAGATGGGGCATTAGATAAGCCAAAAGGCATAACCAACCATTCATAGAGACCAAGCTTGGTCTTGAAGGCGGTTTTCCACTCATCACCTTCGGCCATGCGAATTTGGTGGTAACCACTACGAAGATCAATTTTCGAAAATATAGTGGCTCCACATAACTCATCAATCATGTCATCAAGACGCGGTATAGGATGTCGATAACGCACGGTGATATCATTGATTGGACGGCAGTCCATGCATAACCGCAACGTATCATCCGTATTTGGGACTAGAATCACGGGGACCGCGCTTGGGCTAGTGCTTACTTGGATCAAACCTTTGGAGACGAGTTGGTTGATTTGACGTTCGATCTCCTTTGTATCTTCCGGGTTCGTGCGATACGTGGCGCGGTTTGGGAGTGGAGCGCCGGGTATGAGGTCGATGCGGTGCTCGATTCCACGTAGAGGAGGAAGGCCATGAGGAAGCTCTTCGGGAAATACATCTTGGAATTCCTACAAAATAGCCATCAAAGGAGGAACATTTGTCAAGTCGTTAGTTCCTTGCTCTAGTCCCTTGCATACAAGGACATATTGCAAGATGGATGGGTTGTTCCGCACTTCTCTCATCTCATTTTTGGTGGCAAGAAGAACACTCTTAGTTTTTCCACTCGAGTTTGGCTTGTAGCTCTCACTCACTATGGTGTGGTTCGCTCGCTCACCACTCTTCTCACAAGGTGTTTTTGTGTATTGCGCCCTCGCTAAAGCCTTTGCATTGTCCGCAATTATTTGGCTAGGAGTCATTGGTTGCAACACACAAGTTTTATCAAGACATTTGAAGGTATAAGTGTTGGAGTGACCATCATGCAAAGCACGCTTGTCATATTGCCACGGCCGTCCGAGCAACATATGGCAAACCGTCAATGGGAACACATCACATTCTACCGTGTCCTTGTAGGGCCCAATTGAGAACGTTACCGAGACGGTGTGCTTGATCTTGACGGATCCTTGGTCACTTAGCCATTGGATATGGTAGGGGTGTTTATGTGGATGGAGGGTGAGGTTGAGTTTCTCACACAATTCCTTGCTTGCAAGATTGTGGAAACTCCCTCCATCGATGACGACTTTGATGGACTTCCCATTGATGCCGTCACGAGTTTGGAAGATGTTCAAGCGTTGGTCTTCATTCTCATTGACTTGGGTAGTTAAGACCCTTGTGACCACAAGCGATGGACTTGCGTCGTGCTCACACACAAGAAGTTCTTGGTCCTCTTCCAAATGTTGCCTTGCCATGGCTTCCTTAACCCTTGCATCAAACTCTTCTTCACTCAAGTATTCTTCATTGCCGTTGTCATGGATGAACAAAACTTTCTTGTTTCCACATGTGGCCGACTTGTGTCCTTTGCCTCCACACTTGTAGCATTCACCATTGAATGGTTGATCATCCCTTGTGTTTTTGCCACTTGGGGGCTGTTTTCCTTGAGGGAGAGTTGGCTTGAAGGGAAGCTTGGTGGTACTTGAGGAGCTTCCACTTGGTGTTGTTGGAGTAGTGGTTGGTGCTTGCTTGTAGGTGAAGTACGTCTTTGGCTTGTTGTACTTGATGTCCTCTTGCACTTGACGCTCGTCCTTTGATGCGATGTGCACAAGCTCAACCATGTTGTTGTACTTTTGGAACTCAGTAATGCTGATGCAGCCCGTCCTACGACCGCTACTACATCTACTCCAACGAGCTCCCCAAGTGGACCCATGACCCGCGCCCGAGCCAAACTCCTTCAAGCTAAGGTGAACTCGCTCCTCTCCTTGTGTGACTTCGACACACCCTTGGATGTCTTGCTACTTCACATGCATACATTGTGCATCATCAGGTACGAAGAGAAGGACCCAAGGAACGAAGGAGAAGCAACCCGCCGCTAAACGCAGCGCATCGCCGACTGTACCGGCCAGGTACTACCGCTCTCTCACCGCCACAGCACCCAACGGAAGCTCAAGCCGCTGCCAGACGCAAGCGGTACCGCCTACGGGTACTATCGGTCCAAGCGGTACTACCGGTCCAACGACCGGTACTACCGGACAGCGGCACTACCGCCCCTCCGACCGCTCGCCACAGGCGCCTTCGACGACAGCTCCAGGCCCTCAAGCGGTACTACCACTCCCGGAGCGGTACTACTGCATTACCACCGGTATTGCAGACAGTACTACCGGGCCCGACCGACTGAATACCTAAAGTGCGGCCCTATGCCTTGTAAACCTACCTATATTTTACATTGCTCGTTCCAAACTACCACTGTTTTGTGGCTGGACTATATATAGCCCCCACCCTCCATTGTAAGTCCTTAGACTTGGATAATAATAGATATTAAGGAAACCCTTTGAGGACTTATATCTATTGGTCTCATGCTCCTACCAAGGAGCACTGGATTATCCACCCCCCTCTTGGATCTTACCTAGTGCGTTCAAGTTGTACAAGGCCTTGGGTTCTCGGTTTCTCGCCCCCAAGTCGTCAAGGTCTCACCAAGCACCTCATCCCCCGTTGTTGGCATGGAGAGCGAGCTTCGCCCAACACCGATCCTAGGGATTATGTTGGACCGGTTGCCACCGGCGTGAGGAGTAGGCGTGTATCGTGTTTTGGTGTGTGCGTGTGCGTGGTTTTCATCGCCTTCCCCCGATTTCATACCCGACCACCTCACTCCCCCTCGTTGCTCGTGGAATTCGTGAAAGATCGGGCCAACCCCCGGGTTACCCCCTAACATATTGGTATCAAGAGCACGGTTGATCACGAATTTCCCCCAATTTTTCTTTTATCCGCCTTGAAAACGAAAATCCTACCAAAAAGAGCCCCAATTTGCCTTCGGATCGATCTCTGGATTTGGTGAGTTTTTCGTGGTTTTGGTCCATAGATCTGTTGCTTTGGGAGTCAATCTATAGCCCCTATTGTTTCTAGCTCAGCCTTTCGGTCAGTTTTTCAACGAATTTGAGGTTTTTCGCAAGTTCACCTCGTTCCATTCTGTGCTGCCGTATCATTGCCTGTAAGCGGTACTACCGCTAGTGACCGGTACTACAGAGTAAGCGGTACTACTCACTACCGCTACTCGTCACCAGGTACTACCGCTACATCGACCGTGCTTCCTGCCCTTTGACGCCTCGATTTCGTTCGCTGACCTTTCCCATCTCGCTTGTTCGTGTTTCGCGTGTTTGTCGCCATCGTCACAACAGCTTCCGCATCAACGTCATCCCGCGCTCAACGACACCGCGACACTCGAACATCATCCCCCACCAACGGTTGCAAGTCGTCAACAATACCAAAGGTATAACTTGCACCACCTTGACAGCCCCATATCTTCCTATGCGTGTATCTATCCTATGAGAGCAACTCATTTTGTGTTTGTCTAAGCATTGTGCACTTGCCTTCGGAAAAGTGAGAGTGTGAGGCCAAATACAAAAGCTAACATAGTAGCATAGCAAGGGAGAAAAAGAAAAGAATAAAAAAAAAACAAAGAAAAAGATAGAATAGAAAGATACATAGCCTCCCAATACAAAGAGAATACCAAGCTTGTAAGCCAACAAAGAGAGAAGAAAGAGCGCACCGAGGCAAGTGCACAAATCTATTGCTTATCCTCTTTTGGCAAACGAGTTGTGGTCTCTCCTTGTGTTGGCACGACAACCGAGCGTAGTCTTCGTTAGAACCTTTTGTGCTCATTTTCATAGTCGTGCTAACCCCATTTTTCTCCACGTGTGTGTTTTCCGTGTTTTTGTAGATCGTATCCTTTTGCTTTTGATCTTTGGTTCTTTACCACGTAGGACAATAACCTTTTGCTTGGATCGTTTCGTTTGGTTTTCCACAACCCTAACCTTCCACCAAAAGCCTTTGAGAGTTTCTCGCCATTTCACTTTGCACGCTTTTCGCTCATTTGTGTGGCAATTGGTTTGATATAATCTCCAAGGTGAGGTAAACAGCTAACTCTCCACACCCTTTCTCTCCATGTACAACCATTGTTGGCTTTGCATCATGGACAGGCATGGAGAGCCATCCCAACCACCACCACCTCCGGAGGATGATAACCAATTCAAGACAAGATGGGACCATTGGAAGATCCGAGGAGAATTCAACTATCGTTGTGAAGCTCTCGAGCGGCGCCAAGATGAACAATTTAGCGAGGCCCGTGTGGAATTCAAGAACATCGACAACCGCTTCGAAGAAGTCCGTGGCCAAATGCATGCCATGGAACACAACCTCGGGCATCAAAATGAAGCCCTTGGTCGTGCACTCGTCTCAACGGATGAGAAGCTCCAACACATCATCGATGGACTCGCAAGGACAGGCTCGCGCGAATCAAGCTCATCTCGGCACTCAAGTGAATCAAGTGCACCTCGCCGTCACGTTTCAAGGCACCGGGATGGACCCGTTCTTCAATCCATGAGCTCTTCGCAAGCGGTACCATCTCCGCGTCACGCCGCGACATCAAGCTATGATGGTGACCTCTCCGCAAGACCTCCAAGACGCCAAGCAAACCGACCACAACCAAGGGCACTTGTGATTCAACAAGAGCAACCTCGCATGGACCACCAAGGCCATCGACGTCGACACGCTCCTTCAACAACAAGTGAAGCTTCTGAAGCGGACGAACAAGATCATCATCGACGTGAAGCACTCGAAGACCCTCCAAGGCGCCATCATCGACATGATCGCCCACGTCGGCAATATGATGGTCATGACGAGCCTCCCCTACACCAAGAAGAAGAGCAGCCCATTGCGCATACGGCTCGACGTCCTCCTCGCCACATGGCGCAAGCTAATGCTCCTCGCCATCAACCACGACAAGAGCAAGAGCAAGCTCCCCAAGCTCTTCGTGAGGACCATCAACCTCCTCCTCGTCCTCAACCGCGACAACAAAACGAGCAAGCTCCCCAAGCTCGTCGTCAACAAGTTCCACCACCAAACGCGGCACCTCAACAACCGCAAGAGCAACGCAACAATCACCAAGCAAGACATGAGAGCTCGGATGATGATGATGACCGCTCAAATCAGGGCAACCGACGCAACCGGAACCGAAATAGAGAAGAAACTTTCGGCAAGCTCAAATTCACCATGCCCAAGTTCACCGGTGTAATGAGCCCGAGGAATATCTCTCTTGGGAAGTCAAGGTCGACAAGATCTTCCGCATGCACAATTATAGCAATGAGAAGATGATGGCCATGGCATCCCTCGAGTTTGATGAGTATGCCAACCTTTGGTGGGAACAAGTCCAACTTGCTCGCGAAGCAAAAGAAGAGCCTCCAATTGCAACTTGGCAAGATATGAAGGCTCATATGAGATCCCGCTTTGTTCCTTCACACTACACGCGTGACCTCTTCAACAAGCTTCAAACGCTTAGTCAAGGGACAAAGACCGTGGAAGAGTACTTCAAGCAAATGGATCTCAACATGATCCGTGCCAACATTGAAGAACGAGATGAGCAAACAATGGCACGCTTCCTCAATGGCTTGAACCATCCCATCAAACGCATCACCGAGTTCCAAAAGTACAACAACATGGTTGAGCTTGTGCACATCGCATCCAAGGCCGAGCGCCAAGTGCAAGAGGACATCAAGTACAACAAGCCAAAGACGTACTTCACCTACAAGCAAGCACCAACCACTACTCCAACAACACCAAGTGGAAGCTCCCCAAGTACATCCAAGCTTCCCTTCAAGCCAACTATTCCCCAAGGAAAACACCCCCAAGTGGCAAACACACAAGGGATGATCAACCATTCAATGGTGAATGCTACAAGTGTGGAGGCAAAGGGCACAAGTCGAATGCATGTGGAAACAAGAAAGTTTTGTTCATCCATGACAACGGCGATGAAGAATACTTGAGTGAAGAAGAGTTTGATGCAAGGGTCAAGGAAGCCATGGCAAGGCAACACTTGGAAGAGGACCAAGAACTTCTTGTGTGTGAGCATGACGCAAGTCCATCGCTTGTGGTCACAAGGGTCTTGACTACCCATGCCAATGAAAGTGAAGACCAACGCTCGAATATCTTCCAAACTCATGCCGGCATCAATGGGAAGTCCATCAAAGTTGTTATCGATGGTGGGAGTTGCCACAACCTTGCAAGCACGGAATTGTGTGAGAAACTCAACCTCACCCTCCTTCCACATAGACACCCCTACCATATCCAATGGCCAAGTGACCAAGGATCCGTCAAGATCAAGCACACCGTCTCGGTGACGTTCTCAATTGGGCACTACAAGGACACGGTGGAATGTGACGTGGTTCCAATGACGGTTTGTCACATGTTGCTCGGAAGACCGTGGCAATATGACAAGCGTGCTTTGCATAATGGTCACTCAAACACTTACACCTTCAAATGGCTTGATAAAACTTGTGTGTTGCAACCAATGACTCCTATCCAAATAATTGCGGACAATGCAAAGGCTTTAGCGAGGGCGCAATACGCAAAAACACCTTGTGAGAAGAGTGGTGAGCGAGAGAACCACACCATAGTGAGTGAGAGCTACAAGCCAAACTCGAGTGGAAAAACTAAGAGTGTTCTTCTTGCCACCAAAATTGGGATGAGAGAAGTGCGGAACAACCCATCCATCTTGCACTACGTCCTCGTATGCAAGGGACTAGCGCAAGGAACTAATGACTTGAAAAATGTTCCTCCTTCTTTGATGGCTGTTTTGCAGGAATTCCAAGATGTATTTCCTGAAGAGCTTCCTCATGGCCTTCCTCCTCTTCGTGGAATCGAGCACCGCATCGACCTCATACCCGGCGGACCACTACCAAACCGCCAGACGCACAAACCCGGAAGAGACGAAGGAGATCGAAGCGCCAAATCAACCAACTCGTCTCCAAAGGTTTGATCCAAGTAAGCACTAGCCCAAGCGCGGTTCCCCGATCCTAGTCCCGAAAACGGATGATACGTTGCGGTTATGCATGGATGCCGTCAATCAATGCTATCACCGTGTTATCGACATCCTATACCGTCTTGATGACATGCTTGATGAGTTATGTGGAGCCACTATATTTTGAAAATTGATCTTCGTAGTGGCTACCATCAAATTCGCATGGTCAAGGTGATGAGTGGAAAATGCCCGCCGAGACCAAGCTTGGTCTCTATGAATGGTTGGTTATGCCTTTTGGCTTATCCAATGCCCCATCTACCTTCATGCGTCTCATGAACCATATTTTGCGATCTCTGATTGGAAAGAGTGTAGTTGTTTACTTTGATGACATTCTTGTCTATAGCAAGTCACTAGAGGAGCATGTTACTCATGTTAAGGAGGTCCTCCAAATCCTTCGTCATGAAAAGCTTTATGCTAATCTCCCCAAGTGCACTTTTGCAAGAGACAAGCTGATTTTCCTTGGTTTTGTTGTGTCTTCTAATGGCATCGAAGTGGACGTCTCCAAAGTCAAGGACATACGAGATTGGCCCATTCCAACAAATGTTAGTGAACTTCGTAGTTTTCATGGGTTGGCTGGCTTTTACCGTCGCTTTGTGAAAGATTTTTCTACCATTGCTTGCCCCCTCAACGAATTGACCAAGAAAAATGTCACGTTTGTTTGGGGAAAAGCACAACAAAAGGCTTTTGATGAGCTCAAAAAGAGGCTCACCGAAGCACCACTCCTTGCATTGCCGGATTTCACAAAAACCTTTGAGATTGAATGTGACGCTAGTGGTATTGGCATTGGTGGCGTCCTTATGCAAATTGGGCGTCCTATTGCTTACCATAGTGAGAAACTTGATGGCACACGCCTCAATTATCCCATTTAATACAAAGAACTTTTTGCCTTAGTTCGTGTTCTTCAAGTGTGGCAACACTATCTTTGTCCCAAAGAATTTATCATCCATTCTGACCATGAGTCGTTGAAGTACCTTAAGGGCCAAGCCAACTTGAGTAAAAGGCACGCAAAGTGGGTTGAGTTTATGGAGTCTTTTCCTTACATTGTCAAATACAAGAAGGGCAAAGAAAATGTGGTAGCGGACGCCTTGTCTCGCAAAAACACAAGCCTTCTTACACGACTCGAAGTCAATGTCTTGGGTCTTGATGACATCAAATCTTTGTACGAGTCCGACTCTTTCTTTGGACAAATATTTGCACAATGTTCAATAGACAAAGGGATTGATGATTTCTATTTGCATAAGGGTTTTCTTTTCAAACAAAACAAGCTTTGCATTCTGAAATCGTCTCTCCAACTTTTGCTTGTTCAAGAGTCCCATGGTGGAGGCCTTATGGGTCACTTTGGCCGTGACAAGACATATGACATGCTCTCCACTCACTACTTTTGGCCAAAGATGAAGCGCGACGTGGAGCTCCACGTTCAACGATGCACTACATGTATCCAAGCTAAGTCCAAGTCCAACCCCTTTGGTCTTTATATGCCATTACCTATTCCTGATGCACCTTGGTCGGACATAAGCATGGACTTTGTGTTAGGCTTGCCTAGATCGAAACATGGTCATGATTCCATATTTGTAGTCATGGATCGCTTTTCAAAAATGGCACATTTCATTCCGTTCCATAAGACCGATGATGCTTCACATGTAGCAAATTTGTTTTTCAGGGAAATAATTCGGCTACACGGCGTGCCAAGAACAATCGTCTCCGACCGCGACGTAAAATTCATGAGCTACTTCTGGAAGACCCTCATGGCCAAGCTCGGCATGAAGCTCCTCTCGTCTCGCATCCTCAAACCGATGGACAAACCGAGGTCGCCAATCAAGTCTTGGCACACTTCTCCGGTGTTGATAAAGAAGAACCTTAAAGACGGGAGGAATGCATTCCACGCCGAGTTCGCCTACAACCGCGCCAAGCACTCCACCACCATGAGGAGCCCGTTCATGATCGTCTATGGCTTCGAGCCTCTAACCGCGCTCGATATCCTTCCACTTCCACTTCATGAACGTGCCAATATGGACGTTGTCAAGCGTGCCCAAGCAATGATGAAACTCCATGAAGACACACGAGCTACTATCGAGCAACAAGTCCTTCACCAAGCATCAAGGCTCAACAAGACCAAGAAAGAGATGATCTTTGATGAGGGCGACCTTGTGTGGATACACTTGAGTAAAGACCGCTTCCCCAAGGAACGCGACTCCAAGCTAAAGCCAAGAGGCGATGGACCATTCAAAGTGCTAAAGAAAATCAACAATAACGCCTATGTCATCGATATACCAACATCGAAGTATCTTGTGAGCTCGACATTCAATGTCAAGGACCTCTCACCCTACCATGGTGAAGAGGAAGTTGGGACGGTTGAAGAGTCGAGGACGACTCTTCCCCAAGGGGGGGAGCTGATGCAGCCCGTCCTACGACCGCTACTACATCTACTCCAACGAGCTCCCCAAGTGGACCCATGACCCGCGCCCGAGCCAAACTCCTTCAAGCTAAGGTGAACTCGCTCCTCTCCTTGTGTGACTTCGACACACCCTTGGATGGCTTGCTACTTCACACGCATACACTGTGCATCATCAGGTACGAAGAGAAGGACCCAAGGAACGGAGGAGAAGCAACAGGCCGCCAGACGAGCAGATGACCGGATTACCGGCCAAGCTACCGCTCTCTCCTACCGCCACAGGCACCCCAGCAGCTCAAGCGCCAGTCAGATCACCACCGGCAGGTCTAAGCGGTACTACCGGTCCAACGACCGGTACTACCGGACAGCACCACTACCGCCCCCTCCTACAGCTCGCCACAGGCGCCTTCGACGACAGCTCCAGGCCCTCAAGCGGTACTACCTCTCCCGGAGCGGTACTACCGGTCACCACCGGTACTACCGGTTGCAGGACCGGTACTACCGGGCCCGACTGACTCTGAATACCTAAAGTGCGGCCCTGTGCCTTGTAAACCTACCTATATTTTACCTGTTCGTTCCGAAACTACCCCTGTTTTGTGGCTGGACTATATATAGTCCCCACCCCTCCATTGTAAGTCCTTAGACTTGGATAATAATAGATATTAAGGAAACCCTTTGAGGACTTATATCTATTGGTCTCATGCTCCTACCAAGGAGCACTGGATTATCCACCCCCCTGTTGGATCTTGCCTAGTGCGTTCAAGTTGTACAAGGCCTTGGGTTCTCGGTTTCTCGCCCCCAAGTCGTCAAGGTCTCATCAAGCACCTCATCCCCCGTTGTTGGCGTGGAGAGCGAGCTTCGCCCAACACCGATCCTAGGGATTATGTTGGACCGGTTGCCACCGGCGTGAGGAGTAGGCGTGTATCGTGTTTTGGTGTGTGCGTGTGCGTGGTTTTCATCGCCTTCCCCCGATTTCATACCCGACCACCTCACTCCCCCTCGTTGCTCGTGGAATTCGTGAAAGATCGGGCCAACCCCCGGGTTACCCCCTAACAGATGCGCTTGATGGGATGGTTCAAGCCATTGAGGAAGTGTGCCATAGTTTGTTCATCTCGCTCTTCAATGTTGGAACGGATCATGTTGAGCTCCATTTGCTTGAAGTACTCTTCCATGGTCTTTGTCCCTTGACTAAGCGTTTGAAGCTTGTTGAAGAGGTCACGCGTGTAGTGTGAAGGAACAAAGCGGGATCTCATATGGGCCTTCATATCTTGCCAAGTTGAGATTGGAGGCTCTTCTTTTGCTTCTCGAGCGAGTTGGACTTGTTCCCACCAAAGGTTGGCATACTCATCAAACTCGAGGGATGCCATGGCCATCATCTTCTCATTGCTATAGTTGTGCATGCGGAAGTTCTTGTCGACCTTGAGTTCCCACGAGAGATATTCCTCGGGTTCATTGGAACCTGTGAACTTGGGCATGGTGAATTTGAGCTTGCCGAAAGTTTCTTCTCCATTGCGGTTCCGGTTGCGGCGGTTGCCATGATTTTGGCGGTCATCATCATCATCCGAGCTCTCATGTCGTGCTTGGTTATGGTTGCATTGCTCTTGCGGTTGTTGAGGTGCCGCGTTTGGTGGTGGAACTTGGTTTTGACGACGAGCTTGGGGAGCTTGCTTGTGTTGTTGGCGCGGTTGAGGACAAGGAGGAGGTTGTGCATCCTCATGACGAGCTTGGGGAGCTTGCTCTTGTTCTTGTCGCGGTTGATGTCGAGGAGCATTGTCTTGCGCCCTGTGGCGAGGAGGATGTCGAGCCGCATGCGCAATGGGCTGCTCTTCTTCTTCTTGGTGTGGAGGTGGCTCGTCATGACTATCATGTTGCTGACGTTGACGATCATGTCGATGATGACGCCTTGGTGGATCTTCGAGTGCTTCACGTCGACGGTGATCTTGTTCGTCCTCTTCGGATGCTTCACTTGTTGTTGAAGGGACATGTCGACGGCGATGGGCTTGGTGGTCCATGTGAGGTTGCTCTTGTTGAATCACAAGTGCCCTTGGTTGTGGCCCGTTCGCTTCACGTCTTGGAGGTCTTGCGGAGAGGTCACCATCATAGCTTGACGTTGCGGCGTGTCGCGGAGATGGTACCGCTTGAGAAGAGCTCATGGATTGAAGAACGGGTCCATCCCGGTACCTTGAAGCGTGACGGCGAGGTGCACTTGATTCACCTGAGGAGTGCCGAGATGATCTTGATTCGCGCGAGCGTGGCCTTGCTAGCCCATCAATGAGGCGTTGAAGCTTCTCATCCGTTGAGGCGAGTGCACGACCAAGAGCTTCATTTTGATGACCGAGGTTGTGTTGCATGGCATGCATTTGGCCACGGACTTCTTCGAAGCGGTTGTCAATGTTCTTGAATTCCACACGGGCCTCGCTAAATTGTTCATCTTGGGGCCTCTCAAGAGCTTCACAACGGTAGTTGAATTCTTCTCGGACCTTCCAATGGTCCCATCTTGTCATGAATGTGTCATCCTCCGGAGGTTGTGGTGGTTGGGATGGCTCTCCATTCCTGTCCATGATGCAAAGCCAACAAGGGTTGTATATTGAGAGTAAGGGTGCGTAGAGTTAGCCTTTTACCTCACCTTGGAGATTATATCAAACCAATTGCCACACAAATGAACGAACAGCGTGCAAACTGAAATGGGCAAGAAACTCACAGACAAATATGCTACAACTCTCAAAAGCTTTTGGTGGAAGGTTAGGATTGTGGAAAACCAAACGAAACGATCCAAGCAAAAGGTTATTGTTCTACTTGGTAAAGAACCGAAGATCAAAAGCAAAAGGATACGATCTACAAAAACACGGAAAACGCACACATGGAGAAAAACAGGGTTAGCACGACTATGAAAATGAGCTCAAAAGGTCCTAACGAAGACTACGCTCGGTTGTCGTGCCAACTCAAGGAGAGACCACAACTCGTTTACCAAAAGAGGATAAGCAATAGGTTTGTGCACTTGCCTTGGTGCGCTCTTTCTTCTCTCTTTCTTGGCTTACAAGCTTGGTATTCTCTTTGTATTGGGAGACTATGTATCTTTTTCTCTTCTTTTTTTTGATTCTTTTCCTTTTTCTCCCTTTCTATGCTACTATGTTAACTTTTGTATTTGGCCTCACACTCTCATTTTCCGAAGGCAAGTGCACAATGCTTAGACAAACACAAAATGAGTTGCTCTCATAGGATAGATACACACAAAGGAAGAAATGGGGTTGTCAAAGTGGAGCAAGTTATACCTTTGGTATTGTTGACGACTTGCAACCGTTGGTGGGGGTGATGTTCGAGTGTGATGCAGCCCGTCCTACGACCGCTACTACATCTACTCCCACGAGCTCCCCAAGTGGACCCATGACTCGCTCCCGAGCCAAACTCCTTCAAGATAAGGTGAACTCGCTCCTCTCCTTGTGTGACTTTGATACACCCTTGTGATGGAGGGGTTAACCTCTTGGGTGGCCTGATCTTCTCGGATCTCGTGGTCAAATCGATGGGAAAGCGAGGGAAAGGGAGAAGGTAGCAGAAGCGAACACACACCTCGCGAAGAACACGATGAACACACGCAAAACTCACTCGATACAAGGCCGATTGCTCCCGAACGGCGGCCACCGGTCCGATAGAATCCTCGCAAGGAAAGATCGGTCAACGTGCTCCCTCAAATCCACATCGGAGAGGGAAGAACACCTTGGGGCGGATCTTGACAACTTGGAGACGAGACAATGAACTCCAAGGCCTTGTTCAACGTTGGATGCGTGATGCAAAGTCCAATCGAGGTTGGTGACGATAGTCGGTCCCCTTGTAAGGGGATGAGGCAAAACTAGAGATTCCACACAAGGGGGTTGTCTTTAGTCTATCATCTATGCCTAAGGGATACATGAGGGGTGTGGACTCTATTTATAGGCCAGCCACTAAACAAGGGTAGTTTGGGGATAAACTAGGCGAATAGGTAAGTAAGGGGAATACATGGGCTGTGGCCCAACAGGTGCGCGTAGGCACATACATGACCGGTAGTACCAGACCAAGGACCGGTAGTACCGGTCATCACCGGTAGTACCTCTCATGGTATCCCAGTAAGCCGCATCAAGGGGCATCCAATGGCGATGGCGCAGCTTGATCGGGCAAGAGTGGTGGCGGTAAGACTGGTAGTACTTAGTACCGCTTGGACCTGGTAGCTACCGACATGTCTTCTTCCGTCTCCTCTTCCAAGCCTCCGTCTTGTCGGGCTTGATGCTCCGGGCTTCCTCCCTTGCCTCCGTACTTGTCAATGTGAACCTATCATGCATATGTGACGGAGTATGAAGTAGCATACCATTCAATAGGGTAGGAAGGGGGCTCGCATAGAGGAACGGATTCACCTTTGGAGTCCATGACGACTTGGCGTAAGTTGGAGACCAAGATGTGGTAACGACCGTAGGTCAGGATACATCACCTTGGATGGCCTGCTACTTCATACGCATACCTTGTGCATCATCAGGTACGAAGAGAAGGACCCCCAGAACGGAGAAGCACCAGAGGAAGAGACCAAATGATCTCTGTCGCCAGCAGTACTACCGGACTTGGCGACCGGTACTACCGCCACAAGACTATCCCTCGCTACCGCCACCAACAGACGACACCAAGCCAAAACTCTCCGTCTCCCATCGGTACTACTGACCTGGACCCTTGGTTTTGTCGGTTTCTCGCCCCCAAGTCGTCAAGATCTCACCAAGCATCTCGCCCCCGTTGTTGGTCGTGGAGAGAGAGCTTCGCCCAACACCGATCCTAGGGATTATGTTGGACCGGTTGCCACCGGCGTGAGTTATCGGCGTGTATCGTGATTTGTGTGCGTGTGTTCGTGGTTTTCATCCCTTCTTCCCCCGTCCACCGCTTTCCCCTCATTTCCCGTGGAGATTCGTGAAAGATCGGGCCACCCCAAGGGGTTACCCCATAACATTAGAGGAATTGAGCACCAAATTGATCTAATTCCTGGTGCTACGTTGCCCAACCGCGCGCCATATAGAACCAATCCAGAGGAGACAAAGGAGATACAATGCCAAATTCAGGAACTACTCGACAAAGATCATATTCGTGAGTCCCTTAGCCCCTGTGCCATTCCTATTATTTTGGTACCTAAGAAAGATGGTTCTTCGCGCATGTGTACTGATTGTAGAGCTATCAATAATATTACTATTCGATATCGTCATCCTATTCCACGTTTAGATGACATGCTTGATGAATTGAGTGGCTCTACCATGTATTCTAAAGTTGATTTGCGTAGTGGTTACCACCAGATTCGGATGAAATTGGGAGATAAATGGAAACATCATTTAAAACTAAGTTCCGTTTATATGAGTGGTTAGTGATGCCGTTTGGTTTAACTAATGCACCCAGCACTTTCATGAGATTAATGAACGAAGTTTTACGTGCTTTCATTGGACGTTTTGTGGTAGTCTACTTTGATGCTATTCTAATTTATAGCAAATCTTTAGAGGATCATTTGGACCATTTACGTGCTGTTTTCAATGCTGTACATGATGCACGTTTGTTTGGTAATCTTGAGAAGTGCACCTTTTGCACCAATCGAGTTGCGTTTCTTGGCTATGTTGTTACATCACAGGGTATTGAAGTGGATCCAGCCAAGATTGAAGCTATTAATAATTGGCCGCAGCCCAAGACGGTCACACAAGTGAGGAGTTTTCTTGGCCTCGCTGGTTTTTATAGGCGCTTTGTCAAAGACTTTGGATCAATTGCCGCGCCGCTGAATGAACTTACCAAGAAGGATGTGCCCTTTGTTTGGGGCGATGCACAACAACAGGCCTTCGTCATATTGAAAGATAAGCTAACACATGCTCCCTTACTCCAACTTCCTAATTTTAATAAGACTTTTGAGCTTGAATGTGATGCTAGTGAAATTGGCTTGGGAGGTGTGTTATTACAAGAGGGAAAACCAGTTGCATATTTTAGTGAAAGATTGAGTGGGGAAAACCTGTGATATTTTTGGGATGACACTTGAGGATAAGATACAGAAGAATGCGTTCAGAGCCGAACTTTCGTTAATTCGTATATGAATCATATTTTTGTTATCTCAACTTGACTTCAAAATATTTGTTTGACAGATGGAACATTTCCCATTTAGCTCGATCATGTCATTCCTTTCAGATCGGATCAAGATCATATTTCATTATCACCATCTCATCAAAAGATCAGACACCTTTGCCCCATCAAAAGGTGTCTGATCTTTCGATGAGATGGCGATAGTCGATTTGGGTGGAGTTCGGGCTAGACGATCCGACTACACGTGCAAGCACGAGCGCCAATGCAATCGCTAGGAAAATCTCCTGGAGGTTACAGATCTTGCAGGAGCACGGTCAGCCTGACCAGCGAGGGTCTTAATTCCTACCTGAAATCGAGAATAAGTAAGAACTAATATTGCAATCAAGATATTGTTGATATAGATAAAAGCTTTATTGAAAAGGTGGGATCCTGTATAGGTGCGAAGTAGAAGAGTCCTCTACGATGCTCGAGCCTTGGCGAAGTTGCTATGATGGCTTACTTTATGTCTAAACAAAATCCGAGTCAAAAGTGATGGCTAGGGGAGTATTTAAGGAGGAAAAGGTGGGATTTCGGCCAGCCATAGAGTTGGTGGCCTAGTCCAACCTAGAATTCCTTTTCTCCTCAAATACGGACTCTAAAAAGTGGCTATTTAAAATCCTGCAAAAATTACATGGACCTAGCCCAAAATAAAGGTGTCGCATCACCATATTAAGCTATAGACGAATTTGTGAAGTATTAATCTTGAATATTTCTTCCAAGCCTTCTATCTTCATTACGGTGGCGTCAAAGTTCTAAAATCTCCACTCGTGGCGTCCTCTTCAATCCTCACATGCTTGTTGCCATCTCCATGCATGATCATGCTCCAATGCTTGTCCTTCTCATCCTTGCTAGGTCCATCATTCCTAAGAGTAACAAAAATATCTGATTTAGGCAGTATCATATTCTCATGTATATAAGGAATAGTTCCAAGAAACGAAAGTACCAAATAATTAACTTGTTTGGCACGAGCTCGAGTGGTAGGTCCTTATATGTGTGTAGCTGTTGGTACAACGGTTGTATCAATAGATGGGATGTCCACATCATGCTCCCGTTCTTGAATTGAAGTCATCCTCGACGCAATATCATCTTCCTCACCAAAGTAAGGCTTCAAATCTGCAATGTTAAACATAGGACTAACCGAACCAAAATCTGCTCGTAACTCAAGTTTATGTGCATTATCATTTATTTTCTCTAACACCTTAAATGGACCAGCATCACATGGCATTAACTTAGACTTGCACAAATTAGGAAAACGATCTTTACACAAATGTAACCAGACAATATCACCAACATTAAACACAGCATGCTTTCTCCCTTTATCCCCAACAAGTTTATACTTAGCATTCATGTGTTCTATGTTATCTTTAGTAGTCTTATATAAGTTTAATATCATTTCGGCATGTTGTGTAGAATCCAAATTATTTTGCACCGAAGAAGGTAATGGCAATAAATCAATAGGTGCGTGAGGAACAAAACCATACACAATCTCAAACGGGCACATCTTTGTAGTGGAATGCAGCGAACGATTATAAGCAAATTCTATATGAGGTAAACACTCTTCCCACAATTTTAAGTTCTTTAAAACAGCCCGCAACATAGTAGACAAAGTTCTATTTACTACTTCAATTTGTCCATCAGTTTGGGGATGACATGTAGTACTAAACAGCAATTTAGTCCCCAACTTAGCCCATAAACATCTCCAAAAGTGGCTAAGAAATTTAGTATCACGATCAGAAACAATAGTATTTGGCACACCATGTAAACGAAAAATTTCACGAAAGAACAAATCAGCAATATGCGCAGCATCATCCGTTTTATGACAAGGAATAAAGTGTGCCATTTTAGAAAACCGATCCACAAAAACAAAAATACTATCCCGCCCCTTCTGTGTACATGGCAATCCCAAAACAAAGTCCATAGAAATATCCTCCCAAGGAACACTAGGAACATGAAGAGGCATATATAAACCATGTGGATTAAGGCGAGACTTAGCTTTTTGACAAGTAGTGCAGCGTGCCACAAATCTCTCAACATCTCGACGACACGTACAAAAGAAGTGCAAAGAAGAACATCCTCCGTTTTCTTGACACCAAAGTGTCCCATCAATCCTCCTCCATGCGCCTCCTGTAACAACAAAAGACAAACAGAACTATCTGGAATGCATAGTTTGTTAGCACGGAACACAAATCCATCATCAAAGACGAACTTGTTCCATATTCTACCATCTCTATAATTCTGCAACACATCTTTAAATTCAGCATCATGCACATATTGTTCCTTAATAGTTTCTAATCCAAATATTTGAAGTCAAGTTGAGATAACAAAGTATAACGGCGCGACAAAGCATCAACAATAATATTATCTTTACCCTTTTTGTGTTTGATAACATAAGGAAAAGACTCAATAAATTCAACCCACTTTGCATGACGACGATTCAACTTAGCTTGACTACGAATATGCTTCAAAGATTCATGATCTGTATAACAAATTCTTTAGGCCATAGATAATGTTTCCAAGTTTCTAATGTCCGAACCAACGCATATAATTCTTTATCATAAGTTGTCACATCCCAAAATTTTCCAAATTTTGTAATGTGAAAAATAAATAAACAAAATAAATAATTGTTGAAATTTAGGATGAAAAGAAACTTTTTGATTCCAAATGGAAACTTAAAATCCAATATTGAACAAACTTTGATTAATGTTTGAATCCAACTAAATTCAAATCAAGTGAAATGCATTCATCAATGAATGTATCTTGAAACTTAAACACTTGGAAAAGTTAAACCAAAACCCTAAACCCTAATGGAATAAATCATTTCCAAGATCTCTCTAAGACTATGGATTTGATCTATATAAAAAAATTGTCAACAAACATTTAGAAAAGATCAAGGAGTGAACTTATAATTCTCTACCAAAAAGTTAAGTGATGCTTCATACTTTTGTCCCATTATTTTCACTATGCATTAGTGATATTTCTAAGTAGGTCTTGCATGGAATTTTTGCTAAGTATAAACTATGCCATGGGAAATCCTAGTAGATGAAACCTTAGTAGAAATTTCCTAAGTTAAGATTCCTACTACTATCATGCTTAGCTTAGCTGGTAGAAAACAAGGGTGGAATATATTCATACTATGGAATATTTCTAAGTCAAGGACTTGTGTTTTGTTTAATAAAACAACTGAGTGAATGAATCACCTGGGTGGAATGGAAAGAATGGTTTGTGTTGAGTGGTTACACAAGGCCCATTTCTATGGTTTACCTTGTGTATCTCACTTGTAGAATGCCACCCAGGAACAAAGAGATTTGAGATGTCAAATGCTGAGAAGCTTCAAGTGCAGCCACTTGGCATTATGGGCTCTGCCTGGATCATATAGGTTGCAATAACTTGGCCAAATGGAAAGTTGGTGGTAGGGGATTGATAGGTTGGAGCGCGTCCATTCTGGTCTAAGGGAAGGCTTCTGAAAGATCTTGTCTTGGTGAAACCAAATCTTGTGGGGAAAGTGCACCACCTCTGTAGAGTGTAAAATCTAAGTACTTAGCCATGTCCCTGGTAAAGGACAATTTGAGCATCAAGACATGGAAGCTATCAAGAATCTCCTCATCCCAATTTCTAAGTTAAAATTTTGTGGTTGAACAAGGGTTGAAGGATCACCAATTTCTATTGGGAGATGCCTTGGGTGATTTTGACAAGCAAAAGCTTAGTGTTTTCAAATGATAAGGAAAATCTATTTGAAGCAAAGCAGGCTTAAGCTCCACTTAGCCAAATGCATGTAGATAATAGACTCCACCATACTACCATAGTATCACTTGCCAATACAATTCAAATGCATTGACCCTTGTGGCTGTAACTTATTATGTTGCAGGTTTGTTTGATGTTAGTGAAGTGTGTTGATTAGGATTACAAGTCTACAACCAACATGATTGCCTGTGGCACTTTGAAGATGAAGGACTCCATGCTATATAGTTATTTCTGCTGCATTGTAATGAGATAACCAAATGAGCTATGTAAGATGTAATGAATTATTTTATTCCTGGTTATAAAGTTGTATTATGACCTTTGTTTCTTGATATTACATCTTAACTGTGGATGCTAGCTATTGATCCAGGGACTAGCATTGTAAACATAGGGATCTCTACCTTATTAAAGGTTGGGACCTCTACACATGGTATCAGAGCACTGTGTTGCCTGTAGGATTTGTAAACCTAGGATTGGACAAAACCCCTTAGAAAATTAGGAGTTATATTTGTTCCAAAACTTATTTGCAAAAAATCTTGTAAACTCTTTCCTCAACCATTTTGGTTTTGATTCTACATCTTGTCTATTTCAACTTGATGGATAAAGCCTTCAACATGAGAAAAGACTTCAACATGAGCAAAGGAGTTCACCAACTCAAGTGATTTCAACCTTATTTTCAACAAGGACTTCAACTTGGATATCACTAAGGACTACAAGTGAGACAAGAAATGTTACTCAAGAATTGAAGACTAAGGAAACACAACTTAGAAGGAACCATCATCACCTTTGAAGTTTGTGACCAAGATTCAAGAAATTCTCCAAGGCTACAAAGATCTTGTTCATGAAGAATCAACTAAGAAGAATGGAATGATCTCAAGTGAACCATATAGTTGGACCACCATATTTAGTTTAAAACAAACACACCAACTTATGTGGTGTAGCAAAAATATTTTGTTGCCTAAAAATGTGCTTGAAACTTGTTGTTTGAGTGGAATGATTGTTTGTGATTGCTTGCACATTGCTTGTGTGAAATTGTTGTGTGTGATTAGAATCATTTCCTTAGAAATATTTTGCCTATTCTAATCCCAATCCAACCCAAACAGATGACTACTCCAAGATACTCCAACATCAAGAATGGTAACAATAACAGCAACCAAGAGATGCACATGAGAGAACTCATAATAACCCAAACCCAGTTGAACCAAGTGACAACTCAGATTTTAGACAACTACAATGAGTTAGACCCAACCATGCAAAAGTTTTTGGAAACCCAAACCCAATTGTTGCATAGAATGACAAATCAAATGATCAACATGGGAGACAATCCTTTTCAAGGAGTTTGTGACAACAATGATGACAAGGATGATATTCTAGAAGGAACCCAAGCTTGCAATGTTTGTGGAGACATGGATCACACTTCCAAACAGCATGAAGGTCAATGCCCTAATTGTGAAGAGAAATATCCAACTAATCAATGCCCCACATCTCAAGCTACATGTTTCCTACGTGAATGAAATAATCATGCCCCTATCCAATGCCCCATCTATTCCATAGTTCAACAAAGGAAACAAGGTGGAGTGCATCAACAGATTGTAAACCCTCAGGAGGGAACAACTTGTACCAAGAAGGATGAAGACAAAGGAAAATCTTAGCTTGCACCTCCATGCAATATGACTCAATTTGATGGACCAAAGAGGAGACATATGTATTACCCAAGGAAAAGATTAAGGAGACCAGGAAACTTTCCCACCTTTGAGGTGAGATATGAAGAGCATGAACTAGAAGCACTCCTAGCTTTGGAGAAACCCAAGAAGAAGGACAAAAGTCAAGTGCAGTGTTGCCATTGCAAAGAGATGGGACACTATGCCAATGAATGTCCAGAGAAGAAGAAGAAGTATAAGTAAATTAGCCAAGTGTGGTGCAACAACTGCAAAGATCTAGGCCATTATGTGTCAACTTGTCCACAGAAGATACGTGAAGAACTCAATCTTGTCACATGTTATAATTGTGGTGATCAAGGACATTATGCAAGCAATTGTCCAGAAAAGATGAAGCACAAGGTAAACAAGCCTATGAAGGATCTCATCCTTGTCACATGTTTCAAGTGTGGAAACAAAGGACACTATGCAGATGTGCCCAGAGAAGTTTCATCAAGATCCCAAGCAAGCCAAGAAGTAATCTAATTGGAAAATTTTTAAGGGTGGTAGTACCCTAGTTGCTTTGAGCCAACTTGTAACCCTATCTTTCCCAAATCTCGGGACAAGATTTATTTTAAGGGTGGTAGCCTGTCACATCCCAAAATTTTCCAAATTTTGTAATGTGAAAAATAAATAAACAAAATAAATAATTTTTGAAATTTAGGATGAAAAGGAAACTTTTGATTCCAAATGGAAACTTAAAATCCCATCTTGAACAAACTTTGATTAATGTTTGAATCCAACTAGATTCAAATCAAGTGAAATGCATTCATCAATCAATGTATCTTGAAACTTAAACACTTGGAAAAGTTAAACCAAAACCCTAAACCCTAATGGAATAAATCATTTCCAAGATCTCTCTAAGACTATGGATTTGATCTATATAAAAAATTGTCAAAAAACATTTAGAAAAGATCAAGTAGTGAACTTATAATTCTCTACCAAAAAGGCAAGTGATGCTTCATACTTTTGTCCCATTATTTTCACTATGCATTAGTGATATTTCTAAGTAGGTCTTGCATGGAATTTTTGCTAAGTATAAACTATGCCATGGGAAATCCTAGTAGATGAAACCTTAGTATAAATTTCCTAAGTTAAGATTCCTACTACTACTATAATGCTTAGCTTATCTAGTAGAAAACAACGGTGGAATATATTCATACTACAGAATATTTCTAAGTCAAGGACTTGTGATTTGTTTAATAAAACAACTGAGTGAATGAATCACGTGGGTGGAATGGAAGGAATGGTTTGTGTTGAGTGGTTACACAAGGCCCATTTCTATGGTTTACCTTGTGTATATCACTTGTGGAATGCCACCCAGGAACAAAGAGATTTGAGATGTCAAATGCTGAGAAGCTTCAAGTGCAGCCACTTGGCATTATGGGCTCTGCCTGGATCATATAGGTTGCAATAACTTGGCCAAATGGACAGTTGGTGGTAGGGGATTGATAGGTTGGAGCGCGTCCATTCTGGTCTAAGGGAAGGCTTCTGAAAGATCTTGTCTTGGTGAAACCAAGTCTTGTGGGGAAAGTGCACCACCTCTGCAGAGTGTAAAATCTAAGTATTTAGCCATGTCCCTGGTAAAGGACAATTTGAGCATCAAGACATGGAAGATATCAAGAATCTCCTCATCCCAATTTCTAAGTTAAAATTTTGTGGTTGAACAAGGGTTGAAGGATCACCAATTTCTATTGGGAGATGCCTTGGGTGATTTTGACAAGAAAAAGCTTAGTGTTTTCAAATGATAAGGAAAATCTATTTTAAGCAAAGCAAACCTAAGCTCCACTTAGCCAAATGCATGTACATAATAGACTCCACCATTATACCATAGTATCACTTGCCAATACAATTTAAATGTATTGACCATTGTGGTTGTAACTTATTATGTTGGAGGTTTGTTTGATGTTAGTGGACTGTGTTGATTGGGATTACAAGTCTGCAATCAACATGATTGCCTGTGGCACTTTGAAGATGAAGGACTCCATGCTATATAGTTATTTCTGCTGCATTGTAATGATATAGCCAAATTAGCTATGTAAGATGTAATGAAATATTTTATTCCTGGTTATAAAGTTGTACTATGACCTTTGTTTCTTGATATTACATCTTAACTGTGGATGCTAGCTATTGATCCAGGGACTAGCATTGTAAACATAGGGATCTCTACCTTATTTTTTTATGGGGTAACCCCTTGGGGTGGCCCGATCTTTCACGAATCTCCACGGGAATCGAGGGTAAAGAGGTAGAAGGGGAAAGGGGATGAAATCCACGATCACACGCACACGAAGAACCCGATGAACTCACGCACAAAAACCACGATACACGCCGATAACTCACGCCGGTGGCAACCGGTCCAACATAATCCCTAGGATCAGTGTTGGGCGAAGCTCTCTCTCCACGACCAACAACAGGGGCGAGGTGCTTGGTGAGATCTTGACTACTTGGGGACGAGAAACCGAGATCCCAAGGCCTTGTACAACTTGAACGCACTAGGCAAGATCCAAGAGGTTGTGGATAATAGGGTGCCCCTTGGTAGGAGCACGAGACCAATAGATGAAAGATCCTCAAAGGGTTGTCCTCAATCTATTATTATCCAAGTCTAGGGTTTACATATGAGGGGTGGGGATTTATATAGGCCAACCACTTAAAGAGGGGTAGTTTTGGAATAAAACTAGAAGTTTGGGCGAAACTAGGGGTTACATGGGCCAGGCCCAAAAGGCCTTGACATGCCTGGCATCGAGCAGGCCGGAGACTCCTGGCAGGCCGGAGACTCGGCCAACCTCAAACCCGCCTCCTGGAGGGTATCTGGTCGGTCTTGGCTCTTGGGGCCGGACTGGAGGAACGTCCGGAGACTCCGGTGTAGGGGACCGGAGACTCCTGTCTACACCGGAGACTCCGGTGTGCAGAGCTCCAGCAGCTTCTTCTCCTGGTCCTTCTTCCTTGGGGGCTTGGTGTGGTGATGTTGCTTCATAGCTGAGGATACATAACGTAGTTGCATGAAGTAGCAAGCCATCCAAAGTTAGACCAAAATCACATGAGGAAAGGAGCGAGTTAACCTTGGCTTGGAGGAGCTTGGCTCGGGCATGAGTCATTGGTCCAGTTGGGGGAGTAGGTGTTGTAGATGGAGGTGCGTCCGTAGGACGAGCTGCATCAGCTCCCCCCTTGGGAAAGAGTCGTCCTCGACTCTTCAACCTTCTCAACTTCATCTTCGCCATGGTAGGGTGAGAGGTCCTTGACATTGAATGTCGGGCTCAGAAGATACTTGGATGTTGGGATATCGATGATGTAGGCGTTGTTGTTGATCCTTTTTAGTAGTTTGAACGGTCCATCACCTCTTGGCTTGAGTTTGGAGTCGCGGTCCTTGGGGAAGCAGTCTTTACTCAAGTGTATCCACACAAGGTCACCTTCTTCGAAGATCATCTCTTTCTTGTTCTTGTTTAGCCTTGATGCTTGGTGAAGGACTTGTTTCTCGATCGTAGCTCTTGTGTCTTCATGCAGTTTCTTCATTGTTTGGGCGCATTTGACCACGTCCATATTGGCACGTTCATGAAGCGGAAGTGGAAGGATATCGAGCGCAGTGAGAGGCTCGAAGCCATAGACGATCATGAACGGGTTCCTCATGGTGGTGGAGTGCTTGGCACGTTTGTAGGCGAAATCGGCGTGTGGAATACATTCCTCCCAGTCTTTAAGGTTCTTCTTGATCAACACACGTAGGAGTGTGCCAAGGCTTCGATTGACGACCTCGGTTTGTCCATCGGTTTGAGGACGCGAGGCGGACGAGAAGACGAGCTTGATGCCGAGCTTGGCCATGAGTGTCTTCCAGAAGTAGCTCATGAATTTGACGTCGCAGTCGGAGACGATTGTTCTTGGTACATCGTGTAGCCGAATTATTTCCCTGAAAAACAAATTTGCTACATGTGAAGCATCATCGGTCTTATGGCACGGAATGAAGTGTGCCATTTTGGAAAAACGATCCACTACCACAAATATAGAATCATGTCCATGTTTAGATCTAGGCAATCTTAATACAAAGTCCATGCTAATGTCCGACCAAGGTGCATGAGGAATAGGCAATGGCATATAAAGACCAAAGGGGTTAGACTTAGACTTAGCTTGTATACATGTAGTGCACCGTTGGACGTGGCGCTCGACGTCGCGCTTCATCTTTGGCCAAAAGTAGTGAGTGGATGGCATGTCATATGTCTTGTCACGGCCAAAGTGACCCATAAGGCCTCCACCATGGGACTCTTGAAGAAGCAAAATTTGGAGAGACGACTTCGAAATGCAAATCTTGTTTTGTTTGAAAATAAAACCCTTATGCAAATAGAAATCATCAATCCCTTTGTCTAGTGGACATCTTGCAAAAATTGGTCCAAAGAAAGGGTCGGACGTGTATAAAGATTTGATGTCATCAAGACCCAAGACATTTACTTCAAGTCGCGTAAGAAGGTTTGTGTTTTTGCGAGACAAAGCGTCCGCTACCACATTTTCTTTGCCCTTATTGTACTTGACAATGTAAGGAAAAGATTCCATAAAATCAACCCATTTGGCGTGCCTTTTACTCAAATTGGCTTGGCCCTTAAGATATTTCAACGACTCATGGTCGGAATGGATGATAAATTCTTTGGGCCAAAGGTAGTGTTGCCACACTTGAAGGACACGAACCAAGGCAAACAGCTCTTTGTCATATATGGGATAGTTAAGGCGTGCGCCATCAAGTTTCTCACTATGGTATGCAATAGGACGCCCATTTTGCATAAGGGCGCCTCCAATGCCAATTCCACTAGCGTCACATTCAATCTCAAAGGTTTTTGTGAAGTCTGGTAATGCAAGTGGTGCTTTGGTGAGCCTCTTTTTGAGCTCATCAAAAGCCTTTTGTTGTGCTTTGCCCCAAACGAACGTGACATTTTTCTTGGCCAATTCGTTGAGGGGGCAAGCAATGGTAGAAAAGTCTTCCACAAAGCAACGGTAAAAGCCAGCCAACCCATGAAAACTACGAAGTTCACTAACATTGGTCGGTATGGGCCAATCTCGTATGTACTTAACTTTTGAAACATCAACTTCAATGCCATTAGAAGACACAACAAAACCAAGGAAAATCAGTTTGTCTTTTGCAAACGTGCACTTTGGGAGATTAGCATAAAGCTTTTCATGACGAAGGATTTAAAGGACCTCCTTAACATGAGTAACATGCTCCTCTAGTGACTTGCTATAGACAAGGATGTCATCAAATTAAACAACGACACTCTTCCCAATGAGAGATCTTAAAATATGGTTCAGGAGGCGCATGAAGGTAGATGGGGCATTTGATAAGCCAAAAGGCATAACAAACCATTCATAGAGACCAAGCTTGGTCTTGAAGGCGGTTTTCCACTCATCACCTTCGGCCGTGCGAATTTGATGGTAACCACTACGAAGATCAATTTTCGAAAATATAGTGGCTCCAAATAACTCATCAAGCATGTCATCAATACGCGGTATAGGATGTCGATAACGCACGGTGATAGCATTGATTGGACGGCAGTCCATGCATAACCGCAACGTATCATCCGTTTTTGGAACTAGAATCACGGGGACCGCGCTTGGGCTAGTGCTTACTTGGATCAAACCTTTGGAGACGAGTTGGTTGATTTGTCGTTCTATCTCCTTCGTATCTTCCGAGTTCGTTCGATACGCGGCGCGGTTTGGGAGTGGGGCGCCGGGTATGAGGTCGACGCGGTGCTCTATTCCACGAAGAGGAGGTAGGCCAAGAGGAAGCTCTTCGGGAAATACATCTTGGAATTCCTGCAAAATAGCCATCAAAGAAGGAGGAGGAACATTTGTCAAGTCATTAGTTCCTTGCGCTAGTCCCTTCCATACAGGTACATAGTGCAAGATGGATGGGTTGTTCCGCACTTCTCTCATCTCACTTTTGGTGGCAAGAAGAACACTCTTAGTTTTTCCACTCTAGTTTGGCTTGTGGCATTCACTCACTATAGTGTGGTTCTCTCGCTCACCACTCTTCTCACAAGGTGTTTTTGTGTATTGCGCCCTCGCTAAAGCCTTTGCATTGTCCGCAATTATTTGGCTAGGAGTCATTGGTTGCAAAACACAAGTTTTTTCAAGCCATTTGAAGGTATAAGTGTTTGAGTGACCATCATGTAAAGCACGCTTGTCAAATTGCCACGGCCTTCCTAGCAACATATGGCAAACCATCATGGGGACCACGTCACATTCCACTGTGTCTTTGTATGGTCCAATTGAGAACGTTACCGAGACGGTGTGCTTGATCTTGACGGACCCTTGGTCACTTAGCCATTGAATATGGTAGGGGTGCTTATGTGGATGGAGGGTGAGGTTGAGTTTCTCACACAATTCTGTGCTTGCAAGATTGTGGCAACTCCCTCCATCGATGACAACTTTGATGGACTTCCCATTGATACCGGCACGAGTTTGGAAGATATTTGATCGTTGGTCTTCATTCTCATTGGCTTGAGTAGTTAAGACCCTTGTGACCACAAGCGATGGGCTTGTGTCATGCTCACACACAAGTAGTTCTTGGTCCTCTTCCAAATGTTGCCTTGCCATGGCTTCCTTGACCCTTGCATCAAACTCATCTTCACTCAAGTATTCTTCATTGCCGTTGTCATGGATGAACAAAACTTTCTTGTTCCCACATGCGGTCGACTTGTGTCCTTTGCCTCCACACTTGTAGCACTCACTATTGAATGGTTGTTCATCTCTTGTGTATTTGCCACTTGGGGGCGGTTTTCCTTGAGGAAGTGTTGGCTTGAAGGGAAGCTTGGTTGTATTTGATGAGGTTCCACTTGGTGTTGTCGGAGTAGTGGTTGTGGCTTGCTTGTATGTGAAGTATGTCTTTGGCTTGTTGTACTTGATGTCCTCTTGCACTTGACGCTCTGCCTTTGATGCGATGTGCACAAGCTCAACCATGTTGTTGTACTTTTGGAATTCGGTGATGCGCTTGATTGGATGGTTCAAGCCATTGAGGAAACGTGCCATGGTTTGTTCATCCCGCTCTTCAATGTTGGCACAGATCATGTTGAGCTCCATTTGCTTGAAGTACTCTTCCACGGTCTTTGTCCCTTGACTAAGTGTTTGAATCTTGTTGAAAAGGTCACGCGTGTAGTGCGAAGGAACAAAGCGGGATCTCATATGGGCCTTCATATCTTGCCAAGTTGAGATTGGGGGCTCTTCTTTTGATTCACGAGCGAGTTGAAATTGTTCCCACCAAAGGTTGGCATACTCATCAAACTCGAGGGATGCCATGGCCATCATCTTCTCATTGCTATAGTTGTGCATGCGGAAGATTTTGTCAACCTTGAGTTCCCATGAGAGGTATTCTTCGGGCTCATTGGAACCGGTGAACTTGGGCATGGTGAACTTGAGCTTGCCGAAAGTTTCTTCTTCATTGTGGTTCTGGTGGCGACGGTTGCCATGATTTTGGCGGTCATATTCATCATCCGAGCTCTCATGTCTTGCTTGGTGGTGGTGGCGTTGCTCTTGCGGTTGTTGAGGTGCCGCGTTTGGTGGTGGAACTTGGTTTTGACGACGAGCTTGGGGAGCTTGGTCGTGTTGTTGGCGCGGTTGAGGATGAGGAGGAGGTTGTTGATCCTCACGACGAGCTTGGGAAGCTTGCTCTTGTTCTTGTCGTGGTTGATACCGAGGAGCATTATCTTGCGCCATGTGGCGAGGAGGACGTCGAGCCGCATGCGCAATGGGCTGCTCTCTTTCTTCTTGATGTGGAGGAGGCTCGTCATGATGATTATGTTGTCGATGTTGACATTCATGTCGATGATGATGCCTTGGTGGATCTTCGAGTGCTTCACGCCGATGGCGACCTTGTTCTTCCACTTCGGATGCTTCACTTGTTGTTGAAAGAACATGTCAATGGCGATGGGCTTGGTTGTCCATGTGAGGTTGTTCTTGTTGAATCACAAGTGCCCTTGGTTGTGGCCGGTCCGCTTCACGTCTTGTAGGTCTTGCGGAGAGGTCACCATCATAGCTTGACGTCGCGGCGTGTCGCGGAGATGGTACCGCTTGAGAAGAGCTCATGGATTGAAGGACGGGTCCATCCCGGTGCCTTGAAACGTGACGACGAGGTGTACTTGATTCACTTGAGGAGTGCCGTGATGATCTTGAGTCTCGCGATCATGGCCTTGCTAATCCATCAATGAGGCGTTGAAGCTTCTCATCCGTTGAGGTGAGGGCGCGACCAAGAGCTTCATTTTGATGACCGAGGTTGTGTTGCATGGCATGCATTTGGCCTCGGACTTCTTCGAAGCGGTTGTCGATGTTCTTGAACTCCACTCGGGCTTCGCTAAATTGTTCATCTTGGCGCCGCTCAAGGGCTTCACAACGGTAGTTGAATTCTCCTCGGACCTTCCAATGGTCCCATCTTTCCATGTATTGTGTGTCGTCCTCCGGAGGTGGTGGTCGTTGGTACGGCTCGCCATTCCTGTCCATGATGCAAAGTCGACAAGGGTTGTATATGGAGAATAAGGGTGCGTAGAGTTAGCCTTTTACCTCACCTTGGAGATTATATCAAACCAATTGCCACACAAAGGAGCGAACAGCGTGCAAAGTGAAAAGTGCCAAGAAACTCAGACACAACCAAGCTACAACTCTCAAAAGCTTTTGGTGGATGGGTAGGATTATGGGAAAACCAAAGAACCAATCGAACGCAAAGGATAGTCAAAAGTGGAGAAGATCCAACAAACTCAAGTCAAAAGGAAATGGTCAACTCAAAAGGTGACGAGAACCTACGACTACACACACGCGTGGATAAAAATGGGGTTAGCATGACTATGAAAGTGAGCACGAAATGGCCTAACAAAGACTACGCTCGGTTATTGTAGCATCCCAGTTGTCTAACACCTGTAATGCTACTTGTTCTAGTAATAAAAAGGGCCACTTCCAACATAATTGTTGCATCATCATCATATCATGCTCATGTCATCATATCCCCTTGCATTTGAGCATCATATAAAACCTATTCTTGTTTGGTTCTTATCTCATGTGCACTATTAATTGTTTTTCCCTCTTGATATTGTATTTGGCTCTTGATATATTGTTAAATGCCCAAGTTGAGTTGGGGGCATATCTCTTTTTGACTCCACCACCTTTCTTTCACCACCTTATAATTCCACCATCCAATTAATATGGGCTTGGCATTTTAATTGAGTTTACCTCTAGCTCCTGTTGGTTGGTTGGATTCCACCATAATCTCTTACTTGGCCTTACTCCACTTTTGGGGATGCACATAAGTAAATGCCATGGGGTTACATGTTGTTTTCACAAGGATAAAACCAGGCATTTAATATGGATGCATGGCCCATGCAAGAACCACCTTTGGCTTGCCCTTTGAGTTTGTTTGTTTTCTTTTGCTTGGATCACCTCTTGCTTAAGCTTGTTTGCTTTGTCCAAACAAACCCATACCTCACCAAAACCTCCTTTTAACCTAAACCTACCCTAGTCACCATCCTCATCCATGCATACACATGTGCTCATGTGGCATGCACAAACCTAAACCCCACCTTCCTCTCTTTACCTCTTTTCTTTTGATCTTGCTTGGTCTTTAATTGGAGCATGCATGATTCAAAGAATACCTATCCATCTCCCTCTCTCCCTCTCCTCTCTAGCTAACCCACCCCTAAACCTAATCTAGCATGTCCACATGGTCACCATGCCCTAGCTACCCCCACCCAAACCTAACACTAGACCGAGCCCATGCCTCTCCCTCTCTCGGCTCTCTCCCTCTCTGCCGGCGTGTCCCCACCCTAGCTCCTCCCCTGGCCCACCTGCAGTTCCCCTGGCCCCACCTGGCTGTAGCCGTGCCCAGCTTCCCCCTGGCCGCCCATGCACGTGAGGTGCAAAAGCGACCTGCCCCTCCCCCACGCAAGCTCCCACGCTCCTACCTGCCCCCTGGCGATCTTATCCTTCCCTCCTCACCCTAGCCTTCCCCGCATCCCCAGCCTCTTCCTCCCCCATGCCTCCCTTCTTCCTCTCCAGCGAGCATCCTCTCCACCTTGCCATCTAAACCCTATCGGCGGCCCCCCAGCGTCCCTTCGCTCCAGAGCTCCCCGAGGCGAGCCAGGAGTACCAGGAGCGGCGTCGACTTCCTCTGCTTCGCCCTGACGCGCGCCGGAGCCCGCTGGACCTCGCCGGAGGAGCCCCGCCGCCGCCGTGGACGCCCCGACCACCGCCGCCGATCTCGCCACCCCGAGCCCGCTTAGTCGCACCGCACGGCCATTGGTGAGCTCCTTATCCCCTAGACATCGCTCCCCCTCGCCGTGCATCGCCGCCGCTTTCCGTCGGCTCTGCGCGGCTGCTGTCGCGTTCTGGCGGCAAGCAGCGGCAGAGTAGATCCGCGATATTCCACGCCTGCCCGCGCTACGGTCCCCCTTCGCGCAAGCATCCCAAACCAATCTTGTAGGCCGTTGACCCCTCTTCCTTTTTCGTTTTGGCCGCGACGCGTTTCTCCCAGTGGTCTCGTCGCGGAAGTTGCTGCCGGGCCACGGCAAAGCGTCTGCCAGCGGCAGCAGCCCCGCACGCTTTTGCAGATAGGCCCTCCCCCTTTTTCCCGCCTAAAACCCGCAGCCACCGGCCCCACCTACCAGCGCCTGTGAGCTTTTTGCAAAAAGGCTCCCCAGCTCCTCGCAAACTAACCCGCGGTCCCTCCTGCCACAGTGGCTCGCCAAGTCCACTGTGGCGTGGGCTGATAGCCCACCGCCCCACTGCTCACACAGGCTAGCCCGAGCATGATGGCGGAAGCTTGGCTGTAGCGTGGACCCTCCGCTGGCCCATCTGTCAGGGTGGAGCTAGTCAGTAGGTGAGTGAAAAACGTAATTCGCTTTTGTCTCGATAATTTCAAATCTAATTCGATTAATTCAAATTCAAATTCAAATCGGTTGTAAATAACTTTTCAAATATTATTCCAAATAATACAAACAATATATGTTTCTGAACCAGAAAAATGTGAGGATTTCAAATATGCTATCCAAATTGTCTTTTGTACATTTAAAATTCCAAGTTAAGTTAAATTACAACAACTGCCACTGGAATTTAAATAATTAATAACTTATGTTTTATAATTCCAAATTTAGCAAATGATAGGTCTAAAACGATCAGCTCGACGAGACCTTTCTGTTTATGCTATCCATGACTTCAATTGCAGCATGCATCATATCAATATATAGTAAACAGCAATTGTTATGACAACAAAATGTGATCCAAAACCCCATTAAAATGTTACTACTTGTCTTCCACACCTCACCATGCCATGCTACCTTATTGCCATGTAAATTGTGCATCATTCATCATGGCATGATTGTTTGCTTGACGCATCTTATTCATATGCTTGTGCTCTATATTCATGTTGGCCTTGTTTGTTTGGTTTTTCTCGGATGACACCGAGGTGGGTTATATCAAGAGAACCAGGAGCACTACCCAGATCCGTCCCTCGCTTCAACTGAGTTGCCAGGCAAGCACTTCCACATGCTTGCATACATACAGTACCTATTGCCTCTATCTTATTCTTGCATCATTGAGTCGCGGTTGCATTAAATTGAATCCCAAGTATGCATAGCCTTTACTTTTAAACCCCACCAAGCTTGTTCCTCCATCCCATGAGCCATTACTACAGGAGTTGTTTGAGCCATGATGATGGAGGGGTTAACCTCTTGGGTGCCCGATCTTCACGGATCTCGTGGTCAAATCGATGGGAAAGCGAGGGGAAAGGGAGAAGGTAGCGGAAGTGAACACACACCTCGCGAAGAACACGATGAACACACGCAAAACTCACACGATACAAGGCCGATTGCTCCCGAACGGCGGCCACCGGTCCGATAGAATCCTCGCAAGGAAAGATCGGTCAACGTGCTCCCTCAAATCCACATCGGAGAGGGAAGAACACCTTGAGGAGGGTCTTGACGACTTGGGGCGAAACCGAGAACCCAAGGCCTTGTTCAACGATGGATGCGTGATGCAAAGTCCAATCGAGGTTGGTGACGATAGTCGGTCCCCTTGGTAAAGGGGATGAGGCAAAACTAGAGATTCCACACTGGGGGTTTTCTTTAGTCTATCATCTATGCCTAAGGGATACATGAGGGGTGGGGGCTCTATTTATAGGCCAGCCACTAAACAAGGGTAGTTTGGGGATAAACTATGCGAATAGGTAAGTAAAGGGGGATACATGGGTCAGGGCCCACAAAGCGCCAGTGTATACATACATGACCGGTAGTACCGGACTCGGGACAGAGTACCGGTCATCACCTGAGTACCGCTTTGGGACAGAGTACCGCTTATGCGGTAGTACCGCAAGCCAAGAACGGGCATCCAAAGGCGATGGCACGGGCTTCTGCGGGCGGTAGCAGGTAGTATCGACCGCAGACACGGTTCCGCCGACCGGTAGTACCGCTTGAACTGCAACACGACTGCCTTCTTCCTCCTCCTCTTCCAAGCTTCCGCCTTGTCGGGCTTGATGCTCAAGCTTCCTCCCTTGCCTCCAGATTGGTCGGTGTGAACCTATCATGAATATGTGACGGAGTATGAAGTAGCATACCATTCAATAGGGTAGGAAGTGAGCTTTCATAGAGGAACGGATTCACCTTTGGAGTCCATGGCGACTTGGAAGTTGGAGACCTTGATGTAGTAACGACGTAGGTCGGGCTGCATCATCTCCTCCCTTCAAAAGAGTCGCCCCTCGACTGCATGCTCATCACAAAGTAGAAGCGGTCGAGACCTTCTTGATCCCGGGTTCACCATATAGTCGCCTCTGAAGATTGACTTGACACCACTTCAATGTTCCTTCACCTTCCTTGAAGCCTACAAAGCTCACAACAAAAGCAAAGCAACACTCAAAGCGTAGCCAATTCATGAAGATTATTGCATGAGTCCTCAAGTAGAAGGAAGTCACCTTAGCTTGTAGAGATAGCTCGATGAAGGGTGGCCATAGGTAACTCTCTTCGATTCTTCTTGTCAACACATGGTCCATAGAGGTTGACGTGTATGCATTTGTACCTTCATACAACAAAGACCAAGCAACATATGTTTGTGTGTGATAGAGGAGCATGTCATTTGTGGCATGTCCATTGTTGTTCACAACACGATTAGCACAACTCAAGTATAGAAAATGGGATGCATATGCATGGTCAATGTGCATGGAAATCGTTTGAACATCATCCAAATGTGGAAACTCAAAAACTCCATATAACATCTTATTGTGGCACTCAAAGCAATCGAATAGAAATTTTATCAACATCTTTGATCCAAAGCTTGGAGAATTTGGCAAAAACACAAAAGGAAGCATATCCAAAACAAAAGTATTATGTTTGCAAACAAACCAAATGAAAGAGCAAGTGGTCCTTATGTTTGTTGCAACAACAAGACGAGATTCTTGGAAGCTCTCATGACAATACATGTTCTTAAAGGAATTGTGGTTGCACACAAAACATCGGAAAGGGAAATTGTTCAACATTTTCGTTGCAACACACAAAGCATCATTATCTAAAGGCGAAGAAACATGAATGTCACAAGGGAAGATAATACCATTAACATGCTTGCAATCAAACCATAGGAAAGAGAAATTTGCCAACATGAAAGATGCAAAGCATGCAAAAGGTATCAGAGCTGGGTTCGATCTTGAACTCACTTGTGGGATGCTCTCTAGAGCTCTTTTTGTCAACTCGTGCTCAACCGAGGTTGACATTCTTGTGCGGGTACCTACACACATCATACACAAAAGGAAGAACGTGTGTGCATGGTAGAGATACACATCATCCATCATGACGTATCTCTTCTTGTGCACATCACCATTAATGTCATTCAAGTATGAAATAGATGCATGGTGAGTATGCAAGTGGGGAACATGCTTATCATGGCAATCATCAAAATCTCCAAAAATTGAGAAAGCTATGGGGGCCATCTCATTATAACGCATGTGTTCAACATTGTTGCAAGCATTCATCTTATTGCAAGCAACGGGAAAAATTGAATGACTAGCATGACAAAGCATGTCCATAGCAATTGGAGGATACACACAAGATGCATAGCATGGCATGTTTATGGTAATGATATCGCAATCAAACAATTCCACATGATCAATATTATGCAAAGGCAAATCATCACATGGGAAAGTGGATGAAGCATATGTAATGTCACAATTATCATCCATATCATGCATATCCTCACAATTCATCATGTCCACTAGTGGGATCATGGAATCATCAACACCCTTATTGTTACCTTGGTCATACCTCTCATATGAAGTGGGTGTTGTGGAAGTAGTGGTCTCCTTGTGGACGACTTCGTTTTCTTGATGTAGCCATGGCGTAGCATCATCTTTGTGCACCATGTACATCTTCTCCAATTGAGGCATCATTGCTTCATAGCATCGGGCGTCTTCCTCCATGGAACCTAGCACAACACATGAGAACACACTAGAGGTAGAGGGTAAGTTGTTAGAATTCGAAATGGTCTCACTTGACCTATCAACTACCACTCTCAACTCACTAGGAGTATCGCTCATGCCCTCCAAGTGGAAGCACTCAATCTCACATAAGGTGGAGGCACTCATGTCACTCTTGTTCTCACTCAAGTGGGCTAAGTGGCTCCCATACTCACATGGGATTGGTACCACATCATCACTCAAGCATATGGGGGTAGGCTCGGTTTCCTCAACTCCATGCGCCTCCTTTGGTGAAGGTAAAATCCCATGCTCACCATTCTTGACCTTGTCGCCTCCAAGGTTGGATGCCATCAGATGGGCATCATTGCTCTCCTCCATGGTCGAAGGGAAAATCCCATGCTCGACCGTCTCGTGGCCATCGCGTAGTAGTGGTGGAGGTAGGCTCATGCTATCCAACTTGGCGAAGTAGAGGTCTACATTTTCCTCGTTGGCGAGATTGTGGAAGTCAAGCGTAGGCATTGAAGCTTGATGGCGTGGAGGAAGGCTTGCTCTTGGTGCCATTGCGGTGGTGGCACGAGTAGTTAAAGGTGCCCTATGATGGTGTCGACGGAGGTCATTGGCGTGCCGTGCCGATGGTTGATGTAGTTGGCGCACTTGGTCGTCCACATGACACTCGCGACGATGATCATTTGCCTTGGCACTCTTCTTGTGCTTGTGGTGCCTTCTTGAGCTTGCTTGAGCATTATGGTTGGTGCTCATCTTGAATTCTTCGTCTTTATGGCGAAGATGCCTTTGACGATGTCTTGTATCCTCTTTATGGTGGCGATGCTCATGAGAGGATTTTTGTCGATGAAGAGTCTTGTTTATTGGCGCCTCTTGATGCATATGATGTTTGGACGCCACTCTTGTTTCGATAGGAGTTGGAGCTTGGCGCCTTGGCGGTGATGAAGCTTGGCGCCTTGGAGATGGTAGAGCTTGACGCCTTGGAGGTGATGGAGCTTGGTGCCTTGGAGATGGTGGCGCTGACGCCATCTAGGTGGTGGCACATGTCGCCTTGGAGGTGAATCATCAAGTAGGTGGTGCCCTTTGGTGTGGCACGCTTGGCCTTGAAGGTCATGGAATCTTGATGATGCGCCTCTTGCTTGGCATAGTAGGCTTCCATCTCCACACGGTGGAGGAATTCTTCATGGCTCATGGAGGATCCATCAAAGTCGATGAAGTTCTTCGTGTCCTCCATGCTTGGCGGCGTCATCGATGTCGCACTCAAGTCGCCCATGCTTGGGGAGTAGTTGTTGGTGTAGTACTCCATATCACCCAAGCATGTGGAGCCATTGTCGGTGTAGTGCTCCATAGGCTCCATGCATGAGGAGCCATTGTCGACGAGAGCTCCATGTCTTCCATGCATGTGGAGTCGTGAGGTGTAGTGCTCCGGGTCCTCAAAGCATGCAGAGCCATTGTCGGTGTTGTGCTCCGTCATGTCCTCTATACTTGTGGAGTCGTAGTCATGGTGGCTCATCATGGATTCTTCATAGATATCATCCTCGGTTCCGGAGTCCCTAGACATGATGCACAGGACCAAGTGGTGTATATGGAAGTGGTAGTGGGAGTTAGGGATACAACAACAAACCTTACTTTACCTTGGAAGATCGTATCGTACAAGTGGCCACACTTGAGAGCAATAAACCAAGCAAAGTGAAGTTCACGCGGAACACCAAAACCAACTACGAACTAAAAACACACACACACAAGGCCTATGGTGGATAGGTATGGAAAGTGGCATGTCAAGAACCAATCCGAAATCAAGATGTTGTAATGGCAAGTAAAGAACCACAATGATCACAAAGCAAAACAAGTTAATCCACAAGATAGGAAATATGTACAAGGAAACACACACGGTGGGATAAATGGGACTTGTGCGACGGAGAAAGTGAGCTAAGAACCAAATGATTACCTAGAAGACTATAAGCTCGTGTCACACAAGTACAAGGAGAGACTTAGTTCGATTGCACAAAATTGGTGGGCTACAAGATATGCACAATAAATACCACCTATATGATGTTCATCGAGCTTGCGCTTCCTATTCTATGAGGCACATATGTATCTCTTTCTTTTTCTTTTTCTTTTTCTATATTTTTTTTCTTCTTTTCTCTCTTTTTCTTTTTATTTCTTTTTCACTTGCCTCTTCCTTGTGCCAACAACTATACAAGTTAACTATATGAGATAGCGCTCACAATGTTTGCTCGGAATCTACAAGGTATCAAATGTGCATAGCCCAAGCAATCATAAGAGGAACTAGTCTCAATAGGTGTTTGTTGCTCGCAAAGATAGTGGGGTTCACAAAGGAATGCAAGTGGGGAGAAGTCGCGGAATGTTTATACCTTTCGTCGACGATCTTCACCCTTTATTGTTGGATTCCGCCTTGCTTACGAAATTTGGATGGAGTAGATAGCATGAACCACGTGGATGATGATGTAAAGCTCCTTCTCCTCTTCGAAACGAGCTAAAGAACACCAAAATCCGAGTTCGTATGCAAAAGTTATGCCCAAAACGGAGAGGTCAACTGAACTTGCTGTTTTTGATCAGAATGGGGCGGTAGTACCGGTCTTTTGGGTCCGGTAGTACCGGTTAAGTGCGGTAGTACCGGTTTTTGGACCCGGTAGTACCGCTTGGACCTGAAACTCCCAGTTTTGACTCGTTTTCGCGATTTTGGGGTGATTTGGGCGGAAAATCTTCAAGAAAAGCACCAAATCGAAGGGGGAAATCAAGGAATTAGGCCATGGGAACGCAAAGGAAGGTAGATCAACAAGTTTAGCAAGTAATCCACGGATCAAAACCTACCAAAACGCACTCAAATCACAGATCAATCCAAAACACGAATTGGGGCTATTTTTGGTGGAATTTTCGAATTTATGGGGAAAAGACCAAATCGATGGGAAATCCGTGGCAACCAAAAGCTGCTGATACCAGATGATGGAGGTATTAAATTCGAAAGCTCTGATACCAGATGATGGAGGGGTTAACCTCTTGGGTGCCCGATCTTCACGGATCTCGTGGTCAAATCGATGGGAAAGCGAGGGGAAAGGGAGAAGGTAGCGGAAGTGAACACACACCTCGCGAAGAACACGATGAACACACGCAAAACTCACACGATACAAGGCCGATTGCTCCCGACGGGCGCCACCGGTCCGATAGAATCCTCGCAAGGAAAGATCGGTCAACGTGCTCCCTCAAATCCACATCGAGAGGAAGAACACCTTGAGGAGGGTCTTGACGACTTGGGGCGAAACCGAGAACCCAAGGCCTTGTTCAACGATGGATGTGTGATGCAAAGTCCAATCGAGGTTGGTGACGATAGTCGGTCCCCTTGGTAAAGGGATGAGGCAAAACTAGAGATTCCACACTGGGGTTTTTTAGTCTATCATCTATGCCTAAGGGATACATGAGGGTGGGGCTCTATTTATAGGCCAGCCACTAAACAAGGGTAGTTTGTGGATAAACTAGACGAATAGGTAAGTAAAGGGGATACATGGGTGGCCAAACAGTCTGCCTGAGCACATACATGACCGTAGTAATCTGACTCGGGACCAAGAGTACCGGTCATCACCGTAGTACCGCTTTGGGACCTGTAGTACCGCTATGCGGTAGTACCGCAAGCCAGCATCGGGCATCAGGGCGATGGCACAGCTTCAGGCGGTAGCAGGGGGCGGTAGTATCGCTGACCGGTATTACCGGTTCCGCCGACCGGTAGTACCGCTTGAACCTGGCAGCTGCTGATCTGTCTTCTTCCTCCTCCTCTTCCAAGCTTCCGTCTTGTCGGGCTTGATGCTCCGGGCTTCCTCCCTTGCCTCCGTACTGGTCGGTGTGAACCTATCATGAATATGTGACGGAGTATGAAGTAGCATACCATTCAATAGGGTAGGAAGTGAGCTTTCATAGAGGAACAGATTCACCTTTGGAGTCCATGGCGACTTGGCGTAAGTTGGAGACCTTGATGTAGTAACGACCGTAGGTCGGGCTGCATCACATGCGAGTCGTAGAACAGCATGTGTAGGGTATGTGAGAGTCTGTTGGATAACGAGGTACTTAAACAACTTAACCTGAGTAGTAATGGGACAGCTAATGAAAGTGGCACCGGTGAGCAACATCTGCTATTTGGTTTTTCCTGCTCACTTGTGTCCCGTAAGACCCCGAGTACTTGATTCCTGTTCCTTGATTTATCGCGCTATCCACATCCGGGAGGTATATGGGACCCCCGAGCGTAGCTTGATTCCGTCTTATTTCTTGGGGCCACAAACTAGTTTGAGGTTTTATTTACTATCCTGTACTTATGCCATGCTACTTCAGATTTAAATTGTGCGACGATAGCACACTGTCTTTATTTAGGATCGTGGCATGATTCCGCTGTCGACAAGCCCAGCTTTTGGGTTCCTAGTCGTCACTGCCGTCCACAACCTTGAGTCCGTCTCGAGCTTGCTTACTTGCTATGGTCTACTTTAAGGGTGGCCCCTGAAATATTTCTCAATCCGGTGATTGTTCACGTGAAAGCCTCGTGGTTTTGATTTGGTTTTTCCGAGGTTGATCGGCGTGTGTTGCTATTGGTGCACCGCCGGTAAAACTTTCAAAGCCGTGTCCGCGTTATGGACGACTTGGAGCACAGTTTCTCGATCATAGACAAGCATAACTAAAGAACCGCTTTAATCTGACTAAGTAATTTGACTAGTAAATAGTGCAACACTCATGGAATGGTTAATAAAATTGCCAACGGATGGGGGGTTGTTCGTCCGCTTCCTCGTTGGTAAGCGAGGAGGAGGATGGATCTGATGAGATTACCACTATAACTGTTGTTCCTAATTCACGGACATCCGCCTATCATTGGTTAGGCGGATGGTTAGCGCAGATCAGTAGAATTGCTAGGGTTTATCTTTCTGCAAATTGCCACCCTGTTGTGTCCCTTTAGAGGCATGAAGTCTTGCCGAGTACCCTTAGGGTCTCACACGATAAATTATTGGTTCAGATGAGCAGTACCCCGCAGACGGATCTTTGGGTGGAAGAGGCCGATGATGTGGGCAACGATCGTTTGGTGTAGAGATTCTGGGAACGGGGATCCGCGAGATCTGTGGTTGGGATGTGCTTATTTCTATGGCATCTTATGCCGATTTGCTTCTTATCCAGACTGGACTTGTTTGCCGCCGCATGACACTCTGATGTGTGTTGTATGAGGAAGTATCCTAAAATATAGATCTATCTAGGTCATTTGAATCTTGCCGTATGGCGTTGCTATATTTTTCTTTCTTTCTAGATGGTATGGCTCTGATGTACTCTTGTATGGTGGCTTGCATACATACCCACTTGTGTATGTAGTTGATCCTTCGCCGACACGCCGTCTGACAGTCCCGTTGAGAGGGTAGTGGTTGGGACGTCCGAAAGGTCTACCAGTGAGTGGCTCTTGGGGCCCCACCGTACTATTTCAACCACTACCGCTCATCCAGGCTTGTATCTAGGAGCGTAATTCACCGAGGTAGTTACAATTGGTATCAGAGCCATCCCGACCTTCAGGGTTTCAGCCAAACGGTCGTTGTCAGTCTAGCAAATATTTTGGTAGTTATGTATATTAGGGAAAAACAAAACGCGGGAGTAGGACTGCTTCCACTTTTCTTCTTACCCTCCCACCCACCCTTTTCTGGTAAGGAAGTGCAACGTTTTTAATCCTCTTCTCAAAATTCAAACTAGGATTCACGTGTTCTGGGTTTCCGTAGTACCATAGGTTGTGTGTATGTGTGTGTGTGTGTGTGTAATCCCTTGTCTATCTGTTGCATCCAAGTTGTTATCTTATCTGCCTTTGGTTATCAACTGTTGGTACATTCCATACCGATAGGCTTTTGCAAACCGACGCAATCTATCTTCCTCTTTGTATCCGACGCTATCTTGTTTGGGGTGTTCGTTCCGTAGTTACCATCTTTAGGTTTCGTCGTGAGAAGAAGGGGTTAGGATATGTGTTCCACTTGTTCATGTGCGAAGTAATGATTTGAGTGCGGGATGGAGTCGCGACCATACCACTACTTTTATCATTCGCTTTTGTATATTGAATCGGTAGAGTCACTAATCTTGATTCGTTAAGTAATTTTGCGCATCTATTGGTATTTTAATGCCGAAATTTGTGGAAAAATTTTCTTTGATATATTTGTGTACCACACTCCTTTTCAGTCGTGTGCGATATGCTTAATATCTTTTAGGTGCTTTGAACTTTGTTGATATTTTAATATCATCTCAAGAATTGTATCCTTTAATCTTGGTTAATTCCATCTTGGTACTATTCTCGATTATTATCATTTTCCATTATAGTACCGACTTGAGTTTTATATCAATGACAGATGGCTCCACCACGCCTGCATCAAGAGGACATACCTCCCGAATCGGCTCATGTTGTCAAACATAGCTAATGCTTTGGCAATGCAAGAGAACCAAAGCCGCTTTGAGGAGAGTGTCGAAGAACGAGTTTGCTCCACTTCCTCCACCTCCCAAGCGGGAGACATCAAGAGCTTCCTCAAATTCAACCTCGTCGGTTTGATGTTTCGACCGACCTCGGACGCGGATGATTGGCTGCGTGAGATCTCAAGGTTGCTCGAGACTGCCGATGTTCCGAGCAGAGTGGGTCAAGTGTGCTATCCACCTTCTCAAGGGAGATGCACTCTTTGGTGGGAGAATTACTTGAAGTCAAGGCACCGGTTCAGCCAACTTGGGAGAGGTTCACCGGAGCGTTCAAAGAGCGGTTTCTCTGAGATTGTAATGGAAAGGATGAAGGAGGCTTTCCTCAACCTCAAGCAGGAAATGATAACGTCAACACCTATATCGTGAACTTCATGAATCTCTCTCGTTATGGTGGTGATGAGGTATCCGATGAAAAGAAGAAGTAAGAGGTTCGTGCAAGGGCTCAATGCGTCGATCAAGTATGCAATCACACATGCAAGGCTTCAACTTTCTGAACTACAAAGACACAAGACCGCAAGAGGAGGCAAGCAGCAAATGTTTGAGGAGTCCAAGAAACACAACAGGATGCATCAAGCTCTGCAGCTATGGCAGCTCCTTCTAAGCGGCGTGTCCGGGTTCCTAACACCCCACCGCCGCCGGCTCCACCAAGACCTGCAAGTTTCGCGTCAAGGCCACCAAACTTCACCACTGCGGCTCCTGTGGGCTACAACAACCACTACCGAGCGCTGGCGGAGTCCTCACGCTGCTCCACGCCCACCGGTGCTCGCTTCACGTGGAGATCCTGGACATCCCACTGAACTGCCCAATGAAGAACAAAGCTCTCCTCCACCCCGCCAAGATCTGCAACAAGCTCTCCTTCGGTTCGTGCACCACCACCTGCTCTCAACATCAACACCAAGCCCGGGTTCATGTTGTTTGGGCCAATCGTCAACGCCTCAAGCCGAGCATGCACTGAGTTGTGATGGGTATGCTTCGTTAACTCGCCCCCGCACGAGTTTTGTTCGATTCGGTGCATCGCATTCTTTTGTGTCTCACAAGTTTGCATATGAGAATGTGTTAACTGGATCCTCTCCTTAAGAAGCTAATGGTCCTATCTCCTGGTTCCAACCTGAGGGCTGCCTATATCAGCCATGGCAATCAGATTGAGATTGGTGGTTCTTCCTTCGCGGCTTCTTTAATTGTTCTGGGCAATTCCGACATTGATGTCATCTTGGGCATGGATTGGTTGACAGCAAATGCAGCTGTGATTGATTGTGCTGAACGCTCAGTGTCTCTGAAGATTCCTGAAGGCCATATAGTCTTTTCTCCAAGTCTGACTCCTGCTGTCCAGCTCTTCTCCTTGGCAGCTCTGAATAATGATGCTATGGAAGCTATTTAGAGTGTACCAGTGGTTTGTGAGTTCCCAGATGTTTTTCCTGAAGAGTTGCTGGGTATGCCTCCGGATCGCGAGGTTGAATTCGTGATTGAGCTTGAACCTGGAACGGCTCCTATCTCCAAGTGGCCTTATAAAATGGGTCCTTCTGAGTTGGCTGAACTCAAACGACAACTTGATGAACAAGAGAAATTGGGTTTCATTCAACACAGTAATTTTTCTTGGGGTAGTCCAACAATCTTTGTGAAGAAGCGTGACAGAACCGATAGACTCTGTGTTGACTACAGGGCTCTCAATGCTAAAACCATCAAGAACAAATATCCTCTCCCACGGATAAATGATCTTTTTGATCAGCTGGCAGGAGCTGTGGTGTTCTCTAAGCTGGACTTGAGAAGTGGTTATCACCAAATCAAAATTCGCAAAGAAGATGTGCCCAAAACAGCTTTCACCACCCGCTATGGTCTGTATGAGTACACGGTCATGTCTTTCGGTCTCACCAACGCACCTGCTACCTTCTCGAGGCTGATGAACTCTGTTTTCATGGAGTACCTTGATAAGTTTGTCGTGGTCTATCTGGATGACATTATGGTCTATTCCAAGTCTAAGGAGGAGCATGAAGAACACCTGCGGTGTGTCCTAAACAAGCTTCGTGAGAACCGCTTGTATGCAAAGTTCTCAAAGTGTGAGTTTTGGCTGCTCAAGTAACCTATCTTGGTCATGTTATCTCGCCAAGGTCATTGTAGTCAACCCGAAACCGTGAAGACAATAGTTGAATGGCTTCCTCCGTGAATGTCAAGGAAGTGCGGAGTTTCCTCGGTTTGGCTAGTTATTGCCGCCTCGCTCGTAACTTCTCGAAGATAGCGAAGCCTCTTACCGATCTCCTCAAGAAAGGCAAGAAGTACCTGTGGACTCCTGCATGTCAAGAAAGTTTTGAGACACTCAAAGAGAAGCTCACTTCCACACGAGTCTTGGTTCCTCCGGATACATCTAAGCCTTTCCAGATATTCTGTGACGCCTCTTTGCAAGGATTGGGTGCGGTCCTTATGCAAGAAAAACAGGTGGTTGCTTATGCCTCTCGTCAGTTGAAAACGCATGAGATCAACTATCCCACACATGACCTCGAGCTAGCAGCAGTTGTTTTTGCTTTGAAGCTATGGAGGCACTACTTGCTTGGAAACCGTTGTGAGATCTTTTCTGACCACAAGAGTTTGAAGTATATCTTCACTCAGCCTGATCTCAACCTTCGGCAGAGGAGATGGATTGAAGCAATCAATGACTTCGATGTGACCATCAACTACACTCCGGGCAAAGCAAATGTCATGGCAGATGCGCTTAGCCGTAAAGCTTATGTCAACAACCTCATGGTGGAAGAGCAACAGCCTCTCTTGTGCGAGGAATTCCGTCAGCTCAACCTGGAAATTGTGGAACAAGGGCATCTCCTGAACCTTCTGGCTACTCCTCTCTTGGAAGAAAATATTCGCTCGTCGCCTTGGTGATCCGCACACCAAAAGCTCATCTCTAAGCTTGACCTTCCAAGTATGAGTCCTTCCACGTTGATGATCAAGGCACGCTTTCTTTCAACACCGGATGTTTGTTCCAAACTACCCGGTCCGAGAGACCAAGTTCTCAAGGAGGCACATGATTCGGTTCTTTCTATCCATCCCGGCAGACAAAGATGTACATGGACTTGAAAACACAATACCTGGTGGCCTAGGTTGAAACGGTATTGCGCCAAGTATGTCTCGAGAATGTGATGTCTGCGCAGAGTGAAGGTCCATCGAAACCATTTGGTCTTCTACCATTGAAACCTCCTAATGGAAATGGGAGAAAGTAGAGATGGACTTCATCATGGATTTCCAAGGTCGTAAGGGCAACAATGCAATTTTTGTTGTCATCGATGTGCTTTCTAAAGTGGCTCATTTCTTCCCAATCAAAGAAACAATTTCGAATTCAGTTTGAGCTCTATATCATGTAATTGTCTCTCCGTATGGGGTTCCACTTGAAATCGTTGCACTGGGAGCATCTTCACCTCAAAGTTCGGGAGAGTTTCCAAAAAGCTTTGGGAACAAAGTTGAACTTCAAAGACTGCTACCACCCTCACCGCAAGGACAAGTTGAAAGGATCAATCAGATCGAGGATATGCTTCGTGCTGCGTCATCTCTTTTGGCATGAAGTGGGAGGAATGCCTTCCTTATGCTGAATTCTCCTACAACAACAGCCTTCCGAAGAGTCTAAAGATGGCACCATTTGAGGCTCTCTATGGTCGCAAGTGCGAACTCCGATTGGTTGGTCAAAAGAGAAAGACTCTGGTTTGGCCCTGACATTGTAACCCAAGCAGAGGAGAAGGTGCATATCATTCTGGAGAACCTGAAGATTGCTCAAAGTCGTCAGAAGAGCAACTATGACAGGAAGCACACGGATATGGTATATGCCCCTGGTGATCTCGTGTACCTTCGTGTCACTCCCATGAGAGGAACACACCGCTTAGGTATCAAAGGAAAGTTGGCTCCTAGATACATCGGTCCTTTCAAGATACGTGGTAGAAGAGGAGAAGTTGCTTATGCCCTGGAGCTCCCGGAAAAACTCAAAGTCCATGATGTTTTCCACATCTCTCAGCTCAAGAAGTGCTTCAAAGATCCCGGCAGGACCGTGGATCATGAGCTAATCAACCTCCAAGAAGATCTGTCTTATCAAGAACACCCCACCAAAATCCTTGAGACCGCGGAAAGAAGGACTCGCAACAAGTCCATCAAGTTCTGCAAGGTGCAGTGGTCACACCATTCTGTTGATGAAGCCACTTGGGAACGTGAAGATGAACTCCGTGTCAACCATCCTTCTCTCTTTGTGTCTTCTTCTTCTTCCTAGAATCTCGGGGCAAGATTCCTGTTAGTGGGGGAGAGTTGTAGCATCCCAGTTGTCTAACACCTGTAATGCTACTTGTTCTAGTAATAAAAAGGGCCACTTCCAACATAATTGTTGCATCATCATCATATCATGCTCATGTCATCATATCCCCTTGCATTTGAGCATCATATAAAACCTATTCTTGTTTGGTTCTTATCTCATGTGCACTATTAATTGTTTTTCCCTCTTGATATTGTATTTGGCTCTTGATATATTGTTAAATGCCCAAGTTGAGTTGGGGGCATATCTCTTTTTGACTCCACCACCTTTCTTTCACCACCTTATAATTCCACCATCCAATTAATATGGGCTTGGCATTTTAATTGAGTTTACCTCTAGCTCCTGTTGGTTGGTTGGATTCCACCATAATCTCTTGCTTGGACTTACTCCACTTGTGGGGATGCACATAAGTAAATGCCATGGGGTTACATGTTGTTTTCACAAGGATAAAACCAGGCATTTAATATGGATGCATGGCCCATGCAAGAACCACCTTTGGCTTGCCCTTTGAGTTTGTTTGTTTTCTTTTGCTTGGATCACCTCTTGCTTAAGCTTGTTTGCTTTGTCCAAACAAACCCATACCTCACCAAAACCTCCTTTTAACCTAAACCTACCCTAGTAACCATCCTCATCCATGCATACACATGTGCTCATGTGGCATGCACAAACCTAAACCCCACCTTCCTCTCTTTACCTCTTTTCTTTTGATCTTGCTTGGTCTTTAATTGGAGCATGCATGATTCAAAGAATACCTATCCATCTCCCTCTCTCCCTCTCCTCTCTAGCTAACCCACCCCTAAACCTAATCTAGCATGTCCACATGGTCACCATGCCCTAGCTACCCCCACCCAAACCTAACCCTAGACCGAGCCCATGCCTTTCCCTCTCTCGGCTCTCTCCCTCTCTGCCGGCGTGTCCCGCCTAGCTCCTCCCCCGCCCACCTCAGCCTCTGCCCCACTGGTCTGTAGCTGCCCGCTTCCCCTCCGCCCATGCACGTGAGGTGCAAAGCGCCTACCCCTCCCCCACGCAAGCTCCCACGCTCCTACCGCCTCGCGATCTTATCCTTCCCCTCACCCTAGCCTTCCCCAGATCCCCCAGCCTCTTCCTCCCCATGCCTCCCTTCTTCCTCTCCAAATGAGCATCCTCTCCACCTTGCCATCTAAACCCTATCGGCGCCCCCAGGCCCCTTCGCTCCAGAGCTCCCGAGGCGAGCCAGAGTACTGTGAGCGGCGTCGACTTCCTCACGCCAGCCGGAGCCCGCTGACCTCGCCGAGGAGCCCGCCATTGCGTGCCCGGACCGCCAGACGCCCGACCAGTGCCCCTCACGATCCTCGCCACCCCGAGCCCGCTAGTCACCGTCGGTCGCTGGTGAGCTCCTTATCCCCTAGACATCGCCTCTCCCTCGCCGTGCATCGCCGCCGCTTGCCGAGCGCTTGCGCTGCTGCTGCCGCGCGACAGCGGCAGCAGAGATCCGCGATATTCCACGCCGCTCTGGCTACGGTCCTCCTTCGCGCAAGCATCCCAAACCAATCTTGTAGGCCGTTGACCCCTCTTCCTTTTTCGTTTTGGCCGCGACGCGTTTCTCCCAGTGGTCTCGTCGCCATCGTCGCCGGAAGTTGCCAGCACCGCGCCGCCGGCAGCACGGCGTCTGCCGCGCGCAGCAGCAGCCCCGCACGCTTTTGCAGATAGGCCCTCCCCCTTTTTCCCGCCTAAAACCCGCAGCCACCGGCCCCACCTACCAGCGCCTGTGAGCTTTTTGCAAAAAGGCTCCCCAGCTCCTCGCAAACCAACCCGCGGTCCCTCCATGGCGTGGCCGCCAGGCCCACTGTTGGCGTGTGGGCTCGCTAGCCCACCTACCACTGTCACACTGGCTAGCCGCGGCGGCGTGGCTTGCTGTGGCGTGGACCCTCTGTCGCTGGACCATCTGTCATTTGGAGCTAGTCAGAGGTGAGTGAAAAACGTAATTCAGTTTTGTCTGATAATTTCAAATCTAATTCAGTTAATTCAAATTCAAATTCAAATCAGTTTGTAAATAACTTTTCAAATATTATTCCAAATAATACAAACAATATATGTTTCTGAACCAGAAAAATGTGAGGATTTCAAATATGCTATCCAAATTGTCTTTTGTACATTTAAAATTCCAAGTTAAGTTAAATTACAACAACTGCCACTGGAATTTAAATAATTAATAACTTATGTTTTATAATTCCAAATTTAGCAAATGATAGGTCTAAAACGATCAGCTCGACGAGACCTTTCTGTTTATGCTATCCATGACTTCAATTGCAGCATGCATCATATCAATATATAGTAAACAGCAATTGTTATGACAACAAAATATGATCCAAAACCCCATTAAAATGTTACTACTTGTCTTCCACACCTCACCATGCCATGCTACCTTATTGCCATGTAAATTGTGCATCATTCATCATGGCATGATTGTTTGCTTGACGCATCTTATTCATATGCTTGTGCTCTATATTCATGTTGGCCTTGTTTGTTTGGTTTTCTCGGATGACACCTTGGCGGGGTTATATCAAGAGAACCAGGAGCACTACCCAGATCCGTCCCTCGCTTCAACTGAGTTGCCAGGCAAGCACTTCCACATGCTTGCATACATACAGTACCTATTGCCTCTATCTTATTCTTGCATCATTGAGTCGCGGTTGCATTAAATTGAATCCCAAGCATGCATAGCCTTTACTTTTAAACCCCACCAAGCTTGTTCCTCCATCCCATGAGCCATTACTACAGGAGTTGTTTGAGCCATGCGAGTCGTAGAACAGCATGTGTAGGGTATGTGAGAGTCTGTTGGATAACGAGGTACTTAAACAACTTAACCTGAGTAGTAATGGGACAACTAATGAAAGTGGCACCGGTGAGCAACATCTGCTATTTGGTTTTTCCTGCTCACTTGTGTCCCGTAAGACCCCGAGTACTTGATTCCTGTTCCTTGATTTATCGCGCTATCCACATCCGGGAGGTATATGGGACCCCCCTGAGCCAGAGCTTGATTCCGTCTTATTTCTTGGGGCCACAAACTAGTTTGAGGTTTTATTTACTATCTTGTACATATGCCATGCTACTTCTGTATTTGAATTGTGCGACAGATAGCACACTGTACTGTTTAGGATCGTGGCACGATTCCGCGGTGTCGACAAGCCCAGTTTTGGGTTCCCAGTCGTTCACAGCCGTCCCCACAACCTTGAGTCCGTCTCGGAGCTTGCTTACTTGCTATGGTCTACTTTAAGGTGGCCCCTCAAATATTTCTGAATCCGGTGATTGTTCAGTCGTGAAAGCCTCGTTGGGTTTTGATTTGGTTTTTCCGAGGTTGATCGAGCGTGTGTTGCTATTGGTGCACCCCGGCCGGGTAAAATTTTCTGAAAGCCGTGTCCGCGGTTATGGACGACTTGGAGCACAGTTTCTCGATCATAGACAAGCATAACTAAAGAACCGCTTTAATCTGACTAAGTAATTTGACTAGTAAATAGTGCAACACTCATGGAATGGTTAATAAAATTGCCAACGGATGGGGGGTTGTTCGTCCGCTTTCCTCGTTGGTAAGCGAGGAGGAGGATGGATCTGATGAGATTACCACTATAACTGTTGTTCCTAATTCACGGACATCCGTCTATCATTGGTTAGGCGGATGGTTAGCGCGTATCTGTAGAATTGCTAGGGTTTATCTTTCGCTGCAATTGCGTCACCCCAGGTTGTGTCCCCTTTAGAGGCATGAAGTCTTGCTGAGTACCCTTAGGGTCTCACACGATAAATTATTGGTTCAGATGAACAGGTACCCCCGCAGGACGGATACTGGGTGGAAGAGGCCGATGATGTGGGCAACGATCGTTTGGTGTAGAGATTCTGGGAACGGGGATCCGCGAGATCTGTGGTTGGGATGTGCTTATTTCTATGGCATCTTATGCCGATTTGCTTCTTATCCGTACTCGGACTTGTTTGCCGCTTCCGCATGATACTCTGATGTGTGTTGTATGAGGAAGTATCCTAAAATATAGATCTATCTAGGTCATTTGAATCTTGCCGTATGGCGTTGCTATATTTTTCTTTCTTTCTAGATGGTATGGCTCTGATGTACTCTTGTATGGTGGCTTGCATACATACCCACTTGTGTATGTAGTTGATCCCTTCGCCTGCCGATTACGCCACCCGTACAGGTCCCGTTGAGAGGGTAGTGGTTGGGACGTCCGAAAGGTCTACCAGTGAGTGGCTCTTGGGGCCCCACCGTACTATTTCAACCACTACCGCTCATCCAGGCTTGTATCTAGGAGCGTAATTCAAGGAGAGACCACAACTCGTTTGCCAAAAGAGAGTAAGCAACGAATTTGTGCACTTGCCTTGGCGCGCTTCTTCCTCTCTCTGTTTCTTACAAGCTTGATGCTCTCTTTGTATTGGGAGACTATGTATCTTTCTATTTTTCTTTTTCTTTTTCTCTCTCTTTTTTTATTATTTTTCTTTTTCTCCCTTGCTATGCTACTATGTTAACTTTTGTATTTTCCCTCACACTCTCACTTTCCAATGGCAAGTGCACAATGCTTAGACAAACACAAAATGAGTTGCTCTCATAGGATAGGTACACACAAAGGAAGATATGGCTACAAGGGTTGACACAAGTTATACCTTAGTTGTTGATGGTGATCTTGTGTCGATGGAGCGGTGAAGAGTTTGAGGTCCGTGGTGTCGAAGAGTGCGGCGATGTTGCGGAAGCTATCTGTTAGTTGGTGACACGCACACGGAACACAAACAACAAATGGACAGATTAGCCAATGCAGAAAAGAGGAAAAAGGTCAAAACCGGCGTCCAGGGCCGGAGACTCCGGTCTGGGCCGGAGACTCCGGTGTGGAAGATCTGCTCGTGATCTTGAGCGGAAATTCACGCCTAGAGTCCTCAAATCCGCGAAAATTTGGCCAAATTGGGCTAGGAAACACAGGCAAAAGCTGGACCAACACCTTAGACAAGATTTGGTCAGATCAAAACCACAAATAACACTCCAAAACGATAGATCAATCCAAAGGCAAATTGGGGCTATTTTTTGGGAAATTTTCGAATTTATGGTGGATAGAAGAAAAATTGAGGGTAAATTCGTGATCAACCTTGCTCTTGATACCAATATGTTATGGGGTAACCCCTTGGGGTGGCCCGATCTTTCACGAATCTCCGCGGGAATCGAGGGTAAAGCGGTGGAAGTGGGAAAGGGGATGAAATCCACGAGCACACACACACGAAGAACCCGATGAACTCACGCACACAAAACACGATACACGCCGATAACTCACGCCGGTGGCAACCGGTCCAACATAATCCCTAGGATCGGTGTTGGGCGAACCTCTCTCTCCACGACCAACAACGGGGGCGAGGTGCTGGTGAGATCTTGACTACCTGGGGACGAGAAACCGAGATCCCAAGGCCTTGTACAACTTGAACGCACTAGGCAAGATCCAAGAGGTTGTGGATAATAGGGTGCCCCTTGGTAGGATCATGAGACCAATAGATGAAAGATCCTCAAAGGGGTGTCCTCAATCTATTATTATCCAAGTCTAGGGTTTACATATGAGGGGTGGGGCTTTACATAGGCCAACCACTTAAACAGGGGTAGTTTTGGAATAAAACTAGAAGTTTGGGCGAAACTGGGGGGTTACATGGGCCAGGCCCAAAAGGCCTTGACATGCCTAGCATCGAGTAGGCCGGAGACTCCGGTGTTGGGTCCGGAGACTCCGGCCTGGGCCGGAGACTCCGATCAATCTCGGGACCCGTCTCCGGAGGGGGCATCTGGCTGTCCCGGGCTTGGCTCTTGTGGCCGGACCAGAGGAAGGTCCGGAGACTCCGGTGGAGGGGACCGGAGACTCCGGTCTACACCGGAGACTCCGATGTGCAGAGCTCCAGCAGCTTATTCTCCTGGTCCTTCTTCCTTGGGGGCTTGGTGTAGTGATGTTGCTTCATAGCCGAGGATACATAACGTAGTTGCATGAACTAGCAAGCCATCCAAAGGTAGACCAAAATCACATGAGGAAAGGAGCGAGTTAACCTTGGCTTGGAGGAGCTTGGCTCGGGCGCGAGTCATTGGTCCACTTGGGGGAGTAGGTGTTGTAGATGGAGGTGCGTCCGTAGGACGGGCTGCATCATTATTAAAGGTTGGGACCTCTACGTAAGTAGAATAGTTTAGACTAGCCCCACTCAATTTTTCACTAAAATATGCAACATGTTTTCCCTCTTGTAATAACACACCTCCCAAACCAATTCCACTAGCATCACATTCAAGCTCAAAAGTCTTAGTAAAATCAGGAAGTTGGAGTATGGGAGCATGTGTTAGCTTATCTTTCAAAATGACGAAGGCCTGTTGTTGTGCACCGCCCCAAACAAAGGGCACAACCTTCTTGGTAAGTTCATTCAGTGGCGCGGCAATTGATCCAAAGTCTTTTACAAAGCGCCTATAAAAACCAGCGAGGCCAAGAAAACTCCTCACTTGTGTGACCGTCTTGGGCTGCGGCTAATTCTCAATAGCTTCAATCTTGGCTAGATCCACTTCAATACCTTGTGATGTAACGACATAGCCGAGAAACGCAACTCGATTGGTGCAAAAGGTGCACTTCTCAAGATTACCAAACAAACGTGCATCACGCAAATCATTGAAAACAACAAATAAATGGTCCAAATGATCCTCTAAAGATTTGCTATAAATCAGAATATCATCAAAGTAGACTACCACAAAACGTCCAATGAAAGCACGTAAAACTTCGTTCATTAATCTCATGAAAGTGTTGGGTGCATTAGTTAAACCAAATGGCATCACTAACCACTCATACAAACCAAACTTAGTATTAAATGTTGTTTTCCATTCATCTCCCAATTTCATACGAATCTTGTGGTAACCACTACGCAAATCAACTTTAGAAACACATGGTAGAGCCACTCAATTCATCAAGCATGTTATCCAAACATGGAATAGGATGACGATATCGAATAGTAATATTATTGATATCTCTACAATCAGTACACATGCGCGAAGAACCATCTTTCTTAGGTACCAAAATAATAGGAACAACACAGGGGCTAAGGGACTCACGAATATGATCTCTGTCGAGTAGTTCCTGAATTTGGCATTGTATCTCCTTTGTCTCCTCTGGATTGGTTCTATATGGCGCGCGGTTGGGCAACGTAGCACCAGGAATTAGATCAATTTGGTGCTCAATTCCTCTAATTGGAGGTAGTCCTGGTGGCAGCTCAGTGGGAAAGACGTCCTCATATTCCTGGTTCCTGCAAAAGGTTAGCAATAGCGGGTGGCAAAGGAGGCATATCCTCAAATGAAAAAAAAAACCTCTTTGCAGACAATTGCATAACATTGAGTATTGTTTACATCTAGTTCAGCAATATCAATTTTATTTGCAAGCATACATGGACTCTTCAAACGAATTTCAGTAGCATGTGTAGAATCAGATTTAGTGTTCTTTGGTGGTACAAAATCTGTAGCAACAATCTGATTCTCACTTTTATTTTTCTCCTCAGTTTTATCTCTACTAGCTCTAGCAAGATCATCTTTTAAAATCTGTTCGGGAGTCATAGGTTTTAGACCAATTTTATTTCCATCATGCATAAGAGAATAGTGATTTGTTTTGCCATTATGAACAAATTCTCTATCAAATTTCCATGGTCTACCAAGTAACAAAGAACAAGCTTGCATAGGTACAACATCACAATCAACAAAATCAGAATATGTACCAATAGTAAAATGCACGCGTACCATTCTTGTTACCTTGATCTTGCGAGAACTCCCAAACCATTAGATGTAATATGAATGTGTGCGTTGTCTTGTTGGAAGCGCAAGCTTCTCTACCATGTCAACACTAGCCAGATTATTACAACTCCCTCCATCAATGATGATCCGTATAGCTCAGGTTGTGGCGTTGATCTTGCTCAGATTTGCTCAATTGCACACTCAACACACGTTGTGTAATTAAGCTCTTCTATTGATCAGCAGCTTCAGCTCCCATTACCTCTGTCTCTTCATCAGCATCAGAATTGTCTCCATCTCGAGAAGAAATAAGGGCTAATGTATCTTCATCAAAGTCACTCGCTGAATCGTATTAACCATCGTCCCGCACCATCATCACACGTTGTGTTGTGCACTGTCTCTCAATATGACCAAAACCAAAGCACTTGCGGCATTGTATATCCTTTGTCTTACCCGTGGAAGCCATAGAAGATGCACTACGAGCAGGAGCATTGGATGACGGTGGAGGAGCAGCTGGAAATCTTGTGGTGGCCTTGGAAGTGGTAGTAGCTGGTGGCTAATCACGAAAAGGAGGCGCTGATTGTCGGGATGTCCAAGTGGATGTGCGACCTGCAGAATTATTAGTCCTCCTCCATGGTGTTTGGCGATCCTGCACTTCACGTTCAGCTTCGCAAGCAAGATGAAACAAATGAGTGATAGAATTATATTCCTTATAGTGTAATATGTGTTGAATTTCCTTGTTTACTCTACCAAGGAAACGTGCAAGCATTTTTTCAGTAGATTCAACAAGACCACATCGAACCATTCCCGTTTGCAATTCCTGATAATACTCTCCTACAGATTTTTTCCCTTGTTCCAAACGTGTTAGATTCTTTAGTAAATCATGTTGATAAGTGGGAGGCACAAAACGAACACGCATAGCAGTTTTTAAAGCAGTCCAAGTACTAGGAATAGTAGTAGGATTTAAACAACAATACTCAGACCACCAAAGGGAAGCAAATTTAGTAAACTCACATGTAGCGGCACTAACACGCATATTCTCAGGCTCATGGTGGTTGTTGCGATGTTCTTGGTGCATACTTGCGTCACTTGGAGGGCGCGGAGGCGGAGGAGGAGGCTCTTGATTGCCTTGAGGTTGTTGTGGTGGATGAGCTTGATGATGCTCGAAGTCTCTCCTTCGCCGTTGGTCGGCATCATTGACGTTCATAGCTTGACGGTGTCGGTGGTGGTGTTGTCCATGCCGGTTATTGCGTCGAGCTTGGCGTGCATCCTCATCATCATCACTTGTGTCCCATACCGGTTCTTGATTTTGTTGACGTTGCTCGTGGTGGTTATGAGGAGGATGACGACGCCTATCATTGTGGTTTGCTTCATCATGGCGTTCTCGAGGTTGGAGCACGTCGAGGATTGCTTGGTGTGGTGGTGGACCATGCTCTTGTCGTTGTTGTTGAGGTTGAGGAGCATTTGGGTCCACCGCTTGAGGGCGACGATGACGAGCTTGTTGGTCCCCATTATAGTGGTGGGGTTCTCTGCGTCGGGAGTGTGGCCTTGAAGACTCGCCATGTCGACTTGAAGAGTGTGTGCGGGAGGAACTTGACGAGCTTGAGCGCTGACCGTGTCGGTTGCCAAGGTTGGCAATAGCTTGGTGAAGAGCTTGGAATTGAGCATGGTGCTCCTCTTGACGTTGCCGCTCATGGTACTCAAATTCTCAAAAAGTATCATCAAGACGGTGCTCAAGTTGCTCAAATTGATTGTTGAATTCTTGGCGTTGCGCCCATAATTTGTGGCGCGTGGCAAAGCCATCTTGGTTGTTGAAATTGCTATCTCCACTAGCTCCACTTGCCCTAGACATGGTCCACAAACACACTTGATAGATATGGTGAGATTGGTGGAATGGTAATTGCTACCTTGCCTCACCGGAGTAAAAAATTGTAAAGATTGTTCTTGCCGAGAGCAAAGTGAATAGAGAGTACACAAGACACACACACAAAGGCCTATGGTGGTGGGTTAGAAAGGTGGATAGCAAATGGAACAATCAAAAGAAAAGGGTTTTTGTCAAAAGTGGGTAAAATCCAACAAAAACAAAGTCAAAGGAAAGGGTCAAAAAGGGTGACGAGAACCTACGACTATACACACACGGTGGAGATTAATGTGGCTAGCACGACTATGAAAAATGAGCAACGAAAAAAATTGGACCTAACGAAGACTAATGCTCGGTGTCGTGCCAACGCTAGGAGAGACCGTAGCCCGTTCGCACAAGGTTGAGAAGCAACGGTTTTGTACGCTTGCCTTGCTCTTGCTCGTACTCTTGCTTAGAAGCTTTGGACTCTCTTTAGCTATTGGTATCTTTCTTTGTTTCTTTTGCTTAGAAGCTTTTTTTTGGGTACTATGGAGTCAATTTTGTTATTGCCTCTATATCATGTCTATGCAAGAGCAAGCGCACAATGCTTTGGCAAACATAAGAGGGCTAATATCGATAGGTTAGGTAACACACACAGGAAGAAGGGGGGTTAACAACGGTTGTGCAAGTTATACCTTGTGGTGATGTTGTACTTACAATCGTTGGCGAAGGGATGGTTCGAGTTCCACGGGTGTCGATGTCGAGCACGAGGTGTTGTTGGCGTTGCGGAAGCTTGTTAGTTGATAGACACTCAAGCGAAACACAAACACGCAAAGGAAATTAGTCTAAAAAGGAAGAGGGGTCAAAAATTTGTTCAGGGCCGGAGACACCGGTGTGTTGGGGACGGAGACTCCGGTGTGGTCCGGAGACTCCGGTGTGATGACCGGAGACTCCGGTCTGGCTTCAGCATGACGAACAACTCGAGTTCGTGAGCGGAAATTCGGCCCTCTAACCCTCAAATCCAGAAAATTTCGACCAAATTGGGCTGGGAAACGCAGGGCAAAGGTTGACCAAATCCAAGGACAAGTTTCTAATGGACCAAAACCACAATCAACTCACCAAATCAAGAGATCGATCCAAAAGCAATTTGGGGCTAATATTTTTGGTATTTTTCGAATTTATGGTGGAATCGGTGGGCGAAGTCAAATCCGTGGCAACCAAAAGCTGCTGATACCAGTTGATATGGGATCCCTTGTGGGATTGACCCTAGGGTGGCCCGATCTTCACGGATTAGAGGCGGGAAGTGAGGGGGAAACTCGATGAACACGGTGAACACAACACAAACGCAAGGTAAAGATACAAACGCACGCAATCATAACTTGATTCGATTTGCTCCCGTTGGTTCGAACAACCAATCCAATAGAATCCTCGGCGAGAGACCGTTAGGTAGAATCACCAAAGGAGAGATCGGCAAGCGGATGATAGAATCCAAATCAAAAGGAGAGAGTAGCAACCAAGTAGAAACCCAAAGGGGAGAGACCTAGCACTACTAGAATCCTTGATGAGGAGAGACCAAACACTTGAGGAGGGTCTTGACGACTTGGAGACGAACACCGAACTCCAAGGCCTTATACAACTCATAGATTAACTATAGAGAGGGGTTCCCATCTAGGGTTAGGCACAATCCTTCATTCATCATCAACTCTAGGGTTTCAAGGAGGGGGTGGGGGCTTATATATAGGCCAGCCACGAGCTAAGGGTAAAACAGGCATAAACAGGAACTTCTGGGCGTTACATGGGCCAGGCCCAACCCGAGGCGCGCAAGCCCGATGCACTCGGACCGGAGATTCCGGTGTAGAGGTCCGGAGACTCCAGTCTGGACCGGAGACTCCGGTCAATCTCCGGTGTCGTCTCCGGAGGGGCATACAGACTGTCCCGAGCGCTGGTTCTGGGGTCGGTCTGGAGATGGACCGGAGACTCCGGTGTGGTAGACCGGAGACTCCGGTCTGGCTTCTGCCACTTCTTGCGTCTTCTCTTTCAGGCCTCTTGCTTGGGGGTCTTGGTTTATGGGGTCTTCTTGTCATGTCCTCTTGGTGTCATGGTCATGGGCCTAGGCATAGCATGGGCACTTGTCTCAAGTAGGATCCCATTCACATGATAACCAAAGGAGGGTGAGTGATGTGGACATCCCTTCTATTGATACAACCGTTGTACCTACAGCTACACACATACAAGGACCCATCACAATATCTCGTGCCAAACAACTTAACTATCAGGTACTTTCGTTTCTTGGAACTATTCCTCACATACAGGAGAATATGATGCTGCCTAAATCATATGTATTTCTTACTCTTAGGAATGATGGACCAAGCATGGATGAGAGGGACAAGCATTGGAGCATGGCCATGCATGGAGATGGAAGCAAGCATGTGATGATCCAAGAGAAGGCCTCGGATGGAGATTACATAACTTTGAGGCCACCATAATGAATAAAGGAGGCTTGGACGAAATATTCAAGATTAATACTTCACGAATTCGTCCATAGCTTAATATGGTGCTGCGAAACCTTTATTTTGGGCCAGGCCCATGTAAATTTGGCAGGATTTTAAATAGCCACTTTTTAGAGTCCGTATTTGAGGGGAAAAGGATTTCTAGGGTTGGATTCGGCCACCACTTCCATGGCTGGCCGAAACCCCACCATTTCCTCCTTAAATACTCCCCATAGCCGTCACCCTAGACTCGGATTTTGTTTAGACATTAAGTTAGCCATCATAGCAACTTCGCCAAGGCTTGAGCATCGCAGAGGCCTCTTTTACTTCGCACCTATTCAGGATCCCACCTTTTCAATAAAGCTTTCCTCTTAATCCGCAATATCTTGATTGCAATATTAGTTCTTACTTGTTCTCGATTTCATGTAGGAATTAAGACCCTCGCTGGTCAGGCTGATCGTGTTCCCACAGGATCGGTAACCTCCAGGAGATTGACCTAGCGATTGCATTGGCGCTCGTGCTCGCACGTGTAGTCGGATCGTCAAGCCCGAACTCCACCAAATCAACTATCATCATCGCATCGAAAGATCGGACACCTTTGCCCTATCAAGTGGTATCAGATTTCAGGTTGCTCAGTGAGATTTTACTATTTTCGTAGATTAGATCTATTTTACCTATAACCCACGAAAAAGCCAAAAACACAGTTAGAGTTTAGATCCATCCCATAACCAATCTACGCCTCGCATTATCTTTTCAGTTTTTGCATTGTTGAATTTGTGTCTACATCGTCGCGTCGAGTTGCTGGTCTTAGTGTCTCGTCCCTTAGAGTTTCGAGTTCTGATCATAGTAGTCACTGCCACACTCACCGATCACCGCCACCATATTCCGCCACCATATTCCGCCGCCATACACCCAGCCACCATAAACCCTAATACTCTGCCACCGCCTTCGTACCGCGACACGGATCCGATCACCTATCCTGCCGCGGCACAAGTCCGAGTTGAGTTATTGTTTCCTAGTTATTTCTTTTTACTTTCCTTCTTTGTTGTTTCCGTGTTAAGCTAAAGTCCGTGTCGAGCTCAGAGTTCGGTCGTAAGTCCAGAAGGAGAGCAAAAAAAATTCTCCATCGGCCGTTATAGCGACATTTTTTGGCGCCTGCGTGCTTTCCGGAGCATCATACAAAAATTTCGAAAAAAATTTTTGGGGCTAACCTATTTTTAGACCCCGTAGATCAGTTTTAGACACTCGCCATCATAGTGATTTTTCGCATCCCGGTTCGCTTTTCAGGGTGCCATATCATCATACATTGCTTGTTGTGTCGCGTCGTGACATCGTTGGTGTTCTAGGCTCGCGTCTCTAGTACGGTCTAGCCTAGGACTAGCACAGTACCGTCGTTGAGCATTCTTTCAACTTTTGTATTATTGTTTGGATAATTGCTAACCCCCTTTGCTAAGCCTTCCCAGAGCTCCACAGATATTCTCCATGTGCGGTGTCTCGACTCCTGGTAATCGCTTGGTTCAATCTCTGGACCCACTGATCCTCGCGGTTGCACATCGCCTTTTCCTGCTGTTTTGTAAGAACTTGTAAGAGCTTCGTATATTGCTTGACGGATTACGCGTGCCTTCCACCCTATTTCCGTATTATATACCTGTGCTTTTTAAAGGACTAACCATGACAGATACTTCGCGGAACCCTGCCACAATGACGAACCAAGAACTACATGCACACTTCTCCGAGCTCTTGGTCGGTCGCGCTGAAGATGTGGATGCACGTCTAGGGGAGTTTGACACCAAGCTCACCAACGCCATGGAAAAGATCGATGGGCTCGAGAGATCCTTCAACGACAAGCTTGATGCTCGGTTCAAGGAGGTGTTGGCCAGATTGCCGGCACCCGCACCCACACCCGCCCCATTGGCACCTCGGCATGGCCGACGGCGTATTTTGATCACGGGTCGGACTGCTGGTTCAATTCACCGCACCTCAGACTACAGCGGTGGCGCGACCGGACTTCATGCGCTGCTGCTGCGACATTGGGGACAGACGACGGGTACTACTATGACCCCAACGACGACGATCTGTTTGACGAGGAGGTTGAACAACCTTCACAGGTACCTGCTGGCCGTCCCCGACATTACTACCGCAACGCTCGACCACCGGTACGTGATGATGATCATGTTGCAAAGCTTAAATTAAATATTCCATCTTTTGAGGGTAAATATAATCCTGATGCATATCTTACATGGGATATGGAAGTAGAACAACGTTTTGCATGTTTAAAATATCCTGAGAATATGCGTGTTAGTGTTGCTACATGTGAATTCACTAAATTTGCTTCCCTTTGGTGGTCTAAGTATTGTCGTTTAAATCCTACTACTATTCTTAGTACTTGGACTGCTTTAAAAACTGCTATGCGTGTTCGTTTTGTACCTCCCACTTATCAACGTGATTTACTAAAGAATCTGACACGTTTAGAACAAGGGCAAAATTCTGTCGAAGAGTATTATCAGGAATTGCAAACAGGAATGGTTCGGTGTGGTCTTGTTGAATCTACTGAACAAATACTTGCACGTTTCTTTGGTGGATTAAACAAGGACATTCAACACATATTAGATTATAAGGAATATAATTCTATCACTCGTTTGTTTCATCTTGCTTGCAAAGCTGAACATGAAGTGCAGGATCGCCAAACACCATGGAGGAGGACTAATAATTCTGCAGGTCGCACATCCACTTGGACATCCTGACAATCAGCACCTCCTTCTCGTGATTCGCCACCAGCTACTACCACTTCCAAGGCCACCACAAGATTTCCAGCTGCTCCTCCACCGTCATCCAATGCTCCTGCTCGTAGTGCATCTTCTATGGCTTCCATGGGTAAGACAAAGGATATACAATGCCGCAAGTGCTGGGGTTTTGGTCATATTGAGAGACAGTGCACAACACAGCGTGTGATGATGGTGCGGGATGATGGTTAATACGATTCAGCGAGTGACTTTGATGAAGATACATTAGCCCTTATTTCTGCTCGAGATGGAGACAATTCTGATGCTGATGAAGAGACAGAGGTAATGGGAGCTGAAGCTGCTGATCAATACAAGAGCTTAATTACACAACGTGTGTTGAGTGTGCAATTGAGCAAATATGAGCAAGATCAACGCCGCAACCTGTTCCAACAAGACAACGCACACATTCATATTACATCTAATGTTTTGAGAGTTCTCGCAAGATCAAGGTAACAAGAACGGTACGCGTGCATTTTACTATTGGTACATATTCTGATTTTATTGATTGTGATGTTGTACCTATGCAAGCTTGTTCTTTGTTACTTGGTAGACCATGGCAATTTGATAGAGAATCTGTTCATAATGGCAAAACTAATCACTATTCTCTTATGCATGATGGAAAGAAAATTGGTCTAAAACCTATGACTCCAGAACAGATTTTAAAAGATGATCTTGCTAGAGCTAGTAGAGCTAAAACTGAGGAGAAAAATAAAAGTGAGAATCAGATTGTTGCTACAGATTTTTTACCACCAAAGAACACTAAATCTGATTCTACACATGCTACTGAAATTCGTTTGAAGAGTCCATGTATGCTTGCAAATAGAATTGATATTGCTGAACTAGATGTAAACAATACTCAATGTTAGGTTTTGTTTTCATTTGAGGATATGCCTCCCTCTTTGCCACCCGCTATTGCTAACCTTTTGCAGGAATATGAGGACGTCTTTCCCGCTGAGCTGCCACCAGGACTACCTCCTATTAGAGGAATTGAGCACCAAATTGATCTAATTCCTGGTGCTACGTTGCCCAACCACGCGCCATATAGAACCAATCCAGAGGAGACAAAGGAGATACAACGCCAAATTCAGGAACTACTCGACAGAGATCATATTCGTGAGTCCCTTAGCCCTGTCGTTCCTATTATTTTGGTACCTAAGAAAGATGGTTCTTCGCGCATGTGTACTGATTGTAGAGCTATCAATAATATTACTATTCGATATCGTCATCCTATTCCACGTTTAGATGACATGCTTGATGAATTGCGTGGCTCTACCATGTTTTCTAAAGTAGATTTGCGTAGTGGTTACCCCCAGATTCGTATGAAATTAGGCGATGAATGAAAAACAGCATTTAAAACTAAGTTCGGTTTATATGAGTGGTTAGTAATGCCGTTTGGTTTAACTAATGCACCTAGCACTGTCATGAGATTAATGAACGAAGTTTTACGTGCTTTCATTGGACGTTTTGTGGTAGTCTACTTTGATGATATTCTGATTTATAGCAAATCTTTAGAGGATCATTTGGACCATTTAGGTGCTGTTTTCAATGCTTTACGTGATGCACGTTTGTTTGGTAACCTTGAAAGTGCACCTTTTGCACCAATCGAGTTGCGTTTCTTGGCTATGTTGTTACATCATAGGGTATTGAAGTGGATCCAGCCAAGATTGAAGCTATTGAGAATTGGTTGCATCCCAAGACGGTCACACAAATGAGGAGTTTTCTTGGCCTCGCTGGTTTTTATAGGCTCTTTGTCAAAGACTTTGGATCAATTGCCGCGCCACTGAATGAGCTTACCAAGAAGGATGTGCCCTTTGTTTGGGGCGATGCACAACAACAGGCCTGCGTCATATTGAAAGATAAGCTAACACATGCTCCCTCACTCCAACTTCCTGATTTTACTAAGACTTTTGAACTTGAATGTGATGCTAGTGGAATTGGTTTGGGAGGGGTGTTATTACACGAGGGAAAACCTGTTGCATATTTTAGTGAGAAATTGAGTGGGGCTAGTCTGAACAATTCTACTTATGATAAAGAATTATATGCGTTGGTTCGGACATTGGAAACTTGGCAACATTATCTATGGCCTAAAAAATTTGTTATTCATTCTGATCATGAATCTTTGAAGCATATTCGTAGTCAAGCTAAGTTGAATCGCCGTCATGCAAAGTGGGTTGAATTTATTGAGTCTTTTCCTTATGTTATCAAACACAAAAAGGGTAAAGATAATATTATTGCTGATGCTTTGTCGCGCCGTTATACTTTGTTATCTAAACTTGACTTCAAAATATTTGGATTAGAAACTATTAAGGAACAATATGTGCATGATGCTGAATTTAAAGATGTGTTGCAGAATTGTAGAGATGGTAGAACATGGAACAAGTTCGTCTTCAATGATGGATTTGTGTTCCGTGCTAACAAACTATGCATGCCGGATAATTCTGTTCGTCTTTTGTTGTTACAGGAGGCGCATGGAGGAGGATTGATGGGACACTTTGGTGTCAAGAAAACGGAGGATGTTCTTGCTGCACACTTCTTTTGGCCACGTATGCGTCGAGATGTTGAGAGATTTGTGGCACGCTGCACTACTTGTCAAAAAGCTAAGTCTCGCCTTAATCCACATGGTTTATACGTGCCTCTTCCTGTTCCTAGTGTTCCTTGGGAGGATATTTCTATGGACTTTGTTTTGGGATTGCCACGAACACAGAAGGGGAGGGATAGTATTTTTGTTGTTGTGGATCGGTTTCTAAGATGGCACACTTTATTCCTTGTCATAAAACGGATGATGCTGCGCATATTGCTGATTTGTTCTTTCGTGAAATTGTTCGTTTGCATGGTGTGCCAAATACTATTGTCTCTGATCGTGATACTAAATTTCTTAGCCACTTTTGGAGATTTTTATGGGCTAAGTTGGGGACTAAATTTCTGTTTAGTACTACATGTCATCCCCAAACTGATGGACAAACTGAAGTAGTAAATAGAACTTTGTCTACTATGTTGCGGGCTGTTTTAAAGAAGAACTTAAAATTGTGGGAAGAGTGTTTACCTCATATAGAGTTTGCTTATAATCGTTCACTGTATTCTACCACAAAGATGTGCCCATTTGAGATTGTGTATGGTTATGTTCCTCGTGCACCTGTTGATTTATTGCCTTTACCTTCTTCGGTGCAAAATAACTTGGATGCTACACAACGCGCTGAAATGATATTAAGATTGCATAAGACTACTAAAGATAACATAGAACATATGAATGCTAAGTATAAACTTGCTGGGGATAAAGGGAGAAAGCATGTTGTGTTTGATGTTGGAGATCTTGTTTGGTTACATTTGCGTAAAGATCATTTTCCTGATTTACGCAAGTCTAAGTTAATGCCGCGTGCTGCTGGTCCCTTTAAGGTGTTAGAGAAAATAAATGATAATGCATATAAACTTGAGTTTCCTGCAGACTTTGGTACGGTTAGTCCTACGTTTAACATTGCAGATTTGAAGCTTTACTTTGGTGAGGAAGATGAGATTGCGTCGAGGACGACTTCAATTCAAGAAGGGGAGCATGATGTGGACATCCCTTCTATTGATACAACCGTTGTACCTACAGCTACACACATACAAGGGCCCATCACAAGATCTCGTGCCAAACAACTTAACTATCAGGTACTTTCGTTTCTTGGAACTATTCCTCACATACATGAGAATATGATGCTGCCTAAATCAGATGTATTTCTTACTCTTAGGAATGATGGACCAAGCATGGATGAGAGGGACAAGCATTGGAGCATGGCCATGCATGGAGATGGCAGCAAGCGGGTGATGATCCAAGAGAAGGCCACGGATGAAGATTTCAGAACTTTGAGGCCACCATAATGAAGAAAGAAGGCTTGGACGAAATATTCAAGATTAATACTTCACGAATTCGTCCATAGCTTAATATGGCGGCGTGACACCTTTATTTTGGGCCAGGCCCATGTAATTTTCGCAGGATTTTAAATAGCCACTTTTTAGAGTCCGTATTTGAGGGGAAAAGGACTTCTAGGGTTGGATTCGGCCACCACTTCCATGGCTGGCCAAAACCCCACCTTTTCCTCCTTAAATACTCCCATATCCGTCACCCTAGACTCGGATTTTGTTTAGACATTAAGTTAGCCATCGTAGCAACTTCGCCAAGGCTTGAGCATCGCAGAGGCCTCTTGTACTTCGCACCTATTCAGGATCCCACATTTTCAATAAAGCTTTCCTCTTAATCCGCAATATCTTGATTGCAATATTAGTTCTTACTTGTTCTCGATTTCAGGTAGGAATTAAGACCCTCGCTGGTCAGGCTGATCGTGTTCCCGCAGGATCGGTAACCTCCAGGAGATTGGCCTAGCGATTGCATTGGCACTCGTGCTCGCACGTGTAGTCGAATCGTCAAGCCCGAACTCCCCCAAATCGATTATCATCATCTCATCGAAAGATCGGACACCTTTGCCCTATCAGACTACAAATATGATATTTCTTTATAGATCCAACGCAAGTTTAGCGAGACTCAACCCCTAGTTAAGAACCTTCATTCCCGCTGTTTTTACCATTGTTTGAAACGAGCATAAGAAATTAAAAAACGGTCCAAACAATGTAAAACATTCGCGTGTGTCATGTAATGTGACATAGTTCCAAGCAAAAAATTTAAACATGGTATATTAATTGCATCTCAAAAAAACCTTCTTAGAAATGACCTATCATGTCTGAGGTTGCATGGCTTTCGGATCAAATGGCCAATGTCATGGCTAATATTGAGGCATAGTTTGTGATAATGTGTTCGTATTATGCACGCATGTGCATCTTGGTATGTGAAACAATGTTGTAGGAGGAAGTTTTCGTTTTCAACGCACGGAAAATCCATTTTCCGAGCGCAAAAACAAAGCGTTTTGGAAGCAAGCACCAAATGACAATTTCAGAATGGTACCACCCCATTTTTCAAAAATACTATACCACCTTACACAGAAAATTCCCCAACCGGGGTATCTCAAACCTTCCCGTGCACCCATGTCAAAAAAGATAAATTCCTGGCAAATCAATAGAAAGTGGGTCCGATTAGATCTACTGGTACATTATATGATGCCCATTATTTTTTGCAAAATTGATTTTAGACTCACAATATGCTATTTCTTTAGATATCCAATGCATGTTTAGCGAGGCTCATCCCCTAGCTAAGAACCTTCATGCCCGTTGTTTTGACCATTGTTTGAAATGGGCATAAGAAATTCAAAAATGGTCTGAACAATGTATAACCTTCGTGTGGTGTCATGTTATGTGACATAGTTCCAAGCAAAAATATCAAACTTGGTATATTCATTGTGTCTCGAAAAAACCCTCTCAGAAATGACCTATCATGTCTAAGTTTTCATGGTTTTCGGGTCAAATGGCCAATGTCATGGCTAGAATCGTGGAATAGTTTGTGATAATGTGTCTGTATTATGCACGTGTGTGCATCTTGGTATGTCAAACAATGTTGCAGAAGGATGGTTTCCTTTTCTATTTTTCGAGCGCAAAAAACAGGGCGTTTTGTGAAGCAACCAGCGAATGACAGTTTCAGAATGGTACCACCCCATTTTTAAAATAATACTAGACCATCTTACATGGACCATGCCCCAACCGGGGTATAACAAACCTTTTCATCCACCCATGGCGAAAAAGATAAATTCCTGCCGAATTAGTAGGAAGTGGGTCCGATTTGAACTACATGTACATTATCTGATGCCCATTATTTTTTGAAAAATTGATTTTTAGACTCACAATATGCTATTTCTTTAGAGATCCAATGCAAGTTTAGCGAGACTCAGCCCCTAGCTAAGAACCTTCACGCTCGTCGTTTTGACCACTGTTTGAAACAGGCATAAAAAATTCAAAAACGGTCTGAACAATGTAAAACTTTCGCGTGGTGTCATGTTATATGACATAGTTCCAAGAAAAATATCAAACTTGGTATATTGATTGCGTCTCGAAAAAACCTTCTCAAAAATGACCAATCATGTTTGAGGTTTCATGACTTTCAGGTCAAATGGCCAATGTTATGGCTAAAATCGAGGCATAGTTTGTGATAATGTGTCCGTATGTGCACGCTTGTGCATCTTGGGATGTTGAACAATGTTGCAGGAGGAAGTTTTCCTTTTCGACGCATGGGAAATCCATTTTCCATTATCCAAGCGCAAAAATCAGAGTGTTTTGTGAAGCAACCACCGAATGACAGTTTCAGAATGGTACCACCCCATTTTTCAAAAAAACTAGACCACCTTAAATGAATCATGCCCCAATCGGGGTATGTCAAACCTTTCTGTCCACCCATGGAAAAAAAGACAAATTCCTGCTGAATCAATTGGAAGTGGGTCTGATTTGAACTACATGTACATTATATGATGCCCATTATTTTTTGCAAAATATATTTTAGACTCACAACATGCTATTTATTTAGAGATCCAATGCAAGTTTGGCGAGGCTGAACCCCTAGCTAAGAACCTTCGTGCCCGCCATTTTGACCATTGTTTGAAACAGGCATAAGAAATTCAAAAACGTTCCGAACAATGTAAAACCTTCGCGTGGTGTCATGTTATATGACATAGTTCCAAGGAAAACTATCAAACTTGATATATTGATTGTGTCTCGAAAAAGCCTTCTCAGAAATGACGTATCATGTCTAAGGTTTCATGGCTTTTGAGTCAAATGGACAATGTTATGGCTAAAATTCAGGCATAGTTTGTGATAATGTGTCCGTATTATGCACGCTTGTGCATCTTGGGATGTCTAACAATGTTTAAGGAGGAAGTTTTCCTTTTCAACGCATGAAAAATCCATTTTCTATTTTCCAAGCGCAAAAAACAGAGTGTTTTGTGAAGCAACCACCGAATGTCAGTTTTAGAATGGTACCACCCCATTTTCAAAAATATTAGACCACCTTAAATGGACCATGCCCTGACCCGGGTATCTCAAACCTTTCCGTCCACCCATGGCAAAAAGATAAATTCCTGCCGAATTAGTAGGAAGTGGATCCGATTTGAACTACAGGTACATTATCTAATACCCATTATTTTTGGAAAAATTGATTTTTAAACTCACAATATGCTATTTCTTTAGAGATCCAATGCAAGTTTAGCGAGGCTCAGCCTCTAGCTAAGAACCTTCATGCCCGCCGTTTTGACCATTGTTTGAAACATGCATAAGAAATTCAAAAACAGTTCGAACAATGTAAAATCTTCGCATGGTGTTATGTTATGTGATATAGTTCCAAGGAAAAATATCAAACTTGGTATATTGATTGTGTCTCGAAAAAGCCTTCTCAGAAATGACCTATCATGTCTAAGGTTTCATAGCTTTCGAGTTAAATGGCCAATGTTATGGCTAGGCATAGTTTGTGATAATGTGTCTGTATTGTTATGCGTGTGCATCTTGGGATGTCGAACAATGTTGCAGGAGGAAGTTTTCCTTTTCGACGCACGGAAAATCTATTTTGCATTTTCCAAGTGCAAAAAGAGAGCATTTTGTGAAGCAAGCATCAAATGGCTAATTTAAAATGCTACCACCCTGCTTTTCAAAAATACTACACCACATTACATGGACAATGTCCCAACCAAGATATCTCAAACCTTTTTGCCCACCCATTGTGAAAAAGAAAAATTCCTACCGAATCGGTAAGAAGTGGGTCAGATTTGAACTACACGTACATGATCTAATGCTCGTGATTTTTTGCAAAAAATATTTTTAGGTTCACAATATGATGTTTCTTCAGAGATTCATTAAGGTATTGTCTCGACTATTTTTAGGTTCACAATATGATGTTTCTTCAGAGATTTATTAATCTAGACTAATGACAATTTTTTTGAATTCGAAACCCTACTTTCCAAATCATATTTTGCATTATGATATTGTCTTGAATATGGGATTAGTAAATCCACTAGTTTTAAATAATGAAAGTGTTGTTAATTAACATCCTAAGATGATCTACTAAATTTTATAAAAAATTAGAGACAATAATCAATTCTTAGGGACATTTTATAAAAAAGATAAAAAACATTAAGACAATAGAAAAAAGAAAAAAGAAAAAATATATCCTAATGATGTGGACATCCCTACTATTGATACAACCGTTGTACCTACAGCAACACACATACAAGGACCCATCACAAGATCTCGTGCCAAACAACTTAACTATCAGGTACTTTCGTTTCTTGGAACTATTCCTTACATACATGAGAATATGATGCTGCCTAAATCAGATATGTTTCTTACTCTTAGGAATGATGGACCAAGCATGGATGAGAGGGACAAGCATTGGAGCATGGCCATGCATGGTGATGGCAGCAAGCATGTGATGATCCAAGAGAAGGCCACGGATGAAGATTTCAGAACTTTGAGGCCACCATAATGAAGAAAGAAGGCTTGGACGAAATATTCAAGATCAATACTTTACGAATTCGTCCATAGCATAATATGGTCTTGCGACACCTTTATTTTGGGCCAGGCCCATGTAATTTTCAGGATTTTAATTAGCCACTTTTTAGAGTCCGTATTTGAGGGAAAAGGACTTTTAGGGTTGGATTCGGTCACCACTTCCATGGCTGGCGAAACCCCACCTTTTGCCCTTAAATCGCCCCATAACGAACCTTTAGACTCGGATTTTGTTTAGACATTAAGTTAGCCATAGTCGCAACTTCCCAAGGCTCGGCGTCGCAGAGGCCTCTTGTACCGCACCTATTCAGGATCCCACCTCTTTCAATAAAGCTTTCCTCTTAATCCGCAATATCTTGATTGCAATATTGGTTCTTACTTGTTCTCGATTTGGTAGGAATTAAGACCCTCATTGGTCGGTGATCGTGTTCACGCAGGATCGGTAACCTCCGTGAGATTGGCCTAGCGATTGCATTGGCGCTCGTGCTCATGCGTGTAGTCGGATCGTCAAGCCGAACTCCATCAAATCGATTATCGCCATCTCATCGAAAGATCGGACACCTTTGCCCTATCAAGTGGTATCGATTTCAGGTTGCTCGGTGAGATTTCTTGTTTTCGTAGATTAGATCTGTTTTACCTATAACCCACGAAAAAGCCAAAAAACAGTTAGAGTTTAGATCCATCCCATAACCAATCTCGCCTCGCATTATCTTTTCGGTTTTGCATTGTTGAATTTGTGTCTACATCGTCGCGTCGAGTTCTTTGGTCTTAGTGTCTCGTCCCTTAGAGTTTCGAGTTCGATCATACTAGTCACCGCCACACTCGCCGATCACCGCCGCCATATACCACCACCATATTCCGCCGCCATATACCACGCCACCATAAACCCTAATACTCGCCACCGCCTTCCTACTGGCGACCACGGATCCGATCGGTTTTTACTGCGTGATGCGAGTCCGGTAGAGTTCTTTGTTTCCTCGTTATTTCTTTTTACTTTCCTTCTTTGTTGTTTCCGTGTTCAGCTAAAGTCCGTGTCGAGCTAAGAGTCCGGTCGTAAGTCCAGAAGGAGAGCAAAAAAAAAAAAAAAAAACGAGTCTGGAACCGCCTCCGAAAAAAATTTCTGGCTATACTAGTTTCCGACCCCGGGGATCACTTTTCTCCATCGGCCGTTATAGCGATATTTTTTTGGCGCCTGCGCTTTCGAGCAAAATAAAAATTTGAAAAAAATTTTTGGGGCTAACCTCTTTTAGACCCGTAGATCAGTTCTAGACACTCGCCATCATAGTGATTTTACGCATCTCGGATCGCTTTTCGGTGCTATATCATCATACGATTGCTTGTTGTGTGTCGCGTCGTGACATCGTTGGTGATCTAGGCTCGCGTCTCTAGTGCGGTCTAGCCTAGGACCAGCCACGATCCGTCGTTGAGCATTCTTTCAACTTTTGCATTGCTGTTTTGATAATTGCTGACCCCTTTGCTAAGCCTTCCCGAGCTCCACGGATACTCTCCACGTGCGGTGTTTGACTCACAGTAATCGCTTGGTTCAATCTGGACCCAGATCCTCGTGGTTGCACATCGCCTTTTCTGCTGTTTGGTAAGAACTTGTAAGAGCTTGTATATTGCTTGACGGATTACGCGTGACTTCCACCATATTCCGTAGTATATACATGCTTTTTAAGGACTAACCATGACGGATACTTGCGGAACCACCACCATGACGAGCGAAGAACTACATGCCCACTTCTCGCGCTCTGGTCGGTCAGCGAAGGCGTGGACACGCGCCTAGGGAGTTTGACACCAAGCTCACCAACGCCGTGGACAAGATCGATGGACTCGAGAAATCCTTCAACGCCAAGCTTGACGTTCGGTTCAAGGAGCTTGACCGATTGCCCGCACCGCACCCACACATGGTGCCAGCGCATTCGATCACGGCCGGCTGATGCGGCTACCGCCCGCCCGGCTCTGCTGCGGCGGCGTTCCTCGAGACTTCCGCCGTGGCTGCTGCGACATTGGGGACGAGCACGGGTACTACTACGACCCGGCGGCGATCTGTTTGACGAGGAGGTTGAACAACCTCCACGGTACTGCTGGTCGTCCCGACATTACTACCGCAACGCTTCGCCCCGATGCGTCTTCGATGATGATCATGTTGCAAAGCTTAAATTAAATATTCCATCTTTTGAGGGTAAATATAATCACGATGCATATCTTACATGGGAGATGGAAGTAGAACAACGTTTTGCATGCTTAAAATATCCACGAGAATATGCGTGTTAGTCTTTGCTACATGTGAATTTACTAAATTTGCTTCCCTTTGGTGGTGCAGTATTGTCGTTTAAATCCTACTACTATTCCTAGTACTTGGAGTGCTTTAAAAACTGCTATGCGTGTTCGTTTTGTTCCTCCCACTTATCAACGTGATTTACTAAAGAATCTGACACGCTTAGAGCAAGGGAAAAATTCAGAAGAGTATTATCGGGAATTGCAAGCGGGGATGGTTAGGTGTGGTCTTGTAGAATCTAATGAACAAATGCTTGCGTTTCTTTGGTGGATTAAACAAGGACATTCAGCACATATTAGATTATAAGGAATATAATTCTATCACTCGTTTGTTTCATCTTGCTTGCAAAGCTGAGCGTGAAGTCGAGGATCGCCAAACACCATGGAGGAGGACTAATAATTCTGCAGTCGCACATCCACTTGGACATCCGACAATCAGCCTCCTCGTGATTCGCCTCCACTACTACCACATCCAAGGCCACCACAAGATTTCCGGTGCTCCTCCACCATCATCCAATGCTCCTGCTCGTAGTGCATCTTCTATGGCTTCCACGGGTAAGACTAAGGATATACAATGCCGCAAGTCTTTGGGGTTTTGGTCATATTGAGAGGCACAACACAACGCGTGTGATGATGGTGCGAGAAGATGGTGAATCTGATTCATGAGTGACTTGATGAAGATACACTAGCCCTTATTTACGCTCGAGATGGAGACAATTACGATGATGATGAGCGGAGGTAATGGGAGCTGAAGGCTGGCGATCAATACAAGAGTTTAATTACACAACGTGTGTTGAGTGTGCAATTGAGCAAATCTGAGCAAGATCAACGCCACAACCTGTTCCAAGCAGGTGGTGTTGTCAAGGAAAGAGCTATCTGGATCATCATTGATGGAGGAGTTGTAATAATCGGCGGTGTTGACATGGTAGAAAGCTTGCGCTTCCAACAAGACAACGCCCACATTCATACTACATCCAATGGTTTGAGAGTTCTCGCAAGATCAAGGTAACAAGAGCGATGCAGCGTGCATTTTACTATTGGTACATATTCTGATTTTGTTGATTGTGATGTTGTACCTATGCAAGCTTGTTCTTTGTTACTTGGTAGACCATGGCAATTTGATAGAGAATCATTCATAATGGCAAAACTAACCACTATTCTCTTATGCATGATGGAAAGAAAATTGGTCTAAAACCTATGACTCCGAACAGATTTTAAAAGATGATCTTGCTAGAGCTAGTAGAGCTAAAGCGAGGAGAAAAATAAAAGTGAGAATCAGATTGTTGCAGATTTTATACCACCAAAGAACACTAAATCGATTCTACACATGCTCTTGAAATTCGTTTGAAGAGTCCATGTATGCTTGCAAATAAAATTGATATTCTTTGAACTAGATGTAAACAATACTCAATGTTATGCAATTATACGCAAAGAGGTTTTGTTTTCATTTGAGGATATGCCTCCTTCTTTGCCACCATTGTTGCTAACCTTTTGCGGGAATATGAGGGCGTATTTCATTGAGTTGCCACCGGGACTACCTCCTATTAGAGGAATTGAGCATCAAATTGATCTAATTCCTGGTGCCACGTTGCCCAACCAGCGCCATATAGAACCAATCCGGAGGAGACAAAGGAGATACAACGCCAAATTCAGGAACTACTCGGCGAGATCAAATTCGTGAGTCCCTTAGCCCTTGTCTTGTTCCTATTATTTTGGTGCCTAAGAAAGATGGTTCTTGGCGCATGTGTCTTGATTGTAGAGCTATAAATAATATTACTATTCGATATCGTCATCCTATTCCACGTTTAGATGACATGCTTGATGAATTGAGTGGCTCTACCATGTTTTCTAAAGTTGATTTGCGTAGTGGTTACCACAGTTAAGTATGAAATTAGGAGATGAATGGAAAACAGCATTTAAAACTAAGTTCGGTTTATATGAGTGGTTAGTAATGCCGTTTGGTTTAACTAATGCACCTAGCACTTTCATGAGATTAATGAGCGAAGTTTTACGTGCTTTCATTGGACGTTTGTGGTAGTCTACTTTGATGATATTCGATTTATAGCAAATCTTTAGAGGAACATTTGGACCATTTACGTCTTGTTTTCAATGCTTTACGTGATGCACGTTTGTTTGGTAACCTTGAGAAGTGCACCTTTTACCAATCGAGTTGCGTTTCTTGGCTATGTTGTTACATCACGGGGTATTGAAGTGGATCCAGCCAAGATTGAAGCTATTGAGAATTGGCATGACCAAAGGCAGTCACACAAGTGAGGAGTTTTCTTGGCCTCATTGGTTTTTATAGGCGCTTTGTCAAAGACTTTGGATCAATTGGCCTTGTTGAATGAGCTTACCAAGAAGGATGTGCCCTTTGTTTGGGGCGATGCACAACAACAAGGCCTTCGTCATATTGAAAGATAAGCTAACACATGCTCCCTTACTCCAACTTCCTGATTTTACTAAGACTTTTGAGCTTGAATGTGATGCTAGTGGAATTGGTTTGGGAGGGTGTTATTACAAGAGGAAAACATTGCATATTTTAGTGAGAAATTGAGTGGGGCTAGTCTGAACTATTCTACTTATGATAAAGAATTATATGCGTTGGTTGGGACATTAGAAACTTGGCAACATTATCTATGGCCTAAAGGATTTGTTATACATTCTGATCATGAATCTTTGAAGCATATTCGTAGTCAAGCTAAGTTGAATCGTCGTCATGCAAAGTGGGTTGAATTTATGGAGTCTTTTCCTTATGTTATCAAACACAAAAGGGTAAAGATAATATTATTGCTGATGCTTTGTCGCGCCGTTATACTTTGTTATCTCAACTTGGCTTCAAAATATTTGGATTGGAAACTATTAAAGAACAATATGTGCATGATCTTTGAATTTAAAGATGTGTTGCAGAATTGTAGAGATGGTAGAACTTGGAACAAGTTCGTCTTCAATGATGGATTTGTGTTAGTGCTAACAAACTATGCATTCGAGATAGCTCTGTTAGTCTTTTGTTATTACTGAGGCGCATGGAGGAGGATTGATGGGACACTTTGGTGTCAAGAAGGCGGAGGATGTTCTTCTTTGCACACTTCTTTTGGCCACGTGTCGTCGAGATGTTGAGAGATTTGTGGCACTGCACTACTTGTCAAAAAGCTAAGTCGCCTTAATCCACATGGTTTATATATGCCTCTTCTGTTCCTAGTGTTCCTTGGGAGGATATTTCTATGGACTTTGTTTTGGGATTGCCACGAACACGAGAAGGGAGGGATAGTATTTTGTTGTTGTGGATCGGTTCTCTAAGATGGCACACTTTATTCCTTGTCATAAAACGGATGATCTTTGCATATTGCTGATTTGTTCTTTCGTGAAATTGTTCGTTTGCATGGTGTGCCAAATACTATTGTCTCGATCGTGATACTAAATTTCTTAGCCACTTTTGGAGATGTTTATGGGCTAAGTTGGGGACTAAATTGCTCTTTAGTACTACATGTCATCCCCAAGCGATGGTCAAACTGAAGTAGTAAATAGAACTTTGTCTACTATGTTACTGGCTGTGTTAAAGAAGAACTTAAAATTGTGGGAAGAGTGTTTACCTCATATAGAATTTGCTTATAATCGTTCTTTGCATTCTACCACAAAGATGTGCCCATTTGAGATTGTGTATGGTTTTGTTCCTCGTGCACCTATTGATTTATTGCCTTTACCTTCTTGATTGCAACATAATTTGGATGCTACACAACGCTGAAATGATATTAAACTTGCATAAGACTACTAAAGATAACATTGAACACATGAATGCTAAGTATAAACTTCTTTGGGGATAAAGGAGAAAGCATGTTGTGTTTGATGTTGGCGATCTTGTTTGGTTACATTTGCGTAAAGATCGTTTTCTGATTTACATGAAGTCTAAGTTAATGCCACGTCTTCTTTGGTCCCTTTAAGGTGTTAGAAAATCAATGATAATGCATATAAACTTGAGTTGCCTGCAGACTTTGGTGCAGTTAGTCCTACATTTAACATTGCAGATTTGAAGCCTTACTTTGGTGAGGAAGATGAGATTGCGTCGAGGGCGACTTCAATTCAAGAAGGGAGCATGATGTGGACATCCCTACTATTGATACAACCGTTGTACCTCTGACAACACATACAAGGACCCATCACAAGATCTCGTGCCAAACAACTTAACTATCGGTACTTTCGTTTCTTGGAACTATTCCTTACATACATGAGAATATGATCTTTGCCTAAATCAGATATGTTTCTTACTCTTAGGAATGATGGACCAAGCATGGATGAGAGGGACAAGCATTGGAGCATGGCCATGCATGGTGATGGCAACAAGCATGTGATGATCAAGAGAAGGCCACGGATGAAGATTTGAACTTTGAGGCCACCATAATGAAGAAAGAAGGCTTGGACGAAATATTCAAGATCAATACTTCTGAATTCGTCCATAGCATAATATGGTCTGCGACACCTTTATTTTGGGCAGGCCCATGTAATTTTCATGGATTTTAATTAGCCACTTTTTAGAGTCCGTATTTGAGGAAAAGGACTTTTAGGGTTGGATTCGGTCACCACTTCCATGGCTGGCGAAACCCCACCTTTTCGCCTTAATCGCCCCATAGCCGAACCTTTAGACTCGGATTTTGTTTAGACATTAAGTTAGCCATAGTCTTAACCGCCAAGGCTCGGCGTCAGAGGCCTCTTGTACTTCGCACCTATTCAGGATCCCACCTCTTTCAATAAAGCTTTCCTCTTAATCCGCAATATCTTGATTGCAATATTGGTTCTTACTTGTTCTCGATTTCAGGTAGGAATTAAGACCCTCGCTGGTCAGGCTGATCGTGTTCACGCAGGATCGGTAACCTCCAGGAGATTGGCCTAGCGATTGCATTGGCGCTCGTGCTCGCACGTGTAGTCGGATCGTCAAGCCCGAACTCCATCAAATCGATTATCGCCATCTCATCGAAAGATCGGACACCTTTGCCCTATCACCTAATAGGACCAGCCGAGCTGGCCTAGACCTAATATACGGCGCGCCAAGGACCAACCCGCCTGGAAAAAGAAAAGGAAATGTGGGAGAATATGAGGGCAGTGTTTACAAGGCCTAGGCCCAACAGAAAATCTCATATTCATAAATACCGAGCAAGGCATTATAACTAGTCCAATGTCGTGGTATATGTCACATCCCAAGATTTTCCAAATCTTGTAATGTGAAAATAAATGAATAAAATAAAACTTTGTTTGATTTTCAAGGCCAGAAGAAACTTTTGAATTTAAATGGAACTTCAAATCTATTTGGATTAAATAAATCCTAAAGGGATTTATAAAAATAAACATTTATTAAAGGAAATTAGAATGTTTTAAAACTTCTATTTTTAACCTTTAAGTAAAAAGATTTGGTTTTCAAAAGAAAAAGGTGGATTCATAAATAAGGATTATTTTATAAAACCAAATTAAACCTTGGCCAAGTGTTTAAAATAAAATGTTTTGTTAAAAAATAGTAAAAGATTATTTAAATAAAGTAATAAAGATTTAATATCAAATTTTATCTAAATAAAAGGTTTTACCATTTTAATTGAAACATCAAAACTTATTAAATTATTTTAAATAAGTTTTCCAAATATTCTATATTCTCAAAATAGAACTTGCTGAAGTGTTTTGGATTTAAATTAGATTTAAAAATAAAATTTCTAATAAAACAAATCCTATTTGAATTATTAACTAAGGCCCACTTTATTTAATTATTAATGGACCCTATTATTAAAATTATTAATTTGAACTTGGATTTTGGTTCTGCATTCGAACAGAACTAATTTCAATATTACAAAGTTTGGGTGTTGTTTGAATTGATTTGAACCATGTTTGTTTGATAGAAATTTCAAAACAGAAATCAAAAATAGCAACGGACAAAAATTCCAGGAAGGAAAAAAATAAGAAAAGGGTCAACCCAACCCAAAGAACCCAAGCATTGACAGCCTCACCTCGAAAGAAAACGATTCGCACCAATTAGTTAACCCGCGGTGACGCTGATCAGTGGACCTCCCCCTCTTTCCTTTTCCCACTGACGCAACGGCCCCACTTTCCTCTGTTCATCGTCCTCACCGCGCGACCTCCCTCCCCAAAACCTCGCTGCCGTTGCTGCCTTCAATCCGCGCGTTCAATTCGCCATAACGCCGCGCCTTTACCTCGCTTTAACCATGCTCGATAAAACGCCAGCGCCTTCTCCTCCGTTCCCCTCAGACGCCAACCTCTCTTCGCCACCCAGTGCTTTCGGATTGTTCGTGGCAAGCACACTTCTCCGACGAGCTTTCTTCCCAAAATTCGCCAAGACACACCACCCGAGCCTCCCCGAGCACCCTAGTAGATTTCCCACTGGACGCATCCATCCATACCACCCATTCGACCACGGGCGCACGAGCTTGGTGACAAGCTCAACGAGCGCCCGCGACTAGTTCTTCTCCGACGACGACTTCCAGGTGAACCAGACCGCCCCGACCCCTCTCGTTCACGCACACACCTTCGCCGTGTCCTTGCGCTCCTGACTATGTATTTCGTTTGTCTCTGGATGATCCCTAGCGTCGTCCTCGACCTCGACCGCGTGCGTTCGTCGCCAGAACCAACTCCGGCGAGGAATCCTGGCCGTCCCCGTGCGCCCCTTGCCACGACGACCACACGACCAGCATCACCTCATCCTCGCGACCTCGGTGAGCTTACTCCCTTCCTATTTTGCTTCCTGCCTTGCCGCCGCTAATGGCCGCCTTCGCCGTTGGCCTTATGCCATTCACAGCTAGTTGATAGGAACCGTTAGATCATCATCCAGCGGCTAGGAAAGAAAGTGAGCGAAGAGGTATCGAACGATCTGCGCCGCACGTTTCCAGTTAGATCCTGCGGTCCATGTTGTCGATCCGGCCGAACCGGTACCGTCCAACTAGAGTGTGCCACGTGTCACCGATTCTGTTTAAAAACAGATTTGAAAACAGAATTATTTGCAAACTTCAAACCCCTGTAACTTTCAAACCACACGTTCAAAAATTACAAATTTTATGTCGTTGGATTCAGGAGAACAAGACCTAGCCAACCAAGGCCCTAGTTTAGAAAATAGTAACTGTTAGCTTGCTTGTTTTTACAGAATCATTTGGGTGCTTGTTTAGAGTATAAAAATTGTTTAAAAATGATTTTTGGATTAAAACCTTTGCAAAATGGTTTGTTGTGACCTTACTGACCCTAGGAACCAACCCATAGTTTTGAAAATGAAATTAGAGGAATTTAAAATGGATTAATTGAATTAGTCTATTCTAGCTAAGTAAAGATAATGGTTTTATATTGAAAAAGGATTTTTTGGAATAAAAACTTTGAGAAAATGTTTTGATTCAAAGCTACTGACCCAAAACACCAAGACTTGAGAGTTAGAAAATTTTGGTGAGAAACTTAAAGATTTTTTATTAGATAAAAATCATTTTCCACCATATAAAATGTTGAATGGATTTTAAAATAGTTTTTGGGCAAAACCCTCTAACTAATGACTTTGCCATTTTGGTAAATGACCAATTTGGACCTTACAAAGTTTATAAACCTAGTGAAGACCATCCTTGCAATGGAACCATCCTTGCATACTTATGCATGACTTAGTTTCCTTTTTGTCTTGTGTGTGTGATTTTGTTTGAGTAATGGTGGTTTGGAATGTTAGTTGATTTGGTGTTTGCTTCATTGACTTGTAGTGAAATTAGCAAAGTGTGAGACTAGCAAGATCAAGGAGTGAACCCTCATTCCCTACCAAAAAGGCAAGTTACACCATCATACAAAAGTCCTACTATTTTCATTATACTTAGTGGATTATGAAAACATGCATGAAAAAGATATCTTTATACTTATGCTATGCTAAACCCTAATAGGATTCCCTATACACTCCTTAGTGAAAATATTGTAGTTGTACATGCTTAGCCATGCTTTATTTTGAAAAGAGATACATGTTGAGATTTTACAAAGGTTGAGAAAAGGACTTATGTTTTACATAATAAAACAAGGACTCAATGAACCACCTAGGTGGTGGATACTTTAAGTTTTGGAGAAGGTGGCAACAAAAGGAACCATGTCTATGGGAATCACTTTGAGTTGTGCTCCAAAAGAAAACCACCTAGGAAACTTAGAGATTGAACATGTTTCTCCAATTATGGCTTTCGTGTGCAACCACATGCTATTATGGCTCTGGCTTAGTCAATTACATTAGGAAGACCCATACATTGTCTTTAGTTACTAGACATGGGGATCTGGAATGCTTCATGGGGGCTGAAGACAAAGCTAGCAATGATGTATGGGAGGACCTTTGGAAAGACTTCGTCACATTCTCGATGCCAAGATTCCATCTTGGTGAGCACTAATCCAAGAGCCCTTTGGTGGCAACAAGATAGGATTGTGACATGTGGGTAAAGTGTACTCCTTCTGCAGAAGTTAATAAAATCTAAGTACTTAGCCGTGTCCCCGGTTATGGACAATACTGAGCAACTAAAGTTTGAACTATGGGAGATCTCGACATTCCAACTTCTAAAATAAAAACTTGATGCACTTGTGTGTCTACCAAGGAATTCAAAGAGATTTTGTTAAACTTGATGCACTTGGGGTTACTAAGGTGCTCAAGAGATTTTGATGAAAACATGAACACTTGGGGTTACCAAGGAACTCATGAGATATTATAAAACTTGATGCACTTGGGGTTACCAAGGTGCTCAAGAAATTTTGACAAGGACTTGAACACTTGAGTGTCTACCAAGTAGTTCAAGGATTCTTGGAAAGAGATTTGACAAAGGACCAAAACATTTTGAAAAGATAGGATAAAAATATAGCTTTATGCATATAAGCCTAAAACTCTACTTAGCCAAATATGCATGTATTGATAGGATCCACTTAACTTATATACAAAAGTGAAACTTGCCAATACAATTCAAAATGTATTGACCCTTGTGGCTGTAACTTGTAATGTTGCAGGTTTGATTAATTTTAATGAAGATTGTTTGATTAGGATTACAAAGTCTACAACCAACATCTGCCTGTGGCACTATGAAGATGAAGGACCCCATGACTATAGTTATTTCGCTGCAATGTAATGTAATAGCCAAATGAGCTATGTATGATGTAATAAAATTATGTTATTCCTGGTTATAAAGTTATATTATGACCTTTGTTTCTTGATATTACCTCTAAACTATGGATGCTAGCTATTGATCCAGGGACTAGCATTGTAAACACAGGAGGAATCTACCTTATTAGGTTGAGACCTCTACAGTATAGTTGTAGGAATAGTTTGCCTCCAGCATGAGGTCTTCGGTTCGATCTCTGGCCTCGACAGCTAGCTTTTTTGTGGCATTTGCCGTCAATGAAATCGGAGACACCTAAGCATATATCCACACATATTTTTCAAAAAGTTAATAGTCATAAAAAATGGGAGACATCTAAGCATATATCCACACATATTTTTTCAAAAAAAAATATTAACACGTATGTAGACAGAAATATCACAGACACGACCCGTTGGCACAAGTTACTAATCGTGGCCGCATCGCCACTTTGTCTTATCCTAGTTTATATGTTATGACGATTTTAAATTGTTTTAATCAGTTACAAATAATATTGTAGGCTACATTAGCTAAACTATGACGATTTTATCTAGGGAAACTATGACGTTTTTACCCAAATCGTCTTAATTTTTAGGGTTTTGACCTCTCTGAACGGCTTAGGACCATCCAGTATGGAATCGTCATAGATATATGATGATTTCGTCCACGGTCACTATTCTAAGGTTATAGATGAACACATTTCTTGTAGTATTTGATGAGCTCAAAAAGAGGCTCACCAAATGATAGGGCAAAGGTGTCCGATCTTTCGATGAGATGGTGATAGTCGATTTGGTGGAGTTCGGGCTTGACGATACGACTACACGTGCGAGCACGAGCTCCAATGCAATCGCTAGGCCAATCTCCTGGAGGTTACCGATCCTGCGGGAACACGATCAGCCTGACCAGCGAGGGTCTTAATTCCTACCTGAAATCGAGAACAAGTAAGAACTAATATTGCAATCAAGATATTGCGGATTAAGATGAAAGCTTTATTGAAAAGGTGTGATCTTGTATAGGTGCGAAGTACAAGAGGCCTCTGCGACGCTCGAGCCTTGGTGAAGTTTCTATGATGGCTAACTTAATGTCTAAACAAAATCCGAGTCTATGGTGACGGATAAGGGTAAGGGGAGTATTTAAGGAGGAAAATGTGGGGTTTCGGCCAGCCATAGAAGTGGTGGCCGAATCCAACCCGAGAAGTCCTTTTCTCCTCAAATACGGACTCTAAAAGTGGCTATTTAAAGTCCTACAAAAATTACATGGGCCTGGCCCAAAATAAAGGTGTCGCAGCACCATATTAAGCTATGGACAAATTTGTAAAGTATTAATCTTGAATATTCCGTCCAAGCCTTCTTTGTTTATTATGGTGTCCTCAAAGTTCTGAAATCTTCATCCGTGGCCTTCTCTTGAATTATCACATCCTCGCTGCCATCTCCATGCATGACCATGCTCCAATGCTTGTCCCTCTCATCCATGCTTGGTCCATCATTCCTAAGAGTAAGAAATACATCTGATTTAGGCAGCATCATATTCTCATGTATGTGAGGAATAGTTCCAAGAAACGAAAGTACCTAGTAGTTAAGTTGTTTGGCACGAGATCTTGTGATAGGTCCTTGTATGTGTGTAGCTTTAGGTACAACAGTTGTATCAATAGATGGGATGTCCATATCATGATCCCCTTCTGGAATTGAAGTCGTCCTCGACGCAATCTCATTTTCGTCACCAAAGTAAGGCTTCAAATCTGCAATGTTAAACGTAGGACTAACCATACCAAAGTCTGCAGGCAACTCAAGTTTATATGCATTATCATTTATTTTCTCTAACATCTTAAAGAGACCAGCAGCACGCGGCATTAACTTAGACTTGCGTAAATCAGGAAAACGATCTTTATGCAAATGTAACCAAACAAGATCTCCAACATCAAACACAACATGCTTTTTTCCCTTTATACCTAGCAAGTTTATACTTAGCATTCATGTGTTCTATGTTATCTTTAGTAGTCTTATGCAAGTTTAATATCATTTCAGCGCGTTGTGTAGCATCCAAATTATTTTGCACCGAAGAAGGTAAAGACAATAAATCAATAGGTGCACGAGGACAAAACCATACACGATCTCAAACGGGCACATCTTTGTGCTAGAATGCAGCGAACGATTATAAGCAAATTCTATATTAGGTAAACACCATTCCCACAATTTTAAGTTCTTCTTTAAAACAGCCCGCAACATAGTAGAAAAAGTTCTATTTACTACTTCAGTTTGTCCATCAGTTTGGGGATGACATGTAGTACTAAACAGCAATTTAGTCCCCAACTTAGCTCATAAAAATCACCAAAAGTGGCTAAGAAATTTAGTATCGCGATCAGAAACAATAGTATTTGGCACACCATGTAAACGAACAATTTTACGAAAGAACAAATCAGCAATATGCGTAGCATCATCCGTTTTATGACAAGGAATAAAGTGTGCCATCTTAGAAAACCAATCCACAACAACAAAAATACTATCCATCCCCTTCTGTGTACGTGGCAATCCCAAAACAAAGTCCTTAGAAATATCCTCCCAAGGAACACTAGGAACAGGAAGAAGCATATATAAACCATGTGGATTAAGGCGAGACTTAGCTTTTTGACATGTAGTGCAGCGTGCCACAAATTTCTCAACATCTCGACGCATACGTGGTCAAAAGAAGTGTGCAGCAAGAACATCCTCCGATTTCTTCACACCAAGGTGTCCCATCAATCCTTCTCCATGCGCCTCCTGTAACAGCAAAAGACGAACAGAACTATATGGAATGCATAGTTTGTTAGCACGGAACACAAATCCATCATTGAAGACGAACTTGTTCCATGTTCTACCATCTCTACAATTTTGTTCCTTAATACTTTAAATTCAGCATCATGCACATATTGTTCCTTAATACTTTCCAATCCAAATATTTTGAAGTCAAGTTGAGATAACAAAGTATAACGGCGTGACAAAGCATCAGCAATAATATTATCTTTACCCTTTTTGTGTTTGATAACATAAGGAAAAGACTCAATAAATTCAACCAATTTTGCATGACGGCAATTTAACTTAGCTTGACTACGAATATGCTTCAATGATTCATGATCACAATGTATAACAAATTCTTTAGGCCATAGATAATGTTGCCATGTTTCTAATGTCCGAACCAACACATATAATTCTTTATCATAAGTAGAATAGTTCAGACTAGCCCCACTCAATTTCTCACTAAAATATGCAACAGATTTTCCCTCTTGTAATAACACACCTCCCAAACCAATTCCACTAGCATCACATTCAAGCTCGGAAGTTGGAGTAAGGGAGCATGTGTTAGCTTATCTTTCAATATCACGAAGGCCTGTTGTTGTGCATCGCCTCAAACAAAGGGCACATCCTTCTTGGTAAGTTCATTCAGCGGCGCCCCAATTGATCCATATTCTTTGACAAAGCGCATATAAAAACAAGCGAGGCCAAGAAAACTCCTCACTTGTGTGACCGTCTTGGGCTGCGGCCAATTCTCAATAGCTTCAATCTTGGCTGGATCCACTTCAATACCCTGTGATGTAACAACATAGCCAAGAAACGCAACTCGATTGGTGCAAAAGGTGCACTTCGCACGATTACCAAACAAATGTGCATCACGTAAAGCATTGAAAACAACACATAAATGGTCCAAATGATCCTCTAAAGATTTTCTATAAATCAGAATATCATGAAAGTAGACTACCACAAAACGTCCAATGAAAGCACGTAAAACTTCGTTCATTAATCTCATGAAAGTGCTGGGTGCATTAGTTAAACCAAACGGCATCACTAACCACTCATATAAACCTAACTTAGTTTTAAAAGCTATTTTCCATTCATCTCCCAATTTCATACGAATCTGGTGGTAACCACTACGCATATCATCTTTAGAAAACATGGTAGAGCCACTCAATTCATCAAGCATGTCATCCAAACGTGGAATATGATGACGATATCGAATAGTAATATTATTGATAGCTCTACAATCAGTACACATGCGCGAAGAATCATCTTTCTTAGGTACCAAAATAATAGGAACAACACAGGGGCTAAGGGACTCACGAATATGATCTCTGTCGAGTAGTTCTTGAATTTGGCGTTGTATCTACTCTGTCTCCTCTGGATTGCTTCTATATGGCGCGCGGTTGGGCATCGTAGCACCATGAATTAGATCAATTTGGTGCTCAATTCCTCTAATAGGAGGTAGTCCTGGTGGCAGCTCAGCGGGAAAAACGTCCTCATATTCCTGCAAAAGGTTAGCAATAACGGGTGGCAAATAAGGAGGCATATCCTCAAATAAAAACAAAACCTCTTTGCAGATAATTGCATAACATTGAGTATTGTTTACATCTAGTTCAGCAATATCAATTTTATATGCAAGCATACATGGACTCTTCAAACGAATTTTAGTAGCATGTTTAGAATCAGATTTAGTGTTCTTTGGTGGTACAAAATATGTAGCAACAATCTGATCCTCACTTTTATTTTCCTCCTCAGTTTTAGCTCTACTAGCTCTAGCAAGATCATCTTTTAAAATCTGTTCGGGAGTCATAGGTTTTAGACCAATTTTCTTTCCATCATGCATAAGAGAATAGTGATTAGTTTTTCCATTATGAACAGATTCTATATCAAATTGCCATGGTCTACCAAGTAACAAAGAACAAGCTTGCATAGGTACAACATCATAATCAACAAAATCAGAATATGTACCGATAGTAAAATGCACGCGTACCATTCTTGTTACCTTGATCTTGCGAGAACTCTCAAACCATTGGATGTAATATAAATGTGTGTGTTGTCTTGTTGGAAGTGCAAGCTTCTCTACCATGTCAACACTAGCCAGATTATTACAACTCCCTCCATCAATGATGATCCTTATATCTCTTTCCTTGACAACACAACATGTTTGGAACATGCTGTGGCGTTGATCATGCTCAGATTTGCTCAAGTTCACACTCAACACACGTTGTGTAACTAAGCTCTTGTATTGATCAGCGGTTTCAGCTCCCATTACCTCTGTCTCTTCATCAGAATCACAATTGTCTCCATCTCGAGCAGAAATAAGAGCTAATATATCTTCATTAAAGTCACTCGCTGAATCATATTGACCATCATAACACGTTGTGTTGTGCACTGTCTCTCAATATGACCAAAACCCCAGCACTTGCGGCATTGTATATACTTTGTTTTACCCATGGAAGCCATAGAAGATGCACTACGAGCAGGAGCATTAGATGACGGTGGAGGAGCAGCTGACGGATATCTTGTGGTGGCCTTGGATGTGGTAGTAGCTGGTGGAGAATCACGAGAAGAAGGCGCTGATTGTCGGGATGTCCAAGTGGATGTGCGACCTGCAGAATTATTAGTCCTCCTCCATGGTGTTTGGCGATCCTGCACTTCCCGTTCAGCTTTGCAAGCAAGATGAAACAAACGAATGATGGAATTATATTCCTTATAGTCTAATATGTGTTGAATGTCCTTGTCTAATCCACCAAAGAAACGTGCAAGCATTTGTTCAGTAGTTTCAACAAGACCACACCGAACCATCCCCGTTTGCAATTCCTGATAATACTCTTCAACATAATTTTTCCCTTGTTCCAAACGTGTCAGATTCTTTAGTAAATCACGTTCATAAGTGGGAGGCACAAAACGAACATGCATACCAGTTTTTAAAGCAGTCCAGGTACGAGGAATAGAAGTAGGATTTAAACCACAATACTCAGACCACCAAAGGGAAGCAAATTTAGTAAATTCACATGTAGCAGCACTAACAAGCATATTCTTAGGATATTTTAAACATGCAAAACTTTGTTCTACTTCCATCTCCCATGTAAGATATGCATCAGGATTATATTTACCCTCAAAAGAAGGAATATTTAATTTAAGCTTTGCAACATGATCATCATCACGTACCGGTGGTCGAGCGTTGCGGTGGTAATGTCGGGGTCGTCCGGCAGGGTGTGGAGTTTGTTCAACCTCCTCGTCAAACAGATTGTCGTCATTGAGGTCGTAGTAGTACCCGTAAATGCGCCCTAGTGTCGCAGCGGCAGTGGAAGCCTAAGTGCGTCACCGGTGAAGACGCCTGAGGTGCGACGGCAGCTGAACCAGCAGTACGACCCGTGATCGGAATGCGCCGTTTGCCATGCCGAGTTGCCAATGGGGCGGGTGCGGGTGCCGGCAATCTGTCCAAAACCTCCTTGAATCGAGCGTCAAGCTAATCGTTGAAGGATTTCTTGAGTCCATCGATCTTGTCCATGGCGTTGGTGAGCTTGGTGTCAAACTCCTCTAGTCGTGCATCCACATCTTCAGACCGAAGGACCAAAAGCTCGAAGAAGTGGTGATGTAGCCCGACCTACGGTCGTTACCACGTCATGGTCTCCAACTTACGCCAAGTCGTCATGGACTCCAAAGGTGAATCCGTTCCTCTATGCGATCCCATTTCCTACCATATTGAATGGTATGCTACTTGATACTCCGTCACATATGCATGATAGGTTCACACCGACAAGTACGGAGGCAAGGGAGGAAGCCCGGAACATCAAGACCGACAAGACGGAGGCTTGGAAGAGGAGACAGAAGAAGCCACGACAGAACCACTGGAGTCTCCGGCCTACACCGGAGTCTCCAGTCCGGCCTACACCGGAGTCTCTGGTCCTGCTACACCAGAGTCTCCGGACCTACCTCCGGACCGACCCCAGCAAGCGCCCGAGGACAATCAGTACACCACTCCGGAGACGACACCGGAGACAGACCGGAATCTCCGGCCCAGATCGGAGTCTCCGGCTGATAGGGCAAAGGTGTCCGATCTTTCGATGAGATGATGATATTCGATTTGGTGGAGTTCAGGCTTGACGATCTGACTACACGTGCGAGCACGAGCGCCAATGCAACCGCTAGGCCAATCTCCTGGAGGTTACCGATCCCGCGGGAACACGATCAGCCTGACCAGCGAGGGTCTTAATTCCTACCTGAAATCGAGAATAAGTAAGAACCAATATTGCAATCAAGATATTGCGGATTAAGAGGAAAGCTTTATTGAAAAGGTGGGATCCTGAATAGGTGTGAAGTACAAGAGGCCTCTGCGACGCTCGAGCCTTGGAGAAGTTGCTATGATGGCTAACTTAATGTCTAAACAAAATCCCAGTCTAGGGTGACGGCTATGGGGAGTATTTAAGGAGGAAAAGGTGGGGTTTCGGCCAGCCATGGAAGTGGTGGCCGAATCCAACCCTAGATGTTATTTTCCCCTCAAATATGGACTCTAAAAAGTGGCTATTTAAAATCCTGCGAAAATTACATGTGCCTGGCCCAAAATAAAGGTGTCGCAGCACCATATTAAGCTATGGACGAATTCGTGAAGTATTAATCTTGAATATTTCGTCCAAGCCTTCTTTCTTCATTATGGCGGCCTCAAAGTTCTGAAATCGTCATCCGTGGCCTTCTCTTGGATCATCACATGCTTGCTGCCATCTCCAGGCATGGTTATGCTCCAATGCTTGTCCCTATTATCCATGCTTGGTCCATCATTCCTAAGAGTAAGAAATACATCTGATTTAGGCAGCATCATATTCTCATGTATGTGAGGAATAGTTCCAAGAAACGAAAATACCTGATAGTTAAGTTGTTTAGCACAAGATCTTGTGATGGGTCCATGTATGTGTGTAGCTGTAGGTACACCGGTTGTATCAATAGAAGGGATGTCCACATCATGCTCCCCTTCTTGAATTGAAGTTGTCCTCGACGCAATCTCATCTTCCTCACCAAAGTAAGGCTTCAAATCTACAATGTTAAACGTAGGACTAACCGTACCAATGTCTGCAGGCAACTCAAGTTTATATGCATTATCATTTATTTTCTCTAACACCTTAAAGGGAGCCGCAGCACGTGGCATTAACTTAGACTTGCGTAAATCGGAAAAACGATCATTAGGCAAATGTAACCAAACAAGATCTCCAACATCAAACACAACATGTGTTATGGGGGTAACCCTGGGGTTGGCCCGATCTTTCACGAATTCCACGAGCAACGAGGGGAAAAGAGGTGGTTGGGTATGAAATCGGGCGAAGGCGATGAAAACCACGAACACACACACACCAAAACACGATACACGCCTACTCCTCACGCCGGTGGCAACCGGTCCAACATAATCCCTAGGATCGGTGTTGGGCGAAGCCCGCTCTCCACGCCAACAACGGGGGATGAGGTGCTTGGTGAGACCTTGACAACATGGGGGCGAGAAACCGAGAACCCAAGGCCTTGTACAACTTGAACGCACTAGGCAAGATCCAAGAGGGGGGTGGATAATCCGGTGCTCCTTGGTAGGAGCATGAGACCAATAGATATAAGTCCTCAAAGGGTTCTCTTAATATCTATTATTATCCAAGTCTGCCGTTTACAATAGAGGGTGGGGGCTATATATAGTCCAGCCACAAAACAGGGGTAGTTTCGGAATGAAAAGGTAAATTATAGGTGGGGTTACAAGGCAGGGGCCGCCGAGGCGATCGAGTCTGGCAGACCCGTGCAGTCCGACAGCCGGTAGTACGGTGGTAACCAGTGATACCGCTTCGAGCGGTAGTACCGCTTGAGGGCTGGAGCTTCCGTCGAGGCGCTTTGTGGCGGTAGGAGGGCGGTAGTCTGCCACGGTACTACCGATTCCGGGGACAGTAGTACCGCTTGCTTCGGGTGGAGTGGTGCTTCTGTGGCGGCGGTAGGAGGCGGTGGGACCGCTTGGAGCGGTAGTGCCGTCCCAACAGTAATCTTCTGCGTCTGGCGGCGGTGGCTTCTTCGCACTGATGATGCATAGAGTTTGCGTGAAGTAGCAAGCCATCCAAGGGCGTGTCAAGTCACACAAGGAGAGGAGCGAGTTCACCTTAGTTTGAAGGAGTTTGGCTCGGCGCGAGTCATGGGTCCACTGGGTAGCTCGTGGGAGTAGATGTAGTAGCGGTCGAGGGACGCTGCATCAGCTCCCCCCCCCCTTGGGAAAGAGTCGTCCTCGACTCTTCAACCGTCACAACTTCCTCTTCGCCATGGTAGGGTGATAGGTCCTTGACATTGAATGTCGAGCTCACAAGATACTTCGATGTTGGTATATCGATCACATAGGCGTTGTTGTTGATCCTCTTTAGCACCTTGAAGGGTCCATCGCCTCGTGGCTTTAGCTTGGAGTCGCGTTCCTTGGGGAAACGGTCTTTACTCAAGTGTATCCATACAAGGTCGCCCTCATCAAAGATCATCTCTTTCTTGGTCTTGTTTAGCCTTGATGCTTGGCGAAGGACTTGTTGCTCGATAATAGCTCGTGTATCTTCATGGAGTTTCATCATTGCTTGGGCACGCTTGACAACGTCCATATTGGCACGTTCATGAAGTGGGAGTGGAAGGATATCGAGCGCGGTGAGGGGCTCGAAGCCATAGACGATCATGAACGGGCTCCTCATGGTGGTGGAGTGCTTGGCGCGGTTGTAGGCGAACTCGGCGTGTGGAATGCATTCCTCCCAGTCTTTAAGGTTCTTCTTTATCAACACCCGGAGAAGTGTGCCAAGACTTCGATTGACGACCTCGGTTTGTCCATCGGTTTGAGGATGCGAAAGGACGAGAAGAGGAGCTTGATGCCGAGCTTTGCCATGAGGGTCTTCCAGTAGCTCATGAATTTTACGTCGCGGTCGGAGACGATTGTTCTTGGCACGCCGTGTAGCCGAATTATTTCCCTGAAAAACAAATTTGCTACATGTGAAGCATCATCGGTCTTATGGCACGGAATGAAATGTGCCATTTTTGAAAAGCGATCCACGACTACAAATATGGAATCATGACCATGTTTCGATCTAGGCAAGCCTAACACAAAGTCCATGCTAATGTCCGACCAAGGTGCATGAGGAATAGGCAATGGCATATAAAGACCAAAGGGGTTGGACTTGGACTTAGCTTGGATACATGTAGTGCATCGTTGAACGTGGCGCTCCACGTCGCGCTTCATCTTTGGCCAAAAGTAGTGAGTGGAGAGCATGTCATATGTCTTGTCACGGCCAAAGTGACCCATAAGGCCTCCACCATGGGACTCTTGAAGAAGCAAAAGTTGGAGAGACGATTTTGGAATGCAAAGCTTGTTTTGTTTGAAAAGAAAACCCTTATGCAAATAGAAATCATCAATCCCTTTATCTATTGAACATTGTGCAAATATTGGTCCAAAGAAAGAGTCGGACGCGTACAAAGATTTGATGTCCTCAAGACCCAAGACATTGACTTCAAGTCGTGTAAGAAGGCTTGTGTTTTTGCGAGACAAAGCGTTCGCCACCACATTTTCTTTGCCCTTCTTGTATTTTATGTAAGGAAAAGACTCCATAAACTCAACCCATTTTGCGTGCCTTTTACTCAAGTTGGCTTGGCCCTTAAGATACTTCAACGACTCATGGTCGGAATGGATGATAAATTCTTTGGGCCAAAGATAGTGTTGCCACACTTGAAGAACACGAACCAAGGCAAAAAGTTCTTTGTCATAAATGGGATAATCGAGGCGTGCGCCATCAAGTTTCTCACTATGGTAAGCAATAGAACGCCCATTTTGCATAAGGACGCCACCAATGCCAATACCACTAGCGTCACATTCAATCTCAAAGGTTTTTGTGAAATCCGGCAATGCAAGGAGTGGTGCTTCGGTGAGCCTCTTTTTGAGCTCATCAAAAGCCTTTTGTTGTGCTTTTCCCCAAACGAACGTGACATTTTTCTTGGTCAATTCGTTGAGGGGGCAAGCAATGGTAGAAAAATCTTTCACAAAGCGACGGTAAAAGCCAGCCAACCCATGAAAACTACGAAGTTCACTAACATTTGTTGGAATGGGCCAATCTCGTATGTCCTTGACTTTGGAGACGTCCACTTCTATGCCATTAGAAGACACAACAAAACCAAGGAAAATCAGCTTGTCTCTTGCAAAAGTGCACTTGGGGAGATTAGCATAAAGCTTTTCATGACGAAGGATTTGGAGGACCTCCTTAACATGAGTAACATGCTCCTCGAGTGACTTGCTATAGACAAGAATGTCATCAAAGTAAACAACTACACTCTTTCCAATAAGAGATCGCAAAATATGGTTCATGAGACGCATGAAGGTAGATGGGGCATTGGATAAGCCAAAAGGCATAACCAACCATTCATAGAGACCAAGCTTGGTCTTGAAGGCGGTTTTCCACTCATCACCTTCAGCCATGCGAATTTGATGGTAGCCACTACGAAGATCAATTTTCGAAAATATAGTGGCTCCACATAACTCATCAAGCATGTCATCAAGACGCGGTATAGGATGTCGATAACGCACGGTGATAGCATTGATTGACGGCGATCCATGCATAACCGCAACGTATCATCCGCTTCGGGACTAGGATCACGGGAACCGCGCTTGGGCTAGTGCTTACTTGGATCAAACCTTTGGAGACGAGTTGGTTGATTTGACGCTCGATCTCCTTCGTCTCTTCCGGGTTCGTGCGATACGCGGCGCGGTTTGGGAGTGGTGCGCCGGGTATGAGGTTGATGCGGTGTTCGATTCCACGAAGAGGGGGAAGGCCATGAGGAAGCTCTTCGGGAAATACATCTTGGAATTCTTGCAAAACAGCCATCAAAGAAGGAGGAACATTTGTCAAGTCGTTAGTTCCTTGCGCTAGTCCCTTGCATACGAGGACGTAGTGCAAGATGGATGGGTTGTTCCGCACTTCTCTCATCTCACTTTTGGTGGCAATAAGAACACTCTTAGTTTTTCCACTCGAGTTTGACTTGTAGCTCTCACTCACTATGGTGTGGTTCTCTCGCTCACCACTCTTCTCACAAGGTGTTTTTATGTATGCGCCTCGCTAAAGCCTTTGCATTGTCCGCAATTATTTGGCTAGGAGTCATTGGTTGCAACACACAAGTTTTATCAAGCCATTTGAAAGTGTAAGTGTTTGAGTGACCATTATGCAAAGCACACTTGTAATATTGCCACGGCCTTCCGAGCAACATGTGACAAACCGTCATTGGAACCACGTCACATTCCATCGTGTCCTTGTAGTGCCCAATGGAGAACGTCATCGAGACGGTGTGCTTGATCTTGACGGATCCTTGGTCACTTAGCCATTGGATATGGTAGGGGTGTCTATGTGGATGAAGGGTGAGGTTGAGTTTCTCACACAATTCCGTGCTTGCGAGGTTGTGGCAACTCCCTCCATCGATGACAACTTTGATGGACTGCCCATTGATGCCGGCACGAGTTTGGAAGATGTTCGAGCGTTGGTCTTCATTTTCATTGGCTTGGGTAGTCAAGACCGCCCTTGCGACCACAAGCGATGGACTTGCGTCATGCTCACACACAATTAGTTCTTGGTCCGCTTCCAAATGTTGCCTTGCCATGGCTTCCTTGACCCTTGCATCAAACTCGTCTTCACTCAAGTATTCTTCATCGCCGTTGTCATGGATGAACAAAACTTTCTTGTTTCCACATGCATTCGACTTGTGCCCTTTGCCTCCACACTTGTAGCATTCACCATTGAATGGTTGATCATCCCTCGTGTGTTTGCCACTTGGGGGCTGTTTTCCTTGGGGAATAGTTGGCTTGAAGGGAAGCTTGGTTGTACTTGGGGAGCTTCCACTTGGTGTTGTTGGATTAGTGGTTGGCGCTTGCTTGTAGGTGAAGTACGTCTTTGGCTTGTTGTACTTGATGTCCTCTTGCACTTGGCGCTCGGCCTTGGATGCGATGTGCACAAGATCAACCATGTTGTTGTAATTTGGAACTCGGTGATGCGCTTGATGGGATGGTTCAAGCCATTGAGGAAGCGTGCCATTGTTTGCTCATCTCGCTCTTCAATGTTGGCACGGATCATGTTGAGCTCCATTTGCTTGAAGTACTCTTCCACGGTCTTTGTCCCTTGACTAAGCGTTTGAAGCTTGTTGAAGAGGTCACGCGTGTAGTGTGAAGGAACAAAGCGGGATCTCATATGAGCCTTCATATCTTGCCAAGTTGCGATTGGAGGCTCTTCTTTTGCTTCACGAGCGAGTTGTACTTGTTCCCACCAAAGGTTGGCATACTCATCAAACTCGAGGGATGCCATGGCCATCATCTTCTCATTGCTATAATTGTGCATGCGGAAGATCTTGTCGACCTTGAGTTCCCAAGAGAGATATTCCTCGGGCTCATTAGAACCGGTGAACTTGGGCATGGTGAATTTGAGCTTGCCGAAAGTTTCTTCTCTATTTCGGTTCCAGTTGCGTCGGTTGCCCTGATTTGAGCGGTCATCATCATCATCCGAGCTCTCATGTCTTGCTTGGTGATTGTTGCGTTGCTCTTGCGGTTGTTGAGGTGCCGCGTTTGGTGGTGGAACTTGTTGACGACGAGCTTGGGGAGCTTGCTCGTTTTGTTGTCGCGGTTGAGGACGAGGAGGAGGTTGATGGTCCTCACTAAGAGCTTGGGGAGCTTTCTCTTTCTCTTGTCGTGGTTGATGGCGAGGAGCATTAGCTTGCGCCATGTGGCGAGGAGGACGTCGAGCCGTATGCGCAATGGGCTGCTCTTCTTCTTGGTGTAGGGGAAGCTCGTCATGACCATCATATTGCCGACGTGGGCGATCATGTCGATGATGGCGCCTTGGAGGGTCTTCGAGTGCTTCACGTCGATGATGATCTTGTTCGTCCTCTTCGGAAGCTTCACTTGTTGTTGAAGGGGCATGTCGACGTCGATGGCCTTGGTGGTCTATGCGAGGTTGCCCTTGTTGCATCACAAGTGCCCTTGGTTGTGGCCGGTTCGCTTCGCGCCTGGGAGGTCTTGCGGAGAGGTCACCATCGTAGCTTGACGTTGCGGCGTGACGCGGAGATGGTACCGCTTGCGAAGAGCTCATGGATTGAAGAACGGGTCCATCCCGGTGCCTTGAAGCGTGACGGCGAGGTGCACTTGATTCACTTGAGGAGTGCCGAGATGAGCTTGATTCGCGCGAGCGTGGCCTGGCGAATCCATCAATGATGCGTTGAAGCTTCTCATCCGTTGAGGCGAGTGCACGACCAAGAGCTTCATTTTGATGACCGAAGTTGTGTTGCATGGCATGCATTTGGCCACGTACTTCTTCGAAGCGGTTGTCGATGTTCTTGAATTCCACACGGGCCTCGCTAAATTGTTCATCTTGGCGCCGCTCGAGAGCTTCACAACGATAGTTGAATTCTCCTCGGACCTTCCAATGGTCCCATCTTGTCATGAATTGGTTATCATCCTCCGGAGGTGGTGGTGGTTGGGATGGCTCTCCATGCCTGTCCATGATGCAAAGCCAACAATGGTTGTATATGGAGAGAAAGGGTGTGGAGAGTTAGCCTTTTACCTCACCTTGGAGATTATATCAAACCAATTTCCACACAAATGAGCGAAAAGCGTGCAAAGTGAAATGGCAAGAAACTCTCAAATGCTTTTGGTGGAAGTTTAGGGTTGTGGAAAACCAAATGAAACGATCCAAGCAAAAGGTTATTGTCCTACGTGGTAAAGAACCAAAGATCAAAAGCAAAAAGGATACGATCTACAAAAACACGGAAAACACACACGTGGAGAAAAACGGGGTTAGCACGACTATGAAAATGAGCACAAAAGGTACTAACGAAGACTACGCTCGGCTGTCGTGCCAACACAAGGAGAGACCACAACTCGTTTGCCAAAAGAGGATAAGCAATAGATTTGTGCACTTGCTTCGGTGCGCTCTTTCTTCTCTCTTTCTTGGCTTACAAGCTTGGTATTCTCTATGTATTGGGGAGACTATGTATCTTTCTATTCTATCTTTTTCTTTTCCTTGTTTTTTTTTTATTCTTTTTCTTTTTCTCCCTTGCTATGCTACTATGTTAGCTTTTGTATTTGGCCTCACACTCTCATTTTCCGAAGGCAAGTGCACAATGCTTAGACAAACACAAAATAAGTTGCTCTCATAGGATAGATACACACAAAGGAAGATATGGGGCTGTCAAGGTGGTGCAAGTTATACCTTCGGTATTGTTGGCGACTTGTAACCATGGTGGGGATGGTGTTCGAGTGTCGTGTCGTCGAGCGGAATGACGCGTTGATGCGAATCTGTTGTGAAGATGGCGACAAACACGCGAAACACGAACAAGCAAAGTGGGAAGGTCAGCGAACGAAATCGAGGCGTCAAAGGGTAGGAGGCACGGTCAGTGGCGAGCGGTAGTACCGCTTGCGACAACCGGTAGTACCGGCGAGTGGTAGTACCGCTTGTATTACCGGTAGTACCGGTTACTAGTACCGCAGACACAATGCAGTAGTACCGCTGGCAGCTCGAACGAGGTGAACTTGCCAAAACCTCAAATTGTGGGAAATCACCAAAGGTCAAGCTAGAAACAACAGGGGCTATAGATCGACTCCCAAAGCAACAGATCTATGGACCAAAACCACGAAAATCTCACCAAATCCAGAGATCGATCCGAAGGCAAATTGGGGCTCTTTTTGGTAGGATTTTCGATTTTAAGGCGGATAAAAGAAAAATTGGGGGAAAATTCGTGATCAACCGTGCTCTTGATACCAATATGTTATGGGGGTAACCCTGGGGTTGGCCCGATCTTTCATGAATTCCACGAGCAACGAGGGGAAAAGAGGTGGTCGAGTATGAAATTGGGCGAAGGCGATGAAAACCACGAACACACACACACCAAAACACGATACACGCCTACTCCTCACGCCGGTGGCAACCGGTCCAACATAATCCCTAGGATCGGTGTTGGGCGAAGCCCGCTCTCCACGCCAACAACGGGGGATGAGGTGCTTGGTGAGACCTTGACGACTTGGGGGCGAGAAACCGAGAACCCAAGGCCTTGTACAACTTGAACGCACTAGGCAAGATCCAAGAGGGGGGTGGATAATCCGGTGCTCCTTGGTAGGAGCATGAGACCAATAGATATAAGTCCTCAAAGGGTTTCCTTAATATCTATTATTATCCAAGTCTAAGGACTTACAATGGAGGGTGGGGGCTATATATAGTCCAGCCACAAAGCAGGGGTAGTTTGAATGAAAAGATAAATGATAGGTTGGGTTACAAGGCACAGGCCGAACTGAGGCGATCGGGGGTCTGGCAGACGGTAGTACCGTCCGGCAACCGTAGTACCGTGGTAACCGTAGTACCGCTTCGGAGCTGTAGTACCGCTTGAGGGCCTAGAGCTTCGGCACGGAGGCGCTGTGGTAGGAGGGTAGTACCGTAGTGCCACCCACAGTGGACCGTAGTACCGCTTGCTTCGGGCGTGGTGGTGCTTCATGTGGCGGTAGGAGGAGGTAGGACCGCTTGGAGCGGTAGTATCGGCCGTCCCAACCGGTAGTACGCTATGTCTGGCAATGATCGGTGGCTTCTTCTGCACTGATGATGCATGAGTTTGCGTGTGAAGTAGCAAGCCATCTAAGGGTGTGTCGAAGTCACACAAGGAGAGGAGCGAGTTCACCTTAGTTTGAAGGAGTTTGGCTCGGGCGCGAGTCATGGGTCCACTTGGGTAGCTCGTGGGAGTAGATGTAGTAGCGGTCGTAGGACGGGCTGCATCAACATGCTTTCTCCCTTTATCCCCAGCAAGTTTATCTTATTATTCATGTGTTCAATATTATCTTTAGTAGTCTTATGCAAGTTTAATATCATTTCAGCGCGTTGTGTAGCATCCATATTATTTTGCACCGAAGAAGGTAAAGGCAATAAATCAATAGGTGCACGAGGAACAAAACCATACACAATCTCAAATGGGCACATCATTGTGGTAGAATGCAGCGAACGATTATAAGCAAATTCTATATGAGGTAAACACTCTTCCCACCATTTTAAGTTCTTCTTTAAAACAGCCCGCAACATAGTAGACAAAGTTCTATTTACTACTTCAGTTTGTCCATCAGTTTGGGGATGACATGTAGTACTAAACAGCAATTTAGTCCCCAACTTAGCCCATAAACATCTCCAAAAGTGGCTAAGAAATTTAGTATCATGATCAGAGACAATAGTATTTGGCACACCATGCAAACGAACAATTTCACGAAAGAACAAATCAGCAATATGCGTAACATCATCCGTTTTATGACAAGGAATAAAGTGTGCCATCTTAGAAAACCGATCCACAACAACAAAAATACTATCCCTCCCCTTCTATGTTCGTGGAAATCCCAAAACAAAGTCTACAGAAATATCCTCCCAAGGAACACTAGGAACAGGAAGAGGCATATATAAACCATGTGGATTAAGGCGAGACTTAGATTTTTGACAAGTAGTGCAGCGTGCCACAAATCTCTCAACATCTCGACGCATACGTGGCCAAAAGAAGTGTGCAGCAAGAACATCCTCCGTTTTCTTGACACCAAAGTGTCCCATCAATCCTCCTCCATGCGCCTCCTGTAACAACAAAAGACGAGCAGAACTATCCGGAATGCATAGTTTGTTAGCACGGAACACAAATCCATCATTGAAGACGAACTTGTTCCATGTTCTACCATCTCTACAATTCTGCAACACATATTTAAATTCAGCATCATGCACATATTGTTCCTTAATAGTTTCTAATCCAAATATTTTGAAGTCAAGTTGAGATAACAAAGTATAACGGCGCGACAAAGCATCAACAATAATATTATCTTTACCCTTTTTGTGTTTGATAACATAAGTAAAAGACTCAATAAATTCAACCCACTTTGCATGGCGACGATTCAACTTAGCTTGACTACGAATATGCTTCAAAGATTCATGATCAGAATGAATAACAAATTATTTAGGCCATAGATAATGTTGCCAAGTTTCTAATGTCCGAACCAACACATATAATTATATATCATAAGTAGAATAGTTCAGACTAGCCCCACTCAATTTCTCACTAAAATATGCAACAGGTTTTCCCTCTTGTAATAACACCCCTCCTAAACCATTTCCACTAGCATCACATTCAAGCTCAAAAGTCTTAGTAAAATCAGGAAGTTGGAGTAAGGGGGCATGTGTTAGCTTATCTTTCAATATGACGACGGCCTGTTGTTGTGCATCTCCCCAAACAAAGGGCACACCCTTCTTGGTAAGCTCATTCAGCGGCGCGACAATTGATCCAAAGTCTTTGACAAACCGTCGATAAAAACCAGCGGGGCCAAGAAAACTCCTCACTTGTGTGACCGTCTTGGGCTGCGGCCATTTCTCAATAGCTTCAATCTTGGCTGGATCCACTTCAATACCCTGTGATGTAACAACATAGCCAAGAAACGCAACTCGATTGGTGCAAAAGGTGCACATCTCAAGGTTACGAAACAAACGTGCATCACGTAAAGCATTGAAAACAGCACGTAAATGGTCCAAATGTCCTCTAAAGATTTGCTATAAATAAGAATATCATCAAAGTAGACTACCACATAACGTCCAATGAAAGCACGTAAAACTTCGTTCATTAATCTCATAAAAGTGCTAGGTGCATTAGTTAAACCAAATGGCATTACTGACCACTCATATAAACCGAACTTAGTTTTAAATGCTGTTTTCCATTCATCTCCTAATTTCATACGAATCTGGTGGTAACCACTACGCAAATCAACTTTAGAAAACATGGTAGAGCCACTCAATTCATCAAGCATGTCATCTAAACGTGGAATAGGATGACGATATCGAATAGTAATATTATTGATAGCTCTACAATCAAGACACATGCGAAGAACCATCTTTCTTAGGTACCAAAATAATAGGAACATCACAGGGGCTAAGGGACTCACGAATATGATCTCTGTCGAGTAGTTCCTGAATTTGGCGTTGTATCTCCTTTGTCTCCTCTGGATTGATTCTATATGGCGCGCGGTTGGGCAACGTAGCACCAGGAATTAGATCAATTTGGTGCTCAATTCCTCTAATAGGAGGTAGTCCTGGTGGCAGCTCAGCGGGAAAGACGTCCTCATATTCCTGATTCATGCAAAAGGTTAGCAATAGCGGGTGGCAAAGAAGGAGGCATATCCTCAAATGAAAACAAAACCTCTTTGCAGACAATTGCATAACATTTAGTATTGTTTACATCTAGTTCAGCAATATCAATTTTATTTGCAAGCATACATGGACTCTTCAAACGAATTTCAGTAGCATGTCTGATAAGGCAAAGGTGTCCGATCTTTCGATGAGATGATGATAGTCGATTTTCTGGAGTTTGGGCTTGACGATCCGACTACACGTGCGAGCACGAGCGCCAATGCAATCACTAGGCCAATCTCCTGGAGGTTACCGATCCTGCGGGAACACGATCAGCCTGACCAGCGAGGGTCTTAATTCCTACCTGAAATCGAGAACAAGTAAGAACCAATATTGTAATCGAGATATTGCGGATTAAGAGGAAAGCTTTATTGAAAAGGTGGGATCCTGAATAGGTGCGAAGTACAAGAGGCCTCTGCGACGCTCGAGCCTTGGCGAAGTTGCTACGATGGCTAACTTAATGTCTAAACAAAATCCGAGTCTAGGGTGACGGCTATGGGGAGTATTTAAGGAGGAAAAGGTGGGGTTTCGGCCAACCATGGAAGACCCTAGAAGTCCTTTTCCCCTCAAATACAGACTCTAAAAAGTGGCTAATTAAAATCCTGCGAAAATTACAAGGGCCTGGCCCAAAATAAAGGTGTCGCAGCACCATATTAATCTATGGACGAATTCATGAAGTATTAATCTTGAATATTTCGTCCAAGCCTTCTTTCTTCATTATGGTGGCCTCAAAGTTCTGAAATCTCCATCCGTGGCCTTCTCTTGGATCATCACATGCTTGCTGCCATCTCCATGCATGGACATGCTCCAATGCTTGTCCCTCTCATCCATGCTTGGTCCATTATTCCTAAGAGTAAGAAATGCATCTGATTTAGGCAGCATCATATTCTCATTTATGTGAGGAATAGTTCCAAGAAACGAAAGTACCTGATAGTTAAGTTGTTTGGCACGAGATCTTGTGATAGATCCTTGTATGTGTGTAGCTGTAGGTACAATGATTGTATCAATAGAAGGGATGTCCACATCATTCTCCCCTTCTTGAGTTGAAGTCGTCCTCGACGCAATCTCATCTTCCTCACCAAAGTAAGGCTTCAAATCTGCAATGTTAAACGTAGGACTAACCATACCAAAGTCTGCAGGCAACTCAAGTTTATATGCATTATCATTTATTTTCTCTAACACCTTAAAGGGACCAGCAGCACGCAGCATTAACTTAGACTTGCGTAAATTAGGAAAGCGATCCTTACGCAAATGTAACCAAACAAGATCTCGAACATCAAACACAACCTGCTTTCTCCCTTTATCCCCAACAAGTTTATACTTAGCATTCATGTGTTCAATGTTATCTTTAGTAGTCTTATGCAAGTTTAATATCATTTCAGCGCGTTGTGTAGCATCCAAATTATTTTGCACCGAAGTAGGTAAAGGCAATAAATCCATAGGTGCACGAGGAACAAAACCATACACGATCTCAAACGGGCACATCTTTGTGGTAGAATGCAGCAAAAGATTATAAGCAAATTCTATATGAGGTAAACACTCTTCCCACAATTTTAAATTCTTCTTCAAAACAGCCCGCAACATAGTAGACAAAGTTCTATTTACTACTTCAGTTTGTCCATCAGTTTGGGGATGACATGTAGTACTAAACAGCAATTTAGTCCCCAACTTAGCCCATAAACATCTCCAAAACTGGCTAAGAAATTTAGTATCACGATAAGAAACAATAGTATTTGGCACACCATGCAAACGAACAATTTCATGGAAGAACAAATCAGCAATATGCGCAGCATCATCCGTTTTCATAAAGTGTGCCATCTTAGAAAACCGATCCACAACAACAAAAATACTATCCCTCCCCTTCTGTGTTCGTGGAAATCCCAAAACAAAGTCCATAGAAATATCCTCCCAAGGAACACTAGGAACAGGAAGAGGCATATATAAACAATGTGGATTAAGGCGAGACTTAGCTTTTTGACAAGTAGTGCAGCGTGCCACAAATCTCTCAATATCTCGACGCATACGTGGCCAAAAGAAGTGTGCATCAAGAACATCCTCCGTCTTCTTGACAACAAAGTGTCCCATCAATCCTCCTCCATGCGCCTCCTGTAACAACAAAAGACGAACAGAACTATCTGGAATGCATAGTTTGTTAGCACGGAACACAATTCCATCATTGAAGACGAACTTGTTCCAAGTTCTACCATATCTACAATTCTGCAACACATCTTTAAATTCAGCATCATGCACATATTGTTCCTTAATAGTTTCTAATCCAAATATTTTGAAGTCAAGTTGAGATAATAAAGCATAACGGCGCGACAAAGCATCAGCAATAATATTATCTTTACCCTTTTTGTGTTTGATAACATAAGGAAAAGACTCAATAAATTCAACCCACTTTGCATGACGATGATTCAACTTAGCTTGACTACGAATATGCTTCAAAGATTCATGATCAGAATGAATTACAAATTCTTTAGGCCATAGATAATGTTGCCAAGTTTCTAATGTCCGAACCAACGCATATAATTCTTTATCATAAGTAGAATAGTTCAGACTAGCCCCACTCAATTTCTCACTAAAATGTGCAACAGGTTTTCCCTCTTGTAATAACACCCCTCCCAAACCAATTCCACTAGCATCACATTCAAGCCCAAAAGTCTTAGTAAAATCAGGAAGTTGGAGTAAGGGAGCATGTGGTAGCTTATCTTTCAATATGACGAAGGCCTGTTGTTGTGCATCGCCCCAAACAAAGGGCACATCCTTCTTGGTAAGTTCATTCAGCGGCGCGGCAATTTATCCGAAGTCTTTAACAAAGCGCCTATAAAAACCAGCGAGTCCAAGAAAACTCCTCACTTGTGTGACCGTCTTGGGCTGCAGCCAATTCTCAATAGCTTCAATCTTGGCTGGATCCACTTCAATACCCTGTGATGTAACAACATAGCCAAGAAATGCAACTCGATTGGTGCAAAAGGTGCACTTCTCAAGGTTACCAAACAAACTTGCATCACGTAAAGCATTGAAAACAACACGTAAATGGTCCAAATGATCCTCTAAAGATTTGCTATATGATGGAGGGGTTAACCTCTTGGGTGCCCGATCTTCACGGATATCGTGGTCAAATCGATGGGAAAGCGAGGGGAAATGGAGAAGGTAGCGGAAGAGAACACACACCTCGCGAAGAACACGATGAAAACACGCAAAACTCACACGATACAAGGCCGATTGCTCCCGAACGGAGGCCACCGGTCCGATAGAATCCTCGCAAGGAAAGATTGGTCAACGTGCTCCCTCAAATCCACATCGGAGAGGGAAGAACACCTTGGGGAGGGTCTTGACAACTTGGAGACGAGACATCGAACTCCAAGGCCTTGTTCAACGATGGATGCGTGATGAAAAGTCCAATCGAGGTTGGTGACGATAGTCGGTCCCCTTGGTAAAGGGGATGAGGCAAAACTAGAGATTCCACAATGGGGGTTATCTTTAGTCTATCATCTATGCCTAAGGGATACATGAGGGGTGGGGGCTCTATTTATAGGCCAACCACTAAACAAGGGTAGTTTGGGGATAAAACTAGGGTTTGGACGAGCTAGAGGGGTACATGGGCCGAAGGCCCAACAAAAGTGTGAGCACACATGACCGGTAATCTGGACTTGGGTCCCAGAGTACCGTGACGGTAATCTGGGATCCAGATCCGGTAGTACCGCTTGCAGTCCTAGGACTTCTGTTGGTGTCGTCTGTATGGGGTGGTAGTAGGGCGGTAGTACCGCCGGCCGGTAGTACCGATTGCTAGATCCGGTAGTACCGCTGGTGACAAAGAGCAGTTGGCGATATGTCTTCTTCCGCCTCCTCTTCCAAGCCTCCGTCTTGTCAGGCTTGATGATCCGGGCTTCCTCCCTTGCCTCCGTACTTGTCAATGTGAACCTATCATGCATATGTGACGGAGTATGAAGTAGCATACCATTCAATAGGGTAGGAAGAGGGCTCGCATAGAGGAACGGATTCACCTTTGGAGTCCATGACGACTTGGCGTAAGTTGGAGACCAAGATGTGGTAACGACCATAGGTCGGGCTACATCAGCTCCCCCCTTCAAAAAGAGTCGTCCTCGACTCTACATGATCATCACCAAGTAGAAGCGGTCGAGAGACCTTCTTGATCCTGGGGTTCACCATATAGTCGTCCTCGAGAATATTGACTTGACAACACTTCAATGTTCCTTTACCTTCCATGAAGCCTACGAAGCTCACAACAAAAGCGAAGCAACACTCAAAGCGTAGCCAATTCATGAAGATTATAGCATGAGTCCTCAAGTAGAAGGAAGTCACCTTAGGGTGTAGAGATGACTCGATGAAGGGTAGCTATAGGTAACTCTCTTCGGTTCTTCTTGTCAACACGTGGTTGGTAGAGGTTGACGTGTATGCACTTTTACCTTCATACAACAAAGACCAAGCAAAATATTTTCGTGCGTGATAGAGGAGCATGTCAAATGTGGCATGTCCATTCTTGTTCACAACACTATTAGTACAATGCATGTATAGCAAATGGGATGCATATGCAAGGTCAAAGTGTATGGAAATCGTTTGAACATCATCCAAATGTGGAAACTCAAAGACTCCAAATAACATAATAGTGGGGCACTCAAAGCAATCGAATAGGAATTTGATCAACATATTTGGTGCAAAGTTAGGAGAATTTGGCAAAAACACAAAAGGAAGAATATCCAAAGCAACATCATTATGTGTGCAAACCAACCATTGGAAAGAGAAATTGCTCGACATGTTGGATGTCACACACGAATCATCGAAAGCAAATATCATGGGAATATGATTATCCCAAGCGGAAGCAAAAACAATATATTTGCAAACAAACCAAATGAAAGAGCAAGTGGTCCTTATGTTTGTTGCAACAACAGGACGAGATTCTTGGAAGCTCTCATGACAATACATGCTCTTAATGGAATTGTGGCTGCACCCAAAACATCGGAAAGAGAAAATGTTCCACATTATTGTTGCAACACACAAAGCATCATTATCCAAAAGCAAAGAAACATGAATATCACAAGGTGAGATAATACCATCAACATGCTTGCAATCAACCATAGGAAAGAGCAATTTGCCAACATGAAAGATGCAAAGCATGCAAAAGGTATCAGAGCTGGGTTCGATCTTGAACTCACTTGTGGGATGCTCTCAAGATCTCTTTTTGTCAACTCGTTCTCAACCGAGGTTGACATGATAATGCAGGTACCTACACACATAAAGCACAAAAGGAAGAACGTGTGTGCATGGTAGAGATACACATCATCCATCATGACGTATCTCTTCTTGTGCACATCACCATTAATGTCATTTAAGTATGAAATATATGCATGGTGAGTATGCAAGTGGGGAATATGCTTATCATGGCCATCATCAAAATCTCCAAAAATTGAGAAAGCTATGGGGGCCATCTCATTATAACGCATAAGATCAATACTGTTGCAAGCAAAACAAGTGAAATAGCAAGCATTCATCTTATCGCAAGCAACGGGAGAAATTGAATGACTAGCATGACAAGGCAAGTCCAAAGCAATTGGAGGATACACACAAGATGCATAGCATGGCATGTTTATGGCAATGATATCGCAATCAAATAATTCCACATGATCAATATTATGCAAAGGCAAATCATCACATGGGAAAGTGGATGAAGCATATGTAATGTCACAAGTATCATCCATAGCATGCATATCCTCACAATTCATCATGTCCACTAGTGGGATCATGACATCATCAACACCCTTATTGTTACATTGTTCATACCTCTCATATGAAGTGGGTGTTGTGGAAGTAGTGTCCTCCTTGTGGACGACTTCGTCTTCTTCATGTAGCCATGGCGTCGCATCATCTTCGTGCACCATGTACATCTTCTCCAATTGAGGCATCATTGCTTCATGGCTTGGCGCGTCTTCATCCATGGAACCTAGCACAACACAAGAGAACACACTAGAGGTAGATGGTAAGTTTTTAGAATTCGAAATGGTCTCACTTGACCTATCAACTACCACTCTCAACTCACTAGGAGTATCGCTCATGCCCTCCAAGTGGAAGCACTCAATCTCACATAAGGTGGAGTCACTCATGTCACTCTTGTTCTCACTCAAGTGGGCTAAGTGGCTCTCATACTCACATGGGATTGGTACCACATCATCACTCAAGCATATGGGGGTAGGCTCGGTTTCCTCAACTCCTTGCGCCTCCTTTGGTGAAGGGAAAATCCCATGCTCACCATTCTTTACCTTGTCGCCACCAAAGTTGGATGCCATAAGATGGGAATCATCGCACTCCTCCATGGTCGAAGGGAAAATCCCATGCTCGACCGTGTTGTGGCCATCTCGTAGGAGTGGTGGAGGTAGGCTCATGCTATCCAACTTGGCGAAGTAGAGGTTTACATTTTCCTCATTTGCGAGGTCGTGGAAGTCAAGCGTAGGCGTTGAAGCTTGATGGCGTGGAGGAAGGCTTGCTCTTGCTGCCATTTTGGTGGTGGCACTAGTAGTAGAAGGTGGCCTATGAAGGTGTCGACGGAGGTGATGCAGCCCGTCCTCCGACCGCTACTACATCTACTCCCTCGAGCTACCCAAGTGGACCCATGACTCGCGCCCGAACCAAACTCCTTCAAACTAAGGTGAACTCGCTCCTCTCCTTGTGTGACTTTGACACACCCTTGGATGGCTTGCTACTTCACACGCAAACTCATGCATCATCAGTGCAGAAGAAGCCACCGATCGCCAGACGCAGCGGTACTACGGTTGGGGACGACTGTACTACCGCCCAAGCGGTCCTACCACCTCCCACCGCTCGCCACAGAAGCACTACTCACGCCCGAAGCAAGCGGTACTACCGGTCCTGAATCAGGCTACCGGTGGCAGTACAGACCCCTCCTACCGCCGTCACAGACGCCCGACGGAAGCTCCAGCCCTCTAGCGGTACTACGCTCCCGGAGCAGGTTACTACCACGGTACTACTGGTTGCTTGGTACTACTGTCCCCGACTGATCGCCTAAGTTCGGCCTCGTGCCTTGTAACCCAACCTATCATTTATCTTTTCATTCAAACTACCTGTTTTGTGGCTGGACTATATAGCCCCACCTCCATTGTAAGTCCTTAGACTTGGATAATAATAGATATTAAGGAAACCCTTTGAGGACTTATATCTATTGGTCTCATGCTCCTACCAAGGAGCACCGGATTATCCACCCCTCTTGGATCTTGCCTAGTGCGTTCAAGTTGTACAAGGCCTTGGGTTCTCGGTTTCGCCCCAAGTCTTCAAGGTCTCACCAAGCACCTCATCCCCCGTTGTTGGCGTGGAGAGTGAGCTTCGCCCAACACCGATCCTAGGGATTATGTTGGACCGGTTGCCACCGGCGTGAGGAGTAGGCGTGTATCGTGTTTTGGTGTGTGTGTGTGTGTGTTCGTGGTTTTCATCGCCTTCGCCCGATTTCATACCCGACCACCTCCTTCCCCCTCGTTGCTCGTGGAATTCGTGAAAGATCGGGCCAACCCCAGGGTTACCCCCTAACATATTGGTATCAAGAGCACGGTTGATCACGAATTTCCCCCAATTTTTCTTTTATCCGCCTTAAAAACGAAAATCCTACCAAAAAGAGCCCCAATTTGCCTTCGGATCGATCTCTGGATTTGGTGAGTTTTTCGTGGTTTTGGTCCATAGATATGTTGCTTTGGGAGTCGATCTATATCCCCTGTTGTTCCTAGCTCAGCCTTTCAGTCAGATTTTTTTTTCAACGAATTTGAGGTTTTTGGCAAGTTCACCTCGTTCTAGGTCTGTGCCAAGCGGTACTGCCGGTTGTGCAAGCGGTACTACCGCTAGTGACCGGTACTACCGGTAGTACAAGCGGTATCACCACCAGACTACCGCCGTTACAGTGGTACTACCGCCAATCGACCGCATTCTCCCTTTGACGCCTCAATTTCGTTCGCTGACCTTTCCCATCTCGCTTGTTCGTGTTTCACGTGTTTGTCGCCATTTTCACAACAGCTTCCGCATCAACGTCATCCCGCGCTCAACGACACCGCGACACTCGAACATCTTCCCCCACCAACGGTTGCAAGTCGTCAACAATACCAAAGGTATAACTTGCACCACCTTGACAGCCCCATATCTTCCTTTGTGTGTATCTATCCTATGAGAGCAACTCATTTTGTGTTTGTCTAAGCATTGTGCACTTGCCTTCGGAAAAGTGAGAGTGTGAGGCCAAATACAAAAGCTAACATAGTAGCATAGAAAGAGAGAAAAAGAAAAGAAAAAGAATCAAAAAAAAAACAAGGAAAAGACAAAGATAGAATAGAAAGTTACATAGTCTCCCAATACAAAGAGAACACCAAGCTTGTAAGCCAACAAGAGAGAAGAAAGAGCGCACCGAGGCAAGTGCACAAATCTATTGCTTATCCTCTTTTGGCAAACGAGTTGTGGTCTCTCCTTGTGTTGGCACGACATCCGAGCGTAGTCTTCGTTAGGACCGTTTGTGCTCATTTTCATAGTCGTGCTAACCCTGCTTTTCTCCACGTGTGTGTTTTCCGTGTTTTGGTATATCGTATCATTTTTGCTTTGGATCTTTGGTTCTTTACCACGTAGGACAATAACCTTTTGCTTGGATCGTTTCGTTTGGTTTTCCACAACCCTAACCTTCCACCAAAAGCCTTTGTGAGTTTCTTAACATTTCACTTTGCACGCTTTTTCACTCATTTGTGTGGCAATTGGTTTGATATAATCTCCAAGGTGAGGTAAAAGGCTAACTCTCCACACCCTTTCTCTCCATATACAACCATTTTTGGCTTTGCATCATGGACAGGCATGGAGAGCCATCCCAACCACCACCACCTCCGGAGGATGACAACCAATTCATGACAAGATGGGACCATTGGAAGATCCGAGGATAATTCAACTATCGTTGTGAAGCTCTCGAGCGGCGCCAAGATGAACAATTTAGCGAGGCCCGTGTGGAATTCAAGAACATCGACAACCGCTTCGAAGAAGTCCGTGGCCAAATGCATGCCATGCAACACAACCTCGGGCATCAAAATGAAGCTCTTGGTCGTGCACTCGCCTCAACGGATGAGAAGCTCCAACACATCATCGATGGACTCGCAAGGACACGCCTCAAGCGAATCAAGCTCATCTCGCACTCTGCACTCCTCAAGTGCCGTCATGCTTCAAGGCACCGGATGGACCGTTCTTCAATCCATGAGCTCTTCGCAGCGGTACCATCTCCACACGCAACGTCAAGCTATGATGGTGACCTCTCCGCAAGACCTCCAAGGCGCGAAGCGAACCGGCCACAACCAAGGGCACTTGTGATTCAACAAGAGCAACCTCGCATGGACCACCAAGGCCATCGACGTCAACACGCTCCTTCAACAACAAGTGAAGCTTCCGAAGAGGACGAACAAGATCATCGTCGACGTGAAGCACTCGAAGACCCTCCAAGGCGCCATCATCGACATGATCGCCCACGTCGGCAATATGATGGTCATGACGAGCCTCCCCTACACCAAGAAGAAGAGCAGCCCATTGCGCATACGGCTCGACGTCCCCCTCGCCACATGGCGCAAGCTAATGCTCCTCGCCATCAACCACGACAAGAGCAAGAGCAAGCTCCCCAAGCTCTTCGTGAGGACCATCAACCTCCTCCTGCCCCTCAACCGCGACAACAACGAGCAAGCTCCCCAAGCTCGTCGTCAACAAGTTCCACCACCAAACGCGGCACCTCAACAACCGCAAGAGCAACGCAACAATCACCAAGCAAGACATGAGAGCTCGGATGATGATGATGACCGCTCAAATCAGGGCAACCGACGCAACCGGAACCGAAATAGAGAAGAAACTTTCGGCAAGCTCAAATTCACCATGCCCAAGTTCACCGGTTCTAATGAGCCCGAGGAATATCTCTCTTGGGAACTCAAGGTCGACAAGATCTTCCGCATGCACAATTATAGCAATGAGAAGATGATGGCCATGGCATCCCTCGAGTTTGATGAGTATGCCAACCTTTGGTGGGAACAAGTCCAACTCGCTCGGGAATCAAAAGAAGAGCCTCCAATCGCAACTTGGCAAGATATGAAGGCTCATATGAGATCCCGCTTTGTTCCTTCACACTACACGCGTGACCTCTTCAACAAGCTTCAAACGCTTAGTCAAGGGACAAAGACCGTGGAAGAGTACTTCAAGCAAATGGAGCTCAACATGATCCGTGCCAACATTGAAGAGCGAGATGAACAAACAATGGCACGCTTCCTCAATGGCTTGAACCATCCCATCAAGCGCATCAACGAGTTCCAAAAGTACAACAACATGGTTGAGCTTGTGCACATCGCATCCAAAGCCGAGCGCCAAGTGCAAGAGGACATCAAGTACAACAAGCCAAAGACGTACTTCACCTACAAGCAAGCGCCAACCACTACTCCAACAACACCAAGTGGAAGCTCCCCAAGTACAACCAAGCTTCCCTTCAAGCCAACTATTCCCCAAGGAAAACAGCCCCCAAGTAGCAAACACACAAGGGATGATCAACCATTCAATGGTGAATGCTACAAGTGTGGAGGCAAAGGGCACAAGTCGAATGCATGTGGAAACAAGAAAGTTTTGTTCATCCATGACAACGACGATGAAGAATACTTGAGTGAAGAAGAGTTTGATACAAGGGTCAAGGAAGCCATGGCAAGGCAACACTTGGAAGAGGACCAAGAACTTCTTGTGTGTGAGCATGACGCAAGTCCATCGCTTGTGGTCACAAGGGTCTTGACTACCCAAGCCAATGAAAGTGAAGACCAACGCTCGGACATCTTCCAAACTCGTGCCGGCATCAATGGGAAATCCATCAAAGTTATCATCGATGGTGGGAGTTGCCACAACCTTGCAAGCACGGAATTGTGTGAGAAACTCAACCTCACCCTCCTTCCGCATAGACACCCCTACCATATCCAATGGCTAAGTGACCAAGGATCCGTCAAGATCAAGCACACCGTCTCGGTGACGTTCTCAATTGGGCAATACAAGGACACGGTGGAATGTGACGTTGTTCCAATGACGGTTTGTCACATGTTGCTCGGAAGACCGTGGCAATATGACAAGCGTGCTTTGCATAATGGTCACTCAAACACTTACACCTTCAAATGGCTTGATAAAACTTGTGTGTTGCAACCAATGACTCCTAGCCAAATAATTGCGGACAATGCAAAGGCTTTAGCGAGGGCGTAATACGCAAAAACACCTTGTGAGATGAGTGGTGAGCGAGAGAACCATACCATAGTGAGTGAGAGCTACAAGCCAAACTCGAGTGGAAAAACTAAGAGTGTTCTTCTTGCCACCAAAAGTGAGATGAGAGAAGTGCGGAACAACCCATCCATCTTGCACTACGTCCTCATATGCAAGGGACTAGCGCAAGGAACTAACGACTTGACAAATGTTCCTCCTTCTTTGATGGCTGTTTTGCAGGAATTCCAAGATGTATTTCCCGAAGAGCTTCCTCATGGCCTTCCCCCTCTTCGTGGAATCGAGCACCGCATCGACCTCATACCCGGCGCACCACTCCCAAACCGCCAGACGCATTGAACCCGGAAGAGACGAAGGACATCGAGCGTCAAATCAACCAACTCGTCTCCAAAGGTTTGATCCAAGTAAGCACTAGCCCAAGCGCGGTTCCCGTGATCCTAGTCCCGAAAACGGATGATACGTTGCGGTTATGCATGGACTGCCATCCAATCAATGCTATCACCGTGCGTTATCGACATCTTATACCTCGTCTTGATGACATGCTTGATGAGTTATGTGGAGCCACTATATTTTCGAAAATTGATCTTCCTAGTGGCTACCATCAAATTCGCATGGCTGAAGGTGATGAGTGGAAAACCGCCTTCAAGACCAAGCTTGATCTCTATGAATGGTTGGTTATGCCTTTTGGCTTATCCAATGCCCCATCTACCTTCATGCGTCTCATGAACCATATTTTGCGATCTCTTATCGGAAAGAGTGTAGTTGTTTACTTTGATGACATTCTTGTCTATAGCAAGTCACTCGAGGAGCATGTTACTCATGTTAAGGAGGTCCTCCAAAAGGCTTTTGATGAGCTCAAAAAGAGGCACAACAAAAGTCTTTTGATGAGCTCAAAAATAGGCTCACCGAAGCACCACTCCTTGCATTGCCGGATTTCACAAAAACCTTTGAGATTGAATGTGATGCTAGTGGTATTGGCATTGGTTGCGTCCTTATGCAAAATGGGCGTCCTATTGCTTACCATAGTGAGAAACTTGATGGCGCACGCCTCAATTATCCCATTTATGACAAATAACTTTTTGCCTTGGTTCGTGTTCTTCAAGTGTGGCAACACTATCTTTGGCCCAAAGAATTTATCATCCATTCCAACCATGAGTCGTTGAAGTATCTTAAGGGCCAAGCCAACTTGAGTAAAAGACACGCAAAATGGGTTGAGTTTATGGAGTCGTTTCCTTACATTGTAAAATACAAGAAGGGCAAAGAAAATGTGGTGGCGGACGCCTTGTCTCGCAAAAACACAAGCCTTCTTACACGACTCGAAGTCAATGTCTTGGGTCTTGAGGACATCAAATCTTTGTATGCGTCCGACTCTTTCTTTGGACCAATATTTGCACAATGTTCAATAGACAAAGGGATTGATGATTTCTATTTGCATAAGGGTTTTCTTTTCAAACAAAACAAGCTTTGCATTCCGAAATCGTCTCTCCAACTTTTGCTTCTCCAATAGTCCCATGGTGGAGGCCTTCTGGGTCACTTTGGTCGTGACAAGACATATGACATGCTCTCCACTCACTACTTTTGGCCAAAGATGAAGCGCGACGTGGAGCTCCACGTTCAACGATGCACTACATGTATCCAAGCTAAGTCCAAGTCCAACCCCTTTGGTCTTTACATGACATTACCTATTCCTGGTGCACCTTGGTCGGACATTAGCATGGACTTTGTGTTAGGCTTGCCTAGATCGAAACATGGTCATGATTCCATATTTGTAGTCGTGGATCGCTTTTCAAAAATGGCACATTTCATTCCGTGCCATAAGACCGATGATGCTTCACATGTAGCAAATTTGTTTTTCAGGGAAGTAATTCGGCTACACGGCGTGCCAAGAACAATTGTCTCCGACCGCGACGTAAAATTCAAGAGCTACTTCTGGAAGACCCTCATGGCCAAGCTCGGCATCAAGCTCCTCTTCTCGTCCGCCTCGCATCCTCAAACCGATGGACAAACCGAGGTCGTCAATCGAAGTCTTGGCACACTTCTCCGGGTGTTGATCAAGAAGAACCTTAAAGACTGGGAGGAATGCATTCCACACGCCGAGTTCGCCTACAACCGCGCCAAGCACTCCACCACCATGAGGAGCCCGTTCATGATCGTCTATGGCTTCGAGCCTCTCACCGCGCTCGATATCCTTCCACTTCCACTTCATGAACATGCCAATATGGCGTTGTCAAGCGTGCCCAAGCAATGATGAAACTCCATGAAGACACACGAGATACTATCGAGCAACAAGTCCTTCGCCAAGCATCAAGGCTAAACAAGACCAAGAAAGAGATGATCTTTGATGAGGGCGACCTTGTATGGATACACTTGAGTAAAGACCGCTTCCCCAAGGAACGCGACTCCAAGCTAAAGCCACGAGGTGATGGACCATTCAAGGTGCTAAAGAGGATCAACAACAACGCCTATGTGATCGATATACCAACATCGAAGTATCTTGTGAGCTCGACATTCAACGTCAAGGACCTCTCACCCTACCATGGCGAAGAGGAAGTTGTGACGGTTGAAGAGTCGAGGACGACTCTTTCCCAAGGGGAGCTGATGCAGTCCTCCGACCGCTACTACATCTACTCCCACGAGCTACCAAGTGGACCCATGACTCGCTTGAGCCAAACTCCTTCAAACTAAGGTGAACTCGCTCCTCTCCTTGTGTGACTGACACACCCTTGGATGGCTTGCTACTTCACACGCAAACTCATGCATCATCAGTGCAGAAGAAGCCACGATGCATTGCAGACATGGCCGGTACTAGTTGGGACGGCACTACCGCCTCCAGCGGTCCTCCCGCCTCCTACCGCTCGCCACAGGAAGCACTACTCCACGCCCCAGAAGCAAGCGGTACTACCGGTCCTGCAACCGGTACTACCGGTGGCCGGTACTACCGCCCCCTCCTACCGCTCGCCATAGACGCCTCCGACGGAAGCTCCAGGCCCTCTAGCGGTACTACCGCTCCGGAAGAGGTACTACTGCCACCACGGTACTGCCGGACCGTACTACCGGTCTGCACGACCTGATCGCCTAAGTTTGGCCCTGTGCCTTGTAACCCAGCCTATCATTTATCTTTTCATTCCGAAACTACCCCTGTTTTGTGGCTGGACTATATATAGCCCCCACCCTCCATTGTAAGTCCTTAGACTTGGATAATAATAGATATTAAGGAAACCCTTTGAGGACTTATATCTATTGGTCTCATGCTCCTACCAAGGAGCACCGGATTATCCACCTCCCTCTTGGATCTTGCCTAGTGCGTTCAAGTTGTACAAGGCCTTGGGTTCTCGGTTTCTCGCCCCCAAGTCGTCAAGGTCTCACCAAGCACCTCATCCCCCGTTGTTGGCGTGGAGAGCTTCCGCCAACACCGATCCTAGGGATTATGTTGGACCGGTTGCCACCGGCGTGAGGAGTAGGCGTGTATCGTGTTTTGGTGTGTGTGTGTTCGTGGTTTTCATCGCCTTCGCCCGATTTCATACCCGACCACCTCCTTCCCCTCGTTGCTCATGGAATTCATGAAAGATCGGGCCAACCCCAGGGTTACCCCCTAACAGGAGGTCATTGGCGTGCCTTGCCGATGGTTGATGTAGGTGGCGCACTTGGTCGTCCACATGACACTCGCGATGATGATCACTTGCCTTGGCACTCTACTTGTGCTTGTGGTGCCTTCTTGAGCTTCCTTGAGCATTATGGTTGGTGCTCATCACGAATTCTTCGTCTTGGTGGCGAAGATGCCTTTGACGATGTCTTGTATCCTCTTTATGGTGGAGATGCTTATGAGAGGATGTTTGTCGATGAAGCGTCTTGTTTCTTGGTGCCTCTTGATGCATATGATGTTTGGACGCCACTCTTATTTGGGTAGGAGGTGGATCTTGGCGCCTTGGAGGTGATGTAGCTTGGCGCCTTGGAGATGGTGGAGCTTGACGCCATCTAGGTGGTGGCACTTGATGCCGTGTCGATGGTGGCGCTTGTCGCCTTGGAGGTGGATCATCGAAGTAGGTGGTGCCCTTTGGTGTGGCATGCTTGGCCTTGAAGGTCATGGATTCTTGATGATGCGCCTCCTCTTGCTTGGCGTAGTAGGCTTCCATCTCCACGCGGTGGAGGAATTCTTCATGGCTCGTGGAGGAGCCATCAAACTCGATGAAGTTCTCCGTGCCCTCCATGCTTAGCGAGGTGTCGTCGATCTCGCACTCGAAGTCATCCATGCTTGGGAAGTAATTGTTGGTGTAGTACTCCATATCACCCAAGCATGTGGAGCCATTGTCTGTGTAGTGCTCCATAGGCTCCTTGCATGAGGAGCCATTATCGACGTAGAGCTCCATGTCTTCCATGCATGTGGAGTCGCCGTAGGTGTAGTGCTCCGGGTCCTCAAAGCATGCGGAGCCATTGTCGGTGTTGTGCTCTGTCATGTCCTCTATACTTGTGGAGTCGTAGTCATGGTGGCTCATCATGGATTCTTCATAGGTATCATCCTCGGTCCCGGAGTCCCTAGACATGCTTCACAAGACCAAGTGTTGTATATGGAAGTGGTAGAGGGTGTTAGGGATACAACGTCGAACCTTACTTTACCTTGCAAGATCGTATCGTGCAAGTGGCCACACTTGAGATCAATAAACCAAGCAAAGTGAAGTTCACGTGGAACACCAAAACCAACTACTAACCAAAAAACACACACACACACAAGGCCTATGGTGGATAGGTATGGAAAGTGGCATGTCAAGAACCAATCCGAAATCAAGATGTTGTATTGGCAAGTAAAGAACCACAATGATCACAAAGCAAACAAGTCAATCCACAAGATAGGAAATATATACAAGGAAACACACACGGTGGGATAAATGGGACTTGTGCGACGGAGAAAGTGAGCTAAGAACCAAATGATTACCTAGCGAAGACTATAAGCTCGTGTCACACAAGTACAAGGAGAGACGCTAGTTCGATTGCACAAAATTGGTGGGCTACAAGATATGCACAATAAGTACCACCTATATGATGTTCATCGAGCTTGCACTTCCTATTCTATAAGGCACATGTATATTTCTTTCTTTTTCTCTTTTTCTTTTTTTCTATTTATTTTTCTTTTTCTTTTTCACTTGCCTCTTCCTTGTGCCAACAACTATACAAGATAACTATATGAGATAGCGCTCACACGTTTGCTCGAAATTCTACAAGGTATCAAATGTGCATAGCCCAAGCAATCATAAGAGGAACTAGTCTCAGTAGGTGTTTGTTGCTCGCAAAGATCGTGGGGTTCACAACGGAATGCAAGTGGGGAGAAGTCGCGGAATGTTTATACCTTTTGTCGACGATCTTCACCCTTTATTGTTGGATTCCGCCTTGCTCATGGAATTTTGATGTAGTAGATAGCATGAACAACGTGGATGATGATGTAGAGCTCCTTCTCCTCTTCGAAACGAGCTAAATAACACCAAAATCCGAGTTCGAATGCAAAAGTTATGCTCAAACGAGCGGTGAAACTGAAACCTCTTTGTTTCTTTCATCTTGGGCGGTAGTACGATTGCAGAGTACCGGAAAAGGGCGGTAATCTGGGATTTTAAGCCCGGTAGTACCGGGTCCAAACTCCAGTTTGACGTTTTCGCGATTTTGGGGTGATTTGGGCGGAAAATCTTCAAGAAAAGCACCAAATCGAAGGGGGAAATCAAGGAATTAGGCCATGGGAACGCAAAGGAAGGTAGATCAACAAGTTTAGCAAGTAATCCACGGATCAAAACCTACCAAAACGCACTCAAATCACAGATCAATCCAAAACACGAATTGGGGCTATTTTTGGTAGAATTTTTGAATTTATGGGGAAAAGACCAAATCGATGAGAAATCCGTGGCAACCAAAAGCTGCTGATACCAGATGATGGAGGGGTTAACCTCTTGGGTGCCCGATCTTCACGGATCTCGTGGTCAAATCGATGGGAAAGTGAGGGGAAAGGGAGAAGGTAGCGGAAGCGAACACACACCTCGCGAAGAACACGATGAACACACGCAAATCTCACACGATACAATGCCGATTGCTCCCGAACGGCGGCCACCGGTCCGATAGAATCCTCGCAAGGAAAGATCGGTCAACGTGCTCCCTCAAATCCACATCGGAGAGGGAAGAACACCTTGGGGAGGGTCTTGACAACTTGGAGACGAGACATCGAACTCCAAGGCCTTGTTCAACGATGGATGCGTGATGCAAAGTCCAATCGAGGTTGGTGACGATAGTCGGTCCCCTTGGTAAAGGGGATGAGGCAAAACTAGAGATTCCACAATGGGGGTTGTCTTTAGTCTATCATCTATGCCTAAGGGATACATGAGGGGTGGGGGCTCTATTTATAGGCCAACCACTAAACAAGGGTAGTTTGGGGATAAAACTAGGGTTTGGACGAGCTAGAGGGGTACATGGGCCGAAGGCCCAACAGGTGCGCGCAGGCACACATGACCGGTAGTACCGGACTTGGGTCCGGTAGTACCGGGTCCAGATCCGGTAGTACCGCTTGCAGTCCTGGGACTTCTGTTGGCGTCGTCTGTATGGGGCGGTAGTAGTGGGCGGTAGTACCGCCGGCCGGTAGTACCGGTTGCCAGATCCAGTAGTACCGCTGGTGACAAAGAGCAGTTGGCGATCTGTCTTCTTCCGCCTCCTCTTCCAAGCCTCCGTCTTGTCGGGCTTGATGATCCGGGCTTCCTCCCTTGCCTCCGTACTTGTCAATGTGAACCTATCATGCATATGTGACGGAGTATGAAGTAGCATACCATTCAATAGGGTAGGAAGGGGGCTCGCATAGAGGAACGGATTCACCTTTGGAGTCCATGATGACTTGGCGTAAATTGTAGACCAAGATGTGGTAACGACCATAGGTCGGGCTACATCAGCTCCCCCCTTCAAAAAGAGTCGTCCTCGACTTTACATGCTCATCACCAAGTAGAAGCGGTCGAGAGACCTTCTTGATCCTGGGGTTCACCATATAGTCGTCCTCGAGAATATTGACTTGACAACATGTAGAGGTCCCAACCTAACAAGGTAGATTCCTCCTGTGTTATACAATGCTAGTCCCTGGATCATTAGCTAGCATCCACAGTTAAGATTCAATATCAAGATACAAAGGTCATAATATAAATTTATAACCAGGAATAACATAAGTTTATTACATCAAACATAGCTCATTTGGCTATTACGTTATATTGCAGCGGAATAACTATAGTCATGGGTCCTTCATCTTCAAAGTGCCACAGGCAGATGTTGGTTGTAAACTTTGTAGTCCTAGTCAATCAAACAATCTTCATTTAAAAACAATCAACCTGCAACATTACAAGTTACAGCCACATGGGTCAATACATTTTGAATTGTATTGGCAAGCTTCACTTCCATGTATAATAAGAGTGGATCCTATCATTATATGCATATTTGGCTAAGTAGAGTTTAAGGCTTATTTGCATAAAGCAATATTTTATCCCATCTTTTCAAAAAGGGTTTTAAGTCCTTTGTCAAATCTCTTTTCCAAGAATCCCTTGAACTCCTTGGTAGAAACTCAAGTGTTCAAGTCCTTGTCAAAATCTCTTGAGCCACTTGGTAACCCCAAGTGCATCGAGTTTTAAAATCTCATGAGTTCCTTGGTAACCCCAAGTACATCATTCCCTTGAGCACCTTGGTAACCCCAAGTGCAACAAGCTTAACAAAATTCCTTTGAATTCCTTGGTACCCCCAAGTGCATCAAGTTTTTATATTAGAAGTTGGAATGTCGAGATCTCCCATAGTTCAAACTTTAGTTGCTCAGTATTGTCCATAAGCGGGGACATGGCTAAGTACTTAGATTTTATTAACTTCTGCAGAAGGAGTACACTTTACCCACATGACACAATCCCATCTTGTTGCCACCAGTGGCCTACTGGATTAGTGCTCACCAAGATGGAGTACCGGCAGACTGAGAGTGTGACGAAGTCTTTCCAAAAGGTCCTCCCATACATCATTGCTAGCTTGTCTTCAGCTCCCACGAAGCATTCCAGATCCCCATGTCCGGTAACTAAAGACAATGTATGGGTCTTCCTAATGTAGTTGACTAAGCCAGAGCCATAATAGCATGTGGTTGCACACAAAAGCCACAATTGGAGAAATGTTCAATCTCTAAGTTTCCTAGGTGGTTTTCTTTTGGAGCACAACACAAAGTGATTCCCATAGACATGGTCCCTTTTGTTGCCACCTTCTCCAAAACTTAAAGTACCCACCACCTAGGTGGTTCATTGAGTCCTTGTTTTATTAAGTAAAACATAAGTTCTTTTCTCAACCTTTGTAAAAATCTCAACATGTATCTCTTTTCAAAATGAAGCATGGCTAAGCATGTACAACTTACAATATTTTCACTAAGGAGTGTATAGGGAATCCTATTAGGATTTAGCATAGCATATGTACAAAATTGTTTTCATGCATTTTTTTTCATAATCCACTAAGTATAATGAAAATAATAGGACATTTGTTTGATAGTGTAACTTGCCTTTTTGGTAGGGAATGGTGGTTCACTCCTTGACCTTGCTAGTCTCACACTTTGCTAAATTTACTACAAGTCAATCAAACAAGCATAGTATCAAGTAGCATTCCAAACCAATATTCAAACAAACAATTTTTCACACACAATGTAATGGAATCTAAGTCATGCATAAGTATGCAAATGATGGTTCTATTGCAAGAATGGTCTCCACTAGGTTTATAAACTTTGTAAGGTCCACATTGGTCATTTACCAAAATGGCAAAGTCATTTGCAAAAGGTTTTAGTCCATAAACCATTTTTAAAATCTAACCATCATTTCATGTGGTGAAAAATATTTTTATCAAAGTAAAATTTCATGTTTTTCACCAAATGGGTTGTCATTTGCAAGGCTTAGTGTTTTGGGTCAGTAGGTTTGTTTAAAAACATTTTCCCAAAGTTTTCCTTGCAAAATCATTTCCATAATAAACCTAATAATTTTATTTGGCTTGAAAATGGCTAAGTCAATTAATTCAACCCAAATTTTACCAAAATCATTTTTAGCACCAAAGGTTGGTTCCTAGGGTCAGTAAGGTCACAACAATTCATTTTGCAAAGGTTTTACTCTAAAAATCATTTTTAAACAATTTTTATACTCTAAACAATCACCCAAAAGAATCTACGAAAACAAGCAACCTAACAGATACTATTTGCTAAACTAATTTCACAGTCGGCTAGGGCTTGCTCTCCTGAATCCAACGACATAAAATTTGCAATTTTTGGACGTGTGGTTTGAAAGTTATAAGGGTTTGAAAATCACACCTAAATCAGATTTCAAACTGCTTTCAAATAGATCGCCACGATCGCTTCGTGATTGGCCGATACCGTTCGTCTCGATCACGTGTCGCACCGTAGGATCTCATTTAGATCGGCGCAGAGGCAAACGATACCTTCGCTTATGTTCTATTACAGCCTTACGATCTAGATCTAACAGACGAAATCAATCAACCATCAACTGGCGGCGCTGCGCGGCGGTGGACGGCGGCGACGGCCAGACGAGGTGCTCGCGGTGGGTCTAGGAAGCAAGGAAGATGGAGGGGGTGCTCACCGAGATCGCAGGAGGCTGGGAAGCTCAACGTGTGGTCGACGGGCGGGCGACGGAACGGTGGCGATTGCTTGCCGGAGACTTCGTCGGCGTCGGGTGGCTCTGTCCGCGGTCGAAGGCGACGCTGTAGATCACGCGGAGGCAAGACAGGAGCATGGTCAGGTGCGTAAGACCAAGGAGAAGATGCTCGTGTGATCGAGAAGCAGAGGGGCGGTCGTGTTTTACCTGGGGAACGGCGCCGGAATTGGAGGCAGACGCGGCGGTGCTCGGAGTTTGTCGAGGACGGTGTTCTGGGGCGCCCGTGGTCGAACGAAGAGCACAGGGAGAAGCGTCTGGGAGTGGGGAAGTTGTAAGTGTGCTCAGGGAGACTCGGGTGGTGTGTGCTGGCCGAAATCGGAGATAGGAGCTCGTCGGAGCAGCGGCGGTGCAGGAGTGATTGGCGATAGCCTAGGGGCAGAGAGAGGGAGGGGTCTGGGGAAAAAGGAGGAGGAGACGCTGGGGTTTTAACGCGCATGGTCAAGGCGATTAATGGTGGCCGCATTAAGGCGTATTGAATCCGCGGAATCAAGGCCTGCAACGGCCGGCGAGGGGGAAAAGGCGTGGTTCGCGGGTGGGGAAGAAGGGGCGCGGTGTGGGGTCCTCTGGTCAGTGAGAAAGGAAGAAGGAGAGGGGTCCACATGTCATCGTCTGCGCGGGTCAGATAGTTGGTTCGAATCGTTTTCTGCGGGGAGGAGAGAACTGGGCTAAGTGGGCTGTTGGGCTGGCTCAGTTGGGCCTGTCCTTTTCCATATTTTTTTCTGCCTTTTTGTTTTATTCTTTTCTATTTCTATTTTCTGATTTGATATTCAAACAATTGATTCAACCAACAATGCAAACCATTCAAACAATTCAAACATGTAATGAGTTTTTGGTTCTGTTTAGTAGCATAAACCAACTTCCAAAATAAAATAATATTTTAAATCTTTTTAGGTTCCATTTATTAATTAAATAAAATGGACCATGGTTTATTAATAAAATAGGGTTTGGTTTATTTAGTAAAATATCCATTTTGAATCTAAATATTTTCAAAACCAAATCAGTAGGTTTTATTTGGAAATAAAGAATACTTGGAAACTTGTTTAAAATTAAATAACATTTTATTTTAGGGTCCATTATTAATTAAATATAATAGACTTTCATTATTAATTCAAATAGGACTTATTTTATTGAGATATTTATTTTGAAATCTAAAATAAAGCCAAAACATTTTAGTAGGTTTTATTTGTGAATATCAATATTTGGAATACTTATTTTAAATAATAAGATTTGATGTTTCAATTAAATTGGTAAAACCTTTTATTTAAATAGAGTTTGGATAATAATTCCTTATCAATTTATTTAATTCATCTTTTGCTATTTTTATTCAAAACAAAACATTTATTTCTAATTATTGGTCAGAGTTCAATTTGGCTATATAAAATAATCCTCATTTATGAATCCACCTTTTCTTTTGAAAACCAAATCCTTTATTTAAGAGATTCCAAAACAGTAATTTAAAACATTTTTTAATTTCCTTTAATAAATGTTTTAACTTTATGAATCCCTTTTTGGTTTTATTTTAATTCAAATGGGTTTGAAGTTCCAATTGAATTCAAAAAGTTTCTTCTGGCTCTGAAAATCAAACAAAGTTTTATTTTATTCATTTATTTTCACATTACAAGATTTGGAAAAATCTAGGGATGTGACACAACACTTCAATGTCCCTTCACCTTCCATGAAGCCTACAAAGCTCACAACAAAAGAGAAGCAACACTCAAAGAGTAGCCAATTCATGAAGATTATAGCATGAGTCCTCAAGTAGAAGGAAGTCACCTTAGGGTGTAGAGATGACTCGATGAAGTGTAGCCATAGGTAACTCTCTTCGGTTCTTCTTGTCAACACGTGGTTGGTAGAGGTTGACGTGTATGCACTTGTACCTTCATACAACAAAGACCAAGCAAAATATTTTCGTGCGTGATAGAGGAGCATGTCAAATGTGGCATGTCCATTCTTGTTCACAACACTATTAGTATAATGCATGTATAGAAAATGGGATGCATATGCAAGGTCAAAGTGCATGGAAATCGATTGAACATCATCCAAATGTGGAAACTCAAAGACTCCATATAACATAGTAGTGGGGCACTCAAAGCAATCGAATAGGAATTTGATCAACATATCTGATGCAAAGTTAGGAGAATTTGGCAAAAACACAAAAGGAAGAATATCCAAAGCAACATCATTATGTGTGCAAACCAACCATTGGAAAGAGAAATTGCTCGACATGTTGTATGTCACACACGAATCATCGAAAGCAAATATCATGGGAATATGATTATCCCAAGCGAAAGCAAAAACAATATATTTGCAAACAAACCAAATGAAAGAGCAAGTGGTCCTTATGTTTGTTGAAACAACAAGACGAGATTCTTCGAAGCTCTCATGATAATACATGCTCTTAATGGAATTGTGGTTGCACCCAAAACATCGGAAAGAGAAAATGTTCAACATTTTTGTTGCAACACACAAAGCATCATTATCCAAAAGCAAAGAAACATGAATGTCACAAGGTGAGATAATACCATCAACATGCTTGCAACAAACCATAGGAAAGAGCAATTTGCCAACATGAAAGATGCAAAGCATGCAAAAGGTATCAGAGCTGGGTTCGATCTTGAACTCACTTGTGGGATGCTCTCAAGAGCTCTTTTTGTCAACTCGTGCTCAACCGAGGTTGACATGATAATGCGCGTACCTACACACATCAAGCACAAAAGGAAGAACGTGTGTGCATGGTAGAGATACACATCATCCATCATGACGTATCTCTTCTTGTGCACATCACCATTAATGTCATTTAAGTATGAAATAGATGCATGGTGAGTATGCAAGTGGGGAACATGCTTATCATGGCCATCATCAAAATCTCCAAAAATTGAGAAAGCTATGGGGGCCATATCATTATAACGCATAAGATCAATACTGTTGCAAGCAAAACAAGTGAAATAGCAAGCATTCATCTTATCGCAAGCAACGGGAGAAATTGAATGACTAGCATGACAAGGCAAGTCCAAAGCAATTGGAGGATACACACAAGATGCATAGCATGGCATGTTTATGGCAATGATATCGCAATCAAACAATTCCACATGATCAATATTATGCAAAGGCAAATCATCACATGGGAAAGTGGATGAAGCATATGTAATGTCACAAGTATCATCCATAGCATGCATATCCTCACAATTCATCATGTCCACTAGTGGGATCATGGCATCATCAACACCCTTATTGTTACCTTGTTCATACCTCTCTTATGAAGTGGGTGTTGTGGAAGTAGTGGCCTCCTTGTGGACGATTTCGTCTTATTCATGTAGCCATGGCGTCGCATCATCTTCGTGCACCATGTACATCTTCTCCAATTGAGGCATCATTGCTTCATGGCTTGGCGCGTCTTCATCCATGGAACCTAGCACAACACAAGAGAACACACTAGAGGTAGAGGGTAAGTTGTTAGAATTCGAAATGGTCTCACTTGACCTATCAACTACCACTCTCAACTCACTAGGAGTATCGCTCATGCCCTCCAAGTGGAAGCACTCAATCTCACATAAGGTGGAGTCACTCATGTCACTCTTGTTCTCACTCAAGTGGGCTAAGTGGCTCTCATACTCACATGGGATTGATACCACATCATCACTCAAGCATATGGGTATAGGCTCGGTTTCCTCAACTCCTTGCGCCTCCTTTGGTGAAGGGAAAATCCCATGCTCACCATTCTTTACCTTGTCGCCACCAAAGTTGGATGCCATAAGATGGGCATCATCGCTCTCCTCCATGGTTGAAGGGAAAATCCCATGCTCGACCGTCTTGTGGCCATCTCGTAGTAGTGGTGGAGGTAGGCTCATGCTATCCAACTTGGCTAAGTAGAGGTTTACATTTTCCTCGTTCGCGAGGTCGTGGAAGTCAAGCGTAGGCGTTGAAGCTTGATGGCGTGGAGGAAGGCTTGCTCTTGGTGCCATTTTGGTGGTGGCACTAGTAGTAGAAGGTGGCCTATGAAGGTGTCGACGGAGGTCATTGGCGTTCCTTGTCGATGGTTGATGTAGGTGGCGCACTTGGTCGTCCACATGACACTCGCGACGATGATCACTTGCCTTGGCACTCTTCTTGTGCTTGTGGTGCCTTCTTGAGCTTGCTTGAGCATTATGGTTGGTGCTCATCACGAATTCTTCGTCTTGGTGGCGAAGATGCCTTTTCCGATGTCTTGTATCCTCTTTATGGTGGCGATGCTCATGAGAGGATGTTTGTCGATGAAGCGTATTGTTTCTTGGCGCCTCTTGATGCATATGATGTTTGGACGCCACTCTTATTTGGGTAGGAGGTGGATCTTGGCGCCTTGGAGGTGATGTAGCTTGGCGCCTTGGAGATGGTGGAGCTTGACGCCATCTAGGTGGTGGCACTTGATGCCGTGTCGATGGTGGCGCTTGTCTCCTTGGAGGTGGATCATCGAAGTAGGTGGTGCCCTTTGGTGTGGAACACTTGGCCTTGAAGGTCATGGATTCTTGATGATGCGCCTCCTCTTGCTTGGCGTAGTAGGCTTCCATCTCCACGCGATGGAGGAATTCTTCATGGCTCGTGGAGTAGCCATCAAACTCGATGAAGTTCTCCGTGTCCTCCATGCTTGGAGAGGTGTCGTCGATGTCGCACTCGAAGTCATCCATGCTTGGGGAGTAATTGTTGGTGTAGTACTCCATATCACCCAAGCATGTGGAGCCATTGTCGGTGTAGTGCTCCATAGGCTCCATGCATGAGGAGCCATTTTCGACGTAGAGCTCCATGTCTTCCATGCATGTGGAGTCGCCGTAGGTGTAGTGCTCCGGGTCCTCAAACCATGCGGATCCATTGTCGGTGTTGTGCTCCGTCATGTACTCTATACTTGTGGAGTCGTAGTCATGGTGGCTCATTATGGATTCTTCATAGATATCATCCTTGGTCCCGGAGTCCCTAGACATGCTTCACAAGACCAAGTGTTGTATATGGAAGTGGTAGAGGGTGTTAGGGATACAACGTCGAACCTTACATTACCTTGGAAGATCGTATCGTGCAAGTGGCCACACTTGAGAGCAATAAACCAAGCCAAGTGAAATTCACGTGGAACACCAAAACCAACTACTAACCAAAACACACACACACACACACAAGGCCTATGGTGGATAGGTATGGAAAGTGGCATGTCAAGAACCAATCCGAAATCAAGATGTTGTATTGGCAAGTAAAGAACCACAATGATCACAAAGCAAACAAGTCAATCCACAAGATAGGAAATATATACAAGGAAACACACACGGTGGGATAAATGGGACTTGTGCGACGGAGAAAGTGAGCTAAGAACCAAATGATTACCTAGCGAAGACTATAAGCTCGTGTCACACAAGTACAAGGAGAGACGCTAGTTTGATTGCACAAAATTGGTGGGCTACAAGATATGCACAATAAGTACCACCTATATGATGTTCATCGAGCTTGCGCTTCCTATTCTATAAGGCACATGTCTATTTCTTTCTTTTTCTCTTTTTCTTTTTTTCTAGTTTTTTCTTTTTCCTTTTCTTTTTCACTTGCCTCTTCCTTGTGCCAACAACTATACAAGATAACTATATGAGATAGCGCTCACACGTTTGCTCGGAATTCTACAAGGTATCAAATGTGCATAGCCCAAGCAATCATAAGAGGAACTAGTCTCAATAGGTGTTTGTTGCTCACAAAGATAGTGGGGTTCACAAAGGAATGCAAGTGTGGAGAAGTCGCGGAATGTTTATACCTTTCGTCGACGATCTTCACCCTTTATTGTTGGATTCCGCCTTGCTCACGGAATTTTGATGTAGTAGATAGCATGAACAACGTGGATGATGATGTAGAGGTCCTTCTCCTCTTCGAAACGAGTTAAAGAACACCAAAATCCGAGTTCGAATGAAAACGTTATGCTCAAACGGTGAAGGGTCAAACTGAAACCCGTTGTTTTCTTCAGACATTGGCGATAGTACCGATTTTGGGCCTTAGTACGAAAAGGGCGGTAGTACCGGATTTTAAGCCCGGTAGTACCGCTGGGTCCAGAAACTCCCAGTTTTGACGCGTTTTCGCGATTTTAGGGTGATTTGGGCGGAAAATCTTCAAGAAAAGCACCAAATCGAAGGGGGAAATCAAGGAATTAGGCCATGGGAAAGCAAAGGAAAGTAGATCAACAAGTTTAGCAAGTAATCCACGGATCAAAACCTAACAAAACACCCTCAAATCTCAGATCGATCCAAAACACGAATTGGGGCTATTTTTGGTAGAATTTTCGAATTTATGGGGAAAAGACCAAATCGATGAGAAATCCGTGGCAACCAAAAGCTGTTGATACCAGATGATGGAGGGGTTAACCTCTTGGGTGCCCGATCTTCACGGATCTCGTGGTCAAATCGATGGGAAAGCAAGGGGAAAGGGAGAAGGTAGCGGAAGCGAACACACACCTCGCGAAGAACACGATGAACACACGCAAAACTCACACGATACAAGGCCGATTGCTCCCGAACGGCGGCCACCGGTCCGATAGAATCCTCGCAAGGAAAGATCGGTCAACGTGCTCCCTCAAATCCACATCGGAGAGGGAAGAACACCTTGGGAAGGGTCTTGACAACTTGGAGACGAGACATCGAACTCCAAGGCCTTGTTCAACGATGGATGCGTGATGCAAAGTCCAATCGATGTTGGTGACGATAGTCGGTCCCCTTGGTAAAGGGGATGAGGCAAAACTAGAGGTTCCACAATGGGGGTTGTCTTTAGTCTATCATCTATGCCTAAGGGATACATGAGGGGTGGGGGCTCTATTTATAGGCCAACCACTAAACAAGGGTAGTTTGGGGATAAAACTAGGGTTTGGACGAGCTAGAGGGGTACATGGGCCAAAGGCCCAACAGGTGCGCGCAGGCACACATGACCGATAGTACCAGACTTGGGTCCCAGAGGTATCACTGACCGTAGTACGGGTCCGATCCAAAGAGTACCGCTTGTAGTCCTGGGACTTCTGTTGCCGTCGTCTGTATGGGGCGGTAGTAGAGGCGGTAGTACCGCTGGCCGGTAGTACCGGTTGCCAGATCCGGTAGTACCGCTGGTGACAGAGAGCAGTTGGCGATCTGTCTTCTTCCGCCTCCTCTTCCAAGCCTCCGTCTTGTCGGTCTTGATGATCCGGGCTTCCTCCCTTGCCTCCGTACTTGTCAATGTGAACCTATCATGCATATGTGACGGAGTATGAAGTAGCATACCATTCAATAGGGTAGGAAGGGGGCTCGCATAGAGTAACGAATTTACCTTTGGAGTCCATGACGACTTGGCGTAAGTTGGAGACCCAGATGTGGTAACGACCATAGGTCGGGCTACATCACTATAAATCAGAATATCATCAAAGTAGACTACCACAAAACGTCCAATGAAAGCACGTAAAACTTCGTTCATTAATCTCATGAAAGTGCTAGGTGCATTAGTTAAACCAAACGACATCACTAACCACTCATATAAACCGAACTTAGTTTTAAATGTTGTTTTCCATTCATCTCCTAATTTCATACGAATCTGGTGGTAACCACTACGCAAATCAACTTTAGAAAACATGGTATGGCCACTCAATTCATCAAGCATGTCATCTAAACGTGGATTAGGATGACGATAACGAATAGTAATATTATTGATAGCTCTACAATCAGTTAACATGCGTGAGGAACCATCTTTCTTAGGTACCAAAATAATAGGAACAACACAGGGGCTAAGGGACTCACGAATATGATCTCGGTCGAGTAGTTCCTGAATTTGGCGTTGTATCTCCTTTGTCTCCTCTGGATTGCTTCTATATGGCGCGCGGTTGGGCAACGTAGCACCTGGAATTAGATCAATTTGGTGCTCAATTCCTCTAATAGGAGGTAGTCCTGGTGGCAGCTCAGCGGGAAAGACGTCCACATATTCCTGCAAAACGTTAGCAATAGCGAGTGGCAAAGAAGGAGGCATATCCTCAAATGAAAACAAAACCTCTTTGCAAATAATTGCATAACATTATAGTGTTTACATCTAGTTCAGCAATATCAATTTTATTAGCAAGCATACATGGAATCTTCAACCGAATTTCAGTAGCATGGGTAGAATCAGATTTAGTGTTCTTTGGTGGTACAAAATCTGCAGCAACAATCTGATTCTCACTTTTATGTTTCTCCTCAGTTTTAGCTCTACTAGCTCTAGCAAGATCATCTTTTAAAATCTGTTCAGGAGTCATAGGTTTTAAACCAATTTTCTTTCCATCATGCATAAGAGAATAGTGATTAGTTTTGCCATTATGAACAGATTCTCTATCAAATTGCCATGGTCTACCAAGTAACAAAGAACAAGCTTGCATAGGTACAACATCACAATCAACAAAATCAGAATATGTACCAATAGTAAAATGCACGCGTACCGTTCTTGTTACCTTGATCTTGCGGGAACTCTCAAACCATTGGATGTAACATGAATGTGTGCGTTGTCTTGTTGGAAGTGCAAGCTTCTCTACCATGTCAACACTAGCCAGATTATTACAACTCCCTCCATCATTGATGATCCGTATAGATCTTTCCTTGACAACACCATGTGTTTGGAATAGGTTGTGGCGTTGATCTTGTTCAGATTTGCTCAATTGCACACTCAACACACGTTGTGTAATTAAACTCTTGTATTAATCAGCAGCTTTAGCTCCCATTACCTCTATCTCTTCATCAGCATCATAATTGTCTCCATCTCGAGCAGAAATAAGGGCCAATGTATCTTCATAAAAGTCACTCGCTGAATTGTATTGACCATCCTCCCGCACCATCATCACATGTTGTGTTGTGCACTGTCTCTCAATATGACCAAAACCCTAGCACTTGCGTCATTGTATATCCTTTGTCTTACCCGTGGAAGCCATAGAAGATGCACTACGAGCAGGAGCATTGGATGACGGTGGAGGAGCAGCTGGAAATCTTGTGGTGGCCTTGGATGTGGTAGTAGCTGGTGGCGAATCACGAGAAGGAGGTGCTGATTGTCGGGATGTTCAAGTGGATGTGCGACCTGCAGAATTAGTCCTCCTCCATGGTGTTTGGCGATCCTGCACTTCACGTTCAGCTTTGCAAGCAAGATGAAACAAACGCGTGATAGAATTATATTCCTTATAATCTAATATGTGTTGAATGTCCTTGTTTAATCCACCAAAGAAACGTGCAAGCATTTGTTCATTAGATTCAACAAGACCACACCGAACCATCCCCGTTTGCAATTCCTGATAATACTCTTCTACAGAATTTTTCCCTTGCTCTAAACGTGTCAGATTCTTGAGTAAATCACGTTCATAAGTGGGAGGTACAAAACGAACACGCATAGCAATTTTTAAAGCAGTCCAAGTACTAGGAATAGTAGTAGGATTTAAACGACAATACTCAGACCACCAAAGTGAAGCAAATTTAGTAAATTCACATGTAGCAGCACTAACACGCATATTCTCAGGATATTTTAAGCATGCAAAACGTTGTTCTACTTCCATCTCCCATGTAAGATATGCATCAGGATTATATTTACCCTCAAAAGATGGAATATTTAATTTAAGCTTTGCAACATGATCATCATCACGTACCGGTGGTCGAGCGTTGCGGTAGTAATGTCGGGGACGGCCAGCAGGTACCCGTGGAGGTTGTTTAACCTCCTCGTCAAACAGATCGTCGTTGTCGGGGTCGTAGTAGTACCCATCGTCTGTCCCCAATGTCACAAAGAAGCATGCGGAAGTCTGAGGTGCGTCACCGCAGCGATCCGTTGCGCGGGCGGCAATGAACCAGCAGACCGTGATCGGGATGCGTCGTGCGCCATGTGTGGGTGCGGGTGCAGGTGCGGTGAGTCTGTTCAAAATCTCCTTGAACCGAGCTTCAAGCTTGGCATTGAAGGATTTCTCAGGTCCATCGATCTTGTCCACGGCGTTGGTGAGCTTGGTGTCAAACTCCCCTAGGCGTGTATCCACGTCTTCAGCGCGACTGACCAAGAGCTCAGAGAAGTGGGCATATAGTTCTTCTTTCGTCATTGTGGCAGGGTTCCGCGAAGTATCTGTCATGCTTAGTCCTTAAAAAGCACAGGTATATACTACAGAAATATGGTGGAAGGCACGCGTAATCCGTCAAGCAATATACAAAGCTCTTACAAGTTCTTACCAAACAGCAGGAAAAGGCGATGTGCAACCGCGAGGATCAGTGGGTCCAGAGATTGAACCAAGCGATTACCAGGAGTCGAGATTCCGTACGTGGAGAATATCTGCGGAGCTCTGGGAAGGCTTAGCAAAGGGGGTTAGCAATTATCAAAACAGCAATGCACAAGTTGAAAGAATGCTCAACGACGGTACTATGCTGGTCCTAGGCTAGACCGTACTAGAGACGCGGGCCTAGATCACCAACGATGTCACGACGCGACACAACAAGCAATGTATGATGATATGGCACCCTGAAAAGCGAACCAAGATGCGGAAAATCAATATGATGGCGAGTGTCTAAAACTGATCTACGGGGTCTAAAAATAGGTTAGCCCCAAATTTTTTTTCGAAATTTTTGTATTATGCTTCGGAAAGCGCGTAGGCGCCAAAAAAATATCGCTATAACGGCCGATGGAGAAAAGTGATCCCCGGGGTCGAAAACCAGTTTAGCCAGATTTTTTTTGCTCTCCTTCTAGACTTACGACCGGACTCTGAGCTTGACACGGACTTTAGCTTAACACGGAAACAACAAAGAAGGAAAGTAAAAAGAAATAACTAGGAAACAATAACTCAACTCGGACTCGTGCCACGACATGATAGGTGATCGGATCCGTGTCACGGTAGGAAGGCGGTGACAGAGTGTTTAGGGTTTATGGTGGCTGGGTATATGGCGGCGGAATATGGTGGCGGAATATCGTGGCAGTGATCGACGAGTGTGGCAGTGACTACTATGATCAGAACTCGAAACTCTAAGGGACGAGACACTAAGACCAGCAACTCGACGCGACGATGTAGACACAAATTCAATAATGCAAAAACTAAGAAGATAACGCGAGGCGTAGATTGGTTATGGGATGGATCTAAACTCTAACTGTGTTTTTGGCTTTTTCGTGGGTTATAGGTAAAAACAGATCTAATCTACGAAAACAGTAAAATCTCACCGAGCAACCTGAAATCTGATACCACTTGATAGGGCAAAGGTGTCCGATCTTTCGATGAGATGGCGATAATCGATTTGGTAGAGTTCAGGCTTGACGATCCGACTACACGTGCGAGCACGAGCGCCAATGCAATCGCTAGGCCAATCTCCTAGAGGTTACCGATCTCAAGGAACACGATCACCGACTTGAGGGTTTTAATTCCTACCTGAAATCGAGAACAAGTAAGAACCAATATTACAATCAAGATATTGCGGATTAAGAGGAAAGCTTTATTGAAAAGGTGGGATCCTGAATAGGTGCGAAGTACAAGAGGCCTCTGCGACGCTCGAGCCTTGGCGAAGTTGCTATGATGGCTAACTTAATGTCTAAACAAAATCCGACTCTAGGGTGACGGATATGGGGAGTATTTAAGGACGAAAACGTGGGGTTTCGGCCAGCCATGGAAGTGGTGGCCGAATCCAACACTAGAAGTCCTTTTCCCCTCAAATACGGACTCTAAAAAGTGGCTAATTAAAATCCTGCGAAAATTACATGGGCCTGGCCCAAAATAAAGGTGTTGCAGCACCATATTAAGCTATGGACGAATTCGTGAAGTATTTATCTTGAATATTTCGTCCAAGCCTTCTTTCTTCATTATGGTGGCCTCAAAGTTCTGAAATCTTCATCAGTGGCCTTCTCTTGGATCATCACATGCTTGCTGCCATCTCCATGCATGGCCATGCTCCAATGCTTGTCCCTCTCATCCATGCTTGGTCCATCATTCCTAAGAGTAAGAAATACATCTGATTTAGGCAGCATCATATTCTCATGTATGTGAGGAATAGTTCCAAGAAACGAAAGTACCTGATAGTTAAGTTGTTTGGCACGAGATCTTGTGATGGGTCCTTGTATGTGTGTTGCTGTAGGTACAACGGTTGTATCAATAGAAGGGATGTCCACATCAGGGTGTATGGCGGCGGAATATGGTGGTGGTGATCGGCGAGTGTGGCGGTGACTACTGTGATCAGAACTCGAAACTCTAAGGGACGATACACTAAGACTAGCAACTCGACGCGACGATGTAGACACAAATTCAACAATGCAAAAACTGAAAGATAATGCGAGGCGTAGATTGGTGATGGGATGGATCTAAACGCTAACTGTGTTTTTGGCTTCTTCGTGGGTTATAGGTAAAAACAGATCTAATCTACGAAAACAGTAAAATCTCACCGAGCAACCTGAAATCTGATACCACTTGATAGGGCAACAAAGGTGTCCGATCTTTCGATGATATGATGATAATCGATTTGGTGGAGTTCGGGCTTGACGATCCGACTACACGTGCGAGCACGAGCGCCAATGCAACCGCTAGGCCAATCTCCTGGAGGTTACCGATCCTGCGGGAACACGATCAGCCTGACCAGCGAGGGTCTTAATTCCTACCTAAAATCAAGAACAAGTAAGACCCAATATTGCGATCAAGATATTGCGGATTAAGAGTTAAGCTTTATTGAAAAGGTGCGATCCTGAATAGGTGCGAAGTACATGAGGCCTCTGCGACGCTCGAGCCTTGGCGATGTTGCTATGATGGCTAACTTAATGTCTAAACAAAATCCCAGTCTAGGGTGACGGCTATGGGGAGTATTTAAGGAGGAAAAGGTGGGGTTTCGGCCAGCCATGGAAGTGGTGGCCGAATCCAACCCTAGAAGTCCTTTTCCCCTCAAATACGGACTCTAAAAAGTGGCTATTTAAAATCCTACAAAAATTACATGGGCTTGGCCCAAAATAAAGGTGTCGCAGCACCATATTAAGCTATGGACGAATTCGTGAAGTATTAATCTTGAATATTTCGTCCAAGCCTTCTTTCTTCATTATGGTGGCCTCAAAGTTCTGAAATCTTCATCCGTGGCCTTCTCTTGGATCATCTCACGCTTGCTGCCATCTCCATGCATGGCCATGCTCCAATGCTTGTCCCTCTCATCCATGCTTGGTCCATCATTCCTAAGAGTAAGAAATACATCTTATTTAGGCAGCATCGTATTCTCATGTATGTGAGGAATAGTTCCAAGAAACGAAAGTACCTGATAGTTAAGTTGTTTGGCACGAGATCTTGTGATGGGTCCTTGTATGTGTGTAGCTATAGGTACAACGGTTGTATCAATAGAAGGGATGTCCACATCATGCTCCCCTTCTTGAATTGAAGTCGTCCTCGACGCAATCTCATCTTCCTCACCAAAGTAAGGCTTCAAATCTGCTATGTTACACGTAGGACTAACCGTAGCAAAGTCTACAGGCAACTCAAGTTTATATGCATTATCATTTATTTTCTCTAACACCTTAAAGGGACCAGCAGCACGCGGCATTAACTTAGACTTGCGTAAATCAGGAAAGCGATCCTTACGCAAATGTAACCAAATAAGATCTCCAAACACAACATGCTTTCTCCCTTTATCCCCAGCAAGTTTATACTTAGCATTCATATGTTCGATGTTATCTTTAGTAGTCTTATGCAAGTTTAATATCATTTCAGCGCGTTGTGTAGCATCCAAATTATGTTGCACCGAAGTAGGTAAAGGCAATAAATCAATAGGTGCACGAGGAACAAAACCATGGACAATCTCAAACGGGCACATCTTTGTGGTAGGATGCAGCGAACGATTATAAGCAAATTCTATATGAGGTAAACACTCTTCCCACAATTTTAAGTTCTTCTTTAAAATAGCCCGCAACATAGTAGACAAAGTTCTATTTACTACTTCAGTTTGTCCATCAGTTTGGGGATGACATGTAGTACTAAACAGCAATTTAGTCCCCAACTTAGCCCATAAACATCTCCAAATGTGGCTAAGAAATTTAGTATCACGATCAGAAACAATAGTATTTGGCACACCATGCAAACGAACAATTTCACGAAAGAACAAATAAGCAATATACGCAGCATCATCCGTTTTATGACAAGGAATAAAGTGTGCCATCTTAGAAAACCGATCCACAACAACAAAAATACTATCCCTCCCCTTCTGTGTTCGTGGCAATCCCAAAACAAAGTCCATAGAAATATCCTCCCAAGGAACACTAGGAACAGGAAGAGGCATATATAAACCATGTGGATTAAGGCGAGACTTAGCTTTTTGACAAGTAGTGCAGCGTGCCACAAATCGCTCAACATCTCGACGCATACGTGGCCAAAAGAAGTGTGCTGCAAGAACATCCTCCGTCTTCTTAACACCAAAGTGTCCCATCAATCCTCCTCCATGCGCCTCCTGTAACTACAAAAGACGAACAGAACTATCCGGAATGCATAGTTAATTAGCACGGAACACAAATCCATCATTGAAGACGAACTTGTTCCATGTTCTACCATCTCTACAATTCTGCAACACATCTTTAAATTCAGCATCATGCACATATTGTTCCTTAATAGTTTCTAATCCAAATATTTTGAAGTCAAGTTGAGATAACAAAGTATAACGGCGCGACAAAGCATCAGCAATAATGTTATCTTTACCCTTTTTGTGTTTGATAACGTAAGGAAAAGACTCAATAAATTCAACCCACTTTGCATGACGACGATTCAACTTAGCTTGACTACGAATATGCTTCAAAGATTCATGATCAGAATGTATAATAAATTCTTTAGGCCATAGATAATGTTGCCAAGTTTCTAATGTCCGAACCAATGCATATAATTATTTATCTTAAGTAGAATAGTTCAGACTAGCCCCACTCAATTTCTCACTAAAATATGCAACATGTTTTCCCTATTGTAATAACACCCCTCCCAAACCAATTCCACTAGCATCACATTCAAGCTCAAAAGTCTTAGTAAAATCAGGAAGTTGGAGTAAGGGAGCATGTGTTAGCTTATCTTTCAATATGACGAAGGCTTGTTGTTGTGCATCGCCCCAAACAAAGGGCACATCCATCTTGGTAAGCTCATTCAGTGGCGCGGCAATTGATACAAAGTCTTTGACAAAGCGCCTATAAAAACCAGTGAGGCCAAGAAAACTCCTCACTTGTGTGACCGTCTTGGGTTGCAGCCAATTGTCAATAGCTTCAATCTTGGCTGGATCCACTTCAATACCCTGTGATGTAACAACATAGCCAAGAAACGCAACTCGATTGGTGCAAAAGGTGCACTTCTCAAGGTTACCAAACAAACGTGCATCACGTAAATCATTGAAAACAGCACGTAAATGGTCCAAATGGTCCTCTAAAGATTTTCTATAAATCAGAATATCATCAAAGTAGACTACCACAAAACGTCCAATGAAAGCACGTAAAACTTCGTTCATTAATCTCATGAAAGTGCTAGGTGCATTAGTTAAACCAAACGGCATCACTAACCACTCATATAAACCGAACTTAGTTTTAAATGTTGTTTTCCATTCATCTCGGAATTTCATACGAATCTGGTGGTAACCACTACGCAAATCAACTTTAGAAAACATGGTAGAGCCAATCAATTCATCAAGCATGTCATCTAAACGTGGAATAGGATGATGATATCGAATAGTAATATTATTGATAGCTCTACAATCTGTACACATGCGCGAAGAACCATCTTTCTTAGGTACCAAAATAATAGGAACAAAGACAGGGCTAAGGGACTCACGAATATGATCTCTGTCGAGTAGTTCCTGAATTTGGCGTTGTATCTCCTTTGTCTCCTCTGGATTGGTTCTATATGGCGCGCGGTTGGGCAACATGGCACCAGGAATTAGATCAATTTGGTGCTCAATTCCTCTAATAGGAGGTAGTCCTGGTGGCAGCTCATCGGGAAAGACGTCCTCATAATTCTGCAAAAGGTTAGTAATAGCGGGTGGCAAATAAGAAGGCATATCCTCAAATGAAAACAAGACCTCTTTGCAGACAATTGCATAACATTGAGTATTGTTTACATCTAGTTCAGCAATATCAATTTTATTTGCAAGCATACATGGACTCTTCAAACGAATTTCAGTAGCATGTGTAGAATCAGATTTAGTGTTCTTTGGTGGTATAAAATCTGCAGCAACAGTGTGATTCTCACTTTTATTTTTCTCCTCAGTTTTAGCTTTACTATCTCTAGCAAGATCATCTTTTAAAATCTGTTCAGGAGTCATAGGTTTTAGAACATTTTTCTTTCCATCATGCATAAGAGAATAGTGATTAGTTTTGCCATTATGAACAGATTCTCTATCAAATTGCCATGGTCTACCAAGTAACAAAGAACAAGCTTGCATAGGTACAACATCACAACCAACAAAATCAGAATATGTACCAATAGTAAAATGCACGCGTACCGTTCTTGTTACCTTGATCTTACGAGAACTCTCAAACCATTGGATGTAATATGAATGTGGGCGTTGTCTTGTTGGAAGCGCAAGCTTCTCTACCATGTCAACACTAGCTAGATTATTACAACTCCCTCCATCAATGATGATCCGTATAGCTCTTTCCTTGACAACACCACGTGTTTGGAACAGGTTGTGGCGTTGATCTTGCTCAGATTTTCTCAATTGCACACTCAACACATGTTGTGTAATTAAGCTCTTGTATTGATCAGCAGCTTCATCTCCCATTACCTCTGTCTCTTCATCAGCATCAGAATTGTCTCCATCTCGAGCAGAAATAAGGGCTAGTGTATCTTCATCAAAGTCACTCAGAATCAGATTGACCATCTTCCCGACCATCATCACACGTTGTGTTGTGCATGCCTCTCAATATGACCAAAACCCCAGCACTTGCGGCATTGTATATCCTTTGTCTTACCCGTGGAAGCCATAGAAGATGCACTACGAGCAGGAGCATTGGATGATGGTGGAGGAGCAGCTGGAAATCTGGTCGTGGCCTTGGATGTGGTAGTAGCTGGTGGCGAATCACGGGGAGGCGCTGATTGTCGGGATGTCCAAGTGGATGTGCGACCTGCAGAATTATTAGTCCTCCTCCATGGTGTTTGGCGATCCTGCACTTCACGTTCAGCTTTGCAAGCAAGATGAAACAAACGAGTGATAGAACTATATTCCTTATAATCTAATATGTGCTGAATGTCCTTATTTAATCCACCAAAGAAACGTGCAAGCATCTGTTCATGAGGTTCAACAAGACCACACCGAACCATCCCCGTTTGCAATTCCTGATAATACTCTTCTACAGAATTTTTCCCTTGCTCTAAACGTGTCAGGTTCTTTAGTAAATCACGTTGATAAGTGGGAGGTACAAAACGAACACGCATAGCAGTTTTTAATGCAGTCCAAGTACTAGGAATAGTAGTAGGATTTAAACGACAATACTCAGACCACCAAAGAGAAGCAAATTTAGTAAATTCACATGTAGCAGCACTAACACGCATATTCTCAGGATATTTTAAGCATGCAAAACGTTGTTCTACTTCCATCTCCCATGTAAGATATGCATAGGATTATATTTACCCTCAAAAGATGGAATATTTAATTTAAGCTTTGCAACATGATCATCATCACGTACCGGTGGTCGAGCGTTGCAGTAGTAATGTCGGGACGGCGGCAGTACCGTGGAGGTTGTTCAACCTCCTCGTCGAATGCATCGCCGTCGGGGTCGTAGTAGTACCCGCCGTCGTCCCCAATATCGCCGCAGCCGCCACGGAAGTCCGAGGTGTGTCACCGCAGCGGTAGCGCCGAAGTGCGGCCATAAAGCAATCCACCCGTGAGCGGAATGTGCCGCGCCAGTACGGGTGAGGGTGCGGCAACTGTTCGTAATCTCCTTGAACCGAGCGTCAAGCTTGGCGTTGAAGGATTTCTAGTCCATCGATCTTGTCCACGGCGTTGGTGAGCTTGGTGTCAAACTCCCTAGGCGTGTATCCACGTCTTCGCCACCGACCAAGAGCTCGGAGAAGTGGGCATGTAGTTCTTTCGTCATTGTGGCGGGGTTCATGAAGTATCTATCATGGTTAGTCCTTAAAAAGCACAGGTATATATACTACGGAAATATGGTGGAAGTCACGTGTAATCCGTCAAGCAATATACGAAGCTCTTACAAGTTCTTACCAAACAGCAGGAAAAGGCGACGTGCAACCGCGAGGATCAGTGGGTCCAGAGATTGAACCAAGCGATTACCAGGAGTCAAGACACCGCACGTGGAGAGTATCTGTGGAGCTCTGGGAAGGCTTAGCAAAGGGGGTTAGCAATTATCAAAATAGCGATGCAAAATTTGAAAGAATGCTCAACGACGGTACTGTGCTGGTCCTAGGCTAGACCGTACTAGATACGCGAGCCTAGATCACCAACGATGTCACGACATGACACAGCAAGCAATGTATGATGATATAGCACCCTGAAAAGAGAACCGAGAGGTGGAAAATCACTATGATGGCGAGTGTCTAGAACTGATCTACGGGGTCTAAAAATAGGTTAGCCCCAAAACAAATTTCGAAATTTTTTTATTTTGCTCCGGAAAGCGCGTAGACGCCAAAAAAATATTGCTATAACGGCCGATGGAGAAAAGTGATCCCCGGGGTCGAAAAACAGTATAGCCAGATAAAATTTTCGGAGGCGGTTCCAGACCGGACTCTTCACTCGACACGGACTTTAGCTTAACACGGAAACACCAGAGAAGGAAAGTAAAAGGAAATAACTAGGAAACAATAACTCTACTCGGACTCGTACCGCGGCAGGAAAACTGATCGGATCTGTGTTGCGGTAGGAAGGCGGTGGCGGAGTATTAGGGTTTATGGTGGCTGGGTGTATGGCGGCGGAATATGGTGGCGGAATATGGTGGCGGTGATCGGCGAGTGTGGCGGTGACTACTATGATCAGAACTCGAAACTCTAAGGGATGAGACACTAAGACCAGCAACTCGACGCGACGATGTAGACACAAATTCAACAATGCAAAAACTGAGAAGATAATGCGAGGCGTAGATTGGTTATGGGATGGATCTAAACTCTAGCTGTGTTTTTGGCTTTTTCGTGGGTTATAGGTAAAAAAACAGATCTAATCTACGAAAACAGTAAAATCTCACCGAGCAACCTAAAATCTTATACCACTTGATAGGGCAAAGGTGTCCGATCTTTCGATGAGATGATGATAATCGATTTGGTGGAGTTCGGGCTTGATGATCCGACTACACGCAATCGCTAGGCCAATCTCCTGGGGGTTACCGATCCTGCAGGAACACGATCAACCTGACCAGCGAGGGTCTTAGTTCCTACCTGAAATCGAGAAAAAGTAAGAACCAATATTGCAATCAAGATATTGCGGATTAAGAGGAAAGCTTTATTGAAAAGGTGGGATCCTGAATAGGTGCGAAGTACAAGAGGCCTCTACGACGCTCGAGCCTTGGCAAAGTTGCTATAATGGCTAATTTAATGTCTAAACAAAATCCGAGTCTAGAGGGACAACTATGGGGAGTATTTAAGGGCGAAAAGGTGGGGTTTCGGCCAGCCATGGAAGTGGTGGCCGAATCCAACTCTAGAACTCCTTTTCCCCTCAAATACGGACTCTAAAAAGTGGATAATTAAAATCCTGCGAAGATTACATGGGCCTGGCCCAAAGTACCATATTAAGCTATGAAGTATTGATGTTGAATATTTCGTCCAAGCCTTCTTTCTTCATTATGGTGGCCTCAAAGTTCTGAAATCTTCATCCGTGGCCTTCTCTTGGATCATCTCATGCTTGCCGCCATCTCTATGCATGGCCATGCTCCAATGCTTGTCCCTCTCATCCATGCTTGGTCCATCATTCCTAAGAGTAATAAATACATCTGATTTAGGCAGCATCATATTCTCATGTATGTGAGGAATAGTTCCAAGAAACGAAAGTACCTGATAGTTAAGTTGTTTGGCACGAGATCTTATGATGGGTCCTTGTATGTGTGTAGCTGTAGGTACAACGGTTGTATCAATAGAAGGGATGTCCACATCACTCGATCTCATGCCAAACAACTTAACTATTAGGTACTTTCGTTTCTTGGAACTATTCCTCACATACCTGAGAATATGATGCTGCCTAAATCAGATGTATTTCTTACTCTTGGGAATGATGGACCAAGCATGGATGAGAGGGACAAGCGTTGGAGCATGGCCATGCATGGAGATGGCAGCAAGCATGTGATGATCCAAGAGAAGGCCATGGATGGAGATTTCAGAACTTTGAGGCGACCATAATGAAGAAAGAAGGCTTAGACGAAATATTCAAGATTAATACTTCACGAATTCGTCCATATCTTAATATGGTGCTGCGACACCTTTATTTTGGGCCAGGCCCATGTAATTTTCGCAGGATTTTAAATAGCCACGTTTTAGAGTCCGTATTTGAAGGGAAAAGGACTTCTAGGGTTGGATTCGTCCACCACTTCCATGGCTGGCCGAAACCCCACCTTTTCCTCCTTAAATACTCCCCATAGCCGTCACCACAGACTCGGATTTTGTTTAGACATTAAGTTAGCCATCATAGCAACTTCGCCAAGGCTCGAGCGTCCCAGAGGCCTCTTGTACTTCGCACCTATACAGGATCCCACCTTTTCAATAAAGCTTTCCTCTTAATCTGCAATATCTTGATTGCAATATTAGTTCTTACTTGTTCTTGATTTCAAGTAGGAATTAAGACCCTCGCTGGTCAGGCTGATCATGTTCCCGTAGGATTGGTAACCTCCAGGAGATTGGCCTAGCGATTGCATTGGCGCTCGTGCTTGCATGTGTAGTCGGATCGTCAAGCCCGAACTCCACCAAATCGATTATCACCTTCTCATCGAAAGATCGTCAAGTCTAGAAGGAGAGCTAAGAGTCCGTGTTTGGAACGGCCTCCGAAAAAAAAATTCTGGCTATACTAGTTTTCGACTTTGGGGATCACTTTTCTCCATCGGCCGTTATAGCGATATTTTTTTGGCGCTTGCGCGCTTTCTGGAGCAAAATAAAAAAATATCGAATTTTTTTTGGGGCTAACCTATTTTTAGACCCCATACATTGCTTGCACGTTTCTTTGGTGGATTAAACAAGGACATTCAGCATATATTAGATTATAAGGAATAAAATTCTATCACTCGTTTGTTTCATCTTGCTTGCAAAGCTGAACGTGAAGTGCAGGATCGCCAAACACCATGGAGGAGGACTAATAATTCTGCAGGTCGCACATCCACTTGGACATCCCGACAATCAGCGCCTCCTCGTGATTCGCCACCAGCTACTACCACATCCAAGTCCACCACAAGATTTCTAGCTGCTCCTCCACCATCATCCAATGCTCCTGCTCATAGTGCATCTTCTATGGCTTCCACGGGTAAGACAAAGGATATACAATGCCGCAAGTGCTGGGGTTTTGGTCATATTGAGAGACAGTGCACAACACAACGTGTGATGATGGTGCGAGAAGATGGTCAATACGATTCAGCGAGTGACTTCGATGAAGATACACTAGCCCTTATTTCTGCTCGAGATGGAGACAATTCTGATGCTGATGAAGACAAAGAGGTAATGGGAGCTGAAGCTGCTGATCAATACAAGAGCTTAATTACACAACGTGTGTTGAGTGTGCAATTGAGAAAATCTGAGCAAGATCAACGCCACAACCTGTTCCAAACACGTGGTGTTGTCAATGACAGAGCTATACAGATCATCATTGATGGAGGGAGTTGTAATAATCTGGCTAGTGTTGACATGGTAGAGAAGCTTGCGCTTCCAACAAGACAACGCCCACATTCATATTACATCCAATGGTTTGAGAGTTCTCGCAAGATCAAGGTAACAAGAACGGTAGTCGTGAATTTTACTATTGGTACATATTCTGATTTTGTTGATTGTGATGTTGTACCTATGCAAGCTTGTTCTTTGTTACTTGGTAGACCATGGCAATTTGATAGAGAATCTGTTCATAATGGAAAAACTAATCACTATTCTCTTATGCATGATGAAAAGAAAATTGGTCTAAAACCTATGACTCCCGAACAGATTTTAAAAGATGATCTTGCTAGAGCTAGTAGAGCTAAAACTGAAGAGGAAAATAAAAGTGAGAATCAGATGGTTGCTGCAGATTTTATACCACCAAAGAACACTAAAACTGATTCTACACATGCTACTGAAATTCGTTTGAAGAGTCCATGTATGCTTGCAAATAAAATTGATATTGCTGAACTAGATGTAAACAATACTCAATGTTATGCAATTGTCTGCAAAGAGGTTTTGTTTTCATTTGAGGATATGCCTCCTTCTTTGCCACCCGCTATTGCTAACCTTTTTGCAGGAATATGAGGACATCTTTCCATTGAGCCGCCACCAGACTACCTCCTATTAGAGGAATTGAGCACCAAATTGATCTAATTCCTGGTGCTACGTTGCCCAACCGCGCGCCATATAGAACCAATCCAGAGGAGACAAAGGAGATACAACGCCAAATTCAGGAACTACTCGACAGAGATCATATTTGTGAGTCCCTTAGCCCCTGTGTTGTTCCTATTATTTTGGTACCTAAGAAAGATGGTTCTTCGCGCATGTGTACTGATTGTAGAGCTATCAATAATATTACTATTCGATATCGTCATCCTATTCCATGTTTAGCTGACATGCTTGATGAATTGAGTGGCTCTACCATGTTTTCTAAAGTGGATTTGTGTAGTGGTTACCACCAGATTCGTATGAAATTAGGAGATGAATGGAAAACAGCATTTAAAACTAAGTTCAGTTTATATGAGTGGTTAGTCATGCCGTTTGGTTTAACTAATGCACCTAGCACTTTCATGAGATTAATGAACGAAGTTTTACGTTCTTTCGTTGGACGTTTTGTGGTAGTCTACTTTGATGATATTCTGATTTATAGCAAATCTTTAGAGGATAATTTGGACCATTTACGTGCTGTTTTCAATGCTTTACGTGATGCACGTTTGTTTGGTAAACTTGAGAAGTGCACCTTTTGCACCAATCGAGTTGCGTTTCTTTGCTATGTTGTTACATCACAGGGTATTGAAGTGGATCCAGCCAAGATTGATGCTATTGAGAATTGGCCGCAGCCTAAGACGGTCACACAAGTGAGGAGTTTTCTTGGCCTCGCTGGTTTTTATAGGCGCTTTGTCAAAAACTTTGGATCAATTGCCGCGCCGCTGAATAAGCTTACCAAGAAGGATGTGCCCTTTGTTTGGGGCGATGCACAATAACAAGCCTTCGTCATATTGAAAGATAAGCTAACACATGCTCCCTTACTCCAACTTCCTGATTTTACTAAGACTTTTGAGCTTGAATGTGATGCTAGTGGAATTGGTTTGGGAGGGGTGTTATTACAAGAGGGAAAACCTGTTGCATATTTTAGTGAGAAATTGAGTGGGGCTAGTCTGAACTATTCTACTTATGATAAAGAATTATATGCATTGGTTCGGACATTAGAAACTTGGCAACATTATCTATGGCCTAAGGAATTTTTTATTCATTCTGATCATGAATATTTGAAGCATATTCGTAGTCAAGCTAAGTTGAATCGTCGTCATGCAAAGTGGGTTGAATTTATTGAGTCTTTTCCTTATGTTATCAAACACAAAAAGGGTAAAGATAATATTATTGCTGATGCTTTGTCGCGCCGTTATGCTTTGTTATCTCAACTTGACTTCAAAATATTTGGATTGGAAACTATTAAGGGACAATATGTGCATGATGCTGAATTGAAAGATGTGTTGCGTAATCAGAGATGGTAGAACTTGGAACAAGTTCGTCTTCAATGATGGATTTGTGTTCGTGCTAACAAACTATGCATTCCAGATAGTTCATTGCTCTTTTGTTGTTACAGGAGGCACATGGAGGAGGATTGATGGGACACTTTGGTGTCAAGAAGACGGAGGATGTTCTTGTTGCACACTTCTTTTGGCCACGTATGCGTCGAGATGTTGAGAGATTTGTGGCACGCTGCACTACTTGTCAAAAAGCTAAGTCTTGCCTTAATCCACATGGTTTATATATGCCTCTTCCTGCCTAGTGTTCCTTGGGAGGATATTTCTATGGACTTTGTTTTAGGATTGCCACGAACACGAGGGGAGGGATAGTATTTTGTTATTGTGGATCGGTTTTCTAAGATGGCACACTTTATTCCTTTTCATAAACGGATGATGTCAGCATATTGCTGATTTGTTCTTTCGTGAAATTGTTCGTTTGCATGGTGTGCCAAATACTATTGTCTCTGATAGTGATACTAAATTTCTTAGCCACTTTTGGAGATGTTTATGGGCTAAGTTAGGGACTAAATTGCTCTTTAGTACTACATGTCATCCCCAAACTGATGGTCAAACTGAAGTAGTAAATAGAACTTTGTCTACTATGTTGCGGGCTGTTTTAAAGAAGAACTTAAAATTGTGGGAAGAGTGTTTACCTCATATAGAATTTGCTTATAATCGTTCACTGCATTCTACCACAAAGATGTGCCCATTTTAGATTGTGTATGGTTTTGTTCCTCGTGCACCTATTGATTTATTGCCTTTACCTTCTTCGGTGCATCATAATTTGGATGCTACACAACGCGCTGAAATGATATTAAACTTGCATAAGACTACTAAATATAACATTGAACACATGAATGCTAAGTATAAAATTTCTGGGGATAAAGGGAGAAAGCATGTTGTGTTTGATGTTGGCGATCTTGTTTGCTTACATTTGCGTAAAGATCGTTTTCCTGATTTACGCAAGTCTAAGTTAATGCCACGTGCTGCTGGTCCCTTTAAGGTGTTAGAGAAAATAAATGATAATGCATATAAACTTGAGTTGCCTGCAGACTTTGGTATGGTTAGTCCTACGTTTAACATTGCAGATTTGAAGCCTTACTTTGGTGAGGAAGATGAGATTGCGTCGAGGACGACTTCAATTCAAGAAGGGGAGCATGATGTGGACATCCCTTCTATTGATACAGCCGTTGTACCTACAGCAACACACATACAAGGACCCATCACAAGATCTTGTGCCAAACAACTTAACTATCAGGTACTTTCGTTTCTTGGAACTATTCTGATGCAGCCCGTCCTACGACCGCTACTACATCTACTCCTAAGAGCTCCCCAAGTGGACCCATGACTCGCGCCCGAGACAAACTCCTTCAAGCTAAGGTGAACTCGCTCCTCTCCTTGTGTGACTTCGATACACCCTTGGATGGCCTGCTACTTCATACGCATACCTTGTGCATCATCAGGTACGAAGAGAAGGACCCACAGAACGGAGGAGCACCTGCGGAAGAGACCAAATGCTCTCTGTCGCCATAGATTATCGACTGGCGACCGTACTTACTACCGCCCGCAGCACTACCGCCTCTTACTAACGCCACCAACAGAGCCAACATACTTCATCATTGGCGGTAATACCGGCCCAGACCCGGATTACTGGACGATGGTACTATCACGCCACCGCCACCAACAGAAGACTCCAGTGAAGTCCCAGTCGACAAGCATTACCGGGCCAGAAGCGGTACTACCGACCGATACTACCAGGTGGGTAGTACTCGGACGACACAGAACCTGATCGTGTTAAGTCGGCCCAGCGCCTTGTAACCCTCTCTATATTTCGCTATTTGTTCCCAAAATACCCCTGTTTTTGTGGTTGGTCTATATATAGCCCCCACCCTCCATTGTAAACCCTAGACTTGGATAATAATAGATTAAGGAAACCCCTTCGAGGAACTTACATCTATTGGTCTCATGCTCCTACCAAGGAGCACCGGATTGTCCACCCCCCTCTTGGATCTTGCCTAGTGCGTTCAAGTTGTACAAGGCCTTGGGTTCTCGGTTTCTCGCCCCCAAGTCGTCAAGATCTCACCAAGCACCTCGCCCCCATTGTTGGCGTGGAGAGAGAGCTTCGCCCAACACCGATCCTAGAGATTATGTTGGACCGGTTGCCACCGGCGTGAGTTACCGGCGTGTATCGTGTTTTGTGTGCGTGAGTTCGTCGGGTTCTTCGTGGCGTGTGTTCGTGGATTCCATCCCCTTTTCCCCTTCCACCGCTTTACCCTCGATTCCCGCGGATATTCGCGAAAGATCGGGCCACCCTAAGGGGTTACCCCATAACATCTTGGTATCAAGAGCAAGGTTGATCACGAATTTCTCCCCAATTTTTCTTTATTCCCCTTAAATCGAAAATCCCACCAAAAAGAGCCCCAATTTGCCTTCGTATCGATCTTTGGATTTGGTGAGTTCTCCGTGGTTTAGGTCCATAGATCTGTTGCTTTTGGTGTCGATCTATAGCCCCTGTTGTTCCTAGCCCATCCTTTTGGTCAGATTTCCCACGAATTTGAGTTTTGGTCCACGAATTTTGGATCTCGTTCATGTTCTGTGACCAGCGGTACTACCGCCCGTACAAAGCGGTACTACCGCGCGCCACAGAAGGTTTTCCTTCTTGTCTTGACACCTCAACTTCGTTGGCTGACTTTCCATCTTCAATTTGTTCGTGTTTCGCGTGTTTGTCACCAATTTAACACAAGCTTCCGCATCAAAGTCACCCGCGCTCATCGACACCGCGACACTCGAACATCATCCCCACCAACGGTTGCAAGTCGTCAACAATACCAAAAGGTATAACTTGCGCCCCTTTGACAGCCCCATATCTTCCTTTGTGTGTATCTATCCCATGAGAGCAACTCATTTTGTGTTTGTCTAAGAATTGTGCACTTGCCTTTGGAAAGTGAGAGTGTGAGGCCAAATACAAAAGCTAACATAGTAGCATAGAAAGGGAGAAAAAGGAAAAAGAATAAAAAAAAGATAAAATAGAAAGATACATAGTCTCCCAATACAAAGAGAATACCAAGCTTGTAAGCCAACAAGAGAGATGAAAAGAGCGCACCAAGGCAAGTGCAAAAATCTATTGCTTATCCTCTTTTGGCAAACGAGTTGTGGTCTCTCCTTGATTTGGCACGACAACCGTGCGTAGTCTTCGTTAGGACCTTTTGTGCTCATTTTCATAGTCGTGCTAACCCCGTTTTTCTCCACGTGTGCGTTTTTCGTGTTTTTGTAGATCGTATCCTTTTGCTTTTGATCTTTGGTTCTTTACCACGTAGAACAATAACCTTTTGCTTGGATCGTTTTGTTTGGTTTTCCACAATCCTAACCTTCCACCAAAAGCTTTTGAGAGTTGTAGTATATTCGTGTGTGAGTTTCTTGCCCATTTCACTTTGCACGCTGTTCGCTCATTTGTGTGGCAATTGGTTTGATATAATCTCCAAGGTGAGGTAAAAGGCTAACTCTACGCACCCTTATTCTCCATATACAACCCTTGTTGGCTTTGCATCATGGACAGGAATGGAGAGCCGTCCCAACCACCACAACCTCCGGAGGACGACACACAATTCATGACAAGATGGGACCATTGGAAGGTCCGAGGAGAATTCAACTACCGTTGTGAAGCTCTCGAGCGGCACCAAGATGAATAATTTAGCGAGGCCCGTGTGGAATTCAAGAACATCGACAACCGCTTCGAAGAAGTCCGTGGCCAAATGCATGCCATGCAACACAACCTCGGTCATCAAAATGAAGCTCTTGGTCGTGCACTCGCCTCAACGGATGAGAAGCTTCAACGCCTCATTGATGGGCTAGCAAGGCCACGCTCGCGCGACTCAAGCTCATCTCGGCACTCCTCAAGTGAATCAAGTGCACCTCGCCGTCACGCTTCAAGGCATCGGGATGGACCCGTTCTTCAATCCATGAGCTCTTCTCAAGCGGTACCATCTCCACGACACGCCGCAACGTCAAGCTATGATGGTGAACTCTCCGCAAGACCTCCAAGACGTGAAGCGAACCGGCCACAACCAAGGTCACTTGTGATTCAACAAGAGCAACCTCGCATGGACCACCAAGCCCATCACCATCAACATGTCCTTTCAACAACAAGTGAAGCACCCGAAGAGGACGAACAAGATCACCGTCGACGTGAATCACTCGAAGATCCTGCAAGGCGTCATCATCGACATGATCGTCCACATCGCCAACATGATGGTCATGACGAGCCTCCTCCACATCAAGCAGAAGAAGAGCAGCCCATTGCGCATGCGGCTCGACATCCTCCTCGCCACAAGGCGCAAGACAATGCTCCTCGGCATCAACCGCGTCAAGAACAAGAGCAAGCTCCCCAAGCTCGTCGAGAGGACAATCAACCTCCTCCTCGTCCTCAACCGCGCCAACAAAACGAGCAAGCTCCCCAAGCTCGTCGTCAAAACCAAGTTCCACCACCAAACGCGGCACCTCAACAACCGCAAGAGCAACGCAACCATCACCAAGCAAGACATGAGAGCTCGGATGATGACGATGACCGCCCAAATCATGGCAACCGCCGCAACTGGAACCACAATGGAGAAGAAACTTTTGGCAAGCTCAAATTCACCATGCCCAAGTTCACCGGTTCCAATGAAGCCGAGGAATATCTCTCGTGGGAACTCAAGGTCGACAAGATCTTCCGCATGCACAACTATAGCAATGAGAATATGATGGCCATGCCATCCCTCGAGTTTGATGAGTATGCCAACCTTTGGGGGGAACAAGTCCAACTCGCTCGGGAAGCAAAAGAAGATCCTCCAATCTCAACTTGGCAAGATATGAAGGCCCATATGATATCCCGCTTTGTTCCTTCGCACTACACGCGTGACCTCTTCAACAAGCTTCAAACGCTTAGTCAAGGGACAAAGACCGTGGAAGAGTACTTCAAGCAAATGGAGCTCAACATGATCCGTGCAAACATTGAAGAGCGAGATGAACAAACAATGGCACGCTTCCTCAATGGCTTGAACCATACCATCAAGCGCATCATCGAGTTCCAAAAGTACAACAACATGGTTGAGCTTGTGCACATCGCATCAAAGGCCGAGCGTCAAGTGCAAGAGGACATCAAGTACAACAAGCCAAAGACGTACTTCACCTACAAGAAAGCACCAACCACTACTCCAACAACACCAAGTGGCAGCTCCTCAAGTACCACCAAGCTTCCCTTCAAGCCAACTCACCCTCAAGGAAAACAGCCCCCAAGTGGCAAAAACACAAGGGATGATCAACCATTCAATGGTGAATGCTACAAGTGTGGAGGCAAAGGGCACAAGTCGAACGCATGTGGAAACATGAAAGTTTTGTTCATCCATGACAACGACGATGAAGAATACTTGAGTGAAGAAGAGTTTGATGCACGGGTCAAGGAAGCCATGGCAAGGCAACGTTTGGAAGAGGACCAAGAACTTCTTGTGTGTGAGCATGACGCAAGTCCATCGCTTGTGGTCACAAGGGTCTTAACTACACAAGCCAATGAGAATGAAGACCAACGCTCGAACATCTTCCAAACTCGTGTCGGCATCAATTGGAAGTCCATCAAAGTTGTCATCGATGGAGGGAGTTGCCACAATCTTGCAAGCACGGAATTGTGTGAGAAACTCAACCTCACCATCCATCCGCATAAACACCCCTACCATATCCAATGGCTAAGTGACCAAGGATCCGTCAAGATCAAGCACACCATCCCGGTAACATTCTCAATTGGGCCCTACAAGGACACGGTGGAATGTGACGTGGTCCCAATGACGGTTTGCCATATGTTGCTCGGAAGGCCGTGGCAATATGACAAGCGTGCTTTGCATGATGGTCGCTCAAACACTTATACCTTCAACTGGCTTGATAAAACTTGTGTGTTGCAACCAATGACTCCTAGCCAAATAATTGCGGACAATGCAAAGGCTTTAGCGAGGGCGCAATACTCAAAAACACCTTGTGAGAAGAGTGGTGAGCGAGAGAACCACACCATAGTGAGTGAGAGCTACAAGCCAAACTCGAGTGGAAAAACTAAGAGTGTTCTTCTTGCCACCAAGAGTGAGATGAGAGAAGTGCGGAACAACCCATCCATCTTGCACTATGTCCTTGTATGCAAGGGATTAGCACAAGGAACTAATGGCTTGAAAAATGTTCCTCCTTCTTTGATGGCTATTTTGCAGGAATTCCAAGATGTATTCCCCGAAGAGCTTCCTCATGGACTTCCCCCTCTTCGTGGAATCGAGCACCGCATCGACCTCATACCCGGCGCCCACTCCCAAACCGCGCCGCGTATCGCACGAACCCGGAAGAGACGAAGGAGATCGAACGTCAAATCAACCAACTCGTCTCCAAAGCTTTGATCCAAGTAAGCACTAGCCCAAGCGCGGTCCCCGTGATTCTAGTTCCAAAAATGGATGATACGTTGCGGTTATGCAAGGACTGTCGTCCAATCAATGCTATCACCGTGCGTTATCGACATCCTATACCTCGTCTTGATGACATGCTTGATGAGTTATGTGGAGCCACTATATTTTCGAAAATTGATCTTTGTAGTGGTTACCATCAAATTCGCATGGCCGAAGGTGATGAGTGCAAAACCGCCTTCAAGACCAAGCTTGGTCTCTATGAATGGTTGGTTATGCCTTTTGGCTTTTCTAATGCCCCATCTACCTTCATGCGCCTCATGAACCATATTTTGAGATCTCTCATTGGGAAGAGTGTAGTTGTTTACTTTGATGACATCTTTGTCTATAGCAAGTCACTAGAGGAGCATGTTACTCATGTTAAGGAGGTCCTTCAAATCCTTCGTCATTAAAAGCTTTATGCTAATCTCCCAAAGTGCACTTTTGCAAAAGACAAGCTTCTTTTCCTTGGTTTTGTTGTGTCTTGTAATGGCATTGAAGTTGATGTCTCAAAAGTCAAGGACATACGAGATTGGCCCATCCCTACAAATGTTAGTGAACTTCGTAGTTTTCATGGGTTGGCTGGCTTTTACCGTCGCTTTGTGAAAGACTTTTCTACCATTGCTTGTCCCCTCAACGAATTGACCAAGAAAAATGTCACGTTCGTTTGGGGAAAAGCACAACAAAAGGCTTTTGATGAGCTCAAAAAGAGGCTCACCGAAGCACCACTTCTTGCATTACCGGATTTCACAAAAACCTTTGAGATTGAATGTGACGCTAGTGGTATTGGCATTGGTGGCGTCCTTATGCAAAATGGGCGTCCTATTGCTTACCATAGTGAGAAACTTGATGGCGCACGCCTAAACTATCCCATTTATGACAAAGAACTTTTTGCCTTGGTTCGAGTTCTTCAAGTGTGGCAACACTATCTTTGGCCCAAAGAATTTATCATCCATTCCGACCATGAGTCGTTGAAGTATCTTAAGGGCCAAGCCAATTTGAGTAAAAGGCACGCAAAATGGGTTGAGTTCATGGAGTCTTTTCCTTACATTGTCAAATACAAGAAGGGCAAAGAAAATGTGGTAGCGGACGCCTTGTCTCGCAAAAACACAAGCCTTCTTACACGACTCGAAGTAAATGTCTTGGGTCTTGATGACATCAAATCTTTGTACGCGTCCGACCCTTTCTTTGGACCAATTTTTGCACAATGTTCAATAGACAAAGGGATTGATGATTTCTATTTGAATAAGGGTTTTCTTTTCAAACAAAACAAGCTTTGCATTCCGAAATCGTCTCTCCAAATTTTGCTTCTTCAAGAGTCCCATGGTGGAGGCCTTATGGGTCAATTTGGCCGTGACAAGACATATGACATGCTCTCCACTCACTACTTTTGGCCAAAGATGAAGCGCGACGTGGAGCGCCACGTCCAACGATGCACTACATGTATCCAAGCTAAGTCTAAGTCCAACCCCTTTGGTCTTTATATGCCATTGCCTATTCCTTATGCACCTTGGTCGGACATTAGCATGGACTTTGTGTTAGGCTTGCCTAGATCTAAACATGGACATGATTCTATATTTGTAGTAGTGGATCACTTTTCCAAAATGGCACATTTCATTCCGTGCCATAAGACCGATGATGCTTCACATGTAGCAAATTTGTTTTTAAGGGAAATAATTCGGCTACACGGTGTTCCAAGAACAATCGTGTCCGACCGCGACGTAAAATTCATGAGCTACTTCTGGAAGACTCTCATGGCCAAGCTCGGCATCAAGCTCCTCTTCTCGTCCGCCTCGCATCCTCAAACCGATGGACAAACCGAGGTCGTCAATCGAAGTCTTGGCACACTCCTCTGGGTGTTGATAAAGAAGAACCTTAAAGACTGGGAGGAATGTATTCCACAAGCCGAGTTCGCCTACAACCGCGCCAAGCACTCCACCACCATGAGGAGCCCGTTCATGATCGTCTACGGCTTCGAGCCTCTCACCGCGCTCGATATCCTTCCACTAACACTTCATGAACGTGCCAATATGGACGTTGTCAAGCGCGCCCACACAATGAAGAAACTCCATGAAGACACAAGAGCTACGATCGAGCAAGAAGTCCTTCGCCAAGCATCAATTCTAAACAAGAACAAGAAAGAGCTGATCTTCGAAGAAGGCGACCTTGTGTGGATACACTTAAGTAAAGACCGCTTCCCCAAGGAACGCGACTCTAAACTCAAGCCAGGAGGTGATGGACCATTCAAAGTGCTAAAGAGGATCAACAACAACGCCTATATCATTGATATCCCAACATCAAAGTATCTTGTGAGCTCGACATTCAATGTCAAGGACCTCTCACCCTACCATGGATAAGATGAAGTTCAGAAGGTTGAAGAGTCGAGGACGACTCTTTCGCAAGGGGGGGAGCTGATGCAGCCCGTCCTACGACCACTACTACATCTACTACTACGATCTCCCCAAGTGGACCCATGACTCGCGCCCGAGCCAAACTCCTTCAAGCTAAGGTGAACTCGCTCCTCTCGTTGTGTGACTTCGATACACCCTTGGATGGCCTGCTACTTCATACGCATACCTTGTGCATCATCAGGTACGAAGAGAAGGACCCACAGAACGGAGGAGCACCTGCGGAAGAGACCAAATGCTCTCTATCGCCACCAGACACTACCACTGGTATTACCGCCAGCACTACCGCTACCGCCACCAACAGACGACACCAACAGGAGCCAAATACTCTCATCATGGCGGTACTACCGGACCCCAGACGGACCTCTGACATTACCGCCTGCTACCTCCAACAACAGAAGACTCCAGCGGAAGTCCCAGGTCGACAAGCGGTACTACCGGACCAGGAAGCGGTACTACCGCCTAACCGGTACTACCGGACCAGCTGGACCGGTAGTACCGGACGACACAGAACCTGATCGTGTTAAGTCGGCCCAGCGCCTTGTAACCCTCTCTATATTTCCCTATTTGTTCCCAAAATACCCCTGTTTTTGTGGTTGGCCTATATATAGCCCCCACCCTCCATTGTAAACCCTAGACTTGGTTAATAATAGATAAAGGAAACCCCTTTGAGGAACTTACATCTATTGGTCTCATGCTCCTACCAAGGAGCACCGGATTATCCACCCCTCTTGGATCTTGCCTAGTGCGTTCAAGTTGTACAAGGCCTTGGGTTCTCGGTTTCTCGCCCCCAAGTCGTCAAGATCTCACCAAGCACCTCGTCCCCCGTTGTTGGCGTGGAGAGAGAGCTTCGCCCAACACCGATCCTAGAGATTATGTTGGATCGGTTGCCACCGGCGTGAGTTACCGGCGTGTATCGTGTTTTGTGTGCGTGAGTTCGTCGGGTTCTTCATGGCGTGTGTTCGTGGATTCCATCCCCTTTCCCCTTCCATCGCTTTACCCTCGATTCCCGCGGAGATTCGTGAAAGATCGGTCCACCCTAAGGGGTTACCCCATAACATATTCCTCACATACATGAGAATATGATGCTGCCTAAATCAGATGTATTTCTTACTCTTAGGAATGATGGACCAAGCATGGATGAGAGGGACAAGCATTGGAGCATGGCCATGCATGGAGATGGCAGCAAGCATGTGATGATCCAAGAGAAGGCCATAGATGAAGATTTCAGAACTTTGAGGCTGCCATAATGAAGAAAGAAGGATTGGACGAAATATTCAAGATCAATACTTTCCGAATTCGTCCATAGCTTAATATGGTGCTGCGACACCTTTATTTTGGGCTAGGCCCATGTAATTTTCGCAGGATTTTAATTAGCCACTTTTTAGAGTCCGTATTTGAGGGGAAAAGGACTTTTAGGGTTGGATTCAGCCACCACTTCCATGGCTGGCCGAAACCCCACCTTTTCGCCCTTAAATACTCCCCATAGTCGTCCCCCTAGACTCGGATTTTGTTTAGACATTAAGTTAGCCATAGTCACAACTTCGCCAAGGCTCGAGCGTCGCAGAGGCCTCTTGTACTTCGCACCTATTCAGGATCCCACCTCTTCAATAAAGCTTTCCTCTTAATCCGCAATATCTTGATTGCAATATTGGTCCATACTTGTTCTCGATTTCAGGTAGGAATTAAGACCCTCGCTGGTCAGGCTGATCATGTTCCCGTAGGATCGGTAACCTCCAGGAGATTGGCCTAGCGATTGCATTGGCGCTCGTGCTCGCACGTGTAGTCGGATCGTCAAGCCCGAACTCCACCAAATCGATTATCATCATCTCATCGAAAGATCGGACACCTTTGCCCTATCAGATAGTTTTAGACTAATCAACTGAAATCAAAAAGCTCACCTAATCTAGAGGGCATTCCTAGGCTTATATGGCCGCCGGAACGTCCAAAAAACGTGAAACGAAAACGTGTCTGATACAGTCAGATCTGTCCGGATCTGATGGAAACTTTTAGGGCCGGACTTTCCGCCCTAAGTAGGGGCGGATTATCCTCCCCCCGGATTATCCTCCCCTGGGGCGGATTATCCGCCCCCTTACTGAGCCTTGCGCCTGAACTCCTTAGCAGAATTCCTGGAGCAGGGCCGGATTATCCGCCCTTGTGGGGCCCGGATTATCCTCCCTTGTGGGGACCGGATTATCCGCCCCCTGGGGACGTGTAAGTACTCGTTGGAAAGCTCTCGGAGTGATCTTTCTAACAAGTGCTTATTTGCTTGATTTGGAGTTTGTATGAAGAATCCACGTCCGTTTCAATTTCAGGGCTTCTGTCTGTCCGAACTGAACCTTCCTTCTTGATGATCTTCTCTTGAGCCTTCCTCCCGCTCCTCCCTCGCGCATCCTTGCCAATATCACGCAAGTGCTGGGGTTTTGGTCCTATTGAGAGACAGTGCACAACACAACGTGTTATGATGGTGCGTGATGATGGTCAATACGATTCAGCGAGTGACTTTGATGAAGATACATTAGCCCTTATTTCTGCTCGAGATGGAGACAAGTGTGATTCTGAGGAAGAGATAGAGGTAATGGGAGCTGAAGCTGCTGATCAATACAAGAGCTTAATTACACAACGTGTGTTAAGTGTGCAATTGAGCAAATCTGAGTAAGATCAACGCCACAACCTGTTCAAAACACGTGGTGTTGTCAAGGAAAGAGCTATACAGATCATCATTGATGGAGGGAGTTGTAACAATCTGGCTAGTGTTGACATAGTAGAGAAGCTTGCACTTCCAACAAGACAACGCACACATTCATATTACATCCAATGGTTTGAGAGTACTCGCAAGATCAAGGTAACAAGAACGGTACGCGTGCATTTTACTATGGGTACATATTCTGATTTTGTTGATTGTGATGTTGTACCTATGCAAGCTTGTTCTTTGTTACGTGGTAGACCATGGCAATTTGATAGAGAATCTATTCATAATGGCAAAACTAATCACTATTCTCTTATGCATGATGGAAAGAAAATTGGTCTAAAACCTATGACTCCTGAACAGATTTTAAAAGATGATCTTGCTAGAGCTAGTAGAGCTAAAACTGAGGAGAAAAATAAAAGTGAGAATCAGATTGTTGCTACAGATTTTGTACCACCAAAGAACACTAAATCTGATTCTACACATGCTACTGAAATTGGTTTGAAGAGTCCATGTATGCTTGCAAATAAAATTGATATTGCTGAACTAGATATAAACAATACTCAATATTATGCAATTGCCTGCAAAGAGGTTTTGTTTTCATTTGAGGATATGCCTCCTTCTTTGCCACCCGTTATTGCTAACCTTTTTGCAGGAATATGAGGACGTTTTTTCCGCTGAGCTGCCACCAGGACTACCTCCTATTAAAGGAATTGAGCACCAAATTGATCTAATTCCTGGTGCTACGTTGCCCAACCGCACGCCATATAGAACCAATCTAGAGGAGACAAAGGGATACAACGCCAAATTCAGGAACTACTCGACAGAGATCATATTCGTGAGTCCCTTAGCACCTGTTCTATTCCTATTATTTTGGTACCTAAGAAAGATGGTTCTTCGCGCATGTGTACTGATTGTAGAGCTATCAATAATCTTACTACTCGATATCGTCATCCTATTCCACCTTTGGACGACATGCTTGATGAATTGAGTGGCTCTACCATGTTTTCTAAAGTAGATTTGCGTAGTGGTTACCACAAGATTCGTATGAAATTAGGAGATAAATGGAAAACATCATTTAAGTTCGGTTTGTATGAGTGGTTAGTGATGCCGTTTGGTTTAACTAATGCACCCAGCACTTTCATGAGATTAATGAACGAAGTTTTACGTGCTTTCATTGGACGTTTTGTGGTAGTCTACTTTGATGATATTCTAATTTATAGCAAATCTTTAGAGGATCATTTGGACCATTTACGTGTTGTTTTCAATGCTTTACGCGATGCACGTTTGTTTGGTAATCTTGAGAAGTGCACCTTTTGCACCAATCGAGTTGCGTTTCTTGGCTATGTTGTTACATCACAGGGTATTGAAGTGGATCCAGCCAAGATTGAAGCTATTGAGAATTGGCCGCAGCCCAAGACGGTCACACAAGTGAGGAGTTTTCTTGGCCTCGCTGGTTTTTATAGGCGCTTTGTCAAAGACTTTGGATCAATTGCCGTGCCGCTGAATGAACTTACCAAGAAGGATGTGCCCTTTGTTTGGGGCGATGCACAACAACAGGCCTTCGTCATATTGAAAGATAAGCTCACACATGCTCCCTTACTCCAACTTCCTGATTTTAATAAGACTTTTGAGCTTGAATGTGATGCTAGTGGAATTGGTTTGGGAGGTGTGTTATTACAAGAGGGAAAACCTATTCCATATTTTAGTGAGAAATTGAGTGGGGCTAGTCTGAACTATTCTACTTATGATAAAGAATTATATGCGTTGGTTCGGACATTAGAAAGTTGGCAACATTATCTATGGCCTAAAGAATTTGTTATACATTCTGATCATGAATCTTTGAAGCATATTCGTAGTCAAGCTAAGTTGAATAGTCGTCATGCACAGTGGGTTGAATTTGTTGAGTCTTTTCCTTATGTTATCAAACACAAAAAGGGTAAAGATAATATTATTGCTGATGCTTTGTCGCGCCGTTATAATTTGTTATCTCAACTTGACTTCAAGATATTTGGATTGGAAACTATTAAGGAACAATATGTGCATGATGCTGAATTTAAAGATGTGTTAAAGAATTGTAGAAATGGTATAACTTGGAACAAGTTCGTCTTCAATGATGGATTTGTGTTCCGTGCTAACAAACTATGCATTCCAGATAGTTCTATTCTTTTTTTGTTGTTACAGGAGGCGCGTGGAGGAGGATTGATGGGACACTTTGGTGTCAAGAAAACGAAGGATGTTCTTGCTGCACACTTATTTTGGCCACGTATGCGTCGAGATGTTGAGAGATTTGTGGCACGCTGCACTACTTATCAAAAAGCTAAGTCTCGCCTTAATCCTAAATGGTTTATATATGCCTCTTCCTGTTCCTAGTGTTCCTTGGGAGGATATTTCTATGGACTTTGTTTTGGGATTTCCACGTACACAGAAGAGGAGGGATAGTATTTTTGTTGTTGTGGATCGGTTTTCTAAGATGGCACACTTTATTCCTTGTCATAAAACGGATGATGCTGTGCATATTCCTGATTTGTTCTTTCGTGAAATTGTTCGTTTACAATGTGTGCCAAATACTATTGTTTATAATCGTGATACTAAATTTCTTAGCCACTTTTGGAGATGTTTATGGGCTAAGTTGGGGACTAAATTACTGTTTAGTACTACATGTCATCCCCAAACTGATGGACAAACTGAAGTAGTAAATAGAACTTTGTCTACTATGTTGCGGGCTGTTTTAAAGAAGAACTTAAAATTGTGGGAAGAGTGTTTACCTCATATAGAATTCGCTTATAATCGTTCGCTGCATTCTACCACAAAGATGTGCCTGTTTGAAATCATGTATGGTTTTGTTCCTCGTGCACCTATTGATTTATTGCCTTTACCTTCTTCGGTGCAAAATAATTTGGATGTTGCACAACACGCTGAAATGATATTAAACTTGCATAAGACTACTAAAGATAACATAGAACACATAATGCTAAGTATAAACTTGCTGGGGATAAAGGGAGAAAGCATGTTGTGTTTGATGTTGGAGATCTTGTTTGGTTACATTTGCGTAAAGATCATTTTCCTTATTTACGCAAGTCTAAGTTAATGTCGCGTGCTGCTGGTCCCTTTAAGGTGTTAGAGAAAATAATCGATAATGCATATAAACTTGAGTTGTCTGCAGACTTAGGTACGGTTAGTCCTACGTTTAACATTGCAAATTTGAAGCCTTACTTTGGTGAGGAAGATGAGATTGCGTCGAGGACGACTTCAATTCAAGAAGGGGAGCATGATGTGGACATCCCATCTATTGATACAACCGTTGTACCTACTACTACACACATACAAGGACCTATCACAACATCTCGTGCCAAAAAACTTAACTATCAGGTACTTTCGTTTCTTGGAACTATTCCTCACATACATGAGAATATGATGCTGCCTGAATCAGATGTATTTCTTATTCTTAGGAATGATGGACCAAGCATGGATGAGAGGGACAAGCATTGGAGCATGGCCATGCATGGAGATGGCAGAAAGCATGTGATGATCCAAGAGAAGGCCACGGATGAAGATTTCAGAAATTTGAGGCCACCATAATGAAGAAAGAAGGCTTGGACGAAATATTCAAGATTAATACTTCAAAAATTCGTCCATAGCTTAGTATGGTGCTGCGACACCTTTATTTTGGGCCAGGCCCATGTAATTTTCGCAGGATTTTAAATAGCCACTTTTTAGAGTCCGTATTTGAGGAGAAAAGGACTTCTAGGGTTGGATTCGGCGACCACTTCTATGGCTTGCCGAAACCCCACCTTTTTCTCTTTAAATAGTCCCCATAGCCGTCACCATAGACTCGGATTTTTTTTGACATTAAGTTAGCCATCATATCAACTTCGCCAAGGCTCGAGCATCGCAGAGGCCTCTTGTACTTCGCACCTATATAGGATCCCACCTTTTTCAATAAAGCTTTCATCTTAATCCGTAATATCTTGATTGCAATATTAGTTCTTACTTGTTCTTGATTTCAGGTAGGAATTTAAGACCTTCGCTGGTCAGATCGTGTTCCCGCAGGATCGGTAACCTTCAGGAGATTGTCCTAGCGATTGCATTGGCGCTCGTGCTCGCACGTGTAGTCGGATCGTCAAGCCTGAACTCCACCAAATCGACTATCTCCATCTCATCAAAAGATCGGACACCTTTGCCCTATCAGCTACTCATTCAATTTCTCCCGTTGCTTGCGATAAGATGAATGCTTGCTATTTCACTTGTTTTGCTTGCAACAATATTGATCATATGCGTTATAATGAGATGGCCCCCATAGCTTTCTCAATTTTTGGAGAATTTGATGATTGCCATGATAAGCATGTTCCCCACTTGTGTACTCACCATGCATATATTTCATACTTGATTGACATTAATGGTGATGTGCACAAGAAGAGACACGTCATGATGGATGATGTGTATCTCTACCATACACACATGTTCTTCCTTGTGTGTATGATGTATGTAGGTACCCGCACTATCATGTCAACCTCGGTTGAGCACGAGTTGACAAAAAGATCTCTTGAGAGCATCCCACAAGTGAGTTCAAGATCAAACCCAGCTTTGATACCTTTTGCATGCTTTGCATCTTTCATGTTGGCAAATTGCTCTTTCCTATGGTTTGATTGCAAGCATGTTAATGTTATTATCTCTCCTTGTGACATTCATGTTTCTTTGCTATTGGATATTGATGCTTTGTGTGTTGCAACAAAAATGTGAACAATTTCTCTTCCGATGTTTTGTGTGCAACCATAATGCCATTAAGAGCATGTATTGTCATGAGAACTTCCAAGTATCTCGTCGTGTTGTTGCAACAAACATAAGGACCACTTGCTCTTTTATATGGTTTGTTTGCATACTTGTTGTTTTTGCTTCCGCTTGGGATATTCATATTCCCATGTCCAACATATTGAGCAATTTCTCTTTCCAATGGTTGGTTTGCACACATAATGCTTTTGTTTTGGATATGCTTCCTCATGTGTTTTTGCCAAATTCTCCTATTCTTGCATCAAAGATGTTGATATATTTAGCCAATTGCTTTGCGTGCCACCCTACTATATTATATGGAGTTTTTGAGGTTCCACATTTGGATGATGTTCAAACGATTTCCATGCACTTTGACTTTGCATATGCATTCCATTTGCTATCCTTGTATTGTGCTAATAGTGTTGTGAACAAGAATGGACATGCCACAAATGACATGCTCCTCTATCACACACGAAAATATTTTTCTTGGTCTTTGTTGTGTGAAGGTACAAATGCATACACGTCACCCTCTATGGACTATATGTTGACAAGAAGAACGCAAGAGAGTTACCTATGGCTACCCTTCATCGAGCTATCTCTACAAGCTAAGGTGACTTCCTTCTACTTGAGGACTCATGCTATAATCTTCATGAATTGGCTATGCTTTGAGTGTTGCTTCGCTTTTGTTGTGAGCTGTGTAGGCTTCATTGAAGGTGAAGGAACATTGAAGTGTTGTCAAGTCAAACTTTCTGAGGACGACTATATGGTGAACCCCAGGATCAAGAAGCTCTCTCGACCTCTTCTACCTTGTGATGATCATGTAGAGTCGAGGACGACTCTTTTTGAAGGGGGGGGGGAGCTGATGTAGCCCGAACTACGGTCATTACCACATCATGGTCTCCAACTTAAGACAAGTCGTCATGGACTCCAAAGGTGAATCCGTTCCTCTATCCGAGCCCACTTCCTACCCTATTGAACGGTATGCTACTTCATACTCCGTCACATCTGCATTATAGGTTCACATCGACAAGTACGGAGGCAAGGGAGGAAGCCCGGAACATCAAGCCCGGCAAGACGGAGGCTTGGAAGAGGAGACGGAAGAAGCCACGGCTGAACCACCGGAGTCCCCGTCCTACACCGGAGTCTCCGGTCCTACTACACCGGAGTCTCCGAACCTACCTCGGGATCGACCCAAGAACCGCCGAGGGGCGGTCAATACGCCACTCGGAGCGACACACAGACAGACGGAATGTCTCCTGGCCCTGCACGAGTCTCCGACCCTGATGTGGACATCCCTTCTATTGATACAACCGTTGTACCTACAGCTACACACATACAAGGACCCATCACAAGATCTCGTGCCAAACAACTTAACTATCAGGTACTTTCGTTTCTTGGAACTATTCCTCACATACATGAGAATATGATGCTGCCTAAATCAGATGTATTTCTTAATCTTAGGAATGATGGACCAAGCAGGGATGGGAGGGACAAGCATTGGAGCATGGCCATGCATGGAGATGGCAGCAAGCATGTGATGATCCAAGAGAAAGCCACGGATGGAGATTTCAGAACTTTGAGGCCACCATAATGAAGAAAGAAGGCTTGGAAAAAAATATTCAAGATTAATACTTCACGAATTCGTCCATAGCTTAATATGGTGCTGCGACACCTTTATTTTGGGCCGGGCCCATGTAATTTTCGCAGGATTTTAAATAGCCACTTTTTAGAGTCTGTATTTGAGGGGAAAAGGACTTCTAGGGTTGGATTCGGCCACCACTTCCAAGGCTGGCCGAAACCCCACATTTTCCTCCTTAAATACTCCCCACAGCCGTCACCCTAGACTCGGATTTTGTTTAGACATTAAGTTAGCCATCGTAGCAACTTCGCCAAGGCTCGAGCGTCGCAGAGGCCTCTTGTACTTCGCACCTATTCAGGATCCCACCTTTTCAATAAAGTTTTCCTCTTAATCCACAATAACTTGATTGCAATATTAGTTCTTACTTGTTCTCGATTTCAGGTAGGAATTAAGACCCTCGCTGGTCATGTTGATCGTGTTCCCGCAGGATCGGTAACCTCCAGGAGATTGGCCTAGCAATTGCATTGGCGCTCGTGCTCGCACGTGTAGTCGGATCGTCAAGCCCGAACTCCACCAAATCGACTATCATCATCTCATCGAAAGATCGGACACCTTTGCACTATCAGGCCCACCACACCGGAGTCTCCGGCCTACACGATGGGCCTGCGCGCCGCCAGCTGGGCCTTCGGCCCATATACCCCTCTAGATCATCCAAACCCTAGTTTTATCCCTAAACTACCCCTGTCTATGTGGCTGGACTATAAATAGAGCCCCCACCCATTCATATATCCCTTAGGCATAGATGATAGACTAAAGACAACCCCCATTATGGAATCTCTAGTTTTGCCTCATCCCCTTTACCAAGGGGACTGACTATCATCACCAACCTCGATTGTATTTTGCATCACGCATCCATCGTTGAACAAGGCCTTGGAGTTCATTGTTCCGAACGGCGGCCACCGGTCCGATAGAATCCTCGCAAGGAAAGATCGGTCAACGTGCTCCCTCAAATCCACATCAGAGAGGGAAGAACACCTTGGGGATGGTCTTGACAACTTGGAGACGAGACAATGAACTCCAAGGCCTTGTTCAACGATGGATGTGTGATGCAAAGTCCAATCGAGGTTGGTGACGATAGTCGGTCCCCTTGGTTAAGGAGATGAGGCAAAACTAGAGATTCCACAATGGGGGTTCTCTTTAGTCTATCATTTATGCCTTAGGGATACATGAAGGGGTGGGGGCTTTATTTATAGGCCAGCCACATAAACTGATGTGGACATCCCATCTATTGATACAACTGTTGTACCTACAGCTACACACATAGAAGGACCTATCACAAGATCTCGTGCCAAACAAGTTAACTATCAGGTACTTTTGTTTCTTGGAACTATTCCTCACATACATGAGAATATGATGCTGCCTAAATCAGATGTATTTCTTAATCTTAGGAATGATGGACCAAGCAGGGATGGGAGGGACAAGCATTGGAGCATGGCCATGCATGGAGATGGCAGCAAGCATGTGATGATTCAAGAGAAGGCCATGGATGAAGATTTCAGAACTTTGAGGCCACCATAATGAAGAAAGAAGGCTTGGACGAAATATTCAAGATTAATACTTCAGAAAATTCGTCCATAGCTTAATATGGTGACGCGACACCTTTATTTTGGGCCAGGCCCATGTAATTTCCGCAGGATTTTAATTATCCACTTTTTAGAATCCGTATTTGAGGAGAAAAGGACTTCTAGGGTTGGATTCGGCCACCACTTCTATGGCTGGCCGAAACCCCACATTTTCCTCTTTAAATACTTCCCATAGCCATCACCGTAGACTCGGATTTTGTTTAGACATTAAGTTAGCCATCATAGCAACTTCGCCAAGGCTCGAGCGTCGCAGAGGCCTCTTGTACTTCGCACCTATACAGGATGCCACCTTTTCAGTAAAGCTTTTATCTTAATCTGCAATATCTTGATTGCAATATTATTTCTTACTTGTTCTCGATTTCAGGTAGGAATTAAGACCCTCGCTGGTCAGGCTGATCGTGTTCCCGCAGGATCGGTAACCTACAGGAGATTGGCCTAGCGATTGCATTGGCGCTCGTGCTCGCACGTGTAGTCGGATCGTCAAGCCCGAACTCCATCAAATCAACTATCACCATCTCGTCGAAAGATTGGACACCTTTGCCCTATCAAGTGGTATCAGATTTCAGGTTGCTTGGTGAGATATTACTGTTTTCGTAGATTAGATCTGTTTTACCTATAACCCACGAAAAGGCCAAAAACACAGTTAGAGTTTAGATCCATCCCGTCACCAATCTACGCCTTGAATTATCTTTTCAGTTTTTGCATTGTTGAATTTTTGTCTGCATCGTCGCGTCGAGTTGCTGTTCTTAGTGTCTCGTCCCTTAGAGTTTCGAGTTCTGATCACAATAGTCACCACCACCCTCGCAGATCACCGCCACCATATTCGGACACCATATTCCGCCGCCATACTCCCAGCCACCATAAACCCGAAAACTCCGCCACCGCCTTTGATGCAGCCCGTCCTACGACCGCTACTACATCTACTCCCATGAGCTCCCCAAGTGGACCCATGACTTGCTCCCGAGCTAAGCTCCTCCAAGCCAAGGTTAACTCGCTCCTTTCCTTGTGTGACTTCGACACACCCTTGGATGGTTTGCTACTTCATACGCATACATTGTGCATCATCAGGTACGAAGAGAAGGACCCAAGGGACGGAGAAGCAACCGATCGGCTAAACGCCAGGTGATACTACCCTTTGAGGCGACCGTACTACCGGTCAAGAGGTACTACCTGCCCGCTACGGACGCTCAGATGAACCTCTCACGCCCAGACGCCAGGTACTACCGGCAAGCGGTACTACGGTCAGTGATACTACGCCCCATCCTACCGCTTTGCTGAGCGACTCCGGAAGCTCCGGGCCGCCAGTACTACCGCCCGGGCCGTACTATCGTTGCGACGGTACTACGGTTGCCGGAAGACCTACTGGTCCGGATCGAACCTTAAAAGCACGGTATATAGTGCGGAAATATGGTGGAAGTCACGCGTAATCCGTCAAGCAATATCTGAGCTCTTACAAGTTCTTACCAAACAGCGGGAAAAGCGATGTGCAACCACGAGGATCGGTGGGTCAGAGATTGAACCAAGCGATTACCGTGAGTCGAAACACCGCGTGGAGAGTATCTGTGGAGCTCGGGAAGGCTTAGCAAAGGGGTTAGCAATTATCAAAACAGCAATGCAAAAGTTGAAAGAATGCTCAACGACGGATCTTTGTCTTTGGTCCTAGGCTGACCGTACTAGAGACGCGAGCCTAGATCACCACGATGTCACGACGCGACACAACAAGCAATGTATGATGATATGGTACCAAAAGCGACCGAGAGGTGAAAAATCACTATGATGGCGAGTGTCTAGAACTGATCTATAGGGTCTAAAGAGGTTAGCCCCAAAAAAATTCAATTTTTTTATTTTGCTCGGAAAGCGCAGACGCCAAAAAATATCGCTATAACGGCCGATGGAGAAAAGTGATCCGGGTCGAAAAAACAGTATAGCGAAATTTTTTCTGAGGTCGTTCGCATTTCTGACGGACTCTTAACTCGACCACGGACTTTAGCTTAATGCGAAACAACAAATAAGGAAAGTAAAAAGAAATAACTAGGAAACAATAACTCTACTCGGACTCGTGCACAATGAAACTGATCGGATCTGTGTCACGGTAGGAAGGCGGTGGCGGAGTATTAGGGTTTATGGTGGCAGAATATGGCGGTGGAATATGGTGGCGGAATATGGTGGCGATGATCGGCGAGTGTGGCGGTGACTACTATAATTAGAACTCGAAACTCTAAGGGACGAGACACTAAGACCAGCAACTCGACGCGACGATATAGACACAAATTCAACAATGCGAAAACTGAAAAGATAATGCGAGGCGTAGATTGGTTATGGGATGGATCTAAACTCTAAGTGTGTTTTTGGCTTTTTCGTGGGTTATAGGTAAAAAACAGATCTAATCTACGAAAACAGTAAAATCTCACCGAGCAACCTGAAATCTGATACCACTTGATAGGGCAAAGGTGTCCGATCTTTCGATGAGATGGAGATATTCGATTTGGTGGAGTTCGATCTTGACGATCCGACTACGTGAAACCGAGCGCCAATGCAATCGCTAGGCCAATCTCACGGAGGTTACCGATCTGCGTGAACACGATCGGCTGACCCGAGGGTCTTAATTCCTACGAAATCGAGAACAAGTAAGAACCAATATTGCAATCAAGATATTGCGGATTAAGAGGAAAGCTTTATTGAAGAGGTAGGATCTGAATAGGCAAGTACAAGAGTCCTCTGCGCATGACGCCGAGCCTTGGCGAAGTTGCTATGATGGCTAACTTAATGTCTAAACAAAATCCGAGTCTAGAGGTTCGGCTATGGGGCGTATTTAAGGGAGAAAAGGTGGGGTTTCGGCCAGCCATGGAAGTGGTGGCCGAATCCAACCCTAAAAGTCCTTTTCCCCTCAAATACGGACTCTAAAAAGTGGCTAATTAATATCCTGCGAAAATTACATGGGCCTGGCCCAAAATAAAGGTGTCGCAGCACCATATTAAGCTATGGACGAATTCGTAAAGTATTGATCTTGAATATTTCGTCCAAGCCTTCTTTCTTCATTATGGTGGCCTCAAAGTTCTGAAATCTTCATCTGTGGCCTTCTCTTGGATTATCACATGCTTGCTGCCATCTCCATGCATGGCCATGCTCCAATGCCTGTCCCTCTCATCCATGCTTGGTCCATCATTCCTAAGAATAAGAAATATATCTGATTTAGGCAGCATCATATTCTCATGTATGTGAGGAATAGTTCCAAGAAACGAAAGTACCTGGTAGTTAAGTTGTTTGGGACGAGATCTTGTGATGGGTCCTTGTATGTGTGTTGCTGTAGGTACAACGGTTGTATCAATAGTAGGGATGTCCACATCAGATCACCACGAATTTGAGGATTTTGGTCACGTTGAGTTCGTTCCTGTCCCGCAACTGGCGGTACTACCGATCGCACAAGCGGTACTACCGCTCGCCGGTACTACCGGTCGTTGCCAACGGTACTACCGCTCGCCTCTGACCGTGTTTCTTTGCTCTCTTGACGCCTCAACTTTGTTTGCTGACTTTTCCAGTTCAGTTGTTCGTGTTTCGCGTGTTTGTCGCAATTTTCACAACAGCTTCCGCATCAAGCCACCACGCGCTCAACGACACCGTGACACTCAAACATTCCCCTCCCCACCAACGGTTGCAAGTCGTCAACAATACCGAAGGTATAACTTGCACCACTTTGACAGCCCCATATCTTCCTTTGTGTGTAACTATCCTATGAGAGAAACTCATTTTTTGTTTGTCTAAGCATTGTGCACTTGCCTTCGGAAAGTGAGAGTGTGAGGCCAAATGCAAAAGCTAACATAGTAGCATAGCAAGGGAGAAAAAGAGAAAGAATCAAAAAAAATAGAAAAAAGATACATATTCTCCCAATACAAAGAGAATACCAAGCTTGTAAGCCAAGAAAGAGAGAAGACAAAGCGCACCGAGGCAAGTGCACAAATCTATTGCTTATCCTCTTTTGGCAAACGAGTTGTGGTCTCTCCTTAAGTTGGCACGACAACCGAGCGTAGTCTTCGTTAGGACCTTTTGTGCTCATTTTCATAGTCGTGCTAACCCCTTTTTCTCCACGTGTGTGTTTTCCGTGTTTTTGTAGATCGTATCCTTTTGTTTTTGATCTTTGGTTCTTTACCACGTAGGACAATAACCTTTTACTTGGATCGTTTTGTTTGGTTTTCCACAATCCTAACCTTCCACCAAAAGCTTTTGAGAAGTTGTCGCATATTTGAGTGTGAGTTTCTTGCCCATTTCACTTTGCACGCTGTTCGCTCATTTGTGTGGCAATTGGTTTGATATAATCTCCAAGGTGAGGTAAAAGGCTAACTCTTCGCACCCTTTTTCCCCATATACAACCCTTGTTGGCTTTTCATCATGGATAGGCATGGAGAGCCATCCCAACCACCACAGCCTCCGGAGGATGACACACAATTCATGACAAGATGGGACCATTGGAAGGTCCGAGGAGAATTCAACTACCGTTGTGAAGCACTTGAGCGGCGCCAAGATGAACAATTTAGCGAGGTCCGTGTGGAATTTAAGAACATCGACAACCGCTTCGAAGAAGTCCGTGGACAAATGCATGCCATGCAACACAACCTCGGTCATCAAAATGAAGCTCTTGGTCGTGCACTAGCTTCAACGGATGAGAAGCTTCAACGCCTCATTGATGGCCTAGAAAGGCCACGCTCGCGCGAATCATGCTCATCTCGGCACTCCTCAAGTGAATCAAGTGCACCTCGCCGTCACGCTTCAAGGCACCGGGATGGACCCGTTCTTCAATCCATGAGCTCTTCGCAAGCGGTACCATCTCCGCGTCACGCCGCAAAGTCAAGCTATAATGGTGACCTCTCTGCAAGACCTCCAAGACGTGAAGCGAACCGGCCACAACCAAGGGCACTTGTGATTCAACAAGAGCAACCTCACACGGACCACCAAGGCCATCGCCGTTGACATGTCCCTTCAACAACAACTGAAGCATCCGAAGAGGACGAACAAGATCACCGTCGACGTGAAGCACTCGAAGATCCCCCAAGGCGTCATCATCGACATGATCGTCCACGTCAGCAATATGATGATCATGACGAGCCTCCTCTCCATCAAGAAGAGGAAGAGCAGCCCATTGCGCATGCGGCTCGACGTCCTCCTCGCCACAGGGCGCAAGACAATGCTCCTCGGCACCACCCACGACAAGAACAAGAGCAAGCTCCCCAAGCTCGTCATGAGGACCATCAACCGCCTCCTCATCCTCAACCGCGCCAACAAAACGAGCAAGCTCGTCGTCAAAACCAAGTTCCACCACCAAACGCGGCACCTCAACAACTGCAAGAGCAACGCAACAATCAACAAGCAAGACATGAGAGCTCGGATGATGATGATAACCGCCAAAATCATGGCAACCGCCGCAACCGGAACCACAATGGAGAAGAAACTTTCGGCAAGCTCAAATTCACCATGCCCAAGTTCACCGGTTCCAATGAGCCCGAGGAATATCTCTCTTGGGAACTCAAGGTCGACAAGATCTTCCGCATGCACAACTATAGCAATGAGAAGATGATGGCCATGGCATCCCTCGAGTTTGATGAGTATGCCAACCTTTGGTGGGAACAAGTCCAACTCGCTCGCGAAGCAAAAGAAGAGCCTCCAATCGCAACTTGGCAAGATATGAAGGCTCATATGAGATCACGCTTTGTTCCTTCACACTACACGTGTGACCTTTTCAACAAGCTTCAAACGCTTAGTCAAGGGACAAAGACCGTGGAAGAGTAATTCAAGCAAATGGAGCTCAACATGATCCGTGCCAACATTGAAGAGCGAGATGAACAAACAATGGCACGTTTCCTCAATGGCTTGAACCATCCCATCAAGCGCATCACCGAGTTCCAAAAGTACAACAACATGGTTGAGCTTGTGCACATCGCATCGAAGGCCGAGCGTCAAGTGCAAGAGGACATCAAGTACAACAAGCCAAAGACGTACTTCACCTTCAAGCAAGCACCAACCACTACTCCAACAACACCAAGTGTAAGCTCCTCAAGTACCACCAAGCTTCCCTTCAAGCCAACTCTCCCTCAAGGAAAACAGCCCCCAAGTGGCAAACACACAAGGGATGATCAACCATTCAATGGTGAATGCTACAAGTGTGGAGGCAAAGGGCACAAGTCGAATGCATGTGGGACAATAAAGTTTTGTTCATCCATGACAACGGCGATGAAGAATACTTGAGTGAAGAAGAGTTTGATGCAAGGGTCAAGGAAGCCATGGCAAGGCAACATTTGGAAGAGGACCAAGAACTTCTTGTGTGTAAGCATGACGCAAGTCCATCGCTTGTGGTCACAAGGGTCTTGACTACCCAAGGCAATGAAAATGAAGACCAACGCTCGAACATCTTCCAAACTCGTGTCGGGATCAATGGGAAGTCCATCAAAGTTGTCATCGATGGAGGGAGTTGCCACAACCTTGCAAGCACGGAATTGTGTGAGAAACTCAACCTCACCCTCCATCCGCATAAACACCCCTACCATATCCAATGGCTAAGTGACCAAGGATCCGTCAAGATCAAGCACACCGTCTCGGTGACGTTCTCAATTGGGCACTACAAGGACACGGTGGAATGTGACGTGGTCCCAATGACGGTTTGTCATATGTTGCTCGGAAGACCGTGGAAATATGACAAGCGTGCTTTGCATAATGGTCACTCAACCACTTACACCTTCAAATGGCTTGATAAAACTTGTGTGTTGCAACCAATGACTCCTAGCCAAATAATTGCGGACAATGCAAAGGCTTTAGCGAGGATGCAATACACAAAAACAACTTGTGAGAAGAGTGGTGAGCGAGAGAACCACACCATAGTGAGTGAGAGCTACAAGCCAAGCTCGAGTGGAAAAACTAAGAGTGTTCTTCTTGCCACCAAAAGTGAGATGAGAGAAGTGCGGAACAACCCATCCATCTTGCACTATGTCCTTGTATGCAAGGAACTAACGACTTGACAAATTTTCCTCCTTCTTTGATGGCTATTTTGCAGGAATTCCAAGATGTATTTCCCGAAGAGCTTCCTCATGGCCTTCCTCCTCTTCGTGGAATCGAGCACCGCATCAACCTCATACCCGGCGCCCCACTCCCAAACCGCGCCGCGTATCGCACAAACCCGGAAGAGACGAAGGAGATCGAACGCCAAATCAACCAACTCGTCTCCAAAGGTTTGATCCAAGTAAGCACTAGCCCAAGCGCAGTTCCCGTGATCCTAGTTCCAAAAACGGATGATACGTTGCGGTTATGCATGGACTGTCGTCCAATCAATGCTATCACCGTGCGTCTTGATGACATGCTTGATGAGTTATGTGGAGCCACTATATTTTCGAAAATTGATCTTCGTAGTGGTTACCACCAAATTCGCATGGCTGAAGGTGATGAGTGGAAAACCGCCTTCAAGACCAAGCTTGGTCTCTATGAATGGTTGGTTATGCCTTTTGGCTTATCCAATGCCCCATCTACCTTCATGCGCCTCATGAACCACATCTTGCGATCTCTCATTGGGAAGAGTGTAGTTGTTTACTTTGATGACATCCTTGTCTATAGCAAGTCACTAGAGGAGCATGTTACTCATGTTAAGGAGGTCCTTCAAATCCTCCGTCATGAAAAGCTTTATGCTAATCTCCCAAAGTGCACTTTTGCAAAAGACAAGCTGATTTTCCTTGGTTTTGTTGTGTCTTCTAATGGCATTGAAGTTGATGTCTCAAAAGTCAAGGACATACGAGATTGGCCCAACCCTAAAAATGTTAGTGAACTTCGTAGTTTTCATGGGTTGGCTGGCTTTTACTGTCGCTTTGTGAAAGACTTTTCTACCATCGCTTGCCCCCTCAACGAATTGACCAAGAAAAATGTCACATTCGTTTGTGGAAAAGCACAACAAAAGGCTTTTGATGAGCTCAAAAAGAGGCTCACCGAAGCACCACTTCTTGCATTACCGGATTTCACAAAAACACTTGAGATTGAATGTGACGCTAGTGGTATTGGCATAGTGAGAAACTTGATGGCGCGCGCTTAAACTACCCTATTTATGACAAAGAACTTTTTGCCTTGGTTCGAGTTCTTCAAGTGTGGCAACACTATCTTTGGCCCAAAGAATTTATCATCCATTCCGACCATGAGTCATTGAAATATCTTAAGGGCCAAGCCAATTTGAGTAAAAGGCACGCAAAATGGGTTGAGTTCATGGAGTCTTTTCTTACATTGTCAAATACAAGAAGGGCAAAGAAAATGTGGTAGCGGACGCCTTGTCTCGCAAAAACACAAGCCTTCTTATAAGACTCGAAGTAAATGTCTTGGGTCTTGATGACATCAAATCTTTGTATGCGTCCGACCCTTTCTTTGGACCAATATTTGCACAATGTTCAATAGACAAATGGATTGATGATTTCTATTTGCATAAGGGTTTTCTTTTCAAACAAAATAAGCTTTGCATTCTGAAATCGGCTCTCCAACTTTTGCTTCTTCAAGAGTCCCATGGTGGAGTCCTTATTGGTCACTTTGGCTGTGATAAGACATATGACATGCTATCCACTCACTACTTTTGGCCAAAGATGAAGCGCGATGTGGAGCGCCACGTCCAACGATGCACTACATGTATCCAAGCTAAGTCTAAGTCCAACCCCTTTGGTCTTTATATGCCATTGCCTATTCCTCATGCACCTTGGTCGGACATTAGCATGGACTTTGTGTTAGGCTTGCCTAGATCTAAACATGGACATGATTCCATATTTGTAGTAGTGGATCGCTTTTCTAAAATGGCACATTTCATTCTGTTCCATAAGACCGATGATGCTTCACATGTAGCAATTTTGTTTTTCAGGGAAATAATTCAGCTACACGGTGTGCCAAGAGCAATCGTCTCCGACCGCAACGTAAAATTCATGAGCTACTTCTGGAAGACTCTCATGGCCAAGCTCGGCATCAAGCTCCTCTTCTCGTCCACCTCACATCCTCAAACCGATGGACAAACCGAGGTCGTCAATCGAAGTCTTGGCACACTCCTCCGGGTGTTGATAAAGAAGAACCTTAAAGACTGGGAGGAATGTATTCCACACGCCGAGTTCGCCTACAACCGCGCCAAGCACTCCACCACCATGAGGAGCCCGTTCATGATCGTCTACGGCTTCGAGCCTCTCACCGCGCTCGATATCGTTCCACTTCCACTTCATGAACGTGCCAATATGGACGTTGTCAAGCGTGCCCAAACAATGAAGAAACTCCATGAAGACACACGAGCTACTATCGAGCAACAAGTCCTTCGCCAAGCATCAAGGCTAAACAAGAACAAGAAAGAGATGATCTTTGATGAGGGCGACCTTGTGTGGATCCACTTGAGTAAAGACCGCTTCCCAAGGACGCGACTCCAAGCTCAAGCCAAGAGGTGATGGACCATTCAAGGTGCTAAAGAGGATCAACAACAACGCCTATATCATCGATATACCAACATCGAAGTATCTTGTGAGCTCGACATTCAATGTCAAGGACCTCTCACCCTACCATGGAGAAGATGAAGTTGAGAAGGTTGAAGAGTCGAGGCGACTCTTTCTTTCCCAGGGGGGAGCTGTCGCGTCTGCATCCACGACCTACTACATCTACTCCCACGAGCTCCCCAAGTGTACCCATGACTCACGCCCGAGCTAAGCTCCTCCAAGCCAAGGTTAACTCGCTCCTTTCCTTGTGTGACTTCGACACACCCTTGGATGGTTTGCTACTTCATACGCATACACTGTGCATCATCAGTAGAAAGAGAAGGACCCAAGGAAGCGGAGGAGCGGAAGCAAATCAGCCCGGCCGCAGGCAGAGTATCGGTTGAGGCGGCGGTACTACCGGTCACGGTTCTCTACCGGTTCTCCCCCGGCTCGGACGCCTCCAGAAGAACCTCTCCCGCCCCATGATACTACCGCCCAACAACAGTACGGTCGGGTACCCGGTACTACATCCCCATCCTACCGCTCTCCGGGCGACTCAGCCAAGCTCCAGGTACCCCCGGGCGAGCTCCGGGCGGTACTACCGTACCGGTTGCCCAGAGACTCCATCGGGACTACTGCCTGGCCCTGAGTTGATTCGCCCCAAGGCCTTGTATCCCTTCCTATAATTTACCTTTTTCGTTCAAAACCCTACCCTGTTTTGTGGCTAGACTATATATAGCCCCCACCCTCTATTGTAAACCCTAGACTTGGATAATAATAGATATTAAGGAAACCCTTTGAGGACTTATATCTATTGGTCTCATGCTCCTACCAAGGAGCACCGGATTATCCACCCCCCTCTTGGATCTTGCCTAGTGCGTTCAAGTTGTACAAGGCCTTGGGTCCTCGGTTTCTCGCCCCCAAGTCGTCAAGGTCTCACCAAGCACCTCGTCCCCTGTTGTTGGCGTGGAGAGTGATCTTCGCCCAACACCGATCCTAGAGATTATGTTGGACCGGTTGCCACCGGCGTGAGTTATCGGCGTGTATCGCGTTTTGTGTGCGTGAGTTCGTCGGGTTCTTCGTGTGCGTGTGTTCGTGGATTTCATCCCCTTTCCCCCTTCCACCGCTTTACCCTCGATTCCCGCGGAGATTCGTGAAAGATCGGGCCAACCCACGGGTTACCCCATAACAGCCTTCCTACCATGACACGGATCCGATCCCCTTTCCTGCCGCGGCATGAGTCCGAGTTGGGTTATTGTTGATGTGGACATCCCTACTATTGATACAACCATTGTACCTACAGCAACACACATACAAGGACCCATCACAAGATCTCGTGCCAAACAACTTAACTATCAGGTACTTTCGTTTCTTGGAACTATTCCTCACATACATGAGAATATGATCTTTGCCTAAATCGGATATATTTTTACTCTTAGGAATGATGGACCAAGCATGGATGAGAGGGACAAGCATTGGAGCATGGCCATGCATCGAGATGGCACAAGCATGTGATGATCAAGAGAAGGCCACAAATGAAGATTTGAACTTTGAGGCCACCATAATGAAGAAAGAAGGCTTGGACGAAATATTCAAGATCAATACTTACTAATTCGTCCATAGCTTAATATGGTGCTACGACACCTTTTATTTTGGGCCAGGCCATGTAATTTTCATGATTTTAATTAGCCACATTTTAGAGTCCGTATTTGAGGAAAAGGACTTTTAGGGTTGGATTCGCCACCACTTCCATGGCTGGCGAAACCCCACCTTTTCGCCCCATAGCCGAACCTCTAGACTCGGATTTTGTTTAGACATTAAGTTAGCCATAGTCGCAACCGCCAAGGCTCGGCGTCATGAAGGCCTCTTGTACCGCACCTATTCGGGATCCCACCTTTTCAATAAAGCTTTCCTCTTAATCCGCAATATCTTGATTGCAATATTGGTTCTTACTTGTTCTCGATTTGGTAGGAATTAAGACCCTCATTGTCGGTGATCGTGTTCACGCAGGATCGGTAACCTCCGGAGATTGGACTAGCGATTGCATTGGCGCTCGTGCTTTCCGCGTGTAGTCGGATCGTCAAGCGAACTCCACCAAATCGAATATCGCCATCTCATCGAAAGATCGGACACCTTTGCCCTATCAAGTGGTATCGTTCAGGTTGCTCGGTGAGATTTCTTTTGTTTTCATAGATTAGATCTGTTTTACCTATAACCCACGAAAAATCCAAAAACAGTTAGAGTTTAGATCCATCCCATAACCAATCTCGCCTCGCATTATCTTTTCAGTTTTGCATTGTTGAATTTGTGTCTACATCGTCGCGTCGAGTTCTTTGGTCTTAGTGTCTCGTCCCTTAGAGTTTGAGTTGATCATACTAGTCACCGCCACACTCGCGATCACCGCCACCATATTCCTCCACCATATTCCGCGCCATATACCCGGTCACCATAAACCCTAATACTCCGCCACCTTCCTACGCGACACACATCCGATCGGTTTTCTGCCCGATGCGAGTCCGAGTAGAGTTATTGTTTCCTAGTTATTTCTTTTGACTTTCCTTCTTTGTTGTTTAGTGTTCACTAAAAGTCCGTGTCACGCTAAGAGTCGTCGAAGTCCAGAACCGCCTCAAAAAAAATTTACGGCTATACTATTTTTGACCCGGGATCACTTTTTCCATCGGTTATAGCAATATTTTTTTGGCGTCTGCGCTTTCCGGAGCAAAATAAAAAATTTCGAAATTTTTTTTGGGGCTAACCTATTTTTAGACCCCGTAGATCAATTCTAGACACTCGCCATCATAGTGATTTTTCACCTCTCGGTTCGCTTTTCAGGGTGCCATATCATCATCTGATGCTTGTTGTCTCGGCGTCGTGACATCGTTGGTGATCTAGACTCGCGTCTCTAGTATGGTCTAGCCTAGGACCAGCACAGTACCGTCGTTGAGCATTCTTTCAACTTTTGCATTGCTGTTTTGATAATTGCTAACCCCCTTTGCTAAGCCTTCCCAGAGCTCCACAGATACTCTCCACGTGCGGTGTTTCGACTCCTGGTTATCGCTTGGTTCAATCTCTGGACCCACTGATCCTCGTGGTTGCACATCGCCTTTTCCTGCTGTTTGGTAAGAACTTGTAAGAGCTTTGTATATTGCTTGACGGATTACGCGTGATTTCCACCATATTTCCGTACTATATACCTGTGCTTTTTAAGGACTAACCATGACAGATACTTCGCGGACCCCTGCCACAATGACGAACGAAGAACTACATGCCCACTTCTCCGCGCTCTTGGTCAGTCGCGCTGAAGACGTGGATACGCGCCTCGGGGAGTTTGACACCAAGCTCACCAACGCCGTGGACAAGATCGATGGACTAGAGAAATCCTTCAACGCCAAGCTTGACGTTCGGTTCAAGGAGCTTCTGAACCGATTACCCGCACCCACACCGGCACCCACACATGGCGCACGGCGCATTCCGATCACGGGTCGGACTGCTGGTTTGGCTGCCGCACCTGGCGCTCTGCTGCGGCCACGTTCCTCGGACTTCCACCGTGCTGCTTTGCAACATTGAGACAGACGGCGGGTACTACTACGACCCGGCGGCGGCGATCTGTTTGACGAGGAGGTTGAACAACCTCCACGGTACTGCTGGTTGTCCCGACATTACTACCGCCGCTCGCCCAGATGCGTGATGATGATCATGTTGCAAAGCTTAAATTAAATATTCCATCTTTTGAGGGTAAATATAATCTGATGCATATCTTACATGGGAGATGGAAGTAGAACAACGTTTTGCTTAAAATATCACGAGAATATGCGTGTTAGTCTTTGCTACATGTGAATTTACTAAATTTGCTTCCCTTTGGTGGTCTGAGTATTGTCGTTTAAATCCTACTACTATTCCTAGTACTTGGACTGCTTAAAAAACTGCTATGCGTGTTCGTTTTGTACCTCCCACTTATCAACGTGATTTGCTAAAGAATCTGACACGCTTAGAGCAAGGGAAAAATTCTATAGAAGAGTATTATCAGGAATTGCAAACGGGGATGGTTAGGTGTGGTCTTGTTGAATCTAATGAACAAATGCTTGCACGTTTCTTTGGTGGATTAAACAAGGACATTCAGCACATATTAGATTATAAGGAATATAATTCTATCACTCGTTTGTTTCATCTTGCTTGCAAAGTGAGCGTGAAGTGCAGGATCGCCAAACACCATGGAGGAGGACTAATAATTCTGCAGTCGCATCCACTTGGACATCCACAATCAGCGCCTCCTCGTGATTCGCCTCCGGCTACTACCACATCCAAGGCCACCACAAGATTTCCAATGCTTCTCCACCATCATCCAATGCTCCCTCGTAGTGCATCTTCTATGGCTTCCACGGGTAAGACAAAGGATATACAATGACGCAAGTGTTGGGGTTTTGGTCATATTGAGAGGCAGTGCACAACACACAGCGTGTGATGATGGTCTTGAAGATGGTCAATCTGATTCAGAGTGACTTTGATGAAGATACACTAGCCCTTATTTACGCTCGATATGGAGACAATTACGATCTTGATGAAGAGCCGAGGTAATGGGAGCTAAAGCTGGCGATCAATACAAGAGCTTAATTACAACGTGTGTTGAGTGTGCAATTGAGCAAATCGAGCAAGATCAACGCCACAACTGTTCCAAACACGTGGTGTTGTCAAGGAAAGAGCTATACGGATCATCATCGATGGAGGAGTTGTAATAATCGGCGGTGTTGACATGGTAGAGAAGCTTGCGCTTCCAACAAGACAACGCCCACATTCATATTACATCCAATGGTTTGAGAGTTCTCGGAAGATCAAGGTAACAAGAACGGTACGCGTGCATTTAACTATTGGTACATATTCTGATTTTGTTGATTGTGATGTTGTACCTATGCAAGCTTGTTCTTTGTTACTTGGTAGACCATGGCAATTTGATAGAGAATCTGTTCATAATGGTAAAACTAATCACTATTCTCTTATGCATAATGGAAAGAAAATTGGTCTAAAACCTATGACTCCCGAACAAATTTTAAAAGATGATCTTGCTAGAGCTAGTAGAGCTAAAGCGAGGAGAAAATAAAAATGAGAATCAGATTGTTGCTGCAGATTTTATACCACCAAAGAACACTAAATCTGATTCTACACATGCTACTAAAATTCGTTTGAAGAGTCCATGTATGCTTGCAAATAAAATTGATATTGCTGAACTAGATGTAAACAATAATCAATGTTATGCAATTGTCTGCAAAGAGGTTTTGTTTTCATTTGAGGATATGCCTCCTTCTTTGCCACCCGCTGTTGCTAACCTTTTGCAGGAATATGAGGACGTCTTTCCCGCTGAGTTGCCACCAGGACTACCTCCTATTAGAGGAATTGAGCATCAAATTGATCTAATTCCTGGTGCCACGTTGCCCAACCGCGCGCCATATAGAACCAATCCAGAGGAGACAAAGGAGATACAACGCCAAATTCAGGAACTACACGACGGAGATCATATTCGTGAGTCCCTTAGCCCTTGTGCTGTTCCTATTATTTTGGGACCTAAGAAAGATGGTTCTTCGCGCATGTGTACTGATTGTAGAGCTATCAATAATATTACTATTCGATATCGTCATACTATTCCACGTTTAGATGACATGCTTGATGAATTGAGTGGCTCTACCATGTTTTCTAAAGTTGATTTGCGTAGTGGTTACCACCAGATTCGTATGAAATTAGGAGATGAATGGAAAACAACATTTAAAACTAAGTTCGGTTTATATGAGTGGTTAGTAATGCCGTTTGGTTTAACTAATGCACCTAGCACTTTCATGAGATTAATGAACGAAGTTTTACGTGCTTTCATTGGACGTTTTGTGGTAGTCTACTTTGATGATATTCTGATTTATAGCAAATCTTTAGAGGATCATTTGGACCATTTACGTGCTATTTTCAATGCTTTACGAGATGCACGTTTGTTTGGTAACCTTGAGAAGTGCACCTTTTGCACCAATCGAGTTGCGTTTCTTGGCTATGTTGTTACATCACAGGGTATTGAAGTGGATCCAACCAAGATTGAAGCTATTGAGAATTGGCCGCAGCCCAAGACGGTCACACAAGTGAGGAGTTTTCTTGGCCTCGCTGGTTTTTATAGGCGCTTTGTCAAAGACTTTGGATCAATTGCCGCGCCGCTGAATGAGCTTACCAAGAAGGATGTGCCCTTTGTTTGGGGCGATGCACAACAACAGGCCTTCGTCATATTGAAATATAAGCTAACACATGCTCCCTTACTCCAACTTCCTGTTTTACTAAGACTTTTGAGCTTGAATGTGATGCTAGTGGAATTGGTTTGGGAGGGGTGTTATTACAAGAGGGAAAACTGTTGCATATTTTAGTGAGAAATTGAGTGGGGCTAGTCTGAACTATTCTCTTATGATAAAGAATTATATGCGTTGGTTCGGACACTAGAAACTTGGCAACATTATCTATGGCCTAAAGAGTTTGTTATTCATTACGATCATGAATCTTTGAAGCATATTCGTAGTCAAGCTAAGTTGAATCATCGTCATGCAAAGTGGGTTGAATTTATTGAGTCTTTTCCTTATGTTATCAAACACAAAAGGGTAAAGATAATATTATTGTTGATGCTTTGTCGCCGTTATGCTTTGTTATGTCAACTTGACTTCAAAATATTTGGATTGGAAACTATTAAGGAACAATATGTGCATGATCTGAATTTAAAGATGTGTTGCGGAATTGTAGAGATGGTAGAACTTGGAACAAGTTCGTCTTCAATGATGGATTTGTGTTCGTGCTAACAAACTATGCATTCCAGATAGCTCTGTTCGTCTTTTGTTTATTCTGGAGGCACGGAGGAGGATTGATGGGACACTTTGGTGTCAAGAAGGCGGAGGATGTTCTTCTTTGCACACTTCTTTTGGCCACGTGTCGTCGATATGTTGAGAGATTTGTGGCACTGCACTACTTGTCAAAAAGCTAAGTCTCGCCTTAATCCACATGGTTTATATATGCCTCTTCCTGTTCCTAGTGTTCCTTGGGAGGATATTTCTATGGACTTTGTTTTGGGATTGCCACGAACACGAAGGGAGGGATAGTATTTTTGTTGTTGTGGATCGGTTTTCTAAGATGGCACACTTTATTCCTTGTCATAAAGCGGATGATCTTTGGCATATTGCTGATTTGTTCTTTCGTGAAATTGTTCGTTTGCATGGTGTGCCCAATACTATTGTCTCTGATCGTGATACTAAATTTCTTAGCCACTTTTGGAGATGTTTATGGGTTAAGTTGGGGACTAAATTGCTCTTTAGTACTACATGTCATCCCCAAACTGATGGTCAAACTGAAGTAGTAAATAGAACTTTGTCTACTATGTTACGAGCTGTTTTAAAGAAGAACTTAAAATTGTGGGAAGAGTGTTTACCTCATATAGAATTTGCTTATAATCGTTCATTGCATTCTACCACAAAGATGTGCCCATTTGAGATTGTGTATGGTTTTGTTCCTCGTGCACCTATTGATTTATTGACTTTACCTTCTTGATTGCAACATAATTTGGATGCTACACAACGCGCTGAAATGATATTAAACTTGCATAAGACTACTAAAGATAACATTGAACACATGAATGCTAAGTATAAACTTGCTGGGGATAAAGGGAGAAATCATGTTGTGTTTGATGTTGGCGATCTTGTTTGGTTACATTTGCGTAAAGATCGTTTTCCTGATTTATGCAAGTCTAAGTTAATGCCACGTGCTGCTGGTCCGTTTAAGGTGTTAGAGAAAATCAATGATAATGCATATAAACTTGAGTTGCCTGCAGACTTTGGTACGGTTAGTCCTACATTTAACATTGCAGATTTGAAGCCTTACTTTGGTGAGGAAGATGAGATTGCGTCGAGGACGACTTCAATTCAAGAAGGGGAGCATGATGTGGACATCCCTACTATTGATACAACCATTGTACCTCTGACACACACAAGGACCCATCACAAGATCTCGTGCCAAACAACTTAACTATCGGTACTTTCGTTTCTTGGAACTATTCCTCACATACATGAGAATATGATCTGCCTAAATCAGATATATTTCTTACTCTTAGGAATGATGGACCAAGCATGGATGAGAGGGACAAGCATTGGAGCATGGCCATGCATGGAGATGGCGACAAGCATGTGATGATCCAAGAGAAGGCCACGGATGAAGATTTGAACTTTGAGGCCACCATAATGAAGAAAGAAGGCTTGGACGAAATATTCATCAATACTTTCTGAATTCATCCATAGCTTAATATGGTGCTCGACACCTTTTATTTTGGGCCAGGCCCATGTAATTTTCATGAGATTTTAATTAGCCACTTTTTAGAGTCCGTATTTGAGGGAAAAGGACTTTTAGGGTTGGATTCGGCCACCACTTCCATGGCTGGCGAAACCCCGCTTTTCGCCTTAAATCGCCCATAGAACCTCTAGACTCGGATTTTGTTTAGACATTAAGTTAGACATAGTCGCAACCGCCAAGGCTCGGCGTCAGAGGCCTCTTGTACTTCGCACCTATTCAGGATCCCACCTCTTCAATAAAGCTTTCCTCTTAATCCGCAATATCTTGATTGCAATATTGGTTCTTACTTGTTCTCGATTTCAGGTAGGAATTAAGACCCTCGCTGGTCAGGCTGATCGTGTTCACGCAGGATCGGTAACCTCCAGGAGATTGGCCTAGCGATTGCATTGGTGCTCGTGCTCGCACGTGTAGTCGGATCGTCAAGCTCGAACTCCACCAAATCGAATATCGCCATCTCATCGAAAGATCGGACACCTTTGCCCTATCAATTGTTTCCTAGTTTTTCTTTTTACTTTCCTTCTTTGTTGTTTCCATGTTGAGCTATAGTCCATGTCGAGTTAGAAGTTCATCCGTAAGTCCAGAAGGAGAGCCGTAAGTCTGCAACCGCCTCCGAAGAAAAATCTGGCTATACTGATTTTCGGCCACGGGGATCACTTTTCTCCATCGGCCGTTATAGTGATATTTTTTTGGCGCCTGCGCTCTTTCCGGAGCATAATACACAAATTTCAAAAAAAAATTGGGGCTAACCTGTTTTTAGACCCCGTATATCAGTTCTAGACACTCGCCATCATAGTGATTTTCAACATCTCGGTTCGCTTTTGAGGGTGCCATATCATCATACATTGCTTGTTGTGTCGCGTCGTGACATTGTTGGTGATCTAGGATCGCCTCTCTAGTACGGTCTAGCCTAGGACCAGCATAGTACCGTCGTTGAGCATTCTTTCAACATTTGCATTGCTGTTTTGATAATTGCTAACCCCTTTGCTAAGCCTTACCAGACCTCCACAGATTTCTCCACGTGCAGTGTCTCGACTCCTGGTAATCGCTCGGTTCAATCTCTGGACCCACTGCTCCTCGCGGTTGCAGATCACCTTTTTGCTACTGTTTGGTAAGAACTTGTAAGAGCTTCGTATATTGCTTGACGGATTACGCGTGCCTTCCACCATATTTACGTAGTTATAGGCATATATACCTGTGCTTTTTAAAGGACTAACCATGACAGACACTTCACGGAACCTGGCCACAATGACGAACCAAGAACTACATGCCCACTCCTCCGAGCTCTTGGTCGGTCGCGCTGAAGATGTGGATGCACGACTAGGGGAGTTTGACACCAAGCTCACCAACGCCATGGACAAGATTGATGGACTCGAGAAATCCTTCAACGACAAGCTTGACGCTCGGTTCAAGGAGGTTTTGGCCAGATTGCTAGCACCCGCACCCGCCCCATTGGCACCTCGGCATGGCGCACGGCGCATTCCGATCACGCAGTGTCTTGCTGGTTCGGTTGCCAAGCACCTCGGCGGCTGGCCGAGGCACCTCAGACTTCCACCGCAGCTGCTGCGACATTGGGGACAGACGACGGGTACTACTATGACCCCGACGACGACGATCTGTTTGACGAGGAGGTTGAAAAACCTTCACACCCTGCTGGCCATCCCCGACATTACCACCGCAACGCTCGACCACCGGTACGTGATGATGATCATGTTGCAAAGATTAAATTAAATATTCCATCTTTTGAGGGTAAATATAATCCTGATGCAAATCTTACATGGGAGATGGAAGTAGAACAACGTTTTGCATGTTTAAAATATCCTGAGAATATGCGTGTTAGTGCTGCTACATGTGAATTTACTAAATTTGCTTCCCTTTGGTGATCTGAGTATTGTCGTTCAAATCCTACTACTATTCCTAGTACTTGGACTGCTTTAAAAACTGCTATGCGTGTTCGTTTTGTGCCTCCCACTTATCAACGTGATTTACTAAAGAATCTGACATGTAAGGAACAAGGGAAAAATTCTGTAGAAGAGTATTATCAGGAATTGCAAACGGGGATGGTTCGGTGTGGTCTTGTTGAATCTACTGAACAAATTCTTGCACATTTCTTTGGTGGATTAAACGAGGACATTCAACACATATTAGACTATAAGGAATATAATTCCATCACTTGTTTGTTTCATCTTGCTTGCAAAGCTGAACGTGAAGTGCAGGATCGCCAAACACCATGGAGGAGGACTAATAATTCTACAGTTCGGACATCCACTTGGTCATCCCGACAATCAGCTCCTCCTTCTCGTGATTCTCCATCAGCTACTACCACATCCAAGGCCACCACAAGATTTCCGACAGCTGCTCCTCCACCGTCATCCAATGCTCCTACTTGTAGTGCGTCTTCTATGGCTTCCACGGGTAAAACAAAGGATATACAATGCCGCAAGTGCTGGGGTTTTGGTCATATTGAGAGACAGTGCACAACACAATGTGTTATGATGGTGCGTGATGATGGTCAATATGATTCAGAGTGACTTTGATGAAGATACATTAGCCCTTATTTCTGCTCGAGATGGAGACAATTGTGATTCTGATGAAGAGACAGAGGTAATGGGAGCTAAAACTGCTGATCAATAGAAGAGCTTAATTACACAACATGTGTTGAGTGTACAGCTGAGCAAATCTGAGCAAGATCAACGCCACAACCTGTTCCAAACACGTGGTGTTGTCAAGGAAAGATCTATAAGGATCATCATTGATGGAGGGAGTTGTAATAATCTGGCTAGTGTTGACATGGTAGAGAAGCTTGCACTTCCAACAAGACAACGCACACATTCATATTACATCCAATGGTTTGAGAGTTCTCGCAAGATCAATGTAACAAGAACGGTACGCGTGCAATTTACTATTGGTACATATTCTGATTTTGTTAATTGCGATGTTGTACCTATGCAAGCTTGTTCTTTGTTACTTGGTAGACCATGGCAATTTGATAAAGAATCTGTTCATAATGGCAAAACTAATCACTATTCTCTTATGTGATACGTGGCAAGGGGAGGGATATTATCCCTCCCCTTCTGTGTACGTGGCAATCCCAAAACAAAGTCCATAGAAATATCCTCCCAAGGAACACTAGGAACAGGAAGAGGCATATATAAACCATGTGGATTAAGGCGAGACTTAGCTTTTTGACAAGTAGTGCAGCGTGCCACAAATCTCTCAACATCTCGACGCATACGTTGCCAAAAGAAGTGTGCAGCAAGAACATCCTCCGTTTTCTTGACACCAAAGTGTCCTATCAATCCTCCTCCATGCGCCTCCTGTAACAACAAAAGACGAACAGAACTATCTGGAATGCATAGTTTGTTAGCACGGAACACAAATCCATCATTGAAGACAAACTTGTTCCATGTTCTACCATCTCTACAATTCTGCAACACATCTTTAAATTCAGCATCATGCACATATTGTTCCTTAAAAGTTTCCAATCCAAATATTTTGAAGTCAAGTTGAGATAACAAAGTATAGCAGTAGCGACAAAGCATCAGCAATAATATTATCTTTACCCTTTTTGTGTTTGATAACATAAGGAAAAGACTCAATAAATTCAACCCACTTTGCATGACGACGATTCAACTTAGCTTGACTACGAATATGCTTCAAAGATTCATGATCAAAATGTATAACAAATTCTTTAGGCCATAGATAATGTTGCCAAGTTTCTAATGTCCGAACCAACGCATATAATTCTTTATCATAAGTAGAATAGTTCAGACTAGCCCCACTCAATTTTTCAGTAAAATATGCAACATGTTTTCCCTCTTGTAATAACACACCTCCCAAACCAATTCCACTAGCATCACATTCAAGCTCAAAAGTCTTAGTAAAATCAGGAAGTTGGAGTAAGGGAGCATTTGTTAGCTTATCTTTCAATATAACGAAGGCCTGTTGTTGTGCATCGCCCCAAACAAAGGGCACATCCTTCTTGGTAAGTTCATTCAGCGGCGCGGCAATTGATCCAAAGTCTTTGACAAAGCGCCTATAAAAACCAGCGAGGCCAAGAAAACTCCTCACTTGTGTGACCGTCTTGAAACGGCCAATTCTCAATAGCTTCAATCTTGGCTGGATCCACTTCAATACCCTGTGATGTAACAACATAGCCAAGAAACGCAACTCGATTGGTGCAAAAGGTGCACTTCTCAATATTACCAAACAAACGTGCATCACGTAAAGCATTGGAAATAGCACGTAAATGGTCCAAATGATCCTGTAAAGATTTGCTATAAATCAGAATATCATCAAAGTAGACTACCACAAAACGTCCAATGAAAGCACGTAAAACTTCGTTCATTAATCTCATGAAAGTTCTGGGCGCATTAGTTAAACCAAACGGCATCACTAACCACTCATACAAACTGAACTGAATTTAAAATGTTGTTTTCCATTCATCTCCCAATTTCATACGAATCTGGTGGTAACCACTACGCAAATCGACTTTAGAAAACATGATAGAGCCACTCAATTCATCAAGCATGTCATCCAAACGTGGAATAGGATGACGATATCGAATAGTAATATTATTGATAGCTCTACAATCAGTACACATGCGCGAAGAACCATCTTTCTTAGGTATGAAAATAATAGGAACATCACAGGGGCTAAGGGACTCACGAATATGATCTCTCTCGAGTAGTTCCTGAATTTGGCGTTGTATCTCCTTTATCTCCTCTGGATTGGTTCTATATGGTGCACGGTTGGGCAACGTAGCACCAGGAATTAGATCAATTTGGTGCTTAATTCCTCTAATAGGAGGAAGTCTTGGTGGCAGCTCAGCGGGGAAGACGTCCTCATATTCCTGCAAAAGGTTAGTAATAGCGGGTGGCAAAGAAGGAGGCATATCCTCAAATGAAAACAAAACCTCTTTGAGACAATTGCATAACATTGAGTATTGTTTACATCTACTTCAGCAATATCAATTTTACTTGCAAGCATACATGGACTCTTCATACGAATTTTAGTAGCATGTTTAGAATCAGATTTAGTGTTCTTTGGTGGTACAAAATCTGCAGCAACAATCTGATTCTCACTTTTATTTTTCTCCTCAGTTTTAGCTCTACTAGCTCTAGCATCATCTTTTAAATTCTGTTCGGGATTCATAGGTTTTAGACCAATTTTATTTCCATCATGCATAAGAGAATAATTATTAGTTTTGCCATTATGAACAGATTCTCTATCAAATTGCCATGGTCTACCAAGTAACAAAGAACAAGCTTGCATAGGTACAACATCACAATCAACAAAATCAGAATATGTACCAATAGTAAAATGCACGCGTACCGTTCTTGATACCTTGATCTTGCGAGAACTCTCAAACCATTTGATGTAATATGAATGTGTGCGTTGTCTTGTTGGAAGTGCAAGATTCTATACCATGTCAACACTAGCCAGATTATTACAACTTCCTCCATCAATGATGATCCGTATAACTCTTTCCTTGACAACACCACGTGTTTGGAACAGGTTGTGGCGTTGATCTTGCTCAGATTTTCTCAATTGCACACTCAACACACGTTGTGTAATTAAGCTCTTGTACTGATCAGCAGCTTCGGCTCCCATTACCTTTGTCTCTTCATCAGAATCACAATTGTCTCAATCTCGAGCAGAAATAAGGGCTAATGTATCTTCATCAAAGTCACTCGCTGAATCGTATTGATCATCATCACGCACCATCATAACACGTTGTGTTGTGCACTGTCTCTCAATATGACCAAAACCCTAGCATTTTCGGCATTGCATATCCTTTGTTTTACCCGTGGAAGCCATAGAAGATGCACTACGAGCAGGAACATTGGATGACGGTGGAGGAGCAGCTGGAAATCTTGGGGTGGCCTTGGAGGTGTTAGTAGCTGGTGGCGAATCACGAGGAGGCGTTGACTGTCGGGATGTCCAAGTGGATGTGCGACCTGCAGAATTATTAGTCCTCCTTCATGGTGTTTGGCGATCCTGCCCTTCACGTTTAGCTTTGCAAGCAAGATTAAACAAACATGTGATAGTATTATATTCCTTATAATCTAATATGTGTTGAATGTCCTTGTTTAATCCACCAAAGAAACGTGCAAGCATTTGTTCAGTAGATTCAGCATGACCACACCGAACCATCCCCGTTTGCTATTCCTGATAATACTCTTCTATAGAATTTTCCCTTGTTCTAATGTGTCAGATTCTTTAGTAAATCACGTTGATAAGTGGGAGATACAAAACGAACACGCATAGCAGTTTTTAAAGCGGTCCAAGTACTAGTACTAGTAGTAGGATTTAAACAACAATACTCAGACCACCAAAGGGAAGCAAATTTAGTAAATTCACATGTAGCAGCACTAACACGCATATTCTCAGGATATTTTAAACATGAAAAAAGTTGTTCTACTTCCATCTCCCATGTAAGATATGCATCAGGATTATATTTACCCTCAAAAGATGGAATATTTAATTTAAGCTTTGCAACATCATCATCATCACGTACCGGTGGTCGAGCGTTGTGGTGGTAATGTCGGGGACGGCCAGTAGGGTGTGGAGGTTGTTCAACCTCCTCGTCAAACAGATCATCGTCGTCGGGGTTGTAGTAGTACCCGTTGTGTGTCCCCAATGTCCCAACGCCATGGCGGAGGTGCGAGGTGCTTAATTGTGGTAGCCGCTGAGGTCTTGGCGGCAGAACAATGCGACCGTGATCGAGAATCGGCGTGCGCCATGCCGAGTGCCAATGGGGCGGTGTCTGGTCTTGAAGCAATCTGGCCAAAACCTCATTGAACTGAGCGTCAAGCTTGTCGTTGAAGGATTTATCGAGTCCATCGATCTTGTCTATGGCGTTGGTGATCTTGGTGTCAAACTCCCCTAGGCGTGCATCCACATCTTCAGCGCGACCGACCAAGAGCTCAGAGAAGTGGGCATGTAGTTCTTGGTTCGTCATTGTGGCAGGGTTTCACGAAGTATCTGTCATGGTTAGTCCTTTAAAAAGAACAGGTATATACTACAAAAATATGGTGGAAGGCACGCGTAATCCGTCAAGAAATATACGAAGCTCTTACAAGTTCTTACCAAACGGCAGGAAAAGACGATGTGCAACCGTGAGGAGCAGTGGGTCTAGAGATTGAACCGAGCGATTACCAGGAGTCGAGACACCGCACGCGGAGAAATCTGTGGAGCTCTGGGAAGGCTTAGCAAAGGGGTTAGCAATTATCAAAACAACAATGCAGGCCCCTTGCTGAAACTCCTGAGCTCACGTCGGTGTCTCGACTCTGAATCGCTGGTTCATCTGAACCTGATCGCGCCCCTGTTTTAATGAAATATCATCTTTGTGGATTACGCGACTTCCACCATATTTCGTACTATATGCGTGGCACAGGACTAACCATGACGACTGCCACAATAACTGGCTGTCATGTCCACTCGCAGTCGGTCGGCGATGAATGCTCGCCTAAGTTTGACAGATCGATGGACGAGAAATCCTTCAGCGTAATGTTTGATTCAGGGCTTTGAGCGATTGCACTGCGCACCCACATGGCGCGGTGCATTCCGTCGCGGTCGGATCTTTGGACTGCCGCCCCGGCGACTACTGCGGATGACGCACCTGAGACTCAGCGGCTGTGACTGCGAGACGGTGCAGTACTCGACGTGAGCAGATCGTGCTGCAAGGTTGAACAGGGAAAATTCAGAGAAGAGTATTATCAGAATTGCAAATGGGGATGGTTGGTGGTCTTGTTGAATCTAATGAACAAATGCTTGCACGTTTCTTGGTGGATTAAACAAGGACATTCGACATCTTAGATTATAAGGAATATAATTCTATCACTGCTTTGTTCATCTTGCTTGCAAAGCTGAACGTGAAGTGCGTGATCGCCAAACACCATGGAGAAGGACTAATAATTCAGTCGGCACATCCACTTGGACATCCGACAATCAATGCCTCCTCGTGATTCGCCACCGCTACTACAACATCCAAGACCACCACAAGATTTCCAATCCTCCACCATCATCCAATGCTCACTCGTAGTACATATTCTATGGCTACCACGGTAAGACAAAGGATATACAATGCCAGTCTTGGGGTTTTGGTCATATTGAGAGATGGTGCACAACGTGTGATGATGGTGCGAGAAGATGGTCATCACGATTCGCGAGTGACTCGATGAAGATACACTAGCCCTTATTTACGCCGAGATGGAGACAATTCGATCGATGAAGAGACAGAGGTAATGGGAGCTGAAGCTGCTGATCAATACAAGAGCTTAATTACACAACGTGTGTTGAGTGTGCAATTGAGCAAGATCAACGCCACAACCTGTTCCAAACACGTGGTGTTGTCAAGGAAAGAACTATACGGATCATCATTGATGGAGGGAGTTGTAATAATCTGTCCAGTGTTGGCATGGTAGAGAAGCTTGCGCTTCCAACAAGACAACGCCCACATTCATATTATATCCAATGGTTTGAGAGTTCTCGCAAGATCAAGGAATATGAGGACGTCTTTCCTGCTGAGCTGCCACCAGGACTACCTCCTATTAGAGGAATTGAGCACCAAATTGATCTAATTCCTGGTGCCATGTTGCCCAACCGCGCGCCATATATAACCAATCCAGAGGAGACAAAGGAGATACAACGCCAAATTCAGGAACTACTTGACAGAGATCATATTCGTGAGTCCCTTAGCCCCTGTGTTGTTCCTATTATTTTGGTACCTAAGAAAGATGGTTCTTCGCGCATGTGTACTGATTGTAGAGCTATCAATAATATTACTATTCGATATCGTCATCCTATTCCACGTTTAGATGACATGCTTGATGAATTGAGTGGCTCTACCATGTTTTCTAAAGTTGATTTGCGTAGTGGTTACCACCAGATTCGTATGAAATTAGGAGATGAATGGAAAACATCATTTAAAACTAAGTTCGGTTTATATGAGTGGTTAGTAATGCCGTTTGGTTTAACTAATGCACCTAGAACTTTCATGAGATTAATGAACGAAGTTTTACGTGCTTTCATTGGACGTTTTTTGGTAGTCTACTTCGATGATATTCTGATTTATAGCAAATCTTTACAAGATCATTTGGACCATTTACGTGCTATTTTCAATGCTTTACGTGATGTACGTTTGTTTGGTAATATTGAGAAGTGCACCTTTTGCACCAATCGAGTTGCGTTTCTTGGCTATGTTGTTACATCACAGGGTATTGAAGTGGATCCAGGCAAGATTGAAGCTATTGAGAATTGGCCGCAGCCCAAGACGGTCACACAAGTGAGGAGTTTTCTTAGCCTCGCTGGTTTTTATAGGCGCTTTGTCAAAGACTTTGGATCAATTGCTACCATTGAATGAGCTTACCAAGAAGGATGTGCCCTTTGTTTGGGGCGATGCACAACAACAGGCCTTCGTCGTATTGCAAGATAAGCTAACACATGCTCCCTTACTCCAACTTCCTGATTTTACTAAGACTTTTGAGCTTGAATGTGATGCTAGTGGAATTGGTTTGGGAGGGGTGTTATTACAAGAGGGCAAACCTGTTACATATTTTAGTAAGAAATTGAGTGGGGCTAGTCTGAACTATTCTACTTATGATAAAGAATTATATGCGTTGGTTCGGACATTAGAAACTTGGCAACATTATCTATGGCCTAAGGAATTTGTTATTCATTCTGATCATGAATCTTTGAAGCATATTCGTAGTCAAGCTAAGTTGAATCGTCGTCATGCAAAGTGGGTTGAATTTATTGAGTCTTTTCCTTATGTTATCAAAGACAAAAAGGGTAAAGATAATACTATTGCTGATGCTTTGTCCCGCTGTTATGCTTTGTTATCTCAACTTGACTTCAAAATATTTGGATTGAAAACTATTAAGGAACAATATGTGCATGATGATGACTTTAAAGATGTGTTGCAGAATTGTAGAGATGGTAGAACTTGGAACAAGTTCGTCTTCACTGATGGATTTCTGTTCCGTGCTAACAAACTATGCATTCCAGATAGTTCTGTTCGTCTTTTGTTGTTACAGGAGGCGCATGGAGGAGGATTGATGGGAAACTTTGGTGTCAAGAAGACGGAGGATGTTCTTGCTGCACACTTCTTTTGGCCACGTATGCGTCGAGATGTTGAGAGATTTGTGGCACGCTGCACTACTTGTCAAAAAGCTAAGTCTCGCCTTAATCCACATGGTTTATATATGCCTCTTCCTGTTCCTAGTGTTCCTTGGGAGGATATTTCTATGGACTTTGTTTTGGGATTGCCGCGAACACAGAAGGGGAGGGATAGTATTTTTGTTGTTGTGGATCGGTTTTCTAAGATGGCACACTTTATTCCTTGTCATAAAACGGATGATGCTGCGCATATTCCTGATTTGTTCTTTTGTAAAATTGTTCGTTTGCATGGTGTGCCAAATACTATTGTCTCTGATCGTGATACTAAATTTCTTAGCCACTTCTGGAGATGTTTATGGGCTAAGTTGGGGACAAAATTGCTCTTTAGTACTACATGTCATCCCCAAACTGATGGTCAAACTGAAGTAGTAAATAGAACTTTGTCTACTATGTTGCGGGCTGTTTTAAAGAAGAACTTAAAATTGTGGGAAGAGTGTTTACCTCATATAGAATTTGCTTATAATCGTTCGCTGCATTCTACCACAAATATGTGCCCGTTTGAGATTGTGTATGGTTTTGTTCCTCGTGCACCTATTGATTTATTGCCTTTACCTTCTTTAGTGCAACATAATTTTGATGCTACACAACGCGCAGAAATGATATTAAACTTGCATAAGACTACTACAGATAACATTGAACACATGAATGCTAAGTATAAACTTGCTGGGGATAAAGGGAGAAAGCATGTTGTGTTTGATGTTGGCGATCTTGTTTGGTTACATTTGCGTAAAGATCGTTTTCCTGATTTACGCAAGTCAAAGTTAATGCCACGTGCTGCTGGTCCCTTTAAGGTGTTACAGAAAATAAATGATAATGCATATAAACTTGAGTTGCCTGCAGACTTTGGTATGGTTAGTCCTACGTTTAACATTGCAGATTTGAAGCCTTACTTTGGTGAGGACGATGAGATTGCGTCGAGGACGACTTCAATTCAAGAAGGGGAGCATGATGTGGACATCCCTACTATTGATACAACCGTTGTACCTACATCAACACACATACATGGACCCATCACAAGGTCTCGTGCCAAACAACTTAACTATCAGGTACTTTCGTTTCTTGGAACTATTCCTCACATACATGAGAATATGATGCTGCCTAAATCAGATATATTTCTTACTCTTAGGAATGATGGACCAAGCATGGATGAGAGGGACAAGCATTAGAGCATGGCCATGCATGGAGATGGCAGCAAGCATGTGATGACCCAAGAGAAGGCCACGGATGAAGATTTCAGAACTTTGAGACCACCATAATGAAGAAAGAAGGCTTGGACGAAATATTCAAGATCACTACTTTACGAATTCGTCCATAGCTTAATTTGGTGTTGCGACACCTTTATTTTGGGCCAGGCCCATGTAATTTTCGCAGGATTTTAATTAGCCACTTTTTAGAGTCCGTAATTGAGGGGAAAAGGACTTTAGGGTTGGATTCGGCCACCACTTCCCTGGCTGGCCGAAACCCCACCTTTTCGCCCTTAAATACTCCCCATAGCCGACCTCCTAGACTCGAATTTTGTTTAGACATTAAGTTAGCCATAGTCGCAACTTCGCCAAGGCTCGAGCGTTGCAGAGGCCTCTTGTACTTCGCACCTATTCAGGATCCCACCTCTACAATAAAGCTTTCCTCTTAATCCGCAATATCTTGATTGCAATATTGGTTCTTACTTGTTCTCGATTTCAGGTAGGAATTAAGACCCTCGCTGCTCAGGCTGATCGTGTTCCCGCAGGATCGGTAACCTCTAGGAGATTGGCCTAGCGATTGCATTGGCGCTCGTGCTCGCACGTGTAGTCGGATCGTCAAGCCCGAACTCCACCAAATCGACTATCATCATCTCATCGAAAGATCGGACACCTTTGCCCTATCAAGTAGGCGCTGATTTTCGGGATGTCCAAATGGATGTGCGACCTGCAGAATTATTAGTCCTCCTCCATGGTGGTTGGCGATCTTGCACTTCACGTTCAGCTTTGCAAGCAAGATGAAACAAACGAGTGATAGAATTATATTCCTTATAATCTAATATATGCTGAATGTCCTTGTTTAATCCACCAAAGAAACGTGCAAGCATTTGTTCATTAGATTCAATAAGACCACACCGAACCATCCCCGTTTGCAATTCCTGATAATACTCTTCTACAGAATTTTTCTCTTGCTCTAAACGTGTCAGATTCTTTAGTAAATCACGTTGATAAGTGGGAGGTACAAAACGAACAAGCATGAAAAACGTTGTTCTACTTCCATCTCCCATGTAAGATATGCATCTGGATTATATTTACCCTCAAAAGATGGAATATTTAATTTAAGCTTTGCAACATCATCATCATCACGTACCGGTGGTCGAGCGTTGCGGTAGTAATGTCGGGGATGGCTAGCAGGTACCTGTGGAGGTTGTTCGACCTCCTCGTCAAACAGATCGTCGTCGTCGGGGTCGTAGTAGTACCCGTCGTCTGTCCCCAATGTTGTAGCAGACGCGGCGAAGTTCGTGGTGCGTCGGCCGCGATAGCCGCCGGCTGTGGCAACGAACCAGCAGTCCGACGCGTGATCGGAATGCGCCGTGCGCCAGGTGCGGATGCGGGGGCGGGCAATCTGTTCAAAATCTCCTTGAACCGAGCGTCAAGCTTGGCGTTGAAGGATTTCTCGAGTCCATCGATCTTGTCCACGGCGTTGGTGAGCTTGGTGTCAAACTCCCCTAGGCGTGTTTCCACGTCTTCAGCGCGACTGACCAAGAGCTCGGAGAAATGGGCATGCAGTTCTTCGTTCGTCATTGTGGCAGGGTTCCGCGAAGTATCTATCATGGTTAGTCCTTGAAAAGGCACAGGTATATACTACAGAAATATGGTGGAAGGCAAGCGTAATCCGTCAAGCAATATACGAAGCTCTTACAAGTTCTTACCAAACAGCAGGAAAAGGGGATGTGCAACCGTGAGGATCAGTGGGTCCAGAGATTGAACCACTGATTACCTGGAGTCGAGACACCGCACGTGGAGAATATCTGTGGATCTTTGGGAAGGCTTAGCAAAGGGGGTTAGCAATTATCAAAACAATAATGCAAAAGTTGAAAGAATGCTCAACGACGGTACTGTGCTGGTCCTAGGCTAGACCGTACTAGAGACGCGAGCCTAGATCACCAACGATGTCACGACGCGACACAACAAGCAATGTATGATGATATGGCACCCTGAAAAGCGAACCGAGAGGTGGAAAATAACTATGATGGCGAGTGTCTAGAACTGATCTACGAAGTATAAAAATAGGTTAGCCCCAAAAAAAATTCGAATTTTTTATTTTGCTCCGGTAAGTGCGCAGGCGCCAAAAAAATATCACTATAACGGCCGATGGAGAAAAGTGATCCCCGGGGTCGTAAAACAGTATAGCCAGAAAAAAATTTCGGAGGCGGTTCTAGACTTTACGACCGGACTCGGAGCTCGACACGGACTTTAGCTTAACACGGAAACAACAAAGAAGGAGAGTAAAAAGAAATAACTAGGAAACAATAACTCTACTCGGACTCATATCGCGGCAGGAAAACTGATCGGATCTGTGTCGCGGTAGGAAGGCGGTGGCGGAGTATTAGGGTTTATGGTAGCTGGGAGTAAGGCGGCGGAATATGGTGGTGGAATATGCTGGCGGTGATCGGCGAGTGTGGCGGTGACTACTATGATTAGAACTCGAAACTCTAAGCGACGAGACACTAAGACCAGCAACTCGACGCGACGATGTAGACACAAATTCAACAATGCAAAAACTGAAAAGATAATGCGAGGCGTAGATTGGTTATGGGATGGATCTAAACTCTAACTGTGTTTTTGGCTTTTTCGTGGGTTATAGGTAAAAACAGATCTAATCTCTGAAACAGTAAAATCTCACCGGGCAACCCGAGCTCGATACCACTTGATAGGGCAAAGGTGTCCGATCTTTCGATGAGATGGCGATAATCGATTTGGTGGAGTTCGGGCTGACGATCCGACTACACGCGTCGAAACCTGACGCCAATGCAATCGCTAGGCCAATCTCCTGGAGGTTACCGATCCTGCGGGAACACGATCAGCCTGACCAGCGAGGGTCTTAATTCCTACCTGAAATCGAGAAAAAGTAAGAACCAATATTGCAATCAAGATATTGCGGATTAAGAGGAAAGCTTTATTGAAAAGGTGGGATCCTAAATAGGTGCGAAGTACAAGAGGCCTCTGCGACGATCGAGCCTTGGCGAAGTTGCTACGATGGCTAACTTAATGTCTAAACAAAATCCGAGTCTAGGGTGACGGCTATGGGGAGTATTTAAGGAGGAAAAGGTGGGGTTTCGGCCAGCCTTGGAAGTGGTGGCCGAATCCAACCCTAGAAGTCCTTTTCCCCTCAAATACAGACTCTAAAAAGTGGCTATTTAATATCCTGCCAAAATTACATGGGCCTGGCCCAAAATAAAGGTGTCACAACACCATATTAAGCTATCAACGAATTCGTGAAGTATTAATCTTGAATATTTCGTCCAAGCCTTCTTTCTTCATTATGGTGGCCTCAAAGTTGTGAAATCTCCATCCTTGGCCTTCTCTTGGATCATCACATGCTTGCTGCCATCTCCATGCATGGCCATGCTCCAATGCTTGTCCCTCTCATCCATGCTTGGTCCATCATTCCTAAGAGTAAGAAATACAACTGATTTAGGCAGCATCATATTCTCATGTATGTAAGGGATAGTTCGAAGAAACGAAAGTACCTGATAGTTAAGTTGTTTGGCACGAGATCTTGTGATGGGTCCTTGTATGTGTGTAGCTGTAGGTACAACGGCTGTATCAATAGAAGGGATATCCACATCAAGTAGCTCTATACTTAGTATTTTCCCTCCTAATAGGTTACCCCTGTTTTTGCTAAGTATTGCTTGCTATGATATATATACAAACTATCGTTGGGGGGTTCGAAAGACAAAGAATTTTTTTAAGTATAAAGGCTCTCTAGAGCAACTTTTCTCCTCAAAATCCACTTCAAAATAAAACTAAGTTTTCTTCTGGGCGGAATGGTTGTCGGGACAATGAGTGAGAGTTTGGTGGAGGACGGCCGCCCAGGAATCAAAGAAGTCTGCCATGTTTCAGAATTCAGAAGCTTCCAGTGCAACCACAATACATTATGGGCTCTGTCTTGGCCTAGTACTTAGTGGGAAACCTCACCTGGGTACCAACATTTGGAGGTTCTTGGCACGGTTGGATCCAGAAGGTAGAGGGGCTACTAAGGGAAGGCCTCGCCATGGTCTTGTCTATAAAAGGACTTGATCGTGGATTGTGGGTAAAGTGCACAAACTCTCGTGAATATTGCAATCTGATCGATTAGCCGTGTTCACGGTAACAGAACAACAATGAGCGTCTGAAGGATAGAGCCTCTAAAGGATCTTCCTCTCTTTTCTAAACAAAGTTTTAAAACACCATGGCGTGAGTAATATCGCCAATGGGTGGGATTTTGGGAACTTGGTGTGTAATATCCAAGTGTCACTTGGTGTGTAATATCCAAGTGTTTGGTTGTTTGGACACTTGGTCCGTAATATCCTCGTGTGCCACTCGACCTTATTTTATCTAAGCAAATGTTTACAAAGTAGGACAATCTTCTCTCCTTCTCTCTACTTAAGAAAACTAGCTTTGAGCAAATGAACTCTACAACCTAAACTAGCCTTGCATGTAGAAATAGTCTTTTCTCTCCTTGGTGTAATTTGCCAATACATTCAAAGTATTGACCCAACTTGTTGGTTGCACGTCTTATGTGCAGAAACCGAAGATTGAAAGGTGCGTAGGGATCATGAGTCTACACTCGACAAGCCTGGGTCGTTGATGGACTCAAGCTGCTTTTATGTTTCCGCTGTTATTTGAGCTAGCTTAATGCTAAGCAAATTTGTAATAAATTCATACTCTGGATTCTCCGTGTAATAAATACTTTGTGTTTTACATGATATTTCATCGACTGTGAGTGCTAGCTATTGATCCAGGGACTAGCATGTTAATCACAAGGACTTAGGATCCTTCTCGATCCGAGGTCGCTACAGATGGTATCAGAGCACATCGTTGCCTGTAGGACGTGACCCTAGGATTGGAACCACCTCTAACTTATGTGCCTTACTTGCTTTTCTACTAAGTTATTTTCCGCATTTCTAGTATCTGCTCTCCTCTACTTGATTAAGTATCTAACTTTCTTTCTTCTAACTTAAAGATGACAAGCTTCCTCTACGACACCGTCCCGGACATCGAGCCCCTTCGCTTTGGTGGATGCCTCATGGACCTACTCACACGTTTGGACCTTCCCCTTCCAACAATCCAGGGGAGCACAATGAAGAAACTCCACAAGGACGGCTGTTAGGGAGTAAACGTCATCCAGCCAGGAAAAGAGCGAGGCAAGAACCTGGAGGAAGACATAGCAATCCACATTGTTAGCGATTCCACGGAGAAGGCCCTTAGCATCAGCTTGCAGCAACTCATTGGTCGCCTATGTGGACGTCATCATGATGCTCTCCAAGGACACTGCGGCGGCCTCTTTGGGAGACGAGATGAGGAAGGAATTCCCATGGAGTTAACCTTTGAGGAAAGAATTTATACCAAGCGCCGAAGGACACAATATCAAGATTTGGAGTGCCACATCCATGACCTTGAAAAAGGTACCTTCCTCGAGATGTTGAAGAACGACGAGCTATGCGCCCTCATCAAGGAGAAGGAAGAAATGATTAAGCAGCAGGAGGAGGCAATGAAGCTCCAAGAGATGAAGTTCCAGGACCAAGAGAAGAAGTTCGATAACCAAGAGAAGAGGGTGATAAACAAAAACAAGAGAATTAGGGAACTCAAACAGCAGATCGATGGAGCTGAAGTGCAAACTGAAGGCCTTTGCAAGATAATCAATGATGTGCGTGCTTCCAAGAGGGACTTGGCAAAGCAACTTGAAGCCGCGAAGAAGTCAAGCCTAGTGGAGGAGCTACAAAGCGAGAAGGAGGGACTTCAGGAGCAGCTAGAAGCCACCACCAAGAAGCTGCAGGATGAGATTAAGAACCTCCAAGAGAAGCTTGAAGCCACCACGAAGGATATGGAGTTGTACAAGACAACCCTAGAGCAGCAAGGCTACTCGTTCGAGGACGAGGAAGAGGAAGGCGTGGAAGATGTGTAATAGTTGGACCATCTTTAATTCTATAGTAGAACGTTATTCGCGATTGTAATAAATACCAAGACAAATCTGGTTTAGTTAAACTTGGTTGTTTTATGTGTTAAGTTGTGTTGTTATGTCTTGTGTGCCTTGTGTGCTTGGTGTGTTTTCATAACGGTAGGAGTTTACTACTTAGTCTTTCTGTCTATTTCTTAACTATTCTCTTAAACCCACAGATGCCGCCAAGACATGCGAACTCCGAAATCCCGCCAGAAATAGCACAACTTTTGGCCACTCAGAACCAGCTGATCCAACTGCTCACTCAGAACATGCAAAACAACAACAACCCGCCACCGCCACCGCCTCCGCCACCACCTCAACAGGATCGCTTGACTCGATTTTTGAGGCTGAACCCACCTACCTTCACTAGCAGCACTGAACCAAGCATCGCAGATGACTGGCTACGTACAATCAACAAGAAGCTAGACACTGCAAGTCGCTTGAGTGGTACGTTACGCCGCACACCAGCTTGAAGGACCTGTTGCAGAATGGTGGGATAACTACCAAGTCACCCACCCGGACATTGATGCTATCACTTGGGATCAGTTTGAGTTAGCTTTTCGCACTCATCATGTGGCTGCTGGTATCATGACTCTGAAAAGGCATGAATTTCGCGACCTACACCAGCTGCACCGATCTGTCACCGAGTATGGTGAGCTTTTCAACAAACTAGCCCGTTATGCACCCGACGATGTTTCCACTGATGCCAAGACACAGGAGGAGTTCCTAAGAGGACTCAATGATGAGATATCCATTCAGCTTGTGGCCCAGAAATTTGACAACTTTCAGGAACTTCTGGACAGAGCCATTGTGGTTGAATCCAAAAGGAAGAGCATAGAAAACCGCAAGAGGAAGTCTAACCCTCACAAACACTCTGTTCCATACCAGAAGCAGCGCAATTCCTCACCACCACCTTATAACAATAATGGCCACAACCATAACGATCATCACCATGGCGGCCACAAAAACAATGGGCATAAAAACCGCAATGGGAATGGCAGCAATGGAAAGGATCTCAGTGAGGTGACATGCTTTAAGTGCAACAGGACAGGGCACTATGCAACCTCTTGCCCCGAGAAGAAGAATGGCAATGGCAATGGGAATGGAAATGGACACAACCATGGCAATGGAAACGGGAAGAAGCCAAACCCGTTTGTCAAAGCCACGGTAAATCATGTCTCTATGGAGGATGCTTGTGATGCACCAGAATCTATGATTGGTAAGTTCAAACTCAATTCTATTCCCGCAGTTGTTCTTTTTGATACTGGCGCATCACATTCATTCATATCAAGGGTATTTGTGGATAGAGGCAAGATACCTATGGAGACTATAAAATTTCCTCTAAGGGTAAGTTCTCCTGGGGGAGAAATAGTGGCAAACTCCGGTTGCCGGGAATTAGAACTAAGGATTGTGACACACATCTTTCCCACAAGTCTAGTAGTTCTAGAATCACAAGGATTAGACATCATCTTGGGCATGAATTGGATGACCGAATATGAAGGAGTCATAGATTGTACCAAAAGAACTGTCATGCTCACAACACCGGAAGGGAAGAGAATTCGTATCAAGTCAAATTTTGCACTTAAGGAAGCCATGGTGAACTCTCTTAAGGGGGTTAGCCTGGAAGAGGTACCTATTGTAAAGGAATACCCAGATGTCTTCCCAGAGGATCTACCCGGAATGCCACCCGACCGTGATATCGAGTTACTCATTGACTTGATGCCAGGCATGGGGCCGATAGCTAAGAGACCATACAAGATGGATGTGGACGAGTTAAAGGAACTCAAGAAACAGCTTAGGGAACAATTGGACAAGGGATTCATCCAACCCAGCGCGTCATCTTGGGGAGCACCTGTCCTATTTGTGGAAAAGAAGGATAAAACCAAGATGTTGGTTGTGGACTACCGCTCGTTGAACGAAGTGACGATCAAGAATAAGTATCCTCTACCCAACATCAATGACTTGTTTGACCAGTTAAAGGGAGCCAGTGTGTTCTCAAAGATCGATCTGCGATCAGGCTACTTTCAGCTAAAGATTCGAGAACAGGATGTGCCCAAAACAGCATTCACCACAAGATACGGATTGTATGAGTACACCGTAATGTCGTTTGGTCTAACCAATGCCCCAGCATACTTCATGACCATGATGAACAAGGTGTTCATGGAATATTTGGACAAGTTTATCGTGGTATTCATAGATGACATACTCATATATTCTAAGGATGAGAAGGAACATGAGAAACATCTGCGCCTTATCATGGAGAAGCTAAGAGAACACAAGTTGTATGCCAAATTCATCAAGTGCGAATTCTGGTTAAAGGAAGTGGGATTTCTTGGTCATGTTGTGTCGGCAAAAGGAGTTTCCGTAGATCCTAGTAAGGTAGCTTTCGTGACGGAATGGGAGTCTCCCAAGAATGTGGGAGATATTAGGAGTTTCTTGGGCCTCGCAGGGTATTACCGGAGGTTCATTGAAAACTTTTCCAAAATAGCAAAACCCATGACGGAACTATTGAAGAAGGAAAAGAAGTTCCTATGGAACGAGGCATGTGAAGCAAGTTTTCAAGAGTTGAAGAAACGCCTTGTAACAGCGCCAGTTCTGTGTCTGCCTGATATCCAAAAGGATTTTCAAGTCTATTGTGACGCTTCTCGACAAGGACTTGGAAGTGTATTGATGCAGGATGGGAAAGTGGTATCCTATGCCTCCCGGCAACTTAAGAACCATGAACACAACTACCCCACACATGACTTGGAACTTGCGTCTATGGTTCATGCACTCAAGGTATGGAGACACTACCTCATGGGCAAACATTGTGATGTGTTCACAGATCATAAAAGTTTGAAGTACATCTTCACCCAAAAGGAGTTGAATATGAGACAAAGAAGATGGCTTGAACTAATTAAGGATTATGACTTTGATTTACAGTACCATCCCGGAAAGGCAAACGTGGTGGCTGATGTCTTAAGTCGTAAGGTATATGTGAATGGACTTACCGCAGGGGAACTTCCAGAGGATTTATGCAAGCAATTTAGGGATCTCAGGCTAGAGATAGTTCCGAAAGGACACATAGCGACTATGGAAATAGTGTCCACCTTCCAAGAGAGAATCAAGGAAGCACAAAAGGGAGGTAAAGAGTTGGAAGAAATAAGAATCATGATAAGTGAAGGGAAGACTAAAGAATTTCGTCTGGACGAACAAGGAACCCTCTGGTATGGGAAGCATTTGTGCGTTCCCAATGACCCCGATATCAGGAAAATGATTTTACAAGAAGCTCATGATTCGCCATACTCAATTCATCCAGGTAACACGAAGATGTACATGGATGTGAAGGATAGATTTTGGTGGAATAACCTAAAGAGAGAAATTGCAGAATATATTTCTCTGTGTGATGTATGCAATAGAGTTAAAGCCGAGCATCAGAAACCGGCAGGACTACTTCAACCACTACCTATACCCAACTGGAAGTGGGACAAGGTAGGCATGGATTTCATCACGGGATTGCCCCGGACTCGTTATGGATTTGATTCTATCTGGGTAGTGGTGGACCACTTCACCAAGGTGGCTCACTTCATCCCCGTAAAGACCACGTATACAAGTGCTAAGCTTGCTAATATATACAGGTCAAGAATTGTAAGTCTGCATGGTGTTCCCAAGGGAATTGTGTCAGACAGAGGCACCCAGTTTACTTCAAAGTTTTGGCGACAACTACATGAGTCTCTTGGAACCCGACTGGAATTCAGTACTGCCTTCCACCCTCAGACAGATGGCCAAACAGAAAAGGTGAATCAAATTTTGGAAGATATGTTGAGAGCTTGCGCACTAGACTATGGGTCTAGTTGGGACGATAACCTGCCGTATGCTGAGTTCTCATACAACAACAGCTACCAGACAAGTATCAAGATGGCTCCGTTTGAAGTTCTATATGGCAGGAAGTGTAGGACTCCGCTGCTATGGAATGGAGTTGGTGAACGCAGTCTTTTTGGACCTGAATTGATAAAGGATGCTGAAGAAAAGGTACGACAGATTCAGGATAGGCTAAAGGTAGCCCAATCCTAACAGAAGAGTTACGCTGATTCCAAGCGCAGAGATGTGGCTTATGATATAGGGGACCGTGCGTATCTCCGAGTTTCACCCCTACGAGGAGTTAAGAGGTTCGAAATCAAGGGCAAGTTAGCCCCACGATTCATAGGACCATATAAGGTTCTGGCCCGTAGAGGAGAAGTTGCTTATCAGTTGGAGTTACCGGAAGGACTGACTGTTCATGATGTGTTTCATGTGTCGCAACTAAAGAAGTGTCACCCGGAGATGGCCGAAACACCGTTAAGAGACACCAGTCCCCTAGATGAGGTTCAATTGGAAAATGACCTTACCTATGAGGAAAAACCCACCAAGATACTGGAAACAGCCGAAAGGATTACCCGCACCAAGACTATAAGATTCTGCAAAGTACAATGGAACCACCACTCCGAGGAAGAAGCTACGTGGGAGCGTGAAGAGGACTTAAAGGCAGAACACCCACACCTATTTGCTAGCCAACCCGAATCTCGAGGACACGATTCTTCTTAAGGGGGGTAGGTTTGTAACATCCCAGGTTTTATATTAGGATGTTATTAGTGGCATGCATCATCCTTGCATCATTGCATCCTACAAATAAAATTCGCAACAAAATCCTAACACCTAAACCTATCAAAACCCTATTAAGGATTTATATATGTAAGATTTATTGTAGTGATCAAGTTTGACCCTTCAAAAAAAACTATGTAAAAACATTAAACCATGGTCCTATGTTGACCACCTTAATTTTATAAAAATTTAGAAACAAATTTCTTCAAGTTTGGACTTAGTATGCAAAAGATATTTAGGTTTTACTAAAACAGAAATAGAAAAACGTTTAAGGAAAAAAAGGCTAACTAACCTAAACGGGCCAGTTAAGCCGGGCCGTGAGCTACCTACCGCCACCAGCCGCAGTGATAGGGCAAAGGTGTCCGATCTTTCGATGAGATGGGGATAATCGATTTGGTGGAGTTCGGGCTTGACAATCCGACTACATGTGCGAGCACGAGCGCCAATCGCTAGGCCAATCTCCTGAAGGTTACCGATACCTGCGGGAACACGATCAGCCTGACCAGCGAGGGTCTTAATTCCTACCTGAAATCGAGAACAAGCAAGAACCAATATTGCAATCGAGATATTGCGGATTAAGAGGAAAGCTTTATTGAAAAGGTGGGATCCTGAATAGGTGCGAAGTACAAGAGGCCTCTGCGACGCTCGAGCCTTGGCGAAGTTGCTGCGATGGCTAACTTAATGTCTAAACAAAATCCGAGTCTAGGGGGACGGCTATGGGAAGTATTTAAGGACGAAAAGGTGGGGTTTCGGCCAGCCATGGAAGTGGTGGCCGAATCCAACCCTAGAAGTCCTTTTCCCCTCAAATACGGACTCTAAAAAGTGGCTAATTAAAATCCTGCGAAAATTACATGGGCCTGGCCCAAAGTAAAAGGTGTCACAGCACCATATTAATCTATGGACGAATTCGTGAAGTATTGATCTTGAATATTTCGTCCAAGCCTTCTTTCTTCATTATGGTGGCCTCAAAGTTCTGAAATCTTCATCCGTGGCCTTCTCTTGGATCATCACACGCTTGCTGCCATCTCCATGCATGGCCATGCTCCAATGCTTGTCCCTCTCATCCATGCTTGGTCCATCATTCCTAAGAGTAAGAAATATATCTGATTTAGGCAGCATCTTATTCTCATGTATGTGAGGAATAGTTCCAAGAAACGAAAGTACCTGATAGTTAAGTTGTTTGGCACGAGATCTTGTGATGGGTCCTTGTATGTGTGTAGCTGTAGGTACAACGGTTGTATCAATAGAAGGGATGTCCACATCATGCTCCCCTTCTTGAATTGAAGTCGTCCTCGACGCAATCTCATCTTCCTCACCAAAGTAAGGCTTCAAATCTGCAATGTTAAACGTAGGACAAACCGTACCAAAGTCTGCAGGCAACTCAAGTTTATATGCATTATCATTTATTTTCTCTAACACCTTAAAGGGACCAGCAGCACGCGGCATTAACTTAGACTTGCGTAAATCAGGAAAGCGATCCTTACGCAAATTTAACCAAACAAGATCTCCAACATCAAACACAACATGCTTTCTCCCTTTATCCCCAGCAAGTTTATACTTAGCATTCATATGTTCGATGTTATCTTTAGTAGTCTTATGCAAGTTTAATATCATTTCAGCGCGTTGTGTAGCATCCAAATTATGTTGCACCGAAGTAGGTAAAGGCAATAAATCAATAGGTGCACGAGGAACAAAACCATAGACGATCTCAAACGAGCACATCTTTGTGGTAGAATGCAAGGAACGATTATAAGCAAATTCTATATGAGGTAAACACTCTTCCCACAATTTTAAGTTCTTCTTTAAAACAGCCCGCAACATAGTAGACAAAGTTCTATTTACAACTTCAGTTTGTCCATCAGTTTGGGGATGACATGTAGTACTAAACAGCAATTTAGTCCCCAACTTAGCCCATAAACATCTCCAAAAGTGGCTAAGAAATTTAGTATCACGATCAGAAACAATAGTATTTGGCACACCATGCAAACGAACAATTTCACGAAAGAACAAATCAGCAATATGCGCAGCATCATCCGTTTTATGACAAGGAATAAAGTGTGCCATCTTAGAAAACCGATCCACAACAACAAAAATACTATCCCTCCCCTTCTGTGTTCGTGGCAATCCCAAAACAAAGTCCATAGAAATATCCTCCCAAGGAACACTAGGAACAGGAAGAGGCATATATAAACCATGTGGATTAAGGCGAGACTTAGATTTTTGACAAGTAGTGCCGCGTGCCACAAATCGCTCAACATCTCGACGCATACGTGGCCAAAAGAAGTGTGCTGCAAGAACATCCTCCGTCTTCTTGACACCAAAGGGTCCCATCAATCCTCCTCCATGGGCCTCCTGTAACAACAAAAGACGAACAGAATTATCTGAAATGCATAGTTTGTTAGCACGGAACACAAATCCATCATTGAAGAAGAACTTGTTCCAAGTTATACCATCTCTACAATTCTTTAACACAACTTTAAATTTAGCATCATGCACATATTGTTCCTTAATAGTTTCTAATCCAAATATTTTGAAGTCAAGTTGAGATAACAAAGTATAACGGCGCGACAAAGCATCAGCAATAATATTATCTTTACCCTTTTTGTGTTTGATAACATAAGGAAAAGACTCAATAAATTGAACACACTTTGCATGACGACGATTCAACTTAGCTTGACTACGAATATGCTTCAAAGATTCATGATCAGAATGTATAACAAATTCTTTAGGCCATAGATAATGTTGCCAAGTTCGAATGTCCGAACCAATGCATATAATTCTTTATCATAAGTAGAATAGTTCAGACTAGCCCCACTCAATTTATCACTAAAATATGCAACAGGTTTTCCCTCTTGTAATAACACCCCTCCCAAACCAATTCCACTAGCATCACATTCAAGCTCAAAAGTCTTAGTAAAATCAGGAAGTTTGAGTAAGGGAGCATGTGTTAGCTTATCTTTCAATATGACGAAGGCCTGTTGTTGTGCATCGCCCCAAACAAAGGGCACATCCTTCTTGGTAAGCTCATTCAGCGGCGCGGCAATTGATCCAAAGTCTTTGACAAAGCGCCTATAAAAACCAGCGAGGCCAAGAAAACTCCTCACTTGTGTGACCATCTTGGGCTGCGGCCAATTCTCAATAGCTTCAATCTTGGCTGGATCCACTTCAATACCCTGTGATGTAACAACATAGCCAAGAAACGCAACTCGATTGGTGCAAAAGGTGCACTTCTCAATATTACCAAACAAACTTGCATCACGTAAAGCATTGAAAATAGCACGTAAATGGTCCAAATGATCCTGTAAAGATTTGCTATAAATCAGAATATCATCAAAGTAGACTACCACAAAACGTCCAATGAAAGCACGTAAAACTTCGTTCATTAATCTCATGAAAGTGCTAGGTGCATTAGTTAAACCAAACGGCATTACTAACCACTCATATAAACCGAACTTAGTTTTAAATGTTGTTTTCCATTCATCTCCTAATTTCATACGAATCTGGTGGTAACCACTACGCAAATCAACTTTAGAAAACATGGTAGAGCCACTCAATTCATCAAGCATGTCATCTAAACGTGGAATAGGATGACGATATCGAATAGTAATATTATCGATAGCTCTACAATCAGTACACATGCGCGAAGAACCATCTTTCTTAGGTACCAAAATAATAGGAATAGCACAGGGGCTAAGGGACTCACGAATATGATCTCTCTCGAGTAGTTCCTGAATTTGGCGTTGTATCTCCTTTGTCTCCTCTGGATTGGTTCTATATGGCGCGCGGTTGGGCAACGTGGCACCAGGAATTAGATCAATTTGGTGCTCAATTCCTCTAATAGGAGGTAGTCCTGGTGGCAGCTCAGCGGGAAAGACGTCCTCATATTCCTGCAAAAGGTTAGCAATAGCGGGTGGCAAAGAAGGAGGCATGTCCTCAAATGAAAACAAAACCTCTTTGTTTGGGGCGATGCACAACAACAGGCCTTCGTCATATTGAAAGATAATCTAACACATGCTCCCTTACTCCAACTTCCTGATTTTACTAAAACTTTTGAGCTTGAATGTGATGCTAGTGGAATTGGTTTGGGAGGGGTGTTATTACAAGAGGGAAAACCTGTTGCATATTTTAGTGAGAAATTGAGTGGGACTAGTCTGAACTATTCTACTTATGATAAAGAATTATATGCATTGGTTCAGACATTAGAAACTTGGCAACATTATCTATGGCCTAAAGAATTTGTTATACATTCTGATCATGAATCTTTGAAGCATATTCGTAGTCAAGCTAAGTTGAATCGTCGTCATGCAAAGTGGGTTGAATTTATTGAGTCTTTTCCTTATGTTATCAAACACAAAAAGGGTAAAGATAATATTATTGCTGATGCTTTGTTGTGACGTTATACTTTGTTATCTCAACTTGACTTCAAAATATTTGGATTAGAAACTATTAAGGAACAATATGTGCGTGATGCTGAATTTAAAGATGTGTTGCAGAATTGTAGAGATGGTAGAACATGGAACAAGTTCGTCTTCAATGATGGATTTGTGTTCCGTCCTAACAAACTATGCATTCCGGATAGTTCTGTTCGTTTTTTGTTGTTATAGGAGGCGCATGGAGGAGGATTGATGGGACACTTTGGTGTCAAGAAGACGGAGGATGTTCTTGTTGCACACTTCTTTTGGCCACGTATGCGTCGAGATGTTGAGCGATTTGTGGCACGCTGCACTACTTGTCAAAACGCGAAGTCTCGCCTTAATCCACATGGTTTATATATGCCTCTTCCTGTTCCTAGTGTTCCTTGGGAGGATATTTCTATAGGGCAAAGGTGTCCGATCTTTCGATGAGATGAAGATAATCGATTTGGTGGAGTTTGGGCTTGACGATCCGACTACACGTGCGAGCACGAGCGCCAATGCAATCGCTAGGCCAATCTCCTGGAGGTTACCGATCCTGCGGGAACAAGATCATCCTGACCAACGAGGGTCTTAATTCCTACCTGAAATCGAGAACAAGTAAGAACCAATATTGCAATCGAGATATTGCGGATGAAGAGGAAAGCTTTATTGAAAAGGTGGGATCCTATATAGGTGCGAAGTACAAGAGGCCTCTACGACGCTCGAGCCTTGGCGAAGTTGCTGCGATGGCTAACTTAATGTCTAAACAAAATCCGAGTCTAGGGGGACGGCTATGGGAAGTATTTAAGGGCGAAAAGGTGGGGTTTCGGCCAGCCATGGAAGTCGTGGCCGAATCCAACCCTAAAAGTCCTTTTCCCCTCAAATACGGACTCTAAAAAGTGCCTAATTAAAATCCTGCGAAAATTCCATGGCCCTGGCCCAAAATAAAGGTGTCGCAGCACCATATTAAGCTATGGACGAATTCATAAATTATTGATCTTGAATATTTCGTCCAAGCCTTCTTTCTTCATTATGGTGGCCTCAAAGTTCTAAAATCTTCATCTATGGCCTTCTCTTGGATCATCACATGCTTGCTGCCATCTCCATGCACGGCCCTGCTCCAATGCTTGTCCCTCTCATCCATGCTTGGTCCATCATTCCTAAGAGTAAGAAATACATCTGATTTAGGCAGCATCATATTGTCATGTATGTGAGGAATAGTTCTAAGAAACGAAAGTACCTGATAGTTAAGTTATTTGGCACGAGATCTTGTGATGGGTCCTTGTATGTGTGTTGTTGTAGGTACAACGGTTGTATCAATAGAAGGGATGTCCTCATAACAACTCGACGCGACGATGTAGACACAAATTCAACAATGCAAAAACTGAAAAGATAATGCGAGGCGTCGATTGGTTATGGGATCGGTCTAAACTCTAACTGTGTTTTTGGCTTTTTCGTGGGTCATAGGTAAAAACAGATCTAATCTACGAAAACAGTAAAATCTCACCGAGCAACCTAAAATCTGATACCACTTGATAGGGCAAAGGTGTCTGATCTTTCGATGAGATGGGGATAATCGATTTGGTGGAGTTCGGGCTTGACGATCCGACTACACGTGCGAGCACGAGCGCCAATGCAATCGCTAGGCCAATCTCCTGGAGGTTACCGATCCTGCGGGAACAAGATCATCCTGACCAACGAGGGTCTTAATTCCTACCTGAAATCGAGAACAAGTAAGAACCAATATTGCAATCGAGATATTGCGGATTAAGAGGAAAGCTTTATTAAAAAGGTGGGATCCTGAATAGGTGCCAAGTACAAGAGGCCTTTGCGACGCTCGAGCCTTGGCGAAGTTGCTGCGATGGCTAACCTAATGTCTAAACAAAATCCGAGTCTAGGGGGACGGCTATGGGAAGTATTTAAGGGCGAAAAGGTGGGGTTTCGGCCAGCCATGGAAGTGGTGGCCGAATCCAACCCTAGAACTCCTTTTGCCCTCAAATACGGACTCTAAAAAGTGGCTAATTAAAATCCCGCGAAAATTACATGAGCCTGGCCCAAAGTAAAAGGTGTCGCAGCACCATATTAAGCTATGGACGAATTCGTGAAGTATTGATCTTGAATATTTCGTCCAAGCCTTCTTTCTTCATTATGGTGGCCTCAAAGTTCTGAAATCTTCATCCGTGGCCTTCTCTTGGATCATCACACGCTTGCTGCCATCTCCATGCATGGCCATGCTCTAATGCTTGTCCCTTTCATCCATGCTTGGTCCATCATTCCTAAGAGTAAGAAATATATCTGATTTAGGCAGCATCATATTCTCATGTATGTGAGGAATAGTTCCAAGAAACGAAAGTACCTGATAGTTAAGTTGTTTGGCACGAGATCTTGTGATGGGTCCTTGTATGTGTGTAGCTGTAGGTACAACGGTTGTATCAATAGAAGGGATGTCCACATCTCGCAGCATCCGCACCGCGTCGCCAGGGGCCCAGCTAGCAGCGCCGGCCCACAACCCCCTCCCTCCGCCACCGACACGTGGACCCGCTCCCATCGCCTCCTTCCCAGAGACCATGGCGGACACGGAGCGCCTCCGCGTCGGGATAAGTTGATTCAAATGGGATTCGGCCACCCCCCAAGACGTTGGGGGTATATAAGACGACCCCCCCGCTATCGTTTCCCCCAAAAACCCTAGCATGAGCCCTGCCGAGGCGCCGCCAATTGCTCGCCGGAGCGCCTTCAGGGACGAGGAGCATCGGAGCACTGCAGACGGAGGAGGAAGCAAGGGGATCGGCCGAGGGGGCGAGCGTGACCGCAAGCACCAAACGAACCTCGTCGACCTCGCCGCTGCCCCAGGGAACCACCGGAGCGCCGCCGCCCGTTGACCACCGACGCCGCCACTCACCACCGTCGCCGCCACCTCCTGTAAGTCGCGCGCAGTCCCAATCGTCCGATCTATAATCCACGTTGTGGATGAGCCGAAGCAAGCACGGCCAACCGCGCACGCGTGGCAAGCCGCATCGATGGCCAGCGCCATGCGTTCCTCCAGCTGGACCAACCAGGCGCTGCCACTTGGCGCGTTTCGAGTTAGGGTTAGGCTGGTTTGGTTTATTTTTTACAGATTGAGTTAATTAATGTGAAAATCATATAAAACTAAATATTTGGCCAAATTTAGCTTATAATATACCGATGGATTCATATTTTTATGTAGAATCCAGATCTGCAATAATATTCCAAGTTTACAGTACGGTTTTAGGTGTAGATTTTAATCATTAGATAGGAGTATTTAATTCATAGAAAAATAATTAGAACCCCATTTTTGTTGATTCTTGTTGCGTTGACTTTGTTTCCATAATACCCACTGGGCAAAATTATGAAACCTTGCTTAAGATCATTAGATCTAATTTGGGGCTAATTAGATGGTTGGATCTCCTTTTAACCCTATGAATTGTATTAGTGACCCAAATAGATCTAAACCTATGGTAAATCAATCCTAGTAACACCCTCAACACTATTGCAACTGAATTATGCTACCTTGGTCAATTTAGAAGAACCAATCTTGCATAAAATACCATGTTGCATGCATGCGTGATTATCTCTGTGACATGTTTTGAGCAAGTTGTGATCAGATCTATGTTTGTGATTTTTTAGATTGTTCGGAGTGCGCAAAGGATTGCTATTGTGTAGAGTGCTGCTCGGATCAAGGCAAGTTACACCACTTGTTCATAATTTTTTCCCAGTTTTGATTCTATGCATGTGATCTTCAAAATTCTGTAGTATGCATGTGTAGGATGTTCTAGTAGAATTTTTTTCCTTAGTATTATTTTGCAAGTGCGATGATTTTGTAGTATTCCATGAGTAGCTCTATACTTAGTATTTTCCCTCCTAATAGGTTACCCCTGTTTTTGCTAAGTATTGCTTGCTATGCTATATATACAAAGTATCGTTGGGGGGTTCGAAAGACAAAGAATTTTTCTAAGTATAAAGGCTCTCTAGAGCAACTTTTCTCCTCAAAATCCACTTCAAAATAAAACTAAGTTTTCTTCTGGGCGAAATGGTTGTCGGGACAACGAGTGAGATTTTGGTGGAGGACGGCCGCCCAGGAATCAAAGAAGTCTGCCATGTTTCAGAATTCAGAAGCTTCCAGTGCAACCACAATACATTATGGGATCTGTCTTGGCCTAGTACTTAGTGGGAAACCTCACCTGGGTACCAACATTTGGAGGTTCTTGGCACGGTTGGATCCAGAAGGTAGAGGGGCTACTAAGGGAAAGCCTCGCCATGGTCTTGTCTATAAAAGGACTTGATCGTGGATTGTGGGTAAAGTGCACAAACTCTCGCGAGTATTGCAATCTGATCGATCAGCCGTGTTCACGGTAACAGAACAACAATGAGCGTCTGAAGGATGGAGCCTCTGAAGGATCTTCCTTTCTCTCTTTTCTAAACAAAGTTTTAAAACACCATGGCGTGAGTAATATCGCCAATGGGTGGGATTTTGGGAACTTGGTGTGTAATATCCAAGTGTCACTTGGTGCGTAATATCCAAGTGTTTGGTTATTTGGACACTTGGTGCGTAATATCCTCGTGTGCCACTCGCCCTTATTTTATCTAAGAAAATGTTTACAAAGTAGGACAATCTTCTCTCCTTCTCTCTACTTAAGAAAACTAGCTTTGAGCAAATGAACTCTACAGCCTAAACTAGCCTTGCATGTAGAAATAGTCTTTTCTCTCCTTGGTGTAATTTGCCAATACATTCAAAGTATTGACCCAACTTGTTGGCTGCACGTCGTATGTGCAGAAACCGACGATTGAAAGGTGCGTAGGGATCACGAGTCTACACTCGACAAGCCTGGGGCGTTGATGGACTCAAGCTGCTTTTTTGTTTCCGCTGTTATTTGAGCTAGCTTAATGCTAAGCAAATTTGTAATAAATTCATACTCTGGATTCTCCGTGTAATAAAGACTTTGTGTTTTACATGATATTTCATCGACTGTGAGTGCTAGCTATTGATCCAGTGACTAGCATGTTAATCACAGGGACTTAGGATCCTTATCGATCCGAGGTCGCTACAGGATCTGGTCACCAAGAGGGTCCTCGCATACTGCATGCAGACTTCGATTTTCGACGCACAGACTTTGATCGAGCAAACCTCGTCGTGCTACAGCATTTAGAACTGGTCGATCCTTGGGTACAGAAGCACAAAAGGTTAATCGAGAAGAAGTACAGTGACCGGGGCATACAGAGGACGCAGGGAGAAATAATCAAAGAGCACAACTCAGATTTCACACGTTGGTTTAGGCAGACGCTCCTTGATAATCCCCCGCAATCGCATTCTCCTGACACGGAAAAGATCATATTCACCTTGTCGCAGGGAACGATGCAAAACCTGGTGACCTATCAGGCATATGATATCAACGGCTACACATTCTACACGGAGGAAAAGGACAAGTGTGATTATCAGAACTCAGGCGTAACGTCGTTATTCTACACCGATGACAACGTGAAGGAAAGATTCCACGGAAGAATTGAGGAGATATGGGAGCTCGACTACTGTGGAGAAAAGGTGTCGATGTTCCGTGTCAGATGGGCAAAGAGCGTCGAAAGAGAAGACCGGTATTTCACAACCATGGTTATACCCGAAGCAGCCAAATCCCAGGCCGCCGGTGCGAACGTGGCCGCAAAAAATGAACCATGGGTACTGGCTACCAAAGTGGACCAATGTTTTTTCATTACCGACCTGACAAAGCCTAGCCGTGTTGTCGTGAGGAGAGGAAAAAGAAACATCATCGGAATGGATGGAGTCGGCAACGAGCAAGACTTCGACCAGTACGGCGATCCAAAGATTGAAGATGACGACGACTACGATGCAGCAACATACATCACAAGAATAAAAAGGACAACCCTACCCAAAAAGGTAGCCCGTTCGAAAGAAGAAACATTAAAGTGCCGGGGCTAAATTATTCAACCGCGACAAAGAAGGGAAAAAAGATTGTAAAACGCTAACTCAAAAAATATTGTAAAACGTGTGGTCGAAAAAGATTGTAATATTCATGGAAAAATTATTATGAAATTTAGTTATACTTTGAATCATATTTGTACCACTTTTATGACATATATTATCACTTTTGGGAATTTTTGGAATATTTAAAAGTATTTTAAGATCAAAACAAAACTTCTATGGCATATATCACCACTTTTGGGCATTTTTTGGAACATTTAAAAGTATTTTTGAAATAAAACAAAAAAGGTGGGCACCAGGATTCGAACCTGGGTGCTCACAAGTTTAGAATAGAGCTAAGGGCGGAACCAGTGGAATAGGCTAGTGTAGTTGTTAGAGAGTGGGGCTGCAGTTTTCTTATACAGTCGTTAGAAGCCGATAGGCGTAGCGCACTAGCCCAGAGTGCGCTACAGATATCCGTAGCGTACTATGCCCAAGTGCGCTACGCCTAACTGGCTTTATCCACACGTGCGCTCGACCCTCCCTCTCTCATCCCCATCTCTCCATCTCAGCCCGAGCACGAGCCCCCACCCTCGCGCCACCGCCGCTCTCGATCCGCCGCCTCGCCAACTCTACCAGCAGCCGCCGCGTCTGAGGAGGAGGAGGCCTGCCCGCGTCCGAGGAGGAGGAGGTCCGCCCATGTCCGAGGAGGAGGAGGCCCGCGCGCATCTCAGGAGGTGGAGGCCGCCGTCGTCCGCCCGCCATCGTCATCCTTGTCTCAGAGGTGAGCGTCGCCCCTCCCCTCTCTCCCTCTCTCTCCCTCTCTCCCCTCTCTCTACAGGCCATGTTTAGGGTTCAGAGAAGTGAACTATTGGCCAAATTGAATTTCCTGATAGCTGAATAATAAGAAACAGTACAAATTTGTGTGTTGATGTAGTGTGGTTTCGTCAGTCTGTCAATCGGCCTAAGCTGGGTTTGGCGGGTTTAGGGTTCAGGAGTGTGTGTGAACTGTGTGAGGAATACTGACACTTTGAAGCAAGATCATAAGTCTACTCTCCATTACATCGGGATTGTTTGGTTCCATCTTTTTGTCAGCTTAGATCGTATATGTCTATACAAACATCCTTGAACTATGGGCCAGACAAACAAATGTCTCTGATGGAAAATTCTATACATCCCTAGACGTGTCTGACTTGAAATTTCCTTCTCCTAGTTGAGTTGAATAAGAAACAATATGGGTTAGCGGTGTTGGGTTTTGACAGGATAGTTAGATCCCCATGGAAGAACACAAAGATTCACACCATGTAAAAGAAACAAAGCAAGGAAGAAAAATTATTGTTTGGTTTTATTCTTTATTTTTGTTTTCTTAGTTCCATAGTCCATAGCAAGAATCCATTGTTTGGCTTCCATCTTTGTGTTAGATCAGTTCATCTGTCTATACAAACATTCTTGGACTAGTATGGGAAAACCACACAAATGTATCTCTCTGCTCCAATGTTGTATCTTCCTCGATTTGTCTGACCTGAAATTTCCTTGTCCTAGTTAAGTTGAATATAAAGGCTTTGATTAGTACAATTAGTAGTCTGTTGATGGAATTGCACTATATATCCACCACCTTGGCACCTTTTACAAGCATCACCACTTATTCATTAGGTTTTGCACATCACTTGATTTTTGCTAATACACTGCTTAGCAGCAAAACTGAGGATTTGATGCTGCATATATATCAGTTCTTTGAATTTATGCAAAAAAAAGTGCAAAGCATTCAAATTTTATTGAAAAATAGTTACCCTTCCAAAATTGTTTTGTTGTGTGCACTCTAGGCTGATATTGATCAATTTTATATGAAAACACTAGTGATATTGATCAATTATAACAGAATGTTCTTGTCTGAATGGTAGCTTGTAGCTTGTAGCACTTAGCTTGTAGCTTGTCCAAACCTGAACATCAGTTCAGGACTTCTTATGTGCTGCTAAGTCCAAACCTGAAATTGTTGTTTATCCTATGTGAAACTTCTTATTTAGCATCATAGTTAGCCATTTTATGCTTGCTGAAACCTGAAACTGCTAAGTCCAAACCTGAAACTGCTAAGTCCAAACCTGAAACCTGAAACTGCTAAGTCCAAACCTAAAACCTGGCCATTTATGCTTGATGTACTGTTGTGTGTTGGCCATTTATTCGGGTTGCTCCATTTTTGCCTGAAACTGAATCTTCTTGATGTACTGGTTGTGTTGGCCATTTATGTGCTAGCTGTGTTGGCCAGATTATCCTATGTGACCAGATTATGTGCTGGCTGTGTTGGCCATTTATTGTGTGCTGGTTGTGCTGGCTATGTTGGCCATTTATTGTGTGCTGGCTATGTGGCCATATATATATGCAGGCTCTTGTATGAAACGAGTCGCGTTTTTTGCCGGAATGTTGATTAACTTCCGTTTCGGCAAAAATCGGGCACTCCTAGTTTAAGAAAATTAGCAAAGGTCATGCCGGATTTTTCCGTGCATTTAACCAATTATGTGTTTTTTATTAGTGCAAAGATGTGTGACAACGACGAGGCTGGATGTTCTAAGCGCATCAGCGCTGAAGGAGAACTCAGACCTCCGAATAAACAATTGACATTCTGGGAGGCGGCCCAGCGGCTAGAAGACGATGAAGAATACCATCCTTCGGAGAGCGAGGATGATGAGATGGAAGACGCGGAGGAAGAAGCCAAAGGAATGGCGGACAATGAAACCACTGATAGCGGCGAGGACACAGGGAGTGGTAGCAATCCTCCTAAGAAGAAGAAGAAGAAGAAGCCGAAGGAACGGCGCCCGAACAAGGTCGGCACGGTCAGGGAGGAAATTACCGCAGTGAGCCCATCAGGGGTTCCTTTGGATCCCGACCTTGTCGTTAGAGGGTACGGTGGGCAAGTGGCGGCGATAACCCGGACAACCATCTCGATCAACACTGAGAATCTCCGGCATAAAGATAATGTCCACTTGCGCACACTCCTCTTCGAGAAGCTGCACGCAAGATACAAGTTCCCCGCTAAGTATCAGAACACAAATTATCATGCGAACAAAGTAAACAAATCCGCCCTCACAAAGATGAGCACCGCCCTGGCCAGCTGGAGAACCCGGATAAAGAAGATCTATAAAGAAGGAAAAAGTCTCGAGGAGATCCAGAAGATTGACCCGCAGATCACCGAAGATCAGTTCCGGAAGTTCAAGGAGAGGTGTGAATCTGAAAGAGCCCTGGCCAATAGTAATCGGGGAAAGGTGCTGCAGGAAATGAATATAGGTCATCACCATCTTGGATCTGGTGGATACAGAACCGCGGAGGCCAAATGAAATAAGGAGGACGAATAGTATAGATACAAGGGGATAGAAAACCCCTTTGCGAAATTCGAACCCGGGAAGGTTCGAAACTTCATCAGGGCCCTTTACCATGTGGACCCAAAAACCAAACAACTCACCGCGGATCCTGCGGTGAAGGAATTCGAGGAAATTGTGGTAAGTATAATCTAATTACCGCGGATCAACTCGATTGCAATCAAATCAATGATCTAAACGACTCACTGTTACTTCTTTTGTAGGAGGAGGAAATTGTTGCTAGTCATGGATCCCAGGGTTCCTCATCCCAGGGGTCGACGGCGGCCACCCGGTGGGATAACCCTTTTAACAGGGCCAAGAAAATAGAGCCGGTTACGAAGAAGCCGTCGTCGGCTGGCCGTCTGGCCGGCCTCGGGGGTAAGAATTGGGTGGATCATTTTGGTCCACCACCAAGGACGCATGTGGCGCCGTCGGGAAGGAGCGAGGAGGAAAACCGCGAGGTTCAAGAACTTAAGGAACAAGTGGCGCGGATCTCGCAGATCGTCCAAGACAACCTGGCAATCACCCTCACGTCCTTCCTGCCTACCTTGGTGGAGTCAATAGCGAACTGGAGTGCGGGTGGTCGAGTAGGGCCGTGCTCGATTCCAAGCATGGTCAGCAGCCACTCAAACAACGCAGCGCCGACGAATCAGGCGAACTACGTGTTCGTGACTCCGCCCACTAGCACCGCGGCGCTGCAAGTGTTGGTGACTCCCCCTGCCATCACCGCGGCGCCGGAGTACATGTTGGTGCCCTCCTGCCATCGTCGCGACGGCACCGGAGCTTCAAGCACCCGTCGGTAGGGAGAATACACCGGCGTCCAGCACCGCGCAATCAAGCAGCCCTTCCGTCTCTTGCACGCCCGTCGTGGTATGCGGTGCGTCGATATTAGCCGATCTCGACGCCATCACGGTAAACAAATTGCTTTTCCGCCTTTCACGCCATCTATTACTCTTATGGCATCTCTGACGATGCCGTGCATGTTTTCCACAGACGGATGTTCCTTACACTCTCTTATGCTACATGAACAACAAGCTGAGGGATGTTGCCAAGGGTACCATCGTTCAACCCTTGCAGCGCACGTTCCACTCAAGGCCGATGCCAGATAGCGTGCACAGGTTTAAAATTAGTCGGGTGCTAAGGGGCTGCGACGACCTGGAACCTCCCATTCAACCCCCAGGAGCGGATGAAGAAGAGCCGGTTGTCCTCAGAACTTGCTTCGGCTTATTCTTGATATGGCCAAAGAGCATGATCCGTTTGGGGACGGCGGGGGCCATCACGCCACAGACAACAGCATAGCCTGTCGTGACAGCGACAAGCGGTGGCAAGGTCCCCTTACCGCCCTCTTCGTCACCTCCACGCGGTGGGTCGGATGATCATGTTGATGATATGCACATGGCGCAGGATCCGGCCGAGGGGCAGCGAAGACCGGAATGATCACTTCTTCAACACTCGGTTTAGCGAAGACCTAGATGGTGGCCCCACAGAAAGACACTATCACCAACCGTCTGCTTGGTTCTCGAGAGGCGCCTCCACTTGCGCCTTCTGAGTCGGTGATACAACCAACCGACCCTTTATTCTAAGCCCTGACACACTACATAGGGCGGCCGATGCTCAGATTGCGGTGCCTGCCCGCTCTCCAAAAGGAAAAAAGGGCAGGAAAAGAAAATCTAGCAGCTCGAGCCAGCCGGTGGCGTCAACAACTGCGAATCCGATCAGGTTTCGGGACGGGCCACCAAGACCTGAGGGTATTATGTGGAGGATTCATGTGGCGGGTGAGCCCATGCTACCTAAGAATTTGCGGAAGCTCGCCAGTTCGGAACTGCAGAGTGTGCATGACGGCGTGTTGACAATAGAGAGAAGCCTTCTATCGGAGAAAGATCCCTCGCACCCGGTATTCGTGGTTAAGGTGCCACCAAGCTTGGGCTTCGTCGATAATGCCCCTGCGGATCTGTTCTTCCTGCGGTTCGACGACATCTTCAATATGTTCTAGCTATACCCGCTGCACTATACCATGGTCCGTCTGTTTTCTCTCAGCCTGGCCATGCAGATCATTAGAGAGAACACACCGGGCATCACTATAGTGGACCCCTACTACATGCGTGACGGCTGCTTGGGTTCCCCCGCCGAACGACGTATCGTGGCCTCGTACCTAAAAATAATCCTCGTGGCGAACAAGAAAATGTTGGAGATATGCCCAAGAGGCAATAATAAAGTGGTTATTATCATATCTTCACACTTATGATAAATGTTTGCATACCATGCTATAATTGTATTAACCGGAAACATTAATACTTGTGTGATTTGTAAACATAAAAGAGTCCCTAGTAAAGCCTCTTGTTAAACTAGCTTGTTGGTTAATATATGATCATGGTTTCCTAATCATGAACATAGAGATGGTATTAACAACAGGGTCATATCATTAGGAGAATGATGTGATGGACATACTCTAGATAAGCGTAGCATAAAGATCAAGTCATTTCAATAGTTCAATTGCTATATGCTTTCTGATACATAGTAACCTAATTCCTTCGACCATGAGATCATGCATATCACCTTTACCGGATGGATGCTTTGATGACATCAAACACCACACCGTAACTGGGTGGCTATAAAGGTGGCATTGAGTGTTCGGAAAGTATTGGTTGAGACACATGGATCAAGAGTGGGATTTGTCCATCCATATGACAGATAGATATACTCTGGGCCCTCTCGGTGGAATGTCATCCAATTGGCTTGCAAGCATGTGACTGGCTCACAAGGGATCACATATCACGGGAACGAGAAAAGAGTACTTATCAGTAACGAGGTTGAACTAGGTATGCAGAGATACCGACGATCATAACCTCGGATAAGTAAACTATCGTGAGACAAAGGGAAATTGGTATCGTATGTAAGTGGTTCATTCGATCGCAAAGTAATCGTAGAAATATGTGAGAGCCATATGAATTTCCAGATTCCTCTATTGGTTATTGTTCGGAGAAGTGTCTCGATCATGTCCGCATAATTCACGAACCGTAGGGAGACACACTTAAGGATTCGACGTTGTTTGAGTAGTTATGGTATTATGAGAAAGAGACCGAATGTTGTTCGAAGTCTCGGATGGGATCCGGGATATCACGAGGTGATCCGGAATGGTCCGGAGAATAAGATTCATATAAGGAAAGTCCCGTTTCAGAGTTCGGGAATGATTCCGGTGTTTTCATCGGGAATGTTCTAGAAGGTTCCGGAATGCCCGGCACTCCGGGGGGGAGGGGTACATGAATGTGTCATTACATATTGGAATGATTGCATCATGTACTAAGTGTTCTCGCTGTTCCAAATGAAGGATTAAATTGAATCCTAAACTGAAAAGTCAAATAGAAAGTTTGAAAAGTCAAACAGCTAAAACAGGAAAGAGAGGGAAAGAGGAAAGAGGGGGCAAACCGAGTTGGGGAGGGAATCCCTCCTCCAACCGGCGACGCCTCCACCAAGCAGAGTTGGGGAGGGACTCCCCTCCCTCCCCTTGGCCGCCGGCCCCCTCCACCTATATAAGGAGGGGCAGGGCTCCCTCCTCTAGACACACAAGTTCCTATCCTCTAAATCTAAACCCTAGCCACAGCCTCCGGTTTAGAGCCGTTTTGGTTTAGAGCTTCTAATTGCCCTAGACTTCGGTTTAGAGCCTTCTAATTGGTGTGTATAATCCCTAGACCACTAAAGCCTCTCTCATACTCCACCATACTCGCTCCGGCTTAAGGCGAAGCCCTGCGAGATCTCCCCTCTACTTCCGGTACCACGCCGTTGTGCTGCCGGAATCGCGAGGAGAGTGCTACAACCTCCGCTGCCTGCTGGAACAAGGGAGAGGAAGGTCTTCGTCGAATCTACCGAGCGACCGATCATGAGCGCTGCGGAGCATGGCCGGAAGGATCGTCTGCGATCTTGACATCGGAAGTGTCGACTACATCACCCACGAGAATCGCTCGTTAACCGCTTTGGAATCTTCGAGGTAAGTTATTCCATCGACTCGTTGCTACAATCTAGTAGATAGATCTTGGCTTGTTTGTTTGTATGCGATAGAAAATTTTTGTTTTCCATGCTACGAACCCCTACAAAGGGTATCGAGCCGTGTCTATATGTAGATCATTGACGAGTAGAACACAATGGTCATTGTGGGCATTGATGCTTTTATTGTCGATTGCTTCTTGTGTACTTTGCATCTTGCGGTATGTTGGGATGAAGCGGCCCGGGCTAACCTTACATGACATCGTTCATGAGACTTGCTCCACACTTGACATGCAACTTGTATTGCATAAGTGGCTTTGCGGGTGCCTGTTCTCCTAGCATAGTTAAGATCCAATTTACAAAGGGTGATTAACAATACTAGTATCAATGTTGTGGTTCTTGTTCGTAAGTTAGAATGACACTTATTGAAAGCCCCAAACCACGTAAAATATGCAAAGAAAGTAGAGGCGTCTAACTTTGTTTTGCAGGGGTGTGCAGTGATGTGATATGGCCATGATTGTGATTATATATGATGTATGAAATGTTCCTTATTGTAAGTCGGCAATGTGAGCCATATGGTTGTCTTTAATTTACTAAGACCCGTGTCTATTCAAAGTAGTTGTAATAGTTGAAGCCGGTGGACGACAACCATGGAGAAGCATCATTGACCTTGATGCAATGTCGGTGATGATGGAGATCATGTTCGTGCTAGAAGATGGAGATCGGAAGCACAAAGAAGAAAGGCCATATCATATCACATATTTTGAATTGCATGTGATGTTAATCATTTATGCATCTTGTATTGCTTAGTAGACGACGGTAGAATTATAAGATGATCCCTCATGCACATGAATTTCAAGTCATAAAGTGTTCACCCTTAGTTAGCACCGTTGCTAAAGCTTGTTGTTTCGAAGAACCACGTGATGATCGGGTGTGTTAGATTCTACAAGTGTATACAACGTGAGCAAGCCAGATTTGCTCATGCGGAAACTAAGGTTTGATCTTGATGAGCCTAGCATGTACAGACATGGCCTCAGGAACACGGATCACCGAAAGGTAAAGCATGAGTCATATAGTAGATATGATGAACATGTTGATTGTTCGCCATTGAAGTTGCATCAACTCTCGTGATGATCGGTTTTGATGTGGTGGATTTGGTTCGTGTGATCACTAAAACAATGTGAGGGATGTTGTTTTGAGTGGGAGTTCACCTAGATTAATTTAATTATTAATTAGAACTCAATTTATCATAAACTAAATCAAAGTGAATTTGCATAGTTGTTGTAGTCATTGGCATCCGTTTACCACCTTGCGCTTAGTTATAATTGAGATGATAGAACTATAGAATTCTGGTTAGTTACTTTACGAACTGGTATCGTATTGTTTTGAAGTGTTAATCCATGAAGTTTAAAAGTCCTATTGCAAACTTTCAGTAAGTTCCGGTTACTCCATGAAGTTTAATAATTAGTATTAAATCAAGAGTAACAATTCCAAGTGTTAGTATATAAGTATCATGTTTGTCTCCATGATTCTTGATATTCAAAGGATTCTCTTAATATCAAGGTTATCTAGGATCTGAAAGAGTTGTTTCAGAAACCATGATGTGTGGAAGATATTGTGATATCTGAAACGAAGTATTGGTTACAACATGATAGAGTATAATATGGCAAAAGTCATGTTCTCATATTTGATGAGAATTTGCAAAAGGTTGGAGACACTTGTTGTCCTAATCCTCCAAAAGGTTTTGGATAGCAACATTATACTCATAATTCATCGTTATAAGCTAAAAGTAGCTTGATCATGGACGATTCCATGATAAGGGTGAATATTTGATGTAGGTAAAATGTTTACTACACCAAGAGATTACTAAAGAAAGGAATTTTAAAGAACACCAAACATTTGATGATGGTGATCTACTTCAAGGTGCAAGTCCGAAGACATTGGTATTTAACTATACACGCTTTGGACTATAGTCATATGTATGACTCCACTATTGATGTTGATAGATTCTTTCAAACAGAAAAGGAAATATTGAAAGAAAATCTCATAAGTATATGGCAGAAAGGAAAAGACTAGAATTGTTCAGTTTAAGTATATAGATGATATACATGTTATGGCTATATTCTTTGCTTATTAAACAATGTGGTTCTTAAGTATTTAATACTGAATTTGTTGGTATGAATCGTCATACGAAACAACAGAATTCATGAACTACAGTGGCCTAAGTAATTAGTAAAAGAATATGTGATGATGTTCATCGAGAACAAATAAAGGGTTATTGTGTTGCTCGTTAAACATCAAAGCTTGCCTTCAAGATTTGTTTTATCAGGTATTATGAGAATAAAAGGGTTGATCAAATAATTGCCGTAATCCATAAAAGATGGATGATTCACAAATCTCGTTGGAGAAATCACATCCATAAAACTAGTGCTAAAAAAGGTCGAAAGACAAATTGATTGAAAGATCACTTAGGAAGTGACATCGCCGTTTAAATTATATTGGAAAGAAAACATGAAGAAACTCCATGTGGATGGAATTTTGGATTCTTTTGATTTTTGATCACATGACGCTTGTGAAACTTTCCTAGAGATAATTGAAACTTCGTTCATAGACCAAAAGGGAACGAATGACTAGCTTATTGGAACTTGTACATATTGTTGTACGAAGTCCATTATGTGTAGTCAAGAGCGATGGATTTTAACTTCATATGCTTTCTCCGAAAATTTGAGTGAATATATGAATATTTACTTAATAAGGATGAAGTGTGAAATATTTGAAAAGTTCAAAGACTTTCAAGATGAAGTGCAAAATCATTGTAACAAGAATATAAATAGTTTATGATAAGATCATAAAGGAAGATATTTGAGTTACAAGTTTAGCATAATACCTAAGATTTAAGGAATCGTTCCGTGGATTTGCATTTTCCCGAAACACCATAAGAGTATGGAGCGTTCGAGATATGTAATTAAACCTTGTTTGACATGGTAAGATCAAAGGTATAATTCATAAAACTGCCATTGTATTTTAAAGATTAAAAGCTTTAGAGATTACCGTTTTCCACTGAAAAGAGCTCCATCATAATCCGCTGAAATGACACCATATAAAGTTATGGTTTGGGATTAAACCCAAGTAGTCCTTTCTTAAACGTTGGTATGTTATGCATAAGAAAGATGTTTTGCAACCAAAGTCGGATGAACCTGTCTTTGTATAACTGTTAAGTATTCCTCCATAACACAGGAGACAAAAGTGTTTGTCGCTTAGAACGTCAAGTTTCTTTGAGAAGGAATTTTTCGTGAAAAGTTAAGTGGGAGGACAATAGAACTTTGATAAGGTTAAAAGAACCTTAGCTATATGTGCAGAGTTGCGCAGCACCGAAAAGTGTTCCGGAGGCAGCAACAATGCTCATGGCTCACGTACCTCAAGGGTTATGGTCACGGAGATCTAAGTTTCTATTGAACCAAGTAGGTCGAGTAAACAATCAAATACCAAGATTTGAGGGTTGAATCATTATTTAAGAATAATGAACGTACTGCATGCAAAGAAGTGATGATGAGCCCTGACTCCGTTAAATGGCTTGAAGCCATAAAATCCGTGATAGTTCCATACACGTGAAATCAAGTTTTGAACTTGAAGGACCCTCGAGAAAGGTGTAAGACCTTACAGTTGTGTTTGGATCTATAAAGAAATAGACATGGATGTTTCACATCTATGAAATAGTCGACATGTTGGGAAGGAGTTCGCAAAATGTTCAAAGGTTGACTATGACAAGATTTGATCTTTCATAGTGATATTTAGTCTAGACGGATTAATGTAGCAACCACTACATATAATTTTGTTATATGGTAGTTGAATAAACAAAACAAGTTCTTCTAATAGAATTGTTACCTCGGACATGTGCATAACACGGTCCAGAGGGTTTTGTAAATTCAGAGGATGCTAAAAGCATATGCAAACTTCAATGGTTGAAGTGAGCATCGCGAAGTTGGAATCTTCACTATGATGAAATTGTTAAAAGAGTTTTAATTCATCAGAGACAATGAAGATGCTTGCGTTTGCAAGAAATTAAGTGGAGCTAAGACATGTTTCTAATACATTATGTGGAAGACATATTGTTGATTGGAAATGATGTATCTTTTATTAACACATATTAAGAATTTCATCTCGATGAAAGACTTAGGCAAAACCAAATATTTGGCATCAATAGATGCTAATATGGTTGTGCCGTAAGTACATAGACGAGATATTGAATGAGTTCAATATAGAAACTACAAGAAAGGTTCTTGTCATACGTAAAGGATTGAAAGATTTCAATATTGATGATATATTCAAGTGTATTGACATTTGGTAAGTGAAACAAAGATTCAAGTATAGATTGATACTTGATGTATGAAATCACAAAGAATATTTATATCAATCATCTTTGTGATATGTACAAATCCAGATATGTCCTATGCTCTAAATGTTATGAGCATATACCAGAATAATTCATAAGATGATCATTGGACAATAGTAAGGATATTCTTATGATCTTTTGGAAGAACTATGAGTATATTATTTGTAGAAGTGACAAATAGATGGTTAGTTCATTGTAAAAGTACTACATTGATACTAGTTTTGTCACAAAATACAAATTAAGTTTATCTCAATCTAAACTAAGGGTGGCACAATATAATGGAAAGTAAGTTCCGTAATGGATTTGGATGAGTTCCAAAGTGAAGACATTGTGACAGATACTACAACAAAAGGCTAAGTATATGACTACTATAATAGCAGCTAAAGAGGGCATTTGTGTCAAGTAGTTTGTTATCAAACTAGGTGTAGTTCACAGCGGGATAATACTATGAAGATATATTGTACGACAATATTATCGACATGTTTTAACCCCAAAGAACTAAAGGTCACACCAAAGGACCAAATTTGTACGAAGCCATCTCATTAGAGAATGAGTGATGCGTAAGGACGCAAAGACATGCAATTACACACGGACCTGGAATTGTCAGATCCGGAGATCAGTTGACCGCTAGCAATCGTGTACATACAACACCGGAAAGCCATAGGTGTTGAAAACACAAAAGATTTGAAACTAGATTATTGACTCTAGTGCAAGTGGGAGACTGTTGGAGATATGCCCAAGAGGCAATAATAAAGTGGTTATTATCATATCTTCACACTTATGATAAATGTTTACATACCATGCTATAATTGTATTAACCGGAAACATTAATACTTGTGTGATTTGTAAACATAAAAGAGCCCCTAGTAAAGCCTCTTGTTAAACTAGCTTGTTGGTTAATATATGATCATGGTTTCCTGATCATGAACATAGAGATGTTATTAACAACAGGGTCATATCATTAGGAGAATGATGTGATGGACATACTCCTATAGATAAGCATAGCATAAAGATCAAGTCATTTCAATAGTTCAATTGCTATATGCTTTCTGATACATAGTAACCTAATTCCTTCGACCATGAGATCATGCATATCACCATTACCAGATGGATGCTTTGATGACATCAAACACCACACCGTAACTGGGTGGCTATAAAGGTGGCATTGAGTGTTCGGAAAGTATTGGTTGAGACACATGGATCAAGAGTGGGATTTATCCATCCATATGAATGATAGATATACTCTGGGCCCTCTCGGTGGAATGTCATACAATTGGCTTGCAAGCATGTGACTGGCTCACAAGGGATCACATATCACGGGAACGAGAAAAGAGTACTTATCGGTAACGAGGTTGAACTAGGTATGCAGAGATACCGACGATCATAACCTCGGATAAGTAAACTATCGTGAGACAAAGGGAAATTGGTATCGTATGTAAGTGGTTCATTCGATCGCAAAGTAATTGTAGAAATATATGGGAGCCATATGAATTTCCAGATTCCTCTATTGGTTATTGTTCAGAGAAGTGTCTCGATCATGTCCGCATAATTCACGAACCGTAGGGAGACACACTTAAGGATTCGACGTTGTTTGAGTAGTTATGGTATTATGAGAAAGAGACCGAATTTTGTTCGGAGTCTCGGATGGGATCCGGGATATCACGAGGTGATCCGGAATGGTCCGGAGAATAAGATTCATATAAGGAAAGTCCGTTTGAGTTCGGGAATGATTCCGTGTTTTCATCGAATGTTCTAGAAGGTTCGAATGTCCGGCACTCGGAGGAGGGTACATGAATGTGTCATTACATATTGGAATGATTGCATCATGTACTAAGTGTTCTCGCTGTTTCAAATGAAGGATTAAATTGAATCCTAAACTAAAAGTCAAATAGCAAGTTTGAAAAGTCAACAGCTAAAGAAAGAGAGGAAAGAGAGGAAAGAGGGGCAAACCGAGTTGGGGAGGAATCCTCCTCCTCAACAGCCGGCGCCTCCATCAAGCCGAGTTGGGGAGGGATTCCCCTCCCTCCCCTTGGCCGCCGGCCCCCTCCACCTATATAAGGAGGGGCAGGGCTCCCTCCTCTAGACACACAAGTTCCTATCCTCTAAATCTAAACCCTAGCCACAGCCTCCGGTTTAGAGCCGTTTTGGTTTAGAGCTTCTAATTGCCCTAGCCTTCGGTTTAGAGCCTTCTAACTGGTGTGTCTAATCCCTAGACCACTAAAGCCTCTCTCATACTCCACCATACTCGCTCCGGCTTAAGGCGAAGCCCTGCGAGATCTCCCCTCTACTTCTGGTACCACGCGTTGTCTTCTTGGAATCGCGAGGAGTGCTACAACCTCCGCTTTGGAACAAGGAGAGGAAGGTCTTCGTCAATCCGAGCGATGTGACCCGGCTAGGGCTGCGGAGCCTTGCCGGAAGGATCGTCTACGCGATCTTGAGATCGGAAGTGTACGACTACATCACCCATGAGAATCTGCTCTCGTTAACCGCTTTGGAATCTTCGAGGGTAAGTTATTCCATCGACTCGTTGCTACAATCTAGTAGATAGATCTTGGCTTGTTTGTTTGTATGCGATAGAAAATTTTTGTTTTCCATGCTACGAACCCCTACAGACAAAGGAATACATTCTCGTGCCTTACTATCCCGAGTAAGTCGTTATTCACTCGCCACCGTCGATTGGCTTTATTAGATTATCATCATTCTTTTTCCAACACATTCCATTTGAATTTTTTGCGCAGAGATGAACACTGCACGCTCATCTCCTTATCGTCGAAGCATTCCCACGCCACGTATTTCAACTCGGGGAGTCTAGAAAAGAAGAAAAACTACGACAAGATTAAGGAAGTTATGGATGATGCTCTCACTGGATTTGCCTCGACGGAAGGCACCACCTTCGTGCGTACGAAGGTCAAGTTCGGCAGGCACGTCTTCAACCACGTAACGGAGTTCCCCTGCATGAAGCAGCCGGTAAACAGTAAGAAGGAAGCCTACTACGCACTCCATCACATGAGGGCGTTCCTACTTGACCAGAATTCTCTGCCGGATCATCTCAAACAATGGGTGAAGCAAAGGCCAAGATCACCGATTCGGATATTAGACAAGAGATGTATCGCATCCGGTGACGATTTGGGGCAATCATCTTCGTGATGTCATGACTTCGGGGGGGATCTTCTACGGAGGAAATATCCCGAATAACCGTGACATAGAAGATCGCCTAGAGATGCAGGGTGACTATAGGAAGTTCATGACGAGACAAGGCGTCCTCCCGTTCCCTAAGCTGAGCCAGAATGCTTGATGTTGGCCTAGTTGTAGTTACAAACTATAGATGACCTTTGTGTGTGTGTGTGGACAAGTGTACATGCTACTATACTTATCTTATTAGGTTTATGAATCATCGCTTACTTCTTTTGCTTATTATTATTATATATCAATCAATGCTTGGTTTTTTTGCTTACTCTTTGGTCCTTTGCTCACTTTGGTCCTTCTTTTTTTCCTTACTCTTTTTTCGAGAATAATGTTGATGATTGAAATGTCGTGGCACACTATATATGTGAATGTGCTACGATGGGATTGTGAGCCTTGTGATATGCACAAGTCCAGGTCTTGTGCATCCTACTTGGCTCACGGTTCCATCATAGCATATTCCTGTGTCCAACGACCTATGTATATATATGAGGCATTCTTTTCGAGTTATTTTTGTCTTTTTCGAGAATAATGCCGATGATTGAAATGTCGTGGCACAATATATATGTGAATGTGCTACGACGGGATAGTTAGCCTTGTGATATGCACATGTCCAGGAATTGTGCATCCTACTTGGCTAACCGTTCCGTCGTAGCATATTCATGTGTCCAACGACCTAGCTAGTTATATATGAGGCATTCTTTTCGAGTTACTTTGGTATTTTTCGAGAATAATGCCGATGATTGAAATGTCGTGGCACAATATATATGTGAATGTGCTACGACGGGACTGTAAGCCTTGTGTTATGCACAAGTCTAGATGTTGTGCATCCTACTTGGCTTACAGTTCCATCGTAGCGTATTCCTGTGTCCAACGACCTATGTATATATATATGAGGCATTCTTTTTGATTTACTTTGGTCTTTTTCGAGAATAATGCCGATGATTGAAATGTCTTGGCACAATATATATGTGAATGTGCTACGACGGGATTGTGAGCCTTGTGATATGCACAAGTCTAGGTCTTGTGCATCCTACTTGGCTCACAGTTCCATCATAGCATATTCCTGTGTCGAACAACCTAGTTATATATGAGGGATGCTTTTTGAGTTTGGTCTTTTTGATTTAGGAGTACTTTCTATAAGTGTATCTTCATATGCGACTTTAATTATATATGTTTTTTTCAATCATCGGTTAATTATTATTGTCAACTTATAGATGACATGGTACGTCGTGTACAAGGGACGGGTTCCCGGAGTCTACGATGATTGGGAAGACTATAGGACAGTGCACCGTTTGTGACAATAGCTACAAAGGGTACAACACTATGGCGGAGGCAGAAGCTAGATACACGCGCTATCTAGCGGGAGTTAGGACAAGGAACCGGATGAAGACCTACACCTTCATCACGACGGTGATCATGTTTATCTTCTTTGGTTGCTTATCCCGCGTTTGTGTCTAGCTAGTTTAGATGTCTAGGCGAGCTTCCGAGCTCTAACTTGTTCGATCGACACATGTATTCGCATGTCACCAACTACTTTGTAACTTGATCGAAACAATGTAACTTATACTATGTATTCATGTATGAGACTTATCTATATGTATTTGTTTCAATCTTGTTTTTCAAATTGTGTATTTATATATATAATTGTATATCTTGTATCTGTGTGTGTATATCTGCCTGTAATATTGTATATAATCTATACTGTATATAATCTGGCTCTAAAATTAAAAAACAAAAAAAACACCTGTGGCGCACATGACCTATCTTTTGTGGCGCACTACGTCTAAAGCGCACCTCAGCAGCTTAGTGGCGATCGCGCACGCCACAGAAGATCTAACGCGTAGCGCACCTGCCCACATAGCCGTGGCGCACTAGCAGGTGCGCTACGCCTATCTCGACACAACCGTGGCGCACTAGGCAGTGCGCCACGGCTAGGAGTTAGCCGCAGCGTACGCTTAGTGGCGCACGTCTAGTGCGCCACAGATGGTCTTTTTAGGTGCGCCACGAACAGCCCTTTTTCTAGTAGTGAGGATCCCACCTTTTCAATAAAGTTTTTATCTTAATCCGCAATATCTTGATTGCAATATTAGTTCTTACTTGTTCTCAATTTCAGGTAGGAATTAAGACCCTCGCTGGTCAGGCTGATCGTGTTCCCGCAGGATCGGTAACCTCCAGGAGATTGGGCTAAAAATTGCATTGGCGCTCGTACTCGCACGTGTAGTCCGATCGTCAAGCCCGAACTCCACCAAATCGAATATCACCATCTCATCAAAAGATCGGACACCTTTGCCCTATCATAAACAGGGGTAGTTTAGGGATAAAACTAGGGTTTGGACGAACTAGAGGGGTACATGTGCCAAAGGCCTAGCTGGCGGTGCGCAGGCACATCGTGTAGGCCAGAGACTCCGGTGTGGTGGGCCGGAGACTCCGGTCTGGGCCGGAGATTCCGGTCTGTCTCCGGTGTCGTCTCCGGAGTGGCGTACTGACTGTCCTCGGGCGGTTGATGGGGTCGGTCCGGAGACTCCAGTGTAGCAGGACCGGAGACTCCAGTATAGGCCGGACCGGAGACTCCGGTGTAGGACGGAGACTCCAGTGGTTCAACCGTGGCTTCTTCCGTCTCCTCTTCCAAGCCTCTGTCTTGTCGGGCTTGATGTTCCGGGCTTCCTCCCTTGCCTCCGTACTTGTCGGTGTGAACCTATCATTCATATGTGACGGAGTATGAAGTAGCATACCATTCAATAGGGTAGGAAGTACGCTCACATAGAGGAACGGATTCACCTTTGGAGTCCATGACGACTTGGCGTAAGTTGGAGACCATGATGTGGTAACGACCGTAGGTCGGGCTACATCAAGTGAGCATGTAGTTCTTGGTTCGTCATTGTGGCAGGGTTACGCGAAGTACCTGCCATGGTTAGTCCTTTAAAAAGCACATGTATATATGCCTATAACTACGGAAATATGGTGGAAGGAACGCGCAAACCGTCAAGAAATATACGAAGCTCTTACAAGTTCTTACCAAACAGCAGGAAAAGGCGATGTGCAACCACGAGGAGCAGTGGGTCCAGAGATTGAACCGAGCGATTACCAGGAGTCGAGACACCGCACGTGGAGAAATCTGTGGAGCTCTAGGAAGGCTTAGCAAAGGGGTTAGAAATTATCAAAACAACAATGCAAATGTTGAAAGAATGCTCAACGACGGTACTGTGCTGGTCCTAGGCTAGACCGTACTAGAGACGCGAGCCTAGCTTACCAACGGTGTCACGACGCGACACAAGCAATATATGATGATGTGGCACCCTGACCGAGATGTCGAAAATCACTATGATGGCGAGTGTCTAGAACTGATCGACGGGATCTAGAAACAGGTTAACCCCCCCCCCCCCAAAAAAAAATTGTCGAAATATTTGTATTATGCTCCGGAAAGCGCGTAGGCACCAAAAAAATATTGCTATAAAGGCCGATGGAGAAAAGTGATCCCTGGAGCCGAAAATCAGTATAGCCAGATTTTTTTTCAGAGGCGGTTCCAGACTGATATTTTTTTTGCTCTCATTCTGGACTTACGACTGAACTTTTAGCTCCACACGGACTTTAGATGAACACGGAAACAACAAGGAAGGAGAGTAAAAAGAAATAACTAGGAAACAATAACTCAACTCGGACTCGTGCCGCGACAGGAAAGGTGATTGGATCCGTGTCGCGGTAGGAAGGCGGTGGCGGAGTTTTAGGGTTTATGGTGGCCGGGTGTATGGCGGCGGAATATGGTGGCGGTGATCTGCGAGTGTGGCGGTGACTACTGTGATCAGAACTCGAAACTCTAAGGGACGATACACTAAAACCAGCAACTCGACGCGACGGTGCAGACACAAATTCAACAATGCAAAACTGAAAAGATAATGCAAGGCGCAGATTGGTGATGGGATGGATCTAAACTCTAACTGTGTTTTTGGCTTTTTCGTGGGTTATAGGTAAAACAGATCTAATATATGAAAACAGTAAAATCTCACCGAGCAACCTGGAATCTGATACCACTTGGTAGGGAAAAGGTGTTCGATCTTTCGATGAGATGATAATGGTCGATTTGGTGGAGTTCGGGCTTAACGATACGACTACACGTGCGGGCACGAGCGCAAATGCAATCGCTAGGCCAATCTCCTGGAGGTTACTGATCCTGCAGAAACATGATCAGCCTAACCAGCGAGGGTCTTAATTCCTACCTGAAATCAAGAACAAGTAAGAACTAATATTGCAATCGAGATATTGCGGATTAAGATGAAAGCTTTATTGAAAAGGTGGGATCCTGTATAGGTGCAAGTTTGGCATGAGATCGAGTGATAGGTCCTTGTATGTGTGTAGCTGCAGGTACAACGGTTATATCAATAGATGGGATGTCCACATCACCTCCACTTTGATTCGATCTGGAGTTTGCTACTGAAAGTCTTCGTCTTTTCTGCTGTTCCATTGGGAATTGGTAGATTGCAAACCGCTTCGTGGTCAGTGGCTACATGCACAAGTGTGTGAAGTTGCGAATACCATCTGGGTTGAGATATGTTGCATTGGCAGCGGGGGAACAGCGGGTGATTCACAGCATCCCACAAGTTATCTCCATTACATCCACCATCATCTATGACGTGTTATGGGGTAACCCCTTGGGGCGGCCCGATCTTTCACGAATTCCACGGGAAACGAGGGGAAAATCGATGGAAGGGGGGAGAGGGGATGAAAGATCCTCAAAGGGGTGTCCTCAACTATTATTATCCAAGTCTAGCGTTTACATAGGAGGGGTGGGGCTTTATATAGGCCAGCCACTTAAACAGGGGTAGTTTTGGAATAAAACTGGAAGTTTGGGCAAAATTGGGGGTAACATGGGCCAGGACCAAAAGGCCTTGACATGCCTGGCGTCGATCAGTCTGGAGACTCCGGTGTTAGGTCCGGAGACTCCGGTCTGGGCCGGAGACTCCGGTCAATCTCCGGACCCGTCCCCGGAGGGGCCTTATGGTTGTCCCGGGCTTGGTTCCTGGGGCCGGACCGGAGGATGGTCCCGAGACTGCGGTGTACAGGACCGGAGACTCCGGTGTACACCGGAGACTCCGGTGTGCCCAGCTCCAGCAGCGTCTTCTCCTGGTCCTTCTTCCTTGGTGGCTTGGTGTGGTGATGTTGCTTCATATCTGAGGATACACAACATAGTTGCATGAACTAGCAAGCCATCCAAAGGTAGACCAAAATCACATGAGGAGAGGAGCGAGTTAACCTTGGCTTGTAGGAGCTTGGCTCGGGCGCGAGTCATTGGTACGCTTGGGGGACTAGGTGTTGTAGATGGAGGTGCGTCCGTAGGACGGGCTGCATCAGCTCCCCCCCCCTTGGGAAAGAGTCGTCCTCGACTCTTCAACCTTCTCAACTTCATATTCTCCATGGTAGGGTGAGAGGTCCTTGACATTGAACGTCGGGCTCACAAGATACCGTGCCAATATGGACTTTGCATCACGCATCCATCGTTGAACAAGGCCTTGGAGTTCGATGTCTCGTCTCCAAGTTGTCAAGACCCTCCCCAAGGTGTTCTTCCCTCTCCGATGTGGATTTGAGGGACCACGTTGACCGATCTTTCCTTGCGAGGATTCTATCGGACCGGTGGCCACCGTTCGGGAGCAATCGGCCTTGTATCGTGTGAGTTTTGCGTGTGTTCATCGTGTTCTTCGCGAGGTGTGTGTTCGCTTCCGCTACCTTCTCCCTTTCCCATCGCTTTCCCATCGATTTGACCACGAGATCCGTGAAGATCGGGCACCCAAGAGGTTAACCCCTCCATCAGCTTACTTGGATCAAACCTTTGGAGACGAGTTGGTTGATTTGTCGTTCTATCTCCTTCGTCTCTTCCGGGTTCGTGCGATACGCGGCGCGGTTTGGAAGTGGAGCGCCAGGTATGAGGTTGATGCGGTGCTCGATTCCACGAAGAGGAGGTAGTCCATGAGGCAGCTCTTCGGGAAATACATCTTGGAATTGCTGCAAAATAGCCATCAAAGAAGGAGGAACATTTGTCAAGTCGTTAGTTCCTTGTGCTAGTCCCTTGCATACAAGGACATAGTGCAAGATGGATGGGTTGTTCCGCACTTCTCTCTTCTCACTTTTGGTGGCAAGAAGAACTGTTGTGGGGTAACCCTGGGGTTGGCCCAATCTTTCACGAATCCCACGAGAGACGAGGGGAAAGAGGTGGTCGGGGGATGAAATCGAGGAAAGCGATGAAAACCACGAACACACACACACACACACCAAAACACGATACACGCCTACTCCTCACGCCGGTGGCAACCGGTCCAACATAATATCTAGGATCGGTGTTGGGCGAAGCTCGCTCTCCACGCCAACAACGGGGGATGAGGTGCTTGGTGAGATCTTGATGACTTGGGGGCGAGAAACCGAGAACCCAAGGCCTTGTACAACTTGAACGCACTAGGCAAGATCCAAGAGGGGGGTGGATAATCCGGTGCTCCTTGGTAGGAGCATGACACCAATAGATATAAGTCCTCAAAGGGTTTCCTTAATATCTATTATTATCCAAATCTAGGGTTTACAATAGAGGGTGGGGGCTATATATAGGCCAACCACATAAACAGGGGTATTTTGGGAACAAATAGCGAAATATAGAGAGGGTTACAAGGCGTGGGCGAATTAACACGTTCAGCTTTTCAGTCCTAGTACGGTCGGCTCGACCGTAGTACCGGTCATGCGGTATCTTGCTTCTGGCGGTAGTACCGCTTGTCGCCCTGGGACTTATTTGGGGCCTTCATTGGTGGCGGTAGCAGGGCGGTAGTACCGGTAGTACCGGATCGGGGCCTAGTACCGCCAAGGATGAGAGCGTTTGGGCAGCTGGGACCTTCATTGTTGGCGTTAGCGTAGTGCTTGCGTAGTAGTACCGGTCTCCAGATCCGGTAGTACCGCTGGCGACAGAGAGCATTTGGTCTCTTCTGTTGGCGCTCCTTCATCCTGTGGGTTCTTCTCTTCGTATCTGATGATGCACAAGGTATGGGTATGAAGTAGCAGGCCATCCAAAGGTGTATCGAAGTCACACAAGGAGAGGAGCGAGTTCACCTTAGCTTGAAGGAGTTTAGCTCTGGCGCGAGTCATGGGTCCACTTGGGGAGCTTGTGGGAGTAGATGTAGTAGCGGTCGTAGGACGGGCTGCATCAGCTCCCCCCTTGGGAAAGAGTCGTCCTCGACTCTTCAACCGTCTCAACTTCCTCCTCTCCATGGTAGGGTGAGAGGTCCTTGACATTGAATGTCGATCTCACAAGATACTTGGATGTTGGGATATCGATGACATAAGCGATGTTGTTGATTCTCTTGAGCACTTTGAATGGTCCATCACCTCTAGGCCTTAGCTTTGAGTCGCGTTCCTTGGGGAAGCGGTCTTTACTCAAGTGTATCCACACAAGGTCGCCCTCTTCGAAGATTATCTCTTTCTTGTTCTTGTTTAGCCTTGATGCTTGGCGAAGGACTTGTTGCTCGATAGTATCTCGTGTGTCATCACGGAGTTTCTTCATTGTGTTGGCGCGCTTGACAACGTCCATGTTGGCACGTTCATGAAGTGGGAGTGGAAGGATATCGAGCGCGGTGAGAGGCTCGAAGCCGTAGCCGATCATGAACGGGCTCCTCATGGTGGTGGAGTGCTTGGCGCGGTTGTAGGCGAACTCGGCGTGTGGAATGCATTCCTCCCAGTCTTTAAGGTTCTTCTTTATCAACACCCGGAGGAGTGTGCCAAGACTTCGATTGACGACCTCGGTTTGTCCATCGGTTTGAGGATGCGAGGCGGACGAGAAGAGGAGCTTGATGCCGAGCTTGGCCATGAGGGTCTTCCAGAAGTAACTCATGAATTTTACGTCGCGGTCGGAGACGATTGTTCTTGGTACACCGTGTAGCCGAATTATTTCCCTGAAAACAAATTTGCTACATGTGAAGCATCATCGGTCTTATGGCACGGAATGAAATGTGCCATTTTGGAAAAGCGATCCACTACTACAAATATGGAATCATGACCATGTTTAGATCTAAGCAAGCCTAACACAAAGTCCATGCTAATGTCCGACCAAGGTGCATGAGTAATAGGCAATGGCATATAAAGACCAAAGGGGTTGGACTTAGACTTAGCTTGGATACATGTAGTGCATCGTTGGACGTGGCGCTCCACGTCGCGCTTCATCTTTGGCCAAAAGTAGTGAGTGGAGAGCATGTCATATGTCTTGTCACGGCCAAAGTGGCCCATAAGGCCTCCACCATGGGACTCTTAAAGAAGCAAAAGTTGGAGAGACGATTTCGTAATGCAAAGCTTGTTTTGTTTGAAAAGAAAACCCTTATGCAAATAGAAATCATCAATCCCTTTGTCGAATGAACATTGTGCAAATATTGGCCCAAAGAAAGTATTGGACGCGTACAAAGATTTGATGTCATCAAGACCCAAGACATTGACTTCGAGTCGTGTAAGAAGGCTTGTGTTTTTGCGAGACAAGGCGTCCGCTACCACATTTTCTTTGCCCTTCTTGTATTTGACAATGTAAGGAAAAGACTCCATAAACTCAACCAATTTTGCGTGCCTTTTAATCAAGTTGGCTTGGCCCTTAAGATACTTAAACGACTCATGGTCGGAATGGATGATAAATTCTTTGGGCCAAAGATAGTGTTGCCACACTTGAAGAACTCAAACCAAGGCAAAAAGTTCCTTGTCATAAATGGGATAATTGAGGCGTGCGTCGTCAAGTTTCTCACTATGGTAAGCAATAGGACGCCCATTTTGCATAAGGACGCCACCAATGCCAATACCACTAGCGTCACATTCAATCTCAAAGGTTTTTGTGAAATCCGGCAATGCAAGAAGTGGTGCTTCGGTGAGCCTCTTTTTGATCTCATCAAAAGCCTTTTGTTGTGCTTTTCCCCAAACGAACGTGACATTTTTCTTGGTCAATTCGTTTAGGGGGCAAGCAATGGTAGAAAAATCTTTCACAAAGCGACGGTAAAAGCCAGCCAACCCATGAAAACTATGAAGTTCACTAACATTTGTTGGAATGGGCCAATCTCGTATGTCCTTGACTTTTGAGACATCCACTTCTATGCCATTAGAAGACACAACAAAACCAAGGAAAATCAGCTTATCTCTTGCAAAAGTGCACTTTGGGAGATTAGCATAAAGCTTTTCATGACGAAGGATTTGAAGGACCTCCTTAACATGAGTAACATGCTCCTCTAGTGACTTGCTATAGACAAGAATGTCATCAAAGTAAACAACTACACTCTTTCCAATAAGAGATCGCAAAATATGGTTCATGAGGCGCATGAAGGTAGATGGGGCATTGGATAAGCCAAAAGGCATAACCAACCATTCATAGAGACCAAGCTTGGTCTTGAAGGCGTTTTCCACTCATCACCTTGACCATGCGAATTTGATGGTAGCCACTACGAAGATCAATTTTCGAAAATATAGTGGCTCCACATAACTCATCAAGCATGTCATCAAGACGCGGTATAGGATGTCGATAACGCATACGGTGATAGCATTGATTGACGGCGATCCATGCATAACCGCAACGTATCATCCGTTTTTCGTACTAGGATCACGGGGACCGCGCTTGGGCTAGTGCTTACTTGGATCAAACCTTTGGAGACGAGTTGGTTGATTTGACGTTCGATCTCCTTCGTCTCTTCCGGGTTTGTGCGATCTGGCCAGCGGTTTGGAAGTGGTCTGTGGTATGAGGTCGATCTTGCTCTATTCCACGAAGAGGAGGAAGGCCATGAGGAAGCTCTTCGGGAAAAACATCTTGGAATTCCTGCAAAATAGCCATCAAAGAAGGAGGAACATTTGTCAAGTCGTTAGTTCCTTGCGCTAGTCCCTTGCATACAAGGACATAGTGCAAGATGGATGGGTTGTTCCGCACTTCTCTCATCTCACTTTTGGTGGAAAGAAGAACACTCTTAGTTTTTCCACTCGATTTTGGCTTGTAGCTCTCGCTCACTATGGTGTGGTTCTCTCGCTCACCACTCTTCTCACAAGGTGTTTTTGCGTATTGCGCCCTCGCTAAAGACTTTGCATTGTCCGCAATTATTTGGCTAGGAGTCATTGGTTGCAACACACAAGTTTTATCAAGCCATTTGAAAGTGTAAGTGTTTGAGTGACCATTATGCAAAGCACACTTGTCATATTGCCACGGTCTTCCGAGCAACATGTGACAAACCGTCATTGGAACCACGTCACATTACACCGTGTCCTTGTAGTTCCCAATGGAGAACGTCACCGAGACGGTGTGCTTGATCTTGACGGATCCTTGGTCACTTAGCCATTGGATATGGTAGGGGTGTCTATGTGGATGAAGGGTGAGGTTGAGTTTCTCACACAATTCCGTGCTTGCGAGGTTGTGGCAACTCCCTCCATCGATGACAACTTTGATGGACTTCCCATTGATGCCGGCACGAGTTTGGAAGATGTTCGAGCGTTGGTCTTCATTTTCATCGGCTTGGGTAGTCAAGACCCTTGTGACCACAAGCGATGGACTTGCGTCATGCTCACACACAAGAAGTTCTTGGTCCTCTTCCAAATGTTGCCTTTCCATGGCTTCCTTGACCCTTGCATCAAACTCGTCTTCACTCAAGTATTCTTCATCGCCGTTGTCATGGATGAACAAAACTTTCTTGTTTCCACATGCATTCGACTTGTGCCCTTTGCCTCCACACTTGTAGCATTCACCATTGAATGGTTGATCATCCCTTGTGTGTTTGCCACTTGGGGCTTTTCCTTGGGAAAGAGTTGGCTTGAAGGAAGCTTGGTTGTACTTGAGGAGCTTCCACTTGGTGTTGTTGGAGTAGTGGTTGGCGCTTGCTTGTAGGTGAAATCGTCTTTGGCTTGTTGTACTTGATGTCCTCTTGCACTTGGCGCTCGCCTTAGATGCGATGTGCACAAGCTCAACCATGTTGTTGTACTTTTGGAACTCGGTGATGCGCTTGATGGGATGGTTCAAGCCATTGAGGAAGCGTGCCATTGTTTGTTCATCGCTCTTCGATGTTGGCACGGATCATGTTGAGCTCCATTTGCTTGAAGTACTCTTCCACGGTCTTTGTCCCTTGACTAAGCGTTTGAAGCTTGTTGAAGAGGTCACGCGTGTAGTGCGAAGGAACAAAGCGGGATCTCATATGAGCCTTCATATCTTGCCAAGTTGCGATTGGGCTCTTCTTTTTGCTTCATGACGAGTTGGACTTGTTCCCACAAAGGTTGGCATACTCATCAAACTCGAGGGATGCCATGGCCATCATCTTCTCATTGCTATAGTTGTGCATCGGAAGATCTTGTCGACCTTGAGTTCCCAAGAGATATTCTTGGGCTCATTGAACCGTGAACTTTGGCATGGTGAAGTTGAGCTTGCCGAAATTTTCTTCTCCATTGCGGTTCCGGTTGCGTCGGTTGCCATGATTTGGGCGGTCATCATCATCATCCGAGCTCTCATGTCGTTCTTGGTGATTGTTGCGTTGCTCTTGCGTTGTTGAGGTGCCGCGTTTGGTGGTGGAACTTGTTGTTGATGACGAGCTTGGGGAGCTTGCTCGTTTTGTTGACGCGGTTGAGGACGCGGAGGAGGTTGATGGTCCTCACGACGAGCTTGGGGAGCTTGCTCTTGTTCTTGTCGTGGTTGATGCCGAGGAGCGTTGTCTTGCGCCCTGTGGCGAGGAGGACGTCGAGCCGCATGCGCAATGGGCTGGTCTTCTTCTTCTTGGTGTAGAGGAGGCTCGTCATGACCATCATGTTGCCGAAGTGGACGCTCATGTCGATGATGACGCCTTGGAGGATCTTCGCGTGCTTCATGTCGACAGTGATGTTGTTCGTCCTCTTCGGATGCTTCACTTGTTGTTGAAGGGGCATGTCAACGTCGATGGCCTTGGTGGTCCATGCGAGGTTGCTCTTGTTGAATCACAAGTGCCCTTGGTTGTGGCCGGTTCGCTTCGCGCCTTGGATGTCTTGCGGAGAGGTCACCATCATAGCTTGACGTTGCGGCGTGACACGGAGATGGTACCGCTTGCGAAGAGCTCATGGATCGAAGAACGGGCCCATCCCGGTGCCTTGAAGCGTGACGGCGAGGTGCACTTGATTCACTTGAGGAGTGCCGAGATGAGCTTGATTCGTGCGAGCGTGGCCTTGCGAGTCCATCAATGATGCGTTGAAGCTGCTCATCCGTTGAGGCGAGTGCACGACCAAGAGCTTCATTTTGATGACCGAGGTTGTGCTGCATGGCATGCATTTGGCCACGGACTTCTTCGAAGCGGTTGTCGATGTTCTTGAATTCCACACGGGCCTCGCTAAATTGTTCATCTTGGCGCCGCTCGAGAGCTTCACAACGATAGTTGAATTCTCCTCGGACCTTCCAATGGTCCCATCTTGTCATGAATTGTGTGTCATCCTCCAGAGGTGGTGGTGGTTGGGATGGCTCTCCATGCCTGTCCATGATGCAAAGCCACAAGGGTTGTATATGGAGAGAAAGGGTGCGTAGAGTTAGCCTTTTACCTCAACTTGGAGATTATATCAAACCAATTGCCACACAAAAGAGCGAAAAGCGTGCAAAGTGAAATGGCAAGAAACTCACACACAAATATGCTGCAACTCTCAAAAGGCTTTTAGTGGAAGGTTAGGATTGTGGAAAACCAAACGAAATGATCCAAGCAAAAGTTTATTGTCCTACGTGGTAAAGAACCAAAGATCAAAAGCAAAAGGATACGATCTACGAAAAACACGGAAAACACACACGTGGAGAAAAACGGGGTTAGCACGACTATGAAAATGAGCACAAAAGGTCCTAACGAAGACTACGCTCGGTTGTCGTGCCAACTCAAGGAGAGACCACAACTCGTTTGACAAAAGAGGATAAGCAATAGATTTGTGCACTTGCCTCGGTGCGCTCTTTGTTCTCTCTTTCTTGGCTTACAAGCTTGGTATTCTCTTTGTATTGGGAGACTATGTATCTTTTCCTCTTTTTCTTTTGTTCTTTTTTTTTGATTCTTTTTTTCTTTTTCTCCCTTGCTATGCTACTATGTTAGCTTTTGTATTTGGCCTCACACTCTCACTTTCCGAAGGCAAGTGCACAATGCTTAGACAAACACAAAATGAGTTGCTCTCATAGGATAGATACACACAAAGGTAGATATGGGGCTGTCAAAGTGGCGCAAGTTATACCTTTGGTATTTTTGAGGACTTGCAACCGTTGGTGTTGGATGATGTTCGAGTGTCGCGGTGTCGATGAGCGCGGGAGACTTGGATGCAGAAGCTTGTGTTAAGATGGCGACAAACACGCGAAACACGAACAAGCTAAAGGGTAAAAGTCAGCAAGCGAAAATGAGGTATCACGGAGAAGGAAAAACCTTCTGTTACTGGCGGTAGTACCGCATGGTACAGGCGGTAGTACCGGACGGCGGTAGTACCGCTTGTCTCGGGCGGTAGTACCGCTGGTCACAGAACACGAATGAAAACGAGATCCACTTGACACAAACCTCAAATCCGTGGGAAATCTGACCGAAAGGCTGGCTAGGAACAACAGGGGCTATAGATCGACTCCCAAAGCAACAGATCTATGGACCAAAACCTTGAAAAACTCACCAAATCCAGAGATCGATCCGAAGGCAAATTGGGGCTCTTTTTGGTGGGATTTTCGAATTTGAGGCGGATAAAAGAAAAATTGGGGGGAAATTCGTGATCAACCGTGCTCTTGATACCAATATGTTGTGGGGTAACCCTGGGGTTGGCCCGATCTTTCACGAATCCCACGAGAGACGAGGGGAAAGAGGTGGTCGGGGGATGATATCGAGGAAAGCGATGAAAACAACGAACACACACACACCAAAACACGATACACGCCTACTCCTCACGCCGGTGGAAACCGGTCCAACATAATCTCTAGGATCGGTGTTGGGCGAAGCTCGCTCTCCACGCCAACAACGGGGGATGAGGTTCTTGATGAGATCTTGACGACTTAGGGGCGAGAAACCGAGAACCCAAGGCCTTGTACAACTTGAACGCACTAGGCAAGATCGAAGAGGGGGATGGATAATCCGGTGCTCCTTGGTAGGAGCATGAGACCAATAGATATAAGTCCTCAAAGGGTTTCCTTAATATCTATTATTATCCAAGTCTAGGGTTTACAATAGAGGGTGGGGGCTATATACAGGCCAACCACATAAACAGGGGTATTTTGGGAACAAATAGCGAAATATAGAGAGGGTTTACAAGGCGCTGGGCCGAATTAACACGTTCAGGCTTTTCCAGGTCCGGTAGTACGTCGGCTCGACCGTAGTACGGTCATGCGGTAATACCGCTTCTGGCGGTAGTACCGCTTGTCGTCATGGGACTTCTTGTTTGGGCCTTCACATTGGTGGCGGTAGCGGTGATCTGCGGTAGTAATCCGGATCCGGGGCAGTAGTACCACCGATGTGATGAGGCGTTTGGGCAGCTCTGGGACCTTCATTGTTGGCGGTAGCGTTAGGTAGTGCCAAGCGGTAATGCGATCGCGGATCCGGTAGTACCGCTGGCGACAGAGAGCATTTGGTATCTTCTGTTGGCGCTCCTTCGTCCTGTGGGTTCTTCTCTTCGTATCTGATGATGCACAAGGTATGGGTATGAAGTAGCAGGCCATCCAAAGGTGTATCGAAGTCACACAAGGAGAGGAGCGAGTTCACCTTAGCTTGAAGGAGTTTGGCTCGGGCGCGAGTCATGGGTCCACTTGGGGAGCTTGTGGGAGTAGATGTAGTAGCGGTCGTAGGACGGGCTGCATCAAGAACACTCTTAGTTTTTCCACTCGAGTTTGGCTTGTGGCCCTCACTCACTATAGTGTGGTTCTCTTGCTCACCACTGTTCTCACAAGGTGTTTTTGTGTATTGCGCCCTCGCTAAAGCCTTTGCATTGTCCGCAATTATTTGGCTAGGAGTCATTGGTTGCAAAACACAAGTTTTTTCAATCCATTTGAAGGTATAAGTGTTTGAGTGACCATCATGCAAAGCACACTTGTCAAATTGCCACGGCCTTCCTAGCAACATATGGCAAACCGTCATGGGGACCACGTCACATTCCACTGTTTCTTTGTATGGTCCAATTGAGAACGTTACCGAGACGGTATGCTTGATCTTGACGGACCCTTGGTCACTTAGCCATTGTATATGGTAGGGGTGCTTATGCGGATGGAGGGTGAGGTTAAGTTTCTCACACAATTTTGTACTTGCAAGATTGTGGCAACTCCCTCCATCGATGACAACTTTGTCGGACTTCCCATTGATACCGGCACGAGTTTGGAAGATGTTTCATCGTTGGTCTTCATTCTCATTGACTTGAGTAGTGAAGACCCTTGTGACCACAAGCGATGGACTTGCGTCATGCTCACACACAAGTAGTTCTTGGTCCTCTTCCAAATGTTGCCTTGCCATGGCTTCCTTGACCCTTGCATCAAACTCATTTTCACTCAAGTATTCTTCATCGCTGTTGTCATGGATGAACAAAACTTTCTTGTTCCCACATGCGGCCGACTTGTGTCCTTTGCCTCCACACTTGTAGCACTCACCATTGAATGGTTGTTCATCTCTTGTGTATTTGCCACTTGGGGGCGGTTTTCCTTGAGGAAGTGTTGGCTTGAAGGGAAGCTTGGTGGTATTTGATGAGCTTCCACTTGGTGTTGTCGAAGTAGTGGTTGGGGCTTGCTTGTATGTGAAGTATGTCTTTGGCTTGTTGTACTTGGTGTCCTCTTGCACTTGACGCTCGGCCTTTGATGCGATGTGCACAAGCTCAACCATGTTGTTGTACTTTTGGAACTCGGTGATGCGCTTGATTGGATGGTTCAAGCCATTGAGGAAACGTGCCATTGTTTGTTCATCACGCTCTTCAATATTGGCACGGATCATGTTAAGCTCCATTTTCTTGAAGTACTCTTCCACGGTCTTTGTCCCTTAACTAAGTGTTTGAAGCTTGTTGAAAAGGTCACGCGTGTAGTGCGAAGGAACAAAGCAGGATCTCATATGGGCCTTCATATCTTGCCAAGTTGAGATTGGGGGCTCTTATTTTGATTCACGAGCAAGCTGGACTTGTTCCCACCAAAGGTTGGCATACTCATCAAACTCGAGCGATGCCATGGCCATCATCTTCTCATTGATATATTTGTGCATGCGGACGATCTTGTCAACCTTGAGTTCCCACGAGAGGTATTGTTCGGGTTCATTGGAACCGGTGAACTTGGGCATGGTGAACTTGAGCTTGCCAAAAGTTTCTTCTTCATTGCGGTTCCGGTGGCGACGGTTGCCATGATTTTGGCGGCCATCTTCATCATCCGAGCTCTCATGTCTTGCTTGGTGATGGTGGCGTTGCTCTTGCGGTTGTTGAGGTGCCGCATTTGGTGGTGGAACTTGGTTTTGACGACGAGCTTGGGGAGCTTGCTCGTGTTGTTGGCGCGGTTGAGGACGAGGAGGAGGTTGTTGATCCTCATGACGAGCTTGGGGAGCTTGCTCTTGTTCTTGTCGTGGTTGATGCCGAGGAGCATTGTCTTGTGCCATGTGGCGAGGAGGATGTCGAGCCGCATGCGCAATGGGCTGCTCTCTTTCTTCTTGATGTGGAGGAGGCTCGTCATGATGATCATGTTGTCGACATTGATGTTCATGTAGATGAGGACGCCTTGGTGGATCTTCGAGTGCTTCACACCGACGGCGACCTTGTTCTTCTACTTCTGTAAGATCCCTCCTTTATAAAGGAAAAGGATCCCTGTGATTGTAATGCTAGTCCCTGGATCATTGCTAGCATCCACAGTTTAAGATGAAGTACACAGATACAAAGGTCATTTATTACATCCATTCCAGAGATAAACATAGTCTTTACAACTCAAGGCCACAGGCCTAATACAAGAGTTTGAATAAGTAAATAAATATAAGTCTTCATCTTCATGTGCCACAGGCAAACATGTTGAGTGTAGACTCATGACACCTAATCCTCATCGGAGTAACCTGCAACATCACAAGTTATAGCCACAGTGGGTCAATACTTTGGAATAGTATTGGCAAGTGATACCTTAGTACATTTTAAGTGGACTAGATACTATATGCAAATTTGGCTAAGTGTAGCTTGGCTTGCTTTGCTCAAAATAGGTTTTTCCTATTAGTTGAAATCACTAAGTTTTTCTTTGTCAAAACTTTTCCCAAGGAACCACCAATAGACATTGAGGTCCTTCACCCTTGTTCACCCACAAATTTTTACTTAGAAATTGGGATGAGGAGATTCTTGATAGCTTCCATGCCTTGATGCTCAAGTAGTCCATTGCCATGGACTTGGCTAAGTACTTAGATTTTTCCATCTGCAGAGGTTGTGCCCTTTCCCCACCAGACTTGGTTTCACCAAGACAGGACCTTTCAGAAGCCTTCCCTTAGACCAAATGGACGTGCTCCAACCTATCATTCCCACTACCACCAACTGTCCAAATGGCTAAGTTCTAGCAACTTATGTGATCCAGATAGAGCCCATATTGCCAAGTGGCTGCACTAGAAGCTTCTTAACACTTGGCCACTAAAATCTCTTTGTTCCTGGGTGGCTTACCACAAGTGTGATACACAAGGTAAACCATAGCCATGGGCCTTGTGTAACCACTCAACCAAAACCACCAATCAAGTCCCTTTCCACCCAGGTGATTCATTGACTTAGTTGTTTTATTAAGTAAAACAAAGTCCAAAGACTTAGAAATATTTTCATCATAGCATGTATATTTCACCAACCCTTGTTTGCTACTAGCTAGGCTAAGCATGGCATAGATAGTATCTTAACTTAGAAATTTCCTAGCAATTCTAAAACTACTTAGGATTTCCCAACATGGCATATAGGCAAAAATATTTACATGCAAGGCTTAGCAAAATATATCTAATGCTTAGTATAAAACATAGGGATAGAAATATTCATGAAGTACCACTTGCCTTGGTAGTTGGGAGAGTAGCACTCTTCACAATCACAATCACTAGCACCAAAGTCTACACAAAGAATGGTAGCACAAATCACACACAAATCATATACAAACATAAATATATGCATGCATGCAAAATGCTGAGTGATGATTTTCAAAACTCAACCAAGCAAGTGCAAGGTACTGATTCACTAACAAGATAAAAACTTGCCAAAAAACCAATATTTATACCCTAAAACATTTCCTAAACATTTCAAACTCTCAAATTAGTCCTAAATAAGTTTCTGCAAATAAAGCCTTTTTAACAGAAGCTAAACATTAAAAAAATTGCATAAATTGAAAGAGCTTGCTCTCATGATTCCAATGGTATAAAATTTGTCAAAATCTAACATGGGAATCAAAAGTTACAAACAAAACAAATTTGAACTATAATCTGATTCAAAATCTGTTTTAAATCTAACTCACTGCCACGCGGCGCTATCCTATTGGCGCGTACCGGTTTGCACGGATCGGTCGACGCAGGTAGTTAGATTTAAATGATCGCCCACAACTCAGATCTAACGTACTGCTTCGTTAAGTGATTTTATTACACGCGTTGGATCTAGATCCAACGGCTCTTGATCAAACGACCAAGGTCTGGCGGCGCGCGGTGACGGCGAGCGGCGGCGCGCTCGGTCTACGGCGTCGCGGTGGATACAGAGAGGGCTGGGGTTAGTGGAAATGCTTACCAGACTCGCAGCGACGCACTGAAGCTCAACGTGGTGGTAGCTTGGCAAGGGGCGCGTTGTAGTGGTCGTGGGATCTCGTAGGAGTGGATGACAGGGTCGGGCTCGGATGGACGGCGACGTTGGCGACGTTCTGATTCGCCCTAACGCAAACGGAGGGCATCAGTGTGTGCGCATAGGTGAGGCGAACAAGTCAGCGTCAAAGGGAAGGCACGGGGCGGTCGGATTTTACCTTAATCTCTCGCCGGAGTTGGGGACGGCGTCGGTTGCTCACGGTGCTCCTCGAAGTCGAAGCTCTGGATCACAAACAGATGGACAAAGGGGATCAGGAGGTGCGCAAGGAGGTCGCGAAGCTGTTCGCATGCACCAGAGAGGAAGGGGCGCACGGGGTTTACCAGAATCGCACGCCGGAGTCGTCGGAGCTGCGGCGGTGTCTGGCGAGTTGCGAGCACCCTCGTGGCCTGGAGAGAAAATTGAGTGAGGGGAAATGGTCGCGAGAGAGGGAGTGTTTCTTATAGCCGAAGCTGGGCGAGGAGGTTCTCGCGGAATCAATGGGAATCAACGCGGCAAAGGATCGCGGCAAGTAATGGCGTGGCGTTGCTGCGTGATTGTGAAGACGACAACGGGTCACGGGTCCACTTGTCGTGAAATAAGCGAGAGGGAGGTGGGGTCCGGCGTCGGTGACTCGTGGTGCGTCTACGCGTGAGAGAGAGAGGGAACCCGGGTGGGCTAGCTGGGCTGGATTCTCTGTTGGGCTGAAATAGTAGCGCCGGCCCTTTTTCTTTTCTTTATTCCTTTTCTATTTCTAATTCGATTTTCTGGAATGATTTTCAAATGAATTCAAACTCTATTTGAATTCAAATCTTTTCAGGAATTTTGTAGGGTGCAACATTCATAAATCTGGGCATAGAAACATGTGGTCTCTTTAATCAATCTTTGTTCTTTTGAATAAACAAAATAAACAGTGCTATAGCACTTGTTTTGAAAATGTTTTGAAAATGGTTTTGAAACCATTTTTATTTTGTATATTTTTGTTCAAACTCCACACTCAAACCAATCAACAAGGAAGCAAACAAACTTTGTTTAAAACACCTCTCAAATGGGGATGGTCATTTGATTTAAGTTTGCTCACATAAAATGATAGCACTATGTGCTTCTGTTTTCTTGAAATTGGTTTGAATTTGATCTCAAAACTATATGCATGCATGAATGATATGCAATCTTTGAAATCATGATTTTAGGGATGTTACAAATCTAACCCCCTTAAGGTGAATCTCTCCCTCGAGATTCGGATTGGCTAGCAAATAGGTGAGGGTGGTCTTTCCGAAGATCATCTTCTCTTTCCCATGTTGCTTCCTCTTCGGAATGATGATTCCACTGCACTTTGCAGAACTTGATAGTCTTCGTCCTTGTGACTCTTTCTGCAGTCTCAAGAATCTTGATAGGTTTCTCTTCATAAGTGAGATCACTTTCTAGTTGAACCTCCTTCAAACGTATAGTATCCTTCAAAGAAGTTTCTTCCATTTCTGGATGACATTTCTTAAGTTGACTCACATGAAACACATTATGGACAGCTGACAGAGATTCTGGCAGTTCAATTTCATAGGCAACTTCTCCTTTGCGACTCAGAATCTTGAATGGCCCAACATAACTTGGTGCCAATTTTCCTTTGACTCTGAATCTCTTCACTCCACTAAGTGGTGACACTCTAAGATAAGCTCTATCACCAACTTCGTAGGTGACTTCTCTACGCTTGGGATCTGCGTAGCTTTTCTGTCGGGACTGTTCTATCTTCAACCTGTCCTTAACCAATTTGACCTTCTCTTCGGCTTCTTTGATAAGATCTGGCCCGAATAAACTTCTTTCTCCCACACCATTCCATAACAATGGGGTGGTACACTCTCTTCCGTAGAGAAACTCAAACGGTGCCATCTCAATGCTGGCTTGATAGCTGTTGTTATAAGAAAATTCTGCGTAAGGCAGACTTTCATCCCAACTGGCTCCATAGTCTAGGGCACATGCCCTCAACATGTCTTCGAGAATCTGATTAGTCCTTTCCGTTTGTCCATCGGTTTGAGGATGAAAAGCAGTACTGAATTCCAACCTCGTTACTAATGACTCATGTAACTGTCTCCAAAAATGGGAAGTGGATTGAGTTCCCCTATCAGACACAATACTCTTGGGCGCTCCATGTAGACACACAATTCTACTCATGTAGATTCTGGCTAACTTAGCACTTGTGTAGGTTGTCTTCACGGGTATGAAATGAGCCACTTTAGTTAGGCGATCCACTACGACCCAAATAGAATCGTATCCTGACCGGGTCCTTGGTAATCCGGTAATGAAATCCATACCAATCTTGTCCCACTTCCAATCAGGAATAGGTAGTGGTTGAAGCAAACCTGCTGGTTTCTGATGTTCCGCTTTCACTCTACTACACACATCACACAAAGCAATATGTTCGGCGATGTCCTTCTTGAGATTATTCCACCAAAATCTTTCTTTCATGTCCATGTACATTTTGGTGTTACCCGGATGAATGGAATACGGAGAGTTATGTGTTTCTTGCAAAATCAGTTTCCGCAGTTCCGGATCTTGTGGAACACAGATACGTTTCCCAGGCCATAAAGTACCATGTTCGTCTTCATGGAACCCTTTGGCTTTTCCTTTGCTAATCTTTTCTTTAATCTCTTCGATTTATTTATCAATCTTCTGGGCTTCTTTGATCTTGTCCAACAAAGTAGGTTGAACATCCAAAGACATGAGATGTCCTTCAGGCACAATCTCCAATCTGAGCTTTCTAAATTGAGTACACAGATCATCTAGGAATTCTCCTTTGGTAAGGCCATTCACAAAAACCTTACGACTTAGAGCATCTGCTACAACATTTGCTTTACCGGGGTGGTATTGCAAACTTAAGTCATAGTCCTTGATAAGTTCTAGCCATCTTCTTTGTCTCATATTAATTTCCTTCTGGGTGAAGATATACTTCAAACTTTTGTGATCTGTGAACACTTCATAACGCTTTCCCAAAAGATAGTGTCTCCATGTTTTGAGTATATGGACAATAGAGGCTAACTCTAAATCATGAGTAGGATAGTTCACTTCATGAGTTTTGAGTTTTCTCGAGGCATAAGCCACAACTTTACCGTCTTGCATAAGTACTACACCCAAAGCTTGATGAGATGCATCACAATATACTTGGAAATCTTTTTCCAAATCTGGCAGACACAAGACTGGTGCTGTCACAGGTCTCTTCTTCAATTCCTGAAAGCTGAGTTCACAACCTTCAGACCAAGCAAACTTCTTGTCTTTCTTTAACAATTCTGTCATAGGCTTAGCTACCTTGGAGAAATTCTCAATGAACCTCCTGTAGTAACCTACTAAGCCAAGGAAACTACGAACTTATTTCACGGACTTGGGAGATTCCCATTCAGTCACAGCTGAAACTTTAGCAGGATCAACTGCTACACCATCCTTTGTCATAACATGACCAAGAAATCCCACTTCATCCAACCAGAATTCACACTTGCTGAATTTGGCATAAAGTTTATGCTCTCTTAACTTCTCAAGTATCAAACGCAAATGTCCTTCATGCTCTTCCTTGATCTTGGAGTAGACTAAGATGTCATTGATGAAAACAACAACAAATTTGTCAAGGAATTCCATGAACACCTTGTTCATCATATTCATGAAGTATGCTGGAGCATTGGTTAAACCAAAAGGCATTACGGTATACTCATACAATCCATATCTTGTAGTGAATGATGTCTTAGGTATGTCTTGTTCTCTTATCTTGAGTTGAAAATAGCCTGAACGGAGATCAATCTTTGAGAACACACATGCTCCTTCTAGCTGATCAAATAAGTCATTGATTCTAGGCAAAGGGTATTTGTTCTTGATAGTCACCTCGTTGAGTGAACGGTAATCTATGCATAACCTTTGACTTCTATCCTTCTTCTCCACAAACAAAACTGGGCCCCCCCAAGATGAAGAACTTGGTTGAATAAATCCTTTCTGCAACTATTCTCCAAGTTGTTTCTTGAGATCTTTCAGTTCATCAACTGACATTTTATAAGGTCTCTTTGCTATTGGTGCAGACCCTGGTACCAAATCTATAAGAAATTCCACATCTCTATCTGGTGGCATTCCCGGCAATTCTTCCGGAAACACATATGGATACTCACTCACAATTGGCACACTGTCCATGCTAACCCCCTTAAGAGAATTTAGCTTACTTCCTTTAGATTCAAAGTTGGACTTGAATTTAATCCGCTTTCTTTCCGGGGTTGTGAGTGCAATAGTACGATTAGCACAATCTAGTACTCCTTCATACTTAGCCATCCAATCCATTCCCAATATTACGTCCAGTCCTTGGGAATCTAGGATTATCAGACTCACTGGAAATTTATGTTTTCCAAACTCTATTAATAGATCCCGGCATCCAAGACTTACTATCATATCTCCACCTGGAGAACTAACTTTTATTGGACACCCAATGTTTTCAGTTGTTAACCCATTTCTATCAACAAATGCTTTTGATATGAATGAAGGCGATGCTCCAGTATCAAATAGAACAAATGCTGGAATAAAATTGAGTCTGAACTTACCAGCAACAGCATCAGGCTCCTCATAGACCTCCTCCACACTGATGTGGTTCACCTGTCCCTTCTGGAAAGGATTGGGCTTGTTGGGTCCTTCAACTTTCTTTTCTGGGCAGTCATTTGCATAATGCCCCATCTTCTTGCATTTGAAGCATTCAACCTGACTTATGTCTCTCTTAACAGGCTGGCTTCCACTTCCACTTCCATTACCACTGTGGTGGCTCTTATGTCCACTCTTGTGGTTCTTGTACTTGTCATTGTCATGACTACGGTGATGCTTGTTGTCATGACGGTTGTGGTTGTGGTGCTTGTTGAATTTCCCATGCTTGTGGGATCCTGAGCTTCCGCTGTCATCATAATGAGATCGTTTGTGAGACGATCACGAGATGTGCTTGTTAGAGTGCTTCCTCTTTCTACTCTCAACTTGCTTCATTTTGTTCTCCAAAATAGCAGCCTTGTCACAGAGAGACTGATAAGTGGGAACATAGGCCACAGCCAATTGCAGATTCAGCTCATCATTCAAGCCTTCAAGAATTTTTTCCTTTCTCTTGGCATCAGTGTCAACCTCATCCGGTGCATAACGCGCCAGATTGTTGAACTCCTCAATATATTCAGCCACGCTGCGGTGGCGCTGCTTCAGGTTATGGAACTCTTTCTTTTTCAGACTCATCACTCCAGATGAGATATGAGCAGTGCGAAAGCCATCCTCAAAGATATCCCATGTCACTTCATCTATGGGAGTGGTGATCTGGAAGTTGTCCCACCAAGTGGCGGCTGGTCCTTCCAGCAAATGTGCTACAAATCTGACCTTTTCAGCATTCGTACAACCCACTATTACCAAGTCCTTGTTTACTGAGCGTAGCCAGTCATTGGCCACCAAGGGATCAGTCGTTCCTGAGAACTTTGCTGGCCTCAATCTCAAGAACCTGGTAAGCATGTCAAATCCCAGTGGGTTATTGTTGTTGTTATTGTTGTTGTTGTTGTTGTTGTTGTTGTTGTTTTGGTTCTGGATGAACGTCGTCATCATCTGCATTAGCTGAGTTTGAGCAGTCATCATTTGTTGCATTTCTGGAGTGATGTTGTTGTTGTTGGGGTTGGGGTTTGCACGACGGGGAGGCATCTGTGGTTGTTCAAATAGAGATAAGAATGAGATACCCATAGATGCTTTCATGCACATTACATCACATAAGCAAACACAAAGTATGCAACACAAAGATAAAAGTTCAACAACAAAATAACAAGTTCACAAGGTAAAACACACACAAATAACAAGCCATCCACATGTCGGATGGTCAAATAACAAGTTCTCAAATAACAAGTACGATAACAAAAGATAAACGAGTAGTCAAATCTACTCCTCGGCATCAATCTCCTCCTCGACAATGGTAAGACATGCGTTCTCCATCGCGGTATTGTATTCCTCGACGCTAGTGGTCAAGGTCTCTATCTTGGCCTTGAGAGCCCTCTTACGGGCAAGCCTCTCAATCACCCGTCTCTGCTCTCGAAGTCCTTGGACTGCAGTTCTTCAGTCATGTCCCGGATCTTCTTGTTCCTATCCTGGACACGCTTCTCCTGACTCTTGAACTTCCTGTCCTGGGTCTCGAACTTCGCCTCCATTTCCTTGACTATCTCGTCTTGCTCCGCGAAGAGCTTGTCCTTCTCGCGAAGCTGCACCTGGAACTCGTCATTGCTGAGCATGACATTGGTCATGTTCGTGTCCACGTACCTAATGAGAGACTCTAAGTCCTGGAGGTACAGGCGTATCGGCTCTGCTGCGTTCCTCGAATCGTCCTCGAAGTCGATGGACTCTCCATCCTCATCACGTCTTCCGAAGACGTGGAAGTGGGTACCTCTAACCTGTCGGGAGTGTCGCCCTAGCAGACGTCCTATCAGATCCTGCATAACTACCTCAAGGCCTCTCTCCCTGTCATCGTGCATGATCTTGAAGACAATGGCCTCCGTGGTAGGCTCTGTCTAGCGTACGGGCTGGTTGACCTTGAAGCCCCAGAGGTCCTTCCTCTCAAACTTGGTGAGGGGATGCACCATGATGGTGGGAAGAGGGAGATTGAGCAAGGTAGTAAGCTCAACGATACGAGGACCAAAGCGGGTAACCTGGAACTCCTCAACAGTGCTGATGGTAATAGGCATCTATTTATAAGATAGAAAAGTTAGAACAACACAATCAAGATAAAACAAAAGACAAAACATCACATACATATCCTTGGGAAGCAAAACACACAAGTCATGCATACATGAAACCATTACAACAACCAAGGTTCAATCTTATTTTAAAGCAACATTTTGGAAAATAAGGTGATAGGTGGTGGTCCAACTAACGAAGTACGTTTACAATCCTATCTCACTGGATCTGTTGGCTAACACAATGTTTCTAGAAGCAATCAGCCTATCTTGCTCACATGACTCCATCACTAAGTCTATAATGTCTCCTCTTAAGGTTTGGTTGGTAGCTTCCAACTCTTGAGTATGTTCCTTCTCTTTCTTGAGATCATTTTGGAGGTTGAGCATTCTGCACTTGACTCTATCACCAAGTTCTTTGATGGTCTTCCAAACTGCATCCCTTGCTGATTCAAAGAATGTAGGGTGCACCACTGAATTGGTGAACATGCAGAATCCTTTTTCTTGATGGTTGTCTTCCTTGTTTTTATACAAGTGAAGTTGCACCCACCAGTATTCCACTCCTTTATCCATCACAGGAAAACCTTTCCTTGTATCTCTAATGCAACCATGAGGTCCTTGAGAGCCTTGGGGAATTCTGTCTCACACTCCAAAGTCATTGTCATGAGTGGTCCTTTCCTCACGGCTTCGTTGATGGAGTTCATCTACAAATAGAGATGAGAGAGAAGATTAGAAAAGTTTTACGAGAAGAATAGACAAGTGTAGAAGTTGCTGAAAATTTTTCCTTAGTGGTTTCCAATCCTAGGGTCATAATCCTACAGGCAACACAGTGCTTTGATACCATCTGTAAGATCCCTCCTTTATAAATAAAAAGGATCCCTGTGATTGCAATGCTAGTCCCTGGATCATTGCTAGCATCCACAGTTTAAGATGAAGTACACAGATACAAAGGTCATTTATTACATCCATTCCAGAGATAAACATAGTCTTTACAACTCAAGGCCACAGGGCTAATACAAGAGTTTGAATAAGTAAATAAATATAAGTCTTCATCTTCATGTGCCACAGGCAAACATGTTGAGTGTAGACTCATGACACCTAATCCTCATCGGAGTAACCTGGAACATCACAAGTTACAGCCACAGTGGGTCAATACTTTGGAATAGTATTGGCAAGTGATACCTTAGTACATTTTAAGTGGACTAGATACTATATGCAAATTTGGCTAAGTGTAGCTTGGCTTGCTTTGCTCAAAATAGGTTTTTCCTATTAGTTGAAATCACTAAGTTTTTCTTTGTCAAAACTTTTCCCAAGGAACCACCAATAGACATTGAGGTCCTTCACCCTTGTTCACCCACAAATTTTTACTTAGAAATTGGGATGAGGAGATTCTTGATAGCTTCCATGCCTTGATGCTCAAGTTGTCCATTGCCATGGACTTGGATAAGTACTTAGATTTTTCCATCGGCAGAGGTTGTGCACTTTCCCCACCAGACTTGGTTTTACCAAGACAGGATCTTTCAGAAGCCTTCCCTTAGACCAAATGGACGCGCCCCAACCTATCATTCCCACTACCACCAACTGTCCAAATGGCTAAGTTCTAGCAACTTATGTGATCCAGGCAGAGCCCATATTGCCAAGTGACTGCACTAGAAGCTTCTTAACACTTGGCCTCTAAAATCTCTTTGTTCCTGGGTGGCTTACCACAAGTGTGATACACAAGGTAAACCATAGCCATGGGCCTTGTGTAACCACTCAACCAAAACCACCAATCAAGTCCCTTTCCACCCAGGTGATTCATTGACTTAGTTGTTTTATTAAGTAAAACAAAGTCCAAAGACTTAGAAATATTTTCATCATAGCATGTATATTTCACCAACCCTTGTTTGCTACTAGCTAGGCTAAGCATGGCATAGATAGTAACTTAACTTAGAAATTTCCTAGCAATTCTAAAACTACTTAGGATTTCCCAAAATGGCATATAGGCAAAAATATTTACATGCAAGACTTAGCAAAATATATCTAATGCTTAGTATAAAACATAGGGATAGAAATATTCATAAAGTACCACTTGCCTTGGTAGTTGGGAGAGTAGCACTCTTCATAATCACAATCACTAGCACCAAAGTCTACACAAAGAATGGTAGCACAAATCACACACAGATCATATACAAACATAAACATATGCATGCATGCAAAATGCTGAGTGATGATTTTCAAAACTCAACCAAGCAAGTGCAAGGTACTGATTCACTAACAAGATAAAAACTTGCCAAACAACCAATATTTATACCCTAAAACATTTCCTAAACATTTCAAACTCTCAAATTAGTCCTAAATAAGTTTCTGCAAATAAAGCCTTTTTAACAGAAGCTAAACATTAAACACATTGCATAAATTGAAAGAGCTTGCTCTCCTGATTCCAACGGTATAAAATTTGTCAAAATCTAACGTGGTAATCAAAAGTTACAAACAAAACAAATTTGAACTATAATCTGATTCAAAATCTGTTTTAAATCTAACTCACTGCCACGCGGCGCTATCCTATTGGCGCGTACTAGTTCGCACGGATCGGTCGACGCAGATCGTTGGATTTAAATGATCGCGCACGGCTCAGATCTAGTGATGTGGCTTACAACCACTTTTGTGGCCCGATCTTCATAGATTCGAGGGGATTTGGGGGAGGAGAGCGAAGAACACGATGAACACGAGAGGGAAATCGAAGATACAAACGCACACCACACCCAAATCGGTTTTCTCTCGTTGGCCCGAACCACCAACCCAATAGAATCGCAAAGGGAGAGACCAAAGGTAGAATCCCTTGCGAGAGATTGGCAAGCTCTTGATAGAATCACACGTAGGGAGAGAGTAGCAACCAAGTAGAATCCCAAAGGGGAGAGACCTAGCACTACTAGAATCCATACATGGGAGAGATCAAGAACTAGAAGAGCGACTTCAATTAAGAAGGCCTTGATACAACTCATAGATAATCTAATGAGAGGGGGTTCCCATCCAAGGTTTGGCCTAAGCCATGAGTCTCAACTCATCATCTATTCCATCCTAGGGTTTACATATGGGGGTGGGGGCATATATATAGGCCAGCCACAAGCTAGGGGCAAAATAGACATAAACAGGGAGTTATGGGTGTTACATGGGCCAGGACCAATAGGCCTTAACATGCCTGGCGTCGAGCAAGCCGGAGACTCCGGTGTTGGGTCCGGAGACTCCGATCAATCTCCGGTGTCGTCTCCGGAGGGGGCTTCTGGCTGTCCCGGGCTTGGTTCCTGGGTCCAGACCGGAGGACGGTCCGGAAACTCCGGTGTAGTCCGGAGACACCGGTGTGATGGCCGGAGACTCCGGTCTGACGTCAGCAACTTCTTGCGTCTTCTCTTCCAGGCCTCATGCTTGGGGGTCTTGGCTCCTGGTTCATCCTTGTCGTATCCGCTTGGCATCACAGTCATGGACCTAGTCATACAATTGATAGTTGGCTCACGTAGGATCCCATTCAAGTAATGACCAAGGGAAGGCAAAAGATGGAAGGAGTTCACCTTGATTGGGATGTTTGGCATATCATGATGTGGACCAATGGTGAACGACATGTGTTGGGCGGCATCATCTAGTGTACCGCTTCCTTAAGTGATTCTATTACACGCATTGGATCTAGATCCAACGGCTCTTGATCAAACGACCAAGGTCTGGTACAGGTGGCGGCGGCGGCTTCGGTCTCTGGCGTCACGGTGGATCTGAGAGAGGGCTGGGGTTAGTGGAAATGCTTACGGACTATAGCAGCCTTGCGAAGCTCAACGTGGTGGTAGCTTGGCAAGGCGCTTGTAGTGGCCGTGGGATCGTCGGAGTGGATGACAGGTCGGGCTGGTGGGCGGCGGCGTTGGCGGCGTTCTACTTCTAACGCAAACGGAGGGCATCGGTGTGTGCGCGCATCGAGCAAACAAGTCAAAGCGAAGGCACGGGGCGGTCGGATTTTACCTTAATCTCTCGCCGGAGTTGGGGACGGCATCGGTTGCTCACGGTGCTCGTCGAAGTCGAAGATCTGGATCACAAACAGATGGACAAAGGGGATCAGGAGGTGCGCAAGGATGTCGCGAAGCTGTTCGCATGCACCAGAGAGGAAGGGGCGCACGGGGTTTACCAGAATCGCACACCGGAGTCGTCGGAGCTGCGGCGGTGTCTGGCGAGTTGCGAGCAGCCTGGTGGCGTGGAGAGAAAATTGAGTGAGGGGAAATGGTCGCGAGAGGGAGTGGTTCTTATAGCCGGAGATGGGCGAGGAGGTACTCGCGGAATCAATGGGAATCAACGCGATGGTTGTGGCAAATGTAACGGTGTGGCGTTGCGCTGCGTGATTGATGAAGACGACGGCGGGGTCACGGGTCCACTTGTCAGCGAAATAAACAGAGGGGTGGAGTCCGTCGGTGACTCATGGGTGCGTCTGGCGTGAGAGAGAGAGGGAACCCGGGTGGGCTAGTCAATGGATTCTCTTTGGGCTGAAATAGTAGCGAGCCCTTTTTCTTTTCTTTATTCCTTTTCTATTTCTAATTCGATTTTCTGGAATGATTTTCAAATGAATTCAAACTCTATTTGAATTCAAATCTTTTCAGGAATTTTGTAGGGTGCAACATTCATAAATCTGGGCATAGAAACATGTGGTCTCTTTAATCAATCTTGGTTCTTTTGAATAAACAAAATAAACAGTGCTATAGCACTTGTTTTGAAAATGGTTTTGAAACCATTTTTATTTTGTATATTTTTATTCAAACTCCACACTCAAACCAATCAACAAGGAAGCAAACAAACTTGGTTTAAAACACCTCTCAAATGGGGATGGTCATTTGATTTAAGTTTGCTCACATAAAATGATAGCACTATGTGCTTCTATTTTCTTGAAATTGGTTTGAATTTGATCTCAAAACTATATGCATGCATGAATGATATGCAATGTTTGAAATCATGATTTTAGGGATGTTACAACTTCGGATGCTTCACTTGTTGTTGAAAGAACATGTCGATGGCGATGGGATTGGTGGTCCATGTGAGGTTGCTCTTGTTGAATCACAAGTGCCCTTGGTTGTGGCCGGTTCACTTCACGTCATGGAGGTCTTGCGGAGAGGTCACCATCATAGCTTGACGTCGCGGCGTGTCGTGGAGATGGTACCGCTTGAGAAGAGATGATAGGGCAAAGGTGTCCGATCTCTCGATGAGATGATGATAATCAATTTGGTGGAGTTCGGGCTTGACGATCCGAATACACGTGCAAGCACGAGCGCCAATGTAATCGCTAGGCCAATATCCTAGAGGTTACCGATCCTGCGGGAACACGATCAGCCTGACCAGCGAGGGTCTTAATTCCTACCTGAAATCGAGAACAAGTAAGAACCAATATTGCAATCAAGATATTGCGGATTAAGAGGAAAGCTTTATTGAAAAGGTGGGATCCTGTATAGGTGCGAAGTACAAGATGCCTCTGCGCTCGAGCCTTGGCGAAGTTGCTATGATGGCTAACTTAATGTCTAAACAAAATCCGAGTCTAGGGTGACGGCTATGGGGAGTATTTAAGGAGGAAACGGTGGGGTTTCGGCCAGCCATGGAAGTGGTGGCCGAATCCAACCCTAGAAGTCCTTTTCCCCTCAAATACGGACTCTAAAAAGTGGCTAATTAAAATCCTACGAAAATTACATGGGCCTGGCCCAAAATAAAGGTGTCGCAGCACCATATTAAGCTATGGATGAATTCGTGAAGTATTAATCTTGAATATTTCGTCCAAGCCTTCTTTCTTCATCGTGGTGGCTTCAAAGTTCTGAAATCTTCATCCGTGGGCTTCTCTTGGATCATCACATGCTTGTTGCCATCTCCATGCATGGCCATGATCCAATGCTTGTCCCTCTCATCCATGCTTGGTCCATCATTCCTAAGAGTAAGAAATACATTTGATTTAGGCAGCATCATGTTCTCATGTATGTGAGGAATAGTTCCAAGAAACGAACGTACCTGATAGTTAAGTTGTTTGGCACGAGATCTTGTGATGGGTCCTTGTATGTGTGTAGCTGTAGGTACAACGGTTGTATCAATAGAAGGGATGTCCACATCATGAGCTCATGGATTGAAGGACAGGTCCATCCCGGTGCCTTGAAGCGTGACAGCGAGGTGCGCTTGATTCACTTGTGGAGTGTCGTGATGAGCTTGAGTCTCGTGATCGTGGCCTTGCTAGCCCATCAATGAGGCATTGAAGCTTCTCATCCGTTGAGGCGAGGGCGCGACCAAGAGATTCATTTTGATGACCTAGGTTGTGTTGCATGGCATGCATTTGGCCTCGGACTTCTTCGAAGCGGTTGTCGATGTTCTTGAACTCCACTCGGGCTTCGCTAAATTGTTCATCTTGGCGACGCTCGAGGGCTTCACAACGGTAGTTGAATTCTCCTCGGACCTTCCAATGATCCCATCTTGTCATGTATTGTGTTTCGTCCTTTGGAGGTGGTGGTGGTTGGGACGGCTCGCCATTCCTGTCCATGATGCAAAGCCGACAAGGGTTGTATATGGAGAATAAGGGTGCGTAGTGTTAGCCTTTTACCTCACCTTGGAGATTATATCAAACCAATTGCTACTCAAAGGAGCGAACAGCGTGCAAAGTGAAATTGCAAAGAAACTCACACACAAATAAGCTACAACTCTCAAAAGCTTTTGTTGGCTGAGTAGGATTGTGGGAAAGCCAAAGAATCAATCGAACGCAAAGGATAGTCAAAAGTGGAGAAGATCCAACAAAACTCAGGTCAAAAGGAAATGGTCAACTCAAAAGGTGACGAGAACCTACGACTACACACACACGTGGAGAAAAATGGGGTTAGCACGACTATAAAAGTGAGCACGAAATGGCCTAACGAAGACTACGCTCGGTTGTCGTGCCAACTCAAGGAGAGACCACAACTCGTTTGCCAAAAGAGGGTGGTAAGCAACGGATTTGTGCACTTGCCTTGGCGCGCTTCTTCCTCTCTTTTTGCTTACAAGCTTGATGCTCTCTTTGTATTGGGAGACTATGTATCTTTCTATTTTTCTTCCTTTTTTTGATTCTTTTTTCTTTTTCTCCTTTTCTATGCTACTATGTTAACTTTTGTATTTGCCCTCACACTCTCACTTTCCAATGGCAAGTGCACAATGCTTAGAGAAACACAAAATGAGTTGCTCTCATAGGATAGGTACACACAAAGGAAGATATGGCTACAAGGGTTGACACAAGTTATATCTTAGTTGTTGATGATGATCTTGTGTCGATGGAGCGGGGAAGAGTTTGGGGTCCGTGGTGTCGAAGAGCGTGGCAATGTTGCGGAAGCTATCTGTTAGTTGTAGACACGCACACGGAACACAAACAACAAGCGGACAGATTAGCCAATGCAGAAAAGAGGAAAAAGGTCAAAATGGTGTCCAGGGCCGGAGACTCCGGTCTGGGACGGAGACTCCGGTGCACAGGGCCGAAGACTCCGGTGTGGAAGATCTGCTCGTGTTCTTTGAGCGGAGATTCACGCCTAGAGTCCTCAAATCCACCAAAATTTGGCCAAAATTGGGCTGGGAAACGCAGACAAACGCTGGACCAACACCTTAGACAAGATTTGGTCGGATCAAAACCACAAATAACACTCCAAAACGATAGATCGATCCAAAGGCAAATTGGGGATGTTTTTTGGGAATTTTTCGAATTTATGGTGGATAGAAGAAAAATTGAGGGGGAATTCGTGATCAACCTTGCTCTTGATACCAATATGTTATGGGTAACCCCTTGGGGTGGCCCGATCTTTCACGAACTCCGTGGGAATCGAGGGGAAAGCGGTGGAAGGGGGAGAGGGGACGAAATCCACGAACACATGCACACGAAGAACCCGATGAACTCACGCGCGCAAAAACACGATACACGCCGACAACTCACGCTGGTGGCAACCGGTCCAACATAATCCCTAGGATCGGTGTTGGGCGAAGATCTCTCTCCACGGCCAACAACCGGGGTGAGGTGCTTGGTGAGATCTTGACTACTTGGGCACGAGACACCGAGATCCCAAGGACTTGTACAACTTGAACGCACTAGGCAAAATCCAATAGGTTGTGGATAATAGGGTGCCCCTTGGTAGGAGCATGAGACCAATAGATGAAAGATCCTCAAAGGGGTGTCCTCAACTATTATTATCCAAGTCTAGGGTTTACATATCAGGGGTGGGGCTTTATATGGGCCAGCCACTTAAACAGGGGTAGTTTAGGAATAAAACTGGAAGTTTGGGCGAAATTGGGGGTTACATGGGTCAGGCTCAAAAGGCCTTGACATGCCTGGCGTTGATCAGTCCGGAGACTCCGGTGTTAGGTCCAGAGACTCCGGTCTGGGCCGAATACTCCGGTTAATCTCCGGACCCGTCTCCGGAGGGGCCTTCTGGTTGTCTCGGGCTTGGTTCCTGGGGCCGGACCAGAGGATGGTCTGGAGACTTCGGTGTATAGGACCGGAGACTCCGGTGTGCCGAGCTCCAGCAGCATCTTCTCCTGGTCCTTCTTCCCTGGTGGCTTGGTGTGGTGATGCTTCTTCATATCTGAGGATACACAACGTAGTTGCATGAAGTAGCAAGCCATCCAAAGGTAGACCAAAATCACATGAGGAGAGGAGCGAGTTAACCTTGGCTTGTAGGAGCTTGGCTCGGGCGCGAGTCATTGGTCCGCTTGGGGGACTAGGTGTTGTAGATGGAGGTGCGTCCGTAGGACGGGCTGCATCATCAACGACCAGTTTACTACATAAGCGAGGTCTTGACGGAGTCCAAGCAGCATTACCCAAACTACCAGAAGATAGTTTATGCAGTGTTCCTTGCTTCTCGGAAGCTGAGGCACTATCACAGTAGTGAGCAAGGCTCCACTGTCCGACATCATCAACAATAGCGACGCTACAGGAAGGGTTGCGAAGTGGGGCATTGAACTTGCCGCCTTCGAGATTACCTACAAGAGACGCGACGCTATCAAATCACAAGCCTTGGCGGATTTTATCGCAGATTGGACGGAGATGACAGATGCTACCCCAATGCCGGAGCCAGAATACTAGGTGATGCACTTTGACGGATCAAAGCTACTCAACGGCTCGGGGGCTGGTGTACTGCTATAGTCACCAACTGGGGAAAAGTTGCACTACGTTCTGCAGATCCACTTCGAGGCTACGAATAACATGGCGGAGTATGAAGCACTCATTCACGGACTACGCGTAGCCAAGGATATTGGCATCAAGCGCATAGTTTGCTGTGGAGATTCCGACTTTGTTGCCCAGCAGGTGGAAGGCACCTGGAACGCGCGGAACCCTATGATGGCGGCATATCGAGACGAAGTGATGTAGCCTGACCTACGGTCGTGACCAAATCTTGGTCTCCAACTTATGCCAAGTCGTCATGGACTCCAAAGGTGAATCCGTTCCTCTATGCGAGCCCCCTTCCTACCCTATTGAATGGTATGCTACTTCATACTCCGTCACATATGCATGATAGGTTCACATTGACAAGTACGGAGGCAAGGGAGGAAGCTCGGAGCATCAAGCCCGACAAGACGGAGGCTTGGAAGAGGAGGCGGAAGAAGACAGATCGCCAAATGCTCTCTGTCTCCAGCGGTACTACCGGATCTGGCGACCGGTACTACCGGCCAGCGGTACTACCGGCCAGCGGTACTACCGCCCACTACTACCGCCCCATACAGACAACGCCAACAGAAGTCCCAGGACTGCAAGCGGTACTATCTTCCCTTATATACCGCTTCTGAGACGGCTCAATCGACGCTCGGGACATACCGGTACTACCGGTCCCAGAGCGGTACTACCGGTGTTGACCGGTACTATTGGTCCCAAGTCCGGTACTACCGGTCATGTCAGTGCCTGCGCGCACTAGTTGGGCCACCGCCCATGTATCCCCCTTTACTTACCTATTCGCCTAGTTTATCCCCAAACTACCCTTGTTTAGTGGTTGGCCTATAAATAGAGCCCCCACCCCTCATGTATCCCTGAGGCATAGATGATAGACTAAAGAAAACCCCCTTGTGTGGAATCTCTAGTTTTGCCTCATCCCCTTACCCAAGGGGACCGACTATCGTCACCAACCTCGATTGGACTTTGCGTCACGCATCCATCGTTGAACAAGGCCTTGGAGTTCGATGTCTCGTCTCCAAGTTGTCAAGACCCTACCCAAGGTGTTCTTCCCTCTCCGATGTGGATTTGAGGGAGCACGTTGACCGATCTTTCCTTGCGAGGATTCTATCGGACCGGTGGCCGCCGTTCAGGAGCAATCGGCCTTGTATCGTGTGAGTTTTGCGTGTGTTCATCGTGTTCTTCGCGAGGTGTGTGTTCGCTTCCGCTACCTTCTCCCTTTCCCCTCGCTTTCCCATCGATTTGACCACGAGATCCGTGAAGATCGGGCACCCAAGAGGTTAACCCCTCAATCATCTGGTATCAGCAGCTTTTGGTTGCCACGGATTTCTCATCGATTTGGTCTTTTCCCCCTAAATTCGAAAATTCCACCAAAAATAGCCCCAATTCGTGTTTTGGATCGATCTGTGATTTGAGTGTGTTTTGGTAGGTTTTGATCCATGGATTACTTGCTAAACTTGTTGATCTACCTTCCTTTGCGTTCCCATAGCCTAATTCCTTGATTTCCCCCGTCGATTTGGTGTTTTTCTTGAAGATTTTCCGCCCAAATCGCCCCAAACTCGTGAAAACGCGTCAGATCTGGCGTATCTGTCTCCGGCGGTACTACCGCTCCAAATATCCGCTACTACCGCTCACCGGTACTACCGCTCCCAAAATCCGGTACTACCGCCCAGTACAGAAAGAAAAAACAGATTCCCAGATTTCAGCCTCTCACCGTTTTGAGCATAACTTTTGCATTCAAAATCAGATTTTGGTGTTCTTTAGCTCGTTTCGAAGAGGAGAAGGAGCACTACATCATCATACACGTTGTTCATGCTATCTAATCCATCCAAATTCCGTGAGCAAGGCGGAATCCAACAATAAAGGGTGAAGATCGTCGACGAAAGGTATAAACATTCCGCGACTTCTCCCCACTTGCATTCCTTTGTGAACCCCACTATCTTTGCGAGCAACAAACACCTATTGAGACTAGTTCCTCTATGATTGCTTGGGCTATGCACATTTGATACCTTGTAGAATTCCGAGCAAACATTGTGAGCGCTATCTCATATAGTTATCTTGTATAGTTGTTGGCACAAGGAAGAGGCAAGTGAAAAGGAAAGAAAAAGAAAAAGAGTGATACAAAAAGAAAAAAATAGAAAAAAGAAAAGAAAAAAAGAGATATACATGTGCCTCATAGAATAGGAAGCGCAAGCTTGATGAACATCATATAGGTGGTACTTATTGTGCATATATTGTAGCCCACCAATTTTGTGCAATCGAACTAGCGTCTCTCCTTGTACTTGTGTGACATGAGCTTTTAGTATTCGCTAGGTAATCATTTTGTTCTTAGCTCACTTTCTCCGTCGCACAAGTCCCATTTATCCAACCGTGTGTGTTTCCTTGTACATATTTCCTATCTTGTGGATTGACTTGTTTTGCTTTGTGATCATTGTGGTTCTTTACTTGTCATTACAACATCTTGATTTCGGATTGGTTCTTGACATGCCACTTTCCATACCTATCCACCATAGGCCTTGTGTGTGTTTGTTTTTTTGTTGGTAGTTGGTTTTGGTGTTCCATGTGAACTTCACTTTGCTTGGTTTATTGCTCTCGAGTGTGGCCACTTGCACGATACGATCTTCCAAGGTAAAGTAAGGTTCGACGTGGTATCCCTAACACCCTCTACCACTTCCATATACAACACTTGGTCTTGTCAAGCATGTCTAGGGACTCCGGGACCGAGGATGATTTCTATGAAGAATCCACGATGAGCCACCATGCCTATGTCTCCACAAGCATGGATAACATGATGGAGCACTACACCAACAATAGCTCCACATTCTTGGGTGATATGGAGTACTACAAAAACAATGACTCCCCAAGCATGGACGACTTCAAGAACGACAACGCGAAGCTCCTCACGTCGCACCGACAAATACGGAACCTCCAACTCGAGTGCACCAAGGTCCACCATCAAATGGACAAGTTCAAGAGCGACCTCCACAACTTCAAGAAGGACATGGACAATGACTTCGACAAAAACATGAGCATGGTCGCCAAGACTAATGATGCTTTGTGCTCATTAGAAGAACTTATAAGGAAGTGTGCCAAGGTCAAGGGCCATCATCGTGAGCGTCATATGGATGACCAAGTGCGCCACCTACATCAACCATCGGCAAGGCACGCCAATGACCTCCGTCGACACCATCACAAGGCACCTTCAACTTCTTGTGCCACAACCAAAATGGCACCAAGAGCAAGCCTTCGTCCACGCCATCAAGCTTCAACGACTATGCTTGCATTTGAAGACCTCATGAACGAGGAAAATGAAGACCTCTACTTCGCCAAGTTGGATAGCATGAGCCTACCTCCACCACTACTACAAGATGTCCACAAGACGGTCGAGCATGGGATTTTCCCTTCGGCCATGGAGGCGAGCGATGATGCCCATCTTATGGCATCCAACCTTGAAGGCGACAAGGTCAAGATTGGTGAGCATGGGATTTTCCCTTCACCAAGGGAGGCGCATGGAGTTGAGGAAACCGAGCCTATCCCCATATGCTTGAGTGATGATGTGGTACCAATCCCATGTGAGTATGAGAGCCACTTAGCCCACTTGAGTGAGAACAAGAGTGACATGAGTGACTCCACCTTATGTGAGATTGAGTACTTCCACTTGGAGGGCATGAGCGATACTCCTAGTGAGTTGAGAGTGGTAGTTGATAGGTCAAGTGAGACCATTTCGAATTCTAACAACTTACCCTCTACCTCTAGTGTGTTCTCTTGTGTTGTGCTAGGTTCCATGGAGGAAGACGCGCCAAACCATGAAGCAATGATGCCTCAATTGGAGAAGATGTACATGGTGCATGAAGATGATGTTATGCCATGGCTACATCAAGAAAACGAAGTCGTCCACAAGGAGACCACTACTTCCACAACACCCACTTCATATGAGAGGTATGAACAAGGTAACAATAAGGGTGTTGATGATGCCATGATCCCACTAGTGGACATGATGAATTGTGAGGATATGCATGCTATGGATGATACTTGTGACATTACATATGCTTCATCCACTTTCCCATGTGATGATTTGCCTTTGCATAATATTGATCATGTGGAATTGTTTGATTGCGATATCATTGCCATAAACATGCCATGCTATGCATCTTGTGTGTATCCTCCAATTGCTTTGGACTTGCCTTATCATGCTAGTCATTCAATTTCTCCCGTTGCTTACGATAAGATGAATGCTTGCTATTTCACTTGTTTTGCTTGCAACAATATTGATCATATGCGTTATAATGAGATGGCCCCCATAGCTTTCTCAATTTTTGGAGATTTTGATGATTGCCATGATAAGCATGTTCCCCACTTGTATACTCACCATGCATCTATGTCGTACTTGATTAACATTAATGGTGATGTGCACAAGAAGAGATACGTCATGATGGATGATGTGTATCTCTACCATGCACACACGTTCTTCCTTTTACATATGATGTGTGTAGGTACCCGCACGAGAATGTCAACCTCGGTTGAGCACGAGTTGACAAAAAGAGCTCTAGAGAGCATCCCACAAGTGAGTTCAAGATCGAACCCAGCTCTGATACCTTTTGCATGCTTTGCATCTTTCATGTTGGCAAATTGCTCTTTCCTATGGTTTGATTGCAAGCATGTTAATGGTATTATCTTCCCTTGTGACATTCATGTTTCTTCGCTTTTAGATAATGATGCTTTGTGTGTTGCAACAAAAATGTTGAACAATTTACCTTTCCGATGTTTTGTGTGCAACCACAATTCCATTAAGAACATGTATTGTCATGAGAGCTTCCAAGAATCTCGTCTTGTTGTTGCAACAAACATAAGGACCACTTGCTCTTTCATTTGGTTTGTTTGCAAACACGTTACTTTGGCTTCCGCTTGGGATACTCATATTCCCATGATATTTGCTATCGATGATTTGTGTGTGACATCCAACATGTCGAACAATTTCTCTTTCCAATGGTTGGTTGGCACACATAATGATGTTGTTTTGGATATTCTTCCTTTTGTGTTTTTGCCAAATTCTCCTAACTTTGCATCAAATATGTTGATCAAATTTCTATTCGATTGCTTTGAGTGCCCCACTACTTATATGGAGTTTTGAGTTCCCACATTTGGATGATGTTCAAACGATTTCCATGCACTTTGACCTTGCATATGCATCCCGTTTGCTATACTTGAGTTGTGCTAATCGTGTTGTGAACAAGAATGGACATGCCACAAATGACATGCTCCTCTATCACACACAAACATATGTTGCTTGGTCTTTGTTGTATGAAGGTACAAATGCATACACGTCAACCTCTATGGACTATATGTTGACAAGAAGAACCGAAGAGAGTTACCTATGGCTACCCTTCATCGAGCTATCTCTACAAGCTAAGGTGACTTCCTTCTACTTGAGGAATCATGCTATAATCTTCATGAATTGGCTACGCTTTGAGTGTTGCTTTGGTTTTGTTGTGAGCTTTGTAGGCTTCAAGGAAGGTGAAGGAACATTGAAGTGTTGTCAAGTCAATCTTCACGAGGACGACTATATGGTGAACCCCAGGATCAAGAAGGTCTCTCGACCGCTTCTACTTTGTGATGAGCATGTAGAGTCGAGGACGACTCTTTTTGAAGGGGGGGAGCTGATGTAGCCCGACCTACGGTCGTGACCACATCTTGGTCTCCAACTTATTCCAAGTCGTCATGGACTCCAATGGTGAATCTGTTCCTCTATGCGAGCCCCCTTCCTACCCTATTGAATGGTATGTTACTTCATACTCCATCACATATGCATGATAGGTTCACATTGACAAGTACGGAGGCAAGGGAGGAAGACCGGAGCATCAAGCCCGACAAGACGGAGGCTTGGAAGAGGGGGCGGAAGAAGACAGATCGCCAAATGCTCTCTGTCTCCAGCGGTACTACCGGATCTGGCGACCGGTACTACCGGCCAGCGGTACTACCGCCCACTACTACCGCCCCATACGGACGACGCCAACAGAAGCCCCAGGACGGCAAGCGGTACTACCGGTCAGCGGTACTACCGTCCCCTGATACCGCTCGCTACAGACGGCTCCAACTGACGCTCCAGGACCGCAAGTGGTACTACCGGTCCCAAGTCCGGTACTACCGGTCATGTCAGTGCCTGCACGCACTAGTTGGGCTACCGCCCATGTATCCCCCTTTACTTACCTATTCGCCTAGTTTATCCCCAAACTACCCTTGTTTAGTGGTTGGCCTATAAATAGAGCCCCCACCCTCATGTATCCCTGAGGCATAGATGATAGACTAAAGAAAACCCCCTTGTGTGGAATCTCTAGTTTTGCCTCATCCCCTTACCCAAAGGGACCGACTATCGTCACCAACCTCGATTGGACTTTGCATCACGCATCCATCATTGAACAAGGCCTTGGAGTTCGATGTCTCGTCTCCAAGTTGTCAAGACCCTTCCCAAGGTGTTCTTCCCTCTCCGATGTGGATTTGAGGGAGCACGTTGACCGATCTTTCCTTGCGAGGATTCTATCGGACCGGTGGCCGCCGTTCGGGAGTAATCGGCCTTGTATCGTGTGTGTTTTGCGTGTGTTCATCGTGTTCTTCGCGAGGTGTGTGTTCGCTTCCGCTACCTTCTCCCTTTCCCCTCGCTTTCCCATCGATTTGACCACGAGATCCGTGAAGATCGGGCACCCAAGAGATTAACCCCTCCATCACGAAGTGGACGAGATAGCCAAGAACTTCTTGGGCTACGAGGTCAAGTATGTACCTAGGGAGCAAAACGAGGCGGCTGATCTGCTATCTAAGCTTCGATCAGGGCGCAAACGAATTCTGCCTGGTGTTTTCCTAGAGCATCTACGGACACCATCCGTGAAGGGAGCGAACATCGACAACCCGGACAGAGTTGACTCTTTCGTTCACATGGTGGCAAAGGTCCCTCCGGCTTGGACAAAACCGTTCATAGAATATCTCAAACACGGAACTTTGCCCGATCACGAGGTCGAAAGACGGCAAATAGTACGTCGAGAAAAGGGCTATACCATAATCAATGGACAACTCTACAAAACAAATACCACTCGTGTATACCTTAAGTGTGTTTCCCAGCAAGAAGGTATTGAAATCCTACGCGAAATCCATCTCGGAGATGGCGGGCATCAAGCCGCTCCCCGATCATTGGTCGCTAAAGCTTCCTTGATAGGGCAAAGGTGTCCGATCTTTCGATGAGATGGCAATAATCGATTTGGTGGAGTTCGGGCTTGACGATCCGACTACACGTGTGAGCACGAGCGCCAATGCAATTTCTAGGCCAATCTCCTGGAGGTTACAGATCCTGCAGAAACACGATCAGCCTGACCAGCGAGGGTCTTAATTCCTACCTGAAATCGAGAACAAGTAAGAACCAATATTGCAATCAAGATAATGTGGATTAAGAGGAAAGCTTTATTGAAAAGATGGGATCCTGTATAGGTGCGAAGTACAAGAGGCCTCTGCGACGCTCGAGCCTTGGCGAAGTTGCTATGATGGCTAACTTAATGTCTAAACAAAATTCGAGTCTAGGGTGACGGATATTATAGGGGTCCCAATCTTAGATAAGATAGAACCTCCTGTGTTTACAATGCTAGTCCCTGGATCATTAGCTAGCATCCATAGTTAAGATGTAATATCAAGAAACAAAGGTCATAATTTAACTTTATAACCAGGAATAACATAAGTTTATTACATCAAACATAGCTCACTTGGCTATTACATTACATTGCAGCGGAATAACTATAAGCATGGGTCCTTCATCTTCAAAGTGCCACAGTATGTTGGTTGTAGACTTTGTAATCCTAATCAATCAATCTTCACTAAAATCAATCAAACCACGCAACATACAAGTTACAGCCACAAAGGGTCAATACATTTGAATTGTATTGGCAAGTGATACTATGGTAGTATAGTGGAGTCTATCATCTATATGCATTTGGCTAAGTGGAGTTGAGGCTTGCATTGCTCAAAATAGATTTTTCTTATTATTTTGAAAATACTAAGTTTTTGCTTGACAAAATCATTTCCCTCAATCAAAGATTTCAAGATCCTTGTACCAAGCCATCTCTCCATCAATGATTGAAGAATTCAAACAACCCTTGTTCAATCCACAAGTTTTAACTTTATAAATTTGAATGATGAGATTCTTGATTGCTTCCATGTCTTGATGCTCAAATTGTCCTTTACCAGGGACATGGCTAAGTACTTAGATTTGACACTCTGCATAGGTGGTGCACTTTACCCACAAAACTTGGTTTCCCAAGACAAAATCTTTCAGAAGCCTTCCCTTAGACCAAAATGGACGCGTTCCAACCTATCAAACACTACCACCCACTGTCCATTTGGCTAAGTTCTTGCAACCTATATGATCATGGCAGAGCCCATATTGCCAAGTGGTTGCACTTGAAGCTTCTCAACATTTGACATCTCAAATCTCTTTGTTCCTGGGTGGCCATCCACAAGTGAGATACACAATCCAAGTCCATGGCCTTGTGAACCACTCAACCATTCTCCACCAAGCTACTCCATTCCACCCAGGTGATTCATTAACTTAGTTGTTTTATTAGACAAAATCACAAGTCCTTAGACTTAGAATATTTTTCCATAGTGTGAATATATATATTCCACCCATGTTTTCTATTAGCTAGGCTAAGCTTGGTAGTAGTAGGAATCTTAACTTAGGAAAATCCTACTAAGTATTCATCTACTAGGTTTCCTATAGCAAGGTTTATACTTAGCAAAATCCATGCAAGTTTTACTTAGCAAAATCACTAATGCATAGTGAAAGTAATGGGACAAAAAGTATGAAGCATCACTTGCCTTTTTGGTAGGGAATGGTAGTTTACTCCTTGATCTTGTTAGTCTCACACTTCACTACAAGTCAAACAAGCAAACACTAATTCAATTTACATTCCAAACCAATAATCACTCAAACAATTTCACACACACAAGACAATGGAAACCAATTCATGCATGGGAGCATGCACAAGATAGTTTTATTTTGCAAAGGGGTCTCTATGGGGTTTCTAGACTTTGTAAGATCCAATTTGGTCATTTACCAATGTGGCAAAGTCATTAGTAAGAGGGTTTTTGTCCAAAAACTATCTTTAAGTCCATTCATCATTTTTATGTGGTGAAAAATGTTTTTATTGAGGCAAAACTCTTAAGTTGTTCACCAAATGAGTTGCTATTGAAAAGCTTGGTGTTTTTGGGTCAGTAGGTTTGTTCCAAACTATTTTCTCAAAGTTTCCTTTCCATAAACATTTTCATAATGAAATCAATAATTTTATTTGGCTAGAATTTGGCTAAGTCAAATAATTCAACCTAACTTTTACCAAAATCATTTTTAACACCAAGGGTTGGTTCCTAGGGTCAGTAAGGTCACAATAAACCATTTTGCAAAAGTTTTAACCCTAAATTCAATTTTAAACAATTTTTATACTCTAAATAAGCATACATTTGATTCTGCAAAAACAAGCAAGTTAACAGTTACTATTTACTAAACCAAGGGCGTGGTTGGCTAGGGATTTCTCTCCTGAATCCATTGATATAAAATTTGTCAAATTTGGATGTGTGGTTTGAAAGTTACAATGGTTTGAAAATCATAACAAAATCAGATTTCAAATCTGTTTTTAAACCGAGCAGGTGACACGCGGCGTCATTCTACTGGTTGATACCGGTTCGGCCGGATCGGGCGACGCTAGCCGTTGGATTTAATTGACATCGCGCGGCTCAGATCGTTCGATACCCCTTCGCTTATTTTCTTTCCTAGCCGCTGGATCAAGATCGGACGGTGCTCAGCTTGCTTGCCAGGGATGGGCGGCGCTGGCGGCGGCGTCTGGTGGCGGAGCGGCCAGACGGTGGCGAAGTCGATGCTACAGGAAGCGAGGAAGGAGGAGAGGGGGCTCACTGAATTCTCCAAGGCGTGGGGGTGCTCGAGGTGCTTCCCGTTTGCCGAGGGGCGCGCTGGAGCTACAGGAATTCCTCGTCGGAGTTGATGACAACGTCGGACGGCTCTGTCTGAGGTCGAAGTCGACGTTGCAGTCCATTCGGAGGCAAACAAAAGGCACGGTTAGAGGCGTATGGTCGAGGGGATGACGCGTGTGTGATTGAGGGAGAGAGGGGCGGTCTGGTCTTACCGGAGGTACTCGGCGGAGATTGCGACGGCGGCGTCGTCGAGTTTGGCGTGGCCGACGCTATGGTGCGCCCGCGGTTGATTGGGACACGTAAAGATGCGCCAGGTATGGTGAGCGTGCTCGTGTGCTCGAGGAGGCGAAGGCGCATGTCTTGGCGGAATTGGCGAGAAGGGTCGTCGGAGACAGAGAGAGTGGCTGACGAAATATGGCAGCCTGGGGGCGTGCTTGGGGAAGGAGGCAGAGGGGAACGAGAGAGGAGATGCAGACGACTTAATCGTGCGTGATTACTGCAGATTTTACTCGCGGTATTAAGGCGAATTAAGCCTGAGGAATCAAGTCTGCAACGGCGAAGAGAGGAGGACGAACATGTCGCGGGGTGGGGGAGGAGAACAGTGGAAAGGGGTCCACTGGTCAGTGGGAAAAGAAACGAGGGGGAGATCCACCAGTCATTGGTTCTGTGGGTAAGAATATTGGTGCCAAACGTTTTCTTCGGGGAAGAAGCTGGGCTGTTTGTGGGCCTATTGGGCTGCCTGGGTTGGGTCTGTCCTGTTCCATATATTTTTTTCTGCCTGTTTGTTTTATTCTTTTCTATTTCTATTTTCTGATTTGATATTCAAACAAATGATTCAATCAACAATGCAAACCATTCAAACAATTCAAACTTGTAATGAGTTTTGGTTACATTTAGTAGCATAAACCATCTTCCAAAAACCAAATAATATTTTAAATCTTTTTAGGTTCCATTTATTAATTAAATAAAATGGACCATGGTTTATTAATAAAATAGGGTTTGGTTTATTTAATAAAATCTTCCTTTGATATCCAAATATTTTCAAAACCAATCAGTAGATTTTATTTGGAAATAAAGAATATTTGGAAAACTTGTTTAAAACAAAATAACCTTTTATTTTTAGGATCCATTAATAATTAAATAAAGTGGGCCTTAGTTGTTAAATCAAATAGAGTTTGATTTTTATTACTAAAGTCTTTATTTGAAACCTAAATATTTTCAAAACCAAACCAGTAGGTTTTATTTGGGAAATATAGAATACTTGGAAACTTGTTTTAAAACCAATAACATTTTAGAGTCCATTATTAATTAAATATAATAGACTTTCATTATTAAATCAAATAGGATATGTTTTATTGAGATATTTATTTTGAAATCTAAAATAAAGCCTAAACACTTTAGTAGGTTTTATTTGTGAATATCAAATAATTAGGAAAACTTATTTTAAATAATTTAATAAGTTTTGATGTTTCAATTTAAATTGGTAAAACCTTTTATTTAAATAAAGTTGGATATTAAATCCTTATTAATTTATTTAAATAAACCTTTGCTAATTTTATTAAAATAAAATGTTTTAATTCCAAAGCTTGGCCAAGGTTTAATTTGGCTTTATAAAATATTCTTTATTTATAAACTTCTATTTCATTTGAAAACAAATCTTTTCATTTAATTGTTTCAAAATAATATTTCCAAATGTTTTATTTTTCCTTTTATTAAATGTTTATTTTTTAAATCCTTTAGGTTTATTTTAATTCAAATGGGTTTGAAGTTCCAATTGAATTCAAAAGTTTCTTCTCGCTGAAAATCAAACAAAGTTTTATTTTATTCATTTATTTTCACATAAAAAGATTTGGAAAATCTTAGGATGTGACAGCTACCACCTTAAAATAAATCTCGTCCAGATTTGGGAGGCTAGGGTTACAAGCAAGTTCAAAACAACTAGGGTACTACCACCCTTAAAAATTTTCAAACAAAATTACACATTGGCCTTCTTGGAATCCTGGGAAAACTTCTCTAAGCAAACATTTGCATGGTGTCCTTAATTTCCATGCTTGACTCATGGGCCAAGGTTGAGATCCTTCATAGACTTGTTTAACTTGTTCTCCATCCTTTCTGGACAATTGTTTGCATAGTGGCCTAGTTCCCTGCATTTGAAACATGTGACAAGGCTGAGATCCCTCATAGGCTGGTTTATCTTATGCTTCATCTTTTACGGACAGTTGTTTGCATAATGTCCTAACTCTTTTGATGTTTGCACATCACTTGGTTAATATCCTTCTTCATCTTGGGTTTCACTAGCCTTTGTTTGTCTTCTTGGCTCTTCTCCTTTTCCGGGCATTCATTGGCATAGTGTCCCATCTCTTTGCATTTGAAACATTGTACTTGAGTAATATCCTTCTTGCTAGGGTTGGGGCATTTCTTCTTCTTCTTGGGTCTCTCCAAAGCTAGGAGTTCTTCTAGTTCATGGTCTTCATGAGTGGGAGATCTTTCTCTCTTCTTGAGGCATTGATCTTCATGTTCCTTGGATGCATGATCCTTTTCTCCACAAATATTGCTAGCTTGGGTTCCTTCTAGATTAACATCTTTGTCATCCTTGTTGTCATTGGCTCTTTGGGAAAAGTTTTCTCCCATGTTGATCATTTGAGCAACCAATCCTTGCAACAATTGGGATTGAAGCTTCAAAATCCTTTGTATGGCTGGGTCTAGTCCATTGTTGTTGGCTAAAACCTGAGTTGTCTCTTGGCTCAACTGGTTTTGGGTTGCTATAAGTTTTCTCATGTTGTCCTCTTGGTTGTTGTTGTTGTTGTCATCAACCTTGATGTTGGAGTTTCTTGGAGAAGTCATCTGTTTGGGTTGAAGGGGGATTAGAATAGGCAAGATATTTCTAAGGAAATATTTCTAATCACACTAATCACAATTCACACAAACAATGTGCATGCAATCATAAGTCAAACATTTCACTCAAACAACAAAGTTCAAGCACACACTTATGCAACAAAATATTTTTGTTACACCACATAAGTTGGTGTGTTTGACTTAACTAAATTATGGTGGTCCATCTATATGGTTCACTTGTGATCTTTCCATCCTTCTTGGTTGATTCTTCTTGCATGAGATCATGGTTTCCTTGAGAAAACTCTTGGTCACAAAACTTCAAGTGATGTAGGTTCCTTCTAACTTTTGCATTCCCTCAGTCTCTAAATCTTGAGTAAGATTTTCCTTGTTTTACTTGTGGTCCTTAGTGATATACAAGTTGGAAGTCCTTGGGAAATATGCTGAAGATGTTGAAGTCATTAGAGTTGAAGAAGTTGAAGAATTCCTTTGCACATGGTGTAGTCTTTGGTCATGGGTAGGTTTTTCCATCAGTTTGAAATAGATGAGATGTAGAGTTGAAACCAAAATGGTTGAGGAAAGAATTTACAAGTGTTTTTGTAAATAAGTTTTTGGAACAAGTAAAACTCCTATTTTTCTAAGGGTTTTTGTCCAATCCTAGGTTTACAAATCCTACAGGCAACACAATGCTCTGAAACCATCTATAGGGGTCCCAATCTTAGATAAGATAGAACCTCCTGTGTTTACAATGCTAGTCCCTGGATCATTAGCTAGCATCCATATTTAAGATGTAATATCAAGAAACAAAGGTCATAATTTAACTTTATAACCAGGAATAACATAAGTTTATTACATCAAACATAGCTCACTTGGCTATTACATTACATTGCAGCGGAATAACTATAAGCATGGGTCCTTCATCTTCAAAGTGCCACAGGCAGATGTTGGTTGTAGACTTTGTAATCCTAATCAATCAATCTTCACTAAAATCAATCAAACCTGCAACATACAAGTTACAGCCACAAAGGGTCAATACATTTGAATTGTATTGGCAAGTGATACTATGGCAGTATAGTGGAGTCTATCATCTATATGCATTTGGCTAAGTGGAGTTGAGGCTTGCATTGCTCAAAATAGATTTTTCTTATTATTTTGAAAATACTAAGTTTTTGCTTGACAAAATCATTTCCCTCAATCAAAGATTTCAAGATCCTTGTACCAAGCCATCTCTCCATCAATGATTGAAGAATTCAAACAACCCTTGTTCAATCCACAAGTTTTAACTTTAGAAATTTGAATGATGAGATTCTTGATTGCTTCCATGTCTTGATGCTCAAATTGTCCTTTACCAGGGACATGGCTAAGTACTTAGATTTTACACTCTGCAGAGGTGGTGCACTTTACCCACAAGACTTGGTTTCCCAAGACAAAATCTTTCAGAAGCCTTCCCTTAGACCAAAATGGACGCGTTCCAACCTATCAAACACTACCACCCACTGTCCATTTGGCTAAGTTCTTGCAACCTATATGATCATGGCAGAGCCCATATTGCCAAGTGGTTGCACTTGAAGCTTCTCAACATTTGACATCTCAAATCTCTTTGTTCCTGGGTGGCCATCCACAAGTGAGATACACAATCCAAGTCCATGGCCTTGTGAACCACTCAACCATTCTCCACCAAGCTATTCCATTCCACCCAGGTGATTCATTAACTTAGTTGTTTTATTAGACAAAATCACAAGTCCTTAGACTTAGAATATTTTTCCATAGTGTGAATATATATATTCCACCCATGTTTTCTATTAGCTAGGCTAAGCTTGGTAGTAGTAGGAATCTTAACTTAGGAAAATCCTACTAAGGATTCATCTACTAGGTTTCCTATAGCAAGGTTTATACTTAGCAAAATCCATGCAAGTTTTACTTAGCAAAATCACTAATGCATAGTGAAAGTAATGGGACAAAAAGTATGAAGCATCACTTGCCTTTTTGGTAGGGAATGGTAGTTTACTCCTTGATCTTGTTAGTCTCACACTTCACTACAAGTCAAACAAGAAAACACTAATTCAATTTACATTCCAAACCAATAATCACTCAAACAATTTCACACACACAAGACAATGGAAACCAATTCATGCATGGGAGCATGCACAAGATAGTTTTATTTTGCAAAGGGGTCTCTATGGGGTTTCTAGACTTTGTAAGATCCAATTTGGTCATTTACCAATGTGGCAAAGTCATTAGTAAGAGGGTTTTTGTCCAAAAACTATCTTTAAGTCCATTCATCATTTTTATGTGGTGAAAAATGTTTTTATTGAGGCAAAACTCTTAAGTTGTTCACCAAATGAGTTGCTATTGCAAAGATTGGTGTTTTTGGGTCAGTAGGTTTGGTCCAAACTATTTTCTCAAAGTTTCCTTTCCATAAACATTTTCATAATAAAATCAATAATTTTATTTGGCTAGAATTTGGCTAAGTCAAATAATTCAACCTAACTTTTACCAAAATCATTTTTAACACCAAGGGTTGGTTCCTAGGGTCATTAAGGTCACAATAAACCATTTTGCAAAAGTTTTAACCCTAAATTCAATTTTAAACAATTTTTATACTCTAAATAAGCATACATTTGATTCTGCAAAAACAAGCAAGTTAACAGTTACTATTTACTAAACCAAGGGCGTGGTTGGCTAGGGATTTCTCTCCTGAATCCATTGATATAAAATTTGTCAAATTTGGACGTGTGGTTTGAAAGTTACAATGGTTTGAAAATCATAACAAAATCAGATTTCAAATCTGTTTTTAAACCGAGCAGGTGACACGCGGCGTCATTCTACTGGTTGATACCGGTTCGGCCGGATCGGGCGACGCTGGCCGTTGGATTTAATTAACATCGCGCGGCTCAGATCGTTCGATACCCCTTCGCTTATTTTCTTTCCTAGCCGCTGGATCAAGATCGGACGGTGCTCAGCTTGCTTGCCAGGGATGGGCGGCGCTGGCGGCGGCGTCTGGTGGCGGAGCGGCCAGACGGTGGCGAAGTCGATGCTACAGGAAGCGAGGAAGGAGGAGAGGGGGCTCACTGAATTCGCCAAGGCGTGGGGGTGCTCGAGGTGCTTCCCGTTGCGAGGGGCGCTACTGAGCTACGGAATTCCTCGTCGGAGTTGATGACAACGTCGGACGGCTCTGTCGAGGTCGAAGTCGACGTTGCGGTCCATTCGGAGGCAAACAAAAGGCAGTTAGAGGCGTATGGTCGAGGGGATGACGCGTGTGTGATTGAGGGAGAGAGGGGCGGTCTGGTCTTACCGGAGGTACTCGACGGAGAGATTGCAGACGACAGCGTCGTCCAGAGTTTGACGTAGCCGACGCTATGGTGCGCCCGCGGTTGATTGATTGACACAGAAAGATGCGCCAGGGTATGGTGAGCGTGCTCGTGTGCTCAGGGAGGCAGAAGGGCGCGTGTGCTGGCCGGAATTGGCGAGAAGGGTCGTCGGAGACAGAGAGAGTGGCTGACGAAATACGGCAGCCTGGGGGCGTGCTTGGGGAAGGAGGCAGAGGGGAGTATTTAAGGAGGAAAAGGTGGGGTTTCGGCCAGCCATGGAAGTGGTGGCCGGATCCAACCCTAGAAGTCCTTTTCCCCTCAAATACGGACTCTAAAAAGTGACTATTTAAAATCCTGCGAAAATTACATGGGAACGAGAGAGGAGATGCAGACGACTTAATCGTGCGTGATTACTGCAGATTTTACTCGCGGTATTAAGGCGAATTAAGCCTGAGGAATCAAGTCTGCAACGACGAAGAGAGGAGGAAGAACAGGTCGCGGGGTGGGGGAGGAGAACAGTGGAAAGGGGTCCACTGGTCAGTGGGAAAAGAAACGAGGGGGGAGGTCCACCAGTCATTGGTTCTGTGGGTAAGAATATTGGTGCCAAACGTTTTCTTCGGGGAAGAAGCTGGGCTGTTTGTGGGCCTATTGGGCTGCCTGGGTTGGGTCTGTCCTGTTCCATATATTTTTTTCTGCCTGTTTGTTTTATTCTTTTCTATTTCTATTTTCTGATTTGATATTCAAACAAATGATTCAATCAACAATGCAAACCATTCAAACAATTCAAACTTGTAATGAGTTTTTGGTTCTGTTTAGTAGCATAAACCATCTTCCAAAAACCAAATAATATTTTAAATCTTTTTAGGTTCCATTTATTAATTAAATAAAATGGACCATGGTTTATTAATAAAATAGGGTTTGGTTTATTTAATAAAATCTTCCTTTGATATCCAAATATTTTCAAAACCAATCAGTAGATTTTATTTGGAAATAAAGAATATTTGGAAAACTTGTTTAAAACAAAATAACCTTTTATTTTTAGGATCCATTAATAATTAAATAAAGTGGGCCTTAGTTGTTAAATCAAATAGAGTTTGATTTTTATTACTAAAGTCTTTATTTGAAACCTAAATATTTTCAAAACCAAACCAGAGGTTTTATTTGGGAAATATAGAATACTTGGAAACTTGTTTTAAAACCAATAACATTTTAGAGTCCATTATTAATTAAATATAATAGACTTTCATTATTAAATCAAATAGGATTTGTTTTATTGAGATATTTATTTTGAAATCTAAAATAAAGCCTAAACACTTTAGTAGGTTTTATTTGTGAATATCAAATAATTAGGAAAACTTATTTTAAATAATTTAATAAGTTTTGATGTTTCAATTTAAATTGGTAAAACCTTTTATTTAAATAAAGTTGGATATTAAATCCTTATTAATTTATTTAAATAAACCTTTGCTAATTTTATTAAAATAAAATGTTTTAATTCCAAAGCTTGGCCAAGGTTTAATTTGGCTTTATAAAATATTCTTTATTTATAAACTTCTATTTCATTTGAAAACAAATCTTTTCATTTAATTGTTTCAAAATAATATTTCCAAATGTTTTTATTTTTCCTTTTATTAAATGTTTATTTTTTTAAATCCCTTTAGGTTTATTTTAATTCAAATGGGTTTGAAGTTCCAATTGAATTCAAAAAGTTTCTTCTGGCTCTGAAAATCAAACAAAGTTTTATTTTATTCATTTATTTTCACATAACAAGATTTGGAAAATCTTGGGATGTGACAGCTATGGGGAGTATTTAAGGAGGAAAAGGTGGGGTTTCGGCCAGCCATGGAAGTGGTGGCCGGATCCAACCCTAGAAGTCCTTTTCCCCTCAAATACGAACTCTAAAAAGTGACTATTTAAAATCCTGCGAAAATTACATGGGCCTGGCCCAAAATAAAGGTGTCGCAGCACCATATTAAGCTATGGACGAATTCGTGAAGTATTTGATGCAGCCCGTCCTCCGACCGCTACTACATCTACTCCCACGAGCTACCCAAGTGGACCCATGACTCGCGCCCGAGCCAAACTCCTTCAAACTAAGGTGAACTCGCTCCTCTCCTTGTGTGACTTCGACACACCCTTGGATGGCTTGCTACTTCACACGCAAACTCTGTGCATCATCAGTCTGAAGAATCCACCGGCCGGCCAGACGAAGCGGTACTACGGTTGGGATGACCCAGTACTACCGCTCAAGCGGTCCTACCGCCTCCTTCTACCGCTTCGCCACAGAAGCACTACTCCACGCCCGAAGCAAGCGGTACTACCGGTCTGAACGGTACTCAGGTGGCAGTACTACCGCCTCTACCGCCGCCACGCCGCCGACGGAAGCTCCAGGCCCTCTAGCGGTACTACCGCTCGAGCGGTACTACGGTTACCACCGTACTACGGTTGCCGGACCGGTACTACCGGTCTGCTGACCTCGATCGCCTAAGTTCGGCCCGTGCCTTGTAACCCAACCTATCATTTATCTTTTCATTCGAAACTACCCTGTTTTGTGGTGGACTATATAACCCCCACCCTTCATTGTAAGTCCTTAGACTTGGATAATAATAGATATTAAGGAAACCCTTTGAGGACTTATATCTATTGGTCTCATGCTCCTACCAAGGAGCACCGGAATATCCACCCCCCTCTTGGATCTTGCCTAGTGCGTTCAAGTTGTACAAGGCCTTGGGTTCTCGGTTCCGCCCCAAGTCGTCAAGGTCTCACCAAGCACCTCATACCCGTTGTTGGCGTGGAGAGCGAGCTCACCAACACCGATCCTAGGGATTATGTTGGACGGTTGCCACCGTCGTGAGGAGTAGGCGTGTATCGTGTTTTGTGTGTGTGTGTTCGTGGTTTTCATCGCCGCCCGATTTCATACCCGACCACCTCCTTCCCCTCGCTCGTGGAATTACGTGAAAGATCGGGCCAACCCAGGTTACCCCTAACATATTGGTATCAAGAGCACGGTTGATCACGAATTTCCCCCAATTTTTCTTTTATCCGCCTTAAAAACGAAAATCCTACCAAAAAGAGCCCCAATTTGCCTTCGGATCGATCTCTGGATTTGGTGAGTTTTTCGTGGTTTTGGTCCATAGATCTGTTGCTTTGGGAGTCGATCTATAGCCCCTGTTGTTCCTAGCTCAGCCTTTCAGTCAGATTTTTTTTCAACGAATTTGAGGTTTTTGGCAAGTTCACCTCGTTCCAGGTCTGTGCCAAGCGGTACTGCCGGCTGTGCAAGCGGTACTACCGCTAGTGACCGGTACTACCGGTAGTACAAGCGGTACTACCGCTCACCGGTACTACCGCTCGTTACCAGCGGTACTACCGCTCGCCACTGACCGTGCTCCCTGCCCTTTGACGCCTCGATTTCGTTCGCTGACCTTTCCCATCTCGCTTGTTCGTGTTTCGCGTGTTTGTCGCCATTTTCACAACAGCTTCCGCATCAACGTCATCCCGCGCTCAACGACACCGCGACACTCGAACATCTTCCCCCACCAACGGTTGCAAGTCGTCAACAATACCAAAGGTATAACTTGCACCACCTTGACAGCCCCATATCTTCCTTTGTGTGTATCTATCCTATGAGAGCAACTCATTTTGTGTTTGTCTAAGCATTGTGCACTTGCCTTCGGAAAAGTGAGAGTGTGAGGCCAAATACAAAAGCTAACATAGTAGCATAGAAAGGGAGAAAAAGAAAAGAAAAATAATAAAAAAAAACAAGGAAAAGACAAAGATAGAATAGAAAGTTACATAGTCTCCCAATACAAAGAGAATACCAAGCTTGTAAGCCAACAAGAGAGAAGAAAGAGCGCACCGAGGCAAGTGCACAAATCTATTGCTTATCCTCTTTTGGCAAACGAGTTGTGGTCTCTCCTTGTGTTGGCACTACATCCGAGCGTAGTCTTCGTTAGGACCGTTTGTGCTCATTTTCATAGTCGTGCTAACCCCGCTTTTCTCCACGTGTGTGTTTTCCGTGTTTTGGTAGATCGTATCCTTTTTGATTTTGATCTTTGGTTCTTTACCACTAGGACAATAACCTTTTGCTTGGATCGTTTCGTTTGGTTTTCCACAACCCTAACCTTCCACCAAAAGCCTTTGTGAGTTTCTTAACATTTCACTTTGCACGCTTTTTCGCTCATTTGTGTGGCAATTGGTTTGATATAATCTCCAAGGTGAGGTGAAAGGATAACTCTCCACACCCTTTCTCTCCATATACAACCATTTTTGGCTTTGCATCATGGACAGGCATGGAGAGCCATCCCAACCACCACCACCTCCGGAGGATGACAACCAATTCATGACAAGATGGGACCATTGGAAGATTCGAGGAGAATTCAACTATCGTTGTGAAGCTCTCGAGCGGCGCCAAGATGAACAATTTAGCGAGGCCCGTGTGGAATTCAAGAACATCGACAACCGCTTCGAAGAAGTCCGTGGCCAAATGCATGCCATGCAACACAACCTCGGGCATCAAAATGAAGCTCTTGGTCGTGCACTCGCCTCAACGGATGAGAAGCTCCAACACATCATCGATGGACTCGCAAGGACACGCTCGCGCGAATCAAGCTCATCTCGTCACTCCTCAAGTGAATCAAGTGCACCTTGCCGTCACGCTTCAAGGCACCGGGATTGACCCGTTCTTCAATCCATGAGCTCTTCGCAAGCGGTACCATCTCCGCGTCACGCCGCAACGTCTAGCTATGATGGTGACCTCTCCGCAAGACCTCCAAGGCGCGAAGCGAACCGGCCACAACCAAGGGCACTTGTGATTCAACAAGAGAAACCTCGCATGGACCACCAAGGCCATCGACGTCAACACGCTCCTTCAACAACAAGTGGAGATTCCGAAGAGGACGAACAAGATCATCGTCGACGTGAAGCACTCGAAGACCCTCCATGGCGCCATCATCGACATGATCGCCCACGTCGGCAATATGATGGTCATGACGAGCCTCCCCTACACCAAGAAGAAGAGCAGCCCATTGCGCATACGGCTCGACGTCCCCCTCGCCACATGGCGCAAGCTAATGCTCCTCGCCATCAACCACGACAAGAGCAAGAGCAAGCTCCCCAAGCTCTTCGTGAGGACCATCAACCTCCTCCTCGTCCTCAACCGCGACAACAAAACGAGCAAGCTCCCCAAGCTCGTCGTCAACAAGTTCCACCACCAAACGCGGCACCTCAACAACCGCAAGAGCAACGCAACAATCACCAAGCAAGACATGAGAGCTCGGATGATGATGATGACCGCTCAAATCAATTGCAACCCGGCAAACCGAACCGAAATAGAGAAGAAACTTTCGGCAAGCTCAAATTCACCATGCCCAAGTTCACGGTTCTAATGAGCAGGAATATCTCTCTTGGGAACTCAAGGTCGACAAGATCTTCCGCATGCACAATTATAGCAATGAGAAGATGATGGCCATGGCATCCCTCGAGTTTGATGAGTATGCCAACCTTTGGTGGGAACAAGTCCAACTCGCCATGAAGAAAAGAAGAGCCTCAATCGCAACTTGGCAAGATATGAAGGCTCATATGAGATCCCGCTTTGTTCCTTCACACTACACGCGTGACCTCTTCAACAAGCTTCAAACGCTTAGTCAAGGGACAAAGACCGTGGAAGAGTACTTCAAGCAAATGGAGCTCAACATGATCCGTGCCAACATTGAAGAGAGATGAACAAACAATGGCACGCTTCCTCAATGGCTTGAACCATCCCATCAAGCGCATCACCGAGTTCCAAAAGTACAACAACATGGTTGAGCTTGTGCACATCGCATCCAAGGCCGAGCGCCAAGTGCAAGAGGACATCAAGTACAACAAGCCAAAGACGTACTTCACCTACAAGCAAGCGCCAACCACTACTCCAACAACACCAAGTGGAAGCTCCCCAAGTACAACCAAGCTTCCCTTCAAGCCAACTATTCCCCAAGGAAAACAGCCCCCAAGTAGCAAACACACAAGGGATGATCAACCATTCAATGGTGAATGCTACAAGTGTGGAGGCAAAGGGCACAAGTCGAATGCATGTGGAAACAAGAAAGTTTTGTTCATCCATGACAACGGCGATGAAGAATACTTGAGTGAAGAAGAGTTTGATACAAGGGTCAAGGAAGCCATGGCAAGGCAACACTTGGAAGAGGACCAAGAACTTCTTGTGTGTGAGCATGACGCAAGTCCATCGCTTGTGGTCACAAGGGTCTTGACTACCCAAGCCAATGAAAGTGAAGACCAACGCTCGAACATCTTCCAAACTCGTGCCGGCATCAATGGGAAATCCATCAAAGTTATTATCGATGGTGGGAGTTGCCACAACCTTGCAAGCACGGAATTGTGTGAGAAACTCAACCTCACCCTCCTTCCGCATAGACACCCCTACCATATCCAATGGCTAAGTGACCAAGGATCCGTCAAGATCAAGCACACCGTCTCGGTGACGTTCTCAATTGGGAAATACAAGGACACGGTGGAATGTGACGTGGTTCCAATGACGGTTTGTCACATGTTGCTCGGAAGACCGTGGCAATATGACAAGCGTGCTTTGCATAATTGTCACTCAAACACTTACACCTTCAAATGGCTTGATAAAACTTGTGTGTTGCAACCAATGACTCCTAGCCAAATAATTGCGGACAATGCAAAGGCTTTAGCGAGGGCGCAATACGCAAAAACACCTTGTGAGACGAGTGGTGAGCGAGAGAACCACACCATAGTGAGTGAGAGCTACAAGCCAAACTCGAGTGGAAAAACTAAGAGTGTTCTTCTTGCCACCAAAAGTGAGATGAGAGAAGTGCGGAACAACCCATCCATCTTGCACTACGTCCTCGTATGCAAGGGACTAGCGCAAGGAACTAACGACTTGACAAATGTTCCTCCTTCTTTGATGGCTGTTTTCCAGGAATTCCAAGATGTATTTCCCGAAGAGCTTCCTCATGTCCTTCCCCCTCTTCGTGGAATCGAGCACCGCATCGACCTCATACCCGGCGCACCACTGCCAAACCGCGCCGCGTATCGCACGAACCCGGAAGAGACGACGGAGATCGAGCGTCAAATCAACCAACTCGTCTCCAAAGGTTTGATCCAAGTAAGCACTAGCCCAAGCGCGGTTCCCGTGATCCTAGTCCCGAAAACGGATGATACGTTGCGGTTATGCATGGACTGCCGTCCAATCAATGCTATCACCGTGCGTTATCGACATCCTATACCTCGTCTTGATGACATGCTTGATGAGTTATGTGGAGCCATATTTTCGAAAATTGATCTTCGTAGTGGCTACCATCAAATTCGCATGGCTGAAGGTGATGAGTGGAAAACCGCCTTCAAGAGCAAGCTTGGTCTCTATGAATGGTTGGTTATGCCTTTTGGCTTATCCAATGCCCCATCTACCTTCATGCGTCTCATGAACCATATTTTGTGATCTCTTATTGGAAAGAGTGTAGTTGTTTACTTTGATGACATTCTTGTCTATAGAAAGTCACTCGAGGAGCAAGTTACTCATGTTAAGGAGGTCCTCCAAATCCTTCGTCATGAAAAGCTTTATGCTAATCTCCCCAAGTGCACTTTTGCAAGAGACAAGCTGATTTTCCTTGGTTTTGTTGTGTCTTCTAATGGCATAGAAGTGGACGTCTCCAAAGTCAAGGACATACGAGATTGGCCCATTCCAACAAATGTTAGTGAACTTCGTAGTTTTCATGGGTTGGCTGGCTTTTACCGTCGCTTTGTGAAAGATTTTTATACCATTGCTTGCCCCCTCAACGAATTGACCAAGAAAAATGTCACGTTCGTTTGGGGAAAAGCACAACAAAAGGCTTTTGATGAGCTCAAAAAGAGGCTCACCGAAGCACCACTCCTTGCATTGCCGGATTTCACAAAAACCTTTCAGGTTGAATGTGAAGCTAGTGGTATTGGCATTGGTGGCGTCCTTATGCAAAATGGGCGTCCTATTGCTTACCATAGTGAGAAACTTGATGGCGCACGCCTCAGTTATCCCATTTATGACAAAGAACTTTTTCCCTTGGTTCGTGTTCTTCAAGTGTGGCAACACTATCTTTGGCCCAAAGAATTTATCATCCATTCCGACCATGAGTCGTTGAAGTATCTTAAGGGCCAAGCCAACTTGAGTAAAAGACACGCAAAATGGGTTGAGTTTATGGAGTCTTTTCCTTACATGGTAAAATACAAGAAGGGCAAAGAAAATGTGGTGGCGGACGCCTTGTCTCGCAAAAACACAAGCCTTCTTACACGACTCGAAGTCAATGTCTTGGGTCTTGAGGACATCAAATCTTTGTATGCGTCCGACTCTTTCTTTGGACCAATATTTGCACAATGTTCAATAGACAAAGGGATTGATGATTTCTATTTGCATAAGAGTTTTCTTTTCAAACAAAACAAGCTTTGCATTCCGAAATCGTCTCTCCAACTTTTGCTTCTCCAAGAGTCCCATGGTGGAGGCCTTATGGGTCACTTTTGCCGTGACAAGACATATGACATGCTCTCCACTCACTACTTTTGGCCAAATATGAAGCGCGACGTGGAGCTCCACGTTCAACGATGCACTACATGTATCCAAGCTAAGTCCAAGTCCAACCCCTTTGGTCTTTACATGCCATTACCTATTCCTGTTGCACCTTGGTCGGACATTAGCATGGACTTTGTGTTAGGCTTGCCTAGATCGAAACATGGTCATGATTCCATATTTTTAGTCGTGGATCGCTTTTCAAAAATGGCACATTTCATTCCTTGCCATAAGACCGATGATGCTTCACATGTAGCAAATTTGTTTTTCAGGGAAGTAATTCGGCTACACGGCGTGCCAAGAACAATTGTCTCCGACCGCGACATAAAATTCCTGAGCTACTTCTGGAAGACCCTCATGGCCAAGCTAGGCATCAAGCTCCTCTTCTCGTCCGCCTTGCATCCTCAAACCGATGGACAAACCGAGGTCGTCAATCGAAGTCTTGGCACACTTCTCCGGGTGTTGATAAAGAAGAACCTTAAAGACTGGGAGGAATGCATTCCACACGCCGAGTTCGCCTACAACCGCGCCAAGCACTCCACCACCATGAGGAGCCCGTTCATGATCGTCTATGGCTTCGAGCCTCTCACCGCGCTCGATATCCTTCCACTTCCACTTCATGAACGTGCCAATATGGACGTTGTCAAGCGTGCCCAAGCAATGATGAAACTCCATGAAGACACACGAGCTACTATCGAGCAACAAGTCCTTCGCCAAGCATCAAGGCTAAACAAGACCAAGAAAGAGATGATCTTTGATGAGGGCGACCTTGTATGGATACACTTGAGTAAAGACCGCTTCCCCAAGGAACGCGACTCCAAGCTAAAGCCACAAAGTGATGGACCATTCAAGGTGCTAAAGAGGATCAACAACAACACCTATGTGATCGATATACCAACATCGAAGTATCTTGTGAGCTCGACATTCAATGTCAAGGACCTCTCACCCTACCATGGCGAAGAGGAAGTTGTGACGGTTGAAGAGTCGAGGACTCTTTCCCAGGGGAGCTGATGCAGATCCTCCGACCGCTACTACATCTACTCCCACGAGCTACCCAAGTGGACCCATGACTCGCGCCCGAGCCAAACTCCTTCAAACTAAGGTGAACTCGCTCCTCTCCTTGTGTGACTTCGACACACCCTTGGATGGCTTGCTACTTCACACGCAAACTCTGTGCATCATCAGGTATGAAGAAGCCACCATTCGCTGCCAGACGCAAGCGGTACTACCGGTTGGGACGACCGGTACTACCGCTCCAAGCGGTCCTACCGCCTCCTTCTACCGCTCGCCACAGGAAGCACTACTCCACGCCACAAAAGCAAGCGGTACTACCGGTCCTGCAACCGGTACTACCGGTGGCCGGTACTACCGCCCCCTCCTACCGCTCGCCACAGACGCCTCCGACGGAAGCTCCAGGCCCTCTAGCGGTACTACCGCTCCGGAAGCGGTACTACCGGTTACCACCGGTACTACGGTGCCGGGTTGCACTACCGGTCTGCCGACCCTGATCGCCTAAGTTCGGCCTGTGCCTTGTAACCCAACCTATCATTTATCTTTTCATTCGAAACTACCCTGTTTTGTGGCTGGACTCTATATAGCCCCCACCCTCCATTGTAAGTCCTTAGACTTGGATAATAATAGATATTAAGGAAACCCTTTGAGGACTTATATCTATTGGTCTCATGCTCCTACCAAGGAGCACCGGATTATCCACCCCCCTCTTGGATCTTGCCTAGTGCGTTCAAGTTGTACAAGGCCTTGGGTTCTCGGTTTCTCGCCCCCAAGTCGTCAAGGTCTCACCAAGCACCTCATCCCCCGTTGTTGGCGTGGAGAGCGAGCTTCGCCCAACACCGATCCTAGGGATTATGTTGGACCGGTTGCCACCGACGTGAGGAGTAGGCATGTATCGTGTTTTGGTGTGTGTGTGTTCGTGGTTTTCATCGCCTTTGCCCGATTTCATACCCGACCACCTCCTTCCCCCTCGTTGCTCGTGGAATTCGTGAAAGATCGGGCCAACCCCAGGGTTACCCCCTAACAGTATTAATCTTGAATATTTCGTCCAAGCCTTCTTTCTTCATTATGGTGGCCTCAAAGTTCTGAAATCTCCATCCGTGGCCTCCTCTTGGATCATCACATGCTTGCTGCCATCTCCATGCATGGCCATGCTCCAATGCTTGTCCCTCTCATCCATGCTTGGTCCATCATTCCTAAGAGTAAGAAATACATCTGATTTAGGCAGCATCATATTCTAATGTATGTGAGGAATAGTTCCAAGAAACAAAAGTACCTGATAGTTAAGTTGTTTGGGACGAGATCTTGTGATGGGTCCTTGTATGTGTGTAGCTGTAGGTACAACGGTTGTATCAATAGAAGGGATGTCCACATCACATTGTATATCCTTTGTTTTACTCGTGGAAGCCATAGAAGATGCGCTACGAGCAGGAGTATTGGATGATGGTGGAGGAGCAGCTGGAAACCTTGTAGTGGCCTTGGATGTGCTAGTAGCTGGTGGCGAATCACGAGAAGGAGGTGCTGATTGTCGGGATGTCCAAGTAGATGTGCGACCTGCAGAATTATTAGTCCTCCTCCATGGTGTTTGGCGATCCTGCACTTCACGTTCAGCTTTGCAAGCAAGATGAAACAAACGAGTGATAGAATTATATTCCTTATAATCTAATATGTGTTGAATGTCCTTGTTTAAACCACCAAAGAAACGTGCAAGCATTTGTTCAGTAGATTCAACAAGACCACACCAAACCAACCCCGTTTGCAATTCCTGATAATTTTCTTCTACATAATTTTTTCCTTCTCTAAACGTGTCAGATTCTTTAGTAAATCACGTTGATAAGTGGGAGGTACAAAACGAACACGCATAGAAGTTTTTAAAGAAGTCCAAGTACTAGGAATAGTAGTAGGGTTTAAACGACAATACTCAGACCACCAAAGGGAAGCAAGTTTAGTAAATTCACATGTAGCAGCACTAACACGCATATTCTTAGGATATTTTAAGCATGCAAAACGTTGTTCTACTTCCATCCCCCATGTAATATATGCATCAGGATTATATTTACCCTCAAAAGATGGAATATTTAATTTAAGCTTTGCAACATGATCATCATCACGTACCGGTGGTCGAGCGTTGCGGTAGTAATGTCGGGGACGGCCAGTAGGTACCTGTGGAGGTAGTTCAACCTCCTCGTCAAACAGATCGTCGTCGTCGGGGTCGTAGTAGTACCCATCATATGTCCCCAATGTCGCTGGCGAAGTCCGAGGTCGTCGGTTGCAGTAGCCGCCGAGTGCGTGACGAACAATCGACCCGTAATCGGAATCGGAATGCGCCGGTGCGCGGGCAATCTGATAGGGCAAAGGTGTCCGATCTTTCGATGAGATGATGATAATCGATTTGGTGAAGTTCGGGCTTGACGATCCGACTAGACGTGCGAGCACGAGCGCCAATGCAATCGCTAGGCCAATCTCCTGGAGGTTACCGATCCTGCGGAAACACGATCAGCCTGACCAGCGAGGGTCTTAATTCCTACCTGAAATCGAGAACAAGTAAGAACCAATATTGCAATCAAGATATTGCGGATTAAGAGGAAAACTTTATTGAAGAGGTGGGATCCTGAATAGGTGCGAAGTACAAGAGGCCTCTGCGACGCTCGAGTCTTGGCGAAGTTGCGACTATGGCTAACTTAATGTCTAAACAAAATCCGAGTCTAGGGGGACGGCTATGGGGAGTATTTAAGGGTGAAAAGGTGGGGTTTTGGCCAACCATGGAAGTGGTGGCCGAATTCAACCCTAAAAGTCATTTTCCCCTCAAATACGGACTCTAAAAAGTGGCTAATTAAAATCCTTCGAAAATTACATGGGCCTGGCCCAAAATAAAAGGTGTCGCAGCACCATATTAAGCTATGGACGAATTCGTAAAGTATTGATCTTGAATATTTCGTCCAAGCCTTCTTTCTTCATTATGGTGGCCTCAAAGTTCGGAAATCTTCATCCGTGGCCTTCTCTTGGATCATCACATGCTTGCTGCCATCTCCATGCATGGACATGCTCCAATGCTTTTCCCTCTCATCCATGCTTGGTCCATCATTCCTAAGAGTAAGAAATACATCTGATTTAGGCAGCATCATATTCTCATGTATGTGAGGAATAGTTCCAATAAAGAAAGTACCTGATAGTTAAGTTGTTTGGCACGAGATCTTGTGATGGGTCCTTGTATGTGTGTTGATGTAGGTACAACGGTTATATCAATAGAAGGGATGTCCACATCATGCTCCCCTTCTTGAATTAAAGTCGTCCTCGACGCAATCTCATCTTCCTCACCAAAGTAAGGCTTCAAATCTGCAATGTTAAACGTAGGACTAACCGTACCAAAGTTTACAGGCAACTCAAGTTTATATGCATTATCATTTATTTTCTCTAACACCTTAAAGGGACCAGCAGCACGTGGCATTAACTTAGACTTGCGTAAATCAAGAAAACGATCTTTACGCAAATGTAACCAAACAAGATCGCCAACATCAAACACAACATGCTTTCTCCCTTTATCCCCAGCAAGTTTGTACTTAGCATTCATGTGTTCAATGTTATCTTTAGTAGTCTTATGCAAGTTTAATATCATTTCAGCGCATTGTGTAGCATCCAAATTATGTTGCACCGAAGAAGGTAAAGGCAATAAATCAATAGGTGCGAGGAACAAAACCATACACAATCTCAAATGGGCACATCTTTGTGGTAGAATGCAAGACGATTATAACCAAATTCTATATGAGGTAAACACTCTTCCCACAATTTTAAGTTCTTCTTTAAAACAGCCCGCAACATAGTAGACAAAGTTCTATTTACTACTTCGTTTGACCATCGGTTTGGGATGACATGTAGTACTAAAGAGCAATTTAGTCCCCAACTTAGCCCATAAACATCTCCAAAAGTGGCAAAGAAATTTAGTATCACGATCGAGACAATAGTATTTGGCACACCATGCAAACGAACAATTTCACGAAGAACAAATCAGCAATATGCGAAGATCATCCGCTTTATGACAAGGAATTAAGTGTGCCATCTTAGAAAACCGATCCACAACAACAAAATACTATCCCTCCCTTCGTGTTCGTGGAAATCCCAAAACAAAGTCCATAGAAATATCCTCCCAAGGAACACTAGGAACAGGAAGAGGCATATATAAACCATGTGGATTAAGGCGAGACTTAGCTTTTGACAAGTAGTGCGTTCCACAAATATCTCAACATCTCGACGCATACGTGGCCAAAAGAAGTGTGCGGCAAGAACATCCTCCGTCTTCTTGACACCAAAGTGTCCCATCAATCCTCCTCCATGCGCCTCAGTAACAACAAAAGACGAATGAACTATCCGGAATGCATAGTTTGTTAGCACGAACACAAATCCATCATTGAAGACGAACTTGTTCCATGTTTTACCATCTCTACAATTCTGTAACACATCTTTAAATTCAGCATCATGCACATATTGTTCCTTAATAGTTTCTAATCCAAATATTTTGAAGTCAAGTTGAGATAACAAAGTATAACGGCGCGACAAAGCATCAGCAATAATATTATCTTTACCCTTTTGTGTTTGATAACATAAGGAAAAGACTCAATAAATTCAACCCACTTTGCATGACGACGATTCAACTTAGCTTGACTACGAATATGCTTCAAAGATTCATGATCAGAATGTATAACAAATTCTTTAGGCCATAGATAATGTTGCCAAGTTTCTAATGTCCGAACCAACGCATATAATTCTTTATCATAAGTAGAATAGTTCAGACTAGCCCCACTCAATTTCTCGCTAAAATATGCAATAGGTTTTCCCTCTTGTAATAACACCCCTCCCAAACCAATTCCACTAGCATCACATTCAAGCTCAAAAGTCTTAGTAAAATCAGGAAGTTGGAGTAAGGGAGCATATGTTAGCTTATCTTTCAATATGACGAAGGCCTGTTGTTGTGCATCGCCCCAAACAAAGGGCACATCCTTCTTGGTAAGCTCATTCAGCGGCGCGGCAATTGATCCAAAGTCTTTGACAAAGCGCCTATAAAAACCAGCAAGGCCAAGAAAACTCCTCACTTGTGTGACCGTCTTGGGCTGCGGCCAATTCTCAATAGCTTCAATCTTGGCTGGATCCACTTCAATACCCTGTGATGTAACAACATAGCCAAGAAACGCAACTCGATTGGTGCAAAAGGTGCACTTCTCAAGGTTACCAAACAAACGTGCATCATGTAAAGCATTGAAAACGACGTAAATGGTCCGGATGATCCTCTAAAGATTTGCTATAAATCGAATATCTTCAAAGTAGACTACCACAAAAGCGTCCAATGAAAGAGCGTAAAACTGTTCATTAATCTCATGAAAGTGCTAGGTGCATTAGTTAAACCAAACGGCATTACTAACCACTCATATAAAACGAACTTAGTTTTAAATGTGTTTCCATTCATATCCTAATTTCATACGAACTGGTGGTAACCACTACGCAAATCAACTTTAGAAAACATGGTAGAGCCCTCAATTCATCAAGCATGTCATCTAAGCGTGGAATAGGATGACGATATCGAATAGTAATATTATTGATAGCTCTACAATCGGTACACATCTTGTGAAGAACCATCTTTCTTAGGTACCAAAATAATAGGAACAGACAGGGCTAAGGGACTCATGAATATGATCTGTCGAGTAGTTCTGAATTTGGCGTTGTATCTCCTTTGTCTCCTCTGGATTGGTTCTATATGGCACGGTTGGGCAACGTGGCACCAGGAATTAGATCAATTTGGTGCTCAATTCCTCTAATAGGAGGTAGTCTGGTGGTAGCTCAATGAAAGTCGTCCTCATATTCCTGCAAAAGGTTAGCAATAGCGGGTGGCAAAGAAGGAGGCATATCCTCAAATGAAAACAAAACCTCTTTGCAGACAATTGCATAACATTGAGTATTGTTTACATCTAGTTCAGCAATATCAATTTTATTTGCAAGCATACATGGACTCTTCAAACGAATTTCAGTAGCATGTGTAGAATCAGATTTAGTGTTCTTTGGTGGTATAAAATCTGCAACAACAATTTGATTCTCACTTTTATTTTTCTCCTCAGTTTTAGCTCTACTAGCTCTAGCAAGATCATCTTTTAAAATCTGTTCGGGAGTCATAGGTTTAGACCAATTTTATTTCCATCATGCATAAGAGAATAGTGATTAGATTTGCCATTATGAACAGATTCTTTATCAAATTTCCATGGTCTACCAAGTAACAAAGAACATGCTTACATAGGTACAACATCACAATCAACAAAATCAGAATATGTACCAATAGTAAAATGCACGCGTACCGTTCTTGTTACCTTGATCTTGCGAGAACTCTCAAACCATTGCATGTAATATGAATGTGGGCGTTGTCTTGTTGGAAGCGCAAGCTTCTCTACCATGTCAACACTGGCCAGATTATTACAACTCCCTCCATCAATGATGATCCGTATAGCTATTTCCTTGACAACACCACGTGTTTGGAACAGGTTGTGGCGTTGATCTTGCTCAGATTTGCTCAATTGCACACTCAACACATGTTGTGTAATTAAGCTCTTGTATTGATCAGCAGCTTCAGCTCCCATTACCTCTGTCTCTTCATCAGCATCAGAATTGTCTCCATCTCGAGCAGAAATAAGGGCTAGTGTATCTTCATCGAAGTCACTCACTGAATCGTATTGACCATCTTCTCGCACCACCATCACACGTTGTGTTGTGCACTGTCTCTCAATATGACCAAAACCCCAGCACTTGCGGCATTGTATATCATTTGTCTTACCCGTGGATGCCATAGAAGATGCACTACGAGCAGGAGCATTGGATGATGGTGGAGGAGCAGCTAGAAATCTTGTGGGGGCCTTGGATGTGGTAGTAGCTGGTGGCGAATCACGAGGATGCACTGATTGTCGGGATGTCCAAGTGGATGTGCAACCTGCAGAATTATTTGTCCTCCTCCATGGTGTTTGGCGATCCTGCACTTCACGTTCAGCTTTGCAAGCAAGATGAAACAAACGAGTGATAGAATTATATTCCTTATAATCTAATATGTGCTGAATGTCCTTGTTTAATCCACCAAAGAAACGTGCAAGCATTTTTTCATTCGATTCAACAAGACCACACCGAACCATCCCTGTTTGCAATTCCTGATAATACTCTTCTACAGAATTTTTCCCTTGCTCTAAACGTGTCAGATTCTTTAGTAAATCACGTTGATAAGTGGGAGGTACAAAACGAACACGCATAGCAGTTTTTAAAGTAGTCCAAGTACTAGGAATAGTAGTAGGATTTAAACGACAATACTCAGACCACCAAAGGGAAGCAAATTTAGTAAATTCACATGTAGCAGCACTAACATGCATATTCTCAGGATATTTTAGGCATGCAAAACGTTGTTCTACTTCCATCTCCCATGTAAGATATGCATCAGGATTATATTTACCCTCAAAAGATGGAATATTTAATTTAAGCTTTGCAACATGATCATCATCACGTACCGGTGGTCGAGCGTTGCGGTAGTAATATCGGGGACGGCCAGCAGGAACATGTGGAGGTTGTTCAACATCCTCGTCAAACAGATCGTCGTCGTCGGGGTCGTAGTAGTACCCGTCGTCCGTCCCCAATGTCGCAGCAGCAGCCGCGGCGGAAGTCTGAGGTGCGTCAGCCGCAGCGGTAGCCGCCGGTGCGGCCGAACCCGCAACCACCCGCGTGATTGGAATGCGTCGTGCGCCATGTGTGGGTGCGGGTGCGGGCAATCTGTTCAAAAGCTCCTTGAACCGAACGTCAAGCTTGGCGTTGAAGGATTTCTCGAGTCCATCGATCTTGTCCACGGCGTTGGTGAGCTTGGTGTCAAACTCCCCTAGGCGCGTATCCACGTCTTCAGCGCGACTGACCAAGAGCGCGGAGAAGTGGGCATGTAGTTCTTCGTTCGTCATTGTGGCAGGGTTCCGCGAAGTATCTGTCATGGTTAGTCCTTAAAAAGCATAGGTATATACTACGGAAATATGGTGGAAGGCACGCGTAATCCGTCAAGCAATATACGAAGCTCTTACAAGTTCTTACCAAACAGCAGGAAAAAGGCGATGTGCAACCGCGAGGATCAGTGGGTCCAGAGATTGAACCAAGCGATTACCAGAAGTCGAAACACCGCATGTGGAGAATATCTGTGGAGCTCTGGGAAGGCTTAGCAAAGGGGGTTAGCAATTATCAAAACAGCAATGCAAAAGTTGAAAGAATGCTCAACGACGGTACTGTGCTGGTCCTAGGCTAGACCGTACTAGAGACGCGAGCCTAGATCACCAACGATGTCACGACGCGACACAACAAGCAATGCATGATGATATGGCACCCTGAAAAGCGAACCGAGACTTACGACCGGACTTACGACCGGACTCTTAACTCGACACGGACTTTAGCTTAACACCGAACAATAAAGAAGGAAAGTAAAAAAAGAAATAACTAGGAAACAATAACTCTACTCGGACTCGTACCACGGCAGGAAACCGATTGGATCTGTGTCGCGGTAGGAAGGCGGTGGCGGAGTATTAGGGTTTATAGTGGCAGGGTATATGGCGGCGGAATATGGTGGCGGTGATCGGCGAGTGTGGCGGTGACTACTATGATCAGAACTCGAAACTCTAAGGGACGAGACACTAAGACCAGCAACTCGACGCGACGATGTAGACACAAATTCAACAATGCAAAAACTGAAAAGATAATGCGAGGCGTAGATTGTTTATGGGATGGATCTAAAGTCTAACTGTGTTTTTGGCTTTTTCGTGGGTTATAGGTAAAAACAGATCTAATCTACGAAAACAGTAAAATCTCACCGAGCAACCTGAAATCTGATACCACTTGATAGGGCAAAGGTGTCCGATCTTTCGATGAGATGGCGATAATCGATTTGGTGGAGTTCGGGCTTGACTATCAGACTACACGTGTGAGCACGAGCGCCAATGCAATCGCTAGGACAATCTCCTGGAAGTTACCGATCCTGCGTGAACACGATCAGCCAGACCAACGAGGGTCTTAATTCCTACCTGAAATCGAGAACCAGTAAGAACTAATATTGCAATCAAGATATTGCGGATTAAGAGGAAAGCTTTATTAAAAAGGTGGGATCCTGAATAGGTGCGAAGTGCAAGAGGCCTCTGCGATGCTCGAGCCTTGGCGAAGTTGCTATGATGGCTAACTTAATGTCTAAACAAAATCCGAGTCTAGGGGGTCGGCTATGGGGAGTATTTAAGGGCGAAAAGGTGGGGTTTCGGCCAGCCATGGAAGTGGTGGCCGAATCCAAACCTAAAAGTCCTTTTCCCCTCAAATACGGACTCTAAAAAGTGGCTAATTAAAATCCTGCAAAAATTACATGGGCCTGGCCCAAAATAAAAGTATTGATCTCGAATATTTCGTCCAAGCCTTCTTTCTTCATTATGGTGGCCTCAAAGTTCTGAAATCTTCATTTGTGGCCTCCTCTTGGATCATCACATGCTTGCTGTCATCTCCATGCATGGCCATGCTCCAATGCTTGTCCCTCTCATCCATGCTTGGTCCATCATTCCTAAGAGTAAGAAATATATCTGATTTAGGCAGCATCATATTCTCATGTATGTGAGGAATAGTTCCAAGAAACGAAAGTACCTGATAGTTAAGTTGTTTGGCACGAGATCTTGTGATGGGTCATTGTATGTGTGTTGTTGTAGGTACAACGGTTGTATCAATAGTAGGGATGTCCACATCACCCGGCGGCTACCGCTGCGGCTGACGCACCTTAGACTTCCGCCGCGGCTGCTGCTGCGACATTGGGGACAGACGACGGGTACTACTACGACCCCGACGACGATGATCTGTTTGACGAGGAGGTTGAACAACCTCCACAGGTACCTGCTGGCCGTCCCCGACATTACTACCGCAACGCTCGACCACCGGTACGTGATGATGATCATGTTGCAAAGCTTAAATTAAATATTCCATCTTTTGAGGGTAAATATAATCCTGATGCATATCTTACATGGGAGATGGAAGTAGAACAACATTTTGCATGCTTAAAATATCCTGAGAATATGCGTGTTAGTGCTGCTACATGTGAATTTACTAAATTTGCTTCCCTTTGGTGGTCTGAGTATTGTCGTTTAAATCCTACTACTATTCCTAGTACTTGGACTGCTTTAAAAACTGCTATGCGTGTTTGTTTTGTACCTCCCATTTATCAACGTGATTTACTAAAAAATCGACACGTTTAGAGCAAGGGAAAATTTCAGAGAAGAGTATTATCGTGAATTGCAAACGGGATGGTTCGTGTGGTCTTGTTGAATCTAATGAACAAATTCTTGCACTTTTCTTTGGTGGATTAAACAAGGACATTCAGCACATATTAGATTATAAGGAATATAATTCTATCACTGTTTGTTTCATCTTGCTTGCAAAGTGAACGTGAAGTGTAGGATCGCCAAACACCATGGAGGAGGACTAATAATTCTGCAGTCGCACATCCACTTGGACATCCCGACAATCGCCTCCTCGTGATTCGCCACCGCTACTACCACATCCAAGGCCACCACAAGATTTCCATGCTCCTCCACCATCATCCAATGCTCCTTTCGTAGTGCATCTTCTATGGCTTCCACGGTAAGACAAAGGATATACAATGCCGCAAGTGCTAGGGTTTTGGTCATATTGAGAGACAGTGCACAACAGAACGTGTGATGATGGTGCGAGAAGATGGTCAATACGATTCAGCGACTGACTTTGATGACGATACACTGGCCCTTATTTCTGCTCAAGATGGAGACAATTCTGATGCTGATGAAGAGACAGAGGTCATGGGAGCTGAAGCTACTGATCAATACAAGAGCTTAATTACACAACGTGTGTTGACTGTGCAATTGAGCAAATCTGAGCAAGATCAACGCCACAACCTGTTCCAAACACGTGGTGTTGTCAAGGAAAGAGCTATACGGATCATCATTGATGGAGGGAGTTGTAATAATCTGGCCAGTGTTGACATGGTAGATAAGCTTGCGCTTCCAACAAGACAACGCCCACATTCATATTACATCCAATGGTTTGAGAGTTCTCGCAAGATCAAGGGTAACAAGAACGGTACGCATGCATTTTACTATTGGTACATATTCTGATTTTGTTGATTGTGATGTTGTACCTATGCAAGCTTGTTCTTTGTTACTTGGTAGACCATGGCAATTTGATAGAGAATCTGTTCATAATGGCAAAACTAATCACTATTCTCTTATGCATGATGGAAAGAAAATTGGTCTAAAACCTATGACTCCCGAACAGATTTTAAAAGATGATCTTGCTAGAGATAGTTGAGCTAAAACTGAGGAGAAAAATAAAAGTGAGAATCAGATTGTTGCTGCAGATTTTATACCACCAAAGAACACTAAATCTGATTCTACACATGCTACTGAAATTCGTTTGAAAAGTACATGTATGCTTGTAAATAAAATTGATGTTGCTGAATTAGATGTAAACAATACTAAATGTTATGCAATTGTCTGCAAAGAGGTTTTGTTTTCATTTGAGGATATGCCTCCTTCTTTGCCACCCGCTATTGCTAACCTTTTGCAGGAATATGAGGACGTCTTTCCCGCTGAGCTGCCACCAGGAGTACCTCCTATTAGAGGAATTGAGCACCAAATTGATCTAATTTCTGGTGCCACATTGCCCAACCGCGCGCCATATAGAACCAATCCAGAGGAGACAAAAGAAATACAACGCCAAATTCAGGAACTACTCGACAGAGATCATATTCGTGAGTCCCTTAGCCCCTGTGTTGTTCCTATTATTTTGGTACCTAAGAAAGATGGTTCTTCGCGCATGTGTACTGATTGTAGAGCTATCAATATTATTACTATTCGATATCATCATCCTATTCCATGTTTAGATGACATGCTTGATGAATTGAGTGGCTCTACCATGTTTTCTAAAGTTGATTTGCGTAGTGGTTACCACCAGATTCGTATGAAATTAGGCATGAATGGAAAACAACATTTAAAACTAAGTTTGGTTTATATGAGTGGTTAGTAATGCCGTTTGGTTTAACTAATGCACCTAGCACTTTCATGAGATTAATGAACGAAGTTTTACGTGCTTTCATTGGACGTTTTGTGGTAGTCTACTTTGATGATATTCTGATTTATAGTAAATCTTTAGAGGATCATTTGGACCATTTACGTGCTGTTTTCAATTCTTTACGTGATGCACGTTTGTTTGGTAACCTTGAGAAGTGCACCTTTTGCACCAATCGAGTTGCGTTTCTTGGCTATATTGTTACATCACAGGGTATTGAAGTGGATCCAGCCAAGATTGAAGCTATTGAGAGTTGGCCGCAACCCAAGACGGTCACACAAGTGAGGAGTATTCTTGGCCTCACTGGTTTTTATAGGCGCTTTGTCAAAGACTTTGGATCAATTGCCGCGCCGCTGAATGAGCTTACCAAGAAGGATGTGCCCTTTGTTTGGGGCGATGCACAACAACAGGCCTTCGTGATATTGAAAGATAAGTTAGCACATGCTCCCTTACTCCAACTTCCTGATTTTACTAAGACTTTTGAGCTTGAATGTGATGCTAGTGGAATTGGTTTGGGAGGGGTGTTATTACAAGAGGGAAAACCTGTTGCATATTTTAGTGAGAAATTGAGTGGGGCTAGTCTGAACTATTCTACTTATGATAAAGAATTATATGCGTTGGTTCGGACATTAGAAACTTGGCAACATTATCTATGGCCTAAGGAATTTGTTATTCATTCTGATCATGAATCTTTGAAGCATATTCGTAGTCAAGCTAAGTTGAATCGTCGTCACGCAAAGTGGGTTGAATTTATTGAATCTTTTCCTTATGTTATCAAACACAAAAAGGGTAAAGATAATATTATTGCTGATGCTTTGTCGCGCCGTTATGCTTTGTTATCTCAACTTGACTTCAAAATATTTGGATTGGAAACTATTAAGGAACAATATGTGCATGATGCTGAATTTAAAGATCTCATTAATTGTAGAGATGGTAGAACTTGGAACAAGTTCGTCTTCAATGATGGATTTGTGTTCGTGCTAACAAACTATGCATTCCGAGATAGTTCTGTTCGTCTTTTGTTGTTACAGAGGCGCATGGAGGAGGATTGATGGGACACTTTGGTGTCAAGAAGACGCGGATGTTCTTGCTTGCACACTTCTTTTGGCCACGTATGCGTCGAGATGTTGAGAGATTTGTGACATGCTGCACTACTTGTCAAAAAGCTAAGTCTCGCCTTAATCCACATGGTTTATATATGCCTCTTCCTGTTCCTAGTGTTCCTTGGGAGGATATTTCTATGGACTTTGTTTTGGGATTGCCACGAACACAGAAGGGTAGGGATAGTATTTTTGTTGTTGTGGATCGGTTTTCTAAGATGGCACACTTTATTCCTTGTCATAAAACGGATGATGCTGCGCATATTGCTGATTTGTTCTTTCGTGAAATTGTTCGTTTGCATGGTGTGCCAAATACTATTGTCTCTGATCGTGATACTAAATTTCTTAGCCACTTTTGGAGATGTTTATGGGCTAAGTTGGGGACTAAATTGTTGTTTAGTACTACATGTCATCCCCAAACTGATGGTCAAACTGAAGTAGTAAATAGAACTTTGTCTACTATGTTGCGGGCTGTTTTAAAGAAGAACTTAAAATTGTGGGAAGAGTGTTTACCTCATATAGAGTTTGCTTATAATCGTTCACTGCATTCTACCACAAAGATGTGCCCATTTGAGATCGTGTATGGTTTTGTTCCTCGTGCACCTATTGATTTATTGCCTTTACCTTCTTCGGTGCAACATAATTTGGATGCTACACAACGCGCTGAAATGATATTAAACTTGCATAAGACTACTAAAGATAACATTGAACACATGAATGCTAAGTATAAACTTGCTGGGGATAAAGGGAGAAAGCATGTTGTGTTTGATGTTGGCGATCTTGTTTGGTTACATTTGCGTAAAGATCATTTTCCTGATTTGCGCAAGTCTAAGTTAATGCCACGTGCTGCTGGTCACTTTAAGGTGTTAGAGAAAATAAATGATAATGCATATAAACTTGAGTTGCCTGCAGACTTTGGTACGGTTAGTCCTACGTTAAACATTGCAGATTTGAAGCCTTACTTTGGTGAGGAAGATGAGATTGCGTCGAGGACGACTTCAATTCAAGAAGGGGAGCATGATGTGGACATCCCTTCTATTGATACAACCGTTTTACCTACAAAGAACACACATACAAGGACCCATCACAAGATCTCGTACAAACAACTTAACTATCGGTACTTTCGCTTGGAACTATTCCTCACATACATGAGAATACGATGCTGCCTAAATCAGATGTATTTCTTACTCTTAGGAATGGTGGACCAAGCATGGATGAGAGGGACAAGCATTGGAGCATGGCCATGCATGGAGATGGCAGCAAGCGTGTGATGATCCAAGAGAAGGCCACGGATGAAGATTTCAGAACTTTGAGGCCACCATAATGAAGAAAGAAGGCTTGGACGAAATATTCAAGATCAATACTTCACGAATTCGTCCATAGCTTAATATGGTGCTGCGACACCTTTTACTTTGGGCCAGGCCCATGTAATTTTCACAGGATTTTAATTAGCCACTTTTTAGAGTCTGTATTTGAGGGGAAAAGGACTTCTAGGGTTGGATTCGGCCACCACTTCCATGGCTGGCCGAAACCCCACCTTTTCGCCCTTAAATACTCCCCATAGCCGTCCCCCTAGACTCGGATTTTGTTTAGACATTAAGTTAGCCATTATAGCAACTTCGCCAAGGCTCGAGTGTCGCAGAGGCCTCTTGTACTTCGCACCTATTCAGGATCCTACCTTTTCAATAAAGCTTTCCTCTTAATCCGCAATATCTTGATTGCAATATTGGTTCTTACTTGACAACGGCAGCAAATTATCACTCGGAGAAATGGAAGCTTATTGTTGGGACAAGGGCATCCGATTTGACAATGGTTTTCATGGGCACGAAGACGTTAGGGTCGACCAACTCAACGACTTTGGTATCAAAACCCGCGAGCGATGCCAAGATAGCTTTGTGATCTATCTTTTGGCCATCGTCGTCCACGTGAGGGATACTAGAGGTCACCATGTCGATGTCGGCGTTTTCGTAGTGTGCCTTGACCATTGACAGAGTCATCCTCGCACCAGCCCGGGTACATGAAGCTTTCCAGCTTACAATACGCTCGGGGGCTCGGCCCAAGATCTCCGAGAACTTCGCCACAGAATCCAACGCTTTGATGTTAATCTGGAGGGGCTTGGCTATATCCTTGGTCTGCTTAATGGCGGTATTGATAAAGTTGCCGGCAAGGACCATGCATTCTTTTGGCAGAGGAGGCGACTGGGTCAACCCAATAGGAGCTGCAAATTTCCGACAAAGGAACGGATGAGTTCAATAACGCAAAAAGTTCAGAGTATCTAGCTTATAGAATTACAAGGCAGAGAATCACTTACTGAAGATGCTAATCTCGGCCTGCTAGAGAGTTTCTGCCATAGAATCCCGTTCTTGTCGGAGGATCTTGTATGCTTCAAGATTGCGCTGATTCTACTCATCGGCAGCTTTCTTCTGCTCTTTCAGCATCACGATCTCCTCCTTCAAGCGGTTCATCTCTTCGTTGGCGGACTCCCGCAGGACTTTCATGGAGTCCTCATGCATCTTCAGCATATCCTTCCTCTCCTTCTTAAGGATCTTGCTTTCGCTATCCAGCTGCTGAATATGCTTGGATTGCTCAACAATATCTTTAGCCTTGGAAATGGCTTCTGCAAGTCAGAGAAGGAACAGTACACAATGTGTACTCGGAGAATGTTGGCACAAGACCAAGTCGGAATACGAAAAAGAAAGGAAAAACAAACGCTTGCTCTTGGTGATTTGTTTCTTCAAGAAGGCAGTTTTACCCTTTTCGGCTTCCAAGTCCGCACGCATCTTCTAGTACTTCTTGTTGGCCACGCCTCTCCGAGCATTCTCATTCTGTGGAAAGAAAATTTAATGATGTTTAGTCTACTTGGAGCATTTAGCCGGATAACTATCCACCTAGAGGCTTGGGGGCTACAGTGAGAGTTTTTAACTTGGCAATATGCTTGGTCTTTCTTTGAGAATCTAGTCGGAACTGATTCAGTTTTCAACTAGAAGCCTGGGGGCTACAGTATAAAGTTTTTTAACTCAGTCATATGCTTAGTCTTTCTTTAAGCATCTAGTCGGAACTAATTCAGTTACAACTAGAAGCTTGGGGGATACAGTATCAAAATTTACAAACACTTCGTATGCTACTCTGAAAGTATCTAGTCGGAATATTTCATTCAAACTATATGCTTGGGGGCTACAGTGAGAAGTATCTAGTCACTCTTAGAGCATTTAGATGCAAAGACCTATGGTTTTCCATCTAAATCCTCGGGGGCTATAGTGGGATACTCATATGAAATGCAAAAGCCAAATAAAACTTACAAGTGCAATGATTTTGAGGTTGGTAGCGCTCTCAGGAAGAAACTTGCCAAAGGAAAGGCTGTTTCCTTGCAAGATTTCTGCTTGCCGGAGAAGCTCCTCAAGACCACAGGTTGGATATGTCGGCGCTGCACCAGGAACCAAAGCGGAGCTACTCGGCGTAAGTGTCGGGTAGACTATCTTTGGAAACTCCACGGTTTTTCTGGGTGCGGAGGCGGCGCCTTCGGCAGACGTTCCACTCACCACCATCGCCTTAGCGCTACCGATGGCATCCTTAGCCGGAGCTTCAGCCATTGAGTTGCGTTACTTTCTTGCATTGCCCGTTCGCCGACAATGGCAAGCTCCGCGGAGGCACCTGAGTCCACTTCCATGGCGGAAGGGGCAGATGCATGTTTGGCCTGTGAGCTTGTCGGAGCAGGCATAGGCTGGACGCTGGGAGTGTCAGGGGCCATGGCAGGAGATGCGTGGGGATACATGTCATGATGCAACATATCCTTGATATTTCTAGAAGCCCCCAAAGTTTTGGAGGTCTTCTTCAAACTGGTAGTGGCCTTCTTCCTGAAACATGCAAAAAGTATAATTACAGGAATAAGACAAGCAATGGACAATGCCGGAGAGAAAGAGGCTTACACAACAGGGGGTGCTTTGGCAAAAGGAATCCCGTAGTCTTCTTGGAGGCTCCACCCTCCGTCTTCTTCTTGCCTCCGTCGGCAGCGTCAGAGGTGGAGCTCTTCCGCTTTCGCGCCAGCGGGACATCGTCGTCGGACACGACGGTGACTTCCTTCATCTTTGCGTCATAGATTTGGACAACCATGTCGTCCTCCTTTAGACTCTTAAGCTATTAAGTGAAATCATAAGGTGTTAGGTGACAAAGGCAAGACGGAAGAACTAGAGCAAATGTCATACACAGAGAATAAACAGGTACCTCTAGGCACTTGCCCTCCTCGAACATGTCGTAGGTGATGGTGAAGCCACGCTTCCTATCCTTCACCTTGACGATGTCCTTGAGGCGGAGCTTGACGGAGTCGCTGGAGAAGTTGTCCTCGGAGATGCAGAGGCTATCCTTCCTCTCCTTAGAGTACTCGTGCATTAACTTCGAGCGGTGCTGTAGAGGATGGATCCGCCTAACGAACCAGCACATGGCCAGGTCCAATCCGGTCAGACCCATCTCTACAAACCACTCTATCCGCCTTATAGCGCGATAAGTGTCGATGTCGGAGGGGAGGGAGGCTTGGGATCTCCATGTTGAGGCTTCGGCGGCAGCTCCATCGATGAAGTCCGGATACGTTACTTCTCGGCCGGCCAGAGGGATATCTGGGCCATAGAAGTACGTCTGTTGCCAGTTTTTACATGACTCATGGCCGACTATGTCGGGGAACCGCCGGCCAGGCCGAATCTTAAAGCTAATTGTCCCGCAGTTCCTAAGCTCGTCCTTGCCGGCTCCGGATTCCCTCTTAACGGTGAAGAAATAAATAAAGAGATCTAGCCTAGGCCTAATCCCTAAGAAACCCTCATAAAGCGCTGCATAGTTGCTGAGCACGAGGATGCTATTGGGGGAGAGGTTCTGAGGCTGTACCGGGTAATGGTTGAGGACAGCTAGGAAGAAATTAGAGATGGGCAAGGAAACTCCGCGTACCAGCTGGGCTTTGAGGTACACCTTCTCTCCGGCTTGGGGAGAAGGGGTGACCTCGCCGACCGGCGCCGCCCGCCAGGCGAGCCCCTCCGTCGCAGGAAGGTAGCCCTCGACGAGCAGCTCCTTGATGTCACGGTCCGTGATGTCCGAACCGCGCCAGTCTCCCTTCTGGGAGTCATTTTCCTCTTCCAGCAGCTCCAGCGCCACTGGATTGTGGTCGCTGCTGGTGGATTCGACCACCGCGGAATCGGGGATCACCAGGCCTTCTGGAGGCACGAGGACGGTGCTCGTCGGCTTCGCCGCGGCACCGCCTGACGCTGCCATGGTGGGAGCAGAGCTGCTGCTGGCCATTGGAGAGATTGAGGTGGTGAATGGGAGGATTGAGGGGCTATGGTTTTTTGCAACCACACGGAGAGCTCGAGGAGGCGCTCGCTAGAGGAAGAAGACGATGCAGGAAGAGAATGAGGTGAAAAATAAAATTACACCACAGTTACAATTTATAACCCCTGGCGTCAAGATTCGTGCAAGATGATCGACTGGTTGACACGTGAGCGACGTGTGCGGGCGCGTGCGCGGAAATTTCGCCACGTTCCCAACTGTGGCCGCCAACGGTTCGTATCGCTCGCGCTGGAAAAATGGACATGATTGTGTTCTCTACATGTGTGAGTTACGAGGCGTTCTTGACCTATGTCTACGATGTCCTAGCTGTCACTGGCAGATGAACCATCACATCGGAATATTCCGGCATGGAAGGATCCAGTCCGGCTACGGAAGAGTACGATAGAAGATTCAGCAATTCTCTGGCTTACAAATTGAAGGCGGAGAAAACCTTGGAGGGTTCTTTGGGAGGACTACAAGATATTGCTTGACGATTTGCCGACATCCAACGGAGCATTCACCCTGAAGAGGCAAGACGGCGCAAGATATCGGAGTTCTCCGGGGGCTAATGTTGGGGCTATGCTATATGGGTATCCTCATAGCATGTCTCCTATCCGGATAAATCGGGTGGCCCACAGTTGGTAGCATGGCCCATGGCCTGCTGGGCGGCCCAGTTAGATGGATCCAGAAGGGAGGCCCATGCCAGATAAAGGAAGGCTACAGAGGAGTAACCAACGTACCCGGAGCCTTGGAGTGCAAGACACGCTAGACTAGTTGTAAGAAGTGTAGGACTCTGTAACCTATCCGGCTAGGACTTTTCCCTATAACCCTAGGACTTGGCGACTATATCACCCGGGCCTATGGGAGCCTTTAGGGCACGATAACTTAGACTCTCTAGTCACCTCGCACAGCAAACCAATCTGATGTGGACATTCCTTCTATTGATACAACCGTTGTACCTACAGCAACACACATACAAGGACCCATCACAAGATCTCGTGCCAAACAACTTAACTATCAGGTACTTTAGTTTCTTGGAACTATTCCTCACATACATGAGAATATGATGCTGCCTAAATAAGATGTATTTCTTACTCTTAGGAATGATGGACCAAGCATGGATGAGAGGGACAAGCATTGGAGCATGGCCATGCATGGAGATGGCAGCAAGCATGTGATGATCCAAGAGAAGGCCATGGATGAACATTTCTGAACTTTGAGGCTACCATAATGAAGAAAGAAGGCTTGGACGAGACGAATTCGTCCATAGCTTAATATGGTGCAGCGACACCCGTTATTTTGGGCCAGGCCCATGTAATTTTCCCAGGATTTTAATTAGCCACTTTTTAGAGTCCGTATTTGAGGGGAAAAGGACTTTTAGGGTTGGATTCGGCCACCACTTCCATGGCTGGCCGAAACCCCACCTTTTTGCCCTTAAATACTCCCCATAGCCGCCCCCCTAGACTCGGATTTTGTTTAGACATTAAGTTAGCCATTATAGCAACTTCGCCAAGGCTCGAAAGGTCAGAGGCCTCTTGTACTGCACCTATTCGTGATCCCACCTTTTCAATAAAGCTTTCCTCTTAATCCGCAATATCTTGATTGCAATATTGGCTCTTACTTGTTCTCGATTTCGTATAAATTAAGACCCTCATTGGTCGGTGATCGTGTTCCCGCAGGATCGGTAACCTCCAGGAGATTGGCCTAGCGATTGCATTGGCGCTCGTGCTCGCACGTGTAGTCGGATCGTCAAGCCCGAACTCCACCAAATCGATTATCATCATCTCATCGAAAGATCAGACACCTTTGCCCTATCACAATCCTTGTAACTCAGCGATTTGCCCTTATAGTGATTTATAGCAGGAGTAGGATTCCGCCACCATTGTGGGATCTGAACCTGGGTAAGTTGTGTTACCTCATACCCGTCAACCGTCCGCCTTCCCCCACATCTCTAAACACGCACTGTGGGGACCCCTCCATGGCGTACTCGTCGGCAATACCACGACATTTTCACGGACGATTTCTCCTGTAGGGGTTCGTAGCATGGAAAACAAAAAATTTCTACCGCACGTACACAAAAAAGCCAAGATCTATCTACTAGATTATAGAAACGAGTCAATTAGAGTACTCACCTTCGAAGATTCCAAAACGGTTAACGAGAGCAGATTCTCGTGGGTGATGTAGTCGTACACTTGCCGATCTAAAGATCGCGTAGACGATCCTTTCAGCGCTGTGTTCTGGCAGCGCTTCCGCAGTCGGTCACACGTTCGGTACGCGATGAAGACCTTCATCTCCCTTATTCCAGCAGGCAGCGGAGGTTGTAGTTCTCCCCTCGTGATTCCGGCAGCACAACGGCGTGGTGTCGGAAGTAGAGGGAAAAACCTGCAGGGCTTCGCCTAAGCTGGAGAAGGTTATGGTGGATCTAGGGTTTCCGACAATCTAGGTTTAGAGGGCCGGAGAGGAGGAGGTGGAATCGGCAGCGGCTAGGGCGATGACGACGATCTGGCGGCGGCGGCAAGCGGCAGCGTCGACAGCGCTGCGGGGGGTGGCGGCGACGACACGACTTGGTGGAGAGGGGCTGGTGTTGTGTGTCCTTGGGGAACCCGCTCCCCTTTATTTATGAGAGGGAGGTGATAGGGCAAAGGTGTCCGATCTTTCGATGAGATGGCGATAATCGATTTGATGGAGTTCGGGCTTGACGATCCGACTACACGTGCGAGCACGAGCGCCAATGCAATCGCTTAGGCCAATCTCCTGGAGGTTACCGATCCTGCGTGAACACGATCAGCCTGACCAGCGAGGGTCTTAATTCCTACCTGAAATCGAGAACAAGTAAGAACCAATATTGCAATCAAGATATTGCGGATTAAGAGGAAAGCTTTATTGAAAGAGGTGGGATCCTGAATAGGTGCGGCACAAGAGGCCTCTGACGCCGAGCCTTGGCGAAGTTGCGACTATGGCTAACTTAATGTCTAAACAAAATCCGAGTCTAAAGGTTCGGCTATGGGGCGATTTATGGCGAAAAGGTGGGGTTTCGCCAGCCATGGAAGTGGTGACCGAATCCAACCCTAAAAGTCCTTTTCCCTCAAATACGGACTCTAAAAGTGGCTAATTAAAATCCGGCGAAAATTACATGGGCTGGCCCAAAATAAAGGTGTCGCAACACCATATTATGCTATGGACGAATTCAGAAGTATTGATCTTGAATATTTCGTCCAAGCCTTCTTTCTTCATTATGGTGGCCTCAAAGTTTTGAAATCTTCATCCGTGGCCTTCTCTTGATCATCACATGCTTGCCGCCATCACCATGCATGGCCATGCTCCAATGCTTGTCCCTCTCATCCATGCTTGGTCCATCATTCCTAAGAGTAAGAAACATATCTGATGTAGGCAGCATCATAGTCTCATGTTTGTAAGGAATAGTTCCTAGAAACGAAAGTACTGATAGTTCGCTTGTTTGGCACGAGATCTTGTGATGGGTCCTTGTATGTGTGTCAGAGGTACAACGGTTGTATCAATAGTAGGGATGTCCACATCATGCTCCCTTCTTGAATTGAAGTCGCCTCGACGCAATCTCATCTTCCTCACCAAAGTAAGGCTTCAAATCTGCAATGTTAAATGTAGGACTAACTGCACCAAAGTCTGCAGCAACTCAAGTTTATATGCATTATCATTGATTTTCTAACACCTTAAAGGGACCAAAAGACGTGGCATTAACTTAGACTTGCGTAAATCAGAAAAACGATCTTTACGCAAATGTAACCAAACAAGATCGCCAACATCAAACACAACATGCTTTCTCCCTTTATCCCCAAAGAAGTTTATACTTAGCATTCATGTGTTCAATGTTATCTTTAGTAGTCTTATGCAAGTTTAATATCATTTCAGCGTTGTGTAGCATCCAAATTATGTTGCAATCAAGAAGGTAAAGGCAATAAATCAATAGGTGCACGAGGAACAAAACCATACACAATCTCAAATGGGCACATCTTTCTGGTAGAATGCAACGAACGATTATAAGAAAATTCTATATGAGGTAAACACTCTTCCCACAATTTTAAGTTCTTCTTTAAAACAGCCTGTAACATAGTAGACAAAGTTCTATTTACTACTTCAGTTTGACCATCAGTTTGGGATGACATGTAGTACTAAAGAGCAATTTAGTCCCCAACTTAGCCCATAAACATCTCCAAAAGTGGCTAAGAAATTTAGTATCACGATCAGAGACAATAGTATTTGGCACACCATGCAAACGAACAATTTCACGAAAGAACAAATCAGCAATATGCGCAGCATCATCCGTTTTATGACAAGGAATAAAGTGTGCCATCTTAGAGAACCGATCCACAACAACAAAAATACTATCCCTCCCCTTCTGTGTTCGTGGCAATCCCAAAAAAAAGTCCATAGAAATATCCTCCCAAGGAACACTAGGAACAGGAAGAGGCATATATAAACCATGTGGATTAAGGCGAGACTTAGCTTTTTGACAAGTAGTGCAGCGTGCCACAAATCTCTCAACATCTCGACGCATACGTGGCCAAAAGAAGTGTGCAGCAAGAACATCCTCCGTCTTCTTGACACCAAAGTGTCCCATCAATCCTCCTCCATGCGCCTCCTGTAATAACAAAAGACAACAGAGCTATCGGAATGCATAGTTTGTTAGCACGAACACAACCACCATTGAAGACGAACTTGTTCCAAGTTCTACCATCTCTACAATTCGCAACACATCTTTAAATTCAGCATCATGCACATATTGTTCTTTAATAGTTTCCAATCCAAATATTTTGAAGTCAAGTTGAGATAACAAAGCATAACGGCGTGACAAAGCATCAGAATAATATTATCTTTACCCTTTTGTGTTTGATAACATAAGGAAAAGACTCAATAAATTCAACCCACTTTGCATGACGACGATTCAACTTAGCTTGACTACGAATATGCTTCAAAGATTCATGATCGGAATGAATAACAAATTCCTTAGGCCATAGATAATGTTGCCAAGTTTCTAATGTCCAACCAACGATATAATTCTTTATCATAAGTAGAATAGTTCAGACTAGCCCCACTCAATTTCTCACTAAAATATGCAACAGGTTTTCCTCTTGTAATAACACCCTCCCAAACCAATTCCACTAGCATCACATTCAAGCTCAAAAGTCTTAGTAAAATCGGGAAGTTGGAGTAAGGGAGCATGTGTTAGCTTATCTTTCAATATGACGAAGGCCTGTTGTTGTGCATCGCCCAAACAAAGGGCACATCCTTCTTGGTAAGCTCATTCAATGCGGCAATTGATCCAAAGTCTTTGACAAAGCGCCTATAAAACCAGCGAGGCCAAGAAAACTCCTCACTTGTGTGACCGTCTTGGGCTGCGGCCAATTCTCAATAGCTTCAATCTTGGTCGGATCCACTTCAATACCGTGATGTAACAACATAGCCAAGAAACGCAACTCGATTGGTGCAAAGGTGCACTTCTCAAGGTTACCAAACAAACGTGCATCACGTAAAGCATTGAAAACAAAGACGTAAATGGTCCAAATGTTCCTCTAAAGATTTGCTATAAATCGAATATCATCAAAGTAGACTACCACAAAACGTCCAATGAAAGCACGTAAAACTTCGTTCATTAATCTCATGAAAGTGCTAGGTGCATTAGTTAAACCAAACGGCATTACTAACCACTCATATAAACCGAACTTAGTTTTAAATGTGTTTTCCATTCATCTCCTAATTTCATACGAACTGTGGTAACCACTACGCAAATCAACTTTAGAAAACATGGTAGAGCCACTCAATTCATCAAGCATGTCATCTAAACGTGGAATAGGATGACGATATCGAATAGTAATATTATTTATAGCTCTACAATCAACACATGCGCCAAGAACCATCTTTCTTAGGCACCAAAATAATAGGAACAAAGACAAGGGCTAAGGGACTCACGAATATGATCTCGCCGAGTAGTTCCTGAATTTGGCGTTGTATCTCCTTTGTCTCCTCTGGATTGGTTCTATATGGCGCGGTTGGGCAACGTGGCACCAGGAATTAGATCAATTTGATGCTCAATTCCTCTAATAGGAGGTAGTCCCGTGGCAACTCAATGGAAATACGTCCTCATATTCCTGCAAAAGGTTAGCAATGGGGCAAAGAAGGAGGCATATCCTCAAATGAAAACAAAACCTCTTTGCAGACAATTGCATAACATTGAGTATTGTTTACATCTAGTTCAAGAATATCAATTTTATTTGCAAGCATACATGGACTCTTCAAACGAATTTCAGAGCATGTGTAGAATCGATTTAGTGTTCTTTGGTGGTATAAAATCTGCAGAACAACTGATTCTCACTTTTATTTTTCTCCTCGCTTTAGCTCTACTAGCTCTAGCAAGATCATCTTTTAAAATCTGTTCGAGTCATAGGTTTTAGACCAATTTTCTTTCCATCATGCATAAGAGAATAGTGGTTAGTTTTGCCATTATGAATGATTCTCTATCAAATTGCCATGGTCTACCAAGTAACAAAGAACAAGCTTGCATAGGTACAACATCACAATCAACAAAATCGAATATGTACCAATAGTAAAATGCACGCAGCATCGTTCTTGTTACCTTGATCTTCGAGAACTCTCAAACCATTGGATGTAGTATGAATGTGGGCGTTGTCTTGTTGAAGCGCAAGCTTCTACCATGTCAACACCGCCATATTATTACAACTCCCTCCATCAATGATGATCCGTATAGCTCTTTCCTTGACAACACCACGTGTTTGGAACAGGTTGTGGCGTTGATCTTGCCTGATTTGCTCAATTGCACACTCAACACATGTGTAATTAAACTCTTGTATTGATCAGCAGCTTCAGCTCCCATTACCTCTGGCTCGTCATCATCATCAGAATTGTCTCCATCTCGAGCAGAAATAAGGGCTAGTGTATCTTCATCGAAGTCACTCGCGGAATCGTATTCACCATCTTCTCGCACCATCATCACACGTTGTGTTGTGCACTGTCTCTCAATATGACCAAAACCCCAGCACTTGCGGCATTGTATATCCTTAGTCTTACCCGTGGAAGCCATAGAAGATGCACTACGAGCAGGAGCATTGGATGATGGTGGAGGAGCAGCTGGAAATCTTGTGGTGGCCTTGGATGTGGTAGTAGCTGGAGGCGAATCACGAGGAGGCGCTGATTGTCGGGATGTCCAAGTGGATGTGCGACTGCATTATTAGTCCTCCTCCATGGTGTTTGGCGATCCTGCACTTCACGTTCAGCTTTGCAAGCAAGATGAAACAAAGTGATAGAATTATATTCCTTATAATCTAATATGTGCTGAATGTCCTTGTTTAATCCACCAAAGAAACGTGCAAGCATTTGTTCATTAGATTCTACAAGACCACACCTAACCATCCCCGTTTGCAATTCCTGATAATACTCTTCTACAGAATTTTTCCCTTGCTCTAAGCGTGTCAGATTCTTTAGTAAATCACGTTGATAAGTGGGAGGAACAAAACGAACACGCATAGCAGTTTTAAAGCAGTCCAAGTACTAGGAATAGTAGTAGGATTTAAACGACAATACTCGGACCACCAAAGGGAAGCAAATTTAGTAAATTCACATGTAGCGGACTAACACGCATATTCTCGGGATATTTTAAGCATGCAAAACGTTGTTCTACTTCCATCTCCCATGTAAGATATGCATCAGATTATATTTACCTTCAAAAGATGGAATATTTAATTTAAGCTTTGCAACATGATCATCATCGATGCATCTTGGCATGAAGCTATGTAGTAATGTCGGGACGACCAGCGGTACCGTGGAGGTTGTTCAACCTCCTCGTCAAACAGATCGTCGTCGCCGGGTCGTAGTAGTACCCGTCGTCCGTCCCCAATGTCGCAAAGCAGCCACGCGGAAGTCCGAGGAACGCCACGCAGCAGAGCCGGGTGCGGTAGCCGCATCAGCAACCGAGCCGTGATCGGAATGCGCGTGCACCATGTGTGGGTGCCGTGCGGGCAATCGGTTCAAGCCTTGAACCGAACGTCAAGCTTGGCGTTGAAGGATTTCTCGAGTCCATCGATCTTGTCCACGGCGTTGGTGAGCTTGGTGTCAAACTCCCTAGGCGTGTCCACGTCTTCGTTGCGACCCACCAGAGCGCGAGAAGTGGGCATGTAGTTCTTCGTTAATGGTGGCGGGGTTCCGCTGAGTATCTCATGGTTAGTCCTTAAAAGCACGGTATATACTACGGGAATATGGTGGAAGTCACGCGTAATCCGTCAAGCAATATCTGAAGCTCTTACAAGTTCTTACCAAACAGCAGAAAAGGCGATGTGCAACCACGAGGATCGGTGGGTCCAGAGATTGAACCAAGCGATTACCAGAGTCGAAACACCGCACGGAGAGTATCTGTGGAGCTCGGGAAGGCTTAGCAAGGGTCAACAATTATCAAAACAAAGAATGCAAAAGTTGAAAGAATGCTCAACGACGCATCAGTCTTGGTCCTAGGCTAGACCGTACTAGAGACGCGAGCCTAGATCACCAACGATGTCACGACGCCGACACAACAAGCAATCAGATGATGATATAGCACCGAAAGCGATCCGAGATGCGTAAAATCACTATGATGGCGAGTGTCTAGAATCGATCTACGGGTCTAAAAAGAGGTTAGCCCCAAAAATTTTTTTCAAATTTTTATTTTGTTCTAAAGCGCGCAGCGCCAAAAAATATCGCTATAACCGATGGAGAAAAGTGATCCCGGGGTCGAAAAATAGTATAGCCGTAAAATTTTTTCGAGGCGGTTCCGCAGACTCTTTTTTTTTTTTTTTTTTTTTCTCCTTACGGACTTACGGCCGGACTCTTAGCTCGACACGGACTTTAGCTGAACACGAAACAAAGAAAGAAGGAAAGTCAAAAGAAATAACGAGGAAACAAAGAATCTACTCGGACTCGTACCGCAAGTAAAAACCGATCGGATCTGTGGTCATGAGGGAAGGCGGTGGCGGAGTATTAGGGTTTATGGTGGCGGGTATATGGCGCGAATATGGTGGCGGGGTATATGGCGGCGGTGATCGGCGAGTGTGGCGGTGACTAGTATGATCGAACTCGAAACTCTAAGGGACGAGACACTAAGACCAAGAACTCGACGCGACGATGTAGACACAAATTCAACAATGCAAAACTGAAAAGATAATGCGAGGCGAGATTGGTTATGGGATGGATCTAAACTCTAACTGTTTTTGGCTTTTTCGGGTTATAGGTAAAAACAGATCTAATCTAAAACAAAGAAAATCTCACCGAGCAACCGAACGATACCACTTGATAGGGCAAAGGTGTCCGATCTTTCGATGAGATGGCGATAATCGATTTGATGGAGTTCGGCTTGACGATCCGACTACGCGTGACACGGCGCCAATGCAATCGCTTAGGCCAATCTCCGGAGGTTACCGATCCTGCGTGAACACGATCGGCGACCGACCGAGGGTCTTAATTCCTACCAAATCGAGAACAAGTAAGAACCAATATTGCAATCAAGATATTGCGGATTAAGAGGAAAGCTTTATTGAAAGAGGGATCACGAATAGGTGCGAAGTACAAGAGGCCTCTGGCGAAGCCTTGCGACTATGGCTAACTTAATGTCTAAACAAAATCCGAGTCTAAAGGTTCGGCTATGGGGCGATTTAAGAGGAAAGGTGGGGTTTCGCCAGCCATGGAAGTGGTGACCGAATCCAACCCTAAAAGTCCTTTTCCTCAAATACGGACTCTAAAAAGTGGCTAATTAAAATCATATGAAAATTACATGGGCCTGGCCCAAAATAAAGGTGTCGCAGCACCATATTATGCTATGGACGAATTCGTAAAGTATTGATCTTGAATATTTCGTCCAAGCCTTCTTTCTTCATTATGGTGGCCTCAAAGTTTTGAAATCTTCATCCGTGGCCTTCTCTTGGATCATCACATGCTTGCTGCCATCACCATGCATGGCCATGCTCCAATGCTTGTCCCTCTCATCCATGCTTGGTCCATCATTCCTAAGAGTAAGAAACATATCTGATTTAGGCAGCATCATATTCTCATGTATGTAAGGAATAGTTCCAAGAAACGAAAGTACCTGATAGTTCAGTTGTTTGGCACGAGATCTTGTGATGGGTCCTTGTATGTGTGTTGCTGTAGGTACAACGGTTGTATCAATAGTAGGGATGTCCACATCATGAGGGAAGCTTGGGAGAGGGGAGTTTGAATCCTTCCCCAAATCCCTCTTCTTGTTGGCTTGTGGTTGAGCGAAAGAAGGATTCTTTCCTTCCTCCACTAGGACACATTGTCCTAGTTTGACTTTTCAAACTTGCCTTTTGACTTCCAATTTGGATCTTGATTTCTTTCTTGCTAATGCACAACCAAGTGACCAAGGACATGATCCAATCATTCGACTTATCCATAACACATTCATGCTTCCGGTCCAGTGAACCTTCTAGACCCTTCTAGAACCTCTCTGATGAAATTATCGGAATCATTCCTGAACTCCAGAATTGGATTTTCCTTATATGAATCTTATTCTCCGGACCATTCCGGATCTCCTCGTGATATCCCGGATCCCATCCGAGACTTTGAACAACATTCGGTCTCCCTTACATTCCATATCTACTAAACAATATCGAATCCTTAAGTGTGTCTCCCTATGCTTCGTGAATTATACAGACATGATCGAGACATTTCTCCGATCAATAACCAATAGAGGAATCTGGAAATTCATATGGCTCCCACATATTTCAATGATTACTTTGTGATCGAATGACCATTTACATACGATACCAATTTCCCTTTCTTTCGTGATAGTTTACTTATCCGAGGTCTGATCGTCAGAATCTCTGCATACCTAGTTCAACCTCGTTACCGATAAGTACTCTTTTCTTGTTCCCGTGATATGTGATCCCTTGTGAGCCAGTCAGATTCTTGCAAGCTAATTGGATGACATTCCACCGAGAGGGACCAGAGTATATCTATCCGTCATATGGATGGACAAATCCCACTCTTGATCCATGTGCCTCAACACATACTTTTCGAACACTCAATGCCACATTTATAGCCACCCAGTTACGGTGTGGTGTTTGATGTCATCAAAGCATCCATCCGGTGATGGTGATTAGCATGATCTCATGGTCGAAGGATTTAGGTCACTATGTATTTGAAAGCTTATAGCAACTGAACTATATTAAATGACTTGATCTTTATGCTACGCTTATCTATAGGAGTATGTCCATCACACCATTCTCCTAATGATGTGATATTGTTGTTAATAACATCTCAATGTTCATGATCAGGAAACCATGATCATATATTAACCAACAAGCTAGTTTAATAAGAGGCTTTACTAGGAACTCTTTTATGTTTACAAATCACACAAGTATTAATGTTTCTGGTTAATACAATTATAGCATGGTAAGTAAACATTTATTATAAGCATGAAGATCTGATAATAACCTCTTTATTATTGCCTCTTGGGCATATCTCCATCTATGGAACTTATTTTAATAATTGTTTGCACAACCTTGATAAAGTTTTGCAGAGATGTGAAGAAACTAATCTTGTTCTTAATTTGGAAAAATGTCACTTCATGGTTAATGAACGGATTGTTCTTGGACACCAAATTTCTGAAAGAGGTAATGAAGTAGACAGAGCCATAGTTGAAGAAATTGAGAAAATGCCTTGTCCTAGGGATGTAAAAGGTATTCGTAGTATCCTTGTTCATGCTGGTTTCTATAGAAGGTTTATTAAAGATTTCTCCAAAATTTCAAAGCCCCTTACTAATCTTCTCCAAAAATATATACCTTTTGTTTTTGATGATGATTGTAAGGAAGCTTTTGAAACTTTGAAGAAATGATGACGACCTCCCTATACTTACACCTGCCCCAATTACTACTGAAGATGTTCCATCTACTTCTAAGAAAGATCAGTATAATAAGATTAGAATTGGACCCATTACACGAGCTCGTGCAAAGCTACTTGAACAACAGGTGAATTCACTCCTAAATGAATCTGATGTTTATGATAATGAGAAATTTATACTACCTAAATCTATGCACTTGTGTATGATCAGGTTCTTTGAGGAAACAAGCATGACACGAGGAGGAGAAGGGCTGCAAGAGAAGCCCAGCATGATGATCGACAAGGATGCGCGAGGGAGGAACGGGAGGAAGGCGCAAGAGAAGAACATCAAGAAGGAAGGTTCAGTTCGGACAGATAGAAGCTTTGAAATTGAAACGAACGTGGATTCTTCATACGAACTCCAAATCAAGCAAATAAGTACTTGTTGGGAAGATAATTCTGAGATCTTTCCAATGAGTACTTTCACGTCTCCAGACCCCGGATAATCCGGTCCCCACACCCCCGAATAATCCATCCCTGCTTCAGAAATTCTGCTAAGGACTTTGGGCGCATCATGCAGTAAGGAGGGCGGATAATCAGCCCCAGAGAAGATAATCCGGGGGGGTGGTTGGCTAGTAGAAGCTGATACGTCCAATTTCCATCAGAATTCTATATCATAATTTTCTTCTATTCATTGATATATTTTATATTATAAGGTGATACTTATGTAATTTCATCTATTTTTGCATGTTGGATGATTCTTGGAGGATGAACTGTCGAAGTCAGTGATGTGGACATCCCATCTATTGATACAACCGTTGTACCTACACCTACACACATACAAGGACCTATCACAAGATCTCGTGCTAAACAACTTAACTATCAGGTACTTTAGATTCTTGGAACTATTCCTCACATACTTGAGAATATGATACTGCCTAAATCAAATGTATTTATTACTCTTAGGAATGATGGACCAAGCATGGATGCGAGGGACAAGCATTGGAGCATGGCCATGCATGGATATGGCAGCAAGCATGAGATGATTCAAGAGAAGGGCACAAATGAAGATTTCAGAACTTTGAGGCCACCATAATGAAGAAAGAAGGCTTGGACGCAATATTCAAGATCAATACTTCACAAATTCGTCCAGAGCTTATTATGGTGCTCCGACACCTTTATTTTGGGCCAGGCCCATGTAATTTTCGCAGGATTTTAATTAGCCACTTTTTAGGGTCCGAATTTGAGGAGAAAAGGACTTCTAGGGTTGGATTCGGCCACCACTTCTATGGCTGGCCAAAACCCCACCTTTTCCTCCTTAAATACTCCCCATAGCCGTCACCGTAGACTCGGATTTTTTTAGACATTAAGTTAGCCATCATAGCAACTTCGCCAAGGCTCGAGCGTCGCAGAGGCCTCTTGTATTTCACACCTATACAGGACCCCACCTTTTCAATAAAGCTTTCATCTTAATCCGAAATATCTTGATTGCAATATTAGTTTTTACTTGTTCTCGATTTCAGGTAGGAATTAAGACCCTCGCTAGTCAGGCTAATCGTGTTTCCGCATGATCGGTAACCTCCAGGAGATTGGCCTAGCGATTGCATTGGCGCTCGTGCTCGCACGTGTAGTCGGATCGTCAAGCCCGAACTCCACCAAATCGACTATCACCATCTCATCGAAAGATCAGACACCTTTGCCCTATCAAGTGGTATCAGATTTCAGGTTGCTCGGTAAGATTTTACTGTTTTTGTAGATTAGATCTGTTTTACCTATAACCCACAAAAAATCCAAAAACACAGATAGAGTTTAGATCCATCCTATCACCAATCTACGCCTTGCATTATCTTTTCAGTTTTTGCATTGTTGAATTTGTGTCTACATCGTCGCGTCGAGTTGCTGGTCTTAGTGTCTCGTCCCTTAGAGTTTCGAGTTCTGATCACAGTAGTCACCACCACACACGCAGATCACCGCCAACATATTCCGCCGCCATACATCCATCCACCATAAACCCTAAAACTCCGCCACCGCCTTCCTACCGCGACACGGATCCGATCACTTCTCCTGCCGCGGCACGAGTCTGAGTTGAGTTATTGTTTCCTAGTTTTTATTTTTACTTTCCTTCCTTGTTGTTTCCGTATTGAGTTAAAGTCCATGTCGAGTTAGAAGTTCAGCCGTAAGTCCAGAAGGAGAGCAAAAAAAAAAATTCGGCCCCGGGGATCACCTTTCTCCATCAGCCGTTATAGCGATATTGTTTTGGCACATGCACGCTTTTCGGAGCATAATACAAAATTTTCGAAATTTTTTTTTGGGGCTAACCTGTTTTTAGACCCCGTAGATCAGTTTTAGACACTCGCCATCATAGTGATTTTCAGCATCTCGGTTCATTTTCCAGGGTGCCATATCATCATACATTGCTTGTTGTGTCGCGTCGTGACAACGTTGGTGATCTAGGCTCGCGTCTCTAGTACGGTCTAGCCTAGGACCAGCACAGTACCGTCGTTGAGCATTCTTTCAACATTTGCATTGCTGTTTTGATAATTGCTAACCCCTTTGCTAAGCCTTCCCAGAGCTCCACAGATTTCTCCACGTGCGGTGTCTCGACTCCTGGTAATCGCTCGGTTCAATCTCTGGACCCACTGCTCCTCGCGGTTGCACATCACCTTTTCCTTCTGTTTGGTAAGAACTTGTAAGAGCTTCGTATATTGCTTGACGGATTAGGCGTGCCTTCCACCATATTTCCGTAGTATATACCTATGCTTTTTAAAGGACTAACCATGACAGATACTTCACGGAACCCTGCCACAATGATGAACCAAGAACTACATGCCCACTTCTCCGAGCTCTTGGTCTGTCGCGCTGAAGATGTGGATGCACGCCTAGGGGAGTTCGACACCAAGCTCGCCAACGCCATGGACAAGATCGATGGACTCGAGAAATCCTTCAATGACAAGCTTGACGCTCGGTTCAAGGAGGTTTTGGCCAGATTGCCGGCACCCACACCCGCACCCGACCCATTGGCGCCTCGGCATGGTGCACGGCGCATTCCGATCACGGGTCGTACTGCTGGTTCGGCTGCCGCCGCACCTCAGGCGGCTACCGCTACAGCTGAGGCACCTCAGACCTCCGCCGCGGCTGCTGCTGCGACATTGGGGACAGATGACGGGTACTACTACGACCCCGACGATGATGATCTGTTTGACGAGGAGGTTGAACAACCTCCACACCCTGCTAGCCGTCCCCGACATTACCACTGCAACGCTCGACCACCGGTACGTGATGATGATCATGTTGCAAAGCTTAAATTAAATATTCCATCTTTTGGGTAAATATAATCGTGATGCATATCTTACATGGGAGATGGAAGTAGAACAACGTTTTGCATGTTTAAAATATCCTAAGAATATGCGTGTTAGTGCTGCTACATGTGAATTTACTAAATTTGCTTCCCTTTGGTGGTTTGAGTATTGTCGTTTAAATCCTACTACTATTCCTAGTACTTGGACTGCTTTAAAAACTTCTTTGCGTGTTCGTTTTGTACCTCCCACTTGTCAATGTGATTTACTAAAGAATCTGACACGTTTAGAACAAGGGATAAATTCTATAGAAGAGTGTTATCAGGAATTGCAAACGGGGATGATTCGGTGTGGTCTTGTTGAATCTATTGAACAAATTCTTGCACGTTTCTTTGGTGGATTAAACAAGGACATTCAACACATATTAGATTATAAGGAATATAATTCTATCACTCGTTTGTTTCATCTTGCTTGCAAAGCTGAACGTGAAGTGCAGGATCGCCAAACACCATGGAGGAGGACTAATAATTCTGCAGGTCGCACATCCACTTGGACATCCCGACAGTCAGCGCCTCCTCGTGATTCGCCACCAGCTACTACCACCTCCAAGGCCACCACAAGATTTCCAGCTGCTCCTCCACGTCATCCAATGTTCCTGCTCATAGTGCATCTTCTATGGCTTCCACGGGTAAAACAAAGGATATACAATGCCGCAAGTGCTGGGGTTTTGGTCATATTGAGAGACAGTGCACAACACAACGTGTTATGATGGTGCGTGATGATGGTCAATACGATTCAGCGAGTGACTTTGATGAAGATACATTAGCCCTTATTTTTGCTCGAGATGGAGACAATTGTGATTCTGATGAAGAGATAGAGGTAATGGGAGCCGAAGCTGCTGATCAATACAAGAGCTTAATTACACAACGTGTGTTGAGTGTGAAATTGAGCAAATCTAAGCAAGATCAATGCCACAACCTGTTCCAAACACGTGGTGTTGTCAAGGAAAGAGCTATACGGATCATCATTGATGGAGGGAGTTGTAATAATCCGGCTAGTGTTGACATGGTAGAGAAGCTTGCACTTCCAACAATACAACGCACACATTCATATTACATCCAATGGTTTGAGAGTTCTCGCAAGATCAAGGTAACAAGAACGGTACGCGTGCATTTTACTATTGGTACATATTCTGATTTTATTGATTGTGATGTTGTACCTATGCAAGCTTGTTCTTTGTTACTTGGTAGACCATGGCAATTTGATAGAGAATCTGTTCATAATGGCAAAACTAATCATTATTGTCTTATGCATGATGGAAAGAAAATTGGTCTAAAACCTATGACTCCCGAACAGATTTTAAAAGATGATTTTGCTAGAGCTAGTAGAGCCAAAACTGAGGAGAAAAATAAAAGTGAGAATCAGATTGTTGCTGCAGATTTTGTACCACCAAAGAACACTAAATTTGATTCTAAACATGCTACTGAAATTCGTTTGAAGAATCCATGTATGCTTGCAATTAAAATTGATATTGTTGAACTAGATGTAAACAATACTCAATGTTATGCAATTGTCTGCAAAGAGGTTTTGTTTTCATTTGAGGATATGCCTCCTTCTTTTCCACCCGCTATTGCTAACCTTTTGCAGGAATATGAGGACGTCTTTCCCGCTGAGCTGCCACCAGGACTACCTCCTATTAGAGGAATTGAGCACCAAATTGATCTAATTCCTGGTGCCACGTTGCCCAACCGCGCGCCATATAGAACCAATCCAGAGGAGACAAAGGAGATACAACGCCAAATTCAGGAACTACTCGATAGAGATCATATTCGTCAGTCCCTTAGCCCCTGTGTTGTTCCTATTATTTTGGTACCTAAGAAAGATGGTTCTTCGCGCATGTGTACTGATTGTAGAGCTATTAATAATATTACTATTCGATATCGTCATCCTATTCCACGTTTAGATGACATGCTTGATGAATTGAGTGGCTCTACCATGTTTTCTAAAGTTGATTTGCGTAGTGGTTACCACCAGATTCATATGAAATTAGGAGATGAATGGAAAACAGCATTTAAAACTAAGTTCGGTTTATATGAGTGGTTAGTAATGCCGTTTGGTTTAACTAATGCACCTAGCACTTTCATGAGATTAATGAACGAAGTTTTACGTGCTTTCATTGGACGTTTTGTGGTAGTCTACTTTGATGATATTCTCGATTTATAGCAAATCTTTAGAGGATCATTTGGACCATTTACGTGTTTTCAATGCTTTACGTGATGCACGTTCGTTTGGTAACCTTGAGAAGTGCACCTTTGCACCAATCAAGTTCGTTTCTTGGCTATGTTGTTACATCACGAGGTATTGAAGTGGATCCACCAAGATTGAAGCTATTGAGAATTGGCATGACAAGACGGTCACACAAGTGAGGAGTTTTCTTGGCCTCGCTGGTTTTTATAGGCGCTTTGTCAAAGACTTTGGATCAATTGCCGCGCCGCTGAATGAGCTTACCAAGAAGGATCCTTTGTTTGGGGCGATGCACAACAACAGGCCTTCGTCATATTGAAAGATAAGTTAACACATGCTCCCTTACTCCAACTTCCTGATTTTACTAAGACTTTTGAGCTTGAATGTGATGCTAGTGGAATTGGTTTGGGAGGGGTGTTATTACAAGAGGGAAAACCTGTTGCATATTTTAGTGAGAAATTGAGTGGGGCTAGTCTGAACTATTCTACTTATGATAAAGAATTATATGCGTTGGTTCGGACATTAGAAACTTGGCAACATTATCTATGGCCTAAGGAATTTGTTATTCATTCTGATCATGAATCTTTGAAGCATATTCGTAGTCAAGCTAAGTTCAATCATCGTCATGCAAAGTGGGTTGAATTTATTGAGTCTTTTCCTTATGTTATCAAACACAAAAAGGGTAAAGATAATATTATTGCTGAGGCTTTGTCGCGCCGTTATGCTTTGTTATCTCAACTTGACTTCAAAATATTTGGATTGGTAATTATTAAGGAACAATATGTGCATGATGCTGAATTTAAAGAGGTGTTGCAGAATTGTAGAGATGGTAGAACTTGGAACAAGTTCGTCTTCAATGATGGATTTGTGTTCCGTGCTAACAAACTATGCATTCCAGATAGTTCTGTTCGTCTTTTGTTGTTACAGGAGGCGCATGGAGGAGGATTTATGGGACACTTTGGTGTCAAGAAGACGGAGGATGTTCTTGCTGCACACTTCTTTTGGCAACGTATGCGTCAAGATGTTGAGAGATTTGTGGCACGCTGCACTACTTGTCAAAAAGCTAAGTCTCGCCTTAATCCACATGGTTTATATATGCCTCTTCCTATTCCTAGTGTTCCTTGGGAGGATATTTCTATGGACTTTGTTTTGGGATTGCCACGAACACAGAAGGGGAGGGATAGTATTTTTTTTTGTTGTGGATCGGTTTTCTAAGATGGCACACTTTATTCCTTGTCATAAAACGGATGATGCTTCGCATATTGCAGATTTGTTCTTTCGTGAAATTGTTCGTTTGAATGGTGTGCTAAATACTATTGTCTCTAATCGTGATACTAAATTTCTTAGCCACTTTTGGAGATGTTTATGGGCTAAGTTGGGGACTAAATTGCTCTTTAGTACTACATGTCATCCCCAAACTGATGGTCAAACTGAAGTAGTAAATAGAACTTTGTCTACTATGTTGCGGGCTGTTTTAAAGAAGAACTTAAAATTGTAGGAAGGTATGTTTACCTCATATAGAATTTGCTTATAATCGTTCGCTGCATTCTACCACAAAGATGTGCCCATTTGAGATTGTGTATGGTTTTGTTCCTCGTGCACCTATTGATTTATTGCCTTTACCTTCTTCGGTGCAACATAATTTGGATGCTACACAACGCGCTGAAATGATATTAAACTTGCATAAGACTACTAAAGATAACATTGAACACATGAATGCTAAGTATAAACTTGCTGGGGATAAAGGGAGAAAGCATGTTGTGTTTGATGTTGGCGATCTTGTTTGGTTACATTTGCGTAAAGATCGTTTTCCTGATTAACGCAAGTCTAAGTTAATGCCACGTGCTGCTGGTCCCTTTAAGGTGTTAGAGAAAATAAATGATAATGCATATAAACTTGAGTTGCCTGCAGACTTTGGTACGGTTAGTCCTACGTTTAACATTGCAGATTTGAAGCCTTACTTTGGTGAGGAAGATAAGATTGCGTAGAGGACGACTTTAATTCAAGAAGGTGAGTATGATGTGGACATCCCTTCTATTGATACAACCGTTGTACCTACAGCAACACACATACAAGGACCCATCACAAGATCTCGTGCCAAACAACTTAACTATCAGGTACTTTCGTTTCTTGGAACTATTCCTCACATACATGAGAATATGATGTTGCCTAAATCAGATGTATTTCTTACTCTTAGGAATGATGGACCAAGCATGGATGAGAGGGACAAGCATTGGAGCATGGCCATGCATGGAGATGGCAGCAAGCATGTGATGATCCAAGAGAAGGCCACGGATGAAGATTTCCGAACTTTGAGGCCACCATAATGAAGAAAGGAGGCTTGGAAGAAATATTCAAGATCAATACTTTACGAATTCGTCCATAGCTTAATATGGTGATGCGACACCTTTTATTTTGGGCTAGGCCCATGTAATTTTCGCAGGATTTTAATTAGCCACTTTTTAGAGTCCGTATTTGAGGGGAAAAGGAATTTTAGGGTTGGATTCGTCCACCACTTCCATGGCTGGCCGAAACCCCACCTTTTCGCCCTTAAATACTCCCCATAGCCGTCCCCCTAGACTCGTATTTTATTTAGACATTAAGTTAGCCATCATAGCAACTTCGCCAAGGCTCGAGCGTCATAGAGGCCTCTTGTACTTCGCACCTATTCAGGATCCCACCTCTTCAATAAAGCTTTCCTCTTAATCCGCAATATCTTGATTTGCAATATTGGTTCTTACTTGTTCTCGATTTCAGGTAGGAATTAAGACCCTCGCTGGTCAGGCTGATCGTGTTCCCGCAGGATCGGTAACCTCTAGGAGATTGGCCTAGCGATTGCATTGGCGCTCTTGCTCGCACGTGTAGTCGGATCGTCAAGCCCGAACTCCACCAAATCGATTATCTTCATCTCATCGAAAGATCGGACACCTTTTCCCTATCACCAGGCCCATGTAATTTTCGCAGGATTTTAATTAGCCACTTTTTAGAGTCCGTATTTGAGGAGAAAAGGACTACTAGGGTTGGATTCAGCCACCACTTCTATGGCTGGCCGAAACCCCACCTTTTCCTCCTTAAATGCTCCCCATAGCCGTCACCGTAGACTCGGATTTTTTTACACATTAAGTTAGCCATCATAGCAACTTCCCCAAGGCTCGAGTGTCGCAGAGGCCTCTTGTACTTCGCACCTATACAGGATCCCACCTTTTCAATAAAGCTTTCATCTTAATCCGCAATATCTTGATTGCAATATTAGTTCTTACTTGTTCTCGATTTCAGGTAGGAATTAAGACCCTCGCTGGTCAGGCTGATCGTGTTCCCGCAGGATCGGTAACCTCCAGGAGATTGGCCTAGCCATTACATTGGCGCTCGTGCTCGCACGTGTAGTCGGATCATCAAGCCCGAACTCCACAAAAACGATTATCACCTTCTCATCGAAAGATCGGACACCTTTGCCCTATCAAGGCAAAACTAGAGATTCCACAATGGGGGTTGTCTTTAGTCTATCATCTATGCCTGAGGGGTACATGAGGGGTGGGGGCTCTATTTATAGGTCAGCCACTAAACAAGGGGGTAGTTTGGGAATAAACTAGGCAAAGGGGTAAGTAAAGGGAATATTCTAGGGCATCAAACCCAAATCCGCGTGCAGACGGGGAGTTTCGGCGGTAAGTCCGGCGGCGCCGGATCTGGCGCCGAGATTTCCGGTCGTCGCCGAATATTCCGGTCGCGCACCGAAACGACACAGAGAGTGCTTTTGGCGGTGGGTCCGGTTGACCGGTCCTGGCGCCGGAGATTCCGGTGATGGCTCTGGTTCGCCGCTCCTGGCGCCGATTCTAGCTGGAGCTTCTTGCTTCTCCTCTTCCAAGCTTCCGTCTTGTCGGGCATGAGTCCTCGGGCTTCCTCCCTCGTCTTCGTACCCGTCGGTGTGAACCTATCATGGTCATAGGATGGGGAATGAAGTAGTATACCATACAATAGGTTAGGAAGTGGGCTCGCAGAGAGGAACAGATTCTCCTTTGGAGTCCATGAAGACTTGGCATAAGTTGGAGACCTTGATGTGGTAACGACCGTAGGTCGGGCTACATCACCCCCCCTTCAAAAGGCGTCGACCTCGACGCTCCAAAATCTTCTCCATCATATGGTGACAAATCAGCAACATTGAAACTGTTGCTAGCTCCATCAAATTTAGCAATAGGTATATCAATCGAGTAGGCATTATCATTAATCTTAGCTAACACCTTGAAAGGACCTGCACCACGCGGCTTCAACTTGGATTGTCGCAGCAATGGGAACCTATCCTTGCGCAGATGTACCCAAACCATATCACCAGGCTTGAACAACACTTCCTTCCTTGCATGATTTCTGGCAGCAGCAATGTTCTTGCCTTTCTTCTCAATAGCCTATCGAGTCTTCTCATGAATATTCTTCACATATTCTGCACGTCTTGATGCCTCCATAACAACTCTCTCATGTAATGGTAGAGGCAAGAAATCCAGTGGCGTCAATGGCTTGAAACCATACACCACCTCAAAAGTACAAAGCTGAGTGGTTGAATGCACTGCCCTATTGTAAGCAAACTCGAAATGTGGCAAACACTCTTCCCACTCCCTCAGATTCATATTTATCATAGTTCTTAATAGTTGTGACAATGTTCTATTCACCACCTCTGTCTGACCATCTGACTAGGGATGACAAGTAGTACTGAATAGTAGCTTCATTCCCAGCTTCCCCCATAAAGTCTTCCAAAAGTAGCTCATAAACTTCACATCCCGATCAGAAACAATTGTTCTTGGTACTCCATGTAATCTCACAATGTCCCTAAAAACAGGTTAGCAACATGCGATGCATCGTCGCTTTTGTGGCAGGAAATAAAATGAGCCATCTTAGAGAATCTATCTACTACCACAAATATAGAATCATGCCCTCTCTGGGTTTTAGGTAGACCTAGCACAAAATCAATACTAATGTCTTCCCATGGTGCAGTTGGAACAGAGAGAGGGGTATACAAACCATGAGGCTTCAATTTGGATTTCGACTTGTGGCATGTAATGCATCGGATCACAAATCTATACACAACACGCCTCATCTTGGGACAATAAAAATGATCAGTAAGCATGAGTAATGTCTTCTCACGCCCAAAGTGACCCATCAAACCACCAGCGTGTGATTCCTGCACTAAGTGATGCAACCCGACCTACGGTCGTTACCACATCATGGTCTCCAACTTACGCCAAGTCGTCATGGACTCCAAAGGTGAATTCTTTCCTCTATGCGAGCCCACTTCCTACCCTATTGAATGGTATGCTACTTCATACTCCGTCACATATGCATGATAGGTTCACACCGACAAGTACGGAGGCAAGGGATGAAGCCCGGAACATCAAGCCCGACAAGAGGGAGGCTTGGAAGAGGAGGCGGAAGAAGCCACGGCTGAACCACCGGAGTCTCCGGCCTACACCGGAGTCTCCGGTCCTACTACACTAGAGTCTCCGGTCCTGCGCACCGGAGTCTCCGGACCGACCTCCGGACCGACCCCAGCATCCGACCCGGGGACAGTCAGTACGCCACTCCGGAGACAACACCGGAGTCTCTGGCCTACACCGGATTCTCCGGCCTGCGTGATGGGCCTGTGCGCTGCCAGCTGGGCCTTCGGCCCATGTACCCCTCTAGCTCGTCCAAACCCTAGTTTTATCCCTAAACCACCCCTGTTTATGTGGCTGGCCTATAAATAGAGCCCCCACCCCTTCATGTATCCCGGAGGCATAGATGATAGACTAAACACAACCCCCTTGTGTGGAATCTCTAGTTTTGCCTCATCCCCTTATCCAAGGGAACCGACTATCGTCACCAACCTCGATTGGACTTTGCATCACGCATCCATCGTTGAACAAGGCCTTGGAGTTCATTATCTTGTATCCAAGTTGTCAAGACCCTCCCAAAGGTGTTCTTCCCTCTCCGATGTGGATTTGAGGGAGCACGTTGACCGATCTTTCCTTACGAGGATTCTATCAGACCGGTGGCCGCCGTTCGGGAGTAATCGGCCTTGTATCGTGTGAGTTTTGCGTGTGTTCATCGTGTTCTTCGCGAGGTGTGTGTTTGCTTTCGCTACCTTCTCCCTTTCCCCTCGCTTTCCCATCGATTTGACCACGAGATCCATGAAGATCAGGCCACCCAAGAGGTTAACCCCTACATCATCTGGTATCAGCAGCTTTTGGTTGCCACGGATTTCTCATCGATTTGGTCTTTTCCCCATAAATTCGAAAATTCCATCAAAAACAGCCCCAATCCGTGTTTTGGGTCGATCTGTGATTCGAGTGAGTTTTGGTAGGTTTTGATCCGTGGATTGCATGCTAAACTTGTTGATCTACCTTCCCCTGCGTTCCCATGGCCTAATTCCTTGATTTCCCCCATCAATCTGAGGTTTTGGTTCGAGTTTTTCCGCCCAAAACGCGTCCTGTTCGAGTTCTAGACGCTCTGGAATCTCTCGGACCGGAGTCTCCGGCCTAGACTGGAGTTTACAGACTTTTTGAGCTCCAGACCGGAGTCTCCGGACCTCCAGACCGGAGTCTCCGGACCTCCAGACCGGAGTCTCCGCCCCTCCCTGCAGACAGAAAAACTGCAGCACTGTTTTGAGTATACCTTTTGCATTTCAACTCGGATTTTGGTGTTCTTTAGCTCGTTTCGAAGAGGAGAAGGAGCACTACATCATCATCATCCAAGTTGTTCATGCTATCTACTACATCCAAATTCCGTGAGCAAGGCGGAATCCAACAATAAAGGGTGAAGATCGTCGACGAAAGGTATAACATTCCGCGACTTTTCCCCACTTGCATTCCTTTGTGAACCCCACTATCTTTGCGAGCAACAAACACCTATTGAGACTAGTTCCTCTTATGATTGCTTGGGCTATGTACATTTGATACCTTGTAGAATTCCGAGCAAACATGTGAGGGCTATCTCATATAGTTATCTTGTATAGTTGTTGGCACAAGGAAGAGGCAAGTGAAAAAGAAAAAGAAGAAAAAGAGAAAAGAAAAGAAAAAAAATAGAAAAAAGGAAAAAGAAAAGAGAAAGAAACAAACAAACAAGTGCCTCATAGAATAGGAAGCGCAAGCTCGATGAACATCATATAGGTGGTATTTATTGTGCATATCTTGTAGCCCACCAATTTTGTGCAATCGAACTAGCTTCTCTCCTTGTACTTGTGTGACATGAGCTTATAGTCTTTGCTAGGTAATCATTTGGTTCTTAGCTCACTTTCTCCGTCGCACAAGTCCCATTTATCCCATCGTGTGTGTTTCCTTGTACATATTTCCTATCTTGTGGATTGACTTGTTTTGCTTTATGATCATTGTGGTTATTTACTTGCCATTACAACATCTTGATTTCGGATTGGTTCTTGACATGCCACTTTCCATACCTATCCACCATAGGCCTTATGTGTGTGTGTGTGTTTTGGTTAGTAGTTGATTTTGGTGTTCCGCGTGAACTTCACTTTGCTTGGTTTATTGCTCTCAAGTGTGGCCACTTGCACAATACGATCTTCCAAGCTAAAGTAAGGTTCGATGTTGTATCCCTAACACCCTCTACCACTTCCATATACAACACTTGGTCTTGTGAAGCATGTCTAGGGACTCCGGGACCGAGAATGATATCTATGAAGAATCCATGATGATCCACAATGACTACGACTCCACAAGTATAGAGGACATGATGGAGCACAACACCGACAATGGCTCCGCATGTTTTGAGGACCCAGAGCACTACACCTACGACGACTCCACATGCAAGGAAGACATGGATCTCTACGTCGACAATGGATCCTCATGCATGGAGGATATGGAGCACTACACCGACAATGGCTCCACATGCTTGGGTGATATGGAGTACTACACCAACAATTACTCCCCAAGCATGGACGACTTCGAGTGAGACATCGACGACGCCTCGCCGAGCATGGAGGACACGGAGAACTTCATCGAGTTTGATGGCTCCTCCACTAGCCATGAAGAATTCCTCCACCGCGTGGACATGGAAGCCTACTACGCCAAGCAAGAGGAGGCGCATCATCAATAATCCATGACCTTCAAGGCCAAGCGTGCCACACCAAAGGGCACCACCTAGTTCGATGATCCATCTCCAAGGAGACAAGTGCCACCATCGACAAGGCATCATGTGCCACCACCTAGATGGCGTCAAGCTCCACCATCTCCAAGGCGCCAAGCTCCATCACCTCCATGGTGCCAAGATCCACTCCTATTCAAACAAGAGTGGCGTCCAAATATCATATACATCAAGAGGAGCCAAGAAACAAGAATCTTCATCGACAAACATCCTCTCATGAGCATCGACACCATAAAGAGGTTACAAGACATCGTCAAAGGCATCTTCGCCACCAAGACGAAGAATTCGTGATGATCACCAACCATAATGCTCAAGCAAGCTCAAGAAGGCACCACAAGCACAAGAAGAGTGCCAAGGAAAATGATCACCGTCGTGAGTGTCATGTGGACGACCAAGTGCGCCACCTACATCAACCATCGGCAAGGCACGCCAATGACCTCCGCCAACACCATCATAGGGCACCTTCAACTACTCGTGCCACCACCACAATGGCACCAAGAGCAAGCCTTCCTCCACGCCATCAAGCTTCAATGCCTACGCTTGACTTCCACGACCTCGCCAACGAGGAAAATGTAGACCTCTACTTCGCCAAGTTGGATAGCATGAGCCTACCTCCACCACTACTACGAGATGTCCACAAGACGGTCGAGCATGGGATTTTCCCTTTGACTAAGGAGGCGAGCGATGATGCCCATCTTATGCATCCAACTTTGGAGGGGACAAGGTCAAGAATGGTGACCATGGGATTTTCCCTTCACCAATGGTGACCATAGGATTTTCCCTTCCCTATCCCTATAACCTTGAGTGATGATGTGGTACCAATCCCATGTGAGTATGAGAGCCACTTAGCCCACTTGAGTGATAACAAGAGTGAGATGTGTTATGGGGTAACCCCTTGGGGTGCCCCGATCTTTCAGGAATCTCCGCAGGAATCGAGGGTAAAGCGGTGGAAGGGGGAAAGGGGATGAAATCCACGAACACACGCTCACGAGAACCCGATGAACTCACCCACACAAAACACGATACACGCCGATGACTCACGCCGTGGCAACCGGTCCAACATAATCTCTAGGATCGGTGTTGGGCGAAGCTCTCTCTCCAAGCCAACAACGGGGACGAGGTGCTTGGTGAGATCTTGACGACTTGGGGGCGAGAAACCGAGAACCCAAGGCCTTGTACAACTTGAACGCACTAGGCAAGATCCAAGAGGGGGTGGATAATCCGGTGCTCCTTGGTAGGAGCATGAGACCAATAGATGTAAGTTCCTCAAAGGGTTTCCTTAATCTATTATTATCCAAGTCTAGGGTTTACAATGGAGGGTGGAGGCTATTTATAGGCCAACCACATAAACAGGGGTATTTTGGGAACAAATAGCGAAAAATAGAGAGGGTTACTAGGCGCTGGGCCGACTTAACACGATCAGGTTCTGTGTCCCAGTACCGGTCCAGCTGTAGTAATGCCGCCACGTAGTACCGCTTCTGGCGGTAGTACTTGCTTGTCGTCCGGGACTTCAGAGCCTTCATTGGTGTAGCGAGGCGGTAGTCTTGGTCGTCCCAGGTAATCCGGGTCTGGGCGGTAGTACCTCCGATGACAGAGAGCATTTGGCTTCTTGGGGTCTTCGTTGGTGGCGGTAGCAGTGAGTACTGCGGGCGGTAGTACCGCCCAGTCCGTAGTACCCAGCGACAGAGAGCATTTGGTCTTTTTCGCTGGTGCTCCTCCGTTCTGTGGGTCCTTCTCTTCGTACCTGATGATGCACAAGGTATGCGTATGAAGTAGCAGGCCATCCAAGGGTGTATCGAAGTCACACAAGGAGAGGAGCGAGTTCACCTTAGCTTTAAGGAGTTTGTCTCGGGCGCGAGTCATGGGTCCACTTGGGGAGCTCGTGGGAGTAGATGTAGTAGCGGTCGTAGGATGGGCTGCATCAGCTCCCCCCCCTTGGGAAAGAGTCGTCCTCGACTCTTCAACCTTCTCAACTTCATCTTCTCCATGGTAGGGTGAGAGGTCCTTGACATTGAATTCCGAGCTCACAAGATACTTTGATGTTGGGATATCAATGATATAGGTGTTGTTGTTGATCCTCTTTAGCACTTTGAATGGTCCATCACCTCTTGGCTTGAGTTTGGAGTCGCGTTCCTTGGGGAAGCGGTCTTTACTTAAGTGTATCCACACAAGGTCGCCTTCTTCGAAGATCAGCTCATTCTTGTTCTTGTTTATCCTTGATGCTTGGCGAAGGACTTGTTGCTCGATCGTAGCTCTTGTGTCTTCATGGAGTTTCTTCATTGTGTGGGCGCGCTTGACAACGTCCATATTGGCACGTTCATGAAGTGGTAGTGGGAGGATATCGAGCGCGGTGAGAGGCTCGAAGCCGTAGACGATCATGAACGGGCTCCTCATGGTGGTGGAGTGCTTGGCGCGGTTGTAGGCGAACTCGGCGTGTGGAATACATTCCTCCCAGTCTTTAAGGTTATTCTTTATCAACACCCGGAGGAGTGTTCCAAGACTTTGATTGACGACCTCGGTTTGTCCATCGGTTTGGGGATGCGAGGCGGACGAGAAGAGGAGCTTGATGCAGAGCTTGGCCATGAGAGTCTTCCAAAAGTAGCTCATGAATTTTACGTCGCAGTCGGAGACGATTGTTATTGGCACACCGTGTAGCCGAATTATTTCCCTGAAAAACAAATTTGCTATATGTGAAGCATCATCGGTCTTATGGCATGGAATGAAATGTGCCATTTTGGAAAAGCGATCCACTACTACAAAAATAGAATCATGTCCATGTTTAGATCTAGGCAAGCCTAACACAAAGTCCATGCTAATGTCCGACCAAGGTGCATGAGGAATAGGCAATGGCATATAAAGACCAAAGGGGTTGGACTTAGACTTAGCTTGGATACATGTAGTGCATCGTTGGACGTGGCGCTCCACGTCGCGCTTCATCTTTGGCCAAAAGTAGTGAGTGGAGAGCATGTCATATGTCTTGTCACGACCAAAGTGATCCATAAGGGCCTCCACCATGGGACTCTTGAAGAAGCAAAAGTTCGAGAGACGATTTCGAAATGCAAAGCTTGTTTTGTTTGAAAAGAAAACCCTTATGCAAATAGAAATCATCAATCCCTTTGTCTATTGAACATTGTGCAAAAATTGGTCCAAAGAAAGGGTCGGACGCGTACAAAGATTTGATGTCAGCAAGACCCAAGACATTTACTTCGAGTCGTGTAAGAAGGCTTGTGTTTTTGCGAGACAAGGCGTCCGCTACCACATTTTCTTTGCCCTTCTTGTATTTGACAATGTAAGGAAAAGACTCCATGAACTCAACCCATTTTGTGTGCCTTTTACTCAAATTGGCTTGGCCCTTAAGATACTTCAACAACTCATGGTCGGAATGGATGATAAATTCTTTGGGCCAAAGATAGTGTTGCCACACTTGAAGAACTCGAACCAAGGAAAAAAGTTCTTTGTCATAAATGGGATAGTTTAGGCGTGCGGCATCAAGTTTCTCACTATGGTAAGCAATAGGACGCCCATTTTGCATAAGGACGCCACCAATGCCAATACCACTAGCGTCACATTCAATCTAAAAGGTTTTTGTGAAATCCGGTAATGCAAGAAGTGGTGCTTCGGTGAGCCTCTTTGAGCTCATCAAAAGCCTTTTGTTGTGCTTTTCCCCAAACGAACGTGACATTTTTCTTGGTCAATTCATTGAGGGGGCAAGCAATGGTAGAAAAATCTTTCACAAAGCGACGGTAAAAGCCAGCCAACCCATGAAAACTACGAAGTTCACTAACATTTGCAGGGATGGGCCAATCTCGTATGTCCTTGACTTTTGAGACATCAACTTCAATGCCATTATAAGACACAACAAAACCAAGGAAAATCAGCTTGTCTTTTGCAAAAATGCACTTTGGGAGATTAGCATAAAGCTTTTCATGACGAAGGATTTGAAGGACCTCCTTAACATGAGTAACATGCTCCTCTAGTGACTTGCTATAGACAAGGATGTCATCAAAGTAAACAACTACACTCTTCCCAATGAGAGATCTCAAAATATGGTTCATAAGGCGCATGAAGGTAGATGGGGAGTTAGATAAGACAAAAGGCATAACCAACCATTCATAGAGACCAAGCTTGGTCTTGAAGGCGGTTTTCCACTCATCACCTTCGGCCATGCGAATTTGATGGTAACCACTACGAAGATCAATTATCGAAAATATAGTGGCTCCACATAACTCATCAAGCATGTCATCAAGACGCGGTATAGGATGTCGATAACGCACGGTGATAGCATTGATTGGACGGCAGTCCATGCATAACCGCAACGTATCATCCGTTTTTTGGAACTAGAATCACGGGGACCGCGCTTGGGCTAGTTCTTACTTGGATCAAACCTTTGGAGACGAGTTGGTTGATTTGACGTACGATCTCCTTTGTCTCTTCCGGGTTTGTGCGATACGCGGCGCGGTTTGGGAGTGGGGCGCCGGGTATGAGGTCGATGCGATGCTCGATTCCACGAAGAGGAGGAAGGCCATGAGGAAGCTCTTCGGGAAATACATCTTGGAATTCCTGCAAAATAGCCATCAAAGGAGGAGGAACATTTGTCAAGTCGTTAGTTCCTTGCGCTAGTCCCTTGCATACGAGGACATAGTGCAAGATGGATGGGTTGTTCCGCACTTCTCTCATCTCACTTTTGGTGGCAAGAAGAACACTCTTAGTTTTTCCACTCGAGTTTGGCTTGTAGCTCTCACTCACTATGGTGTGGTTCTCTCGCTCACCACTCTTCTCACAAGGTGTTTTTGTGTATTGCGCCCTCGCTAAAGCCTTTGCATTGTCCGCAATTATTTGGCTAGGAGTCATTGGTTGTAACACACAAGTTTTATCAAGCCATTTGAAGGTATAAGTGTTTGAGTGACCATCATGCAAAGCACGCTTGTCATATTGCCACGGGCTTCCGAGCAGCATATGGCAAACCGTCATTGGGACCACGTCACATCCCACCGTGTCCTTGTAGGGTCCAATTGAGAACGTTACCGAGACGGTGTGCTTGATCTTGACGGATCCATGGTCACTTAGCCATTGTATATGGTAGGGGTGTTTATGCGGATGGAGGGTGAGATTGAGTTTCTCACCCAATTCTGTACTTGCAAGGTTGTGGCAACTCCCTCCATCGATGACAACTTTGATGGACTTCCCATTGATGCCGGCACGAGTTTGGAAGTTGTTCGAGCGTTGGTCTTCATTCTCATTGGCTTGGGTAGTTAAGACCCTTGTGACCACAAGCGATGGACTTGCGTCATGCTCACACACAAGAAGTTCTTGGTCCGCTTCCAAATGTTGCCTTGCCATGGCTTCCTTGACCCTTGCATCAAACTCTTCTTCACTCAAGTATTCTTCATCGCCGTTGTCATGGATGAACAAAACTTTCTTGTTTCCACATGCGTTCGACTTGTGCCCTTTGCCTCCACACTTGTACCATTCACCATTGAATGGTTGATCATCCCTTGTGTTTTTGCCACTTGGGGGCTGTTTTCCTTGAGGGAGAGTTGGCTTGAAGGGAAGCTTCGTGGTACTTGAGGAGCTTCCACTTGGTGTTGTTGGAGTAGTGGTTGGTGCTTGCTTGTAGGTGAAGTACGTCTTTGGCTTGTTGTACTTGATGTCCTCTTGCACTTGACGCTCGGCCTTTGATGCGATGTGCACAAGCTCAACCATGTTGTTGTACTTTTGGAACTCGGTGATGCGCTTGATGGGATGGTTCCAGCCACTAAGGAAGCGTGCCATTGTTTGTTCATCTCCCTCTTCAATGTTGGCACGGATCATGTTGAGCTCCATTTGCTTGAAGTATTCTTCCACGGTCTTTGTCCCTTGACTAAGCGTTTAAAGCTTGTTGAAGAGGTCACGCGTGTAGTGCGAAGGAACAAAGCGGGATCTCATATGGGCCTTCATATCTTTCCAAGTTGAGATTGGAGGCTCTTCTTTTGCTTCTCGAGCGAGTTGGACTTGTTCCCACCAAAGGTTGGCATACTCATCAAACTCGAGGGATGCCATGGCCATCATCTTCTCATTGCTATAGTTGTGCATGCGGAAGATCTTGTCGACCTTGAGTTCCCACGAGAGATATTCCTCGGGTTCATTGGAACCGGTGAACTTGGGCATGGTGAATTTGAGCTTGCCGAAAGTTTCTTCTCCATTGCGGTTCTAGTTGTGGCGGTTGCCATGATTTTGGCGGACATCATCATCATCCGAGCTCTCATGTCTTGCTTGGTGACAATTGCGTTGCTCTTGCGGTTGTTGAGGTGCCGCGTTTGGTGGTGGAACTTGGTTTTGGTGACGAGCTTGGGGAGCTTGCTCGTTTTGTTGGCGCGGTTGAGGATGAGGAGGAGGTTGATGGTCCTCACGACGAGCTTGGGGAGCTTGATCTTGTTCTTGTCGTGGGTGGTGCCGAGGAGCATTGTCTTGCGCCCTGTGGCGAGGAGCACGTCGAGCCGCATGCGCAATGGGATGCTCTTCTTCTTCTTGATGTGGAGGAGGCTCGTCATGACCATCATGTTGCCGACGTGGACGATCATGTCGATGATGACGCCTTGGAGGATATTCGAGTGCTTCAAGTCGACGGTGATCTTGTGCGTCCTCTTCGGATGCTTCACTTGTTGTTGCAAGGACATGTCGACGGCGATGGGCTTGGTGGTCCATGTGAGGTTTCTCTTGTTGAATCACAAGTGCCCTTGGTTGTGGCCGGTTCGCTTCACATCTTGGAGGTCTTGTGGAGAGGTCACCATCATAGCTTGACGTTGCGGCGTGCCGCGGAGATGGTACCGCTTGAGAAGAGCTCATGGATTGAAGAACGGGTCCATCCCGGTGCCTTGAAGCGTGACGAGGTGCACTTGATTCACTTGAGGAGTGCCGAGATGAGCTTGATTCGCGCGAGCGTGGCCTTGCTAGTCCATCAATGAGGCGTTGAAGCTTCTCATCCGTTGAGGCGAGTGCACGACCAAGAGCTTCATTTTGATGACCGAGGTTGTGTTGCATGGCATGCATTTGGACACTGACTTCTTCGAAGCGGTTGTCGATGTTCTTGAATTCCACACGGGTCTCGCTAAATTGTTCATCTTGGCGCCGCTCAAGAGCTTCACAACGGTAGTTGAATTCTCCTCGGACCTTCCAATGGTCCCATCTTGTCATGAATTGTGTGTCATCCTCCGGAGGTTGTGGTGGTTGGGATGGCTCTCCATGCCTGTCCATGATGAAAAGCCAACAAGGGTTGTATATGGAGAAAAAGGGGGCGGAGAGTTAGCCTTTTACCTCACCTTGGAGATTATATCAAACCAATTGCCACACAAATGATCGAACAGCGTGCAAAGTGAAATGGGCAAGAAACTCACACACAAATATGCTACAACTCTCAAAAGCTTTTGGTGGAAGGTTAGGATTGTGGAAAACCAAACGAAACGATCCAAGCAAAAGGTTATGGTTCTACGTGGTAAAGAACCAAAGATCAAAAGCAAAAGGATACGATCTACAAAAACACGGAAAACACACACGTGGAGAAAAACAGGGTTAGCACGACTATGAAAATGAGCACAAAAGGTCCTAATGAAGACTATGCTCGGTTGTCGTGCCAACTCAAGGAGAGACCACAACTCGTTTGCCAAAAGAGGATAAGCAATAGATTTGTGCACTTGCCTCAGTGCGCTCTTTCTTCTCTCTTTCTTGGCTTACAAGCTTGGTATTCTCTTTGTATTGGGAGACTATGTTTCTTTTTCTCTTTTTTTTTATTCTTTTCCTTTTTATCCCTTTTTTATGCTACTATGTTAGCTTTTGTATTTGGCCTCACACTCTCACTTTCCGAAGGCAAGTGCACAATGCTTAGACAAACACAAAATGAGTTGCTCTCATAGGATAGATACACACAAAGGAAGATATGGGGTTGTCAAAGGGGCGCAAGTTATACCTTTTGGTATTGTTGACGACTTGCAACCGTTGGTGGGGATGATGTTCGAGTGTCGCGGTGTCGATGAGCGCGGGTGACTTTGATGCGGAAGCTTGTGTTAAATTGGTGACAAACACGCGAAACACGAATAAATTGAAGATGGAAAGTCAGCCAACGAAGTTGAGGTGTCAAGAAAAGAAGGAAAACCTTCTGTGGAGCGCGGTAGTACCTCTTTGTACGGGCGGTAGTACCGGACGGCGGTAGTACGGCTTGGTACGGGCGGTAGTACCGCTGGTCACAGAACAGGAACGAGACCCAAAATTCGTGGGAAATCTGACCGAAAGGCTGGGCTAGGAACAACAGGGGCTATAGATCGACTCCAAAAGCAACAGATCTATGGACCAAAACCACGGAAAACTCACCAAATCCAAAGATCGATCCGAAGGCAAATTGGGGCTCTTTTTGGTGGGATTTTTGATTTTAAGGGGGATAAAGAAAAATTGGGGGGAAATTCGTGATCAACCTTGCTCTTAATACCAAGATGTTATGGGGTAACCCCTTGGGGTGGCCCGATCTTTCACGAATCTCCGTGGGAATCGAGGGTAAAGCGGTGGAAGTGGGAAAGGGGATGAAATCCACGAACACACGCTCACGAGAACCCGATGAACTCACGCACACAAAACACGATACATGCCGATGACTCACGCCGGTGGCAACCGGTCCAACATAATCTGTAGGATTGGTGTTGGGCGAAGCTCTCTCTCCACGCCAACAACGGGGGACGAGGTGCTTGGTGAGATCTTGACGACTTGGGGGCGAGAAACCGAGAACCCAAGGCCTTGTAAAACTTGAACGCACTAGTCAAGATCCAAGAAAGGGTGGATAATCCGGTGCTCCTTGGTAGGAGCATGAGACCAATAGATGTAAGTTCCTCAAAGGGTTTCCTTAATCTATTATTATCCAAGTCTAGGGTTTACAATGGAGGGTGGGGGCTATTTATAGGCCAACCACATAAACAGGGGTATTTTGGGAACAAATAGCGAAATATAGAGAGGGTTACAAGGCGCTGGGCCGACTTAACACGATCAGGTTCTGTGTCGTCCGGTAGTACCGGTCAGCCGGTAGTACCGCTTCCTGGCCCGGTAGTACCGCTTGTCGTCCTGGGACTTCCGCTGGAGCCTTCTGTTGGTGGCGGTAGCAGGGGCGGTAGTGCCGTCGTCCGGTAGTACCGGGTCCTGGGCCGGTAGTACCGCCAGTGACAGAGAGCATTTGGCTTGCGCTGGGGTCTTCTGTTGGTGGCGGTAGCAGGGGGCGGTAGTACCGCCGGGCGGTAGTACCGGTCGCCAGGTCCGGTAGTACCGCTGGCGACAGAGAGCATTTGGTCTCTTCCGCTGGTGCTCCTCCGTTCTGTGGGTCCTTCTCTTCGTACCTGATGATGCACAAGGTATGCGTATGAAGTAGCAGGCCATCCAAGGGTGTATCGAAGTCACACAAGGAGAGGAGCGAGTTCACCTTAGCTTGAAGGAGTTTGGCTCGGGCGCGAGTCATGGGTCCACTTGGGGAGCTCGTGGGAGTAGATGTAGTAGCGGTCCTAGGACGGGCGCATCAAGTGAGTGCCTCCACCTTATGTGAGATTGAGTGCTTCCACTTTGAGGGCATGAGTGATACACCAAGTGAGTTGAGAGTGGTAGTTGATAGGTCAAGTGAGACCATTTCTATTTCTAACAACTTACCCTCTACCTCTAGTGTGTTCTCTTATGTTGTGCTAGGTTCCATGGATGAAGACGCGCCAAGCCATGAAGCAACGATGCCTCGAATGGAGAAGATGTACATGGTGCACGAAGATGATGCTACGCCATGGCTACATCAAGAAGACGAAGTCGTCCACAAGGAGGCCACTACTACCACAACACCCACTTCATATGAGAGGTATGACCAAGGTAACAATAAGGGTGTTGATGATGCCATGATCCCACTAGTGTACATGATGAATTGTGAGGATATGCATGTTTTGGATAATACTTGTGACATTACATATGCTTCATCCACAGTACCATGTGATGCTTTGCCTTTGCATAATATTGATCATGTGGAATTGTTTGATTGCGATATCATTGCCATAAACATTCCATGCTATGCATCTTGTGTGTATCCTCCAATTGCTTTGGACTTGCCTTGTCATGCTAGTCATTCAATTTCTCCTGTTGCTTGCGATGAGATGAATGCTTGCTATTTCACTTGTTTTGCTTGCAACAATATGGATCATATGCGTTATAATGAGATGCCCCCCATAGCTTTCTCAATTTTTGGAGATTTTGATGATTGCCATGATAAGCATGTTCCCCACTTGCATACTGTAGCATACCAATTGTCTAACAATTGTAATGCTACTTGGTCTAGTAATATAATGGCTACTTCCTATATATAATTGTTGCATCATAATTATATCATGCTCATGTCATCATGCCACCTTGCATTTGAGCATCATATAAAACCCTTTTTGTTTTGGATCTTCTCTCATATGCATTGTCAATTGTATTTGCCTCTTGATATTGTATTTGGATATTGATATATTGTTTAAATGCCCAAGTTGAGTTGGGGGCATATCTTTTATTCCACTCCACCACCCTTTCTTTCACCACCTTATAATTCCACCATTCCATTATCCATGAGCTTGTATTCTATTTTATTTTGGTATTTAATCTAGCTCATGGGAGATAGGATGGATCCAATTCTAAATTATTTTGCTTGGCCTTGATTCCACTTCTTGGGAATGCATAAGAATAATGCCATAGCATCATTATTGTTTTCACAAGGATAATACATGGCATTTATTAATTTGCATGGGACATGCAAGAGTACCATCACCTTTAGCCATTTGTTTTACTCTTGGTTTTTAATGGGTTTTCTCTTTTTGGGATCATCTCCATCCCTCACCACCATCTCTCTCTCTACCCCCTTCATGCTTGATCTTGTTTGGTTCATGTTAAAACCCTACCACCATCCCCCATCCATGCAAGCCATGTTTAGGCATATTCAGTCCTTAACTCAATACCCTAAACCTACCTCACCCTCTCCTCTTCACCTATGCCGAGACTCCCCAGGCCGGACCCACCTGGCCATCCTCTCTCCCTGGCCACACCCCAGCTACCTACCCCTCCCCAACCCTAGTACCAAACCCTAACCGAGGCTCCCAACCTAGCCTGAGCCTCCCCTCTCCTCTCTCTTCTCTACTCTCTGCCTGGCATGCCCCACACCGAGCCTACCTCCTTGGTCTCACCCTGCCCCACCTGGAAGCCTGCCCGTGCCTGCCCTGGCCCCCAGCTCGAGCACGTGAAGGAGGGGGAAAAAGGTGGACGAAGCCACCTCTATCCCTAACCACTCCCCCACGGCACCCCCTCTCCTCTCCCGTCCTTATCTACCCCTCACTGCTACCTCCCCAGATCCACCCAGTCCCTGCCTCTCCCCTCTTTCCCTCCACCGCCACTGCCTCACACCATCGCCGCCACGGCCTCCACCTTCCTCCTCGTACCAGGTGGCGTGGCGCTCTGGTGCCGCGGAAGACCAAGGCCCTCCCACCTTCGTCTGCATTCCCAGAGGAGGAGGAGCCCAGCCAGACACCGTCATCGCCACAGCGAAACCCTAGCTCGTTGTCCTCCAGCTCCACCGCCGATCCGCTGCACGTCTGCCCGATCCACCACCACCGAGAGCCCCGCGGTGAGCTTCTGACATCCTCTCCCTCGCCAACCCCCTCTGGTCTCACCGTTCGTTTCGGCGAAACGCTGCGTCTTGCGGCGGCCTGTTGCTTCATGCGCCGTCAACAGACGGCTTAACCAGCCGCCATCCGCCCTTCTAACACCAACCCTAGCCTGCCGCAGTGGTTGCCGCCTCATGTGGCGCAGTCATGATTCGATCCCGCGTTCAGATCCTGTCGCCGTCGCGTCTTAAGCAGTTCGTCAGAAAAGAGAGGAAGAGAAACAGTGCACGCGACGTCACTTTGCGTTTACCCCCCCACCTTTTTGATTCCTTAACCCGCGCTCCTAGAGGTCCCACTAGTCAGCCGTCGTGGCCTTCTTCCAGAAAACCCCCTGACCTTTGTAAACCTTAACCCGCGCTCCAGCCCAGCCCACCTGTCAGCTCCTGCCCCTCTCACCGCTGTCACGTGGACCCCGTGGCCACTGGTCCCACCTGTCATTCGCTGAGGCTGGCTTAGCTCGCAGTGAGGAAACCCTGTTCCGCCACCGTGTCACCCAACAAGAATCGCCCACCGTCGGCTGGGTCTGGATCTGCCTAAGTACAAAAAGTATTTCTATATTTCTGTTTCAATTCAAACTTTTCCAAATTATTTTAAATTCAAATTTCAAATATGTTTTCAAATAACTTTTGAAATATAAATTCAAATTAAACATGTAATATATTTTTTGAAATCAGAAAAATGTGAGGAATTCAATATGCCCTTCAAAATACTGTTTGAACACTTTAAATTTCAAGTTGATTAAAATTACAATAAAATGCCCTTTTGCCTTAATTAATTAATAACTTTTGTTTTATAACTCCAAATTTGACAAATAATATGTCTAAAATGATCAGCTCGACGAGACCTTTCTGTTTATGCATTCCATGTTCTGTTTTGCAGCATGCATCATATAAATATAAAGATTACAGCAACTTATTTGAGTATAAAATGTGACTAAAACTCAATAAAATGCTTCTATCTTATTCTTGCATCATTGAGTCGCGATTGCATTAAACTGAATCCCAAGTATTGCATAGCCTTTACTTTTAAACCCCACCGAAGCTTGTTCCTCCATCCCATGAGCCATTACTACATGAGTTGTTTGAGCCATGCGATTCGTAGAACAGCATGTGTAGGGTATGTGAGTGTCTGATGGATAACGAGGTACCTATACAACTTAACCTGAGTAGTAATGGGATAACTAATGAAAGTGGCACCGGTGAGCAATATCTTCTATTTGGTTTTTCATGCTCACTTGTGTCCCGTAGGACCCCGAGTACTTGATTCCTGTTCCTCGAATATTCGCGCTATCCACATCCGGGAGGCTTATGGGACCCCCCTGAGCCAGAGCTTGATTCATTCTTATTTCTTGGGGCCACAAACTAGTTTGAGGTTTTATTTACTATCATGTACTTATGCCATGCTTTACTGCTTTATTTAAATTGTGCGAGGTATTGCACCTGTACTTTTTAGGGCCGTGACACGTTCTCGCTGTATCGACAAGCCTAGTCGCACTTTCGGGTTCCCAGTCGTTTACAACCGTCCCCACAAACCTTGAGTCCGTCTCGTAGCCGGCCAGCTTCGTTGCGGGTAGCTTAATGGGGTGGCCCCCTGAAATATTTCTGAATCCTGTGATCGCTTTGTCGTGACTGCCTCGTTGGGTTTTGATTTGGTTTTTCCGAGGTTGATCGAGTGTGTGTTGCTATTTGTGCACCCCTGCAGGGTAAAAGTTTCTGAAAGCCGTGTCCGCGGTTATGGACGACTTGGAGCACAGTTTCTCGATCATAGACAAGTATAACTAAAATACCGCTTTTAATTTGACTAAGTTACTGACTAGTAAATAGTGCAACACTCATGGAATGGATAATAAAACTGCCAACGGATGGGGGGTGTTCGTCCGCTTCCTTGTTGGTAAGCGAGGAGGAGGATGGATCTGTTAATATTACTGTTATAACTGTTGTTATTAATTCACGGACATCCGTCTATCTTTGGTTAGGCGGATGGTTAGCGAGTATCTATAGAATTGTTAGGGTTTATCTTTTGCTGCAATTGCGTCACCCCAGGTTGTGTCCCCTTTAGAGGCATAAAGACTTGCTGAGCACCCCTAGGGTCTCACACGATAAATTGTTTGATTCAGATGAACAGGTAAACTCGCAAGATGGATACTGGGTGGAGGAGACGTACGATGTGGGCAACGATCATTCGGTGTAGAGATTCCAGGAACGGGGATCCGTGAGATCTGTGGGCGGGATGTGTTTATTTATGGGGCATCTTATGCCGATTTGCTTCTTATCCGTACTCGGATCTTGTTTTCCGCTTCCGCCCGATACTCTGATGTTTGATGTATGAGGAGGTATCCTAAACTATATATCTATCTAGGATATTTGGATCTTGCCGTATGGCGTTGCAATATTTCTATTTCTTTTAGATGGAATGGCTCTGAGAACTGTTGTATGGTGGCTTGCATACATACTCATTTGTGTATGTAGTTGATCCCTTCGCCTGCCGATTACGCCGCCCGTTCTTGTCCCGATGTTTGGAAATGGTTAGGACGGCCGAAAGGTCTACCTGTGAGTGGCATTTGGGCCCCACCGTACTATTTTAACAATTTCCGCTCATCCAGACTTGTAACTAGGAGCGTAATTCACCGAGGTAGTTACAATTGGTATCAGAGCCATCCCGCCCTTCAGGGTCTCAGCCAAATGGTCGTTGTCAGTCTAGCAAATATTTTTGGTAGCTATGTATACTAGGGAAAAACAAAACGCGAGAGTAGGACTGCTTCCACTTTTCTTCTTACCCACCCACCCACCCTTTTCTGGTAAGGAAGTGTAACGTTTTCTATCCTGTTCTTAAAAGTTCAAACTAGGATTCACGTGTTCTGGGTTTCCATAGTACCATAGGTTGTGTGTGTGTGCGTGTGTGTAATTCCTTGTCTATCTGTTGCATCCAAGTTGTTATCACAATCGGCCTTTTGGTTATCAACTGTTGGTACATTCTATACCGACAGGCTTTTGCAAACCGACGCGATCTATCTGATTCATTGTATACCGCCGCGATCTGTCTTACTTTTTGTTATCCGACGTTATCTTGTTTGGGGTGTTCGTTTCCGTAGTTACTAATCTTTAGGTTCATCGTGAGAAGAAGGTGTTGGGATATGTGTTCTACTTAATCATGTACGGAGTAATGATTTGAGTGCGGGATGGAGTCGCGACCATATCACTACTTTTATCATTCGCTCTTGTATGTTGAATTGGTAGAGTCACTAATCTCGATTCGTTAAGTGATTTTGCGCATCTATTGTATTTTAATGCCGAAATTTGCGGAATTTTTTTTCTTTGATAGTTGTGTATGTCACATCCCAAGATTTTCCAAATCTTGTAATGTGAAAATAAATGAATAAAATAAAACTTTGTTTGATTTTCAGAGCTAGAAGAAACTTTTTGAACTCAATGGGAATCTCAAACCCATTTGAGTTAAAATAAACCTAAGGAGATTTAAAAAGATAAACATTTAATAAAAGGAAAAATAAAAACATTTGGAAATATTATTTTGAAAAAATTAAAAAGAAAGGATTGTTTTCAAATGAAATAGAAGTTTATAAATAAAGAATGTTTTAAAAAGCCAAATTAAAAATTGGACAAGCCTTGGAAATTAAAACATTTTTAAAACAATATAATAAAGGTTTATTTAAAATAATAAAGGATTGTTCAAATAAAATAATAAGGATTTAACATCCAACATTATTTGAAGATAAGAGGTTTTATCAATTTAAATTGAAACATCAAAACTTATTAAATTATTTAAAATAAGTTTTCCCAATTGTTTGAAATTCACAAATAAAATCTACTAAAATGTTTTTGGCTTTATTTTAGATTCAAAATAAATATCTCAATAAAATAAAACCTATTTGAAATAATAATGAAAGTCTATTATATTTAATTAATAATGGACCCTAAAATAAGATGTTATTTTGTTGAAAAACAAATCCCCAAGTATTCTATATTTTCAAATAAGACCTTTTGGTTTGGTTTTTGAAAATAATTGGATTTCAAATGGAAATGTTATTAAATAAATCAAACACTATTAATAATTTAAAAGATCCATTTTATTTAATTAATAAATGAATCTTAAAATAAATAAAAATATTATTTTATTTTGGACTTTGGATTATGTTGATAAATGTAACCAAAAACTTGATACAAGTGTGATGATTGTTTGAATTATTTGAATGTTATCTTGTTGTTTGAATTATGTATTGAGTTTCAAATCGGAAAATGGAATTAGAAAAGAATAAAACAAAGTAACAGAAAAAATAAGAAAACGATTCCCAACAATCTGCCAACATGCCCATCCAACCCAGCTCCTATTCTTCCCGAACTGCGTTTTCTTTCCACTCGTAACCGCACCACCCAAAGAACCGACAAGTGGACCCTCCCTTCTTCCTTTCTTTCACTTTCACGGACCGCACCCCTCATCTCTTCTTCCTCACCCGTGACCGCTTTTCCCCTCTCCCGTTCAGTGATGAATTCGCGAGCATCAATTCGCGTTAACGCCGCACTTAATCACTCCTGCAACCACGCTATCTTAATCGCCCCTGATTCCTCTCCGTTTCCCCTCTGCCTTCTCCCCCGAGCATGCCTCCAGTCCATCTCAATTTCTCCTCGACTGCACTGTCTCCGACGACGCTCCGACGCCAAATCCGGCAGCCCCTCACCGCCCCTCTCCTCCCCGACCAAGCTCACAGCATCCCCACTCCCAGACGCTTCTTTCCGTGCCCTTCCTTCACCCGCGGGCACCCCTGAGCCTCGCCAACAACAAACTCCAGTACCGCCGCCGTCTGCCTCAACTCCGACGACGCCCACAGGTTAATTCCGACCACCCCGTGCCCTCTGGATCACGCACACATCTTTGCCATGGTCCTACGCAGCTAACCCAACCCTCCGTTTGTCTTCTCGTGGACCACAGCGTCGTCCTCGACCTCGACCGCGCGCATCCGTCGCCAGAACTAACTCCGGCGAAGAATTCTGCCCGTCCCCGTGCGCCCCTCCACCAACCGGTAGCACGTTGAGCATCAGCGTTGCATTTCGAACCTGGTGAGCATCCTCCCCCTCTTCCTCGCGTCCTATTTCGCTAGCGCCGCCGCCAACTAGCCGCTCCGCCGCTCGCCGTCGACCTAGCACCGCCAGTCCTTGGCCAGGCAGCAGCAGCCGTCCGATGTCGATCGGATGGATATGATAGAACCACTTATCGAAAGGGTACGCGACCATCTGAGCCGCACACGCTCCTTTTAATCCTGTGGCCTGTATCACGCGATCCACACAAAACGGTATTGCCCAATCAGAAACAGCCACGTGTTCAGGATTCGATTTAAAATAGAATTCTGATCTGATTAGAATACAAATTTGTAATTGCTATAACTTTCAAACCACACGTCCAAATTTTGCAAATTTTATATCAATGGATTCAGGAGAACAAGCCCTAGCCAACCATGGCCTTAGTTTCGAAAATAGTATCTGTTAGCTTGTTTGAAATTGCAGATCCTTTTGTGAGCTTGTTTAGATTAGGAAAATTGTTTAAAATGGTTTTTAGGATTAAATCTTTTGCAAAATGGATTTGTGTGACCTTACTGACCCTAGGAACCAACCCATAGTGTAAAAAATGATTTTTGTGAAATTTAAGTTGAATTATTTAACTTAGCCATTTTCTAGCCAAATAAACTCATTGATTTTATTATGGAAATGTTTTTGCAAGGAAAACTTTGGGAAAATGTTATGGACCAAGCTTACTGACCCAAAACACCAAGCCTTGCCAAGGGTAACTCACTTGGTGAAAAACATAAAGTTTTGCTTTGAAAAGAATAATTTTCACCACATAAAATGTTGAATGGATTTTAAAATAGACTTTGAGCAAAACCCTCTAACTAATGATTTTTCCATTTTGGTAAATGACCAATGTAGACCTTACAAATTTATAAACCTATTAGAGACCAACCTTGCAATGGAACCCTCTTTTTGCATGACTTAGGATCCATTGCTTTGTGAATATGAAAATTGTTTGTTTAACCTCGGTTTGGAATGTTAGTTGATTTTGTGTCTTGCTTGATTGACTTGTAATGAAATTAGCAAAGTGTGAGACTAGCAAGATCAAGGAGTGAACCCTCATTCCCTACCAAAAAGGCAAGTTACACTATCATACAAATGCCCTACTATTTTCATTATACTTAGTGGATTTTGTAAACATGCATGAAAAGAATTTTATACTTATGCTATGCTAAATCCTAATAGGATTCCCTATACACTCCTTAGTGAAAATATTGTAGTTGATACATGCTTAGCCATGCTATGTTTTTGAAAAGAGATACATGTTGAGATTTTACAAAGGTTGAGAAAAGACTTGTGTTTTATATAATAAAACAAGGACTCAATGAACCACCTAGGTGGTGGACACTTTATGTTTTGGAGAAGGTGGCAACAAGAGGGAACCATGTCCATGGCAATCACTTTGTGTTGTGCTCCCAATGAAAACCACCTAGGAAACTTAGAGATTGAACATGTTTCTCCAATTGTGGCTTTCGTGTGCAACCACATGCTATTATGGCTCTGGCTTAGTCAACTACATTAGGAAGACCCATACATTGTCTTTAGTTACCGGACATGGGGATCTGGAATGCTTCATGGGGGCTGAAGACAAGCTAGCAATGATGTATGGGAGGACCTCTTGGAAAGACTTCGTCACATTCTCGATCTGCCCGATTACTCCATCTTGGTGAGCACTAATCCAAGAGGCCACCGGTGGCAACAAGATGGGATTGTGTCATGTGGGTAAAGTGTACTCCTTCTGCAGAAGTTAATAAAATCTAAGTACTTAGCCGTGTCCCCGGTTATGGACAATACTGAGCAACTAAAGTTTGAACTAGGGGAGATCTCGACATTCCAACTTCTAATATAAAAACTTGATGCACTTGGGGGTACCAAGGAATTCAAAGAGATTTGATAAAGCTTGTTGCACTTGGGGTTACCAAGGTGCACAAGAGCATGATGTACTTGGGGTTACCAAGGAACTCATGAGGTTTTAATAAAACTTGTTGCACTTGGGGTTACCAAGTAGCTCAAGGGATTTTGACAAGGACTTGAACACTTGAGTTTCTACCAAGGAGTTCAAGGAACTTGGAAAAAGAGATTTAACAAAGGACTTAAAACCCTTTTTGAAAAGATAGGATAAAATATTGCTTCATGCAAATAAGCCTTAAACTCTACTTAGCCAGATATGCATATAATGATAGGATCCACTCTTATTATACAAAAAAGTGAAGCCTGCCAATACAATTCAAAATGTATTGACCCTTGTGGCTGTGACTTGTAATGTTGCAGGTTGATTGGTTTATTATATGAAGATTGTTTGATTGACTAGGATTACAAAGTCTACAACCAACATCTGCCTGTGGCACTATGAAGATGAAGGACCCATGACTATATTTATTCCGCTGCAAAGTAATGTAATAGCCAAATGAGCTATGTATGATGTAATAAAACTATGTTATTCCTGGTTATAAATTTATATTATGACCTTTGTATCTTGATATTACATCTTTACTGTGGATGCTAGCTATTGATCCAGGGACTAGCATTGTAAAACACAGGAGGACTCTACCTTATCAGGTTGGGACCTCTACAGTGTACCACACTCCTTTTCAGTCGTGTGCGATATGCTTAATATCTTTTAGGTGCTTTGAACTTTGTTGATATTTTAATATCATCTTAGTAAATTGTATCCTTTAATCTTGGTTAATTCCATCTTGGTACTATTTTGGATTATTATTATTCTCCATTATAGTACTGACTTGTGTTTTATATCAATCACAGGATGGCACCACCACGCCGTTCTGATGAGGACATACAACCTGAACTGGGGGCCGCGTTGTCAAGCATCGCCAATGCCTTGGCAGCAATGCAGCAGAACCAGCAGCGTTTTGAAGAAAGTGTCAGGAGGAATGAGTTTGCTCCGCTACCTCCACCTCCCAAGCGAGGAGACATCAAAAGCTTCCTGAAGTTCAACCCACGCCAATTTGATGTGTCCGATCAACCACTTGATGCTGATGATTGGTTGCGTGAGATGTCAAGGCTACTGACGACTGCTGATGTTCCTGAGCAAGAATGGGTAAACTGTGCCACTCACCTTCTGAAGGGAGATGCAGCTCTCTGGTGGGAGAATTACCTGAAGGCAAACTGCATTGGTTTTCAGCCTACTTGGGAACATTTCACTGGAGCCTTCAAAGAGCAGTACCTGTTAGAAATTGTCATGGAGAGGATGAAGGAAGTGTTTCTCAACCTCAAGCAGGGCAATGATAATGTCAATACCTACATCAGGAACTTCATGAACCTTTTCTCGTTATGGTGGCGATGAGATCTCTGATGACAAGAAGAAGCAAAAGAGGTTCCGGCAAGGGCTCAATGCATCGATTAAATATGCAATCACACATGCAAGGCCGGCGTCTTTTCTGGAACTTCAGCATACAGCTCTGCAGGAAGAAGCAAGTAGGCAAGTGTTTGAGGAGTCAAAGAAACACAACCGCGATGCAAAGAAGCTCTTGACTATGTCAACTCCTTCTAAGCGTCGTGCGGGTTCCTAACACCACCGTCGCTCCGGCTCCACCAAGACCTTCAAGCTACGCTGCAAGGCCACCAAACTTCCTCACCGCTGCTCCCGGGGCTACAACCACCACTACCTGAGCGCTGGCGGAGTCCAGCTACGTTTCTCCACGTCCACAGTGCTGTTACACTTGCGGACACCGGGCATCAACAACCTGGGCTGCGATGAAAAACAAAGCTCTTCCTCCACCACCTCCAAGATCTGCGGCAAGCTCTCCTATGGTTCGTGCACCACCACCTCGGGCTCTCAACATCAATACCAAGCCCGGGTCTACTGTTGCTCGTGCCAACTGTGTCAACGCCGCTCAAGCTGAGCATGCACCTGGAGTTGTGATGGGTATGCTTCCCGTTAACTCAGTCCCTGCACGAGTTTTGTTTGATTCTGGTGCTTCGCATTCTTTTGTTTCGCATAAGTTTGCGCAAGAGCATGATCTGGATAAGGTTCCCTTATCACATCGTCTGGTGGTACAATCTCCTGGTTCAAACATGAGGGCTGCTCATATCAGCCATGAAAATCAAATTGAGATTGGTGGCTCTTCGTTCTCGGCGTCCTTAATTTTTCTAGGCAATTCTGACATTGATGTCATCTTGGGCATGGATTGGTTGACAGCAAATGCATCTGTGATTGATTGTGCTGAACGCTCGGTTTCTCTGAAGATTCCTGAAGGCCATATAGTCTATTCTCCAAGTCTGACTCCTGCCATCCAGCTTTTCTCTTTGGCGGCTCTGAATGATGATGCTATGGAAGCTATTCAGAGTGTTCCGGTGGTCTGTGAGTTCCCAGATGTCTTTCCTGAAGAGTTGCCGGGTATGCCTCCGGATTGTGAGGTTGAGTTTGTAATTGAGCTTGAACCTGGAACGGCTCCTATCTCCAAGCGGCCTTATAAAATGGGTCCTGCTGAGTTGGCTGAACTCAAACGACAGCTTGATGAACAAGAGAAGTTGGGTTTCATCCAACACAGTACTTCTTCGTGGGGTAGCCCAACCCTCTTTGTGAAGAAGCGAGACATGACTGATAGACTTTGTGTTGACTATCGGGCTCTCAATGCTAAAACCATCAAGAATAAATATCCCCTTCCGCGGATTAATGACCTCTTCGATCAGCTAGCTGTGGTATTCTCTAAGCTTGACTTGAGAAGTGGTTATCATCAAATCAAGATTCGCAAGGAAGATGTTCCTAAAACAGCTTTCACCACCCGCTATGGCCTGTATGAGTACACAGTCATGTCCTTCGGTCTCACCAACGCACCTGCCACCTTCTCGAGGCTTATGAACTCGGTTTTCATGGAGTATCTTGATAAGTTCGTTGTGGTCTATCTGGATGACATCCTAGTCTATTCTAAGTCAAAGGAAGAACATGAAGAACACCTTGATTGTGTCCTAAACAAGCTTCGTGAGAACCGCCAGATGCAAAGTTCTCCAAGTGTGAGTTTTGGCCTCAAGTAACCTATCTTGGTCACGTCATCTCTGCCAAGGGCATTGCGATCAACCCGAAAGCAGAAGACAATTGTTGAATGGCTTCCTCCTGCTAATGTCAAAGAAGTGCGGAGTTTCCTTGGTTTGGCTAGTTATTGCCGCCCGTTCGTAACTTTTAGAAGATAGCGAAGCCTCTTACCGATCTCCTCAAGAAAGGCAAGAAATACCTTTGGACTTCTGCATGTCAAGCAAGCTTTGAGACACTCAAAGAGAAGCTCACTTCCACACCAGTCTTGGTTCCTCCGGATACATCTAAGCCTTTCCAGATATTCTGTGACGCCTCTTTGCAAGGATTGGGTGCGGTCCTTATGCAAGAAAAACAAGTTGTTGCTTATGCCTCTCGATAGTTGAAGACGCATGAGATCAACTATCCTACACATGACCTCGAACTCGCAGCAGTTGTTTTTGCTTTGAAACTATGGAGGCATTACTTGCTGGGCAATCGTTGTGAAATCTTTTCTGATCACAAGAGTATGAAGTATATCTTCACTCAGCCTGATCTCAACCTTCGGCAGAGGAGGTGGATTGAAGCAATCAATGACTTCGATTTGACCATAAACTACACTCCGGGAAAAGCTAATGTCTTGGCCAATGCTCTCAGTCGCAAAGCTTATGTCAGCAACCTCATGATGGAAGAACAACAGCCTCTTTTGTGCGAGGAATTCCGTCAGCTCAACCTTGAAATTTTGGAACAAGGGTATCTCCTGAACCTTCTGGCTACTCCTCTCTTGGAAGAAAAGGTTCGCTCCTTTCAGCTTGGTGATCCGCACACCAAAAAGATCATCTCGGACTTGACTTCAGTATGAGTCCTTCCACGTCGATGATCAAGGCACGCTTTTCTTTGAACACCGGATGTTTGTTCCGAACTACCGGGTTTGAGAGCAAGTTCTCAAGGAGGCGCATGATTATGTTCTTTCTATCCACCACAGCGGCACAAAGATGTACATGGACTTGAAAACACAATATTGGTGGCGGGTTTGAAACGATATTGTGCCAAGTATGTCTCGGTGTGATGTCTCGCGCAGAGTTAAAAGCTGCCCATCGAAACCTTCCGGTCTTCTGACCTTTGAAACCCCGGAATGGAAATGGGAGAAAGTAGAGATGGACTTCATCACTGGTTTCCAAGGTCGCGAAGGCAACAATGCAATCTTTGTTGTCATTGACAGCTTTCTAAAGTGGCTCACTTCTTCCCCATCAAGGAAACAATTTACGCAATTCAGTTGGTGAGCTCTATATCAACAGAATTGTCTCTCGCATGGGGTTCCGCTTGAGATCAGTTCGACCTGGGAGCATCTTCACTTCCAAGTTCTGGGAAAGTTTCCAAAATGCTTTGGGAACAAAGTTGAACTTCAGCACAGCTTACCACCCTCAGTCGCAAGGACAAGTTGAAAGGATCAATCAGATTATGGAAGATATGCTTCGTGCTTGCGTCATCTCTTTTGGCATGAAGTGTGAAGAATGTCTTCCTTATGCTGAATTCTCTTACAACAACAGCTTTCAGAAAAGCCTAAAGATGGCACCATTTGAGGCTCTCTATGGCCGCAAATGCAGAACTCCGATTGGTTGGTCGGGTGCAGGAGAAAGAATATTGTTTGGCCCTGACATTGTAACTCAAGCGGAGGAGAAGGTGCACATCATTCTTGAAAATCTGAAGATTCCTCAAAGTCACCAGAAGAGCAATTATGACAGAAAGCACACGGACATAGAGTATGTCCCTGGTGATCTCGTTTACCTTCGTGTCACTCCCATGAGAGGCACGCACCATTTTGGTATCAAAGGAAAGCTGGCTCCTAGATACATTGGTCCATTCAAAATTCGTGGAAGAAGAGGAGAAGTTGCTTATGCTCTTGAGCTCCCGGAAAAACTCAAGGTCCATGATGTTTTCCACATCTCTCAACTCAAGAAGTGCTTCAAGGATCCCGGCAGGACCGTGGATCATGAGCTTATCAATCTTCAAGAAGACCTGTCTTATCAAGAACACCCCACAAAAATCCTTGAAGTCGTAGAAAGAAGGACTCGCAACAAGTCCATCAAGTTCTGCAAGGTGCAGTGGTCGCACCATTCTGTTGATGAAGCCACTTGGGAACGTGAAGATGAGCTCCGTGCCAAGTATCCTACCCTCTTTGTGTCTTCTTCTTCTTCCTAGAATCTCGGGGCGAGATTCCTGTTTAGTGGGGGAGAGTTGTAGCATCCCAATTGTCTAACAATTGTAATGCTACTTGGTCTAGTAATATAATGGCTACTTCCTATATATAATTGTTGCATCATAATTATATCATGCTCATGTCATCATGCCACCTTGCATTTGAGCATCATATAAAACCCTTTTTGTTTTGGATCTTCTCTCATATGCATTGTCAATTGTATTTGCCTCTTGATATTGTATTTGGATATTGATATATTGTTTAAATGCCCAAGTTGAGTTGGGGGCATATCTTTTATTCTACTCCACCACCCTTTCTTTCACCACCTTATAATTCCACCATTCCATTATCCATGAGCTTGTATTCTATTTTCTTTTGGTATTTAATCTAGCTCATGGGAGATAGGATGGATCCAATTCTAAATTCTTTTGCTTGGCCTTGATTCCACTTCTTGGGAATGCATAAGAATAATGACATAGCATCATTATTGTTTTCACAAGGATAATACATGGCATTGATTAATTTGCATGGGCCATGCAAGAGTACCATCACCTTTAGCCATTTGTTTTACTCTTGGTTTTTAATGGGTTTTCTCTTTTTGGGATCATCTCCATCCCTCACCACCATCTCTCTCTACCCCCTTCATGCTTGATCTTGTTTGGTTCATGTTAAAACCCTACCACCATCCCCCATCCATGCAAGCCAGGTGTGGGCATATTCAGTCCTTAACTCAAAACCCTAAACCTACCTCACCCTCTCATCTTCACCTATGCCGAGACTCCCCAGGCCGGACCCACCTGGCCATCCTCTCTCCCTGGCCACACCCCAGCTACCTACCCCTCCCCAACCCTAGTACCAAACCCTAACCGAGGCTCCCCAACCTAGCCCGAGCCTCCCCTCTCCTCTCTCTTCTCTACTCTCTGCCTGGCGTGCCCCACACCGAGCCTACCTCCTTGGTCTCACCCTGCCCCACCTGGAAGCCTTCCCGTGCCTGCCCTGGCCCCCAGCTCGAGCACGTGAAGGAGGGGGAAAAGGTGGCCGAAGCCACCTCTATCCCTAACCACTCCCCCACGGTACCCCCTCTCCTCTCCCGTCCTTATCTACCCCCTCGCTCGCCTACTGCCTCCCCCAGATCCACCCCAGGTCCCTGCCTCTCCCCCTCTTTCCCTCCACCGCCACCGTCTACACCATCGTCGCCCACCGTCGGCCTCCACCTTCCCTCCTCGTACCAGCCGGTGGCGTGGCGCTCTGGGTGCCATGAAGACCAGGCCCTCCCCGCTCGTCTGCGTACGGCCAGGAGGAGGAGCCCAGCCAGACACCGTCATCGCCATGAAACCCTAGCTCGTTGTCCTCCACCGCCGATCCGCTGCCGCCCGATCCACCACCACCGAGAGCCCTGGTGAGCTTCGACATCCTCTCCTCCACCCCCCTCGGTCTCACCGTTCGTTTGGCGAGTGCAGCTGCGTCTTGTTGGCGGCCTTGCTGCTCATTGCGCTGCAGACGGCTTAACCAGCCGCCATCCGCCTTCTAACACCAACCTAGCCGCGCGGTGGCTGCCGCCTCATACCCTCTCATGATTCGATCCCAAGCGCCAGCATTCGCCGTGCGTCTCGGCAGTTTCGAGAAAAGAGGAAAGCGATGCACGCGACGTCACTTTGCGTTTACCCCCCACCTTTTTGATTCCTTAACCCGCGCTCCTAGAGGTCCCACTAGTCAGCCGCCGTGGCCTTCTTCCAGAAAACCCCCTGACCTTTTAAACCTTAACCCGCGCTCCAGCCCAGCCCACCTGTCAGTTCCTGCCCCTCTCACCGCTGTCACGTGGACCCCGTGGCCGCTGGTCCCACCTGTCATTCGCTGAGGCTGGCTTAGCTCGCAGTGAGGAAACCCTGTTCCGCCACCGTGTCACCCTCGACAAGAATCGCCCACCTGTCGACGGGTGCAGACTGCCTGAGTACAAAAAGTATTTCTGTATTTCTGTTTCAATTCAAACTTTTCCAAATTAATTTAAATTCAAATTTCAAATCTGTTTTCAAATAACTTTTGAAATATAAATTCAAATTAAACATGTAATATATGTTTTGAAATCAGAAAAATGTGAGGAATTCAAATATGCCCTTCAAAATACTGTTTGAACACTTTAAATTTCAAGTTGATTAAAATTACAATAAAATGCCCTTTTGCCTTAATTAATTAATAACTTTTGTTTTAGAACTCCAAATTTGACAAATAATATGTCTAAAATGATCAGCTCGACGAGACCTTTCTGTTTATGCATTCCATGTTCTGTTTTGCAGCATGCATCATATAAATATAAAGATTACAGCAACTTATTTGAGTATAAAATGTGACTAAAACTCAATAAAATGCTTATTCTTGTATACCACACCTCACCCATGCCATGCTACATTATTGCCATGCAAATTGTGCATCATTCATCATGGCATGATTTTTTGCTTGTCGCATTTTATTATATGCTTGTGCACTTTATTTATGTTGGCCCTTGTTTGTTTGGTTCTTCTTCGAATAGGCCGAGTGGGGATATATCGTGAAACCGTGAGCACTACCGGATCCTTCTCTCGCTTCAATCGAGCTGCCAAGCACTACCACCGCTTGCATACATATAGTACCTATTGCCTCTATCTTATTCTTGCATCATTGAGTCGCGATCGCATTAAAACTGAATCCCAAGTACTGCATAGCCTTTACTTTTAAACCCCACCGAAGCTTGTTCCTCCATCCCATGAGCCATTACTACAGGAGTTGTTTGAGCCATGCGATTCGAGAAACGACATGTGTAGGGTATGTGAGTGTCACGATGGATAACGAGGTACCTATACAACTTAACTTTGAGTAGTAATGGGATAACTAATGAAAGTGGCACGGTGAGCAATATCTTCTATTTGGTTTTCATGCTCACTTGTGTCCGTGGGACCCCGAGTACTTGATTCTGTTCCTCGAATATTCGCTATCCACATCCGGAGGCTTATGGGACCCCACAGGCGAGCTTGATTCATTCTTATTTCTTGGGGCCACAAACTAGTTTGAGGTTTTATTTACTATCCTGTACTTATGCCATGCTTTCTTGCTTTATTTAAATTGTGCGAGTCGCACTGTACTTTTAGGGCGTGACACGTTTTATTTGTATCGACAAGCCTAGTCGCACTTTCGGGTTCCCAGTCGTTTACAGCCGTCCTCACAAACCTTGAGTCCGTCTCGTAGCCGGCCAGCTTCGTTGCGGGTAGCTTAATGGGGTGGCCCCCTGAAATATTTCTGAATCCTGTGATCGCTTTGTCATGACTGCCTCGTTGGCTTTTGATTTGTTTTTTCCGAGGTTGATCGAGTGTGTGTTGCTATTTGTGCACCCCTGCAGGGTAAAACTTTCTGAAAGCCGTGTCCGCGGTTATGGATGACTTGGAGCAGTTCTCGATCATAGACAAGTATAACGAAAATACCGCTTTTAATTTGACTAAATCGACTAGTAAAAGTGCAACACTCATGGAATGGATAATAAACTGCCAACGGATGGGGGTATTCTTCCGCCTCGTTGGTAGCGAGGAGGAGGATGGATCTGTTAATATTACTTGTATAACTGTTGTTATTAATTCACGGACATCCGTCTATCTTTGGTTAGGCGGATGCTTAGCAGTATCTATAGAATTGTTAGGGTTTATCTTTTGCTGCAATTCGTCACCCAGTTGTGTCCCTTTAGAGGCATAAAGACTTGCTGAGCACCCCTAGGGTCTCACACGATAAATTGTTTGATTCAGATGAACAGGTAAACTCGCAAGATGGATACTGGGTGGAGGAGACGGACGATGTGGGCAACGATCATTCGGTGTAGAGATTTCGGGAACGGGGATCCGTGAGATCTGTGGGCGGGATGTGTTTATTTATGGGGCATCTTATGCCGATTTGCTTCTTATCCGTACTCGGATCTTGTTTTCCGCTTCCGCTTGATACTCTCATGTTTGATGTATGAGGAGGTATCCTAAACTATATATCTATCTAGGATATTTGGATCTTGCCGTATGGCGTTGCAATATTTCTATTTCTTTTAGATGGAATGGCTCTGAGGACTGTTGTATGGTGGCTTGCATACATACTCATTTGTGTATGTAGTTGATCCCTTCGCCTGCCGATTACGCCGCCCGTTCTTGTCCCGATGTTTGGAAATAGTTAGGACGGCCGAAAGGTCTACCTGTGAGTGGCATTTGGGCCCCACCGTACTATTTTAACCATTTCCGCTCATCCAGACTTGTAACTAGGAGCGTAATTCACCGAGGTAGTTACACATACTCACCATGCATCTATTTCATACTTGATTTCCATTAATGGTGATGTGGACAAGAAGAGATACGTCATGATGGATGATGTGTATCTCTACCATGCACACATGTTCTTCCTTTTGTGTATGATGTGTGTAGGTACCCAAACTATCATGTCAACCTCGGTTGAGCACGGGTTGACAAAAAGAGCTCTTGAGAGCATCCCACAAGTGAGTTCAAGATCGAACCCAGCTCCGATACCTTTTGCATGCTTTGCATCTTTCATGTTGGCAAATTGCTCTTTTCTATGGTTTGATTGCAGGCATGTTGATGGTATTATCTCACCTTGTGACATTCATGTTTCTTTGCTATTGGATATTGATGCTTTGTGTGTTGCAACACAAATGTTGAACAATTTCCCTTTGTGATGTTTTGTGTGCAACCATAATGCCATTAAGAGCATGTATTGTCATAAGAGCTTCCAAGAATCTCGTCTTGTTGTTGCAACAAACATAAGGACCACTTGCTCTTTCATTTGGTTTGTTTGCAAACATTTCGCTTTTTCTTCCACTTGGGATACCCATATTCCCATGAAATTTTCTTTTGATGATTTGTGTGTGACATCCAACATGTTGAACAATTTCTCTTTCCAATGGTTGTTTTGCACACATAATGATGTTTCTTTGGACATTCTTCCTTGTGTGTTTTTGCCAAATTCTCCTATTCTTGCATCAAAGATGTTGTTTGAAATTTGGATCCAATGCTTTGAGTGCCCCACTACTACGTTATATGGAGTTTTTGAGTTCCCACATTTGGAGGATGTTTGAACGATTTCCATGCACTTTGACCTTGCATATGCATTCCATTTGCTATCCTTTATTGTGCTAATAGTGTTGTGAACAAGAATGGACATGCCACATTTGACATGCTCCTCTACCACGCACGAAAATATTTTGCTTGGTCTTTGTTGTGTGTTGGTACAAATTCATACAGGTCAACCTCTATGGACTATATGTTGACAAGAAGAACCGAAGAGAGTTACCTATGGCTACCCTTCATCGAGCTATCTCTACAAGCTAAGGTGACTCCCTTCTACTTGAGGACTCATGCTATAATGTTCATGAATTGGCTACGCTTTGAGTGTTGGTTCGCTTTTGTCGTGAGCTTTGTAGGCTTCATGGAGGGTGAAGGAACATTAAAGTGTTGTCAAGTCAATCGTCCCGAGGACGACTGTATGGTGAACCCCAGGATCAAGGATGTCCTTCGACCTCTTCTACTTCGTGATGAACATGGAGAGTCGAGGATGACTCTTTTTGAAGGGGGGAGATGATGCAGCCCGACCTACAGTCGTTACCACATCATGGTCTCCAACTTACGCCAAGTCGTCATGGACTCCAAAGGTGAATCCGTTCCTCTATGCGAGCCCACTTCCTACCCTATTGAATGGTATGCTACTTCATACTCCGTCACATATGCATGATAGGTTCACACCGACAATGCGGAGGCAAGGGAGGAAGTCTTGGAACATCAAGCCCGACAAGACGGAGGCTTGAAGAGGAGGCGGAAGAAGCCACGGCTGAACCACCGGAGTCTCCGGCCTACACCGGAGTCTCTGGTCCTGCTACACCCGAGTCTTGGTCCCGCACCGAGTCTCGGACCGACCTCGGACCGACCCGGCAAAGATCCGACTGGGGCGGTCGACGCCACTCCGGAGATGACACCGGAGTCTCCGGCCTACACCGGAATCTCCGGCCCCTACACCGGAGTCTCCGGCCTGCGTGATGGGCCTGCGCGCCGCCAGCTGGGCCTTCGGCCCATGTACCCCTCTAGCTCGTCCAAACCCTAGTTTTATCCCTAAACTACCCCTGTTTATGTGGATGGCCTATAAATAGAGCCCCCACCCCTTCATGTATCCCGGAGGCATAGATGATATACTAAATACAACCCCCTTGTGTAGAATCTCTAGTTTGCCTCATCCCATTATCCAAGGGGACCGACTATCGTCACCAACCTCGATTGGACTTTGCATCACGCATCCATCGTTGAACAAGGCCTTGGAGTACATTGTCTTGTCTCCAAGTTGTCAAGACCCTCCACAAGGTGTTCTTCCCTCTCCGATGTGGATTTGAGGGAGCATGTTGACCGATCTTTCCTTGCGAGGATTCTATCGGACCGGTGGCCGCCGTTCTGGAGCAATCGGTCTTGTATCGTGTGAGTTTGCGTGTGTTCATCGTGTTCTCGCGAGGTGTGTGTTAACTTTCGCTACCTTCTCCCTTTCCCCTCGCTTTCCCATCGATTTGACCACGAGATCCGTGAAGATCGGGCCACCCAAGAGGTTAACCCCTCCATCACTAAGAACAAACGCAACAACGATTCTGGAATATATAGTTTGTTAGCTCGAAACAAATATCCATCATGTATACGATACTTATCCCATGCGTTTCTAAGAGCACACAAACGATATGGTTCAGCAAAATCATTGTCAATTGCATAAAGTGCACAAATACTCTCTAATCCAGGAATTTTAATATCAAGATTGGTTAATAGCATGTTTTTCCTAGACAAAGCATCAACAACTACATTCTCTTTTCCCTTCTTATATTTAATGATGTACGGAAAAGATTTAATAAACTCAACCCATTTAGCTAATCTCCTATGCAAGTTTGATTGAGCTTTGAGATACTTTAAAGCTTCATGATCAGAATGTATGATAAACTCTTTTGGCCCCAAATAATGTTGCCAAACTTCTAGTACTTTAACAAGTGCATACAATTCTTTATCATATATAGGATAATTCAATCTATCACCAGTAAGTTTCTCAGAAAAATATGCTATAGGACGACCTTCCTGCATCAAAACGCCACCAATACCAATACCACTAGCATCACATTCAACTTCAAATTGCTTTCAAAAATCAGGCAGTGCAAGTAATGGTGCATAAGTAAGCAAACGTTTCAATGTATGAAATGCAATGTCTTGGGCTGCGCCCCACACAAATGGCACACCTTTCTTAGTAAATTCATTCAATGGTGCAGCAATAGTGCTAAAATCCTTCACAAAGCGTCTATAGAATCCAGCTAATCCATGGAAACTACGCACTTGACTAACATTCATGGGAATAGGCCAATTCTGAATTGATTCAATTTTAGATTGATCTACTTCTACCCCATGCTTAGATACAACATACCCCAAAAATATGACCTTATCTTTTGCAAATGTGTGCTTCTCAAGATTAGCATACAATTTATTATCACGCAACACTTGCAAAACTTGTCGGATATGATTACAATGTGAATGTTCTTTGTGGCTATAGATAACAATATCATCAAAATAAACAACCACAAAACGACCAATGAATTCTCTCAAAACATGATTCATTAATCTCTTGAATGTACTAGGTGCATTAGTAAGACCAAAAGGCATGACTAGCCATTCATATAAGCCAAATTTAGTTTTGAAAGCAGTTTTCCACTCATCCCCTTCTTTCATCCTAATTTGATGATAACCACTACGCAAATCAATCTTAGAGAAAATAGCAGCACCACTCAATTCATCAAGCATATCTTCTAAGCGTGGAATAGGATGACGATATCGAATAGTGATGTTATTAATAGCTCTACAATCTACACACATGCTCCATGTACCATCTTTCTTAGGAACTAAAATAACAGGAACAACACAAGCGCTAAGAGAAACACGAATGTACCCTTTGTCGAGTAGTGCTTATACTTGTTTCTGTATCTCCTTAGTTTCTTCGGGGTTGGTCCTGTAGGGTGCACGGTTAGGTAATGTGGCGCCTGGAATAAGATCAATCTGATGCTCTATGCCGCGCATGGGAGGTAGTCCAGCGGGCACATCCTCTGGAAACACATCACCAAAGTCCTGCAAAACAGTAGACACCAAGAGAAATAGGGGTCATGTCATTAGAAACTAAAACCTCGCCCTTATACATGAGTACAAGCGGCATGGCACTAGGATCCTCTCGAAACTGTCTCATATCTTCCTTGGTGGCTAGCATTAATAGGTTAGGCACTCTCTCTCTTTTGTTTATATCACTCTTTGTAGGCTCTATGACATCATGTACAGCTGCAACACTCTCAGGGCTTCCAACAGATGCATCTTTCAAATTCACCTCTATTTTCTGTCTAGACTCAGTGACAATCTGTTGTGGTGTCATTGGTTGCAGGTTAATCTTATTGCCCTTAAACTCCAAGTGATAAGTATGGGCACGGCCATTGTGCTGCACACGGCGATCATATAACCAAGGCCGTCCCAATAAGAAATGGCAAACGGTCATAGGAACCACATCAAAATCAATAGAATCTTTGTATGGCCCTATTTCTAAATTCACTCTCACCATATGGTTTACCTTCATCTCACAGTATCACTTAATGATAGGGCAAAGGTGTCCGATCTTTCCATGAGATGGTGATAGTCGATTTGGTGGAGTTCGGGCTTGACGATCTGACTAAACGTGCGAGCACGAGCGCCAATGCAATCGCTAGGCCAATCTCCTGGAGGTTACCGATCCTGCGGCAACACGATCAGCCTGACCAGCGAGGGTCTTAATTCCTACCTGAAATCGAGAACAAGTAAGAACTAATATTGCAATCAAGATATTGCGGATTAAGATGAAAGCTTTATTGAAAAGGTGGGATCCTGTATAGGTGCAAAGTACAAGAGGCCTCTGCGACGCTCGAGCCTTGGCGAAGTTGCTATGATGGCTAACTTAATGTCTAAATAAAATCCGAGTCTATTGTGACGGCTAAGGCGAGTATTTAAGAAGGAAAAGGTAGGGTTTCCGCCAGCCATAGAAGCGGTGGCCAAATCCAACCCTAGAAGTCCTTTTCTCCTCAAATACGGACTCTAAAAAGTGGCTATTTAAAATCCTGCGAAAATTACATGGGTCTGGCCCAAAATAAAGGTGTCACAGCACCATATTAAGCTATGGACGAATTTGTGAAGTATTAATCTTGAATATTTCGTCCAAGCCTTCTTTCTTCATTATAGTGGCCTCAAAGTTCTGAAATCTTCATCCATGGCCTTCTCTTGGATCATCACATGCTTGTTGCCATCTCCATGCATGGCCATGCTCCAATGCTTGTCCCTCTCATCCATGCTTGGTCCATCATTCCTAAGAGTAATAAATACATCTGATTTAGGCAGCATCATATTCTCATGTATGTAAGGAATAGTTCCAAGAAACGAAAGTACCTGATAGTTAAGTTGTTTGGCACGAGATCTTGTGATAGGTCCTTGTATGTGTAGAGGTACAACGGTTGTATCAATAGATGGGATGTCCACATCATGCTCCCCTTCTTGAATTGAAGTCGTCCTCGACGCAATCTCATCTTCCTCACCAAAGTAAGGCTTCAAATCTGCAATGTTAAATGTAGGACTAACCGTACCAAAGTCTGCAGGCAACTCAAGTTTATATGCATTATCGTTTATTTTCTCTAACACCCTAAAGGGACCAGCAGCACGCGGCATTAACTTGGACTTGCGTAAATTAGGAAAACGATCCTTACGCAAATGTAACCAAACAAGATCTCCAACATCAAACACAACATGCTTTCTCCCTTTATCCCCAGCAAGTTTATACTTAGCATTCATGTGTTCTATGTTATCTTTAGTAGTCTTATGCAAGTTTAATATCATTTCAGCGCGTTGTGTAGCATCCAAATTATTTTGCACCGAAGTAGGTAAAGGCAATAAATCAATAGGTGCACGAGGAACAAAACCATACACGATCTCAAACGGGCACATCTTTGTGGTAGAATGCAGCGAATGATTATAAGCAAATTCTATATGAGGTAAACACTCTTCCCACAATTTTAAGTTCTTCTTTAAAACCACCAGCAACATAGTAGACAAAGTTCTATTTACTACTTCAGTTTGTCCATCAGTTTGGGGATGACATGTAGTACTGAACAACAATTTAGTCCCCAACTTAGCCCATAAACATCTCCGAAAGTGGCTAAAAAATTTAGTATCACGATCAGAAACAATATGTTATGGGGTAACCCTTGGGTTGGCCCGATCTTTCACGAATTCCACGAGAAACAAGGGGGAAAGCGGTGGTCGGGGGAAGAAGGGATGAAAACCACGAACACACGCACATAAAACACGATACACGCCGATCTCTCACGCCGGTGGCAACCGGTCCAACATAATCCCTAGGATCGGTGTTGGGCGAAGAACTCTCTCCACGCCAACGATGGGGGACGAGGTGCTTGGTGAGCTCTTGACGACTTGGGGGCGAGAAACCGAGAACCCAAGGCCTTGTACAACTTGAACGCACTAGGCAAGATCCAAGAGGGGGTGGATAATCCGGTGCTCCTTGGTAGGAGCATGAGACCAATAGATGTAAGTTCCTCAAAGAGGTTCCTTAATCTATTATTATCCAAGTCTAGGGTTTACAATAGAGGGTCGGGGCTATATATAGTCCAGCCACAAAACAGGGGTAGTTTCGGAACGAAAAGGTAAATTATAGGAAGGGATACAAGGCACTGGGCCGAACTCAGGCGTGCAGCTTCAGTCAGGACCGGTAGTACCGGTCGCAACCGGTACTACCCCTCCGGTGGCGGTAGTACCATCTGGGCGACCTGAGCTTCGTCAGTCGCTTTATGTGATAGGAGGGGGCGGTAGTACCGCTGACCGGTAGTACCGGTTGCTGGGCCGGTAGTACCGCTAGCGTCTGGGGCATGGAGAGGTTCTTCCTGGAGCGTACGGTAGCTGGGGCCGGTAGTACCGCTTGGAACGGTAGTACCGGTCGCCTCAACCGATAATCTGCGGCGTCTGGCGTGTTGTTGCTTCCGCTCCGTTTCCTCCGTCCCTTGGGTCCTTCTCTTCGTACCTGATGATGCACAGTGTATGCGTATGAAGTAGCAAACCATCCAAGGGTGTGTCGAAGTCACACAAGGAAAGGAGCGAGTTAACCTTGGCTTGGAGGAGCTTAGCTCGGGCACGAGTCATGGGTCCACTTGGGGAGCTCGTGGGAGTAGATGTAGTAGCGGACGTAGGACGGGCTGCATCAGCTCCCCCCCCCTTGGGAAAGAGTCGTCCTCGACTCTTCAACCTTCTCAACTTTATCTTCTCCATGGTAGGGTGAGAGGTCCTTGACATTGAATGTCGAGCTCACAAGATACTTCGATGTTGGTATATCGATGATATAGGCGTTGTTGTTGATCCTTTTTAGCACCTTGAATGGTCCATCACCTCTTGGCTTGAGCTTGGAGTTGCGTTCCTTGGGGAAGCGGTCTTTACTCAAGTGGATCCACACAAGGTCGCCCTTATCAAAGATCATATCTTTCTTGTTCTTGTTTAGCCTTGATGCTTGGCGAAGGACTTGTTGCTCGATAGTAGCTCGTGTGTCTTCATGGAGTTTCTTCATTGTTTGGGCACGCTTGACAACGTCCATATTGGCACGTTCATGAAGTGGAAGTGGAAGGATATCGAGCGCGGTGAGAGGCTCGAAGCCGTAGACGATCATGAACGGGCTCCTCATGGTGGTGGAGTGCTTGGCGCGGTTGTAGGCGAACTCGGCGTGTGGAATACATTCCTCCCAGTCTTTAAGGTTCTTCTTTATCAACACCCGGAGGAGTGTGCCAAGACTTCGATTGACGACCTCGGTTTGTCCATCGGTTTGAGGATGCGAGGCGGACGAGAAGAGGAGCTTGATGCCGAGCTTGGCCATGAGAGTCTTCCAGAAGTAGCTCATGAATTTTATGTCGCGGTCAGAGACGATTGTTCTTGGCACACCGTGTAGCCGAATTATTTCCCTGAAAAACAAAATTGCTACATGTGAAGAATCATCGGTCTTATGGCACGGAATGAAATGTGCCATTTTAGAAAAGCGATCCACTACTACAAATATGGAATCATGTCCATGTTTAGATCTAGGCAAGCCTAACACAAAGTCCATGCTAATGTCCGACCAAGGTGCATGAGGAATAGGCAATGGCATATAAAGACCAAAGGGGTTGGGACTTAGACTTAGCTTGGATACATGTAGTGCATCATTGGACGTGGCGCTCCACGTCGTGCTTCATCTTTGGTCAAAAGTAGTGAGTGGATAGCATGTCATATGTCTTGTCCAGGCCAAAGTGACCCATAAGGCCTCCACCATGGGACTCTTGAAGCAGCAAAAGTTGGAGAGATGATTTCGGAATGCAAAGCTTGTTTTGTTTGAAAAGAAAACCCTTATGCGAATACAAATAATCAATCCCTTTGTCTATTGAACATTGTGCAAATATTGGTCCAAAGAAAGGGTCGGACACGTACAAAGATTTGATGTCATCAAGACCCAAGACATTGACTTCGAGTCGTGTAAGAAGGCTTATGTTTTTGCGACACAAGGCGTCCGCTACCACATTTTCTTTGCCCTTCTTGTATTTGACAATGTAAGGAAAAGACTCCATGAACTCAACCCATTTTGCGTGCCTTTTACTCAAATTGGCTTGGCCCTTAAGATACTTCAACGACTCATGGTCAGAATGGATGATAAATTCTTTGGGCCAAAGATAGTGTTGCCACACTTGAAGAACTCGAACCAAGGCAAAAAGTTCTTTGTCATAAATGGGATAGTTTAGGCGTGCGCCATCAAGTTTCTCACTATGGTAAGCAATAGGACGCCCATTTTGCATAAGGACGCCACCAATGCCAATACCACTAGCGTCACATTCAATCTCAAAGGTTTTTGTGAAATCCGGCAATGCAAGAAGTGGTGCTTCGGTGAGCCTCTTTTGAGCTCATCAAAGCTTTTGTTGTGCTTTTCCCCAAGCAACGTGACATTTTTCTTGGTCAATTCGTTGAAGGGCAAGCAATTGTAGAAAAGTCTTTGACAAAGCGACGGTAAAAGCCACCAACCCATGAAAACTACAGTTCACTAACATTTGTAGGGATGGTCCAATCCCGTATGTCCTTGACTTTTGAGACATCAACTTCAATGCCATTAGAAGACACAACAAAACCAAGGAAAATCAGCTTGTCTTTTGCAAAAGTGCAGTTTGGGAGATTAGCATAAAGCTTTTCATGACGAAGGATTTGAAGGACCTCCTTAACATGAGTAACATGCTCCTCTAGTGACTTGCTATAGACAAGGATGTCATCAAAGTAAACAACTACACTCTTCCCAATGAGAGATCTCAAAATATGGTTCATGAGGCGCATGAAGGTAGATGGGGCGTTAGATAAGCCAAAAGGCATAACCAACCATTCATAGAGACCAAGCTTGGTCTTGAAGGCGGTTTTCCACTCATCACCTTCGGCCATGCGAATTTGATGGTAACCACTACGAAGAACAATTTTCGAAAATATAGTGGCTCCACATAACTCATCAAGCATGTCATCAAGACGCGGTATAGGATGTCGATAACGCACGGTGATAGCATTGATTGGACGGCATTCCATGCATAGCCGCAACGTATCATCCGCTTTTTGAACTAGAATCACGGGGACCGCGCTTGGGCTAGTGCTTACTTGGATCAAACATTTGGAGACGAGTTGGTTGATTTGACATTCGATCTCCTTCGTCTCTTCCGGGTTCATGCGATACGCGGCGCGGTTTGGGAGTGGGGCGCCGGGTATGAGGTCGATGCGGTGCTCGATTCCACGAAGAGGAGGAAGGCCATGAGGAAGCTCTTCGGGAAATACATCTTGGAATTCCTGCAAAATAGCCATCAAAGAAGGAGGAACATTTGTCAAGTCGTTAGTTCCTTGCGCTAGTCCCTTGCATACAAGGACATAGTGCAAGATGGATGGGTTGTTCCGCACTTCTCTCATCTCACTTTTGGTGGCAAGAAGAACACTCTTAGTTTTTCCACTCGAGTTTGGCTTCTAGCTCTCACTCACTATGGTGTGGTTCTCTCGCTCACCACTCTTCTCACAAGGTGTTTTTGTGTATTGCGCCCTCGCTAAAGCCTTTGCATTGTCCGCAATTATTTGGCTAGGATTCATTGGTTGCAACACACAAGTTTTATCAAGCCATTTGAAGGTGTAAGTGTTTGAGTGACCATTATGCAAAGCACGCTTGTCATATTGCCACGGTCTTCCGAGCAACATATGACAAACCGTCATTGGGACCACGTCACATTCCACCGTGTCCTTGTAGTGCCCAATTGAGAACGTCACCGAGACGGTGTGCTTGATCTTGACGGATCCTTGGTCACTTAGCCATTGGATATGGTAGGGGTGTTTATGCGGATGGAGGGTCAGGTTGAGTTTCTCACACAATTCCGTGCTTGCAAGGTTGTGGCAACTCCCTCCATCGATGACAACTTTGATGGACTTCCCATTGATGTCGGCACGATTTTGGAAGATGTTCGAGCGTTGGTCTTCATTTTCATTGACTTGGGTAGTCAAGACCCTTGTGACCACAAGCGATGGACTTGCGTCATGCTCACACACAATAAGTTCTTGGTCCTCTTCCAAATGTTTCCTTTCCATGGCTTACTTGACCCTTGCATCAAACTCTTCTTCACTCAAGTATTCTTCATCGCCGTTGTCATGGATGAACAAAACTTTCTTGTTCCCACATGCATTCGACTTGTGCCCTTTGCCTCCACACTTGTAGCATTCACCATTGAATGGTTGATCATCCCTTGTGTGTTTGCCACTTGGGGGTTGTTTTCCTTGAGGGAGAGTTGGCTTGAAGGGAAGCTTGGTGGTACTTGAGGAGCTTCCACTTGTTGTTGTTGGAGTAGTGGTTGGCGCTTGCTTGTAGGTGAAGTACGTCTTTGGCTTGTTGTACTTGATGTCCTCGTGCACTTGACGCTCGGCCTTTGATGCGATGTGCACAAGCTCAACCATGTTGTTGTACTTTTGGAACTCGGTGATGCGCTTGATGGGATGGTTCAAGCCATTGAGGAAGCGTGCCATTGTTTGTTCATCTCGCTCTTCAATATTGGCACGGATCATGTTGAGCTCCATTTGCTTAAAGTACTCTTCCACGGTCTTTGTCCCTTGACTAAGCGTTTGAAGCTTGTTGAAGAGGTCACGCGTGTAGTGTGAAGGAACAAAGCGGGATCTCATATGAGCCTTCATATCTTGCCAAGTTGCGATTGGAGGCTCTTCTTTTCATGAGTGAGTTGGACTTGTTCCCACCAAAGGTTGGCATACTCATCAAACTCGAGGGATGCCATGGCCATCATCTTCTCATTGCTATAGTTGTGCATGCGGAAGATCTTGTCGACCTTGAGTTCCCAAGAGAGATATTCCTCGGGCTCATTGGAACCGGTGAACTTGGGCATGGTGAATTTGAGCTTGCCGAAAGTTTCTTCTCCATTGCGGTTCCGGTTGCGTCGGTTGCCATGATTTGGGCGGTCATCATCATCATCCGAGCTCTCATGTCTTGCTTGGTGATGGTTACGTTGCTCTTGCGGTTGTTGAGGAGCCGCGTTTGGTGGTGGAACTTGGTTTTGACGACGAGCTTGGGGAGCTTGCTCGTGTTGTTCTTGTCGCGGTTGAGGACGAGGCGGAGGTTGTGCATCCTCACGACGAGCTTGGGGATCTTGCTCTTGTTCTTGCCGTGGTTGATGCCGAGGAGCATTGTCTTGCGCCATGTGGCGAGGAGGACGCCGAGCCGCATGCGCAATGGGCTGCTCTTCTTCTTCTTAGTGTAGGGGAGGATCGTCATGACCATCATGTTGCCGACGTGGACGATCATGTCGATGATGACTCCTTGGGGGATCTTCAAGCGCTTCACGTCGACGGTGATCTTTTTCGTCCTCTTCGGATGCTTCACTTGTTGTTGAAAGGACATGTCGACAGCGATGGCCTTGGCGGTCCATGTGAGGTTGCTCTTGTTGAATCACAAGTGCCCTTGGTTGTGGCCGGTTTGCTTCACGTCTTGGAGGTCTTGCGGAGAGGTCACCATCATAGCTTGACGTTGCGGCGTGACGTGGAGATGGTACCGCTTGCGAAGAGCTCATTGATTGAAGAACGGGTCCATCCCGGTGCACTTGATTCACTTGAGGAGTGCCGAGATGAGCTTGATTCGCGCGAGCGTGGCCTTGCTAGTCCATCAATGAGGCGTTGAAGATTCTCATCCGTTGAGGCGAGTGCACGACCAAGAGCTTCATTTTTATGACCGAGGTTGTGTTGCATGGCATGCATTTGGCCACGGACTTCTTCGAAGCGGTTGTCGATGTTCTTGAATTCCACACGAGCCTCGCTAAATTGTTCATCTTGGCACCGCTCAAGAGCTTCACAACGGTAGTTCAATTCTCCTCGGACCTTCCAATGGTCCCATCTTGTCATGAATTGTGTGTCATCCTCCGGAGGTTGTGGTGGTTGGGATGGCTCTCCATGCCTGTCCATGATGAAAAGTCAACAAGGGTTGTATATGGAGATTAAGGGTGCGGAGAGTTAGCCTTTTACCTCACCTTGGAGATTATATCAAACCAATTGCCACACAAATGAGCGAAAAGCGTGCAAAGTGAAATGGGCAAGAAACTCACACACAAATATGCTACAACTCTCAAAATCTTTTGGTGGAAGGTTAGGATTGTGGAAAAGCAAACGAAACGATCCAAGCCAAAGGTTATTGTCCTACGTGGTAAAGAACCAAAGATCAAAAGCAAAAGGATACGATCTACAAAAACACGGAAAACACACACGTGGAGAAAAACGGGGTTAGCACGACTATGAAAATGAGCACAAAAGGTCCTAACGAAGACTACGCTCGGTTGTCGTGCCAACACAAGGAGAGACCACAACTCGTTTGCCAAAAGAGGATAAGCAATAGATTTGTGCACTTGCCTCGGTGCGCTCTTTCTTCTCTCTTTCTTGGCTTACAAGCTTGATATTCTCTTTGTATTGGGAGACTATGTATCTTTTTCTATTTTTTTTTCTTTTTTTCTCCCTTGCTATGCTACTATGTTAGCTTTTGTATTTGGCCTCACACTCTCACTTTCCGAAGGCAAGTGCACAATGCTTAGACAAAAACAAATGAGTTGCTCTCATAGGATAGTTACACACAAAGGAAGATATGGGGGCTGTCAAAGTGGTGCAAGTTATACCTTCGGTATTGTTGATGACTTGCAACCGTTGGTGGGGAAAATGTTCGAGTGTCACGGTGTCGTTGAGCGCGTGGTGACCTTGATGCGGAAGCTGTTGTGAAAATGGCGACAAACACGCGAAACACGAACAAGTGAAGTGGAAAAGTCAGCAAACTAAATTGAGGCGTCAAAGGGCAAAGAAACACGGTTAGAGGCGAAGTACCATTGGCAATGGCGTAGTACAAGTAGCCGGTAGTACCGCTTGTGTGGCCGGTAGTACCGGTGACTTGCGGTAGTACCGCTTGCACGGCCGGTAAAACCGCCAGTTGCGGGACAGGAACGAACTCAACTTGACCAAAATCCTCAAATTCGTGGTGACCTGACCGAAAGATTGGGCTAGGAACAACAGGGGCTATAGATCGACTCCAAAAGCAACAGATCTATGGACCAAAACCACGAAAAACTCACCAAATCCAAAGATCGATCCGAAGGCAAATTGGGGCTCTTTTTGGTGGGATTTTTTATTTTAAGGGGGATCAAAGAAAAATTGGGGGGAAATTCGTGATCAACCGTGCTCTTGATACCAATATGTTATGGGGTAACCCTTGGGTTGGCCCGATCTTTCATGAATTCCACGAGAAACGAGGGGGAAAGCGGTGGTCGGGGGAAGAAGGGATGAAAACCACGCACACAAAACACGATACACGCCGATCTCTCACGCCGGTGGCAACCGGTCCAACATAATCCCTAGGATCGGTGTTGGGCGAAGCTCTCTCTCCACGCCAACAACGGGGGACGAGGTGCTTGGTGATATCTTGACGACTTGGGGGCGAGAAACCGAGAACCCAAGGCCTTGTACAACTTTAACGCACTAGGCAAGATCCAAGAGAGGGTGGATAATCCGGTGCTCCTTGGTAGGAGCATGAGACCAATAGATGTAAGTTCCTCAAAGGGGTTCCTTAATCTATTATTATCCAAGTCTAGGGTTTACAATAGAGGGTGGGGGCTATATATAGTCCAACCACAAAACAGGGGTAGTTTCGGAACGAAAAGGTAAATTATAGGAAGGGATACAAGGCCTTTGGGCGAACTCAAAGTCAGGTGTTCGGTCAGACGGTAGTCTTGGTCCAGCAACCGGTAGTACCGCCTCAAGGCGGTAGTACATTGGCGGCCTGGAGCTTCCGTCGGAGTCGCCTGTAGCAAGCGGTAGGAGGGGGCGGTAGTACCGCTGACCGGTAGTACCGGTTGCCGGGCCGGTAGTACCGCTGGAGTCTGGGGCGTGGAGAGGTTCTTCCTGGAGCGTTTGGTAGCTGGGGCCGGTAGTACCGCTTGGACCGGTAGTACCGGTCACCTCAACCGGTAGTACCGCTGGCGTCTGGCAGCGACTGGTTGCTTCCGCTCCGTTTCCTCTGTCCCTTGGGTCCTTCTCTTTGTACCTGATGATGCACAGTGTATGCGTATGAAGTAGCAAACCATCCAAGGGTGTGTCGAAGTCACATAAGGAAAGGAGCGAGTTAACCTTGGCTTGGAGGAGCTTAGCTCGGGCGTGAGTCATGGGTCCACTTGGGGAGCTCGTGGGAGTAGATGTAGTAGCGGTCGTAGGACGGGCTGCATCACAATAGTATTTGGCACACCTTGTAAACGAACAATTTCACGAAAGAACAAATCAGCAATATGCGCAGCATCATCCGTTTTATGACAAGGAATAAAGTGTGCCATCTTAGAAAACCGATCCACAACAACAAAAATACTATCCCTCCCCTTCTGTGTACGTGGCAATCCCAAAACAAAGTCCATAGAAATATCCTCCCAAGGAACACTAGGAACAGGAAGAGGCATATATAAACCATCTGGATTAAGGCGAGACTTAGGTTTTTGACAAGTAGTGCAGCGTGCCACAAATCTCTAAACATCTCGACGCATACGTGGCCAAAAGAAGTGTGCAGAAAGAACATCCTCCGTTTTCTTGACACCAAAGTGTCCCATCAATCCTCCTCCATGCGCCTCCTGTAACAACAAAAGACGAATGTAACTATCCGAATGCATAGTTTGTTAGCACGGAACACAAATCCATCATTGAAGACGAACTTGTTCCATGTTCTACCATCTCTACAATTATGCAACACATCTTTAAATTCAGCATCATGCACATATTGTTCCTTAATAGTTTTTAATCCAAATATTTTGAAGTCAAGGTGAGATAACAAAGTATAACGGCGCGACAAAGCATCAGCAATAATATTATCTTTACCCTTTTGTGTTTGATAACATAAGGAAAAGACTCAATAAATTCAACTGATGCAGCCCGACCTATGGTCGTTACAACATCAAGGTCTCCAACTTACGCCAAGTCGTCATGGACTCCAAAGGTGAATCCGTTCCTCTATGCGAGCCCACTTTCTACCCTATGGAATGGTATGCTACTTCATACTCCGTCACATATGCATGATAGGTTCACACCGACCAGTACGAAGGCAAGGGAGGAAGCCCGGAACATCAAGCCCGACAAGACGGAGGCTTGTAAGAGGAGATGGAAGAAGACAGGTCGGCAGCTGCCAGGTCCAAGCGGTACTACCGGTCGCCGGAACCGGTACTACCGGTCAGTGGTACTACCGCCCCCTGCTACCGCCCGGTACTGAAGCCTGCGCCATCACCACTGGATGCCCCGGTACTGGCTTGCGGTACTACCGCCCGCAAGCGGTACTACTAGATACCGAGAGCGGTACTACCGGTGATAACCGGTACTACCGGTCCTAAGTCCGGTACTATGGGTCATGCATGTGCCTGCGCGCACCAGTTGGTCCACAGACCATGTATCCCCCTTTACTTACCTATTCGCCTAGTTTATTCCCCAACTACCCTTGTTTAGTGGCTGGCCTATAAATAGAGCCCCCACCCCTCATGTATCCCATCGGCATAGATGATAGACTAAAGACAATCCCCATTGTGGAATCTCTAGTTTTGCCTCATCCCCTTTACCCAGGGGACCGACTATCGTCACCAACCTCGATTGGACTTTGCATCACGCGTCCATCGTTGAACAAGGCCTTGGAGTTCGATGTCTCGTCTCCAAGTTGTCAACACCCCCCCAAGGTGTTCTTCCCTCTCCAATGTGGATTTGAGGGAGCACGTTGACCAATCTTTCCTTGCGAGGATTCTATCGGACCGGTGGCCGCCGTTCGGAAGCAATCGGCCTTGTATCATGTGAATTTTGTGTGTGTTCATCGTGTTCTTCGCGAGTTGTATGTTCGCTTCCGCTACCTTCTCCCTTTCCCCTCGCTTTCCCATCGATTTGACCACAAGATCCGTGGGGCCACCCAAGAGGTTAACCCCTCCATCATCTGGTATCAGCAGCTTTTGGTTGCCACGGATTTCTCATCGATTTGGTCTTTTCCCCATAAATTCGAAAATTCCACCAAAAATATTCCCAATTCGTGTTTTGGATCGATCTGTCATTTGAGTGCATTTTGGTAGGTTTTGATCTGTGGATTACTTGCAAAACTTGTTGATCTACCTTCCTATGCGTTCCCATAGCCTAATTCCTTCATTTCCCTCGTTGTTTTGGTGTTTTTCTTGAAGATTTTCCGCCCAAATCGCTCCAAAATCGCGAAAACGCGTCAAATCTGAGCGTCCCTGGACCAACCGGTACTACCGGGCTCAAAATCCGGTACTACCGCACTTAACCGGTACTACCTCTCAGCAAACCGGTACTACCCCCCATTACATGAAAAAAACAGCAGGTTCCCAGATTTCAGCCGCTCACCGTTTTGAGCATAACTTTTGCATTCGAACTCCGATTTTGGTGTTCTTTAGCTCGTTTCGAAGAGGAGAAGGAGCTCTACATCGTCATCCACATTGTTCATGCTATATACTCCATCCATATTCCGTGAGCAAGGCGGAATCCAACAATAAAGGGTGAAGATCGTCGACGAAAGGTATAAACATCCCGCGACTTCTCCCCACTTGCATTCCTTTGTGAACCCCACTATATTTGCGAGCAACAAACACATATTGATACTAGTTCCTCTTATGATTTCTTGGGCTATGCACATTTGATACCTTGTAGATTCCGAGCAAATGTTGTGAGCGCTATCTCATATAGTTATCTTGTATAGTTGTTGGCACAAGGAAGAGTCAAGTGAAAAATAAAATAAAAGAGTGATACAAAAACAAAAAAATATATAGAAAAGAAAAAGAAAGAGATACACATGTGCCTCATTGAATAGGAAGCGCAAGCTCAATGAACATCATCTAGGTGGTACTTATTGTGCATATCTTATAGCCCAACAATTTTGGTGCAATCGAACTAGCGTCTCTTCTTGTACTTGTGTGACACGAGCTTATAGTCTTCGCTAGGTAATCATTTGGTTCTTAGCTCACTTTCTCCGTCGCACAAGTCCCATTTATCCTACCGTGTGTGTTTCCTTGTACATATTTCCTATCTTGTGGATTGAATTGTTTGCTTTGTGATCATTGTGGTTCTTTACTTCCCAATACAACATCTTGATTTCGGATTGGTTCTTGACATGCCACTTTCCATACCTATCCACCATAGGCCTTGTGTGTATGTGTTTTTGGTTAGTAGTTGGTTTTGGTGTTCCGAGTGAACTTCGCTTTGCTTGGTTTATTGCTCTCAAGTGTGGCCACTTGTACGATACGATCTTCCAAGGTAAAGTAAGGTTCGACGTTGTATCCCTAACACCCTCTACCACTTCCATATACAACACTTGGTCTTGTGAAGCATGTCTAGGGACTCCGAGACCAAGGATGATTTCTATGAAGAATCCACGATGAGCCATCATGCCTATGTCTCCACAAGCATGGATAACATGATGGATCACTACACCAACAATGGTTCCACATGCTTGGGTGACATGGAGTGCTACAACAACAACGACTCCCCAAGCATGGGCAACTTCAAGAACGACAACGGCAAGCTCCTCAAGTCGCACCGGCCAAGACGGAGCCTACACCTAGAGTGCGCCAAGGTGCACCATCAAATGGACAAGTTGGAGAGCGACATCCACAACTTCAAGAAGGACATGGACAACGACTTCGACAAAACCATGAGCAGGGTCGCCAAGATTAATGATGCTTTGCACTCATTACAACTGACCAAGAAGAGTGCCAAGGACAAGGGTCATCGTCGCGAGCGTCATGTGGATGACAAAGTGCGCCGCCTACATCAACCATCAGCAAGGCACGCCAATGACCTCCGTCGACACCGTCACAAGGCACCTTTAACTACTAGTTCCACCACCAAAATGGCAGCAAGAGCAAGCCTTCGTCCACGCCATCAAGCTTCAATGACTATGCTTGCATTCGAGGACCTCATGAACGAGGAAAATGAAGACCTCTACTTCGCCAAGTTGGATAGCATGATCCCACATGCACCACTACTACAAGATGGCCACAAGACGGTCGAGCATGGGATTTTCCCTTCGACCATGGAGGCGAGCGATGATGCCCATCTTATGGCATCCAACCTTGAAGGCGACAAGGTCACGAATGGTGAGCATGGGATTTTCCCTTCACCAAAGGAGGCGCAAGGAGTTGAAGAAACCGAGCCTATCCCTATATGCTTGAGATATGATGTGGTACCAATCCCATGTTAGTATGAGAGCCACTTAGCCCACTTGATTGAGAACAAGAGTGAGATGAGTGACTCCACCTTATGTGAGATTGAGTTCTTCCACTTGGAGGGCATGAGTGATACTCCTAGTGAGTTGAGAGTGGTAGTTGATAGGTCAAGTGAGACCATTTCGATTTCTAACAACTTACCCTCTACTTCTAGTGTGTTCTCTTGTGTTGTGCTAGGTTCCATCGAGTAAGATGCGCCAAGCCATGAAGCAATGATGCCTCAATTGGAGAAGATGTACATGGTGCACGAAGATGATGCTACGCCATGGCTACATCAAGAAAACGAAGTCGTCCATAAGGAGGCCACTCCTACATCAACACCCACTTCATATGAGAGGTATGACCAAGGTAACAATAAGGGTGTTGATGATGCCATGATCCCACTAGTGGACATGATGAATTGTGAGGATATGCATGTTATGGATGATACTTGTGACATAACATCTGCTTCACTCATATTCCCATGTGATGCTTTGCCTTTGCATAATATTGATCATGTGGAATTGTTTGATTGCGATATTATTGCCATAAACATGCCATGCTATGCATCTTGTGTGTATCCTCCAATTGCTTCGGACATGCTTTGTCATGTTAGTTATTCAATTTCTCCTGTTGCTTGCAATAAGTTGAATAATTTGTCTATCAATTGTTTTTCTTGCAACAATACTTTTCACAAGGATTATAAAGAGATAACCCCCATAGCTTTCTCAATTTTGGAGATTTTGATGATTGCCATGATAAGCATGCTCCCCACTTGCATACTCACCATGCATCTATTTCAAACTTGATTGAAATTAATGGTGATGTGCACAAGAAGAGATACGTCATGATGGATGATGTGTATCTCTACCATGCACACACGTTCTTCCTTTTGTGTATGATGTGTGTAGGTACCCGCACGAGAATGTCAACCTCGGTTGAGCACGAGTTGACAAAAAGAGCTCTAGAGAGCATCCCGCAAGTGAGTTCAAGAACGAACCCAACTCTGATACCTTTTGCATGCTTTGCATCTTTCATGTTGGAAAATTGCTCTTTCCTATGGTTTGATTGCAAGCATGTTGATGGTATTATCTCACCTTGTGACATTCATGTTTCTTTGCTATTGGATATTGATGCTTTGTGTGTTGCAACAAAAATGTTGAACAATTTCCACTTCTGATGTTTTGTGTGCAACCATAATGCCATTGAGAGCATTTATTGTCATGAGAGCTTCCAAGAATCTCGTCTTGTTGTTGCAACGAACATAAGGACCACTTGATCTTTCATTTGGTTTGTTTGCAAACATATTGTTTTTGCTTCAGCTTGGGATACTCATATTCCCATATATTTGCTATCGATGATTTGTGTGTGACATCCAACATGTCGAACAATTTCTCTTTCCAATGGTTGGTTTGCACACATAATGATGTTGTTTTGGACATTCTACCTTTTGTGTTTTTGCCAAATTCTCCTAGTTTTGCATCACAAATGTTGATCAAATTTCTATTCGATTGCTTTGAATGCCACAATAAGATGTTATATGGAGTTTTTGAGTTCCCACATTTGGATGATTTTGCAAAGATTTCCATGCACTTTGACCTTGCATATGCATCCCGTTTGCTATACTTGAGTTGTGCTAATCATGTTGTGAACAAGAATGGACATGCCACAAATGACATGCTCCTCTATCACACACAAACATATGTTGCTTGGCCTTTGTTGTATGAAGGTACAAATGCATACACGTCAACCTCTACCAACCATGTGTTGACAAGAAGAACCGAAGAGAGTTACCTATGGCTACCCTTCATCGAGCTATCTCTATAAGCTAAGGTGACTTCCTTCTATTTGAGGACTCATGCAATAATCTTCATGAATTGGCTACGCTTTGAATGTTGCTTCGCTTTTGGTGTGAGATTTGTAGGCTACATGGAAGGTGAAGGGACATTGAAGTGTTGTCAAGTCAATCTTCCCGAGGACGACTATATGGTGAACCCCAGGATCAAGGATGTCCTTCGACCTCTTATACTTCGTGATGAACATGGAGAGTCGAGGACGACTCTTTTTGAAGGGGGCGAGATGATGCAGCCCGACCTACGGTCGTTACTACATCAAGGTCTCCAACTTACGCCAAGTCATCATGGACACCAAAGGTGAATCCGTTCCTCTATGCCAGCCTCCTTCCTACCCTATTGAATGGTATGCTACTTCATACTCCGTCACATATGCATGATAGGTTCATACCGACCAGTACGAAGGCAAGGGAGGAAGCCGGGAACATCAAGCCCGACAAGACGGAGGCTTGGAAGAGGAGGCGGAATAAGACAGGTCGGCAGCTGCCAGGTCCAAGCGGTACTACCGGTCGTCGGAACCGGTACTACCGCCCCTGCTACCTCTCGCTACTGATGGCTCCAATTGATGCTCCAGTACCGCAAGCGATATTACTGGTCCCAAAGAGGTACTACCGGTTACGACTGGTACTACCGGTCCTAAGTCCGCTACTACCGATCATGCCTGTGCCTGCGCGCACCAGTTGGGCCACAGCCCATGTATTCCCCTTTACTTACCTATTCGCCTAGTTTATCCCCAAACTACCCTTGTTTAGTGGCTAGCCTATAAATAGATCCCCCACCCCTTATGTATTCTTGAGGCATAGATGATAGACTAAAGACAACCCCCATTGTGGAATCACTAGTTTTGCCTCATCCCCTTTACCAAGGGGACTGACTATCGTCACCAACCTCGATTGGACTTTGCATCACGCATCCATCGTTGAACAAGGCCTTGGAGTTCGATGTCTCGTCTCCAAGTTGTCAAGACCCTCCCCAAGGTGTTCTTCCCTCTCCGGTGTGGATTTGAGGGAGCACGTTGACCGATCTTTCCTTGCGAGGATTCTATCGGACCGGTGGCCGCCGTTCGGGAACAATCGACCTTGTATCATGTGAGTTTTGCGTGTGTTCTTCGCGAGGTGTGTGTTCGCTTCCGCTACCTTCTCCCTTTCCCCTCGCTTTCCCATCGATTTGACCACGAGATCTGTGAAGATCGGGCCACCCAAGAGGTTAAACCCTCCATCATTTCCGATCCTAATCGGGGGTGGCCGCATCCACCCAGTAGGGACGAGACTATGAAGAGAAATTGCCATACTGGATCCCCACTTGCATTCCTTTGTGAACCCCCACTATCTTTGCGAGCAACAAACACCTATTGAGACTAGTCCCTCTTATGATTGCTTAGGCTATGCACATTTGATACCTTGTAGAATTTCGGGCAAACATTGTGAGCGCTATCTCATATAGTTATCTTGTATAGTTGTTGGCACAAGGAAGAGGCAAGTGAAAAGAAAAGGAAAGAAAAAAGAGTGAAAAAATATATAGAAAAAGAAAGAAATATACATGTGCCTCATAGAATAGGAAGCGCAAGCTCGATGAACATCATATAAGTGGTACTTATTGTGCATATCTTGTAGCCCACCAATTTTGTGCAATCGAAGTAGCGTGATGCAGCCCGACCTACGGTCGTTACCACATCATGGTCTCCAACTAACGCCAAGTCGTCATGGACTTCAAAGGTGAATCCGTTCCTCTATGCGAGCCCACTTCCTAACCTATTGAATGGTATGCTACTTCATACTCCGTCACATATGCATGATAGGTTCACACCGACAAGTACGGAGGCAAGGGAGGAAGCCCGGAACATCAAGCCCGACAAGACGAAGGCTTGGAAGAGGAGGCGAAAGAAGCCACGGATGAACCACCGGAGTCTCCGTCCTACACCGGAGTCTCCGGTCCTGCTACACCGGAGTCTCCGGACCGACGACGAGTCTCCGACTGACCGACAAAGAATCCGACCCGGATGCCAAGACGCCACCGGGAGACGACATCGGAGTCTCCGGACCTACACCGAGTCTCCGCCTACACGATGGGCTGCAGCGCCAATGGGCCTTCGGCCCATGTACCCCTCTAGCTCGTCCAAACCCTAGTTTTATCCCTAAACTACCCTGTTTATGTGGCTGGCCTATAAATAGAGCCCCCACCCCTCATGTACCCCGAAGGAATAGATGATAGACTAAACACAACCCCCTTGTGTGGAATCTCTAGTTTTGCCTCATCCCCTTACCCAAGGGGACCGACTATCGTCACCAACCTCAATTGGACTTTGCATCGCGCATCCATCGTTGAACAAGGCCTTGGAGTTCATTGTCTCGTCTCCAAGTTGTCAAGACCCTCCCCAAGGTGTTCTTCCCTCTCCGATGTGGATTTGAGGGAGAACTTTGACCGATCTTTCCTTGCGAGGATTCTATCGGACCGGTGGCCGCCGTTCGGGAGCAATCGGCCTTGTATCGTGTGAGTTTTGCGTGTGTTCATCGTGTTCTTCGCGAGGTGTGTGTCCGTTTCCGCTACCTTCTCGCTTTCCCATCGATTTTACCACGAGATCCGTGAAGATCGGTCCACCCAAGAGGTTAACCCCTCCATCATCTGGTATCAGCAGCTTTTGGTAGCCACGGATTTCTCTTCGATTTGGTCTTTTCCCCATAAATTCGAAAATTCCAGCAAAAACAGCCCCAATTCGTGTTTTGGATCGATCTGTGATTTAAGTGAGTTTTGGTTGGTTTTTATCCATGGATTACTTGCTAAACTTGTTGATCTACCTTCCCCTGCGTTCCCATGGCCTAATTCTTTGATTTCCCCCATCAATCTGAGGTTTTGGTTCGAGTTTTTCCGCCCAAAACGTGTCCCGTTCGAGTTCTGGACGTCCTGGAATCTCCCGGACCGGAGTCTCCGGACTTTTCGAGCTCCAGACCGGAGTCTCCGGACCTCCAGACCGGAGTCTCCGCCCCTCCCTGTAGACAGAAAAACTGCAACACGGTTTTGAGCATAACTTTTGCATTTCAACTCGGATTTGGTGTTCTTTAGCTCGTTTCGAAGAGGAGAAGGAGAACTACATCATCATTCACGTTGTTCATGCTATCTACTACATCAAAATTCCGTGAGTAATGCTGAATCCAACAATAAAGGCTGAAGATCGTCGACGAAAGGTATAACATTCCGCGACTGTTCCCCACTTGCATTCCTTTGTGAACCCCACTATCTTTGCGAGCAACAAACACCTATTGAGACTAGTTCCTCTTATGATTGCTTGGGCTATGCACATTTGATACCTTGTAGATTCCGAGCAACCATTGTGAGCGTTATCTCATATAGTTATCTTGTATAGTTGTTGGCACAAGGAAGAGGCAAGTGAAAAAGAAAAAGAAAAAGAAAAAAAAAATAAAAAAAGGAAAAAGAGAAAAAAGAAAGAAAGATACATGTGCATCGTAGAATAGGAAGCGCAAGCTCGACGAACATCATATAGGTGGTACTTATTGTGCATATCTTGTAGCCCACCAATTAATTGCAACCGAACTAGCGTCTCTCCTTGTACTTGTGTGACACGAGCTTATAGTCTTTGCTAGGTAATCATTTGGTTCTTAGCTCACTTTCTCCGTCACACAAGTCCCATTTATCCCACCGTGTGTGTTTCCTTGTACATATTTCTTATCTTGTGGATTGACTTGTTTTGCTTTGTGATCATTGTGGTTCTTTACTTGCCAATACAACATCTTGATTTCGGATTGGTTCTTGACATGCCACTTTTCATACCTATCCACCATATGCCTTGTGTGTGTGTTTTTGGTTAGTAGTTGGGTTTGGGTGTTCCGCGTGAACTTCACTTTGCTTGGTTTATTGCTCTCAAGTGTGGCCACTTGTACGATACAATCTTCCAAGGTAAAGTAAGGTTTTACGTTGTATCCCTAACTCCCACTACCACTTCCATATACATCGCTTGGTCTTGTGCATCATGTCTAGGGAGTCAGGAACCAAGGATGATATCTATGAAGAATCCACGATGAGCCACCATGACTACGACTCCACAAGTATAGAGGACATGACGGAGCACAACACCGACAATGGCTCCGCATGCTTTGAGGACCCGGAGCACTACACCGACAACGGCTCCACATGCATGGAAGACTTGGAGCTCTACATCGACAATGGATCCTCATGCATGGAGAATATGGAGCACTACACCGACAATCGCTCCACATGCTTGGGTGATATGGAGTACTACACCAACAATTACTCCCCAAGCATGGACGACTTCGAGTGCGACATACACGACGCGTCGCCAAGCATGGAGGACACGAAGAACTTCATCGAATTTGATGGCTCCTCCATGAGCCATTAAGAATTCCTCCACCGTGTGGAGATGGAAGCCTACTACGCCAAGCAAGCGGAGGCGCATCATCAAGAATCCATGACCTTCAAGGCCAAGCGTGCCACACCAAAGGGCACCACCTACTTCGATGATCCACCTCCAAGGCGTCAAGCACCACCATCGACAAGGCATCAAGTGCCACCACCTAGATGGCGTCAAGCTCCACCATCTCCAAGGCGCCAAGCTCCATCACCTCCAAGGCGCCAAGCTCCACCTCCTATCCAAACAAGAGTGGCGTCCAAACATCATATACATCAAGAGGCGCCAAGAAACAAGACTCTTCATCGAAAAACATCCTCTCATGAGCATCGCCACCATAAAGAGGATACAAGACATCGTCAAAGGCATCTTCGCCATAAATACGAAGAATTCGTGATGATCACCAACCATAATGCTCAAGCAAGCTCAAGGCACCACAAGCACAAGAAGAGTGCCAAGGAAAATGATCACCGTCGTGAGCGTCATGTGGATGACCATGTGCTTCACCAACATCAACCATCGGCAAGGCACGCCAATGACCTCCGTCGACACCATCATAAGGCACCTTCAACTACTCGTGCCACCCCACAATGGCACCACGAGCAAGCCTTCCACGCCATCAAGCTTCAATGCCTACGCTTGACTTCCACGACCTCGCCAACGAGGAAAATGTAGACCTCTACTTCGCCAAGTTGGATAGCATGAGCCTACCTCCACCACTACTACGAGATGGCCACAAGACGGTCGAGCATGGGATTTTTCCTTCGACTAAGGAGGCGAGCGATGATGCCCATCTTATGGCATCCAACTTTGGAGGCGACAAGGTCAAGAATGGTGAGCATGGGATTTTCCCTTCACCAAAGGAGGCGCTTGGAGTTGAGGAACCCGAGCCTACCCCTATATGCTTGAGCAATGATGTGGTACCAATCCCATGAGAGTATGAGAGCCACTTAGCCTACTTGAGTGAGAACAAGAGTGAGATGAGTGACTCCACCTTATGTGAGATTGAGTGCTTCCACTTGGAGGGCATGAGCGATACACCTAGTGAGTTGAGAGTGGTAGTTGATAGGTCAAGTGAGACCATTTCGATTTCTAACTACTTACCCTCTACCTCTAGTGTGTTCTCTTGTGTTGTGCTAGGTTCCATGGATAAAGACGCGCCAAGCCATGAAGCAATGATGCCTCGAATGGAGAAGATGTACATGGTGGATGAAGAGGATGCTACGCCATGGCTACATCAAGAAGACGAAGTCGTCCACAAGGAGGCCACTACTTCCACAACACCCACTTCATATGAGAGGTATGAACAAGGTAACAATAAGGGTGTTGATGATGCCATGATCCCACTAGTGGACATGATGAATTGTGAGGATATGCATGTTATGGATGATACTTGTGACATTACATATGCTTCATTCATATTCCCATGTGATGCTTTGCCTTTGCATAATATTTCTCATGTGGAATTGTTTGATTGCGATGCCATTGCCATAAACATGCCATGCTATGCATCTTGTGTGTATCCTCCAATTGCTTCGGACTTGCTTTGTCATGCTAGTCATTCAATTTCTCCCGTTGCTTGCAATAAAATGAATGCTTGCTATTTCACTTCTTTTTCTTGCAACAACATTGATCATATGCGTTATAATGAGATGTCCCCCATAGCTTTCTCAATTTTTTGAGATTTTGATGATTGCCATGACAAGCATGTTCCCCACTTGCATACTCACCATGCACCTATTTCATACTTGATTGACATTAATGGTGATGTGCACAAGAAGAGATACGTCATGATGGATGATGTGTATCTCTACCATGCACACACGTTCTTCCTTTTGTGTATGATGTGTGTAGGTACCTGCACTATCATGTCAACCTCAGTTGAGCACGAGTTGACAAAAAGAGATCTTGAGAGCATCCCACAAGTGAGTTCAAGATCGAACCCAGCTCTGATACCTTTTGCATGCTTTGCATCTTTCATGTTGGCAAATTGCTCTTTCCTATGGTTTGATTGCAAGCATGTTGATGGTATTATCTCACCTTGTGACATTCATGTTTCTTCGCTTTTGGATAATGATGCTTTGTGTGTTGCAACAAAAATGTTGAACATTTTCTCTTTATGATGTTTTGTGTGCAACCACGATTCCATTAAGAGCATGTATTGTCATGAAAGCTTCCAAGAATCTCGTCTTGTTGTTTCAACAAACATAAGGACCACTTGTTCTTTCATTTGGTTTTTTTGCAAACATGCCGTTTTTGCTTCCACTTGGGATACCCATACTCCCATGAAATTTGCTTTTGATGATTTGTGTGTGACATCCAACGTGTTGAACAATTTCTCTTTCCAATGGTTGGTTTTCACACATAATGATGTTTCTTTGGACATTCTTCCTTGTGTGTTTTTGCCAAATTCTCCTATTCTAGCATCAAAGATGTTGTTTGAAATTTGGATCCAATGCTTTGAGTGCCCCACTACTACGTTATATGGAGTTTTTGAGTTTCCACATTTAGATGATGTTCAAACAATTTCCATGCACTTTGATCTTGCATATGCATTCCATTTGCTATTCTTGTATTGTGCTAATAGTGTTGTGAACAACAATGGACATGCCACATTTGACATGCCCCTCTATCACGCACGAAAATATTTTGCTTGGTCTTTGTTGTGTGAAGGCACAAATGCATACACGTCAACCTCTATGGACTATATGTTGACAAGAAGAACCAAAGAGAGTTACTTATGGCTACCCTTCATCGATCTCTCTCTACAAGCTAAGGTGACTTCCTTGTACTTGAGGACTCATGCTATAATGTTCATGAATTGGCTACGCGTTGAGTGTTGCTTCGCTTTTGTCGTGAGCTTTGTAGGCTTCATGGAGGGTGAAGGAACATTGAAGTGTTGTCAAGTCAATCTTCCCGAGGACAACTATATGGTGAACCCCAGGATCAAGGATTTCCTTCGACCTCTTCTACTTCGTGATGAACATCGAGAGTCAAGGACGACTCTTTTTGAAGGGAGGGGGGGGAGATGATGCAGCCCGACTATGGTCGTTACCATATCATGGTCTCCAACTTACGCCAAGTCGTCATGGACTCCAAAGGTGAATCCGTTCCTCTATGCGAGCCCACTTCCTACCCTATTGAATGGTATGCTACTTCATACTCTATCACATATGCATGATAGATTCACACCGACAAGTACGGAGGCAAGGGAGGAAGCCCGGAACATCAAGCCCGACAAGACGGAGGCTTGGAAGAGGAGGCGGAAGAAGCCACGGCTGAACCACCGGAGTCTCCGGCCTAAACCGGAGTCTCCGGTCCTGCTACACCGGAGTCTCCGGATCAACTTCCGGACCGACCCCAGCAACCGACCCGGGGACAGTCAAACCTTACTTTACCTTGGAAGATCATATCGTACAAGTGGCCACACTTGAGAGCAATAAACCAAGCAAAGTGAAGTACACACGGAACACCAAAACCAACTACGAACCAAAAAACACACACACACACACAAGGCTTATGGTGGATAGGTATGGAAAGTGGCATGTCAATAACCAATCCGAAATCAAGATGTTGTAATGGCAAGTAAAGAACCACAATGATCACAAAGCAAACAAGTTAATCCACAAGATAGGAAATATGTACAAGGAAACACACACGGTGGGATAAATGGGACTTGTGCGACGAAGAAAGTGAGCTAAGAACCAAATGATTACCTAGCGAAGACTATAAGCTCGTGTCACACAAGTACAAGGAGAGACGCTAGTTCGATTGCACAAAATTGGTGGGCTACAAGATATGCACAATAAGTACCACCTATATGATGTTCATCGAGCTTGCGCTTCCTATTCTATGAGGCATATGTATATTTCTTTCTTTTTCTCTTTTCCTTTTTCTATTTTTTTTCTTTTTGTATCACTCTTTTATTTTCTTTTTCTTTTCACTTGCCTCTTCCTTGTGCCAACAACTATACAAGATAACTATATGAGATAGCGCTCACAATGTTTGCTCGAAATCTACAAGGTATCAAATGTGCATAGCCCAAGCAATCATAAGAGGAACTAGTCTCAATAGGTGTTTGTTGCTCGCAAAGATAGTGGGGTTCACAAAGGAATGCAAGTGGGGAGAAGTCGCAGGATGTTTATACCTTTCGTCGACGATCTTCACCCTTTATTGTTGGATTCCGCCTTGCTCACGGAATTTGGATGGAGTAGATAGCATGAACAACGTGGATGATGATGTGGAGTTCCTTCTCCTCTTCGAAACGAGCTAAAGAACACCAAAATCCGAGTTCGAATGCAAAAGTTATGCTCAAAACGGTGAGAGGCTGAAATCTGGAACTTGCTGTTTTCTTTCTGTCTTGGGCGGTAGTACCGGATTTTGGGCCCGGTAGTACCGGTCGGCGGTAGTACCGTAGATTTTGAGCGGTAGTACCGCTCGAGACAGAGAAACCCAGATCCGACGCGTTTTCGCGATTTTGGGGTGATTTGGGCGGAAAAGCTTCAAGAGAAACACCAAATCGACGGGGGAAATCAAGGAATTAGGCTATGGGAACGCAAAGGAAGGTAGATCAACAAGTTTAGCAAGTAATCCACGGATCAAAACCTACCAAAACGCACTCAAATCACAGATCGATCCAAAACACGAATTGGGGCTATTTTTGGTGGAATTTTCGAATTTATGGGGAAAAGACCAAATCGATGAGAAATCCGTGGCAACCAAAAGCTGCTGATACCAGATGATAGAAGGGTTAACCTCTTGGCTGCCCGATCTTCACGGATCTCGTGGTCAAATCGATGGGAAAGCAAGGGGATAGGGAGAAGGTAGCGGAAGCGAACACACACCTCGCGAAGAACACGATGAACACACGCAAAACTCACACGATACAAGGCCGATTGCTTCCGAACGGCGGCCACCGGTCCGATAGAATCCTCGCAAGGAAAGATCGGTCAACGTGCTCCCTCAAATCCACATCGGAGAGGGAAGAACACCTTGGGGAGGGTCTTGACAAGTTGGAGACGAGACGTCGAACTCCAAGGCCTTGTTCAACGATTGATGCGTGATGCAAAGTCCAATCGAGGTTGGTGACGATAGTCGGTCCCCTTGGTAAAGGGGATGAGGCAAAACTAGAGATTCCACAATGGGGGTTTTCTTTAGTCTATCATCTATGCCTGAGCGATACATGAGGGGTGGAGGCTCTATTTATAGGCCAACCACATAAACAAGGGTAGTTTGGGGATAAACTAGGCGAATAGGTAAGTAAAGGGGGATACATGGGCTGTGGCCCAACTAGTGCTGCAGTAATCGCCAGAGCGTAGTACTGGGACTTGGGACCAGTAGTACCGTTTGGTCCGGTAGTGCCGCTCTGGGACCAGTAGTACTGCTTGCGGTCCTGGAGCGTCAGCTGGAGCCATCTGTAGCGAGCGGTATCAGGGGACGGTAGTACCGCTGACCGGTAGTACCGGGTCCAGATCTTGATACCGCCAGAGCAGAGTATTTGGCTTCACATGCTGCGTTTGTTGGTGGCGGTAGCAGGGTGTAGTCTTGGCGGTAATGTCGCTGTGTCCGTAGTCGATAATCTGGCGACAGAGAGCATTTGGCGATCTGTCTTCTTCCGCCTCCTCTTCCAAGCCTCCGTCTTGTCGGGCTTGATGCTCCGGGCTTCCTCCCTTGCCTCCGTACTTGTCAATGTGAACCTATCATGCATATGTGACGGAGTATTAAGTAGCATACCATTCAATAGGGTAGGAAGAGGGCTCGCATAGAGGAACAGATTCACCTTTGGAGTCCATGACGACTTGGCGTAAGTTGGAGACCAAGATGTAGTAACGACCGTAGGTCGGGCTACATCAGGAGTCTCCGGTCCTGCTACACTGGAGTCTCCGGATCGACTTCCGGACCGACCCCAGCAACCGACCTGGGCACAGTCAGTACGCCACTCCGGACCCTACACCGGAGTCTCCGGCCTACACGATGGGCCTGCGCGCCGCTAGTTGGTGATAGGGAAAAGGTGTCCGATCTTTCGATGAGATGGCGATAATCGATTTGGTGGAGTTCGGGCTTGACGATCCGACTACACGTGCGAGCACGAGCGCCAATGCAATCGCTAGGCCAATCTCCTGGAGGTTACCGATCCTGCGTGAACACGATCGGCTGACCGGCGAGGGTCTTAATTCCTACCAAATCGAGAACAAGTAAGAACCAATATTGCAATCAAGATATTGCGGATTAGGAGGAAAGCTTTATTGAAGAGGTGGGATCCTGAATAGGCTGGCACAAGAGGCCTCTCTGACGCCGAGCCTTGGCGAAGTTGCTATGATGGCTAACTTAATGTCTAAACAAAATCCGAGTCTAGAGGTTCTATATGGGGCGTATTTAAGGGCGAAAAGGTGGGGTTTCGGCCAGCCATGGAAGTGGTGGCCGAATCGAACCCTAAAAGTCATTTTCCCCTCAAATACGGACTCTAAAAAGTGGCTAATTAAAATCCTGCGAAAATTACATGGGCCTGGCCCAAAATAAAGGTGTCGCAGCACCATATTAAGCTATGGACGAATTCGTAAAGTATTAATCTTGAATATGTCGTCCAAGCCTTCTTTCTTCATTATGGTGGCCTCAAAGTTCTGAAATCTTCAGCTGTGGCCTTCTCTTGGATCATCACATGCTTGCTACCATCTCCATGCATGACCATGCTCCAATGCTTGTCCCTCTCATCCATGCTTGGTCCATCATTCCTAAGAGTAAGAAATATATCTGATTTAGGCAGCATCATATTCTCATGTATGTGAGGAATAGTTCCAAGAAACGAAAGTACCTGATAGTTAAGTTGTTTGGCACGAGATCTTGTGATGGGTCCTTGTATGTGTGTTGCTGTAGGTACAATGGTTGTATCAATAGTAGGGATGTCCACATCAGTTGGGCCTTCGGCCCATGTACCCCTCTAGCTCGTCCAAACCCTAGTTTTATCCCTAAACTACCCCTGTTTATGTGGCTGACCTATAAATAGAGCCCCCACCCCTCATGTACCCCTGAGGCATAAATGATAGACTAAAGACAACCCCCTTGTGTGGAATCTCTAGGTTTGCCTCATCCCCTTTACCAAGGGGACCAACTATCGTTACCAACCTCGATTGGACTTTGCATCGCGCATCCATCGTTGAACAAGGCCTTGGAGTTCATTGTCTCATCTCCAAGTTGTCAAGACCCTCCCCAAGGTGTTCTTCCCTCTCCGATGTGGATTTGAGGGAGCACGTTGACCGATCTTTCCTTGCGAGGATTCTATCGGACCGGTGGCTGCCGTTCGGGAGCAATCGGCCTTGTATCATGTGAGTTTTGCGTGTGTTCATCGTGTTCTTCGCGAGGTGTGTGTTCGCTTCCGCTACCCTCTCCCTTTCCCCTCGCTTTCCCATCGATTTGACCACAATATCCGTGAAGTTCGGGCACCCAAGAGGTTAACCCCTCCATCATAGCGTCTCTCCTTGTACTTGTGTGACACGAGCTTATAGTCTTCGCTAGGTAATCATTTGGTTCTTAGCTCACTTTCTCCGTCGCACAAGTCCCATTTATCCCACCGTGTGTGTTTTCTTGTACATATTTCCTATCTTGTGGATTGACTTGTTTTCTTTGTGATCATTGTGGTTCTTTACTTGCCAATACAACATCTTGATTTCGGATTGGTTCTTGACATGCCATTTTCCATACCTATCCACCATAGGCCTTGTGTGTGTTTTTTGGTTCGTAATTGGTTTTGGTGTTCCGCGTGAACTTCACTTTGCTTGGTTTATTGCTCTCAAGTGTGGCCACTTGTACGATACGATCTTCCAAGGTAAAGTAAGGTTTGACATTGTATCCCTAACTCCCACTACCACTTCCATATACACCGCTTGGTCTTGTGCATCATGTCTAGGGACTCCGAAACAGAGGGTGATATCTATGAAGAATCCATGATGAGCCACCATGACTACGACTCCACAAGTATAGTGGACATGACGGAGCACAACACCGACAATGGCTCCGCATGCTTTGAGGACCCGGAGCACTACACCGACAGGGGCTCCACATGCATGGAATACATGGAGCATGACATAAACTATGGCTCCTCAAGCATGGAAGACTTCGAGGTCTACATCGATAATGGATCCACATGCTTGGGTGATATGGAGTACTACACCAACAATTACTCCCCCAGCATGGACGACTTCGAGTGCGACACCGATGACGCCTCGCCAAGCATGGAGGACACGGAGAACTTCATCAACTTTGATGGCTCCTCCATGAGCCATAAATAATTCCTCCACCGTGTGGAGATGGAAGCCTACTACGCCAATCAAAAGGAGGCGCATCATCAAGATTCCATGACCTTCAAGGCCAAGCGTGCCACACCAAAGGGCACCACCTACTTCGATGATCCATCTCCAAGGAGACAAGCGCCACCACCTAGATGGCGTCAAGCGCCACAATCTCCAAGGCGTCAAGATCCACCATCACCAAGGCGACAAGCTCCACCTCCTATCCAAAGAAGAGTGGCGTCCAAACATCATATACATCAAGAGGCGCCAAGAAACAAGAATCTTCATCGACAAACATCCTATCATGAGCATCGCCACCATAAAGAGGATACAAGACATCGTCAAAGGCATCTTCGCCACCAAGACGAAGAATTCATGATGAGAACCAACCATAATGCTCAAGCAAGCTCAAGAAGGCACCACAAGCACAAGAAGAGTGCCAAGGCAAATGATCACCATCGTGAGCGTCATGTGGATGACCAAGTGCTTCACCAACATCAACCATCGGCAAGGCACACCAATGACCTCCGTCGACACCATCATAGGGCACCTTCAACTACTTGTGCCACCACCACAATGGCACCACGAGCAAGCCTTCCTCCACGCCATCAAGCTTCAATGCCTACGCTTGACTTCCACGACCTCGCGAACGAGGAAAATGTAGATCTCTACTTCGCCAAATTGGATAGCATGAGCCTACATCCACCACTACTACAAGATGGCCACAAAACGGTCGAACATGGGATTTTCCCTTCGACCATGGAGGCGAGCGATGATGCCCATCTTATGGCATCCAACCTTGAAGGCGACAAGGTCAAGCATGGTGAGCATGGGATTTTCCCTTCACCAAAGGAGGCGCATGGAGTTGAGGAAACCTAGCCTATCCCCATATGCTTGAGTGATGATGTGGTACCAATCCCATGTGAGTATGAGAGCCACTTAGCCCACTTGAGTGAGAACAAGAGTGATATGAGTGACTCCACCTTATGTGAGATTGAGTGCTTCCACTTGGAGGGCATGAGTGATACTCCTAGTGAGTTGAGAGTGGTAGTTGATAGGTCAAGTGATAGGGCAAAGGTGTCCAATCTTTTGATGAGATGGAGATAATCGATTTGGTGGAGTTCGGGCTTGACGATCCGACTACACGTGCGAGCACGAGCGCCAATGCAATCGCTAGGCCAATCTCCTGGAGGTTACCGATCCTGCGGGAACACGATCAGCCTGACCAACGAGGGTCTTAATTCCTACCTGAAATCGAGAACAAGTAAGAACCAATATTGCAATCGAGATATTGCGGATTAAGAGGAAAGCTTTATTGAAAAGGTGGGATCCTGAATAGGTGCGAAGTACAAGAGGCCTCTGCGACGCTCGAGCCTTGGTGAAGTTGCTGCGATGGGTAACTTAATGTCTAAACAAAATCCGAGTCTAGGGGGACGGCTATGGGGAGTATTTAAGGGCGAAAAGGTGGGGTTTCGGCCAACCATGGAAGTGGTGGCCGAATCCAACCCTAGAAGTCCTTTTCCCCTCAAATACGGACTCTAAAAGGTGGCTAATTAAAATCCTGCGAAAATTACATGGGCCTGGCCCAAAGTAAAAGGTGTCGCAGCACCATATTAAGCTATGGACGAATTCGTGAAGTATTGATCTTGAATATTTCGTCCAAGCCTTCTTTCTTCATTATGGTGGCCTCAAAGTTCTGAAATCTTCATCCGTGGCCTTCTCTTGGATCATCACCCGCTTGCTGCCATCTCTATGCATGGCCATGCTCCAATGCTTGTCCCTCTCATCCATGCTTGGTCCATCATTCCTAAGAGTAAGAAATACATCTGATTTAGGCAGCATCATATTCTCATGTATGTGAGGAATAATTCCAAGAAAGGAAAGTACCTGATAGTTATGTTGTTTGGCACGAGATCTTGTGATGGGTCCTTATATGTGTGTAGATGTAGGTACAACGGTTGTATCAATAGAAGGGATGTCCACATCATGCTCCCCTTCTTGAATTGAAGTCGTCCGCGACGCAATATCATCTTCCTCACCAAAGTAAGGCTTCAAATCTGCAATGTTAAACGTAGGACTAACCGTACCGAAGTCTACAGGCAACTCAAGTTTATATGCATTATCATTTATTTTCTCTAATACCTTAAAGGGACCAGCAGCACGCGGCATTAACGTAGACTTGTGTAAATCAGGAAAGCGATCCTTACGCAAATGTAACCAAACAAGATCTCCAACATCAAACACAACATTCTTTCTCCCTTTATCCCCAGCAAGTTTATACTTAGCATTCATATGTTCGATGTTATCTTTAGTACTCTTATGCAAGTTTAATATCATTTCAGCGCGTTGTGTAGCATCCAAATTATGTTGCACCTAAGTAGGTAAAGGCAATAAATCAATAGGTGCACGAGGAACAAAACCATAGACGATCTCAAACGGGCACATCTTTGTGGTAGAATGCAGCGAACGATTATAAGCAAATTCTATATGAGGTAAACACTCTTCCCACAATTTTAAGTTCTTCTTTAAAACAACCCGCAACATAGTAGAAAAAGTTCTATTTACTACTTCAGTTTGTGCATCAGTTTGGGGATGACATGTAGTACTAAACAACAATTTAGTCCCCAACTTAGCCCATAAACATCTCCAAAAGTGGCTAAGAAATTTAATATCACGATCAGAAACAATAGTATTTGGCACACCATGCAAACGAACAATTTCACGAAAGAACAAATCAGCAATATGCGCAGCATCATCCGTTTTATGACAAGGAATAAAGTGTGCCATCTTAGAAAACCGATCCACAACAACAAAAATACTATCCCTCCCCTTCTTTGTTCGTGGCAATCCCAAAACAAAGTCCATAGAAATATCCTCCCAAGGAACACTAGGAATAGGAAGAGGCATATATAAACCATGTGGATTAAGGAGAGACTTAGCTTTTTGACAAGTAGTGCAGCGTGCCACAAATCGCTCAACATCTCGACGCATACGTGGCCAAAAGAAGTGTGCTGCAAGAACATCCTCCGTCTTCTTGACACCAAAGTGTCCCATCAATCCTCCTCCATGCGCCTCCTGTAACAACAAAAGACAAACAGAACTATCCGGAATGCATAGTTTGTTAGCACGGAACACAAATCCATCATTGAAGACGAACTTGTTCCATATTCTACCATCTCTACAATTCTGCAACACATCTTTAAATTGAGCATCATGCACATATTGTTCCTTAATAGTTTCTAATCCAAATATTTTGAAGTCAAGTTGAGATAACAAAGTATAACAGCGCAACAAAGCATCGTCAATAATATTATCTTTACCCTTTTTGTGTTTGATAACATAAGGAAAAGACTCAATAAATTCAACCCACTTTGCATGACGATGATTCAACTTAGCTTGACTACGATTATGCTTCAAAGATTCATGATCAGAATGTATAACAAATTCTTTAGTCCGTAGATAATGTTTCCAAGTTTCTAATGTCCGAACCAATGCATATAATTCTTTATCATAAGTAGAATAGTTTAGACTAGCCCCACTCAATTTCTCACTAAAATATGCAACATGTTTTCCCTCTTGTAATAACACCCCTCCCAAACCAATTCCACTAGCATCACATTCATTCAAGCTCAAAAGTCTTAGTAAAATCAGGAAGTTGGAGTAAGGGAGCATGTGTTAGCTTATCTTTCAAGATGACAAAGGCCTGTTGTTGTGCGTCGCCCCAAACAAAGGGCACATCCTTCTTGGTAAGCTCATTCAGCGGCGTGGCCAAGAAAACTCCTCACTTGTGTGACCTGTCTTGGGCTGCGGCCAATTCTCAATAGCTTCAATCTTGGCTGGATCCACTTCAATACCCTGTGATGTAACAACATAGCCAAGAAACGCAACTCGATTGCTGCAAAAGGTGCACTTCTCAAGGTTACCAAACAAACGTGCATCACGTAAAGCATTGAAAACAGCACGTAAATGGTCCAAATGATCCTCTAAAGATTTGCTATAAATCAGAATATCATCAAAGTAGACTACCACAAAACTTCCAATGAAAGCACGTAAAACTTCGTTCATTAATCTCATGAAAGTGCTGGGTGCATTAGTTAAACCAAACGACATCACTAACCACTCATACAAACCGAACTTAGTTTTAAATGTTGTTTTCCATTCATCTCCCAATTTTATATGAATCTGGTGGTAACCACTACGCAAATCAACTTTAGAAAACATGGTAGAGCTACTCTGATGAGGACATCCCTATATTTACACCTGCCCCAATTACTACTAAAGATGTTCCAGCCACTGCTAAGAAGGATCAGTCCAATGAGATTAGAATTGGACCCATTACACGGGCTCGTGCAAAGCTACTTGAACAACAGGTGAATGATCAGGTTTAAGAATCTGATGTTTATGATAATGAGAACTTTATACTGCCTAAGTCTATGCACTTGTGTATGATCAGGTTCGTTGAGGAAACAAGCTTGACATGAGGAGGAGAAGGGTTACAAGAGGATCCTAGCATGATGATCACCAAGGATACGCGAGGGAGGAGCGGGAGGAAGGCGCAAGAGAAGATCATCAAGAAGGAAGGTTCAGTTCGGACAGACAGAAGCCCTGAAATTGAAACGAACGTTGATTCTTCATACGAACTCCAAATCAAGCAAATAAGTACTTGTTCGAACGATCACTCCGAGAGCTTTCCAACGAGTACTTACACATCCCCAGGGGGCGGATAATCCGGCCCCCACAAGGGCGGATAATCCGGCCCTGCTCCAGGAATTCTGCTAAGGACTTCAGGCGCAAGGCTCAGTAAGGGGGCGGATAATCCGCCCCAGGGGAGGATAATCCGGGGGGGGGATAATCCGCCCCTAATTAGGGCAGAAAGTCCGACCCTGAAAGTTACCAACAGATCTGGACGGATCTGACTGTATCGGACACGTTTTGTTTCGCGATTTTGGCCGCCCCAGCCGCCCTTATAAGCCCTGGGACGTCCCCATAGTTAGGGTTAGACCACGTTAAAACTATTTTGGAGTTGTTTCTTATCAAGAACCTCTGGAATTACCCTGTGATCGAATTATCTACTGCAATTGAGTGTGATCTGTTGTTCCATTGGGAATTAGTAGATTGCAAACTACCGCTCGTGGTCGCAATTGCGCGCAAGAGCGTGGTGTTGTTAATATCCCATAGGGTTCGAGAGCTGTTGCATTGGCATCGTGGTTGACGAAGGAGAGTTCATAGCTACAGGCTAGTTATCTATCATCCACCATCATCATCGACAAGTGCTTGCTGAGAAGATCGGGCCACCCCATATCATCTTGGTATCAGATTTCCTCGTTTACTCGGTGAGCATCCACAAATCCATCCATAGATTAGTTCTTGTTTTCATCCTATACAGAAAAATCCATACAAAAAGATTTGCCCTAGCCTAGATTGTATCGTTTTTCAAGTTTTAGTTGATGGTCGTGTCTTCTCGTAGATCCGATCTGCATGTTTTTCTCGTAGGAGTCTAGTTTTCGTTTGTGTTTAAGTTAAGGGTTTTGATCTTGTTTTCCGCCGAGTCTACCATCACCGTTTTCCGCAAGTTTCCATCTACTTTTCCGAGTCCACATAGCGTACATTTGTGTTTCGAACCTAGCTACTATATCTGCATCCGTGCCTGGAACGCATTCCACGAGACTAGTTGCTTTGCTCTGACAGGCTGCTCATTAGGGTTTTGAAAGTGCACAATTCTCGCCCCGACAGACTGGATTATCCGGCCCCCGTCAAACCGGATTATCAGGCCCCCCTAGTTTGCATTCGTTTTGCATTGAGTCATATAGTTAAAAAAATCAAAAAAAAAGAAAAACATAAAAGGAAAAGAGATTCAATATCAAAAAAAAGAGAGCGAATAGAGCTACAAGCGTGATAAAAAGAGATATCAAAGTGTGCTTTATTGGAGGCCTAGTTGATCATAGCACTTGTAGATTGAGCAATCTTGTGCCTGTTTATTTTGAGATATTACTAGCGTCTCTCTTGTGCATTGCAATATTCCTGTTCATAAGTTGCTTTGCCACGCTTATCTCCACTTTGTGTGTTTCTTGGGTTATCATAATGATCAGCACTAGGACTTGTTTGCGGTGTAGTTAGGATACCATACCTACAACTCCACCATAAATAACCTGTGTGCCCTGTGATCATTCTCCATACCCTTGATATTCACTTCATCACATCAGTGCATTAGTTGTTGATTTCGAATTGGTAAAGCATCTCTATTCACTTTGGAACGGTAAGATCTACTTTCTTGTCAGTTGGAGTGAGTTGTGAGTGTTCCACCATATCGATTTTGCTTTTTGCACTAATCTAATAATCATGTCTACTAGTGATGATGTTGTGTCACAGAAAAAGAAGGACGACGAGCTTGTCAATCAAGGAATATGAAGCATTGAAGTCCCATTTGACACGTGTGTTCAACCATACAACAGATGCCATTGACAAGAATATTCAGGACGTGCAAGTGACTTTGGAAGCAAATGTTGAGGCAGTCGCTACCATATAGACACAAGTAACAGTTATCAACACCAATGTCACAGCTTTGCAACGTTCTCTTGATGCTCTCACGATAGCAATTGGACAAAGGCAGCAATATGATGATGCCCATGACGATGAAGAAGGAAGTAATGCAGGGGATGGTCAACATCCACAAGTTGGCCGTGGCCGTGCTCCTCAACCTGTTCATGGACGTGGCTTTGTTCCAATTGGGCATGGTCAGCGTTTACCTCACCAGCCGGTTGATGATGGATTGGGAAAGCCCAAGTTTTCAATTCCCAAGTTTGATGGCTCCATTGATCCTGAAGATTACCTCACATGGGAGTTGAAGATTGAGAAGCTTTGGCGCTTGTATGAGTACACTGAAGAAAAGAAGGTCAAGCTTGCAGCGTCAGAATTTGATGGTTATGCTTTGCGTTGGTGGGATGCCCTTGTGCAGAATAGAAGGGATGACAATGACCTTCCGGTGATGACTTGGCCAGAGATGAAGCGTATCATGAAGGAACGCTTTGTACCCACCAACTACCTGCACTCAGTTTTTGATAAGTTGACAAACTTGAGACAAGGAACCATGTCGGTTGATGAGTACTACATGGAGATGGAGATGCTTATGCAGCGTTCTAGAGTTCGTGAATCTCTTGAGATGACCATGCAACGATTTCTCAATAATTTGAAGCTACCAATCAAGAGCATTGTTCGTCATCATAGGTATGAGACTATGAATGCATTGTTGCATCATGCAAGGGAGGCCGAATCACAGCTTGCTGAAGAGGCGAAGGCGCGTGCAATATTTCCTTCCACAGGCCGCTTTTCAGCAAGGTCTACACCGCCACCACATGTTTCTACACCTAATGCGGCTGCTGGCCACACTACTACACCATCTTCCAAGCCAACACATCAGTCATACTATGGTTCTCAAGCTAGGAAACATGTTGCTCCTACTGCTAGCACGGGTTCCAATATGTCAACAACTCGTACTAGTGATGTGGAGTGCCATACTTGTGGAGGACGGGGACATTTCAAGCGAGATTGTCCAAACTGCAAGGTGATGTTTGTTAATGATCAAGGAGAGTATGAGAGTGGATATGATGTTGATCTTGATGATCATGGCGCTGATTATGAGGAGGAAGGTATGGATGCCTTTCCTGAGCATGCGCCTACCATAGTGGTCTCTCCACGTATCCTTAGTGTGTAGCCTGTTGTTGACTCTCAGCGCTGCAACTTGTTCCAAACAAAAGCTCTAGTTGGCCCAAACAAAGCTTGCAAAGTAATCATTGATGGAGGTAGCTGCAGAAATCTTGCAAGCAAGGAGTTGTGTGCCAAGCTGAATTTGACATATTTACCTCATCCCAAGCCATACTACATACAATGGTTGAGTGACAGTGGTGAGATGAAGGTAAACCATATGGTACGTGTGAACTTTGAAATAGGGCCATACAAGGATTCTATTGATTTTGATGTGGTTCCTATGACTGTGTGCCATTTACTATTGGGTCGGCCTTGGCTTTATGATCGCCATGTGCAACACAATGGCCGAGCTAATACATATCATTTGGAGTTCAAGGGCAAGAAAATCAATTTGCAGCCTATGACACCACAGCAGATTGTGAATGAATCTCGTCAGAAGATTGAAGTGAACTTGCAAGATGCACCTAGGCGAGAGAGTGTTGAAACTGTGAGTGTTGTAAATGAGCCCCAAAAGAATGATATAACGAAAAGTGAGCGAGTGCCTAATCTAGTAATACTAGCCACCAAAGAGGATATGAGAGAATTTAGTGAGGATCCTACAGCCATGCCACTTGTGCTCATGTATAAGGGCGAGGTTTTGGTTTCTAACGACATGACCCCTATTTCTCTTGGTGTATCTACTGTTTTGCAGGATTTTGGTGATGTGTTTCCAGAAGATGTGCCAGCTGGATTGCCTCCATTGTGGCATTGAGCATCAAATAGATTTGATCCTGGCGCTACATTACCAAACCGGCACCATACCGAACCAACCTCAAGAAACTAAATAGGAGAAACAAGTACAAGCGTTGCTCGACAAAGAGTACATTCGTGTTTCTCTTAGCCCTTGTGTTGTTCCTGTTATTTTAGTACCTAAGAAAGATGGTACATGGCGCATGTGTGTAGATTGTAGAGCTATTAATAACATCACTATTCGATATCGTCATCCTATTCCATGCTTAGAGGATATGTTAGATGAATTGAGTGGTGCTGCTATTTTATCTAAAATTGATTTGCGTAGTGGATACCATCAAATTAGGATGAAAGAAGGGGATGAATGGAAAAATGCTTTCAAAACAAAATTTGGTTTGTATGAATGGTTAGTTATGCCTTTTGGTCTTACTAATGCACCTAGTACGTTCATGAGATTAATGAATCATGTTTTGAGAGAATATATTGGTCGTTTTGTGGTTGTTTATTTCGATGATATACTCATATACAGCCGCAATGTATCTGAACACTCTGATCATATTAGACAAGTTTTGCAAGTGTTGCGTGATAATCAATTATATGCTAATCTTGAGAAGTGCACATTTGCAAAAGATAAGGTCATATTTCTGGGATATGTTGTACCTAAGCATGGGGTAGAAGTAGATCAATCTAAAATTGAAGCAATTCAAAATTGGTCTATTCCCATGAATGTGAGTCAAGTGCGTAGTTTCCATGGTGTAGCTGGTTTCTATAGGCGCTTTGTGAAGGATTTTAGCACTATTGCTGCACCATTGAATGAATTGACTAAGAAAGGCATGCCATTTGTATGGTCCGCAGCCCAAGATATTGCATTTGATACATTGAAACGTTTGCTTACTACTGCACCTTTGCTTGCATTACCTGATTTTTCAAAGCAATTTGAAGTTGAATGTGATGCTAGTGGCATAGGAATTGGTGGCGTTTTGATGCAAGAGGGTCATCCAATAGCATATTTTTCTGAGAAACTTGCTGGTGCTAGACTGAATTATCCTGTTTATGATAAAGAATTGTATGCACTTGTTAGAGTTCTTGAGGTTTGGCAACATTATTTGTGGCCAAAAGAATTTATCATACATTCTGATCATGAAGCATTGAAGTATCTTAAAGCTCAATCAAACTTGCATAGACGCTTAGCTAAATGGGTTGAGTTTATTGAATCATTTCCTTACATTATAAAATACTAGCTGAGTGTCCGTGCGTTGCTACGGCTCATATTTATCTTTATACAATTGTATATATAGAATATATGCAAATATATATATATATATAGAAAAGATGGCTACGCGATATTTAAAAAAATTATATTTGCATAAATCGAGATCATATGTACAGAGTAAATATAGAAATATACTCTAAAATGGAATCTGTCTATAAATCCATCGCAAGTGTGCACCAAGACATTTTAAACTGAATCTCACCAGCGAGACCCATTCGCAAATATATCTTGCATTTGCATGCCTTTTTTTTTGGAGGCATATAACAATAAGTTCGAGAACTGCTTGGCGTTCTGTGGGACAAAATAATATAAAAAACATGATGGCCGCATTGGGATAAATATATGGTGATAACTCGTTGCATTTGGCTTATGAACCCATATTTCTAAGATTATGGAAGTTCAGATAGGCATATGATTTGAGTTGAAAACACAAGTTAAAATAGTAGTATATAGTCCTAGTTCCTTGTATAAAACATAAGCTCTAAAATTTAAATTAACCTTACAAAGTTCATATAATGGTGTGGATTGTCAAGATGCTTATATTTTTTCCTATATCGGTGACACACCGCAGATGACATTTGAGATTCAGTTAATGATAACTGTAACTAAGGGTACACAATTTAATAGGAATATTGCAACTTCAAGATCCCTGTAGTCTGATAGACGTCAATGTTGATACTAAGGTTGCCACACCTTTGAGCTGTATTTGACGACAAGGGGATGTGGTGCTTTGATTTTATCACTGTGGCGAACAAGACAAAAGGTAACTTCTCCATATGCACGTGCCATTAGTTTGCTACTACCTAGACTTTTATGAAGCTGCTATGGGACCTGTCGTGGGTAAATTTGATGATAAACCAGCACATGAAAGTCACCAAGATCAGAAAAACATGAATTTCACCTGTGCAATTCATGCGGTCCTGACATGCTAGTTGTGATTCTTCCTCTCTTAAAACTGTTTTCCTGTTCAATTAAGCGGAAGCACAAGAGAGAAAAGATCGATTTACACTGTTTTTTTGTTGCAGCAGAGGCTGCAGCTCTGCACTGAGGATCGAAGAGGACATGGCTATGCCAATTTCTTCCATCGGTCGGACACGAGACTAATGGGGGTCGGAACTGCGCCTACCGATGACGGGAAAGATAGAGCTCGCCTGTTGGGTGGAATCAAACCTGGTGGAGGGGCGCGCAAGTGGTCGCAAAGACGGTGGCGTTGGTCCTCGCCGGAAATATGGAGCACCGACCCATCGGAAATCGAGTCAAGTGAGGAGGCCGAGGAGTATCGCCTGTTCCTGAGCTTGCTAGACTCCTTCCTCATGAGGCTCCCAAGCTCGTTGTACTCTTCGTGACCCCTCTAGCCCGATGTACTCTCGCACGGCTCCACCGTCAACCCCATTGGACTCCTCCTCCGCGACCAATTAATCTCGCATGTACGCGGACCTCCTCCGCATGTTATAGATTTTTGATAGGCTACGGCCGGTAGATCTGGCCTCACGCGTTTGCGTGGTTGCTGTACGAAGGAAATAGATCGGATGGCCCCGATAATAGCCAGCTATGGTAGAGGTGGGCGGCAGTCTGTGGTGGGGCGAGCTCGCTGGGAAGTGCTTGGGCAGGTCCTGGTCGGCGGCGCCGTTCCAATCGGTGGAGGCGACGAGGGGAGGCCGGCGGAGGAAATGTACTCCTCGCACGGCTCCACTGTCAACCCCATTGGACTCCCTCCTCCGCGACCAATTAATCTCGCATGTACGCGGACCTCCTCCGCATGTTATAGATTTTTGATAGGCTACGGCCGGTAGATCGCCTCACGCTTATGTGGTGGTTGTCTGAAGGAAATAGATCGGATGGCCCCGATAATAGCCAGCTATGGTAGAGGTGGGCGGCATGCGTGGTGAGCGAGCTCGGGAAGTGCTTGGGCAGGTCTGGTCGGCTGCCGTTCAATCGGTGGAGGCGACGAGGAGGCCATGAGGAAGGAACAACGGCTGAGGGCATAGGGGGTGGCTCTAGAAGATGACGGGAGGGGATAAGGCCTGGGGTTCTCCTCGGTGTCACTCGGCGGTGGCAGTCATTGTAAATACCCCGAAACCGCAGGGGTAAAATCGTCCAAAGTAAAAATCGGAACCAAAAACCTGGGACGGACGAACCTACCTTTGTGTAAATTAGTAGATAGATAGATAAGAAAGGAAAAGAAAATGTGGTTGCTGATGCTTTGTCTAGGAAGAATATGTTATTGACACATCTTGATGTTAAAATTCCTAGATTAGGAAGTATTTCTGCACTTTATGCAACTGATCATGATTTTGCTGAACCATATCGTTTGTGTGCTTTGAAACATTCTTGGGATAAGTATCATATACATGATGGCTATTTGTTTAGAGCTAACAAACTATACATTCCAGAATCGTCTTTGCGTTTGTTTTTAGTACAGGAATCACATGTTGGAGGTTTGATGGGTCACTTTGGGCGTGAGAAGACCTTGCTCATGCTCGCTGATCACTTTTATTGGCCCAAGATGAGTCGTGATGTCTATCGCTTTGTGAGTCGCTGCATTACATGCAACAAGTCCAAATCAAAGTTTTAGCCTCATGGTTTGTATACACCTCTCTCTGCACCTACTACACCTTGGGAAGATATTAGCATAGACTTTGTGCTAGGTTTACCCAAAACTCAGAGAGGTCATGATTCTATATTTGTGGTAGTGGATAGATTCTCTAAGATGGCTCATTTTATTACCTGCCACAAAAGCGACGATGCGTCGCATATTGCTAACCTGTTTTTCAGGGACATCGTGCGACTACATGGAGTACCCAAGACGATTGTTTTTGACCGTGATGTGAAGTTCATGAGCTACTTTTGGAAGACCTTATGGGGGAAGGTTGGAACAAAGTTGATGTGCAGTACTACTTGTCATCCCTAAACAGATGGTCAGACGGAGGTGGTGAATAGAACATTGTCACAGTTATTGAGGACTATGATCAAGAAGAATCTGCGGGAGTGGGAAGAGTGTTTGCCACATGTAGAATTTGCTTACAACAGGGCTGTGCATTCTACTACTCAGCTTTGTCCTTTTGAGGTGGTGTATGGATTCAAGCCATTGACGCCACTTGATTTGTTGTCTCTACCATTGCATGAGAGAGTTGATATGGAGGCATCAAAACATGCTGAATATGTGAAGAAAATTCATGAGAAGACTCGAGAGGCTATTGAGAAGAAAGGCAAGAACATTGCTGCTGCAAGGAATCAAGCAAGAAAGGAGGTTTTGTTCAAGCCTGGAGACATGGTATGGGTGCATCTGCGCAAGGATAGGTTCCCCAAGCTTCGACCCAAATTGAAGCCCCGTGGTGCTGGTCCTTACAAGGTGTTAGCCAAGATCAATGATAATGCCTACTCGATTGATATTCCTATTGCTGAGTTTGGTGGAGTTAGCAATAGTTTCAACGTTGCTGATTTGTCACCATATGATGGGGAAGACCTTGGAGCGTTGAGGTCGACGCCTTTTGAAGGGGGGGGGGGGAGATGATGAGGACATCCCTATATTTACACCTGCCCCAGTTACTACTAAAGATGTTCCAGCCACTGCTAAGAAGGATCAGTCCAATGAGATTAGAATTGGATCCATTACACGGGCTCGTGCAAATCTACTTTAACAACAGGTGAATTCACTCCTAAATTTTTTTTTGAACGGTGAACGGGTGCGAAAGCACCCGAATATATTGCTGCTTTGATACAATGGAGAACAAAAAGGCCCAATAAAATAAAAATTACATTGAGGAATAGAAATAAGCACCGAGGACCTTGGAGAAAACTTGAAAAAGCAATCAAGTCCCTCATCCTCTTCCACCTCCAGATCAACGGCGAACTCCGGCGAGATCCAGCAATCCACCGGGGACAACGCACGGTGATGAGCAGCAGAGGAGCGGCAGCCCTACTGCCATTGGGTCCGACGTGCTAATGGAACAACTGCCACCAGAAGACGCCGGAGAGAAGCTCCAACAGCGAACCGCCGCCGCAGGCACCCAAACCTTCCACCAACACAGCCACCACCATGGAGGATTGAATAGGGAGGGGAAACACCGCCGCGACAAGTACCGCCCCAGCATCCAAACAAAGAAGAAGAAGACGACGACGCAGTGCTGCAGATACCCCTCGCCTCCACGGCCAGCCGGGAAGAAGAAGCAACCGCGTCAATCATCACCACCGCAACTTCCTCCCCCGCCACCACGGCAGGCCAAGAAAGGGTCGCAGCCTCAACTCCCAAATCCGATGCCAGGTCCTAGGCCTTATTTAGAGTCGCCGACAAAGGATCCACTCACCTCAATAGACTCTGACCACCGGAGCTCTGGAAGGAGAAAGATCCACCCCGGCCTGCTCCAGATCTGGCCGGCAATCTGGAGACAACTTCGGGCAGAAGCGCCCAAACTAGCGACGAAGCCGCCGCAAACACCCTACAACCTAACCCTAAACTACACCGGAGCCTCTCCTCCGCCACCTCCGGACGGCATCGCCGCCGGAGGGGCTCGAGATCGGCCCGGAACTACTGGGCTCCTTTCGGTGTACTGTTCACAGGAGAGAGGGGAGAGGAGAGGTTAATGAGGCTCTGTCTTGGTCAAATTCACTCCTAAATGAATCTGATGTTTATGATAATGAGAAATTTATACTGCCTAAATCTATGCACTTGTGTATGATCAGGTTCGTTGAGGAAACAAGCTTGACACGAGGAGGAGAAGGGTTACAAGAGGAGCCTAGCATGATGATCACCAAGGATGCGCGAGAGAGGAGCGGGAGGAAGGCGCAAGAGAAGATCATCAAGAAGGAAGGTTCAGTTCGGACAGACAGAAGCCATGAAATTGAAACGGACGTGGATTCTTCATACGAACTCCAAATCAAGCAAATAAGTACTTGTTGGAAAGATCACTCCGAGAGATTTCCAACGAGTCTTTACACGTCCCCAGGGGGCGGATAATCCGGCCCCCACAAGGGCGGATAATCCGGCCCTGCTCCAGGAATTCTGCTAAGGACTTCAGGCGCAAGGCTCAGTAAGGGGGCGCATAATCCGCCCCTACTTAGGGCGGAAAATTCGGCCCTGAAAGTTACCAACAGATCTGGACGGATCTGACTGTATCGAACACGTTTTGTTTCGCGATTTTGGTCGCCCCAGCCGCCCTTATAAGCCCTGGGACGTCCCCATAGTTAGGGTTAAACCACGTTAAAACTATTTTGGAGTTGTTTCTTATCAAGAACCTCTAGAATTACCCTGTGATTGAATTATCTACTGCAATTGAGTGTGATCTGTTGTTCCATTGGGAATTAGTAGATTGCAAACTACCGTTCGTGGTCGACGGCTACGTGCGCAAGAGCGTGGTGTTGTGAATATCCCACAGGGTTCGAGAGCTGTTGCATTGGCATCAGGGTTCAAGCGGGAGAGTTCATAGCTATAGGCTTGTTATCTATCATCCACCATCATCATCGACAAGTTCTTGCTGAGAAGATCAGGCCACCCCATATCACACTCAATTCATCAAGCATGTCATCCAAACGTGGAATAGGATGACGCTATCGAATATTAATATTATTGATAGCTCTACAATCAGTACACATGCGCGAAGAACCATCTTTTTTAGGTACCAAAATAATAGGAATAGCATAGGGGCTAAGGGACTCACGAATATGATCCCTGTCGAGTAGTTCCTGAATTTGGCGTTGTATCTCCTTTGTCTCCTCTGGATTGGTTCTATATGGCGCGTGGTTGGGCAACATAGCACCAGGAATTAGATCAATTTTGTGCTCAATTCCTCCAATAGGAGGTAGTCCTGGTGGCAGCTCAGCGGGAAAGACGTCCTCATATTCCTGCAAAAGGTTAGCAATAGCGGGTGGCAAAGAAGGAGGCATATCCTCAAATGAAAACAAAACCTGTTTGCAGATAATTGCATAACAGTGAGTATTATTTACATCTAGTTCAGCAATATCAATTTTATTTGCAAGCACACATGGACTCTTCAAACGAATTTCACTAGCATGTTTAGAATCAGATTTAGTGTTCTTTGGTGGTATAAAATCTACAGCAACAATCTGATTCTCACTTTTATTTTTCTCCTCAGTTTTAGCTCTACTAGCTCTAGCAAGATCATATTTTAAAATCTGTTCGGGAGTCATAGATTTTAGACCAATTTTCTTTCCATCATGCATAAGAGAATAGTGATTAGTTATTCCATTATGAAAAGATTCTCTATCAAATTGCCATGGTCTACCAAGTAACAAAGAACAAGCTTGCATAGGTACAACATCACAATCAACAAAATCAGAATATGTACCAATAGTAAAATGCACGCGTACCGTTCGTGTTACCTTGATCTTGCGAGAACTCTCAAACCATTGGATGTAATATGAATGTGGGCGTTGTCTTGTTGGAAGCGCAAGATTCTCTACCATGTCAACACTAGCCAGATTATTACAACTCCCTCCATCAATGATGATCCGTATAGCTCTTTCCTTGACAACACCACGTGTTTGGAATAGGTTGTGGCGTTGATCTTGCTCAGATTTTCTCAATTGCACACTCAACACACGTTGTGTAATTAAGCTCTTGTATTGATCAGCAGCTTCAACTCCCATTACCTCTGTCTCTTCATCAGAATCACAATTGTCTCCATCTCGAGCAGAAATAAGGGATAATGTATCTTCATCAAAGTCACTTGCTGAATCATATTGACCATCATCACGCCACACGTTGTGTTGTGCACTGTCTCTCAATATGACCAAAACCCCAGCACTTGCGGCATTGTATATCCTTTGTTTTACCCGTGGAAGACATAGAAGATGCACTACGAGCAGGAGCATTGGATGACGGTGGAGGAGCAGCTGACGGAAATCTTATGGTGGCCTTGGATGTGGTAGTAGCTGGTGGAGAATCACGAGAAGGAGGCGCTGATTGTCGGGATGTCCAAGTGGATGTGCGACCTGCAGAATTATTAGTCCTCCTCCATGGTGTTTGGCGATCCTGCACTTCACGTTCAGCTTTGCAAGCAAGATGAAACAAACGAGTGATAGAATTATATTCCTTATAGTCTAATATGTGTTGAATGTCCTTGTTTAATCCACCAAAGAAACGTGCAAGCATTTGTTCAGTAGATTCTACAAGACCACACCGAACCATCCCTGTTGGCAATTCCTGATAATACTCTTCTACAGAATTTTTCCCTTGTTCCAAACGTGTTAGATTCTTTAGTACATAACATTGATAAGTGGGAGGCACAAAACGAACACGCATAGCAGTTTTTAAAGCAGTCCAAGTACTCATAATAGTAGTAGGATTTAAACGACATTACTTAGACCACCAAAGGGAAGCAAATTTAGTAAATTCACATGTAGCAGCACTAACACGCATATTCTCAGGATATTTTAAACATGCAAAACATTGTTCTACTTCCATCTCCTATGTAAGATATGCATCAGGATTATATTTACCCTCAAAAGATGGAATATTTAATTTAAGATTTGCAACATGATCATCATCACGTACCGGTTGTCGAGCGTTGCGGTGGTAATGACGGGGACGGTGATGTGGACATCCCTACTATTGATACAACCATTGTACCTACATCTACACACATACAAGGACCCATCACAAGATCTCGTGCCAAACAACTTAACTATCAGGTACTTTCGTTTCTTGGAACTATTCCTCACATACATGAGAATATGATGCTGCCTAAATCAGATGTATTTCTTACTCTTAGGAATGATGGACCAAGCATGGATGAGAGGGACAAGCATTGGACCATGGCCATGCATGGAGATGGCAGCAAGCATGTGATGATCCAAGAGAAGGCCACGGATGAAGATTTCAGAACTTTGAGGCCACCATAATGAAGAAAGAAGGCTTGGACGAAATATTCAAGAATAATACTTCACGAAATCGTCCATAGCTTAATATGGTGCTGCGACGCCTTTATTTTGGGCCAGGCCCATGTAATTTTCGCAGGATTTTAAATAGCCACTTTTTAGAGTCCGTATTTGAGGGGAAAGGACTTCTAGGGTTGGATTCGGCGATTGACTTTTAGAGTCAATACGATTCAGCGATTGACTTTGATGAAGATACACTAGCCCTTATTTATGCTCGAGATGGAGACAATTCTGATGCTGATGAAGAGACAGAGGTAATGGGAGCTGAAGCTGCTGATCAATACAAGAGCTTAATTACACAACGTGTGTTGAGCGTGCAATTGAGGAAATATGAGCAAGATCAACGCCACAACCTGTTCCAAACACGTGGTGTTGTCAAGGAAAGAGCTATACAGATCATCATCGATGGAGGGAGTTGTAATAATCTGGCTAGTGTTGACATGGTAGAGAATCTTGCGCTTCCAACAAGACAACGCCCACATTCATATTACATCCAATGGTTTGAGAGTTCTCGCAAGATCAAGGTAACAAGAACGATACACGTGCATTTTACTATTGGTACATATTCTGATTTTGTTGATTGTGATGTTGTACCTATGCAAGCTTGTTCTTTGTTGCTTGGTAGACCATGGCAATTTGATAGAGAATTTGTTCATAATGGCAAAACTAATCACTATTCTCTTATGCATGATGGAAAGAAAATTGGTCTAAAACCTATGACTCCCGAACAAATTTTAAAAGATGATCTTGCTAGAGCTAGTAGAGCTCAAACTGAGGAGAAAAATAAAAGTGACAATCAGATTATTGCTGCAGATTTTATACCACCAAAGAACACTAAATCTGATTCTACACATAACAAATTGCTTGAAGATTCCATGTATGCTTGCAAATAAAATTGATATTGCTGAACTAGATGTAAACAATACTCAATGTTATGCAATTGTCTGCAAAGAGGTTTTGTTTTCATTTGAGGTTATGCCTCCTTCTTTGCCACCCGCTATTGCTAACCTTTTGTAGGAATATGAGGACGTCTTTCCCGCTGAGCTGCCACCAGGACTACCTCCTATTAGAGGAATTGAGCACCAAATTGATCTAATTCCTGGTGCCACGTTGCCCAACCGCACGCCATATAGATCCAATCCAGAAGAGACAAAGGATATACAACGCCAAATTCAGGAACTACTCGACAGAGATCATATTCGTGAGTCCCTTAGCCCCTATGTTGTTCCTATTATTTTGGTACCTAAGAAAGATGGTTCTTCGCGCATGTGTACTGATTGTAGAGCTATCAATAATATTACTATTCGATATTGTCATCCTATTCCACGTTTAGATGACATGCTTGATGAATTGAGTGGCTCTATCATGTTTTCTAAAGTTCATTTGCGTAGTGGTTACCACCAGATTCGTATGAAATTAGGAGATGAATGGAAAACAACATTTAAAACTAATTTCGGTTTATATGAGTGGTTTGTAATGCCGTTTGGTTTAACTAATGCACCTAGCACTTTCATGAGATTAATGAACGAAGTTTTACGTGCTTTCATTGGACGTTTTGTGGTAGTCTACTTTGATGATATTCTGATTTATAGCAAATCTTTAGAGGATCATTTGGACCATTTACTTGCTGTTTTCAATACTTTACGTGATGCACGTTTGTTTGGTAACCTTGAGAAGTGCACCTTTTGCACCAATCGAGTTGCGTTTCTTGGCTATGTTGTTACATCACAGGGTAATGAAGTGGATCCAGCCAAGATTGAAGCTATTGAGAATTGGCCGCAGCCCAAGACGGTCACACAAGTGAGGAGTTTTCTTGGCCTCGCTGGTTTTTATAGGCGATTTGTCAAAGACTTTGGATCAATTGCCGCACCGCTGAATGAGCTTACCAAGAAGGATGTGCCCTTTGTTTGGGGCGATGCACAACAACAGGCCTTCGTCATATTGAAAGATAAGCTAACACATGCTCCCTTACTCCAACTTCCTGATTTTACTAAGACTTTTGAGCTTGAATGTGATGCTAGTGGAATTGGTTTGGGAGGGGTGTTATTACAAGAGGGAAAGCCTGTTGCATATTTTAGTGAGAAATTGAGTGGGGCTAGTCTGAACTATTCTACTTATGATAAAGAATTATATGCGTTGGTTCGGACATTAGAAACTTGGCAACATTATCTATGGCCTAAGGAATTTGTTATTCATTCTGATCATGAATCTTTGAGGCATATTCGTAGTCAAGCTAAGTTGAATCATCGTCATGCAAAGTGGGTTGAATTTATTGAGTCTTTTCCTTATGTTATCAAACACAAAAAGGGTAAAGATAATATTATTGCTGATGCTTTGTCGCTACTGTTATACTTTGTTATCTCAACTTGACTTCAAAATATTTGGATTGGAAACTATTAAGGAACAATATGTGCATGATGCTGAATTTAAAGAGGTGTTGCGAATTGTAGAGATGGTAGAACTTGGAACAAGTTCGTTCAATGATGGATTTGTATTCCGTATAACAAACTATGCATTCCGATAGTTCGCTTGTCTTTGTTGTTACAGAGGCGATGGAGGAGGATTGATGGGACACTTTGGTGTCAAGAAGACGGAGGATGTTCTTGCTGCACACTTCTTTTGGCCACGTATGCGTCGAGATGTTGAGAGATTTGTGGCACGCTGCACTACTTGTCAAAAAGCTAAGTCTCGCCTTAATCCACATGGTTTATATATGCCTCTTCCTGTTCCTAGTGTTCCTAGGGAGGATATTTCTATGGACTTTGTTTTGGGATTGCCACGAACATAGAAGGGGAGGGATAGTATTTTTGTTGTTGTGGATCGGTTTTCTAAGATGGCACACTTTCTTCCTTGTCATAAAACGGATGATGCTGCGCATATTGCTGATTTGTTCTTTCGTGAAATTGTTCGTTTGCATGGTGTGCCGAATACTATTGTCTCTGATCGTGATACTAAATTTCTTAGCCACTTTTGGAGATGTTTATGGGCAAAGTTGGGGAATAAATTGCTCTTTAGTACTACATGTCATCCCCAAACTGATGGTCAAACTGAAGTAGTAAATAGAACTTTGTCTACTATGTTACGGGATGTTTTAAAGAAGAACTTAAAATTGTGGGAAGAGTGTTTACCTCATATAGAATTTGCTTATAATCGTTCATTCCATCCTACCACAAATATATGCCCATTTGAGATTGTCTATGGTTTTGTTCCTCGTGCACCTATTAATTTATTGCCTTTACATTCTTCGGTGCAACATAATTTGGATGCTACACAATGCGCTAAAATGATATTAAACTTTCATAAGACTACTAAAGATAACATTGAACACATGAATGCTAAGTATAAACTTGCTGGGGATAAACGGAGAAAGCATGTTGTGTTTGATATTGGCGATCTTGTGTGGTTACATTTGCGTAAAGATCGTTTTCCTGATTTACGCAAGTCTAAGTTAATGCCACATGCTGCTGGTCCCTTTAAGGTGTTAGAGAAAATCAATGATAATGCATACAAACTTGAGTTGCATGCAGACTTTGGTACGGTTAGTTCTACATTTAACATTGCAGATTTGAAGCCTTACCTTGGTGAGGAAGATGAGATTGCGTCGAGGACGACTTCAATTCAAGAAGGGGAGCATGATGTGTACATCCCTACTATTGATACAACCATTGTACCTGCAGCAACACACATACAAGGACCCATCACAAGATCTCGTGCCAAACAACTTAACTATCAGGTACTTTCGTTTCTTGGAACTATTCCTCACATACATGAGAATATGATGCTTCCTAAATCAGATATATTTCTTACTCTTAGGAATGATGGACCAAGCATGGATGAGAGGGACAAGCATTGGAGCATGGCCATGCATGGAGATGGCAGCAAGCATGTCATGATCCAAGAGAAGGCCACGGATGAAGATTTCAGAACTTTGAGGCCACCATAATGAAGAAAGAAGGCTTGGACGAAATATTCAAGATCAATACTTTACAAATTCGTCCATAGCTTAATATGGTGTCATGACACCTTTATTTTGGGCCAGCCCATGTAATTTTCAGGATTTTAATTAGCCACTTTTTAGAGTCCATATTTGAGGAAAAGGACTTTAGGTTGGATTCGCCACCACTTTCATGGCTGGCCGAAACCCCACCTTTCGCCTCTAAATACTCCCATAGCCGACCCCAGACTCGGATTCTGTTTAGACATTGTTAGCCATAGTCGCAACTTCGCCAAGGCTCGAGCGCCGCAGAGGCCTCTTGTACTGCACCTATTCGTGATCCCACCTCTTCAATAAAGCTTTCCTCTTAATCCGCAATATCTTGATTGCAATATTGGTTCTTACTTGTTCTCGATTTCGTGTAGGAATTAAGACCACCGGTCAGCCGATCGTGTTCACGCAGGATCGGTAACCTCCAGGAGATTGGCCTAGCGATTTCATTGGCGCTCGTGCTCGCACGTGTAGTCGGATCTTCAAGCCCGAACTCCACCAAATCGAATATCGCCATCTCATCGAAAGATCGGACACCTTTGCCCTATCACTTGGGAGGATATTTCTATGGACTTTGTTTTGGGATTGCCACGAACACAGAAGGGGAGGGATAGTATTTTTGTTGTTGTGGATCGGTTTTCTAAGATGGCACACTTTATTCCTTGTCATAAAACGGATGATGCTGCGCATATTTTTGATTTGTTCTTTCGTGAAATTGTTCGTTTGCATGGTGTGCCAAATACTATTGTTTCTGATCGTGATACTAAATTTCTTAGCCACTTTTGGAGATGTTTATGGGCTAAGTTGGGGACTAAATTGTTGTTTAGTACTACATGTCTTCCCCAAACTGATGGACAAACTGAAGTAGTAAATAGAACTTTGTCTACTATGTTGCGGGCTGTTTTAAAGAAGAACTTAAAATTGTGGGAAGAGTGTTTACCTCATATAGAATTTGCTTATAATCGTTCGCTGCATTCTACCACAAAGATGTGCCCGCTTGAGATCGCTTCATGGTTTTGTTCCCCGTGCACCTATTGATTTATTGCCTTTACCTACTTGATTGCAACATAATTTGGATGCTACACAACGCTACCGAAATGATATTAAACTTGCATAAGACTACTAAAGATAACATCGAACATACGAATGCTAAGTATAAACTTGTTGGGGATAAAGGGAGAAAGCATGTTGTGTTTGATGTTGGAGATCTTGTTTGGTTACATTTATGTAGGATCGCTTTCTGATTTACGCAAGTCTATGTTAATGCCGTGTCACTGGTCCCTTTAAGGTGTTAGAGAAAATAAATGATAATGCATATAAACTTGAGTTGCCTGCAGACTTTGGTACAGTTAGTCCCACGCTTAACATTGCATTTGAAGCCTTACTTTGGTGAGGAAGATGAGATCGTGAGGACAACTTCAATTCAAGAAGGGGGCATGATGTGGACATCCTTCCAAGGCTTCTGCCAAACCCCACCTTTTGCCCTTAACATTTCATCGTCATTTAGACTTGATTTTTGTTTTAGCCATCATAGCAATTGAGCAGAATCTTTGTACTTCACACCTATTCAGCCACCAGCCATCGAGGGATCATGTATAGGTGCACAAGAGGCCTCCATGACGAGCCTTGTCGAAGTTGCTATGATGGCTAACATAATGTCTAAACAAAATCCGAGTCTATGGTGACGGCTAAGGCGAGTATTTGAGGAGGAAAAGGTAGGGTTTCGGCCAGCCATAGAAGTGGTGGCTGAATCCAACCCTAGAAGTCCTTTTCTCCTCAAATACGAACTCTAAAAAGTGGCTACTTAAAATCCTGCGAAAATTACATGGGCCTGGCCCAAAACAAAGGTGTCGCAGCACCAGATTAAGCTATGGACGAATTTGTGAAGTATTAATCTTGAATATTTAGTCCAGGCCTTCTTTCTTCATTATGGTGGCCTCAAAGTTCTGAAATCTTCATCCGTGGCCTTCTCTTGAATCATCACATGCTTGCTGCCATCTCCATGCATGGCCATGCTCCAATGCTTGTCCCTCTCATCCATGCTTTGTCCATCATTCCTAAGAGTAATAAATACATCTGATTTATGTAGCATCATATTCTCATGTATGTGAGGAATAGTTCCAAGAAACGAAAGTACCTGATAATTAAGTTGTTTGGCACGAGATCTTGTGATAGGTCCTTTTATGTGTGTAGCTGTAGGTACAACGGTTGTATCAATAGATGGGATGTCCACATCACTTAACCACAGTATGTATTATGGCTTGGGATAAGGCAAATAAGATAAATTCATCTTCTCAGGAAGCGGAAATACGTAATAATAAAGGTAGCGTAGGCGAAGCTCCATATTTGGGGTCACAGGCAATGCTGACGATGGGAGATGATCCTAGTTGTCGTAACCTTCCTGGGGTCCATCATCCTGGTACTCCTCTTCATTGTCTGGCCACGGGAATAGCCAGGGACAAAGCCATGAGTACTCTTTAAGTACTCGCAAACTAATACTAACAAGTGAAGGGGGTTTTTGTAATAGGACACTAAGGTCAATCGTTGTTTTGCAAAAAGCCAGATTTACCTCTACTAAGTTCAGAAGCAAGAAAAGCTAGTTAAAGTTTTATAACACCTAAGTGGGAACTTGTATTTCATATCACAACTCTGTTGTGGTCAAGTCAAAATCTCGATCCATTTCTCAAGTCATTTTGAAAACATCTGACGGGGAAACAGTATTGCCACTCCAACTGTCCATAACCGCGGATGCGGCTATTCGAATAGTTTGACACTCTACAGAGATTGTACAATTTCACCACAACATTCGATACATCCATCAGGAACAAATCCTGAATTCACCATACTCGGTATGCGGATAATCAATCCTAACCTTTCAATTACACGCCCTAGTATAGGCACCTCTCCTGTGAGTTTGGCCTCCCAACCATGACCAACTGTCATCTTGGGTACTGCACAGGTGGACAATCTTCACAAGGTAGCCTCAGCTCAGACCTTGGCCATGAGGGAACCCATACTAAAGTATATAAGTTTCCAGTCAAGCCCTACCCAGTTTTCAGGTATTGTGGTTGTACGGTAAAATTGGAATGGTATCGCATCTAGACAACCATCAGTTTTATAAAGGGCTAAGGATCATGCCTCAACATTTTTATCACCAAAATCATCTGGTGTTTAGAAACACATGTCAAAACATCTCAGTAGAATGACTCATCATTCTAAGGTTTTCATATACATTTTCAACCAAGTATTCCCATCTAAAGTTGATCAAGTTTTAGGCTTAGCACTAGCATCTACAAGTGGGGGTGAGTACTAATGAGGGGTGGTAAACAAGTGGAGTTTTAACTAAGTTCAATCTCATGCCTTAGGATGACATCAAGATTATCTAGCTTAGGCCAAATTTAATGCTCTTTATGCAACCTTCAGTTATCTTCCTAGATTCTACAAGTCACTTAATGTTAGACCCCTCCTTTATAAGGATAGGATCCCTGTGATTGCAATGCTAGTCCCTGGATCAATACTAGCATCCACAGTTTAAGATGAAGTACACAGATACAAAGGTCGTTTATTACATTCATTCCAGAGATAAACATAGTCTTTTACAACTCAAGGCCATAGGCCTAATACAAGAGTTTTTAGGAATAAGTAAATAAACACAAGTCTTCATCTTCATGTGCCACAGGCAAGCATGTTGAGTGTAGACTCATGACTCCTACTCATCATCGGAGTAACCTGCAACATCACAAGTTACAGCCACAGAGGGTCAATACTTTGGAATAGTATTGGCAAGTGATACCTTAGTATATTTTAAGTGGTCTATAGTTCTATATGCATTTGGCTAGTGTAGCTTGGCTTGCTTTGCTCAAAATTAAGTTTTACTTATTAGTTGAAATTGCTAAGTTTTCTTTGTCAAAATATACCCAAGGAAACCATCAATAGATATTGAGGTCCTTCACCCTTGTTCACCCACAAGTTTTTAAATTTAGAAGTTGGAGTGATGAGATTCTTGTGGCTTCCATGTCTTGATGCTCAAGTGTCCATTTCCTTGGACAAGGCTAAGTACTTAGATTTTCCATCTGAGAGGTTGTGCACTTTCCCCACCGCACTTGGTTTCCCAAGACAGACCTTTCAAGCCTTTCCTTAGTCAAATGGACGCTGCTCCAACCTATCATCCCATCTACCACCAACTGTCCAAATGACTAAGTTCTAGCAACCTATGTGATCATGGCAGAGCCCATATTGCCAAGTGGTTGCACGTAAGCTTTCTCAACACTTGGCCTCCAAATCCTTTGTGCCTGGGTGGCATACCACAAGTGAGATACACAACCCAAGTCCATGGCCTTGTGTAACCACTCAACATAACCCAATCAATCCATTCCACCTGTGAGGTTTATTTGACTTAGTTGTTTTATTAAGAAAATACAAGTCTCTTGACTTAGAATATTTTTATCATAAACCATATAGATGTTCACCACCCTTGTTTTCTATAAGCTAGGCTAAGCAAGGTATGGTATTTTAACTTAGAAAAATTTCCTAGCAATTCCACTACTTCACTCTACTTAGGATTTCCCATCTTGCACTAAGCAAAATATCATGCATTTACCTTAGCAAAATATCTAATGCAAGTATAAAACTTAGGATAGGAAATTCATGAAAATATCACTTGCCTTGGTAGTGGGAGAGTAGCACTCCTCACAATCACAATCACTATCAAAATCTACACAAGAGACAATAGCACACAATTACACACAATATAAATACAATCAAAATAATATGAATGCATGCATGCAAGAATTTACTAAATGGTGATTTTTTTTGAAAATTATACCAAGTATGTTCATGAGCAGAAACTTAACAAGGCTCAAAATTGCCAACTACATTTATTTGGCCCAAAATAACTACAAGAATAAAACTATATCTAAAATAGCCCTAAACATGTTTCACAATAAAAATCATTTTAACTGTTACTATATGCTAATCCAAAGGTATATTCTGTAGGCCTTGTCTTGCTGAGTTCAACGATATAAAGTTTGCAAAATCCAACGTGGCATTCAAAAGTTATAAACATTTGAAGTTTGAATCTAATTCGGTTTTAATTTCTGCTTTAATCTAAATTCTGCCACGCTGCGTTTCTCGGGCGCTGCATCGTTCGCACCGGATCGCCTCTCCTGCCGCTGGATCTAACTAACAATGCGCGCTCAGATCGCCTTACCCTTCGTTAAGTGATCTGCTTTACGCGTGGGATCAAGATCCGACGGCTACAATCTATCAACCAAAATGGGCGGCTGGCGGTGTTTGACGGCGGCGCGTGTTCGTTTACGGTGGTGCCGGGCCGTTCTAGGATGCAAGGATGCTTACGATCCGTGAAGGCGTCTTTGGCTCGACGTGGTACTGCTCGCGAAGGCGCCGGAGATGGGCTCGACTTCGTCGAGTATCGCGTCGAGCGAGGTTGTCGGAGTTGCCGCCGCCGCTCGCCGCTGAGCACGAATCGATGGGTTTAGAGGATGCGCAGGACAACTACGAACATGCTCGGGTGAATAAGAAGGCGGGGCGCCGAAACTTACCGGAATTGCTCGCCGAGTTTGCGAACGCGTCGCCACGGTCGGTTACGGCGTTGGCGAGGTTCCTCGTCGCCTAAGTCAAAACAGGGTACTATCGATGCAAAACGAAGTGGATTCAGCGTGTCGATCGGAGATCAAGGCGGTGGTTACTTACGAAGGGGTCACCGGAGTTCTTGGCGAGACGGTGGCGGCCATTGTTGACGTTGCCAAGGCTAGGGATCATGCGAAAGCAAACGCGAGTGTCGGAAGATGCGTATGAGTTCACCAACAAGATAGAGTGAATGAGAGATGAGGAGCTCGAGACTCACGAATTTGCTTGCAATCGTCGAGGCGGGTTCAGAGAGCAATGCGCCACTGGGGCGTTCGTGCTCGGGGTTTTGGGGAAAAGAAAGAGGACAGAGGGTTTCTTATAGCTTGCTCGCGAGCGAGAATCATCGAGCCAATAACTCGAATTGATGCCGCGAATCAAGACCGAAACGCTTGATTTGGGGAATGAATGGGTCGTGGTGGAGACGACGCCGTCAGGGGTTGGCCCGCTTGTCGTGATATGCGAGGTTTTCGGTGGGGTCCGTGATCGGTTCAAGGCGTCGTCTGCGGCGTGAGAGGAGGAAAAGAAATGCCCGTGGGCTTATCTGGATTGGTTGTCGGGCGATTCGCCGCTGGCCTTTTCCATTTCTTTGCCCTTTTTCTGCTTTTCTATTTTCTGAATTGATTTTGATATGTTTTCAAATCCTTTTGAATTCAAACAAATTTGGGGATCCTTGTAGGGTTGTGGTTTCAAATGCGCTTATTTAACCAAGTGGTTACTTTGTAGAGTTTGGTCATGCTTGGTTTTCAAAATGAATGAGATTTTGCTATAGTTGCAATTATTTGAATTTAGGGTTTTGAATCACTTCTAAGTTTTGAATCATGGTAAAGTTTCACACAATCATTCCAACAATGGAGTCAATTTAAACAAGTACTTAAGCTTCCAAATTTCAAAGTGTGATGGTCATCTTGGAATCAAATGTCTACATGAAAACATAGACTCAACTGCTTCTAAGTGATTTTGATAAACCCTAAATGAATGAATGAGATGCATATATGATTGAAATGAGTTTTGAAACCATGATTTTGGGATGTTACAAATCTAACCCTTAAGATGAATCTCGCCTCGAGATTCGGTTTAACTAGCAATAGGTGAGGGTGGTCCTTTCAAGATCATCTTCTCTTTCCCATGTTGCTTCCTCTTGAGTGATGGTTCCATTGCACTTTACAAAATTTGATAGTCTTGGTCCCGTGACTCTTCTCATTGCCTCTAGAATTTTGACAGCTTTTCCTCATAAGTGAGATCACTTTCTAGCTGAACTTCCTCCAAAGGTATGGTATCCTTTAAAGAAGACTCTTCCATTTCGGGTGACACTTTTAAGTCGACTCACATGAAATACGTTATGGATCACGATAGAGATTACGGTAATTCCACTTCATATGCAACTTCTCCTTACGACTTAGAATCTTGAATGGCCCGACGTATCTTGGTGCCAACTTTCCTTTGACTCCAAATCTTTTCACTCCACTTGAGTGGTGATACCCTGAGATAGGCTCTATCCCCAACTTCGTAGGTGACTTCTCTACGCTTAGAATCCGCGTAGCTTTTCTGTCGGGATTGTGCTATCTTCAACCTGTCCTTAACCAATTTAACTTTTTCTTCGGCGTCCTTGATAAGATCAGGTCCAAATAAACTTCTTTCTCCCACACCATTCCATAACAATGGGGTGGTACACTTCCTTCCGTAGAGTAACTCAAACGGTGCCATTCCAATACTTGATTGATGGCTGTTATTGTAAGAGAACTCCGCGTAAGGCAAACTTTCATCCCAACTTGCTCCATAGTCTAGAGCACAAGCTCTCAACATGTCTTCAAGAATTTGGTTGGTTCTTTCCGTTTGTCCATCCGCTTGAGGATGAAAGCGATTAAACTCCAATCTCGTTCCTAAGGATTCATGAAGTTGTCTCCAAAAGTGAGATGTGAACTGGGTTCCCCTATCTGACACAATACTCTTTGGCACACCGTGAAGGCATACAATCCTGCTCATGTAAATTTTTGCTAACTTGGCACTTGTATAAGTTGTCTTCACGGGTATAAAATGAGCCACTTTGGTTAGACGATCCACTACTACCCATATGGAATCGTATCCCGATCTAGTCCTTGGTAATCCGAATGAAATCCATACCAATATTTTCCCACTTCCATTCGTGAATAGGCAATGGTTGAAGCAGACCTGTGGTTTCGGTGCTCCGCTTTGACTCGCTACATACATCACACAAAGCGATATGTTCGGCTATGTCTCTTTTGAGATTGTTCCACCAAAATCTTTCTTTCATATCCATGTACATCTTGGTGTTTCCGGATGAATAGAATATGGAGAGTTGTGACCTTCTTGTAATATCGTTTGCAACTCGTGGTCTTGTGGAACACATATACGCTTCCGTGCCATAATGTACCTGTTCACAACATGGAAACTCTTGGCTTTCCCTAGACCAATGTTTACTTTAATCTTTTCAATTTCTTCGCTCTTTTGAACTTCTGATCTTGTCCAAAAGAGTGGGTTGGACATCCAAAGACATGAGATGCCCTTCTGATACAATCTCTAATCTGAGTTCCTTGAATTGTTTACAGAGGTCTTCTGGCAGTTCTCCTTTGGTAAGACCATTTACAAACGTCTTACGACTTAAAGCATCGGCTACCACATTTGCTTTACCGGGGTGGTATTGCAAACTTAAGTCATAATCCTTGATAAGTTCTAGCCATCTTCTTTGCCTCATGTTGATTTCCTTCTGGGTGAAAATATACTTCAAGCTCTTATGATCGGTGAATACTTCACACCGCTTACCTAAAAGGTAATGTCTCCATGTTTTGAGTGCATGAACGACAGAGGCTAACTCCAAATCATGAGTAGGGTAGTTTACTTCATGAGTTTTGAGTTGTCTCGAAGCATACGCTACGACTCTACCATCTTGCATAAGCACGGCTCCTAAGCCTTGATGAGAAGCATCACAATACACTTGGAAATCTTTTTCCAAATCAGGCAGACACAAAACTGTGTCATACAAGTCTCTTCTTTAATTCTTGAAAATCGACTTCACAACCTTCGACTGTGCAAACTTTTTATCCTTCTTTAGCAATTCTCACATAGGCTTAGCAACTTTTGAGAAATTCTCAATGAACCTTCAGAGTAACTCGCTAAGCCGAGGAAACTACGAACTTCTTTCACGTTTTAGGTGATTCCCAATGTCATCACTGAAACCTTAGCAGGATCAATCGCCACACCATCTTTTGTCATCACATGACCAAGAAAACCAACCTTCTCTAACCAAAACTCACACTTGCTGAATTTGGCATATAGTTTATGTTCCTCGCCTCAAGTATCAAGCGTAAGTGTCTTTCATGCTCTTCCTTGCTCTTGGAGTAGACTAAGATGTCATCGATGAAAACGACAACGAACTTGTCAAGGAACTCCATGAACACCTTGTTCATCATATTCATGAAATATGCGGGAGCGTTGGTTAAACCAAAAGGCATCACAGTATACTCATACAATCCATACCTTGTGGTGAATGCTGTTTTTGGTATGTCTTGCTCTCGTATCTTGAGTTGAAAATAACCTGACCGAAGATCAATCTTCGAGAATACACATGCTCCTTCTAGCTGATCAAATAAGTCATTGATTCTTGGCAAAGGATACTTGTTCTTGATTGTAACCTCGTTGAGAGAACGGTAGTCAATACACAATCTTTGGGTTCTATCCTTCTTCTCCACAAACAAAACCGGGGCTCCCCAAGATGAAGAACTTGGTTGTATAAACCCTTTCTGTAACTGTTATCCTAGTTGTTTCTTGAGTTCTTTCAGTTCATCCACTGACATTTTATATGGTCTCTTAGCTATTGGTCCAGAACCTGGTACCAAATCTATTAGAAACTCCACATCTCTATCTGGTGGCATTCCTGGTAATTCCTCAGGGAATACATCCGGATACTCGCACACAATTGGCACATTGTCCATGCTAACCCCCTTAAGAGAATTTAGCTTACTTCCTTTGAATTCAAAATTTGACTTAAACTTTATTCTTTTTCCTTCGGGGGTTGTGAGTGTAATTGCGATTGGCACAATCTAATACTCCTTCATACTTAGCCATCCAATCCATTCCCAATATTACATCCAACCCTTGGGAATTCAGGATTATTAGATTCACCGGAAACTTATGTTTTCCAAACTCTATGACTAAGTCATGACATCCTGAGTTTACAATCATTTCTCCCCCTGGAGAACTTACTCTTATAGGACACCCAATGGTTTCTACTGGTATTTCATTCTTTTCAACAAATGCCTTTGATATGAATGAATGAGATGCACCACCAAGATCAAAGAGTACAAATGCTGAAATTGTATTGAGTCTGAACTTACCGTGGCATCAGGTTCTTCATAGACCTCCTCCACATTGATGTGGTTAACCTGTCCTTTCTGAAATGGATTTGGCTTGTTAGGTCCTTCAACTTTCTTTTCAGGGCACACATTAGCATAATGCCCCAGCTTCTTGCACTTGTAGCACTCAACTGGTGAGGTCCTTTTTGACATATTGACCTCCACCTCCACTACCATTTCCACTGTGGTGGCTCTTATGTCCACCCTTGTGGTTCTTGTACTTATCATTGTCATGACTACGATGTTTGTTGTCATGACGGTTGTGGTTGTGTTGCTTGTTGAACTTCCCATGTTTATGGGATTCGGAGCTGCCACTGTCATCATAATGGGACCGTTTGTGAGACGATCCCGAGCTGTGTTTGTCGGAGTGTTTCCTCTTCCTACTCTCGACTTGTTTCCTTTTACTCTCCAAAATAGCAGCCTTGTCACACAAGGACTGATAAGTTGGAACATATGCCACTGATAACTGTAGGTTCAACTCATCATTCAAGCCTTCCAAGAACTTTTCCTTTCTCTTGGCATCAGTATCAACCTCGTCCGGTGCATAGCGCGCCAGATTGTTGAATTCTTCTATGTATTCTGCCACACTGTGATGGCGCTGCTTCAAGTTGTGAAACTCCTTCTTTTTCAGACTCATTATCCCTGACGAGATATATGGTGCGAAACCCATCTTCAAATATATCCCATGTCACTTCATCAATGGGAGTGGTGATTTGGAAGTTATCCCACCATGGCGGCGGGTCCTTCCAACGGATGTCTTGCGAATCGACTTTTTCAGCATCGGTGCGACCCTCACCAAGTCTTTGTTCACAGAGCGCAACCAGTCATTGGCTGCCATGGGATCAGTTGTTCCCGAAAACTTTGCTGGCCTCAGACGCAAAAATCTGGTGAGCATATCGAAACCCGGAGGGTTGTTGTTGTTGTTGTTGTTGTTGTTGTTGTTGTTGTTGTTGTTGTTGTTGTTGTTGTTGTTGTTGTTGTTGTTGTTGTTGTTGTTATTCTGGTTTTGGATGAACGTTGTCATCATTTGCATAAGCTGTGTTTGCGCATTCATCATTTGTTGCATTTCTGGGGTGATGTTGTTGGGGTTGGGGTTTGCGCGACGGGGAGGCATCTGTGGTTTATTCACATAGATAAGAATGAGATACCCATAGATGTTTTATGCACAATACAACATAAACAAGCACATAATAAGCAACACAAGAAAATAAAATTCAACAACCACATAACAAGTTCATGAAGTGTTACACACAAGTGGCAAGCCATCCACATGTCGGATGGTCCAAAACGAGTTCACAAAACAAGTATGAATAACAAGATAAACGAGTGATCATGTCTACTCATCAACGTCAATCTCCTCCTCGACGAAGGTAAGACCTCGTTCTCCATCGCGTCTTGTTCTCCTCAATTGTAGTAGTCAAGGAATCGACCTTGGCCTTGAGAGTCCTCTTCGGGAGCGAAGCCTCTCAATAACCATCTGCTTGCTCAAGCTCAAGTCCTTGGACTTGGTTCCTCGTCATGTCCGGATTCTCTTGTTCCTATCCCGGACGCGCGTTTCTCTTGACTCTTGAATCTGCGGTCCGGGTCTCAAACTTTGTCTCCATCTCCTTGATCATCTCATCCTGCTGCAAAAAGCTTGTCCTTCTCGCGAAGCTGCACTAGCTCGTCATTACCAAGCATGACGTTCGTCTGTCCGTCCGATCTACGTGTCGAGAAGAGTCTCCAAGTCACGAAGATAAAGACGTATCGGCTCCAGCGCTCCTCGAGTCGTCCTCAAAGTCGATGGACTCTCCGTCATCATCACGTCTATCAAGACGTGAAAGTGAGTACCCCTAACTCTGCTGGAGTGGCCTAACGATCGTCCTATCAGGTCTGCATGACTACCTCCATGCCTCTCTCCTGTCATCGTGCATCAACTTGAAGACGATGGCCTCAGAGTGGGCTCGATCGGCGTCTGGGTCACCTTGAAGCCCCAGAGGTCCTTCCTCTCAAACTTGGTGAGTGGGTACACCGTAATGGTGGGAAGAGGGAGGTCAAGCAGTGGTAAGCTCAACGATACGGGACCAAAACAGGTAACTCGAAACTCCTCAACGGTCTTGATGGCAGGCATCTATTTATAAGATTAAAAAGTTAGAACAAAGCAATTCAAGATAGATCAAGACAACATTCACACATATCCATGAAACATAATTGTCACACAAGCCATGCATACATGAATTCATTACATCATTCAAGGTCCATACTTATTAAAATATCTTTTGAAAGTAAGGTGATAAGTGGTGGTCCAACTAACGAAATGTCATTACAATCCAATCTCACGGGACCTATTATTGAACACAATGTTCCTAGAGGCAATCCACCAATCTTGTTCCCTTGACTCTATCACTAAGTCTATAACATCTCCCTTATTTCTTGGTTGTTGTCTTCCAACTCCCGAGTAAGCTCCTTTCTTTCTCTAAGTCCTTTGGAGGTTGAGCATTACGCACTTGACTCTAGCACTTAGTTCCTTGATAGTCCTCCAAGCTGCATCCTGGTGACTCAAAGAAGGTGGTGTGCATTGTAGTATTGGTGTACATGCGAATCCTCTTTCTTTGTGGTTGTCTTCCTTGTTTTTGTACAAGTGAAGTTGCACCCACCAATACTCCACTCCTTCATCCATCACTTTGGAAAGCCCTTGTACGGCTTCACCATGTGCATCCATAGCTTCCATGAGGTCCTTGAGAATATTGGGAAACTCGGTTTCACATTCCAAGGTCATGGTCATGAGTGGTCCCTTCTTCACGGCTTCGTTGATGGAGTTCATCTACAAGGGAAGTTGAAAGAGATTAGAAAAGTTTTACGAGAAGAATAGACAAGTGTAGAAGTAGTTGAAAACTTTTTCCTTAGTGGTTTTCCAATTCCTAGGGTCATAATCCTACAGGCAACACAGTGCTCTGATACCATCTGTTAGACCCCTCCTTTATAAGGATAGGATCCCTGTGATTGCAATGCTAGTCCCTGGATCAATACTAGCATCCACAGTTTAAGATGAAGTACAGATACAAAGGTCGTTTATTACATTCATTCCGAGATAAACATAGTCTTTTACAACTCAAGGCCATAGGCCTAATACAAGAGTTTTAGGAATAAGTAAATAAACACAAGTCTTCATCTTCATGTGCCACAGCAAGCATGTTGAGTGTAGACTCATGACTCCTACTCATCATCGGAGTAACCGCAACATCACAAGTTACAGCCACAGGGTCAATACTTTGGAATAGTATTGGCAAGTGATACCTTAGTATATTTTAAGTGGTCTATAGTTCTATATGCATTTGGCTAGTGTAGCTTGGCTTGCTTTGCTCAAAATTAAGTTTTACTTATTAGTTGAAATTGCTAAGTTTTCTTTGTCAAAATATACCCAAGGAAACCATCAATAGATATTGAGGTCCTTCACCCTTGTTCACCCACAAGTTTTAAATTTAGAAGTTGGAGTGATGAGATTCTTGTGGCTTCCATGTCTTGATGCTCAAGTGTCCATTTCCTTGGACAAGGCTAAGTACTTAGATTTTCCATCTGCAGAGGTTGTGCACTTTCCCCACCAGACTTGGTTTCCCAAGACAGACCTTTGAAGCCTTTCCTTAGTCAAATGGACGTTCAACCTATCATCCCATCTACCACCAACTGTCCAAATGACTAAGTTCTAGCAACCTATGTGATCATGGCGGAGCCCATATTGCCAAGTGGTTGCCTGTAAGCTTTCTCAACACTTGGCCTCCAAATCCCTTTGTGCTGGGTGGCATACCACAAGTGAGATACACAACCCAAGTCCATGGCCTTGTGTAACCACTCAACATAACCCAATCAATCCATTCCACCCGGAGGTTTATTTGACTTAGTTGTTTTATTAAGAAAATACAAGTCTCTTGACTTAGAATATTTTTATCATAAACCATATAGATGTTCACCACCCTTGTTTTCTATAAGCTAGGCTAAGCAAGGTATGGTATTTTAACTTAGAAAAATTTCCTAGCAATTCCACTACTTCACTCTACTTAGGATTTCCCATCTTGCACTAAGCAAAATATCATGCATTTACCTTAGCAAAATATCTAATGCAAGTATAAAACTTAGGATAGGAAATTCATGATAATATCACTTGCCTTGGTAGTGGGGAGAGTAGCACTCCTCACAATCACAATCACTATCAAAATCTACACAAGAGACAATAGCACACAATTACACACAATATAAATACAATCAAAAATAATATGAATGCATGCATGCAAGAATTTACTAAATGGTGATTTTTTTGAAAATTATACCAAGTATGTTCATGAGCATAGAAACTTAACAAGGCTCAAAATTGCCAACTACATTTATTTGGCCCAAAAAATAACTACAAGAATAAAACTATATCTAAAATAGTCCTAAACATGTTTCACAATAAAATCATTTTAACTGTTACTATATGCTAATCCAAAGGTATATTCTGGTAGGCCTTGTCTTCTGAGTTCAACGATATAAAGTTTGCAAAAATCCAACGTGGCATTCAAAAGTTATAAACATTTGAAGTTTGAATCTAATTCGGTTTTAATTTGTTTTAATCTAAATTCCGCCACGCGTCGGCGCTTTCTCGGGCGTCACGGTTACCGGATCGTCTCTCCGTTGGATCTAACTAACAATGCGGCTCGGATCTGCCTTACCCTTCGTTAAGTGATCTTTTCGCGTGGGATCAAGATCCGACTACAATCTATCAACCAAAATGGGCGCGTGGCGGTGTTTGACCGGCGGCGGCGTAATCTCTGATGGTGCCGGCGCTCTGGGCCGTTCTAGGATGCAAGGATGCGCTTACCAGATCCGTGAAGGCGTGCTGAAGCTCGACGTGGTACTCGTTCGCGAAGGGGCGCTCGGAGATGGGCTCTGGACCTCGTCGGAGTATCGTCTGGCGTCAGGCGAGGGTTGTCGGAGTTGCTGCCGTCGTTCTGCGTCGCCTGAGCACGAATCGATGGGTTTAGAGGATGCGCAGGACAACTACGAACATGCTCGGGTGAATAAGAAGGCGGCGCCAAACTTCTTGGAATTGCTCACGGAGTTTGCGAAACGCGTCTGCCACGGTCGATTGTCGGCGTTGGCGAGGTTCCTCGTCGCCTAAGTCAAAACAGGGTACTATCGGATGCGCAAAACGGTGGATTCGAGCGTGTCGATCAGAGATCAAGGGGCGGTGGTTACTTACGAAGGGGGGGTCGCCGGAGTTCTTGCAGGAGACGGTGGCGGCCAGTTGTTGACGTTGCCAAGGCTAGGGATCATGCGAAAGCAAACGGCGAGTGTCAGAAGATGCGTATGAGTTCACTGAACAAGATAGAGTGAATGAGAGACAGAGGGGAGCTCGAGACTCACCGGAATTTGCCGGCGCAGTCGTCGGAGGCGGCGGGTTTGCAGAGAGCAATGCGCGCAGCCTGGGGGCGTTCAGTGCTCGGGGTTTTGGGGAAAAGAAAGAGGGGACAGAGGGGTTTCTTATAGCTTGCTCGCGAGCGAGAATCACTGAGCCAATAACTCGAATTGATGCCGCGAATCAAGACCGAACGCCCGCTTGATTTGGGAATGAATGGGTCGTGTGGGTGGAGACGACGTCGTGGGGTTGGCCGCTTGTCGATGATATCGCAGGTTTCGGTGGGGTCCGTGATCGGTTCGATCGTCGTCCGTGCGTGAGAGGAGGAAAAGAAATGCGGGTGGGCTTCTTGGGCTGGATTGGTTCTTTGGGCGATTCGGCTTGGCCTTTTCCATTTCTTTGCCCTTTTCTTTTTCTGTTTTCTATTTTCTGAATTGATTTTGATATGTTTTCAAATCCTTTTTGAATTCAAACAAATTTGGGGATCCTTGTAGGGTTCTGTGGTTTCAAATGCAGTTATTTAACCAAGTGGTTACTTTGTAGAGTTTGGTCATGCTTTGTTTTCAAAATGAGCAGATTTTTGCTATAGTTGCAATTATTTGAATTTAGGGTTTTGAATCACTTCTAAGTTTTGAATCATGGTAAAGTTTCACACAATCATTCCAACAATGGAGTCAATTTAAACAAGTACTTAAGCTTCCAAATTTCAAAGTGTGATGGTCATCTTGGAATCAAATGTCTACATGAAAACATAGACTCAACTTCTGTTTCTAAGTGATTTTTGATAAACCCTAAATGAATGAATGAGATGCATATATGATTGAAATGAGTTTTGAAACCATGATTTTTGGGATGTTACACTTAAATAACTCTAAGAAAATAGCTTTGATAAAGAAATAAAGTCGAAAGCTTGCAAGTCAAACTAGGATTGGGTTATCAAGTGAGTATGATCACATATGCTTAAGGCATATAGTTGGCATGGTAAACAAGCAAGTATTAGCTTGCATAGGTCAACTTGATTAGTAAGGCTTGCCTTGTGCAGAGTAGTGGTTGAAGTTCTCCTCAGCTTTGTAACATCCCCAAATTCATATTTCAAAACTCATTCATATCATCTAAGAATTCATCATCATGTAGGGTTCTTCTCAAAAACAGAAACTTATGCTATGATTTCATGTGAGTAAATTTCACTCATTAGGCCATCACCTTTTGAAATTTGAAAGATATAGAACTGGTTTGCTTGCCCACTAAGGGAATGATTGGGTATAAAAGTTTAACCAAATATTCAAATTAGAAATAAATTCCAAAACCTCCATTTCAAACATTTGCAAATGATGCATAGTGTCTGTTTATTTGAAATCTAAGTCTGACCAAACCTTTGCAAGGCAATCCCACAAGTTTTGACTCATTTCGAGACCAAGTCACCTGCAAAACCTCAAAAGATTTGAATTCAAATTGAGTTTGAAACCATTTGAAAACATAACAGAAAATTTAATTAGAAAAGAAAAGAACTAAACAATAGAAAAAGGCCAGAAAGCGGCCAATGAGAAAGCGAGCCCAACTAGCCCACCCGGGATTTCCTTCCCTTCTCTCACGCGAACACACAGCTAGTCACCGATTTACGGACCCCACCCCCATCTTTCACGTCGTCAAGCGACAAGCGGCCCATCCTGTGTCATCGTCTTCCCAAACCTCGCCGCGACCACGTCCGGGTGCGATGTTGCCGGTGATGGCGCTTAATTGGGCCATTAAACGCAGCGTTTCTTGTCGAGGCACCTGCTATAAGATCTCCACCTCCCACGATCATTTTCCCAGTCAATCTCATGCTCACGCCACCAGTCGCCCACGACTCGAGACCGCCGCAGACAGAGCCAGCTCCGGCGATCGATTCAGGTGAGCCCCGTGCGCCCCTTCCCCTCTGGATTGTTCGAGACCCTTAGTAATCCTCTTGCGCACCTTCTAACCACAACGGAGCATCCTGTCGCCCAGTTGCCGTGTTAAGCACGCCGTAAGCACCCGACGACCATCCCAACTCCGGCGAGCAATCTCAGTAAGTCCCGAGCGCCCCTTGCTTTCTTATTCACCCGAGCGTGTTCGCAATTGTCCTGCGCATCTCCTAAATCCATTGGTTCGTGTTAGGGCGGCACAAGAACCTCGGCAACGACTCCGACAACACCCACCCGACGCCAGACGCAACTCCGACGAGATCTAGAGCCCATCTCTGAGCGCCCCTCCGCAAGCCAGTACCACGACGAGCTTCAGCAGCCTCCGGCGAACCTGGTAAGACCCCTCTCCCCCTCGCGGACGATGTAGAACGCCGGCGCCACCGTAGTCAGACGCGCCGCCGCCAGTTAGCACCGCCAGCGCCGCCCGTTTCTGGCTTGATGATATGGACCATTGGATCGCATCGTAGGGTTAGGATAGAACATTAAATGAAAGGGTAAGCGCGCTCGAGCCGCGGATCCCACTTAGATCGTGCGGTCCATGGAGCGATCCGCTATGCTGACGCACCGATAAGGTTGCGACGCGTGGCGAGTTTAAATCAAAAACATAATTTAAAACCAGATTTAGATCCAAACTTTAAACTGCTATAACTTTTGAATGCCACGTTAGATTTTTACAAATTTTATACCGTTGGATTCAGTGAAACAAGACCTTTCTGAATGTCCAATTGGTTTAACAAATAGTAACCATTAAAATGACTTTATTTGTAGAATCTTGTTTAAAGCTATTTTGAGTATAGTTATAGTTTGGTAATTAATTTTAATGTTAAATAAGTTTTAATGGGATAAATTTTGTGCCCTGTTATGTTTCAGTGTCATGCACATGCTTGGAAAATTTCCAAAATCACCATTTAGTAAAATACTTGCATGCATGCATTCATATTATTTTTGATTGAATATTTTGTGTGAATTTGAATGCTATGATTTTTCTTGTAGATTTTGCTAGTGATTGTGATTGTGAAGAGTGCTACTCCCCCCACTACCAAGGCAAGTGATATTTTCATGAATATTTCTATCCTAAGTTTTGTACTAGCATTAGATATTTTGCTAAAGAATTGCATGCTATTTTGCCTAGTGCTAAGATGGGAAATCCTAAGTGGAGTAGAATAGTAGAAATGCTAGGGAATTCTCCTAAGTTAAGTTATCATAACCTTCTTAGCCTAGCTACTTAGCAAACAAGGGTGGTGAACATCTGTACTTGTTATGATGAAAATATTTCTAAGTCAAGAGACTTATGTTTTTCTAATAAAACAACTAAGACAAATGAACCTCCTGGGTGGAATGGATGATTGGGTTATGTTGGACTTGGGTTGTGTATCTCACTTGTGGTATGCCACCCAGGCACAAAGGGATTTGGAGGCCAAGTGTTGAGAAAGCTTACAGTGCAACCACTTGGCAATATGGGCTCTGCCATGATCATATAGGTTGCTAGAACTTAGTCATTTGGACAGATGGTGGTAGATGGGAAGATAGGTTGGAACGCGTCCATTTGACTAAGGAAAAGCTTCTGAAAGGTCCTGTCTTGGGAAACCAGGTCTGGTGGGGAATGTGCACAACCTCTGCAGATGGAAAACCTAAGTACTTAGCCTAGTCCAAGGCAATGGACACTTTTGAGCATCAAGACATGGAAGCTACAAGAATCTCATCACTCCAACTTCTAAGTAAAAATTTATGGGTGAACAAGGGTGAAGACCCCAATGTCTATTGGTGGTTCTTTGGGAATGTTTTGACAAAGAAAACTTAGGGATTTCAACTAATAGGTAAAACCTATTTTTAAGCAATGCAAGCCAAGCTACACTTAGCCAAAATGCATATAGTAATATAGTCCACTTAAAATATACTAAGGAATCACTTGCCAATACTATTCCAAAGTATTGACCCTCTATGGCTGTAACTTGTGATGTTGCAGGTTATTCCGATGATGATTAGGAGTCATGAGTCTACACTCAACATGCTTGCCTGTGGCACATGAAGATGAAGACTTATGTTTATTTACTTATTCCTTAAAACTCTTGTATTAGGCCTACGACCATGAGTTGTAAAAGACTATGTTTTATCTCTGGAATGAATGTAATAAACGACCTTTGTATCTGTGTACTTCATCTTAAACTGTTGATGCTAGCATTGATCCAGGGACTAGCTTTGCAATCACAGGGATCCTTTCCTTTATAAAGGAGGGGTCTAACAAGCTTCTTCTTCATAGTATCCTCCTTCCTCCTCGTATCCTTGGTCGGTACTAGCGTCTACGAATAAATACGAGGTACACAATCACCAAACAATACTTAAATACTTTCAATCATCACACAAAAGGGTTCTATAGATGATCTAGCATCATCACTAACAGTACAAGATTAAAGCATTTGTCTTATTTATTTTATTTTTAGAAAAGTAATTTCTAGTCATTGAAAAACTATTTAAGATTTAATATTCTCCAACTCAAACATGGGATCATGTTGACACATGTCATCACCACATATTTCAGTACATGGGGAATGTGATTTAAAGTGGTGTCACAATTTAATAAGGTTTACCCTTTTATTTTAAATAAATAAAGTGACTAGAAATGCCTATGTGGCATTCTTTTATTACTTGAACATTATTTATTTAAGTAAACCCATATATTTTTATATATTCTGAAAGGTATGGTCAAATGTGATTTTTGAGAGTTCGAATCAACTCAAAAGCTATTATGGTTTAAATTTGAAAAATGTTTGAATGCAGAAAAGCTTCTGCCTTGTTATTTTTACCAAGGTTGGTCTATAGATCCAAATGATTTGAATCTAACGGGCTTGGATTAAGCATTTCAATATCTTTCTAACAAAATTGGTTTCATGCAATTTGGTTTAATGAATCGAGCTGGGTTGAGTTTTGAAACTAGGTATAGAACTGAGTTTGAATATAAATAGAAAAGCTAAATTCAAATGAGTGGGCTCAAGGAATGGTTATTGGGCGGCCCATGTCACTCACTTTGGCGCAATCGACAGGGTCTCTTGGTCAGTGGCTCTTTAAACGTGAAGCGGTACGGGGCGATATGGTGCGTTGGATTAGAATAAAGATCGTCGGCTGAGGGTCGTCGTCGACAATGAACAGGTCACCGACGAGCTCGAACCCTAGCGACTCAGTGGGGGTTCATAGGGGGCATACCGGGGCTCCAGTGACGATGGTGAGGCCGGCAAACGACGAAGTTGACGACAACGAACTCAGGGGTGGTCGCGGCAGCTCCGGGGGTGGACGAAATCAACGGCTCCTCTTCTCCTCAGCAGCAGCGAGCTCCGGCTAAATTCCGGCGATGCGCTACTCGCCTTGCTCCGACTAAGGGGTGGAATGATCAGTGAGGTGAGGGGAGTGAGATGGTGTGAACAAATCGAGCAGGGGTCGTCTCCTTTTATAGGCTCGACGGCGAGACCGAGAGGGATGGGAAGGCGACGGTGGCGACACGGCTACGGACGGCTAGACGCATGGCCGAGGTTGCTGATCGACGGGCGGTCTCCTGGCGATGCTCTATGGTTTAAATGCGCGTGTAGGGGCGGTGGCAAATGGGCGGGAACATGCGGTGCTCTGCACGGCAGAGGCGGCGTCTTCGATGGTGAGCGGTGGCTATAGGCATGGGCGGAGAATAGGGGTGTCTGCGGGGTTGCTGGGGCGGTGGTGATCATGCGTGCATGCGGCGAGGGCGGCACGCGGTCTATGGTCGTGTGTCGAGGGTGGCTCTCTGGCGCGCTCTCGGCATGCTCTCAGAGAAGCTTGGCATGGCTTGAGCTTGTGGTTCAGTCGCTGGCAGGGTTCGAGCATTGGACAGGGGGTGGCGGTGGACGGTGGCATGTGTCCTAGACATGGTGTTTAGGCTTGGTGCTTGCTCTGGCTAGCTATCCATGGTCGGCTGGAAAGGATTCCTTCGGGTTGGCATGGCATGGTGCAAAGGGTAGGGGCTAGGGGTGGTCAAGGCACTGGTTGGCACTAGGGGAGACAAGTGTGATCAATGGTGAACAATGCTTAGCCAAATTACTGCTCAAAACAGTGAAGTTTGGCCAGTTTGACTTGTTGTCTCCAAGTTTTTTGATGGAGAGGTTAACCTCTTGGGTGGCCCGATCTTCACGGATCTCGTGGTCAAATCGATGGAAAAGCGAGGGGAAAGGGAGAAGGTAGCGGAAGCAAACACACACCTCGCGAAGAACACGATGAACACACGCAAAACTCACACGATACAAGGCCGATTGCTCCCGAACGGCGGCCACCGGTCTGATAGAATCCTCGCAAGGAAATATCGGTCAACGTGCTCCCTCAAATCCACATCGGAGAGGGAAGAACACCTTGGGGAGGGTCTTGACAACTTGGAGACGAGACATCGAACTCCAAGGCCTTGTTCAATGATGGATGCGTGATGCAAAGTCCAATCGAGGTTGGTGACGATAGTCGGTCCCCTTGGTAAAGGGGATGAGGCAAAACTAGAGATTCCACAATGGGGGTTGTCTTTAGTCTATCATCTATGCCAAAGGGATACATGAGGGGTGGGGGCTCTATTTATAGGCCAACCACTAAACAAGGGTAGTTCGGGGATAAACTAGGCGAATAGGTAAGTAAAGGGGAATACATGGGCTGTGGCCCAACTAGTACGCTGTGTGACATGACCGGTAATCTGGGACTTAGGACCGTAGTACCGGTCATCACCTAGTACCGCTCTGGGACCGTAGTACCGCTTGGTCTTGGAGCATCCGTTGGAGCCGTCGATGAAGCGGTAGAAGGCGGTAGTACCGGCCAGTAATACGGTTCCGACAACCGGTAATCCGCTTGGACATTGCCGACCTGTCTTCTTCCGTCTCCTCTTCCAAGCCTCCGTCTTGTTGGGCTTGATGTTCCGGGCTTCCTCCCTTGCCTCCGTACTGGTCGGTGTGAACCTATCATGCATATGTGACGGAGTATGAAGTAGCATACCATTCAATAGGTTAGGAAGTGAGCTTGCATAGAGGAACGGATTCACCTTTGGAGTCCATGGCGACTTGGCGTAAGTTGGAGACCTTGATGTAGTAACGACCGTAGGTCGGGCTGCATCATCTCCCCCCCCTTCAAAAAGAGTCGTCCTCGACTCTACATGCTCATCACAAAGTAGAAGCGGTCGAGAGACCTTCTTGATCCTGGGGTTCACCATATAGTCGTCCTCGAGAATATTGACTTGACAACACTTCAAAGTTTCTTCACCTTCCATGAAGCCTACAAAGCTCACAACAAAAGCGAAGCAACACTCAAAGCGTAGCCAATTCATGAAGATTATAGCATGAGTCCTCAAGTAGAAGGAAGTCACCTTAACTTGTACAGATAGATCGATGAAGGGTAGCCATAGGTAACTCTCTTCGGTTCTTCTTGTCAACATATAGTCCATAGAGGTTGACGTGTATGCATTTGTACCTTCATACAACAAAGACCAAGCAACATATGTTTGTGTGTGATAGAGGAGCATGTCATTTGTGGCATGTCCATTCTTGTTCACAACACGATTAGCACAACTCAAGTATAGCAAACGGGATGCATATGCAAGGTCAAAGTGCATGGAAGTCGTTGCAAAATCATCCAAATGTGGGAACTCAAAAACTCCATATAACATCTTATTGTGGCATTCAAAGCAATCGAATAGAAATTTGATCAACATCTTTGATGCAAAACTAGGAGAATTTGGCAAAAACACAAAAGGAAGAATGTCCAAAGCAACATCATTATGTGTGCAAACCAACCATTGGAAAGAGAAATTGTTCGATATGTTGGATGTCACACACAAATCATCGAAAGCAGATATCATGGGAATATGAGTATCCCAAGCGGAAGCAAAAACAATATATTTGCAAACAAACCAAATGAAAGAGCAAGTGGTCCTTATGTTTGTTGCAACAACAAGACGAGATTCTTGGAAGCTCTCATGACAATACATGCTCTTAATGGAATTGTGGTTGCAACCAAAACATCGGAGAGAGAAATTGTTCACCAATTTTGTTACAACACACAAAACATCATTATCTAAAAGCGAAGAAACATGAATGTCACAAGGGGAGATAATACCATTAACATGCTTGCAAGCAAACCATAGGAAAGAGCAATTTGTCAACATGAAGGATGCAAAGCATGCAAAAGGTATCAGAGGTGGGTTCGATCTTGAACTCACTTGTGGGATGCTCTCAAGAGCTCTTTTTGTCAACTCGTGCTCAACCGAGGTTGACATTCTCGTGCGGGTACCTACACACATCATATGTAAAAGGAAGAACATGTGTGCATGGTAGAGATACACATCATCCATCATGACGTATCTCTTCTTGTGCACATCACCATTAATGTCATTCAAGTATGAAATAGATGCATGGTGAGTATGCAAGTGGGGAACATGCTTATCATGGCAATCATCAAAATCTCCAAAAATTGAGAAAGCTATGGGGGCCATCTCATTATAACGCATATGATCAATATTGTTGCAAGCAAAACAAGTGAAATAGCAAGCATTCATCTTATCGCAAGCAACGGGATAAATTGAATGACTAGCATGACAAAGCAAGTCCGAAGCAATTGGAGGATACACACAAGATGCATAGCATGGCATGTTTATGGCAATGATATCGCAATCAAACAATTCCACATGATCAATATTATGCAAAGGCAAAGCATCACATGGGAATGTGGATGAAGCATATGTACTGTCACAAGTATCATCCATAGCATGCATATCCTCACAATTCATCATGTCCACTAGAGGGATCATGGCATCATCAACACCCTTATTGGTACCTTGGTCATAGCTCTCATATGAAGTGGGTGTTGTGGAAGTAGTGGCCTCCTTGTGGACGACTTCATCTTCTTGATGTATCCATGGCGTAGCATCTACCATGTACATCTTCACCAATTGAGGCATCATTGCTTCATGATTTGGCGTGTCTTCCTCCATGGAACCTAGCACAACACAAGAGAACACACTAGAGGTAGAGGGTAAGTTATTAGAATTCAAAATGGTCTCACTTGACCTATCAACTACCACTCTCAACTCACTAGGAGTATCACTCATGCCCTCCAAGTGGAAGCACTCAATCTCACATAAGGTGGAGTCACTCATCTCACTCTTGTTCTCACTCAAGTGGGCTAAGTGGCTCTCATACTCACATGGGATTTGTACCACATCATCACTCAAGCATATGGGGATAGGCTCGGTTTCCTCAACTCCATGCGCCTCCTTTGGTGAAGGGAAAATCCCATGCTCACCATTCTTGACCTTGTGGCCTTCAAGGTTGGATGCCATAAGATGGGCATCATTGCTCGCCTCCATGGTCGAAGGGAAAATCCCATGCTCGACCGTCTTGTGGCCATCTTGTAGTAGTGGTGGAGGTAGGCTCATGCTATCCAACTTGGCGAAGTAGAGGTCTTCATTTTTCTCGTCCATGAGGTCTTCAAATGCAAGCATAGTCGTTGAAGCTTGATGGCGTGGACGAAGGCTTGCTCTTGGGGCCATTTTGGTGGTGGCACTAGTAGTTGAAGGTGCCTTATGACGGTGTCGACGGAGGTCATTGGTGTGCCTTGCCGATGGTTGGTGTAGGTGGCGGACTTGGTCATCCACATGACGCTCGCGACGATGACCCTTGTCCTTGGCACTCTCCTTGGTGAGTTTTTCTAATGAGCGCAAAGCAGCATTAGTCTTGGCGACCATCCTCATGTTTTTGTCGAAGTCGTTGTCCATGTCCTTCTTGAAGTTGTGGAGGTCGCTTTGGAACTTGTCCATTTGATGATGGACCTTGGCGCACTCGAGTTGGAGGCTCCGTCTTGGTCGGTGCGACGTGAGGAGCTTGGCGTTGTCGTTCTTGAAGTCGCCCATGCTTGGGGAGTCGTTGTTGTTGTATCACTCCATGTCACCCAAGCATGTGGAGCCATTGTTGGTGTAGTGCTCCATCATGTTATCCATGCTTGTGGAGACATAGGCATGGTGGCTCATCGTGGATTCTTCATAGAAATCATCCTCGGTTCCGGAGTCCCTAGACATGATTCACAAGACCAAGCGGTGTATATGGAAGTGGTAGAGGGTGTTAGGGATACAACGTCGAACCTTACTTTACCTTGGAAGATCGTATCGTGCAAGTGGCCACACTTGAGAGCAATAAACCAGGCAAAGTGAAGTTCACGCGAAACACCAAAACCAACTACGAACCAAAAAAAACACACACACAAGGCCTATGGTGGATAGGTATGGAAAGTGGCATGTCAAGAACCAATCCGAAATCAAGATGTTGTAATGGAAAGTAAAGAACCATAATGATCACAAAGCAAAACAAGTTAATCCACAAGATAGGAAATATGTACAAGGAAACACACACGGTGGGATAAATAGGACTTGTGCGACAGAGAAAGTGAGCTAAGAACCAAATGATTACCTAGCGAAGACTATAAGCTCGTGTCACACAAGTACAAGGAGAGACGCTAGTTTGATTGCACAAAATTGGTGGGCTACAAGATATGCACAATAAGTACCACCTATATGATGTTCATCGAGCTTGCGCTTCCTATTCTATGAGGCACATTTATATTTCTTTCTTTTTCTCTTTCTTTTTCTTTTTCTATTGTTTTTCTCTTTTTCTTTTTCTTTTTTTTCTTTTTCTTTTTCACTTGCCTCTTCCTTGTGCCAACAACTATACCAGATAACTATATGAGATAGCGCCCACAATGTTTGCTCGGAATCTACAAGGTATCAAATGTGCATAGACCAAGCAATCATAAGAGGAACTAGTCTCAATAGGTGTTTGTTGCTCACAAAGATAGTGGGGTTCACAAAGGAATGCAAGTGGGGAGAAGTCGCGGAATGTTTATACCTTTCGTCGACGATCTTCACCCTTTATTGTTGGATTCCGTCTTGCTCACGGAATTTGGATGGAGTAGATAGCACGAACAATGTGGATGATGATGTAGAGCTCCTTCTCCTCTTCGAAACGAGCTAAAGAACACCAAAATCCGAGTTCGAATGCAAAAGTTATGCTCAAAACAGTGAGAGACTGAAATCTGGGAACCTGCCGTTTTTTATCAGTACCGAGCGGTAGTACCGGGTTTTTGAGCGGTAGTACCGGTTGTACAAAGGCCCGGTAGTATCGTTTAGGTACCAGGGAGGTGCAGTAGTACCGGGTTTTGAGCCCGGTAGTACCGGGTTTTGAGCCCGGTAGTACCGGTTGGTCCTGGGACGCCCATATTTGACGCGTTTTCGCGATTTTGGGGTGATTTGGGCGGAAAATCTTTAAGAAAAACACCAAATCAAAGGGGGATATCAAGGAATTAGTCCATGGGAACGCAAAGGAAGGTAGATCAACAAGTTTAGCAAGTAATCCATGGATCAAAACCTACCAAAACGCACTCAAATCACAGATCGATCCAAAACACGAATTGGGGCTATTTTTGGTGGAATTTTCGAATTTATGGGGAAAAGACCAAATCGATGAGAAATCCGTGGCAACCAAAAGCTGCTGATACCAGATGATGGAGGGGTTAACCTCTTGGGTGGCCCGATCTTCATGGATCTCGTGGTCAAATCTATGGAAAAGCGAGGGGAAAGGGAGAAGGTAGCGAAAGCGAACACACACCTCGCGAAGAACACGATGAACACATGCAAAACTCACACGATACAAGGCCGATTGCTCCCGAACGGCGGCCACCGGTCCGATAGAATCCTCGCAAGGAAAGATCGGTCAACGTGCTCCCTCAAATCCACATCGGAGAGGGAAGAACACCTTGGGGAGGGTCTTGACAACTTGGAGACGAGACATCGAACTCCAAGGCCTTGTACAACGATGGATGCGTGATGCAAAGTCCAATCGAGGTTGGTGACGATAGTCGGTCCCCTTGGTAAAGGGGATGAGGCAAAACTAGAGATTCCACAATGGGGGTTGTCTTTAGTCTATCATCTATGCCTAAGGGATACATGAGGGGTGGGGGCTCTATTTATAGGCCAACCACTAAACAAGGGTAGTTTGGGGATAAACTAGGCGAATAGGTAAGTAAAGGGGAATACATGGGCTGTGGCCCAACTGGTGCGCGCAGGCAGACATGACCGGTAGTACCGGACTTAGGACCGGTAGTACCGGTCATCACCGGTAGTACCGCTCTGGGACCGGTAGTACCGCTTGCGGTCTTGGAGCATCCGTTGGAGCCGTCAGTAGCGAGCGGTAGAAGGGGGCGGTAGTACCGCTGACCGGTAGTACCGGTTCCGACAACCGGTAGTACCGCTTGGACCTGGCAGCTGCCGACCTGTCTTCTTCCGTCTCCTCTTCCAAGCCTCCGTCTTGTCGGGCTTGATGTTCCGGGCTTCCTCCCTTGCCTCCGTACTGGTCGGTGTGAACCTATCATGCATATGTGACGGAGTATGAAGTAGCATACCATTCATTAGGGTATGAAGTGATCTTGCATAGAGGAACGGATTCACCTTTAGAGTCCATGGCGACTTGGCGTAAGTTGGAGACCTTGATGTAGTAACGACCGTAGGTCGGGCTGCATCATGTTTGATGAAATGGCCGCAAGAACTTGAGTTTTGAATTTTGAAAATATTTTTGGTGGGTGTGCTAGGCATGTTTTGAGGATTCTGTGGATGCTTGGGTTTTGAAAATTGAGCTTGTTGGAGTGGTTTTTGAAATAGTGGGATCTTCCCATATGAAATAGATTCAATTTTAAACTGTCATTTCAACTATGCATTAAAATGTTTTTGGATGATCACAAGGTGGTCCTTGGTACCTTGTTAAGAGTACTATCAAGGGGTGCAAAGATCCATACATGTTTCTGTTAAGTTCTGAAAGTTAGAGATAGCCAAAGTAGGCATGGGAGTTAATTTGGCCAAAGTGACCATTCACTTAATTTGTTTGTTTTGATTTGTTTGTCTTTGGGGAAAGTGTGTGGTTTGTTTAGAAGATGTTTATTTCACCTAAGAATCATTTTACAAGCAAAGAAACACAGAAGCATGGCAATTCAAAAGAATCCAAATTTTAATACACACACATATGAATGCTTTCATATTTTTAATTGGAAAAGTTTTTGTTAACCCTAAATTTGATGATTAGAGTTTGATGATTCAAGTTTAATATTTTTGGGATGTTACAAACCTTCCCCCCTTAAACAAAATCTCATCCCGAGATTTGAAAAAGGACGAAAAAGATTACCTAGGATTTGAAGAGATCGGGAAACTCCGTCCTGATGTGGTCTTCACGCTCCCAGGTAGCTTCCTCTTCTGTGTTGTTGCTCCACTGAATCTTGAGAAACTTGATGCTTCAGGTTCTGGTAGTTCTGAAAGCTTCCTCCAAAATACGGATGGGTACTTCGGGATATGTCAGGTCATCGTTGATCTCTATGGTCTGGTGATCGATATTCTTGAACACTTTAGTCTTCTCTGGAACTTCGAGGCACTTGCGAAGTAATGAGATATGGAACACATTGTGCACGTCTGACATCTCTTCGGTTAGTTCCAATTGATACGACACTTCTCCTCGACAGTTCAGAATCTTGAAGGGTCCGATATATCTGGGGGCTAACTTTCCTTTCAGTTGGAAACGCTGCATTCCTTTCAATGGCGACACTTTTAGATACACAAAATCTCCTATGTTGAAGGCAAGGTCTCGACGTCTCTTGTCGACGTAACTCTTCTGTCTGGACTAGGCTGTCTTGAGGTGCTCACGAATCTTGTGAACCTTCTCTTCTGCTTCTCGTAGGATGTCAGGTCCAAAAAATCTGACTCTCTCCTACTTCCGACGAGTTCAAAGGGGTGCGACACTTCCTTCCATACATGAATTCAAATGGGGCCATTTGCAAACTAGCTTCATAACTGTTGTTGTATGAAAATTCTGCAAAAGGCAGACAGTCTTCCCACTTAGATCCATATTCTAACACACATGCTCTCAGCATATCTTCAAGTATTTGATTTACTCGCTCCGTTTGTCCATCGGTCTGAGGGTGATACGCGGTGCTGAAATCTGGGCGGGTTCCTAAACCTTCTTGGACTTTCTTCCAGAATCTCGAGGTAAACTGAGTTCCTCGATCCGATACGATGTTCTTGGGGAATCCATGCAAACTCATGATTCTAGCGATGTATAACTCTGCTAGCTTCGAACTCTGATATGTGGTCTTGACGGGTAAGAAATGGGCGACTTTGGACAACCTATCCACTATGACCCAGATAGAGTCATTTCCCCTACTAGAAGTAGGCAATCCGGTGATAAAGTCCATTCCAACGGAATCCCATTTCCATTCTGGAATCTGCAATGGTTGCAACAATCCAGCGGGTCTTTGATGTCCTGCCTTGACTCGCTGACATATATCACACTTGGCGATATAGCTTCCGATTTATCTCTTCATCTTATGCCACCAAAATTGCTCTTTCAAGTCTTGATACATCTTCGTTCCTCCAGGGTGGATATAATAAAGCGTATCCTGAGCTTCCTTCAAAATAACTTCTTTCAACTCAGAGTCTGCTGGTACACAAAGGTGTCCTTTGTACCACCGAACTCCTTCTTCGTCTTCGGTGAATCCGGGTACTTTGCCTGTACCGATACGACGCTTGATTTCATCGATACTAGAATTTCCTTTCTGCGCCTCTTTGATCTGGCTGATCAAAGTGGGTTGAAGTTGATGGAGGGGTTAACCTCTTGGGTGGCCCGATCTTCACGGATCTCGTGGTCAAATCGATGGGAAAGCGAGGGGAAAGGGAGAAGGTAGCGGAAGCGAACACACACCTCGCGAAGAACACGATGAACACACGCAAAACTCACACGATACAAGGCCGATTGCTCCCTAACGGCGGCCACCGGTCCGATAGAATCCTCGCAAGGAAAGATCGGTCAACGTGCTCCCTCAAATCCACATCGGAGAGGGAAGAACACCTTGGGGAGGGTCTTGACAACTTGGAGACGAGACACCGAACTCCAAGGCCTTGTTCAACGATGGATGCGTGATGCAAAGTCCAATCGAGGTTGGTGACGATAGTCGGTCCCCTTGGTAAAGGGGATGATGCAAAACTAGAGATTCCACACAAGGGGGTTGTCTTTAGTCTATCATCTATGCCTAAGGGATACATGAGGGGTGGGGGCTCTATTTATAGGCCAACCACTAAACAAGGGTAGTTTGGGGATAAAACTAGGGTTTGGACGAGCTAAAGGGGTACATGGGCCAAAGGCCCAACAGGGGCGCGCAGGCACACAGGACCGGTAGTACCGGACTTGGGTCCGGTAGTACCGGTCAACACCGGTAGTACCGCGGATGCAGCCCGTCCCACGAACGCTACTACATCTACTCCCACAAGCTCCCCAAGTGGACCCATGACTCGCGCCCGAGCCAAACTCCTACAAGCTTAGGTGAACTAGCTCCTCTCCTTGTGTGACTTCGATGCACCCTTGGATGGCCTGCTACTTCATACGCATACCTTGTGCATCATCAGGTACGAAGAGAAGGACCCAGTGGACGGATGAGCCGGAGCGGAAGCAACCAGTCGCTGCCAGACTCCAGCGGTACTACCGTTTGAGGCGACCGGTACTACCGGTTCAAGCGGTACTACCGGCCCCAGCTACCGGACACCCAATAGAGGCCCAACCAAGGGCCGGACGCCTCGGTACTACCTGGCAGAATCGGTACTACCGTGGGCGGTACTACCGCCTCCTACCGCTTCACTGAGCTAATCCGACGGAAGCTCCGGGATCGCCAGTACTACCGCCTCGAGCTGTCAGACTACCGGTTGCAGTGACACTACTACGGTTGGCGACCGGTACTACCGGTCCTGACCGAACTGGCCGGCAGTTTGGCCTAGCGCCCTGTACCCCTTCCTATATTTTACCTTTTCGTTCCGAAACTACCCCTGTTTATGTGGCTGGCCTATATATAGCCCCCACCCTTTATTGTAAATGCTAGACTTGGATAATAATAGATTAAGGAAACCCTTTGAGGAACTTATATCTATTGGTCTCATGCTCCTACCAAGGAGCACCGGATTATCCACCCCCTCTTGGATCTTGCCTAGTGCGTTCAAGTTGTACAAGGCCTTGGGTTCTCGGTTTCTCGCCCCCAAGTCGTCAAGGTCTCACCAAGCACCTCGTCCCCCGTTGTTGGCGTGGAGAGAGAGTTCGCCCAACACCGATCCTAGATATTATGTTGGACCGGTTGCCACCGGCGTGAGTTTTCGGCGTGTATCGTGTTTTGTGTGCGTGAGTTCGTCGGGTTCTTCGTGTGCGTGTGTTCGTGGATTTCATCCCCTTTCCCCCCTTTCACCGCTTACCCTCGATTCCCGCGGAGATTCGTGAAAGATCGGGCCAACCCAAGGGTTACCCCATAACATATTGGTATCAAGAGCACGGTTGATCACGAATTTCCCCCCAATTTTTCGTTGATCCCCCTTAAAATCGAATATCCCACCAAAAAGAGCCTCAATTTGCCTTCGGATCGATCTTTGGATTTGGTGAGTTTTTCGTGGTTTTGGTCCATAGATCTGTTGCTTTTGGAGTCGATCTATAGCCCCTGTTGTTCCTAGCCCAGCCTTTCGGTCAGATCACCACGAATTTGAGGATTTTGTCAAGTTGATCTCGTTCCAGTTCCGTGCCTTGCGGTACTACCGGTCTTACAAGCGGTACTATCACCGTCACTACTGGTCGCGCCAAGCGGTACTACCGCTGGTACTACCGGTCATTGCGGTACTACCGCCGACCGTGTTTCTTTGCCCTTTGACGCCTCAATTTCGTTTGCTGACTTTTCCACTTCGCTTGTTCGTGTTTCGCGTGTTTGTCGCCATTTTCACAACAGCTTCCGCATCAAAGTCACCACGCGCTCAACGACACCGCGACACTCGAACATCAACCCCACCAACGGTTGCAAGTCGTCAACGATACCGAAGGTATAACTTGCACCACTTTGACAGCCCCATATCTTCCTTTGTGTGTAACTATCCTATGAGAGCAACTCATTTTGTGTTTGTCTAAGCATTGTGCACTTTCCATTGGAAAGTGAGAGTGTGAGGTCAAATACAAAAATTAACATAGTATCATAGCAAGGGAGAAAAAGAAAAAGAATCAAAAAAAAGGAAAAGAAAAAGATAAAATAGAAAGATACATAGTCTCCCAATACAAAGAGAATACCAAGCTTGTAAGCCAACAAGAGAGAGGAAAAGAGCGCACCAAGGCAAGTGCACAAATCTATTGCTTATCCTCTTTTGGCAAACGAGTTGTGGTCTCTCCTTGAGTTGGCACGACAACCGAGCGTAGTCTTCGTTAGGACCTTTTGTGCTCATTTTCATAGTCGTGCTAACCCCGTTTTTCTCCACGTGTGCGTTTTTTCGTGTTTTGGTAGATCATATCCTTTTGCTTTTGATCTTTGGTTCTTTACCACGTAGAACAATAACCTTTTGCTTGGATTGTTTCGTTTGGTTTTCCACAATCCTAACCTTAGACCAAAAGCTTTTGAGAGTTGTAGCATATTTGTGTGTGAGTTTCTTGACGATTTCACTTTGCACGCTGTTCGCTCATTTGTGTGGCAATTGGTTTGATATAATCTCCAAGGTGAGGTAAAGGCTAACTCTTCGCACCATTTTTCTCCATATACAACCCTTGTCGGATTTTGCATCATGGACAGGATTGGCGAGCCATCACAACCACCACCTCCGGAGGACGACACACAATTCATGACAAGATGGGACCATTGGAAGGTCCGAGGAGAATTCAACTACCGTTGTGAAGCTCTTGAGCAGCGCCAAGATGAACAATTTAGCGAGGCCCGTGTGGAATTCAAGAACATCGACAACCGCTTCGAAGAAGTCCGTGGCCAAATGCATGCCATGCAACACAACCTCGGTCATCAAAATGAAGCTCTGGGTCGTGCACTCGCCTCAACGGATGAGAAGCTTCAACGCCTCATTGATGGACTAGCAAGGCCACGCTCGCGCGAATCAAGCTCATCGCGACACTCCTCAAGTGAATCAAGTGCACCTCGCCGTCACACTTCAAGGCCCCGGGTTGGACCCGTTTTTCAATCCATGAGCTCTTCTCAAGCGGTACCATCTCCGCGACACGCCGCAACGTCAAGCTATGATGGTGACCTCTCCGCAAGACCTCCAAGACGTGAAGCGAACCGGCCACAACCAAGGGCACTTGTTATTCAACAAGAGCAACCTCGCATGGACCACCAAGCCCATCGCCGTCGACATGTCCCTTCAACAACAAGTGAAGCACCCGAAGAGGACGAACAAGATCACCATCGACGTGAAGCGCTCGAAGATCCTCCAAGGCGTCACCATCGACATGATCGTCCACGTCGGCAACATGATGGTCATGACGAGCCTTCCCTACATCAAGAAGAAGAAGAGCAGCCCATTGCGCATGCGGCTCGACGTCCTCCTCGCCACATGGCGCAAGCCAATGCTCCTCGGCATCAACCACGACAAGAACAAGAGCAAGATCCCCAAGCTCGTCGTGAGGATGCACAACCTCCTCCTCGTCCTCAACCGCGACAAGAACAAGAGCAAGCTCCCCAAGCTCGTCGCCAAAACCAAGTTCCACCACCAAACGTGGCACCTCAACAACCGCAAGAGCAACGCAACCATCACCAAGCAAGACATACGAGCTCGGATGATGATGATGACCGCCCAAATCATGGCAACCGCCGCAACCGGAACCGCAATGGAGAAGAAACTTTCGGCAAGCTCAAATTCACCATGCCCAAGTTCACCGGTTCCAATGAACCCGAGGAATATCTCTCGTGGGAACTCAAGGTCGACAAGATCTTCCGCATGCACAACTATACAATGAGAAAATGATGGCCATGGCATCCCTCGAGTTCGATGAGTATGCCAACCTTTGGTGGGAACAAGTCCAACTCGCTCGCGAAGCAAAAGAAGAGCCTCCAATCGCAACTTGGCAAGATATGAAGGCTCATATGCGATACCGCTTGGTTCCTTCGCACTACACGCATGACCTCTTCAACAAACTTCAAACGCTTAGTCAAGGGACAAAGACCGTAGAAGAGTACTTCAAGCAAATGGAGCTCAACATGATCCGTGCCAACATTGAAGAGCGCGATGAACAAACAATGGCACGCTTCCTCATTGGCTTGAACCATCCCATCAAGCGCATCACCGAGTTCCAAAAGTACAACAACATGGTTGAGCTTGTGCACATCGCATCAAAGGCCGAGCGTCAAGTGCAAGAGGACATCAAGTACAAAAAGCCAAAGACGTACTTCACCTACAAGCAAGCACCAACCACTACTCCAACAACACCAAGTGGAAGCTCCTCAAGTACCACCAAGCTTCCCTTCAAGCCAACTCTCCCTCAAGGAAAACAGCCCCCAAGTGGCAAACACACAAGGGATGATCAACCATTCAATGGCGAATGCTACAAGTGTGGAGGTAAAGGGCACAAGTCGAACGCATGTGGAAACAAGAAAGTTTTGTTCATCCATGACAACGGCGATGAAGAATATTTGAGTGAAGAAGAGTTTGATGCAAGGGTCAAGGAAGCCATGGCAAGTCAACATTTGGAAGAGTACCAAGAACTTCTTGTGTGTGAGCATGACGCAAGTCCATCGCTTGTGGTCACAAGGGTCTTAACTACACAAGCCAATGAGAATGAAGACCAACGCTCGAACATCTTCCAAACTCGTGCCGGCATCAATGGGAAGTCCATCAAAGTTGTCATCGATGGAGGGAGTTGCCACAATCTTGCAAGCACGGAATTGTGTGAGAAACTCAACCTCACCCTCCATCCGCATAAACACCCCTACCATATCCAATGGCTAAGTGACCAAGGATCCGTCAAGATCAAGCACACCGTCTCGGTAACGTTCTCAATTGGGCACTACAAGGACACGGTGGAATGTGACGTGGTCCCAATGACGGTTTGCTATATGTTGCTCGGACGGCCATGGCAATATGACAAGCGTGCTTTGCATGATGGTCACTCAAACACTTATACCTTCAAATGGCTTGATAAAACTTGTGTGTTGCAACCAATGACTCCTGGCCAAATAATTGCGGACAATGCAAAGGCTTTAGCGAGGGCGCAATACACAAAATCACCTTGTGAGAAGAGTGGTGAGCGAGAGAACCACACCATAGTGAGTGAGAGATACAAGCCAAACTCGAGTGGAAAAACTAAGAGTGTTCTTCTTGTCACCAAAAGTGAGATGAGAGAAGTGCGGAACAACCCATCTATCTTGCACTATGTCCTTGTATGCAAGGGACTAGCGCAAGGAACTAACGACTTGATGAATGTTCCTCCTTCTTTGATGGCTATTTTGCAGGAATTCCAAGATGTATTTCCCGAAGAGCTTCCTCATGGCCTTCCTCCTCTTCGTGGAATCGAGCACCGCATCGACCTCATACCCTGCGCCCCACTCCCAAACCGCGCCGCGTATCGCACGAACCCGGAAGAGACAAAGGAGATCGAACGTCAAATCAACCAACTCGTCTCCAAAGGTTTGATCCAAGTAAGCACTAGCCCAAGCGCGGTCCCCGTGATTCTAGTCCCAAAAACGGATGATACGTTGCGGTTATGCATGGACTGCCGTCCAATAAATGCTATCATCGTGCGTTATCGACATCCTATACCGCGTCTTGATGACATGCTTGATGAGTTATGTGGAGCCACTATATTTTCGAAAATTGATCTTCGTAGTGGTTACCATCAAATTCGCATGGCCGAAGGTGATGAGTGGAAAACTGCCTTCAAGACCAAGCTTGGTCTCTATGAATGGTTGGTTATGCCTTTTGGCTTATCTAATGCCCCATCTACCTTCATGCGCCCCATGAACCATATTTTGAGATCTCTCATTAGGAAGAGTGTAGTTGTTTACTTTGATGACATCCTTGTCTATAGAAAGTCACTAGAGGAGCATGTTGCTCATGTTAAGGAGGTCCTTCAAATCCTTCGTCATGAAAAGCTTTATGCTAATCTCCCAAAGTGCACTTTTGCAAAAGACAAGCTGATTTTCCTTGGTTTTGTTGTGTCTTCTAATGGCATTGAAGTTGATGTCTCAAAAGTTAAGGACATACGAGATTGGCCCATACCGACCAATATTAGCGAACTTCGTAGTTTTCATGGGTTGGCTGGCTTTTACCGTCGCTTTGTGAAAGACTTTTCTACCATCGCTTGCCCCCTCAATGAATTGACCAAGAAAAATGTCACGTTCGTTTGGGGAAAAGCACAACAAAAGGCTTTTGATGAGCTCAAAAAGAGGCTCACCGAAGCACCACTTCTTGCATTACCGGATTTCACAAAAACCTTTGAGATTGAATGTGACGCTAGTGGTATTGGCATTGGTGGCGTCCTTATGCAAAATGGGCGTCCTATTGCTTACCATACTGAGAAACTTGATGGCGCACGTCTAAACTATCCCATTTATGACAAAGAAATTTTTGCCTTGGTTCAAGTTCTTCAAGTGTGGCAACACTAACTTTGGCCCAAAGAATTTATCATCCATTCCGACCATGAGTCGTTGAAATATCTTAAGGGCCAAGCCAATTTGAGTAAAAGGCACGCCAAATGGGTTGACTTCATGGAGTCTTTTCCTTACATTGTCAAATACAAGAAGGGCAAAGAAAATGTGGTAGCGGACGCCTTGTCTCGCAAAAACACAAGCCTTCTTACATGACTCGAAGTAAATGTCTTGGGTCTTGATGACATCAAATCCTTGTATGCGTCCGACCCCTTCTTTGGACCAATTTTTGCAAAATGTTCAATAGACAAAGGGATTGATGATTTCTATTTGCATAAGGGTTTTCTTTTCAAACAAAACAAGCTTTGCATTCCGAAATCGTCTCTCCAACTTTTGCTTCTTCAAGAGTCCCATGGTGGAGGCCTTATGGGTCACTTTGGCCGTGACAAGACATATGACATGCTCTCCACTCACTACTTTTGGCCAAAGATGAAGCGCGACGTGGAGCGCCATGTCCAACGATGCACTACATGTATCCAAGCTAAGTCTAAGTCCAACCCCTTTGGTCTTTATATGCCATTGCCTATTCCTTATGCACCTTGGTCGGACATAAGCATGGACTTTGTGTTAGGCTTGCCTAGATCTAAACATGGACATGATTCTATATTTGTAGTAGTGGATCGCTTTTCAAAAATGGCACATTTCATTTCGTGCCATAAGACCGATGATGCTTCACATGTAGAAAATTTGTTTTTTAGGGAAATAATTCGGCTACACGGTGTACCAAGAACAATAGTCTCCGACCGTGACATAAAATTCATGAGCTACTTCTGGAAGACTCTCATGGCCAAGCTCGGCATCAAGCTCCTCTTCTCGTCCGCATCGCATCCTCAAACCGATGGACAAACCGAGGTCGTCAATCGAAGACTTGGCACACTCCTCCGGGTGTTGATAAAGAAGAACCTTAAAGACTGGGAGGAATGTATTCCACACGCCGAGTTCGCCTACAACCGCGCCAAGCACTCCACCACCTTGAGGAGCCCGTTCATGATTGTCTATGCCTTCGAGCCCCTCACCGCGCTCGATATCCTTCCACTACCACTTCATGAACGTGCCAACATGGACGTTGTCAAGCGTGCTCAAACAATGAAGAAACTCCATAAAGACACAAGAGCTACGATCGAGCAACAAGTCCTTCGCCAAGCATCAAGGCTAAACAAGAACAAGAAAGAGGTGATGGACCATTCAAAGTGCTCAAGAGGATAAACAACAACGCCTATATCATCGGTGATGCAGCCCGACCTACGATCGTTACCACATCAAGGTCTCCAACTTACGCCAAGTCGCCATGGACTCCAAAGGTGAATCCGTTCCTCTATGAAAGCTCACTTCCTACCCTATTGAATGGTATGCTACTTCATAATCCGTCACATATTCATGATAGGTTCACACCAAGACGGAGGCAAGGGAGGAAGCGAGCATCAAGCCCGACAAGACTAAGCTTGGAAGAGGAGGAGGAAGAAGACATATCGGCTGCCGAGTTCAAGCGGTACTACCGTCGGCGGAACCCAGACTACGGTCAGATACTACGGTCAAGGAACGTACTACCGGTCACGCAGATTACCGCCTCTGCATCAGATGAAGCCATCACCACTGGATGCCCAGGTACTGGCTTGCGGTACTACCGCCCGCAAGCGGTACTACCGGTCCCCAAAGCGGTACTACCGGTCCCAACTCCGGTACTACCGGTCATGTCTGCCTGCGCGCACCAGTTGGGCCACAGCCCATGTATTCCCCTTTACTTACCTATTCGCCTAGTTTATCCCCAAACTACCCTTGTTAAGTGGTTGGCCTATAAATAGAGCCCCCACCCCTCATGTATCCCTTAGGCATAGATGATAGATTAAAGACAACCCCCATTGTGGAAGAATCTCTAGTTTTGCCTCATCCCCTTTACCAAGGGGACCGACTATCGTCACCAACCTCGATTGGACTTTGCATCACGCATCCATCGTTGAACAAGGCCTTGGGTTCTCGGTTTCTCGCCCCCAAGTCGTCAAGACCCTCCTCAAGGTGTTCTTCCCTCTCCGATGTGGATTTGAGGGAGCACGTTGACCGATCTTTCCTTGCGAGGATTCTATCGGACCGGTGGCCGCCGTTCGGGAGCAATCGGCCTTGTATCGTGTGAGTTTTGCGTGTGTTCATCGTGTTCTTCGCGAGGTGTGTGTTCGCTTCCGCTACCTTCTCCCTTTCCCCTCGCTTTCCCATCGATTTGACCACGAGATCCGTGAAGATCGGGCACCCAAGAGGTTAACCCCTCCATCATCTGGTATTAGCAACTTTTGGTTGCCACGGATTTCTCATCGATTTGGTCTTTTCCCCATAAATTCGGAAATTCCACCAAAACAGCCCCAATTCGTGTTTTGGATCGATCTGTGATTTGAGTGCGTTTTGGTAGGTTTTGATCCGTGGATTACTTGCTAAACTTGTTGATCTACCTTCCTTTGCGTTCCCATGGCCTAATTCCTTGATTTCCCCTTCGATTTGGTGTTTTTCTTAAAGATTTTCCGCCAAATCACCCTAAAATCGCAAAACGTCAAATCTGGCGTCCAGTCCAAGCGGTACTACGGGTCCAAAACCGTACTACGCCCTTAACCGTACTCATGGGCCCGCACAACCGGTACTACCGCCCCATACCGATCCAAAACAAGTTCCAGATTTGCCTCTCACCGCTTTGGGCATAACTTTTGCATACGAACTCGATTTTGGTGTTCATTAGCTCGTTCAAGAGGAGAAGGAGCCCTACATCATCATCCACGTGGTTCATGCTATCTACTCCATCCAAATTCCGTGAGCAAGGCGGAATCCAACAATAAAGGGTGAAGATCGTCGATGAAAGGTATAAACATTCATGACTTCTCCACTTGCATTCCTTTGTGAACCCCACTATCTTTGCGAGCAACAAACACCTATTAAGACTAGTTCCTCTTATGATTGCTTGGGCTATGCACATTTGATACCTTGTAGATTCCGAGCAAACATTGTGAGCGCTATCTCATATAGTTATCTTGTATAGTTGTTGGCACAAGGAAGAGGCAAGTGAAAAGAAATAAAAAGAAAAGGAGTGATACAAAAAAAAGAAAAAAAAAGAAAAAGGAAAAGAGAAAAAGAAAGAAATATACATGTGCCTCATAGAATAGGAAGCGCAAGCTCGATGAACATCAAATAGGTGGTACTTATTGTGCATATCTTGTAGCCCACCAATCTTATGCAATCGAACTAGCGTCTCTCCTTGTACTTGTGTGACACGAGCTTATAGTCTTCGCTAGGTAATCATTTGGTTCTTAGCTCACTTTCTTCGTCGCACAAGTCCCATTTATCCCACCTTGTGTGTTTCCTTGTACATATTTCCTATCTTGTGGATTAACTTGTTTTGCTTTGTGATCATTGTGGTTCTTTACTTGCCATTACAACATCTTGATTTCGGATTGGTTCTTGACATGCCACTTTCCATACCTATCCACCATAGTCCTTGTGTGTGTGTGTTTTTTGGTTAGTAGTTGGTTTTGGTGTTCCGCGTGAACTTCACTTTGCTTGGTTTATTGCTCTCAAGTGTGGCCACTTGCACGATACGATCTTCCAAGGTAAAGTAAGGTTTGACGTTGTATCCCTAACTCCCACTACCACTTCCATATACACCGCTTGGTCTTGTGAAGCATGTCTAGGGACTCCGGGACCGAGGATAATTTCTATGAAGAATCCACGATGAGCCACCATGCCTATGTCTCCACAAGCATGGATAACATGATGGAGCACTACACCAACAATGGGTCCACATGCTTGGGTGACATGGAGTGCTACAACAACAACTCCCCAAGCATGGGCGACTTCAAAAACGACAACAACAAGCTCCTCAAGTCGCACCGGCCAAGACCTCGCCTCGAGTGCCAAGGTCCACCATGAAATGGACAAGTTCGAGCGACCTCCACAACTTCAAGAAGGACATGGACAATGACTTGACAAAAACATGAGCATGGTCGCCAAGACTAATGATGCCTTGTGCTCATTAGAAGAACTTATAAGGAAGCATGCCAAGGACAAGGGTCATCGTCATGCGGCCATGTGGATGACCAAGTGCGCCACCTACACCAACCATCGGCAAGGCACGCCAATGACCTCCGTCGACACCGTCACAAGGCACCTTCAACTACTAGTGCCACCACCAAAATGGCACCAAGAGCAAGCCTTCGTCCACGCCATCAAGCTTCAACGACTACGCTTGCATTCGAAGACCTCATGAATGAGGAAAATGAAGACCTCTACTTCGCAAAGTTGGATAGCATGAGCCTACCTCCACCACTACTACGAGATGGACACAAGACGGTCGAGCATGGGATTTTCCCTTCGACCATGGAGGAGAGAAATGATGCCCATCTTATGGCATCCAACCTTGGAGGCGACAAGGTCAAGAATGGTGAGCATGGGATCTTCCCTTCACCAAAGGAGGCACATGGAGTTGAGGAAACCGAGCCTACCCCCATATGCTTGAGTGATGATGTGGTACCAATCCCATGTGAGTGTGAGAGCCACTTAGCCCACTTGAGTGAGAACAAGAGTGAGATGAGTGACTCCACCTTATGTGAGATTGAGTGCCTCCACTTGGAGGGCATGAGTGATACTCCTAGTGAGTTGAGAGTGGTAGTTGATAGGTCAAGTGAGACCATTTCGATTTCTAACAACTCACCTTCTACCTCTAGTGTGTTCTCTTGTGTTGTGCTAGGTTCCATGAATGAAGAAGCGCCAAGCCATGAAGCAATGATGCCTCAATTGGAGAAGATGTACATGGTGCACAAAGATGATGCTATGCCATGGCTACATCAAGAAAACGAAGTCGTCCGCAAGGAGGCCACTACTTCCACAACACCCACTTCATATGAGAGGTATGGCCAAGGTAACAATAAGGGTGTTGATGATGCCATGATCCCACTAGTGGACATGATGAATTGTGAGGATATGCATGCTATGGATGATACTTGTGACATGACTTACGCTTCATCCATATTCCCATGTGATGCTTTGCCTTTGCTTAATATTGATCATGTGGAATTGTTTGATTGCGATATCATTGCCATAAACATGCCATGCTATGCATCTTGTGTGTATCCTCCAATTGCTTTGGACTTGCCTTGTCATGCTAGTCATTCAATTTCTCCTTGCTTGCGATAAGATGAGTGCTTGCTATTTCACTTGTTTTGCTTCCAACAATATTGATCATATGCGTTATAATGAGATGGCCCCCATAGCTTTCTCAATTTTGGAGATTTTGATGATGGCCATGATAAGCATGTTCCCACTTGCATACTCACCATGCATCACTTTCATACTTGATTGACATTAATGGTGATGTGCACAAGAAGAGATACGTCATGATGGATGATGTGTATCTCTACCATGCACACACATTCTCCCTTTTGTGTATGATGTGTGTAGGTACCCGCATTATCATGTCAACCTCGGTTGAGCACGAGTTGACAAAAAGAGCTCTTGAGAGCATCCCACAAGTGAGTTCAAGATCGAACCCAGCTCTGATACCTTTTGCATGCTTTGCATCTTTCATGTTGGCAAATTGCTCTTTCCTATGGTTTGAGTGCAAGCATGTTGATGGTATTATCTCTCCTTGTGACATTCATGTTTCTTCGCATCTAGATAATGATGTTTTGTGTGTTGTAACGAAAATGTTGAACATTTTCTCTTTCCGATGTTTTGGGTGCAACCACAATTCCATTAAGAGCATGAATTGTCATGAGAGCTTCCAAGAATCTCGTCTTGTTGTTGCAACAAACATAAGGACCACTTGCTCTTTCATTTGGTTTGTTTGCAAACATAATACTTTTGTTTTGGATATGCTTCCTTGTGTGTTTTTGCCAAATTCTCCTATTCTTGCATCAAAGATGTTGTTTGAAATTTGGATCCAATGCTTTGAATGCCCCACTTCTATGTTATATGGAGTTTTTGAGTTTCCACATTTGGATGATGTTCAAACGATTTCCATGCACATTGACCTTGCATATGCATCCGTTTGCTATACTCGAGTGGTGCTAATCGTGATGTGAACAAGAATGGACATGCCACAAATGACATGCTCCTCTATCACACACAAACATATGTGGCTTGGTCTTTGTTGTATGAAGGTACAAATGCATACACGTCAACCACTATGGACTATATCTTGACAAGAAGAACCAAGAGAGTTACCTATGGCTACACTTCTTTGAGCTATATCTACAAGCTAAGGTGACTTCCTTCTACGAGGACTCATGCAATCTTCATGAATTGGCTACGCTTTGAGTGTTGCTTTGCTTTTGTTGTGAGCTTTGTAGGCTTCAAGGAAGGTGAAGGAACATTGAAGTGTTGTCAAGTCAATCTTCCCGAGGCGACTATATGGTGAACCCCAGATCAAGAAGGTCTCGACCGCTTCTACTTTGTGATGAACATGTAGAGTCGAGGCGACTCTCTTTTGAAGGGGAGATGATGCAGCCGACCTACGGTCGTTACCACATCAAGGTCTCCAACTTACGCCAAGTCGCCATGGACTCCAAAGGTGAATCCGTTCCTCTATGAAAGCTCACTTCCTACCCTATTGAATGGTATGCTACTTCATAATCCGTCACATATTCATGATAGGTTCACACCAAGACGGAGGCAAGGAGGAAGCCGAGCATCAAGCCCGACAAGACTAAGCTTGGAAGAGGAGGAGGAAGAAGACATATCAATTGCCAGTTCAAGCGGACTGGTCGGCGGAACTGCATCGGTCACGGTACTACGGTCGGCGGGAACCGTACTACCGGTCACGGACAGCCTGCTACCGCCTGCAGATCAAGCTGCGCCATCACCACTGGATGCCCAGTCTTGGCTTACTACCGCCAAGCGGTACTCACTGTCCCCAAGCGGTACTACCGGTCCCAACTCGGTACTACGGTCATGTCTCGTCATACACTGGGCCACAGCCCATGTATTCCCCTTTACTTACCTATTCGCCTAGTTTATCCCCAAACTACCCTTGTTAAGTGGTTGGCCTATAAATAGAGCCCCCACCCCTCATGTATCCCTTAGGCATAGATGATAGACTAAAGACAACCCCCATTGTGGAAGAATCTCTAGTTTTGCCTCATCCCCTTTACCAAGGGGACCGACTATCGTCACCAACCTCGATTGGACTTTGCATCACGCATCCATCGTTGAACAAGGCCTTGGGTTCTCGGTTTCTCGCCCCCAAGTCGTCAAGACCCTCCTCAAGGTGTTCTTCCCTCTCCGATGTGGATTTGAGGGAGCACATTGACCGTTCTTTCCTTGCGAGGATTCTATCGGACCGGTGGCCGCCGTTCGGGAGCAATCGGCCTTGTATCGTGTGAGTTTTGCGTGTGTTCTTCGCGAGGTGTGTGTTCGCTTCTGCTACCTTCTCCCTTTCCCCTCGCTTTCCCATCGATTTGACTACGAGATCCGTGAAGATCGGGCACCCACGAGGTTAACCCCTCCATCAATCGGTCCCAACATCAAAGTATCTTGTGAGCTCGACATTCAATGTCAAGGACCTATCACCCTACCATGGAGAAGATGAAGTTGAGAAGGTTGAAGAGTCGAGGACGACTCTTTCCCAAGGGGGGGGGGAGCTGATGCAGCCCGTCCCACGAACGCTACTATATCTACTACATCTACTCCCACAAGCTCCCCAAGTGGACCCATGACTCGCGCCCGAGCCAAACTCCTACAAGCTAAGGTGAACTCGCTCCTCTCCTTGTGTGACTTCGATACACCCTTGGATGGCCTGCTACTTCATACGCATACCTTGTGCATCATCAAGTACGAAGAGAAGGACCCAAAGGGAGGAGAGCTGGAGCTAGCAACCATTGCCAGACTCTAGCGGTACTACGGTTGAGGCGACTGCACCGGTTCAAGCGGTACACTGGCCCCAGCCAGGACACCCCAACAGATCCCAACCAAGGGCTGACGCCTACGGTACTACGCCCAGAACTGGTACTACTGGGCGTACTACCGCCCCTCCCGCTTCAGGCTAATCCGACGGAAGCTCCAGATCACCAGTACTACCGCCCCTGAGGCGTTACTAGTTGCGACCGGTACTACCGGTTGGCCGACCGGTACTACCGGTCCTGACTGAACCTGAACGCATCAGTTTGGCCCAGCGCCATGTACCCCTTCCTATATTTTACCTTTTCGTTCCGAAACTACCCCTGTTTATGTGGCTGGCCTATATATAGCCCCCACCCTTTATTGTAAACGCTAGACTTGGATAATACTAGATTAAGGAAACCCTTTGAGGAACTTATATCTATTGGTCTCATGCTCCTACCAAGGAGCAGCGGATTATCCACCCCCCCCTCTTGGATCTTGCCTAATGCGTTCAAGTTGTACAAGGCCTTGGGTTCTCGGTTTCTCGCCCCCAAGTCATCAAGGTCTCACCAAGCACCTTGTCCCCCGTTGTTGGCGTGGAGAGAGAGCTTCGCCCAACACCGATCCTAGAGATTATGTTGGACCGGTTGCCACCGACGTGAGTTATCGGCGTGTATCGTGTTTTGTGTGCGTGAGTTCGTCGGGTTCTTCGTGTGCGTGTGTTCGTGGATTGCATCCCCTTTCCCCCTTTCACCGCTTACCCTTGATTCCCGCGGAGATTCGTGAAAGATTGGGCCAACCCAAGGGTTACCCCATAACAACCGCTCTGGGACCGGTAGTACCGCTTGCGGTCCTGGAGCGTCAGCTAGAGCCGAATATAGCGAGCGGTAGAAGGGGGCGGTAGTGCCGTAGACCGGTAGTACCGGTTCCAGGTCCGGTAGTACCGCTGGAGACAGAGAGTATTTGGCTTCACATGCTGTCACAGTGGCGATAGCAGGGCGGTAGTGCCGGGCGGTAGATCGCCAGTCCGAGGTCACTGGCGACAGAGCATTTGGCGATCTGTCTTCTTCCGCCTCCTCTTCCAAGCCTCCGCCTTGTCGGGCTTGATGCTCCGGCTTCCTCCCTTGCCTCCGTGCTTGTCAATGTGAACCTATCATGCATATGTGACGAGTATGAAGTAGCATACCATTAAATAGGGTAGGAAGGGGCTCATAGAGGAACGGATTCACCTTTGGAGTCCATGACGACTTGGCGAAGTTGGAGACCAAGATGTGGTAACGTAGGGTCGGGCTACATCAGCCCCCCTTCAAAAGAGTCGCCTCGACTCTACATGCTCATCACAAAGTAGAAGCGGTCGAGAGACCTTCTTGATCCTGGGGTTCACCATATAGTCGTCCTCGGGAAGATTGACTTGACAACACTTAAATGTTCCTTCACCTTCCTTGAAGCCTACGAAGCTCACAACAAAAGCAAAGCAACAGTCAAAGCGTAGCCAATTCATGAAGATTATTGCATGACTCCTCAAGTAGAAGGAAGTCACCTTATCTTGCAGAGATAGCTCGATGAAGGGTAGCCATAGGTAACTCTCTTCGGTTCTTCTTGTCAACATATAGTCCATAGAGGTTGACGTGTATGCATTTGTACCTTCATACAACAAAGACCAAGCAACATATGTTTGTGTGTGATAGAGGAGCATGTCATTTGTGGCATGTCCATTCTTGTCCACAACACGATTAGCACAACTCAAGTATAGCAAACAGGATGCATATGCAAGGTCAAAGTGCATGGAAATCGTTTGAACATCATCCAAATGTGGGAACTCAAAAACTCCATACAATGTGTTAGGGTGGCACTCAAAGGAATCGAATAGAAATTGGATCAACATCTTTGATGCAAAGTTAGAAGAATTTGGCAAAAACACAAAAGGAATAATATCCAAAACAACATCATTATGTGTGCAAACCAACCATTGGAAAGATAATTTGCTCAATATGTTGGATGCCATACACATATCATCGATAGCAAATATCATGGGAACATGAGTATCCCAAGCGGAAGCAAAAACAACGTGTTTGCAAACAAACCAAATGAAAGAGCAGGTGGTCCTTATGTTTGTTGCAACAACAAGACGAGATTCTTGGAATCTCTCATGACAATACATGCTCTTAATGGAATTGTGGTTGCACACAAAACATCGGAAAGAGAAAATGTTCAACATTTTTGTTGCAACACACAAAGCATCATTATCTAAAAGCGAAGAAACATGAATGTCACAAGGGAAGATAATACCATTAACATGCTTGCAAGCAAACCATAGGAAAGAACAATTTGTCAACATGAAAGATGCAAAGCATGCCAAAGGTATCAGAGCTGGGTTCGATCTTGAACTCACTTGTGGGATGCTCTCAAGAGCTCTTTTTGTCAACTCGTGCTCAACCGAGGTTGACATGATAATGCGGGTACCTACACACATCATACACAAAAGGAAAAATGTGTGTGCATGGTAGAGATACACATCATCCATCATGACGTATCTCTTCTTGTGCACATCACCATTAATGTCATTCAAGTATGAAATATATGCATGGTGAGTATGCAAGTGGGGAACATGCTTATCATGGCAATCATCAAAATCTCCAAAAATCAAGAAAGCTATGGGGGCCATCTCATTATAACGCATATGATCAATATTGTTGCAAGCAAAACAAGTGAAATAGCAAGAATTCATCTTATCGCAAGAAACGGGAAAAATTGAATGACTAGCATGACAAGGCAAGTCCGAAGCAATTGGAGGATACACACAAGATGCATAGAATGGCATGTTTATGGCAATGATATCGCAATCAAACAATTCCACATGATCAATATTATGCAAAGGCAAATCATTACATGGGAAAGTGGATGAAGCATATGTAATGTCACAAGTATCATCCATAGCATGCATATCCTCACAATTCATCATGTCCACTAGTGGGATCATGGCGTCATCAACACCCTTATTGTTACCTTGTTCATACCTCTCATATGAAGTGGGTGTTGTGGTAGTAGTGGCCTCCTTGTGGACGACTTCGTCTTCTTGATGTAGCCATGGCATAGCATCATCTTCGTGCACCATGTATCTTCTCCAATTGAGGCATCATTGCTTCATGGCTTGGCGCTTCTTCATCCATGGAACCTAGCACAACACAAGATAACACACTAGAGGTAGAGGGTAAGTTGTTAGAATTCAAAATGGTCTCACCTGACCTATCAACTACCACTCTCAACTCACTAGGAGTATCGCTCATGCCCTCCAAGTGGAAGCACTCAATCTCACATAAGGTGGAGTCACTCATCTCACTCTTGTTCTCACTCAAGTGGGCTAAGTGGCTCTCATACTCACATGGGATTGGTACCACATCATCACTCAAGCATATGGGGGTAGGCTCGGTTTCCTCAACTCCATGCCCCTCCTTTGGTGAAGGGAAAATCCCATGCTCACCATTCTTGACCTTGTCGCCTTCAAGGTTGGATGCCATAAGGTGGGCATCATCGCTCTCCTCCATGGTCGAAGGGACAATCCCATGCTCGATCGTCTTGTGGCCATCTCGTAGTAGTGGTGGAGGTAGGCTCATGCTATCCAACTTGGCGAAGTAGAGGTATTCATTTTCCTCATTCATGAGGTCTTCAAATGCAAGCACAGTCGTTGAAGTTTGATGGCGTGGACGAAGGCTTGCTCTTGGTGCCATTTTGGTGGTGGCACTAGAAGTTAAAGGTGCCTTGTGATGGTGTCGACGGAGGTCATTGGCGTGCCTTGCCGATGGTTTATGTAGGTGGGGCACTTGGTCATCCATATGACGCTCACGACGATGGCCCTTGACCTTGGCACTCTTCCTTGTAAGTTTTTCTAATGAGCGCAAAGCATCATTAGTCTTGGCGACCATCCTCATGTTTTTGTCGAAGTCGTTGTCCATGTCCTTCTTGAAGTTGTGGAGGTCGCTTTGGAACTTGTCCATTTGATGATGGACCTTGGCGCACTCGAGTTGGAGGCTCTGTCTTGGTCGGTGCGACTTGAGGAGCTTGTCGTTGTCGTTCTTGAAGTCGCCCATGCTTGGGGAGTCATCGTAGGTGTAGTGCTCCGGGTCCTCAAAGCATGCGGAGCCATTGTTGGTGTTGTGCTCCGTCATGTCCTCTATACTTGTGGAGTCGTAGTCATGGTGGCTCATCATGGATTCTTCATAGATATCATCCTCGGTTCCGGAGTCCCTAGACATGATGCACAAGACCAAGCGGTGTATATGGAAGTGGTAGTGGGAGTTAGGGATACAACATCAAACCTTACTTTACCTTGGAAGATCGTATCGTACAAGTGGCCACACTTGAGAGCAATAAACCAAGCAAAGTGAAGTTCACGCGGAACACCAAAACCAACTACTAACCAAAAAACACACACACACAAGGCCTATGGTGGATAGGTATGGGAAGTGGCATGTCAAGAACCAATCCGAAATCAAGATATTGTAATGGCAAGTAAAGAACCACAATCATCACAAAGCGAAACAAGTCAATCCACAAGATAGGAAATATGTACAAGGAAACACACACACGGTAGGATAAATGGGACTTCTGCGACGGAGAAAGTGAGCTAAGAACCTAATGATTATCTAGCGAAGACTATAAGCTCGTGTCACACAAGTACAAGGAGAGACGCTAGTTCGATTGCACAAAATTGGTGGGCTACAAGATATGCACAAAAGTACCACCTATATGATGTTCATCGAGCTTGCGCTTCCTATTCTATGAGGCACATGTATAATTCTTTCTTTTCCTCTTTTCCTTTTTTCTATTTTTTTTCTTTTTGTATCACTGTTTTTCTTTTTATTTCTTTTTCACTTGCCTCTTCCTTGTGCCAACAACTATAGAAGATAACTATATGAGATAGCGCCCACAATGTTTGCTCGGAATTCTACAAGGTATCAAATGTGCATAGCCCAAGAAATCATAAGAGGAACTAGTCTCAATAGGTGTTTGTTGCTCGCAAAGATAGTGGGGTTCACAAAGGAATGCAAGTGGGGACAAGTCGCGGAATGTTTATACCTTTCGTCGACAATCTTCGCCCTTTATTGTTGGATTCCGCCTTGCTCACGGAATTTGGATGGAGTAGATAGCATGAACAACGTGGATGATGATGTAGAGCTCCTTCTCCTCTTCGAAACAAGCTAAAGAACACCAAAATCCGAGTTCGAATGCAAAAGTTATCCTTAAAACGGTGAGAGGCTGAAATCTGGGAATCTGTTTTTTCTTTCTGTACTGGGCGGTAGTACCGGATTTTAGGAGCGGTAGTACCGGTCAGCGGTAGTACCGGATATTGTTAGCGGTAGTACCGGTGAGCGGTAGTACCGGATATTTGGAGCGGTAGTACCGCTCGGTCCAGGGACGCACAGATCTGACGCGTTTTCGCGATTTTGGTGCGATTTGGGCGGAAAATCTTCAAGAAAAACACCAAATCGACGGGGGAAATCAAGGAATTAGGCTATAGGAACGCAAAGGAAGGTAGATCAACAAGTTTAGCAAGTAATCCACGGATCGAAACCTACCAAAACACACTCAAATCACAGATCGATCCAAAACACGAATTGGGGCTATTTTTGGTGGAATTTTCGAATTTATGGGGAAAAGACCAAATCGATGAGAAATCCGTGGCAACCAAAAGCTGCTGATACCAGATGATGGAGGGGTTAACCTCTTGGATGTCCCGATCTTCACGGATCTCGTGGTCAAATCGATGGGAAAGCGAGGGGAAAGGGAGAAGGTAGCGGAAGCGAACACACACCTTGCGAAGAACACGATGAACACATGCAAAACTCACACGATACAAGGCCGATTGCTCCCGAACGGCGGCCATCGGTCCGATAGAATCCTCGCAAGGAAAGATCGGTCAACGTGCTCCCTCAAATCCACATCGGAGAGGGAAGAACACCTTGGGGAGGGTCTTGACAACTTGGAGACGAGACATCGAACTCCAAGGCCTTGTTCAACGATGGATGCGTGATGCAAAGTCCAATCGAGGTTGGTGACGATAGTCGGAGTCCCCTTGGTAAAGGGGATGAGGCAAAACTAGATATTCCACACAAGGGGGTTGTCTTTAGTCTATCATCTATGCCTAAGGGATACATGAGGGGTGGGGGCTCTATTTATAGGCCAACCACTAAACAAGGGTAGTTTGGGGATAAAACTAGGGTTTGGACGAGCTAAAGGGGTACATGGGCCAAAGGCCCAACAGGTGCGCGCAGGCACACAGGACCGGTAGTACCGGACTTGGGTCCGGTAGTACCGGTCAACACCGGTAGTACCGCTCTAGGACCGGTAGTACCGCTTGGGCGTCCCGAGCGCCACCGGAGCCGTCTCAGCAGTGGCGGGGCAGAGTGTCAGACCGGTAGTACCGGTTCCAGGTCCGGTAGTACCGCCGGAGACAGAGAGTATTTGGCTTCACATGCTGTCTGCTGATGGCGGTAGCAGGCGAGTGCCGGGCGGTAGTACCGCCGCCGTGTCCTAGTACTGGCGACAGAGAGCATTTGGCGATCTGTCTTCTTCCGCCTCCGTCTTGTCGGGCTTGATGCTCCGGGCTTCCTCCCTTGCCTCCGTACTTGTCAATGTGAACCTATCATGCATATGTGACGGAGTATGAAGTAGCATACCATTCAATAGGGTAGGAAGGGGGCTCGCATAGAGGAACGGATTCACCTTTGGAGTCCATGACGACTTGGCGTAAGTTGGAGACCAAGATGTGGTAACGACTGTAGGTCGGGCTACATCAGAAGTTTTATGCTAGCCAAAAATCCTTCACTCACTAATTCCATTCGAAAATCTTCCATCTCTTTGTGCAAGCTTGGTTGCTCCTTCAAAATCATGGAGTTCAAGCGGCACGGCAATCTGCTAAGGGCATCTGCTACCACGTTGGCTTTACCGGGGTGGTAGTGAATGTCCAGATCGTAATCCTTGATTAGCTCAATCCATCTTCTCTGTCTCATATTCAGCTCTTTCTGAGTGAATATATACTTCAGACTCTTGTGATCCGAATAGATCTCACAACGGTTTCCCATCAGGTAGTGCCTCCATGTCTTCAGGGCTAGAACTACGGCTGCGAGTTCGAGGTCATGGGTTGGGTAATTCTACTCATGTTGTTTCAGTTGTCGAGATAGATAAGATATAACTTTGCCTTCTTGCATTAGCACACATCCGAGACCGATCTTGGATGCATCACAATACACGTCGAAGGGCTTCGTGATATCCGGCATGATTAAGATTGGGGCTGAAATCAATCTTCTCTTGAGTTCTTCAAAACTCGCTTCACATTTGTCCATCCGTTCAAACTTCTTGTCCTTTTTTAGCAATTGGGTCTTGGGTCTGGCGATACTCGAGAATCCTTCTACGAACTTGCTGTAGTATCCCGCCAATCCGAGAAATGCACGAACTTGGGTTTGAGTGGTTGGGGCTTGCCAATCTTCGACATCTTTCACTTTAGTAGGGTCAACGGCAATTTCTCCGGCTGATACAATGTGGCTGAGGAATCCTACCTCTTGTAACCAGAATTCACATTTGCTAAACTTGGCATACAACTGATGCTCTCTAAGGGTTCCAAGAATGGTCCTTAGGTGTAGCTCATGTTCTTCTTCTGATTTGGAATAAATCAGAATATTATCGATGAAAACAACAACAAACTTATCTAGGAAGTCCATAAAAACCTTATTCATGAGATTCATAAAATAAGCGAGGGCATTGGTTAATCCAAAAGACATGACAGTATACTCGTATAATCCATATCTGGTGGTAAAGGCAGTCTTGGGAATATCCTCTGCGCAAATCTTGAGTTGATGATAGCCAGTTCTAAGATCAATCTTAGAAAAAACTTTGGCACCGGTCAACTGATCAAAAAAATCTTCTATCTTGGGCAATGGGTACTTGTTCTTGATGGTGACATATTCAACTTCCGGTAATCCGTACACAAACGGTTTCCTCCATCCTGCTTATCCACGAACAAGACGGGTGATCTCCATGGTGGCGCACTTGGTTGAATCAATCCAATTTCCAACATGGCATCCAGTTGCTTCTTCAGTTCTGCTAGTTCAGACGGGTTCATACTATAGGGTCTCTGTAGCATCCCAGTTGTCTAACCCCTGTAATTCTACTAGTCATAATAATAAAATGGGCCACTTCCAACATATAATTGTTGCATCATCATCATAACATGCTCATGTCATCATGTCCCCTTGCATTTGAGCATCATATAAAACCCTTTTCTTGTTTGGTTCTTATCTCATGTGCATGATTAATTGTATTTGCCTCTTGATATTGCATTTGGGTCTTGATAAATTGTTAAGTGCCCAAGTTGAGTTGAGGGCATCTCTCTTTTGACTCCACCACCTTTTCTTTCACCACCTTATAATTCCACCACCCAACTAACCTGAGCTTGGCTTTGTTGATTTATCTCTAGCTCATGTTGTTGGTTGGATCCACCCATCATCTTTTGCTTGGCCCTGGCCCACTTTTGGGAATGCAAGGATTGAAGCCACATGAAATAATATTGTTTTCACAATATAACCAGTTGGCATTAATTATGTTGCATGGGCCATGCAAGTGCCACCTTTCCAAGTATTTGGGTTTATTTGAATTCTAGTTGGATCATCTTCTTTTGTTTAAATCTTTTGTTGGCTTGTAGTGTTCTTCATCTTTTCATCTATCTATCTTCTCCTCTTAGCTAGCCCCCATGCCCCATGCACACACATGTTCTTATGTGGCATGCACCACACCAAACCCAACCCTTAAACCCCTTTTTCTTTGAGCTTGCTTGTTCTTTGTTGGGGCATGCATGAATCAAGGAACCACCCCCCTCTCCCTCTTTGCTTGCTTGGCTCTTGCTTGGTTTGTTTGAATCATGCTTGGTCTAAAGAGGAACCCCATCACATGACCATCTCTTTTCCTTACCCTCTCTAAACCAAACCCTAATCTCTACCTAGCTAAATCAACAACCCCACCTAATCTTTGCAAACCAAGTACTCCCTCTCTTCCCTTTCTATCCAAAACTAAACCCTATTTTTACATCTATCCAAAACTAAACCCTAATCTACATCTACCTCTAAACAAAACCCAAAAAACCTACCTCTCCTCTTCCCCCTATCTAGCATGGCAAGTATACCCCATGCCCCTCTAACCTCCTCCCTTCTAGCTCTAATTCGACCACCCCAGCACCCACCTACCTGGCCCCACATGCCACCTAGCTACCCCACACGCCAAGTACCACCCCAACCCTAGCCCTAGCCCGACCTTCCCCCTCTCCCCTCTTTTCCTCACCTGCCCACGCTCCCAGGCCCACCTGGCTGCTTCCTGGCCACGAGCTGCCCCAGGGCCACCGCCAGCCTCACCCCCTCCTAGTGCCTGCCTTCCCCCTGGCCTGGCCATGACGATCACGTGAGGGAGGGCAAAAAGGTGCCGAGCCGATCTGCCTCTCCCCCACGCAACCACCTGCGCCTCCCCCTTCTTATCCTCTTCCTCCCCCTCTCTGGCCTCCTCAGATCCCATCCCAGCAGCCCTGCTTCGCCCCCCTCCTCTAACCATCCTCTCCACCGCCACAGCTTCCCCTCGCCACCTCGCCTCCACCTCCCTCGACGATCTAGCCGGCGGCGTGTTGCTGCTAGGTGTCGAGGACGTCTCTGGAGCTCGCCTGCGACGCCTGGAGCGGACGCGAGGAGGAGAAGGCCAGGAACCGCCGGAGCCGACGCCGCCCGTCGCAAAACCCTAGCGCCAGTCCGCGAGCCGCGTCACCGATCGTCTGCACCGCGCGCCTCGCCACCGTCACCGTCAGCCCCGCGGTGAGCACACGGACCTCCCAGACATCCTCTCTCGCTCCGTCGCTTCCTGGACGCAGCGAACGTTCCGTCGAACGGCCTCCGTGCGTCGGCGGCGTGTTCGTGTCTGCGAGCTCCCAGACGCGGCCAACCTATCTAGCGCGCGCCCGCCTCCCTGTCAGCTAACCTAAGCCCGCCGCAGCGGTAGCCTGCCCGCTAGCGCGCCAGAGGGCGCGGGTTCGACCCCCCTCTGCGCCAAGCGACGCTGCTGCCTGCACACGCGGTTCAAAGTGAGGGAAGATCCACGATGAGCGTGGCGTTTTTGCACATAACCCCCTGCCATCTCTTTTGCTCAACTCATGGTCCGCAGGCCCCTGTCGATGGCTGTAATTTTATAAAAGGTTCTGTTCTTTGCAACCTCAACCGCGGTCCTTGCTCCCAGACGGGCAGGCGTGGGCCGTAGAACCCCCTGTCCCCACCTGTAAGCGACTCAGGAGAGAGTAGAAAAAGTGGAAAACGTTTCAGACATTGTTTTAAAATTCAAACTTAGTTTAAATTAATTCAAATTCAATTTTGGCAAATGACATATGTTTGGATATCAGCAAGATGAGAGGAATTCAAATATGCCACCCAATTTGACTTTTGCACAACTAAAATTCCAAGTTTGTTTAAATTACATCAATTGCCACTAGAATTTAATAATTTAATAACTTTTGTTTTAAAACTCCAAATTTAGCAAATGATATGTCTAAATTGATCAGCTCGACGAGACCTTTCTGTTTATGCTATCCATTACTTCAATTGCAGCATGCATCATATAAATATATATTGAACAACAATTGTTATGGCAACAAATGTGATTCTAAAACCCAATTTAATGTTCCTTTCTTGTTCTCCACACCTCACCATGCCATGCTACTTTACTTGCCATGTAAATTGTGCATCATTCATCATGGCATGATTGTTTGCTTGACGCACCTTATTCATATGCTTGTGCTCTATATTCATGTTGGCCTTGTTTGTTTGGTTTTTCTCGGATAGACACCGAGTGGGTGTATCAAGAGAACCAGGAGCACTACCCAGAACCGTCCTTTGCTTCAACAGAGATACCAGGCAAGCACTACCACATGCTTGCATACATACAGTACCTATTGCCTCTATCTTATTCTTGCATCATTGAGTCGCGATTGCATTAAATGGAATCCCAAGTATGCATAGCCTTTACTTTTAAACTCCACCAAGCTTGTTCCTCCATCCCATGAGCCATTACTATAGGAGTTGTTTGAGCCATGCGAGTCGAGAACGATGTGTAGGGTTTGTGAGTGTCTCTGTATAATGAGGTACCTAAACAACTTAACCCGAGTAGTTCCGGATAACTAAAGAAAGTGGCACCGGTGAGCAACATCTGCTATTTGGTTTTTCCTCACTTGTGTCCCGTGAAGACCCCGAGTACTTGATTCCTGTTCCTTGATTTATCGCTATCCACATCCGGAGGTATATGGGACCCCCACAGCCGAGCTTGATTCCGTCTTATTTCTTGGGGCCACAAACTAGTTTGAGGTTTTATTTACTATCATGTACTTATGCCATGCTACTTTTTCTCATTTAAATTGTGCGATGATAGCACACTGCATCGCTTAGGTAAGCGGAGTGATTACGCAGATCGGCAGCCCCATTGGGGATCTCATGCCGCCATGACCATTGCGCAACCTTGAGTCCGTCTCGAGCTTGCTTACCCGCTATGGATCTACTCAAAGGTGGCCTCAAATATTTCTCAATCTGTGATTGTTCACCGTGAAAGCCTCGTTGGGTTTTGATTTGGTTTTTCCGAGGTCGATCGAGCGTGTGTTGCTATTGGTGCACCCCCGGTAAAACTTTCTGAAAGCCGTGTCCGCGGATATGGACGACTCTTGGAGCACAGTTTCTTGATCATAGACAAGCATAACTAAAGTACCGCTTTTAATCTGACTAAAGTAACTTGACTAGTAAATAGTGCAATACCCATGGAATGGTTAATAAAATTGCCAACGGATGGGGGTTGTTCGTCCGCTTCTGTTGGTAAGCAGGAGGAGGATGGATCGGATGAGATTACCATTATAACTGTTGTACTTAATTCACGGACATCCGCTCATCATTGGTTAGGCGGATGGTTAGCGTTATCTCAGAGAGTTGCTAGGGTTTATCTTTCGCTGCAATTGCGTCACCCTGTGTTGTGTCCCCTTTAGAGGCATTAAGACTTCGAGAAAATTCTTAGGGTCTCACACGATAAATTCTTGATTCAGATGAATGTACCTTCACGTGATCGGACATCGGGTGGAAGAAGTCAAGATGTGGGCAACGATCGTATGGTGTAGAGATTCCTGAACGGGATCCTTGAGACCTGTAGTTGGGATGTGCTTATTTCTCGGCATCTTATGCCGATTTGCTTCTTATCCGTACTCGGATCTTGTTTGCCGCCTGCATGATACTCGATGTGTGTTGTATGAGGAGTTATCCTAAATATAGATTTATCTAGGTCATTTGAATCTTGCCGATGGCGTTGGTATATTTCCTTTCTTTCTAGATGGTGTGGCTCGATGTACTCTTGTATGGTGGCTTGCGTACATACCCACTTGTGTACGTAGTTGATCCTTCGCCGACCACGCCCAGACAGTCCCGCTGAGAGGGTAGTGGTTGGGACGCCCGTCTGAAAGGACTACCGGAGTGGCTTTTGGGGCCCCACCGCACTATTTCAACCACTATCCCTCATCCAGGCTTGTATCTAGGAGTAGTTCACCGAGGTAGTTACAATTGGTATCAGAGCCATCCCGACCTTCAGGGTTTCAGCCAAACGGTCGTTGTCAGTCTAGCAAATATTTTGGTAGTTATGTATATTAGGGAAAAACAAAACGCGAGAGTAGGACTGCTTCATTTTTCTTCTTATCTCCCACCCACCCTTTTCGTAAGGAAGTGCAACGCTTTCAATTCTCTTCTCAAAGTTCAAACTAGGATTCACGTGTTCGGGTTTCCAGTACCATAGGTGTGTGTGTGTGTGTGTAATCCTTGTCTATCTGTTGCATCCAAGTTGTTATCTTATCCGCTTTGGTTATCAATCATTGGTACATTCCATACCGATGTGCTTTTGTAAACCGACGCAATCTATCTTCCTTTGTATCCGACGCTATCTTGTTTGGGGTGTTCGCTCGTAGTACCAATCTTTAGGTTTCACGTGAGAAGAAGGGGTTAGGATATGTGTTCCACTTGTTCATGTGCGGAGTAATGATTTGAGTGCGGGATGGAGTCGACCATACCACTACTTGTATCATTCGCTTTTGTATATTGAATCGGAGAGTCACTAATCTTGATTCGTTAATTTTATGCATCTATTGGTATTTTAATGCCGAAATTTGTGGAAAATTTTTCTTTGATATATTTGTGTACCACACTCCTTTTCACCGTGTGCGATATGCTTAATATCTTTTAGGTGCTATGAACTTTGTTGATATTTTAATATCATCTCAAGAATTGTATCCTTTAATCTTGGTTAATTCCATCTTGGTACTATTTTGGATTATTATCATCTTCCATCATAGTAATCGACTTGAGTTTTATATCAATGACAGGATGGCTCCCCACGCCGGATCGAGGAGGACATTCCTCGAATCGGGCTCAACTGTCAAGCATAGCTAATGCTTTGGCGCAATGCAAGAGAACCAGCAGCTTTGAGGAGAGCGTCAAGGAATGAATTTGCTCCACTTCCTCCACCTCCCAAGCGTGGTGACATCAAGAGCTTCCTCAAGTTCAACCTCGCCGCTTGATGTTTCGACCGACCTCTTGACGCGGATGATTGGGCTGCGAGATCTCAAGGTTGCTCGAGACTCGATGTTCCAATGAGGAGTGGGTCAAGTGTGCTACCCACCTTCTCAAGGGAGATGCGGCTCTATGGTGGGAAAACTACTTGAAGGCAAGCTGACTGGGTTCCACCAACTTGGGAGAGGTTCACCGCAGCTTTCAAAGAACAGCTTTCTCGTAGATTGTGATGGAAAGGATGAAGGAGGCTTTCCTCAACCTGAAGCAGGGAAATGATAACGTCAACACCTATATCAGGAACTTTAGGAACCTGTCTCGCTATGGTGGTGATGAGGTATCTGATGACAAGAAAACGCAGAAAAGATTCAGGCAAGGGCTCAATGCGTCGATCAAGTATGCAATCACGCATGCAAGACCGACAACCTTCCTGGAACTACAGCACACAGCACTGCAAGAGGAGGCAAGTAGGCAAATGTTCGAGGAGTCCAAGAAACATAACAGGGATGCATCAAGCTCTGCAGTTCTGGTAGGTCCTTCTAAGCGGCGTGTCTGGGTTCCTAACACCCCACCGTCGCTCCCGGCTCCACCAAGACCGGCAAGTTACGCGCCAAGGCCATCAAACTTCACCACTGCGGCTCCCAGGGGCTACAACAACCCTTACTGAGCGCTCAAGGAGTCCTCGCTACTCGCTTCCACGCCCACCGGTGCTCTTCACGTGTGGAGAACCGGACATCAACATCGAATGCCCAATGAAGAACAAAGCTCTCCTCAACCCCCGCCAAGATCGCAACAAGTTCTCCTTCGTTCGCACCACCGCCGGGCTCTCAACATCAACACTAAGCCCGGGTTCATGCGTCGTGCTAACCGCTAACGCCTCTCAAGCCGAGCTCGCACTGGAGTTGTCATGGGTATGCTTTCGCTAACTCGGTTCGCACGAGTTCTCTTTGATTCTCGTGCATCGCATTCCTTTGTGTCGCACACGCTTTGCGAGAGAATGGGTTAGCGTTAGTTCCTCTCCAAAAGAAGTTAATGGTTCTTTCTCCGAGCAACAATGGCACCGCTCAAATCGGTCATGGCAATAAAGTTGAGATTGGTGGTTCTTCCTTCTTGGCTTCTTTGATTGTTCTGGCAACTCGACATTGATGTCATTTTGGGCATGGATTGGTTGACAAAGAATGCAGCTTGATCGATCAGTCGAACGCCGGTCTCTCAAGATTCCTCAAGGCCATGTAGTCTTTTCTCCAAGTCCGACTCCTGTCGGCTCTATTCCTTGGCGGCTCTCAATAATGATGCTATGGAAGCTATTCAGGTGTACCAGGGTCCGTGAGTTCCGGATGTCTTTCCGAAGAGTTGCTGTATGCCTCCGGATCGCGGTTGAATTCGTGATTGAGCTTGAACCCGAACGGCTCCTATCTCCAAGAGGCCATATAAAATGGGTCCTTCCGAGTTGGTCAACTCAAACGACAACTTGATGAACAAGAGAAATTGGGTTTCATTCAACACAAGACTTCTTCTTGGGGTAGCCCAACAATCTTTGTGAAGAAGCGTGATGTAACCGATAGGCTATGTGTTGACTAGGGCTCAACGCTAAAACCATCAAGAACAAATATCCTCTCCTCGGATAAATGATCTATTTGATCACCGGTGAGCGTGGTGTTCTCTAAGCTGGACTTGAGAAGTGGTTATCACCAAATCAAAATTCGCAAAGAGGATGTGCCCAAGACAGCGTTCACCACTCGCTATGGCCTGTATGAGTACACGGTCATGTCTTTCGGTCTCACCAACGCACCTGCTACCTTCTCGAGGCTGATGAACTCTGTTTTCATGGAGTACCTCGACAAGTTCGTGGTGGTATATCTGGATGACATTCTGGTCTATTCCAAGTCCAAGGAGGAGCATGAAGAGCACCTGCGGTGTGTCCTGAACAAGCTTCGTGAGAACCGCTTGTATGCGAAGTTCTCCAAGTGTGAGTTCTGGTTGCACAAGTAACATATCCGGGACATGTCATCTCGCCAAGGGCATTGCGCCAACCCGAAACCGTGAAGACAATAGTTGAATGGCTTCCTCCGCTAATGTCAAGGAAGTGCGGAGTTTTCTCGGCTTGGCTAGCTATTGCCGCTTTGTTCAGAACTTCTCAAAGATAGCAAAGCCTCTTACCGACCTCCTCAAGAAAGGCAAGAAGTACTGTGGACTCGCTTGTCAAGAAAGCTTTGAGACACTCAAAGAGAAGCTCACTTCCACACCAGCTTGGTTCCTCCGGATACATCTAAGCCTTTCCAGATATTCTCGATGCCTCTTTGCAAGGATTGGGCGGTCCTTATGCAAGAGAGACAGTGGTTGCTTATGCTTCTCGTCATTGAAGACGATGAGATCAACTATCCCACACATGACCTCGAGCTAGCAGCTTGTCTTTGCCTTGAAGCTATGGAGGCACTACTTGCTTGGTAACCGCTAGAGATCTTCTCGGACCACAAGAGTTTGAAGTATATCTTCACTCACCGATCTCAATCTTCGCAAAGGAGATGGATTGAAGCTATCAATGACTTCGATGTGACCATCAACTACACTGTGCAAAGCAAATGTCATGGCGGATGCGCTTAGTCGAAAGCTTATGTCAACAACCTCATGGTAGAGCAAGAACCTCTCTTGTGCGAGGAATCCGCCACCGAACCGGAAATTGTGGAACAAGGGCATCTCCTAACCTTCCGCTACTCCTCTCTTGGAAGAACAGATTCGCCTCGTCACCAGTGATCCGCACACTAAAAAGCTCATCGCTAAGCTTGACCTTCCGAAGTATGAGTCCTTTCATGTTGATGATCAAGGCACGCTCTTCTTTGAACACCGGATGTTTGTTCCAAACTACCCGGGTCTGAGAGACCAAGTTCTCAAGGAGGCACATGTTTCGGTTCTTTCTATCCATCCTGGCAGCACAAAGATGTACATGGACTTGAAAACACAATACTGGTGGCCTGGGTTGAAAAGGTATTGTGCCAAGTACGTCTCAGAATGTGATGTCTGCCGCAGAGTCAAGGTTGTTCATCAGAAACCATTTGGTCTTCTACAGCCATTGCAACCTCCAGAATGGAAATGGGAGAAAGTAGAGATGGACTTCATCACTGGCTTTCCAAGGTCGCAGAAGGGCAACAATGCAATCTTTGTTGTCATCGACAGGCTTTCTAAAGTGGCTCACTTCTTCCCAGTCAAAGAAACAATTTCTGGACTTCAGTTGGCTGAGCTCTATATCAACAGGATTGTCTCTTTGTATGGGGTTCCACTTGAAATCAGTTCAGATCGTGGGAGCATCTTCACCTCAAAGTTCTGGAGAGTTTCCAAAAGCTTTGGGAACGGTTGAACTTCAAAGACCGCTTACACCCTCAACCGCAAGGACAAGTGGAGAGAATCAATCAGATTCGAGGACATGCTTAGAGCTTGCGCCATCTCGCTTTGGCATGAAGTGGGAGGAATGCCTTCCATATGCTGAATTCTCCTACAACAACAGCTTCCGGAAGAGTCTCAAGATGGCACCATTCGAGGCCCTCTATGGTCGCAAGTGCGTAACTCCGATTGGTTGGTCAGTGCAGGAGAAAGAATTTGGTTTTGGCCCGACATTGTAACCCAAGCGGAGGAGAAGGTGCATATCATTCGAGAACCTCAAGATTGCTCAAAGTCGGGAAGAGCAACTATGACAGAAACACACAGATATGGTATATGCCCTGGTGATCTAGTCTACCTTCGTGTCACTCCCATGAGAGGAACACACCGCTTTGGTATCAAAGGAAAGTTGGCTCCTAGATACATCGGTCCTTTCAAGATACGTGGTAGAGGAGGAGAAGTTGCTTATTGCACTTGAGCCCGAAAACTCAAAGTCCATGATGTTTTCCACATCTCTCACCAAGAAGTGCTTCAAAGACCCCGGCAAGACCGTGGATCATGAGCTAATCGACCTCCAAGAAGATCTCTCTTATCAGGAACACCCCACCAAAATCCTTGAGACCGCAGAACGTAGGACTCGCAACAAGTCCGTCAAGTTTTGCAAGGTGCAGTGGTCACACCATTCTGTTGATGAAGCAACATGGGAGCGTGAAGATGAACTCCGTGTCAACCATCCTTCTCTCTTTGTATCTTCTTCTTCTTCCTAGAATCTCGGGTAGATTCCTGCTTAGTGGAGAGTTGTAGCATCCCAGTTGTCTAACCCCTGTAATGCTACTAGCCATAATAATAAAATGGGCCACTTCCAACATATAATTGTTGCATCATCATCATAACATGCTCATGTCATCATGTCCCCTTGCATTTGAGCATCATATAAAACCCTTTCTTGTTTGGTTCTTATCTCATGTGCATGATTAATTGTATTTGCCTCTTGATATTGCATTTGGGTCTTGATAAATTGTTAAGTGCCCAAGTTGAGTTGAGGGCATCTCTCTTTTGACTCCACCACCTTTTCTTTCACCACCTTATAATTCCACCACCCAACTAACCTGAGCTTGGCTTTGTTGATTTATCTCTAGCTCATGTTGTTGGTTGGATCCACCCATCATCTTTTGCTTGGCCCTGGCCCACTTTTGGGAATGCAAGGATTGAAGCCACATGAAATAATATTGTTTTCACAATATAACCAGTTGGCATTAATTATGTTGCATGGGCCATGCAAGTGCCACCTTTCCAAGTATTTGGGTTTATTTGAATTCTAGTTGGATCATCTTCTTTTGTTTAAATCTTTTGTTGGCTTGTAGTGTTCTTCATCTTTTCATCTATCTATCTTCTCCTCTTAGCTAGCCCCCATGCCCCATGCACACACATGTGCTTATGTGGCATGCACCACACCAAACCCAACCCTTAAACCCCTTTTTCTTTGAGCTTGCTTGTTCTTTGTTGGGGCATGCATGAATCAAGGAACCACCCCCCTCTCCCTCTTTGCTTGCTTGGCTCTTGCTTGGTTTGTTTGAATCATGCTTGGTCTAAAGAGGAACCCCATCACATGACCATCTCTTTTCCTTACCCTCTCTAAACCAAACCCTAATCTCTACCTAGCTAAATCAACAACCCCACCTAATCTTTGCAAACCAAGTACTCCCTCTCTTCCCTTTCTATCCAAAACTAAACCCTATTTTTACATCTATCCAAAACTAAACCCTAATCTACATCTACCTCTAAACAAAACCCAAAAAACCTACCTCTCCTCTTCCCCCTATCTAGCATGGCAAGTATACCCCATGCCCTCTAACCTCCTCCTTCTAGCTCTAATTGACCACCCCAAAGACCCACCTACCCGCCCCACATGCCACCTAGCTACCCCACACGCCAAGTACCACCCCAACCCTAGCCCTAGCCCGACCTTCCCTCTCCCCTCTTTTTCCTCGCCCACGCCCTGTGCCCACTGGCCGCTCAGCCACGAGCTGCCCTGTGGCCACCGCCACCTCACCCTCCTAGTGCTGCCTTCCCCTGCACAGCCATGACGATCACGTGAGGGAGGGCAAAAAGGTGCCGAGCTGATCTGCCTCTCCCCCACGCAACCACCTGCGCCTCCCCCTTCTTATCCTCTTCCTCCCCCTCTCTGGCCTCCTCAGATCCCATCCCAGCAGCCCTGCTTCGCCCCCCTCCTCTAACCATCCTCTCCACCGCCACAGCTTCCCCTCGCCACCCCCTGCCGTCTACCTCCTGCCTCTGACGATCTAGCCGGCGGCGTGTTGCTGCTAGGTGTCGAGGACGTCTCTGGAGCTCGCCTGCGACGCCTGGAGCGGACGCGAGGAGGAGAAGGCCAGGAACCGCCGGAGCCGACGCCGCCCGTCGCAAAACCCTAGCGCCAGTCCGCGAGCCGCGTCACCGATCACCGCCTGCGCCACCGCCACCGTCACCGCGGTGAGCACGGACCTCCTGACATCCTCTCTCTCGCCCGCCGCTTCGGACGCAGCGAACGCCTGCCGAACGCCTGCAAGGCCGGGCGGCGTGTTCGTGTCTGCGAGCTCCCAGACGCGGCCAACCTATCTAGCGCGCGCCTCCGCCTCGCTGGGCTAACCTAAGCCGCCAGCGTAGCTCGCTAAGCGCCAGAGGGCGGGTTCGACTCTCTGGCCAAGGTCGCACGCTGCAGACACGCCATGTTCAAAGTGAGGGAAGATCCATGAGCGCGTGGCGTTTTGCACATAACCCCTGCCATCTCTTTTGCTCAACCAGGTCCGGGCCCTGTCGCTGGCGCCTGTAATTTTATAAAAGGTTCTGTTTTTGCAACCTCAACCCATGGTCCGTTGCTCCCAGACAAGGCCAGGTAGTAGAACCCTGTCCCCACCATGGCGACTCAGGAGAGAGTAGAAAAAGTGGAAAACGTTTCAGACATTGTTTTAAAATTCAAACTTAGTTTAAATTAATTCAAATTCAAATCTAATTCAGATTTTTTAATAACTTTGTCATACTTAATCCAATTTTGGCAAATGACATATGTTTGGATATCAGCAAGATGAGAGGAATTCAAATATGCCACCCAATTTGACTTTTGCACAACTAAAATTCCAAGTTTGTTTAAATTACATCAATTGCCACTAGAATTTAATAATTTAATAACTTTTGTTTTAAAACTCCAAATTTAGCAAATGATATGTCTAAATTGATCAGCTCGACGAGACCTTTCTGTTTATGCTATCCATTACTTCAATTGCAGCATGCATCATATAAATATATATTGAACAACAATTGTTATGGCAACAAATGTGATTCTAAAACCCAATTTAATGTTCCTTTCTTGTTCTCCACACCTCACCATGCCATGCTACTTTACTTGCCATGTAAATTGTGCATCATTCATCATGGCATGATTGTTTGACGACCTTATTCATATGCTTGTGCTCTATATTCATGTTGGCCTTGTTTGTTTGGTTTTTCTGATAGACACCGAAAGGTGGTGTATCAAGAGAACCAGGAGCACTACCCAGAACCGTCCTTTGCTTCAACAGAGATACCAGGCAAGCACTACCACATGCTTGCATACATACAGTACCTATTGCCTCTATCTTATTCTTGCATCATTGAGTCGCGATTGCATTAAATGGAATCCCAAGTATGCATAGCCTTTACTTTTAAACTCCACCAAGCTTGTTCCTCCATCCCATGAGCCATTACTATAGGAGTTGTTTGAGCCATGCGAGTCGTAGAACAGCATGTGTAGGGTTTGTGAGTGTCTGTTGTATAATGAGGTACCTAAACAACTTAACCTGAGTAGTTCCGGGATAACTAAAGAAAGTGGCACCGGTGAGCAACATCTGCTATTTGGTTTTTCCTGCTCACTTGTGTCCCGTAAGACCCCGAGTACTTGATTCCTGTTCCTTGATTTATCGCGCTATCCACATCCGGGAGGTATATGGGACCCCCCTGGGCCAGAGCTTGATTCCGTCTTATTTCTTGGGGCCACAAACTAGTTTGAGGTTTTATTTACTATCATGTACTTATGCCATGCTACTTTTCTGTATTTAAATTGTGCGACAGATAGCACACTGTACTGTTTAGGTAAGCGGAGTGATTACGCGGTATCGACAGTCCCCGATTGGGGATCTGCTTCATGCCCATTGGCGCAACCTTGAGTCCGTCTCGAGCTTGCTTACTCGCTGGGATCTACTCAAAGGTGGCCTCGAAATATTCTCAATTTGTGATTGTTCACCGTGAAAGCCTCGTTGGGTTTTGATTTGGTTTTTCCGAGGCCGATCGAGCGTGTGTTGCTATTGGTGCACCCGTAGGGTAAAACTTTCTCAAAGCCGTGTCGCGGATATGGACGACTCTTGGAGCACAGTTTCTTGATCATAGACAAGCATAACTAAAGTACCGCTTTTAATCTGACTAAAGTAACTTGACTAGTAAATAGTGCAATACCCATGGAATGGTTAATAAAATTGCCAACGGATGGGGGGTTGTTCGTCCGCTTCCTGTTGGTAGCGAGGGAGGAGGATGGATCGGATGAGATTACCATTATAACTGTTGTACTTAAATTCACGGACATCCGCTATCATTGGTTAGGCGGATGGTTAGCGTTATCTGTAGAGTTGCTAGGGTTTATCTTTCTGCAATTCGTCACCCTGTGTTGTGTCCCCTTTAGAGGCATTAAGACTTCTTTGAGTACCCTTAGGGTCTCACACGATAAATTCTTGATTCGGATGAGCAGTACCTTCACGGGACGGATCTTGGGTGGAAGAAGTCAAGATGTGGGCAACGATCGTATGGTGTAGAGATTCCTGAACGGGATCCTTGAGACCTGTAGTTGGGATGTGCTTATTTCTCGGCATCTTATGCCGATTTGCTTCTTATCCGTACTCGGATCTTGTTTGCCGCATGATACTCGATGTGTGTTGTATGAGGAGTTATCCTAAAATATAGATTTATCCAGTCATTTGAATCTTGCCGTATGGCGTTGGTATATTCCTTTCTTTCTAGATGGTGTGGCTCGATGTACTCTTGTATGGTGGCTTGCGTACATACCCACTTGTGTCGTAGTTGATCCTTCTTCGCCGACTCGCCGCCTGACAGTCCCGTTGAGAGGGTAGTGGTTGGGACATCTGAAAGGACTACCAGTGAGTGGCTTTTGGGGCCCCACCGTACTATTTCAACCACTATCCCTCATCCAGGCTTGTATCTAGGAGCGTAGTTCACCGAGGTAGTTACAGTCTCTGAGCTATGGGTCCTGTTCCGGGGATTAGTTCGATGATAAACTCGATATGATAGGGAAAAGGTGTCCGATCTTTCGATGAGAAGGTGATAATCGATTTGGTAGAGTTCGGGCTTGACGATCCGACTACACGTGCAAGCACGAGCGCCAATGCAATCGCTAGGCCAATCTCCTAGAGGTTACCGAACCTACGGGAACACGATCAGCCTGACCAGCGAGGGTCTTAATTCCTACCTGAAATCGAGAACAAGTAAGAACCAATATTGCAATCAAGATATTGCGGATTAAGAGTAAAGCTTTATTTAAAAGGTGGGATCCTGTATAGGTGCGAAGTACAAGAGGCCTCTACGACGCTCGAGCCTTGGCGAAGTTGCTATGATGGCTAACTTAATGTCTAAACAAAATCCGAGTCTAGGGTGATGGCTATGGGGAGTATTTAAGGAGGGAAAGGTGGGGTTTCGGCCAGCCACGGAAGTGGTGGCCGAATCCAACCCTAGAAGTCCTTTTCCCCTCAAATACGGACTCTAAAAGTGGCTATTTAAAATCCTGCGAAAATTACATGGGCCTGGCCCAAAATAAAGGTATCGCAGCACCATATTAAGCTATGGACGAATTCGTGAAGTATTAATCTTGAATATTTCGTCCAAGCCTTCTTTCTTCATTATGGTGGCCTCAAAGTTCTAAAATATTCATCCGTGGCCTTCTCTTGGATCATCACATGCTTGCTGCCATCTCCATGCATGGCCATGCTCCAATGCTTGTCCCTCTGATCCATGATTGGTCAATCAGTCCTAAGAGTTAGAAATACATCTGATTTAGGCAGCATCATATTCTCATGTATGTGAGGAATAGTTCCAAGAAACGAAAGTACCTGATAGTTAAGTTGTTTGGCACGAGATCTTGTGATGGGTCCTTGTATGTGTGTAGCTGTAGGTACAACGGTTGTATCAATAGAAGGAATGTCCACATCATGCTCCCCTTATTGAATTGAAGTCGTCCTCGACGCAATCTCATCTTCCTCACCAAAGTAAGGCTTCAAATCTGCAATGTTAAACGTAGGACTAACCGTACCAAAGTCTGTAGGCAACTCAAGTTTATATGCATTATCATTTATTTTCTCTAACACCTTAAAGGGACCAGCAGCACGCGGCATTAACTTAGACTTGCGTAAATCAGGAAAACGATCTTTACGCAAATGTAACCAAACAAGATCTCCAACATCAAACACAACATGCTTTCTCCCTTTATCCCCAGCAAGTTTATACTTAACATTCATGTGTTCAGTGTTATCTTTAGTAGTCTTATGCAAGTTTAATATCATTTCAGCTCGTTGTGTAGCATCCAAATTATTTTTCACCGAAGAAGGTAAAGGCAATAAATCAATAGGTGCACGAGGAACAAAACCATACACAATCTCAAATGGGCACATCTTTGTAGTAGAATGCAGCGAACGATTATAATAAAATTCTATATGAGGTAAACACTCTTCCCACAATTTTAAGTTCTTCTTTAAAACAGCCCGCAACATAGTAGACAAAGTTCTATTTACTACTTCAGTTTGTCCATCAGTTTGGGGATGACATGTAGTACTAAACAACAATTTAGTCCCCAACTTAGCCCATAAACATCTCCAAAAGTGGCTAAGAAATTTAGTATCACGATCAGAGACAATAGTATTTGGCACACCATGCAAACGAACAATTTCACGGAAGAACAAATCAGCAATATGCGCAACATCATCCGTTTTATCACAAGGAATAAAGTGTGCCATCTTTGAAAACAGATCCACAACAACAAAAATACTATCCCTCCCCTTCTATGTTCGTGGCAATCCCAAAACAAAGTCCATAGAAATATCCTCCCAAGGAACACTAGGAACAGGAAGAGGCATATATAAACCATGTGGATTAAGGCGAGACTTAGCTTTTTGACAAGTAGTGCAGCGCAGCGTGCCACAAATCTCTCAACATCTCGACGCATACGTGGCCAAAAGAAGTGTGCAGCAACAACATCCTCCGTTTTCTTGACACCAAAGTGTCCCATCAATCCTCCTCCATTCACCTCCTGTAACAACAAAAGACGAACAGAACTACCCGGAATGCATAATTTGTTAGCACGGAACACAAATCCATCATTGAAGACGAACTTGTTCCATGTTCTACCATCTCTACAATTCTACAACACATCTTTAAATTCAGCATCATGCACATATTGTTCCTTAAGAGTTTCTAATCCAAATATTTTGAAGTCATGTTGAGATAACAAAGTATAATGGCGCGACAAAGCATCAACAATAATATTATCTTTACCCTTTTTGGGTTTGATAACATAAGGAAAAGACTCAATAAATTCAACCCACTTTTCATGACGACGATTCAACTTAGCTTGACTACGAATATGCTTCAAAGATTCATGATCAGAATGAATAACAAATTCTTTAGGCCATAGATAATGTTGCCAAGTTTCTAATGTCCGAACCAACGCATATAATTCTTTATCATAAGAAGAATAGTTCAGACTAGCCCCACTCAATTTCTCACTAAAATATGCAACAGGTTTTCCCTCTTGTAATAACACCCCTCCCAAACCAATTCCACTAGCATCACATTCAATCTCAAAAGTCTTAGTAAAATCAGGAAGTTGGAGTAAGGGAGCATGTGTTAGCTTATCTTTCAATATGACCAAGGCCTCTTGTCGTGCATCGCCCCAAACAAAGGGAACATCCTTCTTGGTAAGCTCATTCAGCGGCGCGGCAATTGATCCAAAGTCTTTGACAAAGTGCCTATAAAAACCAGCGAGGCCAAGAAAACTCCTCACTTGTGTGACCATCTTGGGCTGCGGCCAATTCTCAATAGCTTCAATCTTGGCTGGATCCACTTCAATACCTTGTGATGTAACAACATAGCCAAGAAACGCAACTCGATTGGTGCAAAAGGTGCACTTCTCAAGGTTACCAAACAAACTTGCATCACGTAAAGCATTGAAAACAGCACGTAAATGGTCCAAATGATACTCTAAAGATTTGCCATAAATCAGAATATCATCAAAGTAGACTACCACAAAACGTCCAAGGAAAGCACGTAAAACTTCGTTCATTAACCTCATGAAAGTGCTGGGTGCATTAGTTAAACCAAACGGCATCACTAACCACTCATATAAACCGAACTTAGTTTTAAATATTGTTTCCATTCATCTCCTAATTTCATACGAATCTGGTGGTAACCACTACGCAAATCAACTTTAGAAAAGATGGTAGAGCCACTCAATTCATCAAGCATGTCATCTAAACGTGGAATAGGATGACAATATCGAATAGTAATATTATTGATAGCTCTACAATCAGTACACATGCGCGAAGAACCATCTTTCTTAGGTACCAAAATAATAGGAACAACACAGGGGCTAAGGGACTCACAAATATGATCTTTGTCGAGTAGTTCCTGAATTTGACGTTGTATCTCCTTTGTCTCCTCTGGATTGGTTCTATATGGCGCGCGGTTGGGCAACATAGCACCAGGAATTAGATCAATTTGGTGCTCAATTCCTCTAATAGGAGGTAGTCCTGGTGGCTGCTCAGCGGGAAATATGTCCTCATATTCCTGCAAAAGGTTAGCAATAGCGGGTGGCAAAGAAGGAGGCATATCCTCAAATAAAAACAAAACCTCTTTGCAAATAATTACATAACATTGAGTATTGTTTACATCTAGTGCAGCAATATCAATTTTATTTGCAAGCATACATGGACTCTTCAAACGAATTTCAGTAGCATGGGTAGAATCAGATTTAGTGTTCTTTGGTGGTACAAAATCTGCAGCAACAATTTGATTCTCACTTTTATTTTTCTCCTCAGTTTTAGCTCTACTAGCACTAGCAAGATTATCTTTTAAAATCTGTTCGGGAGTCATAGGTTTTAGACCAATTTTCTTTCCATCATGCATAAGAGAATAGTGATTAGTTTTTCCATCATGAACAGATTCTCTATCAAATTGCCATGGTCTACGAAGTAACAAAGAACAAGCTTGCATAGGTAAAACATCACAATCAACAAAATCAGAATATGTACCAATAGTAAAATGCACGCGTACCGTTCTTGTTACCTTGATCTTGTGAGAACTCTCAAACCATTGGATGTAATATGAATGTGTGTGTTGTCTTATTGGAAGTGCAAGCTTCTCTACCATGTCAACACTAGCCAGATTATTACAACCCCCTCCATCAATGATGATCCGTATAGGTCTTTCCTTGACAACACCACGTGTTTGGAACAGGTTGTGGCATTGATCTTGCTCAGATTTGCTCAATTGCACACTCAACACACGTTGTGTAATTAAGCTCTTGTATTGATCAGCAGCTTCAGCTCCCATTACCTCTGTCTCTTCATCAGAATCAGAATTGTCTCCATCTCGAGCAGAAATAAGGGCTAATATATCTTCATCAAAGTCACTCGCTGAATCTTATTGACCATCATCCCGCACCATCATCACACGTTGTGTTGTGCACTGTCTCTCAATATGACCAAAACCCCAGCACTTGCGGCATTGTATATCCTTTGTCTTACCCCTGGAAGCCATAGAAGATACACTACGAGCAGGAGCATTGGATGACGGTGGAGGAGCAGCTGGAAATCTTGTGGTGGCCTTGGATGTGGTAGTAGCTGGTGGCGAATCACGAGAAGGAGGTGCTGATTGTTGGGATGTCCAAGTGGATGTGCGACCTGCAGAATTATTAGTCCTCCTGATGTGGACATCCCTTCTATTGATACAACCGTTGTACCTACAGCAACACACATACAAGGACCCATCACAAGATCTCGTGCCAAACAACTTAACTATCAGGTACTTTCGTTTCTTGGAACTATTCCTCACATACATGAGAATATGATGCTGCCTAAATCAGATGTATTTCTTACTCTTAGGAATGATGGACCAAGCATGGATGAGAGGGACAAGCATTGGAGCATAGCCATGCATGGATATGGCAGAAAGCATGTGATGATCCAAGAGAAGGCCACGGATGAAGATTTCAGAACTTTGAGGCCACCATAATGAAGAAAGAAGGCTTGCACGAAATATTCAAGATCAATACTTTACGAATTCGTCCATAGTTTAATATGGTGCTACGACACCTTTATTTTGGGCCAGGCCCATGTAATTTTCGCAAGATTTTAATTAGCCACTTTTTAGAGTCCGTATTTGAGGGGAAAAGGACTTTTAGGGTTGGATTCGTCCTCCACTTCCATGGCTGGCCGAAACCCCACCTTTTCGCCCTTAAATACTCCCCATAGCCATCCCCCTAGACTCATATTTTGTTTAGACATTAAGTTAGCCATCATAGCAACTTCGCCAAGGCTCGAGTGTCGAGGAGGCCTCTTGTACTTCGCACCTATACATGATCCCACCTTTTCGATAAAGCTTTCCTCTTAATCCGCAATATCTCTGTTGCAATATTGGTTCTTACTTGTTCTCGATTTCAGGTAGGAATTAAGACCCTCGTTGGTTAGGCTGATCGTGTTCCCGCAGGATCGGTAACCTCCAGGAGATTGGCCTAGCGATTGCATTGGCGCTCGTGCTCGCACATGTAGTCAGATCGTCAAGCCCGAACTCCATCAAATCGATTATCTTCATCTCATCGAAAGATCGGACACCTTTGCCCTATCAAGTGGTATCAGATTTCAGGTTGCTCGGTGAGATTTTACTGTTTTCGTAGATTAGATCTGTTTTTACCTATAACCCACGAAAAAGCCAAAAACATAGTTAGAGTTTAGATCCATCCCATAACCAATCTACGCCTCGCATTATCTTTTCAGTTTTGCATTGTTGAATTTGTGTCTACTTCGTCGCGTCGAGTTGCTGGTCTTAGTGTCTCGTCCCTTAGAGTTTCGAGTTCTGATCATAGTAGTCACCGCCACACTCGCCAATCACCGCCACCATATTCCGCCGCCATATACCCAGTCACCATTAACCCTAAAACACTCCGCCACCGCCTTCCTACCGCGACACGGATCCGATCACCTATCCTGCCGCGGCACAAGTCCGAGTTGAGTTATTGTTTCCTAGCTATTTCTTTTTACTTTCCTTCTTTGTTGTTTCCGGTTTCAGCTAAAGTCCGAGTCGAGCTCCGAGTTCGGTCGTAAGTCCAGGAGAGCAAAAAAAAAATTCTGACTATACTAGTTTTCGGCTTTGGGGATCACTTTTCTCCATCGGCCGTTATAGCGATATTTTTTTGGCGCCTGCGTGCTTTCCGGAGCAAATTAAAAATTTCGAAAAAAAAATTTTGGGGGCTAACCTATTTTTAGACCCCGTTGATCAATTCTAGACACTCGCCATCATAGTGATTTTCCACCTCTCGGTTCTCTTTTCAGGGTGCCATATCATCATACATTGCTTGTTGTGTCGCGTCGTGACATCGTTGGTGATCTAGGCTTGCGTCTCTAGTACGGTCTAGCCTAGGACCAGCACAGTACCGTCATTGAGCATTCTTTCAACTTTTGCATTGCTGTTTTGATAATTGCTAACCCCCTTTGCTAATCCTTCCCACAGCTCCACAGATATTATCCACGTGCGGTGTCTCGACTCCTGGTAATCGCTTGGTTCAACCTCTGGACCACTGATCCTCGCGGTTGCACATCGCTTTTTCCTGCTGTTTGGTAAGAACTTGTAAGAGCTTCGTATATTGCTTGACGGATTACGCGTGCCTTCCACCATATTTCCGTAGTATATACATGTGCTTTTTAAGGACTAACCATGATGCATACTTCATGAACCCTGCCACAATGACGAACGAAGAACTACATGCCCACTTCTCCGCACTCTTGGTCAGTCGCGCTGAAGACGTGGATACGCGCCTAGGGGAGTTTGACACCAAGCTCACCAATGCCGTGCACAAGATCGATGGACTCGAGAAATCCTTCAACGCCAAGCTTGACGTTCGGTTCAAGGAGCTTTTGAACAGATTGCCCGCACCCGCACCGGCACCCACACATGGCGCACGGCGCATTCCGATCACGCTGGTCGGTTGCTGGTTCGCTGCCCGCACCCTGGCTACGCTGCGGTGGCACCTCGAGACTTCGCCCACTGCTGCGACATTGGGGACAGACGACGGGTACTACTACGACCCCGACGACGATGATCTGTTTGACGAGGAGGTTGAACAACCTCCACAGGTACCTGCTGGCCGTCCCCGACATTACTACCGCAACGCTCGACCACCGGTACATGATGATGATCATGTTGCAAAGCTTAAATTAAATATTCCATCTTTTGAGGGTAAATATAATCCTGATGCATATCTTACATGGGAGATGGAGGTAGAACAACGTTTTGCATGCTTAAAATATCCTGAGAATATGTGTGTTAGTGCTGCTACATGTGAATTTACTAAATTTTCTTCCCTTTGGTGGTCTAAGTATTGTCGTTTAAATCCTACTACTATTCCTAGTACTTGGACTGCTTTAAAAACTGCTATGCGTGTTCGTTTTGTACCTCCCACTTATTAACATGATTTACTAAAGAATCTGACACGTTTAGAGCAAGGGAATATTTTTGTAGAAGAGTATTATCAGGAATTGCAAACGGGGATGGTTCGGTGTGGTCTTGTTGAATCTAATGAACAAATGCTTGCACGTTTCTTTGGTGGATTAAACAAGGACATTCAGCACATCTTAGATTGTAAGGAATATAATTCTATCACTCGTTTGTTTCATCTTGCTTGCAAAGCTGAACGTGAAGTGCAGGATCGCCATCCACTTGGACATCCCGACAATCAGCGCCTCCTTGTGATTCGCCACCAGCTACTACCACATCCAAGGCCACCACCAGATTTCCAGCTGCTCCTCCACCATCATCCATTGCTCCTGTTCGTAGTGCATCTTCTATGGCTTCCACGGGTAAGAAAAAGGATATACAATGCCACAAGTGCTGGGGTTTTGGTCATATTGAGAGACAGTGCACAACACAACATGTGATGATGGTGCGAGAAGATGGTCAATACGATTCAGCGAGTGACTTTGATGAAGATACACTAGCCCTTATTTCTGCTCGAGATGGAGACAATTCTGATGCTGATGAAGAGCCAGAGGTAATGGGGAGTCAAGGCTGCTGATCACTACAAGAGCTTAATTACACAACGTGTGTTGAGTGTGCAATTGAGCAAATCTGAGCAAGATCAACGCCACAACCTGTTCCAAACACGTGGTGTTGTCAAGGAAAGAGCTATACGGATCTTCATTGATGGAGGGGATTGTAATAATCTGGCTAGTGTTGACATGGTAGAGAAGCTTGCACTTCCAATAAGACAACGCACACATTCATATTACATCCAATGGTTTGAGAGTTCTCGCAAGATCAAGGTAATAAGAACGGTACGCGTGCATTTTACTATTGGTACATATTCTGATTTTGTTGATTGTGATGTTGTACCTATGCAAGCTTGTTCTTTGTTACTTGGTAGCATGGCAATTTGATAGAGAATCTGTTCATAATAGCAAAACTAATCACTATTCTCTTATGCATGATGGAAAGAAAATTGGTCTAAAACCTATGACTCCCGAACAGATTTTAAAAGTTGATCTTGCTAGAGCTAGTAGAGCTAAAACTGAGGATAAAAATAAAAGTGAGAATCGGATTGTTGCTGTAGATTTTATAACACCAAAGAACACTAAATCTGATTCGACACATGCTACTGAAATTCGTTTGAAGAGTCCAAAGATGCTTGCAAATAAAATTGATATTGCTGAACTAGATGTAAACAATACTCAATGTTATGCAATTGTCTGCAAAGAGGTTTTGTTTTCATTTGAGGATCTGCCTCCTTCTTTGCCACCTGCTATTGCTAACCTTTTGCAGGAATATGAGGACGTCTTTCCCGCTGAGCTGCCACCAGGACTACCTCCTATTAGAGGAATTGAGCACCAAATTGATCAAATTCCTGGTGCCACGTTGCCCAACCGCGCGCCATATAGAACCAATCCAGAGGAGACAAAGGAGATACAACGCCAAATTCAGGAACTACTCGACATAGATCATATTCGTGAGTCCCTTAGCCCCTGTGTTGTTCCTATTATTTTGGTACCTAAGAAAGATGGTTCTTCGCGCATGTGTACTGATTGTAGAGCTATCAATAATATTACTATTCGATATCGTCATCCTATTCCACGTTTAGATGACATGCTTGATGAATTGAGTGGCTCTACCATGTTTTCTAAAGTTGATTTGCGTAGTGGTTACCACCAGATTCGTATGAAATTAGGAGATGAATGGAAAACAACATTTAAAACTAAGTTCGGTTTATATGAGTGGTTAGTAATGCCGTTTGGTTTAACTAATGCACCTAGCACTTTCATGAGATTAATGAACGAAGTTTTACGTGCTTTCATTGGACGTTTTGTGGTAGTCTACTTTGATGATATTCCGATTTATGGCCAATCTTTAGAGGATCATTTGGACCATTTACGTGCTGTTTTCAATGCTTTACGTGATGCATGTTTGTTTGGTAACCTTGAGAAGTGCACCTTTTGCACCAATCGAGTTGCGTTTCTTGGCTATGTTGTTACATCACAGGGTATTGAAGTGGATCCAGCCAAGATTGAAGCTATTGAGAATTGGCCACAGCCCAAGACGGTCACACAAGTGAGGATTTTTCTTGGCCTCGCTGGTTTTTATAGGCGCTTTGTCAAAGACTTTGGATCAATTGCCGCGCCGCTCACTGAGCTTACCAAGAAGGATGTGCCCTTTGTTTGGGGCGATGCACAATAACAAGCCTTCGTCATATTGAAAGATAAGCTAACACATGCTCCCTTACTCCAACTTCCTGATTTTACTAAGACTTTTGAGCTTGAATGTGATGCTAGTGGAATTGGTTTGGGAGGGGTGTTATTACAAGAGGGAAAGCCTGTTGCATATTTTAGTGAGAAATTGAGTGGGGCTAGTCTGAACTATTCTACTTATGATAAAGAATTATATGCGTTGGTTCGGACATTAGAAACTTGGCAACATTATCTATGGCCTAAGGAATTTGTTATTCATTCTGACCATGAATCTTTGAAGCATATTCGTAGTCAAGCTAAGTTGAATCGTAAATCATGCAAAGTGGGTTGAATTTATTGAGTCTTTTTCTTATGTTATCAAACACAAAAGGGTAAAGATAATATTATTGCCGATGGTTTGTCGCTACTGCTATGCTTTGTTATCTCAACTTGACTTCAAAATATTTGGATTGGAAACTATTAAGGAACAATATGTGCATGATGCTGAATTTAAAGATGTGTTGCAGAATTGTAGAGATGGTAGAACTTGGAACAAGTTCGTCTTCAATGATGGATTTGTGTTCCGTGCTAAAAAACTATGCATTCCTGATAGTTCTGTTCGTCTTTTGTTGTTACAGGAGGCGCATGGAGGAGGATTGATGGGACACTTTGGTGTCAAGAAGATGGAGGATGTTCTTGCTGCACACTTCTTTTGGCCACGTATGCGTCGAGATATTGAGAGATTTGTGGCACGCTGCACTACTTGTCAAAAAGCTAAGTCTCGCCTTAATCCACATGGTTTATATATGCCTCTTCCTGTTCCTAGTGTTCCTTGGGAGGATATTTCTATGGACTTTGTTTTGGGATTGCCACGAACACAAAAGGGGAGGGATAGTATTTTTGTTGTTGTGGATCGGTTTTCTAAGATGGTACACTTTATTCCTTGTCATAAAATGGATGATGCTGCGCATATTGCTGATTTGTTCTTTCGTGAAATTGTTCGTTTGCATGGTGTGCCAAATACTATTATCTCTGATCGTGATACTAAATTCCTTATCCACTTTTGGAGATGTTTATGGGCTAAGTTGGGTACTAAATTGCTCTTTAGTACTACATGTCATCCCCAAACTGATGGTCAAACTTAAGTAGTAAATAGAACTTTGTCTACTATGTTGCGGGCTGTTTTAAAGAAGAACTTAAAATTGTGGGAAGAGTGTTTACCTCATATAGAATTTGCTTATAATCGTTTGCTGCATTCTACCACAAAGATGTGCCCATTTGAGATTGTGTATGGTTTTGTTCCTCGTGCACCTATTGATTTATTGCCTTTACCTTCTTCGGTGCAACATAATTTGGATGCTACACAACGCGCTGAAATGATACTAAACTTGCATAAGACTACTAAAGATAACATTGAACACATGAATGCTAAGTATAAACTTGCTGGGGATAAAGGGAGAAAGCATGTTGTGTTTGATGTTGGCGATCTTGTTTGGTTACATTTGCGTAAAGATCGTTTTCCTGATTTACACAAGTCTACGTTAATGCCACGTGCTGCTGGTCCATTTAAGGTGTTAGAGAAAATAAATGATAATGCATATAAACTTGAGTTGCCTGCACACTTAGGTACGGTTAGTCCTACATTTGACATTGCAGATTTGAAGCCTTACTTTGGTGAGGAAGATGAGATTGCGTCGAGGACGACTTCAATTCAAGAAGGGGAGCATGATGTGGACATCCCTTCTATTGATACAACCGTTGTACCTACAGCAACACACATATAGGGACCCATCACAAGATCTCGTGCCAAACAACTTAACTATCAGGTACTTTCGTTTCTTGGAGCTATTCCTCACATACAGGAGAATATGATGCTGCCTAAATCAGATGTATTTCGTACTCTTAGGAATGATGGACCAAGCATGGATGAGAGGGACAAGCATTGGAGCAGGGCCATGCATGGAGATGGCAGCAAGCATGTCATGATCCAAGAGAAGGCCACGGATGAAGATTTCGGAACTTTGAGGCCACCATAATGAAGAAAGAAGGTTTGGACGAAATATTCAAGATCAATACTTTACGAATACGTCCATAGCTTAATATGGTGCTGCGACACCTTTAATTTTGGGCCAGTCCCATGTAATTTTCGCAGGATTTTAATTAGCCACTTTTTAGAGTCTGTATTTGAGGGGAAAAGGACTTCTAGGGTTGGATTCGGCCACCACTTCCATGGTTGGCCGAAACCCCACCTTTTCGCCCTTAAATACTCCCCATAGCCGACCCCCTAGACTCGGATTTTGTTTAGACATTAATTTAGCCATAGTCGCAACTTCGCCAAGGCTCGAGCGTCGCAGAGGCCTCTTGTACTTCGCACCTATTCAGGATCCCACCTCTTCAATAAAGCTTTCCTCTTAATCCACAATATCTTGATTGCAATATTGGTTCTTACTTGTTCTCGATTTCAGGTAGAAATTAAGACCCTCGCTGGTCAGGCTGATCGTGTTCCCGCAGGATCGGTAACCTCCAGGAGATTGGCCTAGCGATTGCATTGGCGCTCGTGCTCTCACGTGTAGTCGGATCGTCAAGCCCGAACTCCACCAAATCGATTATCTTCATCTCATCGAAAGATCGGACACCTTTGCCCTATCAAATATACGAAGCTCTTACAAGTTCTTACCAAACAGCAGGAAAAGGCGATGTGTAACCGCGAGGATCAGTGGGTCCAGAGATTGAACCGAGGGATTACAGGGAGTCGAGACACTGCACGTGGAGAATATCTGTGGAGCTCTGGGAAGGCTTAGCAAAGGGGTTAGCAATTATCAAAACAGCAATGCAAATGTTGAAAGAATGCTCAACGACGGTACTGTGCTGGTCCTAGGCTAGACCGTACTAGAGACGCGAGCCTAGATCACCAACGATGTCACGACGCGACACAACAAGCAATGTATGATGATATGGCACTCTGAAAAGCGAACCGAGATGTTGAAAGTCACTGTGATGGCGAGTGTCTAGAACTCATCTACGGGGTCTAAAAATAGGTTAGCCCCAAAAAATTTTTTTTCGAAATTTTTGTATTTTGCTCCGGAAAGCGCGCAGGCGCAAAAAAATATAGCTATAACGGCCGATGGAGAAAAGTGATCCCAGAGCCGAAAACTAGTATAGCCAGAATTTTTTTTTGGCTCTCCTTCTGGACTTACGACCGAACTCTGAGCTCGACACAGACTTTAGCTTAACACGGAAACAACAAAGAAGGAAAGTAAAAAGAAATAAATAGGAAAAAATAACTCAACTCGGACTCGTGCCGTGACAGGAAAGATTATCGGATCCGTGTCGCGGTAGGAAGGCGGAGGCGGAGTTTTAGGGTTTATGGTGGCTGGGTGTATGGCGGCGGAATATGGTGGCGGTGATATACGAGGGTGGCGGTGACTACTATGATCAGAACTCAAAACTCTATGGGACGAGACACTAAGACCAGCAACTGGACGCGACGATGCAGACACAAATTCAACAATGCGAAACTAAAAAGATAATGCAAGGCGTAGATTGGTGATGGGATGGATCTAAACTCTAACTGTGTTTTTGGCTTTTTTGTGGGGTATAGGTAAAAAACAGATCTAATCTACGAAAACGGTAAAATCTCACCGAGCAACCTGAAATCTGATACCACTTGATAGGGCAAAGGTGTCTGATCTTTCGATGAGAAGGTGATAATCGATTTGGTGGAGTTCGGGCTTGACGACCCGACTACACGTGCGAGCACGAGCGCCAATGCAATCGCTAGTCCAATCTCCTGGAGGTTACCGATCCTGCAGGAACACGATCAGCCTGACCAGCGAGGGTCTTAATTCCTACCTGAAATCGAGAACAGGTAAGAACCAATATTGCAATCAAGATATTGCGGATTAAGAGGAAAGCTTTATTGAAAAGGTGGGATCCTGTATAGGTGTGAAGTACAAGAGGCCTCTGCGATGCTCGAGCCTTGGCGAAGTTGCTACGATGGCTAACTTAATGTCTAAACAAAATCCAAGTCTAGGGTGACGGCTATGGGGAGTATTTAAGGAGGGAAAGGTGGGGTTTCGGCCAGACACGGAAGTGGTGGCCGAATCCAACCCTAGAAGTCCTTTTCCCCTCAAATACGGACTCTAAAAAGTGGCTATTTAAAATCCTGCGAAAATTACATGGGGCTGGCCCAAAATAAAGGTGTCGCAGCACCATATTAAGCTATGGACGAATTCTTGAAGTATTAGTCTTGAATATTTCGTCCAAGCCTTCTTTCTTCATTATGTTGGCCTCAAAGTTCTGAAATCTTCATCCGTGGCCTTCTCTTGGATCATCACATGCTTGCTGCCATCTCCATGCATGGCCATGCTCCAATGCTTGTCCCTTTCATCCATGCTTGGTCCATCATTCCTAAGAGTAAGAAATACATCTGATTTAGGCAGCATCATATTCTCATGTATGTGAGGAATAGTTCCAAGAAACGAAAATACCTGATAGTTAAGTTGTTTGGCACTAGATATTGTGATGGGTCCTTGTATGTGTGTAGTTGTAGGTACAACGGTTGTATCAATAGAAGGGATGTCCACATCACGATATCCCGATCTGGAGGCATACCGGGCAAAACATCTGGAAATACATCGGGGTATTCACAGACTATCCGGACTTGGTCAATGGTAGGTTGGGCTATACTCTTGTTGCACTTGAATTGACGAGGTAAGGTTTGAGATACATGCTCGACTGATATTCCGGCTGTACTGGTCATGGTTATGGCTTTCTTGGCACAGTCAATCAATCCTTTATGTTTGGACATCTAATCCATTCCTAGTACTACTTCCAAACCTTTAGTTCCGAGTACTATCATATTAGCATAAAAATCTATGCCATGGATTCGGATAGGGATGGCTTTGCAAATTTGTCTAGCTTTGGTGGTTGAACCGTGGATTTGAACAATCATAACATGCTTCAGTTTGGTTGGTTGAATCTTACTAGTGCATGCAAATTCTTCGGTGACAAATGAGTGCGATGCACCAGAATCAAACAACACTCGAGCAAGTACTGAATTAACAGAAAACATACCCAGCACGACGTCTGGCGCTTCTTGGGCTTCTTCAACATGCATGAGAAAAAGACGGCCGTTGCGGTTGAGCGAATTTCCTGGGGCAAACCTTCTTCCAGGCTGAACACGAAGCTGCTGCTGAGCTGGGGCATTGGCATTGGGGGCTGCGGCATTCTTCTTGGGGAACTCATTGGAGTAGTGACCCTTATTTCCACAGTCATAACAAGTCACTTGCGACTTGTCCTTTGCTGCAACAGGCATAACATTGCTTCCAGTCCTCGGGGCAGTGTTGGTGTTGGCGGTCGCATTGTTGTTGTTGAGCTTGGGTGGGGCACGGTTGAAATTGCTAGAGTTGCCGGAGTTGTTGTGCTTTCCTCCGGGCCTTGGGTTTCCACGGTTGGGATAGGTCGGACGGTTCATTGGGGGTCTGTTGGTTCTTGGGGCAAATCCTGGAGATGGGTTAGGGCGATACTTTGGGGTCTGATGGGTTCCTGGCTGATGCATCATGCGACGCCTGCGGTTCTCATTGGCTTAGTTGATCTTTCCTTCCATCTAGATGGCAGAGTCGACAAGGGCTTCAATATCAGCAAAGGGGATATTGACTAACACAGTCTGCATCTCATCATGCAAACCATTCAGGAATCTCTCTTTCTTCTTGGCTTCAGTGTCGATCTCATCCGGGGCATACCTAGCTAATGACAAGAATTTGTCACGGTATTCCACTATGGTCATCCTTCATTGCTTCAGTTCTCTGAACTCATCTCTCATTCTCTTGATCAAACCCGGTGGCACATGGGTTCTGCTGAACTTGACCTTGAATTCTTCCCATATCATCATCTGTCCTCCGGTCATTGCACGAACACTGTTCCACCATGCTCTTGCATCTCCGGCTAGATAATGGGTGGAAAACAGAACTTTCTCGTTAGCTTCCACTCTGGCAACTTCCAGGTTGTTTTTCATGGTTTGCAGCCAATCATCGGCGTCTAAGGGCTCTTCTGACTTAGTGAAAACAGGTGGGTTGGTGTTCTGGAAATTCTTGAGCTTATATCCATGGTTGTCCTGGTTTCCTTGGCCTTGATTGTTGTGGGCTAGCTGAGCTATCTGCTGAAGGGTGGCTAGCTTGGCTTGACGTTCGGCTCTTTTGGCTTCGCGGTTAGAAACCAACATTTGCAGGATCTGCAACATCGGGTCCGGGGATGAACCATTTCCTCCGCGTGGCATCTGAAGATTGAGATAGATCATGAGAAAATAGGGAAATTTCTAAGGTTCCGGGACTTTGAAAAGTTTTTAAAGTTTGACTCAGATTCTTCCAGCAACTTGCTTTTCATTCATTCATTCATTCATAGCACTCGATACAAACACACACCGCAAAACAAGAAAAGCAGATAGTTTTAAGAACTATTATGGAAACTACAATACAGTGGTACCGAATACAACTCACTACGCTAGTGCTCAAGTGCTACTACTCCTTGGAGTCAGTGTAGTCGTCATCCTCATCATCATCGTCGTCATTGATGAAGGCGAAGTCATCCTCATCGGTGAAGATAGGAGTAGGGGTCTCCACGAAGGTCTTCTCCGGCATTCTCCCTTTCTTCCAACTGCATGTCCCTCTCGTGGATGGTCTCCTCCAAATCCGAGATACGGTGACGAAGACGGACAATGATGCGCTCCTTCTTGTCGAGATGACGGCGGCGAGACTTGCGATCCTTTGCTAGCATGGTGATGGTCTGATCCTTTGTCTTGATGATGGCGGACTTGTGGTTGGATTAGTCATGGCAATTGTCTAATTCCTGCTGAAGATCGTACATCATGAAGCTAAGGTGGTCCAACTGGGTCTTCAGCTCGTGGTGGTATGGGGCTTCTAGTGGCTATCCCATAGCATCACGCCTTGGACAAAACTCAAAGCGAGTACCCTTGATATGGTTGATACTTTGCCCACACAGACGGGCAAGAGCTTCCTGCATGGCCCTGGCAAGTCCATCTAGCCAGTTGTTTTCTCCCAAGGTGAACTGAATTCCCTCGGCAATGGGAGGTTCAATCTTTCCTCGGAGACTTGCAACAATTAGCCACTGCAGATCTTCTCCTCCTTGATCATTGAGCTGAGCTCCGAAGAACTCGGGGTGCGGACGCTCCAGAAGTTCTAAAAGCTGGTCCAAATCCCGCTCAAAGATAAGGTCTCTTCCATTCCCCAACTAATAAAACTTGTTGTACTTCACGTCCATCTATAAGAATATAGGATGAGTAGATTAGTAGAGTGATCAAGTGTGTCAAATTTTATGTATTTTGCAAGAGTTTTTGAGGAACATGATTTTTTATGAAAGAATCAAGGTGATAAGAATGGGAATAAGTTTTTGTAAATATTTGCTTCCTTTGGTTTTGAAACTAAGTTTTTGATTCAAATGTCCAGTCTAACTAGTGTCTCCTATGGTCAGGATGGCTCTGATACCAACTTGTCAACACCTAGATTTTTAATCCCAGATGCCTGTTATGCCATACATCGCAATCCTAGGATTACCATTTTTGCGAGACATAACAGAATTGGATACCACAGTACATCATCCATTACAAACCATACATAAGGTATTACACAAATAAGGATCTCATGATCCAGTTCTTAATACAACTCAGGAAGCGGAAATACGTAATAATAAAGGTAGCGTAGGCGAAGCTCCATCTTTGGGGTCATAGGCAATACTGACGATGGGAGATGATCCTAGTTGTCGTAACCTTCCTGGGGTCCATCATCCTGGTACTCCTCTTCATAGTCTGGCCACGGGAATAGCCAGGGACAAAAGCCATGAGTACTCTTTAAGTACTCGCAAACTAATACTAACAAGTGATGGGGGTTTTTGTAATAGGACACTTGATGTAGCCCGACCTACGGTCGTTACCACATCTTGGTCTCCAACTTACGCCAAGTCGTCATGGACTCCAAAGGTACCCTATTGAATGGTATGCTACTTCATACTCCGTCACATATGCATGATAGGTTCACATTGACAAGTACGGAGGCTAGGGAGGAAGCCCGGAGCATCAAGCCCGACAAGACGGAGGCTTGGAAGAGGAGGCGGAAGAAGACAGATCACCAAATGCTCTCTGTCTCCGGCGGTATTACCGGATCCGGCGACCGGTACTACCGGCCAGCGGTACTACCGCCCCCGACTACCGCTACCAACAGACGACGCCAACAGCTGGAGCGGCACTACCGGACCAAGCGGTACTACCGGTCCCAAGTCCGGTACTACCGCTCATGGCAGTGCCTGCGCGCACTAGTTGGGCCACAGCCCATGTATCCCCCTTACCTACCTATTCTCCTAGTTTATCCCCAAACTACCCTTGTTTATGTGGTTGGCCTATAAATAGAGCCCCCACCCCTCATGTATCCCTAAGGCATAGATGATAGACTAAAGAAAACCCCCATTGTGGAATCTCTAGATTTGCCTCATCCCCTTTACCAAGGGGACCGACTATCGTCACCAACCTCGATTGGACTTTGCATCACGCATCCATCGTTGAACAAGGCCTTGGAGTTCGATGTCTCGTCTCCAAGTTGTCAAGACCCTCCCCAAGGTGTTCTTCCCTCTCCGATGTGGATTTGAGGGAGCACGTTGACCGATCTTTCCTTGTGAGGATTCTATCGGACTTCGGGAGCAATCGTCCTTGTATCGTGTGAGTTTTGCGTGTGTTCATCGTGTTCTTCGCGAGGCGTGTGTTCGCTTCCGCTATCTTCTCCCTTTCCCCTCACTTTCCCATCGATTTGACCACGCGATCCGTGAAGATCGGGCACCCAAGAGGTTAACCCCTCCATCATCTGGTATCAGCAGCTTTTGGTTGCCACGGATTTCTCATCGATTTGATCTTTTCCCCATAAATTCGAAAATTCCACCAAAAATAGCCCCAATTCATGTTTTGGATCGATCTGTGATTTGAGTGCGTTTTGGTAGGTTTTGATCCGTGGATTACTTGCTAAACTTGTTGATCTACCTTCCTTTGCGTTCCCATAGCCTAATTCCTTGATTTCCCCCGTCGATTTGGTGTTTTTCTTGAAGATTTTCCGCCCAAATCACCCCAAAATCGCGAAACCGCTTCAAAACTGGGAGTTTCTGGACCCAGCGGTACTACTAGGCTTAAAATCCGGTACTACCGCCCATTTCCGGTACTCAAGCCAAAATCAGTACTACCCGATCTGAAAGAAAAGCATGAGTTCAGTTGACCTCTCACCGTTTTGAGCATAACTTTTGCATTCGAACTTGGATTTTGGTGTTCTTTAGCTCGTTTCGAAGAGGAGAAGGAGCTCTACATCATCATGCACATTTTTGATGCTATCTGCTCCATCCAAATTCCGTGAGAAAGGCGGAATCAAACAATAAAGGGTGAAGATCGTCGACGAAAGGTATAAACATTCCGCGACTTCTCCTCACTTGCATTCCTTTGTGAACCCCACTATCTTTGCGAGCAACAAACACCTATTGAGACTAGTTCCTCTTATGATTGATTGGGCTATGAACATTTGATACCTTGTAGATTTCGAGCAAACATTGTGAGCGCTATCTTATATAGTTATCTTGTATAGTTGTTGGCACAAGGAAGAGGCAAGTGAAAAATAAAAAGAAAAAGAGAAAAAAAATAGAAAAAGAAAACGAAAGAAAAGAAATATACATGTGCCTCATAGAATAGGAAGCGCAAGCTCGATGAACATCATATAGGTGGTACTTATTGTGCATATCTTGTAGCCCACCAATTTTGTGCAATCGAACTAGCGTCTCTCCTTGTACTTGTGTGACACGAGCTTATAGTCTTCGCTAGGTAATCATTTGGTTCTTAGCTTACTTTCTCCGTCGCACAAGTCCCATTTATTCCACCGTGTGTGTCTCCTTGTACATATTTCCTATCTTGTGGATTGACTTGTTTTGCTTTGTGATCATTGTGGTTCTTTACTTGCCATTACAACATCTTGATTTCGGATTGGTTATTGACATGCCACTTTCCATACCTATCCACCATAGGCCTTGTGTGTGTGTGTTTTTTGGTTAGTAGTTGGTTTTGGTGTTCCGCGTGAACTTCACTTTGCTTGGTTTTTTGCTCTCAAGTGTGGCCACTTGCACGATACGATCTTCCAAGGTAAAGTAAGGTTTGACGTTGTATCCCTAACACCCTCTACCACTTCCATATACAACACTTGGTCTGGTGAAGCATGTCTAGGGACTCCGGAACCGAGGATTATTTCTATGAAGAATCTACGATGAGCCACCATGCCTATGTCTCCACAAGCATGGATAACATGATGGAGCACTACACCAACAATGGATCCACATGCTTGGGTGATATGGAGTACTACAACAACAATGACTCCCCAAGCATGGACGACTTCAAGAACGACAACGCGAAGCTCCTCACGTCGCACCGACCAAGACAGAGTCTATACCTCGAGTGCGCCAAGGTCCATCATCAAATGGACTAGTTCCAAAGCGACCTCCACAACTTCAAGAAGGACATGGACAACGACTTCGACAAAAACATGAGGATGGTCGCCAAGACTAATGATGCTTTGCGCTCATTAGAAAAACTTACAAGGAAGAGTGCCAAGGTCAAGGGCCATCGTCGTGAGCGTCATATGGATGACCAAGTGCGCCACCTACATCAACCATCGGCAAGGCACGCCAATGACCTCCATCGACACCATCACAAGGCACCTTCAACTTCTTGTGCCACCACCAAAATGGCACCAAGAGCAAGCCTTCATCCACGCCATCAAGCTTCAATGACTACGCTTGCATTTTAAGACCTCATGAATGAGGAAAATGAAGACCTCTACTTCGCCAAGTTGGATAGCATGAGCCTACCTCCACCACTACTACAAGATGGCCACAAGACGGTCGAGCATGGGATTTTCCCTTCGACCATGGAGGCGAGCAATGATGCCCATCTTATGGCATCCAACCTTGAAGGCGACAAGGTCAAGAATGGTGAGCATGGGATTTTCCCTTCACCAAAGGAGGCGCATGGAGTTGAGGAAACCGAGCCTATCCCCATATGCTTGAGTGATGATGTGGTACCAATCCCATGTGAGCATGAGAGCCACTTAGCCCACTTGAGGGAGACCAAGAGTGAAATGAGTGACTCCACCTTATGTGAGATTGAGTGTTTCCACTTGGAGGGCATGAGCGATACTCCTAGTGAGTTGAGAGTGGTAGTTGATAGGTCAAGTGAGACCATTTCGAATTCTAACAACTTACCCTCTACCTCTAGTGTGTTCTCTTGTGTTGTGCTAGGTTCCATGGAGGAAGACGCCCGAAGCTATGAAGCAATGACGCCTCGAATGGAGAAGATGTACATGGTAGATGCTACGCCATGGATACATCAAGAAGATGAAGTCGTCCACAAGGAGGCCACTACTTCCACAACACCCACTTCATATGAGAGGTATGAACAAGGTAATAATAAGGGTGTTGATGATGCCATGATCCCACTAGTGGACATGATGAATTGTAAGGATATGCATGCTATGGATGATACTTGTGACATTACATATGCTTCACTCATATTCCCATGTGATGCTTTGCCTTTGCATAATATTGATCATGTGGAATTGTTTGATTGCGATATCATTGCCATAAACATGCCATGCTATGCATCTTGTGTGTATCCTCCAATTTCTTTGGAGGCAACAATATTGATCATATGCGTTCTAATGAGATGGCCCCCATAGCTTTCTCAATTTTTGGAGATTTTGATGATTGCCATGATAAGCATGTTCCCCACTTGCATACTCACCATGCATCTATTTCATACTTGATTGACATTAATGGTGATGTGCACAAGAAGAGATACGTCATGATCGATGATGTGTATCTCTACCATGCACACACATTCTTCCATTTGTGTATGATGTGTGTAGGTACCCGCATTATCATGTCAACCTCGGTTGAGCACGAGTTGACAAAAAGAGCTCTTGAGAGCATCCCACCAGTGAGTTCAAGATCGAACCCAGCTCTGATACCTTTTGCATGCTTTGCATCTTTCATGTTGGCAAATTGCTCTTTCCTATGGTTTGATTGCAAGCATGTTAATGGTATTATCTTCCCTTGTGACATTCATGTTTCTTCGCTTTTAGATAATGATGCTTTGTGTGTTGCAACAAAAATGTTGAACATTTTCTCTTTCCGATGTTTTATGTGCAACAACAAGTCCATTAAGAGCATGTATTATCATGAGAGCTTCCAAGAATCTCGTCTTGTTGTTGCAACAAACATAAGGACCACTTGCTCTTTCATTTGGTTTGTTTGCAAACACGTTACTTTGGCTTCCGCTTGGGATACTCATATTCCCATGATATTTGCTATCGATGATTTGTGTGTGACATCCAACATGTTGAACAATTTCTCTTTCCAATGGTTGGTTTGCACACATAATGATGTTGCTTTGGATATTCTTCCTTTTGTGTTTTTGCCAAATTCTCCTAACTTTGCATCAAATATGTTGATCAAATTGCTATTCGATTGCTTTGAGTGCCCCACTACTATGTTATATGGGGTTTTTGAGTTTCCACATTTGGATGATGTTCAAACGATTTCCATGCACATTGACCATGCATATGCATTCCGTTTGCTATACTTGAGTTGTGCTAATCGTGTTGTGAACAAGAATGGACATGCCATAAATGACATGCTCCTCTATCACACACAAACATATGTTGATTGGTCTTTGTTGTATGAAGGTACAAATGCATACACGTCAACCTCTATGAACTATATGTTGACAAGAAGAACCGAAGAGAGTTACCTATGGCTACCCTTCATCGAGCTATCTCTACAAGCTAAGGTGACTTCCTTCTACTTGAGGACTCATGCAATAATCTTCATGAATTGGCTACGCTTTTGAGTGTTGCTTTGCTTTTGTTGTGAGCTTTGTAGGCTTCAAGGAAGGTGTAACACCCTCAGAATCGGACCTATGCAAGTTTTAGCGAAACCCGCCAAACCCGCATAGAAACGATTCAAAGGTGCCCACCAGGCACTTTCGTGCGGGTGGAAAACGAAGTAATAACATTACACAACAGTCCTCGATGGGACCAATAGAACAAATATATATAACAGCGACTCCATGAGTCAAGAATACAGATATAATATACAAAGATCCAAATCACCTTGAAAACGATAGAGCGTCCAGCTACGGACAAGATGCAAATGGGGCTAAGAGCCCTGAAGAATAACCAATGGCGTCCATAACCCTGCCCAGGCCAAGCCGGAAGGGTAACCCTGCTAACGGCGTCGATCTCAAAACCTGCTTAAACAAAAGGGGGTGCCGACAAAGGGCAAAGGAAAAAGAGGAGCGTCAGTACTGAGGCCAGTACACGGCGAGGCTAGAATTCGGCGGTCCTCGCCTACAAAGGTATGGTGGACTGAAGCGGCAGCGGCATCATGCACTAGACAACCTATAGAGACTCAGCACCATGGGCGGTTATCAGAGAGGGGTAAGAAAGACCTATTCGGATCCAACCTGATACTACCATCAAACAAACCCATCCTGGCGTTTCCCCCTCGAGACCAAACGAGGAAGTCAACCGAGGAACTCACACGGTTGGCAGTTTTTTTTCTTATTCGGTTATCGTTGCAGCAATTACTAGTCAGGTATAGATAATCATCCTGATAAAATAAGAAGTGGGCACTTTTAGTTAACCATTCCGTGATAGTTGCAACACTTACTAGTCAGATACAATTAGCATGAGATAACCCAAAACCCAGCAGTTGTTGGTACTTTGATTTAGCCATTCCGTTGTAGTTGCAATACTTACTAGTCAGGTACAATGGTCGCAAGCGACAATCCAAACAAGCAACTGTGGGCAGTATTATTTAGCCATTCCATTATAGTGAAGCTGATTACTAGTCATTATAAAGTCAAATTTATAGCAATAAACTTTATTTATGCTTGTCTATGGTCGAGATACTGTGCTCCAAGTCGTCCATAACCGCGGACACGGCTTTCAGAAAGTTTTACCCGGCCGGGGTGCACCAATAGCAACACACGCTCGATCAACCTCGGAAAAACCAAATCAAAACCCAACGAGGCCTTCACGACAAAGCAATCACAGGATTCAGAATTATTTCAGGGGGCCACCCCATTAAGCTACCATAGCGAAGTTAGTGACTCAAAACGGACTCAAGGTTTGGGTATCTGGTGTGAGCGTAGGAACCCAAAACTAGGCTTGTCGACACCAGAATCGTGTCCGATCCTAAACAAGATGCAAAGGTGCTATCGCACAATCGTAAATACTGAGTAGCATGGCATAAGTCAGATAGTAAATAAAACCTCAAACTAGTTTGTGGCCCCAAGAAATAAGACTGAATCAAGCTCGCTCGGGGGTCCCATATACCTCCGGATGTGGATAGCGCGATAAATCAAGGAACAGTATCAAGTACTGGGTCCTCACGGACACAAGTGGCGTTAAATAAACCAAATATTATCTATCACCCACCGATGCCTCTGCTTACTTCAATTTTAGTTGTTAAACAGAATTAAAGTGAGCGATAAGTAAAACTATGACCATCTCCAACATCAACATGCGGCAATACACCAACAAGCTGGCACTTGACGACACGCATAGCACTTGAGCAAGCGACTACGACGCAAGTCCATCTATCTACCAAACAATGTAATAGGAGGTGTCCAAGGCAATATAAGGCTGAGGATATCACGGTACGAAAACTAGAGCATCGCAACACGATAGCAATAGATCATCGGAGGAATAAATACTATAAAAGTAAGATGGGTAGAAAGGGGAGATGCTGCTTTGAAAACATTGCCGAAGGTTCAACGAAGATCGGTGAAGCTCACATCAACTCAACGGCCTTATCATGAAGAAGCAAAACACTAGAAGGAACACGGATCGCTATTTAACACAACAATGAAGATCGGGCATGATGCATGCATGATGTATGACATGGCAAAGGTGCGATGCAATTAGGTCATATTAAGTGGGAACCGGGTCCCGACAATTAATTAGGTGGTTCATGTTGTTTAGCTACCCCGCATTTTAAATGTTGTTTAACAAGGCAGAATATATCACCGGTTCGCTACACAAGTTTAAATGAGGCCAATATGAGACTAGATTTGCCCGCATATGGGCCCCATATTTAATTATATGGTGAATCGGCATAAGGCCCCCAAACCACATGACGATATGCATGCATGAACAATTAATATGCGACAAGTTATATTATGTTATAAAATAGGGTTTCGGGAAGGGGTTCACACATTGGGGTCTCGACGAACTTGGGGTTCAGGGGTTCGGGGTCGGTCTCAGGGTTCGACGGAAACGGCGGGAGCGGATACAAGACGGAGAACTTGTCGGGCCCGCGTGTCGGGTCGGTTCTGGCATTCGGCGTGAAGTTCTTGGCATCCTACGGTTCCATGTCGACGACCTTGGTTTCCTCGAAGGAGAACTCGGAGCATCCGTGTCGTGGTTCTTGTCGGGGTTCTCGGCTTCGGCGCCGGGGTCGGTCTTCGGGATCGGATCCGGGAAGAAGACCTTGGGGTATCACGGTTCCGTTGTCGGCGGTCTTGGCGTTCGGCGGGATGGGTTTTCGGGTTCTCGACGTCCGAGAATAGGTCTTGAGGATCGATCTTGGCGTTCGGCACTGTGGCCTTGAGTCCGTGAGAACGGGTCTTGGTTTCCATGACGGTGTCCTCCATGATCCGTGTCGAGGCCTCGGGGTTTTGGGTCGTTGTCGATCTGCAAGCTGTTTTGCATTGCACAAACGAAGGCTGGCCTAGGACAAAACTTGGTACAAAAGCAGCGGGCAAAGTGCACGTGCCACATCAAGTTGCCAACTGCGGCAGAGAAAAAAGGCGGCGAAGCAGAGTGGCCAGGCGACCTCAGGCGGCAGCTCGCCGGGGAAAAATCGTGGCGCTTGGGGAGATCGAGACGGCAGGCCGGCGTGGAGCCACCGGCGCCCGGCGAGAGAGGCGGAGGCGGAGCGGACCACGCGGCGGAGGAGGTGCGGAGGCCACGAGGACGGTCGGCTGGCGAGGCGAGGGTGCCGGTCGGCCATGGCGGGCTTGTGGCTCGCCGTCAAGGAGACGACGCAGACGCGAAGGAGGTTCGCCGGCGAGCGTCGGGCGGGTGAGGCGCTGGGGTCACGCTGTGAGGAGGAGGCCGGAGGAAGGAAGGCGGTCAGTGGCCTTGAAGGAGCCGGCAGCGGACATGAGGGAGGAAGGGGAGCACTGGCTTGCGGCGGCGTCGGAAGGCGAGACCAAGCGGAGAGGCACGCCGAGGGCGGAGCCCGGCGAGCCTTGGAGGCGGGCGGAGGCAAGCGGTGGCCGGCGGCGGATGAGAGAGAAACGGGGGAGGCAGAGAGGGTCGCGTGGGGAGTCTGCGTCGGGTGGGGGGCGGGGTAGGGCCACGGGGAGAGCGAGTCTGGCGGGTGGGCCGCGCGGGGTCGGTGGTTGGGAGTGGGACGTGCCAGGTGGGGGTGGGATCCCGAGGTGGGCGCTGGGCGGGAAAGGCAGGTGGGGATGACGGCAGGCTGCTGGGTGTGTGCGTGAGTGCATGTGAGGGAGGGGAGAGGGAGTGGGTGTAGGTGGCGGCATAGGATTGGGTAGAGGGGAGGGTGAGGGTGAGGTGGCAGCCAGGGATTGGGTGGGGTGAGGTGGAGGAGGGGTGGGTAGAATAGGACTGGTAGGAAAAGTTTTGGTGTGGGGTCTAGGCTGGACCGATTTTTATTCTGGGGGTGGTCGTTCGGGTCGATTCGGCCCGTTCGACTGCCCCACTAAAATAATTAAATATTTTATTCATTTTAAACGGACCGTTTGCAAACCGTGGTTAGTCAAGACAAAATATTCCGGAGACCCGGTTTTGGTTTTGAATTAAAGACGGGGCGTTTAGAAAAGAAAATAGGTTTTGCGAAAATAGTTTTGGACAAACAACGCATGATGATGACGATGCATTCAACGCGATTTTCTAGTAGTGGTTTTGCGGGATGCCACAGAAGGTGAAGGAACATTGAAGTGTTGTCAAGTCAATCTTCCCGAGGACGACTATATGGTGAACCCCAGGATCAAGGATGTCCTTCGACCGCTTCTACCTTGTGATGAGCATGTAGAGTCGAAGTCGACTCTTTTTGAATGGGGGGGGAGCTGATGTAGCCTGACCTACGGTCGTTACCACATCTTGGTCTCCAACTTACACCAAGTCGTCATGGACTCCAAAGGTGAATCCGTTCCTCTATGCGAGCCCCCTTCCTACCTTATTGAATGGTATGCTACTTCATACTCCGTCACATATGCATGATAGGTTCACATTGACAAGTACGGAGGCTAGGGAGGAAGCCCGGAGCATCAAGCCCGACAAGACGGAGGCTTGGAAGAGGAGGCGGAAGAAGACAGATCACCAAATGCTCTCTGTCTTCGGCGGTACTACCGGATCCGGCGACCGATACTACCGGCCAGCGGTACTACCGCCCCCGACTACCGCTACCAACAGATGACGCCAACAGCCGGAGCGGCACTATCGGACCAAGCGGTACTACCGGTCCCAAGTCCGGTACTACCGCTCATGGCAGTGCCTGCGCGCACTAGTTGGGCCACAGCCCATGTATCCCCTTACCTACCTATTCTCCTAGTTTATCCCCAAACTACCCTTGTTTATGTGGTTGGCCTATAAATAGAGCCCCCACCCCTCATGTATCCCTAAGGCATAGATGATAGACTAAAGAAAACCCCCATTGTGGAATCTCTAGTTTTGCCTCATCCCCTTTACCAAGGGGACCGACTATCGTCACCAACCTCGATTGGACTTTGCATCACGCATCCATCGTTGAACAAGGCCTTGGAGTTCGATGTCTCGTCTCCAAGTTGTCAAGACCCTCCCCAAGGTGTTCTTCCCTCTCCGATGTGGATTTGAGGGAGCACGTTGACCGATCTTGATTCTATCGGACCGGTGGCCACCGTTCGGGAGAAATCGGCCTTGTATCGTGTGAGTTTTGCATGTGTTCATCGTGTTCTTCGCGAGGTGTGTGTTTGCTTCCGCTACCTTCTCCCTTTCCCCTCGCTTTCCCATCGATTTGACCACGAGATCCGTGAAGATCGGGCACCCAAGAGGTTAACCCCTCCATCAACACTAAGCTCTATGGTTGTTTTGCAAAAAAACTAGATTAACCTCTAATAAGTTCAGAAGCAAGAAAAGCTAGTTAAAGTTTTATAACACCTAAGTGGGAACTTGTATTTCATATCACAAATCTGTTGTGGTCAAGTCAAAATCTCGATCCATTTCACAAGTCATTTTGAAAACATCTCACGGGGAAATAGTATGGCCACTCCAACTGTCCATAACCGCGGACGCGGCTATTCGAATAGTTTGACACTCTGTAGAGATTGTACACTTTCACCACAACATTCGATACATCCGTCAGGAACAAATCCTGAATTCACCATACTCAGTATGCGGATAATCAATCCTAACCATTCAATTACACGCCCTAGTATAGGCACCTCTCCTGTGAGTTTGGCCTCCCAACCATGACCAACTGTCATCTTGGGTACTGCACAGGTGGACAATCTTCACAAGGTAGCCTCAGCTCAGACCTTGGCCGTGAGGGAACCCATACTAAAGTATATAAGTTTCCAGTCAAGCCCTACCCATTTTTCGAGTATTGTGGTTGTACAGTAAAATTGGAATGGTATCGCATCCAGACAACCATCAGTTTTATAAAGGGCTAAGGCTCATTCCTCAACATTTTCATCACCAAAATCATCTGGTGTTCGAAAGCACATGTCAAAACATCTCAGTAGAATGACTCATCATTCTAAGGTTTTCATAACCATTTTCCACCCAGTATTCCCATCTAAAGTTGATCAAGTTTTATGCTTAGCACTAGCATCTACAAGTGGGGGTGAGTACTAATGAGGGGTGGTAAACAAGTGGAGTTTTAACTAAGTTCAATCTCATGCCTTAGGATGACATCAAGATTATCTAGCTTAGGCCAAATTTAATGCTCTTTATGCAACCTTCAATTATCTTCCAAGAATCTACAAGTCACTTAAATAACTCTAAGAAAATAGCTTTGATAAAGAAATAAAGTAGAAAGCTTGCAAGTAAAACTAGGATTGGGTTATCATGTGAGTATGATCACATATGCTTAAGGCATATAGTTGGCATGGTGACAAGAAAGTATTAGCTTGCATAGGTCAACTTGATTAGTAAGGCTTGCCTTGTGCAGAGCAGTGGTTGAAGTTCTCCTCAGCTTCTTCTTCGTAGTATCCTCCTTCCTCCTCGTATCCTTGGTCGGTACTAGCGTCTATGAATAAATGCGAGGTACACAATCACCAAACAATACTTAACTACTTTCAATCATCACACAAAAGGGTTCTATGGATGATCTAGCATCATCACTAACATTACAAGATTAAAGCATTTGTCTTATTTATTTTATTTTTAGAAAAGTAGTTTCTACTCATTGAAAAACTACTTAAGATTTAATATTCTCCAACTCAAACATGGGATCGTGTTGACACATGTCATCACCACATATTTTAGTACATGGGAATGTGATTTAAAGTGGTGTCACAATTTAATAAGGTTTACCCTTTTTATTTTAAATAAATAAAGTGACTAGAAATGCCTATGTGGCATTCTCTTATTACTTGAACATTATTTCTGTAAGTAAACCCATATATTTTTATATATTCTGAAAGGTATGGTCAAATGTGATTTTTGAGAGTTGGAATCAACTCAAAAGCTATTATGGTTTAATTTGAAAAATGTTTGAATGCAGAAAAGCTTCTTCCTTGTTATTTTTACCAAGGTTGATCTATAGATCCAAATGATTTGAATCCAACGGGCTTGGATTAAGCATTTCAATATCTTTATAACAAAATTGGTTTCATGCAATTTGGTTTACTGAATCGAGCTGGGTTGATTTTTGAAACTAGGTACAGAACTGAGTATGAATATAAATAGAAAAAGCTAAATTCAAACGAGTGGGCTGCGCGGGAAGGGTTATTGGGCCGGCCCAGTGTCACTCCAGCTTGGCGCAATCGGCGAGGGGTCTATCGGTCGTCGCTTTTAACACGGATGCAGGCGATATATGGTCGTCATGGGTCGTCGACGATGAACAGGTCATCGGCGAGCTCGAACCCTAGCGGCTCGATGGGTGCATAGGGGCATACCGGGCTCCGATTGACGGCGAGGCGGGCAAACGACGAAGTCGACGACGGCGAACTCAGGGGTGGTCGCGGCAGCTCCAGGGGTGGACGAAATCAACGGCTCCTCTTCTCCTCAGTAGCGGTGAGCTCCGGCAAAATTCCGGCGATGCGCTGCTTGCCTTGCTCCGGCTAAGGGGTGGAATGATCAGTGAGGTGAGGGGAGTGAGATGGTGTGAAGAAATCGAGCGGGGGTCATCTCCTTTTATAGGCTTGACGGCGAGACCTAGAGGGATGGGCAGGCGACAGTGGCGACACGGCTACAGACGGCTAGAGGCATGGCCGAGGTTAGCGATCGACAGGCTGTCTCCTGGCGATGCTCTACGGTTTAAATGCGCGTGTAGGGGCGGTGGCAAATGGTCGAAACGTGCGATTCTGCGCTTGGCGGCGTCTTCGTCGGCAAGGCGTGGCTGTGGCGTGGGGCGTGACGAACGGGTGTCTCTTGGGTTCTGGGCAGTGGTGATCACGCGTGCATGCGGCGAGGGCGGTGCGCGGTCGGTGGGCGTGTGTCGAGGGTGGCGCTCTGGCGCGCTCTCGGCATGCTCTCATAGAAGCTTGACATGGCTTGGGCGTGTGGTCCCGTGGCTGGCAGGGTTCTAGTGCTGGACAGGGGGTGGCGATGGACGGTGGCATGTGTCCTAGACATGGTGTTTAGGCTTGGTGCTTGCTCTGGCTAGCTAGCCATGGTCGGCTGGCAAGGGTTCCTTCGGGTTGGCATGGCATGGTGCCAAGGGTAGGGGCTAGGGGTGGTCAAGGCACTAGTTGGCACTGGGGGAGACAAGTGTGATCAATGGTGAACAATTCTTAGCCAAATTACTGCTCAAAACAGTGAAGTTTAGCCAGTTTGATTTGTTGTCTCCAAGTGTTTGATGAAATGGCCGCAAGAACTTGAGTTTTGAATTTTGAAAATATTTTTGCTGGATGTGCTAGGCATGTGTTGAGGATTCTGTGGATGCTTAGGTTTTGAAAATTGAGCTTTTTTGAGTGGTTTTTGAAATAGTGGGATCTTCCCATATGAAATAGATTCAATTTTAAACTTTCATTTAAACTATGTATTCAAATGTTTTTGGATGATCACAAGGTGGGCCTTGGTACCTTGTTATGAGTAATATCAAGGGGTGCAAAGATCCATACATGTTTCTGTTAAGTTCTTAAAGTTAGAGATAGCCAAAGTAGGCATGGGAGTTAATTTGGCCAAAGTGACCATTCACTTAATTTGTTTGTTTTGATTTGTTTGTCTTTGGGGAAAGTGTGGGGATTGTTTAGATGATGATTATTTCACCTAAGAATCATTTTATAAGCAAAGAAACACAGAAGCATGGCAATTCAAAAGAATCCAAATTTTAATACACACACATATGAATGCTTTCATATTTTTAATTGGAAAAGTTTTTGTTAACCCTAAATTTGATGATTAGAGTTTGATGATTCAAGTTTAATATTTTTGGGATGTTACAGGTAATGTGGCGCCAGTGATCAAGTATGTCTGGTGCTCAATGCCATGCAATGCAGGCAATCCAGCTGGCACATCTTCTGATGTGGACATCCCATCTATTGATACAACCTTTGTACCTACAACTACACACATACAAGGACCTATCACAAGATCTCGTGCCAAACAACTTAACTATCAGGTACTTTTGTTTCTTGGAACTATTCCTCACATACATGAGAATATGATGCTGCCTAAATCAGATGTATTTCTTACTCTTAGGAATGATGGACCAAGCATGGATGAGAGGGACAAGCATTGGAGCATGGCCATGCATGGAGATGGCGGCAAGCATGTGATAATCCAAGAGGAGGCCACGGATGAAGATTTCAGAACTTTGAGGCCACCATAATGAAGAAAGAAGGCTTGGACGAAATATTCAAGATTAATACTTCACAAATTCGTCCATAGCTTAATATGGTGCTGCAATACCTTTATTTTGGGCCAGGCCCATGTAATTTTCGCAGGATTTTAAATAGCCACTTTTTAGAGTCCGTGTTTGAGGAGAAAAGGACTTCTAGGGTTGTATTCGGCCACCACTTCTATGGCTGGCCAAAACCCCACCTTTTCCTCCTTAAATACTCCCCATAGCCGTCACCATAGACTCGGATTTTGTTAAGACATTAAGTTAGCCATCATAGCAACTTCGCCAAGGCTCGAGCGTCGTAGAGGCCTCTTGTACTTCACACCTATACAGGATCCCACCTTTTCAATAAAGCTTTCATCTTAATCCGCAATATCTTGATTGCAATATTAGTTCTTACTTGTTCTCGATTTCAGGTAGGAATTAAGACCCTTGTTGGTCAGGCTGACCGTGTTCCCGCAGGATCGGTAACCTCCAGGAGATTGGCCTAGCGATTGCATTGGCGCTCGTGCTCGCACGTGTAGTCGGATCGTCAAGCCCGAACTCCACCAAATCGACTATCACCATCTCATCGAAAGATCGGACACCATTGCCCTATCAAGTGGTATCAGATTTCAGGTTGCTCGGTGAGATTTTACTGCTTTCGTAGATTAGATCTGTTTTACCTATAACCCACGAAAAAGCCAAAAACACAGTTAGAGTTTAGATCCTTCCCATCACCAATCTACGCCTTGCATTATCTTTTCAGTTTTGCATTGTTGAATTTGTGTCTGCATCGTCGCGTCGAGTTGCTGGTCTTAGTGTCTCGTCCCTTAGAGATTCGAGTTCTTATCACAATTGATGAGGACATCCCTATATTTACACCTACCCCAATTACTACTAAAGATGTTCCAGCCAATGCTAAGAAGGATCAGTCCAATGAGATTAGAATTGGACCCATTACACGGGCTCGTGCAAAGCTACTTGAACAACAGGTGAATTCACTCCTAAATGAATCTGATGTTTATGATAATGAGAACTTTATACTGCCTAAATCTATGCACTTGTGTATGATCTGGTTCGTTGAGGAAATAAGCTTGACACGAGAAGGAGAAGGGTTACAAGAGGAGCCTAGCATGATGATCGCCAAGGATGCACGAGGGAGGAGCGGGAGGAAGGCGCAAGAGAAGATCATCAAGAAGGAAGGTTTAGTTCGGACAGACAGAAGCCCTGAAATTGAAACGGGCGTGGATTCTTCATACGAACTCCGAGAGCTTTCCAACGAGTACTTACATGTCCCCAGGGGGCGGATAATCCGGCCCTGCTCCAGGAATTCTGCTAAGGACTTCAGGCGCAAGGCTCGATGAGGCGGATAATCCGCCTTGGGAGGATTATCCGGGAGGCGGATAATCACTACTTAGGGCGGAAAGTCCGCCACGAAAGTTACCATCGATCTGACGGATCGACTATATCGAACATTTGTTTCTCGATTTTGGCCTTGACCGCCCTTATAAGCCCTGGGACGTCCCCATAGTTAGGGTTAGACCACGTTAAAACTATTTTGGAGTTGTTTCTTATCAAGAACCTCTGGAATTACCCTGTGATTGAATTATCTACTACAATTGAGTGTGATCTGTTGTTCCATTGGGAATTAGTAGATTGCAAACTACCGTTCATGGTCGACGGCTACGTGCGCAAGAGCGTGGTGTTGTGAATATCCCATAGGGTTCGAGAGCTGTTGCATTGGCATCAGGGTTCGAGCGGGAGAGTTCATAGCTACAGGCTAGTTATCTATCATCCACCATCGTCATCGACAAGTGCTTGCTGAGAAGATCGGGCCACCCCATATCATCTTGGTATCAGATTTCCTCGTTTACTCGGTTAGCATCCACAAATCCATCCATAGATTAGTTCTTGTTTTCGTCCTATACAGAAAAAGCCATACAAAAAGATTTGGCCTAGCCTTGATTGCATCGTTTTTCAAGTTTTAGTTGCTGGTCGTGTCTTCTCGTAGATCCGATCTGCAGGTTTTTCTCGTAGGAGTCTAGTTTTCGTTTGTGTTTAAGTTTAGGGATTTGATCTTGTTTTCCGCCGAGTCCACCATCACCGTTTTCCGCAAGTTTCCATCTACTTTTCCGAGTCCACATAGCGTACCTTTGTGTTCCAAACCTAGCTACAACCTATCTACTGCATCCGTGCCTAGGAACGTACCCACGAGACTAGTTGCCTTGCTCTGACAGGCTGCTCATTAGGGTTTTGAAAGTGCAAAATTTTTGCCTCGCCATACCGGATTATCCGGCCCCCGACAAACCGGATTATCCGGTCCCTCCTAGTTTGCATTTTTTTTGCATTGAGTCATATAGTTAAAAAATAGAAAAGGAAAAGAGATTCAGTACAAAAAAAAAGAGAGCGAATAGAGCTACAAGCGTGACAAAAAGAGGTATCAAGGTGTGCTTTATTGGAGGCCTAGTTGATCATAGCACTTGTAGATTGAGCAATCTTGTGCCTGTTTATTTTGAGCTATTACTAGCATCTCTCTTGTGCATTGCAATATTCATATTCCTAAGTTGCTTTGCCACGCTTATCTCCACTATGTGTGTTTCTTGGGTTATCATAACGATCATCACTAGGACTTGTTTGCGGTGTAGTTAGGACTCCATACCTACAGCTCCACCATAAATAACCTGTGTGCCCTGCGATCGTTCTCCATACCCTTGATATAAACTTCATCACATCAGTGCATTAGTTGTTGATTTCGAATTGGTAAAGCATCTCTATTCACTTTGGAATGGTAAGATCTGCTTTCTTGTCAGTTAGAGTGAGTTGTGAGTGTTACACCATATGGATTTTGCTTTTTGCACTAATCTACTAATCATGTCTACTAGTGATGATGTTGTGTCACAGATAAAGAAGGATGACGAGCTTGTCAACTGGCGGGAGTATGAAACACTGAAGTCCCATTTGACAAGTGTGTTCAACCACACAACATATGCCATTGAAAAGAACATTCAGGACGTGCAAGTGACTTTGGAAGAAAATGTTGAGGCAGTCCCTACCATACAGACACAAGTAACAAATATCAACACCAATGTCACAGTTTGCAACGTTCTCTCTGATAATAGAAATTGGACAAAGGCAGCAATATGATGATGCCCATGAAGATGAAGGAGCAAGTATTGCGGGGAATGTCAACACCCAAATCAGGTTGGCCGTGGCCGTGCTCCTCAACCTGTTCATGGACATGGCTTCGCTCCAATTGGGCGTGCTTAGCATATACCTCACCAGCCGGTTGATTATGGATTGGGCAAGACCACGTTCTCAATTCCCAAGTTTGATGGCTCCATTGATCCTAAAGATTACCTCACATGGGAGTTGAAGATTGAGAAGCTCTGGCGCTTGTATGAGTACACTAAAGAAAAGAAGGTCAAGCTTGCAGCGTCAGAATTTGATGGTTATGCTTTGCGTTGGTGGGATGCCCTTGTGCATAATAGAAGGGATGACAATGACCTTCCGGTGATGACTTGGCGAGAGATGAAGCGTATCATGAAGGAACGCTTTGTACCCACCAACTACCTGCGCTCAGTTTTTGATAAGTTCACAAACTTGAGACAGGGAACCATGTCGGTTGATGAGTACTACATGGAGATGGAGATGCTTATGTAGCGTGCTAGAGTTCGTGAATCTCTTGAGACGACCATGCAACGATTTCTCAATAATTTGAAGCTACCAATCAAGAGCATTGTTCGTCATCATAGGTATGAGACTATGAATGAATTGTTGCATCATGCAAGGGAGGCCGAATCACAACTTGCTGAAGAGGCAAAGGCGCGTGCAAAATACCCTTCCATAGGCCGCTTTTCAGCAAGGTCTACACCGCCGCCACAAGTTTCTACACCTAATGCGGCTACTGGCCATACTACTACACCATCTTTCAAGCCAACACCTCAGTCATCCTATGGTTCTCAAGCTAGGAAACATGTTGCTCCTGCTGCTAGCACGGGTTCCAATATGTCAACAGCTCATACTCGTGATGTGGAGTGCCATACTTGTGGAGGAAGGGGACATTTCAAGCGAGATTGTCCAAACCGCAAGGTGATGTTTGTTAATGACCAAGGAGAGTATGAGAGTGGAGATGATGTTGATCCTGATTATCATGGCGTTGATTATGAGGAGGAAGGTATGGATGCCTTTCCTGAGCATGCGCCTACCATAGTGGTCTCTCCACGTATCCTTAGTGTGCAGCCCATTGTTGACTCTCAGCGCTGCAACTTGTTCCAAACAAAAGCTCTAGTTGGCCCAAACAAAGCTTGCAAAGTAATCATTAATGGAGGTAGCTGCAAAAATCTTGCAAGCAAGGAGTTGTGTGCCAAGCTGAATTTGACATATTTGCCTCATCCCAAGCCATACTACATACAATGGTTGAGTGACAGTGGTGAGATGAAGGTAAACCATATGGTACATGTGAACTTTGAAATAGGGCCATACAAGGTTTCTATTGATTTTGATGTAGTTCCTATGACTGTGTGCCATTTACTATTGGGTCGGCCTTGGCTTTATGATCGCCATGTGCAACACAATGGCCGAGCTAATACATATCATTTGGAGTTCAAGGGCAAGAAAATCAATTTGCAGCCTATGACACCACAACAGATTGTGAATGAATCTCGTCAGAAGATTGAAACACATCTTCTGGATACCCCATGCTTAGATACAACATATCCCACAAGGGCGGATAATCCGGCCCTGCTCCAGGAATTCTGCTAAGGACTTCAGGCGCAAGGCTCAGTAAGGGGGCGGATAATCCGCCCCAGGGGAGGATAATCCGGGGGCAGATAATCCGCCCCTACTTAGGGCGGAAAGTCCGGCCCTGAAAGTTACCATCAGATCTGGACGGATCTGACTGTATCAGACACATTTTGTTTCTCGATTTTGTCCGCCCCATCCGCCCTTATAAGCCCTGGGACGTCCCTGTTATGGGGTAACCCCTTGGGGTGGCCCGATCTTTCACGAATCTCCGCGGGAATCGAGGGTAAAGCGGTGGAAGGGGGAAAGGGGATGAAATCCACGAACACACGCACACGAAGAACCCGACGAACTCACGCACACAAAACACGATACACGCCGATTACTCACGTCGGTGGCAACTGGTCCAACATAATCTCTAGTATCGGTGTTGGGCGAAGCTCTCTCTCCACGCCAACAATGGGGGACGAGGTGCTTGGTGAGATCTTGACGACTTGGGGGCGAGAAACCGAGAACCCAAGGCCTTGTACAACTTGAACGCACTAGGCAAGATCCAAGAGGAGGGTGGATAATAGGGTGCTCCTTGGTAGAGCATGAGACCAATAGATGTAAGTTCCTCAAAGGGTTTCCTTAATCTATTATTATCCAAGTCTAGGGTTTATAATGGAGGGTGGGGGCTATTTATAGGCCAACCACGAAAACAGGGGTATTTTAGGAACAAATAGCGAAATATAGAGAGGGTTACAGGGCGCTGGCCCGACTTAACACGATCAGGTCTTCCCAGGTCCGGTAGTACCGGTCCAGCACGACCGGTAGTACCGGTCAGTCGGTAGTACCGCTTCCGGGCCCGGTAGTGCCGCTTGTCGTCCTGGGACTTCCGCTGGCGTCGTCTGTTGGTGGCAGTAGTGCCGGGGTCCGGTAGTACCGGGTCCAGGTCCGGTAGTACCGCCGGAGACAGAGAGTTTTTGGCTTCTGTTGGGGTCGTCTGTTGGTGGCGGTAGCGGAGGGCGGTAGTGCCGCCGGGCGGTAGTACCGGTCGCCAGGTCCGGTAGTACCGCTGGCGACAGAGAGCATTTGGTCTCTTCCGCTGGTGCTCCTCCGTTCTGTGGGTCCTTCTCTTCGTACCTGATGATGCACAAGGTGTGCGTATGAAGTAGCAGGCCATCCAAGGGTGTATCGAAGTCACACAAGGAGAGGAGCGAGTTCACCTTAGCTTGAAGGAGTTTGGCTCGGGCGCGAGTCATGGGTCCACTTGGGGAGCTCGTGGGAGTAGATGTAGTAGCGGTCGTAGGACGGGCTGCATCAGCTCCCCCCCTTGGGAAAGAGTCGTCCTCGACTCTTCAACCTTCTCAACTTCATCTTCTCCATGGTAGGGTGAGAGGTCCTTGACATTGAATGTCGAGCTCACAAGATACTTTGATGTTGGGATATCGATGATATAGGCGTTGTTGTTGATCCTCTTTAGCACCTTGAATGGTCCATCACCTCTTGGCTTGAGCTTGGAGTCGCGTTCCTTGGGGAAGCGGTCTTTACTCAAGTGTATCCACACAAGGTCGCCCTCTTTGAAGATTATCTCTTTCTTGTTCTTGTTTAGCCTTGATGCTTGGTGAAGGACTTGTTGCTCGATAGTAGCTCGTGTGTCTTCATGGAGTTTCTTCATTGTTTGGGCACGCTTGACAACGTCCATATTGGCACGTTCATGAAGTGGAAGTGGGAGGATATCGAGCGCGGTGAGAGGCTCGAAGCCATAGACGATCATGAACGGGCTCCTCATGGTGGTGGAGTGCTTGCGCGGTTGTAGGCGAACTCGGCGTGTGGAATACATTCCTCCCAGTCTTTAAGGTTCTTCTTTATCAACACCCGGAGGAGTGTTCCAAGGCTTCGATTGACGACCTCGGTTTGTCCATCGGTTTGAGGATGCGAGGCGGACGAGAAGAGGAGCTTGATGCCGAGCTTGGTCATGAGAGTCTTCCAGAAGTAGCTCAAGAATTTGACGTCATGGTCGGAGACGATTGTTCTTGGTACACCATGCATCCTAATTATTTCCCTGAAAAACAAATTGGCTACATGTGAAGCATCATCGGTCTTATGGCACGGTATAAAGTGTGCCATTTTTGAAAAGCGATCCACTACCACAAATATAGAATCATGTCCATGTTTAGATCTAGGCAAGCCTAACACAAAATCCATGCTAATGTCCGACCAAGGTGTATGAGGAATAGGAAATGGCATATAAAGACCAAAGGGGTTGTACTTAGACTTAGCTTGGATACATGTAGTGCATCGTTGGACGTGGCGCTCCACGTCGTTCTTCAACTTTGGCAAACGTAGTGAGTGGAGAGCATGTCATATGTCTTGTCACGGCCAAAGTGACCCATAAGGCCTCCACCATGGGACTCTTGAAGAAGCAAAAGTTGGAGAGACAATTTCGGAATGCAAAGTTTGTTTTGTTTGAAAAGAAAACCCTTATGCAAATAGAAATCATCAATCCCTTTGTCTATTAAACATTTTGCAAAAATTGGTCCAAAGAAAGGGTCGGACGCGTACAAAGATTTGATGTCATAAAGACCCAAGACATTTACTTCAAGTCATGTAAGAAGGCTTGTGTTTTTACGAGACAAGGCGTCCGCTACCACATTTTCTTTGCCCTTCTTGTATTTGACAATGTAAGGAAAAGACTCCATGACCTCAACCCATTTTGCGTGCCTTTTACTCAAATTGGCTTGGCCCTTAAGATACTTCAACGACTCATGGTCGGAATGGATGATAAATTCTTTGGGCCAAAGATAGTGTTGCCACACTTGAAGAACTTGAACTAAGGCAAAAAGTTCTTTGTCATAAATGGGATAGTTTAGGCGTGCGCCATCAAGTTTCTCACTATGGTAAGCAATAGGACGCCCATTTTGCATAAGGACGCCACCAATTCCAATACCACTAGCGTCACATTCAATCTCAAAGGTTTTTGTGAAATCGGGTAATGCAAGAAGTGGTGCTTCGGTGAGCCTCTTTTTGAGCTCATCAAAAGCCTTTTGTTGTTCTTTTCCTGATGTGGACATCCCTACTATTGATACAACCATTATACCTACAGCAACACACATACAAGGACCCATCACAAGATCTCGTGCCAAACAACTTAACTATCAGGTACTTTCGTTTCTTGGAACTATTCCTCACATACATGAGAATATGATGCTGCCTAAATCAGATATATTTCTTACTCTTAGGAATGATGGACCAAGCATGGATGAGAGGGACAAGCATTGGAGCATGGCCATGCATGGAGATGGCAGCAAGCATGTGATGATCCAAGAGAAGGCCACGGATGAAGATTTCAGAACTTTGAGGCCACCATAATGAAGAAAGAAGGCTTGGACGAAATATTCAAGATCAATACTTCTGAATTCGTCCATATCTTAATATGGTGCTGCGACACCTTTATTTTTGGGCCAGGCCCATGTAATTTTCGAAGGATTTTAATTAGCCACTTTTTAGAGTCCGTATTTGAGGGGAAAAGGACTTTTAGGGTTGGATTCGGCCACCACTTCCATGGCTGGCCGAAACCCCACCTTTTCGTCCTTAAATAATCCCCATAGCCGACACCCTAGACTCGGATTTTGTTTAGACATTAAGTTAGCCATAGTCGCAACCGCCAAGGCTCGGCGTCGAGAGGCCTCTTGTACTTCAGCACCTATTCAGGATCCCACCTCTTCAATAAAGCTTTCCTCTTAATCCGCAATATCTTGATTGCAATATTGGTTCTTACTTGTTCTCGATTTCGGTAGGAATTAAGACCCTCATTGGTCGGTGATCGTGTCCACGCAGGATCGGTAACCTCCAGGAGATTGGCCTAGCGATTGCATTGGCGCTCGTGCTCGCACGTGTAGTCGGATCGTCAAGCCCGAACTCCACCAAATCGATTATCGCCATCTCATCGAAAGATCGGACACCTTTGCCCTATCAAGTGGTATCAGATATCAGGTTGCTCGGTGAGATTTTACTCTTTTCGTAGATTAGATCTGTTTTTCCCTATAAACCCACGAAAAAGCCAAAAACACAGTTAGAGTTTAGATCCATCCCATAACCAATCTACGCCTCGCATTATCTTTTCAGTTTTTGCATTGTTGATTTTGTGTCTACATCGTCGCGTCGAGTTGTTGGTCTTAGTGTCTTGTCCCTTAGAGTTTCGAGTTTTGATCATAGTAGTCACCGCCACACTCGCCGATCACCGCCACCATATGCCGCCACCATATTCCGCCGCCATATACCCTACCACCATAAACCCTAATACTCCGCCACCGCCTTCCTACCGCGACACAGATCCGATCAGTTTCATGTCAGTAGTGCGAGTAGAGTTATTGTTTCCTAGCTATTTCTTTTACTTTCCTTCTTTGTTGTTTCGTGTTTAGCTAAAGTCCGTATCGAGTTCGAGTTCGGTCGTTATAGCGATATTTTCAGCTATCTTGTTTTTCGACCGGGGATCACTTTTCTCCATCGGCCGTTATAGCGATATTTTTTGGCGCTGCGCGCTTTCCGAGCAAAATAAAAATTTGAAATTTTTTTGGGGCTAACCTCTTTTAGACCCGTAGATCAGTTCTAGACACTCGCCATCATAGTGATTTTCGCATCTCGGTTCGCTTTTAGGTGCCATATCATCATACATTGCTTGTTGTGTCGTCGTGACATCGTTGGTGATCTAGGCTCGCGTCTCTAGTACGGTCTAGCCTAGGACCAGCACCGTCGTTGAGCATTCTTTCAACTTTTGCATTGCTGTTTTGATAATTGCTAACCCCTTTGCTAAGCCTTCCCAGAGCTCCACAGATACTCTCTACGTGCGGTGTTTCGACTCACAGTAATCGCTTGGTTCAATCTCTGGACCAACTGATCCTCGTGGTTGCACATCGCCTTTTCCCGCATTTGGTAAGAACTTCTAAGAGCTTCAGATATTGCTTGACGGATTACGCGTGACTTCCACCATATTTCCGTACTATATACCGTGCTTTTAAGGACTAACCATGAGATACTTCATGAACCCCGCCACAATGACGAGCGAGGAACTACATGCCCACTTATCCGCTCTTGGTCGGTCAGCGAAGACGTGGACACGCGCCTCGGGAGTTTGACACCAAGCTCACCAACGCCGTGGACAAGATCGATGGACTCGAAATCCTTCAACGCCAAGCTTGACGTTCGGTTCAAGGAGCTTTTGAACCGATTGCCCGCACCCGCACCACACATGGCGCGCAGCGCATTCCGATCACGGGTCGGATGCTGTTTCATTGCCGCGCACCCGGCCATCTGCTTACGCTCCTCAGACTTCCGCCGCAGCTGCTGCTGCGACATTGGGGACAGACGACGGGTACTATTACGACCCTGACGACGACGATCCGTTTGACGAGGAGGTTGAACAACCTCCATAGGTACCTGCTGGTTGTCCCCGACATTACTACCGCAACGGTCGACCACCGGTATGTGATGATGATCATGTTGCAAAGCTTAAATTAAATATTCCATCTTTTGAGGGTAAATATAATCCTGATGCATATCTTACATGGGAGATGCAAGTAGAACAACGTTTTGCATGCTTAAAATATCCTGAAAATATGCGTGTTAGTGCTGCTACATGTGAATTTACTAAATTTGCTTCCCTTTAGTGGTCTGAGTATTGTCGTTTAAATCCTACTACTATTCCTAGTACTTGGACTGCTTTAAAAACTACTATGCATGTTCGTTTTGTACCTCCTACTTATCAACGTGGTTTACTAAAGAATCTGACACGTTTAGAGCAAGGGAAAAATTCTGTAGAAGAGTATTATCAGGAATTGCAAACGGGGATGGTTCGGTGTGGTCTTGTTGAATCTAATGAACAAATGCTTGCACGTTTCTTTGCTGGATTAAACATGGACATTCAACACATCTTATATTATAAGGAATATAATTCTATCACTCGTTTGTTTCATCTTGCTTGCAAAGCTGAACGTGAAGTGCAGGATCGCCAAACACCATGGAGGAGGACTAATAATTCTGCAGGTCGCACATCCACTTGGACATCCCGACAATCAGCGCCTCCTCGTGATTCGCCACCAGCTACTACCACATCCAAGGCCACCACAAGATTTCCAGCTGCTCCTCCACCATCATCCAATGCTCCTGCTCGTAGTGCATCTTCTATGGCTTCCACGGGTAAGACAAAGGATATACAATGCTGCAAGTGCTGGGGTTTTGGTCATATTGAGAGACAGTGCACAACACAACGTGTGATGATGGTACCATAAGATGGTCAGTACGATTCAGCAAGTGACTTTGATGAAGATACACTAGCCCGTATTTCTGCTCGAGATGGAGACAATTCTGATGCTGATGAAGAGACAGAGGTAATGGGAGCTGAAGCTGCTGATCAATACAGGAGCTTAATTACACAACGTGTGTTGAGTGTGCAATTGAGCAAATCTGAGCAAGATCAACGCCACAACCTATTCCAAACACGTGGTGTTGTCAAGGATAGAGCTATACGGATCATCATTGATGGAGGGAGTTGTAATAATCTGGCCAGTGTTGACATGGTAGAAAAGCTTGCACTTCCAACAAGACAACGCCCACATTCATATTACATCCAATGGTTTGAGAATTCTCGCAAGATCAAGGTAACAAGAACGGTACGCGTGCATTTTACTATTGGTACATATTCTGATTTTGTTGATTGTGATGTTGTACCTATGCAAGCATGTTCTTTGTTACTTGGTAGACCATGGCAATTTGATAGAGATTCTGTTCACAATGGCAAAACTAATCACTATTCTCTTATGCATGATGGAAAGAAAATTGGTATAAAACCTATGACTCCCGAACAGATTTTAAAAGATGATCTTGCTAGAGCTAGTAGAGCTAAAACTGAGGAGAAAAATAAAAGTGAGAATCAGATTGTTGCTGCAGATTTTATACCACCAAAGAACACTAAATCTGATTCTACACATGCTACTGAAATTCGTTTGAAGAGTCCATGTATGCTTGCAAATAAAATTGATATTGCTGAACTAGATGTAAACAATACTCAATGTTATGCAATTGTCTGCAAAAAGAGGTTATGTTTTCATTTGAGGATATGCCTCCTTCTTTGCCACCCGCTATTGCTAACCTTTTGCAGGAATATGAGGACGTCTTTCCCGCTGAGCTGCCACCAGGAATACCTCCTATTAGAGGAATTGAGCACCAAATTGATCTAATTCCTGGTGCCACGTTGCCCAACCGCGCGCCATATAGAACCAATCCAGAGGAGACAAAGGAGATACAATGCCAAATTCAGGAACTACTCGACATAGATCATATTCGTGTGTCCCTTAGCCCTTGTGCTGTTCCTATTATTTTGGTACCTAAGAAAGATGGTTCTTCGCGCATGTGTACTGATTGTAGAGCTATCAATAATATTACTATTCGATATCGTCATCCTATTCCATGTTTAGATGACATGCTTGATGAATTGAGTGGCTCTACCATGTTTTCTAAAGTTGATTTGCGTAGTGGTTACCACCAGATTCGTATGAAATTAGGAGATGAATGGAAAACAGCATTTAAAACTAAGTTCGGTTTATATGAGTGGTTAGTAATGCTGTTTGGTTTAACTAATGCACCTAGCACTTTCATGAGATTAATGAACGAAGTTTTACGTGCTTTCATTGGACGTTTTGTGGTAGTCTACTTTGATGATATTCTAATTTATAGCAAATCTTTAGAGGATCATTTGGACCATTTACGTGTTGTTTTCAATGCTTTACGTGATGCACGTTTGTTTGGTAACCTTGCGAAGTGCACCTTTTGCACCAATCGAGTTGTGTTTCTTGGCTATGTTGTTATATCATAGGGTATTGAAGTGGATCCAGCCAAGATTGAAGCTATTGAGAATTGGCCGCAGCCCAAGACGGTCACACAAGTGAGGAGTTTTCTTGGCCTCGCTGGTTTTTATAGGCGCTTTGTCAAAGACTTTGGATCAATCGCCGCGCCGCTGAATGATCTTACCAAGAAGGATGTGCCCTTTGTTTGGGGCGATGCACAACAACAGGCCTTCGTCATATTGAAAGATAAGCGAACACATGCTCCCTTACTCCAACTTCCTGATTTTACTAAGACTTTTGAGCTTGAATGTGATGCTGGTGGAATTGGTTTGGGAGAGGTGTTATTACAAGAGGGAAAACCTGTTGCATATTTTAGTGAGAAATTGAGTGGGGCTAGTCTGAACTATTCTACTTATGATAAAGAATTATATGCGTTGGTTCGGACATTAGAAACTTGGCAACATTATCTATGGCCTAAGGAATTTGTTATTCATTCTGATCATGAATCTTTGAAGCATATTCGTAGTCAAGCTAAGTTGAATCGTCGTCATGCAAAGTGGGTTGAATTTATTGAGTCTTTTCCTTATGTTGTCAAACACAAAAAGGGTAAAGATAATGTTATTGCTGATGCTTTGTCACGCCTTATGCTTTGTTATCTCAACTTGACTTCAAAATATTTGGATTGGAAACTATTAAGGAACAATATGTGCATGATGCTGAATTTAAAGATGTGTTGCAGAATTGTAGAGATGGTAGAACTTGGAACAAGTTCGTCTTCAATGATGGATTTGTGTTCCGTGCTAACAAACTATGCATTCCAGATAGCTCTGTTCGTCTTTTATTGTTACAGGAGGCGCACGGAGGAGGATTGATGGGACACTTTGGTGTCAAGAAGACGGAGGATGTTCTTGCTGCACACTTCTTTTGGCCACGTATGCGTCGAGATGTTGAGAGATTTAGTGGCACGCTGCACTACTTGTCAAAAAGCTAAGTCTCGCCTTAATCCACATGGTTTATATATGCCTCTTCCTATTCCTAGTGTTCCTTGGGAGGATATTTCTATGGACTTTGTTTTGGGATTGCCACGAACACAGAAGGGGAGGGATAGTATTTTTGTTGTTGTGGATCGGTTTTCTAAGATGGCACACTTTATTCCTTGTCATAAAACGGATGATGCTGCGCATATTGCTGATTTGTTCTTTCGTGAAATTGTTCGTTTGCATGGTGTGCCAAATACTATTGTTTCTGATCGTGATACTAAATTTCTTAGCCACTTTTGGAGATGTTTATGGGCTAAGTTGGGGACTAAATTGCTCTTTAGTACTACATGTCATCCCCAAACCGATGGTCAAACCAAGTAGTAAATAGAACTTTGTCTACTATGTTACGGGCTGTTTTAAAGAAGAACTTAAAATTGTGGGAAGAGTGTTTACCTCATATAGAATTTGCTTATAATCGTTCATTGCATTCTACCACAAAGATGTGCCCATTTGATATTGTGTATGGTTTTGTTCCTCGTGCACCTATTGATTTATTTCCTCTACCTTCTTCGGTGCAACATAATTTGGATGCTACACAACGCGCTGAAATGATATTAAACTTGCATAAGACTACTAAAGATAACATCGAACACATGAATGCTAACTTGCTGGGGATAAAGGGAGAAAGCATGTTGTGTTTGATGTTGGCGATCTTGTTTGGTTACATTTGCGTAAAGATCGTTTTCCTGATTTATGCAAGTCTAAGTTAATGCCATGTGCTGCTGGTCCCTTTAAGGTGTTAGAGAAAATCAATGATAATGCATATAAACTTGAGTTGCCTGCAGACTTTGGTACGGTTAGTCCTACATTTAACATTGTAGATTTGAAGCCTTACTTTGGTGAGGAAGATGAGATTGCGTCGAGGACGACTTCAATTCAAGAAGGGGAGCATGATGTGGACATCCCTACTATTGATACAACCGTTGTACCTACAACAACACACATACAAGGACCCATCACAAGATCTCGTGCCAAACAACTTAACTATCAGGTACTTTCGTTTCTTGGAACTATTCTTCACATACATGAGAATATGATGCTGCCTAAATCAGATATATTTCTTACTCTTAGGAATGATGGACCAAGCATGGATGAGAGGGACAAGCATTGGAGCATGGCCATGCATGGAGATGGCAGCAAGCATGTGATGATCCAAGAGAAGGCCACGGATGAAGATTTCAGAACTTTGAGGCCACCATAATGAAGAAAGAAGGCTTGGACGAAATATTCAAGATCAATACTTTACGAATTCGTCCATAGCTTAATATGGTGCTGTGACACCTTTACTTTTGGGCCAGGCCCATGTAATTTTCGCAGGATTTTAATTAGCCACTTTTTAGAGTCCGTATTTGAGGGGAAAAGGACTTTTAGGGTTGGATTTGGCCACCACTTCCATGGCTGGCCGAAACCCCACCTTTTCGTCCTTAAATACTCCCCATAGCTGACCCCCTAGACTCGGATTTTGTTTAGACATTAAGTTAGCCATAGTCGCAACTTGGCCAAGGCTCGAGCGTCGCAGAGGCCTTTTGTACTTCGCACCTATTCAGGATCCCACCTCTTCAATAAAGCTTTCCTCTTAATCCGCAATATCTTGATTGCAATATTGGTTCTTACTTGTTCTCGATTTCAGGTAGGAATTAAGACCCTCGCTGGTCAGGCTGATCGTGTTCACGCAGGATCGGTAACCTCCAGGAGATTGGCCTAGAGATTGCATTGGCGCTCGTGCTCGCACGTGTAGTCGGATCGTCAAGCCCGAACTCCACCAAATCGATTATCGCCATCTCATCGAAAGATCGGACACCTTTGCCCTATTATTTCTCCAAACGAACGTGAAATTTTTCTTGGTCAATTCGTTAATGGGGCAAGCAATGGTAGAAAATTCTTTCACCAAGGGACGGTAAAAGCCAGCCAACCCATGAAAACTACGAAGTTCACTAACATTTGTAGGGATGGGCCAATCTCGTATGTCCTTGACTTTTGAGACATCAACTTCAATGCCATTAGAAGACACAACAAAACCAAGGAAAATCAGCTTGTCTTTTGCAAAAGTGCACTTAGGGAGATTAGCATAAAGCTTTTCATGACGAAGGATTTGAAGGACCTCCTTAACATGAGTAACATGATCCTCTAGTGACTTGTAATATACAAGGATGTCATCAAAGTAAACAACTACACTCTTCCCAATGAGAGATCTCAAAATATGGTTCATGAGGCGCATGAAGGTAGATGGGGCATTAGATAAGCCAAAAGGCATAACCAACCATTCATAGAGACCAAGCTTGGTCTTGAAGGCGGTTTTCCACTCATCACCTTCGGCCATGCGAATTTGATGGTAACCACTACGAAGATCAATTTTCGAAAATATAGTGGCTCCACATAACTCTGTTGGAATTATGCCCTAGAGGCAATAATGAAGATGTTATTATTATAATTCTTGTTCATGATAAAGTTTATGTTCCATGCTAGAATTGTATTAAGCGGAAACTTTAATACTTGTGTGGTTTGTAAACAACACCGTGTCCCTAGTACGCCTCTATGGACTAGCTCATTGATCAATGATGGTTAAGGTTTCCTAACCATAGACATGAGTTGTCAATTGATAATGAGATCATATCATTGGGAGAATGATATGATGGACATACCCAAATTAAGCGAAGCAATTAGATCGTTTCATCGTGTTCATCTTTCAAGCTTTTCCTATGTCAAATATTGTATTCCTTAGACCATGAGATAATGCAACTCCCTGGTACCGAAGAAAGCTTTGAGGTCATCAAACGTCATCCTATGAGAGGGTGATCATAAAGGTGTCTCTCGTGTGATCGGAAAGTATCTTGGGTTGTATGTATCGAGATGGAATTTGTCCTCCCAAGTCGGAGAGATATACTTGCCCACTCGGTAATCTATATCAACACCGCTTGCAAGCATGTGGTTAAGGAGTTAATCACAAAGTGATATCGGATTCTGACGAGTAAAGTACTTTGCCGTGAACGAGATTGAACTAGGTATGACTTGCATCGATCGAATCTCGGGCAAGTAAAATATCGCGAGACGAAGGGAATATATATGGGATTGATTGAATCCTCGCATCGTGGTTCATCCGATATGATCATCGATGAATGTGTGGGAGTCAATATGGGTGCCTGCACCACTGTTGATTATTGATAGAAGATCATGTCTCGCATATTCTCGAACCCGAGGTCACACACTTAACGTATCTCGACGCTAGGATAGATTGGATAATTGGTTTATGAATTTTTGTTCGAGTCTCGGATGGGATCCGGGATATCACGAGTTTCCGAATGGTCCGAGAATAAGATTCATATAAGGCAAGCAGTTTTGGAGTTCGAATTGTTCCAAGTTAATCGGTATTGCATAGGAAGCTTCTAGAACCTTCCTAAGGGGACCAACGTGGCCCCACCTTCCGGGAGGGGCATGGGCCTATGAGGGAGTGTCTGGCCGCATTGGGCACAAGGCCCCATAGGGCCCAGCCGATCCTAGATAAGTTTAAACTCGTTTAAACTAGAGATAGGATTTCTAGATAAGGGAGAGTTTAAATCGTTTAAACTAGAGATAGGATTTCTAGATAAGGGAGAGTTTAAATTGTTTAAACTAGAGATAGGCTTGGAGGATGGGCAAGGGCTGGCCGCCCCCCCCCTCTATATATAGAGGGGTGGTACGCCCCCTCCCCACTACCACACACCTTCCTCCAAGCCCTAGCAGCCTTGCTACCTTCCTCTCTCCCTCCCGACTGTTTGTAGGCGAAGGCCTGCAGTAGAAATTCTCCACCATATACACCACGCCGTCGTGTTGTAGATCCAATCTATCTCTCCACCATACTCGCTGGTCCGAGGAAGGAGGCGACGTCGAGGTGCTGCACGTGTGCATCTCAGGGAGGCACCGCCACTTGTGGTGCTAGATCGGATCGGATCGCGAGGAGGAGAAGCGAGTACGACTACATCACCCACGTTCGATTAACGTTCACTGGCGAATCTTCAAGGGTATGAAGATCTAATCCAATCTCTCGTTGATTGCATCTCCTAGATTAGATCTTGGCTTTCCTCTGCTCGCATCCGTAGAAAATTTTGATTTACTATGCCGAAACCCTTCGATGGTATCGAGCTAGATCTATGCGTAGATGTGTTTCACGAGTAGACGCAACATGGTTGTTGCGGGCGTTGATGTTTTCTGCAAGCCTCTTGTTTGTGTTCTTCTTATGACGCGGATAGTGAGATTGAAGCGGTCCGTGCCAACCTACGCGACGTCGTCGCGACCGGCTCCGCACTTGACGTGTGGCTTGTTCCACATGCGGCCGGTGGATGTCGATTCTCTCACTATAGTTGTCATGGGATTAACACCAGAGTTTGGCAACCATAATATCACCGTTGTGGCTTTCCGTAGGTAAGAATCGTTCTTAGCATCTACTCCCATAAGCCACGTAAAACATGCAACAACAAAGTAGAGGCGTCGAACTTGTTTTTGGGAGTGTTTTCGTGATATGGTATGGCCCAAGATGTGATGTGTATATTGTATGCGATGATCATGTTTTGTAATGTTTCACGACTTGCATGTAGATGAGTACACAACCGGCAGGAGCCATATGGTTGTCTTTATAATTGTGTATGACCATGAGTCAACTTCTTATACGCCATGTAATAGCTTTACTTTATCGCTAAGTAGTTAGCAATAGTTGTAGTTGCTATTCGTGGTGGAGGCAATCATGGTGGAGTGATGGAGATCATGCCGAACGCACAAGATGGAGATCATTGCGAAGATTGGCTATACCATGTCACATAAAGTTATATGCATGTGATGTTTATCCTTTTATGTATCTTATTATGCTTAGATCGCACGGTAGCATTATAAGATGATTCCTCACTTAAAGATCAAGATAAAAACTGTTCTCCCCAAGTATGCACCGCTATGAAAGTTCGTGTCCAAGCATCACGTGATGATCGGGTGCTATAGACTCTACGCTCACATACAACGGGTGCAAGCCGCTTTTGCACGCGAAATACTTGGGTCTATCTTGACGAGCCTAGCATGTACGCACATGGCCTCGGAACACAAGAACCGAAAGGTTAAGCATGAGTCATATGAATGATATGATCGACACTTTGTTGTCCACCATTGAAACCACATCTCTTCTCGTGATGATCGGATTAGGTGTGGTGAATTTGGATCGTGTTCACTAAACAACTTGAGGGATGTTGAATTTAGTGGGAGTTCATCTAGTAATTTGATTAAGTTGAACTATTTATCATGAACATAGTCTAAATTGTACTTGCAAATCTGTAGATCCAATGGCCAAGTCCAACTTCAACTTCAACGTTTTCTTTTTGAGAAAGAAAAGCTTAGAAACAATGGGTCTAACTTCACCAACGGTTCCGCAATCTAAGAATCATTCTGTACATGGACTGAAAAGGACTATGTCCTTGGTGAAGCGTTAGGTGACCCTCACGCAATCGCTACCGATGAGAAAGCTGTCTATCACAAGAAAGATGATTATAGTGTGATTAAGAGCACCATGTTGTTTGCTATGGAACCGAGCTTCAAAATCGTTTTGAAACCTATCCGGCCCTTTGAGATTCTCGAGGAGAAAACCATGTTTCGACTCAAGCCCGCTCGAGAGATATGAGATCTCTCGAAGTTCTTTAATCGCAAGATGGAGGAAGGGAGTTCCGTTAGTGAACACGCCATAAAGATGTCGGGCTACACTCAACGCCTTGAGCAAGCTGGAATGCACGATTCGGAGGAGCTCAAGATTGACAGGTTCGCAATCACTCCTCCCAGCTACAAAAGTTTTGTAGTGACTCATAATCGATTGGTTCCATCGATACGATCACCGAGCTCTTCGCAGTCAAGGCTGCCAAGTGGACATCAAGAAGGATAATCATGTGTTGATGGTCAACAAGCCCTCCTTTAAGAAAGGTAAGGAGCAAAGCCCTTCAAGAAGGGCGGCAAGCAATGCCTCACGAGAAGAAGCTCGTGTCGGTCCTAAGCCCGACACCGAGTGCTTCTATTGCAAGGACAGGGTCACTGGAAGCGCAATCGTCCGGCAAGTACTTAGCATAAGAAGGCGGCACCATCAAAGGTATATTTGATATACATGTTATTGATGTTTTCCTTACTAGCCCTCGTTGTAGTGCAGGTATTTGATACCGTTCAGTTGCTAATATTTGTAACTCAAAAGAGCTACGGAATAGACGGCGGCTTGCGAGGGATGAGGTGACGATGCGCGTTGGCAACGGATCAAGAGTTGATGTGATGGCCGTCGGCACGCTCTCCTTAGTTTTACCTTCGGGATTAGTTTTAAACCTTAATAAATGTTATTATGTGCCCGCGTTGAGCATGAACATTATTTCCGGATCATGTTTATTGCAAGACGGTTATTCATTTAAGTCGGAGAATAATGGTTGTTCTATTTATATGAGTAACATCTTTTATGGTCATGCACCTCTTGTGAATGGTTTATTTCTTCTAAATCTCGAAAGGGATGAAACACACATCCATAACATTGAGGCTAAGAGATGCAAAGTAGATAGTGATAATACTACTTATTTGTGTAATCTTGCCTAGGTCATATTGGTGTAAAGCGCATGAAGAAACTCCATTCGATGGACTTTTGGAGTCTCTTGATTTTGAATCATTTGACACATGCGAACCATGCCTCATGGGCAAGATGATCAAAACCCTGTTTCCCAGGTATGATGGAGCGAGCAACGGACTTGTTGGAAATCATACATACCGATGTATGCGGACCGATGAGTGTTTCGACGCCGTGGATATCGCTATTTTCTCACTTTTTCCGATGACTTAAGTAGATATGGGTATATCTATTTAATGAAACATAAATGAAACGTTTGAAAAGTTCAAAGAATTTCGAATGAAGTGGAGAACCATCGTAATGAAAGATTAAGTTTCTACGATCCGATCGTGGAGGTGAATATTTGAGTTATGATTTTCTCACGCATCTTAAAGCAAGTGGAATCGTTTCACAAATCACGCCACCCGAACACCACAACAAGCAATGGTGTGTCTGAGCCGAATCGAACCCTATTAGATATGGTCCGATCAATGATGTCTCTTCTTGATTTGCTTATCATTTTGGGGTTATGCATTAGAAACGCTGCATTCACTTTAAATAGGGCTCCATCTAAATCCGTTGAGACGACACCGTATGAACTGTGGTTTGGTGCTAAACCTAAGTTATCGTTTCTTAAAGTTTGGGGATGCTTTACGTCAAGAAGTTGATGCCGACAAGCTCGAACCCAAAGCGGAGAAATGCTTCATAGGATACCCTAAGGAAACTATTGGGTATACCTTCTATCACGTAACCAAGGCAAAGTGTTTGTCATGAAGAACGGTTCCTTTCTTGAGAAGGAGTTTCTCTCGAAAGAAGTGAGTGGGAGGAAAGTAGAGCTAGACGAGGTTATTGAACCTTCTCTTGAATTGGAGAGTAGCGCAGACCTGAAATTGTTCCAAAGCGTCACCAACAATAGAGGAAGCTAATGACAAGGATCATGAAGCTTGAGACGATGCTCTTGAATGTCGCAGTCGACAAGGTCGCGTGCCCCTCCTGAGTGGTACGAGAACCCTGTCTTGACTGTCTTTTTGGTAGAAGACAGTGAATCTATGAACTATGAGGAAGCAATGGTGAGGCCAGACTCTGAGAAATGGAAGCCATGAAATCAATTGGGATCCATGAGCGAAAACCAAGTATGGACTTTGGTGGACCCTCCTAGCGACCAAAGGCTGTTGAGTGCAAATGGATCTTCAAGAAGAAAACGACGGATGGTAATGTTACCGTCTATAAAGCACGGCTTGTCGCAAAAGGTTTTCGACAAGTTCAAGGTGTTGACTACGATGAGACTTTCTCTCCGTAGCGATGTTTAAGTCCATTCGGATTTTATTAGCAATTGCTGCGTTTCATGATTATGAAATATGGCGATGGATGTCAAGATCGCTTTCCTCAATGGCAACATTGATGAAGAGTTGTATATGATGCAACCAAGGTTTTGTCGATCCTAAGGATGGTAGTAAAGTATGCAAACTTCAGCGTTCCATTTATGGACCAAGCAAGCATCTCGGAGTTGGAACCTTCGTTTGATCAAGTGATCAAGAGCTTTGGATTTGTTCCAAATTGCTACTAAGCTTGTATCTACAAGAAAGTGAGTGGGAGCTCGGTGTTTACGGTACTATATGTGGATGACATATTGATTATTGAAATGACATCAACATGCTTAACGATGTGAAGAGTTATTTGAACAAGTGTTTTCAATGAAAGACCTAGGTGAAGTCGCTTATATATTGGGCATCAAAATCTATAGAGATAGACAAAGACGCTGATAGCTTTAAGCGAGTACATACCTAGACAAAGTTCGAAAAGGTTCGAATGGATAAGGCAAAGAAAGGTTCGGCCTATGTTGTCGGGTAAGATATTGAGCAAGGCTCGGTGTCCAGCTACGGTAAATGATAGGAAGCTATGAGCAAAATGCCTTATGCCTCGCCATAGGTTCCATCATGTATGCCATGTGTACTAGACCGATGTGTCCAATGCTCTTAGTTGACGAGCGATATCAAAGTGATCCAGAGTGGAACATCGACAGCCGTGAAGAACATCCTAAAGTACCTAAATAGAACTAAAGAAATGTTCTTAGTCTATGGGGTGATGAACAGCTTGTCGTAAAAGGTTACGTCGATGCTAGTTTACACCGACAAGGATGATTCTAAATCTCGAGCGGATACGTGTATATTTTGAATGGAGGAGCTGAGTGGAGAAGCTGCAAGCAAAGCGTGATCACGGGATCTACAAGAGAAGCGAATACATGGCTGCTGCGCAAGCGTCAAGTGAAGGAGTTTGGATCGAAACTTCATCATCGAGCTTGGCGTGGTTCAAGTGCATTGGACCCATGGAGATATTGTGTGACAACACCGGCGCCATAGCACTCGCTAAGGAACCAAGATATCATCCAAACCAAGCATATCAACTAAGTTTCATATAATCCGAGATTATATAGCGATGGAGATCCAAGATTAGAAAAGTACATACGGATCTGAATGTCGCAGATCCATTGACTAAACCTCTTCCACGTGTAAAACATGATCAACACCTCAGTGCCATGGGTATGAGATTGTTGCCAGATGTAAACTAGATTATTGACTCTAGTGCAAGTGGGAGACTGTTGGAATTATGCCCTAGAGGCAATAATAAAGATGTTATTATTATAATTCTTGTTCATGATAAAGTTTATGTTCCATGCTAGAATTGTATTAAGCGGAAACTTTAATACTTGTGTGGTTTGTAAACAACACCATGTCCCTAGTACGCCTCTATGGACTAGCTCATTGATCAATGATGGTTAAGGTTTCCTAACCATAGACATGAGTTGTCAATTGATAATGAGATCATATCATTGGGAGAATGATATGATGGACATACCCAAACTAAGCGAAGCAATTAGATCGTTTCATCATGTTCATCTTTGCGAAGCTTTTCCTATGTCAAATATTGTATTCCTTAGACCATGAGATAATGCAACTCCACAGTGGGAAGAAAGCTTTGAGGTCATCAACGTCATCCTATGAGAGGGTGATCATAAAGGTGTCTCTCGGTGATCGAAAGTATCTGTTGGGTTGTATGATCGAGATGGAATTTGTCCCTCCCAAGTCGGAGAGATATACTTGGGCCCACTCGGTAATCGATATCAACACCGCTTGCAAGCATGTGGTTAAGGAGTTAATCACAAAGTGATATCGGATTACGAACGAGTAAAGTACTTTTGTGAACGAGATTGAACTAGGTATGACTACGCACGATCGAATCTCGGGCAAGTAAAATATCGCGAGACAGGGAATATATATATGGGATTGATTGAATCCGCATCGTGGTTCATCCGATATGATCATCGATGAATGTGTGGGAGTCAATATGGGTGCCTGCACTGTTGATTATTGATAGAAGATCATGTCGCATATTCTCGAACCGCGGGTCACACACTTAACGATCTCGACGCTAGGATAGATTGGATAATTGGTTTATGAATTTTTGTTGAGTCTCGGATGGGATCCGGATATCACGAGAGGTTCCTAATAGTCCGAGAATAAGATTCATATAAGGCAAAGGCAGTTTTGGAGTTGAATTGTTCCAAGTTAATCGGTATTGTACCAAGCTTCTAGAACCTTCCGGAAGGGGACCAACGTGGCCCCACCTTCCGGAGGGGCATGGGCCTATGAGGGAGTGTCTGGCCGCATTGGGGCACAAGGCCCATAGGGCCCAGCCGATCCTAGATAAGTTTAAACTCGTTTAAACTAGAGATAGGATTTCTAGATAAGGAGAGTTTAAATCGTTTAAACTAGAGATAGGATTTCTAGATAAGGGAGAGTTTAAATTGTTTAAACTAGAGATAGGCTTGGAGGAGGGGCAGGGCTGGCCGCCCTCTATATATAGAGGTGGTGCGCCTCCCCACCACACACCTTCCTCCAAGCCCTAGCAGCCTTGCTACCTTCCTCTCTCCTCCCGACTGCTTGTAGGCGAAGCCTGCAGCAGAAATTCTCCACCATATACACCACGCCGTCGTGTTGTAGATCCAATCTATCTCCACCATACTACTGGTCCGAGGAAGGAGGCGACGAGGTGCCGCACGCGGTGCATCTCACGGAGGCACCGCCACTTGTGGTGCTAGATCGGATCGGATCGCGAGGAGGAGAAGCGAGTACGACTACATCACCCACGCCCGACGAACGTTCACCGTGTAATCTTCAAGGGTATGAAGATCTAATCCAATCTCTCTCGTTGATTGCATCTCCTAGATCAGATCTTGGCTTTCCCTCTGTTCGCATCCATAGAAAATTTTGATTTACTATGCCGCGAAACCCTTCAAACTCATCAAGCATTTCATCAAGACGCGGTATAGGATGTCGATAACGCACGGTGATAGCATTGATTGGACGGCAGTCCATGCATAACCGCAACGTATCATCCGTTTTTGTAACTAGAATCACGGGGACCACGCTTGGGCTAGTGCTTACTTGGATCAAACCTTTAGAGACGAGTTGGTTGATTTGACGTTCGATCTCCTTTGTTTCTTCTGGGTTCGTGCGATACGGGGCGCGGTTTGGGAGTGGGGCGCCGGGTATGAGGTCAATGCGGTGCTCGATTCCACGAAGAGGAGGAAGGCCATGAGGAAGCTCTTCGGGAAATACATCTTGGAATTCCTGCAAAATAGCCATCAAAGAAGGAGGAACATTTGTCAAGTTGTTAGTTCCTTGCGCTAGTCCCTTGCATACAAGGACATAGTGCAAGATGGATGGGTTGTTCCGCACTTCTCTCATCTCACTTTTGGTGGCAAGAAGAACACTCTTAGTTTTTCCACTCGAGTTTGGCTTGTAGCTCTCACTCACTATGGTGTGGTTCTCTCGCTCACCACTCTTCTCACAAGGTGTTTTTGTGTATTGCGCCCTCGCTAAAGCCTTTGCATTGTCCGCAATTATTTGGCTAGGAGTCATTGTTTGCAACACACAAGTTTTATCAATCCATTTGAAGGTATAAGTGTTGGAGTGACCATCATGCAAAGCACGCTTGTCATATTGCCACGGCCTTCCGAGCAACATATGGAAAACCGTCATTGGGACCACGTCACATTCCACCGTGTCCTTGTAGGGCCCAATTGAGACATTACCGAGACGGTGTGCTTGATCTTGACGGATCCTTGGTCACTTAGCCATTGGATATGGTAGGGGTGTTTATGCGGATGGAGGGTGAGGTTGAGTTTCTCACAAAATTCCGTTCTTGCAAGATTGTGGCAACTCCCTACATCGATGACAACTTTGATGGACTTCCCATTGATGCCGGCACGAGTTTGGAAGATGTTCGAGCGTTGGTCTTCATTATCATTGACTTGGGTAGTTAAGACCCTTGTGACCACAAGCGATGGACTTGCGTCATGCTCACACACTAGAAGTTCTTGCTCCTCTTCCAAATGTTGCCTTGCCATGGCTTCCTTGACCCTTGCATCAAACTCTTCTTCACTCAAGTATTCTTCATCGCCGTTGTCATGGATGAACAAAACTTTCTTGTTTCCACATGCGGCTGACTTGTGTCCTTTGCCTCCACACTTGTAGCATTCACCATTGAATGGTTGATCATCCCTTGTGTTTTTGCCACTTGGGGGCTGTTTTCCTTGAGGGGGAGTTGGCTTGAAGGGAAGCTTGGAGGTATTTGAGGAGCTTCCACTTGGTGTTGTTGTAGTAGTGGTTGGTGCTTGCTTGTAGGTGAAGTACGTCTTTGGCTTGTTGTACTTGATGTCCTCTTGCACTTGACGCTCGGCCTTTGATGCGATGTGCACAAGCTCAACCATGTTGTTGTACTTTTGGAACTCGGTGATGCGTCTGATGGGATGGTTCAAGCCATTGAGGAAGCGTGCCATTGTTTGTTCATCGCGCTCTTCAATGTTGGCATGGATCATGTTGAGCTCCATTTGCTTGAAGCACTCTTCCACGGTCTTTGTCCCTTGACTAAGCGTTTGAAGCTTGTTGAAGAGGTCACGCGTGTAGTGCGAAGGAACAAAGCGGGATCTCATATGGGCCTTCATATCTTGCCAAGTTGAGATTGAAGGCTCTTCTTTTGCTTCTCGAGCGAGTTGGACTTGTTCCCACCAAAGGTTGGCATACTCATCAAACTCGAGGGATGCCATGGCCATCATATTCTCATGGCTATAGTTGTGCATGTGGAAGATCTTGTCGACCTTGAGTTCCCACGAGAGGTATTCCTCGGGTTCATTGGAACCGGTGAACTTGGGCATGGTGAATTTGAGCTTGCCGAAAGTTTCTTCCCCATTGCGGTTCCGGTTGCGGCGGTTGCCATGATTTTGGCGGTCATCATCATCATCCGAGCTCTCATGTCGTGCTTGGTGATGGTTGCGTTGCTCTTGCGGTTGTTGAGGTGCCGGGTTTGGTGGTGGAACTTGATTTTGACGACGAGCTTGGGGAGCTTGCTCGTGTTGTTGGCGCAGTTGAGGACGAGGAGGAGGTTGTGCATCCTCATGACGAGCTTGGGGAGCTTGCTCTTGTTCTTGTCGTGGTTGATGCCGAGGAGCATTGTCTTGCGCCCTGTGGCGTGGAGGACGTCGAGCCACATGCGCAATGGGCTGCTCTTCTTCTTCTTGATGTGGAGGAGGCTCGTCATGATGATCATGATGTCGACGTTGACGTTCATGTCGGCGATGACGCCTTGGTGGATCTTCAAGTGCTTCACGTCGACGGTGATCTTGTTCGTCCTCTTCGGATGCTTCACTTGTTGTTGAAAGAACATGTCGATGGCGATGGGCTCGGTGGTCCATGTGAGGTTGCTCTTGTTGAATCACAAGTGCCCTTGGTTGAGGCCGGTTCGCTTCACGTCTTGGAGGTCTTGCGGAGAGGTCACCATCATAGCTTGACGTCGCGGCGTGTCGTGAAGATGGTACCGCTTGAGAAGAGCTCATGGATTGAAGTATGGGTCCATCCCGGTGCCTTGAAGCGTGACGGCGAGGTGCACTTGATTCACTTGAGGAGTGCCGAGATGACCTTGATTCGCGCGAGCGTGGCCTTGCTAGTCCATCAATGAGGCGTTGAAGCTTCTCATCCGTTGAGGCGAGTGCACGACCAAGAGCTCCATTTTGATGACCGAGGTTGTGTTGCATGGCATGCATTTGGCCACGGACTTCTTCGAAGCGGTTGTCGATGTTCTTGAATTCCACACGGGCCTTGCTAAATTGTTCATCTTGGCGCCGCTCAAGAGCTTCACAACGGTAGTTGAATTCTCCTCGGACCTTCCAATGGTCCCATCTTGTCATGAATTGTGTGTCATCCTCCGGAGGTTGTGGTGGTTGGGACGGCTCTCCATTCCTGTCCATGATGCAAAGCCAACAAGGGTTGTATATGGAGAATAAGGGTGCGTAGAGTTAGCCTTTTACCTCACCTTGGAGATTATATCAAACCAATTGCCACACAAATGAGCGAACAGCGTGCAAAGTGAAATGGGCAAGAAACTCACACACAAATATGCGACAACTCTCAAAAGCTTTTGGTGGAAGGTTAGGATTGTGGAAAACCAAACGAAACGATCCAAGTAAAAGGTTATTGTTCCACGTGGTAAAGAACCAAAGATCAAAAGCAAAAGGATACGATCTATAAAAACACGGAAAACGCACACGTGGAGAAAAACGGTGTTAGCACGACTATGAAAATGAGAACAAAAGGTCCTAACGAAGACTACGCTCGGTTGTCGTACCAACTCAAGGAGAGACCACAACTCGTTTGCCAAAAGAGGATAAGCAATAGATTTGTGCACTTGCCTTGGTGCGCTCTTTCTTCTCTCTTTCTTGGCTAACAAGCTTGGTATTCTCTTTGTATTGGGAGACTTTGTATCTTTTTCTCTTTCTCTTTCTTTTTTTTGATTCTTTTCCTTTTTCTCCCTTTCTATGCTACTATGTTAACTTTTGTATTTGGCCTCACACTCTTACTTTCCGAAGGCAAGTGCACAATGCTTAGACAAACACAAAATGAGTTTCTCTCATAGGATAGGTACACACAAAGGAAGATATGGGGCTGTCAAAGGGGCGCAAGTTATACCTTTGGTATTGTTGACGACTTGGAACCGTCGGTGGGGATGATGTTCGAGTGTCGCGGTGTCGATGAGCGCGGGTGACTTTGATGCGGAAGCTTGTGTTAAATTGGTGACAAACACGCGAAACACGAACAAACTAAAGATGGAAAGTCAGCAAACGAAGTTGAGGTGTCAAGAGAAGAAGGAAAACCTTCTGTGGCGCGCGGTAGTACCGCTTGGTACGGGCGGTAGTACCGGACGGCGGTAGTACCGCTTGGTACGGGCGGTAGTACCGCTGGTCACAGAATCAGGAACGAGATCCACTTGACACAAATCTCAAATTTGTGGGAAATCTGACCGAAAGGCTGGGCTAGGAACAACAGGGACTATAGGTCGACTCCAAAAGCAACAGATCTATGGACCAAAACCACAAAAAACTCACCAAATCCAAAGATCGATCTGAAGGCAAATTGGGGCTCTTTTTGGTGGGATTTTCGATTTTAAGGTGGAAAAAAGAAAAAATTGGGGGGGAAATTCGTGATCAACCTTGCTCTTGATACCAAGATGTTATGGGGTAACCCCTTGGGGTGGCCCGATCTTTCACGAATCTCCGCGGGAATCGAGGGTAAAGCGGTGGAAGGGGGAAAGGGGATGAAATCCACGAACACACGCACACGAAGAACCCGACGAACTCACGCACACAAAACACGATACACGCCGATAACTCACGCCGGTGGCAACCGGTCCAACATAATCTCTAGGATCGGTGTTGGGCGAAGCTCTCTCTCCACGCCAACAACGGGGGACGAGGTGCTGTGAGATCTTGACGACTTGGGGTAGAACGAGCACCAAAGGCCTTGTACAACTTGAACGCACTAGGCAAGATCCAAGAGGAGGGTGGATAATAGGGTGCTCCTTGGTAGGAGCATGAGACCAATAGATGTAAGTTCCTCAAAGGGTTTCCTTAATCTATTATTATCCAAGTCTAGGGTTTACAATGGAGGGTGGGGGCTATTTATAGGCCAACCACGAAAACAGGGGTATTTTAGGAACAAATAGCGAAATATAGAGAGGGTTATAGGGCCCGACTTAACACGATCAGGTCTTCCAGTCCCAGAGTACTTCCCAAAGACGACCGGTAGTACCGGCCACCCAGTACCGCCTGGCCCGGTAGTGCCGCTTGTCGCCCCGGGACTTCAAGGCGTCTGCTGGTGGCGGTAGTGAGGCGGTAGTGTCGGGTCCGTAGTACCGGGTCCAGTCCGTAGTACCACGAGACAGAGTTTTGGCTTCGCTGGGTCGTCTGCTGGTGGCGGTGAGGGCGTAGTGCCACCGGGCGAATACTGCGCAGTCTGTAGTACTCACGGGCGACGAGAGCATTTGGTCTCTTCACGGTGCTCCTCCGCTCATGGGTCCTTCTTCAGACTGATGATGCACAAGGTGTGCGTATGAAGTAGCAGGCCATCCAAGGGTGTATCAAAGTCACACAAGGAGAGGAGCGAGTTCACCTTAGCTTGAAGGAGTTTGGCTCGGGCGCGAGTCATGGGTCCACTTGGGGAGCTCGTGGGAGTAGATGTAGTAGCGGTCATAGGACGGGCTACATCAGTCCCCATAGTTAGGGTTAGACCACGTTAAAACTATTTTGGAGTTGTTTCTTATCAAGAACCTCTGGAATTACCCTGTGATCGAATTATCTACTACAATTGAGTGTGATCTGTTGTTCCAGTGGGAATTAGTAGATTGCAAACTACCGTTCGTGGTCGACGGCTGTGTGCGCAAGAGCGTGGTGTTGTGAATATCCCATAGGGTTCGAGAGTTGTTGCATTGGCATCAGGGTTCGAGCGGGAGAGTTCATAGCTACAGGCTAGTTATCTATCATCCACCATCGTCATCGACAAGTGCTTGCTGAGAAGATCGGGCCACCCCATATCAACAGTAGTCACCGCCACCATATTTCGCCGCCATACACCCAGCCACCGTAAACCCTAAAACTCCGCCACCGCCTTCCTACCGCGACACAGATCCAATCACCTTTCCTGCCACGGCACGAGTCCGAGTAGAGTTATTGTTTCCTAGTTATTTCTTTTTACTCTCCTTTCTTGTTGTTTCTTGAGCTAAAGTCCGTGTCGAGTTAGAAGTTCAGTCGTAAGTGCAGAAGGAGGGCAAAAAAAATTGGGGCTAACCTGTTTCTAGACCCCGTAGATCAGTTTTAGATACTCGCCATCATACTGATTTTCGACATCTCGGTTCGCTTTTCGGGGTGCCATATCATCATACATTTCTTATTGTGTCGTGTCGTGACATCGTTGGTGATCTAGGCTCGCATCTCTAGTACGGTCTAGCCTAGGACCAGCACAGTACCATCGTTGAGCATTATTTCAACATTTGCATTGCTGTTTTGATAATTGCTAACCCCTTTTCTAAGCCTTCCCAAAGCTCCACATATTTCTCCACGTGCGGTGTCTCTACTCCTGATAATCGCTCGGTTCAATCTCTGGACCCACTGCTCCTCGCGGTTGCACATCGCCTTTTCCTACTGTTTGGTAAGAACTTGTAAGATCTTCGTATATTGCTTGACGGATTTCGCGTGCCTTCCACCATATTTACGTAGTTATAGGCATATATACCTGTGCTTTTTAAAGGACTAACCACGACAGATACTTCGCGTAACCCTGCCACAATAAAGAACCAAGAACTACATGCCCACTTCTTCGAGCTCTTGGTCGGTCGCGCTGAAGATGTGGATGCACGACTAGAGGAGTTTGACACCAAGCTCACCAACGCCATGGACAAGATCGATGGACTCGAGAAATCCTTCAACGACAAGCTTGACGCTCGGTACAAGGAGGTTTTGGACAGATTGTCGGCACCAGCACCCTCACCCGCCCCATTGGCACCTCGGCATGGCGCACGGCGCATTCCGATCACGGTCGTTGGTCATTGCCGCAAGACTCAAAGCCGCTACCGCTGCAGCTGAGGCACCTCAGACTTCCATCGCGGCTGCTGCTGCGACATTGGGGACAGACGACTGGTACTACTACGACCCCAACGACAACGATCTGTTTGACGAGGAGCTTGAACAACCTCCACACCTTGCTGGCCGTCCTCGACATTACCACCGCAACGCTCGACCACCGGTATGTGATGATGATCATGTTGCAAAGCTTAAATTAAATATTCCATCTTTTGAGGGTAAATATAATCCTGATGCATATCTTACATGGGAGATGGAAGTACAACAACGTTTTGCATGTTTAAAATATACTGAGAATATGTGTGTTAGTGCTGCTACATGTGAATTTACTAAATTTGCTTCCCTTTGGTGGTCTGAGTAATGTCGTTTAAATCCTACTACTATTCCTAGTACTTGGACTGCTTTAAAAACTGCTATGCGTGTTTGTTTTGTGCCTCCCACTTATCAACGTGATTTACTAAAGAATCTGACACGTTTGGAACAAGGGAAATTTTTTGTAGAAGAGTATTATCAGGAATTGCAAACGGGGATGGTTCGGTGTGGTCTTGTTGAATCAACTGAACAAATGCTTGCACGTTTCTTTGGTGGATTAAACAAGGACATTCAACACATATTAGACTATAAGGAATATAATTCTATCACTCGTTTGTTTCATCTTGCTTGCAAAGTTGAACGTGAAGTGCAGGATCGTCAAACACCATGGAGGAGGACTAATAATTATGCAGTTCGCACATCCACTTGGACATCCTGACAATCAGTGCCTCCTTCTCGTGATTCTCCACCAGCTACTACCACATCCAAGGCCACCACAAGATTTCCAGCTGCACCTCCACCGTCATCCAATGCTCCTGCTCGTAGTGCATCTTTTATGGCTTCCATGGGTAAAACAAAGGATATACAATGCCGCAAGTGCTGGGGTTTTGGTCATATTGAGAGACAGTGCACAACACAACGTGTTATGATGGTGCGTGATGATGGTCAATATGATTCAGCGAGTGACTTTGATGAAGATACATTAGCCCTTATTTCTGCTCGTGATCGGGAAAATTGTGATTCTGATGAAGAGACAGAGGTAATGGGAGCTGAAGCTGCTGATCAATACAAGAGCTTAATTACACAACGTGTGTTGAGTGTGCAATTGAGCAAATCTGAGCAAGATGAACGCCACAACCTGTTCCAAACACGTGGTGTTGTCAAGGAAAGAGCTATAAGGATAATCATTGATGGAGGGAGTTGTAATAATCTGGCTAGTGTTGACATGGTAGAGAAGCTTGCACTTCCAACAAGACAATGCACACATTCATATTACATCCAATGGTTTGAGAGTTCTCGCAAGATGAAGGTAACACGAACGGTACGCGTGCATTTTACTACTGGTACATATTCAGATTTTATTGATTGTGATGTTGTACCTATGCAAGCTTGTTCTTTGTTACTTGGTAGACCATGGCAATTTGATAGAGAATATGTTCATAATGGCAAAACTATTCACTATTCTCTTATGCATGATGGAAAGAAAATTGGTCTAAAACCTATGACTCCCGAACAGATTTTAAAAGATGATCTTGCTAGAGCTAGTAGAGCTAAAACCGAGGAGAAAAATATAAGTGAGAATCAGATTGTTGCAGTAGATTTTGTACCACCAAAAAACACTAAATCTGATTCTAAACATGCTACTGAAATTCGTTCGAAGAGTCCATCTATGCTGGCAAATAAAATTGATATTGCTGAACTAGATGTAAACAATTCTCAATGTTATGCAATTATCTGCAAAAAGAGGTTTTGTTTTCATTTGAGGATATGCCTCCTTCTTTGCCACCCGCTATTGCTAACCTTTTGCAGGAATATGAGGAGGCCTTTCCCGCTGAGCTGCCACCAGGAGTACCTCCTATTAGAGGAATTGAGCACCAAATTGATCTAATTCCTGGTGCTACGTTGCCCAACCATGCGCCATATAGAACCAATCCAGAGGAGACAAAGGAGATACAACGCCAAATTCAGGAACTACTCGACAGAGATCATATTCGTGAGTCCCTTAACCCCTGTGATGTTCCTATTATTTTGGTACCTAAGAAAGATGGTTCTTCGCGCATGAGTACTGATTCTAGAGCTATCAATAATATTACTATTCGATATCGTCATCCTATTCCACGTTTGGATGACATGCTTGATGAATTGAGTGGCTCTACCATGTTTTCTAAAGTTGATTTGCGTAGTAGTTACCACCAGATTCGTATGAAATTGGGAGATGAATGGAAAACAGCATTTAAAATTAAGTTCGGTTTGTATGAGTAGTTAGTGATGCCGTTTGGTTTAACTAATGCACCCAGCACTTTCATGATATTAATGAACGAAGTTTTACGTGCTTTCATTGGACGTTTTGTCGTAGTCTACTTTGATGATATTCTGATTTATAGAAAATCTCTAGAGGATCATTTGGACCATTTACGTGCTGTTTTCAATGCTTTACATGATGCACGTTTGTTTGGTAATCTTGAGAAGTGCACATTTTGCACCAATCGAGTTGCGTTTCTTGGCTATGTTGTTACATCACACGGTATTGAAGTGGATCTAGCCAAGATTGAAGCTATTAAGAATTGGACGTAGCCCAAGACGGTCACACAAGTGAGGAGTTTTCTTGGCCTCGTTGGTTTTTATAGGCGCTTTGTCAAATACTTTGGATCAATTGCCGCGCCGCTGAATGAACTTACCAAGAAGGACGTGCCCTTTGTTTGGGGCGATGCACAACAACAGGCCTTCGTCATATTGAAAGATAAGCTATGCTATGGGGTAACCCCTTGGGGTGGCCCGATCTTTCACAAATTCCACGGGAATCGAGGGGAAAGCGGTGGAAGGGGAAGGGAATGAAATCCACGAACACACGCACACGAAGAACCCGATGAACTCACACGCACGAAAACATGATACACTCCGATAACTCACGCCGGTGGCAACCGGTCCAACATAATCCCTAGGATCGGTGTTGGGCGAAGCTCTCTCTCCACGGCCAACAACGGGGGCGAGGTGCTTGGTGAGATCTTGACTACTTGGGCACGAGACACCGAGATCCCAAGGACATGTACAACTTGAACACACTAGGCAGGATCCAAGAGGTTGTGGATAATTTGGTGCCCCTTGGTAGGAGCATGAGACCAATAGTTGAAAAGATCCTCAAAGGGTGTCCTCAACTATTATTATCCAAGTCTCCGGGTTTACATTAGAGGGGTGGGGCTTTATATAGGCCAGCCACTTAAATAGGGGTAGTTTTGGAATAAAACTGGAAGTTGGGGAGAAACTGGGGATTACATGGGCCAGGCCCAAGAGGCCTTGACATGCCTGGCATCGGGCAGGCCGGAGACTCCGGTTTTGGGTCCGAAGACTCCGGTCTGGGCCGGAGACTCCGGTCAATCTCCGGACTCGTCTCCGGAGGGGGTATCAGACTGTCCCGGGCTTGGTTCCTGGGGCCGGACCAGAGGATGGTCCGGAGACTCCGGTGTGGACCGGAGACTCTAGTGTACACCGGAGACTCCGGTGTGCAGAGCTCCAACAGCGTCTTCTCCTGGTCCTTATTCCTTGGGGGCTTGGTTTGGTGATGGTGCTTCATAGCTGAGGATACACAACGTAGTTGCATGAAGTATCAAGCCATCCAAAGGTAGGCCAAAATCACATGAGGAGAGGAGCGAGTTAACCTTGGCTTGTAGGAGCTTGGCTCGGCCACTGAGTCATTGGTCCACTTGGGGGACTAGGTGTTGTAGATGGAGGTGCATCCGTAGGACGGGCTACATTAGCTCCCTCCTTGGGAAAGAGTCGTCCTCGACTCTTCAACCTTCTCAACTTCATCTTCTCCATGGTAGGGTGAGAGGTCCTTGACATTGAACGTCGAGCTCACAAGATACTTTGATGTTGGGATGTCGATGATTTAGGCGTTGTTGTTGATCCTCTTTAGTACTTTGAACGGTCCATCACCTCTTGGCTTGAGTTTGGAGTCGCGGTCCTTGGGGAAGCGGTCTTTACTCAAGTGTATCCACACAAGGTCGCCTTCTTCGAAGATCATCTCTTTATTGTTCTTGTTTAGCCTTGATGCTTGGCGAAGGACTTGTTGCGCGATTGTAGCTCTTGTGTCTTCATGGAGTTTCTTCATTGTTTGGGCACGTTTGTCAACGTCCATATTGGTACGGTTATCAAGCGGAAGTGGAAAGATATCGAGCGCGGTGAGAGGATCGAAGCCATAGACGATCATGAACGGGATCCTCATGGTGGTGGAGTGCTTGGCGCGGTTGTAGGCGAACTCGGCGTGTGGAATACATTCCTCCCAGTCTTTAAGGTTCTTCTTTATCAACACAAGGAGGAGTGTGCCAAGGCTTCGATTGACGACCTCGGTTTGTCCATCGGTTTGAGGATGCGAGGCGGACGAGAAGAGGAGCTTAATGCCGAGCTTGGCCATGAGTGTCTTCCAGAAGTAGATCATGAATTTGACGTCGTGGTCGGAGACGATTGTTCTTGGTACACCGTGTAGCCAAATTATTTCCCTGAAAAACAAATTTTCTACATGTGAAGCATCATCGGTCTTATGGCACTGAATGAAGTGTGCTTTTTGGAAAAGAGATCCACTACCACAAATATAGAATCATGTCCATGTTTAGATCTAGGTAATCCTAACACAAAGTCCATGCTAATGTCCGACCAAGGTGCATGAGGAATAGGCAATGGCATATAAAGACCAAAGGGGTTAGACTTAGACTTAGCTTGGATACATGTAGTGCATCGTTGGACGTGGAGCTCCACGTCGCGCTTCATCTTGGGCCAAAAGTAGTGAGTGGATAGCATGTCGTATGTCTTGTCACGGCCAAAGTGACCCATAAGGCCTCAACCATGGGACTCTTGAAGAAGCAAAATTTGGAGAGACGACTTCGGAATGCAAAGCTTGTTTTGTTTGAAAAGAAAACCCTTATGCAAATAGAAATCATTAATCCCTTTGTCTATTGAACATTTTGCAAAAATTGGTCCAAAGAAAGGGTCGAACGCGTACAAAGATTTGATGTCATCAAGACCCAAGACATTTACTTCGAGTCGCGTAAGAAGGTTTGTGTTTTTGCGAGACAAATCGTCCGCTAAAACATTTTCTTTGCCCTTCTTGTACTTGACAATGTAAGGAAAAGATTCCATGAACTCAACCCATTTGGCGTGCCTTTTACTCAAATTTTCTTGGCCCTTAAGATATTTCAACGACTCATGGTCGGAATGGATGATAAATTCTTTGGGCCAAAGGTAGTGTTGCCACACTTGAAGGACACGAACCAAGGCAAAAAGCTCTTTGTCATAAATGGGATAGTTAAGGCGTGCACCATCAAGTTTCTCACTATGGTATGCAATAGGACGCCCATTTTGCATAAGGACGCCTCCAATGCCAATTCTACTAGCGTCACATTCAATCTCAAAGGTTTTTGTAAAATCTGGTAATGCAAGAAGTGGTACTTTGGTGAGCCTCTTTTTGAGCTCATCAAAAGCCTTTTGTTGTGCTTTTCCCCAAACGAACGTGACATTTTTCTTTCACAAAGTCTTTCACAAAGCGACGGTAAAAGCAATGGTAGAAAAGTCTTTCACAAAGCGACGGTAAAAGCCAGCCAACCCATGAAAACTACGAAGTTGACTAACATTGGTAGGTATGGGCCAATCTCGTATGTCCTTAACTTTTGAGACATCAACTTCAATGCCATTAGAAGACACAACAAAACCAAGGAAAATGAGTTTGTCTTTTGCAAAAGTGCACTTTGGGAGATTAGCATAAAGCTTTTCATGACGAAGGATTTGAAGGACCTCCTTAACATGAGTAACATGCTCTTCTAGTGACTTTCTATAGACAAGGATGTCATCAAAGTAAACAACGACTCTCTTCCCAACGAGAGATCTCAAAATATGGTTCATGAGGCGCATGAAGGTAGATGGGGCATTTGATAAGCCAAAAGGCATAACCAACCATTCATAGAGACCAAGCTTGGTCTTGAAGGCGGTTTTCCACTCATCACCTTCGGCCATGCGAATTTGATGGTAACCACTACGAAGATCAATTTTCGAAAATATAGTGGCTCCACATAAATCATCAAGCATGTCATCAAGACGCGGTATAGGATGTCGATAACGCACGGTGATAGCATTGATTGGACGGCAGTCCATGCATAACCGCAATGTATCATCCATTTTTGGAACTAGAATCACGGGGACCGCGCTTGGGCTAGTGCTTACTTGGATCAAACCTTTGGAGGCGAGTTGGTTGATTTGTCATTCTATCTCCTTCGTCTCTTTCGGGTTCGTGCGATACGCGGCACGGTTTGGGAGTGGAGCGTCGGGTATGAGGTCGATGCGGTGCTCGATTCCACGAAGAGGAGGTAGTCCATGAGGAAGCTCTTCGGGAAATACATCTTGGAATTCCTGCAAGATAGCCATCAAAGAAGGAGGAACATTTGTCAAGTCATTAGTTCCTTGCGCTAGTCCCTTGCATACAAGGACATTGTGCAAGATGGATGGGTTGTTCCGCACTTCTCTCATCTCACTTTTGGTGGCAAGAAGAACACTCTTAGTTTTTCCACTCGAGTTTGGCTTGTGGCACTCGCTCACTATAGTGTGGTTCTCTCGCTCACCACTCTTCTCACAAGGTGGTTTTGTGTATTTGTTAGACCCCTCCTTTATAAAGGAAAGGATCCCTGTGATTGCAATGCTAGTCCCTGGATCAATGCTAGCATCCACAGTTTAAGATGAAGTACACAGATACAAAGGTCGTTTATTACATTCATTCCAGAGATAAAACATAGTCTTTTACAACTCATGGCCGTAGGCCTAATACAAGAGTTTTAAGGAATAAGTAAATAAACATAAGTCTTCATCTTCATGTGCCACAGGCAAGCATGTTGAGTGTAGACTCATGACTCCTAATCATCATCAGAATAACCTGCAACATCACAAGTTACAGCCACAGAGGGTCAATACTTTGGAATAGTATTGGCAAGTGATACCTTAGTATATTTTAAGTGGACTATATTACTATATGCATTTTGGCTAAGTGTAGCTTGGCTTCCATTGCTTAAAAATAGGTTTTACCTATTAGTTGAAATCCCTAAGTTTTCTTTGTCAAAACATTCCCAAAGAACCACCAATAGACATTGGGGTCTTCACCCTTGTTCACCCATAAATTTTTACTTAGAAGTTGGAGTGATGAGATTCTTGTAGCTTCCATGTCTTGATGCTCAAAAGTGTCCATTGCCTTGGACTAGGCTAAGTACTTAGGTTTTCCATCTGCAGAGGTTGTGCACATTCCCCACCAGACTTGGTTTCCCAAGACATGACCTTTCAGAAGCTTTTCCTTAGTCAAATGGACGCGTTCCAACCTATCTTCCCATCTACCACCATCTGTCCAAATGACTAAGTTCTAGCAACCTATATGATCATGGCAGAGCCCATATTGCCAAGTGGTTGCACTGTAAGCTTTCTCGACACTTGGCCTCCAAATCCTTTTGTGCCTGGGTGGCATACCACAAGTGAGATACACAACCCAAGTCCATGGCCTTGTGTAACCACTCAACATAACCCAATCATCCATTCCACCCAGGAGGTTCATTTGTCTTAGTTGTTTCATTAGAAAAACATAAGTCTCTTGACTTAGAAATATTTTCATCATAACAAGTACAGATGTTCACCACCCTTGTTTGCTAAGTAGCTAGGCTAAGCAGGTTATGATAACTTAACTTAGGAGAATTCCCTAGCAATTCTACTATTCTACTCCACTTAGGATTTCCCATCTTAGCACTAGGCAAAATAGCATGCAATTCTTTAGCAAAATATCTAATGCTAGTACAAAACTTAGGATAGAAATATTCATGAAAATATCACTTGCCTTGGTAGTGGGGGGAGTAGCACTCTTCACAATCACAATCACTAGCAAAATCTACAAGAAAAATCATAGCATTCAAATTCACACAAAATATTCAATCAAAAATAATATGAATGCATGCATGCAAGTATTTTACTAAATGGTGATTTTGGAAATTTTCCAAGCATGTGCATGACCTTTGAAACATAACAGGGCACAAAATTTATCCCATTAAAACTTATTTAACATTAAAATTAATTACCAAACTATAACTATACTCAAAATAGCTTTAAACAAGATTCTACAAATAAAGTCATTTTAATGGTTACTATTTGTTAAACCAATTGGACATTCAGAAAGGTCTTGTTTCACTGAATCCAACGGTATAAAATTTGTAAAAATCTAACGTGGCATTCAAAAGTTATAGCAGTTTAAAGTTTGGATCTAAATCTGGTTTTAAATTATGTTTTTGATTTAAACCCTGCCACGCGTCGCAACCTTACTGGTGCGTACCGCTTCGCGCGGATCGCGCTCCGTGGACCGCACGATCTAAGTGGGATCTGGCGGCTCAGATGCCCGCTTACCCTTTCGTTTAATGTTCTATCCTAACCCTACGATGCAGATCCAATGGTCCATATCATCAAGCCAGAAACGGGCGGCGCTGGCGGTGCTAACTGGCGGCGGCACGTCTGAGTATGGTGGCGCCGGCATTCTACATCGTCCGCGAGGGGGAGAGGGGTCTTACCAGGTTCGCCGGAGGCTGCTGAAGCTCGTCGTGGTACTGGCTTGCGGAGGGGCGCTCAGAGATGGGCTCTAGATCTCGTCGGAGTTGCGTCTGGCGTCGGGTGGGTGTTGTCGGAGTCGTTGCCGAGGTTCTTGTGCCGCCCTAACACGAACCAATGGATTTAGGAGATGCGCAGGACAATTGCGAACACGCTCGGGTGAATAAGAAAGCAAGGGGCGCTCGGGACTTACTGAGATTGCTCGCCGAAGTTAGGGTGGTCGTCGGGTGCTTACGTCACGGCAACACAGGCGTCTGGGATGCTCCGTTGTGGTTAGAAGGTGCGCAAGAGGATTACTAAGGGTCTCGAACAATCCAGAGGAAAGGCGCGACTTGGCTCACTGAATCGATCGGAGCTGGCTCGTCTCACGGTGGTCTCGAGCGAGTGGTGGCGTGGCGTGAGATTGACCGGGGAAAATGATCGTGGGGAGGTGGAGATCTTATAGCGGTGCCTCGACAAGAAACGTTTAATGGCCCAATTAAGCCGCGCCATCACCGGCGATCACTGCGGTGCGGCGTGGTCGGCGAGGTTTGGGAAACGATGATGGCAGCGTGGGCGGGCCGCTTGTCGTGACGTGTGAAAGATGGAGGTGGGGTCCGTTAAATCGGTGACTAGCCGTGTGTGTTCGTGAGAGAAGGAAGGAAATCCCCGGGTGGGCTAGTTGGGCTCGTTTCTCTGCTGGGCCGCTTTCCTGGCGCTTGGCCTTTTTCTATTGTTTAGTTCTTTTTCTTTTCTAATTCAATTTTCTGGTTATGTTTTCAAATGGTTTCAAACTCAATTTGAATTCAAATCTTTTTGAGGTTTTGCAGGGGTGACTTGGTCTCAGAAATGAGTCAAAACTTGTGGGATTGCCTTGCAAAGGTTTGGTCAGACTTAGATTTCAAATAAACAGAGACTATGCATCATTTGCAAATGTTTGAAATGGAGGTTTTGGAATTTATTTCTAATTTGAATATTTGGTTAAACTTTTATGCCTAATCATTCCCTTAGTGGGCAAGCAAACCAGTTCTATATCTTTCAAGTTTCAAAAGGTGATGGCCTAATGAGTGAAATTTACTCACATGAAATCATAGCATAAGTTTATGTTTTTGAGAAGAACCCTACATGATGATGAATGCTTAGATGATATGAATGAGTTTTGAAATATGAATTTGGGGATGTTACAAATCTAACCCCCTTAAGATGAATCTCGCCCTCGAGATTCGGATTGGCTAGCAAATAGGTGCGGGTGGTCTTTCCGAAGGTCATCTTCTCTTTCCCATGTTGCTTCTTCTTCGGAGTGATGGTTCCATTGTACCTTGCAAAACTTGATAGTTTTTGTCCTTGTGACTCTTTCTGCGGTCTCAAGAATCTTAACAGGCTTTTCTTCATAGGTGAGATCACTTTCTAGTTGGACTTCTTCCAAAGGTATGGTATCCTTCAGAGAAGTTTCTTCCATTTCTGGGTGACATCTCTTAAGCTGACTCACATGAAACACATTATGGACGGCTGACAGGGATTCAGGCAATTCAACTTCATATGCAACTTCTCCTTTGCGACTTAGAATCTTGAATGGCCCAACATATCTTGGTGCCAACTTTCCCTTGACTCCAAATCTTTTCACTCCACGGAGTGGTGATACCCTGAGATAAGCTCTATCCCCAACTTCGTAGGTGACTTCCCTACGCTTAGAATCTGCGTAGCTTTTCTGTCGGGACTGTGCTAATTCAACCTGTCCTTAACCAATTTGACCTTCTCTTCAGCGTCTTTGATAAGATCTGGTCCAAATAAACTTCTCTCTCCCACTCCATTCCATAGTAACAGGGTGGTACATTTTCTTCCGTAGAGTAACTCAAATGGTGCCATTCCAATACTAGCTTGATGACTATTGTTGTAAGAGAACTCTGCGTAAGGCAAGCTTTCATCCCAACTTTCTCCATAGTCTAAAGCACAGGCTCTCAACATGTCTTCAAGAATTTGGTTAGTTCTTTCTGTTTGTCCATCCGTTTGAGGATGAAAGGCAGTACTGAATTCCAACCTCGTTCCCAAAGATTCATGAAGCTGTCTCCAAAAGTGAGAAGTGAACTGTGTTCCCCTATTTGACACAATACTCTTTGGCACTCCGTGAAGGCATACAATTCTGCTCATGTAAATTTTTGCTAACTTGGCACTTGTATAAGTTGTCTTCACGGGTATAAATGAGCCACTTTAGTTAAGCGATCCACTACCACCCATATGGAATCATAACCCGACCTGGTCCTTGGTAATCCGGTAATGAAATCCATACCAATATTTTCCCACTTCCATTTAGGAATAGGCAGTGGTTGAAGCAAACCTGCTGGTTTCTGGTGCTCCGCTTTGACTCTGCTACACACATCACACAAAGCAATATGTTCGGCGATGTACCTTTTGAGATTGTTCCACCAAAATATTTCCTTCATGTCCATGTACATCTTGGTATTTCCTGGGTGGATAGAATATGGAGAGTTGTGAGCCTCTTGTAGAATCAGTTTCCGCAACTCCGGATCTTGTGGAACACAAATACGTTTCCCGTGCCATAAGGTGCCTTGTTCGTCTATATGTAAACTCTTGGCTTTCCCTAGACTTATATTTTCCTTAATCTTTTCAATTTCCTTATCAGTCTTATAAACTTCTCGGATCTTGTCCAATAAAGTGGGTTGAACATCTAAGGACATGAGATGTCCTTCTGGTACAATCTCCAATCTGAGTTCCTTGAATTGCTTACACAGATCATCTAGAAATTCCCCTTTGGTAAGGCCATTTACAAACGTCTTACGACTTAAAGCATCGGCTACTACATTCGCTTTACCGGGGTGGTATTGCAAACTTAAGTCGTAATCTTTGATAAGTTCTAACCATCTCCTTTGCCTCATGTTGATTTCTTTCTGGGTGAAGATATATTTCAAGCTCTTATGATCGGTGAACACTTCACACCGCTTACCCAGAAGGTAATGTCTCCATGTTTTGAGTGCATGGACGACAGAGGCTAACTCCAAATCATGAGTAGGATAGTTTACCTCATGAGTTTTGAGTTGTCTCGAAGCATAGGCTACGACTTTACCATCTTGCATAAGTCGACACCCAAACCTTGATGAGACGAATCACAATATACTTGGAAATCCTTTTCCAAATGCGTATATAGAACTGTCTTGTCACAAGTCTCTTCTTCAACTCTTGGAAGTCGACTTTCAACCTTCATCCAACCAAATTTCTTGTCCTTCTTTAGCAATTCTGTCATTGGCTTAGCAACCTTGAGAAATTTTCAATGAACCTTCTCAGTAACCCGCTAAGCCGAGGAAACTACGAACTTCTTTTACATTCTTGGGAGATTCCCATTCTGTCACGGCTGAAACCTTAGCAGGATCAACTGCTACACCATCTTTTGTCATAACATGACCAAGAAAACCAACTTCCTCTAACCAAAACTCACACTTGCTGAATTTGGCGTAAAGCTTATGCTCTCTTAGTTTTTCAAGTATCAAGCGCAAGTGTCTTTCATGTTCTTCCTTGCTCTTGGAGTAGACCAAGATGTCATCGATGAAAACGACAACGAACTTGTCTAGGAATTCCATGAATACCTTGTTCATCATATTCATGAAGTATGCCGGAGCGTTGGTTAAACCAAAAGGCATCACAGTGTACTCATACAATCCATACCTTGTGGTGAATGCGGTCTTAGGTATGTCTTGCTCTCTTATCTTGAGTTGAAAATAGCCTAATCGAAGATCAATCTTCGAGAACACACATGCTCCTTCTAACTGATCAAACAAGTCGTTGATTCTTGGCAAATGGTATTTGTTTTTGATGGTCACCTCGTTGAGAGAACGGTAGTCGATACACAATCTTTGCGTTCTATCCTTTTTCTCCACAAACAATACTGGGGCTCCCCAAGATGAAGAACTTGGTTGAATAAACCCTTTCTGCAACTGTTCTCCTAGCTGTTTCTTGAGTTCTTTCAGTTCATCAACTGACATTTTGTACGGTCTCTTAGCTATTGGTCCAGAACCTGGTACCAAATCTATCAGAAATTCCACATCTCTATCTGGTGGCATTCCTGGTAATTCTTCCGGAAATACATCCGGATACTCACACACAATTGGCACACTGTCCATGCTAACCCCCTTAAGAGAATTCAGTTTACTTCCCTTGGATTCAAAATTAGATCTGAATTTTATTCTTTTTCCTTCTGGGGTTGTGAGTGCAACTGTATGATTGGCGCAATCTAGTACTCCTCCATACTTAGCCATCCAATCCATTCCCAAAATCACATCCAATCCTTGGGAATTCAGAATTATCAGGCTCACTGGAAACTTATGTTTCCCAAACTCTATGACTAAGTCATGACATCCTGAGTTTACTAACATTTCTCCACCCGGAGAACTTACTCTTATAGGACACCCAATGGTTTCAACCGGTAGTTCATTTCTTTCAACGAATGTTTTTGATATGAATGAACGAGATGCACCGGTATCAAAGAGTACAAATGCTGGAATGGAATTGAGTCTGAACTTACCAACAACGGCATCAGGCTCTTCATAGACCTCCTCCACATTGATGTGGTTAACCTGTCCTTTCTGGAAAGGATTTGGCTTGTTAGGTCCCTCCACTTTCTTCTCAGGGCACTCATTGGCATAATGCCCCAACTTCTTGCATTTGAAGCACTCCACTTGACCGATGTCCTTTTTAACATGTTGATTTCCACTTCCACTACCATTCCCACTGTGGTGGCTCTTGTGTCCACTCTTGTGGTTCTTGTACTTATCATTGTCATGACTGCGGTGATGCTTGTTGTCATGACGGTTGTGGTTGTGGTGCTTGTTGAATTTCCCATGCTTATGGGATCCTGAGCTGCCGCTGTCATCATAGTGAGATCGTTTGTGAGACGATCCCGAGCTGTGCTTGTCGGAGTGTTTCCTCTTCCTACTCTCGACTTGCTTCATTTTACTTTCCAAAATGGCAGCCTTGTCACACAAAGACTGATAAGTTGGAACATATGCCACCGACAGCTGTAGGTTCAGCTCATCATTCAACCCCTCCAGAAATTTTTCCTTTCTTTTTGCATCTGTGTCAACCTCATCTGGTGCATAGCGTGCCAGATTGTTGAACTCTTCTATGTACTCAGCCACGCTGCGGTGGCGCTGCTTCAGGTTATGGAACTCCTTCTTTTTCAGACTCATCATTCCTGATGAGATATGAGCAGTGCGAAAGCCATCTTCAAAGATGTCCCAAGTCACTTCATCAATAGGAGTGGTGATTTGGAAGTTGTCCCACCATGTGGTGGCTGGTCCTTCCAACAGATGTGCTGCGAACATGACTTTTTCAGCATCCGTGCAACCCACGGTCACTAGGTCTTTGTTCACAGAACGTAGCCAGTCATTGGCTACCATGGGATCAGTTGTTCCTGAAAACTTTGCTGGCCTCAGACGCAGAAATCTGGTGAGCATATCAAAACCCGGAGGGTTGTTGTTGTTGTTGTTGTTGTTGTTGTTGGGGTTGTTGTTGTTGTTGTTGTTGTTGGGGTTTTTTTTTTGTTGTTGTTATTCTGGTTTTGGATGAATGTTGTCATCATTTGCATAAGCTGTGTTTGCGCATTCATCATTTGTTGCATTTCCGGGGTGATGTTGTTGGGGTTGGGGTTTGCGCGATGGGGAGGCATCTGTGGTTTGTTCAAATAGATAAGAATGAGATACCCATAGATGTTTTATGCACCATACATCATAAGCAAACACATAACAAACAACATAAGAATAAAAGTTCAACAACCACATAATAAGCTCATGAAGTAAAACACACAAATGGCAAGCCATCCACATGTCGGATGGTCCAATAATAAGTTCACAATAACAAGTATGAATGTAAAGGTAAACGAGTAGTCAAGTCTACTCATCAGCATCAATCTCCTCCTCGACGAATGTAAGACCTGCGTTCTCCATCGCGGTCTTGTTCTCCTCAATCGTAGTGGTCAAGGAATCGACCTTGGCCTTGAGAGCCCTCTTCTGGGAGCGAAGCCTCTCAATAACCATCTGCTGCTGCTCAAGTTCGAAGTCCTTGGACTTTAGTTCCTCGGTCATGTCCCAGATTTTCTTGTTCCTATCCTGGACGCGTTTCTCCTGACTCTTGAACTTGCGGTCCTGGGCCTCGAACTTTGTCTCCATTTCCTTGATCATCTCATCCTGCTGTGCGAAAAGCTTGTCCTTCTCGCGTAGTCAGACCAAGCTTCGTCATTGCCAAGCATGACGTTTGTCCTATCTGTGTCCACGTGCCTGAGGAGAGTCTCTAAGTCCTGAAGATAGAGACGTATCGGCTCTGCCGTGTCCCTCGAGTCGTCCTCAAAATCGATGGAATCTCCATCAACATCACGCCTTCCAAAGACGTGGAAGTGAGTGCCCCTAACCTGTCAGGAGTGACGGCCTAACAAACGTCCTATCAGGTCCTGCATGACTACCTCCATGCCTCTCTCCCTGTCGTCGTGCATCAGCTTGAAGACGATGGCCTCTGTGGTAGGCTCAGTCTGGCGTCCTAGCTGGTTCACCTTGAAGCCCCAGAGGTCCTTTCTCTCGAACTTGGTGAGTGGGTACGCCGTGATGGTGGGAAGAGGGAGATCGAGCAAAGTGGTAAGTTCAATGATACGGGGTCCGAAACGAGTAACCTGGAACTCCTCAACAAGGTCTTGTGGCAATAGGCATCTATTTATAAAATTGAAAAGTTAGAACAACACTATTTAAGATGAACACAAAACAACCATCTCATACATACCCATGGAGCACAATTTTCACACAAGTCATGCATACATAAATCCATTACATCATAAAAGGTTCAATTTATTTAAGGTATCATTTTGAAAGATAAAGTGATAGATGGTGGTCCACTAACAAAGTGTGCTTATAGGCCTATTTCACTGGATCTGGTGGCTATCACAATGTTCCTAGAGGCAATCCACCTATCTTGTTCACATGATTCCATCACTAAGTCTATTATATCTCCCCTTAACTCTTGGTTGGTGGCTTCCAATTCTTGGGTAAGTTCCTTCTCTTTCTCTAAGTCTTTTTGGAGGTTGAGCATTCTGCACTTGACTCTAGCACTTAGTTCTTTGATAGTCCTCCATGCTGCATCTCTGGCTGACTCAAAGAATGTGGTGTGCATTTTAGTGTTGGTGTACATGCAGAATCCCTTTTCTTTGTGGTTGTCTTCCTTGTTTTTGTACAAGTGAAGTTGCACCCACCAATACTCCTCCTTCATCCATCACCGGAAAGCCCTTGTACACAAATGCACCATGTGCTTCCATTGCCACCATGAGGTCCTTGAGTATATTGGGAAACTCAGTTTCACACTCCAAGGTCATGGTCATGAGTGGTCCTTTCTTCACTTCGTTGATGGAGTTCATCTACAAATGGAGTTGAGAATGAAAAGATTAGAAAAGTTTTACGAGAAGAATAGACAAGTGTAGAAGTAGTTGAAAATTTTTCCTTAGTGGTTTTCAAATCCTAGGGTCATAATCCTACAGGCAACACAGAGCTCTGATACCATCTGTTAGACCCCTCCTTTATAAAGGAAAGGATCCCTGTGATTGCAATGCTAGTCCCTGGATCAATTCTAGCATCCACAGTTTAAGATGAAGTACACAGATACAAAGGTCGTTTATTACATTCATTCCAGAGATAAAACATAGTCTTTTACAACTCATGGCCGTAGGCCTAATACAAGAGTTTTAAGGAATAAGTAAATAAACATAAGTCTTCATCTTCATGTGCCATAGGCAAGCATGTTGAGTGTAGACTCATGACTCCTAATCATCATCGGAATAACCTGCAACATCACAAGTTACAGCCACAGAGGGTCAATACTTTGGAATAGTATTGGCAAGTGATACCTTAGTATATTTTAAGTGGACTATATTACTATATGCATTTTGGCTAAGTGTAGTGTTAGACCCCTCCTTTATAAAGGATAGGATCCCTGTGATTGCAATGCTAGTCCCTGGATCAATGCTAGCATCCACAGTTTAAGATGAAGTACACAGATACAAAGGTCGTTTATTACATTCATTCCAGAGATAAAACATAGTCTTTTACAACTCAGGGCCATAAGCCTAATACAAGAGTTTTAAGGAATAAGTAAATAAACACAAGTCTTCATCTTCATGTGCCACAGGCAAGCATGTTGAGTGTAGACTCATGACTCCTAATCATCATCGGAGTAACCTGCAACATCACAAGTTACAGCCACAGAGGGTCAATACTTTGGAATAGTATTGGCAAGTGATACCTTAGTATATTTTAAGTGGACTACATCACTATATGCATTTTGGCTAGTGTAGCTTGTCTTGCTTTGCTTGAAAATAAATTTTTCCTATTAGTTGAAATCACTAAGTTTTTCTTTGTCAAATCATTTCCAAGGAAACCACCAATAGACATTGGGGTCCTTCACCCTTGTTCACCCACAAATTTTTACTTAGAAGTTGGAGTGATGAGATTCTTGTAGCTTCCATGTCTTGATGCTCAAAAGTGTCCATTTCCTTGGACAAGGCTAAGTACTTAGATTTCCCATCTGCAGAGGTTGTGCACTTTCCCCACTAGACTTGGTTTCCCAAGACAGGACCCTTCAGAAGCCTTTCCTTAGTCAAATGGACGCGTTCCATCCTATCATCCCATCTACCACCAACTGTCCAAATGACTAAGTTCTAGCAACCTATATGGTCATGGCAGAGCCCATTTTGCCAAGTGGTTGCACTGTAAGCTTTCTCCACACTTGGCCTCCAAATCCCTTTGTGCCTGGGTGGCATTCCACAAGTGAGATACACAACCCAAGTCCATGGCCTTGTGTAACCACTCAACATAACCCAATCTTCCCATTCCACCCAGGAGTTCATTTGTCTTAGTTGTTTTATTTAGAAAAATATAAGTCTCTTGACTTAGAATATTTTTATCCTATAGTATATAGTTGTTCACCACCCTTGTTTGCTATGAGCTAGGCTAGGCAAAAATATGGTAACTTAACTTAGGAAATTTCCCTAGCAATTCTACTATTTCACTCTACTTAGGATTTCCCAATTTAGCACTCTAGCAAAATATCATGCAATACTTTAGCAAAATAACTAATGCTAACATAAAACTTAGGATAGGAATATTCATGAAAATATCACTTGCCTTGGTAGTGTGGAGAGTAGCACTCTTCACAATCACAATCACTAGCAAAATCTACACAAGAAATCAAAGCATATAATTACACACAATTTAAATACAACCAAAAAAATAATATGAATGCATGCATGCAAGAATTTACCAAGTGTCAAATTTTGAAAATTCTACCAAGTGTGTGTTCATGACTACAGAAGCATAACATGTCACAAGTTTGTCCAATAAACTTATTTGGCCATAATAAAATTTTATAAAGATAATTCTATATCTAAAATAGCCCTAAACTTGTTCCACAAATAAAACATTTTTAACTGTTACTATATGCTAAACAAATTGGATATTCAGAAAGGCCTTGTTTCACTGAATCCAACGGTATAAAGTTTGCAAAAATCCAACGTGGCATTTGAAAGTTATGAACATTTGAAGTTTGAATCTAAATCAGGTTTTAAATTCATTTTCGTTTAAACCTTGCCACGTCAGCGTTATTATCGGGCGCGTCGGTTCGCACCGGATCACCCTTCATCGTTGGATCTAACTAACGCCGCTGCTCGATCTGTCCATACCCCTTCGTTAAGTGAAGTGTTTCTACGCGTAGGATTCAGATCTAACGGCTAAGAATCTCCTAACCAAAAACGAGCGGCGCTACCGGCGGTGACAGGCGGCGGCGCGTCAGTCGGTGGCGGTGCCGGCGTTCTAGGTCGCCCGGGGGAGGAAGGAGATGCTTACCAGAACCGCAGGAGGCTGCTGATGCTCAAGGTGGCAATGGCTTGGAAAGGGGCGTTCGGGTTCGTCGGGGATTTCTCGCCGGAGTTCGCGAATGCGTCTGCCACGGTCAGTCGTCGACGTTGGCGAGGTTCCTCGTCGCGCTAAGCCAAAATAGGGACACTGTCAGATGCGCAAGACGATGAGGATTCTATGCGTATCAGTCAGAGGGCAAGGGGCGGTGGCTACTTACGGAGGGAGGTCGCCGGAGTTCGTGCAGAAGACGGTGGCGGCCAGTCGTCGACGTTGCCAATGCTAGGGGTCATGCGAAAGCAAACGGAGAGTGTCAGAAGATGCACAGAGGTTCCCTGAACAAGATAGCGTGAACGCGAGACTGGGGGAAAAGAGAGAGGGGACAGAGGGGGTTTATATAGCCTGGCTAAGTGCGAGAATTACTCGGCCATTGATTCGAATTGACGCCGCGATTATCACTCAGGAAACGGCAGCGTTGATTGGGGACGAATGTGTCGCGGCGGTGGAGACGACAAGCGTGGAGATGGCCCGCTTGTCGAGGTGCTGTGCGTGTGGGGTCTGCTTGTCACTGCTCAGCGTGTGCTCAGCGGTGAAAAGAAAAGGAGATCCCCGTGGCTTATCGCTCGTTCTTCCTTTGGGCAGATTCCGTCGCGTGGCCTTTTTCTTTTCAAGGACTCTTTTCTTTTTCTAAACTCATTTTCTGGTATGAATTTTAATATGAATTCAAATCCTTTTGAAATCAAACTGCCTTGGGACTTTTGTAGGGTTTTTGTGGATTCAAAAATAGTCATAAAACTAAGTGGTTACTTTGCAAGGCTTGGTCCAGCTTGGTTTCTAAAATAATTAGGGATTTGTTCCTGTTTGCAAGTAATTGAAAGGAATTTTTGAAAACTACTTCTAAATTTGAAATCTTGGAGGTTAAAAGTTTCACTTAAACTTTCCATCAATGGAGGCAAGCAACAAGTATTTAAACATTCAAATTTCAAAGGGTGATGTTTATTTGGGACAAATTGACCACATGAAATCATAGCTCATATTCTATCACTAAGTGTTTTTTTTGAGAAAACCCTAAATGAATGAATGATGCAAAGTGATATGAATGAGTTTTGAAACTATGATTTTTGGGATGTTACATGTAGCTTGGCTTGCATTGCTTAAAAATAGGTTTTACCTATTAGTTGAAATCCCTAAGTTTTCTTTGTCAAAACATTCCCAAAGAACCACCAATAGACATTGGGGTCTTCACCCTTGTTCACCCATAAATTTTTACTTAGAAGTTGGAGTGATGAGATTCTTGTGGCTTCCATGTCTTGATGCTCAAAAGTGTCCATTGCCTTGGACTAGGCTAAGTACTTAGGTTTTCCATCTGCAGAGGTTGTGCACATTCCCCACCAGACTTGGTTTCCCAAGACAGGACCTTTCAGAAGCTTTTCCTTAGTCAAATGGACGCGTTCCAACCTATCTTCCCATCTACCACCATCTGTCCGAATGACTAAGTTCTAACAACCTATATGATCATGGCAGAGCCCATATTGCCAAGTGGTTGCACTGCAAGCTTTCTCAACACTTGGCCTCCAAATCCCTTTGTGCCTGGATGCATACCACAAGTGAGATACACAACCCAAGTCCATGGCCTTGTGTAACCACTCAACATAACCCAATCATCCATTCCACCCAGGAGGTTCATTTGTCTTAGTTGTTTTATTAGAAAAACATAAGTCTCTTGACTTAGAAATATTTTCATCATAACAAGTACAGATGTTCACCACCCTTGTTTGCTAAGTAGCTACGCTAAGCAGGTTATGATAACTTAACTTAGGAGAATTCCCTAGCAATTCTACTATTCTACTCCACTTAGGATTTCCCATCTTAGCACTAGGCAAAATAGCATGCAATTCTTTAGCAAAATATATAATGCTAGTACAAAACTTAGGATACAAATATTCATGAAAATATCACTTGCCTTGGTAGTGGGGGGAGTAGCACTCTTCACAATCACAATCACTAGCAAAATCTACAAGAAAAATCATAGCATTCAAATTCACACAAAATATTCAACCAAAAATAATATGAATGCATGCATGCAAGTATTTTACTAAATGGTGATTTTGGAAATTTTCCAAGCATGTGCATGACACTGAAACATAACAGGGCACAAAATTTATCCCATTAAAACTTATTTAACATTAAAATTAATTACCAAACTATAACTATACTCAAAATAGCTTTAAACAAGATTCTAAAAATAAAGTCATTTTAATGGTTACTATTTTTTAAACCAATTGGACATTCAAAAAGGTCATGTTTCACTGAATCCAACGGTATAAAATTTGTAAAAAACTAACGTGGCATTCAAAAGTTACAGCAGTTTAAAGTTTGGATCTAAATCTGGTTTTAAATTCTGTTTTTGATTTAAACCCTGCCACGCGTCGCAACCTTACTGGTGCGTACCGCTTCGCGCGTATCGCGCTCCGTGGACCGCACGATCTAAGTGGGATCTGGAGGCTCAGATGCGCGCTTACCCTTTCGTTTAATGTTCTATCCTAACCCTACGATGCAGATCCAATGGTCCATATCATCAAGCCAGAAACGGGTGGCGTTGGCGGTGCTAACTGGCGGCAGCGCGTCTGACTACGGTGGCGCCGGCGTTCTACATCGTCCGCGAGGGAGAGGGTCTTACAGGTTCGCGGAGCTGGTCAAGCACGCCGTGGTACTTGGCTTGCGGGCGCCGAGATGGGCTCTAGATCTCGTCGGAGTTGCGTCTGGCGTCGGGTGGGTGTTGTCGGAGTCGTTGCCGAGGTTCTTGTGCCGCCCTAACACGAACCAATGGATTTAGGAGATGCGCAGGACAATTGCGAACACGCCGGGTGAATAAGAAAGCAAGGGCGGGACTTCCGAGATTGCTCGCCGGAGTTGGGGGGGTCGTCGGGTGCTTACGGCGTCGAGCGAACACGGCAACCTGGGGCAATACAGGATGCTCCGTTGTGGTTAGAAGGTGCGCAAGAGGATTACTAAGGGTCTCGAACAATCCAGAGGGAAAGGGGTGCACTGGGCTCACCTGAATCGATCGCCGGAGCTGGCTCTGCGCGCGGTCTCGAGCGAGTCGTGGGCGCCTGGTGGCGTGGCGTGAGATTGACTGGGAAAATGATCGTGGGAGGTGGAGATCTTATAGCAGGTGTCTCGACAAGAAACGCTGCGTTTAATGGCCCAATTAAGTCGCCGCCATCACCGGCAACATCACTGCGGTGCGGCGTGGTCGCGGCGAGGTTTGGGAAGACGATGACAACGTGGGCGGGGCCGCTTGTCGTGACGTGTGAAAGATGGGGGTGGGGTCCGTTAAATCGGCTGACTAGTGTGTGTGTTCAAGCGTGAGAGAAGGGAAGGAAATCCCCAGGTGGGCTAGTTGGGCTCGTTTCTCTGCTGGGCCGCTTTCCTGGCGCTTGGCCTTTTTCTATTGTTTAGTTCTTTTTCTTTTCTAATTCAATTTTCTGGTTATGTTTTCAAATGGTTTCAAACTCAATTTGAATTCAAATCTTTTTGAGGTTTTGCAGGGGTGACTTGGTCTCAGAAATGAGTCAAAACTTGTGGGATTGCCTTGCAAAGGTTTGGTCAGACTTAGATTTCAAATAAACAGAGACTATGCATCATTTGCAAATGTTTGAAATGGAGGTTTTGGAATTTATTTCTAATTTGAATATTGGTTAAACTTTTATACCCAATCATTCCCTTAGTGGGCAAGCAAACCAGTTCTATATCTTTCAAGTTTCAAAAGGTGATGGCCTAATGAGTGAAATTTACTCACATGAAATCATAGCATAAGTTTCTGTTTTTGAGAAGAACCCTACATGATGATGAATGCTTAGATGATATGAATGAGTTTTGAAATATGAATTTGGGGATGTTATAGTATTGCGCCCTCGCTAAAGCCTTTGCATTGTCCGCAATGATTTGGCTAGGAATCATTGGTTGCAAAACACAAGTTTTTTCAAGCCATTTAAAGGTATAAGTGTTTGAGTGACCATCATGCAACGCACGCTTGTCATATTGCCACGGCCTTCCTAGCAACATATGGCAAACCGTCATGGGACCACGTCACATTCCACCGTGTATTTGTATGGTCCAATTGAGAACGTTACCGAGACGGTGTGCTTGATCTTGACGGACCCTTGGTCACTTAGCCATTGTATATGGTAGGGGTGCTTATGCGGATGGAGGGTGAGGTTGAGTTTCTCACACAATTCCGTGCTTGCAATATTGTGGCAACTCCCTCCATCAATGACAACTTTGATGGACTTCCCATTGATACCGGCACGAGTTTGGAAGATGCTTGATCGTTGGTCTTCATTCTCATTGACTTGAGTAGTTAAGACCCTTGTGACCACAAGTGATGGACTTGCGTCATGCTCACACACAAGTAGTTCTTGGTCCTCTTCCAAATGTTCCCTTGCCATGGCTTCCTTGACCCTTGCATCAAACTCATCTTCACTCAAGTATTATTCATCGCCGTTGTCATGGATGAACAAAACTTTCTTGTTCCCACATGCGGCCGACTTGTGTCCTTTGCCTCCACACTTGTAGCACTCACCATTGAATGGTTGTTCATCCCTTGTGTATTTGCCACTTGGGGGCGGTTTTCCTTGAGGAAGTGTTGGCTTGAAGGGAAGCTTGGTGGTATTTGATGAGCTTCCACTTGGTGTTGTCAGAGTAGTGGTTGGGGCTTGCTTGTATGTGAAGTATGTCTTTGGCTTGTTGTATTTGATGTCCTCTTGCACTTGACGCTCGGCCTTTGATGCTATGTGCACAAGCTCAACCATGTTGTTGTACTTTTGGAACTCGGTGATGCGCTTGATTGGATGGTTCAAGCCGTTGAGGAAACGTGCCATTGTTTGTTCATCACGCTCTTCAATGTTGGAATGGATTATGTTGAGCTCCATTTGCTTGAAGTACTCTTCCACGGTCTTTGTCCTTTGACTAAGCGTTTGAAGCTTGTTGAAAAGGTCACGCGTGTAGTGCGAAGGAACAAAGCGGGATATCATATGAGCCTTCATATCTTGCCAAGTTGAGATTGAGGGCTCTTCTTTTGATTCACGAGCGAGTTAGACTTGTTCCCACCAAAGGTTGGCATACTCATCAAACTGGAGGGATGCCATGACCATCATCTTCTCATTGCTATAGTTGTGCATGCGGAAGATCTTGTGTTAGACCCCTCCTTTATAAAGGAAAGGATCCTTGTGATTGCAATGCTAGTCCCTGGATCAATGCTAGCATCCATAGTTTAAGATGAAGTACACAGATACAAAGGTCGTTTACTACATTCATTCCAGAGATAAAACATAGTCTTTTACAACTCATGGCCATAGGCCTAATACAAGAGTTTTAAGGAATAAGCAAATAAACATAAGTCTTCATCTTCATTTGCCACAGGCAAACATGTTGAGTGTAGACTCATGACTCCTAATCATCATCGGAATAACCTGCAACATCACAAGTTACAGCCACAGAGGGTCAATACTTTGGAATAGTATTGGCAAGTGATACCTTAGTATATTTTAAGTGGACTATATTACTATATGCATTTTGGATAAGTGTAGCTTGGCTTGCTTTGCTTAAAAATAGGTTTTACCTATTAGTTGAAATCACTAAGTTTTCTTTGTCAAAACATTCCCAAAGAACCACCAATAGACATTGGGGTCTTCACCCTTGTTCACCCAATAATTTTTACTTAGAAATTGGAGTGATGAGATTCTTGTAGCTTCCATGTCTTGATGCTCAAAAGTGTCCATTTCCTTGGACTAGGCTAAGTACTTAGGTTTTTCCATCTGCAGAGGTTGTGCACTTTCCCCACCAGACTTGGTTTCCCAAGACAGGACCTTTCAGATGCTTTTCCTTAGTCAAATGGACGCGTTCCAACCTATCATCCCATCTACCACCAACTGTCCAAGTGACTAAGTTCTAGCAACTTATATGATCAAGGCAGAGCCCATATTGCCAAGTGGTTGCACTGTAAGCTTTCTCAACACTTGGCCTCCAAATCCCTTTGTGCCTGGGTGGCTTACCACAAGTGAGATACACAACCCAAGTCCATGGCCTTGTGTAACCACTCAAACCCATTCTTCCATTCCACCCAGGAGGTTCATTTGACTTAGTGGTTTTATTAGGAAAGTATAAGTCTCATGACTTAGAAATATTTTCTTCATAGTAAGTGTAGTTTTTCACCAACCCTTGTTTGCTATATAGCTAGGCTAAGCAAGGCATGGCAACTTATCTTAGGGAAAATTCCTTAGCAATTCTACTAGACTAAATAGGATTTCCCAAATTTTAGCATTAGACAAAATAACATGCAATCAAAATATCTAATGCTAGTTCAAAAACATAGGTTAGAAATATTCATGAAATATCACTTGCCTTGGTAGTGGGGAGAGTAGCACTCTTCACAATCACAATCACTAGCAAAATCTACAAGAAAAATTATAGCATTCAATTTCACACAATATATTCAATCAAAAATAATATGAATGCATGCATGCAAGTATTTTACTAAGTGGTGATTTTGGAAATTTTCCCAAGCATGTGCATGATACTGAAACATAACAGGACACAAAATTTGCCCTATTAAAACTTATTTAACATTAAAACTACTTACCAAAATAAAACTATACTCAAAATAGCTTTAAACAAGATTCCACAAATAAAGTCATTTTAATGGTTACTATTTGTTAAACAAATTGGACATTCAGAAAGGTCTTGTTTCACTGAATCCAACGGTATAAAATTTATAAAAATCTAACGTGGCATTCAAAAGTTATAGCAGTTTAAAGTTTGGATCAAAATCTGGTTTTAAAACTCTGTTTTTGATTTAAATCCTGCCACGCGTCGCAACCTTATCGTGCGCTTGGCTGATCGCTCGTGGACCGCACGATCTAAGTGGGATCTAGCGGCTCGGATGCGCTTACCCTTTCGCTTAAGGTTCTATCCTAGCCCTCGATGCGATCCAACGGTCCAAATTACCGTGCCGAAAGCAGGCGCTGGCGGTGCTAACTGGCGGCGGCGCGTCTGACTACGGCGGCGCCAGCGTTCTACATCGTCCGCGAGGGGGAGAGGGATCTTACCAGGTTCGCCGGAGGCTGCTGAAGCTCGTCGTGGTACTGACTTGCGGAGGGGCGTGCTGGTACGGCTTCAGGAGCTCGTCGGAGTAACGGGCGGCGTCGGTCGCTTGCAGACGTGGTGCTTGCCGAGGTTTGGCGTCGCCCTAACACGAGCCAGGGGCATCAGGAGTTGCGCAAAACGCAGGAGAACAAACTCGCGTGAAAGAGGGGGCAAGGGGCGCTCGGGTTTTACCTAAATTGGTCGCCGGAGTCAAGCGGCGCAGTGGTTCGATCGTGGGCCGGAGAGACGACACTGGGTCACGAAGCGAGCAAAAGAAATGTCAAGGCAGTGCGTAAGAACGTCGAGCATCTTTGTTTGAGAGAGAAGGGGTCAAGGCTCACCGGAATCGGTCGCCGGAGTCGTCGGTACTGCAGCGGTTCTGAGCGAGTCGTGGGCAGCCTGGTGGCATGAGCGTGAGATTGACTGGGGGAAAATGATCGTGGGGAGGTGCAGATCTTATAGAAGGTGCCTCGACAAGAAACGCCTGCGTTTAATTGCCCAATTAAACCGCGCCATCACCGGCGATCGTACTGCGACGTGGTCGCGGCGAGGTTTGGGGAAGACGATGGCGTGGGCGGGGCCCGCTTGTCGGCGGCGTGGCGAAATGAGGGCGGGTCATGCGTGGTGAACGCAGCGTGCGCTTAGCGTGAAGGAAGAAAAAGAATCCCGGGTGGGCTAGTTGGGCTCGTTCCTCTGGGCCAATTTCTGGCCCGCCCTTTTCCATTGTTTAGTTCTTTTTCTTTTCTAATTCTATTTTCTGGTTATGTTTTCAAATGGTTTCAAACACAATTTGAATTCAAATATTTTTGAGGTTTTGCAGGGGTGACTTGGTCTCAGGAATGGGTCAAAACTTGTGGGGCTTCCTTGCAAAGGCTTGGTCAGACTTGGATTTCAAACAAACAGATAATATGCACCATTTTGCAAATGTTTGAAAATAGAGATTTTGGAAATTATTTCTAATTTGAATATTTTGGTTAAACTTTTATAATCAATCTTTCCCATAGTGGGGCAAGCAACAAGTTCTATATCATTCAAGTTTCAAAAGGTGATGGCCTGATGAGTGAAATTTACTCACATGAAATCATAGCACAAGTTTCTGTTTTTGAGAAGAACCCTAAATGATGATGATTGTTTAGATGATATGAATGAGTTTTGGAATATGAATTTGGGGATGTTACAAATCTAACCCCCTTAAGATGAATCTCGCCCTCGAGATTCGGATTGGCTAGCAAATAGGTGAGGGTGGTCTTTCCGAAGATCATCTTCTCTTTCCCATGTTGCTTCCTCTTCGGAATGATGGTTCCATTGTACTTTGCAGAACTTGATAGTTTTTGTCCTTGTGACTCTTTCTGCGGTCTCAAGAATCTTGACAGGCTTTTCTTCATAGGTGAGGTCACTTTCTAGTTGAACCTCTTCCAACGGTATGGTATCCTTCAGAGAAGTTTCTTCCATTTCTGGGTGGCATTTCTTAAGTCGACTCACGTGAAACACATTATGGACAAATGATGAGATTCTGGCAATTCAACTTCATATGCAACTTCTCCCTTGCGACTTAGAATCTTGAATGGCCCAACATATCTTGGTGCCAACTTTCCTTTGACTCCAAATCTTTTCACTCCACGGAGTGGTGATACACTGAGATAAGCTCTATCCCCAACTTCGTAGGTGACTTCTCTACGCTTAGAATCTGCGTAGCTTTTCTGTCGGGACTATGCTACCTTCAACCTGTCCTTAACCAATTTGACCTTCTCTTCGGCGTATTTGATAAGATCAGGTCCAAATAAACTTCTCTCTCCCACACCATTCCATAGTAATGGGGTGGTGCATTTACTTCCGTAGAGTAACTCAAATGGTGCCATTCCAATGCTAGCTTGATGACTATTGTTGTAAGAGAACTCTGCGTAAGGCAAGATTTCATCCCAACTTGCTCCATAGTCTAAAGCACAGGCTCTCAACATGTCCTCAAGAATTTGATTAGTCCTTTCCGTTTGTTCATCAGTTTGGGGATGAAAGGCAGTACTGAATTCCAATCTCATTCCCAAAGATTCATGAAGCTGTCTCCAAAAGTGAGAAGTGAACTGTGTTCCTCTATCTGACACAATACTCTTTGGCACACCGTGAAGGCATACTATTCTGCTCATGTAAATTTTTGCTAACTTGGCACTTGTATAAGTTGTCTTCACGGGTATAAAATGAGCCACTTTAGTTAAGCGATCCACTACCACCCATATGGAATCATACCCTGACCTGGTCCTTGGTAATCCGATAATGAAATCCATACCAATATTTTCCCACTTCCATTCAGGAATAGGCAGTGGTTGAAGCAAACCTGCTGGTTTCTGGTGCTCCGCTTTGACTCTGCTACACACATCACACAAAGAAATATGTTCGGCGATGTCCCTTTTGAGATTGTTCCACCAAAATCTTTCCTTCATGTCCATGTACATCTTGGTATTTCCCGGGTGAATAGAATACGGAGAGTTGTGAGCCTCTTGTAGAATCAGTTTCCGCAACTCCGGATCTTGTGGAACACAAATACGTTTCCCGTGCCATAAGGTGCCTTGTTCGTCTATATGTAAACTCTTGGCTTTCCCTAGACTTATATTTTCCTTAATCTTTTCAATTTCCTTATCAGTCTTCTAAACTTCTCGGATCTTGTCCAATAAAGTGGGTTGAACATCTAAGGACATGAGATGTCCTTCTGGTACAATCTCCAATCTGAGTTCCTTGAATTGCTTACACAGATCATCTAGAAATTCCCCTTTGGTAAGGCCATTTACAAACGTCTTACGACTTAAAGCATCGGCTACTACATTCGCTTTACCGGGGTGGTATTGCAAACTTAAGTCGTAATGTTTGATAAGTTCTAACCATCTCCTTTGCCTCATGTTGATTTCTTTCTGGGTGAAGATATATTTCAAGCTCTTATGATCGGTGAACACTTCACACCGCTTACCCAGAAGGTAATGTCTCCATGTTTTGAGTGCATGGACGACAGAGGCTAACTCCAAATCATGAGTAGGATAGTTTACCTCATGAGTTTTGAGTTGTCTCGAAGCATAGGCTACGACTTTACCATCTTGCATAAGTACGACACCCAAACCTTGATGAGACGAATCACAATATACTTGGAAATCCTTTTCCAAATCTGGCAGACATAGAACTGGTGCTGTCACAAGTCTCTTCCTCAACTCTTGAAGTCGACTTCAACCTTGATCCAACCAAATTTCTTGTCCTTCTTTAGCAATTCTGTCATTGGCTTAGCAACCTTTGAGAAATTTTCAATGAACCTTCTGTAGTAACCCTCTAAGCCGAGGAAACTACGAACTTCTTTTACATTCTTGGGAGATTCCCATTCTGTCACGGCTGAAACCTTAGCAGGATCAACTGCTACACCATCTTTTGTCATAACATGACCAAGAAAACCAACTTCCTCTAACCAAAACTCACACTTGCTGAATTTGGCGTAAAGCTTATGCTCTCTTAGTTTTTCAAGTATCAAGCGCAAGTGTCTTTCATGTTCTTCCTTGCTCTTGGAGTAGACCAAGATGTCATCGATGAAAACGACAACGAACTTGTCTAGGAATTCCATGAATACCTTGTTCATCATATTCATGAAGTATGCCGGAGCGTTGGTTAAACCAAAAGGCATCACAGTGTACTCATACAATCCATACCTTGTGGTGAATGCGGTCTTAGGTATGTCTTGCTCTCTTATCTTGAGTTGAAAATAGCCTAATCGAAGATCAATCTTCGAGAACACACATGCTCCTTCTAACTGATCAAACAAGTCGTTGATTCTTGGCAAATGGTATTTGTTTTTGATGGTCACCTCGTTGAGAGAACGGTAGTCGATACACAATCTTTGCGTTCTATCCTTTTTCTCCACAAACAATCTTGGGGCTCCCAAGATGAAGAACTTGGTTGAATAAACCCTTCTCGCTGTTCTCCTAGCTGTTTCTTGAGTTCTTTCAGTTCATCAACTGACATTTTGTACGATCTCTTAGCTATTGGTCCAGAACCTGGTACCAAATCTATCAGAAATTCCACATCTCTATCTGGTGGCATTCCTGGTAATTCTTCTGGAAATACATCCGGATACTCACACACAATTGGCACACTGTCCATGCTAACCCCCTTAAGAGAATTCAGTTTACTTCCCTTGGATTCAAAGTTAGATCTGAATTTTATTCTTTTTCCTTCTGGGGTTGTGAGTGCAACTGTACGATTGGCGCAATCTAGTACTCCTCCATACTTAGCCATCCAATCCATTCCCAAAATCACATCCAATCCTTGGGAATTCAGAATTATCAGGCTCACTGGAAACTTATGTTTCCCAAACTCTATGACTAAGTCATGACATCCTGAGTTTACTAACATTTCTCCACCCGGAGAACTTACTCTTATAGGACACCCAATGGTTTCTACCGGTAGTTCATTTCTTTCAACGAATGTTTTTGATATGAATGAATGAGATGCACCGGTATCAAAGAGTACAAATGCTGGAATGGAATTGAGTCTGAACTTACCAGCAACGGCATCAGGCTCTTCATAGACCTCCTCCACATTGATGTGGTTAACCTGTCCTTTCTGGAAAGGATTTGGCTTGTTAGGTCCCTCCACTTTCTTCTCAGGGCACTCATTGGCATAATGCCCCAACTTCTTGCATTTGAAGCACTCCACTTGACTGATGTCCTTTTTAACATGTTGATTTCCACTTCCACTACCATTCCCACTGTGGTGGCTCTTGTGTCCACTCTTGTGGTTCTTGTACTTATCATTGTCATGACTGCGGTGATGCTTGTTGTCATGACGGTTGTGGTTGTGGTGCTTGTTGAATTTCCCATGCTTATGGGATCCTGAGCTGCCGCTGTCATCATAATGAGATCGTTTGTGAGACGATCCCGAGCTGTGCTTGTCGGAGTGTTTCCTCTTCCTACTCTCGACTTGCTTCATTTTACTCTCCAAAATAGCAGCGTTGTCACACAAAAGGCGATAAGTTGGAACATATGCCATGACAAATGTAGGTTCAACTCATCATTCAAACCCTCCGAAATTTTTCCTTTCTTTTTGCATCGATGTCAACCTCATCCGATTGCATAGCGCCAGATTGTTGAACTCTTCTATGTACTCAGCCATGCTGCGGTGGCGCTGCTTCAGGTTATGAAACTCCTTCTTTTTCAGACTCATCATTCCTGATGAAATATGAGCAGTGCGAAAGCCATCTTCAAAGATGTCCCAAGTCACTTCATCAATAGGAGTGGTGATTTGGAAGTTGTCCCACCATGTGGCGGCTGGTCCTTCCAACAGATGTCTTTGAACGACTTTTTCAAAGATCCGTGCAACCCACGGTCACTAAGTCCTTGTTCACAGAACGTAGCCAGTCATTGGCTACCATGGGATTAGTTGTTCCCGAAAACTTTGCTGGCCTCAGATGCAAAAATCTGGTGAGCATATCAAAACCCGGAGGGTTGTTGTTGTTGGGGTTGTTGTTGTTGTTATTCTGGTTTTGGATGAATGTTGTCATCATTTGCATAAGCTGTGTTTGCGCATTCATCATTTGTTGCATTTCTGGGGTGATATTGTTGGGGTTGGGGTTTGCGCGACGGGGAGGCATCTGTGGTTTGTTCAAATAGATAAGAATGAGATACCCATAGATGTTTTATGCACAATACATCATAAGCGAACACATAACAAACAATATAAGAGTAAAGTTCAACAACCACATAATAAGCTCATGAAGTAAAACACACAAATGGCAAGCCATCCACATGTCGGATGGTCCAATAATAATTTCACAATAACAAGTACGAATATAAAAGATAAACGAGTAGTCAAGTCTACTCATCAGCATCAATCTCCTCCTCGACGAAGGTAAGACCTGCGTTCTCCATCGCGGTCTTGTTCTCCTCAATCGTAGTGGTCAAGGAATCGACCTTGGCCTTGAGAGACCTCTTCTGGGAGCGAAGCCTCTCAATAACCATCTGCTGTTGCTCAAGCTCGAAGTCCTTGGACTTCAGTTCCTCGGTCATGTCCCGGATTTTCTTGTTCCTATCCTGGACGCGTTTCTCCTGACTCTTGAACTTGCGGTCCTGGGCCTCGAACTTTGTCTCCATTTCTTTGATCATCTCATCCTGCTGTCAAAAGCTTGTCCTTCTCGCGTAGGCTGTACCAAGCTTCGTCATTGCCAAGCATGACGTTTGTCCTATCCGTGTCCACGTTCCTGAGGAGAGTCTCTAAGTCCTGGAGATAGAGGCGTATCGGCTCTGCCGTGTCCCTCGAGTCGTCCTCAAAGTCGATGGAATCTCCGTCAACATCACGCCTTCAAGACGTGGAAGTGAGTGCCCCTAACTTTTCGGGAATGACGGCCAACAAGCGTCCTATCAGTCTGCATGACTACCTCCATGCCTCTCTCCTGCCGTCATGCATCACTTGAAGGCGATGGCCTCCTGTAACGCTCGATCTGGCGTCTGGTTCACCTTGAAGCCCTGAGGTCCTTCCTCTCGAACTTGGTGAGTGGGTACACCATGATGGTGGGAAGAGGAGATCGAGCAAAGTGGTAAGCTCAATGATACGGGTCCCAAAGCAGTAACTGGAACTCCTCAACAGTCTTGTGACAATAGGCATCTATTTACAAAATTGAAAAGTTAGATCAACACTATTTTTAAGATGAATACAAAAACAACCATCTCATACATAACCATGGAACACAAATTTCACACAAGTCATGCATACATAAATCCATTACATCAAACAAGGTCCAATTTATTTAAGGTATCATTTTGGAAAATAAGGTGATAGATGGTGGTCCACTACAAAGTGTGCTTATAGGCCTATCTCACTTTGGATCCGTGGCTATCACAATGTTCCTAGAGGCAATCCACCTATCTTGCTCACATGATTCCATCACTAAGTCTATTACATCTCCCTTAACTCTTGGTTGGTGGCTTCCAACTCTTGGTAAGTTCCTTCTCTTTCTCTAAGTCTTTTGGAGGTTGAGCATTCTGCACTTGACTCTAGCACTTAGTTCTTTGATAGTCCTCAAAGCAAGCTGCATCTCTGGCTGACTCAAAGAATGTGGTGTGCATTTTAGTGTTGGTGTACATGCAGAATCCCCTTTCTTTGTGGTTGTCTTCCTTGTTTTTGTACAAGTGAAGTTGCACCCACCAATATTCCACTCCTTCATCCATCACTGGAAAGCCCTTGTACACGGCTGCACCATGTGCTTCCATTGCCACCATGAGGTCCTTGAGTATATTGGGAAACTCAGTTTCACACTCCAAGGTCATGGTCATGAGTGGTCCTTTCTTCACGGCTTCATTGATGGAGTTCATCTACAAATGGAGTTGAGAATGAAAAGATTAGAAAAGTTTTACGAGAAGAATAGACAAGTGTAGAAGTGGTTGAAAATTTTTCCTTAGTAGTTTTCAATCCTAGGGTCATAATCCTACAGGCAACACAGTGGCTCAGATACCATCTGTTAGACCCCTCCTTTTTAAAGGAAAGGATCCCTGTGATTGCAATTCTAGTCCCTGGATCAATGCTAGCATCCACAGTTTAAGATGAAGTACACAGATACAAAGGTCGTTTACTACATTCATTCCAGAGATAAAACATAGTCTTTTACAACTCATGGCCATAGGCCTAATACAAGAGTTTTAAGGAATAAGCAAATAAACATAAGTCTTCATCTTCATGTGCCACAGGCAAGCATGTTGAGTGTAGACTCATGACTCCTAATCATCATCGGAATAACCTGCAACATCACAAGTTACAGCCACAGAGGGTCAATACTTTGGAATAGTATTGGCAAGTGATACCTTAGTATATTTTAAGTGGACTATATTACTATATGCATTTTGGCTAAGTGTAGCTTGGCTTGCTTTGCTTAAAAATAGGTTTTACCTATTAGTTGAAATCACTAAGTTTTCTTTGTCAAAACATTCCCAAAGAACCACCAATAGACATTGGGGTCTTCACCCTTGTTCACCCAATAATTTTTACTTAGAAATTGGAGTGATGAGATTCTTGTAGCTTCCATGTCTTGATGCTCAAAAGTGTCCATTTCCTTGGATTAGGCTAAGTACTTAGGTTTTTCCATCTGCAGAGGTTGTGCACTTTCCCCACCAGACTTGGTTTCCCAAGACAGGACCTTTCAGATGCTTTTCCTTAGTCAAATGGACGCGTTCCAACCTATCATCCCATCTACCACCAACTGTCCAAGTGACTAAGTTCTAGCAACTTATATGATCAAGGCAGAGCCCATATTGCCAAGTGGTTGCCGTAAGCTTTCTCAACACTTGGCCTCCAAATCCCTTTGTGCCTGGGTGGCTTACCACAAGTGAGATACACAACCCAAGTCCATGGCCTTGTGTAACCACTCAACATAACCCATTCTTCCATTCCACCCAGGAGGTTCATTTGACTTAGTGGTTTTATTAGGAAAGTATAAGTCTCATGACTTAGAAATATTTTCTTCATAGTAAGTGTAGTTTTTCACCAACCCTTGTTTGCTATATAGTTAGGCTAAGCAAGGCATGGCAACTTATCTTAGGGAAAATTCCTTAGCAATTCTACTAGACTACATAGGATTTCCCAAATTTTAGCATTAGACAAAATAACATGCAATCAAAATTTCTAATGCTAGTTCAAAAACATAGGTTAGAAATATTCATGAAATATCACTTGCCTTGGTAGTGGGGAGAGTAGCACTCTTCACAATCACAATCACTAGCAAAATCTACAAGAAAAGTTATAGCATTCAATTTCACACAATATATTCAATCAAAAATAATATGAATGCATGCATGCAAGTATTTTACTAAGTGGTGATTTTGGAAATTTTCCCAAGCATGTGCATGATACTGAAACATAGCAGGACACAAAATTTTCCCTATTAAAACTTATTTAACATTAAAACTAATTACCAAAATAAAACTATACTCAAAATAGCTTTAAACAAGATTCCACAAATAAAGTCATTTTAATGGTTACTATTTGTTAACAAATTGGACATTCAGAAAGGTCTTGTTTCACTGAATCCAACGGTATAAAATTTACAAAAATCTAACGTGGCATTCAAAAGTTATAGCAGTTTAAAGTTTGGATCAAAATCTGGTTTTAAAACTCTGTTTTTGATTTAAATCCTGCCACGCGTCGCAACCTTACTGGTGCGTACCGCTTCGCGCGGATCGCGCTCTATGGACCGCACGATCTAAGTGGGATCTAGCGGCTCAGATGCGCGCTTACCCTTTCGTTTAAGGTTCTATCCTAGCCCTACGATGCAGATCCAACGGTCCAAATTACGTGCGAAGCGGGCGGCGGCGGCGGTGCTAATCGCGGCGCGTCCGACTACGGCGGCGCCAGCGTTCTACATCGTCCGCGAGGGGGAGAGGGATCTTACCAGGTTCGCCGGAGGCTGCTGAAGCTCGTCGTGGTACTGACTTGCGAGGGCGTCTTTGCACGGCCGAGCTCGTCGAGTAGGCGGCGTCGGTCGCTTGCGGGCGTGGTGCTTGCCGAGGTTTGGCGTCGCCTAACACGAGCGAGGGCATCGAGTTGCGCAAAACGCAGCGAACAAACTCGCGTGAAAGAGGGGCAAGGCGCTCGGGTTTTACTGAATTGGTCGCCGAGTCAAGCGCGCGCAGTGGTTTCGATCGTGACGGAGACGACGACCTGGGTCACGAGCAGGCAAAAGAAATGTGTCAGCAGGTGCGTAAGAATGTGCTGGGCATCTTTGTTTGATCGAGAGAGAAGGGGGCGGTCAAGGCTCACCGGAATCGGTCGCCGGAGTCGTCGGTACTGCGGCGGTTCTGAGCGAGTCGTGGGCAGCCTGGTGGCATGAGCGTGAGATTGACTGGGGGAAAATGATCGTGGGGAGGTGCAGATCTTATAGCAGGTGCCTCGACAAGAAACGCCTGCGTTTAATTGCCCAATTAAACCACGCCATCACCGGCGATCCGCTGCTGCGGCGTGGCGGGCGAGGTTTGGGGAAGACGATGACGTGGGCGGGGCCGCTTGTCGGCGTGGGCGAAATGATGGTGGGTCTGCATCGTCAATTGAGCAGCGCTTGCGGTTTTAAGGAAGAAAAAGGAATCCCCAGGTGGGCTAGTTGGGCTCGTTTCCCTGCTGGGCCAATTTCCTGGCGCTCGGCCCTTTTCCATTGTTTAGTTCTTTTTCTTTTCTAATTCTTTTTTCTGGTTATGTTTTCAAATGGTTTCAAACACAATTTGAATTCAAATCTTTTTGAGGTTTTGCAGGGGTGACTTGGTCTCAGGAATGGGTCAAACCTTGTGGGGCTTCCTTGCAAAGGCTTGGTCAGACTTGGATTTCAAACAAACAGATAATATGCACCAATTTGCAAATGTTTGAAAATAGAGATTTTGGAAATTATTTCTAATTTGAATATTTTGGTTAAACTTTTATACTCAATCTTTCCCATAGTGGGGCAAGCAACAAGTTCTATATCATTCAAGTTTCAAAAGGTGATGGCCTGATGAGTGAAATTTACTCACATGAAATCATAGCACAAGTTTCTATTTTTGAGAAGAACCCTAAATGATGATGAATGTTTAGATGATATGAATGAGTTTCGGAATATGAATTTGGGGATGTTACATCTTGTCAACCTTGAGTTCCCACGAGAGATATTCTTCGGGTTCATTGGAACCGGTGAACTTGGGCATGGTGAACTTGAGCTTGCCGAAAGTTTCTTCTTCATTGCGGTTCTGGTGGCGACGGTTGCCATGATTTTGGCGGCCATCTTCATCATCCGAGCTCTCGTGTCTTGCTTGGTGATGGTGGCGTTGCTCTTGCGGTTGTTGAGGAGCCGCATTTGGTGGTGGAACTTGGTTTTGACGATGAGCTTGGGGAGCTTGCTCGTGTTGTTGGCGCGGTTGAGGACGAGGAGGAGGTTGTTGATCCTCACGACGAGCTTGGGGAGCTTGCTCTTGTTCTTGTCGTGGTTGATGCCGAGGAGCATTGTCTTGCTCCATGTGGTGAGGAGGACGTCGAGCCGCATGCGCAATGGGCTGCTCTCTTCCTTCTTTATCTGGAGGAGGCTCTTCATGATGATCATGTTGTCGACGTTGACGTTCATGTCGATGATGACGTCTTGGTGGATCTTTGAGTGCTTCACGCCGACGGCGACCTTGTTCTTCCACTTCGGATGCTTCACTTGTTGTTGAAAGAACATGTCGATGGCGATGGGCTTGGTGGTACATGTAAGGTTGCTCTTGTTGAATCACAAGTGCCCTTGGTTGTGGCCGGTTCTCTTCACGTCTTGGAGGTCTTGTGGAGAGGTCACCATAATAGCTTGACGTCGTGGCGTCTCGCGGATATGGTATCGCTTGAGAAGAGGTCATGGATTGAAGGACGGGTCCATCCCGGTGCCTTGAAGCATGACGACGAGGTGCGCTTGATTCACTTGAGGAGTGCCGTGATGATCTTGAGTCTCGCGATCGTGTCCTTGCTAGCCCATCAATGAGACGTTGAAGCTTCTCATCCGTTGAGTCGAGGGCGTGACCAAGAGCTTCATTTTGATGACCAAGGTTGTGTTGCATGGCATGCATTTGGCCTCGGACTTCTTCGAAGCGGTTGTCGATGTTCTTGAACTCAACTCGGGCTTCGCTAAATTGTTCATCTTGGCGCCTCTCATGGGCTTCACAACGGTAGTTGAATTCTCCTCGGACCTTCCAATGATCCGATATTTTCATGTATTGTGTGTCGTCCTCCGGAGGTGGTTGTGGTTGGGACGGCTCGCCATTCCTGTCCATGATGCAAAGCCGACAAGGGTTGTATATGGAGAGTAAGTGTGCGTAGAGTTAGCCTTTTACCTCACCTTGGAGATTATATCAAACCAATTGCCACACAAAGGAGCGAATATCTTGCAAAGTGAAATCGCAAAGAAACTCACGCATAAATAAGCTACAACTCTCAAAAGCTTTTGGTGGATGGTTAGGATTGTGGAAAGCCAAAGAATCAATCAAACGCAAAGGATAGTCAAAAGTGGAGAAGATCCAACAAATTCAAGTCAAAAGGAAATGGTCAACTCAAAAGGTGACGAGAACCTACGACTACACACAAGCATGGAGAAAAATGGGGTTAGCACGACTGAAAGTGAGAACGAAATGGCCTAACGAAGACTACGCTCGGTTGTCGTGCCAACTCAAGGAGAGACCACAACTCGTTTGCCAAAAGAGGGTAAGCAACGGATTTGTGGACTTGCCTTGGCGCGCTTCTTTCTCACTCTTTTGCTTACAAGCTTGATACTCTCTTTGTATTGGGAGACTATGTATCTTTCTATTTTTCTTTTTCTTCCTTTTTTTGATTCTTTTTCGTTTTCTCCCTTTCTATGCTACTATGTTAACTTTTGTATTTTCCCTCACGCTCTCACTTTCCAATGGAAAGTGCACAATGCTTAGACAAACACAAAATGAGTTGCTCTCATAGGATAGGTACACACAAAGGAAGATATGGCTACAAGTGTTGACACAAGTTATACCTTAGTTGTTGATGATGATCTTGTGTCGATGGAGCGGGGAAGAGTTTGGGGTCCGTGGTGTCGAAGAGCGCGGGCGATGTTGCAGAAGCTATCTGTTAGTTGGTGACACGCACACGGAAGACAAACAACAAACGGACAGATTAGCCAATGCAGAAAAGAGGAAAAAGTCAAAACTGGCGTTCAGGGGCGGAGACTCCGGTCTGGGCCGGAGACTCCGGTGTAGGCCGGAGACTCCGGTGCACAGGGCTGGAGACTCCGGTGTGGACGATCTGCTCGTGTTCTTGAGCGGAGATTCACGCCCAGAGTCCTCAAATCCGCGAAAATTTGGCCAAAATTGGGCTGGGAAACACAGGCAAAAGCTGGACCAACACCTTAGACAAGATTTGGTCGGATCAAAACCACAAATAACACTCCAAAACGATAGATCGATCCAAAGGAAAATTGGGCTGTTTTTTTTGGGAAATTTTCGAATTTATGGTGGATAGAAGAAAAATTGAGGGGAAATATGTGATCAACCTTGCTCTTGATACTAATATGCTATGGGGTAACCCCTTGGAGTGGCCCGATCTTTCACGAATTCCACGGGAATCGAGGGGAAAGCGGTGTAAGGGGGAAAGGGGATGAAATCCACGAACACACGCACACGAAGAACCCGATGAACTCACACGCACAAAAACACGATACACGCCGATAACTCACGCCAGTGGCAACCGGTCCAACATAATCCCTAGGATAGGTGTTGGGCGAAGCTCTCTCTCCACGGCCAACAACGGGGGCGAGGTGCTTGGTGAGATCTTGACTACTTGGGCACGAGACACCGAGATCCCAAGGACTTGTACAACTTGAACGCACTAGGCAAGATCCAAGAGGTTGTGGATAATTTGGTGCCCCTTGGTAGGAGCATGAGACCAATAGTTGAAAAGATCCTCAAAGGGTGTCCTCAACTATTATTATCCAAGTCTCCGGGTTTACATTAGAAGGGTGGGGCTTTATATAGGCCAGCCACTTAAACAGGGGTAGTTTTGGAATAAAACTGGAAGTTGGGGCGAAATTGGGGGTTACCTGGGCCAGGCCCAAGAGGCCTTGACATGCGTGGCATGGAGCAGGCCGGAGACTCCGGTGTTGGGTCCGGAGACTCCGGTCAATATTCGGACTCGTCTCCGGAGGGGGTATCAGACTGTCCCGGGCTTGGTTCCTGGGGCCGGACCGGAGGATGGTCCGGAGACTCCGGTGTGGACCAGAGACTGTAGTGTACACCGGAGACTCCGGTGTGCAGAGCTCCAGCAGCGTCTTCTCCTAGTCCTTCTTCCTTGGGGGCTTGGTTTGGTGATGTTGCTTCATAGCTGAGGATTCACAACGTAGTTGCATGAAGTAGAAAGCCATCCAAAGGTAGGCCAAAATCACATGAGGAGAGGAGCGAGTTAACCTTCTCTTGTAGGAGCTTGGCTCAGCCACTGAGTCATTGGTCCACTTGGGGGACTAGGTGTTGTAGATGGAGGTGCATCCGTAAGCTAACACATGATCCCTTACTCCAGCTTCCTGATTTTACTAAGACTTTTGAGCTTGAATGTCATGCTAGTGGAATTGGTTTGGGAGGTGTGTTATTACAAGAGGGAAAACCTATTGCATATTTTGGTGAGAAATTGAGTGGGGCTAGTCTGAACTATTCTACTTATGATAAAGAATTATATGCTTTGGTTAGGACATAACTTGGCAATATTATCTGTGGCCTAAAGAATTTGTTATACATTCTGATCATGAATCTTTGAAGCATATTCGTAGTCAATCTAAGTTGAATCGTCGTCATTCAAAGTGGGTTGAATTTATTGAGTCTTTTACTTATGTTATTAAACACAAAAAGGGTAAAGATAATATTATTGCTGATGCTTTGTCGCGTCGTTATACTTTGTTATCTCAACTTGATTTCAAAATATTTGGATTAGAAACTATTAAGGAACAATATGTGCATGATGCTGAATTTATAGATGTGTTGTAGAATTGTAGAGATGGTAGAACATGGAACAAGTTCGTCTTCAATGATGGATTTGTGTTGCGGGCTAAAAAACTATGCATTCCAGATAGTTCTGTTCGTCTTTTGTTGTTACAGGAGGTGCATGGAGGAGGATTGATGGGACACTTTGGTGTCAAGAAAACGAAGGATGTTCTTGCTGCACACTTCTTTTGGCCACATATGCGTCGAGATGTTGAGAGATTTATGGCACGCTGCACTACTTGTCAAAAAGCTAAGTCTCGCCTTAATCCACGTGGTTTATATATGCCTCTTCCTATTCCTAGTGTTCCTCGGAAGGATATTTCTATGGACTTTGTTTTGGGATTTCCACATACACAGAAGGGGAGGGATAGTATTTTTGTTGTTGTGGATCGGTTTTCTAAGATGGCACACTTTATTCCTTGTCATAAAACGGATCTTCTTGCATATATTCTGATTTGTTCTTCGTGAAATTGTTCGTTTACATGGTGTGCCAAATACTATTGTTTACGATCGTGATACTAAATTTCTTAGTCACTTTTGGAGATGTTTATGGGCTCGTTGGGGACTAAATTGCTGTTTAGTACTACATGTCATCCCCAAACCGATGGACAAACTGAAGTAGTAAATAGAACTTTGTCTACTATGTTGCGGGCTGTTTTAGAGAAGAACTTAAAATTGTGGGAAGAGTGTTTACCTCATATAGAATTTGCTTATAATCGTTATTGCATTCTACCACAAAGATCTGCGTTTGAGATCGTGTATGGTTTTGTTCCTCGGGCACCTATTGATTTATTGCCTTTACCTTCTTGATTGCAAAATAATTTGGATGCTACACAATGCTGAAATGATATTAAACTTGCGAAGACTACTAAAGATAACATAGAACACATGAATGCTAAGTATGAACTTCTTTGGGGATAAAGGGAGAAAGCATGTTGTGTTTGATGTTGGAGATCTTGTTTGGTTACATTTGCGTAAAGATTGTTTTCTGACGCATAAGTCTAAGTTAATGCAGCGTCTTCTGGTCCCTTTAAGGTGTTAGAGAAAATAAATGATAATACATATAAACTTGAGTTGCATGCGGAATTTGGTACGGTTAGTCCTACGTTTAACATTGAAGATTTGAAGCCTTACTTTGGTGAGGAAGATGATATTGCGTCGAGGGCGACTTCAATTCAAGAAGGGAGCATGATGTGGACATCCCATCTATTGATACAACCGTTGTACCTAGCTACACACATACAAGGACTTATCACAAGATCTCGCCAAACAACTTAACTATCGTACTTCGTTTCTTGGAACTATTCCTCACATACATGAGAATATGATGCTGCCTAAATTAGATGTATTTCTTACTCTTAGGAATGATGGACCAAGCATGGATGAGAGGGACAAGCATTGGAGCATGGCCATGCATGGAGATGGCGGCAAACATGTGATGATCCAAGAGGAGGCCACGGATGAAGATTTCAGAACTTTGAGGCCACCATAATGAAGAAAGAATGCTTGGACGAAATATTCAAGATTAATACTTCACAAATTCGTCAATAGCTCAATATGGTGCTACAACACCTTTATTTTGGGCCAGGCCCATGTAATTTTCGCAGGATTTTAAATAGCCACTTTTTAGAGTCCGTATTTGAGGAGAAAAGGACTTCTAGGGTTGGATTCGGCCACCACTTCTATGGCTGGACGAAACCCCACCTTTTCCTCCTTAAATACTCCCCATAGTTAGCCATCATAGCAGATCCCACCTTTCAATTAGCTTTCATCTTAATCCGCATATCTTGATTGCAATATTAGTTCTTACTTGTTCTCGATTTCAGTTAGAATTAAGACCTTTGCTTGTCAGCCGATGATCCCGCAGGATCATCGTAACCTCCGTGAGATTGGCCTAGCGATTGCATGGCGATGTGTGTTTCGCGCGTGTGGGATGATAAGCCCGAACTCCACCAAATCGACTATCACCATCTCATCGAAAGATCGGACACCTTTGCCCTATCATCTTCTGGAAACACATCACCAAAATCCTGCAAAACGGTAGATACACCAAGAGAAATAGGGGTCATGTCGTTAGAAACCAAAACCTCGCCCTTATACATGAGCACAAGTGGCATGGCCATAGGATCCTACCTAAATTCTCTCATGTCCTCTTTGGTGGCTACTAGTAATGATAGGGCAAAGGTGTCCGATCTTTCTATGAGATGGTGATAGTCGATTTGGTGGAGTTCGGGCTTGATGATCCGACTACACGTGCGAGCACGAGCGCCAATGAAATCGCTAGGCCAATCTACCGGAGGTTACCGATCCTGCGGGAACACGATCAGCCTGACCAGCGAGGGTCTTAATTGCTACCTAAAATCGAGAACAGGTAAGAACTAATATTGCAATCAAGATATTGCGGGTTAAGATGAAAGCTTTATTGAAAAGGTGGGATCCTATATAGGTGTGAAGTACAAGAGGCCTCTGCGACGCTCGAGCCTTGGCAAAGTTGCTATGATGGCTAACTTAATGTTTAGAGAAAATCCAAATCTACGATGACGGCTATGGGGAGTATTTAAGGAGGAAAAGGTGGGGTTTCGGCCAGCCATATAAGTGGTGGCCGAATCCAACCCTAGAAGTCCTTTTCTCCTCCAATACGGACTCTAAAAAGTGGCTAATTAAAATCCTGCGAAAATTACATGGGCCTGGCCCAAAATAAAGGTGTCGCGGCACCATATTAAGCTATGGACGAATTTGTGAAGTATTAATCTTGAATATTTTGTCCAAGCCTTCTTTCTTCATTATGGTGGCCTCAAAGTTCTGAAATCTTCATCTGTGGCCTTCTCTTGAATCATCACATGCTTGCTGCCATATCCATGCATGGCCATGCTCCAATGCTTGTCCCTCTCATCCATGCTTGGTCCATCATTCCTAAGAGTAATAAATACATCTGATATAGGCAGCATCATATTCTCATGTATGTGAGGAATAGTTGCAAGAAACGAAAGTACCTGATAGTTAAGTTGTTTGGCATGAGATCTTGTGATAAGTCCTTGTATGTGTGTAGCTGTAGGTACAACGGTTGTACCAATAGATGGGACGTCCACATCATGCCCCCCTTCTTGAATTGAAGTCGTCCTCGACGCAATCTCATCTTCCTCACCAAAGTAAGGCTTCAAATCTGCCATGTTAAACGTAGGACTAATTGTACCAAAGTCTGCAGGCAACTCAAGTTTATATGCATTATCGTTTATTTTCTCTAACACCTTAAAGGGACCAGCAGCACGCGGCATTAACTTAGACTTGCGTAAATCAGGAAAACGATCCTGACGCAAATGTAACCAAACAAGATCTCCAACATCAAACACAACATGCTTTCTCCCTTTATCCCCAGCAAGTTTATACTTAGCATTCATGTATTATATGTTATCTTTAGTAGTCTTATGCAAGTTTAATATCATTTCAGCGTGTTGTGTAGCATCCAAATTATTTTGCACCGAAGTAGGTAAAGGCAATAAATCAATAGGTGCACGAGGAACAAAACCATACACGATCTCAAATGGGCACATCTTTGTGGTAGAATGCAGCGAACGATTATAAGAAAATTCTATATGAGGTAAACACTCTTCCCACAATTTTAAGTTCTTCTTTAAAACAGCCCGCAACATAGTAGACAAAGTTCTATTTACTACTTCAGTTTGTCCATCAGTTTGGGGATGGCATGTAGTACTAAACGGCAATTTAGTCCCCAACTTAGCCCATAAACATCTCCAAAAGTGGCTAAGAAATTTAGTATCACGATCAGAAACAATAGTATTTGGCACACCATGTAAACAAACAATTTCACGAAACAACAAATCAACAATATGCGCAGCATCATCCGTTTTATGACAAGGAATAAAGTGTGCCATTTTAGAAGACCGATCCACAACAACAAAAATACTATCACGCCCCTTATGTGTATGTGGCAATCCCAAAACAAAGACCATAGAAATATCCTCCCAAGGAACACTAGGAACAAGAAGAGGCATATATAAACCATGTGGATTAAGGCGAGACTTAGCTTTTTGACAAGTAGTGCAGCGTGCCACAAATATCTCAACATCTCGACGCATACGTGGCCAAAAGAAGTGTGCAGCAAGAACATCCTCCGTTTTTTGACACCAAAGTGTCCCATCAATCCTCCTCCATGCGCCTCCCGTAACAACAAAAGATGAACAGAACTATCTGGAATGCATAATTTGTTAGCACGGAACACAAATCCATCATTGAAGACGCACTTGTTCCATGTTCTACCATCTCTACAATTCTGCAACACATCTTTAAATTCAGCATCATGCACATATTGTTCCTTAATAGTTTCCAATCCAAATATTTTGAAGTCAAGTTGAGATAACAAAGTATAACAGCGCGATAAAGCATCAGCAATAATATTATCTTTACCCTTTTTGTGTTTGATAACATAAGGGAAAGACTCAATAAATTCAACCCACTTTGCATGACGACGATTCAACTTAGCTTGACTACGAATATGCTTCAAAGATTCATGATCAGAATGTATAACAAATTCTTTAGGCCATAGATAATGTTGCCAAGTTTCTAATATCCGAACCAACGCATATAATTCTTTATCATAAGTAGAATAGTTCATACTAGCCCCACTCAATTTTTCACTAAAATATGCAACAGGTTTTCCCTCTTGTAATAACACACCTCCCAAACCAATTCCACTAGAATCACATTCAAGCTCAAAAGTCTTATTAAAATCAGGAAGTTGGAGTAAGGGAGCATGTGTTAGCTTATCTTTCAATATGATGAAGGCCTGTTGTTGTACATCGCCCCAAACAAAGAGCACATCCTTCTTGGTAAGTTCATTCAGCGGCGCGGCAATTGATCCAAAGTCTTTGACAAAGCGCCTATAAAAACTAGCGAGGCCAAGAAAACTCCTCACTTGTGTTACCGTCTTAGGCTGCGGCCAATTCTCAATAGCTTCAATCTTGGCTAGATCCACTTCAATACCCTGTGATGTAACAACATATCCAAGAAACGCAACTCGATTGGTGCAAAAGGTGCACTTCTCAAGATTACCAAACAAACGTGCATCACGTAAAGCATTGAAAACAACACGTAAATGGTCCAAATGATCCTCTAAAGATTTGCTATAAATCAGAATATCATCAAAGTAGACTACCACAAAACGTCCAATGAAAGAACGTAAAACTTCATTTATTAATCTCATGAAAGTGCTGGGTGCATTAGTTAAACCAAACGGCATCACTAACCACTCATACAAACCGAACTTAGTTTTAAATGTTGTTTTTGTTAGGGGTGACCCCTTAGGGTGGCCCGATCTTTCACGAATTCCGTGGGAATCGAGGGGAAAGCGGTGGAAGGAGGGAGGGGATGAAATCCACGAACACACGCGAAGAACTCGATGAACACACACACACACGAAAACACGATACAAACCAATAGCTCACGCCGGTGGCAATCGGTCCAACATAATCCCTAGGATCGGTGTTGGGCGAAGATCACTCTCCACGACCAACAACGGGGGTGAGAAGCTTGGTGAGATCTTGACTACTTGGGAACGAGACACCGAGATCCCAAGGACTTGTACAACTTTAACGCGCTAGGAAAAATCCAAGAGGTTGTGGATAATTTGGTGCTCCTTGTCAAGGAGCATGAGACAAATAGTTGATAGATCCTCAAAGGGGTGTCATCAACTACAATTATCCAAGTCTAGGGTTTACCATAGAGGGTGGGGGCTATATATAGTCCAGCCACATAAACAGGGGTAGTTTAGGAACTAAAAGGGAAAATATAGAGAGGGGTACAGGCATTGGGCGAAATCGATGCACAGGTTCATTAAGACCGTACTGCATCAAGACCGGTAGTACCAACAGAATGCCCAGTGGACCGGTAGTACCAAGGCCGGCTGTGCTTCCATTGGAGTCATCAGAAAGCGGTAGTAGAGGGCGGTAGTACCGCTGACCGGTAGTACCGGTTCCCGAACCGGTAGTACCGTTGGCGTCTTGAGTTTGGTTGGGTTCCTCTGAGCGTCCGTAGGCAGGTCGTGCCAGGCTTGAACCGGTAGTACCGGTCGAGGATCCGTAGTACCGCCGAGTCCGGAAGCGTTGGTCGCTCACCGTGGTTTCTCTGTTCCATGGGTCCTTCTCTTCGTACCTGATGATGCACAGTGTATGCGTATGAAGTAGCAAGCCATCTAGGGGCGTATCTAAATCACACAAGGAAAGGAGCGAGTTAACCTTGGCTTGTAGGAGTTTGAATCGGGCGCGAGTCATGGGTCGATGATGGAGGGGTTAACCTCTTGGGTGGCCCGATCTTCACGGATCTCGTGGTCAAATCGATGGGAAAGCGAGGGAAAGGGAGAAGGTAGCGGAAGCGAACACACACCTCGCGAAGAACACGATGAACACACGCAATACGCACACGATACAACGCCGATTGCTCCCGAATGGCGGCCACCGGTCCGATAGAATCCTCGCAAGGAAAGATCGGTCAACGTACTCCCTCAAATCCACATCAGAGAGGGAAGAACACCTTGGGGAGGGTCTTGACAACTTGGAGACGAGACACCGAACTCCAAGGCCTTGTTCAACGATGGATGCGTGATGCAAAGTCCAATCGAGGTTGGTGACGATAGTCGGTCCCCTTGGTAAAGTGGATGAGGCAAAACTAGAGATTCCACAATGGGGGTTGTCTTTAGTCTATCATCTATGCCTAAGGGATACATGAGGGGTGGGGGCTCTATTTATAGGCCAGCCACTAAACAAGGGTAGTTTCGGGATAAACTAGGCGAATAGGTAAGTAAAGGGGAATACATGGGCTGTGGCCCAACTGGTGCACGCAGGCATATGACCGGTAATCTGGGACTTAGGACCGTAGTACCGGTCATCACCGAGTACCGCCTGGGACTGTAGTACCGCTATGTCTTGGAGTATCCGTTGGAGCCGTCAAGATGCGAAGTAGAAGGGGAAGTGAGTACCGGTTCCGACAACCGGTAGTACCGCTTGGACCTGGCAGCTGCCGACCTATCTTCTTCTGTCTCCTCTTCCAAGCCTCCGTCTTGTCGGGCTTGATGTTCCGGGCTTCCTCCCTTGCCTCCATACTGGTCGGTGTGAACCTATCATGCATATGTGAAGGAGTATGAAGTAGCATACCATTCAATAGGGTAGGAAGTGAGCTTGCATAGAGGAACGGATTCACCTTTGGTGTCCATGGCGACTTGGCGTAAGTTGGAGACCTTGATGTAGTAACGACCGTAGGTCGGGCTGCATCAGTCCACTTGGGGAGCTCGTAGGAGTAGATGTAGTAGCGTTCGTAGGACGGGCTGCATCAGCTCCCCCCACCTGGGAAAGAGTCGTCCTCGACTCTTCAACCTTCTTAACATCATCATCTCCATGGAAGGGTGAAAGGTCCTTAACATTGGACGTCGGGCTCACAAGATACTTGGATGTTGGGATATCGATGATGTAGGCGTTGTTGTTGATCCTCTTTAGTACTTTGAATGGTCCATCACCTCTTGGCTTGAGTTTGGAGTCGTGGTCCTTGGGGAAGAGGTCTTTACTCAAGTGTATCCACACAAGGTCGCCTTCTTCGAAGATCATTTCTTTCTTGTTCTTGTTTAGCCTTGATGCTTGGCGAAGGACTTGTTGCTCGATTGTAGCTCTTGTGTCTTTATGGAGTTTCTTCATTGTTTGGGCACACTTGACAACGTCCATATTGGCACGGTCATGAAGCGGAAGTGGGAGGATATCGAGCGCGGTGAGAGGCTCGAAGCCATAGAAGATCATGAACGGGCTCCTCATGGTGGTGGAGTGCTTGGCGTGGTTGTAGGCGAACTCGGCGTGTGGAATACATTCCTCCCAGTATTTAAGGTTCTTCTTTATCAACACACGTAGGAGTGTGCCAAGGCTTCGGTTGACGACCTCGGTTTGTCCATCGGTTTGAGGATGTGAGGCGGAAGAGAAGAGGAGCTTGATGCCGAGCTTGGCCATGAGTGTCTTCCAGAAGTAGCTCATGAATTTGACGTCGCGGTCAGAGACGATTGTTCTTGGTACACCGTGTAGCCGAATTATTTCCCTGAAAAACAAATTTGCTACATGTGAAGCATCATCAGTCTTATGGCACGGAATGAAGTGTGCCATTTTGGAAAAAACGATCCACTACCACAAATATAGAATCATGTCCATGTTTAGATATAGGCAATCCTAACACAAAGTCCATGCTAATGTCCGACCAAGGTGCATGAGTAATAGGCAATGGCATATAAATACCAAAGGGGTTAGATTTAGACTTAGCTTGGATAGATGTAGTGCATCGTTGGACGTGGCGCTCGACGTCGCGCTTCATCTTTGGCCAAAAGTAGTTAGTGGATAGCATGTCATATGTCTTGTCACGGCCAAAGTGACCCATAAGGCCTCCACCATGGGAGTCTTGAAGAAGCAAAATTTGGAGAGACGACTTCGGAATGCACGGCTTGTTTTGTTTGAAAAGAAAACCCTTATGCAAATAGAAATCATCAACTCCCTTGTATATTGAACACTTTGCAAATTGGGTCGGACGCGTACAAAGATTTGATGTCATCAAGATCCAAGACATTTACTTCAAGTCGCGTAAGAAGGTTTGTGTTTTTGCGAGACAAGGCGTCCGCTACTACATTTTCTTTGCCCTTCTTGTACTTGACAATGTAAGGAAAGGATTCCATGAACTCAACCCATTTGGCGTGTATTTTACTCAAATTGGCTTGGCCCTTAAGATATTTCAATGACTCATGGTCAAAATGGATGATAAATTCTTTGGGCCCAAGGTAGTGTTGCCACACTTGAAGGACACGAACCAAGGCAAAAAGCTCTTTGTCATAAATTGGATAGTTAAGGCGTGCGCCGTAAAGTTTCTCACTATGGTATGCGATAGGACGCCCATTTTGCATAAGGATTCCTCCAATGCCAATACCACTAGCGTCACATTCGATCTCAAAAGTTTTTGTGAAATCCGGTAAAGCGAGGAGTGGTGCTTCGGTGAGCCTCTTTTTGAGCTCATCAAATGCGTTTTGTTGTGCTTTGCCCCAAACAAAAGTGACATTTTTCTTGGTCAACTCGTTGAGAGGGCAAGCAATGGTAGAAAAGTCTTTCACAAAGCGACGGTAGAAGCCGGAGAACCCATGAAAACTGCGGAGTTCACTAACATTGGTAGGTATGGGCCAATCTCTTATGTCCTTAACTTTAGAGACATCAACTTCAATGCCATTAGAAGACACAACAAAACCAAGGAAAATGAGTTTGTCTTTTGCAAAAGTGCACTTTGGGAGATTAGTATAAAGCTTTTCATGACGAAGGATTTGAAGGACCTCCTTAACATGAGTAACATGCTCCTCTAGTGACTTGCTATAGACAAGGATGTCATCAAAGTAAACAACAACACTCTTCCCAATGAGAGATCTCAAAATATGGTTCATGAGGCGCATGAAGGTAGATGGGGCATTTGATAAGCCAAAGGGCATAACCAACCATTCATAGAGACCAAGTTTGGTCTTGAAGGCGGTTTTCCACTCATCACCTTCGGCCATGCGAATTTGATGGTAACCACTACGAAGATCAATTTTCGAAAATATAGTGGCCCCACATAACTCATCAAGCATGCCATCAAGACGCGGTATAGGATGTCGATAACACACGGTGATAGCATTGATTGGATGGCAGTCCATGCATAACCGCAACGTATCATCCGTTTTTGGAACTAGAATCACGGGTACCGCGCTTGGGCTGGTGCTTACTTGGATTAAACCTTTGGAGACGAGTTGGTTGATTTGTCGTTCTATCTCCTTCGTCTCTTTCGGGTTTGTGCGATACGCGGCTCGGTTTGGGAGTGGAGCGCCGGGTATAAGGTCGATGCGATGCTCGATTCTGCGAAGAGGGGGTAGTCCATGAGGAAGCTCTTCGGGGAATACATCTTGGAATTCCTGCAAAACAGCCATCAAAGAAGGAGGAACATTTGTCAAGTCATTAGTTCCTTGCGCTAGTCCCTTGCATACAAGGACATAGTGCAAGATGGATGGGTTGTTCCGCACTTCTCTCATCTCACTTTTGGTGGCAAGAAGAACACTCTTAGTTTTTCCACTCGAGTTTGGTTTGTGGCTCTCACTCACTATAGTGTGGTTCTCTCGCTCACCACTCTTCTCCCAATGTGGTTTTGTGCTTTGCGCCCTCGCTAAAGCCTTTGCGTTGTCCGCAATTATTTGGCTAGGAGTCATTGGTTGCAAAACACAAGTCTTTTCAAGCCATTTGAAGGCATAAGTGTTTGTGTGACCCTCATGCAAAGCACGCTTGTCATGTTGCCACGGCCTTCCTAGCAACATATGGCAAACCGTCAATGGGGACCACGTCACATTCCATCGTGTATTTGTATGGTCCAATTGAGAACGTTACCGAGACGGTGTGCTTGATCTTGACGGACCCTTGGTCACTTAGCCATTGTATATGGTAGGGATGCTTGTGCGGATGGAGGGTGAGGTTGAGTTTCTCACACAATTCCGTGCTTGCAAGATTGTGGCAACTCCCTCCATCGATGACAACTTTGATGGACTTCCCATTGATACCGGCACGAGTTTGGAAGATGTTTGATCGTTGGTCTTCATTCTCATTGACTTGAGTAGTTAAGACCCTTGTGACCACAAGCGATGGACTTGCGTCGTGCTCACACACAAGTAGTTATTGGTCCTCTTCCAAATGTTGTCGTGCCATGGCTTCCTTGACCCTTGCATCAAACTCATCTTCACTCAAGTATTATTCATCGCCGTTGTCATGGATGAACAAAACTTTCTTGTTCCCACATGTGGCCGACTTGTGTCCTTTGCCTCCACACTTGTAGCACTCACCATTGCATGGTTGTTCATCCCTTGTGTATTTGCCACTTGGGGCGGTTTTCCTTGAGGAAGTGTTGGCTTCAAGGGAAGCTTGGTGGTACTTGATGAGCTTCCACTTGGTGTTGTCGGAGTAGTGGTTGGTGCTTGCTTGTATGTGAAGTATGTCTTTGGCTTGTTGTACTTTATGTCCTCTTGCACTTGCCGTTCGGCCTTTGATGCTATGTGGACAAGCTCAACCATGTTGTTGTACTTTTGGAACTCGGTGATGCGCTTGATTGGATGGTTCAAGCCATTGAGGAAACGTGCCATTGTTTGCTCATCATGCTCTTCAATGTTGGCACGGATCATGTTGAGCTCCATTTGCTTGAAGTACTCTTCCACGGTCTTTGACCCTTGACTAAGCGTTTGAAGCTTGTTGAAAAGGTCACGCGTGTAGTGCGAAGGAATGAAGCGGGATCTCATATGAGCCTTCATATATTGCCAAGTTGCGATTGGAGGCTCTTCTTTTCCTTCACGAGCGAGTTGGACTTGTTCCCACCAAAGGTTGGCATACTCATCAAACTCGAGGGATGCCATGGCCATCATCTTCTCATTGCTATAGTTGTGCATGCAGAAGATCTTGTCAACCTTGAGTTCCCACGAGAGATATTCTTTGGGTTCATTGGAATCGGTGAACTTGGGCATGGTGAATTTGAGCTTGCCGGAAGTTTCTTCTTCATTGTGGTTCCGGTGGCGGCGGTTGCCATGATTTTGGCGGCCATCTTCATCATCCGAGATCTCATGTCTTCCTTGGTGATGGTGGCGTTGCTCTTGTGGTTGTTGAGGTGTCGCGTTTGGTGGTGGAACTTGGTTTTGACGACAATCTTGGGGAGCTTGCTCGTGTTGTTGGCGCGGTTGAGAACAAGGGGGAGGTTGTTGATCCTCACGACGAGCTTCGGGATCTTGCTCTTGTTCTTGTCGTGGTTGATGCCGAGGAGCATTGTCTTGCGCCATGTGGCGAGGAGGACGTCGATCCGCATGCGCAATGGGCTGCTCTCTTCCTTCTTGATGTGGAGGAGGCTCGTCATGATGATCATGTTGTCGACGTTGACGTTCATGTCGATGATGACGCCTTGGTGGATCTTCGAGTGCTTCATGCCGACGGCGATCTTGTTCTTCCACTTCGGATGCTTCACTTGTTGTTGAAAGAACATGTCGATGGCGATGGGCTTAGTGGTCCATGTGAGGTTCCTCTTGTTGAATTACATGTGCCCTTGGTTGTGGCCGGTTCGCTTCACGTCTTGGAGGTCTTGCGGAGAGGTCACCATCATAGCTTGACATCGCGGCGTGTCGCGGAGATGGTTCCGCTTGAGAAGAGGTCATGGATTGAAGGACGGGTCCATCCCGGTGCCTTGAAGCGTGAAGACAAGGTGCACTTGATTCACTTGAGGAGTGCCGTGATGATCTTGAGTCTCGCGATCGTGGCCTTGCTAGCCCATCAATGTGGCGTTGAAGCTTCTCATCCGTTGAGGCGAGGGCGCGACCAAGAGCTTCATTTTGATGACCGAGGTTATGTTGCATGGCATGCATTTGGCCTCGGACTTATTTGAAGCGGTTGTCGATGTTCTTGAACTGATGGAGGGGTTAACCTCTTGGGTGGACCGATCTTCACGGATCTCGTGGTCAAATCGATGGGAAAGCGAGGGGAAAGGGAGAAGGTAGGGGAAGCGAACACACACCTCGCGAAGAACACGATGAACACACGCAAAACTCACACGATACAAGGCCGATTGCTCCCGAACGGTGGCCACCAGTCCAATAGAATCCTCGCAAGGAAAGATCGGTCAACGTGCTCCCTCAAATCCACATCGGAGAGGTAAGAACACCTTGGGGAGGGTCTTGACAACTTGGAGACGAGACATCGAACTCCAAGGCCTTGTTCAACGATGGATGCGTGATGCAAAGTCCAATCGAGGTTGGTGACGATAGTCGGTCCCCTTGGTAAAGGGGATGAGGCAAAACTAGAGATTCCACAATGGGGGTTGTCTTTAGTCTATCATCTATGCCTAAGGGATAATGAGGGGTGGGGGATCTATTTATAGGCCAGCCACTAAACAAGGGTTGTTTAGGAATAAAACTAGGGTTTGGACGAGCTAGAGGGGTACATGGGCCAAAGGCCCAACAGCGCTGCAGCACACAGATCGGGTGTACGGACTTGGGTCGGAAGTATCACTTGCAGTAGTACGGTCCAGATCCCAGTAGTACCGCTTGCGATCTGGGACTTCTGTCAAATGCAGTATGGGGGCGGTAGTAGTGGGCGGTAGTACCGGTAGTACCGGTCGCCAGATCCGGTAGTACCGTTGGAGACAGAGAGCATTTGGCGATCTGTCTTCTTCCGTCTCCTCTTCCAAGCCTCCGTCTTGTCGGGCTTGATGTTCCGGGCTTCCTCCCTTGCCTCCGTACTGGTCGGTGTGAACCTATCATGCATATGTGATGGAGTATGAAGTAGCATACCATTAAATAGGGTAGGAAGGGGGCTCGCTTAGAGGAACGGATTCACCTTTGCAGTCCATGACGACTTGGCGTAAGTTGGAGACCAAGATGTGGTAACGACCGTAGGTCGGGCTACATCAGCTTCCCCCCCCCCCCTTCAAAAAGAGTCGTCCTCGACTCTACATGCTCATCACAAAGTAGAAGCGGTCGAAGGACATCCTTGATCCTGGGGTTCACCATATAGTCGTCCTCGGGAAGATTGACTTGACAACACTTCAATGTTCCTTCACCTTCCTTGAAGCCTACAAAGCTCACAACAAAAGCAAAGCAACACTCAAAGCATAGCCAATTCATGAAGATTATAGCATGAGTCCTCAAGTAGAAGGAAGTCACCTTAGCTTGTAGAGATAGCTCGATGAAGGGTAGCCATAGGTAACTCTATTCGGTTCTTCTTGTCAACATATAGTCCATAGAGGTTGACATGTATGCATTTGTACCTTCATACAACAAAGACCAAGCAACATATGTTTGTGTGTGATAGAGGAGCATGTCATTCGTGGCATGTCCATTCTTGTTCACAACACGATTAGCACAACTGAAGTATAGCAAACGGGATGCATATGCAAGGTCAATGTGCATGGAAATCGTTTGAACATCATCCAAATGTGGAAACTCAAAAACTCCATATAACATAGTAGTGGGGCACTCAAAGCAATCGAATAGAAATTTGATCAACATATTTGATGCAAAGTTAGGAGAATTTGGCAAAAACACAAAAGGAAGAATATCCAAAACAACATCATTATGTGTGCTAACCAACCATTGGAAAGAGAAATTGTTCGACATGTTGGATGTCACACACAAATCATCGATATCACATATCATGGGAATATGAGTATCCCAAGCGGAAGCCAAAGTAACGTGTTTGCAAACAAACCAAATGAAAGAGCAAGTGGTCCTTATGTTTGTTGCAACAACAAGACGAGATTCTTGGAAGCTCTCATGACAATACATGCTCTTAATGGAATTGTGGTTGCACACAAAATATCGGAAAGAGAAAATGTTCAACATTTTGGTTGCAACACACAAAGCATCATTATCCAAAAGCAAAGAAACATTAATGTCACAAGGTGAGATAATACCATCAACATGCTTGCAATCAAACCATAGGAAAGAGCAATTTGCCAACATGAAAGATGCAAAGCATGCAAAAGGTATCAGAGTTGGGTTCAATCTTGAACTCACTTGTGGGATGCTCTCAAGAGCTCTTTTTGTCAACTCTTGCTCAACCGAGGTTGACATGATAATGCGGGTACCTACACACATCAAACACAAAAGGAAGAACGTGTGTGCATGGTAGAGATACACATCATCCATCATGACGTATCTCTTCTTGTGCACATCACCATTAATGTCAATCAAGTATGAAATAGATGCATGGTGAGTATGCAAGTGGGGAACATGCTTATCATGGCAATCATCAAAATCTCCAAAAATTGAGAAAGCTATGGGGGCCATCTCATTAGAACGCATATGATCAATATTGTTGCAAGCAAAACAAGTGAAATAGCAAGCATTCATCTTATCGCAAGCAACGGGAGAAATTGAATGACTAGCATGACAAGGCAAGTCCAAAGCAATTGGAGGATACACACAAGATGCATAGCATGGCATGTTTATGGCAATGATATTGCAATCAAACAATTCCACATGATCAATATTATGCAAAGGTAAAGCATCACAAGGGAATGTGGATGAAGCATATGCAATGTCACAAGTATCATCATAGCATGCATATCCTCACAATTCATCATGTCCACTAGTGGGATCATGGCATCATCAACACCCTTATTGTTACCTTGTTCATACCTCTCATATGAAGTGGGTGTTGTGGAAGTAGTGGCCTCCTTGTGGACAACTTCTTCTTCTTGATGTAGCCATGGCGTAGCATCATCTTCGTGCACCATGTACATCTTCTCTAATTGAGGCATCATTGCTTCATGGCTTGGCGCTTCTTCATCCATGGAACCTAGCATAACACAAGAGAACACACTAGAGGTAGAGGGTAAGTTGTTAGAAATCGGAATGGTCTCACTCGACCTATCAACTACCACTCTCAGCTCACTAGGAGTATCCCTCATGCCCTCCAAGTGGAAGCACTCAATCTCACATAAGGTGGAGTCACTCATCTCACTCTTGTTCTCACTCAAGTGGGCTAAGTGGCTCTCATACTCACATGGGATTGGTACCACATCATCACTCAAGCATATGGGGATAGGCTCGGTTTCCTCAACTCCATGTGCCTCCTTTGGTGAAGGGAAAATCCCCCATGCTCACCATTCTTGACCTTATCGCCTTCAAGGATGGATGCCATAAGATGGGCATCATCGCTCTCCTCCATGGTCGAAGGGAAAATCCCATGCTTGACCGTGTTGTGGCCATCTTGTAGTAGTGGTGGAGGTAGGCTCATGCTATCCAACTTGGTGAAGTAGAGGTTTACATTTTCCTCGTTCATGAGGTCTTCGAATGCAAGCGTAGTCGTTGAAGCTTGATGGCGTGGACGAAGGCTTGCTCTTGGTGCCATTTTGGTGGTGGCACTAGTAGTTGAAGGTGCCTTGTGACGGTGTCGACGGAGGTCATTGGCGTGCCTTGCCGATGGTTGGTGTAGGTGGTGCACTTGGTCATCCACATGACGCTTGCGACGATAACCCTTGTCCTTGGCACTCTTCCTTGTAAGTTTTTCTAACGAGCGCAAAGCATCATTAGTCTTGGCGACCATCCTCATGTTTTTGTCGAATTCGTTGTCCATGTCCTTCTTGAAGTTGTGGAGGTCACTTTGGAACTTGTCCATTTTATGATGGACCTTGGCGCACTCGAGTTGGAGGCTCCGTCTTGGTCGGTGCGACGTGAGGAGCTTGGCGTTGTTGTTCTTGAAGTCGTCCATGCTTGGGGAGTCATTGTTGTTGTAGTACTCCATATCACCCAAGCATGTGGAGCCATTGTTGGTGTAGTGCTCCATCATGTTATCCATGCTTGTGGAGACATAGGCATGGTGGCTCATCGTAGATTCTTCATAGAAATAATCCTCGGTTCCGGAGTCCCTAGACATGCTTCACAAGACCAAGTGTTGTATATGGAAGTGGTAGAGGGTGTTAGGGATACAACGTCAAACCTTACTTTACCTTGGAAGATCGTATCGTGCAAGTTGCCACACTTGAGAGCAATAAACCAAGCAAAGTGAAGTTCACGCGGAACACCAAAACCAACTACTAACCAAAAAACACACACACACAAGGCCTATGGTGGATAGGTATGGACAGTGGCATGTCAAGAACCAATCCGAAATCAAGATGTTGTAATGGCAAGTAAAGAACCACAATGATCATAAAGCAAACCAAGTTAATCCACAAGATAGGAAATATGTACAAGGAAACACACACACGGTGGGATAAATAGGACTTGTGCGACGGAGAAAGTGAGCTAAGAACCAAATGATTACCTAGCGAAGACTATAAGCTCGTGTCACACAAGTACAAGGAGAGACGCTAGTTCGATTGAACAAAATTGGTGGGCTACAAGATATGCACAATAAGTACCACCTATATGATGTTCATCGAGCTTGCGCTTCCTATTCTATGAGGCACATGTATATTTCTTTTTTTTCTTTTCCTTTTTTCTATTTTTATTTCTTTTTGTATCACTCTTTTTATTTTTATTTCTTTTTCACTTGCCTCTTCCTTGTGCCAACAACTATACAAGATAACTATATGAGATAGCGCTCACAATGTTTGCTCGGAATTCTACAAGGTATCAAATGTGCATAACCCAAGCAATCATAAGAGGAACTAGTCTCAATAGGTGTTTGTTGCTCGCAAAGATAGTGGGGTTCACAAAGGAATGCAAGTGGGGAGAAGTCGCGAAATGTTTATACCTTTCGTCGACGATCTTCACCCTTTATTGTTGGATTCCGCCTTGCTCACGGAATTTGGATGGAGTATATAGCATGAACGACATGGATGATGATGTAGAGATCCTTCTCCTCTTTGAAACGAGCTAAAGAACACCAAAATCCGAGTTCGAATGCAAAAGTGATGCTCAAAACGGTGAGAGGCTGAAATCTGGAAACCTGCTGTTTTCTTTCTGTCCTAGGTGGTAGTACCGGATTTTGGGCCCGGTAGTACCGAATTTTAAGCCCGGTAGTACCGCTGGGTCCAGAAACTCCCAGTTTTGACGCGCTTTCGCGATTTTGGGGTGATTTGGGCGGAAAATCTTCAAGAAAAACACCAAATCGAAGGGGGAAATCAAGGAATTAGGCCATGGGAACGCAAAGGAAGGTAGATCAACAAATTTAGCAAGTAATCCACGGGTCAAAACCTACCAAAAGGCACTCAAATCACAGATCGATCGAAAACACGAATTGGGGCTATTTTTGGTGGAATTTTCGAATTTATAGGGAAAAGACCAAATCGATGAGAAATCCGTGGCAACCAAAAGCTGCTGATACCAGATGATGGAGGGGTTAACCTCTTGGGTGGCCCGATCTTCACGGATCTCGTGGTCAAATCGATGGGAAAGCGAGGGGAATGGGAGAAGGTAGCGGAAGCGAACACACACCTCGCGAAGAACACGATGAAGACACGCAAAACTCACACGATACAAGGCCGATTGCTCCCGAACGGCGGCCACCGGTCCGATAGAATCCTCGCAAGGAAAGATCGGTCAACGTGCTCCCTCAAATCCACATCGGAGATGGAAGAACACCTTGGGGAGGGTCTTGACAACTTGGAGACGAGACATCGAACTCCAAGGCCTTGTTCAACGATGGATGCGTGATGCAAAGTCCAATCGAGGTTGGTGACGATAGTCAGTCCCCTTGGTAAAGGGGATGAGGCAAAACTAGAGATTCCACAATGGGGGTGGTCTTTAGTCTATCATCTATGCCTAAGGGATACATGAGGGGTGGGGGCTCTATTTATAGGCCAGCCACTAAACAAGGGTAGTTTAGGAATAAAACTAGGGTTTGGACGAGCTAGAGGGGTACATGGGCCGAAGGCCCAATAGGTGCGCACAGGCACACATGCTCGGTAGTACCAGACTTGGGTCCGGTAGTACCGCTGACCGGTAGTACCGGGTCTAGATCCGGTAGTACCGCTTGCAGTCCTGGGACTTCTGTTGGCGTCGTCTGTATGGGGCGATAGTACCGCTGGCCGGTAGTACCGGTCGCCAGATCCGGTAGTACCGCTGGAGACGGAGAGCCATTGGCGATCTGTCTTCTTCCGTCTCCTCTTCCAAGCCTCCGTCTTGTCGGGCTTGATGTTTCGGGCTTCCTCCCTTTCCTCCGTACTGGTCGGTGTGAACCTATCATGCATATGTGACGGAGTAGGAAGTAGCATACCATTCAATAGGGTAGGAAGGGGGCTCGCATAGAGGAACGGATTCACCTTTGGAGTCCATGACGACTTGGCGTAAGTTGGAGACCAAGATGTGGTAACGATCGTAGGTCGGGCTACATCATGAACTCCACTCGGGCTTCGCTAAATTGTTCATCTTGGCGCCGCTCGAGGGCTTCACAACGGTTGTTGAATTCTCCTCGGACCTTCCAATGATCCCATCTTGTCATGTATTGTGTTTCGTCCTCCGGAGGTGGTGGTGGTTGGGACGTCTCGCCATTCCTATCCATGATGCAAAACCGACAAGGGTTGTATATGGAGAATAAGGGTGCGGAGAGTTAGCCTTTTACCTCACCTTGGAGATTATATCAAACCAATTGCCACACAAAGGAGCGAACAACTTGCAAAGTGAAATCGCAAAGAAACTCACACACAAATAAGCACAACTCTCAAAGGCTTTTGGTGGATGGTTAGGATTGTGGAAAGCCAATGAACCAATCGAACATAAAGGATAGTCAAAAGTGGAGAAGATCCAACAAAACTCGCGTCAAAAGGAAATGGTCAACTCAAAAGGTGAGGAGAACCTACGACTACACACATGCGTGGAGAAAAAATGGGGTTAGCACGACTATGAAAGTGAGCACAAAATGGCCTAACGAAGACTACGCTCGGTTGTCGTGCCAACTCAAGGAGAGACCACAACTCGTTTGCCAAAAGAGGGTAAGCAACGGATTTGTGCACTTGCCTTGGCGCGCTTCTTCCTCTCTCTTTTGCTTACAAGCTTGATACTCTCTTTGTATTGGGAGATTATGTATTGTTCTATTTTTCTTCCACTTTTTTTTGATTATTTTTCTCCCTTTCTATGCTACTATGTAACTTTTGTATTTGCCCTCACACTCTCACTTTCCAATGGCAAGTGCACAATGCTTAGACAAACACAAAATGAGTTGCTCTCATAGGATAGGTACACACAAAGGAAGATATGGCTACAAGGGTTGACACAAGTTATACCTTAGTTGTTGATGATGATCTTGTGTCGATGGAGCAGGGAAGAGTTTGGGGTCCGTGGTGTCGAAGAGCGCGGCGATGTTGCGGAAGCTATCTGTTAGTTGGTGACACGCACACGGAACACAAACAATAAGCGGACAGATTATCCAATGCAGAAAAGAGGAAAAAGGTCAAAACTGACGTCCAGGGCCGGAGACTCCGGTGTAGGCCGGAGACTCCGGTGCACAAGGCCGGAGACTCCGGTGTGGAAGATCTGCTCGTGTTCTTGAGCGGAAATTCAAGCCTAGAGTCCTCAAATCCGCGAAAATTTGGCCAAAATTGGGCTGGGAAACGCAGGCAAAAGCTGGACCAACACCTTAGACAAGATTTGGTCGGATCAAAACCACAAATAACACTCCAAAATGATAGATCGATCCAAAGGCAAATTGGGGCTGTTTTTTGGGAAATTTTCGAATTTATGGTGGATAGAAGAAAAATTGAGGGGAAATTCGTGATCAACCTTGCTCTTGATACCAATATGTTATGGGGTAACCCCTTGGGGTGGCCCGATGTTTCACGAATTCCGCGGGAATCAAGGGGAAAGCGGTGGAAGTGGGAAAGGGGATGAAATCCACGAACACAGGCACACGAAGAACCCGATGAACTCACGCGCACAAAACACGATACACGCCGATAACTCACGCCCGTGGCAACCGGTCCAACATAATCCCTAGGATCGGTGTTGGGCGAAGCTCTCTCTCCACGGCCAACAATGGGGGCGAGGTGCTTGGTGAGATCTTGACTACTTGGGCACGAGACACCGAGATCCCAAGGACTTGTACAACTTGAACGCACTAGGCAAGATCCAAGAGGTTGTGGATAATAGGGTGCCCCTTGGTAGGAGCATGAGACCAATAGATGAAAGATCCTCAAAGGGGTATCCTCAACTATTATTATCCAAGTCTAGGGTTTACAATAGAGGGGTGGGGCTTTATATAGGCCAGCCACTTAAACAGGGGTAGTTTAGGAATAATACTAGAAGTTTGGGCGAAATTGGGGGTTACATGGGCCAGGCCCAAAAGGCCTTGACATGCCTGGCGTCGATCAGTCCGGAGACTCCAGTGTTGAGTCCGGAGACTCCGGTCTGGGCCAGAGACTCCGGTCAATCACCGGACCCGTCTCCGGAGGGGCCTTCTGGTTGTCCCGGGCATGGTTCCTGGGGCCGGACCGGAGGATGGTCCGGAGACTCCGGTGTACAGGACCGGAGACTCCAGTGTGCCGAGCTCCAGCAGCGTCTTCTCCTGGTCCTTCTTCCTTGGTGGCTTGGTGGGGTGATGTTGCTTCATATCTGAGGATACACAACGTAGTTGCATGAAGTAGCAAGCCATCCAAAGGTAGACCAAAATCACATGAGGATAGGAGCGAGTTAATCTTGGCTTATAGTAGCTTGGCTCGGGCGCGAGTCATTGGTCCGCTTGGGGGACTAGGTGTTGTAGATGGAGGTGCGTCCATAGGACGGGCTACATCAAATAGCGGGTGGCAAAGGAGGCATATCCTCAAATGAAAACAAAACCTCTTTGCAGATAATTGCATAACATTGAGTATTGTTTACATCTAGTTCAGCAATATCAATTTTATTTGCAAGCATACATGGAATCTTCAAACGAATTTCAGTAGCATGTTTAGAATCAGATTTAATGTTCTTTGGTGGTACAAAATCTGCAGCAACAATATAATTCTCACTTTTATTTTTCTCCTCAGTTTTAGATCTATTAGCTCTAGCAAGATCATCTTTAGAAATCTGTTCGGGAGTCATAGGTTTTAGACCAATTTTCTTTCCATCATGCATAAGAGAACAGTGATTAGTTTTGCCATTATGAACAGATTCTCTATCAAATTGCCATGGTCTACCAAGTAACAAAGCACAAGCTTGCATAGGTACAACATCACAATCAACAAAATCAGAATATGTACCAATAGTAAAATGCACGCGTACCATTCTTGTTACCTTGATCTTGCGAGAACTCTCAAACCATTGGATGTAATATGTGTGCGTTGTCGTGTTGGGAGTCCAAGCTTCTCTACCATGTCAACACTAGCCAGATTATTACAACTCCCTCCATCAATGATGATACGTATAGCTCTTTCTTTGACAACACCACGTGTTTGGAACAGGTTGTGGCGTTGATCTTGCTCAGATTTGCTCAATTGCACACTCAACACACGTTGTGTAATTAAGCTCTTGTATTGATCAGGAGTTTCAGCTCCCATTACCTCTGTCTCTTCATCATAAGCACAATTGTCTCCATCTCGAGTAGAAATAAGGGCTAATGTATCTTCATCAAAGTCACTCGCTGAATCATATTGACCATCATCATGCACCATCATAACACGTTGTGTTGTGCACTGTCTCTCAATATGAACAAAACCCCAACACTTGTGTCATTTTATATCCTTTGTTTTGCCCGTGGAAGCCATAGAACATGCACTACGAGCAGGAGCATTGGATGACAGTGGAGGAGCAGCTGGAGGAAATATTGTGGTGGCCTTGGATGTGGTAGTAGCTGGTCGAGAATCACGAGAAGGAGGCGCTGATTGTTGGGATGTCCAAGTGGATGTACGACCTGCAGAATTGTTAGTCCTCCTCCATGGTGTTTGGCGATCCTGCACTTCACGTTCAGCTTTGCAAGCAAGATGAAACAAACGAGTGATGGCATTATATTCCTTATAGTCTAATATGTGTTGAATGTCCTTCCTTAATCCACCAAAGAAACGTGCAAGCATTTGTTCAGTAGATTCAACAAGACCACACCGAACCATCCATGTTTGCAATTCCTGATAATACTCTTCTACATAATTTTTCCCTTGTTCCAAACGTGTTAGATTCTTTAGTAAATCACATTGATAAGTGGGAGGCTCAAAACGAATACGCATAGCAGTTTTTAAAGCAGTCCAAGTACTAGGAATAGTAGTAAGATTTAAACGACAATACTCAGACCTCCAAAGGGAAGCAAATTTAGTAAATTCACATGTAGCAGCACTAACACGCATATTCTCAGGATATTTTAAACATGCAAAACGTTGTTCTACTTCCATCTCCCATGTCAGATATGCATCAGGATTATATTTACCCTCAAAAGTTGGAATATTTAATTTAATCTTTGCAACATGATCATCATCACGTACCGGTGGTCGAGCGTTGCGGTGGTAATGTCGGGGATGGCCAACAGGGTGTGGAGGTTGTTCAACCTCCTCGTCAAATAGATCGTCGTCGTCGGGGTCGTAGTAGTACCCGTCGTCTGTCCCCTATTTTGCAGCAGTAGCCGCGGTGGAAGTTTGAGGTGCCTCAGCTGCAGCAGTAGCCTCATGAGGTGCGGCGGCAGCCGAACCAGCAGTATGACCCGTGATCGGAATGCGCCATGCGCCATGACGAGGTGCCACTGGGGCGGGTGCGGGTGCGGGTGTCGGCAATCTGTCCAAAACCTCCTTGAACCAAGCGTCAAGCTTGTCGTTGAAGGATTTCTCGAGTCCATCGATCTTGTCCATGGCGTTGGTGAGCTTGGTGTCAAACTCCCCTAGTCATGCATCCACATCTTCAGCGCGACCGACCAAGAGATCGGAGAAGTGGGCATATAGTTCTTGGTTCGTCATTGTGGCAGGGTTCCGCGAAGTATCTGTCATGGTTAGTCCTTTAAAAAGCTCAGGTATATATGCCTATAACTACGGAAATATGGTGGAAGGCACGCGTAATCCGTCAAGCAATATACGAAGCTCTTACAAGTTCTTACCAAATAGCAGGAAAAAGGCGATGTGCAACCGCGAGGAGCAGTGGGTCCAGAGATTGAACCGAGCGATTACCAGGAGTCGAGACACCGCATGTGTAGAAATTTGTGGAGCTCTGGGAAGGCTTAGCAAAGGGGTTAGCAATTATCAAAACAACAATGCAAATGTTGAAAGAATGCTCAACGACGGTACTGTGCTGGTTCTAGGCTAGACCGTACTAGAGACGCGAGCCTAGATCACCAACGATGTCACGACGCGACACAACAAGCAATGTATGATGATATGGCACCCTGAAAAGCGAACCGAGATGTTGAAAATCACTATGATGGCGATTGTCTAGAACTGATCTACGGGGTCTAAAAACAGGGTTAGCCCCAAAAAAAAATTCGAAAAGCGTGCAGGCGCCAAAAATATATCACTAAGCCGATGGAGAAAAGTGATCCCTGGGGCCGAAAATCAGTATAGCCAGAAAAAAATTTCGCAGGCGCCAAATTTTTTTTTTTGCCCTCCTGGACTTACGACTGAACTTCTAACTCGACATGGACTTTAGCTCAATACGGAAAAAACAAGAAAGGAGAGTAAAAAGAAATAACTAGGAAACAATAACTCTACTCGGACTCGTGCCGCAGCAGGAAAGGAGATGAGATCCGTGTCGCGGTAGGAAGGCGGTGGCGGAGTTTTAGGGTTTATGGTGGCTGGGTGTATGGCGGCGGAATATGGTGGTGATGATCTGCAGGTGTGTAGCTGACTACTGTGATCAGAACTCAAAACTCTAAGGGACGAGACACTAAGACCAGCAACTCGACGCGACGATGCAGACACAAATTCAACAATGCAAAACTGAAATGATAATGCAAGGCGTAGATTGGTGATAGGATGGATCTAAACTCTAACTGTGTTTTTGGCTTTTTCGTGGGTTATAGGTAAAACAGATCTAATCTACGAAAACAGTAAAATCTCACCGAGCAACCTGAAATCTGATACCACTTGATAGGGCAAAGGTGTCTGATCTTTCGATGAGATGGTGATAGTCGATTTGGTGGAGTTCGGGCTTGACGATCCGACTACACGTGCGAGCACGAGCGCCAATGCAATAGCTAGGCCAATCTCCTGGAGGTTACCGATCCTGCGGGAACACGATCAGCCTGACCAGCGAGGGTCTTCATTCCTACCTGAAATCGAGAACAAGTAAGAACTAATATTGCAATCTAGATATTGCGGATTAAGATGAAAGCTTTATTGAAAAGGTGGGATCCTGTATTGGTGCGAAGTACAAGAGGCCTCTGCGACGCTCGAGCCTTGGCGAAGTTGCTATGATGGCTAACTTAATGTCTAAACAAAATCCGAGTCTACGGTGACGGCTATGGGGAGTATTTAAGGAGAAAAAGGTGGGGTTTCGGCCAGCCATAGAAGTGGTGGCCGAATCCAACCCTAGAAGTCATTTTCTCCTCCAATACGGACTCTAAATAGTGGCTAATTAAAATCCTGCGAAAATTACATGGGCCTGGCCCAAAATAAAGGTGTCGCAACACCATATTAAGCTATGGACGAATTTGTGAAGTATTAATCTTGAATATTCCGTCCAAGCCTTCTTTCTTCATTATGGTCGCCTCAAAGTTCTGAAATCTTCATCCGTGGCCTTCTCTTGAAACATCACATGCTTGCTGCCATCTCCATGCATGGCCATGCTCCAATGCTTGTCCCTCTCATCCATGCTTGGTCCATCATTCCTAAGAGTAATAAATACATCTGATCTAGGCAGCATCATATTCTCATGTATGTGAGAAATAGTTCCAAGAAACAAAAGTACCTGATAGTTAAGTTGTTTGGCACGAGATCTTTTGATAGGTCCTTGTATGTGTGTAGCTGTAGGTACAACGTTTGTATCAATAGATGGGATGTCCACATCAATTAATAGATTAGGCACTCTCTCACTTTTCGTTATATCATTCATTTGGGGCTCATTTACAACGCTCACAATTTCAACACTTTCTCGCCTAGCAGTAGGTGCATCTTGTAAGTTCACTTCAATCTTCAGACGAGACTCATTGACAATCTGATGTGGTTTCATAGGCTGCAAATTGATTTTCTTGCCCTTGAACTCCAAATGATATGTATTGGCTCGGCCATTGTGTTGCACATGGCAATCATAAAGCCAGGGCCGACCCAATAGTAAATGGCACACGGTCATAGGAACCACATCAAAATCAATAGAATCCTTGTATGGACCTATTTCAAAGTTCACACGTACCATATGGTTTACCTTCATCTCACTACTATCACTCAACCATTGTATGTAGTATGGGTTGGGATGAGGTAAATATGTCAAATTCAGCTTGGCACACAACTCCTTGCTTGCAAGATTTCTGGAGCTACCTCCATCAATGATTACTTTGCAAGATTTGTTGGGGCCAACGAGAGCTTTTGTATGGAACAAATTGTAGCGCTGAGAGTCAACAACGGATTGCACACTAAAAATACGTGGAGAGACCACTATAGTAGGCGCATGCTCAGGAAAGGCATCCATACCTTCCTCCTCATAATCAGCACCATGATCATCAGGATCAACATCATCTCCACTATGATACTCGCCTTGACCATTAACAAACATCACCTTGCGGTTTGGACAATCTCTCTTGTAGTGATCACTACCTCCGCAAGTGTGACACTCCACATCGCGAGTACGTACGGTTGACATATTAGAACCCGAGCTAGTAGTAGGAGCCGCGGACTTCTTAGCTTGTGAACCATAAGATGACTGAGGCGTAGGATTGGAAGATGATATAGTAGTGTGACCAGCAGCCGCAACAGATGTAGGAGCATGTGGGGGCGGTTAGACCTTGCTGAAAAACGGCTTGTGGAAGGGTATCTTGCACGCGTCTTTGCCTCTTCAGCAAGGTGGGATTCGGCCTCCCTTGTATGATGCAACAATTCATTCATAGTCTCATACTTATGATGACAAACAATGCTCTTAATTGGTATCTTCAAATTATTGAGAAATCTCTGCATGGTCATTTCAAGAGATTCACGAACTCTAGCATGTCGCATAAGCATCTCCATCTCCATGTAGTACTCATCAACTGACATGGTTCCTTGTCTCAAGTTTGTTAACTTATCAAAAACTGAGCGTAGGTAGTTGGTAGGTACAAAGCATTCCTTTATGATACGCTTCATCTCTCGTCAAGTCATAACCGGAAGGTCATTGTCATCCCTTCTATTCTGCACAAGGGCATCCCACCAATGCAAAGCATAACCATCAAATTCTGACGCTACAAGCTTGACCTTCTTTTCTTCAGTGTACTCATACAAGCGCCAGAGCTTCTCAATCTTCAACTCCCATGTGAGGTAATCTTCAGGATCAATGGAGCCATCAAACTTGGGAATTGAGAACGTGGGCTTTCCCAATCCATAATCAACCGGCTGGTGAGGTATACGCTAAGCATGCCCAATTGGAGCGAAGCCACGTCCATGAACAGGTTGAGGAGCACGGCCACGGCCAACCTGATTTGGGTGTTGACATTCCCCGCAATACTTGCTTCTTCATCTTCATGGGCATCATCATATTGCTGCCTTTGTCCAATTGCTATTGTCAGAGAGAACGTTGCAAACTGTGACATTGGTGTTGATAGTTATTACTTGTGTATGTATGGTAGGGACTGCCTCAACATTTTCTTCCAAAGTCACTTGCACATCCTGAATGTTCTTGTCAATGGCATCTGTTGTGTGGTTGAACACACTTGTAAAATGGGACTTCAGTGTTTCATACTCCCGCCAGTTGACAAGCTCGTCATCCTTCTTTTTCTGTGACACAACATCATCACTAGTAGACATGATTAGTAGATTAGTGCAAAAAGCAAAATCGATATGGTGGAACACTCACAACTCACTCTAACTGACAAGAAAGCAGATCTTACCATTCCAAAGTGAATAGAGATGCTTTACCAATTCGAAATCAAACAACTAATGCACTGATGTGATGAAGTTTATATCAAGGGTATGGAGAACGCTCACATGGCACACAGGTTATTTATGGTGGAGCTGTAGGTATGGAATCCTAACTACACCGCAAACAAGTCCTAGTGCTGATCGTTATGATAACCCAAGAAACACACACAGTGGAGATAAGCGTGGCAAAGCAACTTATGAACAGGAATATTCAATGCACAAGAGAGATGCTAGTAATATCTCAAAATAAACAGGCACAAGATTGCTCAATCTACAAGTGCTATGATCAACTAGGCCTCCAATAATGCACACTTTGATACCTCTTTTTGTCACGCTTGTAGCTTTTTTCTCTTTTTTTATACTGAAACTCTTTTCTTTTTTTGTTTATTTATTTATTTTTCAACTATATGACTCAACACAATACAAATGCAGCAACTTCTGAATAAACTGGGCCGGATAGTCCGGTTGGTGTCAGCCAGATACTCCTCTTGTGCCGGATAGTCTGGGCGATGTGGGCCGGATAGTCCAGTTTTCGCATATCAAAAATTTCTGCACTTCAAACCCTAATGAGCAGCCTGTCGGAGCAAAGCAACTAGTCTCGTGGGTACGTTCCTAGGCACGAATGTTGTACATAGGCTGTGTCTACGGTATGAAAACAAAGGTACACTATGTGAACTTGGAAAAGTAGATGGAAACTTGCGAAAACGGTGATGGTGGACTCGGCGGAAAAACGAGATCAAACCCTAAACTTAAACACAAACGAAAACTAGACTCCTACGGGAAAACCTGAAATTGGATCTACGTGAAGACACGACCAGCAACTAAAACTTGAAAAACGATGCAATCTAGGCTAGGAAAAATCTTTTTGTATGGCTTTTTCTGTATAGTACTAAAACAAGAACTAATCTATGGATCGATTTGTGGATGCTCACCGAGTAAACGAGGAAATCTAATACCAAGATGATATGGGGTGGCCCGACCTTGTGAGCAAGCACTTGTCGATGATGATCGTGGAGGATAGATAACTAGATCGTAGCTATGAACTCTCTCGCTCAAACCCTGATGCCGATGCAACAGCTCTTGAACCCTATGGGATATTCACAACACCACGCTCTTGCGCACGTAGTCGTCGACCACGAACGGTAGTTTGCAATATACTAATTCCTAATGGAACAAAGAGATCACACTCAATCGCAGTAGATAATTCGATCACAGGGTAATTCCAGAGGTTCTTAATAAGAAACAACTCCAAAATAGTTTAAACGTGGTCTAACCCTAACTACGGGGACGTCCCAGGGCTTATAAGGGTGGCTGGGGCAGCCAGAAACCGAAACTAAGATGCAAACGACTCAAACTGATACAACCGACTCGGACCAGGATTTTGTCGGGGCAGACACTCTGGTTCGTATGGGCCGGATAGTCTCGTCCAGCCAGAAAGTTTGAAGTTTTCGGATGGTGTCCGGGTAGTGTCCGATGTACGACACAGAACGTCCACACCTCGGGGCTTTTCTAGGGGACGGACACTCCGGTTGGAGTGGGCTAGACACTCCGGACTTGACAGGTGTTTTTGCCTTCATCTTGATGATCTTCCCTCGCGCCTTCCTCCCGCTCCTCCCTCGCGCATTGTTGGGCGATCATCATGTTGTGCTCCATGGCCTTGAGCTCCTTGCTCCGTGCTACGCCTTCTGATAGGGCAAAGGTGTCCGATCTTTCGATGAGATGGTGATAGTCGATTTGGTGGAGTTCGGGCTTGACGATCCGACTACACGTGCGAGCACGAGCGCCAATGCAATCGCTAGGCAAATCTCCTGGAGGTTACTGATCCCGCGGGAACACGATCAGCCTGTCCAACGAGGGTCTTAATTCCTACCTAAAATCAAGAACAAGTAAGAATTAATACTATAATCAAGATATTGCGAATTAAGATGAAAGCTTTATTGAAAAGGTGGGATCCTGTATAGTTGCGAAGTACAAGAGGCCTCTGCGACGCTCGAGCCTTGGCGAAGTTGCTATGATGGCTAACTTAATCTCTAAACAAAATCCGAGTCTACGGTGACGGCTATGGGGAGTATTTAAGGAGAAAAAGGTGGGGTTTCAGACAGCCATAGAAGTGGTGGCCGAATCCAACCCTAGAAGTCCTTTTCTCCTCAAATACGGACTCTAAAAAGTGGCTAATAAAAATCCTGCGAAAATTACATGGGCCTGGCCCAAAATAAAGGTGTCGCAGCACCATATTAAGCTATGGATGAATTTGTGAAGTATTAATCTTGAATATTAAGTCCAAGCCTTCTTTCTTCATTATGGTGGCCTCAAAGTTCTGAAATCTTCATCCATGGCCTTCTCTTGAATCATCTCATGCTTGCTGCCATCTCCATGCATGGCCATGCTCCAATGCTTGTCCCTCTCATCCATGCTTGGTCCATCATTCTTAAGAGTAAAAAATACATCTGATTTAGGCAGCATCATATTCTCATGTATGTGAGAAATAGTTCCAAGAAACGAAAGTACCTGATAGTTAAGTTGTTTGGCACGAGATCTTGTGATAGGTCCTTGTATGTGTGTAGCTGTAGGTACAACGGTTGTATCAATAGATGGGATGTCCACATCATGCTCCCCTTCTTTAATTGAAGTCGTCCTCGACGTAATCTCATCTTCCTCACCAAAATAAGGCTTCAAATCTGCAATGTTAAATGTATGACTAACCGTACCAAAGTCTGCAGGCAACTCAAGTTTATATGCATTATCGTTTATTTTCTCTAACACCTTAAAGGGACCAGCAGCACGCGGCATTAACTTAGACTTGCGTAAATTAGGAAAACAATCCTTACGCAAATGTAACCAAACAAGATCTCCAACATCAAACACAACATGCTTTCTCCCTTTATCCCCAGCAAGTTTATACTTAGCATTCATGTGTTCTATGTTATCTTTAGTACTCTTATGCAAGTTTAATATCATTTCAGCGCGTTGTGTAGCATCCAAATTATTTTGCACCGAAGTAGGTAAAGGCAATAAATCAATAGGTCCACGAGGAACAAAACCATACACGATCTCAAACGGGCACATCTTTGTGGTAGAATGCAGCCAACGATTATAAGAAAATTCTATATGAGGTAAATAAAACACTCTTCCCACAATTTTAAGTTCTTCTTTAAAACATCCCGCAACATAGTAGACAAAGTTCTATTTACTACTTCAGTTTGTCCATCAGTTTGGGGATGACATGTAATAATAAACAGCAATTTAGTCCCCAACTTAGCCCATAAACATCTCCAAAAGTGGCTAAGAAATTTAGTATCACGATCAGAAAAAATAGTATTTGGCACACCATGTAAACGAACAATTTCACGAAAGAACAAATCAGCAATATGCGCAGCATCATCCGTTTTATGACAACGAATAAAGTGTGCCATCCTAGAAAACCGATCCACAACAACAAAAATACTATCACTCCCCTTCTGTGTACGTGGCAATCCCAAAACAAAGTTCATAGAAATATCCTCCCAAGGAACACTAGGAACAGGAAGGGACATATATAAACCATGTGGATTAAGGCGAGACTAAGCTTTTTGACAAGTAGTGCAGCGTGCCACAAATCTCTCAACATCTCGACGCATACGTGGACAAAAGAAGCGTGCAACAAGAACATCCTCCGTTTTCTTGACACCAAAGTGTCCCATCAATCCTCCTCCATGCGCCTCCTGTAACAACAAAAGACGAATAAAACTATCTGGAATGCATAGTTTGTTAGCACGGAACACAAATCCATCATTGAAGACGAACTTGTTCCATGTTCTACCATCTCTACAATTCTGCAACACATCTTTAAATTCAGCATCATGCACATACTGTTCCTTAATAGTTTCTAATCAAAATATTTTGAAGTCAAGTTGAGATAACTAAGTATAACGGTGCGACAAAGCATCAGCAATAATATTATCTTTACCCTTTTTTTGTTTGATAAAATAAGGAAACGACTCAATAAATTCAACCAAATTTGCATGACGACGATTCAACTTAGCTTGACTACGAATATGCTTCAAAGATTCATGATCAGAATGTATAACAAATTCTTTAGGCCATAGATAATGTTGCCAAGTTTCTAATGTCCGAACCAACGCATATAATTCTTTATCATAAGTAGAATAGTTCAGACTAGCCCCACTCAATTTTTCACTAAAATATGCAACAGGTTTTCCCTCTTGTAATAACACACCTCCCAAACCAATTCCACTAGCATCACATTCAAGCTCAAAATTCTTAGTAAAATGAGGAATTTGGAGTAAGGGAGCATGTGTTAGCTTATCTTTCAATATGACGAAGGCCTGTTGTTGTGCATCGCCCCAAACAAAGGGCACATCCTTCTTGGTAAGTTCATTCAGCGGAGCGGCAATTGATCCAAAGTCTTTGACAAAGCGCCTATAAAAACCAGCGAGGCCAAGAAAACTCCTTACTTGTGTGACCGTCTTGGGCTGCGGCCAATTCTCAATAGCTTCAATCTTGGCTGGATCCACTTCAATACCCTGTGATGTAACAACATAGCCAAGAAACGCAACTCGATTGGTGCAAAAGATGCACTTCTCAAGATTACCAAACAAACGTGCATCACGTAAAGCATTGAAAACATCACGTAAATGGTCCAAATGATCCTCTAAAGATTTGCTATAAATCAGAATATCATCAAAGTAGACTACCACAAAACGTCCAATGAAATCACGTAAAACTTCGTTCATTAATCTCATGAAAGTGCTGGGTGCATTACTTAAACCAAATGGCATCACTAAGCACTCATACAAACCGAACTTAGTTTTAAATGTTGTTTTCCATTCATCTCCGAATTTTATACGAATCTGGTGGTAACCACTACGCAAATCAACTTTAGAAAACATGGTAGAGCCACTCAATTCATCAAGCATGTCATCCAATCGTGGAATAGGATGACGATATCGAATAGTAATATTATTGATAGCTCTACAATTAGTACACATGCACGAAGAACCATCTTTCTTAGGTACCAAAATAATAGGAACATCACAGGGGCTAAGGGACTCACGAATATGATCTATGTCGAGTAGTTCCTGAATTTGGCGTTGTATCTCCTTTGTCTCCTCTGGATTGGTTCTATATGGCGCGCGGTTGGGTAATGTAGCACCATGAATTAGATCAATTTGGTGCTCAATTCCTCTAATAGGAGGTCGTCCTGGTGGCAGCTCAGCGGGGAAGACGTCCTCATATTCCTGCAAAAGGTTAGCAATAGCGGGTGGCAAAGAAGGAGGCATATCCTCAAATGAAAACAAAACCTCTTTGCAGACAATTGCATAACACTGAGTATTGTTTACATCTAGTTCAGCAATATCAATTTTATTTGCAAGCATACATGGACTCCTCAAACGAATTTCAGTAGCATGTTGAGAATCAGATTTAGTGTTCTTTGGTGGTACAAAATCTGCAGCAACAATATGATTCTCACTTTTATTTTTCTCCTCAGTTTTAGCTCTACTAGCTCTAGCAAGATCATCTTTTAAAATCTGTTCGGGAGTCATAGGTTTTAGTCCAATTTTCTTTCCATCATGCATAAGAGAATAGTGATTAGTTTTTCCATTATGAACAGATTCCCTATCAAATTGCCATGGTCTACCAAGTAACAAAGAACAAGCTTGCATAGGTACAACATCACAATCAACAAAATCAGAATATGTACCAATAGTAAAATGCACGCGTATTGTTCTTGTTACCTTGATCTTAGGAGAACTCTCAAACCATTGGATGTAATATGAATGTGTGTGTTGTCTTGTTGGAAGTGCAAGCTTCTCTACCATGTCAATACTAGCCAGATTATTACAACTCCCTCCATCAATGATGATCCTTATAGCTCTTTCCTTGACAACACCATGTGTTTGGAACAGGTTGTGGCGTTGGTCTTGCTCAGATTTGCTCAATTGCACACTCAACACACGTTGTGTAATTAAGCTCTTGTATTGATCAGCAGCTTCAGCTCCCATTACCTCTGTCTCTTCATCAGAACCACAATTGTCTCCATCTCGAGCAGAAATAAAGGCTAATGTATCTTCATCAAAGTCACTCGCTGAATCATATTGACCATCATCACGCACCATCATAACACGTTGTGTTGTGCACTGTCTCTCAATATGACCAAAACCCCAGCACTTGCGGCATTGTATATCCTTTGTTTTACCCGTGGAAGCCTTAGAAGATGCACTACGAGCAGGAGCATTGGATGACAGTGGAGGAGCAGCTGGAGGAAATATTGTGGTGGCCTTGGATGTGGTAGTAGCTGGTGGAGAATCACGAGAAAGAGGCGCTGATTGTCGGGATGTCCAAGTGGTTGTGCGACCTGCAGAATTATTAGTCCTCCTCCATGGTGTTTGGCGATCCTGCACTTCACGTTCAGCTTTGCAAGCAAGATGAAACAAACGAGTGATAGAATTATATTCCTTATAGTCTAATATGTGTTGAATGTCCTTGTTTAATCCACCAAAGAAATGTGCAAGCATTTGTTCAGTAGATTCAACAAGACCACATCGAACCATTCCCGTTTGCAATTCCTGATAATACTCTTCTACGGAATTTTTCCCTTGTTCCAAACGTGTTAGATTCTTTAGTAAATCATGTTGATAAGTGGGAGGCACAAAACGAACATGCATAGCAGTTTTTAAGGTAGTCCAAGTACTAGGAATAGTAGTAGTATTTAAACGACAATACTCAGACCACCAAAGGGAAGCAAATTTAGTAAACTCACATGTAGCAGCACTAACACGCATATTCTCATGATATTTTAAGCATGCAAAACGTTGTTCTACTTCCATCTCCCATGTAAGATATGCATCAGGATTATATTTACCCTCAAAAGATGGAATATTTAATTTAAGCTTTGCAACATGATCATCATCACGTACCGGTGGTCGAGCGTTGCGGTGGTAATGTCGGGGACGTCCAGCAGGGTGTGGAGGTTGTTCAACCTCCTTGTCAAACAGATCGTCGTTGTCAGGGTCATAGTAGTACCCGTCGTCTGTCCCCAATATCGCAGCAGCAGCCGCGGTGGAAGTCTGAGGTGCCTGAGTTGCAGCGGTAGTCGGCGGAGGTGCGGCGGCAGCCGAACCAGCAGTATGACCCGTGATCGGAATGCGCTGTGCGCCATGCCGAGGTGCCAATAGGGCGGGTGTGGGAGCTGGTGTCGGCAATCTGTCCAAAACCTCCTTGAACCGGGCGTCAAGATTGTCGTGGAAGGATTTCTCGAGTCCATCGATCTTGTCCAAGGCGTTGGTGAGCTTGGTGTCAAACTCCTCTAGTCATGCATCCACATCTTCAGCGCGACTGACCAAGAGCTCGGAGAAGTGGGCATGTATTTATTGATTCGTCATTGTGGCAGGGTTCCGCGAAGTATCTGTCATGGTTAGTCCTTGAAAAAGCACAGGTATATATGCCTATAACTACGGAAATATGGTGGAAGGCACGCGTAATCCGTCAAGCAATATACGAATCTCTTACAAGTTCTTACCAAACAGCAGGAAAAAGGCGATGGGCAACCGCAAGGAGCAGTGGGTCCAGAGATTGAACCGAGCGATTGCCAGAAGTCGAGACACCGCACGTGGAGAAATTTGTGGAGCTCTGGGAAGGCTTAGCAAAGGGGTTAGCAATTATCAAAACAACAATGCAAATGTTGAAAGTATGCTCAACGATGGTACTGTGCTGGTCCTAGGCTAGACCATACTAGAGACGCGAGCCTAGATCACCAACGATGTCACGACGCGACACAACAAGCAATGTATGATGATATGGCACCCTGAAAAGCGAACCGAGATGTCGAAAATCACTATGATGGCGAGTGTCTAGAACTGATCTACGGGGTCTAGAAACAGGTTAGCCCCAAAAAATTTTTCGAAATTTTTGTATTATGCTCCGGAAAGCGCGCAGGCGCCAAAAAATATATAGCTATAACAGCCGATGGAGAAAAGTGATCCCCGGAGCCAAAAATCAGTATAGCCAGAATTTTTTTTCTCTCCTTCTGGACTTACGACTGAACTTCTAACTCGACATGGACTTTAGCTCAATAAGGAAACAACAAGGAAGGAAAGTAAAAGAAAAAAACTACGAAACAATAACTCTACTCGGACTCGTGCCGCGGCAGGAAAGGTGATTGGATCCATGTAGCGGTAGGAAGGCGGTGGCGGAGTTTTAGGGTTTATGGTAGCTGGGTGTATGGCGGCGGAATATGGTGGCGATGATATGCGGTGTGGCGGTGACTACTATGATCAGAACTCGAAACTCTAAGGGACGAGACACTAAGACCAGCAACTCGACGCAAGGATGTAGACACAAATTCAACAATGCAAAACTGAAAAGATAATCCAAGGCATAGATTGGTGATAGGATGGATCTAAACTCTAACTGTGTTTTTGGCTTTTTCGTGGGTTATAGGTAAAACAGATCTAATCTACGAAAACAGTAAAATCTCACTGAGCAACCTGAAATCTGATACCAGTTGATAGGGCAAAGGTGTCTAATCTTTCAATGAGATGGTGATAGTCGATTTGGTGGAGTTCGGGCTTGACGATCCGACTACACGTGCGAGCACGAGCGCCAATGCAATCACTAGGCCAATCTCCTGGAGGTTACCGATCCTGCGGGAACACGATCAGCCTGACCAACGAGGGTCTTAATTCCTACCTGAAATCGATAACAAGTAAGAACTAATATTGCAATCAAGATATTGTGGATTAAGATGAAAGCTTTATTGAAAAGGTGGGATCCTATATAGGTGCGAAGTAAAATAGGCCTCTACGATGCTCGAGCCTTGGCGAAGTTGGTATGATGGCTAACTTAATGTCTAAACAAAATCCGAGTCTACGGTGACGGCTATGGGGAGTATTTAGGGAGAAAAAGGTGGGGTTTCGGCCATCCATAGAAGTGGTGGCCGAATCCAACCCTAGAAGTCCTTTTCTCCTCCAATACGGACTCTAAAAAGTGGCTAATTAAAATCCTGCGAAAATTACATGGGCCTGGCCCAAAATAAAGGTGTCGCAGCACCATATTAAGCTATGGACGAATTTGTGAAGTATTAATCTTGAATATTTCGTCCAAGCCTTCTTTCTTCATTATGGTGGACTCAAAGTTCTGAAATCTTCATCCGTGGCCTTCTCTTGAATCATCTCATGCTTGCTGCCATCTCCATGCATGGCCATGCTCCAATGCTTGTCCTTCTCATCCATGCTTGGTCCATCATTCCTAAGAGTAATAAATACATCTGATTTAGGCAGCATCATATTCTCATGTATGTGAGGAATAGTTCCAAGAAACGAAAGTACCTGATAGTTAAGTTGTTTGGCACGAGATCTTGTGATAGGTCCTTGTATGTGTGTAGTTGTAGGTACAACGGTTGTATCAATAGATGAGATGTCCACATCACCTTCTTCTCCAATATACCTGATCATACAATAGTACACTGACTTAGGTAGTATAAAGTTATCATTAATTAAAACATTAGGCTCATTAAGAAACAAATTCACCTGTTGTTCTAGTAGCTTAGCACGAGCTCTGGTAATAGGTCCAATTCTAATCTCATTGGACTGAACCTTCTTTGCAGACACTGGAACATCTTCAATAGTAGTTGGGGTAGGTGTAATTGTAGGGATGTCCTCATCACCTCACCCTCTTATAAACAATAGGGGTGATCCACCCAAACTTACTACATCTCCTTTTAATCAATGGCAATTTTTAATGAAGTCTCATGTGTGCTGCTCGTCCATTGAGTTATGGAAAATCATCGAGAATGTCCTTCATGTTGGAGACCCAAACAACTTGACAAGAAGATAAGTTGTGGACAACCAACTCAATGCAACGTCTCTACACATGATTCCGCCTTGTGTGGGTCCCAAGGACATGCCCCACATAGAACATCTCAGCACCGCTAAGGAAGCTTGGGATGCCCTCATCGAACTATTCATTGGGAATGAAAGGATGATAAGGAATAGGTATGATGCACTGAGTAACCAAGCTGAAGGATTTTATATGATGGCTGGCGAGGATCATGAGGATATGTATAGAAGGCTCAAGTCGATTGCCACCACATACAAAAATCATGGGGCAACCCATGTTTATGATGCATGGATCAAGAGGAAAATATGTAATCACTTATGCCATTTGATCCTACTGATTTGAAGATCCTCCAAGGTAGGCAGAATTACCACCAAATGACTTCCAATGAGGTCATGCAAGAAATGGCTGCTTTCAAAGTTGCCGCCAAGAATGCTGAAGATGCTCATGCTCGAGCCATCAGAATGCAAAAGGGGTAAATTTGGCTTTGAAGGCAAATGTAGTTGAACAAGATGATGATGATTACTTCGAAGATATGGACTATCCCGAGGATGTCAAGAGGGCACATGGTGAGTACATGGCCTTTTATGCTAGGAACTTTTGGAAGGACCCCGTCAAAGCCAAATCTGAACTTGAACGCAAGGATGGGTCAAATGGACGAAGGGAAAATGGTCCAAAACTGAGAACTTGTTTTAATTGTGGAGATCGGCTCCACTTTGTAGCTGAATGTCCTTATCAAAGTAGAGAAGATAATGGAGGCAGGCTCATTCTCAAGGAAAAGTCGAAGGCACTAGGGAAGAAGAAATTTTTAAAAAAAATGCTCCATACAAGAAGCAACCAAAGATTGGTTTGGTAGCTCAAGAGGAGTACTCATCCACAAGTGAAGGCGAAGAACATGATGATAGCTCATGAGAGGTGGGTGCCATAGCCACCACATCTACACCGACTTCACTCTTCGACTCACCAAAGGAGAATGTCATCAACAAGAACGTCACTTACCTTATGGCAAGAGGTTCCGAGGTATCATCTTCCATCACTTCCTTTCCTAATACTACGATGAATATTGATATGGACGATTCTACTAGTCTTAAGGTTAAGGAGGAAATTATTGCTTCGGATTATTTTATCACTAACTTGCAAGGTGAACACAAAATGCATTTTGAGGCTCTTATGGCTTAACTTGCTAACATGAGAGGACCCATTGAAAAATGGGTACCTAAAACCAAGAAGTAATTTTCTTGCAGGGCTATTCTACTGGTGGATCTAAATGGGTGCTCGATAGTGGTTGCACAAGTCATATGACTGGAAGCAAGGAGATCATCATGGAGATGTGGCATAATCATGATCGAATAACCATCTCCTATGATGATAAATCAAATTCTGAGGTATTGGGTCTTGGCAAGGTTGTGGTTCCCCACGACATCTCTCTCGTAGACGTCATGCTTGTTGAGACCCTCGGTTACAATTTACTTTTTTGTCTATGACCTTGGTAAGATGGCCTTTGTTGTTTTTATTGATGGTGATTTAGTGGTACTCTTGTGGAGCAAGTCTCTAAAGGTCGCTTTCGTTGGGTACATCGAAAATGACCTGTACGTGGTGGACTTTTTGGGGAAAACTACAGCGGGTCTAATGTGCTTAATTGAAAAGGCCGACACGGGATAGTTATGGCATTTCCGTCTAGCCCACGTCAATATGAGAACTTTGCAAAGCCTTCACAAAGGTGGCCACATCCTTGGACTAAAAGAAAATGTTTCCTTTGCCAAAGATCGTGTTTGCAGGGCATGTGTTGAAGGAAAGATGCATGACTCTCCCCATAAGAGGAAGACTATTATCTCATCAAAGAGGATTTTGGAGCAACTTCATGTGGATATTGATAGGGGTTAACCTCTAGGGTGGCCCGATCTTCACGGATCTCATGGTCAAATCGATGGGAAAGCGAGGGGAAAGGGAGAAGGTAGCGGAAGCGAACACACACCTCGTGAAGAACACGATAAACACACACAAAACTCACATGATACAAGGCCGATTGCTCCAGAACGGCGGCCATCGGTCCGATAGAATCCTTGCAAGGAAAGATCGGTCAACGTGCTCCCTCAAATCTACATTGGAGATGGAAGAACACCTTGGGGAGGGTCTTTACAACTTGGAGAAGAGACACCGAACTCCAAGGCCTTGTACAACGATGGATGTGTGATGCAAAGTCCAATCGAGGCTCATGACGATAGTCGGTCCCCTTTACAAAAGGGGATGAGGCAAAACTGGAGATTCCACAATGGGGGTTGCCTTTAGTCTATCATCTATGCCTAAGGGATACATGAAGGGGTGGGGGCTCTATTTATAGGCCAGCCACATAAACAAGGGTAGTTTGGGGATAAAAGTAGGGTTTTGACGAGCTAGAGGGGTACATGGTCCAAAGGCCTTGCTGGCGGCGCGTAGGCCCATCTTGTGGGACGGAGACTCCGGTGTGGTGGGCTAGAGGCTCCGGTTTGGGCCGGATATTCTGTTCTGCCTCTGGTGTCGTCTCCGGAGTGGTGTATTGACTGTCCCCAAGGCGGTTCTGGGGTCGGTCCGGAGGTCGGCCGAAGACTTCGGTGCGTCGGTCCGAAGACTTGGTGTAGGCCGAAGACTCTGGTGGTTCAGCCGTGGCTTCTTCCCTCTCCTCTTCCAAGCCTCCGTCTTGTCAGATGTGGCATCCCGCAAAACCACTACTAGAAAATCGCGTTGTTTTTGTGCATTGCATCATCATGACCGCATGTTCATGTCATCATGCCGCATTGCATTTGAGCATCGTCATCATCTTGCATTTGCTTGCATAAAACTATTTGCAGAAAAACCTGTCTTTATTTTCTAAACGCCCCGTTTTGTTTTCAAAATGCAAACCCCGGGTCCCCGGATTATTTTGTTTTGTTTGCTATCGGGTTGTAAAAGCCCCGTGTTAAACGATTAAAATGTTAAAATTATTTTAGTGGGGGCAGTCGAATGGGCCGATTCGACCCGAACGACCACCCCCAGTATTATAAACGGCCCAACCTACAAACCCTTTTTCCACCCATCCTAACTTACCCAGGCCATCTCCACATCACCTTCCCCAATCGCAGCTCGCCACATCAGCCGTGGAAATCCCCCCTCCACTCAGACACCGCCACCTCACCTCCCACTCACCATCCCCAACCAACCCACCCCTCACACGCCACCACACTCCACACCACACAACCCCACCCCTCTCTCACCGCCCCCGGGTCCCACTACCTGGCCCCAGCCGGCCCCCCCTGGAACCGACAGCCCGGGCCCACTCTGCAGCCCCCACTTTCCCCACCCACACCGCCTGCCACCTCTCTTCCTCAACCTGCCACCCCGACAACGCGCAGCCCCGACCCATCCTCCTCGCCGGACCCTCCCGCGCCCGGCGACCGTCCTCCTCCCTCGCCCTCGCGGCCTTGCCCCTTCGCCGCGCCTCCCCACTTCCCAGCAGCTCGCCCGCCTCCACCTTCCTCCTCGGGCAGCAAGCCTTGCCGCCCTCGCCTCGCCCCTCTTCTCCGGCCAGCGCCCCGCGTCGCTCACCTCCCTCCACCGCCAGCTCGTCGCCCCACCGCGTTCCTCCCCGCCTCCACAAGCCGCGGCCAAGCCCACCTCTCCACCGCCCTCCCTCTCGCTTGGGCCAGCTGCCCGGCGTCCGCCCAACCTCCTCCGACGCGCCCCGCCACCGTCGCAGCGACCCCCTCCGACCGGCCTCGCTCGCCCGTTCCTCCCGACCCGCGATGTCGCCCCGCTCCTCCACCGCGCCGCCCGCCAGCTCCACGCTCCCGCCTTCGCCTTCCCCTCCGGCCAGGTAGCCTCCGTCCACCCAGTCGCCTCCGCCCTCTTGGCCTCCGCCGCGACCCCGTTCCCCTCGGCCACTGCGCCCCGCGGCGCCGCCGCCGAGCTCTGCTCCTCCGGCCACCTCGTCGCGCCTCGCCACAGGCCTCCTCGCGGTTCCACCCTCCCCTCCCGGCGCCCGCGGCCCGCCAGCGCCACCATCTCCGCCCATAAGCGTGCGGGCCCTTTCGGCGACCTCGGCCCAGCCTCGGCGTCGGCGCCCCTGGCGTCGGCCTCTGCCGCCTTCGCTTCTCCGTGTGCGGACCCGCTGCCTCCGGCCTCAGCCACGCTGCCAAGGATGTGTTCCCCTACCTGTGTCCGCCCGACAGTTTTGGCCACCGTTTTCAGGTCGCCTGGCCCTCCCCGCTTCTGCCGTGATGGGTCTGGTGTTACTGATTGGTGAACGTGCTTCCGGGCATGACATCCTATATGAATGTCTCTCGTTGGGTTCTCAGTAATGTGCCTATGTTGGTTTTTGTGTGATGCGGTGAGGTTGGTATGGCGTTACGCGCATTGCCTCCGGTGCCCACATGACGAGAGACAAACCAGGAAGGTGACCGACCGGAACGCCAACAAGTCATCAAACTCTCCCCGTCGACAAGACCGTCTAGATGACGATGTTTTGAAGAATGTACCTGGCGTACCCCGAGGACCCTGACGCCGTCTCCAAGATCGCCACCGGTGAATAAGGAGAAAACCTCAAGGACTTCGACACGGAGCATCAAGATCGCCTCACGGATTCCGAAGCGCAGACCCGACAAGATCTGCACGACAACAAGAACGACAGCGACCAGGGGCACCCGATGCGCCCCGACACCGAACCAAGTACTCCCTCGAGGACGTCGAGTACTTCACCCCGGACACCGAGACCCCGGTGCGACAAGTGCTTCATCTCGAACGCCATGACCGTCGACATGACCCGAAGACCACGGATGCGCCGAGATCTACTCCGCTATCCGAGAACGACCCCGGAGTCCGAGAACGCTTCCGTCGAACCCTGAACCCCGAGACCGAACCCCGAACCCCGGAACCCCAAGTTCGTCGAACCCTAATGTGTGAACCCCTTCCCGAAACCCTATTTTATAATATAATACAATTGTTGCATATTAAATCATTCATCTCGCATGCATATCATGTGGTTTGGGGGCCTTCTGCCGATTCACCTAATAATTAAATATGGGGCCCATATGCGGGCAAATCTAGTCTCATATTGGCCTCATTTAAAATTTGTGTAGCGAACCGGTGATATATTCTGCCTTGTTAAACAACATTTAAAATGCGGGGTATCTGAACAACTTGAACCATCTAATTAATTGTTGGGACCCCGGTTCCACTTAATATGACCTAATCGCATCGCATCTTTGCCATGCCATACATCATACATGCATCATGCCGATCTTCTGCCGTGGTATTAAATATTGCATCCGGTGTTTCTTCTAGTGTTTTGCTTCTTCGCGGATAAGGCCGTTGAGTTGATGTGAGCTTCGCCCCGATCTTCGGTTGAACCTTCGGCAATGTTTTCAGGCGAGCATCTCCCCCTTTCTACCCATCCTACTTTTATAGTATTTATTCCCTCCTGATGATCTATTGCTATTTGTGTTGCGATGCTCTAGTTTTCGTACCCGTGATATCCCTCGCAGCCTTATATTGCCTTGGACATCTCCTATTACCTGTTGTTTGGTAGATAGATGGACTTGCGCGTCGTAGTCGCTTGCTCAAGTGCTGTTGCGTGTCGTCAAGTGCCACAGTTGTTGGTGTATTGCCGCATGTTGATGTTGGAGATGGTCATAGTTTTACTTATCGTTCACTTTAATTCTGTTTAACAACTAAAATTGAAGTAAGCGAGAGGCATCGGTGGGTGATAGATAATATTTGGTTTCGAACGCCCACTTGTGTCCGTGGGACCCCGAGTACTTGATACATGTTCCTTGATTTATCGCGCTATCCACATCCGGAGGTATATGGGACCCACGAGCGAGCTTGATTGATCTTATTTCTTGGGGCCACAAACTAGTTTGAGGTTTTATTTACTATCATGTACTTATGCAATGCTACTACATATTTACGATTGTGCGACGGATAGCACTGTCTTGTTTAGGATCGGGACACGATTCATGTATCGACAAGCCCGGTTTGGGTTCCCGATCGTTCACCGTATACCCAAACCTTGAGTCCGTTTGGTCATTAACCGTTGCGGGTAGCTTAATGGGGTGGCCCCTGAAATAATTCTGAATCCTGATTGCTTTGTCGTGAAGGCCTCGTTGGGTTTTGATTTGGTTTTCCGAGGTTGATCGGCGTGTGTTGCTATTGGTGCACCCGGGTAAAACTTTCAAAGCCGTGTCCGGTTATGGACGACTTGGAGCCTTGATATCTCGACCATTGACAAGCATAACTAAAGTTTATTGCTATAAATTTGACTTTATAATGACTAGTAATCGCTTCACTATAATGGAATGGCTAAATATCACGCCTGATTGCTTGTTTGGAGTGTCGCTTGCGACCATTATATCTGACTAGTAAGTATTGCAACTGCAACGGAATGGCTAAATCAAAGTACCAACAACTGCTGGGTTTTGGGTTATCTCATGCTAATTGTATCTGACTAGTAAGTGTTGTAACTGTCACGGAATGGTTAACTAAAAGTGCCCACTGCTTATTTTATCAGGATGATTATCTATACCTGACTAGTAATTGCTGCAACGATAACCGAATAAGAAAAAAAACTGCCAACCGTGTGAGTTCCTCGGTTGACTTCCTCGTTTGGTCTCGAGGTGGAAACGCTAGGATGGGTTTGTTTGATGGTAGTATCAGGTTGGATCCGAATAGGTCTTTCTTACCCCTCTCTGATAACCGCCCATGGTGCCGAGTCTCTATAGGTTGTTTAGTGCATGCTGCCGCTGCCGCTTCAGTCCACCATACCTTTGTAGGCGAGGACCGCCAAATTCTAGCCTCGCCGTGTACTGGCCTCGATCTTGGCTCCTCTTTTCCTTTGCCCTTTCGACACCCCTTTTTGTTTAAGCAGGTTTTGAGATCGACGCCGTTAGCGGGGTTACCCTTCCGCTTGGCCTAGGCGGGGTTATGGACGCCATTGGTTATTCTTGAGGCTCTTAGCCCCATTTGCATCTTGTTCATAGCTGGACTCTATCGTTTTCAAGGTGATTTGGATCTTTGTATATTATATCGTATTCTTGACTCATGGAGTCATTTATATATATATCTGCTCGTGGGTCCCATCGAGGACTGTTGTGTAATGTTATTACTTCGTTTTCCACCCGCACGAAAGTGCCTGGTGGGCACCTTTGAATCGTTTCTATGCGGGTTTGGCGGGTTTCGCTAAAACTTGCATAGGTCCGATTCTGAGGGTGTTACATCAGACTTGATGTTTTCGGGCTTCCTCCCTTGCCTCCGTACTTGTCGGAGTTGATAGGGCAAAGGTGTCCGACCTTTCGATGAGATGGCGATAATCGATTTGGTGGAGTTCGGTCTTGATGATCCAACTACATGTGCGAGCACGAGCGCCAATGCAATCGCTAGGCCAATCTCCTGGAGGTTACCAATCCTACGGGAACACGATCAGCCTGACCAGCGAGGGTCTTAATTCCTACCTGAAATCGAGAACAAGTAAGAACCAATATTGCAATCAAGATATTGCGGATTAAGAGGAAAGCTTTATTGAAAAGGTGGGATCCTGAATAGGTGCGAAGTACAAGAGGCCTCTGCGACGCTCGAGCCTTGGCGAAGTTGCTACGATGGCTAACTTAATGTCTAAACAAAATCCGGGACTAGGGTGACGGCTATGGGGAGTATTTAAGGAGTAAAAGGTGGGGTTTCGTCCAGCCATGGAAGTGGTGGCCGAATCCAACCCTAGAAGTCCTTTTCTCCTCAAATACGGACTCTAAAAAGTGGCTATTTAAAATCCTGCGAAAATTACATGGGCCTGGCCCAAAATAAAGGTGTCGCAACACCATATTAAGCTATGGACGAATTCGTGAAGTATTAATCTTGAATATTTCGTCCAAGCCTTCTTTCTTCATTATGGTGGACCCATCACAAGCTCTCGTGCCAAACAACTTAACTATCAGGTACTTTCGTTTCTTGGAACTATTCCTCACATACATGAGAATATGATGCTGCCTAAATCAGATGTATTTCTTACTCTTAGGAATGATGGACGAAGCATGGATGAGAGGGACAAGCATTGGAGCATGGCCGTGCATGGAGATGGCAGCAAGCATGTGATGATCCAAGAGAAGGCCACGGATGAAGATTTCAGAACTTTCAGGCCACCATAATGAAGAAAGAAGGCTTGGACGAAATATTCAAGATTAATACTTCACGAATTCGTCCATAGCTTAATATGGTGCTGCGACACCTTTATTTTGGGCCAGGCCCATGTAATTTTCGCGTCCATCATCTCATCGAAAGATCGGACACCTTTGCCCTATCAAGTGGTATCAGATTTCAGGTTGCTCGGTGAGATTTTACTGTTTTCGTAGATTAGATCTGTTTTACCTATAACCCACGAAAAAGCCAAAAACACAGTTAGAGTTTAGATCCATCCCATAACCAATCTACGCCTCGCATTATCTTTTCAGTTTTTGCATTGTTGAATTTGTGTCTACATCGTCGCGTCGAGTTGCTGGTCTTAGTGTCTCGTCCCTTAGAGTTTCGAATTTTGATTATAGTAGTCACCGCCACACTCGCCGATCACCACCACCATATTCCGCCACCATATTCCGCCGCCATACACCCAACCACCATAAACCCTAATACTCCGCCACCTCCTTCCTACCGCGACACAGATCCGATCATCTTTCCTGTCACGGCACGAGTCCGAGTAGAGTAATTTTTTCCTAGTTATTTCTATTTACTTTCCTTCCTTGTTGTTTCCGTATTAAGCTAAAGTCCGTGTCGAGTTAGAAGTTCAGTCGTAAGTCCAGAAGGAGAGCAAAAAAAAAAGAAATTGGAACCGCCTCCGAAAAAATTCTAGCTATACTAGTTTTCGGCTCTGGGGATCACTTTTCTCCATCGGCCGTTATAGCGATATTTTTTTGGTGCCTGCACGCTTTCCGGAGCAAAACACAAAACTTTCGAGAAATTTTTTTTGGGGCTAACCTATTTTTAGACTCCGTAGATCAGTTCTAGGCACTCGCCATCATAGTGACTTTCAACATCTCAGTTCGCTTTTTAGGGTGTCATATCATCATACATTGCTTGTTGTGTCGCGTCGTGACATCGTTGGTGATCTAGGCTCGCGTCTCTAGTACGGTCTAGCCTAGGACCAGCACAGTACCGTTGTTGAGCATTCCTTCAAATTTTGCATTGCTGTTTTGATAATTGCTAACCCCTTTGCTAAGCCTTCCCAGAGCTCCACAGATATTCTCCACTTGCGGTGTCTTGACTCCCGGTAATCGCTCGGTTCAATCTCTGGACCCACTGATCCTCGCGGTTACACATCGCCTTTTCCTGCTGTTTGGTAAGAACTTGTAAGAGCTTCATATATTGCTTGATGGATTATGCGTGCCTTCCACCGTATTTCCGTAGTATATACCTGTGCTTTTTAAAGGACTAACCATGACAGATACTTCGCGGAACCCTGCCACAATGACGAACGAAGAACTACATGCCCACTTCTCCGAGCTCTTGGTGGTCATGCTGAACGTGGATACACGCCTAGGGAGTTTGACACCAAGCTCACCAACGCCGTGGACAAGATCTATGGACTCGAAATCCTTCAACACCAAGCTTGGCTCGGTTCAAGGATATTTTGAACAGATTGCCCACACCCGCACACATGGCGCATTCCGATCACCGGTGGGACTGCTGGTTGGCCGCCCGCAAAGGCTTCACTGTGGCACCTCAGACTTCCACCACGGCTGCTGCTACGACATTGGGGACAGACGACGGGTACTACTACGATCCCGACGACGATGATCTGTTTGACGAGGAGGTTAAACAACCTCCACAGGTACCTACTGGCCGTCCCCGACATTACTACCGCAACGCTCGACCACCGGTACATGATGATGATCATGTTGCAAAGCTTAAATTAAATATTCCATCTTTTGAGGGTAAATATAATCCTAATGCATATCTTACATTGGAGATGGAAGTAGAACAACTTTTTGCATGTTTAAAATATTCTGAGAATATGCGTGTTAGTGCTGCTACATGTGAATTTACTAAATTTGCTTCCCTTTGGTGGTCTGAGTATTGTCGTTTAAATCCTACTACTATTCCTAGTACTTGGACTGCTTTAAAAACTGCTATGCGTGTTCGTTTTGTACCTCCCACTTATCAGCGTGATTTACTAAAGAATCTGACACATTTAGAGCAAGGGAAAAGTTCTGTAGAAGAGTATTATCAGGAATTTCAAATGGGGATGGTTTGGTGTGGTCTTGTTGAATCTACTAAACAAATGCTTGCACGTTTCTTTGGTGGATTAAACAAGGACATTCAGCACATATTAGATTATAAGGATTATAGTTCTATCACTCGTTTGTTTCATCTTGCTTGCAAAGCTGAACGTGAAGTGCAGGATCGCCAAACACCATTGAGCAGGACTAATAATTCTGCAGGTCGCACACCCACTTGGACATCCCGACAATCAGCGCCTCCTTCTCGTGATTCGCCACCAGCTACTACCACATCCAAGGCCACCACAAGATTTCTAGCTGCTCCTCCACCGTCAACTCCACCTTTTCCTCCTTAAATACTCCCCATAGCCGTCACCCTAGACTCGGATTTTGTTTAGACATTAAGTTATCCATCGTAGCAACTTCGCCAAGGCTCGAGCGTCGCAGAGGCCTCTTGTACTAGGCACCTATACAGGATCCCACCTTTTCAATAAAGCTTTCCTCTTAATCCGCGATATTGGTTCTTACTTGTTCTCGATTTTAGGTCGGAATTAAGACCCTCGCTGGTCAGGCTGATCGTGTTCCCGCAGGATCAGTAACCTCTAGGAGATTGGCCTAGCGATTGCATTGGCGCTCGTGCTCGCACGTGTAGTTGGATCGTCAAGCCCGAACTCCACCAAATCGTTATCATCATCTCATCGAAAGATCGGACACCTTTGCCCTATCACCGGAGTCTCTGGCCTAGACCGGAGTCTCTAGACCCCACACCGGAGTCTCCGGCCTACACGATGGGCCTGAACGCCGCCAGCTGGGCCTTCGGCCCATGTAACCCTCTAGCTCGTCTAATCCCTAGTTTTATCCCTAAACTACCACTGTTTATGTGGTTGGCCTATAAATAGAGCCCCCACCCCTTCATGTATCCCTTAGGCATAGATGATAGACTAAAGACAACCCCCTTGTGTGGAATCTCTAGTTTTGCCTCATCCCCTTATCCAAGGGGACTGACTATCGTCACCATCCTCGATTGGAGTTTGCATCACGCATCCATCGTTGAAAAATTCCTTGGAGTTCATTGTCTCGTCTCCAAGTTGTCAAGACCCTCCCCAAGGTGTTCTTCCCTCTCCGATGTGGATTAGAGGGAGCACGTTGACCGATCTTTCCTTGCGAGGATTCTATCGGACCGATGGCCGCCGTTCGGGAGCAATCGGCCTTGTATCGTGTGAGTTTTGCGTGTGTTCATCGTGTTCTTCGCGAGGTGTGTGTTCGCTTCCGCTACCTTCTCCCTTTACCCTCGCTTTCCCATCAATTTGACCACGAGATCCATGAAGATCGGGCCACCCAAGAGGTTAACCCCTCCATCATCTGGTATCAGCAGCTTTTGGTTGCCACGGATTTCTCATCGATTTGGTCTTTTCCCCATAAATTCAAAAATTCCACCAAAAACAGACCCAATTCGTGTTTTGGATCGATCTGTGATTTGAGTGAGTTTTGGTAGGTTTTGATCCGTGCATTACTTGCTAAACTAGTTGATCTACCTTCCCCTGCGTTCCCATGGCCTAATTCCTTGATTTCCCCCATCAATCTGAGGTTTTGGTTCGAGCTTTTCCGCCCAAAACGCGTCCTGTTCGAGTTTTGGACGCTCTGGAATCACCCGGACGGGAGTCTCCGGCCTAGACCGGAGTTTCCGGAGTTTTTGAGCTCCAGACCGGAGTCTCCGGACCTCCAGACTGGAGTCTCCGCCCTCCCTGCAGACAGAAAAACTGCAGCACGGTTTTGAGCATAACTTTTGCATTTCAACTCGGATTTTGGTGTTCTTTAGCTCGTTTCGAAGAGGAGAAGGAGCACTACATCATCATCCACGTTGTTCATGCTATCTACTACATAAAAATTCCGTGAGCAAGGCGGAATCCAACAATAAAGGGTGAAGATCGTCAATGAAAGGTATAACATTCCGTGACTTTTCCCCACTTGCATTCTTTTGTGAACCCCACTATCTTTGCGAGCAACAAACACCAATTGAGACTAGTTCCTCTTATGATTGCTTGGGCTATGCACATTTGATACCTTGTAGATTCCGAGCAACTGTTGTGAGCGCTATCTCATATAGTTATCTTGTATAGTTGTTGGCACAAGGAAGAGGCAAGTGAAAAAGAAAAAGAAAAAGAAAAAGAAAAAAAATAGAAAAAAAGGAAAAGAGAGAAAAAAAAGAAAGAAATATACATGTGCCTCATAGAATAGGAAGCGCAAGCTTGATGAACATCATATAGGTGGTACTTATTGTGCATATCTTGTAGCCCACCAATCTTATGCAATCGAACTAGCGTCTCTCCTTGTACTTGTGTGACACGAGCTTATAGTCTTCTCTAGGTAATCATTTGGTTTTTAGCTCACTTTCTCCGTCGCACAAGTCCCATTTATCCCACCGTGTGTGTTTACTTGTACATATTTCTTATCTTGTGGATTGACTTGTTTTGCTTTGTGATCATTGTGGGTCTTTACTTGCCAATACAACATCTTGGTTTCGGATTGGTTCTTGACATGCCACTTTTCATACCTATCCACCATAGGCCTTGTGTGTGTGTGTGTTTTGGTTAGTAGTTGGTTTTGGGTGTTCCGCGTGAATTTCACTTTGCTTGGTTTATTGCTCTCAAGTGTGGCCACTTGTACGATACGATCTTCCAAGGTAAAGTAAGGTTTGACGTTGTATCCCTAACTCCCACTACCACTTCCATATACACCGCTTGGTCTTGTGCATCATGTCTAGGGACTTCGGAACCGAGGATGATATCTATGAAGAATCCACGATAAGCCACCATGACTACGACTCCACAAGTATAGAGGACATGACGGAGCACAACACCGACAATGGCTCGGCATGCTTTGAGGACCCGGAGCACTACACCGACAACGACTCCACATGCATGGAAGACTTGGAGCTCTACATCGACAATGGCTCCTCGTGCATGGTGAATATGGAGCACTACGCCGACAATCGCTCCACATGCTTGGGTGATATGGAGTACTACACCAACAATTACAACCCAAGCATGGACGACTTCGAGTGCGACATCGACGACACGTCGCCAAGCATGGAGGACACAGAGAACTTCATCGACTTTGATGGCTCCTCCATGAGCCATGAAGAATTCCTCCACCGTGTGGAGATGGAAGCCTACTACGCCAAGCAAGCGGAGGTGCATCATCAAGAATCCATGACCTTCAAGGCCAAGAACGCCACACCAAAGGGCACCACCTACTTCGATGATCCTCCTCCAAGGCGTCAAGCGCCACCATCGACAAGGTGATAGGGCAAAGGTGTCCGATCTTTCGATGAGATGATGATAATCGATTTGGTGGAGTTCGGGCTTGACGATTCGACTACACGTGCGAGCACGAGCGCCAATGCAATCGCTAGGCCAATCTCCTGGAGGTTACCGATCCTGCGGAAACACGATCAGCCTGACCAGCGAGGGTCTTAATTCCTACATGAAATCGAGAACAAGTAAGAACCAATATTGCAATCAAGATATTGCGGATTAAGAGGAAAGCTTTATTGAAGAGGTGGGATCCTGAACAGGTGCGAAGTACAAGAGGCCTCTGCGACGCTCGAGTCATGGCGAAGTTACGACTATGGCTAACTTAATGTCTAAACAAAATCCGAGTCTAGGGGGACGGCTATGGGGAGTATTTAAGGGCGAAAAGGTGGGGTTTCGGCCAGCCATGGAAGTGGTGGCCGAATCCAACCCTAAAAGTCCCTTTCCCCTCAAATACGGACTCTAAAAAGTGGCTAATTAAAATCCTGCGAAAATTACATGGGCCTGGCCCAAAATAAAAGGTGTCGCAGCACCATATTAAGCTATGGACGAATTCGTCAAGTATTGATCTTGAATATTTCATCCAAGGCTTCTTTCTTCATTATGGTGGCCTCAAAGTTCGGAAATCTTCATCCGTGGCCTTCTCTTGGATCATCACATGCTTGCTGCCATCTCCATGCATGGCCATGCTCCAATGCTTGTCCCTCTCATCCATGCTTGGTCCATCATTCCTAAGAGTAAGAAATACATCTGATTTAGGCAGCATCATATTCTCATGTATGTGAGGAATAGTTCCAAGAAACGAAAGTACCTGATAGTTAAGTTGTTTGGCACGAGATCTTGTGATGGGTCCTTGTATGTGTGTTGCTGTAGGTACAATGGTTGTATCAATAGAAGGGATGTCCACATCACAAGGCATCAAGTGCCACCACCTAGATGGCATCAAGCTCCACCATCTCCAAGGCGCCAAGCTCCATCACCTCCAAGGCGCCAAGATCCACCTCCTATCCAAAGAAGAGTGGCATCCAATCATCATATACATCAAGAGGCGCCAAGAAACAAGACTCTTCATCAACAAACATCCTCTCATAAGCATCGCCACCATAAAGAGGATACAAGACATCGTCAAAGGCATCTTCGCCATAAAGACGAAGAATTCGTGATGAGCACCAACCATAATGCTCAAGCAAGCTCAAGAAGGCACCACAAGCACAAGAAGAATGACAAGGCAAATGATCACCGTCGTGAGCGTCATGTGGATGACCAAGTGCTTCACCAACTTCAACCATCGGCAAGGCACGCCAATGACCTCCGTCAACACCATCATAGGGCACCTTCAACTACTCGTGCCACCACCACAATGGCACCACGAGCAATCCTTCCACGCCATCAAGCTTCAATGCCTACGCTTGACTTCCACGACCTCGCCAACGAGGAAAATGTAGACCTCTACTTCGCCAAGTTGGATAGCATGAGCCTACCTCCACCACTACTACGAGATGGCCACAAGATGGTCGAGCATGGGATTTTCCCTTCAACTAAGGAGACGAGCGATGATGCCCATCTTATGGCATCCAACTTTGGAGGCGACAAGGTCAAGAATGGTGAGCATGGGATTTTCCCTTCACCAAAGGAGGCGCTTGGAGTTGAGGAAACCGAGCCTATCCCCATATGCTTGAGTGATGATGTGGTCCCAATCCCATGTGAGTATGAGAGCCACTTAGCCCACTTGAGTGAGAACAAGAGTGAGATGAGTGACTCCACCTTATATGAGTTTGAGTGCTTCCACTTGGAGGGAATGAGTGATACACCTAGTGAGTTGAGAGTGGTAGTTGGTAGGTCAAGTGAGACCATTTCGATTTCTAACAACTTACCCTCCACCTCTAGTGTGTTCTCTTGTGTTGTGCTAGTTTCCATGGATGAAGACACGCCAAGCCATGAAGCAATGATGCCTCGAATGGAGAAGATGTACATGGTGGATGAAGAGGATGCTACGCCATGGCTACATCAAGAAGACGAAGTCGTCCACAAGGAGGCCACTACTTCCACAACACCCACTTCATATGAGAGGTAAGACCAACGTAACAATAAGGGTGTTGATGATGTCGTGATCCCACTAGTGGACATGATGAGTTGTGAGGATATGCATGCTATGGATGATACTTATGACATTACATATGCTTCACTCATATTCCCATGTGATGCTTTGCCCTTGCATAATATTGATCATGTGGAATTGTTTGAGTGCAATAACATTGCCATAAACATGCCATGCTATGCATCTTGTGTGTATCCTCCAATTGCTTTGGACATGCGTTGTCATGATAGTCATTCAATTTCTCCCGTTGCTTGCAATAAGATGAATGCTTGCTATTTCACTTGTTTTGCTTGCAACAATATTGATCATATGCGTTATAATGAGATGGCCCCCATAGCTTTCTCAATTTTTGGAAATTTTGATGATTGCCATGATAAGCATGTTCCCCACTTGCATACTCACCATGCATCTATTTCATACTTGATTGACATTAATGGTGATGTGCACAAGAAGAGATACGTTATGATGGATGATGTGTATCTCTACCATGCACACACATTCTTACTTTTGTGTATGATATGTGTAGGTACCCGCACTATCATGTCAACCTCGGTTGAGCACGAGTTGACAAAAAGAGCTCTTGAGAGCATCCCACAAGTGAGTTCAAGATCGAACCCAGCTCTGATACCTTTGGCATGCTTTGCATCTTTCATGTTGAAAAATTGTTCTTTCCTATGGTTTGCTTGCAAGCATGTTAATGGTATTATCTCTCCTTGTGACATTCATGTTTCTTTGCTATTGGATATTGATGCTTTGTTTGTTGCAATAAAAATGTTGAACAATTTTCCTTTTCGATGTTTTGTGTGCAACCATAATGCCATTAAGAGCATGTATTGTCATGAGAGCTTCCAAGAATCTCGTCTTGTTGTTGCAACAAACATAAGGACCACTTGCTCTTTCATTTGGTGTGTTTGCAAACATGTCGCTTTTGCTTCCGCTTGGGATACTCATATTCCCATGATATTTGCTATCGATGATTTGTGTGTGACATCCAACATGTCGAACAATTTCTCTTTCCAATGGTTCAGTGGCACACATAATGATGTTGTTTTGGATATTCCTCCTTTTGTGTTTTTGCCAAATTCTCCTAGTTTTGCATCAAAGATGTTGATCAAATTTCTATTCGATTGCTTTGAATGCCACAATAAGATGTTATATGGAGTTTTTGAGTTCCCACATTTGGATGATTTTGCAACGACTTCCATGCACTTTGACCTTGCAGATGCATCCCGTTTGCTATACTTGAGTTGTGCTAATCGTGTTGTGAACAAGAATGGACATGCCACAAATGACATGCTCCTCTATCACACACAAACATATGTTGCTTGGTCTTTGTTGTATGAAGGTACAAATGCATATACGTCAACATCTACCAACCATGGGTTGACAAGAAGAACCGAAGAATGTTACCTATGGCTACCCTTCATCGAGCTATCTCTACAAGCTAAGGTGACTTCATTCTACTTGAGGACTCATGCGATAATGTTCATGAATTGGCTACGCTTTGAGTGTTGCTTCGCTTTTGTTGTGAGCTTTGTAGGCTTCATGGAAGGTGAAGGAACATTAAAGTGTTGTCAAGTCAATCTTCCCGAGGACGACTATATGGTGAACCCCAGGATAAAGGATGTCCTTCGACCTCTTCTACTTCATGATGAACATGGAGAGTCGAGGACGACTCTTTTTAAAGGGGGGAGATGATACAGCCCGACCTACGGTCGTTACCACATCATGGTATCCAACTTATGCCAAGTCGTCATGGACTCCAAAGGTGAATCCGTTCCTCTATGCGAGCCCACTACCTACCCTATTGAATGGTATGCTACTTCATACTCCATCACATATGCATGATAGGTTCACACCGACAAGTACGGAGGCAAGGGAGGAAGCCCGGAACATCAAGCCCGACAAGACGGAGGCTTGGAAGAGGAGGCGAAAGAAGCCACGGCTGAACCACCGGAGTCTCCCGTCCTGCTACACCGGAGTCTCCGGTCCTGCGCACTGGAGTCTCCGGACCGACCTCCGGACCGACCCCAGCATCCGACCCGGGGACAGTCAGTACGCCACTCCAGAGACGACACTGGAGTCTCCGGCCTAGACCGGAGTCTCCGGACCCCACACCGGAGTCTCTGGCCTACACGATGGGAATGCGCGCCGCCAGCTGGGCCTTCGGCCCATGTACCCCTCTAGCTCGTCCAAACCCTAGTTTTATCCCTACACTACCCCTATTTATGTGGCTGGCCTATAAATAGAGCCCACACCCCTTCATGTATCCCTTAGGCATAGATGATAGACTAAAGACAACCCCCTTGTGTGGAATCTCTAGTTTTGCCTCATCCCCTTATCCAAGGGGACCGACTATCGTCACCAACCTTGATTGGACTTTGCATCACGCATCCATCGTTGAACAAGGCCTTGGAGTTCATTGTCTCGTCTCCAAGTTGTCAAGACCCTCCCCAAGGTGTTCTTCCCTCTCCGATGTGGATTTGAGGGAGCACGTTGACCGATCTTTCCTTGAGAGGATTCTATCGGACCGGTGGCCGCCGTTCGGGAGAAATCGGCCTTGTATCGTGTGAGTTTTGCGTGTGTTCATCGTGTTCTTCGCTAGGTGTGTGTTCGCTTCCGCTACCTTCTCCCTTTCCCCTCGCTTTCCCATCGATTTGACCACGAGATCCGTGAAGATCGGGCCACCCAAGAGGTTAACCCCTCCATCATCACTATAATGGAAATACGCCGAGTTACGGGATTAGGGGTTCGCTGTGTGCGAGTTGTGCTATGCAATTGTTGTTCTATCTAAGTTATGCCCTAAAGGCTCTCGTAGGGCGGCTTATAAGGACGCTAGGTGTTAGGGGGTAACCCTAGGGTTGGCCCGATCTTTCACGAATTCCACGAGAAACGAGGGGAAAGAGGTGGTCGGGGGATGAAATCGAGGAAAGCGATGAAAACCACGAACACACACACCAAAAATCGATACACGCCTACTCCTCACGCTGGTGGCAACCGGTCCAACATAATCTCTAGGATCGGTGTTGGGCGAAGCTCGCTCTCCACGCCAACAACGGGGCATGAGGTGCTTGGTGAGATCTTGACGACTTGGGGGCGAGAAACCGAGAACCCAAGGCCTTGTACAACTTGAACGCACTAGGCAAGATCCAAGAGGGGGGTGGATAATCCGGTGCTCCTTGGTAGGAGCATGAGACCAATAGATATAAGTCCTCAAAGGGTTTCCTTAATATCTATTATTATCCAAGTCTAGGGTTTACAATGGAGGGTGGGGGCTATATATAGTCCAGCCACAAAACAGGGGTAGTTTCGGAATGAAAAGGTAAATTATAGGTAGGGTTACAAGGCACAGGGCCGAACTTAGGCGATCAGGGTCAGGCAGGACCGGTAGTACCGGTCCGGCAACCGGTAGTACCGGTGGTAACCGGTAGTACCGCTTCCGGAGCGGTAGTACCGCTTGAGGGCCTGGAGCTCTGTCGGGCGCCTGTGGCGGCGGTAGGAGGGCGGTAGTAATCATTGTCCCGGTAGTACCGGTCTTTGGACCGTAGTACCGCTTGCGTCTGGGCGTGGAGTGGTGCTTCCTGTGGCGGTAGGAGGAGGCGGTAGGACCGCTTGAGTAGTAATGGTCGTCTTAACCGTAGTACCGCTTGCGTCAATGATCGGTGGCTTCTTCAGCACTGATGATGCACAGTGTATGCGTGTGAAGTAGAAAGCCATCCAAGGGTGTGTCGAAGTCACACAAGGAGAGGAGCGAGTTCACCTTAGCTTGAAGGAGTTTGGCTCGGCGCGAGTCATGGGTCCACTTGGGGAGCTCGTGGGAGTAGATGTAGTAGCGGTCGTAGGACGGGCTGCATCAGCTCACCCCCCTTGGGAAAGATTCGTCCTCGACTCTTCAACCGTCACAACTTCCTCTTTGCCATGGTAGGGTGAGAGGTCCTTGACATTGAATGTCGAGCTCACAAGATACTTCGATGTTGTTAGATCGATCACATAGGCATTGTTGTTGATCCTCTTTAGCACCTTGAATGGTCCATCGCCTCTTGTCTTTAGCTTGGAGTCGCGTTCCTTGGGGAAGCGGTCTTTACTCAAGTGTATCCATACAAGGTCGCCCTTATCAAAGATCATCTCTTTCTTGGTCTTGTTTAGCCTTGATGCTTGGCGAAGGACTTGTTGCTCGATAGTAGCTCGTGTGTCTTCATGGAGTTTCTTCATTGTTTGGGCACGCTTGACAACGTCCATATTGGCACGTTCATGAAGTGGAACTGGAAGGATATCGAGCGCGGTGAGAGGCTCGAAGCCGTAGACGATCATGAACGGGCTCCTCATGGTGGTGGAGTGCTTGGCGCGGTTGTAGGCGAACTCGGCGTGTGGGATACATTCCTCCCAGTCTTTTAGGTTCTTCTTTATCAACACCCAGAGGAGTGTGCCAAGACTTCGATTGACGACCTCGGTTTGTCCATCGGTTTGAGGATGCGAGGCGAACGAGAAGAGGAGCTTGATGCCGAGCTTGGCCATGAGAGTCTTCTAGAAGTAGCTCATGAATTTTACGTCGCGGTCGGAGACGATTGTTCTAGGCACACCGTGTAGCCGAATTATTTCCCTGAAAAACAAATTGGCTACATGTGAAGCATCATCGGTCTTATGGCACGGAATGAAATGTGCCATTTTAGAAAAGCGATCCACGACTACAAATATGGAATCATGACCATGTTTAGATCTAGGCAAGCCTAACACAAAGTCCATGCTAATGTCCGACCAAGGTGCATGAGGAATAGGCAATGGCATATAAAGACCAAAGGGGTTGGACTTAGACTTAGCTTGGATACATGTAGTGCATCGTTGGACGTGGCGCTCCACGTTGCGCTTCATCTTTGGCCAACAGTAGTGAGTGGACAGCATGTCATATGTCTTGTCACGACCAAAGTGACCCATAAGGCCTCCACCATGGGACTCTTGAAGAAGAAAAAGTTGGAGAGACGATTTCGGAATGCAAAGCTTGTTTTGTTTGAAAAGAAACCCCTTATGCAAATAGAAATCATCAATCCCTTTGTCTATTGAACATTGTGCAAATATAGGTCCAAAGAAGGAGTCGAACGCGTAGAAAGATTTGATGTCATCGAGACCCAAGACATTGACTTCGAGTCGTGTAAGAAGGCTTGTGTTTTTGCGAGACAAGGCGTCCGCTACCACATTTTCTTTGCCCTTCTTGTATTTGACAATGTAAGGAAAAGACTCCATGAACTCAACCCATTTTGCGATCCTTTTACTCAAGTTGGCTTGGTCCTTAAGATACTTCAACGACTCATGGTTGAAATGGATGATAAATTCTTTGGGCCAAAGATAGTGTTGCCACACTTGAAGAACTCGAACCAAGGCAAAAAGTTCTTTGTCATAAATGGGATAATTGAGGCGTGCACCATCCAATTTCTCACTATGGTAAGCAATAGGACGCCCATTTTGCATAAGGACGCCACCAATGCCAATACCACTAGCGTCACATTCAATCTCAAAGGTTTTTGTGAAATCCGGTAATGCAAGAAGTGGTGCTTCGGTGAGCCTCTTTTTGAGCTCATCAAAAGCCTTTTGTTGTGCTTTTCCCCAAACGAACGTGACATTTTTCTTGGTCAATTCGTTGAGGGGGCAAGCAATTGTAGAAATTTTTTTCACAAAGCGACGGTAAAAGCCAGCCAACCCATGAAAACTACGAAGTTCACTAACATTTGTTGGGATGGGACAATCTCGTATGTCCTTGACTTTTGAGACATCCACTTCTATGCCATTAGAAGACACAACAAAACCAAGGAAAATCAGCTTATCTCTTGCAAAAGTGCACTTTGGGAGATTAGCATAAAGCTTTTCATGACGAAGGATTTGGAGGACCTCCTTAACATGAGTAACATGCTCCTCTAGTGACTTGCTATAGACAAGAATTCATCAAAGTAAACAACTACACTCTTTCCAATGAGAGATCGCAAAATATGGTTCATGAGGCGCATGAAGGTAGATGGGGCATTGAATAAGCCAAAAGGCATAACCAACCATTCATAGAGACCAAGCTTGGTCTTGAAGGCGGTTTTCCACTCATCACCTTCAGCCATGCGAATTTGATGGTAGCCACTACAAAGATCAATTTTCGAAAATATGGTGGCTCCACATAACTCATAAAGCATGTCATCAAGACACGATATAGGATCTCGATAACGCACGGTGATAGCATTGATTGGACGGCAGTCCATGCATAACCGCAACGTATCATCCGTTTTTGGGACTAGGATCACGGGAACCGCGCTTGGGCTAGTGCTTACTTGGATCAAACCTTTGGAGATGAGTTGGTTGATTTGACGCTCGATCTCCTTCGTCTCTTCCGGGTTCGTGCGATACGCGGCGCGGTTTGGGAGTGGTGCGCCGGGTATGAGGTCGATGCGATGCTCGATTCCACGAAGAGGAGGAAGGCCATGAGGAAGCTCTTCGGGAAATACATCTTGGAATTCCTGCAAAATAGCCATCAAAGAAGGAGGAACATTTGTCAAGTCGTTAGTTCCTTGCGCTAGTCCCTTGCATACAAGGACATAGTGCAAGATGGATGGGTTGTTCCGCACTTCTCTCATCTCACTTTTGGTGGCAAGAAGAACACTCTTAGTTTTTCCAGTCGAGTTTGGCTTGTAGCTCTCACTCACTATGGTGTGGTTCTCTCGCTCACCACTCTTCTCATAAGGTGTTTTTGTGTATTGCGCCCTCGCTAAAGCCTTTGCATTGTCCGCAATTATTTGGCTAGGAGTCATTGGTTGCAACACACAAGTTTTATCAAGCCATTTTGAAGGTGTAAGTGTTTGAGTGACCATGATGCAAAGCACACTTGTCATATTGCCACGGTCTTCCGAGCAACATGTGACAAAACGTCATTGGGACCACGTCACATTCCACCGTGTCTTTGTAGTGCCCAATTGAGAACGTCACCGAGACGGTGTGCTTGATCTTGACGGATCCTTGGTCACTTAGCCATTGGATATGGTAGGGGTGCTTATGCGGATGAAGGGTGAGGTTGAGTTCCTCACACAATTCCGTGCTTGCAAGGTTGTGGCAACTCCCTCCATCGATGACAACTTTGATGGACTTCCCATTGATGCCGGCACGAGTTTGGAAGATGTTCGAGCGTTGGTCTTCATTTTCGTTGACTTGGGTAGTCAAGACCCTTGTGACCACAAGCGATGGACTTGCGTCATGCTCACACACAAGAAGTTCTTGGTCCTCTTCCAAATGTTGCCTTGCCATGGCTTCCTTGACTCTTGCATCAAACTCTTCTTCACTCAAGTATTCTTCGTCGCCGTTGTCATGGATGAACAAAACTTTCTTGTTCCCACATGCATTCGACTTGTGCCCTTTGCCTCCACACTTGTAGCATTCACCGGTGAATGGTTGATCAACTCTTGTGTGTTTGCCACTTGGGGGTTGTTTTCCTTGAGGGAGAGTTGGCTTGAAAGGAAGCTTGGTGGTACTTGAGGAGCTTCCACTTGGTGTCGTTGGAGTAGTGGTTGATGCTTGCTTGTATGTGAAGTACGTCTTTGGCTTGTTGTACTTGATGTCCTCTTGCACTTGGCGCTCGGCCTTGGACGCGATGTGCACAAGCTCAACCATGTTGTTGTACTTTTGGAACTCGGTGATGCGCTTGATGGGATGGTTCAAGCCATTGAGGAAGCGTGCCATTGTTTGCTCATCTCGCTCTTCAATGTTGGGACGGATCATGTTGAGCACCATTTGCTTGAAGTACTCTTCCACGTTCTTTGTTCCTTGACTAAGCGTTTGAAGCTTGTTGAAGAGGTCACGCGTGTAGTGTGAAGGAACAAAGCGGGATCTCATATGAGCCTTCATATCTTGCCAAGTTGCGATTGGAGGCTCTTCTTCTTTGTCATGAGCGAGTTGGACTTGTTCCCACCAAAGGTTGGCATACTCATCAAACTTGAGGGATGCCATGGCCATCATCTTCTCATTGCTATAGTTGTGCATGCGGAAGATTTTGTCGACCTTGAGTTCCCAAGAGAGATATTCCTCGGGCTCATTGGAACCGGTGAACTTTGGCATGGTGAATTTGAGCTTGACGAAAGTTTCTTCTCTGTTGCGGTTCCGGTTGTGGCGGTTGCCATGATTTTGGCGGTCATCATCATCATCCGAGATCTCTTGTCTTGCTTGGTGATTGTTGCGTTGCTCTTGCGGTTGTTGAGGTCCCGCGTTTGGTGGTGGAACTTGCTGTTGACGACGAACTTGGGGAGCTTGCTCGTTTTGTTGTCGCGGTTGAGGACGAGGAGGAGGTTGATGGTCCTCACGACGAGCTTGGGGAGCTTGCTCTTTTTCTTGTCGTGGTTGATGCCGAGGGGCATTAGATTGCGCCATGTGGCGAGGAGGACGTCGAGCCACATGCCAATGGGCTGCTCTTCTTCTTATTGTTGTAGGGGAGGCTCGTCATGTCCATCATGTTGCCGACGTGGACGATCATGTCGATGATGACGCCTTGGAGGATCTTCGAGTGCTTCCCGTCGACGGTGATCTTGTTCGTCCTCTTCGAAAGCTTCACTTATTGTTGAAGGGGCATGTCGACGTCGATGGCCTTGGCGGTCCATGCGAGGTTGCTCTTGTTGAATCACAAGTGCCCTTGGTTGTGGCCGGTTCGCTTCGCGCCTTGGAGGTCTTGCGGAGAGGTCACCATCATAGCTTGACGTTGCGGCGTGACGCGGAGATGGTACCGCTTGCGAAGAGCTCATGGATTGAAGAACGGTTCCATCCCGGTGCCTTGAAGCGTGACGGCGAGGTGCACTTGATTCACTGGAGGAGTGCCGCGATGAGCTTGATTCACGCGAGCGTGGCCTTGCGAGTCTATCAATGATGCGTTGAAGCTTCTCATCCGTTGAGGCGAGTGCACGACCAAGAGCTTCATTTTGATGACCGAGGTTGTGTTGCATGGCATGCATTTGGCCACAGACTTCTTCGAAGCGGTTGTCGATGTTCTTGAATTCCACACGGGCCTCGCTAAATTGTTCATCTTGGCGCCGCTCGAGAGCTTCACAACGATAGTTGAATTCTCCTCGGACCTTCCAATGGTCCCATCTTGTCATGAATTGGTTATCATCCTCCGGAGGTGGTGGTGGTTGGGATGGCTCTCCATGCCTGTCCATAATGCAAATCCAACAAGGGTTGTATATGGAGAGAAAGGTTGTGGAGAGTTAGCCTTTTACCTCACCTTGGAGATTATATCAAACCAATTGCCACACAAATGAGCGAAAAGCGTGCAAAGTGAAATGGCAAGAAACTCTCAAAGGCTTTTGGTGGAAGGTTAGAATTGTGGAAAAACCAAACGAAACGATCCAAGCAAAAGGTTATTGTCCTACGTGGTAAAGAACCAAAGGTCAAAATCAAAAGGAAACGATCTACAAAACACGGAAAACACACACGTGGAGAAAAACGGGGTTAGCACGACTATGAAAATGAGCACAAAAGGTCCTAACGAGGACTACGCTCGGTTGTCGTGCCAACACAAGGAGAGACCACAAATCGTTTGCCAAAAGAGGATAAGCAATAGATTTGTGCACTTGCCTCGGTGCGCTCTTTCTTCTCTCTTGTTGGCTTACAAGGTTGGTATTCTCTTTGTATTGGGAGACTATGTATCTTTCTATTCTATCTTTTTCTTTTTCTTTTTTTTTTGATTCTTTTTCTTTTGCTCCCTTGCTATGCTACTATGTTAGCTTTTGTATTTGGCCTCACACTCTCACTTTCCGAAGGCAAGTGCACAATGCTTAGACAAACACAAAATGAGTTGCTCTCATAGGATAGATACACACAAAGGAAGTTATGGGGCTGTCAATGGTGGTGCAAGTTATACCTTTGGTATTGTTGACGACTTGCAACCGTTGGTGGGGGATGTTGTTCGAGTGTCGCGGTGTCGTTGAGCGCGGGATGACTTTGATGCGGAAGCTGTTGTGAAAATGGCGACAAACACGCGAAACACGAACAAGCGAGGTGGAAAAAGTCAGCGAACGAAAGTGAGGCGGCAACGGGTGAGGACGAAACGGTCAGAGGCGAGCGGTAGTACCGCTTGCAACAACCGGTAGTACCGGTGGGCGGTAGTACCGCTTGTACTACCGGTAGTACCGGTTACTTGCGGTAGTACCGCTTGCACTGCCGGTAGTACCGCTTGGCACAGAACTGGAACGCGAAGATCTTGCCAAAAAAAACCTCAAATTCGTGGGAAATCTGACCGAAAGGCTGGGCTAGAAACAACAGGGGCTATAGATCGACTCCCAAAGCAACAGATCTATGGACCAAAACCACGAAAAACGCACCAAATCCAGAGATCGATCCGAAGGCAAATTGGAGCTCTTTTTGGTAGGATTTTCGTTTTTAAGGTGGATAAAAGAAAAATTGGAGGGAAAATCATGATCAACCGTGCTCTTGATACCAATATGTTAGGGGGTAACCCTGGGGTTGGCCCGATCTTTCACGAATTCCACGAGAAACGAACATAATCTCTAGGATCGGTGTTGGTGGCAACCGGTCCAACATAATCTCTAGGATCGGTGTTGGGCGAAGCTCGCTCTCCACGCCAACAACGGGGGATGAGGTGCTTGGTGAGATCTTGATAGGGCAAAGGTGTCCGATCTTTCGATGAGATGGCGATAATCGATTTGGTGGAGTTCGGGCTTGACGATCCGACTACACGTGCGAGCACGAGCGCCAATGCAATCGCTAGGCCAATCTCCTGGAGGTTACCGATCCTGCGTGAACACGATCACCGACCAACAGGGTCTTAATTCCTACCAAATCGAGAACAAGTAAGAACCAATATTGCAATCAAGATATTGCGGATTAAGAGGAAAGCTTTATTGAAAGAGGTGGGATCCCGAATAGGTGCGGTACAAGAGGCCTCTGCGACGCCGAGCCTTGAAGTTGCGACTATGGATAACTTAATGTCTAAACAAAATCCGAGTCTAAAGGTTCGATATGGGGCGATTTAAGGGCGAAGGTGGGGTTTCGCCAGCCATGGAAGTGGTGGCGAATCCAACCCTAAAAGTCCTTTTCCTCAAATACGGACTCTAAAAGTGGCTAATTAAAACTCATGAAAATTACATGGGCTGGCCCAAAATAAAGGTGTCGCAGACCATATTATGCTATGGACGAATTAAGAAAGTATTGATCTTGAATATTTCGTCCAAGCCTTCTTTCTTCATTATGGTGGCCTCAAAGTTCAAATCTTCATCCGTGGCCTTCTCTTGGATCATCACATGCTTGTCCATCTCCATGCATGGCCATGCTCCAATGCTTGTCCCTCTCATCCATGCTTGGTCCATCATTCCTAAGAGTAAGAAATGTATCCGACTTAGGCAAAGATCATATTCTCATGTATGTAAGGAATAGTTCCAAGAAACGAAAGTACCGATAGTTAAGTTGTTTGGCACGAGATCTTGTGATGGGTCCTTGTATGTGTGTTCAGAGGTACAACGGTTGTATCAATAGTAGGGATGTCCACATCATGCTCCCTTCTTGAATTGAAGTCGCCCTCGACGCAATCTCATCTTCCTCACCAAAGTAAGGCTTCAAATCTGCAATGTTAAATGTAGGACTAACTGCACCAAAGTCTGCAGCAACTCAAGTTTATATGCATTATCATTGATTCTCTCTAACACCTTAAAGGGACCAAAGACGTGGCATTAACTTAGACTTATGTAAATCAGAAAACGATCTTTACGCAAATGTAACCAAACAAGATCGCCAACATCAAACACAACATGCTTTCTCCCTTTATCCCCAAAGAAGTTTATACTTAGCATTCATGTGTTCAATGTTATCTTTAGTAGTCTTATGCAAGTTTAATATCATTTCAGTGCGTTGTGTAGCATCCAAATTATGTTGCACCGAAGAAGGTAAAGGCAATAAATCAATAGGTGCACGAGGAACAAAACCATACACAATCTCAAATGGGCACATCTTTGTGGTAGAATGCAATGAACGATTATAAGCAAATTCTATATGAGGTAAACACTCTTCCCACAATTTTAAGTTCTTCTTTAAAACAGCCCGTAACATAGTAGACAAAGTTCTATTTACTACTTCAGTTTGACCATCAGTTTGGGGATGACATGTAGTACTAAAGAGCAATTTAGTCCCCAACTTAGCCCATAAACATCTCCAAAAGTGGCTAAGAAATTTAGTATCACGATCAGAGACAATAGTATTTGGCACACCATGCAAACGAACAATTTCACGAAGAACAAATCAGCAATATGTGCAAGATCATCCGTTTTATGACAAGGAATAAAGTGTGCCATCTTAGAGAACCGATCCACAACAAAAAATACTATCCTCCCTTCGTGTTCGTGGCAATCCCAAAACAAAGTCCATAGAAATATCCTCCCAAGGAACACTAGGAACAGGAAGAGGCATATATAAACCATGTGGATTAAGGCGAGACTTAGCTTTTTGACAAGTAGTGCCACAAATCTCTCAACATCTCGACGCATACGTGGCCAAAAGAAGTGTGCAGCAAGAACATCCTCCGTCTTCTTGACACCAAAGTGTCCCATCAATCCTCCTCCATGCGCCTCCTGTAACAACAAAAGACTAACAGAGCTATCTGGAATGCATAGTTTGTTAGCACGGAACACAAATCCATCATTGAAGACGAACTTGTTCCAAGTTCTACCATCTCTACAATTCGCAACACATCTTTAAATTCAGATCATGCACATATTGTTCTTTAATAGTTTCCAATCCAAATATTTTGAAGTCAAGTTGAGATAACAAAGCATAACGGCGTGACAAAGCATCAAGAATAATATTATCTTTACCCTTTTGTTTGATAACATAAGGAAAAGACTCAATAAATTCAACCCACTTTGCATGACGACGATTCAACTTAGCTTGACTACGAATATGCTTCAAAGATTCATGATCGTAATGAATAACAAATTCCTTAGGCCATAGATAATGTTGCCAAGTTTCTAATGTCCGAACCAACGATATAATTCTTTATCATAAGTAGAATAGTTCAGACTAGCCCCACTCAATTTCTCACTAAAATATGCAACAGTTTTCCTCTTGTAATAACACCCTCCCAAACCAATTCCACTAGCATCACATTCAAGCTCAAAAGTCTTAGTAAAATCGAAGTTGGAGTAAGGGAGCATGTGTTAGCTTATCTTTCAATATGACGAAGGCCGTTGTTGTGCATCGCCCAAACAAAGGGCACATCCTTCTTGGTAAGCTCATTCAATGGCGGCAATTGATCCAAAGTCTTTGACAAAGCCTATAAAACCAATGAGGCCAAGAAAACTCCTCACTTGTGTGACCGTCTTTGGGTCATGCCAATTCTCAATAGCTTCAATCTTGGCCGGATCCACTTCAATACCCCGTGATGTAACAACATAGCCAAGAACGAACTCGATTGGTGCAAAAGGTGCACTTCTCAAGGTTACCAAACAAACGTGCATCACGTAAAGCATTGAAAACAACACGTAAATGGTTCAAATGTTCCTCTAAAGATTTGCTATAAATCGTAATATCATCAAAGTAGACTACCACAAAACGTCCAATGAAAGCACGTAAAACTTCGCTCATTAATCTCATGAAAGTGCTAGGTGCATTAGTTAAACCAAACGGCATTACTAACCACTCATATAAACCGAACTTAGTTTTAAATGCTGTTTCCATTCATCTCCTAATTTCATACGAACTGTGGTAACCACTACGCAAATCAACTTTAGAAAACATGGTAGAGCCACTCAATTCATCAAGCATGTCATCTAAACGTGGAATAGGATGACGATATCGAATAGTAATATTATTGATAGCTCTACAATCAAGGTACACATGCGCCAAGAACCATCTTTCTTAGGTACCAAAATAATAGGAACAAAGACAAGGGCTAAGGGACTCACGAATATGATCTCTGTCGAGTAGTTCCTGAATTTGGCGTTGTATCTCCTTTGTCTCCTCCTCCGGATTGGTTCTATATGGCGCGGTTGGGCAACGTGGCACCAGGAATTAGATCAATTTGATGCTCAATTCCTCTAATAGGAGGTAGTCCCGTGGCAACTCACGGAAATACGTCCTCATATTCCTGCAAAAGGTTAGCAACATGGTGGCAAAGAAGGAGGCATATCCTCAAATGAAAACAAAACCTCTTTGCGCACAATTGCATAACATTGAGTATTGTTTACATCTAGTTCAAGAATATCAATTTTATTTGCAAGCATACATGGACTCTTCAAACGAATTTCAAGAGTATGTAGAATCAGATTTAGTGTTCTTTGGTGGTATAAAATCTGCAGCAACAACTGATTCTCACTTTTATTTTTCTCCTCGCTTTAGCTCTACTAGCTCTAGCAAGATCATCTTTAAAATCTGTTCGGAGTCATAGGTTTTAGACCAATTTTCTTTCCATCATGCATAAGAGAATAGTGGTTAGTTTTGCCATTATGAATGATTCTCTATCAAATTGCCATGGTCTACCAAGTAACAAAGAACAAGCTTGCATAGGTACAACATCACAATCAACAAAATCAGAATATGTACCAATAGTAAAATGCACGCTGCATCGTTCTTGTTACCTTGATCTTCGAGAACTCTCAAACCATTGGATGTAGTATGAATGTGGGCGTTGTCTTGTTGGAAGCGCAAGCTTCTACCATGTCAACACCGCCAGATTATTACAACTCCCTCCATCAATGATGATCCAGATAGCTCTTTCCTTGACAACACCACGTGTTTGGAACAGGTTGTGGCGTTGATCTTGCTCAGATTTGCTCAATTGCACACTCAACACACGTTGTGTAATTAAACTCTTGTATTGATCAGCCTTCAGCTCCCATTACCTCGGCTCGTTATCATCATCGAATTGTCTCCATCTCGAGCGTAAATAAGGGCTAGTGTATCTTCATCAAGTCACTCATGAATCGTATTCACCATCTTCTCTTTTGACATCACACGTTGTGTTGTGCACGCCTCTCAATATGACCAAAACCCCAAAGACTTGCGACATTGTATATCCTTAGTCTTACCCGTGGAAGCCATAGAAGATGCACTACGAGCAGAGCATTGGATGATGGTGGAGGAGCAAATGGAAATCTTGTGGTGGCCTTGGATGTGGTAGTAGCGGAGGCGAATCACGAGGAGGCGCTGATTGTCGGGATGTCCAAGTGGATGTGCGACCTGCAGAATTATTAGTCCTCCTCCATGGTGTTTGGCGATCCTCACTTCACGCTCACTTTGCAAGCAAGATGAAACAAACGAGTGATAGAATTATATTCCTTATAATCTAATATGTGCTGAATGTCCTTGTTTAAGCCACCAAAGAAACGTGCAAGCATTTGTTCATTAGATTCGACAAGACCACACCTAACCATCCCCGTTTGCAATTCGATAATACTCTTCTGAATTTTTCCCTTGCTCTAAGCGTGTCGATTCTTTAGTAAATCACGTTGATAAGTGGGAGGTACAAAACGAACACACATAGCAGTTTTAAAGCAGTCCAAGTACTAGGAATAGTAGTAGGATTTAAACGACAATACTCGGACCACCAAAGGAAGCAAATTTAGTAAATTCACATGTAGCAAAGACTAACACGCATATTCTCGGGATATTTTAAGCATGCAAAACGTTGTTCTACTTCCATCTCCCATGTAAGATATGCATCAGATTATATTTACCCTCAAAAGATGGAATATTTAATTTAAGCTTTGCAACATGATCATCATCATTACGCATGGGCGGCGTTGCGGTAGTAATGTCGGGACGACCAGTACACCGTGGAGGTTGTTCAACCTCGTCAAACAGATCGCCGCCGTCGGGTCGTAGTAGTACCGCTGCCCGTCTCCCAATGTCGCATAGCGCCGCGCGAAGTCCGAGGAACGCTGGCCGCAGAAGAGTCACGGGCGGCAGCTGCATCAGCATCCGAGCCGTGATCGAATGCGCGTGCACCATGTGTGGGTGCGGTGCGGGCAATCGGTTCAAGCTCCTTGAACCGAACGCTGCTTGGCGTTGAAGGATTTCGAGTCCATCGATCTTGTCCACGGCGTTGGTGAGCTTGGTGTCAAACTCCCTAGGCGCGTGTCCACGTCTTCAGCGGTGACCACTGTGAGCGGAGAAGTGGGCATGTAGTTCTTCGCTCATGGTGGCGGTGGTTCCGCGAAGTATCTGTCATGGTTAGTCCTTAAAAAGCACAGGTATATACTACAGGAATATGGTGGAAGTCACGCGTAATCCGTCAAGCAATATACGAAGCTCTTACAAGTTCTTACCAAACAGCAGGAAAAGGCGATGTGCAACCACGAGGATCAGTGGGTCCAGAGATTGAACCAAGCGATTACCAGGAGTCGAAACACCGCACGTGGAGAGTATCTGTGGAGCTCTGATACCACTTGATAGACTTGATAGGGCAAAGGTGTCCGATCTTTCGATGAGATGGCGATAATCGATTTGGTGGAGTTCGGGCTTGACGATCCGACTACACGTGCGAGCACGAGCGCCAATGCAATCGCTAGGCCAATCTCCTGGAGGTTACCGATCCTGCGTGAACACGATCAGCCTGACCAGCGAGGGTCTTAATTCCTACCTGAAATCGAGAACAAGTAAGAACCAATATTGCAATCAAGATATTGCGGATTAAGAGGAAATCTTTATTGAAAGAGGTGGGATCCTGAATAGGTAAAAACAGATCTAATCTACGAAAAACAGTAAAATCTCACCGAGCAACCTGAAATCTGATACCACTTGATAGGGCAAAGGTGTCCGATCTTTCGATGAGATGGCGATAATCGATTTGGTGGAGTTCGGGCTTGACGATCCGACTACACGTGCGAGCACGAGCGCCAATGCAATCGCTAGGCCAATCTCCTGGAGGTTACCGATCCTGCGTGAACACGATCACCGACCACGAGGGTCTTAATTCCTACCAAATCGAGAACAAGTAAGAACCAATATTGCAATCAAGATATTGCGGATTAAGAGGAAAGCTTTATTGAAAGAGGTGGGATCCTGAATAGGTGGTACAAGAGGCCTCTGCGACGCCGAGCCTTGGCGGTTGACTATGGTTAACTTAATGTCTAAACAAAATCCGAGTCTAAAGGTTCGGATATGGGGCGATGTTAAGGCGAAAAGGTGGGGTTTCGCCAGCCATGGAAGTGGTGGCGAATCCAACCCTAAAAGTCCTTTTCCTCAAATACGGACTCTAAAAGTGGCTAATTAAAACTGCGAAAATTACATGGGCCTGCCCAAAATAAAGGTGTCAGACCATATTATGCTATGGACGAATTCAGAAGTATTGATCTTGAATATTTCGTCCAAGCCTTCTTTATTCATTATGGTGGCCTCAAAGTTCTGAAATCTTCATCCGTGGCCTTCTCTTGGATCATCACATGCTTGCTGCCATCTCCATGCATGGCCATGCTCCAATGCTTGTCCCTCTCATCCATGCTTGGTCCATCATTCCTAAGAGTAAGAAATGTATCTGACTTAGGCAGCATCATATTCTCATGTATGTAAGGAATAGTTCCAAGAAACGAAAGTACCTGATAGTTAAGTTGTTTGGCACGAGATCTTGTGATGGGTCCTTGTATGTGTGTTGCTGTAGGTACAACGGTTGTATCAATAGTAGGGATGTCCACATCAGATCTTGACGACTTGGGGGCGAGAAACCGAGAACCCAAGGCCTTGTACAACTTGAACGCACTAGGCAAGATCCAAGAGGGGGGTGGATAATCCGGTGCTCCTTGGTAGGAGCATGAGACCAATAGATATAAGTCCTCAAAGGGTTTCCTTAATATCTATTATTATCCAAGTCTAGGGTTTACAATGGAGGGTGGGGGCTATATATAGTCCAGCCACAAAACAGGGGTAGTTTCGGAATGAAAAGGTAAATTATAGGTTGGGTTACAAGGCACAGGGCCGAACTGAGGCGATCAGGGTCTGGCAGGACCGGTAGTACCGGTCCGGCAACCGGTAGTACCGGTCCGGCAACCGGTAGTACCGGTGGTAACCGGTAGTACCGCTTCCGGAGCGGTAGTACCGCTTGAGGGCCTGGAGCTTCCGTCGGAGGCGCCTGTGGCGAGCGGTAGGAGGGGGCGGTAGTACCGCTGTCCGGTAGTACCGGTTGCTGGACCGGTAGTACCGCTTGCGTCTGGGGCGTGGAGTGGTGCTTCCTATGGCGAGCGGTAGGAGGAGGCGGTAGGACCGCTTGGAGCGGTAGAACCGGCGTCTCAACCGGTAGTACCGCTTGCGTCTGGCAGCGACTGGTTGCTTCTTCGTACCTGATGATGCATAGTGTATGCGTGCGAAGTAGCAAGCCATACAAGGGTGTGTCGAAGTCACACAAGGAGAGAATCGAGTTCACCTTAGCTTGAAGGAGTTTGGCTCGAGCGCGAGTCATGGGTCCACTTGGGGAGCTCGTGGGAGTAGATGTAGTAGCGGTCGTAGGACGGGCTGCATCACTAGGATCTAGGGTTACATGGAGAGTCCCAGCTAAATACGGTTACAGATTCCTGGACTAACACTAACTAGTATTCCTGTTCTCCAAGGCGCCGGCTTCCATCTTAGGCGGTGGCAAGTCGCCTTCCTTTATCCCTGCTGGACCTCCGTCTTGTCTATCAGCAACTGGGCCGCCCGGTTATGCCATAGGCCTAACCACCAACTATGGGCCACCCGGGCTTGCCAGTATGAGACTATGCCGTAGGTATACCTATTTGGTATATCCACAACAGTAGCCCCCGGAGTTCTTCAAGATCCTCGTGTTCCTTCGTCTAGCTTTGAGCGTAAGTATCACGCCGTCTTCAATTTGTAGGCGTGCTTCGTGAAGAATCTTGGAGAGCTCCCATATAATATACTCACCCGACTAAGCCTAGCCAGAGAGTTGCTTGTATGCTTCTGTGAACGAATCCAAGGCAGCGAGCTCTAACGAATCGTTAGAGATTCTGCCAAGCTCTAGGAACGTCTTCAATATCATCATCCATGCAGGACGATATGTAAGCCGGAAAAAATCATGGCTACCGGGCCACGATCGTAAAGGCTGCCAAACTGCCGACTTAGAGCCAGCAAAGTCACAGACATAAGAGCTTGCCGAATTAAGGTCTTAGATCCTCTCATATCACGAACGTTTAGGCCATCGAGCTGTGTAACCCAGTGAAACTTCCGTGAAGGCAAAGTTGATGTCGAGCCCCCGGGTTTCTCTAGCCGAATTTTTCACCGTCTTGAAAGTTTTGTTGACATAACCATATGTAGCCCCCGAGCATTGAGACAGCTTCCATGATGAAGGCGGCTTGATGCTCAAAAGAACATGCATAATTGTACATCAAACGATTGTAGCCCCCGAGCGCCAAGTCGGAGTTTCAAAAGAAATTCGTGTTGGTGCTCTCAAAGTAGCTTTAGAGAAAATGTTCCCCGAGCGCTAAGTCAGAAATAATTTCGACTTAGTGCTCCAAAGAGAACTTTACAAAATTCAGCATCGGTGTAGCCCCCGAGCGTCAAGATGGAATTCACATGAATTTTCCGGCTTAATGCTCAAAGAGAACTAAACCATGTCTTGGAGATCATCGTACTATAGCCCCCGAGGTTTGTTCCAGCTTGGACACAAGGTAGGACACACCTCTTAAATTAGAGATGTCAAGCCCCCAAGCGTCGATCTGACATCCTCAAAGGCGGCTCAAGTCTTGGTCAATAATTGCAATTGCAACCCCCGAGGTGTCAAGCCTAATGAAAATCCGGCTTAAAACACCTTAATCCAAGAAACGCGGCAATGTCCAAGCGTTACGTATCTGAAAAATAAACATGAAAATACAAATGTATTAAATTGTTCCTTTAATTGTGTCCAACAAACAAATGTAAGGCGGAACAAACATGGCTTTTAAACAAATGCTTTAAAGCTGAAACAAAGGAGCAGTTGAACAACATAAAACTGTTTAGGAGGAAAAAACTCAACTAATTTGAACAGCTTATATAAAATTTTTTTAAGTAAGTGCTGGCTTATCCATTATTCTGGGTTTTTATGCTTGACCTTTCGTGAGACGGAAGACTCGTAGCACAGAACTATGTCCTTAGGTGATGATGCCTAATGGCACCGTCCAGAACCCAAGGCCAAAACGTCGTCTTTGAGTGTCGAAAAGTCACTACTCCGGAATCCACATAAAAACAACAGAAACCGTGTATCCAGAAAACTTAAGCTAACGCCTGAAGGCGGGTTTTTTTGCATGGTACTAGGTCTTAAAACGGCAAGCCAGTAAAAAATTTATACTCACGAGCGCAAGGAAAATCATGGAAAAGGTATGACCAAAACGAAAGCGGTGAAAGACCCATAATATGAGTGAACCAATCTTAATCTGATGATCATAAACAATTAAAATATTAAAATATAAATAGGAACTTAGTGTTTGTGCGAAGTCGGTGTTGATCGCGACGAAGACAAATCTGGTCTCGGCAAAGTATATTTCACGATGACGACGAATCCGAATGTAGCTGATGCAAACTATTGTAAAATTGCAGACAAATTCAACCAAGCCAATACCATATGCGGCGTCGGCCAAGACAAACCGGCAGGCATGATCGATTCTATCTACCAAGTATATGCATTATGGGCAAAGTGCCTTCACGTTAAGGATTAAAGGACAAGCTCCATAATACTTCACAATTGCCTGATGCAACAGCTTTACTCCGGACTCGGTTTGAATAAGGCCTTGCGAAACCAGGTTGCTTTCGACAAGTTGCTCCTCCGTCCTGGTTCGCATGCCAGATTGGCTCCATAATTAAATACCGGTCGGTATCCGAGTAGTAGACGCGTTGCGTTTGGTTTAGACCATCCATAGACTGACGATCGATTCGAATCATCGGAGGCCGTGCACGAAGCCCGAAAAACCAATCCAGATGACCGAAAGCAAGCTGGAGGTTGCGGTGAAGCATATGTAGAAGGTTGCTGGTCTGCTGGATCCATGAGCCTGCCGACGAGGAAAAAACCAAGCAGGATCATTGTAGTTTTTGCTGATGGAAATTCCTACACCTCCAAAGATGATTTAGATGTACATCTTCGGGATACAGTCGATTCGACCACATGCTAGAAAGAGCGATGGAAATGCCGGCCTGTCACTGGAGATGAGATTTGTCGTGGTATTGTCGACACGTACGCTAAAAAGGTATTCCAACGGCGAGTTTAGAGACGTGGGGGGAAGACGGAGAGCGTCCGGGTCGGCTTGACACAGTTTACCCAGGTTCAGATCTCACGATGGTGGCGAGATCCTACTCCTGATATAAATTACTATAATGGCAATACACCGAGTTACAGGATTGGGGGTTCGTTGTGTGCGAGTTGTGCTATGCACTTGTTGTTCTATCTGAGTTATGCCCTAAAGGCTCTCGTAGGCCGGCTTATAAGGACGCAAGGACCTAGGTTTACATGGAGAGTCCCAGCCGGATACGGTTATAGATTCCTAGACTAACACTAACTAGTCTTACTGTCCTCCAAGGCGCCGACTTCCATCTTAGGCAGTGACACATCGCCTTCCTTTATCCCTGCTAGACCCCCGTCTTGTCTATCAGCAACTGGGCCGCCCGGTTATTCCATAGGCCTAACCACCAACTGTGGGCCACCCGAGCTTGCCGGTATGATACTATGCCATAGGTATACCTATTTGGTATATCCACAACATCCCCCCCTTCAAAAAGAGTCGTCCTCGACTCTACATGCTCATCACAAAGTAGAAGAGGTTGAGAGACCTTGATCATGGGGTTCACCATATAGTTGTCCTCGTGACCTTGATCATGGGGTTCACCATATAGTTGTCCTCGTGATAGGTCAAAGGTGTCAGATCTTTCGATGAGATGATAATGGTCGATTTGGTGGAGTTCGGGCTTGACGATCCGACAACACGTGCGAGCACGAGCGCCAATGCAATCGCTAGGCCAATCTCCTGAAGGTTACCGATCCTGCGGGAACACGATCAGCCTGACCAGCGAGGGTCTTAATTTCTACCTGAAATCGAGAACATGTAAGAACTAATATTGCAATCAAGATATTGCGGATTAATATGAAAGCTTTATTGAAAAGGTGGGATCCTGATTAGGTTTGAAGTATAAGAGGTCTCTACGACGCTCGAGCCTTGGTGAAGTTGCTATGATGGCTAACTTAATGTCTAAACAAAATCCGAGTCTATGGTCACGGCTAAGGCGAGTATTTAAGGAGGAAAAGGTAGGGTTTCGGCCAGCCATAGAAGTGGTGGACGAATCCAACCCTAGAAGTCCTTTTCTCCTCAAATACGGACTATAAAAACTGGCTATTTAAAATCCTGCGAAAATTACATGGGCTTGGCCCAAAATAAAGGTGTCGTGGTACCATATTAAGCTATGGACGAATTTGTGAAATATTAATCTTGAATATTTCATCCAAGCCTTCTTTCTTCATTATGGTGGCCTCAAACTTCTGAAATCTTCATCTGTGGCCTTCTCTTGGATCATCACATGCTTGCTGCCATCTCCATGCATGACCATGCTCCAATGCTTGTCCCTCTCATCCATACTTGGTCCATCATTCCTAAGAGTAAGAAATACATCTGAGTTAGGCAGCATCATATTCTCATGTATGTGAGGAATAGTTCCAAGAAACGAAAGTACCTAATAGTTAAGTTGTTTAGCACGAGATCGAGTGATAGGTCCTTGTATGTGTGTTGTTGTAGGTACAACGGTTGTATCAATAGATGGGATGTCCACATCATGGTCCCCTTCTTGAATTGAAGTCTTCCTCGACGCAATATCATCTTCCTCACAAAAGTAAGGCTTCAAATCTGCAACGTTAAACGTAGAACTAACCATACCAAGGTCTGCAGGTAACTCAAGTTTATATGCATTATTGTTTATTTTCTCTAACACCTTAAAGGGACCAGCAGCACGCGGCATTAACTTAGACTTGCGTAAATCAGGAAAACGAACTTTACGCAAATGTAACCAAACAAGATCTCCAACATCAAACACAACATGCTTTCTCCCTTTATCCCCGGCAAGTTTATACTTAGCATTCATGTGTTCAATGTTGTCTTTAGTAGTCTTATGCAAGTTTAATATCATTTCAGCGCGTTGTGTAGCATCCAAATTATTTTGCACCGAATAAGGTAAAGGCAATAAATCAATAGGTGCACGAGGAACAAAACCATACACGATCTCAAATGGACAAATCTTTGTGGTAGAATGCAGCGAACGATTATAAGCAAATTTTATATGAGGTAAACACTCTTCCCATAATTTTAAGTTCTTTTTTAAAACATCCCGCAACATAGTATACAAAGTTCTATTTACTACTAAAGTTTGTCCATCAGTTTGGGGATGACATGTAGTACTAAACAACAATTTATTCTCCAACTTAGCCCATAAATATCTCCAAAAGTGGCTAAGAAATTTAGTATCATGATCAGAAACAATAGTATTTGGCACACCATGTAAACGAACAATTTCACGAAAGAACAAATCAGCAATATACGCAGCATCATCCGTTTTATGACAAGGAATAAAGTGTGCCATCTGATGTCAACCATGAAAGAATCTTCGCGGAACCCTGCCACAATGTCAACCAAGAACTACATGCCCACTTCTCCGAGCTCTTGGTCGGTCGCGCTGAAGATGTGGATGCACGCCTAGGGGAGTTTGACACCAAGCTCACCAACGCCATGGACACGATCGATGGGCTTGAGAAATCCTTCAATGACAAGCTTGACGCTCGGTTCAAGGAGGTTTTGGCCAGATTGCCGGCACCCGCACCCGCCCCATTGGCACCTCGGCATGGCGCATGGCGCATTCCGATCATTGGTCGATCATTGGTCGCGTCAAGACTCAAAGCGGCTACCGAAATGACACACCTCGAGACTTCGCCAAGGCTGCTGCGACATTGGGGATGTATTTGCGGGTACTACTACGACGATCTGTTTGACGAGGAGGTTGAACAACCTCAACAGGTACCTGCTGGCTGTCCCCGACATTATTACCACAACGCTCGACCACCGGTACGTGATGATGATCATGTTGTAAAGCTTAAATTAAATATTCCATGATAGGGCAAAGGTGTCCGATCTTTCGATGAGATGATGATAGTCGATTTGGTGGAGTTCGGGCTTGACGATCCGACTACACGTGCGAGCATGAGCGCCAATGCAATCGCTAGGCCAATCTCCTGGAGGTTACCGATCCTGCGGGAACACGATCAGCCTGACCAGCGAGGGTCTTAATTCCTACCTGAAATCAAGAACAAGTAAGAACTAATATTACAATCAAGATATTGCGGATTAAGAGGAAAGCTTTATTGAAAAGGTGGGATCCTAAATAGGTGCGAAATACAAGAGTCCTCTGCGATGCTCGAGCCTTGGCGAAGTTGCTACGATGGCTAACTTAATGTCTAAAAAAATCCGAGTCTAGGGTGACGGCTATGGGGAGTATTTAAGGAGGAAAAGGTGGGGTTTCGGCCAGCCATGGAAGTGGTGGCCGAATCCAACCCTAGAAGTCCTTTTCTCCTCAAATACGGACTCTAAAAAGTGGCTATTTAAAATCCTGCGAAAATTACATGGGCCTGGCCCAAAATAAAGGTGTCGCAACACCATATTAAGATATGGACGAATTCGTGAAGTATTAATCTTGAATATTCCGTCCAACCCTTATTTCTTCATTATGGTGGCCTCAAAGTTCTGAAATCTCCATCCGTGGCCTTCTCTTGGATCATCACATGCTTGCTGCCATCTCCATGCATGGCCATGCTCCAATGCTTGTCCCTCTCATCCATGCTTGGTCCATCATTCCTAAGAGTAAGAAATACATCTGATTTAGGCAGCATCATATTCTCATGTATGTGAGGAATAGTTCCAAGAAATGAAAGTACCTGATAGTTAAGTTGTTTGGCACGAGATCTTGTGATGGGTCCTTGTATGTGTGTAGCTGTAGGTACAACGGTTCTATCAATTGAAGGGATGTCCACATCATGCTCCCCTTCTTGAATTGAAGTCGTCCTCGACGCAATCTCATCTTCCTCACCAAAGTAAGGCTTCAAATCTGCAATGTTAAACGTAGGACTAACCGTACCAAAGTCTGCAGGCAACTCAAGTTTATATGCATTATCATTTATTTTCTCTAACACATTAAAGGGACCAGCAGCACGCGGCATTAACTTAGACTTGCGTAAATCAGGAAAACGATCTTTACGCAAATGTAACCAAACAAGATCTCCAATATCAAACACAACATGCTTTCTCCCTTTATCCCCAGCAAGTTTATACTTAGCATTCATGTGTTCAATGTTATCTTTAGTAGTCTTATGCAAGTTTAATATCATTTCAGCGCGTTGTGTAGCATCCAAATTATGTTGCACCGAAGAAGGTAAAGGCAATAAATAAATAGGTGCACGAGGAACAAAACCATATACAATCTCAAACGGGCACATCTTTGTGGTAGAATGCAGCGAACGATTATAAGAAAATTCTATATGTAAACACTCTTCCCACAATTTTAAGTTCTTCTTTAAAATAACCCGCAACATAGTAGACAAAGTTCTATTTACTACTTCAGTTTGTCCATCAGTTTGGGGATGACATGTAGTACTAAACAACAATTTAGTCCCCAACTTAGCCCATAAACATCTCCCAAAGTGGCTAAGAAATTTAGTATCACGATCAGAGACAATAGTATTTGGCACACCATGCAAACGAACAATTTCACGAAAGAACAAATCAGCAATATGCGCAACATCATCCGTTTTATGACAAGAAATAAAGTGTGCCATCTTAGAAAACCGATCCACAACAACAAAAATACTATCCCTCCCCTTCCGTGTTCGTGGCAATCCCAAAACAAAGTCCATAGAAATATCCTCCCAAGGAACACTAGGAACATGAAGAGGCATATATAAACCATGTGGATTAAGGCGAGACATAGCTTTTTGACAAGTAGTGCAGCGTGCCACAAATCTCTCAACATCTCGACGCATACGTGGCCAAAAGAAGTGTGCAGCAAGAACATCCTCCGTCTTCTTGACACCAAAGTGTCCCATCAATCCTCCTCCATGCGCCTCCTGTAACAACAAAAGACGAACAGAACTATCTAGAATGCATAGTTTGTTAGGACGGAACACAAATCCATCATTAAAGACGAACTTGTTCCATGTTCTGCCATCTCTACAATTCTGCAACACATCTTTAAATTCAGCATCATGCACATATTGTTCCTTAATAGTTTCCAATCCAAATATTTTGAAGTCAAGTTGAGATAACAAAGCATAACGGCGCGACAAAGCATCAACAATAATGATGTGGACATCCCTACTATTGATACAACCATTGTACCTATAGCAACACACATACAAGGACCCATCACAAGATCTCGTGCCAAACAACTTAACTATCAGGTACTTTCGTTTCTTGGAACTATTCCTCACATACATGAGAATATGATGCTGCCTAAATCAGATATATTTCTTACTCTTAGGAATGATGGACCAAGCATGGATGAGAGGGACAAGCATTGGAGCATGGCCATGCATGGAGATGGCAGCAAGCATGTGATGATCCAAGAGAAGGCCACAGATGAAGATTTCAGAACTTTGAGGCCACCATAATGAAGAAAGAAGGCTTGGACGAAATATTCAAGATCAATACTTTACGAATTCGTCCATAGCTTAATATGGTGCTGCGACACCTTTTATTTTGGGCCAGGCCCATGTAATTTTCGTAGGATTTTAATTAGCCACTTTTTAGAGTCCTTATTTGAGGGGAAAAGGACTTTTAGGGTTGGATTCGGCCACCACTTCCATGGCTGGCCGAAACCCCACCTTTTCGCCCTTAAATACGCCCCATAGCCGAACCTCTAGACTCGGATTTTGTTTAGACATTAAGTTAGCCATAGTCGCAACTTCGCCAAGGCTCGAGGCGTCAGAGGCCTCTTGTACTTGCACCTATTCAGGATCCCACCTCTTCAATAAAGCTTTCCTCTTAATCCGCAATATCTTGATTGCAATATTGGTTCTTACTTGTTCTCGATTTCGTAGGAATTAAGACCCTCATTGGTCGGTGATCGTGTTCACGCAGGATCGGTAACCTCCGAGATTGGCCTAGCGATTGCATTGGCTCGTGCTGCGCGTGTAGTCGGATCGTCAAGCCGAACTCCACCAAATCGAATATCGCCATCTCATCGAAAGATCGGACACCTTTGCCCTATCAAGTGGTATCGATTGAGTTGCTCGGTGAGATTTTCTTTATTTCGTAGATTAGATCTGTTTTACCTATAACCCACGAAAAGCCAAAAACACGCTTATATTTTAACTCCATCCCATAACCAATCTCGCCTCGCATTATCTTTTCAGTTTTGCATTGTTGAATTTGTGTCTACATCGTCGAGTTCTTTGGTCTTAGTGTCTCGTCCCTTAGAGTTTCGAAGTTCGATCATAATAGTCACCGCCACACTCGCCGATCACCGCCACCATATTCCGCCACCATATTCCGCCATATACCCAGCCACCATAAACCCTAATACTCGCCATCCTTCCTACGCGACACGGATCCGATCGGTTTTCTGCATGATGCAGTCCGAGTAGAGTTCTTGTTTCCTAGTTATTTCTTTTGACTTTCCTTCTTTGTTGTTTCCGTGTTCTAAATTCGTGTCACGCTAAGAGTCCGGTCAGAAGTCCGTATGAGAGCAAAAAAAGTCCGGAACCCTCAAAAAATTTTTTCGGCTATACTAGTTTTCGCTTTGGGGATCATTTTCTCCATCGGCCGTTATAGCGATATTTTTTGGCGCTGTGGCTTCCGAGCAAAATAAAAAATTTCACAAATTTTTTTTGGGGCTAACCTCTTTTTAGACCCCGTAGATCAGTTCTAGACACTCGCCATCATAGTGATTTTCTGCCTCTCTGTTCGCTTTTCAGGGTGCCATATCATCATACAGTGCTTGCTGTGTCGCGTCGTGACATCGTTGGTGCTCTAGGCTCGCGTCTCTAGTACGGTCTAGTCTAGGACCAGCACAGTACCGTCGTTGAGCATTCTTTCAACTTTTGCATTGCTGTTTTGATAATTGCTAACCCCTCTTGCTAAGCCTTCCCAGAGCTCCACAGATATTCTCCACGTGCGGTGTCTCGACTCCTGGTAATCGCTTGGTTCAATCTTCGGACCCATCGATCCTCGCGATTGCACATCGCCTTTTCTGCTGTTTGGTAAGAACTTGTAAGAGCGTATATTGCTTAACGGATTACGCGTGACTTCCACCATATTCCGTAGTATATACTGCTTTTAAGGACTAACCATGACAGATACTTCATGAACCACACCATGACGACGAAGAACTACATGCCCACTTCTCCGCTCTTGTGGTCGTACGAAGACGTGGATATACGCCTAGGGAGTTTGGACGCCAAACTCACCAACGCCGTGGACAAGATCGATGGACTCGAAATCCTTCAACTCCAAGCTTGACGCTCGGTTCAAGGAGCTTTTGAACCGATTGCCCTTTCCGCACCGGCACCCACACATGGCGCCTGGCGCATTCCGATCACGGGTGATGCTGGTTCGGCTCCCCGCACCCGTTCGGCTGCGGTACGACGCTCCTCGACTTCCGCATGCTTCTTTGCAACGCAATATTGGAGATGTATCGACGGTACTACGACCCGACGGCGACGATCTGTTGACGAGAAGGTTGAACAACCTCCACAGTACCGCTGGTCGTCCCCGACATTACTACCGCAACGCCTCGACCACCAGATGCGTGATGATCATGTTGCAAAGCTTAAATTAAATATTCCATCTTTTGAGGGTAAATATAATCCTGATGCATATCTTACATGGGAGATGGAAGTAGAACAACGTTTTGCATGCTTAAAATATCCTGAGAATATGCGTGTTAGTGCTGCTACATGTGAATTTACTAAATTTGCTTCCCTTTGGTGGTCTGAGTATTGTCGTTTAAATCCTACTACTATTCCAAGTACTTGGCCTGCTTTAAAAACTGCTATGCGTGTTCGTTTTGTACCTCCTACTTATCAACGTGATTTACTAAAGAATTTGACACGTTTAGAGCAAGGGAAAAATTCTATAGAAGAGTATTATCAGGAATTGCAAACGGGGATGGTTCGGTGTGGTCTTGTTGAATCTAATGAACAAATGCTTGCACGTTTCTTTGGTGGATTAAACAAGGACATTTAGCACATCTTAGATTATAAGGAATATAATTCTATCACTTGTTTGTTTCATCTTGCTTGCAAAGCTGAACGTGAAGTGCAGGACCGCCAAACACCATGGAGGAGGACTAATAATTCTGCAGGTCGCACATCCACTTGGACATCCCGATAATCAGCGCCTCCTCGTGATTCGCCTCCAGCTACTACCACATCCAAGGCCACCACAAGATTTTCAGCTACTCCTCCACCATCATCCAATGCTCCTGCTCGTAGTGCATCTTCTATGGCTTCCACGGGTAAGACAAAGGATATACAATGCCGAAAGTGATGGGGTTTTGGTCATATTGAGAGACAGTGCACAACACAACGTGTGATGATGGTGCGCGAAGATGGTCAATACGATTCAGCGAGTGACTTTGATGAAGATACACTAGCCCTTATTTCTGCTCGAGATGGAGACAATTCGATCTTGATGAAGAGCCGAGGTAATGGGAGTCAAGCTGATCATCAATACAAGAGCTTAATTACACAACGTGTGTTGAGTGTGCAATTGAGCAAATCTGAGCAAGATCAACGCCACAACCTGTTCCAAACACGTGGTGTTGTCAAGGAAAGAGCTATCTGGATCATCATCGATGGAGGGAGTTGTAATAATGGCGGTGTTGACATGGTAGAGAAGCTTGCGCTTCCAACAAGACAACGCCCATTCATATTACATCCAATGGTTTGAGAGTTCTCAAGATCAAGGTAACAAGAACGCAGCTGCGTGCATTTTACTATTGGTACATATTCTGATTTTGTTGATTGTGATGTTGTACCTATGCAAGCTTGTTCTTTGTTACTTGGTAGACCATGGCAATTTGATAGAGACTCTGTTCATAATGGTAAAACTAATCACTATTCTCTTATGTATAATGGAAAGAAAATTGGTCTAAAACCTATGACTCCCGAACAAATTTTAAAAGATGATCTTGCTAGAGCTAGTAGAGCTAATACTGAGGAGAAAAATAAAAGTGAGAATCAGATTGTTGCTGCAGATTTTATACCACCAAAGAACACTAAATCTGATTCTACGCATGCTACTGAAATTCGTTTGAAGAGTCCATGTATGCTTGCAAATAAAATTGATATTGCTGAACTAGATGTAAACAATACTCAATGTTATGCAGTTGTCTGCAAAGAGGTTTTGTTTTCATTTGAGGATATGCCTCCTTCTTTGCCACCATTGCTAACCTTTTGCGTGAATATGAGGACGTCTTTCCCGAGTTGCCACCGGGACTACCTCCTATTAGAGGAATTGAGCATCAAATTGATCTAATTCCTGGTGCCACGTTGCCCAACCGCTACCATATAGAACCAATCCAGAGGAGACAAAGGAGATACAACGCCAAATTCGGAACTACTCGACAAAGATCATATTCGTGAGTCCCTTAGCCCTTGTCTTTGTTCCTATTATTTTGGTACCTAAGAAAGATGGTTCTTCAAGCATGTGTACTGATTGTAAAGCTATCAATAATATTACTATTCGATATCATCATCCTATTCCACGCTTAGATGACATGCTTGATGAATTGAGTGGCTCTACCATGTTTTCTAAAGTTGATTTGCGATTGGTTACCACCAGTTCGTATGAAATTAGGAGATGAATGGAAAACAGCATTTAAAACTAAGTTTGATTTATATGAGTGGTTAGTAATGCCGCTTGGTTTAACTAATGCACCTAGCACTTTCATGAGATTAATGAACGAAGTTTTACGTGCTTTCATTGGACGCTTTGTGGTAGTCTACTTTGATGATATTCTGATTTATAGCAAATCTTTAGAGGATCATTTGGACCATGTACGTCTTGTTTTCAATGCTTTACGAGATGCACGCTTGTTTGGTAACCTTGAGAAGTGCACCTTTTGCACCAATCGAGTTGCGTTCTTGGCTATGTTGTTACATCACGGTATTGAAGTGGATCCACCAAGATTGGAGCTATTGAGAATTGGTCGCAGCAAGACGGTCACAGTGCGGAGTTTTCTTGGCCTCGCTGGTTTTTATAGGCGCTTTGTCAAAGACTTTGGATCAATTGCCGCTGAATGAGCTTACCAAGAAGGATGTGCCCTTTGTTTGGGGCGATGCACAACAACGTGCATTCGTCATATTGAAAGATAAGCTAACACATGCTCCTTACTCCAACTTCCCGATTTTACTAAGACTTTTGAGCTTGAATGTGATGCTAGTGGAATTGGTTTGGGAGGGTGTTATTACAAGGAAAACCTGTTGCATATTTTAGTGAGAAATTGAGTGGGGCTAGTCTGAACTATTCTACTTATGATAAAGAATTATATGCGTTGGTTCGGACACTAGAAACTTGGCAACATTATCTATGGCCTAAAGAGTTTGTTATTCATTCTGATCATGAATCTTTGAAGCATATTCATAGTCAAGCTAAGTTGAATCGTCGTCATGCAAAGTGGGTTGAATTTATTGAGTCTTTTCCTTATGTTATCAAACACAAAAAGGGTAAAGATAATATTATTGCTGATGCTTTGTCACGCCGTTATGCTTTGTTATCTCAACTTGACTTCAAAATATTTGGATTGGAAACTATTAAGGAACAATATGTGCATGATGCTGAATTTAAAGATGTGTTGCAGAATTGTAGAGATGGTAGAACTTGGAACAAGTTCGTCTTCAATGATGGATTTGTGTTCCGTGCTAACAAACTATGCATTCCAGATAGCTCTGTTTGTCTTTTGTTGTTACAGGAGGCGCATGGAGGAGGATTGATGGGACACTTTGGTGTCAAGAAGACGGAGGATGTTCTTGCTGCACACTTCTTTTGGCCACGTATGCGTCGAGATGTTGAGAGATTTGTGGCACGCTGCACTACTTGTCAAAATGCTAAGTCTCGCCTTAATCCACATGGTTTATATATGCCTCTTCCTATTCCTAGTGTTCCTTGGGAGGATATTTCTATGGACTTTGTTTTGGGATTGCCACGAACACAGAAGGGGAGGATAGTATTTTGTTGTTGTGGATCGGTTTCTAAGATGGCACACTTTATTCCTTGTCATAAAACGGATGATCTTTGCGCATATTGCTGATTTGTTCTTTCGTGAAATTGTTCGCTTGCATGGTGTGCCCAATACTATTGTCTCGATCGTGATACTAAATTTCTTAGCCACTTTTGGAGATGTTTATGGGCTAAGTTGGGGACTAAATTGCTCTTTAGTACTACATGTCATCCCCAAACCGATGGTCAAACCTAAGTAGTAAATAGAACTTTGTCTACTCTGTTACGAGCTGTTTTAAAGAAGAACTTAAAATTGTGGGAAGAGTGTTTACCTCATATCGACTTTGCTTATAATCGTTCATTGCATTCTACCACAAAGATGTGCCCATTTGAGATTGTGTATGGTTTTGTTCCTCGTGCACCTATTGATTTATTGCCTTTACCTTCTTGATTGCAACATAATTTGGATGCTACACAACGCTACGAAATGATATTAAACTTGCATAAGACTACTAAATATAACATTGAACACATGAATGCTAAGTATAAACTTCTTTGGGGATAAAGGAGAAAGCATGTTGTGTTTGATGTTGGCGATCTTGTTTGGTTACATTTGCGTAAAGATCGTTTTCTGATTTACATGAAGTCTAAGTTAATGCCACGTCACCGGGTCCCTTTAAGGTGTTAGAGAAAATCAATGATAATGCATACAAACTTGAGTTGCCTGCAGACTTTGGTACGGTTAGTCCTACATTTAACATGGCAGATTTGAAGCCTTACTTTGGTGAGGAAGATGAGATTGCGTCGAGGACGACTTCAATTCAAGAAGGGGAGCATGGTGTGGACATCCCTACTATTGATACACCATTTTACCTACAGCAACACACATACAAGGACCCATCACAAGATCTCGTGCCAAACAACTTAACTATCAGGTACTTTCGTTTCTTGGAACTATTCCTCACATACATGAGAATATGATGCTGCCTAAATCAGATATATTTCTTACTCTTAGGAATGATGGACCAAGCATGGATGAGAGGGACAAGCATTGGAGCATGGCCATGCATGGAGATGGCAGCAAGCATGTGATGATCCAAGAGAAGGCCACTGATGAAGATTTCAGAACTTTGAGGTCACCATAATGAAGAAAGAAGGCTTGGACGAAATATTCAAGATCAATACTTTACGAATTCATCCATAGCTTAATATGGTGTTGCGACACCTTTTATTTTGGGCCAGGCCAATGTAATTTTCGCAGGATTTTAATTAGCCACTTTTTAGAGTCCGTATTTGAGGGGAAAAGGACTTTTAGGGTTGGATTCGGCCACCACTTCCATGGCTGGCCGAAACCCCACCTTTAAATACGCCCCATAGCCGAACCTCTAGACTCGGATTTTGTTTAGACATTAAGTTAGCCATAGTCGCAACTTCGCCAAGGCTCGGCGTCAGAGGCCTCTTGTACTTCACCTATTCAGATCCCACCTCTTCAATAAAGCTTTCCTCTTAATCCGCAATATCTTGATTGCAATATTGGTTCTTACTTGTTCTCGATTTCGTAGGAATTAAGACCCTCATCGGGTCAGCCGATCGTGTTCACGCAGGATCGGTAACCTCCAGGAGATTGGCTTAGCGATTGCATTGGCGCTCGTGCTCGCACGTGTAGTCGGATCGTCAAGCCCGACCTCCACCAAATCGAATATCGCCATCTCATCGAAAGATCGGACACCTTTGCCCTATCAAATAATATTATCTTTACCCTTTTTGTGTTTGATAACATAAGGAAAAGACTCAATAAATTCAACCCACTTTGCATGACGACGATTCAACTTAGCTTGACTACGAATATGATTCAAAGATTCATGATCAGAATGTATAACAAATTCTTTAGGCCATAGATAATGTTGCCAAGTTTCTAATGTCCGAACCAACGCATATAATTATTTATCATAAGTAGAATAGTTCAGACTAGCCCCACTCAATTTATCACTAAAATATGCAACAGGTTTTCCCTCTTGTAATAACACACCTCCCAAACCAATTCCACTAGCATCACATTCAAGATCAAAAGTCTTATTAAAATCAGGAAGTTGGAGTAAGGGAGCATGTGTTAGATTATCTTTCAATATGACGAAGGCCTGTTGTTGTGCATCCCCCCAAACAAAGGGCACATCCTTCTTGGTAAGCTCATTCACCGGCGCGGCAATTGATCCAAAGTCTTTGACAAAGCGCCTATAAAAACCAGCGAGGCCAAGCAAACTCCTCACTTGTGTGACCGTCTCAATAGCTTCAATCTTGGCTGGATCCACTTCAATACCCTGTGATGTAACAACATAGCCAAGAAACGCAACTCGATTGGTGCAAAAGGTGCACTTCTCAAGGTTACCAAACAAACGTGCATCACGTAAAGCATTGAAAACAACACGTAAATGGTCCAAATGATCCTCTAAAGATTTGCTATAAATCAGAATATCATCAAAGTAGACTACCACAAAACGTCCAATGAAAGCACGTAAAACTTCGTTCATTAATCTCATGAAAGTGCTAGGTGCATTAGTTAAACCAAACGACATTACTAACCACTCATATAAACCGAACTTAGTTTTAAATGCTGTCCATTCATCTCCTAATTTCATACGGATCTGGTGGTAACCACTACGCAAATCAACTTTAGAAAACATGGTAGAGCCACTCAATTCATCAAGCATGTCATCTAAACGTGGAATAGGATGAAGATATCGAATAGTAATATTATTGATAGCTCTATAATCAGTACACATGAGCGAAGAACCATCTTTCTTAGGTACCAAAATAATAGGAACAACACAGGGGCTAAGGGACTCACGAATATGATCTCTTTCGAGTAGTTTCTGAATTTGGCGTTGTATCTCCTTTGTCTCGTCTGGATTGGTTCTATATGGCGCGCGGTTGGGCAACGTAGCACCAGGAATTAGAGCAATTTGGTGCTCAATTCCTCTAATAGGAGGTAGTCTTGGTGTCAGCTCAGCGGGAAAGACGTCCTCATATTCCTGCAAAAGGTTAGCAATAGCGGGTGGCAAACAAGGAGGCATATCCTCAAATGAAAACAAAACCTCTTTGCAGACAATTGCATAACATTGAGTATTGTTTACATCTAGTTCAGCAATATAAATTTTATTTGCAAGCATACATGGACTCTTCAAACGAATTTCAGTAGCATGGGTAGAATCAGATTTAGTATTCTTTGGTGGTACAAAATCTGTAGCAACAATCTGATTCTCACTTTTATTTTTCTCCTCAGTTTTAGCTCTACTAGCTCTAGCAAGATCATCATTTAAAATCTGTTCAGGAGTCATAGGTTTTAGACCAATTTTCTTTCCATCATGCATAAGAGAATAATGATTAGTTTTTCCATTATGAACAGATTCTCTATCAAATTGCCATGGTCTACCAAGTAACAAAGGACAAGCTTGCATAGGTACAACATCACAATCAACAAAATCAGAATATGTACCAATAGTAAAATGCACGCGTACCGTTCTTGTTACCTTGATCTTGCGAGAACTCTCAAACCATTGGATGTAATATGAATGTGTGCGTTGTCTTGTTGGAAGTGCAAGCTTCTCTACCATGTCAACACTAGCCAGATTATTACAACTCCCTCCATCAATGATGATCTGTATAGCTCTTTCCTTGACAACACCACGTGTTTGGAACAGGTTGTGGCGTTGATCTTGCTCAGATTTGCTCAATTTCACACTCAACACACGTTGTGTAATTAAGCTCTAGTATTGATCAGCAGCTTCAGTTCCCATTACCTCTGTCTCTTCATCAGAATCACACTTGTCTCCATCTCGAGCAGAAATAAGGGCTAATGTACCTTCATCAAAGTCACTCGCTGAATTGTATTGACCATCATCACGCACCATCATAACACGTTGTTGTGCACTGTCTCTCAATATGACCAAAACCCCAGCACTTGCGGCATTGTATATCCTTTGTTTTACCCGTGGAAGCCATAGAAGATGCGCTACGAGCAGGAGTATTGGATGACGGTGGAGGAGCAGCTGGAAATCTCGTAGTGGCCTTGGATGTGGTAGAAGCTAGTGGCGAATCACGAGAAGGAGGTGCTGATTGTCGGGATGTCCAAGTGGATTTGCGACCTGCAGAATTATTAGTCCTCCTCCATGGTGTTTGGCGATCCTGCACTTCACGTTCAGCTTTGCAAGCAAGATGAAACAAACGAGTGATAGAATTATATTCCTTATAATCTAAGATGTGTTGAATGTCCTTGTTTAATCCACCAAAGAAACGTGCAAGCATTTGTTCAGTAGATTCAACAAGACCACACTGAACCATCCCCGTTTGCAATTCCTGATAATGCTCTTCTACAGAATTTTTCCCTTGCTCTAAACTTGTCAGATTCTTTAGTAAATCACATTGATAAGTGGGAGGTACAAAACGAACACGCATAGCAGTTTTTAAAGCAGTCCAAGTACTAGGAATAGTAGTAGGATTTAAACGACAATACTCAGACCACCAAAGGAAAGCAAATTTAGTAAATTCACATGTAGGAGCACTAACACGCATATTCTCAGGATATTTTAAACATGCAAAACGTTGTTCTACTTCCATCTCCCATGTAAGATATGCATTAGGATTATATTTACCCTCAAAAGATGGAATATTTAATTTAAGCTTTGCAACATGATCATCATCACGTACCGGTGGTCGAGCGTTGCGGTAGTAATGTCAGGCACGGCCAGCAGGTACCTGTGGAGGTTGTTCAACCTCCTCGTCAAACAGATCATCGTCGTCGGGGTCGTAGTAGCACCCGTCGTCTGTCCCCAATGTCGCAGCAGCAGGCGCGGCGGAAGTCTGAGGTGCGTCAATGCGGTAGCCGAGAAGTGCGGCGATGACCAGCAGTCCGACCCATGATCGAATGCGCCGTGCGCCATGACGAGGTGCCAATGGGGCGGGTGCGTGTGCGGGTGCCGGCAATCTGGCCAAAACCTCCTTGAACCGAGCGTCAAGCTTGTCATTGAAGGATTTCTCGATCCCATCGATCTTGTCCATGGCGCTGGTGAGCTTGGTGTCAAATTCCCCTAGGCGTGCATCCACATCTTCAGCACGACCGACCAAGAGCTCGGAGAAGTGGGCATGTAGTTCTTGGTTCGTCATTGTGGCAGGGTTCCGCGAAGTATCTGTCATGGTTAGTCCTTTAAAAGCACAGGTATATACTACATAAATATGGTGGAAGGCACGCATAATCCGTCAAGCAATATACGAAGCTCTTACAAGTTCTTACCAAACAGCAGGAAAAGGCGATGTGCAACCGCGAGGAGCAGTGGGTCCAGAGATTGAACCGAGCGATTACCAGGAGTCGAGACACCGCACGTGGAGAAATCTGTGGAGCTCTGGGAAGGCTTAGCAAAGGGGTCAGCAATTATCAAAACAGCAATACAAAAGTTGAAAGAATGCTCAACGATGGTATTGTGCTGGTCCTAGGATAGACCGTACTAGAGACGCGAGCCTAGATCACCGACGATGTCACGACGCGACACAACAAGCAATGTATGATGATATGGCACCCTGAAAAGCGAACCGAGATGCTGAAATTCACTACGATGGCGAGTGTCTAAAACTGATCTACGGGGTCTAAAAACAGGTTGCCCCAAAAAAATCGAAATTTTTGTATTATGCTCCGGAAAGCGCGCAGGTGCCAAAAAAATATTGCTATAACGGCCGATGGAGAGAAGTGATCCCCGGGGCCAAAAATCAGTATAGCCAGAAAATTTTTTTTGCTCTCCTTCTGGACTTACGGCTAAACTTCTAACTCGACACGGACTTTAGCTCAATACAGAAACAACAAGGAAGGAAAGTAAAAAAGAAAAACTAGGAAACAATAACTCAACTCGGACTCGTGCCGCGGCAGGAAAAGTGATCGGATTCGTGTCGCGGTAGGAAGGCGGTGGCAGAGTTTTAGGGTTTATGGTGGATGGATGTATGTTGGCGGAATATGGTGGCGGAATATGGTGGTGATGATCTGCGGGTGTGGCGGTGACTACTGTGATCAGAACTCGAAACTCTAAGGGACGAGACACTAAGACCAGCAACTCGACGCGACGATGCAGACACAAATTCAACAATGCAAAACTGAAAAGATAATGCGAGGCGTAGATTGGTGATGGGATGGATCTAAACTCTAACTGTGTTTTTGGCTTTTTCATGGGTTATAGGTTAAACATATCTAATCTACGAAAATAAAGAAAATCTCACCGAGCAACCCGAACTCGATACCACTTGATAGGGCAAAGGTGTCCGATCTTCGATGAGATGGTGATAGTTGATTTGGTGGAGTTCGGCTTGACGATCCGACTACACGCATGCGAGCACGAAAGGCAATCGCTAGGCCAATCTCCTAGAGGTTACCGATCCTGCGGGAACACGATCAGCCTGACCAGCGAGGGTCTTAATTCCTACCTGATATCGAGAACAAGTAAGAACTAATATTGCAATCAAGATATTGCGGATTAAGATGAAAGCTTTATTGAAAAGGTGGGATCCTGTATAGGTGCGAAGTACAAGACGCCTCTGCGAGGCTCGAGCCTTGGAGAAGTTGCTATGATGGCTAACTTAATGTCTAAAAAAATCCGAGTCTACGGTGACGGCTATGGGGAGTATTTAAGGAGGAAACGGTGGGGTTTCGGCCAGCCATAGAAGTGGTGGCCGAATCCAACACTAGAAGTCCTTTTCTCCTCAAATACGGACTCTAAAAAGTGGCTAATTAAAATCCTACGAAAATTACATGGGCCTGGCCCAAAATAAAGGTGTCGCAGCACCATATTAAGCTATGGACGAATTTGTGAAGTATTGATCTTGAATATTTCGTCCAAGCCTTCTTTCTTCATTATGGTGGCATCAAAGTTCTGAAATCTTCATCCGTGGCCTTCTCTTGAATCATCTCATGCTTGCTGCCATCTCCATGCATGGCCATGCTCCAATGCTTGTCCCTCTCATCCATGCTTGGTCCATCATTCCTAAGAGTAATAAATACATCTGATTTAGGCAGCATCATATTCTCATGTATGTGAGGAATAGTTCCAAGAAATGAAAGTACCCTTATAGTTAAGTTGTTTGGCACGAGATCTTGTGATAGGTCCTTGTATGTGTGTAGGTGTAGGTACAACGGTTGTATCAATAGATGGGATGTCCACATCAGTACCCCTCTCTATATTTTCCCTTTTCGTTCCTAAACTACCCATGTTTATGTGGCTGGCCTATATATAGCCCCCACCCTCTATTGTAAACCCTAGACTTGGATAATTTTAGTTGAAGACACCCCTTTGAGGATCTATCAACTATTTGTCTCATGCTCCTTGACAAGGAGCACCAAATTATCCACAACCTCTTGGATTTTGCCTAGCGCGTTCAAGTTGTACAAGTCCTTGGGATCTCGGTGTCTCGTGCCCAAGTAGTCAAGATCTCACCAAGCTTCTCACCCCCGTTGTTGGTCGTGGAGAGAGAGCTTCGCCCAACACCGATCCTAGGTATTATGTTGGACCGGTTGCCACCGGCGTGAGCTATCGGTTTGTATCGTGTTTCGTGTGTGTGTTCATCGAGTTCTTCGCGTGTGTTCGCGGATTTCATCCCCTCCCTCCTTCCACCGCTTTCCCATCGATTCCCACGGAATTCGTGAAAGTTCGGGCCACCCTAAGGGGTCACCCCTAACAGATGATGAGCTTGTAAATTGGCGTGAATATGAAGCATTGAGATCCCATTTGACACTAGTGTTTAAAAACACAACGGATGCCATTGACAAGAGTCTTCAGGATGATATGGGGTGGCCCGAACTTCTCAGCAAGCACTTGTCGATGATGATGGTGGATGATAGATAACTAGCCTGTAGCTATGAACTCTCCCGCTCGAACCCTGATGCCAATGCAACAGCTCTCGAACCCTGTGGGATATTCACAACACCACGCTCTTGCGCATGCAGCCGTCGACCACGAACGGTAGTTTGCAATCTACTAATTCCCAATGGAACAACAGATCAAACTCAATTGCAGTAGATAATTCGATCACAGGGTAATTCCAGAAGTTCTTGATAAGAAACAACTCCAAAATAGTTTTAACGTGGTCTAACCCTAACTATGGGGACGTAACGGCGGCTGGGGCGGCCAAAATCGCGAAACAAAACGTGTCCGATACAGTCAGATCCGTCCAGATCTGATGGTAACTTTCAGGGCCGGACTTTCCGCCCTAAGTAGGGGCGGATTATCAGCCCCCCCCGGGATTATCCTCCTCAGGCGGATTATCCGCCTCATCGAGCCTTGCGCTCAAGTCCTTAGCGAAATTCTTCGAGTAGCCAGATTATCCGCCCTTGTGGGGGGCGGATTATCTGCCCCTAGAGACGTGTAAGTACTCGTTGGAAATCTATCGGAATGATCTTTTCAACAAGTACTTATTTGCTTGATTTGGAGTTCGTATGAAGATTCCACGTCCGTTTCAATTTCAGGGCTTCGCCTCGTCAATCGAACCTTCCTTCTTGATGATCTTCTCTTGCCTTCCTCCCGCCTCCTCGCGCATCCTTGGCGATCATCATGCTGGACTCCTTGCCTTCCTCCCTCTCCTTCCCGCTGGCGTTAGTCCGATGGATATTAAATCTAGTCAAACAATAACACCATGGTTTAGGTAGTATAAAGTTCTTATAAATCAATGTATCTTGTCCAACTAGGAATGAAGTCACCTTGTGATATTTTTCAATAAGGTTCAATATTTCATTCCAGCTGAGACAACTAGAATCTGCATGATCCATGATTGTATCCTCATCATCCTCCCCTTCTTCAAGAAAAGCCGTCCTCGGCTTTGGGTAAGCTGAAAGTGGAATGAACAAAAAGAACAACGTGTACGCAGAGTATATGTATACATATTATGTTGTATCATTTGCGTTCACATGAATAATATGTCTACTATACATCAAGCAACTTAAATTGCAGGTATAAGTGAAGTACAAAGAATCATGATCATGTTGAAAAACAAATAGATAGATAGTCTTGTTGTTCATTATTAAATTCAGTTTCCTCAAAGAAGATCTATGATCAAATTTGTGATGAACAAGATCAAACCAATTCAAAATATGTGAATACCGAACTGATTCATGCCATGCTTCAACTGCGCTACTCTGATTATTAGGAACATAACCATTTTGTTCAGTGTGTAACATACAACTCAATTTGCAAATATTATTGAAGTATACATCAGTAGCACACTTATGCAATACATTGTGGGACAAACACAAGGGATATGAAAAATCTAATTCAAATCTAGAAAGATTGGAACAATCCAACATAGGTGAAGTTACTTTTGTTGGGTGGACTATATCAACTAGATGTGAATGTACTTTCATATTATCAAAAATTGTAGTATTTATCCCACCATAAAGATATCTTGACAGATAGCATATATGGCTAAACACAGCAAGTTTCAATTCAGCAATTCTATCACATGTAATGCATATGTGATCCACAAGAAAATTTTCATCCATGCTATATTCACCAATTAGATTAAAGATGAAATATGGAGAATATGTGCTTGAATTCAGACATGATATTTCAGAAATCTTATCCACAACACAACTCATATTCATAGGTTCATTTAGCATGATGGAATATACAATATCAGTAGGTGGTATTCGAGCAATTATTTCCTTATGTGTAATCAGTACCACATGATCAAAATACGAATTTGGAAAACTATCACATGGTGATGTAACATTATTGCACGACAAGTCACATGGAGGTAGCAACAAAGGAATAGACTCACAAAATGTTGTGCTTGTTGGCTGTAGCTCCAAATCAATACCGATATCTTCAGTATGCTCCTCACATGTAGTAGGCACTGGAACATCCTCCTCAAGTGATAATGCACAGTCTAGTGATGTAGGTTGTAAAATAGATGGCTCCCTTTCTTCAAAAGCAACCTGCATATGACAAGAAACAACACTAGGACGAGAGGTAATTACATTAGTAGAAACCTCATTTGTCTCACCAACTTTCACTTTCGGTTCGTCTACGATAAGATCAACATGTGGGTTTATGTTGGTGGTTATAGGTGGACAGAGGTTTTGACGCCTAATCTCCTAAAATTTCTTAATACGTGTACGTGATAATCAAGTGTTCTTATCATTCCAAAAAATGAAAGGATCAGAATACTCATTACCAAACACAACCTGGAATTGGTTACACCAGTTTGTTCCCAACATGATATGGCAGGAGTTAAACGCTCTAGGAATGACAAAACAAGAAACATATCTGCTAGGGCCATAAATGGTGAGTGGATTACATGCGAAATGTATTACTGCAGTGGTATCGTAATGGAAAGGGATAATCATCTGCATCCTTTTTCTGCATCACATCAACACTACTAGAAGACATGATTAGTATGTTAGTGCATAAAACAAAATCTGGTGGTGGAACTCTCACAACTCACTCAAAACTAACAAGAAAGCAGATATTACCATTCCAAAGTGAATAGTGATGCTTACCAATTCGAATCAACAACTTATGCACAGATGTGATGAAGAAAATATCAAGGGTATAGAGAACAATCACAGGGCACACAGGTTATTAATGGTGGAGCTGTAGGTATGGAATCCTAACTACACCACAAACAAGTCCTAGTGCTGATCGTTATGATAACCCAAGAAACACACACTGTGTAGATAAACGTGGCAAAGCAATTTATGAACAGGAATATTGCAATGCACAAGAGAGACGCTAGTAATAGCTCAAAATAAACAGGCACAATATTGCTCAATCTACAAGTGCTATGATCAACTAGGCCTCCAATAATGCACACTTTGATATCTCTTTTTGTCACGCTTGTAGCTCTTTTCTCTTTTTTTTATACTGAATCTCTTTTCCTTTTCTGTTTTTTTTATTTTTCAACTATATGACTCAAAGAAAAACGAATGCAAACTTCTGAACAAACTTGGGGCCCGGATAATCCGGTTTTTTCGGGGGGCGGATAATCCGGTCTATCGGGGCGAAAATTGTGCACTTTCAAAACCCTAATGAGCAGCCTGTCAGAGCAAAGCAACTAGTCTCGTGGGTACGTTCCTAGGCACGGATGCAGTAGATAGGCTGTAGCTAGGTTTGAAACACAAAAGTAAACTTAAACACAAACGAGAACTAGACTCCTACGAGAAAAACCTGTAGATCGGAGCTACGAGAAGACACGACCAGCAACTAAAACTTGAAAAACGATGCAATCTAGGCTAGGGCAAATCTTTTTGTATGGATTTTTCTATATAGGACGAAAACAAGAACTAATCTATGGATGGATTTGTGGATGCTCACCGAGTAAACAAGGAAATCTGATACCAAGATGATATGGGGTGGCCCGATCTTCTCAGCAAGCACTTGTCGATGATGATGGTGGATGATAGATAACTAGCATGTAGCTATGAACTCTCCCGCTCGAATCCTAATGCCAATGCAACAGCTCTCGAACCCTGTGGGATATTCACAACACCACGCTCTTGCGCACGCAGCCGTCGACCACGAACGGTAGTTTGCAATCTACTAATTCCCAATGGAACAACAGATCACAATCAATTGCAGTAGATAATTCGATCACAGGGTAATTCCAGAGGTTCTTGATAAGAAACAACTCCAAAATAGTTTTAACGTGGTTTAACCCTAACTATGGGGACGTCCCAGGGCTTATAAGGGCGGCTGGGGCGGCAAAATCGCGAAACAAAACGTGTCCGATACAGTCAGATCCGTCCAGATCTGATGGTAACTTCCAGGGCCGGACTTTCCGCCCTAAGTAGGGGCGGATTATCCGCCCCCCCGGATTATCCTCCCCTGGGGCGGATTATCCGCCTCATCGAGCCTTGCGCAAGTCCTTAGCGAAATTCGAGCAGGCCGAGTATCCGCCCTTGTGGGGGGCGGATTATCCGCCCCCTAGAGACGTGTAAGTACTCGTTGGAAAGCTCTCGGAATGATCTTTTCAACAAGTACTTATTTGCTTGATTTGGAGTTCGTATGAAGATTCCACGTCCGTTTCAATTTCAAGGCTTCTGTCTGTCCGAACTGAACCTTCCTGCTTGATGATCTTCTCTTGCGCCTTCCTCCCGCTCTTCCCTCGCGCATCCTTGGCGATCATCATGCTGGACTCCTTGCCTTCCTCCCTCTCCTTCCCGCTGGCGTTAGTCCGATGGATATTAAATCTAGTCAAACAATAACACCATGGTTTAGGTAGTATAAAGTTCTTATAAATCAATGTATCTTGTCCAACTAGGAATGAAGTCACCTTGTGATATTTTTCAATAAGGTTCAATATTTCATTCCAGCTGAGACAACTAGAATCTGCATGATCCATGATTGTATCCTCATCACAGGATGTGCAAGTGACTTTGGAAGCAAACGTTCAGGACGTGGCTACTATCAATACACAAGTGACAGACCTCAACACGAATGTGACAGCTTTGCAACGTTCCGTAGAGGCCTTGACACTTGCTATTGAGCAACGACAGCAACAACCAATGCATGAGGAGCTCGAGGATGAAGCTGATGGCAGTGTTGCTGGTGCTACGCCACTAGGCAGGGGACGCCATAATGCTCCTGCACCTGCACCATTACATGGTCGTGGTTTTGCCCCTATCGGTCGTGCTCAGCGTGTACCTATACAGCCGGTTGATGATGGTTTGGGCAAGTCTAAATTCTCAATTCCCAAGTTTGATGGTTCCATTGATCCTGAAGATTATTTGACATGGGAGTTGAAGATAGAGAAGCTTTGGTGCTTGTATGAGTATACTGAAGAAAAGAAGGTGAAACTTGCAGCGTCAGAATTTGATGGTTATGCTTTGCGATGGTGGATGCTCTTGTTCAACATAGAAGGGATGACAATGACCTTCCGGTGATGACTTGGCGAGAGATGAAGCGTATCATGAAGGAATGTTTTGTACCCACCAATTACTTGCGCTCCATTTTTGACAAGTTGACACAATTGAAGCAAGGAAACTTGACAGTTGATGAGTACTACATGGAGATGGAGATGCTTATGCAACGTGCTCAAATCCGAGAATCACTTGAGATGACCATGGAATGATTTCTCAACAATTTGAGGTTACCAATAAAGAGCATTAGTGCGTCATCACAAGTATGAGAACATGAACGAGCTGTTGCATCATGCTAGAGAGGCCGAGTCACAGCTCGCGGAGGAAGCTAAGGCACGTCGTTTTCTAGCTACTAGCCGGTTCCCCAGGGCCACGAAATCTCCTATGGCGCCTCCTGCCGTGACCAGCTACCCTACTACATCAGCGGCCAAGCATGTTCCATCGACCTATTTTGGTTCTAATGATAAGAAACCAGTTGCTCCTGCGGCTAGTTCAGGTTCAAATATGTCATCTGCACGTACTCGCGATGTGGAGTGTCACACTTGCGGAGGTAGAGGTCTCTACATGAGAGATTGTCCAAACCGCAAGGTGATGTTTGTCAATGATCAAGGAGAGTATGAGAGTGGAGATGATGTTGATCCTGCTGATCATGATGCTGATTCTGAAGAGTAAGGTATGGATGCCTTTCCTGAGCATGCACCTACTATAGTAGTATCTTCATGCATTCTTAGTGTGTAGCCAGTGCTTGACTCTCAGCGCTGCAATTTGTTCCAAACAAAAGATCTCGTTGGCCCTAACAAAGCTTGCAAAGTAATTATTGATGGAGGCAGCTGCAGGAATCTTGCAAGCAAGGAGTTATGTGCCAAGCTGAATTTATCTTATTTACCTCATCCCAAGCCATACTACATAGAGTGGTTAAGTGACAGTGGTGAGATGAAGGTAAACCATATGGTGAGAGTGAATTTTGAAATAGGGCCATACAAAGATTCTTTTGATTTTGATGTGGTTCCTATGACTATTTGCCATTTGTTATTGGGCCCGCCTTGGTTATATGATCGCCATGTGCAACACAATGGTCGTGCCAATAATTATCACTTGGAGTTTAAAGGCAATAAGATTAACCTGCAACCAATGACACCACAACAGATTGTCAATGAGTCTAGTCAAAAAATAGAGATGAATTTGAAAGATGCATCTGTTGGAGGCTGTGAGAGTGTTGCAGCTATACATGATGTTATGGAGTCTACAACGAGTGATATAAAGAAAAGAATGCTAGCCACCAAGGAAGATATGAGAGAGTTTTGAGAGGATCCTAGTGCCATGCCGCTTGTGCTCATGTATAAGGGTGAGGTTTTAGTTTCTAACGACATGACCCATATTTCTCTTGGTGTCTCTGCTGTTTTGCAGGACTTTGGTGATGTGTTTCCAGAGGAGGTGCCCGCTGGACTTCCTCCCATGCGCGACATAGAGCATCAGATTGATCTTATTCTAGGAGCCACATTACCTAACCGTGCACCCTACAGGACCAACCCCGAAGAAACTAAGGAGATACAGAAACAAGTACAAGCACTACTCGACAAAGGGTACATTCGTGTTTCTCTTAGCCCTTGTGTTGTTCCTGTTTTTTTAGTTCCTAAGAAAGATGGTACATGGCGCACGTGTGTAGATTGTAGAGCTATTAATAACATCACTATTCGATATCGTCATCCTATTCCACGCTTAGAAGATATGCTTGACGAATTGAGTGGTGCTGCTATTTTCTCTAAGATTGATTTGCGTAGTGGTTATCATCAAATTATGATGAAAGAAGGGGATGAGTGGAAAACTGCTTTCAAAACTAAATTTGGCTTATATGAATGGCTAGTCATGCCTTTTGGGCTTACTAATGCACCTAGTACATTCATGAGATTAATGAATCATGTTTTGTGAGAATTCATTGGTCGTTTTGTGGTTGTTTATTTTGATGATATTCTTATCTATAGCCACAACGAAACTGAACATTGTAATCATATCCGACAAGTTTTGCAAGCGTTGCGTGATAATCAATTGTATGCTAATCTTGAGAAGTGCACATTTGCAAAAGATAAGGTCATATTTGTTATGGGGTAACCCCTTAGGGTGGCCCGATCTTTCACGAATCTCCGCGGGAATCGAGGGTAAAGCGGTGGAAGGGGAAAAGGGGATGGAATCCACGAACACACGCCACAAAGAACCCGACGAACTCACTCACACAAAACACGATACACGCCGGTAACTCACGCCGGTGGCAACCGGTCCAACATAATCTCTAGGATCGGTGTTGGGCGAAGCTCTCTCTCCACGCCAACAACGGGGGACGAGGTGCTTGGTGAGATCTTGACAACTTGGGGGCGAGAAACCGAGAACCCAAGGCCTTGTACAACTTGAACGCACTAGGCAAGATCCAAGAGGGGGGTGGATAATCCGGTGCTCCTTGGTAGGAGCATGAGACCAATAGATGTAAGTTCCTCAAAGGGGTTTCCTTAATCTATTATTATCCAAGTCTAGGGTTTACAATGGAGGGTGCGGGATATTTATAGGCCAACCACATAAACAGGGGTATTTTGGGAACAAATAGCGAAATATAGAGAGGGTTACAAGGCGCTGGGCCGACTTAACATGATCAGTTCATGGTCGTCCCAGAGTACTGTCCGGTCCCAGTAGTACCGGTCACTGTAGTACCGCTTCTCGGCCCTGTAGTACCGCTTGTAGTCCTAGGACTTCACCGGAGCCTTCTGGTGGCGGTAGCAGTGATAGTGCCATCGTCCAGTAGTACCGGGTCCTGGCAGTAGTACCGCCAAGGATGAGAGCATTTGGCTTGCTGGGGTCTTCACTGGTGGCGGTAGTAGCTGACCGGGTAGTACCGCTGTGTCCAGAGTATCACTGGGCGATAGAGAGCATTTGGTCTCTTCACTGGTGCTCCTGCTTTGTGGGTCCTTCTCTTGCACTGATGATTCACAAGGTATGCGATGAAGTAGCAGGCCATCCAAGGGTGTATCAAGTCACACAAGGAGAGGAGCGAGTTCACCTTAGCTTGAAGGAGTTTGGCTCGGTGCCAGTCATGGGTCCACTTGGGAGCTCGTGGGAGTAGATGTAGTAGCGAGGACGGGCTGCATCAGCTCCCCTTGGGAAAGAGTCGCCCCTCGACTCTTCAACCTTCTCAACTTCATCTTCTCCATGGTAGGGTGAGAGGTCCTTGACATTGAATGTCGAGCTCACAAGATACTTTGATGTTGGGATATCAATGATATAGGCGTTGTTGTTGATCCTCTTTAGCACTTTGAATGGTCCATCACCTCTTGGCTTGAGTTTGGAGTCGCGTTCCTTGGGGAAGCGGTCTTTACTTAAGTGTATCCACACAAGGTCGCCATCTTCGAAGATCAGATCTTTCTTGTTCTTGTTTAGCCTTGATGCTTAGCGAAGGACTTGTTGCTCGATCGTAGCTCTTGTGTCTTCATGGAGTTTCTTCATTGTGTGGGCGCTCTTGACAACGTCCACATTGGCACGTTCATGAAGTGGTAGTGGGAGGATATCGAGCGCGGTGAGAGGCTCGAAGCCGTAGACGATCATGAACGGGCTCCTCATGGTGGTGGAGTGCTTGGCGCGGTTGTAGGCGAACTCGGCGTGTGGAATACAGTCCTCCCAGTCTTTAAGGTTCTTCTTTATCAACACCCGGAGGAGTGTTCCAAGACTTCGATTGACGACCTCGGTTTGGGGATGCGAGGCAGACGAGAAGAGGAGCTTGATGCCGAGCTTGGCATGAGAGTCTTCCAGAAGTAGCTCATGAATTTTACGTTGCGGTCGGAGACGATTGTTCTTGGCACACCGTGTAGCCGAATTATTTCCCTGAAAAACAAATTTGCTACATGTGAAGCATCATCGGTCTTATGGCACGGAATGAAATGTGCCATTTTGGAAAAGCGATCCACTACTACAAAAATAGAATCATGTCCATGTTTAGATCTAGGCAAGCCTAACACAAAGTCCATGCTAATGTCCGACCAAGGTGCATGAGGAATAGGCAATGGCATATAAAGACCAAACGGGTTGGACTTAGACTTAGCTTGGATACATGTAGTGCATCGTTGGACGTGGCGCTCCACGTTGCGCTTCATCTTTGGCCAAAAGTAGTGAGTGGAGAGCATGTCATATGTCTTGTCACGACCAAAGTGACCCATAAGGCCTCCACCATGGGACTCTTGAAGAAGCAGAAGTTGGAGAGACGATTTCAGAATGCAAAGCTTGTTTTGTTTGAAAAGAAAACACTTATGCAAATAGAGATCATCAATCCCTTTGTCTATTGAACATTGTGCAAAAATTGGTCCAAAGAAAGGGTCGGACGCGTACAAAGATTTGATGTCATCAATACCCAAGACATTTACTTCGAGTCGTGTAAGAAGGCTTGTGTTTTTGCGAGACAAGGCGTCCGCTACCACATTTTCTTTGCCCTTCTTGTATTTGACAATGTAAGGAAAAGACTCCATGAACTCAACCCATTTTGCGTTCCTTTTACTCAAATTGGCTTGGCCCTTAAGATACTTCAACGACTCATGGTCGGAATGGATGATAAATTCTTTGGTCCAAAGATAGTGTTGCCACACTTGAAGAACTCGAACCAAGGCAAAAAGTTCTTTGTCATAAATGGGATAGTTTAGGTGTGCGCCATCAAGTTTCTCACTATGGTAAGCAATAGGACGCCCATTTTGCATAAGGACGCCACCAATGCCAATACCACTAGCGTCACATTCAATCTCAAAGGTTTTTGTGAAATCCGGTAATGCAAGAAGTGGTGCTTCGGTGAGCCTCTTTTTGAGCTCATCAAAAGCCTTTTGTTGTGCTTTTCCCCAAACGAACGTGACATTTTTCTTGGTCAATTCGTTGAGGGGGCAAGCAATGGTAGAAAAATCTTTCACAAAGCGACGGTAAAAGCCAGCCAACCCATGAAAACTACGAAGTTCACTAACATTTGTAGGGATGGGCCAATCTCGTATGTCCTTGACTTTTGAGACATCAACTTCAATGCCACTAGAAGACACAACAAAACCAAGGAAAATCAGCTTGTCTTTTGCAAAAGTGCACTTTGGGAGATTAGCATAAAGATTTTCATGACGAAGGATTTAAAGGACCTCCTTAACATGAGTAACATGCTCCTCTAGTGACTTGCTATAGACAAGGATGTCATCAAAGTAAACAACTACACTCTTCCCAATGAGAGATCTCAAAATATGGTTCATAAGGCGCATGAAGGTAGATGGGGCATTAGATAAGCCAAAAGGCATAACCAACCATTCATAGAGACCAAGCTTGGTCTTGAAGGCGGTTTTCCACTCATCACCTTCGGCCATGCGAATTTGATGGTAACCACTACGAAGATAAATTTTCGAAAATATAGTGGCTCCACATAACTCATCAAGCATGTCATCAAGACGCGGTATAGGATGTCGATAACGCACGATGATAGCATTGATTGGACGACAGTCCATGCATAACCGCAACGTATCATCCGATTTTGGAACTAGAATCACGGGGACCGCGCTTGGGCTAGTGCTTACCTGGATCAAACCTTTGGAGACGAGTTGGTTGATTTGACGTTCGATCTCCTTTGTCTCTTCCGGGTTCGTGCGATACGCGACGCGGTTTGGGAGTGGGGCGCCGGGTATGAGGTCGATGCGATGCTCGATTCCACGAAGGGGAGGAAGGCCATGAGGAAGCTCTTCGGGAAATACATCTTGGAATTCCTGCAAAATAGCCATCAAAGGAGGAGGAACATTTGTCAAGTCGTTAGTTCCTTGTGCTAGTCCCTTGCATACAAGGACATAGTGCAAGATGGATGGGTTGTTCCGCACTTCTCTCATCTCACTTTTGGTGGCAAGAAGAACACTCTTAGTTTTTCCACTCGAGTTTGGCTTGTAGCTCTCACTCACTATGGTGTGGTTCTCTCGCTCACCACTCTTCTCACAAGGTGTTTTTGTGTATTGCACCCTCGCTAAAGCCTTTGCATTGTCCGCAATTATTTGGCTAGGAGTCATTGGTTGCAACACACAAGTTTTATCAAGCCATTTGAAGGTATAAGTGTTTGAGTGACCATCATGCAAAGCACGCTTGTCATATTGCCACGGCCTTTCGAGCAACATATGGCAAACCGTCATTGGGACCACGTCAGATTCCACCGTGTCCTTGTAGGGTCCAATTGAGAACGTTACCGAGACGGTGTGCTTGATCTTGACGGATCCATGGTCACTTAGCCATTGTATATGGTAGGGGTGTTTATGCGGATGGAGGGTGAGATTGAGTTTCTCACACAATTCCGTACTTGCAAGGTTGTGGCAACTCCCTCCATCGATGACAACTTTGATGGACTTCCCATTGATGCCGACACGAGTTTGGAAGATGTTCGAGCGTTGGTCTTCATTCTCATTGTCTTGGGTAGTTAAGACCCTTGTGACCACAAGCGATGGACTTGCGTCATGCTCACACACAAGAAGTTCTTGGTCCGCTTCCAAATGTTGCCTTGCCATGGCTTCCTTGACCCTTGCATCAAACTCTTCTTCACTCAAGTATTCTTCATCGCCGTTGTAATGGATGAACAAAACTTTCTTGTTTCCACATGCGTTCGACTTGTGCCCTTTGCCTCCACACTTGTAGCACTCACGATTGAATGGTTGATCATCCCTTGTGTATTTGCCACTTGGGGGCTGTTTTCCTTGAGGGAGAGTTGGCTTGAAGGGAAGCTTGGTGGTACTTGAGGAGCTTCCACTTGGTGTCGTTGGAGTAGTGGTTGGTGCTTGCTTGTAGGTGAAGTACGTCTTTGGCTTTTTGTACTTGATGTCCTCTTGCACTTGACGCTCGGCCTTTGATGCGATGTGCACAAGCTCAACCATGTTGTTGTACTTTTGGAACTCGGTGATGCGCTTGATGGGATGGTTCAAGCCATTGAGGAAGCGTGCCATTGTTTGTTCATCACGCTCTTCAATGTTGGCACGGATCATGTTGAGCTCCATTTTCCTGAAGTACTCTTCCACGGTCTTTGTCCCTTGACTAAGCGTTTGAAGCTTGTTGAAGAGGTCACGCGTGTAGTGTGAAGGAACAAAGCGGGATCTCATATGAGCCTTCATATCTTGCCAAGTTGATATTGGAGGCTCTTCTTTTGCTTCGAGAGCGAGTTGGACTTGTTCCCACCAAAGGTTGGCATACTCATCAAACTCGAGGGATGCCATGGCCATCATCTTCTCATTGCTATAGTTGTGCATGCGGAAGATTTTGTCGACCTTGAGTTCCCACGAGAGATATTCCTCGGGTTCATTGGAACCGGTGAACTTGGGCATGGTGAATTTGAGCTTGCCGAAAGTTTCTTCTCCATTGCGGTTCCGGTTGCGGCGGTTGCCATGATTTTGGTGGTCATCATCATCATCCGAGCTCTCATGTCTTGCTTGGTGACGGTTGCGTTGCTCTTGCGGTTGTTGAGGTGTCGCGTTTGGTGGTGGAACTTGGTTTTGGCGACGAGCTTGGGGAGCTTGCTCGTTTTTTTGGCGCGGTTGAGGACGAGGAGGAGTTTGATGGTCCTCACGACGAGCTTGGGGAGCTTGCTCTTGTTCTTGTCGTGGGTGGTGCCGAGGAGCATTGTCTTGCGCCCTGTGGCGAGGAGGACGTCGAGCCGCATGCGCAATGGGCTGCTCTTCTTCTTCTTGATGTGGAGGAGGCTCGTCATGACCATCATGTTGCCGACGTGGACGATCATGTCGATGATGACGCCTTGGAGGATCTTCGAGTGCTTCACGTCGACGGTGATCTTGTGCGTCCTCTTTGGATGCTTCACTTGTTGTTGCAAGGACATGTCGACGGCGATGGGCTTGGTGGTCCATGTGAGGTTGCTCTTGTTGAATCACAAGTGCCCTTGGTTGTGGCCGGTTTGCTTCACTTCTTGGAGGTCTTGCGGAGAGGTCACCATCATAGCTTGACATTGCGGCGTGCCGCGGAGATGGTACCGCTTGAGAAGAGCTCATGGATTGAAGAACGGGTCCATCCAGGTGCCTTGAAGCGTGACGGCGAGGTGCACTTGATTCACTTGAGGAGTGCCTAGATGAGCTTGATTCGCGCGAGCGTGGCCTTGCTAGTCCATCAATGAGGCGTTGAAGCTTCTCATCCGTTGAGGCGAGTGCACGACCAAGAGCTTCATTTTGATGACTGAGGTTGTGTTGCATGGCATGCATTTGGCCACGGACTTCTTCGAAGCGGTTGTCGATGTTCTTGAATTCCACACGGGCCTCGCTAAATTGTTCATCTTGGCGCCGCTTAAGAGCTTCACAACGGTAGTTGAATTGTCCTCGGACCTTCCAATGGTCCCATCTTGTGAATTGTGTGTCATCCTCCGGAGGTTGTGGTGGTTGGGATGGCTCTCCATGCCTGTCCATGATGAAAAGCCAACAAGGGTTGTATATGGAGAAAAAGGGGGCGGAGAGTTAGCCTTTTACCTCACCTTGGAGATTATATCAAACCAATTGCCACACAAATGAGCGAACATCGTGCAAAGTGAAATGGGCAAAAAAACTCACACACAAATATTCTACAACTCTCAAAAGCTTTTGGTGGAAGGTTAGGATTGTGGAAAACCAAACTAAACGATCCAAGCAAAAGGTTATTGTTCTACGTGGTAAAGAACCAAAGATCAAAAGAAAAAGGATACGATCTACAAAAACACGAAAAACACACACGTGGAGAAAAACGGTGTTAGCACGACTATGAAAATGAGCACAAAAGGTCCTAACGAAGACTACGCTCGGTTGTCGTGCCAACTCAAGGAGAGACCACAACTCGTTTGCCAAAAGAGGATAAGCAATAGATTTGTGCACTTTCCTTGGTGCGCTCTTTTCCTCTATCTTGTTGGCTTACAAGCTTGGTATTCTCTTTGTATTGGGAGACTATGTATCTTTCTATTTTATCTTTTTTTTATTCTTTTTCCTTTTTCTCCCTTTCTATGCTACTATGTTAGCTTTTGTGTTTGGCCTCACACTCTCACTTTCCGAAGGCAAGTGCACAATCCTTAGACAAACACAAAATGAGTTGCTCTCATAGGATAGATACTCACAAAGGAAGATATGGGGCTGTCAAAGGGGCGCAAGTTATACCTTTTGGTATTGTTGATGACTTGCAACCGTTGGTGGGGATGATGTTGTCGATGAGCGCGGGTGACTTTGATGCGGAAGCTTGTGTTAAATTGGTGACGAACACGCGAAACACGAACAAATTGAAGATGGAAACTCAGCCAACAAAGTTGAGGTGTCAAGACAAGAAGGAAAACCTTCTGTGGCGCGCGGTAGTACCGCTTTGTACGGGCGGTAGTACCGCTTGGTACGGGCGGTAGTACCGCTGGTCACAGAACAGGAACGAGATCCAAAATTCGTGGACCAAAACTCAAATTCGTGGGAAATCAATCGAAAGGTCAATAGGAACAACAGGGCTATAGATCGACACCAAAAGCAATGATCTATGGACCAAAACCACGAAAACTCACCAAATCCAAAGATCGATCCAAGGCAAATTGGGGCTCTTTTGGTGGGGTTTTCGATTTTAAGGGGATAAAGAAAAATTGGGGAAATTCGTGATCAACCTTGCTCTTGATACCAAGATGTTATGGGGTAACCCCTTAGGGTGGCCCGATCTTTCACGAATCTCCGCGGGAATCGAGGGTAAAGCGGTGGAAGGGGAAAAGGGGATGGAATCCACGAACACACGCCACGAAGAACCCGACGAACTCACGCACACAAAACACGATACACGCCGGTAACTCACGCCGGTGGCAACCGGTCCAACATAATCTCTAGGATCGGTGTTGGGCGAAGCTCTCTCTCCACGCCAACAACGGGGGACGAGGTGCTTGGTGAGATCTTGACGACTTGGGGGCGAGAAACCGAGAACCCAAGGCCTTGTACAACTTGAACGCACTAGGCAAGATCCAAGAGGGGGTGGATAATCCGGTGCTCCTTGGTAGGAGCATGAGACCAATAGATGTAAGTTCCTCAAAGGGGTTTCCTTAATCTATTATTATCCAAGTCTAGGGTTTACAATGGAGGGTGGGGGATATTTATAGGCCAAGCACATAAACAGGGGTATTTTGGGAAAAAATAGCGAAATATAGAGAGGGTTACAAGGCGCTGGGCCGACTTAACACGATCAGGTTCTGTGTCGTCCGGTAGTACCGGTTCAGCTCGTCCGGTAGTACCGGTCAGCCGGTAGTACCGCTTCCTGGCCCGGTAGTACCGCTTGTCGTCCTAGGACTTCCGCTGGAGCCTTACATTGTGGTGGCGGGGCGAGTGTCGCCGTCCGTAGTACCGGGTCCTGGCTGTAGTACCACCAAAGATGACAGAGCATTTGGCTTCTGCTGGGGTCTTCATGGTGGCGAGGGGCGGTAGTACTGGCCAAGTAGGCCGGCTGTGTCCGAGTCCGTACCATGACAGAGAGCATTTGGTCTCTTCATTGGTGCTCCTCCGTTCTATGGGTCCTCCTTCTCTTCATACCGATGATGCACAAGGTATGCGTATGAAGTGAGCCATCCAAGGGTGTATCAAGTCACACAAGGAGAGGAGCGAGTTCACCTTTAGCTTGAGGAGTTTTTGCTCCGCAGAGTCATGGTCCACTTGGGGGAGGGGGAGTAGATAGTAGTAGTAGAGACCGAGAGGGCTGCATCAATATTTTTGGGGTATGTTGTATCTAAGCATGGGGTAGAAGTAGATCAATCTAAAATTGAATCAATTCAGAATTGGCCTATTCCCATGAATGTTAGTCAAGTGCGTAGTTTCCATGGATTAGCTGGATTCTATAGGCGCTTTGTGAAGGACTTTAGCACTATTGCTGCACCATTGAATGATTTGACTAAGAAAGGTGTGCCATTTCTGTGAGGGAAAGCCCAAGACATTGCATTTGATACATTAAAACATTTTCTTACTTCTGCACCATTACTTGCATTGCCGGATTTTACAAAGCAATTTGAAGTTGAATGTGATGATAGTGGTATAGGTATTGGTGGCGTTTTGATGCAAGAGGGTCGCCCTATAGCATATTTTTTTGAGAAACTTACTGGTGCTCGATTGAACTATCCTATATATGATAAAGAATTGTATGCACTTGTTAGAGTACTAGAAGTTTGGCAACATTATTTGTGGCCAAAAGAGTTTATCATACATTCTGATCATGAAGCTTTAAAGTATCTAAAAGCTCAATCAAAATTGAATAGGAGATTAGCTAAATGGGTTGAGTTTATTGAATCTTTTCCATACATCATTCAATATAAGAAGGGAAAAGAGAATGTTGTTGCTGATGCTTTGTCTAGGAAAAACATGTTATTAACAAATATTGATGTTAAAATTCTTGGATTAGAGAGTATTTGTGCACTTTATGCAACTGACAATGATTTTGCTGAACCATATCGTTTGTGTATTCTTCGAAACGCATGGGATAGGTATCATATACATGATGGATATTTGTTTCGAGCTAACAAACTATGTATTCCGGAATCGTCATTGCGTTTGTTCTTAGTGCAGGACTCACATGCTGGTGGTTTGATGGGTCACTTTGGGCGTGAAAAGACATTACTCATGCTTGCTGATCATTTTTATTGGCCCAAGATGAGGCGTGATGTGTACATATTTGTAAGTCGATGTATTACATGCCACAAGTCGAAATCGAAATTGAAGCCTCATGGTTTGTATACCCCTCTCTCTGCACCCACTGCACCATGGGAAGACATTAGTATGGAGTTTGTGCTAGGTCTACCTAAAACCCAGAGAGGGCATGATTCCATATTTCTGGTAGTAGATAGATTCTCTAAGATGGCTCGTTTTATTGCCTGCCACAAAAGCGACGATGTGTCTCATGTTGCTAACCTGTTTTTCAGGGACATTGTGAGATTACATGGCGTACCAAGAACAATTGTTTCTGATCGGGATGTGAAGTTTATGAGCTACTTTTGGAAGACTTTATGGGGGAAGCTGGGAATGAAGCTACTATTCAGTACTACTTGTCATCTCTAGACAGATGGTCAGACAGAGGTGGTGAATAGAACATTGTCACAACTATTAAGAACTATGATAAAGAAGAATCTGAGGGAGTGGGAAGAGTGTTTGCCACATGTCGAGTCTGCTTACAATAGGGCAGTGCATTCAACCACTCAACTTTGTCCTTTTGAGGTGGTGTATAGTTTCAAGCCATTGACGCCACTGGATTTGTTGCCTTTACCATTACATGAGAGAGTTGATATGGAGGCATCAAGATGTGCAGAATATGTGAAAAAGATTCATGAGAAGACTCGAGAGGCTATTGAGAAGAAAGGCAAGAACATTGCTACTGCCAAAAATCAAGCAAGCAAGGAAGTGTTGTTCAAGCCCGGTGATATGGTTTGGGTACATCTGCGCAAGGATAGGTTCCCATTGCTGCGCCAATCCAAGTTGAAGCCGCATGGTGCTGGTCCTTACAAGGTGTTATCTAAGATTAATGACAATGCCTACTCGATTGATATACCTATTGCTGAATTTAGTGGAGTTAGCAACAGTTTCAATGTTGCTGATTTATCACCATATGATGGAGAAGACCTTGGAGCGTCGAGGTCGACGCCTTTTCAAGGGGGGGGGGGGGTGATGTGGACATCCCATCTATTGATACAACTGTTGTACCTACAGCTACACACATACAAGGACCTATCACAAGATCTCGAGCCAAACAACTTAACTATCAGGTACTTTCGTTTCTTGGAACTATTCCTCACATACATGAGAATATGATGCTACCTAAATCAGATGTATTTATTACTCTTAGGAATGATGGACCAAGAATGGATGAGAGGGACAAGCATTGGAGCATGGCCATGCATGGAGATGGCAGCAAGCATGAGATGATTCAAGAGAAGGCCACGGATAAAGATTTCAGAACTTTGAGGCCACCATAATGAAGAAAGAAGGGTTGAACGAAATATTCAAGATTAATACTTCACAAATTTGTCCATAGCTTAATATGGTGCTGCGACACCTTTATTTTGGGCCAGGCCCATGTAATTTTCGCAGGATTTTAATTAGCCACTTTTTAGAGACCGTATTTGAGGAGAAAAGGACTTCTAGAGTTGGATTCGGCCACCACTTCTATGGCTGGCTGAAACCCCACCTTTTCCTCCTTAAATACTCCCCATAGCCATCACCGTAGACTCGGATTTTGTATAGACATTAAGTTAGCCATCATAGAAACTTCGCCAAGGCTCGAGCGTCGCAGAGGCCTCTTGTACTTCGCACCTATACAGGATCCCACCTTTTCAATAAAGCTTTCATATAAATCCGCAATATCTTGATTGCAATATTAGTTCTTACTTGTTCTCGATTTCAGGTAGGAATTCAGACCCTTGCTGGTCAGGCTGATCGTGTTCCCGCAGGATCGGTAACCTCCAGGAGATTGGCCTAGCGATTGCATTGGCACTCGTGCTCGCACGTGTAGTCGGATCGTCAAGACCAAACTCAACCAAATCGACTATCACCATATCATCGAAAGATCGGACACCTTTGCCCTATCAAGTGGTATCAGAGTTCAGGTTGCTCGGTGAGATTTTACTGTTTTCGTAGATTAGATCTGTTTTTACCTATAACCCACGAAAAACCCAAAAACACAGTTAGAGTTTCGATCCATCCCATCACCAATCTACGCCTTGCATTATCTTTTCAGTTTTGCATTGTTGAATTTGTGTCTGCATCGTCGCGTCAAGTTGCTGGTCTTAGTGTCTCGTCCCATAGAGTTTTGAGTTCTGACCATAGTAGTCACCGCCACCCTCGCAGATCACCGCCACCATATTTTGCCACCATATTCCGCCACCATATTCCGCCGCCAAACACCCAACCACCATAAACACTAAAACTCCGCCTCCGCCTTCCTACCGTGACACGGATCCGATCATCTTTCCTGTCGCGACACGAGTCCGGGTTGAGTTAGTTATTTCTTTTTACTTTCCTTCTTTGTTGTTTCCGTGTTAAGCTAAATTCCGTGTCGAGCTCAGAGTTCGGTCGTAAGTCCAGAAGGAGAGCAAAAAAAAAGTCTGGAACCACGTCCGAAAAAAATTCTGGCTATACTGATTTTCGGCCCCGGGCATAACTTTTCTCCATCGGCCGTTATAGCGATATTTTTTTGGCGCCTGCGCGCTTTCTGGAGCATAATACAAAAAATTTCAAAAACAAAATTTGGGGCTAACCTATTTTTAGATCCCGTAGATCAGTTCTAGACACTCGCCATCATAGTGAATTTCAGCATCTCGGTTCGCTTTTCAGGGTGCCATATCATCATACATTGCTTGTTGTGCCGCCTCGTGACATCGTTGGTGATCTAGGCTCGCGTCTCTAGTATGGTCTAGCCTAGGACCAGCACAGTACCGTCGTTGAGCATTCTTTCAACATTTGCATTGCTGTTTTGATAATTGCTGACCCCTTTGCTAATCCTTCCCAGAGCTCCACAGATTTCTCCACGTGCGGTGTCTCGACTCCTGGTAATCGCTCGGTTCAATCTGGACCCACTGCTCCTCGCGGTTGCACATCGCCTTTTCCTGCTGTTTGGTAAGAACTTATAAGAGCTTCGTATATTGCTTGACGGATTACGCGTGCCTTCCACCATATTTCCGTAGTATATACCTGTGCTTTTTAAAGGACTAACCATGATGATACTTCATGAACCCCGCCACAATGACGAACGAAGAACTACATGCCCACTTCTCCGAGCTCTTGGTCACAACGAAGACGTGGATACACGCCTAGGGGAGTTTGACACCAAACTCACCAACGCCGTGGACAAGATCGATGGACTCGAGAAATCCTTCAACGCCAAGCTTGACGCTCGGTTCAAGGAGATTTTGAACAGATTGCCCGCACCCGCACCCGTACCTGGCGCACGGCGCATTCCTATCACGGGTCGGATCATTGGTTCGGCCGCCGACTCAAAGCGGTTACCGCCGACTCAGACTTTCGCCGCAGCTGCTGCTGCGACATTGGGGACAGACGACGGGTACTACTACGAGCTCTTGGTCGGTCGCGCTGAAGATGTGGATGCACGCCTAGGGGAGTTTGACACCAAGCTCACCAATGCCATGGACAAGAACGATGGACTCGAGAAATCCTTCAACGACAAGCTTGACGCTCGGTTCAAGGAGGTTTTGGCCAGATTGCCGGCACCCGCACCCGTCCCAATGGTACCTCGGCATGGCGCACGGCGCATCCCGATCACGTGTCAAACTGCTGGTTCGGCTGCCGCCGCACCTCAGGCGGCTACCGCTGCAGCTGAGGCACCTCAGACCTCTTCCGTGGTTGCTGGGACATTGGGGACAAACGACGGGTACTACTACAACCCCGACGATGATCTGTTTGACGATGAGGTTGAGTAACCTCCACACCCTGCTGGCCGTCCCCAACATTACCACCGCAACGCTCGACCACCGGTACGTGATGATGATCATGTTGCAAAGCTTAAATTAAAAATTCCATCTTTTGAGGGTAAATATAATCCTGATGCATATCTTACATGGGAGATGGAAGTAGAACAACGTTTTGCATGTTTAAAATATCCTGAGAATATGCGTGTTAGTGCTGCTACATGTGAATTTACTAAATTTGCTTCCTTTTGGTGGTATGAGTATTGTTGTTTAAATCCTACTACTATTCCTAGTACCTGGACTGCTTTAATAACCGCTATGCGTGTTCATTTTGTACCTCCCAATTATCAACGTGATTTACTAAAGAATCTGACACGTTTAGAACAAGGGAAAAATTCTGTAGAAGAGTATTATTAGGAATTGCAAACGGGGATGGTTCGGTGTGGTCTTGTTGAATCTACTGAACAAATGCTTGCACGTTTCTTTGGTGGATTAAACAAGGACATTCAACACATATTAGATTATAAGGAATATAATTCTATCACTCGTTTGTTTCATCTTGCTTGCAAAGATGAACGTGAAGTGCAGGATCGCCAAACACCATGGAGGAGGACTAATAGTTCTGCAGGTCGCACATCCACTTGGACATCCCGACAGTCAGCGCCTCCTAGTGATTCGCCACCAGCTACTACCACCTCCAAGTGATAGGGCAAAGGTGTCCGATCTTTCGATGAGATGGTGATAGTCGATTTGGGTGGAGTTCGGCCTTGACGATCCGACTACACGTGCGAGCACGAGCACCAATGCAATCGCTAGGCCAATCTCCTGGAGGTTACCGATCCTGCGGGAACACGATCAGCCTGACCAGCGAGGGTCTTAATTCCTACCTGAAATCGAGAACAAGTAAGAACTAATATTGCAATCAAGATATTGTGTATTTAGAGGAAAGCTTTATTGAAAAGGTGGGATCCTTAATAGGTGCGACGCTCGAGCCTTGGCGAAGTTGCTATGATGGCTAACTTAATGTCTAAACAAAATCCGAGTCTATGGTGACAGCTATGGGGAGTATTTAAGGAGGAAAAGGTGGGGTTTCGGCCAGCCATGGAAGTGGTGGCCGAATCCAACCCTAGAAGTCCTTTTCTCCTCAAATACGGAGTCTAAAAAGTGGCTATTTAAAATCCTGCGAAAATTACATGGGCCTGGCCCAAAATAAAGGTGTCGTAGCACCATATTAAGCTATGGACGAATTTGTGAAGTATTAATCTTGAATATTTCATCCAAGCCTTCTTTCTTCATTATGGAGGCCTCAAAGTTCTGAAATCTTTATCCGTGGCCTTCTCTTGAATCATCACATGCTTGCTGCCATCTCCATGCATGGCCATGCTCCAATGCTTGTCCCTCTCATCCATGCTTGGTCCATCATTCCTAAGAGTAAGAAATACATCTGATTTAGGCAGCATCATATTCTCATGTATGTGAGGGATAGTTCCAAGAAATGAAAGTACCTTGATGCATCCCGTCCTACGACCGCTACTACATCTACTCCCACGAGCTCCCCAAGTGGACCCATGACTCGCGCCCGAGCTAAGCTCCTCCAAGCCAAGGTTAACTCGCTCCTTTCCTTGTGTGACTTCGACACACCCTTGGATGGTTTGCTACTTCATACACATACACTATGCATCATCAGGTACGAAGAGAAGAACCCAAGGGACGGAGGAAACGGAGCGGAAGCAACCAGTCGCTGCAAGACGCCAGCGGTACTACCGGTTGAGGCGACCGGTACTACCGGTCCAAGCGGTACTACGGCCCGACTCTGGACGCTCAGAAGAACCACTCCACGCCCAGACGCCCAGGTACTGCCAAAGAACCGGTACTACGGTCACCAGACTACCTCCCCCTCCTACCGCTCGCTACAGGAGGCTCACTACCGGTTGCCAGACCGGAACTATCGGTCCTGACTGAACCTGAACAACTGAGTTCGGCCCAGTGCCTTGTATCCCTTCCTATAATTTACCTGAACCTGAACCCCTGTTTTGTGGCTGGACTATATATAGCCCCCCACCCCCTATTGTAAACCCTAGACTTGGATAATAATAGATATTAAGGAAACCCTTTGAGGAACTTATATGTATTGGTCTCATGCTTCTACCAAGGAGCACCGGATTATCCACCCCCCTCTTGGATCTTGCCTAGTTCGTTCAAGTTGTAAAAGGCCTTGGGTTCTCGGTTTCTCGCCCCCAAGTCGTCAAGATCTCACCAAGCACCTCGTCCCCCGTTGTTGGCGTGGAGAGCGAGCTTCGCCCAACACCGATCCTAGGGATTATGTTGGACCGGTTTCCACCGGCATGAGGGATAGGCGTGTATCGTGTTTTGGAGTGCGTGTGTTCATGGTTTTCATCTCCTTCCTCGTTTTCATCCCCCGACCACCGCTTTCCCCTCGTTTCTCGTGGAATTCGTGAAAGATCGGGCCAACCCAAGGGTTCCCCCGTAACATATTGGTATCAAGAGCACGGTTGATCACGAATTTCCCCCCAATTTTTCTTTGATCCACCTTAAAATCGAAAATCCCACCAAAAAGAGCCCCAATTTCCCTTCGGATCGATCTTTGGATTTGGTGAGTTTTTCGTGGTTTTGGTCCATAGATCTGTTGCTTTTGGGAGTCGATCTATAGCCCATGTTGTTCCTAGCCCAGCCTTTCGGTCGGATCTCAATGAATTTGAGGATTTTGGTCAAGTTGAGTTCGTCCTGTCCCGCAACTGGCGGTACTACCGGCCGTGCAAGTGGTACTACCGCAAGTAACCGGTACTACCGGTAGTACAAGCGGTACTACCGCTCACTGGTACTACCGGTCGTTGCCAGCGGTACTACCGCTCGCCTCTGACCGTGCTTCCTTGCCCTTTGACGCCTCAATTTTGTTTGCTGACTTTTCCACTTCGCCTGTTCGTGTTTCGCGTGTTTGTCGCCATTTTCACAATAGCTTCCGCATCAAAGTCAACACGCGCTCAACGACACCACGACACTCGAACATCATCCCCCACCAACGGTTGCAAGTCGTCAACAATACCAAAGGTATAACTTGCACCACCTTGATAGCCCCATATCTTCCTTCGTGTGTAACTATCCTATGAGAGCAACTCATTTTGTGTTTGTCTAAGCATTGTGCACTTGCCTTCGGAAAGTGAAAGTGTGAGGCCAAATACAAAAGCTAACATAGCAGCATAGCAAGGGAGAAAAAGAAAAAGAATCAAAAAAAAGGAAAAGAAAAAGATAAAATAGAAAGATACATCGTCTTCCAATACAAAGAGAATACCAAGCTTGTAAGCCAACAAGAGAGAAGAAAGAGCGCACCGAGGCAAGTGCAAAAATCTATTGCTTATCCTCTTTTGGCAAACGAGTTGTGGTCTCTCCTTTGTTGGCACGACAACCGAGCATAGTCTTCGTTAGGACCTTGTGCTCATTTTCATAGTCGTGCTAACCCCGTTTTTCTCCACGTGTGTGTTTTCCGTGTTTTTGTAGATCGTATCCTTTTGCTTTTGATCTTTGGTTCTTTACCACGTAGAACAATAACCTTTTGCTTTGATCGTTTCGTTTGGTTTTCCACAATCCTAACCTTCCGCCAAAAGCTTTTGAGAGTTGTAGCATATTTGTGTGTGTGAGTTTCTTGCCCATTTCACTTTGCACGCTGTTCGCTCATTTGTGTGGCAATTGGTTTGATATAATCTCCAAGGTGAGGTTAAAGGCTAACTCTCTGCACCCTTATTCTCCATATACAACCCTTGTTGGCTTTTCATCATGGACAGGCATGGAGAGCCATCCCAACCACTACAACCTCCGGAGGATGACACACAATTCATGACAAGATGGGACCATTGGAAGGTCCGAGGAGAATTCAACTATCGTTGTGAAGCTCTCGAGCGGCGCCAAGATGAACAATTTAGCGAGGCCCGTGTGGAATTCAAGAACATCGACAACCGCTTCGAAGAAGTCCGTGGCCAAATGCATGCCATGCAACACAACCTCGGTCATCAAAATGAAGCTCTTGGTCGTGCACTCACCTCAACGGATGAGAAGCTTCAACACCTCATTGATGGACTAGCAAGGCCACGCTCGCGCGAATCAAGCTCATCTCGGCACTCCTCAAGTGAATCAAGTGCACCTCGCCATCACGCTTCAAGGCACCGGGATGGAGCCGTTCTTCAATCCATGAGCTCTTCGCAAGCGGTACCATCTCCGCGTCACGCTGCAACGTCAAGCTATGATGGTGACCTCTCTGCAAGACCTCCAAGACGCCGGGTTAACCGCCACAACCAAGGGCACTTGTGATTCAACAAGAGCAACCTCACATGGACCACCAAGGCCATCGCCGTCGACATGTCCCTTCAACAACAAATGAAACATCCGAAGAGGACGAACAAGATCACCGTCGACGCGAAGCACTCGAAGATCCTCCAAGGCGTCATCATCGACATGATCGTCCACGTCGGCAACATGATGGTCATGAAGAGCCCCCTCCACATCAAGAAGAACAATAGCAAGCTCCCCAAGCTCGTCGTGAGGACCATCAACCTCCTACTCGTCCTCAACCACGTCAACAAAACGAGCAAGCTCCCCAAGCTCGTCGTCAACACCAAGTTCCACCACCAAACGCGGCACCTCAACAACCGCAAGAGCAATGCAACAATCACCAAGCAAGACATGAGAGCTCGGATGATGATGATGACCGCCCAAATCATGGCAACCGACGCAACCGGAACCGCAATGGAGAAGAAACTTTTGGCAAGCTCAAATTCACCATGCCCAAATTCGGTTCTAATGAGCCCGAGGAATATCTCTCTTGGGAACTCAAGGTTGACAAGATCTTCCGCATGCACAACTATAGCAATGAGAAGATGATGTCCATGGCATCCCTCGAGTTTGATGAGTATGCCAACCTTTGGTGGGAACAAGTCCAACTCGCTCGCGAAGCAAAAGAAGAGCCTCCAATCGCAACTTGGCAAGATATGAAGGCTCATATGAGATCCCGCTTTGTTCCTTCACACTACACGCGTGACCTCTTCAACAAGCTTCAAACGCTTAGTCAAGGGACAAAGACCGTGGAAGAGTACTTCAAGCAAATGGAGCTCAACATGATCCGTGCCAACATTGAAGAGCGAGATGAACAAACAATGGCACGTTTCCTCAATGGCTTGAACCATCCCATCAAGCGCATCACCGAGTTCCAAAAGTACAACAACATGGTTGATCTTGTGCACATCGCCAAAGACGTACAACAACACCAAGTGGAAGCTCCTCAAGTACCACCAAGCTTCCCTTCAAGCCAACTCTCCCTCAAGGAAAACAGCCCCCAAGTGGCAAACACACAAGGGATGATCAACCATTCAATGGTGAATGCTACAAGTGTGGAGGCAAAGGGAACAAGTCGAATGCATGTGGGAACAAGAAAGTTTTGTTCATCCATGACAACGGTGATGAAGAATACTTGAGTGAAGAAGAGTTTGATGCAAGGGTCAAGGAAGCCATGGCAAGGCAACATTTGGAAGAGGACCAAGAATTTCTTGTGTGTGAGCATGACGCAAGTCCATCGCTTGTGGTCACAAGGGTCTTGACCACCCAAATCAATGAAAATGAAGACCAACGCTCGAACATCTTCCAAACTCGTGCCGACATCAATGGGAAGTCCATCAAAGTTGTCATCGATGGAGGGAGTTGCCACAACCTTGCAAGCACGGAATTGTGTGAGAAACTCAACCTCACCCTCCATCCGCATAAACACCCCTACCATATCCAATGTCTAAGTGACCAAGGATCCGTCAAGATCAAGCACACCGTCTTGGTGACGTTCTCAATTGGGCACTACAAGGACACGGTGGAATGTGACGTGGTCCCAATGACGGTTTGTCATATGTTGCTCGGAAGACCGTGGCAATATGACAAGCGTGCTTTGCATGATGGTCACTCAAACACTTACACCTTCAAATGTCTTGATAAAACTTGTGTGTTGCAACCAATGACTCCTAGCCAAATAATTGCGGACAATGCAAAGGCTTTAGCGAGGGCGCAATACACAAAAACACCTTGTGAGAAGAGTGGTGAGCGAGAGAACCACACCATAGTGAGTGAGAGCTACAAGCCAAACTCGAGTGGAAAAACTAAGAGTGTTCTTCTTGCCACCAAAAGTAAGATGAGAGAAGTGCGGAACAACCCATCCATCTTGCACTATGTCCTTGTATGCAAGGGACTAGCGCAAGGAACTAATGACTTGACAAATGTTCCTCCTTCTTTGATGGCTATTTTGCAGGAATTCCAAGATGTATTTCCCAAAGAGCTTCCTCATGGCCTTCCTCCTCTTCGTGGAATCGAGCACCGCATCGACCTCATACCTGGCGCCCCACTCCCAAACCGCGTCGCGTATCGCACGAACCCGAAAGAGACGAAGGAGATCGAACGTCAAATCAACCAACTCGTCTCCAAAGGTTTGATACAAGTAAGCACTAGCCCAAGCGCGGTCCCTGTGATTCTAGTTCCAAAAACGGATGATACGTTGCGGTTATGCATGGACTGCCGTCCAATCAATGCTATCACCGTGCGTTATCGACATCCTATACCGCGTCTTGATGACATGCTTGATGAGTTATGTGGAGCCACTATGTTTTCGAAAATTGATCTTCGTAGTGGTTACTATCAAATTCGCATGGCCGAAGGTGATGAGTGAAAACCGCCTTCAAGACCAAGCTTGGTCTTTATGAATGGTTGGTTATGCCTTTTGGCTTATCTAACGCCCCATCTACCTTCATGCGCCTCATGAACCATATTTTGAGATCTCTCATTGGGAAGAGTGTAGTTGTTTACTTTGATGACATCCTTGTCTATAGCAAGTCACTAGAAAAGCATGTTACTCATGTTAAGGATGTCCTTCAAATCCTTCGTCATGAAAAGCTTTATGCTAATCTACCAAAGTGCACTTTTGCAAAAGACAAGCTGATTTTCCTTGGTTTTGTTGTGTCTTCTAATGGCATTGAAGTTGATGTCTCAAAAGTCAAGGACATATGAGATTGGCCCATCCCTACAAATGTTAGTGAACTTCGTAGTTTTCATGGGTTGGATGGCTTTTACCGTCGTTTTGTCAAAGACTTTTCTACAATTGCTTGCCCCCTCAACGAATTGACCAAGAAAAATGTCACGTTCGTTTGGGGAAACGCACAACAAAAAGCTTTTGATGAGCTCAAAAAGAGGCTCACCGAAGCACCACTTCTTGCATTGCCGGATTTCACAAAAACCTTTGAGATTGAATGTGACGCTACTGGTATTAGCATTGGTGGCGTCCTTATGCAACATGGGCGTCCTATACCTACCATAGTGAGAAACTTGATGGCGCATGCCTAAACTATCCCATTTATGACAAAGAACTTTTTGCCTTGGTTCGAGTTCTTCAAGTGTGGCAACACTATCTTTGGCCCAAAGAATTTATCATCCATTCCGACCATGAGTCGTTGAAGTATCTTAAGGGCCAAGCCAACTTGAGTAAAAGGCACGCAAAATGGGTTGAGTTCATGGAGTCTTTTCCTTACATTGTCAAATACAAGAAGGGCAAAGAAAATGTGGTAGCGGACGCCTTGTCTCGCAAGAACATAAGCCTTCTTACACGACTCGAAGTCAATGTCTTGGGTCTTGATGACATCAAATATTTGTACGCGTCCGACTCTTTCTTTGGACCAATATTTGCACAATGTTCAATAGACAAAGGGATTGATGATTTCTATTTGCATAAGGGTTTTCTTTTCAAACAAAACAAGCTTTGCATTCCGAAATCATCTCTCCAACTTTTGCTTCTTCAAGAGTCCCATGGTGGAGGCCTTATGGGTCACTTTGGTCGTGACAAGACATATGACATGCTCTCCACTCACTACTTTTGGCCAAAGATGAAGCGCGACGTGGAGCGCCATGTCCAACGATGCACTACATGTATCCAAGCTAAGTCTAAGTCCAACCCCTTTGGTCTTTATATGCCATTGCCTATTCCTCATGCACCTTGGTCGGACATTAGCATGGACTTTGTGTTAGGCTTGCCTAGATCTAAACATGGACATGATTCTATATTTGTAGTAGTGGATCGCTTTTCCAAAATGGCACATTTCATTCCGTGCCATAAGACCGATGATGCTTCACATGTAGCAAATTTGTTTTTCAGGGAAATAATTCGGCTACACGGTGTGCCAAGAACAATCGTCTCCGACCGCGATGTAAAATTCATGAGATACTTCTGGAAGACTCTCATGTCCAAGCTCGGCATCAAGCTCCTCTTCTCGTCCGCCTCGCATCCTCAAACCGATGGACAAACCGAGGTCGTCAATCGAAGTCTTGGCACACTCCTCCGGGTGTTGATAAAGAAGAACCTTAAAGACTGGGAGGAATGTATTCCACACGCCGAGTTCGCCTACAACCGTGCCAAGCACTCCACCACCATGAGGAGCCCGTTCATGATCGTCTACGGCTTCGAGCCTCTCACCGCGCTCGATATCCTTCCGCTACCACTTCATGAACATGCCAATATGGACGTTGTCAAGCATACCCAAACAATGAAGAAACTCCATGAAGACACACGAGCTACTATCGAGCAACAAGTCCTTCGACAAGCATCAAGGCTAAACAAGAACAAGAAAGAGATGATCTTTGATGAGGGCGACCTTGTGTGGATCCACTTGAGTAAAGACCGCTTCCCCAAGGAACGCGATTCCAAGCTAAAGCCAAGAGGTGATGGACCATTCAAGGTGCTAAATAGGATCAACAACAACGCCTATATCATCGATATACCAACATCGAAGTATCTTGTGAGCTCGACATTCAATGTCAAGGACCTCTCACCCTACCATGGAGAAGATGAAGTTGAGAAGGTTGAAGAGTCGAGGACGACTCTTTCCCAAGGGGGGGAGCTGATGCATCCCATCCTACGACCGCTACTACATCTACTCCCACGAGCTCCCCAAGTAGACCCATGACTCGCGCCCGAGCTAAGCTCCTCCAAGCCAAGGTTAACTCGCTCCTTTCCTTGTGTGACTTCGACACACCCTTGGATGGTTTGCTACTTCATACGCATACACTGTGCATCATCAGGTACGAAGAGAAGAACCCAAGGGACGGAGGAAACAGAGCGGAAGCAACCAGTCGCTGCCAGACGCCAACGGTACTACCGGTTGAGGCGACCGGTACTACCGGTCCAAGCGGTACTACTGGCCCCAGCTACCGGACGCTCCAGGAAGAACCACTCCACGCCCCAGATGCCAGCGGTACTACCAAGCCCGGCAGCATACTACCCCCTCCTACCGCTTCGCTCTGACTCGGAAGCTCCAGGCCCGCCAGCGGTACTACCGCCCCCGGACCGGTACTACTAGTTGTGACCGGTACTACCGGTCCTGACTGAACCTGAACGCCTGAGTTCGGCCCAGTGCCTTGTATCCCTTCCTATAATTTACCTTTTCGTTCCGAAACTACCCTTGTTTTGTGGCTGGACTATATATAGCCCCCCACCCCCTATTGTAAACCCTAGACTTGGATAATAATAGATATTAAGGAAACCCTTTGAGGAACTTATATCTATTGGTCTCATGCTCCTACCAAGGAGCACCGGATTATCCACCCCCCTCTTGGATCTTGCCTAGTGCGTTCAAGTTGTACAAGGCCTTGGGTTCTCGGTTTCTCGCCCCCAAGTCGTCAAGATCTCACCAAGCACCTCGTCCCCCGTTGTTGGCGTGGAGAGCGAGCTTCGCCCAACACCGATCCTAGGGATTATGTTGGACCGGTTGCCACCGGCATGAGGGATAGGCGTGTATCGTGTTTTGGAGTGCGTGTGTTCGTCGTTTTCATCTCCTTCCTTGTTTTCATCCCCCGACCACCGCTTTCCCCTCGTTTCTCATGGAATTCGTGAAAGATCGGGCCAACCCAAGGGTTACCCCATAACATACCTGATAGTTATGTTGCTTGGCACGAGATCGAGTGATAGGTCCTTGTACGTGTGTAGTTGTAGGTACAATGGTTGTATCAATAAATGCGATGTCCACATCACCAAGGCCACCACAAGATTTCCAGCTGCTCCTCCACCGTCATCCAATATTCCTGCTCGTAGTGCATCTTCTAAGGCTTCCACGGGTAAAACAAAGGATATACAATGCCGCAAGTTCTGGGGTTTTGGTCATACCGAGAGACAGTGCACAACACAACGTGTTATGATGGTGTGTGATGATGGTCAATACGATTCAGCGAGTGACTTTGATGAAGGTACATTAGCCCTTATTTCTGCTCGAGATGGAGACAATTGTGATTCTGATGAAGAGACAGAGGTAATGGGAGCTGAAGCTGCTGATCAATACAAGAGCTTAATTACACAACGTGTTTTGAGTGTGCAATTGAGCAAATCTAAGCAAGATCAATGCCACAACCTGTTCCAAACACGTGGTGTTGTCAAGGAAAGAGCTATACGGATCATCATTGATGGAAGGAGTTGTAATGATGCAGCCCGACCTACGGTCGTTACTACATCAAGGTCTCCAACTTACGCCAAGTCGTCATGGACTCCAAAGGTGAATCCGTTCCTCTATGCGAGCCCACTTCCTACCCTATTGAATGGTATGCTACTTCATACTCCGTCACATATGCATGATAGGTTCACACCGACCAGTACGGAGGCAAGGGAGGAAGCCCGGAGCATCAAGCCCGACAAGATAGAAGCTTGGAAGAGGAGGAGGAAGAAGACAGATCACCAAATGCTCTCTGTCTCCAGCGGTACTACCGGATCAGGCGGCCGGTACTACCGGCCAGTGACCGCCCCGACTACCGCTCCCTGCATAACGCCAACATGAAGCCCAGGACTGCAAGTGGTACTACCGGATCTGAACGGTACTACCGGTCACGGCCTACCGCCCTTCTACCGCCACTAACGGCTCAGCGACGCTCCAGACCATGCAAGCGGTACTACCGGCCGAGCGGCACTACGGTGCATTACCGGTCCCAAGTCCGGTACTACCGGTCATTTCAGTGCCTGCGCGCACTAGTTGGGCCACATCCCACGTATTCCCCTTTACTTACCTATTCGCATAGTTTATCCCCAAACTACCCTTGTTTAGTGGCTGGCCTATAAATAGAGCCCCCACCCCTCATGTATCCCTTAGGCATATATGATAGACTAAAGACAACCCCCATTGTGGAATCTCTAGTTTTTCCTCATCCCCTATACCAAGGGGACCGACTATCGTCACCAACCTCGATTGGACTTTGCATCACGCATCCATCGTTGAACAAGGCCTTGGAGTTCGATGTCTCGTCTCCAAGTTGTCAAGACCCTCCCCAAGGTGTTCTTCCCTCTCCAATGTGGATTTGAGGGAGCACGTTGACCGATCTTTCCTTGCGAGGATTCTATCGGACCGGTGGCCGCCGTTCGGGAGAAATCGGCCTTGTATCGTGTGAGTTTTGCATGTGTTCATCGTGTTCTTCGTGAGGTGTGTGTTCGCTTCCGCTACCTTCTCCCTTTCCCCTCGCTTTCCCATCGATTTAACCACGACATCCCTGAAGATCGGGCACCCAAGAGGTTAACCCCTCCATCATCTGGTATCAGCAGCTTTTGGTTGCCACGGATTTCTCATCGATTTGGTCTTTTCCCCATAAATTTGAAAATTCCACCAAAAACAGCCTCAATTCGTGTTTTGGATCGATATGTGATTTGAGTGTGTTTTGGTATGTTTTGATCCATGGATTACTTGCAGAACTTATTGATCTACCTTCCTTTGCGTTCTCATAGCCTAATTCCTTGATTTCCCCCGTCGATTTGGTGTTTTTCTTGAAGATTTTCCGCCCAAATCGCCCCAAAATCGCAAAAACGCGTCAAATCTGGGAGTCCCTGGACCAAGCGGAACTACCGGTCCAAATATCCGGTACTACCGCTCACCGGTACTACCGCTCACAATATCCGGTACTACCACTCCAAATATCCGGTACTACCTTGATCTGAGAAAGAAAGCAGATTCAGTTTCACCACCGTTTTGAGCATAACTTTTGCATTCGAACTCGGATTTTGGTGTTCTTTAGCTCGTTTCGAAGAGGAGAAGGAGCTTTACATCATCATCCACGTTGTTCATGCTATATACTCCATCCAAATTCCATGAGAAAGGCGAAATCCAACAATAAAGGGTGAAGATCGTCGACGAGGTATAAACATTCCGCGACTTTTCCCCACTTGAATTCCTTTGTGAACCCCACTATCTTTGCGAGCAACAAACACCTATTGAGACTAGTTCCTCTTATGATTGCTTGGGCTATGCACATTTGATACCTTGCAGATTCCGAGCAAACATTGTGAGCGCTATCTTATATAGTTATCTTGTATAGTTGTTGGCACAAGGAAGAGGCAAGTGAAAAAGAAAAAAATATATACAAAAATAAAAATAAAAATAAAAAGAAAGAAATATACATGTGACTCATAGAATAGGAAGCGCAAGCTCGATGAACATCATATAGGTGGTACTTATTGTGCATATCTTGTAGCCCACCAATTTTGTGCAATCGAACTAGCGTCTCTCCTTGTACTTGTGTGACATGAGCTTTTTGTCTTCGCTAGGTAATCATTTGGTTCTTAGCTCACTTTCTCCGTCGCACAAGTCCCATTTATCCCACCGTGTGTGTTTCCTTGTACATATTTCCTATCTTGTGGATTGACTTGTTTTGCTTTGTGATCATTGTGGTTCTTTACTTGTCATTACAACATCTTGATTTCGGATTGGTTCTTGACATGCCACTTTCCATACCTATCCACCATAGGCCTTGTGTGTGTTTGTTTTTTTGTTGGTTTTGGTGTTCCACGTGAACTTAACTTTGCTTGGTTTATTGCTCTCAAGTGTGGCCACTTGCACGATACGATCTTCCAAGGTAAAGTAAGGTTCGACGTTGTATCCCTAACACCCTCTACCACTTCCATATACAACACTTGGTCTTGTGAAGCATGTCTAGGTACTCCGGGACCGAGGATGATTTCTATGAAGAATCCACGATGAGCCACCATGCCTATGTCTCCACAAGCATGGATTACATGATGGAGCACTACACCAACAATGGCTCCACATGCTTGGGTGACATGGAATGCTACAACAACAACGACTCCCCAAGCATGGGCGACTTCAAGAATGACAACGACAATCTCCTCAAGTCGCACCGACCAAGACGGAGCCTCCAACTCGAGTGCGCCAAGGTCCATCATCAAATGGACAAGTTCCAAAGCGACCTCCACAACTTCAAGAAGGACATGGACAACGACTTCGACAAAAACTGTGGACATCCCTTCTATTGATACAACCGTTGTACCTACAGCAACACACATACAAGGACCCATCATCACAAGATCTCGTGCCAAACAACTTAACTATCAGGTACTTCCGTTTCTTGGAACTATTCCTCACATACATGAGAATATGATGCTGCCTAAATCAGATGTATTTCTTACTCTTAGGAATGATGGACCAAGCATGGATGAGAGGGACAAGCATTGGAGCATGGCCATGCATGGAGATGGCAGTAAGCATGTGATGATCCAAGAGAAGGCCACAGATGAATATTTCCGAACTTTGAGGCCACCATAATGAAGAAAGAAGGCTTGGACGAAATATTCAAGATCAATAATTTACGAATTCGTCCATAGCTTAATATGGTGCTGCGACACCTTTTATTTTGGGCCAGGCCCATGTAATTTTCGCAGGATTTTAATTAGCCACTTTTTAGAGTCCGGATTTGAGGGGAAAAGGACTTTTAGGGTTGGATTCGGCCACCACTTCCATGGCTGGCCGAAACCCCACCTTTTCGCCTTAAATATTCCCCATAGCCGTCCCCCTAGACTCGGATTTTGTTTAGACATTAAGTTAGCCATCATAGCAACTTCGCCAAGGCTCGAGCGTCGCAGAGGCCTCTTGTACTTCGCACCTATTCAGGATCCCATCTTTTCAATAAATCTTTTCTCTTAATCCGCAATATCTTGATTGCAATATTAGTTCTTACTTGGTCTCGATTTCAGGTAGGAATTAAGACCCTCGTTGGTCAGGCTGATCATGTTCACGCTGGATCGGTAACCTCCAGGAGATTGGCCTAGTGATTGCATTGGCGCTCGTGCTCGCACGTGTAGTCGGATCGTCAAGCCCGAACTCCACCAAATCGATTATCGCCATCTCATCAAAAGATCGGACACCTTCGCCCTATCAATGAGGATGGTCACCAAGACTAATGATGCTTTGCGCTCATTAGAAAAACTTACAAGGAAGAGTGCCAAGGTCAAGGGCCATCGTCGTGAGCGTCATATGGATGACCAAGTGCGCCACCTACATCAACCATCGGAAAGGCACGCCAATGACCTCCGTCGACACCATCACAAGGCACCTTCAACTTCTTGTGCCACCACCAAAATGGCACCAAGAGCAAGCCTTCGTCCATGCCATCAAGCTTCAACGACTACGCTTGCATTTGAAGACCTCATGAACAAGGAAAATATAAACCTCTACTTCGCCAAGTTGGATAGCATGAGCCTACCTCCAACACTACTACGAGATGGCCACAAGACGGTCGAGCATGGGATTTTCCCTTCGACCATGGAGGAGAGCGATGATGCCCACCTTATGGCATCCAACCTTGAAGGCGACAAGGTCAAGAATGGTGAGCATGGGATTTTCCCTTCACCAAAGGAGGCGCATGGAGTTGAGGAAACCGAGCCTATGCCCATATGCTTGAGTGATGATGTGGTACCAATCCCATGTGATTATGAGAGCCACTTAGCCCACTTGAGTGAGAACAAGAGTGAGATGAGTGACTCCACCTTATGTGAGATTGAGTGCTTCCACTTGGAGGGCATGAGTGATACACCTAGTGAGTTGAGAGTGGTAGTTGATAGGTCAAGTGAGACCATTTCTATTTCTAATGACTTACCCTCTACCTCTAGTGTGTTCTCTTATGTTGTGCTAGGTTCCATGGATGAAGAAGCGCCAAGCCATGAAGCAATGATGCCTCAATTGGAGAAGATGTACATGGTGCACGAAGATGATGCTATGCCATGGCTACATCAAGAAGACGAAGTCGTCCACAAGGAGGCCACTACTTCCACAACACCCACTTCATATGAGAGGTATGACCAAGGTAACAATAAGGGTGTTGATGATGCCATGATCCCACTAGTGGACATGATGAATTGTGAGGATATGCATGTTTTGGATGATACTTGTGACATTACATATGCTTCACTCATATTCCCATGTGATGTGCCTTTGCATAATATTGATCATGTGGAATTGTTTGATTGCGAAATCATTGCCATAAACATGCCATGCTATGCATCTTGTGTGTATCCTCCAATTGCTTTGGACATGCCTTGTCATGCTAGTCATTCAATTTCTCCCGTTGCTTGCGATAAGATGAATACTTTCTATTTCACTTGTTTTGCTTGCAACAATATTGATTATATGCGTTATAATGAGATGGCCCCCATAGCTTTCTCAATTTTTGGAGATTTTGATGATTGCCATGATAAGCATGTTCCCCATTTGCATACTCACCATGCATCTATTTCATACTTGATTGACATTAATGGTGATGTGCATAGGAAGAGATATGTCATGATGGATGATGTGTATCTCTACCATGCACACACGTTCTTCCTTTTACATATGATGTGTGTAGGTACCCGCACGAGAATGTCAACCTCGGTTGAGCACGAGTTGACAAAAAGAGCTCTAGAGAGCATCCCACAAGTGAGTTCAAGATCGAACCCAGCTCTAAAACCTTTTGCATGCTTTGCATCTTCCATGTTGGCAAATTGCTCTTTCCTATGGTTTGATTGCAAGCATGTTAATGGTATTATCTCCCCTTGTGACATTCATGTTTCTTCGCTTTTAGATAATGATGTTTTGTGTGTTGTAACAAAATTGTTGAACAATTTCTCTCTCCGATGTTTTGTGTGCAACCACAATTCCATTAAGAGCATGTATTGTCATGAGAGCTTCCAAGAATCTCGTATGTTTGTTGCAACAAACATAAGGACCACTAGCTCTTTCATTTGGTTTGTTTGCAAACGTGTTGTTTTTTATTCCGTTTGGGATACTCATATTCCCATGATATTTGCTTTCGATGATTTGTGTGTGTGACATCCAACATGTCGAACAATTTCTCTTTCCAATGGTTGGTTTGCACACATAATAATGTTGCTTTGGACATTCTTCCTTTTGTGTTTTTGCCAAATTCTCCTAGTTTTGCCTCAAAGATGTTGATCAAATTTCTATTCGATTGCTTTGAATGCGACAATAAGATGTTATATGGAGTTTTTGAGTTCCCACATTTGGATGATGTTCAAATGATTTCCATGCACTTTGACCTTGCATATGCACCCCATTTGCTATACATGCATTGTAATAATCGTGTTGTGAACAAGAATTGACATGCCACATTTGACATGCTCCTCTATCACGCACGAAAATATTTTGCTTGGTCTTTGTTGTGTGAAGGTCCAAGTGCAAACACGTCAACCTCTACCAACCATGTGTTGACAGGAAGAACCGAAGAGAGTTACCTATGGCCACCCTTCATCGAGCTATCTCTACAAGCTAAGGTGACTTCCTTCTACTTGAGGACTCATGCTATAATCTTCATGAATTGGCTACGCTTTGAGTGTTGCTTCGCTTTTGTCATGAGCTTTGTAGGCTTCATGGAAGGTGAAGGAACATTGAAGTGTTGTCAAGTCAATCTTCCCGAGGACGACTATATGGTGAACCTCAGGATCAAGGATGTCCTTCGACCTCTTCTACTTCGTGATGAACATGGAGAGTCGAGGACGACTCTTTTTGAAGGGGCGGGAGATGATGCAGCCTGACCTACGGTCGTTAGTACATCAAGGTATCCAACTTACGCCAAGTCGTCATGGACTCCAAAGGTGAATTCGTTCCTCTATGCGAGCCCACTTCCTACCCTATTAAATGGTATGCTACTTCATACTCCGTCACATATGCATGATAGGTTCAGACTGACCAGTACGGAGGCAAGGGAGGAAGCCCGGAGCATCAAGCCCGACAAGACGGAAGCTTGGAAGAGGAGGAGGAAGAAGACAGATCACCAAATGCTCTCTGTCTCAGTACTACGGATCAGTGGTAGTACTACCCAGCCGGTACTACCCCAGACTACCGCTCCTCTGAGGCGACACCTTGAAGCCCGAGTGCAAGCGGTACTACGGATCTGGAACCAGATTACTACGGTCAGCACTACCGCCCCTTCTACTTTTTTCCCGCTCATCGACGGCTCAATCGACGCTCGGGACCGCAGCGGTACTACCGGCCGGGCGGCACTCAGTTGGCCGGTACTACCGGTCCCAAGTCCGGTACTACCGGTCATGTCAGTGCCTGCGCGCCCTAGTTGGGCCACAGCCCATGTATTCCCCTTTACTTACGTATTCGCATAGTTTATCCCCAAACTACCCTTGTTTAGTTGCTGGCCTATAAATAGAGCCCCCACCCCTCATGTATCCCTTAGGCATAGATGATAGACTAAAGACAAACCCCATTGTGGAATCTCTAGTTTTGCCCCATCCCCTTTACCAAGGGTACCGACTATCGTCACCAACCTCGATTGGACTTTGCATCACGCATCCATCGTTGAACAAGGCCTTAGAGTTCGATGTCTCGTCTCCAAGTTGTGAAGACCCTCCCCAAGGTGTTATTCCCTCTCCGATGTGGATTTGAGGGAGCACGTTGACCGATCTTTCCTTGCGAGGATTCTATCGGACCGGTGGCCGCCGTTCGGGAGAAATCGGCCTTGTATCGTGTGAGTTTTGTGTGTGTTCATCGTGTTCTTCGCGAGGTGTGTGTTCGCTTCCGCTACCTTCTCCCTTTCCCCTCGCTTTCCCATCGATTTGACCACGAGATCCGTGAAGATCGGGCACCCAAGAGGTTAACCCCTCCATCATGTAATAATCTGGCTAGTGTAGTGTCACATCCCAAATTTTAGAGTTGGTCTTGCATATCATTCATAGCATTGCATCATGTCTTTCCGTGCAAAACCGTCGAGTAGAAAGGTTCGGCGAAACGCTATCTTCAAAACCCTATTTTGTTTCGCTACGAGGTTCCTGCGGGGAGCTTTAGAGGGACTTGCAACAACCACCCACAGAGGTTCGAGTTTTCCTCAAACTTCGTGAAGGTTGTTCCCCTCGAATCTGAACCCGTAAACGAGAATCGCTCAATCGGAGTTCGTATGCAAAAACTTCGGACGTTTTAGTAAACCGCCGAAAAGGTCCGAAAATCCGGACCGATTCGAGTTGGTCGGATTCGGACCGATTCTCGGTAGAGTTCGCGCGGTACTATTTAAAGAGGACCCCACGGGACCTCGTTTTCCGTGCCAGCGACCCCACCCTCGACCCGCCGCCACCTCCTCCTACCGCCAGCGTGCCTTGAGAAACCTGCCGCCGCCGCTTGAGGCGAAACGCCTCACGTCATTGCCGCCGTCGCCGCCCAGTGCGCCTTGCCGCCGACCCGTTCCGGCCCACGCCGCCACTCATCTCGGCCGCATCTACGCCCGCCGCCGCCGCTCATCTCATCTCGCCGTCGCCGCTGCGCCATGCCGCGTCGCCCGCGTCGCCGCGCCTCGCCGCATGCTCGCCAGACTTGCCAGCTAGCCGCCGCTCGCCGCCACAGACGCTGCCGCTTGCTGCCGCCGCCACATGCCGCCGCCGCCGCCGCTTCGCTTGCCGCCGCTTGCCGCTTGCCAGCCGCCGTGCAGCGTCACTTCGCCGCATCATCGTATGCGTTATTGCATGCATATACGCCGCGCATACACGCATCTGCGCGCGCGCGTTGTAATTTTTCTCGGACCGTTCGTTGACCGTGTGTGTCCGTGTAGGAAGGATCTCGCCGCCGGAAGTGATCGTCGCCATCGTCCGGAGCTCGCCGCACCGTCCGGAGTCCGTTTCCGGTAAGACAGCAGCCACCGTCAGATCTCAGATCAGCGGCCTAGATCGTTAGTTGACTGGTCAGCATCCCAGGCGTTGACTAGTCAGACGCCCAGTCAGCGCCCAGTCAGCAGACGAGTTGACCAGTCAAACAGACACAGTTGACTGGGTCAATTTCGTTAATCCCTTTAGTTGGCAGATTTCGGTAGAATCTTGTAAATTGCGTAGAAATTCAACCGCTTGGCCAAAAATTGCAAATAAAATATGTACGAGTTCAGTGAGTCGTGTAGAATCTCGCTGTAGCTTTGGTTCAGACTTTTACTGTAAGGTTTAGTACAGTTTAATCAAACTAGTTAGAGGCCTTTTCGGAGTAATAAATTCGTAGAAAAAGATACGTAGCTCCAAAAATCGCGTGTGATATGTCCCTGAGCTTGTGTGAACGAGGGGAATCTCATCATGAATTAAAAAGGTAGGCTTACAGTAAAAACTTCTGCAGTATTTGTCTAATGGCTTTCTGCAGTGTTTTAATTACTCGGGGAGTTTTATAATTCCTTTTCGAGTAATTCCAATTGGTACTATTCCTATTCAGCGATGCCTATGCGATAGAGTTTTCCCAAGATTTTACGAACAGTATACTACCGGTAGTAAATTATTTAAGTTCTAGCTCTAGTTTGGAGCATTACTTTTGTCTATTAGTTTTCCTAGCGCCAAATCTATTTTTCCATGCATGTATTCGGTAGTATTATGGATTAGAATTATGTGGTGCAGCTGTAGCACCAATTCACTTGCCGTTCTTGCATTCATGCATCATATTTGTTGCATATGCTTGTGCATTGTTTGTTTATGATTGCAATTGTATTGTGTAGATTGTGTTGAGTGCAACGCTTGCTCGTGTGAGGATTGTGCTCCAGACCGCTACAACCAAGGCAAGTAGATGCTACTTTGTTCATGAATATCGTCCTACTATTTTTAATGCATTGTTGTGTATTTTGTAGATGCATGTGTAGGATGATACTATCGCTATGCTATGTCCTATTATGTGGTAGGACCCTCTTTGTAGATGAACCACCGTTGGTAGATGTGCTTAGCCATGCTTTGTTGAACGAGGGCTGGGTTACATCATTGATACTTGTTTTCTCAAAGTATTGGTTTGTGAAAACTAAAACAACTTAATCAATGAACCCCCTGGGTGTGATGGTATTGATAAATTTTGGTGGTTTCATTGCGGAAAGGCACCCAGGTATCAAGAGAGAATGATTGGCTTATTTATTGTGTAGCTTACGTGTACAACCATGTGCCAATAATGGAATGGGCGGTTGGTTGGACTTAGTAGGTTGTGGTAACTCGAACCCGCGTATCCAGAGATGTAGAATTTTGGTAGGTTGGACCGGTGCGCGTCGATATTGAGGAGCTACTTCCCGAACAGTCTCTTATTGGTCTTCTCCCTATCATCACCCAAAATGAGAGTGATGGTACGAGCTGGGCTGGCCAAGTCACATGGGTAAAGTGTACCAACCTCTGAAGAGTGTATAATCTAATCGCTTAGCCGTGTCCCCGGTTATGGACATCTGAGTTGCTAGATATTGATCCCATGACATGTTTCTCGCTCATTCTAATTTCATAATTGCTTTAATATTGTTGGGTTAACTTAATTGGGATCTTCTCAAAAAAATCAAAACTGTTTAAGAAAGTAGGACAAATGTTTTTGCAAATGCAAGCCACACACAGCTCCACTTGCCAGATATGCATGTAGATGTTGGTATTATTGTCTCCATTACTAGCTCTACTTGCCATACATTCCATGTATTGACCCTTCGGGGCTGCTACGTTTCATGTTGTAGGTTATTCCGATTCTGATTGATCGTTATAGGCCACGGTACTCCACTCGGCACTTGTTCACTTGTGGGCAAATTGAAGATTGGAGGGTATTTATGGTTTTATTGCTACCTGAATAATTTGAGCTAGCTTTATGCTAAGCTTTTATTGTAATAATGGTACTCTAGATCTTTGTAGATCATGATACACGGTTATTTTGCTATGATTATCTATCTTACTCTACTGTGGGCCAATGAACCGATCCAGGGATTGACATGTCACATAGAGGCCACAGACTTTTCAGAACCGGGGTGTTACAGGATGGTATCAGAGCCCGTGTGTCGACTGTAGGATCGTGACATAGGATTGGATTAGGAAGCCATAGAATTATGAAGCCTATATTAACACTGTCTTTTCTCTTATGCCTTTCACCCTCGTAGACTCTTACCATTACTCTGTTTGAAGAGTCCATGTATGCTTGCAAATAAAATTGAAATTGCTGAACTAGATGTAAACAATACTCAATGTTATGCAATTATCTGCAAAGAGGTTTTGTTTTCATTTGAGGATATGCCTCCTTCTTTGCCACCCGCTATTGCTAACCTTTTGCAGGAATATGAGGACGTCTTCCCCGCTGAGATGCCACCAAGACTACCTCCTATTAGAGGAATTGAGCACCAAATTGATCTAATTCCTGGTGCTACGTTGCCCAACTGCGCGCCATATAGAACCAATCCAGAGGAGACAAAGGAGATACAACGCCAAATTTAGGAACTACTCGACAGAGATCATATTCGTGAGTCCCTTAGCCCCTGTGTTGTTCCTATTATTTTGGTACCTAAGAAAGATGGTTCTTCGCGCATGTGTACTGATTGTAGAGCTATCAATAATATTACTATTTGATATCGTCATCCTATTCCACATTTGGATGACATGCTTGATGAATTGAGTGGCTCTACCATGTTTTCTAAAGTTGATTTGCATAGTGGTTACCACCAGATTCGTATGAAATTGGGAGATGAATGGAAAACAACATTTAAAACTAAGTTCGGTTTGTATGAGTGGTTAGTGATGCCGTTTGGTTTAACTAATGCACCCAGCACTTTCATGAGATTAATGAACGAAGATTTACGTGCTTTCATTGGACGTTTTGTGGTAGTCTACCTTGATGATATTCTGATTTATAGCAAATCTTTAGAGGATCATTTGGACCTTTTACGTGCTGTTTTCAATGCTTTACGTGATGCACGTTTGTTTGGTAATCTTGATAAGTGCACCTTTTGCACCAATCGAGTTGCATTTCTTGGCTATGTTGTTACATCACAGGGTATTGAAGTGGATCCAGCCAAGATTGAAGCTATTGAGAATTGGCCGCAGCCCAAGACGGTCACACAAGTGAGGAGTTTTCTTGGCCTCGCTGGTTTTTATAGGCGCTTAATCAAAGACTTTGGATCAATTGTCGCGCCGCTGAATGAACTTACCAAGAAGGATGTGCCCTTTGTTTGGGGCGATGCACAACAACAGGTGATAGGACAAAGGTGTTCGATCTTTTGATGAGAAGGTGATAATCGATTTGGTGGAGTTCGGGCTTGACGATCCGACTACACGTGCGAGAACGAGCGCCAATGCAATCTCTAGGCCAATCTCCTGGAGGTTACCGATCCTACGGGAACACGGTCAGCCTGACCAACAAGGGTCTTAATTCCTACCTGAAATCGAGAACAAGTAAGAACTAATATTGCAATCAAGATATTGCGGATTAAGAGGAAAGCTTTATTGAAAAGGTGGGATCCTATATAGGTGCGAAGTACAAGAGGCCTCTGCGACGCTCGAGCCTTGGCGAAATTTCTATGATGGCTAACTTAATGTCTAAACAAAATCCGAGTCTATGGTGACGGCTATGGGGAGTATTTAAGGAGTAAAAGGTGGGGTTTCGGCCAGCCATGGAAGTGGTGGCCGAATCAAACCCTAGAAGTCCTTTTCCCCTCAAATACGGACTCTAAAAGTGGCTATTTAAAATCCTACGAAAATTACATGGGCCTGGCCCAAAATAAAGGTGTCGCAGCACCATATTAAGCTATGGTAGAAATTTATGAAGTATTAATCATGAATATTTTGTCCAAGCCTTCTTTCTTCATTATGGTGGCCTCAAAGTTCTGAAATCATCATCCGTGGCCTTCTCTTGAATCATCACATGCTTGCTGCCATCTCCATGCATGGCCATGCTCCAATGCTTGTCCCTCTCATCCATGCTTGGTCCATTATTCCTAAGAGTAAGAAATACATCTGATTTAGGCAGCATCATATTCTCATGTATGTGAGTAATAGTTCCAAGAAACGAAAGTACCTGATAGTTAAGTTGTTTAGCACGAGATTGAGTGATAGGTCCTTGTATGTGTGTAGCTGTAGGTGCAACGGTTGTATCAATATATGGGATGTCCACATCATGCTCCCCTTCTAGAATTGAAGTCGTCCTCGACGCAATCTCATCTTCCTCACCAAAGTAAGGCTTCAAATCTGCAATGTTAAACGTACAACCGTACAAAAGTCTGCAGGCAACTCAAGTTTATATGTATTATCGTCTATTTTCTATAACACCTTAAAGGGACCAGCAGCATGCGGCATTAACTTAGACTTGCGTAAATCAGAAAAATGATCTTTACGCAAATGTAACCAAACAAGATCTCCAACATCAAACACAACATGCTTTCTCCCTTTATCCCCAGCAAGTTTATACTTAGCATTCATGTGTTCTATGTTATATTTAGTAGTCTTATGCAAGTTTAATATCATTTCAGCACGTTGTGTAGAATCCAAATTATTTTGCACCGAAGATGGTAAAGGCAATAAATCAATAGGTGCACGAGGAACAAAACCATACACGATCTCAAACGGGCACATCTTTGTGGTAGAATGCAGCGAACGGTTATAAGCAAATTCTATATGAGGTAAACACTCTTCCCACAATTTTAAGTTCTTCTTTAAAACAGCCTGCAACATAGTAGACAAAGTTCTATTTACTACTTCAGTTTGTCCATCAGTTTGGGGATGACATGTAGTACTAAACAGCAATTTAGTCCCCAACTTAGCCCATAAACATCTCCAAAAGTGGCTAAGAAATTTAGTATCACGATCAGAAACAATAGTATTTGGCACACCGTGCAAATGAACAATTTCACGAAAGAACAAATAAGCAATATGCGTAGCATCATCCATTTTATGACAAGGAATAAAGTGTGTCATCTTAGAAAACCGATCCACAACAACAAAAATACTATCCCTCCCCTTCTGTGTACATGGCAATCCCAAAACATAGTCCATAGAAATATCCTCCCAAGGAACACTAGGAACAGGAAGAGGCATATATAAACCATGTGGATTAAGGCGAGACTTAGCTTTTTGACAAGTAGTGCAGCGTGCCACAAATCTCTCAACATCTCGACGCATACGTGGCCAAAAGAAGTGTGCATCAAGAACATCCTCCGTCTTCTTGACACCAAAGTGTCCCATCAATCCTCCTCCATGCGCCTCCTGTAACAACAAAAGACGAACAGAACTATCTGGAATGCATAGTTTGTTAGCACGGAACACAAATCCATCATTGAAGACGAACTTGTTCCATGTTCTACCATCTCTACAATTCTGCAACACATCTTTAAATTCAGCATCATGCACATATTGTTGCTTAATAGTTTCCAATCCAAATATTTTGAAGTCAAGTTGAGATAACAAAGTATAACGGCGCGACAAAGCATCAACAATAATATTATCTTTACCCTTTTGTGTTTGATAACATAAGGAAAAGACTCAATAAATTCAACCCACTTTGCATGATGACGATTCAACTTAGCTTGACTATGAATATGCTTCAAAGATTCATGATCAGAATGTATAACAAATTCTTTCGGCCATAGATAATGTTGCCAAGTTTCTAATGTCCGAACCAACGCATATAATTCTTTATCATAAGTAGAATAGTTTAGACTAGCCCCACTCAATTTCTCACTAAAATATGCAACAGGTTTTCCCTCTTGTAATAACACACCTCCCAAACCAATTCCACTAGCATCACATTCAAGCTCAAAAGTCTTATTAAAATCAGGAAATTGGAGTAAAGGAGCATGTGTTAGCTTATCTTTCAATATGACGAAGGCCTATTGTTATGCATCGCCCCAAACAAAGGGCACATCCTTCTTGGTAAGTTCATTCAGCGGCGCGGCAATTGATCCAAAGTCTTTGACAAAGCGCCTATAAAAACCAACGAGGCCAAGAAAACTCCTCACTTGTGTGACCGTCTTGGGCTGCGGCCAATTCTCAATAACTTCAATCTTGGCTGGATCCACTTCAATACCCTGTGACGTAACAACATAGCCAAGAAACGCAACTCGATTGGTGCAAAATGTGCACTTCTCAAAATTACCAAACAAACGTGCATCACGAAAAGCATTGAAAACAACACGTAAATGGTCCAAATGATCCTCTAATGATTTGCTATAAATCAGAATATCATCAAAGTAGACTACCACAAAACGTCCAATGAAAGCACGTAAAACTTCGTTCATTAATCTCATGAAAGTGCTGGGTGCATTAGTTAAACCAAACGGCATCACTAACCACTCATATAAACCGAACTTAGTTTTAAATGCTGTTTTCCATTCATCTCCCAATTTCATACAAATCTGGTGGTAACCACTACGCAAATCAACTTTAGAAAACATGGTAGAGCCACTCAATTCATCAAGCATGTCATCCAAACTTGGAATAGGATGACGATATCGAATAGTAATATTATTGATAGATGTACAATCAGTACACATGCGCGAAGAACCATCTTTCTTAGGTACCAAAATAATAGGAACAACACAGGGGCTAAGGGACTCACGAATATGATCTCTGTCGAGTAGTTCCTGAATTTGGCGTTATATCTCCTTTGTCTCCTCTGGATTGGTACTATATGGCGCGCGGTTGGGCAACGTAGCACCAGGAATTAGATCAATTTGGTGCTCAATTCCTCTAATAGGAGGTAGTCCTGGTGGCAGCTCAGCTGGAAAGACGTCCTCATATTCCTGCAAAAGGTTAGCAATAGCGGGTGGCAAAGAAGGAGGCATATCCTCAAATGAAAATAAAACCTCTTTGCAGATAATTGCATAACATTGAGTATTGTTTACATCTAGTTCAGCAATATCAATTTTATTTGCAAGCATACATGGACTCTTCAAACGAATTTTAGTAGCAACAATCTGATTCTCACTTTTATTTTTCTCCTCAGTTTTAGCTCTACTAGCTCTAGCAAGATCATCTTTTAAAATCTGTTCGGGAGTCATAGGTTTTAGACCAATTTTATTTCCATCATGCATAAGAGAATAGTGATTAGTTTTGCCATTATGAATAGATTCTCTATCAAATTGCCATGGTCTACCAAGTAACAAAGAACAAGCTTGCATAGGTACAACATCACAATCAACAAAATCAGAATATGTACCAATAGTAAAATGCACGCATACCGTTCTTGTTACCTTGATCTTGCGAGAACTCTCAAACCATTGGATGTAATATGAATGTGTGTGTTGTCTTGTTGGAAGTGCAAGCTTCTCTACCATGTCAACACTAGCCAGATTATTACAACTCCCTCCATCAATGATGACCCGTATAGCTCTTTCCTTGACAACACCACGTGTTTGGAACAGGTTGTGGCATTGATCTTGCTCAGATTTTGTTATGGGGTAACCCCTTGGGGCGGCCCGATCTTTCACGAATTCCACGGGAAACGAGGGGAAAATTGATGGAAGGGGGAGTGGGGATGAAATCCATGAACACACGCACACGAAAACACGGTACACGCTGATAACTCACACCGGTGGCAACCGGTCCAACATAATCCCTAGGATCGGTGTTGGGCGAAGCTCTCTCTCCACGGACAACGGGGGCGAGATGCTTGGTGAGATCTTGACTACTTGGGCACGAGAGACCGAGATCCCAGGGACTTGTACAACTTCAACGCACTAGGCAAGATCCAAGAGGTTGTGGATAATAGGGTGCCCCTTGGTAGGAGCATGAGACCAATAGATGAAAGATCCTCAAAGGGGTGTCCTCAACTATTATTATCCAAGTCTAGGGTTTACATAGGAGGGGTGGGGATTTATATAGGCCAGCCACTTAAACAGGGGTAGTTTTGGAATAAAACTGGAAGTTGGGGCGAAAATGGGGGTTACATGAGCCAGGCCCAAAAGGCCTTAACATGCCTGGCATCGAGCAGGCCGGAGACTCCGGTGTTGGGTCCGGAGACTCCGGTGCAGGCCGAGACTCGGTTCGATCTCGGACCCGTCTCCTGAGGGGCCTTGTCCGGGCTTGGTTCTTGGGCTGGACGGAGGTTGGTCCGAGACTCGATTCTGAGGACGGAGACTCCGGTGTCTGAGGCCGGAGACTCGGGTATACGGCCGGAGACTCGGTGTATACCGAGATTCCGGTGTCTGAGTCTCAGCGTCTTCTCCTGGTCCTTCTTCCTTGGGGGCTTGGTGTGGTGATGTTGCTTCATAGCTGAGGATACACAACGTAGTTGCATGAAGTAGCAAGCCATCCAAAGGTAGACCAAAATCACATAAGGAAAGGAGCGAGTTAACCTTGGCTTGTAGGAGCTTGGCTCGGGCGCGAGTCATTTGTCCACTTGGGGGACTAGGTGTTGTAGATGGAGGTGCGTCCATAGGACGGGCTGCATCAGCTCCCCCCCCCCCTGGGAAAGAGTCGTCCTCGACTCTTCAACCTTCCCAACTTCATCTTCTCCATGGTAGGGTGAGAGGTCCTTGACATTGAACGTCGGGCTCACATGATACTTGGATGTTGGGATATCAATGATGTAGGCGTTGTTGTTGATCCTCTTTAGTACTTTGAATGGCCCATCACCTCTTGGCTTGAGTTTGGAGTCGCGGTCCTTGGGGAAGCGGTCTTTACTCAAGTGTATCCACACAAGGTCGCCTTCTTCGAAGATCATCTCTTACTTGTTCTTGTTTAGCCTTGATGCTTGGCGAAGGACTTGTTTCTCGGTCTTAGCTCTTGTGTCTTCATGGAGTTTCTTCATTGTTTGGCACGCTTGACCACGTCCATATTGGCACGGTCATGAAGCAGAAGTGGAAGGATATCGAGCGAGGTGAGAGACTCGAAGCCATAAACGATCATGAACGGGCTTCTCATGGTGGTGGAGTGCTTGGCGCGGTTGTAGGCGAACTCGGCGTGTGGAATACATTCCTCCCAGTCTTTAAGGTTCTTCATAATCAACACACGTAGGAGTGTGCCAAGGCTTCGATTGACGACCTCGGTTTGTCCATCAGTTGGAGGATGCGAGGCGGACGAGAAGAGGAGCTTGATGCCGAGCTTGGCCATGAGTGTCTTCCAGAAGTAGCTCATGAATTTGACGTCGCGGTCGGAGACGATTGTTTTTGGTACACCGTGTAGCCAAATTATTTCCCTGAAAAACAAATTTGCTACATGTGAAGCATCATCGGTCTTCTGGCACGGAATGAAGTGTGCCATTTTGGAAAAACGATCCACTACCACAAATATAGAATCATGTCCATGTTTAGATCTAGGCAATCCTAATACAAAGTCCATGCTAATGTCCGACCAAGGTGCATGAGGAATAGGCAATGGCATGTAAAGACCAAAGGGGTTAGACTTAGACTTAGCTTGGATACATGTAGTGCATCGTTGGACATGGCGCTCCACGTCGCGCTTCATCTTTGGCCAAAAGTAGTGGGTGGATAGCATGTCATATGTCTTGTCACGGCCAAAGTGACCCATAAGACCTCCACCATGGGACTCTTGAAGAAGCAAAATCTGGAGAGACGACTTCGGAATGCAAAGCTTGTTTTGTTTGAAAAGAAAACCCTTATGCAAATAGAAATCATCAATCCCTTTGTCTATTGAGCATTTTGCAAAAATTGGTCCAAAGAAAGGGTCAGACGCGTACAAAGATTTGATGTCATCAAGACCCAAGACATTTACTTCGAGTCGCATAAGAAGGTTTGTGTTTCTGCAAGACAAAGTGTCCGCTACAACATTTTCTTTGTCCTTCTTGTACTTGACAATGTAAGGAAAAGATTCCATGAACTCAACCATTTTGGCGTGCCTTTTACTCAAATTGGCTTGGCCCTTAAGATATTTCAACGACTCATGGTCGGAATGGATGATAAATTCTTTGGGCCAAAGGTAGTGTTGCCACACTTGAAGTACACGAACCAAGGCAACAAGATCTTTGTCATAAATGGGATAGTTAAGGCGTGCGCCATCAAGTTTCTCACTATGGTATGCAACAGGACGCCCATTTTGCATAAGGACGCCTCCAATGCCAATTCCACTAGCTTCACATTCAATCTCAAAAGTTTTTGTGAAATCCGGTAATGCAAGAAGTGGTGCTTCGGTGAGACTCTTTTTTAGCTCATCAAAAGCCTTTTGTTGTGCTTTTCCCCAAACGAACGTGACATTTTTCTTGGTCAATTCGTTGAGGGGGCAACCAATGGTAGAAAAGTCTTTCACAAAACGACGGTAAAAGCCAGCCAACCCATGAAAACTACGAAGTTCACTAACATTGGTGGTATGGGCCAATCTCGTATGTCCTTAACTTTTGAGACATCAACTTCAGTGCCATTAGAAGACACAACAAAACCAAGGAAAATGAGTTTTTCTTTTGCAAAAGTGCACTTTGGGAGATTAGCATAAAGATTTTCATGACGAAGGATTTGAAGGACCTCCTTAACATGAGTAACATGCTCCTCTAGTGACTTGCTATAGACAAGGATGTCATCAAAGTAAACCACTACACTCTTCCCAATGAGAGATCTCAAAATATGGTTCATGAGGCGCATGAAAGTAGATGGGGCATTTGATAAGCCAAAAGGCATAACCAACCATTCATTGAGACCAAGCTTGGTCTTGAAGGCGGTTTTCCACTCATCCCCTTCGGCCATTCAAATTTGATGGTAACCACTACGAAGATCAATTTTCGAAAATATAGTGGCTCCACATAACTCATCAAGCATGCCAGCGAGACGCGGTATAGGATGTCGATAACGCACGGTGATAGCATTTATTGGACGGCAGTCCATGCATAACCGCAACGTATCATCCGTTTTTGGGACTAGAATCACGGGTACCGCGCTTGGGCTAGTGCTTACTTGGATCAAACCTTTGGAGACGAGTTGGTTGATTTGTCGTTCTATATCCTTCGTCTCTTCCGGGTTTGTGCGATACACGGCGCGGTTTGGGAGTGGAGCGCCGGGTATGAGGTCGATGCGGTGCTCGATTCCACGAAGAGGAGGTAATCCATGAGGAAGCTGTTAGACCCCTCCTTTATAAAGGAAAGGATCCCTGTGATTGCAATGCTAGTCCCTGGATCAATGCTAGCATCCACAGTTTAAGATGAAGTACACAGATACAAAGGTCGTTTATTACATTCATTCCAGAGATAAAACATAGTCTTTTACAACTCAGGGCCATAGGCCTAATACAAGAGTTTAAGGAATAAGCAAATAACACAAGTCTTCATCTTCATGTGCCACAGGCAAGCATGTTGAGTGTAGACTCATGACTCCTATTCATCATCGGAGTAACCTGCAACATCACAAGTTACAGCCACAGAGGGTCAATACTTTGGAATAGTATTGGCAAGTGATACCTTAGTATTTTTAAGTGGGCTATATTACTATATGCATTTTGGCTAAGTGCAGCTTGGCTTGCTTTGCTTGAAAATAAGTTTTCCTATTAGTTGAAATCACTAAGTTCTCTTTGTCAAAAACATTCCCAAAGAACCACCAATAGACATTGGGGTCCTTCACCCTTGTTCACCCATAAATTTTACTTAGAAGTTGGAGTGATGAGATTCTTGTAGCTTCCATGTCTTGATGCTCAAAAGTGTCCATTGCCTTGGACTAGGCTAAGTACTTAGGTTTTCCATCTGCAGAGGTTGTGCACTTTCCCCACCAGACTTGGTTTCCCAAGACAGGACCTTTCAGAAGCCTTTCCTTAGTCAAATGGACGCGCTGCAACCTATCATCCCATCTACCACCAACTGTCCAAATGACTAAGTTCTAGCAACCTATATGATCAAGGCAGAGCCCATATTGCCAAGTGGTTGCACTGTAAGCTTTCTCAACACTTGGCCTCCAAATCCTTTGTGGGTGGCTTACCACAAGTGAGATACACAACCCAAGTCCATGGCCTTGTGTAACCACTCAACATAACCCATTCTTCCATTCCACCCAGGAGGTTCATTTAACTTAGTGGTTTTATTAAAAAAAATATAAGCCTCATGACTTAGAAATATTTCCATCATGGTAAGTGTAGATTTTCACCAACCCTTGTTTGCTATATAGCTAGGCTAAGCTAGGCATGGCAACTTATCATAGGGAGAATTCCCTAGCAATTCTACTATTCTAATCTACATAGGATTTCCCAATTTAGCATTAGACAAAAATAGCATGCAAGCAAAATATCTAATGCTAGTACAAAACATAGGTTAGAAATATTCATGAAAATATCACTTGCCTTGGTAGTGGGGAGAGTAGCACTCTTCACAATCACAATCACTAGCAAAATCTACAAGAAAAATTATAGCATTCAATTTCACACAATATATTCAATCAAAATAATATGAATGCATGCATGCAAGAATTTTACTAAGTGGTGATTTTGGAAATTTTACCAAGCATGTGCATGATACTGAAACATAACAGGACACAAAATTTGCCAAAACAAACTTATTTAACTTTAAAACCAATTACCAAAACAAAACTATACTCAAAATAGCTTTAAATATGATTCCACAAATAAAGTCATTTTAATGGTTACTATCTGTTAAACAAATTGGATATTCAGAAAGGTCTTGTTTCACTGAATCCAACGGTATAAAGTTTGTAAATTTCTAACGTGGCATTCAAAAGTTATAGCAGTTTGAAGTTTGAATCTAAATCAGGTTTTAAATTCTGTTTTTGAATTAAATCCCGCCACGCGTCACAACCTCACTGGCGCGTGCGGTTAAATCGGATCGGCGCTGGACATACGATCTAAATGAAATCTGGCGGCTCAGACACGCGCGTACCTCTTCGCTCAGGATCTATCCTAGCCCTACGATGCAGATCCAACGGACCTAACTACCAAACCACAATCTGGCGGCGCTGGCGGCACTAACTGGCGGCGGTGCGTCTGACTACGGCGGCGCCGGCGTTCTACATAGTCTCAGGAAGCAGGACGGTGCTTACCAGATTCGCCCAGACGTGCTGAAGCTTGTCGCGGTACTGGTTTGCGGAGGGGCGCTCGGAGATGGGCTCTGGATCTCGTCGGAGTTGCGTCTGGCGTCGGGTGGATGTTGTCGGAGTCGTTGCCGAGGTTCTGCGTCGCCCTAACACGAACCAACGGATTTAGGAGATGCGCAGGACAATTGCGAACATGCTCGGGTGAATAAGAAAGCCAGGGGCGCTCGGAACTTACTGAGCTTGCTCGCCGGAGTTGGGGTGGTCGTCGGGTGCTTACGGCGTCAAGCGAACACGGCGACCTGGGGCAGTACAGGATGCTCTGTTGTGGTTAGGAGGTGTGCAAAAGGATTACTAAGTGTCTCGAACAATCTAGAGAGAAAGGGGCGCACGGGGCTCACCTGAATCGATCGCCGGAGTTGGCTCTGTCTGCGGCGGTCTCGAGCGAGTCGTGGGCAGCCTGGTGGCATGAGTGTGAGATTGACTGGGGGAAAATGATCGTGGGGAGGTGGGGATCTTATAGCCGGTGCCTCGACAGGAAATGCCTGTGTTTTAATGCCCCAATTAAGCCGCGCCATTACCGGCAGTGACTGCAGTGGCGACGTGGTCGTGGGCGTGGTTTGGGGAAGACGATGACAGCGTGGACAGGGCCCGCTCGTCAGCGACGTGTGCGAAATGAGGGTAGGGTCCGTCTGTCGGCGGATGAACGCGTGCGCTTGCGCGTGAGAGAAGAGAAAGAAATCCCCGGGTGGGCTAGTTGGGCTCGATCCTCTGCTGGGCCAGTTTCCTGGCGCTCGGCCCTTTTCCTTTGTTTAGTCTTTTTCTTTTTCTCATTCGATTTTCTGATTAGGTTTTCAATTAGTTTCAAAATAAATTTGAATTCAAAACTTTCTGAGGTTTTGCAGGGGTGACTTGGTCTCAGAAATGAGTCAAAGCTCATGGGGTTGCCTTGCAAAGGCTTGTTTAGAATTGGATTTCAAACAACCAGAGACTTAGCACTAATTTGCAAATGTTTGAAAATAGAGGTTTTGAAATTATTTCTAATTTGAAAATTTTGGTTAAACTTTTACACCTAATCTTTCCAATAGTGGGGCAAGCAAACAAGTTCCTTAACATTTAAGTTTCAAAAGGTGATGGCCTAATGAGTGAAATTTACTCACATGAAATCATAGCACAAGCTTCTGTTTTTGAGAAGAACCCTAAATGATGATGAATGCTTAGATGATATGAATGAGTTTTGGAATACAAATTTAGGGATGTTACAGAAGCTCTTCGGGAAATACAACTTGGAATTCCTGCAAAATAGCCATCAAAGAAGGAGGAACATTTGTCAAGTCGTTAGTTCCTTGCGCTAGTCCCTTGTGATAGGGCAAAGGTGTCCGATCTTTCGATGAGATGGAGATAATCGATTTGGTGGAGTTCGGGCGTGACGATCCGACTACACGTGCGAGAACGAGCGCCAATGCAATCGCTAGGCCAATCTCCTGGAGGTTACCGATCCTGCGGGAACACGATCAGCCTGACCAGCGAGGGTCTTAATTCCTACCTGAAATCGAGAACAAGTAAGAACCAATATTACAATCCAGATATTGCGGATTAAGAGGAAATCTTTATTGAAAAGGTGGGATCCTGAATAGGTGCGAAGTACAAGAGGCCTCTGCGACGCTCGAGCCTTGGCGAAGTTGCTGCGATGACTAACTTAATGTCTAAACAAAATCCGAGTCTAGGGGGACGGCTATGGGGAGTATTTAAGGGCGAAAAGGTGGGGTTTCGGCCAGCCATGGAAGTGGTGGCCGAATCCAACCCTAGAAGTCCTTTTCCCCTCAAATACGGACTCTAATAAGTGGCTAATTAAAATCTTGCGAAAATTACATGGGCCTGGCCCAAAGTATAAGGTGTCGCAGCACCATATTAAGCTATGGACGAATTCGTGAAGTATTAATCTTGAATATTTCATCCAAGCCTTCTTTCTTCATTATGGTGGCCTCAAAGTTCTGAAATCTTCATCCGTGGCCTTCTCTTGGATCATCACCCGCTTGCTGCCATCTCCATGCATGGCCATACTCCAATGCTTGTCCCTCTCATCCATGCTTGGTCCATCATTCCTAAGAGTAAGAAATACATCTGATTTAGGCAGTATCATATTCTCATGTACGTGAGGAATAGTTCCAAGAAACGAAAGTACCTAATAGTTAAGTTGTTTGGCACGAGATCTTGTGATGGGTCCTTGTATGTGTGTAGCTGTAGGTACAACAGTTGTATCAATAGAAGGGATGTCCACATCATGCTCCCCTTCTTGAATTGAAGTCGTCCTCGACGCAATCTCATCTTCCTCACCAAAGTAAGGCTTAAAATCTGCAATGTTAAACGTAGGATTAACCGTGCCAAAGTCTGCAGGCAACTCAAGTTTATATGCATTATCATTTATTTTCTCTAACACCTTAAAGGGACCAGCAGCACGCGGCATTAACTTAGACTTGCGTAAATCAGGAAAGCGATCCTGATGCAAATGTAACCAAACAAGATCTCCAACATCAAACACAACATGCTTTCTTCCTTTATCCCTAGCAAGTTTATACTTAGCATTCATATGTTCGATGTTATCTTTAGTAGTCTTATGCAAGTTTAATATCATTTCAAGTAGCGTTGTAGCATCCAAATTATGTTGCACCGAAGTAGGTAAAGGCAATAAATCAATAGGTGCACGAGGAACAAAACCATAAACGATCTCAAACGGGCACATCTTTGTGGTAGAATGCAGTGAACGATTATAAGAAAATTCTATATGAGGTAAACACTCTTCCCACAATTTTAAGTTCTTCTTTAAAAACAGCCCGTAACATAGTAGACAAAGTCCTATTTACTACTTCAATTTGTCCATCAGTTTGGGGATGACATGTAGTACTAAACAACAATTTAGTCCCCAACTTAGCCCATAAACATCTCCAAAAGTGGCTAAGAAATTTAGTATCACGATCAGAAACAATAGTATTTGGCACACCATGCAAACGAACAATTTCACGAAAGAACAAATCAGCAATATGCGCAACATCATCCATTTTATGACAAGGAATAAAGTGTGCCATCTTAGAAAACCGATCCACAACAACAAAAATACTATCCCTCCCTTCGTGTTCGTGGCAATCCCAAAACAAAGTCCATAGAAATATCCTCCCAAGGAACACTAGGAACAGGAAGAGGCATATATAAACCATGTGGATTAAGGAGACTTAGCTTTTGACAAGTAGTGCACGTGCCACAAATCGCTCAACATCTCGGCGCATACGTGGTCAAAAGAAGTGTGCAGCAAGAACATCCTCCGTCTTCTTGACACCAAAGTGTCCCATCAATCCTCCATGCGCCTCCTGTAACAACAAAAGACGAACAGAACTATCCGTAATGCATAATTTGTTAGCACGGAACACAAATCCATCATTTAAGACGAACTTGTTCCATGTTCTACCATCTCACAATTCTGCAACACATCTTTAAATTCAGCATCATGCACACATTGTTCCTTAATAGTTTCCAATCCAAATATTTTGAAGTCAAGTTGAGATAACAAAGTATAACAAATGAGAAAGCATCGACAATAATATTATCTTTACCCTTTTGTGTTTGATAACATAAGGAAAATACTCAATAAATTCAACCCACTTTGCATGACGACGATTCAACTTAGCTTGACTACGAATATGCTTCAAAGATTCATGATCAGAATGTATAACAAATTCTTTAGGCCATAGATAATGTTGCCAAGTTTCTAATGTCCGAACCAATGCATATAATTCTTTATCATAAGTAGAATAGTTCAGACTAGCCCCGCTCAATTTCTCACTAAAATATGCAACAGGTTTTCCCTCTTGTAATAACACCCCTCCCAAACCAATTCCACTAGCATCACATTCAAGCTCAAAAGTCTTAGTAAAATCAGGAAGTTGGAGTAAGGGACCATGTGTTAGCTTATCTTTCAATATGACGAAGGCCTGTTGTTGTGCATCGCCCCAAACAAAGGGCACATCCTTCTTGGTAAGCTCATTTAGCGGCGCAGCAATTGATCCAAAGTCTTTGACAAAGCGCCTATAAAAACTAGCGAGGCCAAGAAAACTCCTCACTTGTCTGACCGTCTTGGGCTGCGGCCAATTCTCAATAGCTTCAATCATGGCTAGATCCACTTCAATACCCTGTGATGTAACAACATAGCCAAGAAATGCAACTCGATTGGTGCAAAAGGTGCACTTCTCAAGGTTACCAAACAAACGTGCATCACGTAAAGCATTGAAAACAACACTTAAATGGTCCAAATGATCCTCTAAAGATTTGCTATAAATCATAATATCATCAAAGTAGACTACCACAAAACGTCCAATGAAAGCACGTAAAACTTCGTTCATTAATCTCATGAAAGTGCTAGGTGCATTAGATAAACCAAACGGCATTACTAACCACTCATATAAACCGAACTTAGTTTTAAATGCTGTTTTCCATTCATCTCCTAATTTCATACGAATCTGGTGGTAAACACTATGCAAATCAACTTTAGAAAACATGGTAGATCCACTCAATTCATCAAGCATGTCATCTAAACGTGGAATAGGATGACGATATCGAATAGTAATATTATTGATAGCTCTACAATCAGGACACATGCGCGAAGAACCATCTTTCTTAGGTACCAAAATAATAGGAACAGCACAGGGGCTAAGGGACTCACGAATATGATCTCTTTTGAGTAGTTCCTAAATTTGGCGTTGTATCTCCTTTGTCTCCTCTGGATTGGTTATATATGGCGCGCGGTTGGGCAACGTGGCACCAGGAATTAGATCAATTTGGTGCTCAATTCCTCTAATAGGAGGTAGTCCTGGTGGCATTTCGGTGGAAAGACGTCCTCATATTCACGCAAAGGTTAGCAATAGCGGGTGGCAAAGAAGGAGGCATATCCTCAAATGAAAACAAAACCTCTTTGCAGACAATTGCATAACATTGAGTATTGTTTACATCTAGTTCAGCAATATCAATTTTATTTGCAAGCATACATGGACTCTTCAAACGAATTTTAGTAGCATGTGTAGAATCAGATTTAGTGTTCTTTGGTGGTATAAAATCTGCAGCAACAATCTGATTCTCACTTTTATTTTTCTCCTTAGTTTTAGCTCTACTAGCTCAAGCAAGATCATCTTTTAAAATCTGTTCGGGAGTCATAGGTTTTAGACCAATTTTCTTTCCATCATGCATAAGAGAATAGTGATTAGTTTTGCCATTATGAACAAATTCTCTATCAAATTGCCATGGTCTACCAAGTAACAAAGAACAAGCTTGCATAGGTACAACATCACAATCAACAAAATCACAATATGTACCAATAGTAAAATGCACGCGTACCGTTCTTGTTACCTTGATCTTGTGAGAACTCTCAAACCATTGGATGTAATATGAATGTGGGCGTTGTCTTGTTGGAAGCGCAAGCTTCTCTACCATGTCAACACTGGCCATATTATTACAACTCCCTCCATCAATGATGATCCATATAACTCTTTCCTTGACAACACCACGTGTTTGGAACAGGTTGTGGCGTTGATCTTGCTCAGATTTGCTCAATTGCACACTCAACACACGTTGTGTAATTAAGCTCTTGTATTGATCAGACTTGGCTCCCATTACCTCTGTCTCTACATCATCGAATTGTCTCCATCTCGAGCAGAAATAAGGGCTAGTGTATCTTCATCAAAGTCACTGAATCGTATTGACCATCTTCCGCACCATCATCACACGTTGTGTTGTGCATTTGCTCTCAATATGACCAAAACCCCAGCACTTGCGGCATTGTATATCCTTTGTCTTACCCGTGGAAGCCATAGAAGAGGCACTACGAGCAGGAGCATTGGATGATGGTGGAGGAGCAGCTGGAAATCTTGTGGTGGCCTTGGATGTGGTAGTAGCTGGTGGAGAATCACGAGGAGGCGCTGATTGTCGGGATGTCCAAGTGGATGTATGACCTGCAGAATTATTAGTCCTCCTCCATGGTGGTTGGCGATCCTGCACTTCACGTTCAGCTTTGCAAGCAAGATGAAACAAACGAGTGATAGAATTATATTCCTTATAATCTAATATGTGCTGAATGTCCTTGTTTAATCCACCAAAGAAACGTGCAAGCATTTATTCATTAGATTCAACAAGACCACACCGAACCATCCCCGTTTGCAATTCCTGATAATACTCTTCTACAGAATTTTCCCCTTGCTCTAAACGTGTCAGATTCTTTAGTAAATCACGTTGATAAGTGGGAGGTACAAAACAAACACGCATAGCAGTTTTTAAAGCAGTCCAAGTACTAGGAATAGTAGTCGGATTTAAGCGACAATACTCAGACCACCAAAGGGAAGAAAATTTAGTAAATTCACATGTAGCAGCACTATCACGCATATTCTCAGGATATTTTAAGCATGCAAAACGTTGTTGTTATGGGGTAACCCTTGGGTTGGCCCGATCTTTCACGAATCTCCGCGGGAATCGAGGGTAAAGCGGTGGAAGGGGGAAAGGGGATGAAATCCACGAACACACGCACACGAAGAACCCGACGAACTCACGCACACAAAACACAATACACGCCGATAACTCACGCCGGTGGCAACCGGTCCAACATAATCTCTAGGATCGGTGTTGGGCGAAGCTCGCTCTCCACGCCAACAACGGGGGACGAGGTGCTTATTGAGATCTTGACGACTTGGGGGCGAGAAACCGAGAACCCAAGGCCTTGTACAACTTGAACGCACTAGGCAAGATCCAAGAGGTGGGTGGATAATCCGGTGCTCCTTGGTAGGAGCATGAGACCAATAGATATAAGTTCCTCAAAGGGTTTCCTTAATCTATTATTATCCAAGTCTAGGGTTTACAATAAAGGGTGGGGGCTTTATATAGGCCAGCCACATAAACAGGGGTAGTTTCGGAACGAAAAGGTAAAATATAGGAAGGCATACAGGGCGCTGGGCCAAACTGATGCGTTCAGGTTCAGTAAGGACCGGTAGTACCGGTTGGGCAACCGGTTGTACCGCTGGCGATCCTGGAGCTTCCGTCGCATAAGCTTTACAGGCGGTAGGAGGGTGGTAATACACCCACCGGTAATCCGTTCTGGGCAGTAGTCGTCGCCCTTGGTTGGGCCTCTTTGTGGTGTCCATTAGCCGGGCGGTAGTACCGCTTGAACCGGTAGTACGTCAGCGTCAATCGTAGTATCATTGGCGTCTGGCGGATCGATCTGCTCGGCTCCTCCCATCCGGGTCCTTCTCTTCGTACCTGATGATGCACAAGGTATGCGTTTGAAGTAGCAGGCCATCCCAAGGGTGTATCGAAGTCACACGAGGAGAGGAGCGAGTTCACCTTAGCTTGTAGGAGTTTGGCTCGGGCGCGAGTCATGGGTTCACTTGGGGAGCGTTCGTGGGATGGGCTGCATCAGCTCCCCCCCCCTTGGGAAAGAGTCGTCCTCGACTCTTCAACCTTCTCAACTTCATCTTCTCCATGGTAGGGTGATAGGTCCTTGACATCGAATGTCGAGCTCACAAGATACTTTGATGTTGGGATATCGATGATATAGGCGTTCTTGTTTATCCTCTTGAGCACTTTGAATGGTTCGTCACCTCTTGGCTTAAGCTTGGAGTCGCGTTCCTTGGGGAAGCGGTCTTTACTTAAGTGTAACCACACAAGGTCGCCCTCATCAAAGATCATCTCTTTCTTGTTCTTGTTTAGCCTTGATGCTTGGCGAAGGACTTGTTGCTCGATCGTAGCTCTTGTGTCTTCATGGAGTTTCTTCATTGTTTGAGCACGCTTGACAACGTCCATATTGGCACGTTCATGAAGTGGAAGTGGAAGGATATCGAGCGCGGTGAGAGGCTTGAAGCCGTAGACGATCATGAACGGGCTCCTCATGGTGGTGGAGTGCTTGGCGCGGTTGTAGGCGAACTCGGCGTGTGGAATACATTCCTCCCAGTCTTTAAGGTTCTTCTTTATCAACACCTAGAGGAGTGTGCCAAGACTTCGATTGATGACTTCGGTTTGTCCATCGGTTTGAGGATGCGATGCGGACGAGAAGAGGAGCTTGATGCCGAGCTTGGCCATGAGAGTCTTCCAGAAGTAGCTCATGAATTTTACGTCGCGCTCGGAGACGATTGTTCGTGGCACACCGTGTAGCCGAATTATTTCCCTGAAAAACAAATTTGCTACATGTGAAGCATCATCGGTCTTATGGCACGGAATGAAATGTGCCATTTTAGAAAAGCGATCCACTACTACAAATATGGAATCATGTCCATGTTTAGATCTAGGAAAGCCTAACACAAAGTCCATGCTAATGTCCGACCAAGGTGCATGAGGAATAGGCAATGGCATATAAAGACCAAAGGGGTTGGACTTAGACTTAGCTTGGATACATGTAGTGCATCGTTGGACGTGGCGCTCCACGTCGCGCTTCATCTTTGGCCAAAAGTAGTGAGTGGAGAGCATGTCATACGTCTTGTCACGGCCAAAGTGACCCATAAGGCCTCCACCATGGGACTCTTGAAGAAGCAAAAGTTGGAGAGACGATTTCGGAATGCAAAGCTTATTTTGTTTGAAAAGAAAACCCTTATGCAAGTAGAAATCATCAATCCCTTTGTCTATTGAACATTTTGCAAATATTGGTCCAAAGAAATGGTCGGACGCGTACAAAGATTTAATGTCATCAAGTCCCAAGACATTTACTTCGATTTGTGTAAGAAGGCTTGTGTTTTTGCGAGACAAGGCGTCCGCTACCACATTTTCTTTGCCCTTCTTGTATTTGACAATGTAAGGAAAAGACTCCATGAACTCAACCCATTTTGCGTGCCTTTTACTCAAATTGGCTTGGCCCTTAAGATACTTCAACGACTCATGGTCGGAATGGATGATAAATTCTTTGGGCCAAAGATAGTGTTGCCACACTTGAAGAACTCGAACCAAGGCAAAAAGTTCTTTGTCATAAATGGGATAGTTGAGGCGTGCGCCATCAAGTTTCTCACTATGGTAAGCAATAGGACGCCCATTTTGCATAAGGACGCCAGTAATGCCAATACCACTAGCGTCACATTCAATCTCAAAGGTTTTTGTGAAATCCGGTAATGCAAGAAGTGGTGCTTCGGTGAGCCTCTTTTTGAGCTCATCAAAATCCTTTTGTTGTGCTTTTCCCCAAACGAACGTGACATTTTTCTTGGTCAATTCGTTGAGGGGGCAAGCAACGGTAGAAAAGTCTTTCACAAAGCGACGGTAAAAGCCAGCCAACACATGAAAACTACGAAGTTCACTAACATTTGTAGGGGTGGGCCAATCTCGTATGTCCTTGACTTTTGAGACATAAATTTCAATGCCATTAGAAGACACAACAAAACCAAGGAAAATCAGCTTGTCTTTTGCAAAAGTGCACTTTGGGAGATTAGCATAAAGCTTTTCATGACGAAGGATTTGAAGGACCTCCTTAACATGAGTAACATGCTCCTCTAGTGACTTGCTATAGACAAGGATGTCATCAAAGTAAACAACTACACTCTTCCCAATGAGAGATCTCAAAATATGGTTCATGAGGCGCATGAAGGTAGATGGGGCGTTAGATAAGCCAAAAGGCATAACCAACCATTCATTGAGACCAAGCTTGGTCTTGAAGGCGGTTTTCCACTCATCACCTTCGGCCATGCGAATTTGATGGTAACCACTACGAAGATCAATTTTCGAAAATATAGTGGCTCCACATAACTCATCAAGCATGTCATCAAGACGCAGTATAGGATGTCGATAGCATACGGTGATAGCATTGATTGAATGGCGATCCATGCATAACATAACGTATCATCCGTTCTTGGAACTAGAATCACGGGGACCGTGCTTGGGCTAGTGCTTACTTGGATCAAACCTTTGGAGATGAGTTGGTTGATTTGATGCTCGATCTCCTTCGTCTCTTAGGGTTTGTGCGATCTGTGGCGGTTTGGTAGAGGAGCGCCGGGTATGAGGTCGATGCGGTGCTCGATTCCACGAAGAGGAGGAAGGCCATGAGGAAGCTCTTCGGGAAATACATCTTGGAATTCCTGCAAAATAGCCATCAAAGGAGGAGGAACATTTGTCAAGTCGTTAGTTCCTTGCGCTAGTCCCTTGCATACAAGGACATAGTGCAAGATGGATGGGTTGTTCCGCACTTCTCTCATCTCACTTTTGGTGGCAAGAAGAACACTCTTAGTTTTTCCAGTCGAGTTTGGCTTGTAGCTCTCACTCACTATGGTGTGGTTCTCTCGCTCGCCACTCTTCTCACAAGGTGTTTTTGTGTATTGCACCCTCACTAAAGCCGTTGCATTGTCCGCAATTATTTGGCTAGGAGTCATTGGTTGCAACACACAAGTTTTATCAAGCCATTGGAAGGTATAAGTGTTTGAGTGACCATCATGCAAGGAACGCTTGTCATATTGCCACGGCCTTCCAAGAAACATGTTGCAAACCGTCATTGGGACCACGTCACATTCCACCGTGACCTTGTAGTGCCCAATTGAGAACGTTACCGAGACGGTGTGCTTGATCTTGACGGATCCTTGGTCACTTAGCCATTGGATATGGTAGGGGTGTTTATGCGGATGGAGGGTGAGGTTGAGTTTCTCACACAATTCCGTGCTTGCAAGATTGTGGCAACTCCCTCCATCGATGACAACTTTGATGGACTTACCATTGATGCCGGCCCGAGTTTGGAAGATGTTCGAGCGTTGGTCTTCATTCTCATTGGCTTGTGTAGTTAAGACCCTTGTGACCACAAGCGATGGACTTGCGTCATGCTCACACACAAGAAGTTCTTGGTCCTTTTCCAAATGTTGCCTTGCCATGGATTCCTTGACCCTGGCATCAAATTCTTCTTCACTCAAGTATTCTTCATCGCCGTTGTCATGGATGAACAAGACTTTTTTGTTTCCACATGCGTTGGACTTGTGCCCTTTGCCTCCACACTTGTAGCATTCACCATTGAATGGGTGATCATCCCTTGTATGTTTGCCACTTGGGGGTTGTTTTCCTTGAGGGAGAGTTAGCTTGAAGGGAAGCTTGGTGGTACTTGAGGAGCTTCCACTTTGTGTTGTTGGAGTAGTGGTTGGTGCTTGCTTGTAGGTGAAGTACGTCTTTGGCTTGTTGTACTTGATGTCCTCTTGCACTTGACGCTCGGCCTTCGAAGCGATGTGCACAAGCTCAACCATGTTCTTGTACTTTTGGAACTCGGTGATGCGCTTGATGGGATGGTTCAAGCCATTGAGGAAGCGTGCCATTGTTTGTTCATCTCGCTCTTCAATGTTGGCACGGATCATGTTGAGCTCCATTTGCTTGAAGTACTCTTCCACGGTTTTTGTTCCTTGACTAAGCGTTTGAAGCTTGTTGAAGAGGTCACACGTGTAGTGCGAAGGAACAAAGCGGGATCTCATATGAGCCTTCATATCTTGCCAAGTTGAGATTGGAGGCTCTTCTTTTGCTTCTCGAGCGAGTTGGACTTGTTCCCACCAAAGGTTGGCATACTCATAAAACTCGAGGGATGTCATGGCCATCATCTTCTCATTGCTATAGTTGTGCATGCGGAAGATCTTGTCGACCTTGAGTTCCCACGAGAGATATTCCTCGGGTTCATTGGAACCGGTGAACTTGGGCATGGTGAATTTGAGCTTGCCGAAAGTTTCTTCTCCATTGCGGTTCCGGTTGCGGCGGTTGCCATGATTTGGGCGGTCATCATCATTATCCGAGCTCTCATGTCTGGGTTGGTGATGGTTACGTTGCTCTTGCGGTTGTTGAGGTGCCGCGTTTGGTGGTGGAACTTGGTTTGGACGACGAGCTTGGGGAGCTTGCTCGTTTTGTTCTTGTCGCGGTTGAGGACGAGGAGGAGGTTGTGCATCCTCACGACGAGCTTGGGGAGCTTGCTCTTGTTCTTGCCGTGGTTGATGCCGAGGAGCATTGGCTTGCGCCATGTGGCGAGGAGGACGTCGAGCCGCATGCGCAATGGGATGCTCTTCTTCTTCTTGGTGTAGGGGAGGCTCGTCATAACCATCATGTTGCCGACGTGGCCGATCATGTCGATGATGACGCCTTGGAGGATCTTCGAGCGCTTCACGTTGACGGTGATATTGTTCGTCCTCTTCGGGTGCTTCACTTGTTGTTGAAAGGACATGTCGACGGCGATGGGCTTGGTGGTCCATGCGAGGTCGTTCTTGTTGAATCACAAGTGCCCTTGGTTATGGCCAGTTCGCTTCACGTCTTGGAGGTCTTGCGGAGAGGCCACCATCATATCTTGACGTTGCGGCATGTCGCGGAGATGGTACCACTTGAGAAGAGCTCATGGATTGAAGAACGGGTCCATCCCGATGCCTTGAAGCGTGACGGCGAGGTGCACTTGATTCACTTGAGGAGTGACGAGATGATCTTGATTCGCGCGAGCGTGGCCTTGCTAGTCCATCAATGAGGCGTTGAAGATTCTCATCCGTTGAGGCGAGTGCACGACCAAGAGCTTCATTTTGATGACCGAGGTTGTGTTGCATGGCATGCATTTGGCCACGGATTTCTTCGAAGCGGTTGTCGATGTTCTTGAATTCCACACGGGCCTCGCTAAATTGTTCATCTTGGCGCCGCTCGAGAGCTTCACAACGGTAGTTGAATTCTCCACGGACCTTCCAATGGTCCCATCTTGTCATGAATTGTGTGTCGTCCTCCGGGGGTGGTGGTTGGGACGGCTCGCCATTCCTATCCATGATGCAAAGCCGACAAGGGTTTGTAAATGGAGAAAAAGGGTGTGAAGAGTTAGCCTTTTACCTCACCTTGGAGATTATATCAAACCAATTTCCACACAAATGAGCGAACAACGTGCAAAGTGAAATAGCAAGAAACTCACACACAAATATGCTACAACTCTCAAAAGCTTTTGGTGGAAGGTTAGGATTGTGGAACAGCAAACAAAACGATCCAAGCAAAAAGGTTATTGTTCTACGTGGTAAAGAACCAAAGATCAAAAGCAAAAGGATACGATCTACCAAAACACGGAAAAACGCACACGTGGAGAAAAACGGGGTTAGCACGACTATGAAAATGAGCACAAAAGGTCCTAACGAAGACTACGCTCGGTTGTCATGCCAACTCAAGGAGAGACCACAACTCGTTTGCCAAAAGAGGATAAGCAACGAATTTGTGCACTTGCCTTAGTGCGCTCTTTTCCTCTCTCTTATTGGCTCACAAGCTTGGTATTCTCTTTGTATTGGGAGACTATGTATCTTTCTATTTTATCTTTTTTTTTGATTCTTTCTCTTTTTCTCCATTTCTATGCTACTATGTTAACTTTTGTATTTGGCCTCACACTCTCACTTTTCCAAGGGCAAGTGCACAATGCTTAGACAAACACAAAATGAGTTGCTCTCATAGGATAGATACACACAAGGAAGATATGGGGCTGTCAAAGTGGCGCAAGTTATACCTTTGGTATTGTTGACGACTTACTACCGTTGGTGTGGAAAGATGTTCGAGTGTCGCGGTGTCGTTGAGCGCGTGGTGACTTTGATGCGGAAGCTGTTGTGAAAATGGCGACAAACACGCGAAACACGAACAATTGAAGTGGAAAAGTCAGGAAACGAAGTTGAGGCGTCAAATGAGCAAAGAAACACGTCGGGAGGCGGTAGTACCGGCAGCAGCGTCCGATAGTACTGACGGTAGTACCGCTTAATCTGCGGTAGTACGTGATTTGCGGTAATACCGCACAACTTGATGATCGTCTTAGGCACGGAGCTGGAACGAGATCAACTTGACAAAATCCTCAAATTCGTGGTAATCTGACCGAAAGGTGTTGGAGATATGCCCTAGAGGCAATAATAAATGTAGTTATTATTATATCTTTGTGTTTATGATAAATGTTTACATTCATGCTATAATAGTATTAACAAGGAAACATTGATACTTGCGTGATTTGTAAACTTAATTTGAAGTCCCTAGTATAGCCTCTATACATCACTAGCTTGTTGGTTGATAAATGATTGTGGTTTCCCTATCATGAACATTGAGATGTTATCAACAACAAGATCATATCGTTAGGAGAATGATATGGTGGACATACTCCTATAGATAAGCGTAGCATAAAGATCAAATCATTTCAATAGTTTAATTGCTATATGCTTTCTGATACATAGTAACCTAATTCCTTCGACCATGAGATCATGCATATCACCTTTACCGGATGGATGCTTTGATGACATCAAACACCACACCGTGGCGGGTGGCTATAAAGGTGGCATTGAGTATTCGGAAAGTATTGGTTGAGACACATGGATCAAGAGTGGGATTTGTCCATCCATATGACGGATAGATATACTCTGGCCCTCTCGGTGGAATGTCATCCAATTGGCTTGCAAGCATGTGAGCTCACAAGGATCACATATCACGGAAAGAAAAAGAGTACTTATCGGTAACGAGGTTGAACTAGGTATGCGAGATACCGAAGCGATCATAACCTCGGATAAGTAAACTATCGTGAGAAAAAAAGGAAATTGGTATCGTATGTAAGTGGTTCATTCGATCGCAAAGTAATCGTAGAAATATAGGAGCCATATGAATTTCGATTCCTCTATTGGTTATTGTTCGGAGAAGTGTCTCGATCATGTCCGCATAATTCACGAACCGTAGGGAGACACATAAGGATTGACGTTGTTTGAGTAGTTACGGTATTATGAGAAAGAGACCAATGTTGTTGAGTCTCGGATGGGATCGGGATATCACGAGGTGATCCGGAATGGTCAGGAGAATAAGATTCATATAAGGAAAGTCCGTTTGAGTTCGGGAATGATTAGTGTTTTCATTGGGAATGTTCTAGAAGGTTGGAATCCGGCACTCCGGAGGAAGGGTACATGAATGTGTCATTGCATATTGGAATGATTGCATCATGTACTAAGTTTCTCATTGTTCCAAATAAAGGATTAAATTGAATCCTAATTTGAAAAGTCAAATAGCTAGTTTGAAAAGTCAAGCGTCTAAAATTGGAAAGGAAAAGAGGAAGGAGAGGAAGCAGGTTGGGGAGGAATCCCTCCTCAACCGGCGCCCTCCAAACCGAGTTGGGTAGGGACTCCTCCCTCCCCTTGTCATGGCCCCTCCACCTATATAAGGAGGCGGGGCTCCTCCTCTAGACACACAAGTCCCTCACCTCAAACCCTAGAAAGCTGCAGCCCTCCATAGCCGCCGCCACCACCTAGGGTTTTGCCCTAGCCGCCGACTTGGGGGTCCCCGGAACCCTAGCCGCCGACTCTAGCCCCTCCTCCTTGGTGTGTCTAAACCCTAGATCGCCGAGGATCTCTCTCATACTCCACCATACTCGCTCCGGATTAAGGCGAAGCCCTGCGGGATTTCCCCTCTACTTCCGGTACCACGCCGTTGTGCTGCCGGAATCACGAGGAGAGTGCTACAACCTCCGCTGCCTGCTGGAACAAGGGAGAGTAAGGTCTTCGTCGAGTACCGAACGTGTGACCGACTGCGGGAGCGCTGCCGGAACGCAGCGCCGGAAGGATCTTCTATGCGATCTTGAGATCGGGAAGATTACGACTACATCACCCACGAGAATCCGCTCTCGTTAAACACTTTGGAATCTTCGAGGGTAAGTTATTCCATCGACTCGTTGCTATAATCTAGTAGATAGATCTTGGCTTTTTTGTTTGTATGCGATAGAAAATTTTTCTTTTTCCATGCTACGAAACCCTACAGTGGTATCAGAGCCGTGTCTATATGTAGATCTGTTGCACGAGTAGAACACAATGGTCATTGTGGGCGTTGATGCTTTTATTGTCGATTGCTTCTTGTGTACTTTGCATCTTGCGGTATGTTGGGATGAAGCGGGCTAACCTTACATGACATCGTTCATGAGACTTGCTCACGCTTGACATGCAACTTGTATTGCATAAGTGGCTTTATGGTGCTGTTTCTCCTAGCATAGTTAAGATCCAATTTACAACGGGTGATCAACAATGCTAGTATCAATGTTGTGGTTCTTGTTCGTAAGTTAGAGCGACACTTATTGAAAGCCCCAAACCACGTAAAATATGCAAAGAAAGTAGGCGTCTAACTTTGTTTTGCGGGGGTGTCTGATGATGTGATATGGCCATGATTGTGATTATATTTGATGTATGCAATGGTCCTTATTGTAAGTTGGCAACCGGCGGGAGCGGATGGTTGTCTTTAATTTATGTTAAGACCCGCGTGTCTATTCAAAGTGGTTGTAATAGTTGAAGACCGGTGGACGACAACCATGGAGAAGCGTCATTGACCTTGATGCAATGCCGGTGATGATGGAGATCATGTTCATGCTTGAAGATGGAGATCGGAAGCACAAAGAAGAAAGGCCATATCATATCACATATTATTGAATTGCATGTGATGTTAATCCTTTATGCATCTTGTATTGCTTAGTAGACGACGGTAGCATTATAAGATGATCCCTCATGCACATGAATTTCAAATCATAAAGTGTTCACCCTTAGTTAGCACCGTTGCTAAAACTTGTTGTTTCGAAGCACCACGTGATGATCGGGTGTGTTAGATTCCGCAAGTGTATACAACGTGAGCAAGCCAGATTTTCTCGTGCGGAAACTAAGGTTTGATCTTGACGAGCCTAGCATGTACAGACATGGTCTCGGAACACGGATCACCGAAAGGTAAAAGCATGAATCATATAATAGATATGATGAACATGACGATTGTTCGCCATTGAAACTATATCAACTCTCGTGATGATCGGTGTTGATGTAGTGGATTTGGTTCGTGTGATCACTAAAACAATGTGAGGGATGTTGTTTTGAGTGGGAGTTCACCTAGTTTAATTTCATTATTAATTTGAACTCAATTTGTCATAAACTTAGTCTAAACTATTGCAAATATGTTGTAGATCAATGGAAGCCCCTACCATCAATTTTAATGCGTTCCAAGAGAAAGGAAAGTTGAAAAACAATGGAAGCAACTTCGCGGATTGGTTCATAATTTGAGGATTGTCCTCACGGTGTAATTTGACCTATGTCTTTGGATGCACCATGGGTGACCCACTGCGGTGATGCTTCCGATGAAGTAAAGAATGTTTACCTCGCTCGGGAGAATCGTACTCCATAGTTCGATGTGCTATCTTGTATGGTTTGGAATCGGAGCTTGAGAAAGGTTTGAGAATTCACACCCATATGATATTGTCGAAGATCTCAAATTGATCTTTGAGACTCATGCAATTGAAAGTTATGAGGCTTCGAAAAGTTCTTTAAGCGCAAGATGGAAGAGGCCTCGTCGGTGAGCATGTGCTTAAGATGTCCGGGCATAAACAAACTTCAAAGCTTGGGTATAGTGATTCCTAATGCTTTGAGGATTTACCGTGTCCTCCAATCACTAACACCAAGTTACAAGAACTTTGTGATGAACTACAACATGCGAGAACATGAACAAGCGGTTGCGAGAACTGTTTGCTATGTTAAAGTCTGCAGTGGAGATCAAGAAAGAGCACCAAGTGTTGTTGGTCAATAAGACCACCAAATTCAAGAAAGGCAAGTCTAAGCGAAGGGACACTTCAAGAAGGGTGGTAAGAAAGTTACCGCGTGAAGAAGACCAAGGCTGGACCCAAGCACGATCTTGGGTGCTTTTACGCAAGGAGAAGGTCCTTTGAAGCGGAATTGCCCAAAGTACTTGGCGGATCTGAAGAACGGCAACATCAAGAAGAAAGGTATATCGATATACATGTTATTGATGTGTATCTCACTAGTACTCGTAGTAGTGCTGGGTATTTGATCTTGGTTCGGTTGCTCATATTTGTAACTCGAAGCAGTCTTTGCGAAATAAACGGAAGCTAGCGAAGAACGAGGTGACGATGCGCGTGGGAAACGGATCAAAAGTTGATGTGATCGCGGTCGGCACGCTACCCCTTCATCTACCATCGGGATTAGTTTTATTCTTAAATAATTGTTATTTGGTGCCTGCGTTGAGCATGAACATTATATCGGGATCTTGTTTATTGCGAGACAGTTACTTGTTTAAGTCCGAGAATAATGGTTGTTCGATTTATATGAGTAATATGTTTTATGCACAAGCACCTTTGATAGATGGTCTATTCTTATTGAATCTCGATAGTGGAAATACACATATCAACAACATTGAGGCTAAACGTTTGAAATCAAGCGATAATTCGACCTATATGTGGCACTGTCGTCTTGGTCACATTGGAGTGAAACGTATGAAGAAACTCCATTCCGATGGACTTCTTGAATCACTTGATTTTGAATCACTTGAAAGATGCGAAGCATGTCTGATGGGTAAAATGACTAAGACTCCATTTTCTGGTATGATGGAGTGAGCTACGGACTTATTGGAAATCATACATACCGATGTGTGTGGCCCAATGAGTGTAGCATCGCGCGGTGGTTATCGTTATGTTCTTACCTTCACGGATGACTTGAGTAGATATGGGTATATCTATTTCATGAAACATAAGTCCGAAACTTTCGAGAAGTTTAAGGAGTTTCAAAGTGAGGTAGAGAATCAACGTAACAAGAAGATTAAATTTCGACGTTCTGATCGTGGAGGTGAATATCTAAGTTACGAGTTTGGCGAGCATTTGAAGAAATGCGGAATACTTTCACAGTTGACACCGGAACACCACAGCGTAATGGTGTGTCGAGCGTCGTAATCGAACTCTCTTAGATATGGTTCGTTCTATGATGTCACTTACAGTTATCGCTATCATTTTGGGGTTATGCATTGGAAACAACCGCATTCACTTTAAATAGGGCACCGTCTAAATCCGTTAAACGACACCGTATGAATTATGGTTTGGGAAGAAACCTAGATTGTCGTTCCTTAAAGTTTGGGGTTGAAGCCTATGTAAAGAAGTTACTGACGAACAAGCTTGAACCAAAGCGGAAAAATGCGTCTTCATAGGATACCCAAGTAAACTATTGGGTATACCTTCTATCATAGATCCGAAGGCAAAATCTCCGTTGCCAAGAATGGATCCTTTCTAGAAGGAATTTCTCTCGAAAGAAGTGACTGAAGGAAAGTAGAACTCCGAGGTTGTCGAACCTTCTCTCGAAATTGCGAGTAGCGCAGACCGAAGAAGTTCTGTGGTGCTGCACCAATTAGAGAGGAAGCTAATGATGATGATCATGAAACTTCGGTTGAAGTTGCTACGTAACCTCGGAGGTCACGAGAACTCGTACCGCTCCAGTTGGTATGATCCGTTATGAATGTCATGTTGGTGGACAACACCGATGACCGAGACATGAGGAAGCAATGATGAGCCCCATTCCAATAAATGGCAAGAAGCCATGAAATCGAGATTGGATCCATGTACGAAAACCAAGTATGGACTTTGGTGGACTTACCGGATGGTAGAAGGCTCGAGAACAAATGGATTTTCAAGAAGAAAAAGCAGATGTTGATGGTAATGTTGCATCTATAAAGCTCGACTTGTCGCAAAAGGGTTTTGACAAATTCAAGGAGTTGACTACGATGAGACTTTCTCACCGGTAGCGAAGCTAAAGTATGTGAGGATTATGTTAGCAATCGCTGCATATTATGATTATGAGATATGGCAGATGGATGTCAAAACAGCATTCCTCAATGGAGATATTGATGAAGAGTTGTATATGATGCAACCCAAAGGTTTTGTCGATCCTAAAGATGCTAACAAGGTATGCAAACTTCAACGGTCCATCTATGGATTGAAGCAAGCATCACGAAGTTGGAATCAACGTTTTGATAAGGTGATCAAAAGTTTTGGCTTTATACAAACTTATGGAGAAGCTTGTATTTACAAGAATGTGAGTGGGAGCTCTGTAGCATTCTTAATATTATATGTGGACGACATATTGTTGATTGGGAATGATGTAGACCTTCTTAATAGTGTCAAGGAATATTTGAATAATAGTTTTTCAATGAAGGATCTTGGCGAAGAAGCTTACATATTAGGCATAAAGATTTACAGAGATAGATCGAAACGCCAAATATCATTGTCACAGAGTACATATTTGGACAAAGTTGTAAAGAGGTTTGGAATGGAAGAAAGCAAGAAAGGGTTTTTGCCCATGTTGCCCAATACGACCTTGAGTAAAACTCAAAGTCCGACATCGGCAGAAGATAGAGAAAGGATGAGTAAGACTCCCTATGCCTCAGCCATAGGATCTCTAATGTATGCCATGCTATGTACTAGACCCGACATTGCATATGCTGTTAGTTTAACTAGCAGATATCAAAGTGATCCAGGAGTGGATCATTGGACATCGGTCAAAAACATCCTTAAGTACTTGAGAAGAACTAAGAATATGGTTCTTTCTTATGGAGGTGATGAACAACTCGTTGTTAACGGTTACACCGATGCTAGTTGGAACACCGATCCGGATGATTCTAAATCACAATCTGGATACGTATTTATTTTGAATGGTGCAGCAGTTAGCTGGAGGAGTGCAAAGCAAAGCGTTGTGGCAAGATCTTCAACTGAATCGGAATACATGGCTGCTTCGGAGGCTTCACAAGAAGCAATATGGATGAAAGAGTTCATTACAGAGCTGGGTGTGGTTCCAAGCTACTGGACCCAATGTCTATCTACTGTGATAACATGGGCGCCATAGCCAATGCGCAAGAACCAAGGTCACACAAGAAGCTGAAGCACATCAAGCTGCGTTTTCACGCTATTCGAGAACATATCCAGGATGGGGATATAAAGATTTGCAAAGTACACAAAGATCTGAATGTGGCAGATCCATTGACTAAACCTTTCCCGAGGGCAAAACATGACCAACACCAAACTGCCATGGGTGTTCGGTATATTACCATGTAATCTAGATTAGATGACTCTAGTGCAAGTGGGAGACTGTTGGAGATATGCCCTAGAGGCAATAATAAATGTAGTTATTATTATATCTTTGTGTTTATGATAAATGTTTACATTCATGCTATAATAGTATTAACAAGGAAATATTGATACTTGTGTGATTTGTAAACTTAATTTGAAGTCCCTAGTATAGCCTCTATACATCACTAGCTTGTTGGTTGATAAATGATTGTGGTTTCCCTATCATGAACATTGAGATGTTATCAACAACAAGATCATATCGTTAGGAGAATGATATGGTGGACATACTCCTATAGATAAGCGTAGCATAAAGATCAAGTCATTTCAATAGTTCAATTGCTATATGCTTTCTGATACATAGTAACCTAATTCCTTCGACCATGAGATCATGCATATCACCTTTACCGGATGGATGCTTTGATGACATCAAACACCACACCGTAACTGGGTGGCTATAAAGGTGGCATTGAGTATTCGGAAAGTATTGGTTGAGACACATGGATCAAGAGTGGGATTTGTCCATCCATATGACGTATAGATATACTCTTGGCCCTCTCGGTGGAATGTCATCCAATTGGCTTGCAAGCATGTGACTGGCTCACAAGGGATCACATATCACGGGAACGACAAAATATTACTTATCGGTAACGAGGTTGAACTAGGTATGCAGAGATACCGACGATCATAACCTCGGATAAGTAAACTATCGTGAGACAAAGGGAAATTGGTATCGTATGTAAATGGTTCATTCGATCACAAAGTAATCGTAGAAATATGTGGGAGCCATATGAATTTCCAGATTCCTCTATTGGTTATTGTTCGGAGAAGTGTCTCGATCATGTCCGCATAATTCACGAACCGTAGGGAGACACACTTAAGGATTTGACGTTGTTTGAGTAGTTATGGTATTATGAGAAAGAGACCGAATGTTGTTCGGAGTCTCGGATGGGATCCGGGATATCACGAGGTGATCCGGAATGGTCCGGAGAATAAGATTCATATAAGGAAAGTCCCGTTTAGGAGTTCGGGAATGATTCCGGTGTTTTCATCGGGAATGTTCTAGAAGGTTCTGGAATGTCCCAAGACTCAGGAGGGGAAGGGGTACATGAATGTGTCATTGCATATTGGAATGATTGCATCATGTACTAAGTTTCCTCGCTGTTCCAAATAAAGGATTAAATTGAATCCTAATTTGAAAAGTCAAATAGCTAGTTTGAAAAGTCAAACGTCTAAAATTGGAAAGAGGAAAACAGGAAGGAGAGGGAAACCGAGTTGGGGAGGGAATCCCTCCTCCAACCGGCGGCGCCCCCTCCAAGCCGAGTTGGGGAGGGACTCCCATCCCCCCCTTGGCCGCCGGCCCCTCCACCTATATAAGGAGGGGCAGGGCTCCCTCCTCTAGACACACAAGTCCCTCACCTCAAACCCTAGAAAGCTGCAGCCCTCCATAGCCGCCGCCACCACCTAGGGTTTTGCCCTAGCCGACTTGGGGTCCCTAACCCTAGCCGGCTCTAGCCCTCCTCCTTGGTGTGTCTAAACCCTAGATCGCCGAGGAGCTCTCTCATACTCCACCATACCGCCTCGGCTTAAGGCGAAGCCTCATGATTTCCCTCTACTTCCTGCACGCCTTGTCAGCCGGAATCACGAGGAGAGTGCTACAACCTCCATTTTCTTTGGAACAAGGGAGAGGAAGGTCTTCGTCGAGTACCGAACGTGTGACCGACTGTGGGAGCGCTGCCGGAACGCAGCGCCGAAAGGATCGTCTACGCGATCTTGAGATCGGGAAGAGTACGACTACATCACCCATGAGAATCCGCTCTCGTTAAACACTTTGGAATCTTCGAGGGTAAGTTATTCCATCGACTCGTTGCTACAATCTAGTAGATAGATCTTAGCTTGTTTGTTTGTATGTGATAGAAATTTTTTGTTTTCCATGCTACGAAACCCTACAAAAGGCTGGGCTAGGAACAACAGGGGCTATAGATCGACTCCAAAAGCAACAGATCAATGGACCAAAACCACGAAAAACTCACCAAATCCAAAGATCGATCCGAAGGCAAATTGGGGCTCTTTTTGGTGGGATTTTCGATTTTAAGGGGGATCAAAGAAAAATTGGGGGGAAATTCGTGATCAACCGTGGTCTTGATACCAATATGTTATGGGGTAACCCTTGGGTTGGCCCGATCTTTCACGAATCTCCGCGGGAATCGAGGGTAAAGCGGTGGAAGAGGGAAAGGGGATGAAATCCACGAACACACGCACACGAAGAACCCGACGAACTCACGCACAGAAAACATGATACACGCCGATAACTCACGCCGGTGGCAACCGGTCCAACATAATCTCTAGGATCGGTGTTGGGCGAAGCTCGCTCTCCAAGCCAACAACGGGGGATGAGGTGCTTGGTGAGATCTTGACGACTTGGGGGCGAGAACCCAAGGCCTTGTACAACTTGAACGCACTAGGCAAGATCCAAGAGGTGGGTGGATAATCCGGTGCTCCTTGGTAGGAGCATGAGACCAATAGATATAAGTTCCTCAAAGGGTTTCCTTAATCTATTATTATCCAAGTCTAGGGTTTACATTAAAGGGTGGGGGCTTTATATAGGCTAGCCACATAAACAGGGGTAGTTTCGGAGCGAAAAGGTAAAATATAGGAAGGGATACAGGGCGCTGGGCCAAACTGATGCGTTCAGGTTCAGTAAGGACCGGTAGTACCGGTCGCAACCGGTAGTACCGCTCCGGGGGCGGTAGTACCGCTGGCGATCCTGGAGCTTCCGTCGGATAAGCCTGTAGCGAGCGGTAGGAGGGGGCGGTAGTACCGCCCACCGGTAGTACCGGTTCCTGGGCCGGTAGTACCGTAGTCGTCTGGCCCTTGGTTGGGCTCCTGCTGTGGTGTCCGGTGGGCGGGCCAGAGTACCGCTTGAACCGGTAATCTTGGTCGCGTCAACCGTAATCTGCTTAGCGTCTGGCAGCGACTGGATGCTTCCGCTCTGGCTCCTTCGTCCACTGGGTCCTTCTCTTCGTACCTGATGATGCACAAGGTATGCGCTTGAAGTAGCAGGCCATCCAAGGGTGTATCGAAGTCACACGAGGAGAGGAGCGAGTTCACCTTAGCTTGTAGAAGTTTGGCTCGGGCGCGAGTCATGGGTCCACTTGGGGAGCTTGTGGGAGTAGATGTAGTAGCGTTCATGGGACGGGCTGCATCAGTTGTTCTACTTCCATCTCCCATGTAAGATATGCATCAGGATTATATTTACCCTCAAAAGATGGAATATTTAATTTAAGCTTTGCAACATGATCATCATCACGTACCGGTGGTCGAGCTTTGCGGTAGTAATGTCGGGGACGGACAGCAGGTACCTGTGGAGGTTGTTCAACCTCCTCGTCGAACAGATCGTCGTCGGGGTCGTAGTAGTACCCGTAAATGCCGCCCAATGTCATTGCTGACGTGGCGGAAGTCTGAGTGCGTCGGCAGCGGTAGCCGAAGTGCGGCGGCAACAGCGATTCGACCCGTGATCGGAATGCGCCGTCGCCCGGTCTGGTGCGGTGCGGGCAATCTTTTCAAAATCTCCTTGAACCGAGCGTCAAGCTTGGCGTTGAAGGATTTCTCGAGTCCATCGATCTTGTCCACGGCGTTGGTGAGCTTGGTGTCAAACTCCCCTAGGCGTGTATCCACGTCTTCAGCGCGACTGACCAAGAGCTTGGAGAAGTGAGCATGTAGTTCTTCGTTCGTCATGGTGGCAGGGTTCCGCGAAGTATCTGTCATGGTTAGTCCTTCAAAAGCACAGGTATATACTACGGGAATATGGTGGAAGTCACGCGTAATCCGTCAAGCAATATACGAAGCTCTTACAAGTTGTTTCCAAACAGCAGGAAAAAGGCGATGTGCAACTGCGAGGATCAGTGGGTCCAGAGATTGAACCAAGCGATTACCAGGAGTCGAGACACCACAAGTGGAGAATATCTGTGGAGCTCTGGGAAGGCTTAGCAAAAGGGGTTAGCAATTATCAAAACAGCAATGCAAAAGTTGAAAGAATGCTCAACGACGGTACTGTGCTGGTCCTAGGCTAGACTGTACTAGAGACGCGAGCCTAGATCACCAACGATGTCACGACGCGACACAACAAGCAATGTATGATGATATGGCACCCTGAAAAGCAAACCGAGAGGTGGAAAATCACTATGATGGCGAGTGTCTAGAACTGATCTACGGGGTCTAAAAATAGGTTAGCCCCAAAAAAAATTTCGAAATTTTTTTATTTTGCTCCGGAAAGCGCAGACGCGAAAAAAATATTGCTATAACGGCCGATGGAAAAAAGTGATCCCCGGGGTCGAAAAACAGTATAGCCAGAAAAAAATTTCGGAGGCTTACGACCGGGTTCCAGACCTTTTTTTTTGTTTTGCTCTCCTTCTGGACTTACGACCGGACTCTTAGCTCGACACGGACTTTAGCTTGACACGGAAACAACAAAGAAGTAAAGTAAAAGAAATAACAAGGAAACAATAACTCTACTCGGACTCGTACCGCGGCAGGAAAAGTGATCGGATCTGTGTCGCGGTAGGAAGGCGGTGGCGGAGTATTAGGGTTTATGGTGGCTGGGTGTATGGCGGCGGAATACGGTGGCGGAATATGGTGGCGGTGATCGGCGAGTGTGGCGGTGACTACTATGATCAGAACTCGAAACTCTAAGGGACGAGAGACTATGATATGGGCAAGGATGCGCGAGGGAGGAGCGGGAGGAAGGCGCAAGAGAAGATCATCAAGAAGGAAGGTTCAGTTCGGACAGACAGAAGCCCTGAAATTGAAACGGACGTGGATTCTTCATACGAACTCCAAATCAAGCAAATAAGCACTTGTTGGAAACATCACTCCGAGAGCTTTCCAACGAGTACTTACACGTCCCTAGGGGGCGGATAATCCGGCCCCCACAAGGGCGGATAATCCGGCCCTGCTCCAGGAATTCTGCTAAGGACTTCAGGCGCGAGGCTCAGTATAGGGGGCGGATAATCCGCCCCAGGGGAGGATAATCCGGGGGGGCGGATAATCCGCCCCTACTTAGGGCGGAAAGTCTGGCCTGGAAGTTATCAACAGATCTGGACGGATCTGACTGTATCGGACACGTTTTGTTTCACGTTTTTCGGACGTTCCGGCGGCCATATAAGCCTGGGAACGCCCTCTAGATTAGGGTAGCTTTTGATTTCAGTTGATTAGTCTAAAACGATCGTGTGTGTTGCTTGGTGAAGCATCCCTCCGGGGACGGCGATGCCGTGTTATCTATCGTATTGATATTGCCGCGGAGGTTCTTGTATTCATCAAGGATTGTCGTGTTTTGGTTTGAGGCGTGGTGATCTTCATCACGTTACTTGTTGGATTCGTTCCTCTTCTTCAGGTGACGTCCATTGGCGTTGTTGGAAGGATTACTATCCGGGTGACTCGCTGTGAAAGATCGGGACAAACTAAAGGATCATCCCCTTGATCCGTATCACACTAAGTCCAGCAACTCGACGCGACGATGTAGACACAAATTCAACAATGCAAAAACTGAAAAGATAATGCGAGGCGTAGATTGGTTATGGGATGGGTCTAAACTCTAACTGTGTTTTTGGCTTTTTCGTGGGTTATAGGTAAAAACAAATCTAATCTATGAAAACAGTAAAATCTCACCGAGCAACCTGAAATCTGATACCACTTGATAGGGAAAGGTGTCCGATCTTTCGATGAGATGGAGATAATCGATTTGGTGGAGTTCGGGCTTGACGATCCGACTACAAGTGCGAGCACGAGCGCCAATGCAATCGCTAGGGCAATCTCCTGGAGGTTACCGATCCTGCGGGAACACGATTAGCCTGACCAGCGAGGGTCTTAATTCCTACCTAAAATCGAGAACAAGTAAGAACCAATATTGCAATCGAGATATTGAAAAGGTGGGATCCTGAATAGGTGCGAAGTACAAGAGGCCTCTGCGACGCTCGAGCCTTGGCGAAGTTGCTGCGATGGCTAACTTAATGTCTAAACAAAATCCGAGTCTAGGGGGATGGCTATGGGGAGTATTTAAGGGCGAAAAGGTGGGGTTTCGGCCAGCCATGGAAGTGGTGGCCGAATCCAACCCTAGAAGTCCTTTTCCCCTCAAATACGGACTCTAAAAAGTGGCTAATTAAAATCCTGCGAAAATTACATGGGCCTGGCCCAAAGTAAAAGGTGTCGCAGCACCATATTAAGCTATGGACGAATTCGTGAAGTATTGATCTTGAATATTTCGTCCAAGCCTTCTTTCTTCATTATGGTGGCCTCAAAGTTCTGAAATCTTCATCTGTGGCCTTCTCTTGGATCATCACCCGCTTGCTGCCATCTCCATGCATGGCCATGCTCCAATGCTTGTCCCTCTCATCCATGATTGGTCCATCATTCCTAAGAGTAAGAAATACATCTGATTTAGGCAGCATCATATTCTCATGTATGTGAGGAATAGTTCCAAGAAACGAAAGTACCTGATAGTTAAGTTGTTTGGCACGAGATCTTGTGATGGGTCCTTGTATGTGTGTAGCTGTAGGTACAACGGTTGTATCAATAGAAGGGATGTCCACATCATCTTGCATACAAGGACATAGTGAAAGATGGATGGGTTGTTCCGCACTTCTCTCATCTCACTTTTTGATAGGGAAAAGGTGTCCGATCTTTCGATGAGATGATGATAATCGATTTGGTGGAGTTCGGGCTTGACGATCCGACTACAGGTGCGAGCACGAGCGCCAATGCAATCGCTAGGCCAATCTCCTGGAGGTTACCGATCCTGCGGGAACGATCGACTGACCCGGTGAGGGTCTTAATTCCTACCTGAAATCGAGAACAAGTAAGAACCAATATTGCAATCAAGATATTGCGGATTAAGAGGAAAGCTTTATTGAAAAGGTGGGATCCTCTATAGGTGCGAAGTACAAGAGGTGATGTAGCCCGACCTACGGGCGTTGCCACATCTTGGTCTCCAACTTACACCAAGTCGTCATGGACTCCAAAGGTGAATCCGTTCCTCTATGCGAGCCCCCTTCCTTCCCTATTGAATGGCATGCTACTTCATACTCCGTCACATATGCATGATAGGTTCACATTGACAAGTACGGAGGCAAGGGAGGAAGCCCGGAACATCAAGCCCGACAAGACGGAGGCTTGGAAGGAGGCGAAGAAGACATCTTGCCAAATGCTCTCATGTCAGTACTACGGACCTGGCGGCCGGTACTGCCAAAGCAGATTACCGCCCTGCTACCGACAGAGACGACACCAGCAAGCCAAATCCTCTCTCGGGTACTTACGGATCTGGACCGTACTACGGTCAATGATTACCGCCCTACTACCGCTCCCCAGCGGCTCGGTGAAGCTCAGGACATAAGCGGTACTACCGGTCCAGGCGGTACTAGGATAAGCGGTACTACCGGTCCCAAGTCCGGTACTACCGCTCCTGGCAGTGCCTGCGTGCACTAGTTGGGCCACAGCCCTTGTATCCCCCTCTACATACCTATTCGCCTAGTTTATTCCCAAACTACCCTTGTTTATGTGGTTGGCCTATAAATAGAGCCCCCACCCCTCATGTAACCCTTAGGTATAGATGATAGACTAAAGAAAACCCCCATTGTGGAATCTCTAGTTTTGCCTCATCCCCTTTACCAAGGGGACCGACTATCGTCACCAACCTCGATTAGACTTTGCATCACGCATCCATCGTTGAACAAGGCCTTGGGTTCTCGGTTTCTCGCCCCCAAGTCGTCAAGACCCTCCTAAAGGTGTTCTTCCCTCTCCGATGTGGATTTGAGGGAGCACGTTGACCGATCTTTCCTTGCGAGGCTTCTATCGGACCGGTGGCCGCCGTTCGGGAGCAATCGGCCTTGTATCGTGTAAGTTTTGCGTGTGTTCATCGTGTTCTTCGCGAGGTGTGTGTTCGCTTCCGCTATCTTCTCCCTTTCCCCTCGCTTTCCCATCGATTTGACCACGAGATCCGTGAAGATCGGGCACCCAAGAGGTTAACCCCTCCATCAAGAGGCCTCTGCGACGCTCGAGCCTTGGCGAAGTTGCTATGATGGCTAACTTAATGTCTAAAAAAAATCCCAGTCTAGGGGGACGGCTATGGGGAGTATTTAAGGGCGAAAAGGTGGGGTTTTGGCCAGCCATGGAAGTGGTGGCCGAATCCAACCCTAGAAGTCCTTTTCCCCTCAAATACGGACTCTAAAAAGTGGCTAATTAAAATCCTGCGAAAATTACCTAGGCCTGGCCCAAAGTAAAAGGTGTCGCAGCTCCATATTAAGCTATGGAGGAATTCGTGAAGTATTGATCTTGAATATTTCGTCCAAGCCTTCTTTCTTCATTATGGTGGCCTCAAAGTTCTGAAATCTTCATCCGTGGCCTTCTCTTGGATAATCACACGCTTGCTTCCATCTCCATGCATGGCCATGATCCAATGCTTGTCCCTCTCATCCATGCTTGGTCCATCATTCCTAAGAGTAAGAAATACATCTGATTTAGGCAGCATCATATTCTCATGTATGTGAGGAATAGTTCCAAGAAACGAAAGTACCTGTTAGTTAAGTTGTTTGGCACGACATCTTGTGATGGGTCCTTGTATGTGTGTAGTTGTAGGTACAGCGGTTGTATCAATAGAAGGGATGTCCTCATCACTTTTGGTGGCAAGAAGAACACTCTTAGTTTTTTCACTCGAGTTTGGCTTGTGGCCCTCACTCACTATAGTGTGGTTCTCTCGCTCACCACTCTTCTCACAAGGTGTTTTTGTGTATTGCGCCCTCGCTAAAGCCTTTGCATTGTCCGAAATTATTTGGCTAGGAGTCATTGGTTGCAAAACACAAGTTTTTTCAAGCCATTTGAAGGTATAAGTGTTTGAGTGACCATCATGCAAATCACGCTTGTCAAATTGCCACGGCCTTCCTAGCAACATATGGCAAACCGTCATGGGGACCACGTCACATTCCATCGTGTCTTTGTATGGTCCAATTGAGAACGTTACCGAGACGGTGTACTTGATCTTGACGGACCCTTGGTCACTTAGCCATTGCATATGGTAGGGGTGATTATGCGGATGGAGGGGTGAGGTTGAGTTTCTCACACAATTCCGTGCTTGCAAGATTGTGGCAACTCCCTCCATCGATGACAACTTTGATGGACTTCCCATTGATACCGGCACGAGTTTGCAAGATGTTTGATCGTTGGTCTTCATTCTCATTGACTTGAGTAGTTAAGACCCTTGTGACCACAAGCGATGGACTTGCGTCATGCTCACACACAAGTAGTTCTTGGTCCTCTTCCAAATGTTGCCTTGCCATGGCTTCCTTGACCCTTGCATCCAACTCATCTTCACTCAAGTATTCTTCATCGCCATTGTCATGGATGAACAAAACTTTCTTGTTCCCACATGCAGCCGACTTGTGTCCTTTGCCTCCACACTTGTAGCACTCACCATTGAATGGTTGTTCATCCCTTGTGTATTTGCCACTTGTTGGCGGTTTTCCTTGAGGAAGTGTTGGCTTGAAGGGAAGCTTGGTGGTATTTGATGAGCTTCCACTTGGTGTTGTCGGAGTAGTGGTTGGGGCTTGCTTGAAGGTGAAGTATGTCTTTGGATTGTTGTACTCGATGTCCTATTGCACTTGGCGCTCGGCCTTTGATGCTATGTGCACAAGCTCAACCATGTTGTTGTACTTTTAGAACTCGGTGATGCGCTTGATTGGATGGTTCAAGCCATTGAGGAAACGTGCCATTGTTTGTTCATCACGCTCTTCAATGTTGGCACGGATCATGTTGAGCTCCATTTGCTTGAAGTACTCTTCCACGGTCTTTGTGCCTTGACTAAGCGTTTGAAGCTTGTTGAAAAGGTCACGCGTGTAGTGCAAAGGAACAAACCGGGATCTCATGTGAGCCTTCATATCTTGCCAAGTTGAGATTGGGGGCTCTTCTTTTGATTCACGAGCGAGTTGGACTTGTTCCCACCAAAGGTTGGCATACTCATCAAACTCGAGGGATGCCATGGCCATCATCTTCTCATTGCTATAGTTGTGCATGCGGAAGATCTTGTCAACCTTGAGTTCCCACGAGAGGTATTCTTTGGGTTCATTGGAACCGGTGAACTTGGGCATGGTGAACTTGAGCTTGCCGAAAGTTTCTTCTTCTTTGCGGTTCCGGTGGCGACGTTTGCCATGATTTTTGCGGCCATCTTCATCATCCGAGCTCTCATGTCTTGCTTGGTGATGGTGGCGTTGCTCTTGCGGTTGTTGAGGTGCCGCGTTTGGTGGTGGAACTTGGTTTTGACGACAAGCTTGGGGAGCTTGCTCGTGTTGTTGGAGCGGTTGAGGACGAGGAGGAGGTTGTTGATCCTCACGACGAGCTTGGGGAGCTTGCTCTTGTTCTTGTCGTGGTTGATGCCAAGGAGCATTGTCTTGCGCCATGTGGCGAGGAGGACGTCGAGCCGCATGCGCAATGGGCTGCTCTCTTTCTTCTTGATGTGCAGGAGGCTCGTCATGATGATCATGTTGTCGACGTTGACGTTCATGTCGATGATGACACCTTGGTGGATCTACGAGTTCTACTTGTCGACGGTGACCTTGTTCGTCCTCTTCGGATGCTTCACTTGTTGTTGAAGGTACATGTCGACGGCGATGGCCTTGGTGGTCCATGCGAGGTTTCTCTTGTTGAATCACAAGTGCCCTTGGTTGTGGCCGGTTCGCTTCGCGCCTTGGAGGTCTTGCGGAGAGGTCACCATCGTAGCTTGACGTTGCGGCATGACGCGGAGATGGTACCGCTTGCGAAGAGCTCATGGAGTGAAGAATGGATCCATCTCGGTGCCTTGAAGCGTGACGGCGAGGTGCACTTGATTCACTTGAGGAGTGCCGAGATGAGCTTGATTCGCGCGAGCGTGTCCTTGCGAGTCCATCAATGATGTGTTGAAGCTTCTCATCCGTTGAGGCGAGTGCACGACCAAGAGCTTCATTTTGATGCCCGAGATTGTGTTGCATGGCATGCATTTGGCCACGGACTTCTTCGAAGCGGTTGTCGATGTTCTTGAATTCCACACGGGCCTCGCTAAATTGTTCATCTTGGCGCCGCTCGAGAGCTTCACAACGATAGTTGAATTCTCCTCGGACCTTCCAATGGTCCCATCTTGTCATGAATTGGTTATCATCCTCGGAGGTGGTGGTGGTTGGGATGGCTCTCCATGCCTGTCCATGATGCAAAGCCAACAATGGTTGTATATGGAGAGAAAGGGTGTGGAGAGTTAGCCTTTTACCTCACCTTGGAGATTATATCAAACCAATTTCCACACAAATGAGCGAAAAGCGTGCAAAGTGAAATGGCAAGAAACTCTCAAAGGCTTTTGGTGGAAGGTTAGTGTTGTGGAAAACCAAACGAAACGATCCAAGCAAAAGGTTATTGTCCTACGTGGTAAAGAACCAAAGATCAAAAGCAAAAAGGATACGATCTACAAAACACGGAAAACACACGTGGAGAAAACGGGTTAGCACGACTATGAAAATGAGCACAAAAGGTCCTAACGAAGACTACGCCGGTGTCGTGCCAACACAAGGAGAGACCACAACTCGTTTGCCAAAAGAGGGTAAGCAATAGATTTGTGCACTTGCATGAGCTCTTTCTTCTCTCTTTCTTGGCTTACAAGCTTGGTATTCTCTTTGTATTGGGAGACAATGTATCTTTTTCTCTTTTTCTTTTGTTCTCTTTTTTTTGATTCTTTTTCCTTTTTCTCCCTTGCTATGCTACTATGTTAGCTTTTGTATTTGTCCTCACACTCACTTTCCAAGGCAAGTGCACAATGCTTAGACAAACACAAAATGAGTTGCTCTCATAGGATAGATACACACAAAGGAAGATATAGGGCTGTCAAGGTGGTGCAAGTTATACCTTTGGTATTGTTGACGACTTGCAACCGTTGGTGGGGGAAGATGTTCGAGTGTCGCGGTGTCGTTGAGCGCGGAATGACGTTGATGCGGAAGCTTGTGTTAAGATGGCGACAAACACGCGAAACACGAACAAGCTAAAGGGAAAGTCAAGAACAAACCGAGGGCCAAGAAGAAGGAAAACCTTACATCTTGGCGGTAGTACCGCTGGTACAAAGCGGTAATGACGGCGGTAGTACCGCTTGGAACGGGCGGTAGTACCGCTGGTGACAGAACACGAACAAAAACGAGATCCACTTGACACAAACCTCAGATCCGTGGGAAAACTGACCGAAAGGCTGGCTAGGAACAACAGGGGCTATAGATCGACTCCCAAAGCAACAGATCTATGGACCAAAACCACGAAAAACGCACCAAATCCAGAGATCGATCCGAAGGCAAATTGGGGCTCTTTTTGGTGGGATTTTCGATTTTAAGGCGGATAAAAGAAAAATTGGGGGGAAATTCGTGATCAACCGTGCTCTTGATACCAATATGTTAGGGGGTAACCCTGGTGTTGGCCCGATCTTTCACGAATTCCACGAGAAACGAGGGGAACGAGGTGATCGGGGGAAGAAATCGATGAAGGCGATGAAAACCACGAACACACACACACCAAAACACGATACACGCCTACTCCTCACGCCGGTGGCAACCGGTCCAACATAATCCCTAGGATCGGTGTTGGTGAGCTTGCTCCACGCCAACAACGGGGGATGAGGTGCTTGGTGAGATCTTGACGACTTGGGGGCGAGACACCGAGAACCCAAGGCCTTGTACAACTTGAACGCACTTAAGCAAGATCCAAGAGGTGGGTGGATAATCCGGTGCTCCTTGGTGGGAGCATGATACCAATAGATATAAGTCCTCAAAGGGTTTCCTTAATATCTATTATTATCCAAGTCTAGGGTTTACAATGGATGGTGGGGGGCTATATATAGTCCAGCCACATAAACAGGGGTAGTTTGGGAACAAATAGCGAAATATGGATAGGGTTACAAGGCGCTGGGCCGAAATATTACGGAAAGCGTCTGCTGATAGTACCGGCAAGGGACCGTAGTACCGGTCATGCGGTAATCCGGTTCTGGCCGGTAGTACCGCTTGTCATCTGGGACTTCTTTGGGGTCTTCATTGGGGGGCGTGATGTACGGGGCCAGAGTACGGATCCGGTCCAGAGTACCGCCAGTGACAGAGAGCATTTTGGAAGCTCCGGGGCCTTCTGTCGTTGGCGGGAGCATTGGTAGCGTGGTCGCCTGTGTCCGGTAGTACCATTGCAGAGAGGCGTTTGGTCTCTTCGGCTGGTGCTCCTCCGTCCTGTGGGTTCGTCTCTTCGTACCTGATGATGCACAAGGTATGGGTATGAAGTAGCAAGCCATCCAAAGGCGTATCGAAGTCACACAAGGAGAGGAGCGAGTTCACCTTAGCTTGGAGGAGTTTGGCTCGGGCGCGAGTCATCGGTCCACTTGGGGAGCTTGTGGGAGTAGATGTAGTAGCGGTCGTAGGACGGGCTGCATCAGGGCGGGTGCGGATGCGGGTGCCGACAATCTGGCACAAACCTCCTTGAACCGAGCGTCAAGCTTGTCGTTGAAGGATTTCTCGAGCCCATCGATCTTGTCCATGGCGTTGGTGAGCTTGGTGTCAAACTCCCCTAGTCGTGCATCCACATATTCAGCGCGACCCACCAAGAGCTCGGAGAAGTGGGCATGTAGTTCTTGGTTCGTCATTGTGGCAGGGTTCCTCGAAGTATCTGTCATGGTTAGTCCTTTAAAAAGCACAGGTCTGTACTACAGAAATATGGTCGAAGGCACGCGTAATCCGTCAAGCAATATACGAAGATCTTACAAGTTCTTACCAAACAACAGGAAAAGGCGATGTGCAACCGCGAGGAGCAGTGGGTCCATAGATTCAACCGAGCGATTACCAGGAGTCGAGACACCACACGTGGAGAAATCTGTGGAGCTCTGGGAAGGCTTAGCAAAGGGGTTTGCAATTATCAAAACAGCAATGCAAATGTTGAAAGAATGCTCAACGACGTTACTGTACTGGTCCTAGGCTAGACCGTACTAGAGACGCGAGCCTAGATCACCAACGATGTCACGACGCGACACAACAAGCAATGTATGATGATATGGCACCCTGAAAAGCGAACCGAGATGTTGAAAATCACTATGATGGCGAGTGTCTAGAACTGATCTACGAGGTCTAGAAACAGGTTAGCCCCCAAAATTTTTTTTTGAAATTTTTGTATTATGCTCCGGAAAGCGCGCAGGCGCCAAAAAAATATTGCTATAACGGCCGATGGAGAAAAGTGATCCCCGGGCCGAAAATCAGTATAGCCAGAATTTTTTTTTGCTCTCCTTCTGGACTTTCTACTGAACTTCTAACTCGACACGGACTTTAGCTCAATACGGAAAGAACAAGAAAGGAGAGTAAAAAAGAAATAACTAGGAAACAACAACTCAACTCGGACTCGTGCCGCGGCGGGAAAGGTGGTCGGATCCGTGTCGCAGTAGGAAGGCGGTGGCGGAGTTTTAGGGTTTATGGTGGCTGGGTGTATGGCGGCGGAATATGGTGGCGGAATATGGTGGCGGTGATCTGCGAGGGTGGCGGTAACTACTATGATCAGAAATCGAAACTCTAAGGGACGAGACACTAAGACCAGCAACTCGATGCGACGATGTAGACACAAATTCAACAATGCAAAAACTGAAAAGATAATGCGAGGCGTAGATTGGTTATGGGATGGATCTAAACTCTAACCGTGCTTTTGGCTTTTTCGTGGGTTATAGGTAAAAACAGATCTAATCTACGAAAACAGTAAAATCTCACCGAGCAACCTTAAATCTGATACAACTTGATAGGGCAAAGGTGTCCGATCTTTCGATGAGATGGTGATAGTCGATTTGGTGGAGTTCGGGCTTGACGATCCGACTACACGTGCGAGCACGAGCGCCAATGCAATCGCTAGGCCAATCTCCTGGAGGTTACCGATCCTGCGGGAACACGATCAGCCTGACCAGCGAGGGTCTTAATTCCTACCTGAAATCGAGAACAAGTTAGAACTAATATTGCAATCAAGATATTAGTTACTAATATTGCAGCCCGACCTACGGTCGTTACTATATCAAGGTCTCCAACTTACGCCAAGTCATCATGGACTCTAAAGGTGAATTCGTTCCTCTATGCGAGCCCCCTTCCTGCCCTATTGAATGGTATGCTACTTCATACTCCGTCACATATGCATGATAGGTTCACACCGACCAGTACGGAGGCAAGGGAGGAAGCCCGGAACATCAAGCCCGACAAGACGGAGGCTTGGAAGAGGAGACGGAAGAAGACAGGTCGATAGCTGCTAGGTCCAAGCGGTACTACCGGTTGTTGGAACTGTACTACGGTCAATGCAGACCCCTTCTACCGCTACATGGCGACTCCAATGGATGCTCCAAGACGCAAGCGGTACTACCGGTGCTAGAGCGGTACTATTGGTGATGACCGGTACTACGGTCCTAAGTCCCATTACCGGTCATGTCCGATCACAGCACCAGTTGGGCCACAGCCCATGTATCCCCCTTTACTTACCTATTCGCCTAGTTTATCCCCAAACTACCCATGTTTAGTGGTTGGCCTATAAATAGAGCCCCCACCCCTCATGTATCCCTTAGGCATAGATGATAGACTAAAGACAACCCCCATTGTGGAATCTCTAGTTTTGCCTCATCCCCTTTACCAAGGGGACCGACTATCGTCACCAACCTCGATTGGACTTTGCATCACGCATACATCGTTGAACAAGGCCTTGGAGTTCGACGTCTCGTCTCCAAGTTGTCAAGACCCTTCCCAAGGTGTTCTTCCCTCTCCGATGTGGATTTGAGGGAGCACGTTGACCGATCTTTCCTTGCGAGGATTCTATCGGACCGGTGGCCACCGTTCGGGAGCAATCGGCCTTGTATCGTGTGAGTTTTGCGTGTGTTCATCGTGTTCTTCGCGAGGTGTGTGTTCGCTTCCGCTACCTTCTCCCTTTCCCCTCGCTTTCCCATCGATTTGACCACGAGATCCGTGAAGATCGGGCCACCCAAGAGGTTAACCCCTCCATCATCTGGTATCAACAGCTTTTGGTTGCCATGGATTTCTCATAGATTTGGTCTTTTCCCCATAAATTCGAAAATTCCACCAAAAACAGCCCCAATTCGTGTTTTGGATCGATCTGTGATTTGAGTGCGTTTTGGTAGGCTTTGATCCGTGGATTGCTTGCTAAACTTGTTGATCTACCTTCCTTTGCGTTCCCATGGCCTAATTCCTTGATTTCCCCCTTCGATTTGGTGTTTTTCTTGAAGATTTTCCGCCCAAATCACCCCAAAATCGCGAAAACGCGTCAAATCTGGGCGTCCCTGGTCCAAGCGGTACTACCTGGTCCAAAATCCGGTACTACCGCACTTAACCGGTACTACCGGGCCCAAAAGACCGGTACTACTGCCCCATACAGATCAAAAACAGCAAGTTTCAGATTTCAGCCTCTCACCGTTTTGAGCATAACTTTTGCATACGAACTCGGATTTTGGTGTTCTTTAGCTCGTTTCGAAGAGGAGAAGGAGCTCCACATCATCATACACGTGGTTCATGCTATCTACTCCATCCAAATTCCGTGAGCAAGGCGGAATCCAACAATAAAGGGTGAAGATCGTCGACGAAAGGTATAAACATTCCGCGACTTCTCCCCACTTGCATTCCTTTGTGAACCCCACTATCTTTGCGAGCAACAAATACCTATTGAGACTAGTTTCTCTAATGATTGCTTGGGCTATGCACATTTGATACCTTGTAGATTCCGAGCAAACATTGTGAGCGCTTCTCATATAGTTATCTTGTATAGTTGTTGGCACAAGGAAGAGGCAAGTGAAAAAGAAAGAAAAAGAAAAAATATAGAAAAAGAAAAATAAAAAGAAAAAGAAAGAGATATACATGTGCCTCATAAAATAGGAAGCGCAAGCTCGATGAACAACATATAGGTGGTACTTATTGTGCATATCTTGTAGCCCACCAATTTTGTGCAATCGAACTAGCGTCTGTCCTTGTACTTGTGTGACACGAGCTTATGGTCTTCGCTAGGTAATCATTTGGTTCTTAGCTCACTTTCTTCGTCGCACAAGTCCCATTTATCCCACCGTGTGTGTTTCCTTGTACATATTTCCTATCTTGTGGATTAACTTGTTTGCTTTGTGATCATTGTGGTTCTTTACTTGCCATTACAACATCTTGATTTCGGACTGGTTCTTGACATGCCACTTTCCATACCTATCCACCATAGGCCTTGTGTGTGTTTGTTTTTTGGTTCGTAGTTGGTTTTGGTGTTCCGCGTGAACTTCACTTTGCTTGGTTTATTGCTCTCAAGTGTGGCCACTTGCACGATACGATCTTCCAAGGTAAAGTAAGGTTTGACGTTGTATCCCTAACTCCCACTACCACTTCCATATACACCGCTTGGTCTTGTGCATCATGTCTAGGGACTCCGAAACCGAGGATGATATCTATGAAGAATCCATGATGAGCCACCATGACTACGACTCCACAAGTATAGAGGACATGATGGAGCACAACACCGACAATGGCTCAGCATGCTTTGAGGACCCGGAGCACTACACCTACGACGACTCCACATGCATGGAAGACATGGAGCTCTACGTCGACAATGGCTCCTCATGCATGGAGCCTATGGAGCACTACACCGACAATGGCTCCACATGCTTGGGTGATATGGAGTACAACCCCAACAACTACTCTCCAAGCATGGACGACTTCGAGTGCGACATCAATGATGCCTCGCCAAGCATGGAGGACACGGAGAACTTGTAACACCCTCAGAATCGGACCTATGCAAGTTTCAGCGATTCCCGCCAAACCCGCATAGAAACGATTCAAAGGTGCCCACCAGGCACTTTCGTGCGGGTGGAAAACGAAGTAATAACATTACACAAGAGTCCTCGATGGGACCCACAGAACAGATATATATATACAACACGACTCCATGAGTCAAGAATACAGATATACGGTACAAAGATCCAAATCACCTTGAAAACGATAGAGCGTCCGACTACGGACAAGATGCAAATGGGGCTAAGAGCCCTGAAGAATAACCAATGGCGTCCATAACCCTGCCCAGGCCAAGCCGGAGGGGTAACCCTGCTAACGACGTCGATCTCAAACCTGCTTAAACAAAAGGGGTGCCGACAAAGGGCAAAGGAAAAGAGGAGCGTCAAGACGAGGCCAAGACACGCGAGGCTAGAATTCGGCGGTCCTCGCCTACATAGGTATGGTGGACTGAAGCGGCAGCGGCAGCATGCACTAAACAACCTATAGAGACTCGATACATCTGGCGGCTATCAGAGAGGGATAAGAAAGACCTATTCGGAACCAACCTGATATTACCACCAAACAAACCCATCCTGGCATTTCCCCCTCGAGACCAAACGAGGAAGTCAACCGCGGAACTCACACGGTTGGCAGTTTTATTTATTCCGTTTTAGTTGCGGCAATTACTAGTCAGGTATAGATAATCGTCCTGAGATAATAAGCAGTGGGAAATTTTAGTTAACCATTCTGTTGTAGTTGCGACACTTACTAGTCAAATACAATTAGCATGAGATAACCCAAAACCCAGTAGTTGTTGGTACTTTTATTTAGCCATTCCGTTGTAGTTGCAATACTTACTAGTCAGATACAATTGTCGCAAGCGACAAACCAAACAAGCAATTGTTGGCAGTTTTATTTAGCCATTCCATTATGGTGAAGCTGATTACTAGTCATTATAAAGTCAAATTTATAGCACTACTTTAGTTATAGTTGTCTATGATCGAGATATGTGTCCAAGTCGTCCATAACCGCGACACGGCTTTGGAAAGTTTTACCTGCAGGGTGCACAAATAGCAACACACACTCGATCAACCTCGAAAACCAAATCAAAACCCAACGAGGCTTTCACGACAAAGCAATCACATGATTCAAATATTTGTGGGGCCACCCATTGAGTAGACCTGAACGGTTAGTGACTCGAGACGGACTCAAGGTTTGCGACAATGGTCAGAACGATCGGGAACCCAAACTGGCTTGTCGATACCGCGAAAACACTCCGCTTACCTAAATAAAGACAGTGCTCGCACAATCGTAATAAAGCAGTAAAGCATGGCATAAGTACAGGATAGTAAATAAAACCCCAAACTAGTGTGTGGCCCCAAGAAATAAGAATGAATCAAGCTCTGGCTCAGGGGGGTCCCATAATCCTCCCGGATGTGGATAGCGCGAATATTCAAGGAACATGTATCAAGTACTCGGGGTCCTACGGGACACAAGTGGACGGTTAACAACCAAATAACATCTATTGCCCACCTGTGCCTCTGCTTACTTAATTCAATTTTAGTTGTTTAAACGGTAATTAAAGTTGTGATCATCTCCAACAATAAACACGCGGCAAATACTCCAACAACTGTGGTACTTGACGACACGCAACGGCACTTGAGCAAGCGACTACGACGCGCGGTCCAACTATCTACCAAACAATAGGTAATAGGAGGTGTCCAAGGTAATATAAGGCTGCAAGGGATATCACGGGGGTCCGAGGGGTCCGAGGGGTTCGGGGTAGGTTTCTGGGTTCAGGGTTCGACGGAATCGGCGGGAGCGGATACAAGACGGAGAACTTGTCGTGACGTGCCGAAGATCTTGGTTCCAAGCGGTCGATCTTGTCGGGTCCACGGATCGGCCGGTCTTGTCGTTCGGAAGTAGAACTTGTCGTCCTTGTGGCGATCTTGGCGTCCTTCCGGTTCGGGTTTTGGCGTCCGAGGGAAGTACTTCACGCATCTATGGATCGGTCCTCGGGGTCGCAGAACTTGGCGCGCCAGGGTTCAGTCTTCGGCAGGGTCGGTCTTCGAACTCCGGGATCGGTCTTCGGTCCGCGAAGGAGATCTTGAGGTTTTCTGTGACGCAGGTCTTGGCATGTCGATGGATCGGTCTTCGGAGTTTGAGAACATCCTCTTCGGCTTCTGAATTCTCGTGTCGTTGACGGACTTGGTTCATCATCGGTGGCCTTCGTGGAATTTCATCAACGGTGTTTGACCATTCCTTCGGGTACCACCGTTCCCGATGGCGGTGTTGTTGTCGGTCGACCTTAGCGGACTTGCAAAACAAAACCATACCCATTGCCGAACAGAATAGGAAAAACACGACCGAGCCGATTCAGAGACGCGCGGTTGCAGATGTCCTTCAAACTTGAGTCTCAAACACACATGGGAGGTACGTGGCTGAGGCCAGAGGAAGACATGCTTGAGCAGGGCTTGGGCAGGACGACGACGGGCGAGCTCAGGAGGAAGGTCGGGCCGGAGGAGCACGGCCTTGGGCGGCGGGGTCGCTGCCGACAACGATGGCGCGAGGACGAGGCCGACAGCAGCGACGGCCGGACAGGCTCGCAGAGGCGCGGGTCGAGGACGGTAAGAGGGCGGCCGGAGGAAGACACGGGAAAAGGAGCCGGCGCCGGTGAGCTCGCTGTGGCGGCGGGAGGCGAACCGCGGGCAGGAGCGTCGGAGGTCGACGAGGGCGAGGCGGCTGGCCGAGCAGGGCGGGCAAGGCCCGGGAGGAAAGAGGGCGTCCGGGTGGGAGCGAGGTCGGAAGGCCTTGGGAGCTCGGCCGAGCGCTGGGAGGTGCGTCAAGGTGGCGCCGGGCTCAGGAGAGGAGGGCTGGGGCGGGGTGGAGGCGGCCAGCGAGCGGAGGCGAGGTGGGGTCAGGCTGAGGCGGGCTGTCATGAGGAGGAAGGCGCCATTGGAATAGGAAGGCGGAGGAGGAGGCGACGCGGTGAGGGGAGGCGGTGGCCTGCTGCAGAAGGGAGCAGGACAGGGAGAAGGAAGGTGGGGCGGTGGACGCGGGGGAGAGGAACAGGGAGCGGGGTGGGGCTTGGGGTGGGCCAGCAGGGAGGGGTGGTGTGCGTGGTGTGGGGCGTGCGTGTGTGCTGTGTGTGTTGTGTGGGCAGGGAAGAGGGAGGGAGTGGGGGCTGGCAAGTGGGGCCAGGGGGAAGTGGGGCTGTGGGTGGGGCCCAGGGACAGGGAGAGGGAGTGCGGCTGGTGTGTGTGTTTGTGTGGGGTGGGGTGGGACCCAGGGAGAGGGTGGGTGTGTTGTGTGCTGCTGCGGGTGGGACCAGGTGGGGCGTGGGACCGAGGTGTAAGAGAGAGAGGGCCAGGCGGGTGTGGTCGGTTGGGGTGACAGAGGGAGTGGGGTGCTGCAGGGTGGATTGATGAGGTGGCAAGGTGGGTGGGGATTGGGTCCAGGGGTGAGGTGGCGAGCTGTGGTTGGTGGGTAGAATAAGATTGGGTGGGAATAGATTTAGGTGGAACATTTTTGTACTGGGGGTGGTCGACTGGGTCGAATCGGCCCGTTCGACTGCCCCCCTAAAAATAATTAAATATTTTATTTATTTCAAACAGGTCTTTTGCAAACCGATAGCAGACAAAAAAAATAATCCGGAGAACCGGGTTTGCGTTTGGAACATAGACGGGGCGTTTAGAAAACAAAAATAGGTTTTTCCGAAAATAGTTTATGCAAGAAAATGCAAGATGATGACGATGCTCAAATGCAATGTGGCATGATGACATGAGCATGAGGTCATGATGATGCAATGCACAAAACAACGCGATTTTTTAGTAGTGGTTTTTGCGGGATGCCACAATTCGACACCACTAACAATGGATCTCACCCTCGAGATCCGCCTCATCGTACCGGAAAGAAGGTCGGCGATCTGCGTCTTCTCGCTTCGTGTAGATCTTCGCGACACCACTAACAAGAGGTCGTTGTCCGTGATCGTCGAGAGAACACTCCGGGAACAAAAGGTCGAAGGTAGAGGTATCAACAAATAAAGCCACCTCTATCTTCGATAGAAAGAGGGGACCGATGCATTCTCATCCACTTCAATGTACAAAAGCGAATAGAAGGGGTAGTCGGCATGGGGGCCAATCCATCACGCACCCAAACTATTACCCTGCACAATTAGTAGAAAAGAGGGCAACCATTCTCGGAATCAGACTGAAGATCTCGACAATCGAGGTTCAGGAACAAAGGAATGATGCAGACTTTGCATCGGACCTGGCGTAGATGATGTCGTCACGTCGGAAAACACCGGAAGGCACAAACAAGGAACAAAGAATGGTACCACAGATAAAGGATCACTCAGATAGCATGAAGACCGGATGTAGAAACACCGTTATCAAAGGAGGAAGCGAAACCCTGAAGGTGCGACGGAAACCCAACCACGAGAAATCCTGGACTCGAAGAAAAGATAAGAGAGGAGATTCAAAACACGCAGAGGTGGGAGGAGAATAGCAGAGGGGTAAGGAGTAAAAACAGAACTAATCAGATCTATCCAACCGATTTTGCAAAAATAGTTTTGACACTCTACTTCGGCCGTTAGCTAGGTTATCCTACAGGCTGGACTTGTGGGGTATCGCAACTGCTGAGCTCTGATACCACTCTATAACACCCTCAGAATCGGACCTATGCAAGTTTCAGCGATTCCCGCCAAACCCGCATAGAAACGATTCAAAGGTGCCCACCAGGCACTTTCGCAAGCGGTGGAAAACGGCAATAACATTACACAACAGTCCTCGACGGACCCACGTAACAGAGATATATATACAACACGACTCCATGAGTCAAGAATACAGATATACGGTACAAAGATCCAAATCACCTTGAACGATAGAGTCCGACTACGGACAAGATGCAAATGGGGCTAAGAGCCTCGAAGAATAACCAATGGCGTCCATAACCCTGCCAGCCAAGCCGGAGGGTAACCCCGCTAACGACGCCGATCTCAAACCTTAAACAAAAGGGTGCCAACAAAGGGCAAAGGAAAGAGGAGCGTCGATCGAGGCCAAGATTACAGCGAGGCTAGAATTCGGCGGTCCTCGCCTACATAGGTATGGTGGACTGAAGCGGCAGTGGCAGCATGCACTGAACAACCTATAGAGACTCGATACATCTGGCGGCTATCAGAGAGGGATAAGAAAGACCTATTCGGAACCAACCTGATACTACCACCAAACAAACCCATCCTGGCATTTCCCCCTCTAGACCAAACGAGGAAGTCAATCGCGGAACTCACACAGTTGGCAGTTTTATTTATTCCGTTTTAGTTGCGGCAATTACTAGTCAGGTATAGATAATCGTCCTGAGATAATAAGCAGTGGGCAATTTTAGTTAACCATCCCGTTGTAATTGCAACACTTACTAGTCAAATACAATTAGCATGAGATAACCCAAAACCCAGCAGTTGTTGGTACTTTTATTTAGCCATTCTGTTGTAGTTGCAATACTTACTAGTCAGATACAATTGTCGCAAGCGACAAACCAAACAAGCAATTGTTGGCAGTTTTATTTAGCCATTCCATTATGGTGAAGCTGATTACTAGTCATTATAAAGTCAAATTTATAGCACTACTTTAGTTATAGTTGTCTATGATCGAGATACTGTGCTCCAAGTCGTCCATAACCATGACACGGCTTTGAAAGTTTTACCCTGCAGGTGCACAAATAGCAACACACACTCGATCAACCTCTAAAAACCAAATCAAAACCCAACGAGGCTTTCAAGACAAAGCAATCACAGATTCAGAAATATTTCAGGGCCACCCCATTGAGTAGACCATAGCGAAGTTAGCTGACTCAGACGGACTCAAGGTTTGCGACAATGTCTCAAACGATGGGAACCCAAAACTAGGCTTGTCGATACCACAAAACACTCGCTTACCTAACAAAGACAGTGCTCCTCGCACAATCGTAATAAAGCAGTAAAGCATGGCATAAGTACAGGATAGTAAATAAAACCCCAAACTAGTGTGTGGCCCCAAGAAATAAGAATGAATCAAGCTCTGGCTCAGGGGGGTCCCATAATCCTCCCGGATGTGCATAGCGCGAATATTCAAGGAACATGTATCAAGTACTCAGGGTCCTACGGGACACAAGTGGACGGTTAACAACCAAATAACATCTATTGCCCACCTGTGCCTCTGCTTACTTACTTCAATTTTAGTTGTTTAAACGGTAATTAAAGTTGTGATCATCTCCAACAATAAACACGCGGCAAATACTCCAACAACTGTGGTACTTGACGACACGCAACGGCACTTGAGCAAGCGACTACGACGCGCGGTCCAACTATCTACCAAACAATAGGTAATAGGAGGTGTCCAAGGTAATATAAGGCTGCAAGGGATATCACGGGTACGAAAACTAGAGCAACGCAACACATATAGCAATAGATCAACAGGAGGGAAATAAATACTATAAAAGTAAGATAGGTAGAAAGGGGGAGATGCTCGTCTGATAAACATTGCCGAGGGTTCATCCGAAGATCGGGGCGAAGCTCACATCAACTCAACAGCCTTATCCGCGAAGAACCAAAACACTAGAATAAACACCGGATGCAATATTTAATACTACGGCAAAAGATCGGGCATGATGCATGTATGATGTATGACATGGCAAAGATGCGATGCGATTAGGTCATATTAAGCGGAACCGGGGTCCCGACATTTAATTAGGTGACTTATGTTGTTTAGATACCCCGCAATTTAAATGTTGTTTAACAAGGCAAGATAAGTTACCGGTTCTCTACACAAATTTAAATGAGGCCAATATAAGACTAGATTTGCCCGCATATGGGCCCCATATTTAATTATGAGGTGAATCGGCATAATGCCCCCAAACCACATGAATATGTATGAGACATGAATGATTTAATGCAACAAGTTTATAAATATGGCATTTATAAAATAGGGGCTCGGATCAGGGTCACACATTAGGGTTCGATGATCTTGGGGGTCCGAGGGGTTCGGGGTAGGTTTCTGGGTTCAGGGTTCGACGGAATCGGCGGGAGCGGATACAAGACGGAGAACTTGTCGTGACGTGCCGGAGATCTTGGTTCCAAGCGGTCGATCTTGTCGGGTCCACGGATCGGCCGGTCTTGTCGTTCGGAAGTAGAACTTGTCGTCCTTGTGGCGATCTTGGCGTCCTTCCGGTTCGGGTTTTGGCGTCCGAGGGAAGTACTTCACGCATCTATGGATCGGTCCTCGGGGTCGCAGAACTTGGCGCGCTAGGGTTTAGTCTTCGGCAGGGTCGGTCTTCGAACTCCGGGATCGGTCTTCGGTCCGCGAAGGAGATCTTGAGGTTTTCCGTGACGCAGGTCTTGGCGTGTCGATGGATCGGTCTTCGGAGTTTGAGAACATCCTCTTCGGCTTCTGACTTCTCGTGTCGTTGACGGACTTTGTTCATCATCGGTGGCCTTCGTGGAATTTCATCAACGGTGTTTGACCATTCCTTCGGGTACCACCGTTCCCGATGGCGGTGTTGTTGTCGGTCGACCTTGGCGGACTTGCAAAACAAAACCATACCCATTGCCGAACAGAATAGGAAAAACACGAAAGCCGATTCAGACGCCAGTTGCAGATGTCCTTCAAACTTGAGTCTCAAACACACATGGGAGGTACGTGGTGAGGCCGAGGAAGACATGCTTGAGCGGGGCTTGGGCAGATTTACGGGCGAGCTCGGGAGGAAGGTCGGGCCGGAGGAGCATGGCCTTAGGCGGGTCGCCGACAACGATGGCGCGAGGCAGGCCGACAAAGAAGCCGGACAGGCTCGCAGAGGCGCTGGTCGAGGACGCAAGAGGCCGGAGGAAGACACGGAGAAGGAGCCGTGCAGCTTGAAGCTGTGTGGGCGGCGAGGCGTCATGGCGGAGCGCTTGAGGTCGGAGGGCGACGGCGAGGCGGCTGGCCGAGGGCGGCGGTGCTCCGGGAGGAAAGAGGGCGTCCGGGAGAGCGAGGCTGAGGCGGAGAGCCTGGCCGGGCTGGGAGGCGCGAAGCGTCAGCCAAGGCGCCTTGGAGAGGAGGGCTGGGCGGCGGGTGGAGGCGGCCATGAGCGAGGCGAGGGGTTAAGCTCAAGCCGGCATGGAGGAGCAAGGCCAAGGAACAGGAAGGCGGAGGAGGAGGCGACGCGGCCGGAGGAGGCGGCGACTGTCTTGAGGAAGGGGAGCAGGGACAGGGGAGAAGGAAGGTGGGGCGGTGGACGCGGGGGGGGGGAGAGGAACAGGGGAGCGGCAGGTGGGGCTTGGGGTGTGGCCAGGGGCGTGGGCCAGCAGGGAGGGGTGGTGTGCGTGGTGTGGGGCGTGCGTGTGTGCTGTGTGTGTTGTGTGGGCAGGGAAGAGGGAGGGAGTGGGGGCTGGCAAGTGGGGCCAGGGGGAAGTGGGGCCTGGGTGGACGTGGAGAGGAGGCTTGGTGTGTGTGTGTTTGTGTGGGGTGGGGTGGGACCCAGGGAGAGGGTGGGTGTGTTGTGTGCTGCTGCGGGTGGGACCAGGTGGGGCGTGGGACCGAGGTGTTAGAGAGAGAGGGCCAGGCGGGTGGGGTCGGTTGGGGTGAGAGAGGGAGTGGGGTGCTGCAGGGTGGATTGATGACGTGGCAAGGTGGGTGGGGATTGGGTCCAGGGGTGAGGTGGCGAGCTGTGGTTGGTGGGTAGAGTAGGATTGGGTGGGAATAGATTTAGGTGGACCGTTTTTGTACTGGGGGTGGTCGACTGGGTCGAATCGGCCCGTTCAACTGCCCCCCTAAAAATAATTAAATATTTTATTTATTTCAAACAGGGCTTTTGCAAACCGATAGCAGACAAAACAAAATAATCTGGAGAACCGGGTTTGCGTTTGGAACATAGACGGGGCGTTTAGAAAACAAAAATAGGTTTTCCCGAAAATAGTTTTATGCAAGCAAATGCAAGATGATGACGATGCTCAAATGCAATGTGGCATGATGACATGAGCATGAGGTCATGATGATGCAATGCACAAAACAACGCGATTTTCTAGTAGTGGTTTTTGCGGGATGCCACAGAACTTCATCGACTTTGATGGCTCCTCCATGAGCCATGAAGAATTCCTCCACCGTGTGGAGATGGAAGCCTACTACGCCAAGCAAGAGGAGGCGCATCATCAAGATTCCATGACCTTCAAGGCCAAGCGTTCCGCACCAAAGGGCCCCACCTACTTCGATGATTCACCTCCAAGGCGACAAGTGCCACCACCTATATGGCGTCAAGCGCCACCATCTCTAAGGCACCAAGCTCCATCACCTCGAAGGCGTCAAGCTCTACCATCTCCAAGGCGCCAAGCTTCATCACCTCCAAGGCGCCAAGATCCACCTCCTACCCAAAGAAGAGTGGCGTCAAAAAATCATATACATCAAGAGGCTCCAAGAAACAAGAATCTTCATCGACAAACATCCTCTCATGAGCATCGCCACCATAAGGAGGATACAAGAAATCGTCTAAGGCATCTTCGCCACCAAGACAAAGAATTCGTGATGAGCACCAACCATAATGCTCAAGCAAGCTCAAGAAGGCACCACAAGCACAAGAAGAGTGCCAAGGCAAGTGATCATCGTCGCGAGTGTCATGTGGACGACCAAGTGCGCCACCTACATCAACCATCAGCAAGGCACGCCAATGAACTCCGTCAACACCATCATAGGGCACCTTCAACTACTCGTGCCACCACTACAATGGCACCAAGAGCAAGCCTTCCTCCACGCCATCAAGCTTCAATGCCTACGCTTGACTTCCACGACCTCGCCAACGAGGAAAATGTAGACCTCTACTTCGCCAAGTTGGATAGCATGAGCCTACCTCCACCACTACTACAAGAGGGCCACAAGACGGTCGAGCATGGGATTTTCCCTTCGACCATGGAGGAGAGTGATGATGCCCATCTTATGGCATCCAACTTTGAAGGAGACAAGGTCAAGAATGGTGAGTATGGGATTTTCCCTTCACTAAAGGAGGCGCATGGAGTTGAGGAAACCGAGCCTATCCCCATATGCTTGAGTGATGATGTGGTACCAATCCCATGTGAGTATGAGAGCCACTTAGCCCACTTGTGTGAGAACAAGAGTGAGATGAGTGACTCCACCTTATGTGAGATTGAGTGCTTCCACTTGGAGGGCATGAGCGATACTCCTAGTGAGTTGAGAGTGGTAGTTGATAGGTCAAGTGAGACAATTTCGAATTCTAACAACTTACCCTCTACCTCTAGTGTGTTCTCTTGTGTTGTGCTAGGTTCCATGGATGAAGACGCGCCAAGACATGAAGCAATGATGCCTCAATTGGAGAAGATGTACATGGTGCACGAAGATGATGCGACGCCATGGCTACACGTAGAAGACGAAGTCGTCCACAAGGAGGCCACTACTACAACAACACCCACTTCATATGAGAGGTATGACCAAGGTAACAATAAGGGTGTTGATGATGCCATGATCCCACTAGTGGACATGATGAATTGTGAGGATATGCATGTTCTGGATGATACTTGTGACATTACATATGCTTCATCCACTTTCCCATGTGATGCTTTGCCTTTGCATAATATTGATCATGTGGAATTGTTTGATTGCGATATCATTGCCATAAACATGCCATGCTATGCATCTTGTGTGTATCCTCCAATTGCTTCGGACTTGCCTTGTCATGCTAGTCATTCAATTTCTCCCGTTGCTTGCGATAAGATGAATGCTTGCTATCTCACTTGTTTTGCTTGCAACAATATTGATCTTATGCGTTATAATGAGATGGCCCCCATAGCTTTCTCAATTTTTGGAGATTTTGATGATTTCCATGATAAGCATGTTCCCCACTTGCATACTCACCATGCATCTATTTCATACTTGAATGACATTAATGGTTATGTGCACAAGAAGAGATACGTCATGATGGATGATGTGTATATCTACCATGCACACACGTTCTTCCTTTTACATATGATGTGTGTAGGTACCCGCACAAGAATGTCAACCTCGGTTGAGCACGAGTTGACAAAAAGAGCTCTAGAGAGCATCCCACAAGTGAGTTCAAGATCGAACCCAGCTCTGATACCTTTTGCATGCTTTGCATCTTTCATTTTGGCAAATTGATCTTCCCTATGGTTTGATTGCAAGCATGTTAATGGTATTATCTTCCCTTGTGACATTCATGTTTCTTCGCCTTTAGATAATGATGATTTGTGTGTTGCAACAAAAATGTTGAACAATTTACCTTTTCGATGTTTTGTATGCAACCACAATTCCTTTAAGAACATGTATTGTCATGAGAGCTTCCAAGAATCTCGTCTTGTTGTTGCAACAAACATAAGGACCACTTGCTCTTTCATTTGGTTTGTTTGCAAACATAATACTTTTGTTTTGGATATACTTCCTTGTGTGTTTTTGCCAAATTCTCCTAGTCTTGCATCAATGATGTTGTTTGAAATTTGGATCCAATGCTTTGAATGCCCCACCTCTATGTTATATGGAGTTTTTGAGTTTCCACATTTGGACGATGTTCAAACAATTTCCATGTACTTTGACCTTGCATATGCATCCCATTTGCTATACATGCATTGTACTAATAGTGTTGTGAACAAGAATGGACATGCCACATTTGACATGCTCCTCTATCACGCACGAAAATATTTTGCTTGGTCTTTGTTGTGTGAAGGTACAAGTGCATACACGTCAACCTCTATGGACTATATGTTGACAAGAAGAACCGAAGAGAGTTACCTATGGCTACCCTTCATCGAGCTATATCTAGAAGCTAAGGTGACTTCCTTCTACTTGAGGACTCATGCTATAATCTTCATGAATTGGCTACGCTTTGAGTGTTGCTTCGCTTTTGTTGTGAGCTTTGTAGGCTTCATGGAAGGTGTTGTCAAGTCAATATTCTCGAGGACGACTATATGGTGAACCCCAGGATCAAGAAGGTCTCTCGACCGCTTCTACTTTGTGATGAGCATGTAGAGTCGAGGACGACTCTTTTTGAAGGGGGGGGGGAGATGATGCAGCCCGACCTACGGTCGTTACTACATTAAGGTCTCCAACTTACGCCAAGTCGTCATGGACTCCAAAGGTGAATCCGTTCCTCTATGCGAGCCCCCTTCCTGCCCTATTGAATGGTATGCTACTTCATACTTCGTCACATATGCATGATAGGTTCACACCGACCAGTACGGAGGCAAGGGAGGAAGCCCGGAACATCAAGCCCGACAAGACGGAGGCTTGGAAGAGGAGACGGAACAAGACAGGTCGATCGCTGCTAGGTCCAAGCGGTACTACCGGTTGTTGGAACCGGTACTACCGGTCAGCGGTACTACCGCCCCCTTCTACCGCTCGCTACTGACGGCTCCAACGGATGCTCCAAGAACGCAAGCGGGACTACCGGTGCTAGAGCGGTACTACCGGTGATGACCGGTATTACCGGTCCTAAGTCCGGTAATACCGGTCATGTCTGCCTGCGCGCACCAGTTGGGCCACAGCCCATGTATCCCCCTTTACTTACCTATTCGCCTAGTTTATCCCCAAACTACCCCTGTTTAGTGGTTGGCCTATAAATAGAGCCCCCACCCCTCATGTATCCCTTAGGCATAGATAATAGACTTAAAGACAACCCCCATTGTGGAATCTCTAGTTTTGCCTCATCCCCTTTACCAAGGGGACCGACTATCGTCACCAACCTCGATTGGACTTTGCATCACGCATCCATCGTTGAACAAGGCCTTGGAGTTCGACGTCTTGTCTCCAAGTTGTCAAGACCCTCCCCAAGGTGTTCTTTCCTCTCCGATGTGGATTTGAGGGAGCACGTTGACCGATCTTTCCTTGCGAGGATTCTATCGGACCGGTGGCCACTATTCGGGAGCAATCGGCCTTGTATCGTGTGAGTTTTGCGTGTGTTAATCGTGTTCTTCGCGAGGTGTGTGTTCGCTTCCGCTACCTTCTCCCTTTCCCCTCGCTTTCCCATCGATTTGACAATGAGATCCGTGAAGATCGAGCCACCCAAGAGGTTAACCCCTCCATCAATATTGGGGATTAAGAGGAAAGCTTTATTGAAAAGGTGGGATCCTGAATAGGTGCGAAGTACAAGAGGCCTCTGCGACGCTCGAGCCTTGGCGAAGTTGCTACGATGGCTAACTTAATGTCTAAACAAAATCCGAGTCTAGGGTGACGGCTATGTCTAACCATGGAAGTGGTGGCCGAATCCAACCCTAGAAGTCCTTTTCCCCTCAAATACGGACTCTAAAAAGTGGCAATTTAAAATCCTGCGAAAATTACATGGGCCTGGCCCAAAATAAAGGTGTCGTAGAACCATATTAAGCTATGGACGAATTCGTGAAGTATTAATCTTGAATATTTCGTCCAAGCCTTCTTTCTTCATTATGTTGGCCTCAAAGTTCTGAAATCTCCATCCGTGGCCTTCTCTTGGATCATCACATGCTTGTTTCCATCTCCATGCATGGCCATGCTCCAATGCTTGTCCCTCTCATCCATGCTTGGTCCATCATTCCTAAGAGTAAGAAATACATCTGATTTAGGCAGCATCTTCTCATGTATGTGAGGAATAGTTCCAAGAAATGAAAGTACCTGATAGTTAAGTTGTTTGGCACGAGATCTTGTGATGGGTCCTTGTATGTTTGTAGCTGTAGGTACAATGGTTGTATCAATAGAAGGTATGTCCACATCACTCGCAGATCACCGCCACCATATTCCGCCACCATACACCCAGCCACCATAAACCCTAAAACTCCGCCACCGCCTTCCTACCGCGACATGGATCCGATCACCTTTCCTATCGTATGAAATTAGGAGATGAATGGAAAAGAACATTTAAAACTAAGTTCGGTTTATATGAGTGGTTAGTAATGTCGTTTGGTTTAACTAATGCACCTAGCACTTTCATGAGATTAATGAACGAAGTTTTACGTGCTTTCATTGGACGTTTTGTGGTAGTCTACTTTGATGACATTTTGATTTATAGCAAATCTTTAGAGGATCATTTGGACCATTTTGTGATGTTTTCAATGCATTACGTGATGCACGTTTGTTTGGTAACCTTGAGAAGTGCACCTTTTGCACCAATCGAGTTGTGTTTCTTGGCTATGTTGTTACATCACAAGGTATTGAAGTGGATCCAGCCAAGATTGAAGCTATTGAGAATTGGCCGCAGCCCAAGACGGTCACACAAGTGAGGAGTTTTCTTGGCCTCGCTGGTTTTTATAGGCGCTTTGTGAAAGGCTTTGGATCAATTGCCGCGCCGCTGAATGAACTTACCAAGATGGATGTGCCCTTTGTTTGGGGCGATGCACAACAACATGCCTTCGTCATATTGAAAGATAAGCTAACACATGCTCCCTTACTCCAACTTCCTGATTTTACTAAGACTTTTGAGCTTGAATGTAATGCTAGTGGAATTGGTTTGGGAGGGGTGTTATTACAAGAGGGAAAACCTGTTGCCTATTTTAGTGAAATTGAGTGGGGCTAGTCTGAACTATTCTACTTATGATAAAGAATTATATGCGTTGGTTCGGACATTAGAAACTTGGCAACGATATCTATGGCCTAAAGAATTTGTTATACATTCTGATCATGAATCCTTGAAGCATATTCGTAGTCAAGATAAGTTGAATCGTCGTCATGCAAAGTGGGTTGAATTTATTGAGTCTTTTCCTTATGTTATCAAACACAAAAAGGGTAAAGATAATATTATTGCCGATGCTTTGTCATGCCGTTATACTTTATTATCTCAACTTGTCTTCAAAATATTTGGATTAGAAACTATTATGGAACAATATGTGCATGATGCTGAATTTAAAGATGTGTTGCAGAATTGTAGAGATGGTAGAACATGGAACAAGTTTGTCTTCAATGATGGATTTGTGTTCCGTGCTAACAAACTATGCATTCCGGATAGTTCTGTTCGTCTTTTCTTGTTACAGGAGGCGCATGGAGGAGGATTGATACGACACTTTGGTGTGAAGAAAACGGAGGATGTTCTTGCTGCACACTTCTTTTGGACACGTATGCGTCTAGATGTTGAGAGATTTGTGGCATGCTGCACTACTTGTCAAAAAGCTAAGTCTCGCCTTAATCCACATGGTTTATATATGCCTCTTCCTGTTCCTAGTGTTCCTTGGGAGGATATTTCTATGGACTTTGTTTTGGGATTGCCACATACACAGAAGGGGAGGGATAGTATTTCTGTTGTTGTAGATCGGTTTTCTAAGATGGCACACTTTATTCCTTGTCATAAAACGGATGATGATGCGCATATTGCTGATTTGTTCTTTCGTGAAATTGTTCGTTTGCATGGTGTGCCAAATACTATTGTTTCTGATCGTGATACTAAATTTCTTAGCCACTTTTGGAGATGTTTATGGGCTAAGTTGGGGACTAAATTGCTGTTTATTACTACATGTCATCCCCAAACTGATGGACAAACTGAAGTAGTAAATAGAACTTTGTCTACTATGTTGTGGGTTGTTTTAAAGAAGAACATAAAATTGTGGGAAGAGTGTTTACCTCATATAGAATTTGCTTATAATCGTTCGCTGCATTCTACCACAAAGATGTGCCCATTTGAGAACCTGTATGGTTTTGTTCCTCGTGCACCTATTGATTTATTGCCTTTACCTTCTTCGGTGCAAAATAATTTGGATGCTACATAACGCGCTGAAATGATATTAAACTTGCATAAGACTACTAAAGATAACATTGAACACATGAATGCTAAGTATAAACTTGCTGGGGATAAAGGGAGAAAGCATGTTGTGTTTGATGTTGGAGATCTTGTTTGGTTACATTTGCGTAAAGATCGTTTTCCTGATTTACGCAAGTCTAAGTTAATGCCGCGTGCTGCTGGTCCCTTTAAGGTGTTAGAGAAAATAAATGATAATGCATATAAACTTGAGTTGCCTGCAGACTTTGGTACGGTTAGTCCTACGTTGAACATTGCAGATTTGAAGCCTTACTTTGGTGAGGAAGATGAGATTGCATCGAGTACGACTTCAATTCAAGAAGGGGAGCATGATGTGGACATCCCTTCTATTGATACAACCGTTGTACCTACAGCTACACACATACAAGGACCCATCACAAGATCTCGTGCCAAACAACTTAACTATCAGGTAGTTTCGTTTCTTGGAACTATTCCTCACATACATGAGAATATGATGCTGCCTAAATCAGATGTACTTCTTACTCTTAGGAATGATGGACCAAGCATGGATGAGAGGGACAAGTATTGGAGCATGGCCATACATGGAGATGGCGCCAATCATGTGATGAACCAAGAGAAGGCCACGTATGAAGATTTCAGAACTTTGAGGCTACCATAAATGACAAAAGAAGGCTTGGACGAAATATTCAAGATTAATACTTCACGAATACGTCCATAGCTTAATATGGTGCTGCGACACCTTTATTTTGGGCCAGGCCCATGTAATTTTCGCAGGATTTTAAATAGCCACTTTTTAGAGTCCGTATTTGAGGAGAAAAGGACTTCTAGGGTTGGATTCGGCCACCACTTCCATGGCTGGCCTAAACCCCACCTTTTCCTCCTTAAATACTTCCCATAGCCCTCACCCTAGACTCGGATTTTGTTTAGACATTAATTTAGCCTTCATAGCAACTTCGCCAAGGCTCGAGCGTCGCAGAGGCCTCTTGTACTTCGCACCTATACAGGATCCCACATTTTCAATAAAGCTTTCCTCTTAATCCGCAATATCTTGATTGCAATATTGGTTCTTACTTGTTCTCGATTTCAGTAGGAATTAAGATCCTCGCTGGTCAGGCTGATCGTGTTCCCGCAGGATCGGTAACCTCCAGGAGATTGGCCTAGCGATTGCATTGGCGCTCGTGCTCGCATGTGTAGTCGGATCGTCATGCCTGAACTCCACAAAATCGACTATCACCATCTCATCGAAAGATCGGACACCTTTGCCCTATCACTAAGACTTTTGAGCTTGAATGTGATGCTAGTGGAATTGGCTTGGGAGGTGTGTTATTACAAGAGGGAAAACATGTTGCATATTTTAGTGAAAAATTGAGTGGGGCTAGTCTGAACTATTCTACTTATGATAAAGAATTATATGCGTTGGTTCGGACATTAGAAACTTGGCAACATTATCTATGGCCTAAAGAATTTGGTATACATTCTGATCATGAATCTTTGAAGCATATTCATAGTCAAGCTAAGTTGAATCGTCGTCATTCAAAGTGGGTTGAATTTATTGAGTCTTTTCCTTATGTTATCAAAAACAAAAAGGGTAAAGATAATATTATTGCTGATGCTTTGTCGCGCTGTTATACTTTGTTATCTCAACTTGACTTCAAAATATTTGGATTGGAAACTATTAAGGAACAATATGAGCCTGATGCTGAATTTAAAGATGTGTTGCAGAATTGTAGAGATGGTAGAACATGGAACAAGTTTGTCTTCAATGATGGATTTGTGTTCCGTGCTAACAAACTATGCATTCCAGATAGTTCTGTTCGTCTTTTATTGTTACAGGAGGCGCATGGAGGAGGATTGATACGACACTTTGGTGTGAAGAAAACGGAGGATGTTCTTGCTGCACACTTCTTTTGGCCACGTATGCGTCTAGATGTTGAGAGATTTGTGGCATGCTGCACTACTTGTCAAAAAGCTAAGTCTCGCCTTAATCCACATGGTTTATATATGCCTCTTCCTGTTCCTAGTGTTCCTTGGGAGGATATTTCTATGGACTTTGTTTTGGGATTGCCACATACACAGAAGGGGAGGGATAGTATTTTTGTTGTTGTAGATCGGTTTTCTAAGATGGCACACTTTATTCCTTGTCATAAAACGGATGCTGCTGCGCATATTGCTGATTTGTTCTTTCGTAAAATTGTTCGTTTACATGGTGTGCCAAATACTATTGTTTCTGATCGTGATACTAAATTTCTTAGCCACTTTTGGAGATGTTTATGGGCTAAGTTGGGGACTAAATTGCTGTTTAGTACTACATGTCATCCCCAAACTGATGGACAAACTGAAGTAGTAAATAGAACGTTGTCTACTATGTTGTGGGCTGTTTTAAAGAAGAACTTAAAACTGTGGGAAGAGTGTTTACCTCATATAGAATTTGCTTATAATCGTTCGCTGCATTCTACCACAAAGATGTGCCCGTTTGAGATCGTCTATGGTTTTGTTCCTCGTGCACCTATTGATTTATTGCCTTTACCTTCTTCGGTGCAAAATAATTTGGATGCCACACAACGTGCTGAAATGATATTAAATTTGCATAGGACTACTAAAGATAACATTGAACACATGAATGCTAAATATAAACTTGCCTGGGATAAAGGGAGAAAGCATGTTGTGTTCGATGTTGGAGATTGTTACGGGGAAACCCCTTGGGGTGGCCCGATCTTTCACGAATCTCCGCGGAAATCGAGGGGGAAGCGGTGGAAGGGGTGAAGGGGATGAAATCCACGAACACACGCCCACGAAGAACCCGATGAACTGACGCACACAAAACACGATACACGCCGATAACTCACGCCGGTGGCAACCGGTCCAACATAATCCCTAGGATCAGTGTTGGGCGAAGCTCTCTCTCTACGCCAACAACGGGGGATGAGGTTCTTAGTGAGATATTGACGACTTGGGGGCGAGAAACCGAGAACCCAAGGCCTTGTACAACTTGAACGCACTAGGCAAGATCCAAGAGGAGGGTGGATAATAGAGTGCTCCTTGGTAGGAGCATGAGACCAATAGATGTAAGATCCTCAAAGGGTTTCCTTAATCTATTATTATCCAAGTCTAGGGTTTACAATAAAGGGTGGGGGCTATATATAGGCCAACCACATAAACAGGGGTAGTTTCGGAACGAAATGGGAAAATATAGAAAGGGTATGCAGGCCGAATCGAGGCGCTTCGGTTCGGGCCAGACCGTAGTACCGGTCAGAACTGTAGTACCATTGGCGGTAGTACCGCTGGCGGACTTGGAGCTTCCGTCGGAGTCGCCAGTAGCGAGCGGTAGGAGGAGGCGGTAGTATCGGCTACCGGTAGTACCGGTTCCTGGGCCGGTAGTACCGCTGGCGTCTGGGGCGTGGAGTGGTTCTTCCTGGAGCGTCCGGTAGCGGGGTCCGGTAGTACCGCTTGTACCGGTAGTACCGGTCGCCTTATCCGGTAGTACCGGTTGAGTCTGGCAGCGACTGGTTGCTTCCGCTCCGGTTCCTTCGTCCCATGGGTCCTTCTCTTCGTACCTGATGATGCACAGTGTATGCGTATGAAGTAGCAAGCCATCCAGGGGCGTATCAAAATCACACAAGGAAAGGAGCGAGTTAACCTTGGCTTGTAGGAGCTTAGCTCGGGAGCGAGTCATTGGTCCACTGGGAGGGCTAGGTGTTGTAGATGGAGGTGCGTCCGTAGGATGTGCTGCATCAGCTGCCCCCCTTGGGAAAGAGTCGTCCTCGACTCTTCAACCTTCTGAACTTCCTCTTCTCCATGGTAGGTTGAGAGGTCCTTGACATTGAATGTCGAGCTCACAAGATACTTTGATGTTGGGATATCGATGATATAGGCGTTGTTGTTGATCCTCTTTAGCACTTTGAATGGTCCATCACCTCTTGGCTTGAGTTTAGAGTCGTGGTCCTTGGGGAAGCGGTATTTACTTAAGTGTATCCACACAAGGTCGCCCTCTTCAAAGATCATCTCTTTCTTGTTCTTGTTTAGCCTTGATGCTTGGCGAAGGACTTGTTGCTCGATCGTAGCTCGTGTGTCTTCATGGACTTTCTTCATTGTTTGGGCACGCTTGACAACGTCCATATTCGCACGTTCATGAAGTGGTAGTGGAAGGATATCGAGCGCGGTTAGAGGCTCGAAACCATAGACGATCATGAACGGGCTCCTCATGGTGGTGGAGTGCTTGGCGCGGTTGTAGGCGAACTCGGCATGTGGAATACATTCCTCCCAGTCTTTAAGGTTCTTCTTTATCAACACCCTGAGTAGGGTGCCAAGGCTTCGATTGACGACCTCGGTTTGTCCATCGGTTTGAGGGTGCGAGGCGGACGAGAAGAGGAGCTTGATGCCGAGCTTGGCCATGAGTGTCTTCCAGAAGTAGCTCATGAATTTGACGTCGCGGTCGGAGACGATTGTTCTTGGTACAACGTGTAGCCGAATTATTTCCCTGGAAAAAAAATTTGCTACATGTGAAGCATCATCGGTCTTATGGCACGGAATGAAGTGTGCCATTTTGGAAAAGCGATCCACTACCACAAATATAGAATCATGTCCATGTTTAGATCTAGGCAAGCCTAACACAAAGTCCATGCTAATGTCCGACCAAGGTGCATGAGGAATAGGCAATGGCATATAAAGACCAAAGGGGTTGGACTTAGACTTAGCTTGGATACATGAAGTGCATCGTTGGACGTGGCGCTCCACGTCGCGCTTGATCTTTGGCCAAAAGTAGTGAGTGGAGAGCATGTCATATGTCTTGTCACGGCCAAAGTGACCCATAATGATGTAGCCCGACCTACGGTCGTTACCACATCTTGGTCTCCAACTTACGCCAAGTCGTCATGGACTCCAAAGGTGAATCCGTTCCTCTATGCGAGCCCCCTTCCTACCCTATTGAATGGTATGCTGCTTCATACTCCGTCACACATGCATGACAAGTTCACATTGACAAGTACGGAGGCAAGGGAGGAAGCCCGGAGCATCAAGCCCGACAAGACGGAGGCTTGGAAGAGGAGGCGGAAGAAGACAGATCGCCAAATGCTCTCTGCCTCCAGTATTACTCGGATCTGGCGACCGTACACTGCCAGCGGTACTACCGCCCACTACTCTTGCCCACAGACGACGCATGTGAAGTCCAAGACTGCAGCGGTACTACCGGATCTGGACCCGGTACTACCGTCACAGATTACTCGACCCAAGTCCCAGATTACCGATCATGTGTGCCCTCAAGACTGTTGGACCTTCGGCCCATGTACCCCTCTAGCTCGTCCAAACCCTAGTTTTATCCCTAAACTACCCCTATTTATGTGGTTGGCCTATAAATAGAGCCCCCACCCCTCATGTATCCCTTAGGCATAGATGATAGACTAAAGACAACCCCCATTGTGGAATCTCTAGTTTTGCCTCATCCCCTTTACCAAGGGGACCGACTATCGTCACCAACCTCGATTGGACTTTGCATCACGCATCCATCGTTGAACAAGGCCTTGGAGTTCGATGTCTCGTCTCCAAGTTGTCAAGACCCTCCCCAAGGTGTTCTTACCTCTCCGATGTGGATTTGAGGGAGCACGTTGACCGATCTTTCCTTGCGAGGATTCTATCGGACCGGTGCCCGCCGTTCGGGAGCAATCGGCCTTGTATCATGTGAGTTTTGCGTGTGTTCATCGTGTTCTTCGCAAGGTGTGTGTTCGCTTCCGCTACCTTCTCCCTTTACCCTCGCTTTCCCATCGATTTGACCACGAGATCCGTGAAGATCGGGCACCCAAGAGGTTAACCCCTCCATCATCTGGTATCAGGAGCTTTTGGTTGCCATAGATTTCTCATCGATTTGGTCTTTTCCCCATAAATTCGAAAATTCCACCAAAAATAGCCCCAATTCGTGTTTTGGATCGATCTGTGATTTGAGTGCATTTTGGTAGGTTTTGATCCGTGGATTGCTTGCTAAACTTGTTGATCTACCTTCCTTTGCGTTCCCATAGCCTAATTCCTTGATTTCCCCCGTCGATTTGGTGTTTTTCTTGAAGATTTTCCGCCCAAATCGCCCCAAAATCGCGAAAACGCGCCAGATCTGGGCTTCTCTGTCTCCAGCGGTACTACCGCTCACAAAATCCGGTACTACCGCTCCAAAACCCGGTACTACCGCTCCAAAAACCAGTACTACCGCCCAGTACAGAAAGAAAACAGCAGGTTCCAGATTTCAGCCTCTCACCGTTTTGAGCATAACTTTTGCATTCGAACTTGGATTTTGGTGTTCTTTAGCTCGTTTCGAAGAGGAGAAGGAGCTCTACATCATCATACACGTTGTTCATGCTATATACTCCATCCAAAGTCCGTGAGCAAGGCGGAATCCAACAATAAAGGATGAAGATCGTCGACGAAAGGTATAAACATTCCGCGACTTTTCCCCACTTGCATTCCTTTGTGAACCCCACTATCTTTGCGAGCAACAAACACCTATTGAGACTAGTTCCTATTATGATTGCTTGGGCTATGCACATTTGATACCTTGTAGATTCCGAGCAAACGTTGTGAGCGCTATCTCATATAGTTATCTTGTATAGTTGTTGGCACAAGGAAAAGGCAAGTGAAAAGAAAATAGAAAGAAAAAGAAAAAAAATAGAAAAAGGAAAAGAGAAAAAGAAAGAAATATACATGTGCCTCATAAAATAGGAAGCGCAAGCTCGATGAACATCATATAGGTGGTACTTTTGTGCATATCTTGTAGCCCACCAATTTTGTGCAATCGAACTAGCGTCTCTCCTTGTACTTGTGTGACACGAGCTTATAGTCTTCGCTAGGTAATCATTTGGTTCTTAGCTCACTTTCTCCGTCGCACAAGTCCCATTTATCCCACACCGTGTGTGTTTCCTTGTACATATTTCCTATCTTGTGGATTAACTTGTTTTGCTTTGTGATCATTGTGGTTCTTTACTTGCCATTACAACATCTTGATTTCGGATTGGTTCTTGACATGCCACTTTTCCATACCTATCCACCATAGGCCTTGTGTGTGTGTGTGTTTTTTGGTTCGTAGTTGGTTTTGGTGTTCCGCGTGAACTTCACTTTGCTTGGTTTATTGATCTCAAGTGTGGCCACTTGTACGATATGATCTTCCAAGGTAAAGTAAGGTTTGACGTTGTATACCTAACACCCTCTACCACTTCCATATACAACACTTGGTCTTGTGAAGCATGTCTAGGAACTCCGGGACCGAGGATGATTTCTATGAAGAATCCACGATGAGCCACCATGCCTATGTCTCCACAAGCATGGATTACATGAGGGAGCACTACACCAACAATGGCTCCACATGCTTGGGTGATATGGAGTACTACAACAACAATGACTCCCCAAGCATGGACGACTTCAAGAACGACAACGACAAGCTCCTCAAGTCGCACCGACCAAGACGGAGCCTCCAACTCGAGTGCGCCAAGGTCCATCATCAAATGGACAAGTTCCAAAGCGACCTCCACAACTTCAAGAAGGACATGGACAACGACTTCGACAAAAACATGAGGATGGTCGCCAAGAATAATGATGCTTTGCGCTCATTAGAAAAACTTACAAGGAAGAGTGCCAAGGTCAAGGGCCATCGTCGTGAGCGTCATATGGATGAACAAGTGCGCCACCTACATCAACCATCAGCAAGGCACGCCAATGACCTCCGTCGACACCATCACAAGGCACCTTCAACTTCTTATGCCACCACCAAAATGGCACCAAGAGTAAGCCTTCGTCCACGCCATCAAGCTTCAACGACTACGCTTGCATTTGAAGACCTCATGAATGAGGAAAATGTAAATCTCTACTTCGCCAAGTTGGATAGCATGAGCCTACCTCCACCACTACTACGAGATGGCCACAAGACGGTCGAGCATGGGATTTTCCCTTCGACCATGGAGGAGAGCAATGATGCCCATCTTATGGCATCCAACCTTGGAGGCGACAAGGTCAAGCATGGTGAGCATGGGATTTTCCCTTCACCAAAGGAGGCGCATGGAGTTTAGGAAACCTAGCCTATCCCCATATGCTTGAGTGATGATGTAGTACCAATCCCATGTGAGTATGAGAGCCACTTAGCCCACTTGAGTGAGAACAAGAGTGACATGAGTGACTCCACCTTATGTGAGATTGAGTGCTTCCACTTGGAGGGCATGAGCGATACTCCTAGTGAGTTGAGAGTGGTAGTTGATAGGTCAAGTGAGACCATTTCGATTTCTAACAACTTACCCTCTACCTCTAGTGTGTTCTCTTATGTTGTGCTAGGTTCCATGAATGAAGATGCCCGATGCTATGAAGAAATGATGCCTCGAATGGAGAAGATGTACATGGTAGATGCTACGCCATGGATACTTCAAGAAGATGAAGTCATCCACAAGGAGGCCACTACTTCCACAACACCCACTTCATATGAGAGGTATGACCAAGGTACCAATAAGGGTGTTGATGATGCCATGATCCCACTAGTGGACATGATGAATTGTGAGGATATGCATGTTATGGATGATACTTGTGACATTACATATGCTTCACTCATTTTCCCATGTTATGATTTGCCTTTGCATCATATTGATCATGTGGAATTGTTTGATTGCGATATCATTGCCATAAACATGCCATGCTATGCATCTTGTGTGTATCCTCCAATTGCTTTGGACTTGCCTTGTCATGCTAGTCATTCAATTTCTCCCGTTGCTTGCGATAAGATGAATGCTTGCTATTTCACTTGTTTTGCTTGCAACAATATTGATCATATGCGTTATAATGAGATGGCCCCCATAGCTTTCCCAATTTTTGGAGATTTTGATGATTGCCAAGATAAGCATGTTCCCCACTTGCATACTCACCATGCATCTATTTCATACTTGAGTGACATTATTGGTGATGTGCACAAGAAGAGATACGTCATGATGGATGATGTGTATCTCTACCATGCACATGATGTGTGTAGGTACCCGCACTATCATGTCAACCTCGGTTGAGCACGAGTTGACAAATGGAGCTCTTGAGAGCATCCCACAAGTGAGTTCAAGATCGAACCCAGCTCTGATACCTTTTGCATGCTTTGCATCTTTCATGTTGACAAATTGCTCTTTCCTTTGGTTTGCTTACAAGCATGTTAATGGTATTATCTCCCCTAGTGACATTCATGTTTCTTTGCTTTTAGATAATGATGTTTTGTGTGTTGTAACAAAATTGTTGAACAATTTCTCTCTCCGATGTTTTGTGTGCAACCACAATTCCTTTAAGAGCATGTATTGTCATGAGAGCTTCCAAGAATCTCGTCTTGTTGTTGCTACAAAGATAAGGACCACTTGCTCTTTCTTTTGGTTTGTTTGCAAACACGTTACTTTGGCTTCCGCTTGGGATACTCATATTCCCATGATATTTGATATCGATGATTTGTGTGTGACATCCAACATGTTGAACAATTTCTCTTTCCAATGGTTGGTTTGCACACATAATGATGTTTCTTTGGACATTCTTCCTTGTGTGTTTTTGCCGAATTCTCCTATTCTTGCATCAAAGATGTTGATTGAAATTCTGATCCAATGCTTTGAGTGCCCCACTACGACGTTATATGGAGTTTTTGAGTTCCCACATTTGGATGATGTTCAAACATTTTCCATGCACATTGACCTTGCATATGCATCCCGTTTGCTATACTTGAGTTGTGATAATCGTGTTGTGATCAAGAATGGACATTCCACAAATGACATGCTCCTCTATCACACACAAACATATGTTGCTTGGTATTTGTTGTATGAAGGTACAAATGCATACACGTCAACCTCTATGGACTATATGTTGACAAGAAGAACCGAAGAGAGTTACCTATGGCTACCCTTCATCGAGCTATCTCTACAAGCTAAGGTGACTTCCTTCTACTTGAGGACTCATGCTATAATCTTCATGAATTGGCTATGATTTGAGTGTTGCTTTGCTTTAGTTGTGAGCTTTGTAGGCTTCAAGGAAGGTGAAGGAACATTGAAGTGTTGTCAAGTCAATCTTCCCGAGGACGACTATATGGTGAACCCCAGGATCAAGAAGGTCTCTCGACCGCTTCTACTTTGTGATGAGCATGTAGAGTCGAGGACGACTCTTTTTGAAGGGAGGGGAGGTGATGTAGCCCGACCTACGGTCGTTGCCACATCTTGGTCTCCAACTTACGCCAAGTCGTCATGGACTCCAAAGGTGAATCCGTTCCTCTATGCGATCCCCCTTCCTACCCTATTTAATGGTATGTTGCTTCATACTCCGTCACATATGCATGATAGGTTCACATTGACAAGTACGGAGGCAAGGGAGGAAGCCCGGAGCATCAAGCCCGACGAGACGGAGGCTTGGAAGAGGAGGCGGAAGAAGACAGATCGCCAAATGCTCTCTGCCTCCAGCGGTACTACCGGATCTGGCGACCGGTACTACCGGCCAGCGGTACTACCGCCCACTACTACTGCCCCATACAGACGACGCCAACAGAAGTCCCAGGACTGCAAGCGGTACTACCGGATCTGGACCCGGTACTACCGGTCAGTGATCTCTGGGACCCAAGTCCCAGATTACGATCATGTGTGCCTACGCGCACTTGTTGGGCCTTCGGCCCATGTACCCCTCTAGCTCGTCCAAACCCTAGTTTTATCCCTAAACTACCCCTGTTTATGTGGTTGGCCTATAAATAGAGCCCCCACCCCTCATGTATCCCTTAGGCATAGATGATAGACTAAAGACAACCCCCATTGTGGAATCTCTAGTTTTGCCTCATCCCCTTTACCAAGGGGACCGACTATCGTCACCAACCTTGATTGGACTTTGCATCACGCATCCATCGTTGAACAAGGCCTTGGAGTTCGACGTCTCGTCTCCAAGTTGTCAAGACCCTCCCCAAGGTGTTCTTCCCTCTCCGATGTGGATTTGAGGGAGCACGTTGACCGATCTTTCCTTGCGAGGATTCTATCGGACCGGTGGCCGCCGTTCGGGAGCAATCGGCCTTGTATCGTGTGAGTTTTGCGTGTGTTCATCGTGTTCTTCGCGAGGTGTGTGTTCGCTACCTTCTCCCTCGCTTTCCCATCGATTTGACCACGAGATCCATGAAGATCGGGCACCCAAGAGGTTAACCCCTCCATCACATAAGGCCTCCACCATGGGACTCTTGAAGAAGCAAAATTTGGAGAGATGACTTCGGAATGCAAAGCTTGTTTTGTTTGAAAAGAAAACCCTTATGCAAATACAAATCATCAATCCCTTTGTCTATGGAACATCTTGCGAAAATTGGTCCAAAGAAAGGGTCGGACGCATACAAAGATTTGATGTCATCAAGACCCAAGACATTTACTTCGAGCCGCGTAAGAAGGTTTGTGTTTTTGCGAGACAAGGCGTCCTCTACCACATTTTCTTTGCCCTTCTTGTATTTGAAAATGTAAGGAAAAGACTCCATTAACTCAACCCATTTGGCGTGCCTTTTACTCAAATTGGCTTGGCCCTTAAGATACTTCAACGACTCATGGTCGGAATGGATGATAAATTCTTTGGTCCAAAGATAGTGTTGCCACACTTGAAGGACACGAACCAAGGCAAAAAGCTCTTTGTCATAAATGGGGTAGTTTAGGCGTGCGCCATCAAGCTTCTCACTATAGTATGCAATAGGACGCCCATTTTGCATAAGGACGCCACCAATGCCAATACCACTAGCGTCACATTCAATTTCAAAGGTTTTTGTGAAATCCAGTAATGCAAGAAGTGGTGCTTTGGTGAGCCTCTTTTTGAGCTCATCAAAAGCCTTTTGTTGTGCTTTTCCCCAAACGAACATGACATTTTTCTTGGTCAATTCGTTGAGGGGGCAACCAATGGTAGAAAAGTCTTTCACAAAGCGACGGTAAAAGCCAGCCAACCCATGAAAACTACGAAGTTCACTAACATTGGTCGGTATGGGCCAATCTCGTATGTCCTTAACTTTTGAGACATCAACTTCAATGCTATTAGAATACACAACAAAACCAAGGAAAATCAGCTTGTGTTTTGCAAAAGTGCACTTTGGGAGATTAGCATAAAGCTTTTCATGACGAAGGATTTGAAGGACCTCCCTAACATGAGTAACATGCTCCTCTAGTAACTTGCTATAGACAAGGATGTCATCAAAGTAAACAATGACACTCTTTCCAATGAGAGATCTCAAAATATGGTTCATGAGGCACATGAAGGTAGATGGGGCATTTGATAAGCCAAAATGCATAACCAACCATTCATAGAGACCAAGCTTGGTCTTGAAGGCGGTTTTCCACTCATCACCTTCGGCCATGCGAATTTGATGGTAACCACTACGAAGATCAATTTTAGAAAATATAGTGGCTCCACATAACTCATCAAGCATGTAATCAAGACGCGGTATAGGATGACAATAACGCACGGTGATAGCATTTATTGGACGGCAGTCCATGCATAAACACAATGTATCATCCGTTTTTGGAACTAGAATAACGGGGACCACGCTTGGGCTAGTGCTTACTTGGATCAAACCTTTGGAGACGAGTTGGTTGATTTGACGTTCGATCTCCTTTGTCTCTTCCGGGTTTGTGCGATACGCGGCGCGGTTTGGTAGAGGAGCACCGGGTATGAGGTCGATGCGGTGCTCGATTCCACGAAGAGGAGGAATGCCATGAGGAAGCTCTTCAGGAAATACATCTTGGAATTCCTGCAAAATAGCCATCAAAGGAGGAGGAACATTTGTCAAGTCGTTAGTTCCTTGCGCTAGTCCCTTGCATACAAGGACATAGTGCAAGATGGATGGGTTGTTCCGCACTTCTCTCATCTCACTTTTGGTGGCAAGAAGAACACTCTTAGTTTTTCCACTCGAGTTTGGCTTGTGGCACTCACTCACTATAGTGTGGTTCTCTCTCTCACCACTCTTCTCACAAGGTGTTTTTATGTGTTGCACCCTCGCTAAAGCCTTTGCATTGTCCGCAATTATTTGGCTAGGAGCCATTGGTTGCAAAACACAAGTTTTTTCAAGCCATTTGAAGGTATAAGTGTTTGAGTGACCATCATGCAAAGCACGCTTGTCATATTGCCACGGCCTTCCGAGCAACATATGGCAAACCGTCATTGGGACCACGTCACATTCCACCATGTCGTTGTAGGGTCCAATTGAGAACGTTACCGAGACGGTGTGCTTGATCTTGACGGACCCTTGGTCACTTAGCCATTGTATAAGGTAGGAGTGTTTATGCGGATGGAGGGTGAGGTTGAGTTTCTCACACAATTTCGTGCTTGCAAGATTGTGGCAACTCCCTCCATCGATGACAACTTTGATGGACTTCCTATTGATGCCGGCACGAGTTTGGAAGATGTTCGAGCGTTGGTGTTCATTCTCATTGGCTTGGGTAGTTAAGACCCTTGTGACCACAAGAGATGGACTTGCGTCATGCTCACACACAAGAAGTTCTTGGTCCTCTTCCAAATGTTGCCTTGTCATGGCTTCCTTGACCCTTGCATCAAACTCTTCTTCACTCAAGTATTCTTCATCGCCGTTGTCATGGATGAACAAAACTTTCTTGTTTCCACATGCTGCCGACTTGTGTCCTTTGCCTCCACACTTGTAGCATTCACCATTGAATGGTTGATCATCCCTTGTGTATTTGCCACTTGGGGGCTGTTTTCCTTGAGGAAGTGTTGGCTTGAAGGGAAGCTTGGTGGTATTTGAGGAGCTTCCACTTGGTGTTGTTGGAGTAGTGGTTGGTGCTTGCTTGTAGGTGAAGTACGTCTTTGGCTTGTTGTACTTGATGTCCTCTTGCACTTGATGCTTGGCCTTTAATGCAATGTGCACAAGCTCAACCATGTTGTTGTACTTTTGGAACTCAGTGATGCGCTTGATTTGATGGTTCAAGCCATTGAGGAAGCGTGTCATTGTTTGTTCATCATGCTCTTCAATGTTTGCACGGATCATGTTGAGCTCCATTTGCTTGAAGTACTCTTCCAAGGTCTTTGTCCCTTGACTAAGCGTTTGAAGCTTGTTGAAGAGGTCACGCGTGTAGTGCGAAGGAACAAAGAGGGATCTCATGTGGGCCTTCATATCTTGCCAAGTTGAGATTGGAGGCTCTTCTTTTGATTGTCGAGCGATTTGGACTTGTTCCCACCAAAGGTTGGCATACTCATCGAACTCGAGAGATGCCATGGCCATCATCTTCTCATTGCTATAGTTGTGTATGCGGAAGATCTTGTCAACCTTGAGTTCCCACGAGAGATATTCTTCGGGTTCATTGGAACCGATGAACTTGGGCATGGTGAATTTGAGCTTGACGAAAGTTTCTTCTCCATTGCGGTTCCGGTTGCGGCGGTTGCCATGATTTTGGCGGTCATCATCATCATCCGAGCTCTCATGTCTTGCTTGGTGATGGTTGCGTGGCTCTTGCGGTTGGTGAGGTGCCACGTTTGGTGGTGGAACTTGGTTTTGACGAGGAGCATGGGGAGCTTGCTCTTGTTCTTGTCGTGGGTGATGCCGAGGAGCATTGTCTTGCGCCCTGTGGCGAGGAGGACGTCGAGCCGCATGCGCAATGGGTTGCTCTTCTTCTTCTTGATGTGGAGGGGGCTCGTCATGATGATCATGTTGCCGACGTTGACGATCATGTCGATGATGACGCCTTGGTGGATCTTCGAGTGCTTCACGTCGAAGGTGATCTTGTTCGTCCTCTTCGGATGCTTCACTTGTTGTTGGAAGGACATGTCGACGACGATGGGCTTGGTGGTCCCTGTGAGGTTGCTCTTGTTGAATCACAAGTGCCCTTGGTTGAGGCCGGTTCGCTTCACGTCTTGGAGGTCTTGCGGAGAGGTCACCATCATAGCTTGACGTTGCGGCGTGTCGCGGAGATGGTACCGCTTGAGAAGAGCTGATGGATTGAAGAACGGGTCCATCCCGATGCCTTGAAGCGTGACGGCGAGGTGCACTTGATTCACTTGAGGAGTGCCGAGATGAGCTTAAGTCGCGTGAGCGTGGAATTGCTAGACCATCGATGAGGCGTTGAAGCTTCTCATCCGTTGAGGCGAGGGCGCGACCAAGAGCTTCATTTTGATGACCGAGGTTGTGTTGCATGGCATGCATTTGGCCTCGGACTTCTTCGAAGCGGTTGTCGATGTTCTTGAATTCGATGCGGGCTTCGCTAAATTGTTCATCTTGGCTCCGCTCAAGAGCTTCACAACGGTAGTTGAATTCTCCTCGGACCTTCCAATGGTCCCATCTTGTCATGAATTGTGTGTCGTCCTCCGGGGGTGGTGGTTGGGACGGTTCGCCATTCCTGTCCATGAAGCAAAGCCGACAAGGGTTGTATATATGGAGAGGAAAGGTGTGTAGAGTTAGCCTTTTACCTCACCTTGGAGATTATATCAAACCAATTGCCACAAAAATGAGCGAATAGCGTGCAAAGTGAAATGGCAAAGAAACTCACACACAAATATGCTACCCTCTCAAAAGCTTTTGGTGGAAGGTTAGGATTGTGGAAAGCCAAACGAAATGATCCAAGCAAAAGGTTGTTGTTCTAAGTGGTAAAGAACCAAAGATCAAAAGCAAAAGGGTACAATCTACAAAAACACGGAAGAACACACACGTGGAGAAAAATGGGGTTAGCACGACTATGAAAATGAGCACAAAAGGTTCTAACGAAGACTACGCTCGGTTGTCATGCCAACTCAAGGGGAGACCACAACTCGTTTTCCAAAAGAGGATAAGCAATACATTTGTGCACTTGCCTTGGTGCGCTCTTTCTTCTCTCTTTTTGGCGTAGAAGCTTGGTATTCTCTTTGTATTGGGAGACTATGTATCTTTTCTATTTTTCTTTGTTCTTTTCTTTTATTCTTTTTCTTTTTCTCCCTTTCTATGCTACTATGTTAACTTTTGTATTTGGCCTCACACTCGCACTTTCCAAAGGCAAGTGCACAATGCTTAGACAAACACAAAATGAGTTGCTCTCATAGGATAGATACACACAAAGGAAGATATGGGGCTATCAAAGTGGTGCAAGTTATACCTTTGGTATTGTTGACGACTTGCAACCGTTGGTGGGGGTAAGATGTTCGAGTGTCGCGGTGTCGTTGAGCGCGTGGTGACTTTGATGCGGAAGCTGTTGTGAAAATGGCGACAAACACGCGAAACACGAACAGTGAAGTCGAAAAGTCAGCAAACGAAGTTGAGACGTCAAAGGAGCAAAGAAACACGGTCAGAGGCGGGCAGTAGTACCGCCAGGAACAACCGGTAGTACCGGCCGGCGGTAGTACCGCTTGTGCGGCCGGTAGTACCGGTGATTTGCGGTAGTACCGCTCGCACAACCGGTAGTACCGCTAGGCGCGGAACTGGAACGAGATCAACTTGACAAAATTCTCAAACTCGTGGTGATCTGACCGAAAGGCTGGGCTAGGAACATGAAAAGGCAATAGATCGACTCCAAAAGCAACAGATCTATGGACCAAAACCACGAAAAACTCACCAAATCCAAAGATCGATCTGAAGGAAAATTGGGGCTCTTTTTGGTGGGATTTTCGATTTTAAGGGGGTAGAAGAAAAATTGGGGGAAAATTCGTGATCAACCGTGCTCTTGATACCAATATGTTACAGGGAAACCCCTTGGGGTGGCCCGATCTTTCACGAATCTCCGCGGAAATCGAGGGGGAAGCGGTGGAAGGGGTGAAAGGGATGAAATCCACGAACACACGCCCACGAAGAACCCGATGAACTCACGCACACAAAACACGATACACGCTGATAACTCACGCCGGTGGCAACCGGTCGAACATAATCCCTAGGATCGGTGTTGGGCGAAGCTCTCTCTCTACGCCAACAACGGGGGACGGGGTGCTTGGTGAGATCTTGACGACTTGGGGGCGAGAAACCGAGAACCCAAGGCCTTGTACAACTTGACCGCACTAGGCAAGATCCAAGAGGAGGGTGGATAATAGGGTGCTCCTTGGTAGGAGCATGAGACCAATAGATGTAAGATCCTCAAAGGGTTTCCTTAATCTATTATTATCCAAGTCTAGGGTTTACAATAAAGGGTGGGGGCTATATATAGGCCAACCACATAAACAGGGGTAGTTTCGGAACGAAATGGGAAAATATAGAAAGGTGCAGTATTTGGGCGAATCGAGGTGTTCTGGTTCAGTCAGGACCGGTAGTACCGGTCGGGCATCTGGTAGTACCGGTCGCAACCGGTAGTACCACTCCGGGGGCGGTAGTACTACTGGAGGACTTGGAGCTTCCGTCGGAGTCGCCAGTAGCGAGCGGTAGGAGGAGGCGGTAGTACCGGCTACTGGTAGTACCGGTTCCTGGGCCGGTAGTACCGCTGGCGTCTGGGGCGTCGAGTGGTTTTTCCTGGAGCGTCCGTAGAAGGGGTCCGTAGTACCGCTGCTTGTACCGGTCGCCTTATCCGGTAGTACCGGTTGAGTCTGGCAGCGACTGGTTGCTTCCGCTCCGGTTCCTTCGTCCCATGGGTCCTTCTCTTCGTACCTGATGATGCACAGTGTATGCGTATGAAGTAGCAAGCCATCCAGGGGCGTATCAAAATCACACAAGGAAACGAGCGAGTTAACCTTGGCTTGTAGGATCTTAGCTCGGGCGCGAGTCATTGGTCCACTAGTAGGGCTAGATGTTGTAGATGGAGGTGCGTCCGTAGGACGGGCTGCATCCGAGATCTTGTTTGGTTACATTTGCGTAAAGATCGTTTTCCTGATTTACACAAGTCTAATTTAATGCCGCGTGCTGCTGGTCCCTTTAAGGTGTTAGCAAAAATAAACGATAATGCATATAAACTTGAGTTGCCTGCAGACTTTGGTACGGTTAGTCCTACGTTTAACATTGCAGATTTGAAGCCATACTTTGGTGAGGAAGATGAGATTGCGTCGAGGACGACTTCAATTCAAGAAGGGGAGCATGATGTGGACATCCGATCAATTGATACATTCATGCTACCTACAGCTACACACATACAAGGACCTATCACTCGATCTCGTGCCAAGCAACTTAACTATCAGGTACTTTCGTTTCTTGGAACTATTCCTCACATACATGAGAATATGATGCTGCCTAAATCAGATGTATTTCTTACTCTTAGGAATGATGGACCAAGCATGGATGAGAGGGACAAGCATTGGAGCATGGCCATGCATGGAGATGGCAGCAAGCATGTGATGATTCAAGAGAAGGCCACAAATGAAGATTTCAGAACTTTGAGGCCTCCATAATGAAGAAATAAGGCTTGGACGAAATATTCAAGATTAATACTTCACAAATTCATCCATAGCTTAATATGGTGCTGCGACACCTTTATTTTGGGCCAGGCCCATGTAATTTTCGCAGGATTTTAAATAGCCACTTTTTAGAGTCAGTATTTGAGGAGAAAAGGACTTCTAGGGTTGGATTCGGCCACCACTTCCATGGCTGGCCGAAACCCCACCTTTTCCTCCTTAAATACTCCCCATATCCGTCACAATAGACTCGGATTTTGTTTAGACATTAAGTTAGCCATCATAGCAACTTCGCCAAGGCTCAAGCGTCGTAGAGGCCTCTTGTACTTCGCGCCTATACAGGATCCCACCTTTTCAATAAAGCTTTCCTCTTAACCTACAATATCTTGATTGCAATATTAGTTCTTACTTGTTCTCGATTTCAGGTAGGAATTAAGACCCTCGCTGGTCAGGCTGATCGTGTTCCCGCAGGACCGGTAACCTCCTGGAGATTGGCCTAGCGATTGCATTGGCGCTCGTGCTCGCACGTGTAGTCGGATCGTCAAGCCCTAACTCCACCAAATCGACTATCACCATCTCATCGAAAGATCGGACACCTTTGCCCTATCACCTAGTCCCCCAAGTGGACCAATGACTCACGCCCGAGCCAAGCTCCTACAAGCTAAGGTTAACTCGCTCCTTTCCTCATGTGATTTTGGTATACCTTTGGATGGCTTGCTACTTCATGCAACTACGTTGTGTATCCTTAGCTATGAAGCAACATCACCACACCAAGCCCCCAAGGAAGAAGGACTAGGAGAAGACGCTGCTGGAGCACTGCACACCGGAATCTCCGGTGTACACCGGAGTCTCCGGTCCTGTACACAGGAGTCTCCGGACCATCCTCTGGTCCAGCCCTAGGAACCAAGCCAGGGACAGTCAGAAGGCCCCTCCGGATACGGGTCCGGAGATTGACCGGAGTCTCCGGCCCAGACCGGAGTCTCCGGACCCAACACCGGAATCTCCGGCCTGTTCGACGCCAGGCATGTCAAGGCCTTTTGGGCCTGGCCCATGTAACCCCCAGTTTCGCCCCAACTTCCAGTTTTATGCCTAAACTACCCCTGTTTAAGTGGCTGGCCTATATAAAGCACCACCCCTCTATTGTAAACCCTAGACTTGGATAATTGTAGTTGAAGACACCCCTTTGAGGATCTATCAACTATTTGTCTCATGCTCCTTGACAAGGAGCACCAAATTATCCACAACCTCTTGGATTTTGCCTCGTGCGTTCAAGTTCTACAAGTCCTTGGGATCTCGGTGTCTCGTGCCCAAGTAGTCAAGATCTCATCAAGCCTCTCACCCCCGTTGTTGGCCGTGGGAGAGTGTCTTGCCCAATGCCGATCCTAGGGATTGTGTTGGACCGGTTGCCACCGGCGTGAGCTATCGGCTTGTATCGTGTTTTCATGTGTGTGTGTGTTCATCGAGTTCTTCGCGTGTGTGTTCATGGATATCGTCCCCTCCCTCCTTCCACCGCTTTCCCCTCTATTACCGCGGAATTCGTGAAAGATCGGGCCACCCTAAGGGGTCACCCTTAACATATTGGTATCAAGAGCAAGGTTGATCACAAATTTCCCCTCAATTTTTCTTCTATCCACCATAAAATCAAAAATTTCCCAAAAAATAGCCCCATTTTGCCTATGGATCAATCTATCATTTTGGAGCGTTATTTGTGGTTTTGATCCGACCAAATAGTGTCTAAGGTGTGGGTCCAGCTTTTGCCTGCGTTTCCCAGCCCAGTTTTGGCCAAATTTTCGCGGATTTGAGGACTCTAGGCGTGAATCTCCGCTCAAGAAACACGAGCAGATTTTCCACACCGGAGTCTCCGGCCCAGACCGGAGTCTCCGGCCCTTGACGCTAGTTTTGACCTTTTCCTCTTTTCTGCATTGGCTAATATGTCCGCTTGTTGTTTGTGTTCCGTGTGCGTGTCACCAATTAACAGATAACTTCCGCAACATCGCCCACGCTCTTCGACACCACGGACCCCAAACTCTTCCCCGCTCCATCGACACAAGATCCTCATCAACAACTAAGATATAACTTGTGTCAACCCTTGTAGCCATATCTTCCTTTGTGTGTACCTATCCTATGAGAGCAACTCATTTTGTGTTTGTCTAAGCATTTTTCACTTGCCATTGGAAAGTGAGAGTGTGAGGGCAAATACAAAAGTTAACATAGTAGCATAGAAAGGGATAAAAAGAAAAAGAATAAAAAAAAAGAAGAAAAATAGAAAGATACATAGTCTCCCAATACAAAGAGAGTATCAAGCTTGTAAGCAAAGAGAGAGGGAAAAGCGCGCCAAGGCAAGTGTACAAATTCGTTGCTTACCCTCTTTTGGCAAACGAGTTGTGGTCTCTCCGTGAGTTGGCACGACAACCGAGTGTATTCTTCGTTAGGCCCTTTTGTGCTCACTTCCATAGTCGCGCTAATCCCATTTTTCTCCACGCGTGTGTGTAGTCGTAGGTTCTTGTCACCTTTTGAGTTGACCATTCCCTTTTGACTTGAGTTTTGTTGGATCTTCTCCACTTTTGACTATCCTTTTCGTTTGGTTGGTTCTTTGGTTTTCCACCCTCCTTTCCACCAAAATCTTTTGAGAGTGTAGTTCCTTGTGTGTGAGTCTCATTGCGATTTCACTTTGCAAGCTTTTAGCTCTCTTGTGTGGCAATTGGTTTGATACAATCTCCAAGGTGAGGTAAAAGGCCAACTCTCCTCGTTTCTCCTCCATATACAACCCTTGTCGGCTTTGCATCATGGACAGGAATGGCGAGTCATCCCAACCACCACCACCTCCAGAGGACGACACACAATACATGAAAAGATGGGATCATTGGAAGGTTCGAGGAGAATTCAACTACCGTTGTGAAGCCCTTGAGCAGCGCCAAGAAGAAAAATTCAGCGAAGCCCGAGTGGAATTCAAGAACATCGACAACCGCCTCGAAGAAGTCCGAGGACAAATGCATGCCATGCAACACAACCTCGTCCATCAATATGAAGCTCTTGGTCGCGCCCTCGCCACAACGGATGAGAAGCTTCAACACCTCATTGATGGGCTAGCAAGGCCACGATCGCGGGACTCAAGCTCGTCACGGCACTCCTCATGTGAATCAAGCGCACCTCGCCGTCACGCTTCAAGGCACCAAGATGGACCCGTCCTTCACTCCATGAGCTCTTTGCAAGCGGTACCATCTCCGCGACACACTGCGACGTCAAGCTATGATGGTGACCTCTCCGCAAGACCTCCAATACGTGAAGAGAACCGTCCACAATCAAGGGCACTCGTGATTCAACAAAGAGCAACCTCATGTGGACCATCAAGCCCATCGCCAACGACATGTCCCGTCAACAACAAGTGAAGCATCCGAAGTGGACGAACAAGGTCGCCGTCGGCGTGAAGCACTTGAAGATCCACCAAGGCGTCATCATCGACATGAACATCAACATCGACAACATGATCACCATGACGAGCCTCCTCCACATCGAGAAGAAAGGGAGCAGCCCATTGCGCATACGACTCAACGTCCTCCTCGCCACATGGCGGAAGACAATGCTCATCGTCATCAACCTCGACAAGAACAAGAGAAAGCTCCTCAAGCTCTTCGTGAGGACCAACAACCTCCTCCTCGTCCTCAACCGCGCCAACAACATGAGCAAGCTCCCCAAGCTCGTCATCAAAATCAAGTTCCACCACCAAGCGCGGCACCGCAACAACCGCAAGGGAAACGCAACCATCACCACACAAGACATGAGAGCTCGGATGATGATGATGGCTGCCACAATCATGGCAACCGCCGCCACCGGAACCGCAATGAAGAAGAAACTTTCGGCAAGCTCAAATTCACCATGCCCAAGTTCACCGGTTCCAATTAACCCGAAGAATATCTCTCGTGGGAACTCAAGGTTGACAAGATCTTCCGCATGCACAACTATAGCATTGAGAAGATGATGGCCATGGCATCCCTCGAGTTTGATGAGTATGCCAACCTTTGGTGGGAACAAGTCCAACTCGCTCGTGAAGAAAAAGAAGAGCCTCCAATCTCATCTTGGCAAGATATGAAGGCTCATATGAGATCCAGCTTTGTTCCTTCGCACTACACGCGTGGCCTTTTCAACAAGCTCCAAACGCTTAGTCAAGGGACAAAGACCGTGGAAGAGTACTTCAAGCAAATGGAGCTCAACATGATTTGTGCCAACATTGAAGAGCGTGATGAACAAACAATGGCACGTTTCCTCAATGGCTTGAACCATCCAATCAAGCGCATCACCGAGTTCCAAAAGTACAACAATATGGTTGAGCTTGTACATAGCATCAAAAGCCGAGCGTGAAGTGCAAGAGGACATCAAGTACAACAAGCCTAAGACGTACTTCACATACAAGCAAGCGCCAACCACTACTCCAACAACACCAAGTGGAAGCTCATCAAGTACCACCAAGCTTACCTTCAAGCCAACACTTCCTCAAGGAAAACCGCCCCCAAGTGGCAAATACACAAAGGATGAACAACCATTCAATGGTGAGTGCTACAAGTGTGGAGGCAAAGGACACAAGTCGGCCGCATGTGGAAACAAGAAAGTTTTGTTCATCCACGACAATGTCGATGAATAATACTTGAGTGAAGATGAGTTTGATGCAAGGGTCAAGGAAGTAATGGCAAGGCAACATTTGGAAGATGACCAAGACCTACTTGTGTGTCAGCATGACGCAAGTCCATCGCTTGTCGTCACAAGGGTCTTAACTACTCAAGTTAATGAGAATGCAGACCAAAGATCAAACATCTTTCAAACTCGTGCCGGTATCAATGGGAAGTCCATCAAAGTTGTCATTGATGGAGGGAGTTGCCATAATCTTGCAAGCACGGAATTATGTGAGAAGCTCAACCTCACCCTCCACCCACACAATAATCCATACCATATACAATGGCTAAGTGACCAAGGGTCCGTCAAGATGAAGCACACCATTTCGGTAACCTTCTCAATTGGACCATACAAAGACACGGTGGAGTGTGATGTGGTTCCAATGACAGTTTTCCATATGTTGCTCGGTAGGCCATGGAAATATGACAAGCGTGCCTTGCATAATGGTCACACCAACACTTATACCTTCAAATGGCTTGACAAGACTTGTGTTTTGCAACCAATGACTCCTAGCCAAATAATTGCGGACAATGCAAAGGCTTTAGCGAGGGCGCAAAGCACAAAACCACCTTGTGAGAAGAGCGGTGAGCGAGAGAACCACACTATAGTGAGTGAGAGCCACAAGCCAAACTCAAGTGGAAAAACTAAGAGTGTTCTTCTTGCCACCAAAAGTGAGATGAGAGAAGTGCGGAACAACCCATCCATCTTGCACTATGTCCTTGTATGCAAGGGACTAGCGCAAGGAACTAATGACTTCACAAATGTTCCTCCTTCTTTGATGGCTATTTTGCAGGAATTCCAAGATGTATTTCCCCAAGAGCTTCCTCATGGACTACCCCCTCTTCGCGGAATCGAGCACCGCATCTACCTCATACCCGGCGCTCCACTCCCAAACCACGCCGCATATCGCACGAACCCGGCAGAGACGAAGGAGATAGAACGACAAATCAACCAACTCGTCTCCAAAGGTTTGATCCAAGTAAGCACTAGCCCAAGCGCGGTACCCGTGATTCTAGTTCCAAAAACGGATGATACGTTGCGGTTATGCATGGACTGTCGTGCAATCAATGTGATGTGGACATCCCTTCTATTGATACAACCGTTGTACCTATAGCTACACACATACAAGGACCCATCACAAGATCTCGTGCCAAACAACTTAACTATCAGGTACTTTCGTTTCTTGGAACATTTCCTCACATACATGAGAATATGATGCTGCCTAAATCAGATATATTTCTTACTTTTAGGAATGATGGACAAAGCATGGATGAGAGGGACAAGCATTGGAGCATGGCCATGCATGGAGATGGCAGCAAGCGGGTGATGATCCAAGAGAAGGCCACGGATGAAGATTTCAGAACTTTGAGGCCACCATAATGAAGAAAGAAGGCTTGGACGAAATATTCAAGATCAATACTTCACGGATTCGTCCATAGCTTAATATGGTGCTGCGACACCTTTTACTTTGGGCCATGCCCATGTAATTTTTGCAGGATTTTAATTAGCCACTTTTTAGAGTCCGTATTTGAGGGGAAAAGGACTTCTAGGGTTGGATTCGGCCACCACTTCCATGGCTGGCCGAAACCCCACCTTTTCGCCATTAAATACTCCCCATAGCCGTCCCCCTAGACTCGGATTTTGTTTAGACATTAAGTTAGCCATCGCAGCAACTTCGCCAAGGCTCGAGCGTCGCAGAGGCCTCTTGTACTTCGCACCTATTCAGGATCCCACCCTTTCAATAAAGCTTTCCTCTTAATCCGCAATATCTCGATTGCAATATTGGTTCTTACTTGTTCTCGATTTCAGTTAGGAATTAAGACCCTCTCTGGTAGGCTAATCGTGTTCCCGCAGGATCGGTAACCTCCAGGAGATTGGCCTAGCGATTGGATTGGCACTCGTGCTCGCACGTGTAGTCGGATCGTCAAGCCCGAACTCCACCAAATCGATTATCTCCATTTCATCGAAAGATCGGACACCTTTGCCCTATCAAGTGGTATCAAATTTCAGGTTTCTCGGTGAGATTTTACTGTTTTCGTAGATTAGATCTGTTTTTACCTATAACCCACGAAAAAGCCAAAAACACAGTTAGAGTTTAGACCCATCCCATAACCAATCTACGCCTCGCATTATCTTTTCAGTTTTTGCATTGTTGAATTTGTGTCTACATCGTCGCGTCGAGTTGCTGGTCTTAGTGTCTGTCCCTTAGAGTTTCGAGTTCTGATTATAGTAGTCACCGCCACACTCGCCGATCACCGCCACCATATTCCGCCGCCATACACCCAGCCACCATAAACCCTAATACTCCGCCACCGCCTTCCTACCGCGACACAGATCCGATCACTTTTCCTGCCGCGGTACGAGTCTGAGTAGAGTTATTGTTTCCTAGGTATTTCTTTTACTTTCCTTCTTTGTTGTTTCCGTGTCAAGCTAAAGTCCGTGTCGAGCTAAGAGTCCGGTCGTAAGTCCAGAAGGAGAGCAAAAGAAAAAGTCTGGAACCGCCTCAGAAATTTTTTTCTGGCTATACTGTTTTTCGACCCCGAGGATCACTTTTCTCCATCGGCCGTTATAGCAATATTTTTTTGGCGTTTGCGCGCTTTCCGGAGCAAAATAAAAAAAATTCGAATTTTTTTTGGGGCTAACCTATTTTTAGACCCCGTAGATTAGTTCTAGACACTTGCCATCATAGTGATTTTGCACTCTCGGTTCGCTTTTCAGGGTGCCATATCATCATACATTGCTTGTTGTGTCACGTCGTACCGTCGTTGAGCATTCTTTCAACTTTTGCATAGCTGTTTTGATAATTGCTAACCCCCTTTGCTAAGCCTTCCCAGAGCTCCACAGATATTCTCCACGTGTGGTGTCTTGACTCCTGGTAATCGCTTGGTTCAATCGCTGGACCCACTGATCCTCGCAGTTGCACATCGCCTTTTTCCTGCTATTTGGAAAGAACTTGTAAGAGCTTCGTATATTGCTTGACGGATTACGCGTGACTTCCACCATATTCCCGTAGTATATACCTGTGATTTTTAAGGACTAACCATGACAGATACTTCGCGGAACCCTGCCACCATGACGAACGAAGAACTACATGCTCACTTCTCCGACCTCTTGGTCAGTCGCGCTGAAGACGTGGATACACGCCTAGGGGAGTTTGACACCAAGCTCACCAACGCCATGGACAAGATCGATGGACTCGAGAAATCCTTCAACGCCAAGCTTGACGCTCGGTTCAAGTAGATTTTGAACAGATTGCCCGCATCAGATGGCGCGGCGCATTCCGATCACGGTCGGACTGGATCATGCCGCCGCTGCCAAGACTCCTGCTGGTACCGCACCTCGAGACTTCCGCCACACGCAGCGATATTGGGGACAGACGACGGGTACAACTACGACCTCGACGACGACGATCTGTTTGACGAGGAGGTTGAACAACCTCCACAGGTACCTGATGGCCGTCCCCGATATTACTACCGCAACGCTCGACCACCGGTACGTGATGATGATCATGTTGCAAAGCTTAAATTAAATATTCCATCTTTTGAGGGTAAATATAATCCTGATGCATATCTTACATGGGAGATGGAAGTAGAACAATGTTTTGCATGCTTAAAATATCCTGAGAATATGCGTGTTAGTGCTGCTACATGTGAATTTACTAAATTTGCTTCCCTTTGGTGGTCTGAGTATTGTCGTTTAAATCCTACTACTATTCCTAGTACTTGGACTGCTTTAAAAACTGCTATGCGTGTTTGTTTTGTACCTCTCACTTATCAACGTGATTTACTAAAGAATCTGACACGTTTAGAGCAAGGGAAAAATTCTGTAGAAGAGTATTATCAGGAATTGCAAACGGGGATGGTTCGGTGTGGTCTTGTTGAATCTAATGAACAAATGCTTGCATGTTTCTTTGGTGGATTAGACAAGGACATTCAACACATATTAGATTATAAGGAATATAATTCTATCACTCGTTTGTTTCATCTTGCTTGCAAAGCTGAACGTGAAGTGCAGGATCGCCAACCACCATGGAGGAGGACTAATAATTCTGCAGGTCGTACATCCACTTGGACATCCCGACAATCAATGCCTCCTCGTGATTCGCCACCAGCTACTACCACATCCAAGGCCACCACAATATTTCCAGCTGCTCCTCCACCATCATCCAATGCTCCTTCTCGTAGTGCCTCTTCTATGGCTTCACGGGTAAGACAAAGGATATACAATGCCGCAAGTGCTGGGGTTTTGGTCATATTGAGAGACAGTGCACAACACAACGTGTGATGATGGTGCGGGAAGATGGTCAATACGATTTAGCGAGTGACTTTGATGAAGATACACTAGCCCTTATTTCTGCTCGAGATGGAGACAATTCTGATGCTGATGAAGAGACCGAGGTAATGGGAGATGAAGCTGCTGATCAATACAAGAGCTTAATTACACAACTGTGTTGAGTGTGCAATTGAGCAAATCTGAGCAAGATCAACGCCACAACCGGTTCCAAACACGTGGTGTTGTCAAGGAAAGAGCTATACAGATCATCATTGATGGAGGGAGTTGTAATAATCTGGCTAGTGTTGACATGGTATAGAAGCTTGCGCTTCCAACAAGACAACACCCACATTCATATTACATCCAATGGTTTGAGAGTTCTCGCAAGATCAAGGTAACAAGAACGGTACGCGTGCATTTAACTATTGGTACATATTCTGATTTTGTTGATTGTGATGTTGTACCTATGCAAGCTTGTTCTTTGTTACTTGGTAGACCATGGCAATTTGATAGAGAATCTATTCATAATGGCAAAACTAATCACTATTCTCTTATGCATGATGGAAAGAAAATTGGTCTAAAACCTATGACTGCCGAACAGATTTTAAAAGATGATCTTGCTAGAGCTAGTAGAGCTAAAACTGAGGAGAAAAATAAAAGTAAGAATCAGATTGTTGCTGCAAATTTTATACCGCCAAAGAACACTAAACCTGATTCTACACATGCTACTGAAATTCTTTTGAAGAGTCCATGTATGCTTGCAAATAAAATTGATATTGCTGAACTAGATGTAAACAATACTCAATGTTATGCAATTGTCTGCAAAGAGGTTTTGTTTTCATTTGAGGATATGCCTCCTTCTTTGCCACCCGCTATTGCTAACCTTTTGCAGGAATATGAGGACGTCTTTCCCGCTAAGCTGCCACCAGGACTACCTCCTATTAGAGGAATTGAGCACCAAATTGATCTAATTCCTGGTGCCACGTTGCCCAACCGCGCGCCCTATAGAACCAATCCAGAGGAGACAAAGGAGATACAGCGCCAAATTCAGGAACTACTCGACAGAGATCATATTCGTGAGTCCCTTAGCCCCTGTGCTGTTCCTATTATTTTGGTACCTAAGAAAGATTGTTCTTCGCGCATGTGTACTGATTGTAGAGCTATCAATAATATTACTATTCGATATCGTCATCCTATTCCACGTTTAGATGACATGCTTGATGAATTGAGTGGCTCTACCATGTTTTCTAAAGTTGATTTGCGTAGTGGTTACCACCAGATTCGTATGAAATTAGGAGATGAATGGAAAACAGCATTTAAAACTAAGTTAGGTTTATATGAGTGGTTAGTAATGCCGTTTGGTTTAACTAATGCACCTAGCACTTTCATGAGATTAATGAACGAAGTTTTACGTGCTTTCATTGGACGTTTTGTGGTAGTCTACTTTGATGATATTCTGATTTATAGCAAATCTTTAGAGGATCATTTGGACCATTTACGTGATGTTTTCAATGCTTTTCGTGATGCACGTTTGTTTGGTAACCTTGAGAAGTGCACCTTTTGCACCAATCGAGTTGCGTTTCTTGGCTATGTTGTTACATCACAGGGTATTGAAGTGGATCCAGCCAAGATTGAAGCTATTGAGAACTGGCCGCAGCCCAAGACGGTCACACAAGTGAGGAGTTTTCTTGGCCTCGCTGGTTTTTATAGGCGCTTTGTCAAAGACTTTGGATCAATTGCCGTGCCGCTGAATGAGCTTACCAAGAAGAATGTGCCCTTTGTTTGGGGCGATGCACAACAATAGGCCTTCGTCATATTGAAAGTTAATGTCACATCCCAAGATTTTCCAAATCTTGTAATGTGAAAAATAAATGAATGAAATAAAACTTTGTTGATTTTCAAGATGATAAGAAACTTTTTGAATCCAATTTGAAACCTTCAAACCTGTTTTGATCAAACAAATCCTAAAGGGATTTAAAAAGACAAAACATTTAATAAAGGAAAATAAAAATATTTGGAATTACTATTTTGGATCTTTTAAATAAAAAGATTTGGTTTCAAATGAAATAGAAGTTTTATAAATAAGGATTATTTTATAAGCCAAATTAAAACTTGGCCAAGCCTTTGAAATAAAATATTTCTTTTTGACAAAAATACTAAAAGTTATTTAAAATAAAATAATGAGGATTTAATATCCAAGTATATTAAAAAAATAAAGGTTTTACTATTTTAAATAAACATCAAAACTTATTTATTTATATTAAACAAGTTTTCCAAGTATCCTTTATTTTCAAATAAAACCTACTGATTTGGTTTTGAAAAATATTTAGTTTTCAAATGGTGCTTTTAATTAAGATAAAATCCATTTGATTTATGAACTAATGTCCATTTTATTTAATTATAAATGGACACTCTAAAATAAAAATATTATTTTATTTTGGGAATTGGTTTATGTTGTTAAAACAGAACCAAATTCAATTGCATTGTTTGGTGAATGTTTGAATGTGATTTGAATGTATGAATGTTGTTTGAAATTTCAAAACAGAAATTAGAAACAGAAAAAGGAAAAGGCTTTTGAAAGAAAAAAAAAATGGAATCTGGACTCAGCCCAGTCGACAAGCCCACTAAGCCAGTACCAGCCCACTCCCACTCTCCTCTGCGAAACGTTTTCCACCTATTAACTGACCCGCAGAGCAACTGACTGGTGGCCCCTTCCTTCTCTCTCACTCCCTCGCTGACGCCCGGACCCCACCCCTCCAGCTCATCTTCTTCCTCGCGCAGACGACGCCCGTTATGGTAGCACGCCACGATCAATTCGCGTAAATGGCCGCATTAATCCACCCTGCGACCACGCGGTATTAAACGCCCGCGTCTTCTCCTCCTTTCCCCTCAAACCCTGCAGCACGAGAGCCCCCAGGCCGACGGAATTTCGAGCCACACTCCCACTGCTCCGACGAGCTCCCTCCTCCAATTCCGGCGAACCCAGCCACCGCCTTGCCTCCCCGACCAAGCACACATACTCCCCACTCCCAGGATCTTCTTCATGTGCCATCCGTTCAATCGCGGGCGCTCCAGAACGACGGCTCCGTCTTCAACTGAGCACCACCGCGACTGCGCCCTACTCCGGCGAGTTCCCCAGGTAGAATCCGACCGCCCCTCTTCTCCTTCACGCACACAGCTTCGCCTTGATCTTGCGCACCTAACCATGCCCTCTGTTTGCCTTCTCGTGATCTGTAGCGATGACTCCGACCACGACCAGAGCCGCCCAACGCCGTTCTCTACTCCGGCGAGGAATCGCCACTGTCCCTGAGCGCCCCTTGCCAAGCCGACCGTACCTTGAGCATCCCCATGTCACTGCGATCACGGTGAGCATCCCCCTGTCTTCTTTGCTTCCTAGAACCGCTAGCCCATCGCCTGACCGTCGCCGCCGTCTGCGTAGGAGCCGTTAGATCTGAATCGGACGCATAAGATTAGAATCAAGTCGAAGGGGTACGAGTGAGCCTGTGCCGTGCGATAACAGTTAGATCCAACGGCCTACAGCACGTGATCCACCCGAACCGGTACCAGCGAATAGGAAAGCGACGCGTGTCACCAATTCTGTTTAAAAACAAAGTTTGAATCAGATTTATTTGCAAACTTGAAACCTCTGTAACTTTTGAACCACACGTCCAAAAATTACAAACTTTATATCGTTGGAACCAGTGGAACAAGACCTAGCCAACCATGCAATTTGTTTAGTAAAAAGTTTCTGTTAAAATGCTTGTTTTTGCAGAAACATTTGTATGCTTGCTTAGATTAGAAAAATTATTCCAAAATGTTTTCAAGGATAAAATCTTTGCAAATTGGTTTGTGGTAAACTTACTGACCCTAGGAACCAACCCATGGTTTTGAAAATGGATTTGGTGAAGTTTAGGATGGATTAATTGGTTTAGCCCATTTCTAGCCAAATAAAATTAATGGTTTGGTTATGAAAATGTTTTTGGAGTAAAAACCTTGGGAAAATGATTTGGATCAAACCTACTGACCCTAAACACCAAGTTTTGAGAAACAACAATTCATTTGGTGAACAACTTAAAGTTTTTGCTTTGATAAAAATATTTTCCACCACATAAAATAATGAATGGATTTAAAAATGGTTTATGAATAAAACCCTTTTTCAAATGACTTTGCCACTTTGGAAAATGACCACTTTGGACTTTACAAAGTTTAGAGCCTAGTAGAAGCCATCTTTGCAAATAAACCTATCTCTTGCATGCTTACATGCATGACTTAGATCCCATTGTTTTTTGTGTGTGTTTGTTTGTTTGATTATTGGTTTGGAATGCTAGTTGATATTTTGTTTGCTTGATTGATTTGTAGTGAAGTTAGAAAAGTGTGAAACTAGCAAGATCAAGAAGTGAACCAGCATTCCCTACCAAAAAGGCAAGTGACACTATCATTCAAAGTCCTACTATTTTCATTATACTTAGTGGATTTTGAAACATGCATGAAAAGAGTTTCTATACTTGTGCTATGCTAAATCCTAATAGGATTCCCTATACATTCCTTAGTGAAAACAATGTAGTTGTTACATGCTTAGCCATGCTATATTTTGAAAAGAGATACATGTTGAGATTTTATGAAGTTGAAAAAAAGGACTTGTGATTTTACATAATAAAACAAGGACTCAATGAACCACCTGGGTGGACAAGGATACTTTGCGTTTTGGAGAAGGTGGCAACAAAAGGGACCATGTCTATGGCAATCTCTTTGTGTTGTGCTCCAAAGGAAACCACCCAGGAAACTTAGAGATTGAACATGTTTCTCCAATTGTCGCTTTCGTGTGCAACCACATGCTATTTATGGCTCTGGCTTAGTCAACTACATTGGGAAGACCCATGCATTGTCTTCAGGTTACTGGACATGAGGACCTAGAATCCTACATGGGTACTAAATACAAGCTAGCAATGGTGTATGGGAGGACCCTCCGGAAAGACTTCGTCACATTCTCAATCTGCCGGTACTCCATCTTGGTGAGCACCAATCCAGTGGCCACTGGTGGCAACAAGATGGTATTTTGACATGTGGGTAAAGTGTACTACTTCTGCAGAAGATAATAAAATCTAAGTACTTAGTCGTGTCCCCGGTTATGGACAATACTGAGCAACTAAAGCTTGAAGCTATGGGAAATCTCGACATTCCAATTTCTAAAAGAAAAGTTTTTAAGTGACAACATAAAACTTGATGCACTTGGGGGTACCAAGGAACTCAAGAGATTTTGATAAAACTTGATGCACTTGGGGGTACCAAGGAACTCAAGAGATTTTGATAAAACTTGATGCACTTGGGGGTACCAAGGAACTCAAGAGATTTTGATGAAAACTTGAACACTTGGGGTTACCAAGGAACTCAAGAGATTTTGATGAAAACTTGAACACTTGGGGTTACCAAGGAGCTCAAGAGATTTTAACAAAGACACTTGGTGGATTCCAAGGAGGTGACAAAAGATTAAAACCCTTTTGAAAAGATAGGATAAATTATTGCTTTCTGCAAATGAGCCTAAAACCCTACTTAGCCAAATATGCATGTAATAATAGGATCCACTTATATTCAACTTAGTAGTGAAACTTGCCAATACAATTCAAATGTATTGACCCTTGTGGCTGTAACTTGTAATGTTGCAGGTTTGATTGTTTTAGAGAAGATTGATTGATTGATTAGGGTTACAAAGTATACAACCAACATGTCTGCCTGTGGCACTTTGAAGATGAAGGACCCCATGCTTATATTTATTCCGCTGCAATGTAATGTAATAGCCAAATGAGCTATGTAAGATGTAATAAAATTAAGTTATTCCTGGTTATAAAGTTATATTATGACCTTTGTTTCTTGATATTACATCTTAACTGTGGATGCTAGCTATTGATCCAGGGACTAGCATTGTAAACACAGGGGACTCCACCTTATATTAAATAAAGGTTGGGACACTTCCTCTACAGATAAGCTAACACATGCTCCCTTACTCCAACTTCCTGATTTTACTAAGACTTTTGAGATTTAATGTGATGCTAGTGGAATTGGTTTGGGAGGGGTGTTATTACAAGAGGGAAAACCTATTGCATATTTTAGTGATAAATTAAGTGGGGCTAGTCTGAACTATTCTACTTATGATAAAGAATTATATGCATTGGTTCGGACATTAGAAACTTGGCAACATTATCTATGGCCTAAAGAATTTGTTATACATTCTGATCATGAATCTTTGAAGCATATTCGTAGTCAAGCTAAGTTGAATCGTCGTCATGCAAAGTGGGTTGAATTTATTGAGTCTTTTCCTTATGTTATCAAACACAAAAAGGGTAAAGATAATATTATTGCTGATGCTTTGTCGCGCCGTTATACTTTGTTATCTCAACTTGAGTTCAAAATATTTGGATTAGAAACTATTAAGGAACAATATGTGCATGATGCTGAATTTAAAGATGTGTTGCAGAATTGTAGAGATGGTAGAACATGGAACAAGTTTGTCTTCAATGATGGATTTGTGTTCCGTGCTAACAAACTATGCATTCCGGATAGTTTTGTTCGTCTTTTGTTGTTACAGGAGGCGCATGGAGGAGGATTGATGGGACACTTTGGTGTCAAGAAGATGGAGTATGTTCTTGCAGCACACTTCTTTTGGCCACGTATGCGTCGAGATGTTGAGCGATTTGTGGCACGCTGCACTACTTGTCAAAAAGCTAAGTCTCACCTTAATCCACATGGTTTATATATGCTTCTTCCTGTTCCTTGGGAGGATATTTCTATGGACTTTGTTTTGGGATTGCCACGAACACAGAAGGGGAGGGATAGTATTTTTGTTATTGTGGATCGGTTTTCTAAGATGGCACACTTTATTCCTTGTCATAAAACGGATGATGCTGCGCATATTGCTGATTTGTTCTTTCGTGAAATTGTTCGTTTGCATGGTGTGCCAAATACTATTGTTTCTGATCGTGATATTAAATTTCTTAGCCACTTTTGGAGATGTTTATGGGCTAAGTTGGGGACTAAATTGCTGTTTAGTACTACATGTCATCCCCAAACTGATGGACAAACTGAAGTAGTAAATAGGACTTTGTCTACTATGTTGCGGGCTGTTTTAAAGAAGAACTTAAAATTGTGGGAAGAGTGTTTACCTCATATAGAATTTGCTTATAATCGTTCGCTGCATTCTATCACAAAGATGTGCCCGTTTGAGATCGTCTATGGTTTTGTTCCTCGTGCACCTATTGATTTATTGCCTTTACCTACTTCGGTGCAACATAATTTGGATGCTACACAACACGCTGAAATGATATTAAACTTGCATAAGACTACTAAAGATAGCATCGAACATATGAATGCTAAGTATAAACTTGTTGGGGATAAATGGAGAAAGCATGTTGTGTTTGATATTGGAGATCTTGTTTGGTTACATTTGCGTAAGGATCGCTTTCCTGATTTACGCAAGTCTAAGTTAATGCCGCGTGCTGCTGGTCCCTTTAAGGTGTTAGAGAAAATAAATGATAATGCATATAAACTTGAGTTGCCTGCAGACTTTAGTATGGTTAGTCCTACGTTTAACATTGCAGATTTGATGCCTTTGGTGAGGAAGATGAGATTATGTCGAGGACGACTTCAATTCAAGAAGGGGAGCATGATGTGGACATACCTTCTATTGATACAACCGTTGTACCTACAGCTACACACATACAAGGACCCATCACAAGATCTCGTGCCAAACAACTTAACTATCAGGTACTTTCGTTTCTTGGAACTATTCCTCACATACATGAGAATATGATGCTGCCTAAATCAGATGTATTTCTTACTCTTAGGAATGACGGACCAAGCATGGATGAGAGGGACAAGCATTGGAGCATGGCCATGCATGGAGATGGCAGCAAGCGGGTGATGATCCAAGAGAAGGCCACGGATGAATATTTCAGAACTTTGAGGCCACCATAATGAAGAAAGAAGGCTTGGACGAAATATTCAAGATCAATACTTCACGAATTCGTCCATAGCTTAATATGGTGCTGCGACACCTTTTACTTTGGGCCAGACCCATGTAATTTTCGCAGGATTTTAAATAGCCACTTTTTAGAGTCCGTATTTGAGGGGAAAAGGACTTCTAGGGTTGGATTCGGCCACCACTTCCATGGCTGGCCGAAACCCCACCTTTTCGCCCTTAAATACTCCCCATAGCTGTCCCCCTAGACTCGGATTTTGATTACACATTAAGTTAGCCATCGCAGAAACTTCGCCAAGGATCGAGCGTCGCAGAGGCCTCTTGTACTTCGCACCTATTTAGGATTCCACCTTTTCAATAAAGCTTTCCTCTTAATCCGCAATATCTCGATTGCAATATTGGTTCTTACTTGTTCTCGATTTCAGGTAGGAATTAAGACCCTCGTTGGTCAGGCTGATTGTGTTCCCGCAGGATCGGTAACCTCCAGGAGATTGGACTAGCGATTGCATTGGCGCTCGTGCTCGCACATGTAGTCGGATCGTCAAGCCCGAACTCCACCAAATCGATTATCACTATCTCATCGAAAGATCGGACACCTTTGCCCTATCAGGAAGACACTCATGGCCAAGCTCGGCATCAAGCTCCTCTTCTCGTCCGCCTCGCATCCTCAAACCGATGGACAAGCTAAGGTCGTCAATCGAAGCCTTGGCACACTTCTACGTGTGTTGATAAATAAGAACCTTAAAGATTGGGAGGAATGTATCCCTCATGCCGAGTTCGCCTACAACCGCGCCAAACACTCCACCACCATGAGGAGCCCGTTCATGATCGTCTATGGATTCGAGCCTCTCATCGCGCTCGATATCGTTCCCCTTCCCCTTCATGAACGCTCCAATATGGACATTGAAAAGCGTGCCCAAACAATGAAGAAACTCCATGAAGACACAAGTACTTCGCCAAGCATCAAGGCTGAACAAGAACAAGAAGTATCTAATCTTCGAAGAAGGCGACCTTGTGTGGATACACTTGAGCAAAGACCGCATCCCCAATGATCGTGACTCCAAGCTCAAACCAAGGGGAGATGGCCCCTTCAAGGTCCTCAAAAGAATCAACAACAATGCATACGTCGTCGACATACCAACCTCCAAGTACCTAGTGAGCAATACGTTCAACATCAAGGACCTATCGCTATACCATGGAGAGAATCAAGATGTCAACCATGAAGATTCGAGGAAGACTCTTTCCCAAGGGGGGGGAGATGATGCAGCTCGTCCTACGGACGCACCTCCATCTAAAACACCTAGTCCCCCAAGTGGACCAATGACTCGCGCCCGAGCCAAGCTCCTACAAGCTAAGGTTAACTCGCTCCTTTCCTCATGTGATTTTGGTCTACCTTTGGATGGCTTGCTACTTCATGCAACTACGTTGTGTATCCTCAGCTATGAAGCAACATCACCACACCAATCCCCCAAGGAAGAAGGACCAGGAGAAGACGCTGCTGGAGCACTGCACACCGGAATCTCCGGTGTACACCGGAGTCTCCGGTCCTGTACACCGGAGTCTCCGGACCATCCTCCGGTCCGGCCCCAGGAACCAAGCCAGGGACAGTCAGAAGGCCTGTAACACCCTCAGAATCGGCCCTATGCAAGTTTTAGCGAAAACCCGCCAAACCCGCATAGAAACGATTCAAAGGTGCCCACCAGGCACTTTCGTGCGGGTGGAAAACGAAGTAATAACATTACACAACAGTCCTCGATGGGACCCACGTAGAGATATATATACAATGACTCCATGAGTCAAGAATACGATATAATATACAAAGATCCAAATCACCTCGAAGCGTTAGGCGTCCGACTACGGACAAGATGAAAATGGGGCTAAGAGCCACGAAGAATAACCAATGGCGTCCATAACCACCTGTGCCAAGCCGGAAGGGTAACCACCTAACGACGTCGATCTCAAAACCTGCTTAAACAAAAGGGTGCCGACAAAGGGCAAAGGAAAAGGAGCGTCGATCGAGGCGATTGCAGCGAGACTAGAATTCGCGGTCCTCGCCTACATAGGTATGGTGGTGGCGGCGTGGCAACATGCACTAAACAACCTATAGAGACTCGATACAACTGGCGGTTATCAGAGAGGGGTAAGAAAGACCTATTCGGAACCAACCTGATACTATCATCAAACAAACCCATCCTGGCGTTTCCCCCTCGAGACCAAACGAGGAAGTCAACCGAGGAACTCACACAGTTGGCAGTTTTATTTATTCAGTTATCGTTGCAGCAATTACTAGTCAGGTATAGATAATCATCCTGATAAAATAAGCAGTGGGCCATTTTAGTTATCCATTCCGTTGTAGTTGCAACACTTACTAATCAGATACAATTAGCATGAGATAACCCCAAAACCCAGCAGTTGTTGGTGCTTTTATTCAGCCATTCCGTTGTAGTTGCAATACTTACTAGTCAGATACAATTGCCGCAAGCGACAAACCAAATAAGCAATTGTGGGCAGTTTTATTTAGCCATTCCATTATAGTGAAGCTGATTACTAGTCATTAGAAAGTCAAATTTATAGAACTACTTTAGTTATGATTGTCTATGATCGAGATACTGTGCTCCAAGTCGTCCATAACCGCGGACACGGCTTTCAGAAAAGTTTTACCCGGCCGGGGTGCACCAATAGCAACACACGCTCGATCAACCTCGGAAAAACAAAATCAAAACCCAACGAGGCCTTCACGACAAAGCAATCACAGGATTCAGAAATATTTCAGGGGGCCACCCCATTGAGTGAACCATAACAAAGTTAGGCGACTCGAGACGGACTCAAGGTTTGCGTCAATGGTCAGAAACGACTGGGAACCGAAGTGTGGCTGGGCTTGTCGATACCGAAAACATTCCGGTTACCTAAGCGATCTGATGTGCTCCTCGCAATCGTAAATCTGATAGTAGCATGGCATAAGTACAGGATAGTAAATAAAACCTCAAACTAGTTTGTGGCCCCAAGAAATAAGACTGAATCAAGCTCTGGCTCAGGGGGGTCCCATAATCCTCCCGGATATGGATAACGCGATAAATCAAGGAACAGGTATCAAGTACTCGGGGTCCTACGGGACACAAGTGGGCGTTCGGAAAACCAAATATTATCTATCACCCACCGATGCCTCTGCTTACTTCAATTTTAGTTGTTAAATAGGAATTAAAGTGAACGATAAGTAAAACTATGATCATCTCCAACATCAACATGCGGCAAGGCTCCAACAACTGTGGCAATTGACGACACGCAACAGCACTTGAGCAAGCGACTACGACGCGCAAGTCCAACTATCTACCAAACAACAGGTATTAGGATGTGTCCAAGGCAATATAAGGCTGCAAGGGATATCACGGGTACGAAAGCTAGAGCATCGCAACACAGATAGCAATAGATCAACAGAAGGGAAATAAATACTATAAAAGTAAGATAGGTAGAAAGGGGGAGATGCTCGCCTGGAAACATTGTCGAAGGTTCAACCGAAGATCGGGGCGAAGCTCACATCAACTCAACGGCCTTGTCCGCGAAGAAGCAAAACACTAGAAGAAACACCGGATGCAATATTTAATACTACGGCAAAAGATCGGGCATGATGCAGGTATGATGTATGACATGGCAAGGGTGCAATGCAATTAGGTCATATTAAGCGGAACCGGGGTCCCGACAATTATTTAGGTGGTTCATGTTATTTAGATACCCCGCATTTTAAATGTTGTTTTAACAAGGCAAGATATGACAACGGTTCGATGCACAAATTTAAATGAGGCCAATATGAGACTAGATTTGCCCGCATATGGGCCCCATATTTAATTATAAGGTGAATCGGCGTAAGGCCCCCAAACCACATGACAAGCATGCATGCAAGAATGACAAGTTAATATGCAACAGGTTTTATGTTTAGCATTTATAAAATAAGGGTTCGAATAAGGGTCACACATTTAGGGTTCGGCAGATCTTGGGGTTCCGGGGTTCGGGGTCGGTCTCAGGGTCCAGGTTCGTTTCGTTCTCGGACTGATGGATCGATATCGTAGTTCTTGTCGTCCGGAAGGAAGACTTGGGTCGGTGTCGGGCGCGTCGGATTCTTCCGGGTCGATGCCGTTCTTGTCGTCGCGAAGGTCTTGTCGGGTCCCACGGGGTCGGTCTTGCCGTTGCGAGGGTCTTGTCGGGCCCGCGCCATCGAGTCGGTGTTAGCGTTCGGGAGCGTTCTCGTGGCAATCTTGGCGTCCGAGACGGAGAACTTGAGATCCGTGAAGGAGCCTTGATGCTTCGGTCTGATGTCGACCTCTGGTACCGGGGTTTCTCGACGAGGTTCCCTCGGTTCAAGCGCCAGGGGTCTTGCGTGTTCTGACGGAGTTCGGGCGCGTGACGATCTTCGGACCCGTGTAGATGGTCTTGGCGTTAGGGATCTTGGACCGTGTCGGCCTTTTCAAGGTCATGCATCGCCGCCGTGTCGGAGTTTCGAGGTTCGGTGACGGAGATCTTGAAGGCCCGAGAGGAGAACTTGGTGCTTGAGTGCCACAACATACACACATACACCAGCCGGCCGGCGAGGGCGGCGAGAGACGGCGGCGAGGTGCTTGACTGGCAGCGGGCGGGTCGACGCGGGACGTCGCGAGGCGGGGCGACTGGGCGGCGAACTCGAGGTGGGAGAGGCACGAGGCACTGTGGCGGCCGCGATCGGCTGGAGGCCAGTGGCAGCGGAGGAGGCTCGGCCAGCAGGCGTGGCGCGCGCCCAGGACGGAGGCGGGGTGTGATCGCGGCGGGCCGAGGAGGCGCGGAGGAGGCGCGGCAGCGGAGGAGGTGGAGGAGGCGGGCAGCGAGGCGGAGGTTCGCGGTCGCTCGGCGCCATGGCGACGCGAGAGGCGCGGCAAGCTCAAAGTGAGGTCGGGAGGCGCTGGCGGCGGTGGCTCAAGAGGCAGCGGCGGGCAGGAGAGGAGGAGGCGGCGGGTGGCGAGGCGAGGAGGCGGTGGCAGCGAGAGGCGGAGGCGGGCGGGCGAGGAGGAGGCGGCTGGTGGGAAGGAGGCGGCGAGGAGGTTGGCGTGTGGGAGGCGCGATGGCCGGCCGGAGAGCTGGCGGCTGGGCCGGCGACCACGGTGTTGGCGGCGAGGAGGAGAGAACGGGAGGCGGCCACAGGCCCACAGTGGCGGAGGGTGGCCGAGGGAGCAGGCGGCGGCGGTGGGGACCGTCGGCGGGGCGCCGGCGAGCTGCAGAGGAGAGGGAGGGTGCAGCGCTGTGCGGGGGACGCGAGCGAGAGCTGAGGGGATCGAGGGGGACGCGGGGTGGGCCAAGCGGGAGCGTGCGTGAGTGGAGGTGGGGCCAGGGCGTGGGGCGGTTGGTGATGGGTCCCAGGTGTCGGTGGGAAGGGAGGGTGTTGGGCTGGGTGCGTGCGTGGGTGCCGTGGGGTGTGATGTTGGGTGTGTTGTGAGGGAGTGGGGTGGGAGAGAGAGAGGGAGTGGGGTGAGGTGGCTGTGAGGGATTGGGTGAGGGTTGAGGAGAGATGAGGTGGCGAGAGACCATTGGCTGGGGTGAGGTGGAGGGGGTGTGGGTAGATTAGGTTGGGTAGACTAGGGATTTAGAGGGGCTGGTTTAGGTGGACCGATTAATTTCTGGGGTGGTCGTTCGGGTCGAATCGGCCCGTTCGACTGCCCCACTAAAAATAATTCAATCTTTTATTTATTTTAAATGCACCGTTTGCAAACCGATAGTAGACAAATAAAATATTCCGGCGACCCGGGTTTGAATTTGAAAGCAAGACGGGGCGTTTTAGAAAACAAAACCGGCTTTGCGAAAATAGTTTTAGACAAACAATGCATGATGATGACATGCAATGCACAAAAACAACGCGATTTTCTAGTAGTGGTTTTGCGGGATGCCACAAGGCCCCTCCAGAGACGGGTCCGGAGATTGACCGGAGTCTCCGGCCCAGACCGGAGTCGCCGGACCCAACATCGGAGTCTCCGGCCTGCTTGACGCCAGGCATGTCAAGGCCTTTTGGGCCTGTCCCATGTAACCCCTAGTTTCGCCCCAACTTCTAGTTTTATCCCTAAACTACCCCTATTTAAGTGGCTGGCCTATATAAATCCCCACCCCTCTATTGTAAACCCTAGACTTGGATAATTGTAGTTGAAGACACCCCTTTGAGGATCTATCAACTATTTGTCTCATGCTCCTTGACAAGGAGCACCAAATTATGCACAACCTCTTGGATTTTGCCTCGTGCGTTCAAGTTGTACAAGTCCTTGGGATCTCGGTGTCTCGTGCCCAAGTAGTCAAGATCTCATCAAGCCTCTCACCCCCGTTGTTGGCCGTGGTAGAGTGTCTTGCCCAACGCCGATCCTAGGGATTGTGTTGGACCGGTTGCCACCGGTGTGAGCTATCGTCTTGTATCGTGTTTGTGTGTGTGTTCATCGAGTTCTTCGCGTGTATGTGTTCGTGGATTTCATCCCCTCCCTCCTTCCACCGCTTTCCCCTCGATTCCCAAGGAATTCGTGAAAGATCGGGCCACCCTAAGGGGTCACCCTTAACATACAGGCTAGTTATCTGTCATCCACCATCATCATCGACAAGTGCTTGCTGAGAAAATCGGGCCACCCCATATCATTCGTCTTGTCGGGCTTGATGTTCCGGGCTTCCTCCCTTGCCTCAGTACTTCTCGGTGTGAACCTATCATGCATATGGGACGGAGTATGAAGTAGTATACCATTCAATAGGGTAGGAAGTGGGCTCGTATAGAGGAAAGGATTCACCATTGGAGTCCATGACGACTTGGCGTAAGTTGGAGACCTTCATGTGGTAACGACCGTAGGTCGGTCTACATCAGATCTCTTTGGTCCTCCGTCTGATGCAAGCCTCGGTGGGAAGTACTGCCTGTAGTTGATGATTACTCAAGATACACATGGGTCTACTTCTTCAAGCTAAAGAGTGAGACTCAACAAATAGTTATCAACTTTGCCAACGAGGTTCAGCATCAATACAATGTCCCAATATTGGCAATTAGAAGAGACTACGACTCTGATTTCAAGAACTACACTCTGAATGAATTCCTAAGCGAAGAGGGGATGAGACACCAATATTCCGCTGCGTACATCCCTCAACAAAATGGTGTAGCCGAGAGAAAAACCAGACCTTATTGGACATGGCAAGGTCTATGTTACTCAAGTCACGATACAACTTCTGGGCTGAAGCTATTTCCACCGCATGTCACTCATCAAACCGGCTTTACCTCCGCAAGATCTTGGACAAGACACCTTATGAGATACTTACCAGTAACAAGCCCAACATATCACATTTCCGGGTGTTCGAATGTAAGTGTTTCTTTATCATTAAAGGAGTCCGTTTGTCTAAATTTGAGTCTAAGGCTTTTGAAAGTATTTTTGTTGGTTATGGTGCCAAATCCCACACTTATAGAGTCTACAATAAGCTCTCCGGAACTGTTGTAGAATCTTGTAGTGTGGTGTTCAAGGAAAATGATGGCTCCCATGTGGGGCAAGTTGATGTTTGTGATACAGATGTTGAAATACCCCAAGATGCCATAAGAAGAATGGGCGTGGGATTTGTCCGCCCCATTGAGGAACGCCTTGTGGCAGATCAAGGAAGGACAATTCTCTATTCAAGTAGAGCCCTCATCTACACAAGATCAACAAGTTCCACCTGCTGGAGAAACTACTACACCAACACAACAATCTTCTGAAGTTCTTACATCATCTGAAGAATCTAGAAGCTCCAGGCCGGATTTTCTGCCTGAGGCTGTATTTTCCGTCCCTACACCAACTCGTGCTAGGAATAGTCAGGATGACCAGGAAGAGACAAAAACTCCTAGACCAGATTATCTGGCCCCTCCCTCGGCCGGATTATCCGGTCCTGCGAATTTCGAACATCAGCAGCCTCCTGTTATGTCTACTGATCAAGATCAAGGTCAAGCTTCTCCATCACCCATACACATCAAACAAACTGTTAATCAAGGTGAAGCTAGTGGTCAAGACGATGACTCAAATGATGAAGAAATCCCTCCAAGAAACAACAAGGAGATTGAAATTCGTTGCAAAGCTCGTGCTAACAGAAATTTCGAACTAAGAGGGCATACACTTGACAAAGTTATAGGTGATCTAAGAAGAAGGGTGTCCACGAGAAAGGAGCTAGGAAGCTACAGTGATCATCAAGCTCATATATCTATGGTGGAACCCAGGAAGGTTTTGAAGCTCTTGAAGATTCAGATTGGGTTGTTATTATGCATGAAGAACTCAATAATTTCGAGCACAACAAGGTCTGGAAGCTAGTAGAGAAGCCCAAAGATTGCCGCAATGTTATCGGCACCAAGTGGATATTCAAGAACAAGCAAGATGAGAATGGAATTGTTGTAAGAAATAATGAAAGATTGGTAGCGCAAGGTTTCTCTCAAGTGGAAGGTGTCGACTTTGGTGAAACCTATGCTCCAGTGGATTGCCTTGACTCTATCTGTATCCTCCTTGCTTATCCAGCTCACCATAACTTTAAATTATAACAAATGGACGTTAAGAGTGCTTTCCTTAATGGTCCTCTACATGAGTTGGTATATGTTAAGCAACCCCCGGGTTTCGAGGATCCTAACTTCCCAAACCATGTCTACAAACTTGATAAGGCGCTCGATGGCCTTAAACAAGCCCCACGTGCGTGGTATGAGCACCTTAAAGAGCTTTTGTTATATCGTGGCTTCGAGGTTGGGAAGATCGATCCCACTCTTTTTACTAAGAAGGTTAAGGGGGGACCTTTTCATATTCCAACTATATGTAGACGACATTATCTTTGGCTCTACTAACCAAGCATTTAATGATGAATTTTCAAAGCTTATGATTGACAGGTTTGAGATGTCTATGATTGGGGGATTAAGGTTCTTTCTAGGTTTTGAGATCAAACAACTAAGAGAAGGAACCTTCATTAATCAAGCAAAGTACATCCAATACATGCTCAAGAGGTTCAAGATGACGTATCTCAATAGCGTTGCTACATGAATGTAAACTAAATGCAACCTTCAACTCAATCGCAACAGTAAAGATGTGGACCAAAAGGTATACCAATCCATTATCTGCTCTCTCCTTTACCTCTGTCCATCTTGTGTTGAGTTTAGGAGTGTGTGCAAGGTATCAAGCTGCTCCTAAAGAAAGCCACTTAGCGGCGGTCAAGAGAATATTCAAATAGTTGGTTCATTTCCCAAACTTTGGTCTATGGTATCCTAAGGGCTCTGATTTATCTTTATGTGGTTATACGGCTTAGATTGGGCTGGTGACAAGGATAACAGAAAATCAACTTCTGGAGCGTGTTAATTCTTGGGTAGGTCTTTGGTATGTTGGTCTTCGAAAAAACAAAATTGTATATCTCTCTCTACTGCCAAAGCTGAGTATGTGGCTGCTGCTAGTGCATGCACTCAATTACTATGGATGAGGCAAACTTTAAAGGAATACAATGTCCATTGTGACAAAGTGCCTCTTTTGTGTGATAATGAGAGTCCTATCAAAATTGCATATAATCCGGTGAAGCACACAAGGACAAAGCATATTGGGATTCACAATCACTTTATTCAGGATCATGTTGCTCCTGGTGATATTGCCTTATACCATGTGAGCACGAAGAACCGACATGCTGATATTTTCACGAAGCCACTTGATGAAGCAAGGTTTTGTTTCCTGAGGAATGAACTAAATATCGTGGATTCAAGGAGCTTAGCTTGATTACCCTTGCATACTCACTTACATTTCTCCCTCTATTTGGTTTAGGTGCAGACATGGATATAGGGGGTGTAGTCCTAATTGATTGGGATAACCCTCCCCGATAATGCCAAAAGCAAGAAAAAGCATCTCTCTTAATATCATTTTATGATATGTGAGTTATTGATGAGCATTGGTTTTGAACCCAAGATATATCTTCGCGGTGTCATGCCATTCGCTCCAACATGGTGTCTTCGGCAACTGCCCTCTTCCTTGAGAAGAGTTGGTTCCTTGTGTTTCTTTTTAGATTTTCTTGCATATCTTATGTTCTTATGGAAAACACACCCAATTTTGGCTTTTATTCGAATTGACTTTACAATTTTGGGTGCGTAGTACCATCTCTGTTTGGTTTTGTAAACCTAAACCTTTCTGATGTGGACATCCCATCTATTGATACAACCATTGTACCTACAGCCACACACATACAAGGACCTATCACAAGATCTCGTGCCAAACAACTTAACTATCAGGTACTTTCGTTTCTTGGAACTTTTTCTCACATACATGAGAATATGATGCTGCCTAAATCAGATGTATTTATTACTCTTAGGAATGATGGACCAAGCATGGATGAGAGGGACAAGCATTGGAGCATGGCCATGCATGGAGATGGCAGCAAGCATGAGATGATTCAAGAGAAGGCCACAGATAAAGATTTCAGAACATTGAGGCCACCATAATGAAGAAAGAAGGCTTGGACGAAATATTCAAGATTAATACTTCACAAATTCGTCCATAGCTTAATATGGTGCTGCGACACCTTTATTTTGGGCCAAGCCCATGTAATTTTTGTAGGATTTTAATTAGCCAATTTTTAGAGTCCGTATTTGAGGAGAAAAGGACTTTCAGGGTTGGATTCAGCCACCACTTCTATGGCTGGCCGAAACCCCACCTTTTCCTCCTTAAATATTCCCCATAGCCGTCACTTTAGGCTCGGATTTTGTTTAGACATTAAGTTAGCCATCATAGCAACTTCGCCAAGGCTCGAGCGTCGCAGAGGCCTCTTGTACTTCGCACCTATTCAGGATCCCACCTTTTCAATAAAGCTTTCCTCTTAATCCGCAAATCTTGAATGCAATATTGGTTCTTACTTGTTCTCGATTTTAGGTAGGAATTAAGACCCTCGCTGGTCAGGCTGATCGTGTTCCCGCAGGATCGGTAACCTCCAGGAGATTGGCCTAGCGATTGCATTGGCGCTCGTGCTCGCATGTGTAGTCGGATCGTCAAGCCCGAACTCCACCAAATCGACTATCACCATCTCATCAAAAGATCGGACACCTTTGCCCTATCATAGGGGCGGTACTACCGCTGACCGGTAGTACCGGTTTCGATGACCGGTAGTACCGCTTGGACCTGGCAGCTGCCGATCTGTCTTCTTCCGCCTCCTCTTCCAAGCCTCCGTCTTGTCGGGCTTGATGTTCCGGGCTTCCTCCCTTGCCTCCGTACTGGTCGGTGTGAACCTATCATGCATATGTGACGGAGTATGAAGTAGCATACCATTCAATAGGGTAGGAAGGGGGCTCGCATAGAGGAACGGATTCACCTTTGGAGTCCATGACGACTTGGCGTAAGTTGGAGACCTTGATGTAGTAACGACCGTAGGTCGGGCTGCATCATCTCCTCCCTTCAAAAAGAGTCGTCCTCGACTCTCCATGTTCATCACGAAGTAGAAGAGGTCGAAGGATATCCTTGATCCTGGGGTTCACCATATAGTCGTCCTCAGGAAGATTGACTTGACAACACTTCAATGTTCCTTCACCTTCCATGAAGCCTACAAAGCTCACGACAAAAGCGAAGCAACACTCAAAGCATAGCCAATTCATGAACATTATAGCATGAGTCCTCAAGTAGAAGGAAGTCACCTTAGCTTGTAGAGATAGCTCGATGAAGGGTGGCCATAGGTAACTCTCCTCGGTTCCTGTTGTCAACACATAGTTGGTAGATGTTGACGTGTATGCACTTGTACCTTCACACAACAAAGACCAAGCAAAATATTTTCATGCATGATAGAGGAGAATGTCAAATGTGGCATGTCCATTCTTGTTCACAACACTATTAGTACAATGCATGTATAGCAAATGGAATGCATATGCGAGGTCAAAGTGCATGGAAATTGTTTGAACATCATCCAAATGTGGGAACTCAAAAACTCCATACAATGTTTTAGTGTGGCACTCAAGGCAAATGACTAGAATTTTGAGAAACATCCTTGATGCGAGGATAGGAGAATTTGGCAAAAACACGCAAGGAAGAATGTCCAAAGCAACATCATTATGTGTGCATACCAACCATTGGAAAGAGAAATTGTTCGACATGTTGGATGTCACACACAAATCATGGAAAGCAAATATCATGGGAATATGAGTATCCCAAGCGGAAGCAAAAACAACACGTTTGCAAACAAACCAAATGAAAGAGCAAGTGGTCCTTATGTTTGTTGCAACAACAAGACGATATTTTTGGAAGCTCTCATGACAATACATGCTCGTACTGGCATTATGGTTGCACACAAAACATCGGAGAGAGAAATTGTTCAACATTTTTGTTGCAACACACAAAGCATCAATATCCAATAGCAAAGAAACATGAATGTCACAAGGTGAGATAATACCATCAACATGCTTGCAATCAAACCATAGGAAAGAGCAATTTGCCAACATGAAAGATGCAAAGCATGCAAAAGGTATCAGAGCTGGGTTCAATCTTGAACTCACTTGCGGGATGCTCTCTAGAGCTCTTTTTGTCAACTCGTGCTCAACCGAGGTTGACATTCTCGTGCGGGTACCTACACACATCATACACAAAAGGAAGAACGTGGTGTGCATGGTAGAGATACACATCATCCATCATGACGTATCTCTTCTTGTGCACATCACCAATAATGTCACTCAAGTACGAAATAGATGCATGGTGAGTATGCAAGTGGGGAACATGCTTATCATGGCAATCATCAAAATCTCCAAAAATTGAGAAAGCTATGGGGGCTATCTCGTTATAATCCATGTGAAAAGTATTGTTGCAAGCAAAATAATTGATAGACAAATTATTCAACTTATTGCAAGCAACAGGAGAAATTGAATGACTAACATGACAAAGCATGTCCGAAGCAATTGGACGATACACACAAGATGCATAGCATGGCATGTTTATGGCAATAATATCGCAATCAAACAATTCCACATGATCAATATTATGCAAAGGAAAAGCATCACATGGGAATATGAGTGAAGCAGATGTAATGTCACAAGTATCATCCATAACATGCATATCCTCACAATTCATCATGTCCACTAGTGGGATCATGGCATCATCAACACCCTTATTGTTACCTTGTTCATACCTCTCATATGAAGTGGGTTTTGTGGGAGTAGTGGCCTCCTTGTGGACGACTTTGTTTTCTTGATGTAGCCATGGCATAGCATCATCTTCGTGCACCATGTACATCTTCTCCAATTGAGGCATCATTGCTTCATGGCTTGGTGCGTCTTCCTCCATGGGACCTAGCACAACACAAGAGAACACACTAGAGGTATAGGGTAAGTTGTTAGAAATTGAAATGGTCTCACTTGACCTATCAACTACCACTCTCAACTCACTCGGTGTATCACTCATGCCCTCCAAGTGGAAGCACTCAATGTCACATAAGGTTGAGTCACTCATCTCACTCTTCTTCTCACTCAAGTGGTATAAGTGGCTCTCATAATCACATGGGATTGGTACCACATCATCACTCAAGCATATGGGGATAGGCTCGGTTTCCTCAACTCCATGCGCCTCCTTTGGTGAAGGGAAAATCCCATGCTCACCATTCTTGACCTTGTCACCTTCAAAGTTGGATGCCATAAGATGGGCATCATCACTCGCCTCCATGGTCGAAGGGAAAATCCCATGCTCGACCGTCTTGTGGCCATCTCGTAGTAGTGGTGGAGGTAGGCTCATGCTATCCAACTTGGCGAAGTAGAGGTCTTCATTTTCCTCGTTCACGAGGTCTTCGAATGCAAGCGTAGTCGTTGAAGCTTGATGGCGTGGACGAAGGGTTGCTCTTGGTGCCATTTTGGTGGTGGCACTAGTAGTTGAAGGTGACTTGTGACGGTGTCGACGGAGGTCGTTGGCATGCCTTGCCAATGGTTGATGTATGTGGCGCACTTGGTCATCCATATGACGCTCACGACGATGGCCCTTGACCTTGGCACACTTCCTTATAAGTTCTTCTAATGAGCACAAAGCATCATTAGTCTTGGCGACCATGCTCATGTTTTTGTCGAAGTCATTGTCCATGTCCTTCTTGAAGTTGTGGAGGTCGCTCTTGAACTTGTCCATTTGATGGTGGACCTTGGCGCACTCGAGTTGGAGGCTCCGTCTTGGTCGGTGCGACTTGAGGAGCTTGTCGTTGTTGTTCTTGAAGTCGCCCATGCTTGGGGAGTCGTTGTTGTTGTAGCACTCCATGTCACCCAAGCATGTGGAGGCATTGTTGGTGTAGTGCTCCATCATGTTATCCATGCTTGTGGAGACATAGGCATGGTGGCTCATCGTGGATTCTTCATAGAAATCATCCTCAGTCCCGGAGTCCCTAGATATGCTTCACAAGACCAAGTGTTGTATATGGAAGTGGTAGAGAGTGTTAGGGATACAACGTCGAACCTTACTTTACCTTGGAAGATCGTATCATTCAAGTGGCCACACTTGAGATCAATAAACCAAGCAATGTGAAGTTCACGCGGAACACCAAAACCAACTACCAACAAAAAACACACACACAAGGCCTATGGTGGATAGGTATGGAAAATGGCATGTCAAGAACCAATCTGAAATCAATATGTTGTAATGGCAAGTAAAGAACCACAATGATCACAAAGAAAAACAAGTCAATCCACAAGATAGGAAATATGTACAAGGAAACACACACGGTGGGATAAATGGGACTTGTGCGACGGAGAAAGTGAGCTAAGAACCAAATGATTACCTAGCGAAGACTATAAGCTCATGTCACACAAGTACAAGGAGAGACGCTAGTTCGATTGCACAAAATTGGTGGGCTACAAGATATACACAACAAGTACCACCTATATGATGTTCATCGAGCTTGCGCTTCCTATTCTATGAGGCATATGTATATTTCTTTCTTTTTCTCTTTTCCTTTTTCTATTTTTTTATTTTTTTCTTTTTCTTTCTATTTTTCACTTGCCTCTTCCTTGTGCCAACAACTATACAAGATAACTATATGAGATAGCGCTCACAACATTTGCTCAGAATCTACAAGGTATCAAATGTGCATAGCCCAATAAATCATAAGAGTAACCAGTCTCAATAGGTGTTTGTGGCTCGAAAAGATAGTGGGGTTCACAAAGGAATGCAAGTGGGGAGAAGTCGCGGGATGTTTATACCTTTCGTCGACGATCTTCACCCTTTATTTTTGGATTCCGCCTTGCTCACGAAATTCGGATGGAGTAGATAGCATGAACAACGTGGATGATGATGTAGAGCTCCTTCTCCTCTTCGAAACGAGCTAAAGAACACCAAAATCCGAGTTCGAATGCAAAAGTTATGCTCGAAACGGTGAGAGGCTAAAATCTGGGATCCTGCTGTTTTTGTTCTGTACTAGGCGGTAGTACCGTTTTCTGAGAGGTAGTACCGGTTAAGCGCGGTAGTACCGGTTCTGACGACCGGTAGTACCGGTTGGTCCAGGGACGCCCATATTTGAGGCGTTTTCGCGATTTTGGGGCGATTTGGGCGGAAAATCTTCAAGAAAAACACCAAATCGATGGGGGAAATCAAAGAATTAGGCTATGGGAACGCAAAGGAAGGTAGATCAACAAGTTTAGCAAGTAATCCACGGATCAAAACCTACCAAAACGCACTCAAATGACAAATCGATCCAAAACACGAATTGGGGCTATTTTTTGGTGGAATTTTTGAATTTATGGGGAAAAGACCAAATCGATGAGAAATCCGTGGCAACCAAAAGCTGCTGATACCAGATGATGGAGGGGTTAACCTCTTGGGTGGCCCGATCTTCACGGATCTCGTGGTCAAATCGATGGGAAAGCGAGGGGAAAGGGAGAAGGTAGCGGAAGCGAACACACACCTCACGAAGAACACGATGAACACACGCAAAACTCACACGATACAAGGCCGATTTCTCCCGAACAGCAGCCATCGGTCCAATAGAATCCTCGCAAGGAAAGATCGGCCAACGTGCTCCCTCAAATCCACATCGGAGAGGGAAGAACACCTTAGGGAGGGTCTTGACAACTTGAAGACGAGACATCGAACTCCAAGGCCTTGTTCAACGATGGATGCGTGATGCAAAGTCCAATCGAGGTTGGTGACGATAGTCGGTCCCCTTGGTAAAGGGGATGAGGCAAAACTAGAGATTCCACAATGGGGGGTTGTCTTCAGTCTATCATCTATGCCTAAGGGATACATGAGGGGTGGGGGCTCTATTTATAGGCCAGCCACAAAACATGGGTAGTTTGGGGATAAACTAGGCGAATAGGTAAGTAAAGGGGAATACATGGGCTGTGGCCCAACTGGTGCGCGCAGGCACAGGCATGACCGGTAGTACCGGTCATCATCGGTAGTACCGCTTTGGGACCGGTAGTACCGCTTGCGGTCCTGGAGCGACGGTTGGAGCCGTCAGTAGCGAGCGGTAGTAGGGGCGGTAGTACCGCTGACCGGTAGTACCGGTTCCAACGACCGGTAGTACCGCTTGGACCTGGCAGCTGCCGATCTGTCTTCTTCGGGCTCCTCTTCCAAGCCTCCGTCTTGTCGGGCTTGATGTTTCGGGCTTGCTGCCTTGCCTCCGTACTGGTCGGTGTGAACCTATTATGCATATGTGACGGAGTATGAAGTAGCATACAATTCAATAGGGTAGGAAGGGGGCTCGCATAGAGGAACGGATTCGCCTTTGGATTCCATGACGACTTGGCGTAAGTTTGAGACCTTGATGTAGTAACGACCGTAGGTCGAGCTGCATCACTGTAGCTATGAACTCTCCCGCTCGAACCCTGATGCCAATGCAACAGCTCTCGAACTTTATGGGATATTCACAACACCACGCTCTTAAGCATGCAGTCGTCAACCACGAACGGTAGTTTGCAATCTACTAATTCCCAATGGAACAACAGATCACACTCAATTGTAGTAGATAATTCGATCACAGGGTAATTCTAGAGGTTCTTGATAAGAAACAACTCCAAAATAGTTTTAACGTGGTCTAACCCTAACTATGGGGACGTCCCATGGCTTATAAGGGCGGCCAAAATCGCGAAACAAAACGTGTCTGATATAGTCAGATCCGTCCAGATCTGATGGTAACTTTCAGGGCCGGACTTTCCGCCCTAAGTAGGGGCGGATTATCCCCCCCCCCCCGGATTATCCTCCCCTGGGGTGGATTATCCGCCCCCATACTGAGCCTTGCGCCTGAAGTCCTTAGCAGAATTTCTAGAGCAGGGCCGGATTGTCCGCCCCCTGGAGACGTGTAAGTACTCATTGGAAAGCTCTCTGAATGATCTTTCCAACAAGTACTTATTTTCTTGATTTGGAGTTTGTATGAAGAATCCACGTCCATTTCAATTTCAGGGCTTCTATCTGTCCGAACTGAACCTTCCTTCTTGATGATATTCTCTTGCGCCTTCCTCCCGCTCCTCCCTCGCGCATCCTTGGCGATCATCATGTTGGACTCCTTGCCTTCCTCCCTGTCCTTCCCACTTGCGTTAGTCCGATGGATATTAAATCTAGTTAAACAATAACACCATGATTTAAGTAGTATAAAGTTCTTATAAATCAACGTATCTTGTCCAACTAGGAATGAACTCACCTTGTGATATTTTTCAATAAGGTTCAATATTTCATTCCAGTTGAGATAACTAGAATCAGCATGATCCATGATTGTATCCTCATCATGCTCTCTAAGGGTTCCAAGAATGGTCCTTAGGTGTAGCTCATGTTCGTCTTCTGATTTGGAATAAATCAGAATGTCATCGATGAAAACAACGACAGACTTATCCAGGAAGTCCATAAAAATCTTATTCATGAGGTTCATGAAATAAGCGGGGGCATTGGTTTATCCAAAAGACATAACAGTATACTCATATAATCCATATCTGGTTGTAAAGGCAGTCTTTAGAATATCCTCTGCGCGAATCTTGAGTTGATGATAGCCAGTTCTAAGATCAATCTTAGAGAACACTTTGGCACCAGTCAACTGGTCAAACAAATCTTCTATCTTTGGGAAAGGGTACTTGTTCTTGATGGTGACATCATTCAACTTCCGATAATCCATACACAAACGGTTACCTCCATCTTTCTTATCCACAAATAAAACAGGTGATGTCCATGGCGACGCACTTGGTTGAATCAATCCAATTTTCAGCATAGCATCCAGTTGCCTCATCAGTTCTACTAATTCTCACGAGTTCATACTATATGGTCTCTGGGCTATGGGCCCGGTTCCAGGGATTAGTTCAATGATAAACTCGATATCCAGATCTAGGGGCATACTGGGCAAAACATCTGGAAATACATCGGGGTATTCACAGACTATCCGGACTTGGTCAATGGTTGGCTGGGCTATACTCTTGTTGCACTTCAATTGACGGGTCAAGGTTTTAGATACATGCTCGACTGATATTCCGGCTGTACTGGTCATGGTTATGGCTTTCTTGGCACAGTCAACTAGTCCTTTGTGTTTGGACATCCAATCCATTCCTAGTACTACTTCCAAACCCTTAGTTCCGAGTACTATTAGATTAGCATAAAAATCTATGCCATGGATTCGGATAGGGACGGATTTACAAATTTGTCTAGCTTTGGTGGTTGAACCAGGTATTAGAACAATCATAACATGCTTCAATTTGGTTGGTTGAATCTTACTAGTGCATGCAAATTCTTCAGTAACAAATGAGTGCGATGCTCCAGAATCAAACACCACTCTTCAAGTACTGAGTTAATAGAAAACATACCCAGCACGACATCTAGCGCTTCTTGGGCTTCTTCAGCATGCATGAGAAAGAGATGGCCGCTATTGGAGTTAATTCCCTGGGCAAACCTTCTTCAAGCTAAACACGACACTCTTCACGAGTGGGGCATTTGCATTGGGGACTGCGGCAATATTCTTGGGGCACTCATTGGAATAGTGACCCTTGGTTCCACATTCATAACAAGTCACTTGCGACTTGTCCTTTGCTGCAACAGGCACAACATTGCTTCTAGTCCTTGGGGCAGTGTTGGTGTTGGTGGCGGCATTGTTGTTGTTGAACTTGGGTGGGGCACGGTTGAAATTGCTGGAGTTGCCGGGGTTGTTGTGTTTTCCTCCGGGCCTAGGGTTTCCACGGTTGGGATAGGTGGGACGGTTCATCGAGAGTCTGTTGTTTCTTGGGACAAATCCTAGAGATGGGTTGGGGCGATACTTTGGTGTATGGTGGGTTCCTGGTTGATGCATCATGCGACTCTTGTGGTTCTCATTAGCTTGGTTGATCTTTCCTTCCATGTGAATGGCAGAGTCAACTAAGACTTCAATATCTGCAAAGGGGATATTGACTAACACCGTCTGCATTTCGTCATGCAGACCATTCAGTAATCTCTCCTTCTTCTTGGCTTCAGTGTCTATCTCATCCGGGGCATATCTAGCCAATGACAAGAATTTGTCACGATACTCCACTACTATCATCCTTCCTTGCTTCAGTTCCCTGAATTCATCTCTCATCCTCTTGATCAAACCCGGTGGCACATGGGTTCTGCTGAACTTGACTTTGAACTCTTCCCAAGTCATCAGCTGACCTCCTGTCATTGCGCGAACGCTGTTCCATCATGCTCTTGCATCTCCGGCCAGATAATGGGTAGCAAACAACACTTTCTCGTTAGCATCCACTCCTGCAACTTCCAGATTGTTCTCCATGGTTTGCAACCAATCATATGCATCTAGGGTATCTTCTGACTTAGTGAAAACAGGTGGATTGGTGTTCTGGAAATTCTTGAGCTTAGATCATCCATGGTGTGATTTTTTCCATGGTCTTTGTTGTTGTGCATCATGGCTGCTATCTGAGAAGAAGATGGGGTTGGTTGACGTCTTTTCTCTCTTTTTTCTCTCTTCGAGAAACCAACATTTGCAAGAGTTGCAACATCGCGTCCGGGGCTGAGTTGAAGCTCCGGAGGCATCTGAAGATTGAGATAGATCATGAGAACATAGGGAAATTTCTAAGGTTCAGGATTTTCGAAGAGTTTTTAAAGTTTGACTCACATTTTTTTTCTAGCAACTTGCTTTTCATTCATTCATAGCACACGATACAAACACACACCACAACAAAGGAAAACAGATGGTTTTAAGAACCATTCTGGGAAACTACGATACAGTGGGACCGAATACAACTCACTAACGCTAGTGCTCAAGTTCTACTACTCCTCGGAGTCAGTGTCCTCATCATCCTCATCATCATCGATGAAGGCAAAGTCATCCTCATCGGTGAATAAGTCCATGGACTGATCCTCCAGAAAGTCATCATCATCGCTAAGATAGGAGTAGGGGTCTCCACGAAGGTCTTACCCTGCATTCTCCCTCTCCTCTAACTACATATCTCTCACGTGGATGGTCTCCTCCAAATCCGTGATCCTGTGGCGAAGACGGGCAATGATGCGCTCCTTCTTGTCGAGCTGACGGCGACGAGACTTCCAATCCTTTACTAGCATGGTGATGGTCTGATCCTTCTTGGCGGAGATGGCGTACTTGTGGTTGGCGTAGGAGCGGGCATTGTCCAACTCCTTCTGACAGTCATACATCGTGAAGCTGAGATGGTCCAATTGACTCTTTAGCTCGTGGTGGTATGGGGCCTCCAGTGGCTGTCCCATAACATCACGCCTTGGGTAGAACTCAAAGAAGGTACCCTTGATTTGATTGATACTCTGCCCACACAGATGGGCAAGAGCTTCCTGCATGGCCCTGGCAAGTCCATCGAGCTAGTTGTTCTCTCTTAAGGTGAACTAAATTCCCTCTGCAGTGGGGGGTTCAATCTTTCCTCGGATACTTGCAACAACTAGCCACTACATATCTTCTCCTTCCTGATCATTGAGCTGAGCTCCAAAGAACTCAGGGTGTGGATGCTCCAGCATCTCCGACAGCTGGTCCAAGTCACGCTTAAAGATGAGGTCTCCTCCATTCCCCAACTGATAGGGCAAAGGTGTTCGATCTTTCGATGGTGGAGTTCGGGCTTAACGATCCGACTACACGTGCGAGCACGAGCGCCAATGCAATCGCTAGGCCAATCTCCTAGAGGTTACCGATCTTGCGGGAACACGATCAGCCTGACCAGCGAGGGTCTTAATTCCTACCTGAAATCAAGAACAAGTAAGAACTAATATTGCAATCAAGATATTGCGGATTAAGATAAAACTTTATTGAAAAAAAGGTGGGATCTTGTATAGGTGCGAAGTATAAGAGGCCTCTGCGACGCTCGAGCCTTGGCGAAGTTGCTATGATGGCTAACTTAATGTCAAAACAAAATCCGAGTCTATGGTGACGGCTAAGGCGAGTATTTAAGGAGGAAAATGTAGGGTTTCAGACAGCCGTAGAAGTGGTGGCCGAATCCAACCCTAGAAGTACTTTTCTCCTCAAATACGGACTCTAAAAAGTGGCTATTTAAAATCCTATGAAAATTACATGGGCCTGGCCCAAAATAAAGGTGTCGCAGCACCATATTAAGCTATGGACGAATTTGTGAAGTATTAATCTTGAATATTTCGTCCAAGCCTTCTTTCTTCATTATGGTGGCCTCAAATTTCTAAAATCTTCATCTGTGGCCTTCTCTTGGATCATCACATGCTTGCTGCCATCTCCATGCATGGCCATGCTCCAATGCTTGTCCCTCTCATCCATGCTTGGTCCATCATTCCTAAGGGTAAGAAATACATCTGATTTACGCAGCATCATATTCTCATGTATGTGAGGAATAGTTCCAAGAAACGAAAGTACCTGATAGTTAAGTTGTTAGGCACGAGATATTATGATAGGTCCTTGTATGTGTGTAGCTGTAGGTACAACGGTTGTATCAATAGATGGGATGTCCACATCACCAACTGATAAAACATGTTGTACTTCACGCCCATCTATAAGAGTATAGGATGAGTACGTTAGTAGAGTGATCAAGTGTGTCGAATTTTCTGTAAGTTTGCAAGAATTTTTGAGGAACATGCATTTTCCTGAAAGAGTCTAAGTGATAAGAATAGGAATAAGTTTTTGTAAATACTCACTTCCTTTGGTTTTGAAACTAAGTTGTTGATTCAAACGTCCATTCTAACTAGGGTCTCCTATGGTCAGGATGGCTCTGATACCAACTTGTCAAAACCTAGATTTTTAATCACAGATGCTTGTTATGCCATATATCGCAATCCCAGGATTACCATTTTTGCGAGACATAACAGATTGGATATCATAGTACATTATCCATTACAAACCATACATAAGGTCTTACACAAATAAGGATCTCATTATCTAGTTCTTAATACAATTCAAGCAGCGGAATAACATAATAATAACGATAGCATGGGCGAAGCTCCATCTTCATGGTCACAGGCAATGCTGACGATGGGAGATGATCCTAGTTGTCGTAACCTTCCTGCTTTCCTTCTTCCTGACACTCCTCTTCATAGTCTGGCCATGGGTTTTGTAAAGGGCTAAGGCTCAAGCCTTAACATTTTCATCATCATAAATCATTTGGTGTTCGAAAACACATGTCAAAACATTTCAGTAGAATGACTCATCACTAGTTGATCATGTTTTAAGCTTACCACTAGCATCTACAAGTGGTGATAAATACTAATGAGGGGTAATAAACAAGTGGGGATTAACGAAGTTCAATCTCATGCCTTAGGATGACATCCAGATTATCTAACTTAGGCCAAATTTTATACTCTTTATGCTACCTTCAGTTATCTTTCTAGAATCTACAAGTCACTAAGTAAACTTTTGATAGAAAGCTTTTATTAAGGAAAATAAAATACTAAGCTTGCAAGTAAAACCAGGATGGTGTGTCAAGTGGGTATAATCATATATACTTAAGGCATATAGTTGGCATAGTAACAAGCAAGTCGTAGCTTGCATAAGTAGGGTATCTTGCAAGTGTTAGCTTGCTTAATGAGTATCTTGCAAGTATTGTCTTGCTAAGATATCAGTATAAGCTTGCCTTGTGCAGAGCAGTGGTTGAAGTTCTCCTCGGCTTCTTCCTCGTAGTATCCTCCTTCCTCCTCGTATCCTTGGTCGGTACTAGCGTCTATAAATAAATACGAGGTACACAATCACCAAACAATACTTAACTATTTCTAAACATCACACAAAGGTTCACACTAGATGATCTAGCATCATCACTAACATTACAAGGATTAAAACACTTGTCCCATTTATTTTATTCGAGAAAAGTAATTTCTACTCATTGAAAAACTACTTAAGATTTAATATTCTCCAACTCAAACATGGGATCATGTTGACACATGTCATCACCACATATTTCAGTACATGGGGATGTGATTTAAAGTGGTGTGACAATTTAATAAGGTTTAACCTTTTTATTTTATTTAATTAAAGTGTCTAGAAATGCTTATGTGGCATTCTTTTATTACTTGATCATTATTTCTGTAAGTAAACCTATATATTTTTATATATTCTGAAACGTATGGTTAAATTTGACTTTTGAGAGTTGGAATCAACTGAAAAGCTCTTATGGTTGAATTTTGAAAAATGTTTGAATGGAGAAAAGATTCTGCCTTGTTATTTTTACCATGGGTGATCTACAAATCTAAATCGTTTGAATCAAACGGGCTTGGATTAAGCATTACAGTACCTTTCTAACCAAATTGGTTTCATGCATTTTGGTTCAGTGAATCGAGCTGGGTTGATATTTGAATCTAGGTACATAACTGTGTTTGAAATTAAATGAATAAACTTAAGTTTGAATTGTTGGGTCGTGCGGGATGTTTAACTGGGCCGACCCACTACGCACAGTGCACGCGCGGGCTAGTTAAGTGAGCGACCCCACTCGTAAGTGAGACAACGAGTGGCGAAGAGGTACAGGGTGATCTAGGCCGCACGATCTAACTCTAATCGAACGGTTCTGGTTTATCGTCCACGTTGGACAGCTCCGGCGAGACAGAACCCTAGCGCGGCAGGTAAGGGTCGTGGGAGGCTCACCGGGGCTCAGGCGATGGTCGGTGAAGGGGGCGAACGACGAAGTCGACGACGACGATTCTCCTGGTACCGGCAGCTTCTCCTAGGGCGGCTCCAATCGACGGCGTCTCTCCTCCTATGCAGCGGCGAACTCCGGTGAAATTCTGGCCACCTGGTGCTCGCCTTTCTTCGGGAGTGAATGTGGGGTATCAGTGAGAGGTGGGGAGTGAACTGGTGTGAAGAAAACGAGCGGGGGAGGCCTCCTTTTATAGTGGCTGAAGGGGACCGAAGGGTGCGGGGTAAGCTTGTCGGGGTCGGCTGCACAACGAGCTAACGGCATGGCCGAAGGTAGGGGACGGTGCATTGCCTCCTGGCAAAGCTCAATGGCTTGATGGCGAGGCGTGGGGCGGTGCGAATCGGTCGGAACACGTCGACGCTCTGGGCGGCTCCGACGAAAGTCTTAATGGCGCACAGGCGCTCCTGGTCACGCGGCAGTGAGCGAGCATTTCTGGGCGGTTCCTGGTGCAGTGGTGATTACGTCTGCAAGCGGCAGGGCGGCGCGTGGTCTGTGGGCTGGTGTCGCTGACGGCGCACTTGCGCGCTCTCGGCTCGCATGCAGAGAGACTGGGCGCGTGCTTGGCGGGTGGTCCTGTGGCTGGCTATGCTCGGGGCTTTGACAGGGAGTGGCGGTGGACGGTGTAGTGCCTGCTAGATAAGGCTGGCAAGGCTAGTTAGGCTTGTAGCTTGCTGTCGACATTAGGGTTGGAAATTGGGCTCGACCATGGTCACCATTGATGGCATTGTCAAGTTTACAGTGAGCTAGAGCTGGTTAAACTAGTTAGATGATCTACTGAGAGTGTAGTGAGAGCTAGGGAGGGGATAAGGTTGGCACAACACTGCTCACTATAGTGTTTGTTGTTTAATTTGATTTGTGCCCATAAGGTGTTTGATGAAATGGCCGAAAGAAATTCAAATTTGAATTTTGGATTCAAATTTGGTGGGTTTGCTAGGTACATACTAGGGAGTATCTGGTTAGTTGGATTGGTCAAGGGGCACTTGTTTGGTTGGGTTTTTAAAATGTGTGATCTTCAAATATGTTAAAGATTCAGTTTTGAATTGTCATTTGAATGGGGTTGCCAAATGTTTCTACAAGTTTGAAAGGTGGGCTTTGCTTCCCTTTTACTTGGTCTAGCAAGGGGTGAAAAGAATTGGAAAAGTTTCTGTTTGCAATCTTGGACTAGAAACACTCAAAGTGATGTAGCCCGACCTACGGTCATTACCACATCATGGTCTCCAACTTACGCCAAGTCATCATGGACTCCAAAGGTGAATCTGTTCCTCTATGCGAGCCCACTTCCTACCCTATTGAATGGTATGCTACTTCATACTCCGTCACATATGCATGATAGGTTCACACCGACAAGTACGGAGGCAAGGGAGGAAGCCCGGAACATCAAGCCCGACAAGACGGAGGCTTGGAAGAGGAGACGAAAGAAGCCACGGCTGAACCACCAGAGTCTCCGACCTACACCGGAGTCTCCGGTCCTGCTACACCGGAGTCTCCGGACCGACCCCAGCAACCGCCCGAGGACAATCAGTACGCCACTCCGGAGACGACACCGGAGACTGACCGGAATCTCCGTCCCTGACTAGAGTCTCCGGCCCCTACACCGGAGTCTTCGGCCTGCGTGATGGGCCTGCGCTCCGCCAGCTTGGCCTTCGGCCCATGTACCCCTCTAGCTCCTCCAAACCCTAGTTTTATCCCTAAACTACCCCTGTTTATGTGGCTGGCCTATAAATAGAGCCCCCACCCCTTCATGTATCCCTTAGGCATAGATGATAGACTAAAGACAACCCCCTTGTGTGGAATCTCTAATTTTGCCTCATACCCTTTACCAAGGGGACCGACTATCGTCACCAACCTCGATTGGACTTTGCATCACGCATCCATCGTTGAACAAGGCCTTGGAGTTCGTTGTCTCGTCTCCAAGTTTTCAAGACCCTCCCCAAGGTGTTCTTCCCTCTCCAATGTGGATTTGAGGGAGCACGTTGACCGATCTTTCCTTGCAAGGATTCTATCGGACCGGTGGCCGCCGTTCGGGAGCAATCGGCCTTGTATCGTGTGAGTTTTGCGTGTGTTCATCGTGTTCTTCTCGAGGTGTGTGTCCGCTTCCGCTACCTTCTCCCTTCCCCCTCGCTTTCCCATCGATTTGACCACGATATTCGTGAAGATCGGGCCACCCAAGAGGTTAACCCCTCCATCATCTGGTATCAGCAGCTTTTGGTTGCCACAGATGTCTCATCGATTTGGTATTTTCCCCATAAATTCGAAAATTCCACCAAAAACAGCCCCAATTCATGTTTTGGATCGATCTGTGATTTGAGTGAGTTTTGTAGGTTTTGATCCATGGATTACTTGCTAAACTTGTTGATCTACCTTCCCCTGCGTTCCCATGGCCTAATTCCTTGATTTGCCCCATCAATCTGAGGTTTTGGTTCGAGTTTTTTGGCCCAAAACACGTCCCGTTCGAGTTCTGGACGTTCTGGAATCACCCGGACCAGAGTCTCCGGCCTAGACCGGAGTCTCCGGACTTTTTGATCTCCAGACCGGAGTCTCTGGACCCCCAGACCAGAGTCTCCGCCCCCTGCAGACAGAAAAACTGCAGCACAGTTTTGAGCATAACTTTTGCAATTCAACTCGCATTTTGGTGTTCTTTAGCTCGTTTCGAAGAGGAGAAGGATCTCTACATCATAATCCACGTTGTTCATGCTATCTACTACATACAAATTACGTGAGCAAGGCGGAATACAACAATAAAGGGTGAAGATCATCGATGAAAGGTATAAACATTCCGTGACTTTTCCCCACTTGCATTCCTTTGTGAACCCCACTATCTTTGCAAGCAACAAACACCTATTGAGACTAGTTCCTCTTATCATTGCTTGGGCTATGCACATTTTATACCTTGTAGAATTCCGAGCAAACGTGTGAGAGCTATCTCATATAGTTATCTTGTATAGTTGTTGGCACAAGGAAGAGGCAAGTGAAAAAGAAAAAAAAAAGAAAAAAAAAGAGAAAAAAAAGAAAAATAAATATACATGTGCCTCATAGAATAGGAAGCGCAAGCTCGATGAACATCATATAAGTGGTACTTATTGTGCATATCTTGTAGCCCACCAATCTTATGCAATCGAACTAGCGTCTCTCCTTGTACTTGTGTGACACGAGCTTATAGTCCTCACTAGGTAATCATTTGGTTCTTGGCTCACTTTCTCCGTCGCACAAGTCCCATTTATCCCACCGTGTGTGTTTCCTTGTACATATTTCCTATCTTGTGGATTGACTTGTTTGCTTTGTGATCATTGTGGTTCTTTACTTGGCAATACAACATCTTGATTTCAGATTGGTTCTTGACATGCCACTTTCCATACCTATCCACCATAGGCCTTGTGTGTGTGTGTGTGTGTTTTTTGGTTAGTAGTGTTCCGCGTGAACTTCACTTTGCTTGGTTTATTGCTCTCAAGTGTGGCCACTTGCACGATACGATCTTCCAAGGTAAAGTAAGGTTTGACGTTGCATCTCCAACACCCACTACCACTTCCATATACAACACTTGGTCTTGTGAATCATGCCTAGGGACTCCAGAACCGGGGATGATGTCTATGAAGAATCCATGATGAGCCACCATGACTACGACTCGACAAGTATAGAGGACATGATGGAGCACAACACCGACAATGTCTCCTCATGCATGGAGACTATGGAGCACTACACCGACAATGGCTCCACATGCTTGGGTGATATGGAGTACTACACCAACAATTACTCCCCAAGTATGGATGACTTCGAGTGCGACATCGACGATGCCTCGCCGAGCATGGAGGACACGGAGAACTTCATAGACTTTGATGGATCCTCCATGAGCCATGAAGAATTCATCCACCGTGTGGAGATGGAAGCCTACTACGCCAAGAAAGAGGAGGCGCATCATCAAGATTCCATGACCTTCAAGGCCAAGCGTGCCACACCAAAGGGCACAACCTACTTCGATGATCCACCTCCAAGGCGACAAGCGCCACCACCTCCAAGGCGTCAAGCGCCACCATCGACAAGGCATCAAGTGCCACCACCTAGATGGCGTCAAGCTCCACCATCTCCAAGGCGCCAAGCTCCATCACCTCCAAGGCGCCAAGATCCACCTCCTATCCAAAGAAGAGTGGCGTCCAAACATCATATACATCAAGAGGCGCCAAGAACCAAGAATCTTCATCAACAAACATCCTCTCATGAGCATCGCCACCATTAAGAGGATACAAGACATCGTCAAAGGCATCTTCGCCATAAAGACGAAAAATTCATGATGAGCACCAACCATAATTCTCAAGCAAGCTCAAGAAGGCACCACAAGCACAAGAAGAGTGCCAAGGCAAATGATCACCGTCGTGAGCATCATGTGGATGACCAAGTGCTTCACCAACATCAACAATCGGCAAGGCACGCCAATGACCTCCGTCGACACCATCATAGGGCACCTTCAACTACTCGTGCCACCACCACAATGGCACCAAGAGCAAGCCTTCCTCCACGCCATCAAGCTTCAATGCCTACGCTTGACTTCCACGACCTCGCGAACGAGGAAAATGTAAACCTCTACTTCGCCAAGTTGGATAGCATGAGCCTACCTCCACCACTACTACGAGATGGCCACAAGACGGTTGAGCATGGGATTTTCCCTTCGACCATGGAGGAGAGCGATGATGCCCATCTTATGGCATCCAACCTTGAAGGCGACAAGGTCAAGAATGGAGAGCATGGGATTTTCCCTTCACCAAAGGAAGCGCATGGAGTTGAGGAAACCGAGCCTATCCCCATATGCTTGAGTGATGATGTGGTACCAATCCCATGTGAGTATGAGAGCCACTTAGCCCACTTGAGTGAGAACAAGAGTGAGATGAGTGACTCCACCTTATGTGAGATTGAGTGCTTCCACTTGGAGGGCATGCGCGATACTCCTAGTGAGTTGAGAGTGGTAGTTGATAGGTCTAGTGAGACCATTTCGATTTCTAAAAACTTACCCTCTACCTCTAGTGTGTTGTCTTGTGTTGTGCTAGGTTCCATGGAGGAAGACGTGCCAAGCCATGGATCAATGATGCCTCGATTAGAGAATATGTACATGGTGCACGAAGATGATGCTATGCCATGGCTACATCAAGAAGACGAAGTCGTCCACAAGGAGAGCACTACTTCCACAACACCCACTTCATATGAGAGGTATGACCAAGGTAACAATAAGGGTGTTGATGATGCCATGATCCCACTAGTGGACATGATGAATTGCGAGGATGATAGGGCAAAGGCGTCCGATCTTTCGATGAGATGATGATAATCGATTTGGTTGAGTTCGGGATTGACGATCCGACTACATGTTAAATGTAGGACTAACCATACCAAAGTTTGCAGGCAACTCAAGTTTATATGCATTATCATTTATTTTCTCTAACACCTTAAAGGGACCAGCAGCACGCGACATTAACTTAGACTTGCCTAAATCAGGAAAACGATCTTTACGCAAATGTAACCAAACAAGATCTCCAACATCAAACACAACATGCTTTCTCCCTTTATCCTCAGCAAATTTATACTTAGCATTCATGTGTTCAATGTTATCTTTAGTAGTCTTATGCAAGTTTAATATCATTTCAGCGCGTTGTGTAGAATCCAAATTATCTTGCACCGAAGAAGGTAAAGGCAATAAATCAATAGGTGCACGAGGAACAAAACCATACACAATCTCAAATGGGCACATCTTTGTGGTAGAATGCAACGAACGATTATAAGCAAATTCTATATGAGGTAAACACTCTTCCCACAATTTTAAGTTCTTCTTTAAAACAGCCTGCAACATAGTAGACAAAGTTCTATTTACTACTTCAGTTTGACCATCAGTTTGGGGATGACATGTAGTACTAAACAGCAATTTAGTCCCCAACTTAGCCCATAAACATCTCCAAAAGTGGCTAAGAAATTTAGTATCACGATCAAAGACAATAGTATTTGGCACACCATGCAAACGAACAATTTCACGAAAGAACAAATCAGCAATATGCGCAGCATCATCCGTCTTATGACAAGGAATAAAGTGTGCCATCTTAGAAAACCGATCCACAACAACAAAAATACTATCCCTCCCCTTCTGTGTTCGTGGCAATCCCAAAACAAATTCCATAGAAATATCCTCCCAAGGAACACTAGGAACATGAAGAGGCATATATAAACCATGTGGATTAAGGCGAGACTTAGCTTTTTGACAAGTAGTGCAGCGTGCCACAAATCTCTCAACATCTCGACGCATACGTGGCCAAAAGAAGTGTGCAGCAAGAACATCCTCCGTTTTCTTGACACCAAAGTGTCCCATCAATCCTCCTCCATGCGCCTCCTATAACAACAAAAGACGAACAGAACTATCCGGAATGCATAGTTTGTTAGTACGGAACACAAATCCATCATTGAAGACGAACTTGTTCCATGTTCTACCATCTCTACAATTCTACAACACATCTTTAAATTCAGCATCATGCATATATTGTTCCTTAATAGTTTCTAAACCAAATATTTTGAAGTCAAGTTGAGATAACAAAGTATAACGGCGCGACAAAGCATCAGCAATAATATTATCTTTACCCTTTTTGTGTTTGATAACATAAGGAAAAGAATCAATAAATTCAACCCACTTTGCATGACGACGGTTCAATTTAGGTTGACTACGAATATGCTTCAAAGATTCATGATCAGAATGAATAACAAATTCTTTAGGCCATAGATAATGTTGCCAAGTTTCCAATGTCCGAACCAACGCATATAATTCTTTATCATAAGTAGAATAGTTCAGACTAGCCCCACTGAATTTCTCACTAAAATATGCAACAGGTTTTCCCTCTTGTAATAACACCCCTCCCAAACCAATTCCACTAGCATCACATTCAAGCTCAAAAGTTTTTGTAAAATCAGGAAGTTGGATTAAAGGAGCATGTGTTAGCTTATCTTTTAATATGACGAAGGCCTGTTATTGTGCATCGCCCCAAACAAAGGACACATCCTTCTTGGTAAGCTCATTTAGCGGCGCGGCAATTGATCCAAAGTCTTTGACAAAGCGCCTATAAAAACCAGCGAGGCCAAGAAAACTCCTCACTTGTGTGACCGTCTTGGGCTACGGCCAATTCTCAATAGCTTCAATCTTGGCTGGATCCACTTCAATACCCTGTGATGTAACAACATAGCCAAGAAACGCAACTCGATTGGTGCAAAAGGTGCACTTCTCAAGGTTACCAAACAAACGTGCATCACGAAAAGCATTGAAAACAACACGTAAATGGTCCAAATGATCCTCTAAAGATTTGCTATAAATCAGAATATCATCAAAGTAGACTACCACAAAACGTCCAATGAAAGCACGTAAAACTTCGTTCATTAATCTCATGAAAGTGCTAGGTGCATTAGTTAAACCAAACGGCATTACTAACCACTCATATAAACCGAACTTAGTTTTAAATGTTGTTTTTCATTCGTCGCCTAATTTCATACGAATCTGGTGGTAACCACTACGCAAATCAACTTTAGAAAACATGGTAGAGCCACTCAATTCATCAAGCATGTCATCTAAACGTGGAATAGGATGGCGATATCGAATAGTAAGATATCGAATAGTAATATTATTTATAGCTCTACAATCAGTACACATGCGCGAAGAACCATCTTTCTTAGGTACCAAAATAATAGGAACAACACATGGGCTAAAGGACTCACGAATATGATCTCTGTCGAGTAATTCCTGAATTTGGCGTTGTATCTCCTTTGTCTCCTCTGGATTGGTTCTATATGGCGCGCGGTTGGGCAACGTAGCACCAGGAATTAGATCAATTTGGTGCTCAATTCCTCTAATAGGAGGTAGTCCTGGTGGTAGCTCTGCGGGAAAGACGTCCTCATATTCCTGCAAAAGATTAGCAATAGCGGGTGGCAAAGAAGGAGGCATATCCTCAAATAAAAACAAAACCTCTTTGCAGACAATTGCATAACATTGAGTATTGTTTACATCTAGTTCAGCAATATCAATTTTATTTGCAAGCATACATGGACTCTTCAAACAGATTTCAGTAGCATGTGTAGAATCAGATTTAGTGTTCTTTGGTGGTACAAAATCTGCAGCAACAATCTGATTCTCATTTTATTTTTCTCCTCAGTTTTAGCTCTACTAGCTCTAGCAGGATCATCTTTTAAAATCTGTTCGGGAGTCATAGGTTTTATACCAATTTTCTTTCCATCATGCATAAGAGAATAGTGATTAGTTTTGCCATTATGAACAGATTCTCTATCAAATTGCCATGGTCTACCAAGTAACAAAGAACAATCTTGCATAGGTACAACATCACAATCAACAAAACCAGAATATGTACCAATAGTAAAATGCACGCGTACCATTCTTGTTACCTTGATCTTGCGAGAACTCTCAAACCATTGGATGTAATATGAATGTGTGCGTTGTCTTGTTGGAAGCGCAAGCTTCTCTACCATGTCAACACTAGCCAGATTATTACAACTCCCTCCATCAATGATGATCCGTATAGCTCTTTCCTTGACAACACCACGTGTTTGGAACAGGTTGTGGCATTGATCTTGTTCAGATTTGCTCAATTGCACACTCAACACACGTTGTGTAATTAATCTCTTGTATTGATGAGCAGCTTCAGCTCCCATTACCTCTGTCTCTTCATCAGCATCAGAATTGTCTCCATCTCGAGCAGAAATAAGGGCTAATGTATCTTCATCAAAGTCGCTTGCTGAATCGTATTGACCATCATCCCGCACCATCATCACACGTTGTGTTGTGCACTGTCTCTCAATATGACCAAAACCCCAGCACTTGCGGCATTGTATATCCTTTGTCTTACCCGTGGAAGCCATAGAAGAAGCACTACGAGCAGGAGAATTGGATGACGGTGGAGGAGCAGCTGGAAATCTTGTGGTGGCCTTAGATGTGGTAGTAGCAGGTGGCGAATCATGAGAAGGAGGCGCTGATTGTCAGAATGTCCAAGTGGATGTGCGACCTGCATAATTATTAGTCCTCCTCCATGGTGTTTGGCGATCCTGCACTTCACGTTCAGCTTTGCAAGCAAGATGAAACAAACGAGTGATAGAATTATATTCCTTATAATCTAATATGTGCTGAATGTCCTTGTTTAGTCCACCAAAGAAACGTGCAAGCATTTGTTCAGTAGATTCAACAAGACCACACCGAACCATCCCCGTTTGCAATTCCTGATAATACTCTTCTACAGAATTTTTTCCTTGATCTAAACGTGTCAGATTCTTTAGTAAATCACGTTGATTAGTGGGAGGTACAAAACGAACACGCATAGCAGTTTTTAAAGCAGTCCAAGTACTAGGAATAGTAGTAGGATTTAAACGACAATACTCAGACCACCAATGGGAAGAAAATTTTGTAAATTCACCTGTAGCAGCACTAACACGCATATTCTCAGGATATTTTAAGCATGCAAAACGTTGTTCTATTTCCATCTCCCATGTAAGATATGCATCAGGATTATATTTACCCTCAAAAGATGGAATATTTAATTTAAGCTTTGCAACATGATCATCATCACGTACCGGTGGTCGAGCGTTGCGGTAGTAATGTCGTGGACGGCCAGCAGGTTCCTGTGGAGGTTGTTCAACCTCCTCGTCAAACAGATCGTTGTCGTCGGGGTCGTAGTAGTACCGTCATCATCCCCAATGTCACAAAGTGACAAGTGAAGTCCGAGGTGCGTCGGCCCGCGGTAGCCGCTTGCGGCGGCAATGAACCAGGCAGTCCGTGATCGGGATGCGCCGTGCGCCATGTGTGGCTGCGGGTGCGGGTGCGGGCAATCTGTTCAAAATCTCCTTGAAACGAGCGTCAAGCTTGGCGTTGAAGGATTTCTCGAGTCCATCGATCTTGTCCACGGCGTTGGTGAGCTTGGCGTCAAACTCCCCTAGGCGTGTATCCATGTCTTCAGCGCGACTAACCAAGAGCTCAGAGAAGTGGGCATGTAGTTCTTCGTTCGTCATTGTGGCAGGGTTCCGCGAAGTATCTGTCATGGTTAGTCCTTAAAAAGCACATGTATATATACTACGGAAATATGGTGGAAGGCACGCGTAATCCGTCAAGCAATATACGAAGCTCTTACAAGTTCTTACCAAACAGCAGGAAAAGGCGATGTGCTACCGCGAGGATCAGTGGGTCCAGAGATTGAACCAAGCGATTACCACGAGTCGAGACACCGTACGTGGAGAATATCTGTGGAGCTCTGGGAAGGCTTAGCAAAGGGGTTAGCAATCATCAAAACAGCAATGCAAAAGTTGAAAGAATGCTCAACGACGGTACTATGCTGGTCCTAGGCTAGACCGTACTAGAGACGCGAGCCTAGATCACCAACGATGTCACGACGCGACACAACAAGCAATGTATGATGATATGGCACCCTGATAAGCGAACCGAGAGGTGGAAAATCACTACGATGGCGAGTGTCTAGAACTGATCTACGGGGTCTAAAAATAGGTTAGCCCCAAAAAAAAATTTCGAAATTTTTTATTTTGCTCCGGAAAGCGCGCAGGCGCCAACAAAATATCGCTATAACGGCCGATGGAGAAAAGTGATCCCCGGGGTCGAAAAACACTATAGCCAGGAATTTTTTTTTGCTCTCCTGGACTTACGACCGGACTCTGAGCTCGACACGGACTTTATCTTAACACGGAAACAACAAAGAAGGAGAGTAAAAAGAAATAACTAGGAAACAATAACTCTACTCGGACTCGTACCGCGGCAGGAAAACTGATCGGATCTGTGTCGCGGTAGGAAGGCGGTGGCGGAGTATTAGGGTTTATGGTGGCTGGGTATATGGCGACGGAATATGGTGGCGGTGATCGGAGAGTGTGGCGGTGACTACTATGATCAGAACTCGAAACTCTAAGGGACGAGACACTAAGACCAGCAACTCGACGCGACGATGTAGACACAAATTCAACAATGCAAAAACTGAAAAGATAATACGAGGCATAGATTGGTTATGGGATGGATCTAAACTCTAACTGTGTTTTTGGCTTTTTCGTGGGTTATAGGTAAAAACATATGTAATCTACGAAAACAGTAAAATCTCACCGAGCAACCTGAAATCTGATACCACTTGATAGGTCAAAGGCGTCCGATCTTTCGATGAGATGATGATAATCGATTTGGTGGAGTTTGGGCTTGACGATCCGACTACACGTGTGATCATGAGCGCCAATGCAATAGCTAGGCCAATCTCCTGGAGGTTACCGATCCTGCGGGAACACGATCAGACTGACTAGCGAGGGTCTTAATTCCTACCTGAAATCGAGAACAAGTAAGAACCAATATTGCAATCAAGATATTGCGGATTAAGAGGAAAGCTTTATTGAAAAGGTGGGATCCTAAATAGGTGCGAAGTACAAGAGGCCTCTGCGACGCTCGAGCCTTGGCGAAGTTGCTACGATGGCTAACTTAATGTCTAAACAAAATCCGAGTCTAGGGGAATGACTATGGGGAGTATTTAAGGAGGAAAAGGTGGGGTTTCGGACAGCCATGGAAGTGGTGGCCGAATCCAACCCTAGAAGTCATTTTCCCCTCAAATACGGACTCTAAAAAGTGGCTAATTAAAATCCTACGAAAATTACATGGGCCTGGCCCAAAATAAAGGTGTCGCAGCACCATATTAAGCTATGGACGAATTCGTGAAGCATTGATCTTGAATATTTCGTCCAAGCCTTCTTTCTTCATTATGGTGGCCTCAAAGTTCTGAAATCTTCATCCGTGGCCTTCTCTTGGATCATCACATGCTTGCTGCCGTCTCCATGCATGGCCATGCTGCAATGCTTGTCCTTCTCATCCATGCTTGGTCCATCATTCCTAAGAGTAAGAAATACATCTGATTTAGGCAGCATCATATTCTCATGTATGCGAGGAATAGTTCCAAGAAACGAAAGTACCTGATAGTTAAGTGGATTGGCACGAGATCTTGTGATGGGTCCTTGTATGTGTGTTGCTGTAGGTACAACGGTTGTATCAATATTTGGGATGTCCACATCATAGGATATGCATGCTATGGATGATACTTGTGACATTACATATGCTTCATCCACATTCCCATGTGATGCTTTACCTTTGCATAATATTGATCATGTCGAATTGTTTGATTGCGATATCATTTCCATAAACAAGCCATGCTATGCATATTGTGTGTATCCTCCAATTGCTTCGGACTTGCCTTGTCATGCTAGTCATTCAATTTCTCATGTTGCTTGCGATAAGATGAATGCTTTCTATTTCACTTGTTTTGCTTGCAACAATATTGATTATATGCGTTATAATGAGATGTCCCCCATAGCTTTCTCAATTTTTGGAGATTTTGATGATTTCCATGATAAGCATGTTCCCCACTTGCATACTCACCATGCATCTATTTCATACTTGATTGACATTAATGGTGATGTGCACAAGAAGAGATACGTCATGATGGATGATGTGTATCTCTACCACGCACACACATTCTTCCTTTTGTGTATGATGTGTGTAGGTACCCACACTATCATGTCAACCTCGTTTGAGCACGAGTTGACAAAAAGAGCTCTTGAGAGCATCCCACAAGTGAGTTCAAGATCGAACCCAGCTCTGATACCTTTTGCATGCTGCATCTTTCATGTTGGCAAATTTCTCTTTCCTATGGTTTGATTGCAAGCATGTTAATGGTATTATCTCCCCTTATGACAATCATGTTTCTTTGCTTTTGGGTAATGATGCTTTGTGTGTTGCAACAAAAATGTTGAATAATTTCCTTTTCCGATGTTTTGTGTGCAACCATAATGCCATTAAGAGCATGTATTGTCATGAGAGCTTCCAAGAATCTCTTCTTGTTATTGCAACAAACATAAGGACCACTTGCTCTTTCATTTGGTTTCTTTGCAAACATGTCGCTTTTGCTTCCACTTGGGATATTCATATTCCCATGATACTTGATGTTGATGATATGTGTACGGCATCCAACATGTTGAACAATTTCTCTTTCCAATGGTTGGTTTGCACACATAATGCTTTTGTTTTGGATATGCTTCCTCGTGTGTTTTTGCCAAATTCTCCTATTCTTGAATCAAAGATGTTGATATATTTAGTCAATTGCTTTGCGTGCCACCCTACTATGTTATATGGAGTTTTTGAGTTTCCACATTTGGATGATGTTCAAACGATTTCCATGCACTTTGACCTTGCATATGCATTCCATTTTCTATCCTTGTATTGTGCTAATAGTGTTGTGAACAAGAAGGGAGATGCCACAAATGACATTCTCCTCTATCACGCACGGAAATATTTTTCTTGGTCTTTGTTGTGGAAGGTACAAACGCATACACGTTAACCTCTACTAACCATGTGTTGACAAGATGAACCGAAGAGAGTTACCTATGTCTACCCTTCATCGAGCTATCTCTACAAGATAAGGTGACGTCCTTCTACTTGAGGACTCATGCTATAATCTTCATGAATTGGCTATGCTTTTGTTGTGAGCCTTGTAGGCTTCATGGAAGGTGAAGGAATATTGTTGTCAAGTCAATCTTCTCGAGGACGACTATATGGTGAACCCCAGGATCAAGAAGGTCTATTGACCTCTTCTACTTTGTGATGAGCTTGTAGAGTCGAGGACGACTCTTTTTGAAGGGGGGAGCTGATGTAGCCCGACCTACGGTCGTTACCACATCATGGTCTCCAACTTACGCCAAGTCTTCATGGACTCCAAAGGTGAATCCGTTCCTCTATGCGAGCCCGCTTCCTACCCTATTAAATGGTATGCTACTTCATACTCCGTCACATATGCATGATAGGTTCACATCGACAAGTACAGAGGCAAGGGAGGAATCCCGGAACATCAAGCCCGACAAGACGAAGGCTTGGAAGAGGAGACGGAAGAAGCCACGGCTGAACCACCAGAGTCTCCGGCCTACACCGGAGTATCCGGTCCTGCTACACCGGAGTCTCCGGACCGACCCCAGCAGCCGCCCGAGGTCAATCAGTACGCCAATCCGGAGACGACACCGGATACTGACCGGAATCTCCAGCCCCTCCGAGCCTATCAGCGTGATGGGCCTGCGCGCCGCCAGCTTGGCCTTCGGCCCATGTACCCCTCTAGCTCATCCAAACCCTAGTTTTATCCCTAAACTACCCCTGTTTATGTGGCTGGCCTATAAATAGAGCCCCCACCCCTTCATGTATCCCTTAGGAATATATGATAGACTAAAGACAACCCCCTTGTGTGGAATCTCTAGTTTTGCCTCATCCCCTTTACCAATGGGACCGACTATCGTCACCAACCTCGATTGGACTTTGCATCACGCATCCATCGTTGAACAAGGCCTTAGAGTTCGTTGTCTCGTCTCCAAGTTGTCAAGACCCTCCCCAAGGTGTTCTTCCCTCTCCGATGTGGATTTTAGGGAGCACGTTGACCGATCTTTTCTTGCAAGGATTCTATCGGACCGGTGGCCGCCGTTCGGGAGCAATCGGCCTTGTATCGTGTGAGTTTTGCATGTGTTCATCATGTTCTTCGCGAGGTGTGTGTCCACTTCCGCTAACTTCTCCCTTCCCCCTCGCTTTCCCATCGATTTGACCACGAGATCCGTGAAGATCGGGCCACCCAAGAGGTTAACCCCTCCATCACAAAGTGACCTAGTGAGCAAGATTAGCAAAAATGACCATTTTCCTTATTTGATTTGTTTGTGATTTTCTCTTGATTTGTTTTTGTTTGGAAATGTTTTAGATGATGTTATATTCATCTTTGAATCATTCCTTGCTATTTAGTTGAATCACCAAGTCAATTTATTCATTCATCAAATCATCACATACTCACATGCATTCATTTGGTTTTTATTTAATCAAAGTGTTTGTTAACCCTAATTTTAGTGATTAGAGTTTGATGATCATTGTTTCATATTTTTGAGATGTTACAAACCTTCCCTCCTTAAACGAAATCTCGTCCCGAGATTTCAAAAAGACGAAAAGATTACCTAGGATTTAAAGAGATTGGGAAACTTTGTCCTGATGTGATCTTCTCGCTCCCAGGTAGCTTCTTCTTCAGTGTGGTTGCTCCACTGGATCTTGAGAAATTTGATGATATGGGGTGGCCCGATCTTCTCAGCAAGCACTTGTCGATGATGATGGTGGATGCTCACCGAGTAAACGAGGAAATCTGATACCAAGATGATATGGGGTGGCCCGATCTTCTCAGTAAGCACTTGTCGATGATGATGGTGGATGATAGATAACTAGCATGTAGCTATTAACTCTCCTGCTCGAACCCTGATGCCAATGCAACAGCTCTCGAACCCTATGGGATATTCACAACACCACGCTCTTGCGCACGCAGCCGTCGACCACGAACGGTAGTTTGCAATCTACTAATTCCCAATGGAACAACAGATCACACTCAATTGCAGTAGATAATTCGATCACAGGGTAATTCCAGAGGTTCTTGATAAGAAACAACTCCAAAATAGTTTTAACGTGGTCTAACCCTAACTATGGGGCGTCCGGGGCTTATAAAGGGCGGTGGGCAAAATCGCGAAAAAACGTGTCCGATATGATCCGTCCAGATCTGTTGGTAACTTCCAGGCGGACTTTCCGCCTAAGTAGGCGGATTATCGCCCCGGATTATCCTCACAGGCGGATTATCCGCCCTATCTTGAGCCTCGCTGAAGTCTTAGCGAAATTCACAGGCGGGCGGATTATCGCCCTTGTGGGGCGGATTATCCGCCCCTAGGGACGTGTAAGTACTGTTGGAAAGCTCTCGGTCGGAGGTTTCCAAAAGTGCTTATTTGCTTGATTTGGAGTTCGTATGAAGAATCCACGTCGTTTCAATTTGGGCTTACATGCATCCGAACTGAACCTTTCTTCTTGATGATCTTCTCTTGCACCTTCCTCCCGCTCCTCCCTCGCGCATCCTTGGCGATCATCATGCTGGACTCCTTGCCTTCCTCCCTATCCTTCCCGCTGACGTTAGTCCGATGGATATTGAATCTAGTCAAACAATAACACCATGATTTAGGTAGTATAAAGTTCTTATAAATCAACATATCTTGTCCAACTAGGAATGAAGTCACCTTGTGATATTTTTCAATAAGGTTCAATATTTCATCCCAGCTGAGACAACTAGAATCAACATGATCCATGATTGTATCATCATCATTTGATGCTTCGGGTTCTGGTGGTTCTGAAAGTTTCTTCCAAAATACGGATGGGCACTTCAGGATACGTCAGGTCATCGTTGATCTCTATGGTCTGGTGATCAATGTTCTTGAACACTTCGGTCTTCTCTAGAACTTCAAGGCATTTGCAAAGTAACGATATATGGAACACATTGTGCACTGCTGACATTTCCTCGGGCAGTTCCAATTGATATGATACTTCTCCTCGACGATTCAAAATCTTGAAGGGTCCGATATATCTGGGGGCTCACTTTCCTTTGAGTTGGAAACGCTGCATTCCCTTCAAAGGCGACACTTTGAGATACACAAAATCTTCGATATTGAAAGCGAGGTCTCGACGTCTCTTGTCGGCGTAACTCTTCTATCTTGACTGGGAGGGCTTGAGGTGCTCACGAATCTTGTGAACTTTCTCTTCTGCTTCTCGTAGGATGTTGGGTCCGAAAATCTGAATCTTTCCTACTTCCGACCAATTCAAAGGGGTGCGACACTTCCTTCTATACATGAATTCATATGGGGCCATTTGTAGACTAGCTTGATAAATGTTGTTGTATGAAAATTCCGCGAAAGGCAGACAATCTTCCCATTTAGATCCATACTCTAACACACACGCTCTCAACATATCTTCGAGTACTTGATTTACTCGCTCCGTTTGTCCATCGGTCTAAGGGTTATACACTGTGCTGAAATCCAGTCGGGTTCCTAAACCTTCTTGGACTTTCTTCCAGAATCTCGAGGTAAATTGAATTCCTCGACCCGATACGATGTTCTTCGGGACTCCATGCAAACTGACGATTCTAGTGATATACAACTCTGCTAGCTTCGAACTCTGGTATGTGGTCTTGACTGGTAAGAAATGGGCTACTTTGGACAATCTGTCAACTCTGACCCAGATAGTCATTTCCCCTACTAGAAGTAGGCAATCCGGTGATAAAGTCCATTCCAACGGAATCCCATTTCCATCCCGGAATTTGTAATGGTTGCAATAGTCCTACGGGTCTTTGATGTCCCGCCTTGACTCTCTGGCAAATATCACACTTGGCGATATAGCTTCCGATTTCTCTCTTCATTTTATGCCACCAAAATTTCTCCTTCAGATCCTGATACATCTTTGTTCCTCCGGGGTGGATAGAATAAAGAGTATCATGGGCCTCTTTCAAAATAACTTCTTTCAACTATGAATTTGCTGGTACACAGAGACGTCCTTTGTACCACAAAACTCCTTCTTCGTCTTCGGTGAATCCGAGTACTTTGCCTGAACCGATACGACATTTGATTCCATCGATACTAGCATTTCCTTTCTGTGCTTCCTTGACCTGACTGATCAAAGTGGGTTGAAGTTCTAATAGCCAAAAATCCTTCACTTACTAATTCCATTCTGAAATCTTCCATCTCTTTGTGCAAACTTGGTTGCTCTTTAAGAATCATAGAGTTCAAGCGGCACAGCAACCTGCTAAGGGCATCTGCTACCACATTGGCTTTACCAGGGTGATAGTGAATGTCCAGATCATAGTCCTTGATTAGCTCGATCGACCTTCTCTGCCTCATATTCAGCTCCTTCTGAGTGAATATATACTTCAGGCTCTTGTGATCTGAATAAATCTCACAACGGTTTCCCATGAGATAATTCCTCCATGTCTTCAAGGCTAGAACTACGGCTGCTAGTTCAACGTCATTGGTTGGATAATTCTGTTCATGCTGTTTCAGTTGTCGAGACAGATAAGATATAACTTTGCCTTCTTGCATTATCAAACATCCGAGACTGATCTTGGATGCGTCACAATACACATCAAAGGGTTTCGTGATATTCGGCATGATCAAGATTGCGTTGAAGCTTCTCATCCGCTGTGGCGAGAGCGCGGCAAAGAGCTTCATTTTGATGGCCGAGGTTGTGTTGCATGGCATGCATTTGTCCTCGGACCTCCTCGAAGAGGTTGTCGATGCTCTTGAACTCCACTCGGGTTTTGCTAAATTGTTCGTCTTGGCACCGCTCAAGGGCGTCACAACGGTAGTTGAATTCTCCGCGGACCTTCCAATGATCCCATCTTGTCATGTATTTTGTGTCTTCCTCTTGAGGTGGCGTTGGTTGGGACGACTCGCCATTCCTGTCCATAATGCAAAGCCAACACATATTGTATATGGAGGGGAATATGTGGAGAGTTAGCCTTTTACCTCACCTTGGAGATTGTATCAAACCAATTGCCACACAATAGAGCTAAGATCTTGCAAAGTGAAATCGCAAAGAAACTCACACACAAGGAAGCTACAACTCTCAAAAGCTTTTGGTGGAAGTGATGCAGCCCGTCCTACGGACGCACCTCCATCTACAATACCTACTCCCCCAAGTGGACCAATGACTCGCGCCCGAGCCAAGCTCCTACAAGCCAAAGTTAACTTGCTCCTTTCCTCATGTGATTTTGGTCTACCTTTGGATGGTTTGCTACTTCATGCAACTACGTTATGTATCCTCAGCTATGAAGCAACATCACCACACCAAGCCCCCAAGGAAGAAGGACTAGGAGAAGAAGCTGCTGGAGCTCTGCACACCGGAGTCTCCGGTGTAGACCGGAGTCTCCGGTCCCCTACACCGGAGTCTCAGGACCTTCCTCCAGTCTGGCCCAAAGAACCAAGCCCGGGACAGCCAGATGCCCCCTCTGGAGACGACACCGGAGATTGACCGGAGTCTCCGGTCCAGACCGGAGTATCCGAACCCAACACCGGAGTCTCCGGCCTGCTCGATGCCAGGCATGTCAAGGCCTTTTGGGCCTGGCCCATGTAACCCCCAGTTTCGCCCAAACTTCTAGTTTTATTCCAAAACTACCCCTGTTTAAGTGGTTGGCCTATATAAAGCCCCACCCCTCATATGTAAACCCTAGACTTGGATAATAATATATTGAGGACACCCCTTTGAGGATCTTTCATCTATTGGTCTCATGCTCCTACCAAGGGGCACCTTATTATCCACAACCTCTTGGATCTTGCCTAGTGCGTTCAAGTTGTACAAGGCCTTGGGTTCTTGGTTTCTCTCCCCCAAGTAGTCAAGATCTCACCAAGCACCTCTCCCCTGTTGTTGGCCATGGAGAGAGAGCTTCGCCCAACACCGATCCTAGGGATTGTGTTTGACCGGTTGCCACCAGCGTGAGTTATCGGCGTGTATAGTGTTTTGTGTGCGTGAGTTCATCGGGTTCTTCGTGTGCGTGTGTTCGTGGATTTCATCCCCTTTCCCCCTTCCACCGCTTTCCCCTCGATTCCCGCAGAGATTCGTGAAAGATCGGGCCACCCTAAGGGGTTACTCCATAACATATTGGTATCAAGAGCAAGGTTGATCACGAATTTCCCCTCAATTTTTCTTCTATCCACCTTAAATTCGAAAATTTCCCAAAAAATAGCCCCAATTTGCCTTTGGATCGATCTATCGTTTTGGAGTGTTATTTGTGGTTTTGATCCGACCAAATCTTGTCTAAGGTGTTGGTCCAGCTTTTGCCTGCGTTTCCCATCCCAATTTTGGCCAAATTTTCACGGATTTGAGGATTCTAGGCGTGAATTTACACTCAAGAACACAAGCAGATCTTCCACACCGGAGTCTCCGGCCCTATGCACCGGAGTCTCCGGTCTACACCGGAGTCTCCGGCCCTGGACGCCAGTTTTGCTCTTTTTCCTCTTTTCTGCATTGGCTAATATGTCCACTTGTTGTTTGTGTTCCGTGTGTGTCACCAACTAACAGATAGCTTCCGCAACATCGCCGCGCTCTTCGACACCACGGACCCCAAACTCTTCCCCGCTCCATCGACACAAGATCACCATCAACAACTAAGGTATAACTTGTGTCAACCCTTGTAGCCATATCTTCCTTTGTGTGTACCTACCTATGAGAGCAACTCATTTTGTGTTTTCCTAAGCATTGTGCACTTGCCATTGGAAAGTGAGAGTGTGAGGGCAAAGACAAAAGCTAACATAGTAGCATAGAAAGGGAGAAAAATAAAAAGAATCAAAAAAAGAGGAAAAGAAAAAGAAAAATAGAAAGATACATAGTCTCCCAATACAAAGAGAGCATCAAGCTTGTAAGCAAAAGAGAGAGGAAGAAGCGCGCCAAGGAAAGTGCACAAATCCCTTGCTTACTCTCTTTTGGAAAACGAGTTGTGGTCTCTCCTTGAGTTGGCAGGACAACCGAGTGTAGTCTTCGTTAGGCCATTTCGTGCTCACTTCGATAGTCGTGCTAACCCCATTTTTCTCCACGTGTGTGTAGTCGTAGGTTCTCGTCACCTTTTGAGTTGACCATTTACTTTTGACTTGAGTTTGTTGGATCTTCTCCACTTTCGACTAACATTTGCGTTCGGTTGGTTCTTTGGTTTTCCCACAATCCTACCCATCCACCAAAAGCTTTTGAGAGTTGTAGCTTATTTGTGTGTGAGTTTCTTTGCCATTTCACTTTGCACGCTGTTCGCTCCTTTGTGTGGAAATTGGTTTGATATAATCTCCAAGGTGAGGTAAAAGGCTAACTCTACGCACCCTTATTCTCCATATACAACCCTTGTCGGCTTTGCATCATGGACAGGAATGGCGAGTCGTCCCAACCACCAACACCTCCGGAGGACGACACACAATACATGACAAGATGGGACCATTGGAAGATCCGAGGAGAATTCAACTACCGTTGTGAAGCCCTTGAGCGGCGCCAAGATGAACAATTTAGCGAAGCCCGAGTGGAGTTCAAGAACATCGACAACCGCTTCGAAGAACTCCGAGGCCAAATGCATGCCATGCAACACAACCTCGGTCATCAAAATGAAGCTCTTGGTCGCGCCCTCGCCTCAACGGATGAGAAGCTTCAACGCCTCATTGATGGGTTAGCAAGGCAACGCTCGCGAGACTCAAGATCATCACGGCACTTCTCAAGTGAATCAAGTGAACCTCGCCGTCACGCTTCAAGGCACCGGGATGGACCCGTCCTTCAATCCATGAGCTCTTCTCAAGCGGTACCATCTCCACGACACGCCGCGACGTCAAGCTATGATGGTGACCTCTCCGCAAGACCTCCACGACGTGAAGCGAACCGGCCACAACAAAGGGCACTTGTGATTCAACAAGAGCAACCTCACATGGACCACCAAGCCCATCGCCATCGACATGTTCTTTCAACAACAAGTGAAGCATCCGAAGTGGAAGAACAAGATCGCCGTCGGCGTGAAGCACTCGAAGATCCACCAAGGCGTCATCATCGACATGAACGTCAACGTTAACAACATGATCATCATGAAGAGCCTCCCCCACATCAATAAGAAAGAGAGCATCCCATTGCGCATGCGGCTCGACGTCCTCCTCGCCACATGGCGCAAGACAATGCTCCTCGGCATCAACCACGACAAGAACAAGACCAATCTCCCCAAGCTCGTCGTGAGGATCAACAATGATAGGGCAAAGGTGTCCGATCTTTCGATGAGATGATTATAATCGATTTGGTGGAGTTAGGGCTTGACGATCCGACTACACGTGCGAGCACGAGCGCCAATGCAATCGCTAGGCCAATCTACTAGGGGTTACCGATCCTGCGGGAACACGATCAGCCTAACCAACGAGGGTCTTAATTCCTACCTGAAATCGAGAACAAGTAAGAACTAAAATTGCAATCAAGATATTGCGGATTAAGAGGAAAGCTTTATTGAAAAGGTGGGATACTGAATAGTTGCGAAGTACAAGAGGCCTCTGCGACGCTCGAGCCTTGGCGAAGTTGCTGCGATGGCTAACTTACTAAACAAAATCCGAGTCTAGGGTGACGGCTATGGGGAGTATTTAAGGGCGAAAAGGTGGGGTTTCAGCCATCCATGGAAGTGGTGGCCGAATCCAACCCTAGAAGTCCTTTTCCCTCAAATACGGACTCTAAAAAGTGGCTAATTAAAATCCTACGAAAATTACATGGGCCTGGCCCAAAATAAAAGGTGTCGCAACACCATATTAAGCTATGGACGAATTCGTGAAGTATTGATCTTGAATATTTCGTCCAAGCCTTCTTTCTTCATTATGGTGGCCTCAAAGTTCTAAAATCTTCATCCGTGGCCTTCTCTTGGATCATCACACGCTTGCTGCCATCTCCATGCATGGCCATGCTCCAATGATTGTCCCTCTCATCCATGCTTGGTCCATCATTCCTAAGAGTAAGAAATACATCTGATTTAGGCAGCATCATATTCTCATGTATGTGAGGAATAGTTCCAAGAAACGAAATTACCTGATAGTTAAGTTGCTTGGCACGAGATCTTGTGATGGGTCCTTGTATGTGTGTAGCTGAAGGGATGTCCACATCATGCTCCCCTTCTTGAATTGAAGTCGTCCTCGACGCAATCTCATCTTCCTCACCAAAGTAAGCTTCAAATCTGCAATGTTAAACGTAGGACTAACCGTACCAAAGTCTGCAGGCAACTCAAGTTTATATGCATTATCATTTATTTTCTCTAACACCTTAAAGGGACCAGCAGCACACGGCATTAACTTAGACTTGCGTAAATCAGGAAAACGATCCTTATGCAAATGTAACCAAACAAGATCTCCAACATCAAACACAACATGCTTTCTCCCTTTATGCCCAGCAAGTTTATACTTAGCATTCATATGTTCGATGTTATCTTTAGTAGTCTTATGCAAGTTTAATATCATTTCAGCGTGTTGTGTAGCATCCAAATTATGTTGCACCGAAGTAGGTAAAGGCAATAAATCAATAGGTGCACGAGGAACAAAACCATAGACGATCTCAAACGGGCACATCTTTGTGGTAGAATGCAGCGAACGATTATAAGCAAATTCTATATGAGGTAAACACTCTTCCCACAATTTTAAGTTCTTCTTTAAAACAGCCCGCAATATAGTAGACAAAGTTCTATTTGCTACTTCAGTTTGTCCATCAGTTTGGGGATGACATGTAGTACTAAACAGAAATTTAGTCCCCAACTTAGCCCATAAACATCTCCAAAAGTGGATAAGAAATTTAGTATCACGATCAGAAACAATAGTATTTGGCACACCATGCAAACGAACAATTTCATGAAAGAACAAATCAGCAATATGGGCAGCATCATCCATTTTATGACATGGAATGAAGTGTGCCATCTTAGAAAACCGATCCACAACAACAAAAATACTATCCCTCCCCTTCTGTGTTCGTCGCAATCCCAAAACAAAGTCCATAGAAATATCCTCCCAAGAAACACTAGGAACAGGAAGAGGCATATATAAACCATGTGGATTAAGGAGAGACTTAGCTTTTTGACAAGTAGTGCAGCGTGCCACAAATCGCTCAACATATCGACCCATACGTGGCCAAAAGAAGTGTGCAGCAAGAACATCCTCCGTCTTCTTGACACCAAAGTGTCCCATCAATCCTCCTCCATGCGCCTCCTGTAACAACAAAAGACGAACAGAACTATCCGGAATGCATAGTTTGTTAGTACGGAACACAAATCCATCATTGAAGACGAACTTGTTCCATGTTCTACCATCTCTACAATTCTGCAACACATCTTTAAATTCAGCATCATGCACATATTGTTCCTTAATAGTTTCTAATCCAAATATTTTGAAGTCAAGTTGAGATAACAAAGTATAATGGCGCGATAAAGCATCAGCAATAATATTATCTTTACCCTTTTTGTGTTTGATAACATAAGGAAAATACTCAATAAATTCAACCCACTTTGCATGACGACGATTCAACTTAGCTTGACTACGAATATGCTTCAAAGATTCATGATCAGAATGTATAAAAAATTCTTTAGGCCATAGATAATGTTGCCAAGTTTCTAATGTCCGAACCAATGCATATAATTCTTTATCATAAGTAGAATAGTTCAGACTAGCCCCACTCAATTTCTCACTAAAATATGCAACAGGTTTTCCCTCTTGTAATAACACCCCTCCCAAACCAATTCCACTAGCATCACATTCAAGCTCAAAAGTCTTAGTAAAATCAGGAGGTTGGAGTAAGGGAGCATGTGTTAGCTTATCTTTCAATATGACGAAGGCCTGTTGTTGTGCATCGCCCCAAACAAAGGGCACATCCTTCTTGGTAAGCTCATTCAACGGTGACAATTGATCCAAAGTCTTTGACAAAGCGCCTATGAAAACCAGCGAGGCCAAGAAAACTCCTCACTTGTGTGACCGTCTTGGGCTGCGGCCAATTCTCAATATCTTCAATCTTGGCTGGATCCACTTCAATACCCTGTGATGTAACAACATAGCCAAGAAACGCAACTCGATTGGTGCAAGAGGTGCACTTATCAAGGTTACCAAACAAACGTGCATCACGTAAAGCATTGAAAACAACACGTAAATGGTCCAAATGATCCTCTAAAGATTTGCTATAAATCAGAATATCATCAAAGTAGACTACCACAAAACGTCCAATGAAAGCACGTAAAACTTCGTTCATTAATCTCATGAAAGTGCTAGGTGCATTAGTTAAACCAAACGGCATTACAAACCACTCATATAAACCGAACTTAGTTTTAAATGCTGTTTTCCATTCATCTCCTAATTTCATGCGAATCTGGTGGTAACCACTACGCAAATCAACTTTAGAAAACATGGTAGAGCCACTCAATTCATCAAGCATGTCATCTAAACGTGAAATAGGATGACGATATCGAATAGTAATATTATTGATAGCTCTACAATCAGTACACATGCGTGAAGAACCATCTTTCTTAGGTACCAAAATAATAGGAACAGCACAGGGGCTAAGGGACTCATGAATATGATCTCTGTCGAGTAGTTCCTGAATTTTGCGTTGTATCTCCTTTGTCTCCTCTGGATTGGTTCTATATGGCGCGCGGTTGGGCAACATGGCACCAGGAATTAGATCAATTTGGTGCTCAATTCCTCTAATAGGAGGTGGTCCTGGTGGCAGCTCAGCGGGAAAGACGTCCTCATATTCCTGCAAAAGGTTAGCAATAGCGGGTGGCAAAGAAGTAGGTATATCCTCAAATGAAAACAAAACCTCTTTGCAGACAATTGCATAACATTGAGTATTGTTTACATCTAGTTCAGCAATATCAATTTTATTTGCAAGCATACATGGAATCTTCAAACGAATTTCAGTAGCATGTGTAGAATCAGATTTAGTGTTCTTTGGTGGTATAAAATCTGCAGCAACAATCTGATTCTCACTTTTATTTTTCTCCTCAGTTTTAGCTCTACTAGCTCTAGCAAGATCATCTTTTAAAATCTGTTCGGGAGTCATAGGTTTTAGACCAATTTTCTTTCCATCATGCATAAGAGAATAGTGATTAGTTTTGCCATTATGAACAGATTCTCTATCAAATTGCCATGGTCTACCAAGTAACAAAGAACAAGCTTGAATAGGTACAATATCACAATCAACAAAATCAGAATATGTACCAATAGTAAAATGCACGCGTACCGTTCTTGTTACCTTGATATTGCGGGAACTGTCAAACCATTTAATGTAATATGAATGTGGGCGTTGTCTTGTCGGAAGCGCAAGCTTCTCTCCCATGTCAACACTGGCCAGATTATTACAACTCCCTCCATCAAAGATGATCTGTATAGCTCTTTCCTTGACAACACCACGTGTTTGGAACAGGTTGTGGCGTTGATCTTGCTCAGATTTGCTCAATTGCACACTCAACACACGTTGATGCAGCCCGACCTACGGTCGTTACTACATCAAGGTCTCCAACTTACACCAAGTCGCCATGGACTCTAAAGGTGAATCCGTTCCTCTATGCAAGCTCACTTCCTACCCTATTGAATGGTATGCTACTTCATACTCCGTCACATATGCATGATAGGTTCACACCGACCAGTACGGAGGCAAGGGAGGAAGCCCGGAACATCAAGCCCGACAAGATGGAGGCTTGGAAGAGGAAGAAGGCAGTCGGCATTTGCAGTCCAAGCGGTACTACGGTTGTGAACCGGTCTAGGTCAATGTACTACCGCCCCTTCTACCGCTTCATACTAACGGCTCCAACGGATGCTCCAAGACATAGCGGTACTACGGTCCCAGAGCGGTACTACGGTGATGACCGGTACTACGGTCCTAAGTCGGTACTACTACGGTCATGTCGATGCTGCGCGCGATGGTTGGGCCACATCCCATGTATTCCCTTTACTTACCTATTCCTAGTTTATCCCCAAACTACCCTTGTTTAGTGGTTGGCCTATAAATAGAGCCCCCCCTCATCTATCCCTTAGGCATAGATGATAGACTAAAGACAACCCTCATTGTGGAATCTCTAGTTTTGCCTCATCCCTTTACCAAGGGATGACTATCGTCACCAACCTCGATTGGACTTTGCATCACGCATCCATCGTTGAACAAGGCCTTGGAGTTCGATGTCTAGTCTCCAAGTTGTCAAGACCCTCCCCAAGGTGTTCTTCCCTCTCCGATGTGGATTTGAGGGAGCACGTTGACCGATCTTTCCTTGCGAGGATTCTATCGGACCGGTGGCCACCGTTCGGGAGCAATCGACCTTGTATCGTGTGAGTTTTGCGTGTGTTCATCGTGTTCTTCGCGAGGTGTGTGTTCGCTTCCGCTACCTTCTCCCTTTCCCCTCGCGTTTCCATCGATTTGACCACGAGATCCGTGAAGATCGGGCCACCCAAGAGGTTAACCCCTCCATCATCTGGTATCAGCAGCTTTTGGTTGCCACGGATTTCTCATCGATTTGGTCTTTTCCCCATAAATTCGAAAATTCCACCAAAAATAGCCCCAATTCGTGTTTTGGATCGATCTGTGATTTGAGTGCGTTTTGGTAGGTTTTGATCAGTGGATTACTTGCTAAACTTGTTGATATACCTTCCTTTGCGTTTCCATGGCCTAATTCCTTGATATCCCCCTTTGATTTGGTGTTTTTCTTGAAGATTTTCCGTCCAAATCACCCCAAAATCGCGAAAACGCGTCAAATCTGGACGTCCCAGGACCAACCGGTACTACCGGGCTCAAAACCCGATACTACCGCACCTCCCCGGTACCTAAATGGTACTACCGGGCCTTCGTACAACCGGTACTACCGCTCAAAAACCCGGTACTACCGCTCGGTACTGATCAAAAACAACAGGTTCCTAGATTTCAGCCTCTCACCGTTTTGAGCATAACTTTTGCATTCGAATTCGGATTTTGGTGTTCTTTAGCTAGTTTTGAAGAGGAGAAGGAGCTCTACATCATCATCCACGTTGTTAATGCTATCTACTCCATCCAAATTCTGTGAGCCAGGCGGAATCTAACAATAAAGGGTGAAGATCATTGACGAAAGGTATAAACATTCCGCGACTTCTCCCCACTTGCATTCCTTTGTGAACCCCACTATCTTTGTGAGCAACAAACACCTATTGAGACTAGTTCCTCTTATGATTGCTTGGGCTATGCACATTTGATACATTGTAGATTCCGAGCAAACATTGTGGGCGCTATCTCATATAGTTATCTTGTATAGTTGTTGGCACAAGGAAGAGGCAAGTGAAAAAGAAAAAGAAAAAAAAAGAAAAAAAAAGAGAAAAACAATAGAAAAAGAAAAAGAAAGAGAAAAAGAAATAAATATAAATGTGCCTCATAGAATAGGAAGCGCAAGCTCGATGAACATCATATAGGTGGTACTTATTGTGCATATCTTGTAGCCCACCAATTTTGTGCAATCGAACTAGCGTCTCTCCTTGTACTTGTGTGACACGAGCTTATAGTCTTCGCTAGGTAATCATTTGGTTCTTATCTCACTCTCTCCGTCGCACAAGTACTATTTATCCCACCGTGTGTGTTTCCTTGTACATATTTCCTATCTTGTGGATTAACTTGTTTTGCTTTGTGATCATTGTGGTTCTTTACTTGCCATTACAACATCTTGATTTCGGTTGGTTCTTGACATGCCACTTTCCATACCTATCCACCATAGGCCTTGTGTGTGTGTGTGTTTTTTGGTTCGTAGTTGGTTTTGGTGTTCCGCGTGAACTTCACTTTGCTTGGTTTATTGCTCTCAACTTTGGCCACTTGCACGATACGATCTTCCAAGGTAAAGTAAGGTTCGACGTTGTATCCCTAACACCCTCTACCACTTCCATATACACCGCTTGGTCTTGTGAATCATGTCTAGGGACTCCGGAACCGAGGATGATTTCTATGAAGAATCCACGATGAGCCACCATGCCTATGTCTCCACAAGCATGGATAACATGATGGAGCACTACAACAACAATGGCTCCACATGCTTGGGTGACATGGAGTGCTACAACAACAACGACTCCCCAAGCATGGGCGACTTCAAGAACGACAACGCCAAGCTCCTCACGTCGCACCGACCAAGACGGAGTGTAACATCCCATATTTTGTATTAGGATGTTATTAGTGTCATGCGTCATCCTTGCATCATTGCATCCTACAATTGAAAATTGAAATAAAAATCCTAAACACCTAAACCTAGAAAACCCTAATAGTGGTTGCCTTATGTAAGCATTATTGTAAAGGTCAAGTAATGACCCCACTAAAAACCTTGTAAAACTTTAAACTATGGCCCTATGTTGACCACCTTAACTTTATGAAAATTTAGAAACAAGTTCCATCAATTTTGGACTTAGGTTGCAAAAGTTATTAGGGTTTTATTAAAACAGAAAAAGGAAAATGATTAAAGGAAAAAAAGGGGAAACCTAACCTAAGCGGGCATAGCCTTGACCACTCTGCCATGTGACAATAACCACCAAGGCCACGACAATTTGGAACCCACGAGGTCATCTCCTACCTTGAGCAGGACTCCTCCTGCAGCACGCCTTCGACCGAATCCGGTAGGATTCCGCGGCGGTTGTGAACCCCTCGCCCAAGTCTCCATCCCCTTATAAACCCCGCCACCCTCGGTTCGTCCGCTCGATTTTTCCCTGGCAAAAACCCTAGCCAAACGATGGCTCCGCCGCCGCCGCCGCCGTCGGGTTGGACCTCAACGAGACTCTCGGGACTTCCCCTTGCTCCTTCCTTCCTCTAAAGCTTTCCCTCGTTCACCGCTGATTCGCCCCGTGCGTTTTTCCCTCTCTCCACCGCTGTAGATCGTCGGCAATTTCTCATCGACGCTGTAGGGGCCTCAACCTATTAAGGTAGATTCCTCCTGTGTTTTACAATGCTAGTCCCTGGATCAATAGCTAGCATCCACAGTTAAGATGTAATATCAAGAAACAAAGGTCATAATATAGCTTTATAACCAGGAATAACATAGATATATTACATCTTACATAGCTCATATGGCTAATACATTACATTGCAGCGGAATAACTATAAGCATGGGGTCCATCATCTTCAAAGTGACACAGGCAGATGTTGGTTGTAGACTTTGTAATCCTAAACAATCAATCTTCACTAAAATCAATCAAACTGCGACATACAAGTTACAAGAACAAAGGGTCAATACATCTGAATTGTATTGGCAAGTGATACTATGGTATTATGGTGGAGTCTATCATCTATATGAATTTGGCTAAGTGGAGTTGAGGCTTGCATTGCTCAAAATAGATTTTTCCTTAACTTTTGAAAATACTAAGTTTTTGCTTGACAAAATCATTTTTCTCAATCAAAGATTTCAAGATCCTTGTACCAAGCCATCTCTCCATCAATGATTGAAGAATTCAAACAACCCTTGTTCAATCCACAAGTTTTAACTTAGAAATTTGAATGATGAGATTCTTGATTGCTTCCATGTCTTGATGCTCAAATTGTCCTTTACCAGGGACATGGCTAAGTACTTAGATTTTACACTCTGCAGAGGTGGTGCACTTTACCCACAAGACTTGGTTTCCCAAGACAAAATCTTTCAGAAGCCTTCCCTTAGACCAAAATGGACGCGCTCCAACCTATCAAACACTACCACCCACTGTCCATATGGCTAAGTTCTTGCAACCTATATGATCATGGCAGAGCCCATATTGCCAAGTGGTTGCACTTGAAGCTTCTCAACATTTGACATCTCAAATCTCTTTGTTCCTGGGTGGCCATCCACAAGTGAGATACACAAGGTCAACCATAAACATGGGCCTTGTGAACCACTCAACATAACCCAATCCTTCCATTCCACCCAGGTGATTCATTAACTTAGTTTTTTTATTAAACAAAACATAAGTCCTCAGACTTAGAGATTTTTCCATAGTGTGAATATATTTTCCACCCATGTTTTCTATTAGCTAGGCTAAGCTTGGTAGTAATAGGAAACTTTAACTTAGGAAACCCTACTAAGGTTTCATCTACTAGGTTTTCCTATAGCAAGGTTCATACTTAGCACAATCCATGCAAGTTTTTCTTAGCAAAATTCACTAATGCATAGAGAAAATAATGGCACAAAAAGTATGAAGCATCACTTGCCTTTTTGGAAGGAAATGGTAGTTCACTCCTTGATCTTGCTAGTCTCACACTTCACTACAAGTCAAACAAGCAAACACAAATTCAATCCACATTCCAACCAAAGTCAAACAAACAACTCTTCACACACACAAAGTAATGGGATCTAAGTCATGCATGGGAGCATGTACAAGATAGTTTTTATTTTGCAAAGGGGGTATCTATGGGTTTCTAAACTTTGTAAGATCCAATTTGGTCATTTACCAAAGTGGCAAAGTCATTAGAAAGATGGTTTTGTCCAAAAACTATTTTTACATCCATTCATCATTTCATGTGGTGAAAATTGTTTTTATTAAGGCAAAACTCTTAAGTTGTTCACCAAATGAGTTGCTATTGCAAAACTTGGTGTTTTTGGGTCAGTAGGTTTGGTCCAAACCATTTTCTCAAAGATTTCTTTCCATAAACATTTTTATAATAAAATCTACAATTTTATTTGGCTAGAAATGGACTAAACTAATTAATCCATTCCAAACCTTTCCAAATTTATTTTCCAAACCATGGGTTGGTTCCTAGGGTCAGTAAGGTCACAACAAACCAATTTGCAAAGGTTTTATCCTTAAATTCAATTTTAAACAATTTTTATACTCTAAACAAGCATACAAATGAATCTGCAAATTCAAACAAGCTAACAACTACTATTTGCCAAACTAAGGGCATGGTTGGATAGGGATTGTTCTCCTGAATCCATTGATATAAAATTTGCAAAATTTGGACGTTTGGTTTGAAAGTTATAGGGGTTTGAAGTTTGCAAATCAATCTGATTTCAAATTCAGTTTTAAAACAGATCCTGCCACGTGTCGCTGTCTCATTGGGCGATACCGCTTCAGCCGGATCACGCTACGGTGCGTTGGATCTACTCCTATCGTGCAGCACAGATTGCTCGATACCCCTTCGCGTTAATGAATCTATCTAAGCCATCAGATGCTCATCTAACGGTTCTATCATTTGGGCAAGCAATAGCTGGCGGCGGTAGTTGGCGGCGGAGGGGTCTGTCAGCGGCGGAGCCGGTGAAATAGGAAGCGAGGTAGAATAAGGAGATGCTCACCAGAATCGCGGGATCGCGGTGAAACTCGACGTGGTTTCGAGGCGAGGGTGTCTGGCGGTACTAATTGCTCGCCGGAGTTCGCTCGGCGTCGCTTCTCATTTATCATCGGAGGCGGCATACAGGCCACGGAAAGCAAGATAACAATTGCGTTAGTTGCGTCACGGGTCGATGATCGTGTGCATCAACGAGATGAAGGGGTGGTCGGATGCTACTGCGGCCACGGAGAAGAAAAGGCGGCTGTGCCGAGCTAGTCCAAGCCTGGGCGCGCCCATGGTCGAGTGATTATCCGCGAAGGATGCGGATGCGCCAGTATGGTGAGCGTGCTCGTGTGCTCGAGGCGGAAGAGAGTGTCTTGGCGGAATTTGCGAGAGGGCTCGTCGGAGGCAGAGGAGTCGAGAGATTGGCGGCTGAGGCGTGTCGAGGAGGCGTCTAGGGAAAGGAGAGGAAAGCCAGCGTTTAATGCGAGTGGTCACGGTGAGTAATGTCCTGCGAGAAAGTGTATTGACCATGAAATTTAACGGTAAAGCGGTCGCGAGTGAGGGAAGAAGGAGTCGCGAGGAGGAAGAAGAACAGGAGGGTGGGGTCCGTGTCGTGAAAGCGAAAGGGACAAGCGGTCCACCAGTCAGTGTCACTGCGGGTTAAATACCGAGTGAGAAAACGTTTCATGGAGAGGGAAAAGACTGGGTACTTGGGCCTATTAAATTGCTGGGTTGGGTCGGTTTACTTTTATTTTTTTACATGCTTTGTTTTTTCTATTTTCTATTTCGATTTGGATTTCAAACAACAATTCAGGCATTCAAATAATTCAACAATTCAAACAATCATAATGAGTTTTTGATTCTTTAGTAGTATAACCAACTTTCAAAAATAAAATAATATTTTAAATCTTTTAGGTTCCATTTATTAATTAAATAAAATGGATCATGGTTTATTAATAAAATAGGGTTTGGTTTAATTAATAAAATCTTCATTTGAAATCAAATGCTTTCAAAACCCAATCAGAAGTTTTATTTGGAAATAAAGAATATTTGGAAAACTTGTTTAAAGTAATATAATCCTTTTACTTTAGGGTCCATTAATAATTAAATAAAATGGACCTTAGTTATTAAATCAAATAGGGTTTGATTTTATTAATAAAATCTTTATTTGAACCTAAATATTTTCAAAATCAAATTAGTAGGTTTAATTTGGGAAGTATATAATATTTGGTAATTTGTTTTAAAACAAATTAACCTTTTATTTTAGTGTCCATTATTAATTAACATAATAGGCTTTCATTATTAAATCCAATAGGATTTGTTTTATTGAGACATTTATTTTGAAACCTAAAATAAAGCCAAAACATTTTAGTAGATTTTATTTGTGAATTTCAAATAATTGGGAAAACCTATTTTAAATAATTTAATAAGTTTTGATGTTTCAATTTAAATTGGTAAAATTTTTTATCTTCAAATAAGGTTGGATGTTAAATCCTTATTACTTTATTTAAAATAAACTTTTATTATTTTAATCAAAGAAAACTCTTTGGTTTCAAAATCTTGGCCAAGTTTAATTTGGCTTTATAAAATAATCCTTATTTATAAATCCATCTTTTCTTTTGAATACCAAATCCTTTTATTTAAAAGATCTAAAATAGTATTTCCAAAATATTTTATTTTCCTTTGTTAATTGTTTTATGTTTTTAAATCCTTTTGGGATTTAATTGTTCCAAATAGGTTTGAAGATTCCTATTGAAATTCAAAAAGTTTCTTCTGGCCCTGAAAATCAAAAAAAATTATTAATTTATTTTCACATTACAAGATTTGGAAAATCTTGGGATGTGACAGACGCATCATCGGAGACGGGGAGGATCGGCGGGACCTTGCCAACGGAAGGGGAAACGAGGGGCGCAGACGAAGCCACGGGCGAGTCCGCGAGCACCAGACGCATCCCGCCGACCACATCGCCGCCTGGGGGAGCCACCAGAACACCGCCGGCCATCTCCACCGACGCCGCCGCCGCTCATCGCCGCCGTCGCCACCACGGTGAGTCATCGCGCCTCCTCGTCTGATTTGCCACTGCGCTCTGATTAGAACAATCTTTGAAGGTATCGTCGAATAGCGGCGTGGCACATGGCACGTCGCTACACACGCTAGCGCCATCGCTCGGTGGGCCAAACCACCGACACCTGGCAAGGTTTTAAGTGAAGTTCAGATCTGGTTGCAGATTTGGAATTCAAACTGGCGAAAATCATATAAAATCAAATATTTGTCCAAATTTAGCTTGTAATATACCGTTGGATTCCTAATTTTATGTAGAATCCAAATCTGTAATAATATTGCAGGTTTGCAGTAATGTTTTAGGTGTAGATTTTAATCATTAGATTGGAGTGTTTAATCTATAGAAAAATAATTAAAATTCTATTCGATTCTTGTTGCAATACCCTTGTTTCCATAATACCTACTGATCCAAATCATTAAGCTTGCTTAGGATCATTAGATCTAACTTGGGCTAATTAGATGGTTTGATCTCCTTATAATCCTAGGATTTGTTTTAGTGACTCTATTAGATCTAAATTCAATCCTAGTGAGACCCTTACACTCTCACAACACAAACTTGCTACCTTGATCAATTTAACCAACCTTGCATAAAATACCATGTTGCATGCATGCATGATATTCTTTGTGATATGCTTTGAGCAAGTTGTGATCAGACCTAAGTTTGTGATTCGTTAGATTGCTCGGAGTGCGCTAAGGATTGCTATTGTGTAGAGTGCTGTTCGGATCAAGGCAAGTTACACCACTTGTTCATAAATTTGTCCCAGTTTTGATTCTATGCATGTGATCTTCAAAATTCTGTAGTATGCATGTGTAGGATATTCTAGTAGAATTTTTCCTTAGTATTATTTTGCAAGTGCGATGATTTTGTAGTATGCCATGAGTAGCTCTATACTTAGGATTTCCATCCTAATAGGTATCCCTGTTTTTGCTAAGTATTGCTTGCTATGCTATATATACAAAGTACCGTTGGGGGGTTCGAAAGACAAAGAATTTTCTAAGTATAAGGGCTCTCTAGAGCAAACTTTCTTCTTAAATCCACTTCAAAATAAAACTAAGTTTTCTGCTGGGTGGAATGGTTGTCGGGTCAACGAGTGTGATTTTGGTGGAGGACGGCCGCCCAGGAATCAAAGAAGTCTGCCATGTTTTAGAATTCAGAAGCTTCCAGTGCAACCACAATACATTATGGGCTCTATCTTGGCCTAGTACTTAGTGGAAAACCTCACCTGGGTACCAACATTTGGAGGTTCTTGGAACGGTTGGATCCGGAAGGTAGAGGGGATCCTAAGGGAAAGCCTCGCCATGGTCTTGTCTATAAAAGGACTTGATCGTGGATTGTGGGTAAAGTGCACATACTCTCGAGAGTATTGCAATCTGATCGATCAGCCATGTTCACGGTAACAGAACAACAATGAGCGTCTGAAGGATGGAGCCTCTGAAGGATCTTCCTCTCTCTTTTCTAAAACAAAGTTTTGAAAACCCCATGGCGTGCGTAATATCGCTAATGGGTGGGAATTTAGGGAACTTGGTGTGTAATATCCAAGTGACGCTTGGTGCGTAATATCCAAGTGTTTGGTTGTTTGGACACTTGGTGCGTAATATCCTCGTGTGCCACTCGACCCTATTTTATCTAAGAAAATGTTTACAAAGTAGTACAATCCTCTCCTTTTCTCTCAACTTAAGAAAACTAGCTTTGAGCAAATGAACTCTACAGCCTATACCAGCCTTGCATGTAGAGATAGTCTTTTCTCTCCTTGGTGTAATTTGCCAATACATTCAAAGTATTGACCCAACTTGTTGGATGCACGTCTTATGTGTAGAATCCGAAGATTGAAAGGTGCGTAGGGATCGCGGGTCTACGCTCGACAAGCCTGAGGCGTTGATGGACTCATGCTGCTTTTATGTTTCCGCTGTTATTTGTGCTAGCATAATGCTAAGCAATTTTTGTAATAATTTCATACTCTGGATTCACCGTGTAATAAAGACTTTGTGTTTTACATGATATTTCATCGACTGTGAGTGCTAGCTATTGATCCAGGGACTAGCATGTTAATCACAGGGACTTAGGATCCTTACTGATCCGAGGTCATTACACGGAGCCTCCAACTCGAGTGCGCCAAGGTCCATCATCAAATGGACAAGTTCCAAAGCGACCTCCACAACTTCAAGAAGGACATGGACAACGACTTTGACAAAAACATGAGGATGGTCGCCAAGACTAATGATGCTTTGCGCTCATTAGAAAAACTCACCAAGGAGAGTGCCAAGGACAAGGGTCATCGTCGCGAGCGTCATGTGGATGACCAAGTGCGCCACCTACACCAACCATCGGCAAGGCATGCCAATGACCTCCGTTGACACCTTCATAAGGCACCATCAACTAGTAGTGCCACCACCAAAATGGCACCAAGAGCAAGCCTTTGTCCACGCCATCAAGCTTCAACGACTACACTTGCATTTGAAGACCTCATGGACGACGAAAATGAAGACCTCTACTTCGCCAAGTTGGATAGCATGAGCCTACCTCCACCACTACTACAAGATGGCCACAAGACGGTCGAACATGGGATTTTCCCTTCGACCATGGAGGCGAGCAATGATGCCCATCTTATGGCATCCAACCTTGAAGGCGACAAGGTCAAGAATGGTGAGCATGGGATTTTCCATTCACCAAAGTGATAGGGCAAAGGTATCCGATCTTTCGATGAGATGGCAATAATCGATTTGTTGGAGTTCGGGCTTGGCGATCCGACTACACGTGCGAGCACGAGCGCCAATGCAATCGCTAGGCCAATCTCCTGGAGGTTACCGATCCTGCGTGAGCACGATCAGCCTGACCAACGAGGGTCTTAATTCCTACCTGAAATCGTGAACAAGTAAGAACCAAAATTGCAATCAAGATATTGTGGATTAAGAGGAAAGCTTTATTGAAGAGGTGGGATCCTGAATAGGCGCGAAGTACAAGAGGCGTCTGCGACGCTCGAGCCTTGGCGAACTTGATATGATGGCTAACTTAATGTCTAAACAAAATCCGAGTCTAGAGGGTCGGCTATGGGGCGTATTTAAGGGCGAAAAGGTGGATAATTAAAATCCGGCGAAAATTACATGGGCCTGGCCCAAAATAAAGGTGTCGCAGCACCATATTAAGCTATGGATGAATTCGTAAAGTATTGATCTTGAATATTTCGTCCAAGCCTTCTTTCTTCATTATGGTGGCCTCAAAGTTCTGAAATCTTCATCCGTGGCCTTCTCTTGGATCATCACATGCTTGCTGCCATCTCCATGAATGGCCATGCTCCAATGCTTGTCCCTCTCATCCATGCTTAGTCCATCATTCCTAAGAGTAAGAAATATATCTGATTTAGGCAGCATCATATTCTCATGTATGTGAGGAATAGTTTCAAGAAACGAAAGTACCTGATAGTTAAGTTGTTTGGCACGAGATCTTGTGATGGGTCCTTGTATGTGTGTTGCTATAGGTACAACGGTTGTATCAATAGTAGGGATGTCCACATCACAAAGGAGGCGCATGGAGTTGAGGAAACCGATCCTATCCCCATATGCTTGAGTGATGATGTGGCATCAATCCCATGTGAGTATGAGAGCCACTTAGCCCACTAGAGTGAGAACAAGAGTGAGATGAGTGACTCCACCTTATGTGAGATTGAGTGCTTCCACTTGGAGGGCATGAGTGATACTCCTAGTGAGTTGAAAGTGGTAGTTGATAGGTCAAGTGAGACCATTTTGAATTCTATCAACTTATCCTCTACCTCTAGTGTGTTCTCTTGTGTTGTGCTAGGTTCCATGGAGGAAGACGCGCCAAATCATGAAGCAATGATGCCTCAATTGGAGAAGATGTACATGGTAGATGCTACGCCATGGATACATCAAGAAGATGAAGTCGTCCACAAGGAGGCCACTACTTGCACAACACCCACTTCATATGAGAGGTATGACCAAGGTACCAATAAGGGTGTTGATGATGCCATGATCCCACTAGTGGACATGATGAATTGTGAGGATATGCATGCTATGGATGATACTTGTGACATTACATATGCTTCATCCACATTCCCATGTGATGCTTTGCCTTTGCATAATATTGATCATGTGCAATTGTTTGATTACGATATCATTGCCATAAACATGCCATGCTATGCATCTTGTGTGTATCCTCCAATTGCTTCGGACTTGCCTTGTCATGCTAGTCATTCAATTTCTCCTGTTGCTTGCGATAAGATGAATGCTTGCTATTTCACTTGTTTTGCTTGCAACAATATTGATCATACGCGTTATAATGAGATGGCCCCCATAGCTTTCTCAATTTTTGGAGATTTTGATGATTGCCATGATAAGCATGTTCCCCACTTGCATACTCACCATGCATCTATTTCATACTTGAATGACATTAATGGTGATGTGCACAAGAAGAGATACGTCATGATGGATGCTGTGTATCTCTACCATGCACACACGTTCTTCCTTTTACATATGATGTGTGTAGGTACCCGCACGAGAATGTCAACCTCGGTTGAGCACGAGTTGACAAAAAGAGCTCTTGAGAGCATCCCACAAGTGAGTTCAAGATCGAACCCAGCTCTGATACCTTTTGCATGCTTTGCATATTTCATGTTGACAAATTGCTCTTTCCTATGGTTTTCTTGCAAGCATGTTAATGGTATTATCTCCCCTTGTGACATTCATGTTTCTTCGCTTTTAGATAATGATGTTTTGTCTGTTGTAACAAAATTGGTGAACAATTTCTCTCTCCGATGTTTTGCTTGCAACCACACTTCCATTAAGAGCATGTATTATCATGAGTGCTTCCAAGAATCTCGTCTTGTTGTTGCAACAAACATAAGGACCACTTTCTCTTTCATTTGGTTTGTTTTTAAATATATTGTTTTTGCTTCCGCTTGGGATACTCATATTCCCATGATATCTGCTTTCGATGATTTGTGTGTGACATCCAACATGTCGAACAATTTCTCTTTCCAATGGTTGGTTTGCACACATAATGATGTTGCTTTGGACATTCTTCCTTTTGTGTTTTTGCCAAATTCTCCTAGTTTTGCATCAAAGATGTTGATCAAATTTCTATTCGATTGCTTTGAATGCCACAATAAGATGTTATATGGAGTTTTTGAGTTCCCACATTTGGATGATTTTGCAACGAATTCCATGCACTTTGACCTTGCATATGCATCCCGTTTGCTATACTTGAGTTGTGCTAATCGTGTTGTGAACAAGAATGGACATGCCACAAATGACATGATCCTCTATCACACACAAAAATATGTTGCTTGGTCTTTGTTGTATGAAGGTACAAATGCATACACGTCAACCTCTATGGACTATATGTTGACAAGAAGAACCGAAGAGAGTTACCTATGGCTACCCTTCATCGAGCTATCTCTACAAGTTAAGGTGACTTCCTTCTACTTGAGGACTCATGCTATAATCTTCATGAATTGGCTACGCTTTGAGTGTTGCTTCGCTTTTGTTGTGAGCTTTGTAGGCTTCATGGAAGGTGAAGGAACTTTGAAGTGTTGTCAAGTAAATATTCTCGAGGACGACTATATGGTGAACCCCAGGATCAAGAAGGTCTCACGACCGCTTCTACTTTGTGATGAGCATGTAGAGTCGAGGACGAATCTTTTTGAACGGGGGGAGATGATGGAGCCCGACCTAGGGTCGTTACTACATCAAGGTCTCCAACTTATGCCAAGTCACCATGGACTCCAAAGGTGAATCCGTTCCTCTATGCAAGCTCACTTCCTAACCTATTGAATGGTATGCTACTTCATACTCGGTCACATATGCATGATAGGTTCACACCGACCAGTACGGAGGCAAGGGAGGAAGCCCGGAACATCAAGCCCGACAAGACGGAGGCTTGGAAGAGGAGACGGAAGAAGACAGGTCGGTAGCTGTCGGGTCCAAGCGGTACTACCGGTTGTCGGAACCGGTACTACCGGTCACAGATACCGCCCCTTCTACCGCTTCGCATCTTGCGGCTCCAACGGATGCTCCAAGACCGCAAGCGGTACTACCGGTCCCAGAGCGGTACTACCGGTGATGACCGGTACTACCGGTCCTAAGTCCGGTACTACCGGTCATGTCAGTGCCTGCACGCACTAGTTGGGCCACAGCCCATGTATTCCCCTTTACTTACCTATTCGCCTAGTTTATCCCCAAACTACACTTTTTAGTGGTTGGCCTATAAATAGAGCCCCCACCCCTCATGTATCCCTTAGGCATAGATGATACACTAAAGACAACCCCCTTTGTGGAATCTCTAGTTTTGCCTCATCCCCTTTACCAAGGGGACCGACTATCGTCACCAACGTCGATTGGACTTTGCATCACGCATCCATCGTTGAACAAGGCCTTAGAGTTTGATGTCTCGTCTCCAAGTTGTCAAGACCCTCCCCAAGGTGTTCTTCCCTCTCCGATGTGGATTTGAGGGAGCACGTTGACCGATCTTTCCTTGCGAGGATTCTATCAGACCGGTGGCCGCCGTTTGGGAGCAATCGGCCTTGTATCGTGTGAGTTTTGCGTGTGTTCATCGTGTTCTTCGCGAGGTGTGTGTTCGCTTCTGCTACCTTCTCCCTTTCCCCTCGCTTTTCCATCGATTTGACCACGAGATCCGTGAAGATCGGGCCACCCAAGAGGTTAACCCCTCCATCACACGTTGTGTAATTAAGCTCTTGTATTGATCAGCAGCTTCAGCTCCCATTACCTCTGTCTCTTCATCAGCATCAGAATTGTCTCCATCTCGAGCAGAAATAAGGGCTAATGTATCTTCATCAAAGTCGCTTGCTGAATCGTATTGACCATCATCCCGCACCATCATCACACGTTGTGTTGTGCACTGTCTCTCAATATGACCAAAACCCCAGCACTTGCGGCATTGTATATCCTTTGTCTTACCCGTGGAAGCCATAGAAGAAGCACTACGAGCAGGAGAATTGGATGACGGTGGAGGAGCAGCTGGAAATCTTGTGGTGGCCTTATATGTGGTAGTAGCAGGTGGCGAATCATGAGAAGGAGGCGCTGATTGTCAGAATGTCCAAGTGGATGTGCGACCTGCATAATTATTAGTCCTCCTCCATGGTTGTTGGCGATCCTGCACTTCACGTTCAGCTTTGCAAGCAAGATGAAACAAACGAGTGATAGAATTATATTCCTTATAATCTAATATGTGCTGAATGTCCTTGTTTAGTCCACCAAAGAAACGTGCAAGCATTTGTTCAGTAGATTCAACAAGACCACACCGAACCATCCCCGTTTGCAATTCCTGATAATACTCTTCTACAGAATTTTTCCCTTGCTCTAAACGTGTCAGATTCTTTAGTAAATCACGTTGATAAGTGGGAGGTACAAAACGAACACGCATAGCAGTTTTTAAAGCAGTCCAAGTACTAGGAATAGTAGTAGGATTTAAACAACAATACTCAGACCACCAAAGGGAAGCAAATTTAGTAAATTCACATGTAGCAGCACTAACACGCATATTCTCAGGATATTTTAAGCATGCAAAACGTTGTACTACTTCCATCTCCCATGTAAGATATGCATCAGGATTATATTTACCTCAAAAGATGGAATATTTAATTTAAGCTTTGCAACATGATCATCATCACGTACCGGTGGTCGAGCGTTGCGGTAGTAATGTCGAGGACGGCCAGCAGGTACCTGTGGAGGTTGTTCAACCTCCTCGTCGAACAGATCTTCGTCGTCGGGGTCGTAGTAGTACCCGTCGTCTGTCCCCAATGTCGCTGCAGCGGCCGCGGCGGAAGTCTGAGGTGCGTCAGCTGCAGCGGTAGTCTTGCGGCGGCATGAACCAAGAGTCCACCCATGATCGAATACGCGTGCGCCAGTACAAAGTGCGGGGCAATCTGTTCAAAATCTCCTTGAACCAAGCGTCAAGCTTGGCGTTGAATGATTTCTCGAGTCCATCGATCTTGTCCATGGCGTTGGTGAGCTTGGTGTCAAACTCCCATAGGCGTGTATCCACGTCTTCAGCGCGACTGACCAAGAGCTCGGAGAAGTGAGCATGTAGTTCTTCGTTCGTCATGGTGGCAGGGTTCCTGGAAGTATCTGTCATGGTTAGTCCTTAAAAAGCACAGGAATATGGTGGAAGGGTTCCGCGAAGTATATACTACGGGAATATGGTGGAAGTCACGCGTAATCCGTCAAGCAATATACGAAGCTCTTACAAGTTCTTACCAAACAACAGGAAAAGGCGATGTACAACTGCGAGGATCAGTGGGTCCAGAGATTGAACCAAGCGATTACCAGGAATCGAGACACTGCACGTGGAGAATATTTGTGGAGCTCTGGGAAGGCTTAGCAAAGGGGGTTAGCAATTATCAAAACAACAATGCAAAAGTTGAAATAATGCTCAACGACGGTACTATGCTGGTCCTAGGCTAGACCGTACTAGAGACGCGAGCCTAGATCACCAACGATGTCACGACGCGACACAACAAGTAATGTATGATGATATGGCACCCTGAAAGAGAACCGAGAGGTGGAAAATCACTATGATGGCGAGTGTCTAGAACTGATCTACGGGGTCTAAAAATAGGTTAGCCCCCAAAAAAAATTTTTTCGAAATTTTTTTTTTGCTCCGGAAAGTGCGCAAACGCCAAACAAATATTGCTATCACGGCTGATGGAGAAAAGTGATCCCCGGGGTAATGTCGAGGACGGCCAGCAGGTACCTGTGGAGGTTGTTGAACCTCCTCGTCGAACAGATCTTCGTTGTCGGGGTCGTAGTAGTACCCGTCGTCTGTCCCCAATGTCGCTGCAGAGGCCGCGGCGGAAGTCTGAGGTGCGCCGCAGTAGCGGTGCAGCCGAACCAGTAGTCCGACCCATGATCGGAATACGCCGTGCGCCAAGTACAGGTGCGGGTGCGGGCAATCTGTTCAAAATCTCCTTGAACCAAGCGTCAAGCTTGGCGTTGAATGATTTCTCGAGTCCATCGATCTTGTCCATGGCGTTGGTGAGCTTGGTGTCAAACTCCCCTAGGCGTGTATCCACGTCTTCAGCGCGACTGACCAAGAGCTCGGAGAAGTGAGCATGTAGTTCTTCGTTCGTCATGGTGGCAGGGTTCCTGGAAGTATCTGTCATGGTTAGTCCTTAAAAAGCACAGGAATATGGTGGAAGGGTTCCGCGAAGTATATACTACGGGAATATGGTGGAAGTCACGCGTAATCCGTCAAGCAATATACGAAGCTCTTACAAGTTCTTACCAAACAGCAGGAAAAGGCGATGTACAACTGCGAGGATCAGTGGGTCCAGAGATTGAACCAAGCGATTACCAGGAGTCGAGACACTGCACGTGGAGAATATTTGTGGAGCTCTGGGAAGGCTTAGCAAAGGGGGTTAGCAATTATCAAAACAGCAATGCAAAAGTTGAAATAATGCTCAACGACGGTACTATGCTGGTCCTAGGCTAGACCGTACTAGAGACGCGAGCCTAGATCACCAACGATGTCACGACGCGACACAACAAGTAATGTATGATGATATGGCACCCTGAAAGCGAACCGAGAGGTGGAAAATCACTATGATGGCGAGTGTCTAGAACTGATCTACGGGGTCTAAAAATAGGTTAGCCCCAAAAAAAAAATTTCGAAATTTTTTATTTTGCTCCGGAAAGCGCGCAGACGCCAAACAAATATTGCTATCACGGCCGATGGAGAAAAGTGATCCCCGGGGTCGAAAAACAGTATAGCCAGAAATTTTTTTCGGAGGCGGTTCCAGACCGGACTCTTAGCTCTCCTTCTGGACTTACGACCGGACTCTTATCTCGACACGGACTTTAGCGTAACACGGAAACAACAAAGAAGGAAAGTAAAAAGAAATAACTAGGAAACAATAACTCTACTCGGACTCGTACCACGGCAGGAAAACTGATCGGATCTATGTCGCGGTAGGAAGGTGGTGGCAGAGTATTAGGGTTTATGGTGGCTGGGTATATGGTGGCGGAATATGGTGGTGGGATATGGTGGCGGTGATCGGCGAGTGTGGCGGTGACTACTATGATCAGAACTCGAAACTCTAAGGGACGAGACACTAAGACCAGCAACTCGACGCGACGATGTAGACACAAATTCAACAATGCAAAAACTGAGAAGATAATGCGAGGCGTAGATTGGTTATGGGATGGATCTAAACTCTAACTGTGTTTTTGGCTTTTTCGTGGGTTATAGGTAAAAAAACAGATCTAATCTACGAAAACAGTAAAATCTCACCGAGCAACCTGTAATCTGATACCACTTGATAGGGCAAAGGTGTCCGATCTTTCGATTTGGTGGAGTTCGGGCTTGACGATACGACTACACGTGCGAGCACGAGCGCCAATGCAATCACTAGGCCAATCTCCTGGGGGTTACCGATCCTGCGGGAACACAATCAGCCTGACCAGCGAGGGTCTTAATTCCTACCTGAAATCGAAAACAAGTAAGAACCAATATTGCAATCAAGATATTGCGGATTAAGAGGAAAGCTTTATTGAAAAGGTGGGATCCTGAATAGGTCTGCATACAAGAGGCCTCATGACGCTCGAGCCTTGGCGAAGTTGCTGCGATGGCTAACTTAATGTCTAAACAAAATCCGAGTCTAGGGTGACGGCTATGGGGAGTATTTAAGGGCGAAAAGGTGGGGTTTCGGCCAGCCATGGAAGTGGTGGCCGAATCCAACCCTATAAGTCCTTTTCCCCTCAAACACGGACTCTAAAAAGTGGCTAATTAAAATCCTGCTAAAATTACATGGGTCTGGCCCAAAATAAAAGGTGTCGCAGCACCACATTAAGCTATGGACGAATTCGTGAAGTATAGATCTTGAATATTTCGTCCAAGCCTTCTTTCTTCATTATGGTGGCCTCAAAGTTCTGAAATCTTCATCCGTGGCCTTCTCTTGGATCATCACACGCTTGCTGCCATCTCCATGCATGGCCATGCTCCAATGCTTGTCCCTCTCATCCATGCTTGGTCCATCATTCCTAAGAGTAAGAAATACATCTGATTTAGGCAGCATCATATTCTCATGTATGTGAGGAATAGTTCCAAGAAACGAAAGTACATGATAGTTAAGTTGTTTGGCACGAGATCTTGTGATGGGTCCTTGTATGTGTGTAGCTGTAGGTACAACGGTTGTATCAATAGAAGGGATGTCCACATCAAACAACCTCCTCCTCGTCCTCAACTGTGCCAACAACACAAGCAAGCTCCCCAAGCAGGACATGAGAGCTCGGATGATGAAGATGGCCGCCACAATCATGGCAACCGACGCCACCGGAACCGCAAGGAAGAAGAAACTTTTGGCAAGCTCAAATTCACCATGCCCAAGTTCACCGGTTCCAATGAGCCTGAAGAATACCTCTCGTGGGAACTCAAGGTTGACAAGATCTTCCGCATGCACAACTATAGCAATGAGAAGATGATGGCCATGGCATCCCTCGAGTTTGATGAGTATGCCAACCTTTGGTGGGAACAAGTCCAACTCGCTCGTGAATCAAAAGAAGAGCCCCCAATCTCAACTTGGCAAGATATGAAGGCTCATATGAGATCCCGCTTTGTTCCTTCGCACTACACGCGTGACCTTTTCAACAAGCTTCAAACGCTTAGTCAAGGGACAAAGACCGTGGAAGAGTACTTCAAGCAAATGGAGCTCAACATGATCCGTGCCAACATTGAAGAACGTGATGAGCAAACAATGGCACGTTTCCTCAATGACTTCAACCATCCAATCAAGCGCATCACCGAGTTCCAAAAGTACAACAACATGGTTGAGCTTGTGCACATCGCATCGAAGGCCGAGCGTCAAGTGCAAGAGGACATCAAGTTCAACAAGCCAAAGACATATTTCACATACAAGCAAGCCCCAACCACTACTCCGACAACACCAAGTGGAAGCTCCTCAAATACCACCAAGCTTCCTTTCAAGCCAACACTTCCTCAAGGAAAACCGCCCCCAAGTGGCAAATACACAAGAGATGAACAACCATTCAATGGTGAGTGCTACAAGTGTGGAGGCAAAGGACACAAGTCGGCCGCATGTGGGAACAAGAAAGTTTTGTTCATCCATGACAACGGCGATGAAGAATACTTGAGTGAAGAAGAGTTTGATGCAAGGGTCAAGGAAGCCATGGCAAGGCAACATTTGGAAGAGGACCAAGAACTACTTGTGTTTGAGCATGACACAAGTCCATCGCTTGTGGTCACAAGGGTCTTAACTACTCAAGCCAATGAGAATGAAGACCAACGATCAAGCATCTTCTAAACTCGTGCCGGTATCATTGGGAAGTCCATCAAAGTTATCATCGATGGAGGGAGTTTCCACAATCTTGCAAGCACGGAATTGTGTGAGAAACTCAACCTCACCCTCCATCCACATAAGCACCCCTACCATATCCAATGGCTAAGTGACCAAGGGTCCGTCAAGATCAAGCACACCGTCTCGGTAACATTCTCAATTAGACCATACAAAGACACGGTGGAATGTGACGTGGTCCCCATGACGGTTTGCCATATGTTGCTAGGAAGGTCGTGGCAATTTTACAAGCGTGCTTTGCATGATGGTCACTCAAACACTTATACCTTCAAATGGCTTGAAAAAAACTTGTGTTTTGCAACCAATGACTCCTAGCCAAATAATTGCGGACAATGCAAAGGCTTTAGCGAGGGCGCAATACACAAAAACACCTTGTGAGAAGAGTGGTGAGCGAGAGAACCACACTATAGTGAGTGAGTGCCACAAGCCAAACCCGAGTGGAAAAACTAAGACTGTTCTTCTTGCCACCAAAAGTGAGATGAGAGAAGTGCGGAACAACCCATCCATCTTGCACTATGTCCTTGTATGCAAGGGACTACCGCAAGGAACTAATGACTTGACAAATGTTCCTCCTTCTTTGATGGCTATTTTGCAGGAATTCCACGATGTATTCCCAGAAGAGCTTCCTCATGGCCTACCTCCTCTTCGTGGAATCGAGCACCGCATAGACCTCATACCCGGCGCTCCACTCCCAAACAGCGCCGCGTATCGCACGAACCCGGAAGAGACGAAGGAGATAGAACAACAAATCAACCAACTCGTCTCCAAAGGTTTGATCCAAGTAAGCACTAGCCCAAGCGCGGTTCCCGTGATTCTAGTTCCAAAAACGGATGATACGTTGCGGTTATGCATGGACTGTCGTCCAATCAATGCTATCACCGTGCGTTATCGACATCCTATACCGCGTCTTGATGACATGCTTGATGAGTTATGTGGAGTCACTATATTTTCGAAAATTGATATTCGTAGTGGTTACCATCAAATTCGCATGGCCGAAGGTGATGAGTGGAAAACCGCCTTCAAGACCATATTTTGAGATCTCTCATTGGGAAGAGTGTCGTTGTTTACTTTGATGACATCCTTGTCTATAGCAAATCACTAGAGGAGCATGTTACTCATGTTAAGGAGGTCCTTCAAATCCTTTGTCATGAAAAGCTTTATGCTAATCTCCCAAAGAGCACTTTTGCAAAAGATAAACTGATTTTCCTTGGTTTTGTTGTGTCTTCTAATGGCATTGAAGTTGATTTCTCAAAAGTTAAGGACATACGAGATTGGCCCATACCCACCAATGTGAGTGAACTTCGTAGTTTTCATGGGTTGGCTGGCTTTTACCGTCGCTTTGTGAAAGACTTTTCTACCATTGCTTTCCCCCTCAACGAATTGACCAAGAAAAATGTCACGTTCGTTTGGGGAAAAGCACAACAAAAGGCTTTTGATGATCTCAAAAAGAGGCTCACCGAAGCACCACTCCTTGCATTACCGGATTTCACAAAAACTTTTGAGATTGAATGTGACGCTAGTGGAATTGGGATTGGAGCGTCCTTATGCAAACTGGGCGTACTATTGCATACCATAGTGAGAAACTCGATGGCGCACGCCTTAACTATCCAATTTATGACAAAGAGCTTTTTGCCTTGGTTCGTGCCTTCAAGTGTGGCAACACTACCTTTGGCCCAAAAAATTTATCATCCATTCCGACCATGAGTCGTTGAAATATCTTAAGGGCCAAGCCAATTTGAGTAAAAGGCACGCCAAATGGGTTGAGTTTATGGAATTTTTCCTTACATTTTCAAGTACAAGAAGGGCAAAGAAAATGTGGTAGCGGACGCTTTGTCTCGCAAACACACACACCTTCTTACGCAACTCGAAGTAAATGTCTTGGGTCTTGATGCCATCAAATCTTTGTACGCGTCCGACCCTTTCTTTGGACCAATTTTTGCAAGATGTTCAATAGACAAAGGGATTGATGATTTCTATTTGCATAAAGGTTTTCTTTTCAAACAAAACAAGCTTAGCATTCCGAAGTCATCTCTCCAAATTTTGCTTCTTCAAGAGTCCCATGGTGGAGGCCTTATGGGTCACTTTGGCCGTGACAAGACATATGACATGCTATCCACTCACTACTTTTGGCCAAAGATGAAGCGCGACGTGGAGCGCCACGTCCAACGATGCACTACATGTATCCAAGCTAAGTCTAATTCTAACCCCTTTGGTCTTTATATGCCATTGCCTATTCCTCATGCACCTTGGTCGGACATTAGCATGGACTTTGTGTTAGGATTTCCTAGATCTAAACATGGACATGATTCTATATTTGTGGTAGTGGATCGCTTTTCCTAAATGGCACACTTCATTCCGTGCCATAAGACCGATGATGCTTCACATGTAGCAAATTTGTTTTTCAAGGAAATAATTCGGCTGCACGGTGTACCAAGAACAATCGTCTCCGACCGCGACGTCAAATTCATGAGCTACTTCTGGAAGACTCTCATGGCCAAGCTCGACATCAAGCTCCTCTTCTCGTCCGCCTCGCATCCTCAAACCGATGGACAAACCGAGGTCGTCAATCGAAGCCTTGGCACACTCCTACGTGTGTTGATCAAGAAGAACCTTAAAGACTCGGATTAATGTATTCCACACGCCGAGTTCGCCTACAACCGCGCCAAGCACTCCACCACCATGAGGAGCCCGTTCATGATCGTCTATGGCTTCGAGCCTCTCACCGTGCTCGATATCCTTCCACTTCCGCTTCATGAACGTACCAATATGGACGTGGTCAAGTGTGCCCAAACAATGAAGAAACTCCATGAAGACACAAGATCTACGATCGAGAAACAAGTCCTTCACCAAGCATCAAGGCTAAACAAGAACAAGAAAGAGATGATCTTCGAAGAAGGCGACCTTGTGTGGATAAACTTGAGTAACGACCGCTTCCCCAAGGACCGCGACTCCAAACTCAAGCCAAGAGGTGATGGACCGTTCAAAGTACTAAAGAGGATCAACAACAACGCCTACATCATCGATATCCCAACATCCAAGTATCTTGTGAGCCCGACATTCAATGTCAAGGACCTATCACCCTACCATGGCGAAGATGAAGTTGAGAAGGTTCAAGAGTCGAGGACGACTCTTTCCCAAGGGGGTTGAGCTGATGCAGCCCATCCTACGGACGCACCTCCATCTACAATACCTACTCCCCCAAGTGGACCAATGACTCGCGCCCGAGCCAAGCTCCTACAAGCCAAGGTTAACTCGCTCCTTTCCTCATGTGATTTTGGTCTACCTTTGGATGGTTTGCTACTTCATGCAACTACGTTATGTATCCTCAGCTATGAAGCAACATCACCACACCAAGCCCCCAAGGAAGAAGGACCAGGAGAAGAAGCTGCTGGAGCTCTGCACACCGGAGTCTCCGGTGTAGACCGGAGTCTCCGGTCCCCTACATCGGAGTCTCCGGACCTTCCTCCGGTCCGGCCCCAAGAACCAAGCCCGGGACAGCCAGATGCCCCCTCCGGAGGCGACACGGAGATTGGCCGAGTCTCGACCCAACACCGAGTCTTCGGCTGCTCGATGCCGGCATGTCAAGGCCTTTGGGCCTGGCCCATGTAACCCCAGTTTACCAAACTTCTAGTTTTATTCCAAAACTACCCCTGTTTAAGTGGTTGGCCTATATAAAGCCCCACCCCTCATATGTAAACCCTAGACTTGGATAATAATAGATTGAGGACACCCCTTTGAGGATCTTTCATCTATTGGTCTCATGCTCCTACCAAGGGGTACCTTATTATCCACAACCTCTTGGATCTTGCCTAGTGCGTTCAAGTTGTACAAGGCCTTGGGTTCTCGGTTTCTCGCCCCCAAGTAGTCAAGATCTCACCAAGCACCTCGCCCCCGTTGCTGGCCGTGGAGAGAGAGCTTCGCCCAACACCGATCCTAGGGATTATGTTGGACCGATTGCCACCTGTGTGAGTTATCGGCGTGTATTGTGTTTTGTGTGCGTGAGTTCATCGGGTTCTTCGTGTGCGTGTGTTCGTGGATTTCATCCCATTTCCCCCTTCCACAGCTTTCCGCTCGATTCTCGCGGAGATTTGTGAAAGATCGGGCCACCCTAAGGGGTTACCCCATAACAGGAAGGTTAGGATTGTGGGAAGCCAAAGAACCAACCAAACGAAAAGGATAGTCAAAAGTGGATAAGATCCAAGAAAACTCAAGTCAAAAGTAGACGGTCAACTCGAAATGTGACGAGAACCTACGACTACACACACGCATGGAGAAAAATGGGGTTAGCACGACTATGAAAAAGAGCACAAAATGTCCTAACGAAGACTACGCTCGGTTGTCGTGCCAACTCAAGGAGAGACCACAACTCATTCGCCAAAAGAGGGTAAGCAACAGATTTGTGCACTTGCCTTGGTTGCTCTTTCTTTTTCTCTCTTTTTCTTACAAGCTTGGTACTCTCTTTGTATTGGGAGACTATGTATCTTTCTATTTTTCTTTTGTTTTTGCTCTTTTTTTAATTCTTCTCTCCCTTTCTATACTACTAAGTTATATTTTGTCTTTGCTTCCACACACTCACTTTCCAAGGACAAGTGCACAATGCTTAGGCAAACATAAAAGGAGTTGCTCTCATAGGATAGGTACACACAAAGGAAGATTTTTTTTAGATTTACAAAGGAAGATATGGCTACAAGGGTTGACACAAGTTATACCTTAGTTGTTGATGATGAGCTTGTGTCGGAGAGCGCGAACGATGTTTTGGAAGCTATCTGTTAGTTGGTGACAAGCACACAAAACACAAACAACAAGCGGACAAATGAGCCACTGCGGAATAAGAGACAGAAGACAAAACTGGCGTCCAGGGCCGGAGACTCAGGTCTGGAACAGAGACTCCGGTCTGGGGCAAGAGACTCCGGTGCGTGAAGAACAGCTCGTGTTCTTGAGTGGAAATCCACGCTAAGAGTCCTCAAATCCGCGAAAATTTGGCCAAAATTGGGCTGGGAAACGCAGGCAAAAGCTAGACCAACACCTTAGACAAGATTTGGTCGGATCAAAACCACAAATAACACTCCAAATCGAGAGATCGATCCAAAGGCAATTGGGGCTCTTTTTTTGGGAATTTTTCAAATTTATGGTGGATAGAAGAAAAAAATGAGGGGAAATTCGTGATCAACCTTGCTCTTGATACCAATATGTTAGGGGTGACCCCTTAGGGAGGACCGATATTTCACGAATCCCGTGGAAATCGAGGAGGGAGTGACGGGGATGAGGAGAGGGATGGAATCCATGAACTCACACGCGAAGAACTCGATGAACACACACACACACATGAAAATATGATACAATCCGATAACTCACGCCAGTGGCAACCAGACCAACACAATCCCTAGGATCATCGTTGGGAAAGACACTCTCCCATGACCAACAACGGGGGTGAGAGGCTTGATGAGATCTTCTTGGAGACGAACACCGAACTCCCAGGACTTGTACAACTTGAACGCACGAGGCAAAATCCAAGAGGTGGGGGATAATTGGTGCTCCTTGTCAAGGAGCATGAGACTAGTAATTGATAGATCCTCAAGGGGTGTCTTCAATTACAATTATCCAAGTCTAGGTTTTACAATAGAGGGGTGGGGCTATATATAGGCCAGCCACATAAACAGGGGTAATTTGGGGATAAAAATGGAAGTTGGGGCGAATCTAGGGGTTACATGGGACAGTCCCAAAAGGCCTTAACATGCTAGTTGTCGCGTAGGCCGGAGACTCCGGTCAATCTCCGGACTCGTCTCCGGAGGGGCATACAGACTGTCCTCGGGTCGGTTCCTAGGGTCGGACCGGGGGTCGGTCCAGAGACTCCGGTGGGCAGGGCCGGAGACTTCGGTGTAGGCCAGAGACTCCGGTGTGGTGAGCTCCAACAATGGCTTTCTTCTTCCTTGGTGGCTTGGCGAGGTACTGGTACTTCATAGCTGAGGATACATAGTGTAGTTGCATGAATTAGCAAGCCATCCAAAGGCATATCAGAGTCACACGAGGAAAGGAGCGAGTTAACCTTAGCTTGTAGGATCTTGGCTCGGGCGCGAGTCATTGGTCCACTTGGGGGATTAGATGGTGTAGATGGAGGGGCGTCCGTAGGACGGGCTGCATCAAGATTTTTCAAACCCCTTGTGTTTGTCCCACAATGTATTGCATAAGTGTGCTACTAATGTATACTTTACTAATATTTGCAAATTGAGTTGCATGTTACATACAGAACAAAATGATTCTATTCATAAAAATCAGAGTAGCGCAGCTTAAGCATGGCATGAATCAATTCGGTTTTCACATATTTTGAATTGGTTTGATCCTGTTCATCATAAATTTGATCATAGAGCTTCTTTGAGAAAACTGAATTTAATATTGAACAACAAACTATATATCTATTTGTTTGTCACCATGATCATGATTCTTTGAACTTCACTTATACCTGCAATTTAAGTTGCTGGATGTATAGTAGACATATTATTCATGTGAACACAAATAATATAACATGTTATGTATACATATACTCTACGTACAAGTTGTTATTTTTGTTCCTTCCACTTTCATCGTACCCAACGCGGCTTTTCTTGAAGAAAGGGAGGATGATGAGGATACAATCATGGATCATGCTGATTTCGACTGTTTGAACTGGAAAGAAATATTGAGCCTCGTTGAAAAATAGCACAAGGTGAATTCATTCCTAGTTAGACATGATACTTTGATTTATAAGAAGCTTTATACTACCTAAGTCATGGTGTTATTGTTTGACTAGATTTGGCATCTATCGGACTAGTGCTACTGAGAGGAGAGGGAGGAAGGCGACCAGGAGATGGAAGACGCACTAGGACGCAATAAGGTGACCAGGCATTATCAAGAGAGATATGTGGCGCGCCAGGACATGTTTGAGGTGCACCAAGACATATGGCATGCATGCCAAGTAGGCCAAACCCAACTATGGGTCGGTATGTATACATTTGAGTCAAACCGGGTCAGTTTGGGCCAAGTTATGGCTGTTTTTAGGCCTGTTTAAAGGGGAGGACGCCCCAACTCTCATAAATACTCCAGCAGCCATCACAATTAGGGTTAGACCACGTTAAAACTATTGTGGAGTTCATTCTTTAAGAACCTCTGAAATTACCTCTGATAGAATTACCTACTGCAATAAAGTGTGATCTGTTGTTCCATTGGGAATTAGTAGATTGCAAACTACCGTCCGTGGTCGATGGCTGCATGTGCAAGAGCGTGGTGTTATGAATATCCCACAGGGTTCGAGAGCGGTTGCATCAGCATCTGGGTTCGAGCGGGAGAGTTCATAGCTATAGGCTAGTTATCTATCATCCACCATCATCATCACCAACTGCTTTCTGAGAATATCGGGCCACCCCATATAATCTTGGTATGAGATTTCCAGTGTTTACTCGGTGTGATGAGGACATCTGATGCAGCCCGACCTACGGTAGTTACCACATCATGGTCTACAACTTACGCCAAGTCGTCATGGACTCCAAAGGTGAATCTGTTCCTCTATGCGAGCCCACTTCCTATCCTATTGAATGGTATGCTACTTCATACTCCGTCACATATGCATGATAGGTTCACACCGACAAGTACGGAGGCAAGGGAGGAAGCCCGGAACATCAAGCCCGACAAGACGGAGGCTTGGAAGAGGAGACGGAACAAGCCACGGCTGAACCACCAGAGTCTCCGGCCTACACCGGAGTCTCCGGTCCTTCTACAACGGAGTCTCCGGTCCTGCTACACCGGAGTCTCCGGACCTACATCCGGACCGACCCCAGCAACCGCCCGAGGACAGTCTGTACGCCACTCCGGAGACGACACCGGAGACAGACCGGAATCTCCGGCCCAGACCGGAGTCTCCGTGATATGGGGTGGCCCGATCTTCTCAGCAAGCACTTGTCGATGATGATGGTGGATGATAGATAACTAGCCTGTAGCTATGAACTCTCCCACTCGATCCCTGATGCCAATGCAACAGCTCTCGAACCGTGTGGGATATTCACAACACCACGCTCTTGCGCACGTAGCCATCAACCACGAACGGTAGTTTGCAATCTTCTAATTCCCAATGGAACAACAGATCACACTCAATTGTAGTAGATAATTCTATCACAGGGTAATTCCAGAGATTCTTGATAAGAAACAACTCCAAAATAGTTTTAACGTGGTCTAACCCTAACTATGGGGACGTCCCAGGGCTTATAAGGGCGGCTGGGGCGGCCAAAATCGCTAAAAAAAACGTGTCTGATACAGTCAGATCCGTCCTGATCTAATGATAACTTTCAAGGCCGGACTTTCCACCCTAAGTAGGGGCGGATAATCCGCCCCCCGAATTATCCTCCCTGGGGCGGATTATCCGCCCCCATACTGAGCGTCGCGCCCGAAGTCCTTAGCAGAAATTCTGGAACAGGGCCGGATTATCCGGCCTTGTGGGGGCCGGATTATCCGCCCCCTGGAGACATGTAAGTACTCGTTGGAAAGCTCTTGGAATGATCTTTCCAACAAGTACTTGTTTGCTTGATTTGGAGTTCGTATGAAGATTCCACGTCCGTTTAAATTTCAGGGCTTCTGTCTGTCCGAACTGAACCTTCCTTCTTGATGATCTTCTCTTGCGCCTTCCTCTCGCTCCTCCCTCGCGCATCCTTGGCGATCATCATGCTGTACTCCTTGCCTTCCTCCCTCTCCTTCCCGCTAGCGTTAGTCCGATGGATATTGAATCTAGTCAAACAATAACACCATGATTTAGGTAGTATAAAGTTCTTATAAATCAACGTATCTTGTACAACTAGGAATGAAGTCACCTTGTGATATTTTTCAGTAAGGTTTAATATTTCATTCCAGCTGAGACAACTAGAATCAGCATGATCCATGATTGTATCCTCATCATCCTCCCTTTCTTCAAGAAAAGCCATCCTCAGCTTTGGGTAAGCTGAAAGTGGAATGAACAAAAAGAACAACGTGTACGCAGAGTATATGTATACATAACATGTTGTATTATTTGTGTTCACGTGAATAATATGTTTACTATACATCAAGCAACTTAAATTGCAGGTATAAGTGAAGTACAAAGAATCATGATCATGTTGAAAAACAAATAGATATGTAGTCTTGTTGTTCATTACTAAATTCAGTTTTTCTGAAAGAAGATCTATGATCAAATTTGTGATGAACAAGCTCAAACCAATTCAAAATATGTGAAAACAGAACTGATTCTTGCCATGCTTCAACTGCGCTACTCTGATTAGTAGGAACATAATCATTTTGTTTAGTATGTAACATACAACTCAATTTGCAAATATAAGTGAAGTATACATCAGTAGCACACTTATGCAATACATTGTGGGACAAACACAAGGGGTATGAAAAAATCTGATTCAAATCTAGAAAGATTGGAACAATCCAAAATAGGTAAAGTTACTTTTGTTGGGTGGACTATATCAACTAGGTGTGAATGTACCTTCATATTATCAAAAATTGTAGTATCTATCCCACCATAAAGATATCTGGACAGATAGCATATATGGCTAAACACAGCAAGTTTCAATTCAGCAATTCTATCTCATGTAATGCATATGTGATCCACAAGAAAATTTTCATCCATGCTATATTCACCAATTAGATTAAAGATGAAATATGGAGAATATGTGCTTGAATTTAGACATGAAATTTCAGAAATCTTATCCACATCACAACTCATATTCATTGGTTTATTTAGCATTATGGAATATACAATATCAGTAGGTTGTATCCGAGCAAGTATTTCCATATGTGTAATCAGTATCACATGATCAAAATGCAAATTTGGCAAACTATCACATGGTGATGTAACATTATTGCACGACAAGTCACAAGGAGGTAGCAACAAAGAAATAGACTCACAAAATGTTGTGCTTGTTGGCTGTAGCTCCAAATCAATACCGATATCTTCAGTATGCTCCTCACATGTAGTAGGCACTAGAACATCCTCCTCAAGTGACAATGCACAGTCCAGCGATGCAGGTTGTAAAATAGATGGCTCCCTTTCTTCAAAAGCAACCTGCATATCACAAGAAACAACACTAGGAGTAGAGATAATTACATTAGTAGAAACCTCATTTGTCTCACCAACTTTCACTCTCGGTTCTTCTACGATAAGATCAACATGTGGGTTTATGTTGGTGGTTACAGGTGGACAGAGGTTTTGACGCCTAATCTCCTGAAATTGCTTAATGTGTGTACGTGATAACCAAGTGTGCTTATCATTCCAAAAGATGGAAGGATCAGAATACTCATTACCAAACACAACCTGTAATTTATTACACTAGTTTGTTCCCAACATGATATGGCAGGAGTTAAACGCTCTAGGAACGATAAAACAAGAAACATATCTGCTAGGGCCATAAATGGTGAGTGGAACACATGCGACCTGAGTAACTGGTAGTGCATGACCAGAAGTTGCTAACATAAATGGGGTTGTTAATGCACGTGTGCATAATTGTAGCTTTTCAACAACCTCAACACTAACCAAATTTATGAAAGAACAAGTATCAATGGTAGTAGCAGCATGTCTACCACAAATTTCCGTCGTGAAGTGGAACAAACCCGGATTAGGCACTACTCCTGACTCCTCCTCCCAGAATGTATTACTGCAGTGGTATCGTAATGGAAAGGGATAATCATCTGCATCCTTTTTTGCATCACATCAACACTACTAGAATACATGATTAGTATGTTAGTGCATAAAACAAAATCGATATGGTGGAACACTCACAACTCACTCCAACTGACAAGAAAGCAGATCTTACTGTTCCAAATTGAATAGCGATGCTTTACCAATTCGAAATCAACAACTAATGCACTGATGTGATGAAGTGAATATCAAGGGTATAGAGAACGATCACAGGGCACACAGGTTATTTATGGTGGAGCTGTAGGTATGGTATCCTAACTACACCGCAAACAAGTCCTAGTGCTGATCGTTATGATAACCCAAGAAACACACAAAGTGGAGATAAGCGTGGCAAAGCAACTCATGAACAAGAATATTGCAATGCACAAGAGAGACGCTAGTAATAGCTCAAAATAAAAAGGCACAAGATTGTTCAATCTACAAGTGCTATGATCAACTAGGCCTCCAATAATGCACACTTTGATATCTCTTTTGTCACGCTTGTAGCTCTTTTCTCTTTGTTTTTATACTGGATCTCTTTTCCTTTTTTTGATTTTTCAACTATATGACTCAAAGCAAAACGAATGCAAACTTCTAAACAAACTTGGGGGCCGGATAATCCGGTTTGTCGAGGGCCGGATAATCCGGTCTGTCGGGGCAAAAATTGTGCACTTTCAAAACCCTAATGAGCAGCCTGTCAGAGCAAAGAAACTAGTCTCGTGGGTACGTTCCTAGGCACGAATGCAGTAGATAGGCTGTAGCTAGGTTTGAAACACAAAAGTACGCTATGTAGACTCGGAAAAGTAGATGGAAACTTGTGGAAAACGGTGATGGTGGACTCGGCGGAAAATAAGATCAAAACCCTAAACTTAAACACAAACGAAAACTAGACTCCTACGAGAAAATCCTGTAGATCGGATCTACGAGAAGACACGACCAGCAACTAAAACTTCAAAAACGATGCAATCTAGGGTAGGGCAAAATTTTTTGTATGGATTTTTCTGTATAGGACGAAAACAAGAACTAATCTATGGATGGATTTGTGTATGCTCACCGAGTAAACGAGGAAATCTGATACCAAGATGATATGGGGTGGCCCGATCTTCTCAGCAAGCACTTGTCGATGATGATGGTGGATGATAGATAACTAGCCTGTAGCTATGAACTTTCCCGCTCGAACCATGATGCCAATGCAACAGCTTTCGAACCTGTGGGATATTCACAACACCACGCTCTTGCGCACGCAGCCGTCGACCACGAACGGTAGTTTGCAATCTAGTAATTCCCAATGGAATAACAGATCACACTCAATTGCAGTAGATAATTCGATCACAGGGTAATTCTAGAGGTTCTTGATAAGAAACAACTCCAAAATAGTTTTAACGTGGTCTAACCCTAACTATGGGGACGTCCCAGGGCTTATAAGGGCAGCTAGGGCGGCCAAAATCGCGAAACAAAACGTGTCTGATACACTCAGATCTGTCCAGATCTGATGGTAACTTTTAGGGCCGGACTTTCCGCCCTAGGAAGGGCGGATTATCAGCCCCCCCGGATTATCCTCCCTTGGGGCGGATTATCCGCCCCCAAGTCCTTAGCATAAATTATGGAATAGGGCCGGATTATCCAGCCTTGTGGGGGCCGGATTATCCGCCCCCTGGAGATGTGTAAGTACTCGTTGGAAAGCTCTTGGAATGATCTTTCCAACAAGTACTTATTTTCTTGATTTGGAGTTCGTATGAAGAATCCACGTCCGTTTCAATTTCAGGGCTTCTGTCTGTCCGAACTGAACCTTTCTTCTTGATGATCTTCTCTTGCGCCTTCCTCCCGCTCCTCCCTCGCGCATCCTTGGCGATCATCATGCTGGAATCCTTGCCTTCCTCCCTCTCCTTCCCGCTGGCGTTAGTCCGATGGATATTGAATCTAGTCAAACAATAACACCATGATTTAGGTAGTATAAAGTTCTTATAAATCAACGTATCTTGTACAACTAGGAATGAAGTCACCTTGTGATATTTTTCAGTAAGGTTTAATATTTCATTCCAGCTGAGACAACTAGAATCAACATGATCCATGATTGTATCCTCATCACTCCGGCCCACCACACCGGAGTCTCCGGCCTACACGATGGGTCTGCGCGCCGCCAGCTGGGCCTTCGGCCCATGTACCCCTCTAGCTCGTCCAAACCCTAGTTTTATCCCTAAACTACCCCTTTTTATGTGGTTGGCCTATAAATAGAGCCCCCACCCCTTCATGTATCCCTTAGGCATAGATGATAGACTAAAGACAACCCCCTTGTGTGGAATCTCTAGTTTTGCCTCATCCCCTTTACCAAGGGGACCGACTATCGTCACCAACCTCGATTGGACTTTGCATCACGCATCCATCGTTGAACAAGGCCTTGGAGTTAATTGTCTCGTATCCAAGTTGTCAAGACCCTCCCCAAGGTGTTCTTCCCTCTCCGATGTGGATTTGAGGGAGCACGTTGACCGATCTTTCCTTGCGAGGATTCTATCGGACCGGTGGCCGCCGTTCGGGAGCAATCGGCCTTGTATCGTGTGAGTTTTGTGTGTGTTCATCGTGTTCGTCGCGAGGTGTGTGTTCGCTTCCGCTACCTTCTCCCTTTCCCCTTGCTTTCCCATCAATTTGACCACGAGATCCGTGAAGATCGGGCCACCCAAGAGGTTAACCCCTCCATCATCTGGTATCAGCAGCTTTTGGTTGCCACGGATTTCTCATCGATTTGGTCTTTTCCCATAAATTCAAAAATTCCACCAAACATAGCCCCAATTCGTGTTTTGGATTGATCTGTGATTTGAGTGAGTTTTGGTAGGGTTTGATCCATGGATTACTTGCTAAACTTGTTGATCTACCTTCCCCTGCGTTCGCATGTCCTAATTCCTTGATTTTTCCCATCAATATGAGGTTTTGGTTCGAGTTTTTTTTGCCCAAAACGCGTCCCGTTCGAGTTCTGGACGTCCTGGAATATCCCGGACCGGAGTCTCCGGCCTAGACTGGAGTTTCCGGACTTTTCAAGCTCCAGGACGGAGTCTCCGGACCCCCAGACCAGAGTCTCCGCCCCTTCCTGCAGACAGAAAACTGTTGCACGGTTTTGAGCATAACTTTTGCATTTTAACTCGGATTTTGGTGTTATTTAGCTCGTTTCGAAGAGGAGAAGGAGCTCTACATCATCATACACGTTGTTCATGCTATCTAATACATCCAAATTCCGTGAGCAAGGCGGAATCCAACAATAAAGGGTGAAGATCATCGATGAAAGGTATAAACATTCCGCGACTTTTCCCCACTTGCATTCCTTTGTGAAACCCACTTTCTTTGTGATCAACAAACACCTATTGAGACTAGTTCCTCTTATGATTGCTTGGGTTATGCACATTTGATACCTTATAGAATTCCGAGCAAACGTGTGAGCTCTATCTCATATAGTTATCTTGTATAGTTGTTGGGACAAGGAAGAGGCAAGTGAAAAAGAAAAAGAAAAAAATAGAAAAAATAAAAAATAAAAAATAAAAGAAAGAGATATACATGTGCCTCATAGAATAGGAAGCGCAAGCTCGATGAACATCATATAGGTGGTACTTATTGTGCATATCTTGTAGCCCACCAATTAATTGCAATCGAACTAGCGTCTCTCCTTGTACTTGTGTGACACGAGCTTACAGTCTTTGCTAGGTAATCATTTGGTTCCCTAGCTCACTTTCTCCGTCACACAGGTCCCATTTATCCCACCGTGTGTGTTTCCTTGTACATATTTACAATCTTGTGGATTGACTTGTTTTGCTTTGTGATCATTGTGGTTCTTTACTTGCCAATACAACATCTTGATTTCATATTGGTTCTTGACATGCCACTTTCCATACCTATCCACCATAGGCCTTGTGTGTGTGTGTTTTTTTGGTTAGTAGATGGTTTTGGTGTTCCGCGTGAACTTCACTTTGCTTGGTTTATTGCTCTCAAGTGTGGCCACTTGCATGATACGATCTTCCAAGGTAAAGTAAGGTTTGACGTTGCATCCCCAACACCCACTACCACTTCCATATACAACACTTGGTCTTGTGAATCATGTCTAAGGACTCCGAAATTGAGGATGATATCTATGAACAATCCATGATGAGCCACCATGACTACGACTCCACAAGTATAGAGGACATGATGGAGCACAACACCGATAATGGCTCCTCATGCATGGAGACTAGGGAGCACTACACCGGCAATGCCTCCACATGCTTGGGTGATATGGAGTACTACACCAACAATTACTCCCCAAGCATGGACGACTTCGAGGGCGACATCGATGACGCCTCGCTAAGCATGGAGGACAAGGAGAACTTCATCGACTTTGATGGCTCCTCCATGAGCCATGAAGAATTCCTCCACCATGTGGAGATGGAAGCATACTACGCCAAGCAAGAGGAGGCGCATCATCAAGATTCCATGACCTTCAAGGACAAGCTTGCCACACCAAAGGGCACCACCTACTTTGATGATCCACCTCCATGGCAACAAGCGACACCACCTAGATGGCATCAAGCTCCACCATCTCCAGGGCGCCAAGATCCATCACCTCCAAGGCGAAAAGCTCCACCTCCTATCCAAACAAGAGTGGAGTCCAAACATCATATACATCAAGAGGCGCCAAGAACAAGAATCTTCATCGACAAGCATCCTCTCATGAGCATCGCCACCATAAAGAGGATGCAAGACATCGTCAGAGGCATCTTCGCCACCAAGACGAAGAATTTGTGATGAGCACCAACCATAATGCTCAAGCAATCTCAAGAAGGCACCACAAGCACAAGAAGAGTGCCAAGGCAAATGATCACCGTCGTGAGCGTCATGTGGATGACCAAGTGCGCCACCAACTTCAACCATCGGCAAGGCACGCCAATGACCTCTATCGACACCATCATAGGGCACCTTCAACTACTCGTGCCACCACCACAATGGCACCAAGAGCAAGCCTTCCTCCACGCCATCAATCTTCAACGCCTACGCTTGACTTCCACGACCTCGCGAACGAGGAAAATGTAAACCTCTACTTCGCCAAGTTGGATAGCATGAGCCTACCTCCACCACTACTACGAGATGACCACAAGACGGTCGGGCATGGGATTTTCCCTTCGACCATGGAGGAGAGCGATGATGCCCATCTTATGGCATCCAACCTTGAAGGCGACAAGGTCAAGAATGGTGAGCATGGGATTTTCCCTTCACCAAAGGAGGCGCATGGAGTTGAGGAAACCGAGCCTATCCCCATATGCTTGAGTGATGATGTGGTACCAATCCCATGTGAGTATGAGAGCTACTTATCCCACTTGTGTGAGAACAGGAGTGAGATGAGTGACTCCACCTTATGTGAGATTGAGTGCTTCCACTTGGAGGGCATGAGTGATACTCCTAGTGAGTTGAGAGTGGTAGTTGATAGGTCAAGTGAGACCATTTCGATTTATAACAACTTACCCTATAACTCTAGTGTGTTCTCTTGTGTTGTGCTAGGTTCCATGGAGGAAGACGCACCAAGCCATGAAGCAATGATGCCTCAATTGGAGAAGATGTACATGGTGCATGAAGATGATGTTATGCCATCGATACATCAAGAAGACAAAGTCGTACACAAGGAGGCCACTACTTCCACAACACCCACTTCATATGAGAGGTATGACCAAGGTAACAATAAGGGTGTTGATGATGCCATGATCCCACTAGTGGACATGATGAATGTTATGGGGTAACCCCTTGGGGTGGCCCGATCTTTCACGAATTCCCCGGGAATCGAGGGGAAAGCGGTGGAAGGGGAAAGGGGATGAAATCCACGAACACACGCACACGAAGAACCCGATGAACTCACGCGCACGAAAACACGATACATGCCGATAACTCACGCCGGTGGCAACCGGTCCAACATAATCCCTAGGATCGGTGTTGGGCGAAGCTCTCTCTCCACGGCCAACAACGGGGGTGAGGTGCTTGGTGAGATCTTGACTACTTGGGCACGAGACACCGAGAACCTAAGGACTTGTACAACTTGAACGCACTAGGCAAGATCCAAGAGGTTGTGGATAATTTGGTGCCCCTTGGTAGGAGCATGAGACCAATAGTTGAAAAGATCCTCAAAGGGGTGTCCTCAACTATTATTATCCAAGTCTAGGGTTTACATTAGAGGGGTGGGGCTTTATATAGTCCATCCACTTAAACAGGGGTAGTTTTGGAATAAAACTGGAAGTTGGGGCGAAACTGGGGGTTACATGGGCCAGGCCCAAGAGTCCTTGACATGCCTGGCATTGAGTAGGTCAGAGACTCCGGTGTTGGGTCCGGAGACTCCGGTCTGGGCCGGAGACTCCGGTAAATCTCCGGACTCGTCTCCGGAGGAGGTATCAGACTGCCATGGGCTTGGTTCCTAGGGCCGGACCGGAGGATGGTCCGGAGACTCCGGTGTGGACTGGAGACTCTAATGTACACCGGAGACTCCGGTGTGCAGAGCTCCAGCAGCGTCTTCTCCTGGTCCTTCTTCCTTGGGGTCTTGGTTTGGTGATGTTGCTTCAAAGCTGAGGATACACAACGTAGTTGCATGAAGTAGCAAGCCATCCAAAGGTAGGCCAAAATCACATGAGGAGAGGAGCGAGTTAACCTTCGCTTGTAGGAGCTTGGCTCGGCCGCGAGTCATTGGTCCACTTGGGGGACTAGGTGTTGTAGATGGAGGTGCGTCCGTAGGACGGGATGCATCAGCTCCCCCCCTTGGGAAAGAGTCTTCCTCGACTCTTCAACCTTCTCAACTTCATCTTCTCCATGGTAGGGTGAGAGGTCCTTGACATTGAACATCGATCTCACAAGATACTTTGATGTTGGGATATCGATGATGTAGGCGTTGTTGTTGATCCTCTTTAGTACTTTGAACGGTCCATCACCTCTTGGCTTGAGTTTGGAGTCGCGGTCCTTGGGGAAGCGGTCTTTACTCAAGTGTGATAGGGCAAAGGTGTCCGATCTTTCGATGAGATGGCGATAATTGATTTGGTGGAGTTCGGGCTTGACAATCACAATCAACAAAATCAGAATATGTACCAATAGTAAAATGCACGCGTACCGTTCTTGTTACCTTGATCTTGCGAGAACTCTCAAACCATTGGATGTAATATGAATGTGGGCGTTATCTTGTTGGAAGCGCAAGCTTCTCTACCATGTCAACACTGGCCAGATTATTACAACTCCCTCCATCAATGATGATCCGTATAGCTCTTTCCTTGACAACACCACGTGTTTGGAACAGGTTGTGGCGTTGATCTTGCTCAGATTTGCTCAATTCCACACTCAACACACGTTGTGTAATTAAGCTCTTGTATTGATCAGCAACTTCAGCTCCCATTACCTCTGTCTCTTCATCAGCATCAGAATTGTCTCCATCTCGAGCAGAAATAAGGGCTAGTGTATCTTCATCAAAGTCACTTGCTGAATCGTATGGACCATCTTCTCGCACCATCATCACACGTTGTGTTGTGCATTGTCTCTCAATATGACCAAAACCCCAGCACTTGCGGCATTGTATATCCTTTCTCTTACCCGTGGAAGCCATAGAAGATGCACTACGAGCAGGAGCATTGGATGATGGTGGAGGAGCAGCTGGAAATCATGTGGTGGTCTTGGATGTGGTAGTAGCTGGTGGCGAATCACGAGGAGGCGCTGATTGTCGGGATGTCCAAGTGGATGTGCGACCTGCAGAATTATTAGTCCTCCTCCATGGTGTTTGGCGATCCTGCACTACACGTTCAGCTTTGCAAGCAAGATGAAACAAACGAGTGATAGAATTATATTCCTTATAATCTAATATGTGCTGAATGTCCTTGTTTAATCCACCAAAGAAACATGAAAGCATTTGTTCATTAGATTCAACAAGACCACACCGAACCATTCCCGTTTGCAATTCCTGATAATACTCTTCTACAGAATTTTTCCCTTGCTCTAAATGTGTCAGATTCTTTAGTAAATCGCGTCGATAAGTGGGAGGTACAAAACGAACACGCATAGCAGTTTTTAAAGCAGTCCAAGTACTAGGAATAGTAGTAGGATTTAAATGACAATACTCAGACCACCAAAGGGAAGCAAATTTAGTAAATTCACATGTAGCAGCACTAACACGCATATTCTCAGGATATTTTAAGCATGCAAAACGTTGTTATACTTCCATCTCCCATGTAAGATATGCATCAGGATTATATTTACCCTCAAAAGATGGAATATTTAATTGAAGCTTTGCAACATGATCATCATCACGTACCGGTGGTCGAGCGTTGCGGTAGTAATGTCGGGGACGGCTAGCAGGTAACTGTGGAGGTTGTTCAACCTCCTCGTCAAACAGATCGTCGTCGTCGGGGTCGTAGTAGTACCCGTCGTCATCCCCAATGTCGCAGCAAGCCGCGGAAGTCTCGAGGTGCTACCGCAGCGGTAGCCGCCGGTGCGGCAGAACCAATCAGCATCCGACCGTGATCGGAATGCGCCGTGCGCCATGTGTGGGTCCGGGTGCGGGTGCGGGCAATCTGTTCAAAATCTCCTTGAACCGAACGTCAAGCTTGGCGTTGAAGGATTTCTCGAGTCCATCGATCTTGTCTACGGCGTTGGTGAGCTTGGTGTCAAACTCCCCTAGGCGCGTATCCACGTCTTCAGCGCGACTGACCAAGAGCGCGGAGAAGTGGGCATGTAGTTCTTCGTTCGTCATTGTGGCAGGGTTCCGCGAAGGATCTGTCATGGTTAGTCCTTAAAAAGCACATGTATATACTACGGAAAGATGGTGGAAGTCATGCGTAATCCGTCAAGCAATATATGAAGCTCTTACAAGTTCTTACCAAACAGCAGGAAAAGACGATGTGCAACCGCGAGGATCAGTGCGTCCAGAGATTGAGCCAAGCGATTACCAGGAGTCGATACACCGCACGTGGAGAATATCTGTGGAGCTCTGGAAAGTCTTAGCAAAGGGGGTTAGCAATTATCAAAACAGCAATGCAAAAGTTGAAAGAATGCTCAATGACGGTACTGTGCTGGTCCTAGTCTAGACCGTACTAGAGACACGAGCCTAGATCACCAACGATGTCACGACGTGACACAACAAGCAATGTATGATGATATGGCACCCTGAAAAGCGAACCGAGAGGTGGAAAAACACTATGATGGTGAGTGTCTAGAACTGATCTACGGGGTCTAAAAATAGGTTAGCCCAAAAAAAAATTCGAAATTTTTTATTTTGCTTCGGAAAGCGCGTAGGCGCCAAAAAAATATCGCTATAACGGCCGATGGAGAAAAGTGACCCCCGGGGTCGAAAAACAGTATAGCCAGATTTTTTTTTTGCTCTCCTTCTGGACTTACGACCGAACTCGGAGCTCGACTCGGACTTTAGCTGAACACGGAAACAATAAAGAAGGAAAGTAAAAAGAAATAACTAGGAAACAATAACTCAACTCGGACTCGTGCCGCGGCAGGATAGGTGATCGGATCCGTGTCGCGGTAGGAAGGCGGTGGCGGAGTGTGTAGGGTTTATGGTGACTGGGTATATGGCGGCGGAATATGGTGGCGGAATATGGTGGCAGTGATCGGCGAGTGTGGCGGTGACTACTATGATCAGAACTCGAAACTCTAAGGGACGAGACACTAAGACCAGCAACTCGATGCGACAATGTAGACACAAATTCCACAATGCAAAAACTGAAAAGATAATGCGAGGCGTAGATTGGTTATGGGATGGATCTAAACTCTAACTGTGTTTTTGGCTTTTTCGTGGGTTATAGGTAAAAACAGATCTAATCTACAAAAATAGTAAAATCTCATCGATCAACCTGAAATCTGATACCACTTGATAGGGCAAAGGTGTCCGATCTTTCGATGAGATGGCGATAATCGATTTGGTGGAGTTCGGGCTTGACGATCCGACTACACGTGCGAGCACGAGCGCCAATGCAATCGCTAGGCCAATCTCCTGGAGGTTACCGATCCTGCGGGAACACGATCAGCCTGACCAGCGAGGGTCTTAATTCCTACCTGAAATCGAGAACAAGTAAGAACCAATATTGCAATCATGATATTGCGGATTAAGAGGAAAGCTTTATTAAAGAGGTGGGATCCTGAATAGGTGCGAAGTACAAGAGGCCTCTGCGATGTTCGAGCCTTGGCGAAGTTGCGACTATGGCTAACTTAATGTCTAAACAAAATCCGAGTCTATGGGGTCGTCTATGGGGAGTATTTAAGGGCTAAAAGGTGGGGTTTCGGCCAGCCATGGAAGTGGTGGCCGAATCCAACCCTAAAAAGTGGCTAATTAAATACGGACTCTAAAAAGTCCTTTTCCCCTCAAATACGGACTCTAAAAAGTGGCTAATTAAAATCCTGCGAAAATTACATGGGCCTGGCCCAAAATAAAGGTGTCGCAGCACCATATTAAGCTATGGACGAATTCGTAAAGTATTGATCTTGAATATTTCATCCAAGCCTTCTTTCTTCATTATGGTGGCCTCAAAGTTCTGAAATCTTCATCCGTGGCCTTCTCTTGGATCATCACATGCTTGCTGCCATCTCCATGCATGGCCATGCTCCACTGCTTGTCCCTCTCATCCATGCTTGGTCCATCATTCCTAAGAGTAAGAAATATATCTGATTTAGGCAGCATCATATTCTCATGTATGTGAGGAATAGTTCCAAGAAATGAAAGTACCTGATAGTTAAGTTGTTTGGCACGAGATCTTGTGATGGGTCCTTGTATGTGTGTTGCTGTAGGTACAACGGTTGTATCAATAGTAGGGATGTCCACATCAAAGTGTATCCACACAAGGTCTCCTTCTTCGAAGATCATCTCTTTCTTGTTCTTGTTTAGCCTTGATGCTTGGCGAAGGACTTGTTGCTCGATTGTAGCTCTTGTGTCTTCATGGATTTTCTTCATTGTTTGGGCACGCTTGTCAACGTCCATATTGGTACGGTCATGAAGCGGAAGTGGAAGGATATCGAGCGCGGTGAGAGGCTCGAAGCCATAGACGATCATGAATGGGCTCCTCATGGTGGTGGAGTGCTTGGCGCGGTTGTAGGCGAACTCGGCGTGTGGAATACATTCCTCCCAGTCTTTAAGGTTCTTCTTTATCAACACACGGAGGAGTGTGCCAAGGCTTCGATTGACGACCTCGGTTTGTCCATCGGTTTGATGATGCGAGGAGGACGAGAAGAGGAGCTTGATGCCGAGCTTGGCCATGAGTGTCTTCCAGAAGTAGCTCATGAATTTGACGTCGCGGTCAGAGACGATTGTTCTTGGTACACCGTGCAGCCGAATTATTTCCCTGAAAAACAAATTTGCTACATGTGAAGCATCATCGGTCTTATGGCACGGAATGAAGTGTGCCATTTTGGAAAAGCAATCCACTACCACAAATATAGAATCATGTCCATGTTTAGATCTAGGCAATCCTAACACCAAGTCCATGCTAATGTCCGACCAAGGTGCATGAGGAATAGGCAATGGCATATAAAGACCAAAGGGGTTAGACGTAGACTTAGCTTGGATACACGTAGTGCACCGTTGGACGTGGTGCTCCACGTCGTGCTTCATCTTTGGCCAAAAGTAGTGAGTGGATAGCATGTCATATGTCTTGTCATGGACAAAGTGACCCATAAGGCCTCCACCATGGGACTCTTGAAGAAGCAAAATTTGGAGAGACGACTTCGGAATGCAAAGCTTGTTTTGTTTGAAAAGAAAACCCTTATGCAAATAGAAATCATCAATCCCTTTGTCTGTTGAACATTTTGCAAAAATTGGTCCAAAGAAAGGGTCGGACGCGTACAAAGATTTGATGTCATCAAGACCCAAGACATTTACTTCGAGTCGCGTAAGAAGTTTTGTGTTTTTGCGAGACAAAGCGTCCGCTACAACATTTTCTTTGCCCTTCTTGTACTTGACAATGTAAGGAAAAGATTCCATGAACTCAACCCATTTGGCGTGCCTTTTACTCAAATTGGCTTGGCCCTTAAGATATTTCAACGACTCATGGTTGGAATGGATGATAAATTCTTTGGGCCAAAGGTAGTGTTTCCACACTTGAAGGTCACGAACCAAGGCGGCTCTTTTTCATAAATGGGATAGTTAAGGCGTGCGCCATCAAGTTTCTCACTATGGTATGCAATAGGATGCCCATTTTGCATAAGGACGCCTCCAATGCCAATTCCACTAGCGTCACATTAAATCTCAAAGGATTTTGTGAAATCCGGTAATGCAAGAAGTGGTGCTTCGGTGAGCCTCTTTTTTAGCTCATCAAAAGCCTTTTGTTGTGCTTTTCCCCAAACGAACATGACATTTTTCTTGGTCAATTCGTTGAGGGGACAAGCAATGGTAGAAAAGTCTTTCACAAAGCGACGGTAAAAGCCAGCCAACCCATGAAAACTACGAAGTTCACTAACATTGGTAGGTATGGGCCAATCTCGTATGTCCTTAACTTTTGAGACATCAACTTCAATGACATTACAAGACACAACAAAACCAAGGAAAATGAGTTTGTCTTTTGCAAAAGTGCACTTTGGGAGATTAGCATAAAGCTTTTCATGACGAAGGATTTGAAGGACCTCCTTAATATGAGTAACATGATCCTCTAGTGACTTGCTAGAGACAAGGATGTCATCAAAGTAAACAATGACACTCTTCCCAATGAGAGATCTCAAAATATGGTTCATGAGGAGCATGAAGGTAGATGGGCCATTTGATAAGCCAAAAGGCATAACCAACCATTCATAGAGACCAAGCTTGGTCTTGAAGGCGGTTTTCCACTCATCACCTTCGGCCATGTGAATTTGATGGTAACCACTACGAAGATCAATTTTCAAAAATATAGTGGCTCCACATAACTCATCAAGCATGTCATCAAGACGCGGTATAGGATGTCGATAACGCACAGTGATAGCATTGATTGGACGGCAGTCCATGCATAACCGCAACGTATCATCCGTTTTTGGAACTAGAATCACGGGAACCGCGCTTGGGCTAGTGCTTACTTGGATCAAACCTTTGGAGAAGAGTTGGTTGATTTGTCGTTCTATCTCCTTCGTCTCTTTCGGGTTCGTGCGATACGCGGCACTGTTTGGTAGTGGAGCGCCGGGTATGAGGTCGATGCGGTGCTCGATTCCACGAAGAGGAGGTAGTTAATGAGGAAGCTCTTCGGGAAATACATCTTGGAATTCCTGCAAGATAGACATCAAAGAAGAAGGAACATTTGTCAAGTCATTAGTTCCTTGCGGTAGTCCCTTGCATACAAGGACATAGTGCAAGATGGATGGGTTGTTCCGCACTGCTCTCATCTCACTTTTGGTGGCAAGAAGAACACTCTTAGTTTTTCCACTCGAGTTTGGCTTGTGGCACTCGCTCACTATAGTGTGGTTCTCTCGCTCACCACTCTTCTCACAAGGTGGTTTTGTGTATTGCGCCCTCGCTAAAGCCTTTGCATTGTCCGCAATGATTTGGCTAGGAGTCATTGGTTGCAAAACACAAGTTTTTTCAAGCCATTTGAAGGTATAAGTGTTTGAGTGACCATCATGCAAAGCACGCTTGTCAAATTGTCACGGCCTTGCTAGCAATATATGGCAAACTGACATGGGGACCACGTCACATTCCACCGTGTCTTTGTATGGTCCAATTGAGAACGTTACCGAGACGGTGTGCTTGATCTTGACTGACCCTTGTTCACTTAGCCATTGTATATGGTAGGGGTGCCTATGCGGATGGAGGGTGAGGTTGAGTTTCTCACACAATTCCGTGCTTGCAAGATTGTGGCAACTCCATCCATCGATGACAACTTTGATGGACTTCCCATTGATACCGACACGAGTTTGGAAGATGTTTGATCGTTGGTCTTCATTCTCATTTACTTGAGTAGTTAAGACCCTTGTGACCACAAGCGATGGACTTGCGTCATGCTCACACACAAGTAGTTCTTGGTCCTCTTCCAAATGTTGCCTTTCCATGACTTCCTTGACCCTTGCATCAAACTCATCTTCACTCAAGTATTCTTCATCGCCGTTGTCATGGATGAACAAAACTTTCTTGTTCCCACATGCGGCCGACTTGTGTCCTTTGCCTCCACACTTGTAGCACTCACCATTGAATGGTTGTTCATCCCTTGTGTATTTGCCACATGGGGGCGGTTTTCCTTGAAGAAGTGTTGGCTTGAAGGGAAGCTTGGTGGTATTTGATGAGCTTCCACTTGGTGTTGTCGGAGTAGTGGTTAGGGCTTGATTGTATGTGAAGTATGTCTTTGGCTTGTTGTACTTGATGTCCTCTTGGACTTGACTCTCGGCCTTTGATGCTATGTGCACAATCTCAACCATGTTGTTGTCTTTTGGAACTCGGTGATGCTCTTGATTGGATGGTTCAAGCCATTGAGGAAACGTGCCATTGTTTGTTCATCACGCTCTTCAATGTTGGCACGGATCATGTTGAGCTCCATTTGCTTGAAGTACTCTTCCACGGTCTTTGTCCCTTGACTAAGCGTTTGAAGCTTGTTGAAAAGGTCACGCGTGTAGTGCGAAGGAACCAAGCGGGATCTAATATGAGCCTTCATATCTTGCCAAGTTGAGATTGGGGGCTCTTCTTTTGATTCACGAGCGAGTTGGACTTGTTCCCACCGAAGGTTGGCATACTCATCAAACTCGAGGGATGCCATGGCCATCATCTTCTCATTGCTATAGTTGTGCATGCGAAAGATCTTGTCAACCTTGAGTTCCCACGAGAGATATTCTTCGGGTTCATTGGAACTGGTGAACTTGGGCATGGTGAACTTGAGCTTGCCAAAAGTTTCTTCTTCATTGCGGTTCCGATGGCGACGGTTGCCATGATTTTGGCGGCCATCTTCATCATCCGAGCTCTCATGTCTTGCTTGGTGATGCTGGTGTTGCTCTTGCGGTTGTTGAGGAGCCGCATTTGGTGGTGGAACTTGGTTTTGAGGACGAGATTGGGGAGCTTGCTCGTGTTGTTGGCGCGGTTGAGGACGAGGAGGAGGTTGTTGATCCTCACGACGAGCTTGGGGAGCTTGCTCTTGTTCTTGTCGTGGTTGATGCCGAGGAGCATTTTCTTGCGCCATGTGGCGAGGAGGACGTCGAGCCGCATGCGCAATGGGATGCTCTCTTTCTTCTTGATGTGGAGGAGGCTCGTCATGATGATCATGTTGTCGACGTTGACGTTCATGTCGATGATGACGCCTTGGTGGATCTTCGAGTGCTTCACGCCGACGGCGACCTTGTTCTTCCACTTTGGATGCTTCACTTGTTGTTGAAAGAACATGTCACTGGCGATGGGCTTGGTGGTCCATGTAAGGTTGCTCTTGTTGAATCACAAGTGCCCTTGGTTGTGGCCGGTTCGCTTTACGTCTTGAAGGTCTTGCGGAGAGGTCACCATCATAGCTTGACGTTGCGGCGTGTCGCGGAGATGGTACCGCTTGAGAAGAGCTCATGGATTGAAGGACGGGTCCATCCCGGTGCCTTGAAGCATGACGTCGAGGTGCGCTTGATTCACTTGAGGAGTGCCGTGACGATCTTGAGTCTCGTGATCGTGGCCTTGCTAGCCCATCAATGAGGCATTGAAGCTTCTCATACGTTGAGGCGAGGGCGCGACCAAGAGCTTCATTTTGATGACCAAGGTTGTGTTGCATGGCATGCATTTGGCCTCAGACTTATTCAAAGAGGTTGTCGATGTTCTTGAACTCCACTCGGGCTTCGCTAAATTTTTCATCTTGGCACCACTCAAGGGCTTCACAACGGTAGTTGAATTCTCCTCGGACCTTCCAATGATCCCATCTTGTCATGTATTGTGTGTCGTCCTCCGGAGGTGGTTGTGGTTGGGACGGCTCGCCATTCCTGTCCATGATGCAAAGCCGACAAGGGTTGTATATGGAGAGTAAGTGTGCGTAGAGTTAGCATTTTACCTCACCTTGGAGATTATATCAAACCAATTGCCACACAAAGGAGCAAACATCTTGCAAAGTGAAATCGCAAAGAAACTCACACACAAATAAGCTACAACTCTCAAAAGCTTTTGGTGGATGGTTAGGATTGTGGAAAGCCAAAGAACCAATCAAACGCAAAGGATAGTCAAAAGTGGAGAAGATCCAACAAACTCAAGTCAAAAGGAAATGGTCAACTCAAAAGGTTACGAGAACCTACGACTACACACACGCGTGGAGAAAAATGGGGTTAGCACGACTATAAAAGTGAGCACGAAATGGCCTAACGAAGACTACGCTCGGTTGTCGTGCCAACTCAAGGAGAGACCACAACTCGTTTGCCAGAATAGGGTAAGCAATAGATTTGTGCACTTGCCTTGGCGCGCTTCTTTCACGCTCTTTTCCTTACAAGCTTGATACTCTCTTTGTATTGGGAGACTATGTATCTTTCTATTTTTCTTTTTCTTCCTTTTTTATTATTTTTCTTTTTCTCCCTTTCTATGCTACTATGTTAACTTTTGTATTTTCCCTCACACTCTCACTTTCCAATGGCAAGTGCACAATGCTTAGACAAACACAAAATGAGTTGCTCTCATAGGATAGGTACACACAAAGGAAGATATGGCTACAAGGGTTGACACAAGTTATACCTTAGTTGTTGATGATGATCTTGTGTCGATGGAGCGGGAAAAGTTTGGGGTCCGTGGTGTCGAAGATCGTGGGCGATGTTGCGGAAGCTATCTGTTAGTTGGTGACATGCACACAGAACACAAACAACAAACGGAGAAATTAGCCAATGCAGAAAAGAGGAAAAAGTCAAAACTGGCGTTTAGGGCCGGAGACTCCGGTGTAGGCCGGAGACTCCGGTGCACAGGGCCGGAGACTCCGGTGTGGACGATCTGCTCGTGTTCTTGAGCGGAGATTCACGCCTAGAGTCCTCAAATCCGCGAAAATTTGGCCAAAATTGGGCTGGGAAACGCAGATAAAAGCTGGACCAACACCTTAGACAAGATTTTGTCGGATCAAAACCACAAATAACACTCCAAAACGATAGATCGATCCAAGGGAAAATTGGGGATGTTTGTTTGGGAAATTTTGAATTTATGGTGGATAGAAAAATTGAGGGAAAATTCGTGATCAACCTTGCTCTTGATACAAATATGTTATGGGGTAACCCCTTAGGGTGGCCCGATCTTTCACGAATTCCGCGGGAATCGAGGGGAAAGCGATGGAAGGGGGAAAGGGGATGAAATCCACGAACACACGCACACGAAGAACCCGATCAACTCACGGACACGAAAACACGATACACGCTGATAACTCACGCCGGTGGCAACCGGTCCAACATAATCCCTAGGATCGGTGTTGAGCGAAGCTCTCTCTCCACGACCAACAACGGGGGCGAGGTTCTTGGTGAGATCTTGACTACTTGGGCACGAGACACCGAGATCCCAAGGACTTGTACAAATTGAACGCACTAGGCAAGATCCAAGAGGTTGTGGATAATTTGGTGCCCCTTGGTAGGAGCATGAGACCAATTGTTGAAAATATCCTCAAAGAGGTGTCCTCAACTATTATTATCCAAGTCTAGGGTTTACATTAGAGGGGTGGGGCTTTATATAGGCCAGCCACTTAAACAGGGGTAGTTTTGGAATAAAACTGGAAGTTGGGGCGAAACTGGGGGTTACATGGGCCATGCCCAAGAGGCCTTGACATGCCTGGCATCGAGCAGGCCGGAGACTCCGGTGTTGGGTCCGAAGACTCAGGTCTGGGTCGGAGACTCCGGTCAATCTCCGGACTCGTCTCCGGAGGAGGTATCAGACTGTCACGGGCTTGGTTCCTGGGGCCGGACCGGAGGATGGTCCGGAGACTCCGGTGTGGACTGGAGACTCTGGTGTACACCGGAGACTCCGGTGTGCAGAGCTCCAGCAGCGTCTTCTCCTGGTCCTTCTTCCTTGGGGGCTTGGTTTGGTGATGTTGCTTCATAGCTAAAGATACACAACGTAGTTGCATGAAGTATCAAGCCATCCAAAGGTAGGCCAAAATCACATGAGGAGAGGAGCGAGTTAACCTTGGCTTGTAGGAGCTTGGCTCGGCCGCGAGTCATTGGTCCACTTGGGGGACTAGGTGTTGTAGATGGAGGTGCGTCCGTAGGATGGGCTGCATCAATGAATTGTGAGGATATGCTTGTTATGGATGATACTTGTGACATTACATATGCTTCACTCATATTCCCATGTGATGATTTAGCTTTGCATCATATTGATCATGTGGAATTGTTTGATTGCGATATATTTCCATAAACATGCCATGCTATGCATCTTGTGTGTATCCTCCAATTTCTTCGGACTTGCCTTGTCATGCTAGTCATTCAATTTCTCATGTTGCTTGCGATAAGATGAATGCTTGCTATTTCACTTGTTTTGCTTGCAACAATATTGATCATATGCGTTATAATGAGATGGCCCCATAGCTTTCTCAATTTTTGGAGATTTTGATGATTGCCATGATAAGCATGTTCCCCACTTGCATACTCACCATGCATCTATTTCATACTTGATTGACATTAATGGTGATGTGCACAAGAAGAGATACGTCATGATGGATGATGTGTATCTCTACCATGCACACACATTCTTCCTTTTGTGTATGATGTGTGTAGGTACCCGCACTATCATGTCAACCTCGGTTGAGCACGAGTTGACAAAAAGAGTTCTTGAGAGCATTCCACAAGTGAGTTCAAGATCGAACCCAGCTCTGATACCTTTTGCATGCTTTGCATCTTTCATGTTGGCAAATTTCTCTTTCCTATGGTTTGATTGCAACCATGTTGATGGTATTATCTCTCCTTGTGACATTCATGTTTCTTCACTTTTGAATAATGATGCTTTGTCTGTCAACAAAAATGTTGAACATTTTATCTTTCCGATGTTTTGTGTGCAACCATAATGCCATTAAGAGCATGTATTGTCATGAGAGTTTCTGAGAATCTCGTCTTGTTGTTGCAACAAACATAAGGACCACTTGCTATTTCATTTGGTTTGTTTGCAAACATGTCATTTTTGTTTCCACTTGGGATACTCATATTCCCATGATACTTGATGTTAATGATATGTGTATGGCATCCAACATATTGAACAATTTCTCTTTCCAATGGTTGGTTTGCACACATAATGATGTTGCTTTGGATATTTTGACTCATGTGTTTTTGCCGAATTCTCCTATTCTTGCATCAAAGATGTTGATTGAAATTTTGATCCAATGCTTTGAGTGCCCAACTACTACGTTATATGGAGTTTTTGAGTTCCCACATTTGGAGGATGTTCGAACGATTTCCATGCACTTTGACCTTGCATATGCATTCCATTTGCTATCCTTGTATTGTGCTAATAGTGTTGTGAACAGGAATGTACATGCCACATTTGACATGCTCCTCTATCACGCACGAAAATATTTTGCTTGGTCTTTGTTGTGTGTAGGTACAAATGCATACACGTCAACCTCTACCAACCACGTGTTGACAAGAAGAACCGAAGAAAGTTAGCTATGCCTACCCTTCATCGAGCTATCTCTACAAGATAAGGTGACTTCCTTCTACTTGAGGACTCATGCAATAATCTTCATGAATTGGCTACGCTTTGAGTGTTGCTTCACTTCTATTGTGAGCTTTGTAGGCTTCAAGGAATGTGAAGGAACATTGAAGTGTTGTCAAGTCAATCTTCCCGAGGACGACTATTTGGTGAATGTTATGGGGTAACCCTTGGGTTGGCCCGATCTTTCACGAATCTCCACGGGAATCGAGGGTAAAGAGGTGGAAGGGGGAAAGGGGATGAAATCCACGAACACACGCACACGAAGAACCCGACGAACTCACGCACACAAAACACGATACATGCCGATAACTCACGCCGGTGGCAACCGGTCCAACATAATCTCTAGGATCGGTGTTGGGCGAAGCTCGCTCTCCACGCCAACAACGGGGGACGAGGTGCTTGGTGAGATCTTGACGACTTGGGGGCGAGAAACCAAGAACCCAAGGCCTTGTACAACTTGAACGCACTAGGCAAGATCCAAGAGGGGGGTGGATAATCCGGTGCTCCTTGGTAGGAGCATCAGACCAATAGATGTAGGTTCCTCAAAGGGTTTCCTTAATCTATTATTATCCAAGTCTAGGGTTTACAATAAAGGGTGGGGGATTTATATAGGCCAGCCACATAAACAGGGGTAGTTTCGGAACGAAAAGGTAAATTATAGGAAGGGATACAGGTACTGGGCCAAAGCCGCGAGTTCAGGTTCGATGGGACGGTAGTACGGTTGGGCAACCGGTAGTACCGGTCAGAACCGTAGTACCGCCTGGGGTAGTACCGTGGCGATCTGGAGCTTCCGTCGGATAAGCTTTAGCGAGGCGGTAGGAGCGGTAGTACCTCCACCGATAATGTCAGTTCGAGGCGGTAGTACCGTAGTCGTCCGCCCTTGGTTGGCTCTGCTATGGTGTCCGTAGGCGGGGCCGGTAGTACCGCTTGAGCCGGTAGTACAGTAGCGTCAACCTGCATTACCGGGCGTCTGGCGATGTTGGTTGCTTCGCTCGGCTCCTCCGTCCACTGGGTCCTTCTCTTCGTACCTGATGATGCACAAGGTATGCGTTTGAAGTAGCAGGCCATCCAAGGGTGTATCGAAGTCACACGAGGAGAGGAGCGAGTTCACCTTAGCTTGTAGGAGTTTGGCTCGGGCGCGAATCATGGGTCCACTTGGGGAGCTTATGGGAGTAGATGTAGTAGCGTTCGTGGGACGGGCTGCATCAGTGTAGGGTCCCAACCTAATAAGGTAGAGTCCTCCTGTGTTTTACAATGCTAGTCCCTGGATCAATAGCTAGCATCCACAGTTAAGATGTAATATCAAGTTACAAAGGTCATATTATAACTTTATAACCAGGAATAACATAATCCTATTACATCATACATAGCTCATTGGCTATTACATTACATTGCAGCGGAATAATTATAATCATGGGGTCCTTCATCTTCATAGTGCCACAGGCAGATGTTGGTTGTAGACTTTGTAATCCTAGTCAATCAAACAATCTTCATTTAAAACAATCAAACCTGCAACATTACAAGTTACAGCCACAAGGGTCAATACATTTGAATTGTATTGGCAAGTTTCACTTTTATGTATAATAAGAATGGGTCCTATCATTATATGCATATTTGGCTAAGTAGAGTTTAAGGCTTATTTGCATTAAGCAATATTTATCCTATCTTTTCAAAATGGTTTTGGTCTTTTGTCAAATCTCATTTCCAAGATCCTTGAACTCCTTGGTAGACACTCAAGTGTTCAAGTACTTGTCAAAAATCCTTGAGCACCTTGGTAACCCCAAGAGCTACAAGTTTTCTCAAAACTCATGAGTTCCTTGGTAACCCCAAGTACATCATGCTCTTGTGCACCTTGGTAACCCCAAGTGCAACAAGCTTAACAAAGTCTCTTTGAATTCCTTGGTACCCCCAAGTGCATCAAGTTTTTATATTAGAAATTAGAATGTCGAGATCTCCCATAGTTCAAACTTTAGTTGCTCAGTATTGTCCATAACCGGGGACACGGCTAAGTACTTAGATTTTATTAACCTGCAGAAGGTACACTTTACCCACATGACACAATCCCATCTTGTTGCCACTAGTGGCCTACTGGATTAGTGCTCACCAAGATGGAGTATCTTGGCGCAGACCGAGAATGTGACGAAGTCTTTCCAAAAGGTCCTCCCATACATCATTGCTAGCTTGTCTTCAGCCCCCATGAAGCATTCCAGATCCCCATGTCCGGTAACTAAAGACAATGTATGGGTATTCCTAATGTAGTTGACTAAGCCAGAGCCATAATAGCATGTGGTTGTACACGAAAGCCACAATTGGAGAAACATGTTCAATCTCTAAGTTTCCTAGGTGGTTTTCCGTTGGAGCACAACACAAAGTGATTGCCATATACATGGTTCCCTTTTGTTGCCACCTTCTCCAAAACATAAAGTGTCCACCACCTAGGTGGTTCATTGAGTCCTTGTTTTATTATATAAAAACACAAGTCCTTTTTTTTTCAACCTTTGTAAAATCTCAACATGTATCTCTTTTTCAAAACATAGCATGGCTAAGCATGTACAACTTCAATATTTTCACTAAGGAGTTTATAGGGAATCCTATTAGGATTAGCATAGCACAAGTATAAAACATTTTCATGCATGTTTACAAAATCCACTAAGTATAATGAAAATAGTAGGTCTTTTGTATGATAGTGTAACTTGCCTTTTTGTTAGGGAATGATAGTCACTCCTTGATCTTGCTAGTCTCTCACTTTGCTAATTTCACTACAATCAAACAAGCAAAGTATCAAGTAGCATCCCAAACCAACATTCAATCAATATTTCCCATACACAAAGCAATGGTTCCTAAGTCTTGTAGAAAGAGGGTTCTATTGCAAGGTTGGTCTCTACTAGGTTTATAAACTTTGTAAGGTCCACATTGGTCATTTACCAAAAATGGCAAAGTCATTAGTTAGAGGGTTTTGCTCAAAGTCTATTTTAAAATCCATTCAACATTTTTATGTGGTGAAAAATTATTATTTTTAAAGTAAAACTTTATGTTTTTCACCAAGTAGGTTGCTCTTGGCAAGTTTGGTGTTTTGGGTCAGTAAGTTTGGTCCATAACATTTTCCCAAAGTTTTCCTTGCACAAACTTTTCCATAATAAAATTTAATGAGTTTATTTGGCTAGAAAATGACTAAGTTAACTAATTCAACTTAAATTTCACAAAATCATTTTTAACACTATGGGTTGGTTCCAAGGGTCATGAGGTCACACAAATCTATTTTTCAAAAGATTTAATCCTAAAATCATTTTCAAACAATTTTTATACTCTAAACAAGTACACAAATGTTTCTGTAATTTCAAACAAGCTAACAGATACTATTTTCAAAACTAAGGCCATGGTTGTTTAGGGCTTGTTCTCCTGATTTCATTGGTATAAAATTTGTCAAATTTGGACGTGTGGATCAAAAGTTATAAGGGTTTGAAAATCCTATCGAAATCGATTTCAAATCTGCTTTTAAATCGAACAGTGACACGCGTGTTCTTCTTGGCGATACCGATTCGTCTGGATCGCGTGATGCTGAGCGTTAGATCTAAATAAATCGTGCGGTTGGGCGTACCCTTCGGCGATTAAATGATCTATTCAGCGTTTGATCCAGATCCTACTAGTATCGTCTTGACAGACTCTGGCGGTAGCGATGGTTCTTTGGCGAGGTCGATCGGCGGCGGCGTGGCGAACTAGGACACGAGGAAGAGGAAGGATGCTCACCAGGTTCGCAATGCAACGCCGATGCTCAACTTGCTACTTGGTTGGTGGAGGCGACGGGCGGGCTTGATTGCTCGCCGGAGTTTGAAGACAACGTCGAGCGCGTCGGTGGTCGTCGTGGGCGAGGCTACAGCGTGTACCGGTAAAAGGAAGACAGGTCGATCGCGCGATCTGGCAAAGACGCTGCGTGAACGAGAGGTAAAGGGTGGACGGAATTAACCTGGGTGTCGTCAGTAGAGGCGGATGGCGTGATCTGGAGTTTGTTGTTGGCGAGGCTCGGGGGTTCCAGCGGTTGAGTTGGGGCACTATCGATGATCTTTGAGTGGAGAAGCTTTGGAGTGCTTAGGAATGCAAGGGGCGGTGGGGTTTCGTCGGAATCATCACTGGAACATCGTCGGAGCGGCGGCGGTACAGAGAAAATTGGAGGCAGCCTAGGGGCGGAATGAAGGCGATGTCTGGGAAAAGAGAAGGAGGAAGAGCAGGCGGTTAAATGGGCGTGGCCACGACGAGGAATCAACGCGGCTTTAAGGTGAATTGAATGCAGTATCAAGGCACCTGCAGCGAGAGGAAGAGGCGTGGTTCGCGAGGAAGAAGAAGGAGCTGCGTGGGGTCTGCTGGCGGTGAAAAGAAGAGGAGAGGTCCACCGTCACCTCGTATGGGTTTCTATTGCGTAAAACGGTTCGGGAGAGGAGGTGGGCTAGATGGGCTGGAGCTGGGCCTTTCGACTGGGCTGCTTTGTTTCATTTTTTTTATACTAAATGCTTTTCTTTTTTTCTATTTTGAATTTCTGTTTTGAATTTCAATCAACTTATTCAATCATTCAAACAATTCAAACATTCATTTAAACTTTGCATTGTGTTTTTGGTTCTGTTTAGCAACATAATCCAACGTTCCAAAATAAAATAATATTTTAAATTCTTTTTAGGTTTTATTTATTAATTAAATAAAATGGCTATGGTTTATTAATAAAATAGGGTTTGGTTTAATTAATAAAATCCCCATTTAATCCAAATATTTTCAAAAACCAAATCAGTAGGTTTTATTTTAAAGTATAAATACTTGAATTACTTGTTTAAAAATAATATTTTATTATAGTGTCTATTAATATTAAAAATAAGGTGGGCCTTAATTATTAATTCAAATAGGATTTATTTTATTAAGATATTTATTTTGAAATCTAAAAATAAAACAAAAACACTTTAGTAGGTTTTATTAGAGGATATAAAATACTTGGAATACCTATTTAAAACAATTTAATAGATTTTGATGTTTTAATTAAAATGGTACAACTTTTTATTTGTATAAATTTTGATATTAATTCCTTATTATTTTATTTCAAATAACCTTTGTTTATTTTTATTCAAAACTAAATGTTTTAATTTCCAAGGCTTGGTCAAAGTTTAGTTTGGCTTTATTAAATAATCCTTATTTGCAAAACTTCTATTTCATTTGAAAACAAATCTTTTCATTTAAGAGTTTCAAATTAGTATTTTAATTATTTTTATTTTCCTTTAATAAAAGTTTATCATCTTAAATACTTTTAGGTTTTATTTAATTCAAATGGGTTTGAAGTTCCAATTGAATTCAAAAAGTTTCTTCTGGCTCTGAAATTTAAACAAAGTTTTATTTTATTCATTTATTTTCACATTACAAGATTTGGAAAATCTTGGGATGTGACAATTAGCTCCCCCCCTTGGGAAAGAGTCGTCCTCGACTCTTCAACCTTCTCAACTTCATCTTCTCCATCATAGGGTGATAGGTCCTTGACATTGAATGTCGAGCTCACACGATACTTTGATGTTGGGATATCGATGACATAGGCGTTGTTGTTTATCCTCTTGAGCACTTTGAATGGTCCATCACCTCTTGGCTTGAGCTTGGAGTCGCGTTCCTTGGGGAAGCGGTCTTTACTTAAGTGTATCCACACAAGGTCGCCCTCATCAAAGATCATCTCTTTCTTGTTCTTGTTTAGCCTTGATGCTTGGCGAAGGACTTGTTGCTCGATCGTAGCTCTTGTGTCTTCATGGAGTTTCTTCATTGTTTGAGCACGCTTGACAACGTCCATATTGGCACGTTCATGAAGTGGAAGTGGAAGGATATCGAGCGCGGTGAGAGGCTCGAAGCCGTAGACGATCATGAACGGGCTCCTCATGGTGGTGGAGTGCTTGGCGCGGTTGTAGGCGAACTCGGCGTGTGGAATACATTCCTCCCAGTCTTTAAGGTTCTTCTTTATCAACACCTGGAGGAGTGTGCCAAGACTTCGATTGACGACCTCGGTTTGTCCATCGGTATGCGGATGCGAGCCGGACGAGAAGAGGAGGTTGATGCCGAGCTTGGCTATGAGAGTCTTCCAGAAGTAGCTCATGAATTTTACATCGCGGTCGGAGACGATTGTTCTTGGCACACCGTGTAGCCGAATTATTTCCCTGAAAAACAAATTTGCTACATGTGAAGCATCATCGGTCTTATGGCACGGAATGAAATGTGCCATTTTAGAAAAGCGATCCACTACTACAAATATGGAATCATGTCCATGTTTAGATCTAGGCAAGCCTAACACAAAGTCCATGCTAATGTCCGACCAAGGTGCATGAGGAATAGGCAATGGCATATAAATACCAAAGGGGTTGGACTTAGACTTAGCTTGGATACATGTAGTGCATCGTTGGACGTGGCGCTCCATGTCGCGCTTCATCTTTGGCCAAAAGTAGTGAGTGGAGAGCATGTCATACATAATGTCACGGCCAAAGTGACCCATAAGGCCTCCACCATGGGACTCTTGAAGAAGCAAAAGTTGGAGAGACGATTTCGAAATGCAAAGCTTGTTTTGTTTGAAAAGAAAACCCTTATGCAAATAGAAATCATCAATCCCTTTGTCTATTGAACATTTTGCAAATATTGGTCCAAAGAAAGGGTCGGACGCGTACAAAGATTTGATGTCATCAAGACCCAAGACATTTACTTCGAGTCGTGTAAGAAGGCTTGTGTTTTTGCAAGACAAGGCGTCCGCTACCACATTTTCTTTGCCCTTCTTGTATTTGACAATGTAAGGAAAAGACTCCATGAACTCAACCCATTTTGCGTGCCATTTACTCAAATTGGCTTGGCCCTTAAGATACTTCAACGACTCATGGTCGGAATGGATGATAAATTCTTTGGGACAAAGATAGTGTTGCCACACATGAAGAACTCGAACCAAGGCAAAAAGTTCATTGTCATAAATGGGATAGTTGAGGCGTGCGCCATCAAGTTTCTCACTATGGTAAGCAATAGGACGCCCATTTTGCATAAGGACGCCACCAATGCCAATACCACTAGCGTCACATTCAATCTCAAAGGTTTTTGTGAAATCCGGTAATGCAAGAAGTGGTGCTTCGGTGAGCCTCTTTTTGAGCTCATCAAAAGCCTTTTGTTGTGCTTTGCCCCAAACGAACGTGACATTTTTCTTGGTCAATTCGTTGAGGGGGCAAGCAATGGTTGAAAAGTCTTTCACAAAGCGACGGTAAAAGCCAGCCGACCCATGAAAACTACGAAGTTCACTAACATTTGTAGGGGTGGGCCAATCTCGTATGTCCTTGACTTTTGAGACATCAACTTCAATGCCATTAGAAGACACAACAAAACCAAGGAAAATCAGCTTGTCTTTTGCAAAAGTGCACTTTGGGAGATTAGCATAAAGCTTTTCATGACGAAGGATTTGAAGGACCTCCTTAACATGAGTAACATGCTCCTCTAGTGACTTGCTATAGACAAGGATGTCATCAAAGTAAACAACTACACTCTTCCCAATGAGAGATCTCAAAATATGGTTCATGAGGCGCATGAAGGTAGATGGGGCGTTAGATAAGCCAAAAGGCATAACCAACCATTCATAGAGACCAAGCTTGGTCTTGAAGGCGGTTTTCCACTCATCACCTACGGCCATGCGAATTTGATGGTAACCACTACGAAGATCAATTTTCGAAAATATAGTGGCTCCACATAACTCATCAAGCATGTCATCAAGACGCGGTATAGGATGTCGATAACGCACGGTGATAGCATTGATTGGACGGCAGTCCATGCATAACCGCAACGTATCATCCGTTTTTTGGAACTAGAATCACGGGAACCGCGCTTGGGCTAGTGCTTACTTGGATCAAACCTTTGGAGACGAGTTGGTTGAGTTGACGTTCGATCTCATTCATCTCTTCCGGGTTCGTGCGATACGCGGCGCGGTTTGGGAGTGGGGCGCCGGGTATGAGGTCGATGAGGTTCTCGATTCCACGAAGTGGAGGAAGGCCATGAGGAATCTCTTCGGGGAATACATCTTGGAATTCCTGCAAAATAGCCATCAAAGGAGGGGGAACATTTGTCAAGTCGTTAGTTCCTTGCGCTAGTCCCTTGCATACAAGGACATAGTGCAAGATGGATGGGTTGTTCCGCACTTCTCTCATCTCACTCTTGGTGGCAAGAAGAACACTCTTAGTTTTTCCACTCGACTTTGGCTTGTAGCTCTCACTCACTATGGTGTGGTTCTCTCGCTCACCACTCTTCTCACAAGGTGTTTTTGTGTATTGCGCCCTCGCTAAAGCCTTTGCATTGTCCGCAATTATTTGGCTAGGAGTCATTGGTTGCAACACACAAGTTTTATCAAGCCATTTGAAGGTGTGAGTGTTTGAGTGACCATTATGCAAAGCACGCTTGTCATATTGCCACGGCCTTCCGAGCAACATATGGCAAACCGTCATTGGGACCAAGTCACATTCCACCGTGTCCTTGTAGTGCCCAATTGAGAACGTCACCGAGACGGTGTGCTTTATCTTTACGGGTCCTTGGTCACTTAGCCGTTGGATATGGTAGGGGTGTTTATGCGGATGGAGGGTGAAGTTGAGTTTCTCACACAATTCCGTGCTTGCAAGATTGTGGCAACTCCCTCCATCGATGACAACTTTGTTGGACTTCCCATTGATGCCGGCACGAGTTTGGAAGATGTTCGAGCGTTGGTCTTCATTCTCATTGACTTGGGTAGTTAAGACCCTTGTGACCACAAGCGATGGACTTGCGTCATGCTCACACACAAGAAGTTCTTGGTCCTCTTCCAAATGTTGCCTTGCCATGGCTTCCTTGACTCTTCCTCACTCGAGTATTCTTCATCGTCGTTGTCATGAATGAACAAAACTTTCTTGTTCCCACATGCGTTCGACTTGTGCCCTTTGCCTCCACACTTGTAGCATTCACCATTGAATGCTTGATCATCCCTTGTGTATTTGCCACTTGGGGGCTGTTTTCCTTGAGGAAGAGTTGGCTTGAAGGGAAGCTTGGTGGTACTTGAGGAGCTTCCACTTGGTGTCGTTGGAGTAGTGCTTGGTGCTTGCTTGTAGGTTAAGTACGTCTTTGGCTTGTTGTACTTGATGTCCTCTAGCACTTGACGCTCGGCCTTTGATGCGATGTGCACAAGCTCAACCATGTTGTTGTACTTTTGGAACTCGGTGATGCGCTTGATGGGATGGTTCAAGCCATTGAGGAAGCGTGCCATTGTTTGTTCATCTCGCTCTTCAATATTGGCACGGATCATGTTGAGCTCCATTTGCTTGAAGTACTCTTCCACGGTCTTTGTCCCTTGACTAAGCGTTTGAAGCTTGTTGAAGAGGTCACGCGTGTAGTGTGAAGGAACAAAGCGGGATCTCATATGAGCCTTCATATCTTGCCAAGTTGCGATTGGAGGCTCTTCTTTTGCTTCGCGAGCGAGTTGGACTTGTTCCCACCAAAGGTTGGCATACTCATTGAACTCGAGTGATGCCATGGCCATCATCTTTTCATTGCTATAGTTGTGCATGCGGAAGATCTTGTCGACCTTGAGTTACCACGAGAGATATTCCTTGGGTTCATTGGAACCGGTGAACTTGGTCATGGTGAATTTGAGCTTGCCGAAAGTTTCTTCTCCATTGCGGTTCCGGTTGCGGCGGTTGCCATGATTTGGGCGGTCATCATCATCATCCGAGCTCTCATGTCTTGCTTGGTGATGGTTGCGTTGCTCTTGCGGTTGTTGAGGTGCCGCGTTTGGTGGTGGAACTTGGTTTTGACGACGAGCTTGGGGAGCTTGCTCGTTTTGTTGACGCGGTTGAGGACGAGGAGGAGGTTGATGGTCCTCACGACGAGCTTGGGGAGCTTGCTCTTGTTCTTGTCGCGGTTGATGCCGAGGAGCGTTGTCTTGCGCCCTGTGGCGAGGAGGACGTTGAGCCGCATGCGCAATGGGCTGCTCTTCTTCTTCTTGATGTGGAGGAGGCTCGTCATGACCATCATGTTGCCGACGTGGACGATCATGTCGATGATGACGCCTTGTTGGGTCGTCGAGAGCTTCACGTTGACGGTGATCTTGTTCGTCCTCTTCGGATGCTTCACTTGTTGTTGAAGGGACATGTCGACGGCGATGGGATTGGTGGTCCATGTGAGGTTGCTCTTGTTGAATCACGAGTGCCCTTGGTTGTGGCCGGTTCGCTTCACGTCGTGGAGGTCCTGCGGAGAGGTCACCATCATAGCTTCACGTTGCGGCGTGTCGCGGAGATGGTACCGCTTGAGAAGAGCTCATGGATTGAAGAACGGGTCCATCCCGGTGCCTTGAAGTGTGACGGCGAGGTGCACTTGATTCACTTGAGGAGTGCCGAGATGAACTTGATTCGCGCGAGCGTGGCCTTGCTAGTCCATCAATGAGGCGTTGAAGCTTCTCATCCGTTGAGGCGAGTGCACAACCAAGAGCTTCATTTTGATGACCGAGGTTGTGTTGCATGGCATGCATTTGGCCACGAACTTCTTCGAAGCGGTTGTCGATGTTCTTGAATTCCACACGGGCCTCGCTAAATTGTTCATCTTGGCGCCTCTCAAGAGCTTCACAACGGTAGTTGAATTCTCCTCGGACCTTCCAATGGTCCCATCTTGTCATGAATTGTCTGTCGTCCTCCGGAGGTTGTGGTGGTTGGGATGGCTCTCCATGCCTGTCCATGATGAAAAGCCAACAAGGGTTGTATATGGAGAATAAGGGTGCGGGGAGTTAGCCTTTTACCTCACCTTGGAGATTATATCAAACCAATTGCCACACAAATGAGTGAACAGCATGCAAAGTGAAATGGCAAAGAAACTCACACGCAAATATGCTAAAACTCTCAAAAGCTTTTGGTGGAAGGTTAGGATTGTGGAAAACCAAACGAAACGATCCAAGCAAAAGGGGTATTGTTCTACGTGGTAAAGAACCAAAGATCAAAAGCAAAAGGATACAACCTACCAAAACACGGAAAAACGCACACGTGGAGAAAAAGGGGTTAGCACGACTATGAAAATGAGCACAAAAGGTCCTAACGAAGACTACGCTCGGTTTGCGTGCCAACTCAAGGAGAGACCACAACTCGTTTGCCAAAAGAGGATAAGCAATAGATTTGTGCACTTGCCTTGATGCGCTCTTTTCCTCTCTCTTGTTGGCTTACAAGCTTGGTATTCTCTTTGTATTGGGAGACTATGTATCTTTTTTTCTATTTTTCTTTTGTTCTCTTTTTTTTGATTCTTTCTCTTTTTCTCCCTTTCTATGCTACTATGTTAACTTTTGTATTTGGCCTCACACTTTCACTTTCCAAAGGCAAGTGCACAATGCTTAGACAAACACAAAATGAGTTGCTCTCATAGGATAGTTACACACAAAGGAAGATATGGGGCTGTCAAAGTGGTGCAAGTTATACCTTTGGTATTGTTGACGACTTGCAATCGTTGGTGGGGGTGATGTTCGAGTGTCGCGGTGTCGTTGAGCGTGTGGTGACTTTGATGCGGAAGCTGTTGTGAAAATGGCGACAAACACGCGAAACACGAACAAACGAAGTGGAAAATTCAGCAAACTAAATTGAGGCGTCAAAGGGCAAAGAAACATGGTCAGAGGCGAGCGTTAGTACCGCTGGCAGCGACCAGTAGTACCGGCGAGCGGTAGTACCGCTTGTGCGACCTGTAGTACCGGTGACGTGCGGTAGTACCGCTTGTACGACCGGTAGTACCGCAAGGCACGGAACTAGAACGAGATCAACTTGACAAAATCCTCAAATTCGTGGTGATCTGACCAAAAGGCTGGGCTAGGAACAACAGGGGCTATAGATCGACTCCAAAAGCAACATATCTATGGACCAAAACCACGAAAAACACACCAAATCCAAAGATCGATCCGAAGGCAAATTGAGGCTCTTTTTGGTGGGATTTTCGATTTTAAGGGGGGTCAAAGAAAAATTGGGGGGAAATTCATGATCAACCATGCTCTTGATACCAATATGTTATGGGGTAACCCTTGGGTTGGCCCGATCTTTCATGAATCTCCGCGGGAATCGAGGGTAAAGCGGTGGAAGGGGAAAGGGGATGAAATCCACGAACACACGCACACGAAGAACCCGACGAAGTCACGCACACAAAACATGATACACGCCGATAACTCACGCCGGTGGCAACCGGTCCAACATAATCTCTAGGATCGGTGTTGGGCGAAGCTCGCTCTCCACGCTAACAACGGGGGACGAGGTGCTTGGTGAGATCTTGACGACGTGGGGGCGAGAAACCGAGAACCCAAGGCCTTGTACAACTTGAACGCACTACGCAAGATCCAAGAGGTTGGTGGATAATCCGGTGCTCCATGGTAGGAGCATGAGACCAATAGATGTAGGTTACTCAAAGGGTTTCCTTAATCTATTATTATCCAAGTCTAGGGTTTACAATAAAGGGTGGGGGCTTTATATAGGCCAGCCACATAAACAGGGGTAGTTTCAGAACGAAAAGGTAAATTATAGGAAGGGATACAGGGCGCTGGGACAAACTGACGAGTTCAGGTTCAGTAAGGACCGGTAGTACCGGTTGGGCAACCGGTAGTACCGGTCGCAACCGGTAGTACCGCTCCGGGGGATAAGCCTGTAGCGAGCGGTAGGAGGGGGCGGTAGTACCGCCCACCGGTAGTATCGGTTCCAGGGCCGGTAGTACCGTAGTCGTCTAACCCTTGGTTGGGCTCCTGCTGTGGTGTCCGGTAGCTGGGGCCGGTAGTACCGCTTGAACCGGTAGCGTCAACCGGTAGTACCGCTGGCGTCTGGCAGCGACTGGTTGCTTCCGCTCCGGCTCCTCCGTCCACTGGGTCCTTCTCTTCGTACCTGATGATGCACAAGGTATGCGTTTGAAGTAGCAGGCCATCCAAGGGTGTATCGAAGTCACACGAGGAGAGGAGCGAGTTCACCTTAGCTTGTAGGAGTTTGGCTCGGGCGCGAGTCATGGGTCCACTTGGGGAGCTTGTGGGAGTAGATGTAGTAGCGTTCGTGGGACGGGCTGCATCAGTGAACCCCGGGATCAAGGATGTCCTTCGACTTCTTCTACTTCGTGATGAACATGGAGAGTCGAGGACGACTCTTTTTGAAGGGGGGAGAGATGATGCAGCCCGACCTACGGTCGTTACCACATCATGGTCTCCAACTTACGCCAAGTCGTCATGGACTCCAAAGGTGAATTCGTTCCTCTATGCGAGCCCACTTCCTGCCCTATTGAATGGTATACTACTTCATACTCCATCACATATGCATGATAGGTTCACACCGACAAGTAAGGAGGCAAGGGAGGAAGCCCGGAACATCAAGCCCAACAAGACGGAGGCTTGGAAGAGGAGACGGAACAAGCCACAGCTGAACCACCAGAGTATCCGACCTACACCGGAGTCTCCGGTCCTGCTATATCGGAGTCTCCGCTCGTGCTACACCGGAGTCTCCGGACCTATCTCCGGACCGACCCCAGCAACCGCCCAAGGACAGTCTGTACGCCACTCCGGAGACGACACCGGAGACAGACCGGAATCTCTGGCCCAGACCGGAGTCTCCGGCCTACACGATCGGCCTGTGCGCCGCCAGCTGGGCCTTCGGCCCATGTACCCCTCTAGCTCGTCCAAACCCTAATTTTATCCCTAAACTACCCCTGTTTATGTGGCTGGCCTATAAATAGAGCCCCCACCCCTTCATGTCTCCCTTAGGCATAGATGATAGACTAAAGACAACCCCCTTGTGTGGAATCTCTAGTTTTGCCTCATCCCCTTTACCAAGGGGACCGACTATCGTCACCAACCTCGATTGGACTTTGCATCACGCATCCTTTGTTGAACAAGTCCTTGGAGTTCATTGTCTCGTCTCCAAGTTGTCAAGACCCTCCCCAAGGTGTTCTTCCCTCTCCGATGTGGATTTGAGGGAGCACGTTGACCAATCTTTCCTTGCGAGGTTTCTATCGGACCGGTGGCCACCGTTTGGGAGAAATCGGCCTTGTACCATGTGAGTTTTGCGTGTGTTCATCATGTTCTTCGTGAGGTGTGTGTTCGCTTCCGCTACCTTCTCCCTTTCCCCTCGCTTTCCCATCGATTTGACCATGAGATCCGTGAAGATCGGGCCACCCAAGAGGTTAACTCCTCCATCAACATCCCTACAATTACACCAACCCCAACTACTACTGAAGATGTTCCAGTTGCTGCAAACAAGGTTCAGTCCAATGAGATTAGAATTGGACCTATTACAAGAGCTCGTGCTAAGCTACTAGAACAACAGGTGAAATTGTTTCTTAATGAGCCCGATGTTTTAATTAATGAGAAATTTATACTTCCTAAGTAATTGTGCTATTGTATGATCAGGTATATTGGAGAAGAAGACGTAGCATGGAGCGAGGAGCTGAAGCACATGGAGCACAACATGATGATCGCCCAAGGATGCGCGAGGAAGGCGCGAGTGAAGATCACCAAGAAGAAGGCCAAATTCACTAGACCGGAGTGCCCGCCCACTCCACCCAGACTATACGGCCCCCCGAAGAGGCCTCGAGGTGTGGACGTTCTGTGTCCCAGTTTGGAGACTACCCGGAGACCGCCTGGAAACTTCAAAGTTTCCGGACTAACCAGACTATCCGGCCTATATGACCGGGTGTGTCCACCCCACCGGACTGTCTGGCCTATATCAACCGGATTGTCCGCCCCGACAGAAACCTGGTCCGAGTCGGATGTATCATTTTGATTCGTTTGCATCTTAGTTTTGGTTTCTGGTCGCCCCAGCCACTTTGTAGTTTCCGGCCAGACCGGACTGTCCGGCCCATGCAGACCGGAGTGTCCGCCCCCACCGGACTGTCCGGCTCATACAGACCAGACTGTCCTCCCCGACAGAATCCTGATCCAAATCAGGTTGTATCAGTTTGAGTCGTTTGCGTCTAGTTTCGGTTTCTGGACGCCCCAGCCGCCCATATAAGCCCTGGGACGTCCCCATGGTTAGTGTTAGACCACATTAAAACTATTTTGGAGTTGTTCCTTATTAAGAACCTCTGGAATTACCCTGTGATCGAATTATCTACTGCAATTGAGTGTGATATGTTGTTCCATTGGGAATTAGTGGATTGCAAACAACCGTTCGTGGTCGACGGCTACATGCGCAAGAGCGTGGTGTTGTGAATATCCCATAGGGTTCGAGAGCTGTTGCATTGGCATCAGGGTTCGAGTGGGAGAGTTCATAGCTACATGCTAGTTATCTATCATCCAGCATGATCATCGATAAGTGCTTGCTGAGAAGATCGGGCCACCCAATATCATCTTGGTATCAGATTTCCTCGTTTACTCGGTGAGCATACACAATCCATCCATAGATTAGTTTATTTCCAGTCCTATACAGAAAAAGGCATACAAAATGATTTTTCCTAGCCTAGATTGCATCATTTTTCATGTTTAGTTGCTGGTCGTGTTTTCTTATAGATCTGATCTGCAGGTTTTTTTCTCGTAGGAGTCTAGTTTTCATTTGTGTTTAAGTTTAGGGTTTGATCTTGTTTTTCTGCCGAGTCCACATCATCGTTTTTCGCAAGTTTTCCATCTACTTTTCCGAGTCCACATAGCGTACCTTTGTTTTCATACCATAGACACAGCCTATCTACAGCATCCATGCCTAGGAACGTACCCACGAGACTAGTTGCTTTGCTCCGACAGGCTTCTTATTAGGGCTTTGAAGTGCAGAAATTTCGACAGGCAAAACTGGACTATCCGGCACCCCGGAGTCTCCGACGAGAATCACCAGACTATCCGGCCATGTTTGTTCAGAATTTGCTGCATTCGTTTTGCATTGAGTCATATAGTTGAAAAAAATGAAAAAAAAAACAGAAAAGGAAAAGAGATTTAGTATAAAAAAAGAGAAAAGAGCTATAAGCGTGACAAAAGAGATATCAAAGTGTGCATTATTGGAGGCCTAGTTGATCATAACAGTGGTAGATTGAGCAATCTTGGGCCTGTTTATTTTGAGCTATTACTAGCATCTCTCTTGTGCATTGCAATATTCCTGTTCATAAGTTACTTTGCCACGCTTATCTCCAACGTGTGTGTTTCTTGGGCTATCATAACGATCAACACTAGGACTTGTTTGCGGTGTAGTTAGGATTCCATACCTATAGCTCCACCATAAATAACCTGTGTGCCATGTGATCGTTCTCCATACCCTTGATATTAACTTCATCACATCAGTGCATTAGTTGATTGATTTAGAATTGGTAAAGCATCTCTATTCACTTTGGAATGGTAAGATCTGCTTTCTTATCAGTTGGAGTGAATTGTGAGTGTTCCACCATATCGATTTTTCTTTTTGCACTAGTCTACTAGTCATGTCTACTAGTGATGATCTTGTTATGCAGAAAAAGAAGGATGAAGAGCTTGTCAACTAGAGGGAATATGAAGCATTAAAATCCCATTTGACACGTGTGTTCAACCACACAACAGATGCCATTGACAAGAATATTCAGGATGTGCAAGTGAGATTGGAAGCAAATGTTGAGGCATTCGCTACCATATAGACACAAGTAACAGGTATCAACACCAATGTCACAGCTTTGCAACGCTCTATTGATGCTCTGACAATAGCAATTGGACAAAGGCAGCAACAACCATATGATGATGCTGATGCAGCCCGTCCTGCGGATGCATCTGCATCCCCGCCAACTAGTCCCCCAAGTGGACCGATGACCTATGCTCGAGCCAAGCTCCTACAAGCTAAGGTTAGCTCGCTCCTTTCCTCGTGTGATTTCGATACACCCTTGGATGGCTTGCTACTTCATTCCCAAACTTTGTGCATTCTCAGCTATGAACCCAATGAAGCATCGTCAAGGGAGGGACCAAAGGCAGCCCAAGGAGATACGCCAGAGCAAACCGGCGCCAGGCTCGGCGAACCGGTTCCCTCGCCGGAACTTTCGGCGACAGGCCCGATCGACCGACCTTGATGCAGCCCGTCCTACGAACGCTACTACATCTACTCCTACGAGCCCCCCAAGTGGACCCATGACTCACGCACGAGCCAAACTCCTACAAGCTAAGGTTAACTCGCTCCTTTCCTTGTGTGATTTCGCCACGCCCCTGGATGGTTTGCTACTTCATACGACCACCCTGTGCATCATCAGGTACGAAGAGAAGGACCCACAGAACGGAGAAACCACTGCGGAAGGGACCAGCCGCACTCAGGCACCAGCGGTACTACCGAATACGGCGACCGGTACTACCGGTCCATGCGGTACCACCGGCCCCTTCTACCGGATGCTCCAGGAGGAACCCAACCAAGCCCCAGATGCCCACGGTACTACCAGAGCTGGAACCAGTACTACCGGTCAGCGGTACTACCGCCCTCCACTACCGCTCACTACTGACGACGCCAACCGAAGCCTCGGGACTGCAAGCGGTACTACCGGATCCTGAGCGGTACTACCGGTTGAGACCGGTACTACCGGACGCGAACCCGGTACTACCGGACATGCCTGAGCCTGTTCGCTTCAGCTCGGCCCAGCACCCTGTACCCCTCTCTATATTTTCCCATTTCGTTCCTAACTACCCCTGTTTATGTGGCTGGCCTATATATAGCCCCCACCCTCTATTGTAAACGGCAGACTTGGATAATTGTAGTTGAAGACACCCCTTTGAGGATCTATCAACTATTTGTCTCATGCTCCTTGACAAGGAGCACCAAATTATCCACAAACCTCTTGGATTTTGCCTAGTTTGTTCAAGTTGTACAAGTCCTTGGGATCTCGGTGTCTCGTGCCCAAGTAGTCAAGATCTCATCAAGCCTCTCACCCCCGTTGTTGGTCGTGGGAGAGTGCCTTGCCCAACGCTGATCCTAGGGATTGTGTTGGACCAGTTGCCACCGGCGTGAGCTACCGGCTTGTATCATGTTTTCGTGTCTGTGTTCATCGAGTTCTTCGCGTGTGTGTTCGTGGATTTCATCCCCTTTCCCCTTCCACCGCTTTCCCCTCGATTCCCACGGAATTCGTGAAAGATCGGGCCACCCCAAGGGGTCACCCCCAACATATTGGTATCAAGAGCAAGGTTGATCACGAATTTCCCCTCAATTTTTCTTCTATCCATCATAAAATCAAAAATTTCCCAAAAAGAGCTCCAAATCGCCTTCGGATCGATGTTTGGATTTGGTGAGTTTTTCGTGGTTTTGGACCATAGAACTGTTGCTTTTGGAGTCGATCTACAACCTTCTTATATTCCTAGCCTAGCCTTTTGGTCAGATTACCACGAATTTGAGGATGTTTTCAGGTTGATCGTGCGCCAGTTCTGCGCCAGGCGGTACTACCGGTCGTATGAGCGGTACTACCACAAATCACCGGTACTACCGGTCGTACCCGGTGGTACTACCGCTCGCTACTGATAGTTTTCCAGCTTCTTTTTGATACCTCAACTTCGTTTGCTGACTGACCTCTTTCACTTGTTCGTGTTTCGCGTGTTTATCGCCATACTAACAAAAGCTTCCGCAACAAAGTTCACCACGCGCTCAACGACACCGCGACACTCTAACATCATCCACCACAACGGTTGCAAGTCGTCAACAATACCAAAGGTATAACTTGCACCAGTTTGACAGCCCCATATCTTCCTTTGTGTGTATCTATCCTATGAGAGCAACTCATTTTATGTTTGTCTAAGAATTGTGCACTTTCCTTTGGAAAGTGAGAGTGTGAGGGCAAATACAAAAGTTAACATAGTAGTATAGAAAGGGAGAAAAAGAATAAAAAAAATAGAAAGATACATAGTCTCCTAATACAAAGAGAGTATCACGCTTGTAAGCAAAAAAGAGAGAGGAAAAAGCGCGCCAAGGCAAGTGCACAAATCTGTTGCTTATCCTCTTTTGGCAAACGAGTTGTGGTCTCTCCTTGAGTTGGCACGACAACCGAGCGTAGTCTTCGTTAAGACCTTTTGTGCTCATTTTCATAATCGTGCTAACCCCTTTAATCTCCACGTGTGCGTTCTCCCATGTTTTTGTAGATTGTATCCTTTTTGCTTTTGATCTTTCGTTCTTTACCACTTAGAACAATAACCTTTTGCTTAGATCGTTTCGTTTGGTTTTCCACAATCCTAACGTTCCACCAAAAGCTTTTGAGAGTGTAGCTTATTTGTGTGTGAGTTTCTTTGCGATTTCACTTTGCAAGCTATTAGCTCTCTTGTGTGGCAATTGGTTCGATACAATCTCCAAGGTGAGGTAAAAGGCTAACTCCCCACGTTCTTCTTCTCCATACACAACCCTTGTCGGCTTTGCATCATGGACAGGAATGGCGAGTCGTCCCAACCACCACCACCTCAAGAGGACGACACACAATACATGATAAGATGGGATCATTGGAAGGTCCGAGGAGAATTCAACTACCGTTGTGAAGCCCTTGAGCGGCGCCAAGATGAACAATTTAGCGAAGCCTGAGTGGAATTCAAGAACATCGATAACCGCTTCGAAGAGGTCCGAGGACAAATTCATGCTATGCAACACAATCTCGGCCATCAAAATGAAGCTCTTGGTCATGCTCTCGCCACAACAGATGAACAACTTCAACGCCTCATTGATGGGCTCGCAAGACCGCGATCTCGCGACTCAAGCTCGTCACCGCACTCCTCAAGTGTATCAAGTTCTTCACGCCATCACGCTTCAAGGCACTAAGATGGACCCATCCTTCACTCCATGAGCTCTTCTCAAGCGGTACCATCTCCGCGACACGCCGCAACGTCAAACTATGATGCCGACCTCTCCGCAAGACCTCCAAGACGTGAAGCGAACCGTCCACAACCAAGGGCACTTGTGATTCAATAAGAGCAACCTCACGTGGACCCCCAAGCCCATCATCAACGACACATCCCTTCAACAACAAGTGAAGCCTACGAATTGGACGAACAAGGCCGTCATCGACGTGAAGCACTCAAAGACCCACCAAGGCGTCATCATCGACAACATGAGCACCATGACGAGCCTCCTCCACATCATGAAGAAAGGGAGTGGCCCATTATACATGCGGCTGGCCATCCTCCTCGCCACAGCTCAAGACAATGCTCCTCGTCATCAACCATGCCACGACCAAGAGCAGGCTCCCCAAGATCGTTGTGAGGACCAAGCGCCTCCGCCTCGTCCTCAACCGCGCCAACAACACGAGCAAACTCCCCAAGCTCATTGTCAAGACCAAGTTCCGCCACCAAATGTGGCACCACAACACCCGCAAGGGCAACGCAACCATCACCAAGCAAGACATGAGAGCTCGGATGATGAAGATGGCCACCAAAATCATGGAAACGCCGATATCGGAACCGCAATGAAGAAGAAACTTTAGGCAAGCTCCAATTCACCATGCCTAAGTTCACCGGTTCCAATGAACTCGAAGAATATCTCTCGTGAGAACTCAAGGTGGACAAGATCTTCCGCATGCACAACTATAGCAATGAGAAGATGATGGCCATGGCGTCCCTCGAGTTTGATGATTATGCCAACCTTTGGTGGGAACAAGTCCAACTCGCTCGTGAAGCAAAAGAAGAACCTCCAATTACAACTTGGCAAGATATGAAGGCTCATATGAGATCCCGCTTTGTTCCTTCGCACTACATACGTGACCTCTTCAACAAGCTTCAAATGCTTAGTAAAGGGACAAAGACCGTGGACGAGTACTTCAAGAAAATGGAGCTCAACATGATCTGTGCCAACATTGAAGAGCGTGATGAACAAACAATGGCACGTTTCCTTAATGGCTTGAACCACCAAATCAAGCGCATCACCGAGTTCCAAAAGTACAACAACATGGTTGATCTTGTGCACATAGAAACAAAAGCCGAACGTCAAGTGCAAGAGGACATCAAGTACAACAAGCCAAAGACGTACTTCACCTACAAGCAAGCGCCAACCAGTACATCAACAACACCAAGTGGAATCTCATCAAGTACCACCAAGCTTCCCTTCAAGCCAACACTTCCTCAAGGAAAACCGCCCCCAGGTGGCAAAAACACAAAGGATGATCAACCATTCAATGGTGAATGCTACAATTGTGGAGGCAAAGGACACAAGTTGATCGCATGTGGAAACAAGAAAGTTTTGTTCATCCACGACAATGGCGATGAAGAATACTTGAGTGAAGATGAGTTTGATGCAAGGGTCAAGGAAGCATTGGCTAGGAAACATTTGGAAGATAACCAAGAACAACTTGTGTGTGAGAATGACGCAAGTCCATCGCTTGTGGTCACAAGGGTCTTAACTACTCAAGTCAATGAGAATGATGACCAAAGATCAAACATCTTTCAAACTCGTGCCGGTATCAATGGGAAGTCCATCAAAGTTGTCATCGATGGAGGGAGTTGACACAATCTTGCAAGCATGGAATTGTGTGATAAGCTCAACCTTACCCTCCATCCACATAAGAATCCCTACCATATACAATGGCTAAGTGACCAAGGGCCCGTCAAGATCAAGCACACCGTCTCGGTAAGTTTCTCAATTGGACCATACAAAGACACGGTGGAGTGTGATGTGGTCCCCATGGCGGTTTGCCATATGTTGCTAGGTATGCCGTGGCAATATGACAAGCGTGCTTTGCATAATGGTCACACAAACGCTTATACCTTCAAATGGCTTCACAAGACTTCTGTTTTGCAACCAATGACTCCTAGCCAAATAATTGCGGACAATGCAAAGGCTTTAGCGAGGGCGCAAAGCATAACATCATCTTGTAAAAATAGCGGTGAGCGAGAGAACCACAGTATAGTGAGTGAGAGCCACAAGCCAAACTCGAGTGGAAAACTAATAATGTTCTTCTTGCCACCAAAAGTGAGATGAGAGAAGTGCGGAACAACCCATCCATCTTACACTATGTCCTTATATGCAAGGGACTAGCTGATAGGGAAAAGGTGTCCGACCTTTCGATGAGATGGTGATAATCGATTTGGTGGAGTTCGGGCTTGAAGATCCGACTACACGTGCGAGCACGAGCGCCAATGCAATCGCTAGGCCAATCTAGTGGAGGTTACCGATCCTACGGCAACACGATCAGCCTGACCAGCGAGGGTCTTAATTCCTACCTGAAATCGAGAACAAGTAAGAACTAATATTGCAATCAAGATACTACGGATTAAGAGGAAAGCTTTAATTGAAAAGGTGGGATCCTGTATAGGTGTGAAGTACAAGAGGCCTCTGCGACGCTCGAGCCTTGGCGAAGTTGCTATGATGGCTAACTTAATGTCTAAACAAAATTCGAGTCTATGGTGACGGCTATGGGGAGTATTTAAGGAGGAAAAGGTGGGGTTTCGGCCAGCCATGGAAGTGGTGGTCGAATCCAACCCTAGAAGTCCCTTTCCCCTCAAATACGGACTCTAAAAAGTGGCTATTTAAATCCTGCGAAAATTACATGGGCCTGACCCAAATTAAAGGTGTCGCAGCACCATAGTAAGCTATGGACGAATTTGTGAAGTATTAATCTTGAATATTTCGTCCAAGCCTTCTTTCTTCATTATGGAGGCCTCAAAGTTCTGAAATCTTCATCCGTGGCCTTCTCTTGAAACATCACATGCTTGCTGCCATCTCCATGCATGGCCATGCTCCAATGCTTGTCCCTCTCATCCATGATTGGTCCATCATTCCTAAGAGTAAGAAATACATCTGATTTAGGCAGCATCATATTCTCATGTATGTGAGGAATAGTTCCAAGAAACAAAAGTACCTAATAGTTAAGTTGTTTGGCACGAGATCGAGTGATAGGTCCTTGTATGTGTGTAGCTGTAGGTACCATGGTTGTATCAATAGATGGGATGTCCAAATCATGCTCCCCTTCTTGAATTGAAGTCATCCTCGACGCAATCTCATCTTCCTCACTAAAGTAAGGCTTCAAATCTGCAATGTTAAACATAGGACTAACAGTACCAAAGTCTGTAGGCAACTCAAGTTTATATGCATTATCATTTATTTTCTCTAACACCTTAAAGGGACCAGCAGCACGCGACATTAACTTAGACTTGCGTAAATCAGGAAAACGATCTTTACGCAAATGTAACCAAACAAGATCTCCAACATCAAACACAACATGCTTTCTCCCTTTATCCCCAGCAAGTTTATGCTTAGCTTTCATGTGTTCAATGTTATCTTTAGTAGTCTTATGCAAGTTTAATATCATTTCAGCGCGTTGTGTAGCATCCAAATTATGTTGCACCGAAGAAGGTAAAGGCAATAAATCAATAGGTGCACGAGGAACAAATCCATACATGATCTCAAACGGGCACCTCTTTGTGGTAGAATGCAGCGAACGATTATAAGCAAATTCTATATGAGGTAAATACTCTTCCCACAATTTTAAGTTCTTCTTTAAAACAGCCCGCAACATAGTAGACAAAGTTCTATTTACTACTTCAGTTTGTCCATCAGTTTGGGGATGACATGTAGTACTAAACAGCAATTTAGTCCCCAACTTAGCCCATAAACATCTCCAAAAGTGACTAAGAAATTTAGTATCACGATCAGAAACAATAGTATTTTGGTACACCATGTAAACGAACAATTTCATGAAAGAACAAATCAGCAATGTGCGCAGCATCATCCGTTTTATGACAAGGAATAAAGTCTGCCATCTTAGAAAACCGATCCACAACAACAAAAATACTATCCCTGATGTGGACATCCCTTCTATTGATACAACCGTTGTACCTACAGCTACACACATACAAGGACCCATCACAATATCTCGTGCCAAACAACTTAACTATTAGGTAATTTTGTTTCTTCGAACTATTCCTCACATACATGAGAATATGATGCTGCCTAAATCAGATGTATTTCTTACTCTTAGGAATGATGGATCAAGCATGGATGAGAGGGACAAACATTGGAGCATGGCCATGCATGGAGATGGCAGCAAGCATGTGATGATCCAAGAGAAGGCCACGGATGGAGATTTCAGAACTTTGAGGCCACCATAATGATTAAAGAAGGCTTGGATGAAATATTCAAGATTAATACTTCATAAATTCGTCCATAGCTTAATATGGTGCTGCGACACCTTTATTTTGGGCCAGGCCCATGTAAATTTTCGAAGGATTTTAAATAGCCACTTTTTCGAGTCCGTATTTGAGGGGAAAAGGACTTCTAGGGTTGGATTTGGCCACCACTTCCATGGCTGGCCGAAACCCCACCTTTTCCTCCTTAAATACTCCCCATAGCCGTCACCCTAGACTCGGATTTTGTTTAGACATTAAGTTAGCCATCGCAGCAACTTCGCCAAGGCTCGAGCGTCGCAGAGGCCTCTTGTTCTTCGCACCTATTCAGGATCGCACCTTTTCAATAAAGCTTTCCTCTTAATCCGCAATATCTTGATTGCAATATTAGTTCTTACTTGTTCTTGATTTCAGGTAGGAATTAAGACCCTCGCTGGTCAGGCTGATCGTGTTCCCGCTAGATCGGTAACCTCCAGGAGATTGGCCTAGCGATTGCATTGGCGCTCGTGCTCGCACGTGTAGTCGGATCGTCAAGCCCGAACTCCACCAAATCGACTATCATCATCTCATCGAAAGATCGGACACCTTTTCCCTATCAAGTGGTATCAGATTTCATGTTGCTCGGTGAGATTTTACTGTTTTCGTAGATTAGATCTGTTTTTACCTATAACCCACGAAAAAGCCAAAAACACAGTTAGAGTTTAGATCCATCCCATAACCAATCTACGCCTCGCATTATCTTTTCAGTTTTTGCATTGTTGAATTTGTGTCTACATCGTCGCATCGAGTTGTTGGTCTTAGTGTCTCGTCCCTTAGAGTTTCGAGTTCTGATCATAGTAGTCACCGCCACACTCGCCGATCACCGCCACCATATTTCGCCGCCATATACCTAGCCACCATAAACCCTAATACTCCGCCACCGCCTTCCTACCGCGACACAGATCCGATCAGTTTTCCTGCCGCGGCACGAGTCCGAGTTGAGTCATTATTTCCTAGTTATTTCTGTTTACTTTCCTTCTTTGTTGTTTCTGTGTTCAGCTAAAGTCCGTGTCGAGCTCAGAGTCCGGCCGTAAGTCCAGAAGGAGAGCAAAAAAAAATTTGGCTATACTGTTTCTCGACCCTGGGGATCACTTTTCTCCATCGGCCGTTATAGCGACATTTTTTTGGCGCCTGCGCGCTTTCCAGAGCATAATACAAAAATTTCGAAAAAAAATTTGGGGCTATACTGTTTTTAGACCCCGGAGATCAGTTTTAGGCACTCGCCATCATAGTGATTTTCCGCATCTCGGTTCGCTTTTCAGGGTGCCATATCATCATACATTGCTTGTTGTGTCGCGTCGTGACATCGTTGGTGATCTAGGCTCGCGTCTCTAGTACGGTCTAGCCTAGGACCAGCCGCGATCTGTCGTTGAGCATTCTTTTAACTTTTGCATTGCTGTTTTGATAATTGTTAACCCCTTTGCTAAGCCTTCCCGAGCTCACGGATATTCTCCACGTGCGGTGTCTCGACTCACGGTAATCGCTTGGTTCAATCTGGACCTTGATCCTCATGTTGCACATCGCCTTTTCTTTGTTTGGTAAGAACTTGTAAGAGCTTCGTATATTGCTTGACGGATTACGCGTGACTTCCACCATATTTCCGTAGTATATACATGCTTTTAAGGACTAACCATGATGACAGACTTCATGGACCCTGCCACAATGACGAGCGAAGAACTACATGCCCACTTCTCCGAGCTCTTGGTGGTCAGCCGAAGGCGTGGATACACGCCTAGGGAGTTTGACACCAAGCTCACCACGCCGTGGACAAGATCGATGGACTCGAAATCCTTCAACGCCAAGCTTGACGCTCGGTTCAAGGAGATTTTGAACAGATTGCCCACACCCGTGCCACACATGGCGCCTGGCGCATCCCGATCACGGGTGACTCTTTGGTTGGCTGCCGCCGGCGACTACCGCTGCGGTGGCCTTTCTCGGACTTCATGGCACTGGCTGCGACATTGGGGATGGACGGGTACTACTACGACACGTCTGACGGCGATCTGTTTGACGAGGAGGTTGAACAACCTCCACGGTACTGCTGGCCGTCCCCGACATTACTACCTGCGACCGACCCAGACGTGATGATGATCATGTTACAAAGCTTAAATTAAATATTCCATCTTTTGAGGGTAAATATATTCTGATGCATATCTTACATGGGAGATGGAAGTAGAACAACGTTTTGCATGCTTAAAATATCCGAGAATATGCGTGTTAGTCTTTGCTACATGTGAATTTACTAAATTTGCTTCCCTTTGGTGGTCTGAGTATTGTCGTTTAAATCCTACTACTATTCCTAGTACTTGGACTGCTTTAAAAACTGCTATGCGTGTTCGTTTTGTACCTCCCACTTATCAACGTGATTTACTAAAGAATCTGACACGTTTAGAGCAAGGAAAAAATTATGTAGAAGAGTATTATCAGGAATTGCAAACGGGGATGGTTCAGTGTGGTCTTGTTGAATCTACTGAACAAATGCTTGCACATTTCTTTGGTGGATTAAACAAGGACATTCAGCACATCTTAGATTATAAGGAATATAATTCTATCACTCGTTTGTTTCATCTTGCTTGCAAAGCTGAACGTGAGGTGCAGGATCGCCAAACACCATGGAGGCGGACTAATAATTCGGCAGGTCGCACATCCACTTGGACATCCCGACAATGAGCGCCTCCTTCTCGTGATTCGCCACCAGCTACTACCACATCCAAGGCCACCACAAGATTTCCAGCTGCTCCTCCACCGTCATCCAATGCTCTAGCTCGTAGTGCATCTTCTATGGTTTCCCGGGTAAGACAAAGGATATACAATGCCGCAAGTGCTTGGGTTTTGGTCATATTGAGAGACAGTGCACAACACAACGTTTGATGATGGTGCGGGATGATGGTCAATACGATTCCGCGAGTGACTTTGATGAAGATACATTAGCCCTTATTTCTGCTCGAGATGGAGACAATTCTGATGCTGATGAAGAGACAGAGGTAATGGGAGATGAAGCTGCTGATCAATACAAGAGCTTAATTACACAACGTGTGTTGAGTGTGCAATTGAGCAAATCTGAGCAAGATCAACGCCACAACCTGTTCCAAACACGTGGTGTTGTCAAGGAAAGAGCTATAGGGATCATCATTGATGGAGGGAGTTGTAACAATCTGGCTAGTGTTGACATGGTAGAGAAGCTTGCACTTCCAACAAGACAATGCACACATTCATATTACATCCAATGGTTCGAGAGTTCTCGCAAGATCAAGGTAACAAGAACGGTACGCGTGCATTTTACTATTGGTACATATTCTGATTTTGTTGATTGTGATGTTGTACCTATGCAAGCTTGTTCTTTGTTACTTGGTAGACCATGGCAATTTGATAGAGAATATGTTCATAATGGCAAAACTAATCACTATTCTCTTATGCATGATGGAAATAAAATTGGTCTAAAACCTATGACTCCCAAACAGATTTTAAAAGATGATCTTGCTAGAGCTAGTAGAGCTAAAACTGAGGAGAAAAATAAAAGTGAGAATCAGATTGTTGCTGCAGATTTTGTACCACCAAAGAACACTAAATCTGATTCTACACATGCTACTGAAATTCGTTTGAAGAGTCCATGTATTCTTGCAAATAAAATTGATGTTGCTGAACTAGATGTAAACAATACTCAATGTTATGCAATTGTCTGCAAAGAGGTTTTGTTTTCATTTGTGGATATGCCTCCTTTGCCACCCGCTATTGCTAACCTTTTGCAGGAATATGTGGACGTTTTTCCCGCTGAGCTGCCACCAGGACTACCTCTGATGCAGCCCGTCCCACGAACGCTACTACATCTACTCCCACAAGCTCCCCAAGTGGAACCATGACTCGCGCCCGAGCCAAACTCCTACAAGCTAAGGTGAACTCGCTCCTCTCCTTGTGTGACTTCGATACACCCTTGGATGGCCTGCTACTTCAAATGCATACCTTGTGCATCATCAGGTACGAAGAGAAGGACCCAGTGGATGGAGGAGCCGGAGCGGAAGCAACAAGTCGCTGCCAGACGCCAGCGGTACTACCGGTTGAGGCGACCGGTACTACCGGCCCCAGCTACCGGACACTACAGCAGGAACCCAACCAAGGGCCAGACGACTATGGTACTACCGGCCCAGGAACCGGTACTACCGGTGGGCGGTACTACCGCCCCCTCCTACCGCTCGCTACAAGCTAATCCGACGGAAGCTCTAGGATCGCCAGCGGTACTACCTCCCCTGGAGCGGTACTACCGGTTGCGACCGGTACTACCGGTTGCCCGACCGGTACTACCGGTCCTGACTTAACCTGAACGCATCAGTTTGGCCCAGCGCCCTGTATCCCTTCCTATATTTTACCTTTTCGTTCTGAAACTACCCCTATTTATGTGGCTGCCCTATATAAATCCCCCACCCTTTATTGTAAACCCTAGACTTGGATAATAATAGATTAAGGAAACCCTTTGAGGAACTTATATCTATTGGTCTCATGCTCCTACCAAGGAGCACCGGATTATCCACCCCCCTCTTGGATCTTGCCTAGTGCGTTCAAGTTGTACAAGGCCTTGGGTTCTCGTTTTCTCGCCCCCAAGTCGTCAAGATCTCACCAAGCACCTCGTCCCCCGTTGTTGGCGTGGAGAGCGAGCTTCGCCCAACACCGATCCTAGAGATTATGTTGGACCGGTTGCCACCGGCGTGAGTTATCGGCGTGTATCGTGTTTTGTGTGTGTGAGTTCGTCGGGTTCTTCGTGTGCGTGTGTTCGTGGATTTCATTCCATTTCCCTCTTACACCGCTTTACCCTCGATCCCCGCGGAGATTCGTGAAAGATCGGGCCAACCCAAGGGTTACCCTTTAACATATTGGTATCAAGAGCACGGTTGATCACGAATTTCCCCCCAATTTTTCTTTGATCCCCCTTAAAATCAAAAATCCCACCAAAAAGAGCCTCAATTTGCCTTCGGATCGATCTTTGGATTTGGTGAGTTTTTCGTGGTTTTGGTCCATAGATCTGTTGCTTTTGGAGTCGATCTATAGCCCCTGTTGTTCCTAGACCAGCCTTTCGGTCAGATCACCACGAATTTGAGGATTTTGTCAAGTTGATCTCGTTCCAGTTTCGTGCCTTGCGGTACTACCGGTCGTACAAGCGGTACTACCGCAAGTCACCGTCTACCGCTTCGCGGTACTACCGCCGGTACTACCGGTCAGTGATACTATTTCGCCTCGACCGTGTTTCTTTGCCCTTTGACGCCTCAATTTCGTTTGCTGACTTTTCCACTTCGCTTGTTCGTGTTTCGTGTGTTTGTCGCCATTTTCACAATAGCTTCCGCATCAAAGTCACCACGCGCTCAATGACACCGCGACACTCGAACATCATACCCCACCAACGGTTGCAAGTCGTCAACAATACCAAAGGTATAACTTGCACCACTTTGACAGCCGCATATCTTCCTTTGTGTGTATCTCTCCTATGAGAGCAACTCATTTTGTGTTTGGCTAAGCATTGTGCACTTGCCATTGGAAAGTGAGAGTGTGAGGCCAAATACACACAGTAGCATAGAAAGAGAGAAAAAGGAAAAGAATCAAAAAAAAGGAAAAGAAAAAGATAAAATAGAAAGATACATAGTCTCCCAATACAAAGAGAATACCAAGCTTGTAAGCCAACAAGAGAGAGGAAAAGAGCGCACCAAGGCAAGTGCACAAATCTATTGCTTATCCTCTTTTGGCAAACGAGTTGTGGTCTCTCCTTGAGTTGGCACGACAACCGAGCGTAGTCTTCGTTAGGACCTTTTGTGCTCATTTTCATAGTCGTGCTAACCCCGTTTTTCTCCACGTGTGCGTTTTCCGTGTTTTTGTACATCGTATCCTTTGCTTTTGATCTTTGGTTCTTTACCACGTCGAACAGTAATGTTTTGCTTGGATCTTTTCGTTTGGTTTTCCACAATCCTAACCTTCCACCAAAAGCTTTTGAGAGTTTTAGCATATTTGCATGTGAGTTTCTTTGCCATTTCACTTTGCACGCTGTTGCTCATTTGTGTGGCAATTGGTTTGATATAATCTCCAAGGTGAGGTAAAAGGCTAACTCCCCGCACCCTTATTCTCCATATACAACCCTTGTTGGCTTTTCATCATGGACAGGCATAGAGAGCCATCCCAACCACCACAACCTCCGGAGGATGACACACAATTCATGACAATATGGGACCATTGGAAGGTCCGAGGAGAATTCAACTACCGTTGTGAAGATCTTGAGCGGTGCAAAGATGAACAATTTAGCGAGGCCCGTGTGGAATTCAAGAACATCGACAACCGCTTCAAAGAAGTCCGTGGCCAAATGCATGCCATGCAACACAACCTCGGTCATCAAAATGAAGCTCTTGGTCGTGCACTCGCCTCAACGGATGAGAAGCTTCAACGCCTCATTGATGGACTAGCAAGGCCACGCTCGCGCAAATCAAGCTCATCTCGGCACTCCTCAAGTGAATCAAGTGCACCTCGCCGTCACGCTTCAAGGCACCGGGATGGACCCGTTCTTCAATCCATGAGCTCTTCGCAAGCGGTACCATCTCCGCGTCACGCCGCAACGTCAAGCTATGATGGTGACCTCTCCACAAGACCTCCACGACGTGAAGCGAACCGACCACAACCAAGGGCACTTGTGATTCAACGAGAGCAACCTCACATGGACCACCAAGCCCATCGCCGTCGACATGTAACTTCAACAACAAGTGAAGCATCCGAAGAGGACGAACAAGATCACCATCGACGTGAAGCTCTCGAAGACCCACCAAGGCGTCATCATCGGCATGATAGTCCACGTCGGCAACATGATGGTCATGACGAGCCTCCTCCACATCGAAGAAGAAGAGCAGCCCATTGCGCATGCGGCTCGACGTCCTCCTCGCCACATGTCGCAAGCCAATGCCCCTCGGCATCAACCACGGCAAGAACAAGAGCAAGCTCCCCAAGTTCGTCGTGAGGATGCACAACCTCCTCCTCGTCCTCAACCATGACAAGAACAACGCGAGCACGCTCCCCAAGCTCGTCGTCAAAACCAAGTTCCACCATAAAACGCGGCACCTCAACAACCGCAAGAGCAACGCAACCATCACCAACCAAGACATGAGAGCTCGAATGATGATGATGACCGCCCAAATCACGGCAACCGCCGCAACCGGAACCGCAATGGAGAAGAAACTTTCGGCAAGCTCAAATTCACCATGCCCAAGTTCACCGGTTCCAATGAACCCGAGGAATATCTCTCGTGGGAACTCAAGGTCGACAAGATCTTCCGCATGCACAACTATAGCAATGAGAAGATGATGGCCATGGCCTCCCTCGAGTTTGATGAGTATGCCAACCTTTGGTGGGAACAAGTCCAACTTCTTCATGAAGCAAAGAAGAGCCTCCAATCGCAACTTGGCAAGATATGAAGGCTCATATGAGATCTCGCTTTGTTCCTTCGCACTACAAGCGTGACCTCTTCAACAAGCTTCAAACGCTTAGTCAAGGGATAAAGACCGTGGAAGAGTACTTCAAGCAAATGGAGCTCAAAATGATCCGTGCCAACATTGAAGAGCGAGATGAACAAACAATGGCACGCTTCCTCAATGGCTTGAACCATCCGATCAAGCGCATCACCGAGTTCCAAAAGTACAACAACATGGTTGAGCTTGTGCACATCGCATCAAAGGCCGAGCGTCAAGTGCAAGAGGACATCAAGTACAACAAGCCAAAGACGTACTTCACCTACAAGCAAGCACCAACCACTACTCCAACAACACCAAGTGTAAACTCCTCAAGTACCACCAAGCTTCCCTTCAAGCCAACACTCCCTCAAGGAAAACAGCCCCCAAGTGGCAAAGACACAAGGGATGATCAACCATTCAATGGTGAATGCTACAAGTGTGGAGGCAAAGGGCACAAGTTGAACGCATGTGGAAACAAGAAAGTTTTGTTCATTCATGACAACGGCGATGAAGAATACTTGAGTGAGGAAGAGTTTGATGCAAGGGTCAAGGAAGCCATGGCAAGGCAACATTTGGAAGAGGACCAAGAACTTCTTGTGTGTGAGCATGATGCAAGTCCATCGCTTGTGGTCACAAGGTTCTTAACTACCCAAGTCAATGAGAATGAAGACCAATGCTCGAACATCTTCCAAACTCGTGCCAGCATCAATGTGAAGTCCATCAAAGTTGTCATCGATGGAGGGAGTTGCCACAATCTTGCAAGCACGGAATTGTGTGAGAAACTCAACCCCACCCTCCATCCGCATAAACACCCCTACCATATCCAATGGCTAAGTGACCAAGGATCCGTCAAGATCAAGCAAACCGTCTCAGTGACGTTCTCAATTGGGCACTACAAGGACACGGTGGAATGTGACGTGGTCCCAATGACGGTTTGCCATATGTTTCTCGGAAGGCCGTGGCAATATGACAAGCGTGCTTTGCATGATGGTCACTCAAACACTTACACCTTCAAATGGCTTGATAAAACTTGTGTGTTGCAACCAATGACTCCTAGCCAAATTATTGCGGACAATGCAAAGGCTTTAGCGAGGGCGCAATACACAAAAACACCTTGTGAGAAGAGTGGTGATCGAGAGAACCACACCATAGTGAGTGAGATCTACAAGCCAAAATCGAGTGGAAAAACTAAGAGTGTTCTTCTTGCCACCAAAAGTGAGATGAGAGAAGTGCGGAACAACCCATCCATCTTGCACTATGTCCTTGTATGCAAGGGACTAGCGCAAGGAACTAACGACTTGACAAATGTTCCTCCTTCTTTGATGGCTATTTTGCAGGAATTCCAAGATGTTTTTCCTGAAGAGCTTCCTCATGGCCTTCCTCCTCTTTGTGGAATCGAGCACCGCATCGACCTCATACCCGGCGCCCACTTCCAAACCGCGCCGCGTATCGCACGAACCCGGAAGCGACGAAGGAGAGCGAACGCCAAATCAACCAACTCGTCTCCAAAGGTTTGATCCAAGAAAGCACTAGTCCAAGCGCGGTCCCCGTGATTCTAGTTCCAACAATGGATGATATGTTGCGGTTATGCATGGACTGCCGTCCAATCAATGCTATCACCGTGCGTTATCGACATCCTATACCGCGTCTTGATGACATGCTTGATTAGTTATGTGGAGCCACTATATTTTCGAAAATTGATCTTCGTAGTGGTTACCAACAAATTCGCATGGCCGAAGGTGATGAGTGGAAAACCGCCTTCAAGACCAAGCTTGGTCTCTATGAATGGTTGGTTATGCCTTTTGGCTTATCTAATGCCCCATCTACTTTCATGTGTCTCATGAACCATATTTTGAGATCTCTCATTGGGAAGAGTGTAGTTGTTTACTTTGATGACATCCTTGTCTATAGCAAGTCACTAGAGGAGCATGTTACTCATGTTAAGGAGGTCCTTCAAATCCTCCGTCATGAAAACCTTTATGCTAATCTCCCAAAGTGCACTTTTGCAAAAGACAAGCTGATTTTCCTTGGTTTTGTTGTGTCTTCTAATGGCATTGAAGTTGATGTCTCAAAAGTCAAGGACATACGAGATTGGCCCGTCCCTACAAATGTTAGTGAACTTCGTAGTTTTCATGGGTTGGCTGGCTTTTATCATCGCTTTGTGAAAGACTTTTCTACCATTGCTTGCCCCCTCAACGAATTGACCAAGAAAAATGTCACGTTCGTCTGGGGAAAAGCGCAACAAAAGGCTTTCGATGAGCTCAAAAAGAGGCTCACCGAAGCACCACTTCTTGCATTACCGGATTTCACAAAAACATTTGAGATTGAATGTGACGCTAGTGGTATTGGCATTGGTGGCGTCCTTATGCAAAATGGGCATCCTATTTCTTACCATAGTGAGAAACTTGATGGCGCACGCCTCAACTATCCCATTTATGACAAAGAACTTTTTGCCTTGGTTCGAGTTCTTCAAGTGTGGCAACACTATCTTTGGCCCAAAGAATTTATCATCCATTCCGACCATGAGTCGTTGAAGTATCTTAAGGGCCAAGCCAATTTGAGTAAAAGGCACGCAAAATGGGTTGAGTTCATGGAGTCTTTTCCTTACATTGTCAAATACAAGAAGGGCAAAGAAAATGTGGTAGCGGACGCCTTGTCTCGCAAAAACACAAGCCTTCTTACACGACTCGAAGTAAATGTCTTGGGTCTTGATGACATCAAATCTTTGTACGCGTCCGACCCTTTCTTTGGACCAATATTTTCAAAATGTTCAATAGACAAAGGGATTGATGATTTCTATTTGCATAAGGGTTTTCTTTTCAAACAAAACAAGCTTTGCATTCCGAAATCGTCTCTCCAACTTTTGCTTCTTCAAGAGTCCCATGGTGGAGGCCTTATGGGTCACTTTGGCCGTGACAAGACGTATGACATGCTCTCCACTCACTACTTTTGGCCAAAGATGAAGCGCGACGTGGAGCGCCACGTCCAACGATGCACTACATGTATCCAAGCTAAGTCTAAGTCCAACCCCTTTGGTCTTTATATGCCATTGCCTATTCCTCATGCACCTTGGTCGGACGTTAGCATGGACTTTGTGTTAGGCTTGCCTAGGTATAAACATGGACATGATTCCATATTTGTAGTAGAGGATCGCTTTTCTAAAATGGCACATTTCATTCCGTGCCATAAGACCGATGATGCTTCACATGTAGCAAATTTGTTTCTCAGGGAAATAATTCGGCTACATGGTGTGCCAAGAACAATCGTCTCTGACCGTGATGTAAAATTCATGAGCTACTTCTGGAAGACTCTCATGGCCAAGCTCGGTATCAAGCTCCTCTTCTCGTCCGCCTCGCATCCTCAAACCGATGGACAAACCGAGGTCGTCAATCGAAGTCTTGGCACACTCCTCCGGGTGTTGATAAAGAAGAACCTTAAAGACTGGGAGGAATGTATTCCACACGCCGAGTTCGCCTACAACCGTGCCAAGCACTCCACCACCATGAGGAGCCCGTTCATGATCGTCTACGGCTTCGAGCCTCTCACCGCGCTCGATATCCTTCCTCTTCCACTTCATGAACGTGCCAATATGGACGTTGTCAAGCGTGCTCAAACAATGAAGAAACTCCATGAAGACACAAGAGCTACGATCGAGCAACAAGTCCTTCGCCAAGCATCAAGGCTAAACAAGAACAAGAAAGAGATGATCTTTGATGAGGGTGACCTTGTGTGGATACACTTAAGTAAAGACCGCTTCCCCAAGGAACGCGACTCCAAGCTCAAGCCAAGAGGTGATGGACCATTCAAAGTGCTCAAGAGGATAAACAACAACGCCAATATCATCGATATCCCAACATCAAAGTATCTTGTGAGCTCGACATTCAATGTCAAGGACCTATCACCCTACCATGGAGAAGATGAAGTTGAGAAGGTTGAAGAGTCGAGGACGACTCTTTCCCAAGGGGGGAGCTGATGCAGCCCGTCCCACGAACGCTACTACATCTACTACATCTACTCCCACAAGCTCCCCAAGTGGATCCATGACTCGCGCCCGAGCCAAACTCCTACAAGCTAAGGTGAACTCGCTCCTCTCCTTGTGTGACTTCGATACACCCTTGGATGGCCTGCTACTTCAAACGCATACCTTGTGCATCATCAGATACGAAGAGAAGGACCCAGTGGGCCGGAGGGAGCCGGAAGCAACGATCATTGCCAGACGCCAATGTACTACCGGTGGCTACGGTACTACCGGCCCCGCCTACGGACACCACCGGGAACCCAACCAAGGGCACGACTACGGTACTAACGGCGAGCAGGTACTACTGGTGCGGTACTACCGCCTCCCTTCGCTTCTGAGCTAATCCGACGGAAGATCCAGATCGCCCGGTACTACTACAGGCGGTACTACCGGTTCTGCACGGTACTGGTTGCCCGGCCAAGTACTACCGTCTGGCCTGAACGCATCAGTTTGGCCCAGCGCCCTGTATCCCTTCCTATATTTTACCTTTTCGTTCCGAAACTACCCCTGTTTATGTGGCTGGCCTATATAAAGCCCCCACCCTTTATTGTAAACCCTAGACTTGGATAATAATAGATTAAGGAAACCCTTTGAGGAACTTATATCTATTGGTCTCATGCTCCTACCATGGAGCACCGTATTATCCACCCCCCTCTTGGATCTTGCCTAGTGCGTTCAAGTTGTACAAGGCCTTGGGTTCTCGGTTTCTCACCCCCAAGTCGTCAAGATCTCACCAAGCACCTCGTCCCCCGTTGTTGGCATGGAGAGCGAGCTTCGCCCAACACCGATCCTAGAGATTATGTTGGACCGGTTGCCACCGACGTGAGTTATCGGCTTGTATCGTGTTTTGTGTGCGTGAGTTCGTCGGGTTCTTCGTGTGCGTGTGTTCGTGGATTTCATTCCCTTTCCCTCTTCCACCGCTTTACCCTCGATCCCCGCGGAGATTCGTGAAAGATCGGGCCAACCCAAGGGTTACCCTTTAACAACCTCCTATTAGAGGAATTGAGCATCAAATTGATCTAATTCCTGGTGCTACGTTGCCCAACCGCGCGCCATATAGAACCAATCCAGAGGAGTCAAAGGAGATACAACGCAAATTCAGGAACTACTCGACCGAGATCATATTCGTGAGTCCCTTAGCCCCTGTGATGTTCCTATTATTTTGGTACCTAAGAAAGATGGTTCTTCGTGCATGTGTACTGATTGTAGAGCTATCAATAATATTACTATTCGATATCATCATCCTATTCCACGTTCAGATGACATGCTTGATGAATTGAGTGGCTCTACCATGTTTTCTAAATTTGATTTGCGTAGTAGTTACCACCAGATTCGTATAAAACTAGGAGATGAATGGAAAACAGCGTTTAAAACTAAGTTCGGTTTATATGAGTGGTTAGTAATGCCGTTTGGTTTAACGAATGCACCTAGCACTTTCATGAGTTTAATGAACGAAGTTTTACGTGCTTTCATTGGACGTTTTGTGGTAGTCTACTTTGATGATATTCTGATTTATAGCAAATCTTTAGAGGATCATTTGGACCATTTACGTGCTGCTTTCCATGCTTTACGTGATGCACGTTTGTTTGGTAACCTTGAGAAGTGCACCTTTTGCACCAATCGAGTTGCGTTTCTTGGCTATGTTGTTACATCACAGGGTATTGAAGTGGATCCAGCCAAGATTGAAGCTATTGAGAATTGCATGACCAACACGGTCACACAAGTGAGGAGTTTTCTTGGCCTCGCTGGTTTTTATAGGCTTTGTGAAAGACTTTGGATCAATTGCCTTGTTGAATGAGCTTACCAAGAAGGATGTGCCCTTTGTTTGGGGCGATGCACAACAACAGGCTTTCGTCATATTGAAAGATAAGCTAACACATGCTCCCTTACTCCAACTTCCTGATTTTACTAAGACTTTTGAGCTTGAATGTGATGCTAGTGGACTTGGTTTGGGAGGGGTGTTATTACAAGAGGGAAAACCTGTTGCATATTTTAGCGAGAAATTGAGTGGGGCTAGTCTGAACTATTCTACTTATGATAAAGAATTATATGCGTTGGTTCGGACATTAGAAACTGGGCAACATTATCTATGGCATAAAGAATTTGTTATTCATTATGATCATGAATCTTTGAAGCATATTCGTAGTCAAGCTAAGTTGAATCGTCGTCATGCAAAGTGGGTTGAATTTATTGAGTCTTTTCCTTATGTTATCAAACATAAAAAAGGTAAAGATAATATTATTGCTGATGCTTTGTCGCGTCGTTATGCTTTGTTATCTCAACTTGACTTCAAAATATTTGGATTGGAAACTATTAAGGAACAATATGTGCATGATGCTGAATTTAAAGATGTGTTGCAGAATTGTAGAGATGGTAGAACTTGGAACAAGTTCGTCTTCAATGATGGATTTGTGTTCCGTGCTAACAAACTATGCATTCGGATAGTTACATTACGTCTTTTTTGTTATTCTGAGGCGCATGGAGGAGGATTGATGGGACACTTTGGTGTCGAAGGCGGAGGATGTTCTTCTTTGCACACTTCTTTTGGCCACGTGTCGTCGAGATGTTGAGAGATTTGTGGCATTTGCACTACTTGTCAAAAATCTAAGTCTCGCCTTAATCCACATGGTTTATATATGCCTCTTCTTGTTCCTAGTGTTCCTTGGGAGGATATTTCTATGGACTTTGTTTTGGGATTTCCACGAACACTGAAGGGGAGGGATAGTATTTTTGTTGTTGTGGATCGGTTTTATAAGATGGCACACTTTATTCCTTGTCATAAAACGGATGATGCTGCGCATATTGCTGATTTGTTCTTTCGTGAAATTGTTCGTTTGCATGGTGCGCCAAATACTATTGTTTCTGATCGTGATACTAAATTTCTTAGCCACTTTTGGAGATGTTTATGGGCTAAGTTGGGGACTAAATTGCTGTTTAGTACTACATGTCATACCCAAACTGATGGACAAACTAAAGTAGTAAATAGAACTTTGTCTACTATGTTGCGGGCTGTTTTAAAGAAGAACTTAAAATTGTGGGAAGAGTGTTTACCTCATATAGAATTTGCTTATAATCGTTCGCTGCATTCTACCACAAAGATGTGCCCGTTTGAGATCGTGTATGGTTTTGTTCCTCGTGCACCTATTGATTTATTGCCTTTACCTACTTGATTGCAAAATAATTTGGATGCTACACAACTTTGAAATGATATTAAACATGCATAAGACTACTAAAGATAACATTGAACACATGAATGCTAAGTATAAACTTCTTTGGGGATAAAGGGAGAAAGCATGTTGTGTTTGATGTTGGAGATCTTGTTTGGTTACATTTGCGTAAGGATCGCTTTCTGATTTCATGAAGTCTAAGTTAATGCAGCGTCTGCTGGTCCCTTTAAGGTGTTAGAAAATAAATGATAATGCATATAAACTTGAGTTACTGCGGACTTTGATGCAGTTAGTCCTACGTTTAACATTGCAGATTTGAAGCCTTACTTTGGTGAGAAAGATGAGATTGCGTCGAGGACGACTTCAATTCAAGAAGGGGAGCATGATGTGGGCATCCCTTCTATTGATACAACCATTGTACCTATAGCTACACACATACAAGGACCCATCACAAGATCTCGTGCCAAACAACTTAACTATCAGGTACTTTCGTTTCTTCGAACTATTCCTCACATACATGAGAATATGATGCTGCCTAAATCAGATGTATTTCTTACTCTTAGGAATGATGGACCAAGCATGGATGAGAGGGACAAGCATTGGAGCATGGCCATGCATGGAGATTGCAGCAAGCATGTGATGATCCAAGAGAAGGCCACAGATGGAGTTTCAGAACTTTGAGGCCACCATAATGAAGAAAGAAGGCTTAGACGAAATATTCAACATTAATACTTCACGAATTCGTCCATAGCTTAATATGGTGCTGCGACACCTTTATTTTGGGCCATGCCAATGTAAATTTTTGCAGGATTTTAAATAGCCACCTTTTCGAGTCCGTATTTGAGGGGAAAAGGACTTCTAGGGTTGGATTCGGCCACCACTTACATGGCTGGCCGAAACCCCACCTTTCCTCCTTAAATACTCCCCATAGCCGTCACCCTAGACTTGGATTTTGTTTAGACATTAAGTTAGCCATCGCAGCAACTTCGCCAAGGCTCAAGCGTCGCAGAGGCCTCTTGTTCTTCACACCTATTCAGGATCCCACCTTTTCAATAAAGATTTCCTCTTAATCCGCAATATCTTGATTGCAATATTAGTTCTTACTTGTTCTCGATTTCAGGTAGGAATTAAGACCCTCATTTGGTCGGTGATCGTGTTCCCGCAGGATCGATAACCTCCAGGAGATTGGCCTAGCGATTGCATTGGCGCTCGTGCTCGCACGTGTAGTCGGATCGTCAAGCCCGAACTCCACCAAATCGAATATCATCATCTCATCGAAAGATCGGACACCTTTGCCCTATCAATCCCTCCCCTTCTGTGTACGTGCCAATCCCAAAACAAAGTCCATAGAAATATCCTCCCAAGGAACACTAGGAACAGGAAGAGGCATATATAAACCATGTGGATTAAGGCGAGACTTAGCTTTTTGACAAGTAGTGCAGCGTGCCAAAAATCGCTCAACATCTTGACGCATACGTGGCCAAAAGAAGTGTGCTGCAAGAACATCCTCCGTCTTCTTGACACCAAAGTGTCCCATCAATCCTCCTCCATGCGCCTCCTGTAACAACAAAAGACGAACAGAACTATCCGGAATGCATAGTTTGTTAGCACGGAACACAAATACATCATTGAAGACGAACTTGTTCCATGTTCTACCATCTCTACAAATCTGGAACACATCTTTAAATTCAGCATCATGCACATATTGTTCCTTAATAGTTTCTAATCCAAATTTTTTGAAGTCAAGTTGAGATAACAAAGTATAACGGCGCGACAAAGCATCAGCAATAATATTATCTTTACCCTTTTTGTGTTTGATAACATAAGGAAAAGACTCAATAAATTCAACCCACTTTGCATGACGACAATTCAACTTAGCTTGACTACGAATGATAGGGCAAAGGTGTCCGATCTTTCATGAGATGATGCTAATCGATTTGGTGGAGTTTAGGATTGACGATCCGACTACACATGCGATCGCTAGGACAATCTCTTGGAGGTTACCGATCCTGCGGGAACACGATCAGTCTGACCAGCGAGGGTCTTAATTCCTACCTGAAATCGAGAACAAGTAAGAACCAATATTGCAATCAAGATATTGCGGATTAAGAGGAAAGCTTTATTGAAAAGGTGGGATCCTGAATAGGTGTGAAGTACAAGAGGCCTCTACGACGCTCGAGCCTTGGCGAAGTTGCTATGATGGCTAACTTAATGTCTAAACAAAATCCAAGTCTAGGGTGACGGCTATGGGGAGTATTTAAGGACGAAAAGGTGTGGTTTTGGCCAGCCATGGAAGTGGTGGCCGAATCCAATCGTAGAAGTCCTTTTCCCCTCAAATACGGACTCTAAAAAGTGGCTAATTAAAATCCTGCGAAAATTACCTGGGCCTGGCCCAAAATAAAGGTGTCACAACACCATATGAAGCTATGGACGAATTCGTGAAGTATTGATCTTGAATATTTCGTCCAAGCCTTCTTTCTTCATTATGGTGGCCTCAAAGTTCTGAAATCTTCATCCGTGGCCTTCTCTTGGATCATCACATGCTTGCTGCCATCTCCATGCATGGCCATGCTCCAATGCTTGTTCCTCTCATCCATGCTTGGTCCATCATTCCTAAGAGTAAGAAATACATCTGATTTAGGCAGCATCATATTCTCATGTATGTGAGGAATATTTCGAAAAAACGAAAGTACCTGATAGTTAAGTTGTTTGGCACGAGATCTTGTGATGGGTCCTTGTATGTGTGTTGCTGTAGGTACAACGGTTGTATCAATAGAAGGGATGTCCACATCATACTCCCCTTCTTGAATTGAAGTCGTCCTCGACGCAATCTCATCTTCCTCACCAAAGTAAGGCTTCAAATCTGCAATGTTAACGTAGGACTAACCGTACCAAAGTCTGCAGGCAACTCAAGTTTATATGCATTATCATTTATTTTCTCTAACACCTTAAAGGGACCAGCAGCACGTGGCATTAACTTAGACTTGCGTAAATCGGAAAAGCGATCTTTACGCAAATGTAACCAAACAAGATCGCCAACATCAAACACAACATGCTTTCTCCCTTTATCCCCAAACAAGTTTATACTTAGCATTCATGTGTTCAATGTTATCTTTAGTAGTCTTATGCAAGTTTAATATCATTTCAGCGTTGTGTAGCATCCAAATTATGTTGCAATCAAGAAGGTAAAGGCAATAAATCAATAGGTGCACGAGGAACAAAACCATACACAATCTCAAATGGGCACATCTTTGTGGTAGAATGCAATGACGATTATAAGCAAATTCTATATGAGGTAAACACTCTTCCCACAATTTTAAGTTCTTTAAAACAGCCCGCAACATAGTAGACAAAGTTCTATTTACTACTTGGTTTGACCATCGGTTTGGGTATGACATGTAGTACCAAGAGCAATTTAGTCCCCAACTTAGCCCATAAACATCTCCAAAAGTGGCTAAGAAATTTAGTATCACGATCGAGACAATAGTATTTGGCACACCATGCAAACAAACAATTTCACGAAGAACAAATCAGCAATATGCGCAGATCATCCGTTTATGACAAGGAATAAAGTGTGCCATCTTAGAAAACCGATCCACAACAACAAAAATACTATCCCCTTACGTGTTCGTGGCAATCCCAAAACAAAGTCCATAGAAATATCCTCCCAAGGAACACTAGGAACAGAAGAGGCATATATAAACCATGTGGATTTAGGCGAGACTTAGCTTTTTGACAAGTAGTGCAACGTGCCACAAATCTCTCAACATCTTGACGCATACGTGGCCAAAAGTGTGCAAGAACATCCTCGTCTTCTTGACACCAAAGTGTCCCATCAATCCTCCTCCATGCGCCTCTGTAACAACAAAAGGCGAAACGAACTATCTGGAATGCATAGTTTGTTTACGGAACACAAATCCATCATTGAAGACGAACTTGTTCCAAGTTCTACCATCTCTACAATTCTGCAACACATCTTTAAATTCAGCATCATGCACATATTGTTCCTTAATAGTTTCCAATCCAAATATTTTGAAGTCAAGTTGAGATAACAAAGCATAACGGCGCGACAAAGCATCAGCAATAATATTATGTTTACCCTTTTTGTGTTTGATAACATAAGGAAAAGACTCAATAAATTCAACCCACTTTGCATGACGACGATTCAACTTAGCTTGACTACAAATATGCTTCAAAGATTCATGATCAGAATGAATAACAAATTCCTTAGGCCATAGATAATGTTGCCAAGTTTCTAATGTCCGAACCAACGTATATAATTCTTTATCATAAGTAGAATAGTTCAGACTAGCCCCACTCAATTTCTCGCTAAAATATGCAACAGGTTTTCCCTCTTGTAATAACACCCCTCCCAAACCAAGTCCACTAGCATCACATTCAAGCTCAAAAGTCTTAGTAAAATCAGGAAGTTGGAGTAAGGGAGCATGTGTTAGCTTATCTTTCAATATGACGAAGGCCTGTTGTTGTGCATCGCCCCAAACAAAGGGCACATCCTTCTTGTTAAGCTCATTCAGCGGCGTGGCAATTGATCCAAAGTCTTTGACAAAGCGCCTATAAAGGCCAAGAAAACTCCTCACTTGTGTGACCGTCTTGGGCTGCGGCCAATTCTCAATAACTTCAATCTTGGCTGGATCCACTTCAATACCCTGTGATGTAACAACATAGCCAATAAACGCAACTCGATTGGTGCAAAAGGTGCACTTCTCAAGGTTACCAAACAAACGTGCATCACGTAAAGCATTGAAAACAGCACGTAAATGGTCCAAATGATCCTCTAAAGATTTGCTATAAATCAGAATATTATCAAAGTAGACTACCACAAAACGTCCAATGAAAGCACGTAAAACTTCGTTCATTAATCTCATGAAAGTGCTGGGTGCATTACTTAAACCAAACGGCATCACTAACCACTCATATAAACCGAACTTAGTTTTAAATGCTATTTTCCATTCATCTCCTAATTTCATACGAATCTGGTGGTAACCACTACGCAAATCAACTTTAGAAAACAAGGTAGAGCCACTCAATGCATCAAGCAAGTCATCTAAACGTGGAATAGGATGACGATATCGAATAGTAATATTATTGATAGCTCTACAATCAGTACACATGCGCGAAGAACCATCTTTCTTAGGTACCAAAATAATAGGAACAGCACAGGGGCTAAGGGACTCACGAATATGATCTCGGTCGAGTAGTTCCTGAATTTGGCGTTGTATCTCCTTTGACTCCTCTGGATTGGTTCTATATGGCGCGCGGTTGGGCAACGTAGCACTAGGAATTAGATCAATTTGGTGCTCAATTCCTCTAATAGGAGGTAGTCCTGGTGGCAGCTCAGCAGGAAAGACGTCCTCATATTCCTGCAAAAGGTTAGCGATAGCAGGTGGCAAAGAAGGAGGCATATCCTCAAATAAAAACAAAACCTCTTTGCAAATAATTGCATAACATTGAGTACTGTTTACATATAGTTCAGCAATATCAATTTTATTTGCAAGCATACATGGACTCTTCAAACGAATTTCAGTAGCATAGGTAGAATCAGATTTAGTGTTCTTTGGTGGTACAAAATCTGCAGCAACAATCTGATTCTCACTTTTATGTTTCTCCTCAGTTTTAGCTCTACTAGCTCTAGCAAGATCATCTTTTAAAATCTGTTCGGGAGTCATAGGTTTTAAACCAATTTTCTTTCCATCATGCATAAGTGAATAGTGATTAGTTTTGCCATTATGAACATATTCTCTATCAAATTGCCATGGTCTACCAAGTAACAAAGAACAAGCTTGCATAGGTACAACATCACAATCAACAAAATCAGAATATGTACCAATAGTAAAATGCAAGCGTACCGTTCTTGTTACCTTGATCTTGCGGGAACTCTCAAACCATTGGATGTAATATGAATGTGTGCGTTGTCTTGTTGGAAGTGAAAGCTTCTCTACCATGTAAACACTAGCCAGATTATTACAACTCCCTCCATCAATGATGATCCGTATAGCTCTTTCCTTGACAACACCACGTGTTTGGAACAGGTTGTGGCGTTGATCTTGTTCAGATTTGCTCAATTCCACACTCAACACATGTTGTGTAATTAAACTCTTGTATTGATCAACAGCTTCAGCTCCCATTACCTCTGTCTCTTCATCAGCATCAGAATTGTCTCCATCTCGGGCAGAAATAAGGGCTAATGTATCTTCATCAAAGTCGCTCGCTGAATCGTATTGACCATCATCCCGCACCATCATCACACGTTGTGTTGTGCACTGTCTCTCAATATGACCAAAACCCCAGCACTTGCGGCATTGTATATCCTTTGTCTTACCCGTGGAAGCCATAGAAGATGCACTCTGACGGGAGCATTGGATGATGGTGGAGGAGCAGCTGGAAATCTTGTGGTGGCCTTGGATGTGGTAGTAGCTGGTGGCGAATCACGAGGAGGCGCTGATTGTCGGGATGTCCAAGTGGATGTACGACCTGCAGAATTATTAGTCCTCCTCCATGGTGGTTGGCGATCCTGCACTTCACGTTCAGCTATGCAAGCAAGATGAAACAACGAGTGATAGAATTATATTCCTTATAATCTAATATGTGCTGAATGTCCTTGTTTAATCCACCAAAGAAACGTGCAAGCATTTGTTCATTAGACTCAACAAGACCACTCCGAACCATCCCCGTTTGCAATTCCTGATAATACTCTTCTATAGAATTTTTCCCTTGCTCTAAACGTGTCAGATTCTTTAGTAAATCACGTTGATAAGTGGGAGGTACAAAACTAACACGCATAGCCGTTTTTAAAGCAGTCCAAGTACTAGGAATAGTAGTAGGATTTAAAAGACAATACTCAGACCACCAAAGGGAAACAAATTTAGTAAATTCACATGTAGCATCACTAACACGCATATTCTCGGGATATTTTAAGCATACAAAACGTTGTTCTACTTCCATTTCCCATGTAAGATATGCATAAGGATTATATTTACCCTCAAAAGATGGAATATATAATTTAAGCTTTGCAACATGATCATCATCACGTACCGGTGGTCGAGCGTTGCGGTAGTAATGTCGGGGACGGTACTGTGGAGGTTGTTCAACCTCCTCGTCAAATGATCGTCGTCAAATTCGTAGTAGTACGTAAATACATCTGTCAATGTCGCAGCGGAAGTCTCGAGTCGTGCGACCAATGATATCGCACAGGGTGCGGCGGCAATGAACCAGCAGTCCGACCCATGATCGGGATGCGCCGTGCGCCATGTGTGGGTGCGGGTGCAGGTGAGGGCAATCTGTTCAAAATCTCCTTGAACCGAGCGTCAAGCTTGGCGTTGAAGGATTTCTCGAGTCCATCGATCTTGTCCACGGCGTTGGTGAGCTTGGTGTCAAACTCCCCTAGGCGTGTATCCACGTCTTCAGCGCGACCGACCAAGATCTTGGAGAAGTGGGTATGTAGTTCTTCATTTGTCATGGTGGCCGGGTTCCGCGAAGTATCTGTCATGGTTAGTCCTTAAAAAGCACAGGTATATACTACGGAAATATGGTGGAAGGTACGCGTAATCCGTCAAGCAATATACGAAGCTCTTACAAGCTCTTACCAAACAGCAGGAAAAGGCGATGTGTAACCGTGAGGATCAGTGGGTCCAGGGATTGAACGGAGCGATTACCGGGAGTCGAGACACCGCACGTGGAGGATATCTGTGGAGCTCTCGGAAGGCTTAGCAAAGAGGTTAGCAATTATCAAAACAGCAATGCAAAAGTTGAAAGAATGCTCAACGACGGTACTGTACTGGTCCTAGGCTAGACCGTACTAGAGACGCGAGCCTAGATCACCAACGATTGCACGACGCGACACAACAAGCAATGTATGATGATATGGCACCCTGAAAAGCGAACCGAGAGGTGGAAAATCACTATGATGGCGAGTGTCTAGAACTGATCTACGGGGTCTAAAAATAGGTTAGCCCCAAGAAATTTTAATTTGCTCCGGAAAGCGCGCAGGCGCCAAGAAAATATCGCTATAACAGCCGATGGAGAAAAGTGATCCCCAGAGCCGAAAACTAGGATAGCTAGAAAAAAATTTTGGAGGCGGTTCTAGACTTTTTTTTTGCTCTCCTTCTGGACTTACGACCGAACTCGGAGCTTGACTCGAACTTTAGCTGAACACGGAAACAACAAAGAAGGAAAGTAAAAAGAAATAACTAGGAAATAATGACTTAACTCAGACTCGTGCCGGGGCAGGAAAACTAATCGGATTCTGTGTCGCGGTAGGAAGGCGGTGGCGGAGTATTAGAGTTTATGGTGGCTGGGTGTATGGCGGCGGAATATGGTGGCGGTGACTACTATGATGAGAACTCGAAACTCTAAGGGACGAGACACTAAGACCTGCAACTCGACGCGACGATGTAGACACAAATTCAACAATACAAAAACTGAAAAGATAATGCGAAGCGTAGATTGGTTATGGGATGGATCTAAACTCTAACTGTGTTTTTGGCTTTTTCGTGGGTTATAGGTAAAAACAGATCTAATCTACGAAAACAGTAAAATCTCACCGAGCAACCTGAAATTTGATACCACTTGATAGGGCAAAGGTGTCCGATCTTTCGATTAGATGATGATAATCGATTTGGTGGAGTTCGGGCTTGACGATCCGACTACACGTGCGAGCACGAGCGCCAATGCAATCGCTAGGCCAATCTCCTGGAGGTTACCGATCCTGCGGGAACACGATCATCCTGACAAGCGAGGGTCTTAATTCCTACCTGAAATCGAGAATAAGTAAGAACCAATATTGCAATCAAGATATTGCGGATTAAGAGGAAAGATTTATTGAAAAGGAGGGATCCTGAATAGGTGCGAAGTACAAGAGGCCTCTACGACGTTCGAGGCTTGGCGAAGTTGCTATGATGGCTAACTTAATGTCTAAACAAAATCCGAGTCTAGGGTGACGGCTATGGGGAGTATTTAAGGATGAAAAGGTGGGGTTTCGGCCAGCCATGGAAGTGGTGGCCGAATCCAACCCTAGAAGTCCTTTTCCCCTCAAATACGGACTCTAAAAAGTGGCTAATTAAAATCCTGCGAAAATTACATGGGCCTGGCCCAAAATAAAGGTGTCGCAGCACCATATTAAGCTATGGACGAATTCGTGAAGTATTGATCTTGAATATTTCGTCCAAGCCTTTTTTCTTCATTATGGTGGCCTCAAAGTTCTGAAATCTTCATCCGTGGCCTTCTCTTGGATCATCACATGCTTGCTGCCATCTCCATGCATGGCCATGCTCCAATGCTTGTCCCTCTCATCCATGCTTGGTCCATCATTCCTAAGAGTAAGAAATACATCTGATTTAGGCAACATCATATTCTCATGTATGTGAGGAATAGTTCCAAGAAACGAAAGTACCTGATAGTTAAGTTGTTTGGCACGAGATCTTGTGATGGGTCCTTATATGTGCGTAGCTGTAGGTACAACGGTTGTATCAATAGAAGGGATGTCCACATGAACGAATATGCTTCAAAGATTCATGATCAGAATGTATAACAAATTATTTAGGCCATAGATAATCTTGCCAAGTTTCTAATGTCCAAACCAACGCGTATAATTCTTTATCATAAGTAGAATAGTTCAGACTAGCCCCACTCAATTTCTCACTAAAATATGCAACATGTTTTCCCTCTTGTAATAACACACCTCCCAAACAAATTCCACTAGCATCACATTCAAGCTCAAAAGTCTTAGTAAAATCATGAAGTTGGAGTAAGGGAGCATGTGTTAGCTTATCTTTCAATATGACGAAGGCCTGTTGTTGTGCATTGCCCCAAACAAAGGGCACATCCTTCTTGGTAAGTTCATTCAGCGGTGCGGCAATTGACCCAAAGTCTTTGACAGAGCGCCTATAAAAACCAGAGAGGCCAAGAAAAATCCTCACTTGTGTGACCGTCTTGGGCTGCGGCCAATTCTCAATAGCTTTAATCTTGGCTGGATCCACTTCAATACCCTGTGATGTAACAACATAGCCAAGAGACGCAACTCGATTGGTGCAAAAGGTGCACTTCTCAAGATTACCAAACAAACATGCATCACGTAAAGCATTGAAAACAGCACGTAAATGGTCCAAATGATCCTCTAAAGATTTGCTATAAATCAGAATATCATGAAAGTAGACTACCACAAAACGTCCAATGAAAGCACGTAAAACTTCGTTCATTAATCTCATGAAAGTGCTGGGTGCATTAGTTAAACCAAACGGCATCACTAACCACTCATATAAACCAAACTTAGTTTTAAATGCTGTTTTCCATTCATCTCCCAATTTCATACGAATCTGGTGGTAACCACTACGCAAATCAACTTTAGAAAACATGGTAGAGCCACTCAATTCATCAAGCATGTCATCCAAATGTGGAATAGGATGACGATCTCGAATAGTAATATTATTGATAGCTCTACAATCAGTACACATGCGCGAAAGAACCATCTTTCTTAGGTACCAAAATAATAGGAACAACACAGGGGCTAAGGGACTCACGAATATGATCTCTGTCGAGTAGTTCCTGAATTTGGCGTTGTATCTCCTTTGTCTCCTCTGGACTGGTTCTATATGGCGCGCGGTTGGGCAACGTAGCACCAGGAATTAGATCAATTTGGTGCTCAATTCCTCTAATAGGAGGTAGTCCTGGTGGCAGCTCAGTGGGAAGACGTCCACATATTCCTGCAAAATGTTAGCAATAGCGGGTGGCAAAGAAGGAGGCATATCCTCAAATGAAAACAAAACCTCTTTGTAGACAATTGCATAACATTGAGTATTGTTTACATCTAGTTCAGCAATATCAATTTTATTTGCAAGAATACAAGGACTCTTCAAACGTATTTCAGTAGCATGTTTAGAATCAGATTTAGTGGTCTTTGGTGGTACAAAATCTGCAGCAACAATCTGATTCTCACTTTTATTTTTCTCCTCAGTTTTAGCTCTACTAGTTCTAGCAAGATCATCTTTTAAAATCTGTTCGGGAGTCAAAGGTTTTAGACCAATTTTATTTCCATCATGCATAAGAGAATAGTGATTATTTTTGCCATTATGAACAGATTCTCTATCAAATTGCCATGGTCTACCAAGTAAGAAAGAACAAGCTTGCATAGGTACAACATCACAATCAACAAAATAAGAATATGTACCAATAGTAAAATGCACGCGTACCGTTCTTGTTACCTTGATCTTGTGAGAACTCTCAAACCATTGGATGTAATATGAATGTGGGCATTATATTGTTGGAAGTGCAAGCTTCTCTACCATGTCAACACTAGCCAGACTGTTACAACTCCCTCCATCAATGATGATCCGTATAGCTCTTTCCTTGACAACACCACGTGTTTGGAACAGGTTGTGGCGTTGGTCTTGCTCAGATTTGCTCAATTGCACACTCAACACACGTTGTGTAATTAAGCTCTTGTATTGATCAGCAGCTTCAGCTCCCATTACCTCTTTCTCTTCATCATCATCAGAATTGTATCCATCTCGAGCAGAAATAAGAGCTAATGTATCTTCATCAAAGTCACTCGCTGAATCATATTGACCATCCTCCCGCACCATCATCACACGTTGTGTTGTGCACTGTCTCTCAATATGACCAAAACCCCAGCACTTGCGGCATTGTATATCCTTTGTCTTACCCGTGGAAGCCATAGAAGATGCACTACGAGCAGGAGCATTGGATGATGGTGGAGGAGCAGCTGGAAATCTTGTGGTGGCCTTGGATGTGGTAGTAGCTGATGGCGAATCACGAGAAGGAGGTGCTGATTGTCGGGATGTCCAAGTGGATGTGCGACCTGCAGAATTATTAGTCCTCCTCCATGGTGTTTGGCGATCCTACACTTCACGTTCAGCTTTGCAAGAAAGATGAAACAAACGAGTGATAGAATTATATTCCTTATAATCTAATATGTGCTGAATGTCCTTGTTTAATCCACCAAAGAAACATGCAAGCATTTGTTCAGTAGATTCAACAAGACCACACCGAACCATCCCCATTTGCAGTTCCTGATAATACTCTTCTACAACATTTTCCCTTGCTCTAAACGTGTCAGATTCTTTAGTAAATCACGTTGATAAGTGGGAGGTACAAAACGAACACGCATAGCAGTTTTTAAAGCAGTCCAAGTACTAGGAATAGTAGTAGGATTTAAACGACAATACTCAGACCACCAAAGGGAAGCAAATTTAGTAAATTCACATGTAGCAGCACTAACACGCATATTCTCAGGATATTTTATGCATGCAAAACGTTGTTCTACTTCCATCTCCCATGTAAGATATGCATCAGGATTATATTTACCCTCAAAAGATGGAATATTTAATTTAAGCTTTGCAACATGATCATCATCATGTACCGGTGGTCGAGCGTTGCGGTAGTAATGTCGGGGACGGCCAGCAAGTACCTGTGGAGGTTGTTCAACCTCCTCGTCAAACAGATTGTCGTCGTCGGGGTCGTAGTAGTAAATACATCTCCCCAATGTCGCAGCCAGCAGCCATGCTGAAGTCCGAGGTGCCTCAGCCCCGGTAGCCGCTGGTCCGGTGCGGCGTGAGCAACCAGACGACCCGTGATAGGAATGCGTCGTGCGCCATGTGTGGGTGCGGGTGCGGGTGCGGGCAATCTGTTCAAAATCTCCTTGAACCGAGCGTCAAGCTTGGCGTTGAAGGATTTCTCGAGTCCATCGATCTTGTCCACAGCGATGGTGATCTTGGCGTCAAACTCCCCGAGGCGTGTATCCACGTCTTCAGCGCGACTGACCAAGAGCTCGGAGAAGTGGGCATGTAGTTCTTCGTTCGTCATTGTGGCAGGGTTCCGCGAAGTATCTGTCATGGTTAGTCCTTTAAAAAGCACAGGTTTATACTACGAAAATATGGTGGAATTCACGTGTAATCCGTCAAGCAATATACGAAGCTCTTACAAGTTCTTACCAAACAGCAGGAAAAGGCGATGTGCAACCGCGAGGATCAGTGGGTCCAGAGATTGAAGCAAGCGATTACCAGGAGTCGAGACACCGCACGTGGAGAATATATGTGGAGCTTTGGGAAGGCTTAGCAAAGGGGGTTAGAAATTATCAAAACAACAATGCAAAAGTTGAAAGAATGCTCAACGACGGTACTGTGCTGGTCCTAGGCTAGACCGTACTAGAGACGCGAGCCTAGATCACCAACGATGTCACGACGCGACACAAAAAGCAATGTATGATGATATGGCACCCTGAAAAGTGAACCGAGATGCGGAAAATCACTATGATGGCGAGTGTCTAAAACTGATATACGGGGTCTAAAACAGTATAGCCCCCAAATTTTTTTTTGAAATTTTTGTATTATGCTCCGGAAAGCGCGCAGGCGCCAAAAAAATGTTGCTATAACGGCCGATGGAGAAAAGTTATCCCCGGGGTCGAAAAATAGGATAGCTAGAAAAAAATTTCGGAGGCGGTTCCAGACTTTTTTTTGCTCTCCTTCTGGACTTACGACCGAACTCTGAGCTCGACACGGACGTTAGCTGAACACGGAATCAACAAAGAAGGAAAGTAAAAAGAAATAACTAGGAAACAATAACTCAACTCGGACTCGTGCCGCGGCAGGAAACTAATCGGATCTGTGTCGCGGTACGAAGGCGGTGGCGGAGTATTAGGGTTTATGGTGGCTGGGTGTATGGCGGCGGAATATGGTGGCGGAATATGGTGGCGGTGATCGGCGAGTGTGGCGGTGACTACTATGATCAGAACTCGAAACTCTAAGGGACGAGACACTAAGACCAGCAACTTGACACGACGATGTAGACACAAATTCAACAATGCAAAAACTGAAAAGATAATGCGAGTCGTAGATTGGTTATGGGATGGATCTAAACTCTAACTGTGTTTTTTGGCTTTGTCCTGGGTTATAGGTAAAAACAGATCTAATCTACGAAAACAGTAAAATCTAACCGAGCAACCTGAAATCTGATACCACTTGATAGGGCAAAGGTGTCCGATCTTTCGATGAGATGGTGATAATCAATTTGGTGGAGTTCGGGCTTGACGATCCAACTACACGTGCGAGCATGAGCGCCAATGCAATCGCTAGGCCAATCTCCTGGAGGTTACCGATCCTGCGGGAACACGATCAGCCTGACCAGCGAGGGTCTTAATTCCTACCTGAAATCGAGAACAAGTAAGAACTAATATTGTAATCAAGATATTGCGGATTAAGACAAAAGCTTTATTGAAAAAGGTGGGATCCTGAATAGGTGCGAAGTACAAGAGGCCTCTACGACTCTCGAGCCTTGGCGAAGTTGCTACGATGGCTAACTTATTGTCTCAACAAAATCCGAGTCTAGGGTGACGGCTATGAGGAGTATTTAAGGAGGAGTGGGGTTTCGAACAGCCATGGAAGTGGTGGCCGAATCCAACCCTAGAAGTCCTTTTCCCCTCAAATACGGACTCTAAAAAGTGGCTATTTAAAATCTTGCGAAAATTACATGGGCCTGGCCCAAAATAAAGGTGTCGCAGCACCATATTAAGCTATGGACGAATTCGTGAAGTATTAATCTTGAATATTTCTTCCAAGCCTTCTTTCTTCATTATGGTGGCCTCAAAGTTCTGAAATCTCCATCCGTGTCCTTCTCTTGGATCATCACATGCTTGCTGCCATCTCCATGCATGGCCATGCTCCAATGCTTGTCCCTCTCATCCATGCTTGGTCCATCATTCCTAAGAGTAAGAAATACATCTGATTTGGGTAGCATCATATTCTCATGTATGTGAGGAATAGTTCCAAGAAACGAAAGTACCTTATAGTTAAGTTGTTTGGCACGAGATCTTGTGATGGGTCCTTGTATGTGTGTAGCTGTAGGTACAACGGTTGTATCAATAGAAGGGATGTCCACATCAAATAACCTTTGTCTTGGATCGTTTCGTTTGGTTTTCCATAATCCTAGCGTTCCACCAAAAGCTTTTGAGAGTTGTAGTTTATTTGTGTGTGAGTTTCTTTGCGATTTCACTTTGCAAGCTCTTAGCTCTCTTGTGTGGCAATTGGTTTTATATAATCTCCAAGGTGAGGTAAAAGGCTAACTTCCCACGTTTTCTTCTCGATATACAACTCTTGTCAGCTTTGCATCATGGACAGGAATGGCCAGTCGTCCCAACCAACGCCACCTCAAGAGGAAGAAACACAATACATCACAAGATGGGATCATTGGAAGGTCCAAGCAGAATTCAAATACCATTGTGAAGCCCTTGAGCGGCGCCAAGACGAACAATTTAGCGAAACCCGAGTGGAATTCAAGAACATCGACAAGCGCTTCGAAGAGGTCCGAGGACAAATGCATGATATGCAACACAACCTCGAACATCAAAATTAAGCTCTTGGTTGTGCTCTCGCCGCAACGGATAAAAAGCTTCAACGCCTCATTGATGGGCTCGCAAGACCGCGATCTCATGACTCAAGCTCGTCACGGCACTCCTCAAGTGAATCAAGTTCGTCACGCCATCACGCTCCAAGGCACCAAGATGGACCCATCCTTCACTCCATGAGCTCTTCTCAAGCGGTACCGTCTCCGCGACACGCAACGTCAAGCTATGATGGTGACCTATCCGGAAGACCTCCAAGACGTGAAGCGAACCGTGCACAACCAAGGGCACTCGTGATTCAACAAGAGCAACCTCACGTGGACCCCCAAGCCCATCGTCAACGTCACATCCCTTCAACAACAAGTGAAGCCTCCGAATTGGACAAACAAGGCCACCGTCGACGTGAAGCACTCGAGGACCCACCAAGGCCTCATCATCGACATGAACGTCAACGTCGACAACATGAGCACCATGACGAGTCTCCTCCACATCATGAAGAGAGGGAGCGTCCCATTGTACATGTGGCTTGCCTTCCTCCTCGCCACATGGCGCAAGACAATGCTCATCGTCATCAACCACGCCATGACCAAGAGCAGGCTCCCCAAGCTCGTTGTGAGGACCAAGCGCCTCCACCACGTCCTCAACCGCGCCAACAACACGAGCAAGCTCCCCAAGCTCGTCGTCAAAATCAAGTTCAACCACCAAATGCGGCACCACAACAACCGCAAGGGCAACGCCACCATCACCAAGCAAGACGCGAGAGCTCGGATGATGAAGATGGCCACCAAAACCATGGCAACCGCCGATATCGGAACCGCAATGAAGAATAACCTTTCGGCAAGCTCAAATTCACTATGCCCAAGTTCACCGGTTCCAATGAACCCGAAGAATATGTCTCGTGGGAACTCAAGGTTGACAAGATCTTCCGCATGCACAACTATAGCAATGAGAAGATGATGGCCATGGCGTCCCTCAAGTTTGATGATTATGCCAACCTTTGGTGGGAACAAGTCCAACTCGCTCGTGAAGCAACAAAAGAACCTCCAAGTACAACTTGGCAAGATATGAAGGCTCATAAGTGATCCCGCTTTGTTCCTTCGCACTACATGCGTGACCTCTTCAACAAGCTTCAAACGCTTAGTCAAGGGACAAAGACCGTTGAGGAGTACTTCAAGCAAATGGAGCTCAACATGATCCGTGCCAACATTGAAGAGCGTGATGAACAAATAATGGCACATTTCTTCAATGGCTTGAACCACCAAATCAAGTGCATCACCGAGTTCCAAAAGTACAACAACAAGGTTGATCTTGTGCACATAGCAACAAAAGCCGAACGTCAAGTGCAAGAGGACATCAAGTACAACAAGCCAAAGACGTACTTCACCTACAAGCAAGCGCCAACCACTACATCAACAACACCAAGTGGAAGCTCATCAAGTAACACCAAGCTTTCCTTCAAGCCAACACTTCCTCAAGGAAAACCACCCCAAGTGGCAAATACACAAAGGATGATCAACCATTCAATGGTGAATGCTACAAGTGTGGAGGCAAAGGACACAAGTCGGCCGCATGTGGAAACAAAAATGTTTTGTTCATCCACGACAATGGCGCTGAAAAATACTTGAGTGAAGATGAGTTTGATGCAAGGGTCAAGGAAGCAATGGCAAGGCAACATTTGGAAGATGACAAAGACCTACTTGTGTGTGAGCATGACGCAAGTCCATCGCTTGTGGTCACAAGGGTCTTAACTACTCAAGTCAATGAGAATGAAGACCAAAGATCAAACATCTTTCAAACTTGTGCCGGTATCAATGGGAAGTCCATCAAAGTTTTCATTGATGGAGGGAGTTGCCATAATCTTGCAAGCACGGAATTATGTGAGAAGCTCAACCTCACCCTCCACCCACACAAGAATCCATACCATATACAATGTCTAAGTGACCAAGGGTCCATCAAGATCAAGCACACCGTTTTGGTAACCTTTTCAATTGGACAATACAAAGACACGGTGGAGTGTGATGTGGTCCCAATGACAGTTTGCCATATGTTGCTTGGTAGGCCATGGCAATATGACAAGCGTGACTTGCATAATGGTCACATCAACACTTATACCTTCAAATGGCTTGACAAGACTTGTGTTTTGCAACCAATGACTCCTAGCCAAATAATTGCGGACAATGCAAAGGCTTTAGCGAGGGCGCAAAGGACAAAACCACCTTGTGAGAAGAGCGGTGAGCGAGAGAACCACACTATAGTGAGTGAGAGCCACAAGCCAAACTCAAGTGGAAAAACTAAGAGTGTTCTTCTTGCCACCAAAAGTGAGATGAGATAAGTGCGGAACAACCCATCCATCTTGCACTATGTCCTTGTATGCAAGGGACTAGCGCAACGAACTAATGACTTGACAAATGTTCCTCCTTTGATGGCTATTTTGCAGGAATTCCAAGATGTATTTCCCGAAGAGCTTCCTCATGGACTACCCCCTCTTCGCGAAATCGAGCACCGCATCGACCTCATACCCGGCGCTCCACTCCCAAACCGCGCCGCATATCGCACGAACCCGGAAGAGACGAAGGAGATAGAACGACAAATCAACCAACTCGTCTCCAAAGGTTTGATCCAGGTAAGCACTAGCCCAAGCGCGGTACCCGTGATTCTAGTTCCAAAAACGGATGATACGTTGCGGTTATGCAGGATCGTATTCAATCAATGCTATCACCGTGCGTTATCGACATCCTATACCGCATCTTGATGACATGCTTGATGAGTTGTGTGGAGCCACTATATTTTCAAAAATTGACCTTCGTAGTGGTTACCATCAAATTCGCATGGCCGAAGGTGATGAGTGGAAAACCGCCTTCAAGACCAAGCTTGGTCTCTATGAATGGTTGGTTATGACGTTTGGCTTATCAAATGCCCCATCTACCTTCATGCGCCTCATGAACCATATATTGAGATCCCTCATTGGGAAGAGTGTCGTTGTTTACTTTGATGACATCCTTGTCTATAACAAGTCACTAGAGGAGCATGTTACTCATGTTAAGTAGGTCCTTCAAATCCTTCGTCATGAAAAGCTATATGCTAATCTCCCCAAGTGTACCTTTGCAAAAGACAAACTGATTTTCCTTGGATTTGTTGTGTCTTCTAATGGCATTGAAGTGGATGTCTCAAAAGTTAAGGACATACGAGATTGGCCCATCCCTACCAATGTTATTGAACTTCGTAGTTTTCATGGGTTGGCTGGCTTTTACCGTCGCTTTGTGAAAGACTTTTCTACCATTGCGTGCCCCCTCAACGAATTGACAAAGAAAAATGTCACATTCGTTTGGGGCAAAGCACAACAAAAGGATTTTGATGAGCTCAAAAAGAGGCTCACCGAAGCACCACTTCTTGCATACCGGATTTCACAAAAACCTTTGAGATTGAATGTGACTCTAGTGGTATTGGCATTGGAGCCGTCCTTACGCAAAATGGGCGTCCTATTGCATACCATAGTGAGAAACTTGATGGCGCACGCCTTAACTATCCAATTTATGACAAAGAGCTTTTTGCCTTGGTTCGTGTCCTTCAAGTGTGGCAACACTACCTTTGGCCCAAAGAATTTATCATCCATTCCGACCATGAGTCGTTGAAATATCTTAAGGGCCAAGCCAATTTGAGTAAAAGGCACGCCAAATGGGTTGAGTTCATGGAATCTTTTCCTTACATTGTCAAGTACAAGAAGGGCAAAGAAAATGTAGTACAGGACGCCTTGTCTCACAAAAACATAAACCTTCTTACGAGACTCAAAGTAAATGTTTTGGGTCTTGATGACATCAAATCTTTGTACGTGTCCGACCCATTCTTTGGATCAATTTTTGCAAAGTGTTCAATATACAAAGGGTTGATGATTTCTATTTGCATAAGGGTTTTCTTTTCAAACAAAACAAACTTTGCATTTCGAAGTCGTCTCTCCAAATTTTTCTTCTTCAATAGTCCCATGGAGGAGGACTTATGGGCCACTTTGGCCATGACAAGACATATGATATGCTCTCCACTCACTACTATTGGCCAAAGATGAAGCGCGACGTGGAGCGCCACGTCCAACGATGCACTATCCAAGCTAAGTCCAAGTCCAACCCTTTTGGTCTTTATATGCCATTACCTATTCCTCATGCACCTTGGTCGGACATTAGCATGGACTTTGTGTTAGGATTGCCTAGATCTAAACATGGACATGATTCTATATTTGTGGTAGTGGATCGCATTTCCAAAATGGCAAACTTCATTCCGTGCCATAAGACCAATGATGCTTCACATGTAGAAAATTTGTTTTTCAGGGAAGTAATTCGGCTACATGGTGTACCAAGAACAATCGTCTCTGACCGCGACGTCAAATTCATGAGCTACTTATGGAAGACACTCATGGCCAAGATCGGCATCAAGCTCCCCTTCTCGTCCGCCTCGCATCCTCAAACCGATGGACAAACCGAGGTCGTCAATCGAAGCCTTGGCACACTTCTACGTGTGTTGATAAAGAACAACCTTAAAGATTGGGAGGAATGTATCCCTCATGCCGAGTTCGCCTACAACCGCGCCAAACACTCCACCACCATGAGGAGCCTGTTCATGATCGTCTATGGATTCGAGCCTCTCACCGCGCTCGATATCCTTCCCCTTCCCCTTCATGAACGCTCCAATATGGACGTTGACAAGCGTTCCCAAACAATGAAGAAACTCCATGAAGACACAAGAGCTACGGTCGAGCAACAAGTACTTCGCCAAGCATCAAGGCTGAACAAGAACAAGAAGGAGCTAATCTTCGAAGAAGGCGACCTTGTGTGGATACACTTGAGCAAAGACCGTTTCCCCAATGATCGTGACTCCAATCTCAAACCAAGGGGAGATTGATGGGGCAAAGGTGTCCGATCTTTCGATGCGATGACGATAATCGATTTGGTGGAGTTCGGGCTTGACGATCCGACTCCACGTGCGAGCACGAGCGCCAACGCAATCGCTAGGCCAATCTCCTGGAGGTTACCGATCCTGTGGGAACACGATCAGCCTGACCAGCGAGGGTCTTAATTCCTACCTGAAATCAAAAACAAGTAAGAACCAATATTGCAATCAAGATATTGCGGATTAAGAGGAAAGCTTTATTGAAGAGGTGGGATCCTGAATAGGTGCGAAGTACAAGAGGCCTCTACGACGCTCGAGCCTTGGCGAAGTTTTATGGCTAACTTAATGTCTAAACAAAATCCGAGTCTAGGGGCGGCTATGGGGAGTATTTAAGAGGCGAAAAGGTGGGGTTTCGCCAGCCATGGAAGTGGTGGCGAATCAAACCCTAAAGTCCTTTTCCTCAAATACGGACTCTAAAAAGTGGCTAATTAAAATCGGCGAAAATTACATGGGCTGGCCCAAAATAAAGGTGTCGCACACCATATTAAGCTATGGACGAATTAAGTAGTATTGATCTTGAATATTTCGTCCAAGCCTTCTTTCTTCATTATGGTGGCCTCCAAGTTCTGAAATCTTCATCCGTGGCCTTCTCTTGGATCATCACATGCTTGCTGCCATCTCCATGCATGGCCATGCTCCAATGCTTGTCCCTCTCATCCATGCTTGGTCCATCATTCCTAAGAGTAAGAAATATATCTGATTTAGGCAGCATCATATTCTCATGTATGTGAGGAATAGTTCCAAGAAACGAAAGTACCTGATAGTTAAGTTGTTTGGCACGAGATCTTGTGATGGGTCCTTGTATGTGTGTTGCTGTAGGTACAATGGTTGTATCAGTAGTAGGCATGTCCACATCATGCTCCCCTTCTTGAATTGAAGTCGTCCTCGACGCAATCTCATCTTCCTCACCAAAGTAAGGCTTCAAATCTGCAATGTTAAACGTAGGACTAACCGTACCAAAGTTTGCAGGAAACTCAAGTTTATATGCATTATCATTTATTTTCTCTAACACCTTAAAGGGACCAGCAGCACGTGGCATTAACTTAGACTTGCGTAAATCAGGAAAACAATCTTTACGCAAATGTAACCAAACAAGATCGCCAACATCAAACACAACATGCTTTCTCCCTTTATCCCCAACAAGTTTATACTTAGCATTCATGTGTTCAATGTTATCTTTAGTAGTCTTATGCAAGTTTAATATCATTTTAGCGCGTTGTGTAGCATCCAAATTATGTTGCACCGAAGAAGGTAAAGGCAATAAATCAATAGGTGCACGAGGAACAAAACCATACACAATCTCAAATGGGCACATCTTTGTGGTAGAATGCAGTGAACGATTATAAGCAAATTCTATATGAGGTAAACACTCTTCCCACAATTTTAAGTTCTTCTTTAAATCAGCCCACAACATAGTAGACAAAGTTCTATTTACTACTTCAGTTTGACCATCAGTTTGGGGATGACATGTAGTACCAAAGAGCAATTTAGTCCCCAACTTAGCCCATAGACATCTCCAAAAGTGGCTAAGAAATTTAGTATCACGATCAGAGACAATAGTATTTGGCACACCATGCAAACGAACAATTTCACGAAAGAACAAATCAGCAATATGCAAGATCATCCGTTTTATGACAAGGAATAAAGTGTGCCATCTTAGAAAACCGATCCACAACAACAAAAATACTATCCCTCCCCTTCTGTGTTCGTGGCAATCCCAAAACAAAGTCCATAGAAATATCCTCCCAAGGAACACTAGGAACAGTAAGAGGCATATATAAACCATGTGGATTTAGGCGAGACTTAGCTTTTTGACAAGTAGTGCAGCGTGCCACAAATCTCTCAACAGCTTGACGCATACGTGGCCAAAAGAAGTGTGCAGCAAGAACATCCTCCGTCTTCTTGACACCAAAGTGTCCCATCAATCCTCCTCCATGCGCCTCCTGTAACAACAAAAGACGAATAGAACTATCTGGAATGCATAGTTTGTTAGCACGAAACACAAATCCATCATTGAAGACGAACTTGTTCCAAGTTCTACCATCTCTACAATTCTGCAACACATCTATAAATTCAGCATCATGCACATATTGTTCCTTAATAGTTTCCAATCCAAATATTTTGAAGTCAAGTTGAGATAACAAAGCATAACGGCGCGACAAAGCATCAGCAATAATATTATGTTTACCCTTTTTGTGTTTGATAACATAAGGAAAAGACTCAATAAATTCAACCCACTTTGCATGACGACGATTCAACTTAGCTTGACTACGAATATGCTTCAAAGATTCATGATCAGAATGAATAACAAATTCCTTAGGCCATAGATAATGTTGCCAAGTTTCTAATGTCCGAACCAACGTATATAATTCTTTATCATAAGTAGAATAGTTCAGACTAGCCCCACTCAATTTCTCGCTAAAATATGCAACAGGTTTTCCCTCTTGTAATAACACCCCTCCCAAACCAAGTCCACTAGCATCACATTCAAGCTCAAAAGTCTTAGTAAAATCAGGAAGTTGGAGTAAGGGAGCATGTGTTAGCTTATCTTTCAATATGACGAAGGCCTGTTGTTGTGCATCGCCCCAAACAAAGGGCACATCCTTCTTGTTAAGCTCATTCAGCGGCGTGGCATTGATCCAAAGTCTTTGACAAAGCGCCTATAAAAACCAGCGAGGCCAAGAAAACTCCTCACTTGTGTGACCGTCTTGGGCTGCGGCCAATTCTCAATAACTTCAATCTTGGCTGGATCCACTTCAATACCCTGTGATGTAACAACATAGCCAATAAACGCAACTCGATTGGTGCAAAAGGTGCACTTCTCAAGGTTACCAAACAAACGTGCATCACGTAAAGCATTGAAAAGAGCACGTAAATGGTCCAAATGATCCTCTAAAGATTTGCTATAAATCAGAATATTATCAAAGTAGACTACCACAAAACGTCCAATGAAAGCACGTAAAACTTTGTTCATTAATCTCATGAAAGTGCTAGGTGCATTAGTTAAACCAAACGACATTACTAACCACTCATATAAACCGAACTTAGTTTTAAATGCTGTTTTCCATTCATCTCCTAATTTCATACGAATCTGGTGGTAACCACTACGCAAATCAACTTTAGAAAACATGGTAGAGCCACTCAATTCATCAAGCATGTCATCTAAACGTGGAATAGGATGACGATATCGAATAGTAATATTATTGATAGATCTACAATCAATACACATGCGCGAAGAACCATCTTTCTTAGGTACCAAAATAATAGGAACATCACAGGGGCTAAGGGACTCACGAATATGATCTCTGTCGAGTAGTTCCTGAATTTGGCGTTGTATCTCCTTTGTCTCCTCTGGATTGGTTCTATATGGTGCGCGGTTGGGCAACGTGGCACTAGGAATTAGATCAATTTGGTGCTCAATTCCTCTAATAGGAGGTAGTCCTGGTGGCAGCTCAGCGGGAAAGACGTCCTCATATTCCTGCAAAAGGTTAGCAACAGCGGGTGGCAAAGAAGGAGGCATATCATCAAATGAAAACAAAACCTCTTTGCAGACAATTGCATAACATTGAGTATTGTTTACATCTAGTTCAGTAATATCAATTTTATTTGCAAGCATACATGGACTCTTCAAACGAATTTCAGTAGCATGTGTAGAATTAGATTTAGTGTTCTTTGGTGGTATAAAATCTGCAGCAACAATCTGATTCTCACTTTTATTTTTCTCCTCAGTTTTAGCTCTACTAGCTCTAGCAAGATCATCTTTTAAAATCTGTTCGGGAGTCATAGGTTTTAGAACAATTTTCTTTCCATCATGGATAAGATAATAGTGATTAGTTTTTCCATTATGAACAGATTCTCTATCAAATTGCCATGGTCTACCAAGTAACAAAGAACAAGCTTGCATAGGTACAACATCACAATCAACAAAATCAGAATATGTACCAATAGTAAAATGCACGCGTACCGTTCTTGTTACCTTGATCTTGCGAGAACTCTCAAACCATTGGATGTAATATGAATGTGGGCGTTGTCTTGTTGGGCGCAAGCTTCTCTACCATGTCAACACCGGCGATTATTACAACTCCCTCCATCAATGATGATCCAGTATAGCTCTTTCCTTGACAACACCACGTGTTTGGAACAGTTGTGGCGTTGATCTTGCTCAGATTTGCTCAATTGCACACTCAACACACGTTGTGTAATTAAGCTCTTGTATTGATCGCAGCCTTGCTCCCATTACCTCTGGCTCTTCATCGACATCGAATTGTCTCCATCTCGAGCGAAATAAGGGCTAGTGTATCTTCATCAAGTCACTTTTGAATCGTATTGACCATCTTCTCGCACCATCATCACACGTTGTGTTGTGCATCTCTCAATATGACCAAAACCCGGACTTGCGGCATTGTATATCCTTTGTCTTACCGTGGAAGGCATAGAAGATGCACTCTGACGGGAGCATTGGATGATGTTGGAGGAGCAATGGAAATCTTGTGGTGGCCTTGGATGTGGTAGTAGCTGGTGGCGAATCACGAGGAGGCGCTGATTGTCGGGATGTCCAAGAGGATGTGTGACCTGCAGAATTATTAGTCCTCCTCCATGGTGTTTGGCGATCCTGCACTTCACGTTCAGCTTTGCAAGCAAGATGAAACAAACGAGTGATAGAATTATATTCCTTATAATCTAATATGTGCTAAATGTCCTTGTTTAATCCACCAAAGAAACATGCAAGCATTTGTTCATTAGATTCAACAAGACCACACCGAACCATCCCCGTTTGCAATTCCTGATAATACTCTTCTACAGAATTTTTCCCTTGCTCTAAACGTGTCAGATTCTTTAGTCAATCACGTGGATAAGTGGGAGGTACAAAACGAACACGCATAGCAGTTTTTAAAGCAGTCCAAGTACTAGGAATAGTAGTAGGATTTAAACGACAATACTCAGACCACCAAAGGGAAGCAAATTTAGTAAATTCACATGTAGTAGCACTAACACGCATATTCTCAGGATATTTTAAGCATGCAAAACGTTGTTCTACTTCCATCTCCCATGTAAGACATGCATCAGGATTATATTTACCCTCAAAAGATGGAATATTTAATTTAAGCTTTGCAACATGATCATCATCACGTCTCGTGGTCGAGCGTTGCGGTAGTAATGTCGGGACGGCGGCAGAACCTCGTGGAGATTGTTCAACCTCCTCGTCAAGCAATTACGTCGCCGGGTCGTAGTAGTACCGTCCGTCCGCAATGTCGCAGCCGGCCGCGGAAATCGAGGTGCGTCGACCATAGCGGTAGCCGAAGTGCGCGGCAGCCGAACCAGCAGTCCGACCCGTGATCGGAATGCGCCGTGCGCCATGTGTGGGTGCGGGTGCGGGTGCGGGCAATCGGTTCAAAATCTCCTTGAACCGAACGTCAAGCTTGGCGTTGAAGGATTTCTCGTGTCCATCGATCTTGTCCACGGCGTTGGTGAGCTTGGTGCCAAACTCCCCGAGGCGTGTATCCACGTCTTCAGCGCGACTGACCAAGAGTGCGGAGAAGTGGGCATGTAGTTCTTCGTTCGTCATTGTGGCAGGGTTCCGGGAAGTATCTGTCATGGTTAGTCCTTAAAAAGCACAGGTATGTAGTACGGAAATATGGTGGAAGTCACGCGTAATCCGTCAAGCAATATACGAAGCTCTTACAAGTTCTTACCAAACAGCAGGAAAAGGCGATGTGCAACCGCGAGGATCAGTGGCTCCAAAGATTGAACCAAGCGATTACCAGGAGTCGAGACACCGCACGTGGAGAATATCCATGGAGCTCTGGGAAGGCTTAGCAAGGGGGGTTAGCAATTATCAAAACAGCAATGCAAAAGTTGAAAGAATGTTCAACGACGGTACTGTGCTGGTCCTAGGCTAGACCGTACTAGAGACGCGAGCCTAGATCACCAATGATGTCACGACGTGACACAACAAGCACTGTATGATGATATGGCACCCTGGAAAGCGAACCGAGATGCAGAAAATCACTATGATGGCGAGTGTCTAGAATTGATCTACGAGGTCTAAAAATAGGTTAGCCCCATAAAAAAATTTTGAAATTTTTTTATTTTGCTCCGGAAAGCGTGCCGACGCCAAAAAAATATCGCTATAACGGCCGATGGAGAAAAGTGATCCCCGGGGTCGAAAACTAGTATAGCCAGAAAAAAATTTCGGAGGCGGTTCCAAACTTTTTTTTTGCTCTCCTTCTGGACTTACGACCGGACTCTTAGCTCGACACGGACTTTAGCTTAACACGGAAACAACAAAGAAGGAAAGTAAAAAGAAATAACTTGGAGACAATAACTCTACTTGGACTCGTACCACGACAGGAAACTGATCGGATCTGTGTCGCGGTAGGAAGGTGGTGGCGGAGTATTAGGGTTTATGGTGGCAGGGTATATGGCGGCGGAATATGGTGGCGGTGATCGGCGAGTGTGGCGGTGACTACCATGATGAGAACTCGAAACTCTAAGGGACGAGACACTAAGACCAGCAACTCGACGCGATGATGTACACACAAATTCAACAATGCAAAAACTGAAAAGATAATGCGAGGCGTAGATTGGTTATGGGATGGATCTAAACTCTAACTGTGTTTTTGGCTTTTTCATGGGTTATAGGTAAAAACAGATCTAATCTACGAAAAAATAGTAAAATCTCACCGAGCAACCTGAAATCTGATACCACTTGACGGTGCAAAGGTGTCCGATCTTTCGATGAGATGAATATAATCGATTTGGTGGAGTTCGGGCTTGACGATCCGACTACACGTGCGAGCACGAGCGCCAACACAATCGCTAGGCCAATCTCCTGGAGGTTACCAATCCTGTGGGAACACGATCAGCCTGACCAGCGAGGGTCTTAATTCCTACCTGAAATCAAGAACAAGTAAGAACCAATATTGCAATCAAGACATTGCGGATTAAGAGGAAAGCTTTATTAAAGAGGTGGGATCCTGAATAGGTGCGAAGTACAAGAGGCCTCTGCGACGCTCGAGCCTTGGCGAAGTTGCGACTATGGCTAACTTAATGTCTAAACAAAATCCGAGTCTAGGGGTCTATATGGGGAATATTTAAGGCGAAAAGGTGGGGTTTCGCCAACCATGGAAGTGGTGGCGAATCCAACCCTAAAAGTCCTTTCCCTCAAATCTGGACTCTAAAAAGTGGCTAATTAAAATCCGCGAAAATTACAGGCTGGCCCAAAATAAAGGTGTTGCAGCACCATATTAAGCTATGGACGAATTCATAAAGTATTGATCTTGAATATTTCGTCCAAGCCTTCTTTCTTCATTATGGTGGCCTCAAAGTTCTGAAATCTTCATCCGTGGCCTTCTCTTAGATCATCACATGCTTGCTGCCATCTCCATGCATGGCCATGCTCCAATGCTTGTCCCTCTCATCCATGCTTGGTCCATCATTCCTAAGAGTAAGAAATATATCTGATTTAGGCAGCATCATATTCTCATGTATGGGAGGAATAGTTCCAAGAAACGAAAGTACCTGATAGTTAAGTTGTTTGGCACGAGATCTTGTGATGGGTCCTTGTATGTGTGTTGCTGTAGGTACAACGGTTGTATCAATAGTAGGGATGTCCACATCAGAGATGGCCCCTTCAAGGTCCTCAAAAGAATCAACAACAATGCATACGTCATCGACATACCAACCTCCAAGTACCTAGTGAGCAATACGTTCAACGTCAAGGACCTATCGCTATACCATGGAGAGAATCAAGATGTTAACCATGAAGAGTCGAGGACGCCTCTTTCCCAAGGGGGGGAGCTGATGCAGCCCGTCCTACCGACGTACCTCCATCTACAACACCTAGTCCCCCAAGTGGACCAATGACTCGCGCCTGAGCCAAGCTCCTACAAGCTAAGGTTAACTCGCTCCTTTCCTCATGTGATTTTGGTCTACGTTTGGATGGCTTGCTACTTCATGCAACTACGTTTTGTATCCTCAGCTATGAAGCAACATCACCACACCAAGCCCCCAAGGAAGAAGGACCAGGAGAAGACGCTGCTGGAGCACTGCACACCGGAGTCTCCGGTCCTTTACACCGGAGTCTCCGGACCATCCTCGGGTTCGGCCCCAAGAACCAAGCTAGGGACAGTTAGAAGGCCCCTCCGGAGACGGGTCCGGAGATTGACCGGAGTCTCCGGCCCAGACCGGAGTATCCGGACCCGACACCGGAGTCTCCGGACTGCTCGACGCCAGGCATGTCAAGGACTTTTGGGCCTGGCCCATGTAACCCCTAGTTTCGCCCCAACTTCTAGTTTTATCCCTAAACTAACCCTGTTTAAGTGTCTGGCCTATATAAAGCCCCAACCATCTATTGTAAACCCTAGACTTGGATAATTGTAGTTAAAGACACCCCTTTGAGGATCTATCAACTATTTGTCTCATGCTCTTTGACAAGGAGCACCAATTATCCCCCCACCTCCTCTTGGATTTTGCCTCGTGCGTTCAAGTTGTACAAGTCCTTGAGATCTCGGTGTCTCGTGCCCAAGTAGCCAAGATCTCATCAAGCCTCTCGCCCCCGTTGTTTGCCGTGGGAGAGTGCCTTGCCCAACGCCGATCCTAGGGATTGTGTTGGACCAGTTGCCACCGGCGTGCGGCTTGTATCGTGTTTCCGTGTGTGTGCTCATCGAGTTCTTCACGTGTGTGTTCGTGGATTTCATCCCCTCCCTATTTCCTCCTCTTTCCCCTCGATTCCCATGGAATTCGTGAAAGATCGGACCACCTCAAGGGGTCACCCCTAACATTGCGGTTATGCATGGACTGCCGTCCAATCAATGCTATCACCGTGCGTTATCGACATCCTATACCGCGTCTTGATGACATGCTTGATGAGTTGTGTGGAGCCACTATATTTTCGAAAATTGATCTTCGTAGTGGTTACCATCAAATACGCATGGCCGAGGGTGATGAGTGGAAAACCGCCTTCAAGACCAAACTTGGCCTCTATGAATGGTTGGTTATGACTTTTAGCTTATCTAATGCCCCATCCACCTTCATGCGCCTTATGAACCATATTTTAAGATCTCTCATTGGGAAGAGTGTCGTTGTTTACTTTGATGACATTATTGTCTATAGCAAGTCACTAGAGGATCATGTTACTCATGTTAAGGAGGTTCTCCAAATCCTTCGTCATGAAAAGCTCTATGCTAATCTCCCAAAGTGCACTTTTGCAAAAGACAAACTGATTTTCCTTGGTTTTGTTGTGTCTTCTAATGGCATTGAAGTTGATGTCTGAAAAGTTAAGGACATACGAGATTGGCCCATACCTACCAATGTTAGTGAACTTCGTAGTTTTCATGGGTTGGCTGGTTTCTACCGTCGCTTTGTGAAAGACTTTTCTACCATTGCTTGCTCTCTCAACGAGTTGACCAAGAAAAATGTCACATTCATTTGGGGAAAAGCACAAAAAAAAGCGTTTGATGAGCTCAAAAAGAGGCTAACCGAAGAACCACTCCTCGCTTACCGGATTTCACAAAAAACTTTGAGATCGAGTGTGACGCTAGTGGAATTGGCATTGGAGGCATCCTTATGCAAAATGGGTGTCCTATTGCATACCATAGCGAGAAACTTGATGACGCACGCCTTAACTATCCAATTTATGACAAAGAGCTTTTTGCCTTGGTTTGTGTCCTTCAAGTGTGGCAACATTACCTTTGGCCCAAAGAATTTATCATCCATTCCGACCATGGGTCGTTGAAATATCTTAAGGGTCAAGCTAATTTGAGAAAAAGGCACGCCAAATGGGTTGAATTCATGGAGTATTTTCCTTACAATGTCAAGTACAAGAAAGGCAAATAAAATATAGTAGCAGACGCCTTGTCTCGCAAAAATATAAGCCGTCTTACGCGACTCGAAGTAAATATTTTGGGTCTTGATGACATCAAATCTTTGTACTCTTCCGTCCCGTTCTTTGGACCAATTTTGGCAAAGTTTTCAATAGAGAAAGGATTTGATGATTTATATTTGCATTCCGAAGTCGTATCTCCAAAACAAGCTTTGCATTCCGAAGTCGTATCTCCAAATTTTGCTTCTTCAAGAATCCCATGGTGGAGGCCTTATGGGTCACTTTGGCCGTGACAAGACATATGACATGCTCTCCTCACTAATATTGGACCAAGATGAAGCGCGATGCGGAACGCCACGTCCAACGATGCACTACTTATGTCCAAGCTAAGTCTAAGTCTAACCCTTTTGGTCTTTATATGCCATTGCCTTTTCCTCATGCACCTTGGTCGGACATTAGCATGGACTTTGTGTTAGGTTTACCTAGATCTAAACATGGTCATGATTCTATATTTGTGGTAGTGGATCGTTTTTCCAAAACGGCACATTTCATTCCGTGCCACAAGACCGATGATGCTTCACATGTGGAAAATTTGTTTTTCAAGGAAATAATCTGTCTTCACGGTGTACCACGAACAATCGTCTGTGACCACGACGTCAAATTCATGATCTACTTTTGGAAGACACTCATGGCCAAGATCGGCATCAAGCTCCTATTCTCGTCCGCCTCGGATCTTCAAATCGATGGCCAAACTAAGGTCGTCAACCGAAGCCTGGCACACTTCTCCGTGTGTTGACAAAGAAGAATCTTAAAGATTGGAAGGAATGTATCCCACACGCCGAGTTCGCCTACAATCGCGCAAAGCACTCCACCACCATGATGAGCCCGTTCATGATCTTCTATGGATTCGAGCCTCTCACCGTGCTCAACACATTACCTCTTCCTCTACACGACCGCACCAACATGGACGTTGACAAGCGTGGCCAAGCAATGAAAAAGCTACATGAAGACACAAGAGCTACGATCGAGCAACAAGTCCTTCGCCAAGCATCAAGGCTAAACAAGAACAAGAAAGAGATGATATTCGAAGAAGCCGACCTTGTGTGGATAAACTTGAGTAAAGACCGTGTAACTACCTAGGTGAATTACGCTCCTAGTTACAAGCCTGGATGAGCGGAAATGGTTAAAATAGTACGGTGGGGCCCAAATTCCACTCACAGGTAGACCTTTCGGCCGTCCTAACCATTTCCAAACATTGGGACAAGAACGGGCGGCGTAATCGGCAGGCGAAGGGATCAACTACATACACAAATGAGTATGTATGCAAGCCACCATACAACAGTCCTCAGAGCCATTCCATCTAAAAGAAATAGAAATATTGCAATGCCATACGGCAAGATCCAAATGTCCTAGATAAATATAATAGTTTAGGATATCTCCTCATACATCAAACATCAGAGTATCAGGCGGAAGCGGAAAACAAGATCCGAGTACGGATAAGAAGCAAATCGGCATAAGATGCCCCATAAATAAACACATCCCACCCACAGATCTCACGGATCCCCGTTCCCGGAATCTCTACACCGAATGATCGTTGTCCACATCGTCTCCTCCACCCAAGTATCCATCTTGCGAGTTTACTGTCCATCGAATCAAATAATTTATCGTGAGACCCTAGGGTACTCGGAAGTCTTTATGCCTCTAAAGGGGACACAACCTGGGGTGACGCAATTGCAGCAAAAGATAAACCCTAACAATTCTATAGATACTCGCTAACCATCCGCCTAACCAAAGATAGACGGATGTCCGTGAATTAATAACAACAGTTATAACAGTAATATTAACAGATCCATCCTCCTCCTCGCTTACCAACGAGGAAGCGGACGAACATCCCCATCCGTTGGCAGTTTTATTATCCATTCCATGAGTGTTGCACCATTTACTAGTCAGTTGCTTAGTCAAATTTAAAATCGGTACTTTAGTTATACTTGTCTATGATCGAGAAACTGTTCTCCAAGTCGTCCATAACCGCGGACACGGCTTTCAGAAAGTTTTACCCTGCAGGGGTGCACAAATAGCAGCACACACTCGATCAACCTCGGAAAAACCAAATCAAAACCCAACGAGGCAGTCACGACAAAGCAATCACAGGATTCAGAATTATTTCAGGGGGCCACCCCATTAAGCTACCAACGAACGGCTGGCCACGAGACGGACTCAAGGTTTGTGGGGAGGTACAGAACGACTGGGAACCCGAAAGTGTGGTGGGCTTGTCAATACAATAACGTGTCACGGCCCTAAGCGATCAGTGCGACTGCACAATTTAAATAAAGCGATAAAGCATGGCATAAGTACAGGATAGTAAATAAAACCTCAAACTAGTTTGTGGCCCCAAGAAATAAGAATGAATCAAGCTCGGCTCAGGGGGTCCCATAAGCCTCCGGATGTGGATAGCGCGAATATTCAAGGAACATGAATCAAGTACTCGGGGTCTCCCAGGACACAAGTGAGCATGAAAACCAAATAGCAGATATTGCTCACCGGTGCAACTTTCATTAGTTATCCCATACTACTCGGGTTAAGTTGTTTAGGTACCTCGTTATCCATCGACACTCACATACCCTACATGTCGTTTCTACGACCGCATGGCTCAAACAACTCGTAGTAATGGCTCATGGGATGGAGGGACAAGCTTCGTGGGGTTTAAAGGTAAAGGCTATGCGATTTGGGATTCAGTTTAATGCGATCGCGACTCAATGATGCAAGAATAAGATAGAGGCAATAGGTACTATATGTATGCAAGCATGTGGTAGTGCTTGCTGGCAGCTCGATTGAAGCGAGAGAAGGATGCGGTAGTGCTCCTGGTTTCTTGATATATCCACCTTTCGCGTCTATTCGAAGAAGAACCAAACAAACAAGGGCCAACATAAATAAAGTGCACAAGCATAAGAATAAAATGCGACAAGCAAACAGTCATGCCATGATGAATGATGCACAATTTGCATGGCAATAAAGTAGCATGGCATGGGTGAGGTGTAGAATACAAGAAATAAGCATTTTATTGAGTTTTGGTCACATTTTTATACTCCAATAAGTTGCTGTAATCTTTATATTTATATGATGCATGCTGCAAAACAGAACATGGAATGCATAAACAGAAAGGTCTCGTCGAGCTGATCATTTTAGACATATCATTTGTCAAATTTGGAGTTATAAAACGAAAGTTATTAATTAATTAAGAAAAGGGCATTTTCTTGTAATTTTAATCAACTTGAAATTTAAAGTGTCCAAAATATATTTTGAAGGGCATATTTGAATTCCTCACATTTTCCTGATTCAAAAACACATATTATTTGTATTATTTGGAATAATATTTTAAAAGTTATTAAAACAGAATTTAAAACATATTTAAACATTTAAGAAATTGTTTTATTTTAAACAGAAAATCGTCAACATTTTATACCAGGTGAACTAGCCTCAGCCACGGACATGTGGACCCATCTTGTTGGGTGAAGCAGTATGACGGAGAAACGCTTTTACACAGCTTAACCGGCCGACAAGCGGTCCGGTCCGTCTTGGATGGACCCACGCCGATGGGCGAGAGAGCGGGCACGTGGCACTGACGGGGCGGATTGAGGCCCGGACTTTGCGGGTGCTTCCTTGCAAAACAACCACGGTGGCTGTGTGGGGTCGGAGGAGCGCGGGTTGACGAGATCAAAAAGGTGGGGGGTTTTCGCTAAACTGCCACAGCCACTGTGGATCTTCGTCGAGCGGACATCGACGGAAACAGCGGCGGCAGAGCGGTGGCGAGATCGAACCCACGACGGGACACGCGGTGGGCGGAGCTGCGGTAGGTGTGGGGGTTCTTGATAGGAAGCGGGGCGGCTAGATCTACCTAGGCGACGCCACGGCGGAAAAGCAGCGCGGACACCGGCGCATAGAGCGTTCGATGGACCGTCCGCGCGACCAGAGCACGCATCGCACGACGAGGATGTGGGAGGTTGGATATCTCACCGAGGGTTCGCTGGAGGGCTTGGATCGAGACGGGAGCAGCAGACTCGGCGGAGCTGGCGCACCTGCATCTAGGGTTTGCGGAGCGCGATGGTTCTGTGGCTCGGTGCTTCTCCTCCTCATGGCGGTAGTCTTGGACGATGCATGGCGGTCTTCTCGGTTCCCAGGCCACCTCCACGACGTGCTCACCGGGTGGAGCGGCGGCGACAGCTTGGCGGTGGCCGGCGAGAGAGGGTGGGCGTCGGTGGAGAGGGAGGATAGGAGTGGCAGGGCTCTGGGCGGATCTGGGAGAGGCAGAGGAGTCGTGTGGATGAGGGCAAGCGAGAGAGAGGAAGGAGGTGGCGTGTGGGCACGGGTAGAGGAAAAAAGGTGGTCTCGGCCACCTTTTCTCCACCTCCTCTCACGTGCTCGAGCTGGACGGCAGGGGCAGGGGCTACCAGGTGGGGACGGTGAGGAGAGCTCGGGGTGGGGCTGCTGTGGCAGGGAGAGAGAGCTAGAGAGAGAGAGAGAGAGAGAGAGAGAGAGAGAGAGATGGGAGGCTCGAGTGAGCTAGGTTAGAAGGGAGAGGCTCGGGTTAGGGTTGGTGCTAGGGTTGGGGTAGGAGGGTAGCTCGGCCAGGGGAAGTAGGGTTGGGGTTTGATGGCAAAAGAGAGAGGGGATTTAGGGTTTAGATTAGGTGTTCCACTAAGATCAAGCAAGGGTGGAGGATGTGATGATGGATAAAGAGAGTGAGATGAGAGAAGAGGTGGTGTGAGGGATAGAGATGGGCATAAGATATAACCTCAAATGATCATGCATGGATGAGGTGATGGATGTACATGGCCCCATAAAGAGAAAACCCATTTAAACCAAGAGAAAAGCAAATGGCTAAAGGTGATGGTTCTCTTGCATGGCCCATGCAAATTAATAAATGCCTTGGTTAAATTCTTGTGAAAACAAAAATAATAGCATGGCATTATTCTTATGCATTCCCAAGAAGTGGAATAAAGGCCAAGCAAAAGAATTTATAGATTTGGATCCATCCTATCTCCCATGAGCTAGATTAAATACCAAAAGAAAATAAAATACAAGCTCATGGATAATGGGATGGTGGAATTATAAAGTGGTGAAAAGAAAGGGTGGTGGAGTAGAATAAAAGATATGCCCCCAACCCAACTTGGGCATTACACATGATGTCAATAACCAAATACAATATCAAGAGGCAAATACAATTAATGATGCATATGAGAGAAGAACCAGAACAAAAGGGTTTTATATGATGCTCAAATGCAAGGTGGCATGATGACATGAGCATGATATTATTATGATGAAACAATTATATATAGGAAGTAGCATTTATATAGACTAGGCTAGTAGCATTGCAATTGTTAGACAATTGGGATGCTACAACTCTCCCCCACTAAACAAGAATCTCGCCCCGAGATTCCTAGGAAAAAGAAAACAACACAAGGAGAGGCGAGTGTTCGAACGAAGGTGACCCTCACGTTCCCAAGTTGATGAACAACGGAATGGTGCAACCTCTACACCTTGCAAAACTTGCTAGACTTGTTGTGATTCTTGCGTTTTGCTTGAGAAACAACGGGTTTGAAGAGTTGAAGGATTGTCGTGAGACAAGAAGGATAGGATGGGCATAGCTCCGGTTTTCCCAAGAATCATGATAAAAGAATATAACCACTTGTGAAAGAAAAGGAGAAGATGATGTATCATGGATAAAGAAAGACACACCATTAAGATTAAAGATTTACCGATACGAGAGAGGATGAATCTTTATCTCGCCGGAAGAAAAGAGCTAGATTGGAGAGGTTTGAACCACTATGACAATAGCATCGTATCTTCTCTCGGATTTGATAAATGAAGTTCAGAAACAATATTGCCTTCAAACAATAGAGTCCCGTGATAACAACAGAAAGATTTAGTTAGACATCGTCGGATTAGATTCTTGTTGCGCCGGTAAGAACCAAGGATCACGCAATTGAGGTGCGCGGATATAATTTCTAGAGACGGATGTGAAGCCAGATCATGGTGGAATCCCGAGAAGCAAAGAATATGGAGGATCTGGAGTTTATTGTAGAGATACTTATTGCTTTCTTTAGCCTTGAGGCTAACGCAATAGATTTGCGGATGATGGCATCAACCATAATTGGCTTTACCACAGAAAAAAGAATTGATGAAACAAAGAGAGAGATAGTTTCCTTTAATCTTGTTTGGGGATATCGAGCATCGGTAGAAAGACGAGGATAGAAAAAGGTTTGCGCTTGTTTCCACCAGATAATTGAGTATTTTTCTCCGTGTAGAAAGGGTGAGATCACCAATAAGATATTATTGATTACTTTCTTCGAAAGAGCACTCCGGAAAAACAAGGACGGAAGTAAAAGTATCAAGGGATAAAGGCCACTTCTAACTTCCGTGGAATGAGTGAAATCACATTAATTCACCAATTCAATGTACAAGAGCGAATGATAAGAGTAGTGGTATGGTAACTACTCCATCCCGCACTCAAAGCATTACTCCGCACATGAATAAGAAAATCATGCAACCCAACTACCGAAACAGACTGAAGGTGTTGGCAAAAACTCATAGAACTCCGTTAGAAAACAAGGATAGATGCAAACGATTCGCCGGATTCATAGATAGATAAAGATGATGATGCGGTCGTCATGTCGGAAGTACCAAGCCACCAGAAAGATATGAAGGAAGATTACGGAGAAGAACTGCAAGATTCAACAGCTACAGAAAAAATAGCACCAACTTGAATGAAAGGAAACAAGATCTGGAAGGTCTTCATGGCCTCCGGTGGATTGAGCATAGACAATAGAGCGAGAGGGTTTCAAGAGATTACTTAACGAGATTGAGGTGAAAGAACTCCATGTTCTTCTTGAAATGATTGAGAGAGATTTAGCAGCCTTGAGGAAATCTTCAGCGGAACGACGATGATAACTTGCCAACAAGGAACAACTCCGGATTGGTTGAAGATGGAGGATGGAATTAACAATGGACTTGCTGATTCCAGAGTTGAAGTAATGTATTTAGCAGAAGGACGTGGTCGAGATATGTGACTTCAAAAAGTCAGAATTCTCACTTTGAGACTTTGCACACAGGCAGTGCTCACGAAGCTCGAGAAAAAGATACACAGATGATCTTTCATGTCCTTCCATAGATATCGAATAGGCAAGCATATTATCAACATATACCACCATGGATTAGCAGGATATTCCCAGAATACCAAGTTCAAGAGGCGGGAGAACGAACAAATGCTCGAAACACTTTCTGAGCTCAACGCTCTTTGAAAGATCAATATTAAGAGCACGGGTTCGTGTTGAAGAAGATGCACTGGAAGAATAGATTATCTGGTCCTTCGGAAGAAAAAGAAATGTCACCTGGTTCACATTGTCGATCGGATCACCGGTTACAAAGATAAAGAGATCTTGGATAAGAACCGATGATAGCTCATACCTTAAGCAAAGCTATCAGAGACGAAAAGATGCAATTCCCTCGTATCCAAAGAGAATTGCGAGATATGGGATTCAAAAGGATGTGCAGCATGATGGACAGATGATAGACCGCCGTAGTGCTTGGAGAAACTCTGGATTGCCAAAGATGCTTGAATATGCATAGATATGATCGCGGTGTACTCAAAATCACAGGAGATAACCGTCACCATTTGGAGGATAGTGGTGATTGCATTTTCCATATTCCACTCAAGATAAGTGTCATATAGCTATGTCGAGAACCAAATTACAATCACCAGCATCGGATCGACACATGTTATGTAATTAGCCCAAGAGAATTGGAGATGAAAATAAACTCTAGGATTAAGCGCCGGTGACAAAAGAATGAGTTAGCATGGACATGCTGATAAAAGGGAGATAGATAATGTTTCACACACGACTGAAAAGGAGTGTGGAAGCACAGATGTATCAAAGAAAAATTTTCCGCATTTTTTGGCATTAAAATACCAATAGATGCGCAAAAACACTTATCAGGTAGAGATTAGCAACTGATGGTTTCACAGAATGTGGAGTTGCTAGAAGAAAGGACACCTTTAAGAAGATGGCACCGGTTAACAAGGAGTCAGATAGCTCGCGCCGGTTTTCAAAAGCCTGTCAGTATGGAATGTACCAACAGTTGATAACCAAAGGCAGATAAAGATAACATGTTGGATACAACAGATAGACAAGGAATTACACACACACACACACATTATATGGTACTACGGAAACCCAGAACACGTGAATCCTAGTTTGAATCTTTAGAAGAGAATTGAAAACGTTACACTTCTTTACCAGAAAAGGGTGGTGGGTGGGTAAGAAGAAAAGTGGAAGCAGTCCTACTCTCACGTTTTGTTTATCCCTAGTATACATAGCTACCAAAAATATTTGCTAGACTAACAACGACCATTTGGCTGAGACCCTGAAGGGCGGGATGGCTCTGATACCAATTGTAACTACCTCGGTGAATTACGCTCCTAGTTACAAGCCTGGATGAGCGGAAATGGTTAAAATAGTACGGTGGGTCCCAAATGCCACTCACAGGTAGACCTTTCGGCCGTCCTAACCATTTCCAAACATCGGGACAAGAACGGGCGGCGTAATCGGCAGGCGAAGGGATCAACTACATACACAAATGAGTATGTACGCTAGCCACCATACAACAGTCCTCAGAGCCATTCCATCTAAAAGAAATAGAAATATTTCAACGCCATACGGCAAGATCCAAATGTCCTAGATAAATATAATAGTTTAGGATATCTCCTCATACATCAAACATCAGAGTATCAGGCGGAAGCGGAAAACAAGATCCGAGTACGGATAAGAAGCAAATCGGCATAAGATGCCCCATAAATAAACACATCCCGCCCACAGATCTCACGGATCCCCGTTCCCGGAATCTCTACACCGAATGATCGTTGTCCACATCGTCCGTCTCCTCCACCCAGTATCCATCTTGCGAGTTTACCTGTCCATCTGAATCAAATAATTTATCGTGTGAGACCCTAGAAATTTTCGGCAAGTCTTTATGCCTCTAAAGGGGACACAACCTGGGGTGACGCAATTGCAGCAAAAGATAAACCCTAACAATTCTATAGATACTCGCTAACCATCCGCCTAACCAAAGATAGACGGATGTCCATGAATTAATAACAACAGTTATAACAGTAATATTAACAGATCCATCCTCCTCCTCGCTTACCAACGAGGAAGCGGACGAACACCCCCATCCGTTGGCAGTTTTATTATCCATTCCATGAGTGTTGCACCATTTACTAGTCAGTTTCTTAGTCAAATTTAAAAGCGGTACTTTAGTTATACTTGTCTATGATCGAGAAACTGTTCTCCAAGTCGTCCATAACCGCGGACACGGCTTTCAGAAAGTTTTACCCTGCAGGGGTGCACAAATAGCAACACACACTCGATCAACCTCGGAAAAACCAAATCAAAACCCAACGAGGCAGTCACGACAAAGCAATCGCAGGATTCAGAATTATTTCAGGAGGCCACCCCATTAAGCTACCCGCAACGAAGCTGGCCGGCTACGAGACGGACTCAAGGTTTGTGGGGACGGCTGTAAACTACTAGGAACCCGAAAGTGTGACTGGGCTTGTTGATACAGCTAAAACGTGTCACGGCCCTAAACAGTACAGATGCAGTACCTCGCACAATTTCAATAAAGCAGTAAAGCATGGAATAAGTACAGGATAGTAAATAAAACCTCAAACTAGTTTGTGGCCCCAAGAAATAAGAATGAATCAAGCTCTGGCTCAGGGGGTTCCCATAAGCCTCCCGGATGTGGATAGCGCGAATATTCAAGGAACAGGAATCAAGTACTCGGGGTCCTACGGGACACAAGTGAGCATGAAAAACCAAATAGCAGATATTGCTCACCGGTGCCACTTTCATTAGTTATCCCATACTACTCAGGTTAAGTTGTTTAGGTACCTCGTTATCCATCAGACACTCACATACCCTACACATGCTGTTCTACGACCCGCATGGCTCAAACAACTCCTGTAGTAATGGCTCATGGGATGGAGGAACAAGCTTCGGTGGGGTTTAAAGGTAAAGGCTATGCAGTACTTGGGATTCAGTTTAATGCGATCGCGACTCAATGATGCAAGAATAATATAGAGGCAATAGGTACTATATGTATGCAAGCATGTGGTAGTGCTTGCACAGCGGCTCGATTGAAGCGAGAGAAGGATGGTAGTGCTCTGGGTTTCTTGATATATCCCGCTCAAGTCTATTCAAGAAGAACCAAACAAACAAGGGCCAACATAAATAAAGTGCACAAGCATAAGAATAAAATGCGACAAGCAAACAATCATGCCATGATGAATGATGCACAATTTGCATGGCAATAAAGTAGCATGGCATGGGTGAGGTGTAGAATACAAGAAATAAGCATTTTATTGAGTTTTGGTCACATTTTTATACTCCAATAAGTTGCTGTAATCTTTATATTTATATGATGCATGCTGCAAAACAGAACATGGAATGCATAAACAGAAAGGTCTCGTCGAGCTGATCATTTTAGACATATCATTTGTCAAATTTGGAGTTATAAAACGAAAGTTATTAATTAATTAAGAAAAGGGCATTTTCTTGTAATTTTAATCAACTTGAAATTTAAAGTGTCCAAAATATATTTTGAAGGGCATATTTGAATTCCTCACATTTTCCTGATTCAAAAACACATATTATTTGTATTATTTGGAATAATATTTTAAAAGTTATTAAAACAGAATTTAAAACATATTTAAACATTTAAGAAATTGTTTTATTTTAAACAGAAAATCGTCAGAACATTTTATACCCAGACTGAACTAGCCTCAGCCACAGACATGTGGACCCATCTTGTTGGGTGAAGCAGCTGACGGAGAAAGCGTTTACACCGCGGCTTAACCAGGTACGACAAGCGGGTCCGTGCTGCGGATGGACCCACGCGCCAGTGGACGAGAGAGCGGCGGGCACGTGGCACGGACGGGGATGGAAGATTGAGGCCTGGACTTTGCGGGTGCTTCCTTGCAAAACAACCACAGTGGCTAACAGGTGGGGTCGGAGGGGAGCGCGGGTTGACGAGATCAAAAAGGTGGGGGGTTTTCGCTAAACTTCCACGGCCACTGTGGATCTTCCCTGTCGAACGGACATCAGACGGAAAACAGCGCGCGGCGATAGAGCGCAGGGCGCGGGGATCGAACCCACGACGCGCTGTGGCCGGCAGCTCGGTAGGTGTGGGGTTCTGGCGAGAAGCGGTGGCGGCTAGATCTACCTAAGCGACGCCACGGTGCGAAAGCAGCGCGGACACCGGCGCGCATAGAGCGTTCGATGGAACATCCGGCGCGACCAGGGCACGACTGCAACGACGAGGATGTCTGGGAGGTTGGATAGCTCACCGAGGGTTCGCTAGAGGGCTTGGATCGAGATGGGGAGCAGCAGACCGTCGACGGAGCTGGCGCACCCAGATCTAGGGTTTGCGGCGGAGCGACGATGGTTCTGGTGGCCTGGTGCTTCTCCTCCTCAGCTGGTAGTCTTGGACGATGCAGGCGGTCTTCTCGGTTCCCAGGACACCTCCACGACGTGCTCACCGGGCGGAGCGACAGCAGTCTTTGGCGGTGGCCGGCGAGAGAGGGTGGGCATCGGTGGAGAGGGAGGAGAGGAGCGGCAGGGCTCTGGGCGGATCTGGGAGAGGCAGAGGAGTCGTGTGGATGAGGGCAAGCGAGAGAGAGGAAGGAGGTGGCGTGTGGGCACGGGTAGAGGAAAAAGGTGGTCTCGGCCACCTTTTCTCCACCTCCTCTCACGTGCTCGAGCTGGACGGCAGGGGCAGGGGCTACCAGGTGGGGACGGTGAGGAGAGCTCAGGGTGGGGCTGCTGTGGCAGGGAGAGAGAGAGAGAGAGAGAGAGAGAGAGAGAGAGAGAGAGATGGGAGGCTCGGGTGAGCTAGGTTAGAAGGGAGAGGCTCGGGTTAGGGTTGGTGCTAGGGTTGGGGTAGGAGGGTAGCTCGGCCAGGGGAAGTAGGGTTGGGGTTTGATGGCAAAAGAGAGAGGGGATTTAGGGTTTAGATTAGGTGTTCCACTAAGATCAAGCAAGGGTGGAGGATGTGATGATGGATAAAGAGAGTGAGATGAGAGAAGAGGTGGTGTGAGGGATAGAGATGGGCATAAGATATAACCTCAAATGATCATGCATGGATGAGGTGATGGATAGACATGGCCCCATAAAGAGAAAACCCATTTAAACCAAGAGAAAAGCAAATGGCTAAAGGTGATGGTACTCTTGCATGGCCCATGCAAATTAATAAATGCCTTGGTTAAATTCTTGTGAAAACAAAAATAATAGCATGGCATTATTCTTATGAATTCCCAAGAAGTGGAATAAAGGCCAAGCAAAAGAATTTATAGATTTGGATCCATCCTATCTCCCATGAGCTAGATTAAATACCAAAAGAAAATAAAATACAAGCTCATGGATAATGGGATGGTGGAATTATAAAGTGGTGAAAAGAAAGGGTGGTGGAGTAGAATAAAAGATATGCCCCCAACTCAACTTGGGCATTACACATTATATCAATAACCAAATACAATATCAAGAGGCAAATACAATTAATGATGCATATGAGAGAAGAACCAAAACAAAAGGGTTTTATATGATGCTCAAATGCAAGGTGGCATGATGACATGAGCATGATATAATTATGATGCAACAATTATATATAGGAAGTAGCATTTATATAGACTAGGCTAGTAGCATTGCAATTGTTAGACAATTGGGATGCTACAGACCGCTTCCCCAAGGATCGTGACTCCAAACTCAAGCCAAGAGGTGATGTACCGATCAAAGTACTCAAGAGGATCAACAACAACGCCTACATCATCGACATCCCAACATAAAAGTACCTTGTGAGCCCGACGTTCAATGTCAAGGACCTTTCACCCTTCCATGGAGAAGATGAAGTTGAGAAGGTTGAAGAGTCGAGGAATACTCTTTCCCAAGGGGGGGGAGCTGATGCAGCCCGTCCTACGGATGCGTCTACATCCCCGCCAACTAGTCCCCCAAGTGGACCGATGACCCGCACTCGAGCCAAGCTCCTACAAGCTAAGGTTAAGTCGCTCCATTCCTCGTGTAACTTTGATACAACCTTGGATGGCTTGCTACTTCATTCCCAAACTTTGTGCATTCTCAGCTATGAACCCAATGAAGCATCGTCAAGGGAGGGACCAAAGGCAGCCCGAGGAGATACGCCAGAGCAAACCGGCGCTAGGCTCGGCGAACCGATTCCCTTGCCGGAACTTCCGGCGACAGGCCCGGTCGACCGACCCCCTCGCCGACAATCCCGGCAACGACCGAAAACAAGTTCTGTAAGGCTTTCCGGTTCGCGATCGGAAATGTCGGTGGGCACCAGAATTTCCGGCTACCACTCCGGCGCCGCCGGGCCTCTCCCCGGAAATCCCCAGAGACAAGTCAACTTTCGGGCTTGACCCGTGTAACCCCTTATTTCGCCTAGACTTTACCGTTTCGTACCCAAACTACCCCTGTTTATGTGGCTGGCCTATAAATAGCCCCCACCCTCTATTGTAAACCCCTTATTACTAGTCTCATGCTCCTTGACAAGGAGCACCAATTATCCCCCCACCTCCTCTTGGATTTTGCCTCGTGCTTTCAAGTTGTACAAGTCCTTGGAGTTCGGTGTTCGTATCCAAGTAGTCAAGATCTCATCAAGCCTCTCACCCCTGTTGTTGGACGTGGGAGAGTGTCTTGCCCAACACCGATCCTAGAGATTGTGTTGGACCGGTTGCCACCGGCGTGAGTTATCAGCGTGTATCGTGTTTTGGCGTGTGTGAGTTCATCGAGTTCTTCACGTGTGAGTTCATGGATTTCGCCTCCCTCGTCATCCCCCTCACTCCCTCCTCGATTTCCTTGGGATTCGTGAAAGACCGGGCCTCCCTAAGGGATCACCCCTAGCAGGAGTACCTAGGGAACTTGCCGAGCACTCTCTTAATATGTACCCTAACGCTAAACCCGTCAAACATTCCTTACGATCATTTGGTGATGAAAAGCTTAAAGGAATAGCCAAGGAATTAGCCCAACTAGAATTAGCTGATTTTATAACAGAGGTCATCCATACAGATTGGTTGGCAAATCCTGTGCTCGTCCCTAAAAAGGACACAATTGATTTAAGGATGTGTTGATTATACCGCTTTAAACAAGGCATGCCCAAAAGATCCGTTTCCTTTGCCACGAATCAATCAAGTCATTGACTCAACGGCAGGATGGGAACTACTCTGTTTTCTCGACGCATATTCCGGATATCACCAAATACCGATGAAAAAGTTATATCAAATTAAGACGGCTTTCGTCACTCCTTTTGGAACCTTCTGCTACAAAACTATGCCTTTTGGCTTAAAGAATGCAGGAGCAACACATCGACGTACTATGCAACATTGTCTCAATGACCAAATCGGACGCAACGTCTATGTATACGTAGACGACATAGCAGTTATGTCCAAAAAGAAGGAAACTTTAATTTCTAACTTGGATGAAACATTTTCTACTTTACAAAAATTCAATATGATGCTAAATTCAAAGAGGTGTTTCTTTGGAATTCAGCCAGAAAATTGTTAGGTTTCATCGTCTCTGACCGAAGCATAGAGGTGAACCGGGACAAAATCAAGGCTATTCTAAACATTACCAGGCCGAGTCGCCTGAAGGACGTACAGCGTCTAACTGGTTACATTGTAGCTGTGAGTCGGTTCGTCAGCCGGCTCGGCGACAGAGCCGCACCTTTGTACAAACTCTTGAAGAAAATCGACAAATTTGTCTGGACTCAAGAAGCCAAAACTGCCCTGCAAAGTTTGAAAAATCTACTTTCAAACCCACCAGTTCTCGCAGCGCCAGAACCTCAGGAATCTATGTTACTCTACATTGCAGCGACCAACAAGGTCATAAGTGTGGTAATAATAGTCGAGCGCGAGGAAGAAAGCCACAAGCATAAGGTGCAGCGGCCAACTTATTATCTGAGTGAGGTCCTGACAGAATCAAAATAACGGTATCCACACCATCAAAAGCTAGCCTATGGAGTGTTTTTTGCATCCAGAAAGCTACACCACTATTTTTAAGAGAACAAGATCACAGTGGTGAGCACCACTCCCCTGCGAGATATAATCAATGACCGCAACGCCACAGGACGTGTCGCAAAGTGGGGAATAGAGCTTGCAGCTTTCGACATTGAGTATAAGCCGCGCACAACAATCAAGTCCCAAATACTTGCCGACTTTGTTATTAATTGGACAGAGACGGCAGAAAACACAGGTCCTTCAGACTCGGAATTTTGGACCCTTCACTTTGACGGATCAAAAGCACAAGGAGGCTCGGGGGCTAGCGTGGTGCTCAAATCACCCCATGGAGATAAGTTGTTCTATGCGTTGCAAATACACTTAACGGCAACCAATAATATTGCCGAGTATGAAGCACTGTTGCATGAAATATGCATGGCCAAAAACATTGGCATATCAAGACTCATGTGCTACGGAGACTCGGATTTAGTTTCTCAGCAAGTATCCGATATCTGCAACGTAAACAAGCACATGGCAGCATACAAAGCTGTTGTGGATGAACTATCTAAATCGTTCGAGGGTTTTGAGGTTCAACACATCCCTCGAGCAGAAAATGAGGAAGCAGATGCTCTGTCAAGGATAGGCTCTGCGCGGAAACAAGTCACGGATGGCGCTTTTTTAGAGCATTTAAGGGTCCCCTCCATAGTCGGAGTTGATGAGGACTATCCGACGAAATCCTACTCACTTTTAATAGAAGTTCTGGCTGTAATTCCTAGCTGTAAAAAACCCTATCTGGATTTCCTGATAGACGGAAAACTACCCGAAGACGAAGTCTTGAGACAGCAGATTGTCCGACGAGCAAAAGCCTACACTATAATAAATGGTGAGATCTATAAACGGAGTGTTTTTGGCGTGTTTCAGCGATGTATTTCTTCGGAAGAAGGACTGGAAATCTTAAGAGAAATCCACGAAGGCGAGTGTGGTCATCATGCTGCAGGCAGATCCGTAGTGGCAAAAGCTTTTCGACACGGATTCTTTTGGCTTACAGCTAAGGTAAATGCCGATAAACTGGTCAAAACGTGTAGAAGCTGCCAAAAGTACGCTCATCAGGCACATGTTCCGGATGAACATCTGCGAACAATCCCTATTACATGGCCCTTCGCGGTCTGGGGGCTTCATATGGTAGGGCCATTTCGTACGGCAAAATGCGGATAAATTTACAAAATGGATTAGGCTAAACCCATAACAAGTTGCGATGGAGCCACAGCCAGAAGGTCCGATCAGGACGTAATCATCCGATTCGGATATCCACACAGTATAATTAATGACAATGGGAGCAGTTTTTCCATGGGTGAACTTGCCTAATTCTGCGAAGAACAAGGGATCCGACTCGAAAGAACCGCTTTGTCGGGCCGCGGGTATTGCATCAGTCGCACATCCACAAGCTAATGGACAAGTCGAAAGAACTAATGGCCTTATTTACAAGGAACCCGGCCTCGCCTCGACGCACCGCTTTGTCGGGCCGCGGGGGCTTGGGTGGAAGAATTACCATCTGTGATATGGAGCTTACGTACAACTCCTAATAGATCAACCCGCTATACTCCTTTCTTCTTGGTTTATGGTGTAGAAGCAGTTCTTCCAAGTGATCTAATTCATCAGTCTCATGAGTAAAAGCGTATATCGAAGAATATGCAGAAGTTTCTCGACAAGATGATCTCTATATAATCAAAGAAGTACGCGTTGTTGTTGAGCAGAGATCTACAGCCTATCAGCAGAAGTTGCACAAGTATCATAGTCAGAGAGTGCAAAACCGTTCTTTCAGAAAAGGCGATTTGGTTCTTCGACTTGTGCAAAAGAGAAAGCACAAACTTTCCCCGATTTGGGAAGGACCTTTTATGGTTAGCAGAGTTCTGCATAGTGGGTAATATTATTTAACCGATATGAGACCAGTCAAGGAAAGACCTGATACTCGGAAGAGAAAGAGAGCTGGTGGCAGCACAGACCCGAATGAAATAGACCGTCCATGGAATATTTCACAGCTACGGTCCTTCTATTCTTAGATATATTTTATTGTAATCATATATTTACATGTTCAAAGTGAAATAAAGTATTGGTTTACTCATATGTTATCTTTGAGAAGTTTTTTGCCATCTTATTTCCAAAAGAGCATATGTCAATTTTTCAAAAAATCCCAGAATGCTTGAAATTACTTTATGATCATGTTCGTTCTGGTTACGATTTTTGAATATCTAAAAAGTGTTACCTTCGGGTACAAAATTTAATTTATTGTCTATACTTTGATTTTTTTTATCTGATTGCTTAGACGCGGGCATCTTCCGAGTAATGAGTTGTTGGTACTGGAAGCCGGCTTTGTTTCTGAGTTTAAACTGGTTTAGCAATTGCGCTTTGTTGCTCGGCAAAGTTTCTGTGCTAAAGGTTGACCGAGGCATGAAAGGGACGAGGCAGAGAGCAAGATAAAACGACAAGTATAGGCATAAAACACAAAGTTCTTCAAAAACTTTCAAGCACATGCATAAAAAATATCAGCATAAAGTTCTACAATAGTAAAAGAATTAGTTTTTACAAGACCAGCACGAAATAAAACATTGTTTCCATCATTACATTGCCAGAAGTTCAGAATAATGCATAAAATTATTTATGCTGCAGAATCAGGCGGTGGTGATGAAGCAGGTGGAGTGCTGGAGTCGATAGCATTGTCGCCCTCGATCTCAGACTCGGAAGCAATGCTGGCTTCTGGCTCTTGGGGCAGGACTCTTGGATGGCCTTGATGTCTTATGGGTTACCCTCATCATCATCCTCGGCAATACCCTTGGTGACATGCCAGATTTCCATCTCGCTGTGGTGGCTCATCACCATGGTAAGAGCAGTCTGAGCAGCAGTCCGAGCGTAGGAGAGCTTCCAGTCTTTGATAAGCTTCGGAATCTCCTTAACCTTGTCCCTCACCTCATGTACTGACATTGTATGCAAGTCGGAAAGCTTGACGGACTCGCCAGCCTCTTCAAGAGTTTGGCGGAAGTCGTACAAGATATCTCCGACGAGCTTGATGCGCTCGAGGCAAGGTACAGAGGTAGGAGAGTCGGAAAGATTCAGGAGGGCTGGGAAAGAACCAAAAAAGTCAAAATTCGACTAAAAAGGAAGTCGAAAAATCAACAACAAAGGAAAATTCGGAAATCTTACCTAGCACAGAGTGATTCAATTGAGCATGCTCCTTGCGGAGGCTGTTTAGTTCACTGGCTGTGGCCTGGGCAAGATCCCTCTGAATATCGAAGTCCTTCTTGAAATAAGCTAGTTATTTATCTCGGAGGGCTATTAGCTTCTCGAGCCTCACGGTCTCGTGGTTGCTTGACTCTAGGACATCAGCTACGGATTTCTCTGATTCTGAAGTTAGTTTCTCAAGCTTGTCCCGGAGCTCAGCATTCTCTATTTCTAAGACCTTGAAGTTCTCGGATTGCTCCACCATCTTGCTGGACTAGCACAACAGTTCTGCAAAGGAAAAAAATCAGTCGGACAAAACAAGTTTAACTATGCAAAAAGTTAACTAACAAAGAGGAAGTCAGAAAAGTTTACCTTCTGCTTCATCTTTCTCAATTTTCAACTTTGAATTCTCAAGGCACAAAGCTTTGATTTCTTTGCGTTTATTGCAAATGTTCTTGAGCAATTCCTGGTTGGAAGATACAATTTTCTGTAAGTTTAGAGACGGAATACTGTCAGATGGCTACTAAGACTCGGACTGCAAATTTAACTAAGTAAAATTACAGCACGAGCCTTGGGGGCTACACTACATCGTTCTTTTTCAACCTAAAAGCATCAACTCAGATCCAACGATGTTTATCCGGCTTTATGCTTGGAGGCTATAGGATATGATAATAAATGCAAATAAGAATCGGAAACTTACAATGTGTTCCAGGTGTAACTTTTCAAATCCGAGCTTGGTGCTATGAAACACCTTCTTGGTAATGGTGAGAGAAGGCACATCCGTCTCTAGGAGTTTGCCAGACTCGACTTTAGCATCCTGGACATCCAGGAGGCTGACTAGCTTGAAGTCCTCCTCGTGGCTTGCTGCCTCTAGGGTCAGGGTTTGCTTCTCAAGGCTGGATTGAGCCAGCCTGAGGATCTCTTCCTTTTCTTTCCTCTTTAGGCCAGAGACAGCGGAGCCGGCCACTTTATCCATCGCTCCTGTAGATGTTACCATGGGATCATTACCATTGACGGGTTCACCCTTGTTAGTTGCCTGATTATCAATGGTGACCAGGGCTTTAGAGACGTTGCCAGCATCAGGAGAGGCAGAAGCTTCCTGTGCAGATGGAGTACTGGATGGAGTTGGTGGCGACACAACAGGAGAAATAACAAGCTTTTGCTGACGCATCTGCTTGCCTGGCTTGCTGTCCGGATTGATCTTACTCTTCAAAGCTGATTTAGCTCTAGAACATGAAAATCCTAAATATCAGGTGTGCTCTGGAAAGAAATCGAAGTACAAAAGTACTAAAAATAAAAGATAGGGTGCTTACTTTTTAACTACTGGCAGCACTTGGCTACCAGCAGTAACAACAACTTCTTTTGCCTTGCGCTTCTTGGAGGCGGGGGCGGTGATGTGGACATCCCTTCTATTGATACAACCGTTGTACCTACATCTACACACATACAAGGACTCATCACAAGATCTCGTGCCAAACAACTTACCTATCAGGTACTTTCGTTTCTTGGAACTATTCCTCATATACATGAGAATATGATGCTGCCTAAATCGGATGTATTTCTTACTCTTAGGAATGACGGACCAAGCATGGATGAGAGATACAAGCATTGGAGCATGGCCGTGCATGGAGATGGCAGCAAGCATATGATGATCCAAGAGAAGGCCACAGATGAAGATTTCAGAACTTTTAGGCCACCATAATGAAGAAAGAAGGCTTGGACGAAATATTCAAGATCAATACTTCACGAATTCGTCCATAGCTTAATATGGTGCTGCAAGACCTTTATTTTGGGCCAGGCCCATGTAATTTTCGCAGGATTTTAATTAGCCACTTTTTAGAGTCCGTATTTGAGGGGAAAAGGACTTATAGGGTTGGATTCGGCCACCACTTCCATGGCTGGCCGAAACCCCACCTTTTCCTCCTTAAATACTCCCCATAGCCGTCACCCTAGACTCGGATTTTGTTTAGACATTAATTTAGCCATATAGCAACTTCGCCAAGGCTCGAGCGTCGCAGAGGCCTCTTGTAATTCGTGCCTATACAGGATCCCACCTTTTCAATAAAGCTTTCCTCTTAATCCACAATATCTTGATTGCAATATTGGTTCTTACTTGTTCTCGATTTCAGGTAGGAATTAAGACCCTCGCTGGTCAGGCTGATCTTGTTTCCGCAGGATCGGTAACCTCCAGGAGATTGGCCTAGCGATTGTACTGGCACTCGTGCTCACACGTGTAGTCGGATCGTCAAGCCCGAACTCCACCAAATCGATTATCACCATCTCATCGAAAGATCAGACACCTTTGCCCTATCAAGTGGTATCAGATTTCATGTTGCTCGGTGAGATTTTACGGTTTTCGTAGATTAGGTCTGTTTTACCTATAACCCATGAAAAATCCAAAAACACAGTTAGAGTTTAGATCCATCCCATAACCAATCTACGCCTCGCATTATCTTTTCAGTTTTTGCATTGTTGAATTTGTGTCTACATCGTCGCGTCGAGTTGCTGGTCTTAGTGTCTCGTCCCTTAGAGTTTCGAGTTCTGATCATAGTAGTCACCGCCACACTCGCCGATCACCGCCACCATATTCCGCCGCCATATACCCAGCCTCCATAAACCCTAAACACTCCGCCACCGCCTTCCTACCACGACACGGATCCGATCACCTATCCTGCCGCAGCACGAGTTCGAGTTGAGTTATTGTTTCCTAGTTATTTCTTTTTTACTTTCCTTCTTTGTTGTTTCCGTGTTAAGCTAAAGTCTGTGTCGAGCTCAGAGTCCGGTCGTAAGTTCAGAAGGAGAGCAAAAAAAAAATTCTGGAACCGCCTCCCAAATTTTTTTCTGGCTATACTGTTTTTGACTCCGGGGATCACTTTTCTCCATCGGTCGTTATAACGACATTTTCTTGGCACCTGCGCGCTTTCCGGAGCATAATACAAAATTTTCGAAAAATTTTTTTGGGGCTAACCTATTTTTAGACCCCGTAGATCAGTTTTAGACACTCGCCATCATAATGATTTTCCGCATCTCGATTCGCTTTTCAGGGTGCCATATCATCATACATTGCTTGTTGTGTCGCGTCGTGACATCGTTGGTGATCTAGGCTCGCGTCTCTAGTACGGTCTAGCCTAGGACCAGCACAGTACCGTCGTTGAGCATTCTTTCAACTTTTGCATTGCTGTTTTGATAATTGCTAACCCCCTTTTGCTAAGCCTTCCTAGAGCTCCACAGATATTCTCCACGTACGGTGTCTCGACTCCTGGTAATCGCTTGGTTCAATCTCTGAACCCACTGATCCTCGCGGTTGCACATCGCCTTTTCCTGCTGTTTGGTAAGAACTTGTAAGAGCTTCGTATATTGCTTGACGGATTACGCGTGCCTTCCACCATATATCCGTAGTATATACCTGTGCTTTTTAAGTACTAACCATGACAGATACTTCGCAGAACCCTGCCACAATGATGAACGAAGAACTATATGCCCACTTCTCCGAGCTCTTGGCCAGTCGCGTTGAAGACGTGGATACACGCCTAGGGGAGTTTGACACCAAGCTCACCAATGCCATGGACAAGATCGATGGACTCGAGAAATCCTTCAACGCCAAGCTTGACGCTCGGTTCAAGGAGATTTTGAACAGATTGCCCGCACCTACACCCGCACCCACAAATGGCGCACGAGGCATCCCGATCACGGGTCGGACTGCTGGTTCGGCTGCCGCGCCCCGGTGACTCTGCTGCGGTGGCGCACATCGACTTTCGCGGCTGCTGCGACATTGGGGACAGACGACGGGTACTACTACGACCCCGACGACGACGATCTGTTTGACGAGGAGGTTGAACAACCTCCACAGGTACCTGCTGGCCGTCCCCAACATTAATACCACAAGGCTCGACCACCGGTACGTGATGATAATCACGTTGCAAAGCTTAAATTAAATATTCCATCTTTTGAGGGTAAATATAATCCTGATGCATATCTTACATGGGAGATGGAAGTAGAACAACATTTTGCATGTTTAAAATATCCTGAGAATATGCGTGTTAGTGCTGCTACATGTGAATTTACTAAATTTGCTTCTCTTTGGTCGTCTGAGTATTGTCGTTTAAATCCTACTACTATTCCTAGTACTTGGACTGCTTTAAAAACTGCTATGCGTGTTCGTTTTGTACCTTCCACTTATCAACGTGATTTACTAAAGAATCTGACACGTTTAGATCAAGGGCAAAATTCTGTAGAAGAGTATTATCAGGAATTGCAAACGGGGATGGTTCGGTGTGGTCTTGTTGAATCTAATGAACAAGTGCTTGCACGTTTCTTTGCTGGATTAAACAAGGACATTCAGCACATATTAGATTATAAGGAATATAATTCTATCACTCGTTTGTTTCATCTTGCTTGCAAAGCTGAACGTGAAGTGTAGGATCGCCAACCACCATGGAGGAGGACTAATAATTCTGCAGGTCGCACATCCACTTGGACATCACGACAACCAGCGCCTCCTTCTCGTGATTCGCCACCAGCTACTACCATATCCAAGGCCACCACAAGATTTCCAGCTGTTCCTCCACCATCATCCAATGCTCCTGCTCATAGTGTATCTTCTATGGCTTCCACGGGTAAGACAAAGGATATACAATACCGCAAGTGCTGGGGTTTTGGTCATATTGAGAGACAGTGCACAACACAACGTGTGATGATGGTGCGGGAGGATGGTCAATACGATTCAGCGAGTGACTTTGATGAAGATACATTAGCCCTTATTTCTGCTCGAGATGGAGACAATTCTGATGCTGATGAAGAGACAGAGGTAATGGGAGCTGAAGCTGCTGATCAATACAAGAGTTTAATTACACAACGTGTGTTGAGTGTGCAATTGAGCAAATCTAAACAAGATCAACGCCACAACCTGTTCCAAACACGTGCTGTTGTCAAGGAAAGAGCTATACAGATCATCATTGATGGAGGGAGTTGTTATAATCTGGCTAGTGTTGACATGGTAGAGAAGCTTGCGCTTCCAACAAGACAACGCATGCATTCATATTACATCCAATGTTTTGAGAGTTCTCGCAAGATCAAGGTAACAAGAACGGTACGCGTGCATTTTACTATTGGTACATATTCTGATTTTGTTGATTGTGATGTTGTACCTATGCAAGCTTGTTCTTTGTTACTTGGTAGACCATGGCAATTTGATAGAGAATCTGTTCATCATGGCAAAACTAATCACTATTCTCTTATGCATAATGGAAAGAAAATTGGTCTAAAACCTATGACTCCCAAACAGATTTTAAAAGATGATCTTGCTAGAGCTAGTAGAGCTAAAACCGAGGAGAAAAATAAAAGTGAGAATCAGATTGTTTCTGCAGATTTTGTACCACCAAAGAACACTAAATCTGATTCTACACATGCTACTGAAAATCGTTTGAAGAGTCCATGTATGCTTGCAAATAAAATTGATATTGCTGAACTAGATGTAAACAATACTCAATGTTATGCAATTGTCTGCAAAGAGGTTTTGTTTTCATTTGAGGATATGCCTCCTTCTTTGCCACCTGCTATTGCTAACCTTTTGCAGGAATATGAGGACGTCTTTCCCGCTGAGCTGCCACCAGGACTACCTCCTATTAGAGGAATTGAGCACCAAATTGATCTAATTCCTGGTGCTACGATGCCCAACCGCGCGCCATATAAAACCAATCCAGAGGAGACAAAGGAGATACAACGCCAAATTTAGGAACTACTCGACAAAGATCATATTCGTGAGTCCCTTAGCCCCTGTGTTGTTCCTATTATTTTGGTACCTAAGAAAGATGGTTCTTCGCGCATGTGTACTGATTGTAGAGCTATCAATAATATTACTATTCGATATCATCATCCTATTCCACGTTTAGATGACATGCTTGATGAATTGAGTGGCTCTACCATGTTTTCTAAACTTGATTTGCGTAGTGGTTACCACCAGATTGGTATGAAATTAGGATATGAATGGAAAATAGCATTTAAAACTAAGTTTGGTTTATATGAGTGGTTAGTAATGCCGTTTGGTTTAACTAATGCACCTAGCACTTTCATGAGATTAATGAACGAAGTTTTACGTGCTTTCATTGGACGTTTTGTGGTAGTCTACTTTGATGATATTCTGATTTATAGCAAATCTTTAGAGGATCATTTGGACCATTTACATGCTGTTTTCAATGCTTTACGTGATGCACGTTTGTTTGGTAACCTTGAGAAGTGCACCTTTTGCACCAATCGAGTTGCGTTTCTTGGCTATGTTGTTACATCACAGGGTATTGAAGTGTATCCAGCCAAGATTGAAGCTATTGAGAATTGGCATGACCAAGACGGTCACACAAGTGAGGAGTTTTCTTGGCCTCGCTGGTTTTTATAGGCGCTTTGTCAAAACTTTGGATCAATTGTCGCTATTGAGTGAGCTTACCAAGAAGGATGTGCCCTTTGTTTGGGCGATGCACAACAACAGCCTTCGTCATATTGAAAGATAAGCTAACACATGCTCCTTTACTCCAACTTCCTGATTTTACCGAGACTTTTGAGCTTGAATGTGATGCTAGTGGAATTGGTTTGGGAGGGTGTTATTACAAGAGGAAAACCATTGCATATTTTAGTGAGAAATTGAGTGGGGCTAGTCTGAACTATTCTACTTATGATAAAAAATTATATGCGTTGGTTCGGACATTGGAAACTTGGCAACATTATCTATGGCCTAAAGAATTTGTTATTCATTCTGATCATGAATCTTTGAAGCATATTCGTAGTCAAGCTAAATTGAATCGTCGTCATGCAAAGTGGGTTGAATTTATTGAGTCTTTTTTTCATGTTATCAAACACAAAAAGGGTAAAGATAATATTATTGATGATGCTTTGTCGCGCCGTTATACTTTGTTATCTCAACTTGACTTCAAAATATTTGGATTATAAACTATTAAGGAACAATATGTGCATGATGCTGAATTTAAAGATGTGTGGCAGAATTGTAGAGATGGTAGAACATGGAACAAGTTCGTCTTCAATGATGAATTTGTGTTCCGTGCTAACAAACTATGCATTCCGGATAGTTCTGTTCGTCTTTTGTTGTTACAGGAGGCGCATGGAGGAGGATTGATGGGACACTTTGGTGTCAAGAAAACGGAGGATGTTCTTGCTGCACACTTCTTTATGCCACGTATGCGTCGAGATGTTGAGAGATTTGTGGCATGCTGCACTACTTGTTAAAAAGCTAAGTCTCGCCTTAATCCACATGGTTTATATATGCCTCTTCCTCTTCCTAGTGTTCCTTGGGAAGATATTTCTATGGACTTTGTTTTGGGATTGCCACGAACACAGAAGGGGAGGGATAGTATTTTTGTTGTTGTGGATCGGTTTTCTAAGATGGCACACTTTATTCCGTGTCATCAAACGGATGATGCTGCGCATATTGCTGATTCGTTCTTTCGTGAAATTGTTCGTTTGCATGGTGTGCCAAATACTATTGTCTCTGATCGTGATACTAAATTTTTTAGCCACTTTTGGAGATGTTTATGGGCTAAGTTGGGGACTAAATTGTTGTTTAGTACTACATGTCATCCCCAAACTGATGGACAAACTGAAGTAGTAAATAGAACTTTGTCTACTATGCTGCGGGCTGTTTTAAAGAAGAACTTAAAATTGTGGGAAGAGTGTTTACCTCATATAGAATTTGCTTATAATCGTTCGCTGCATTCTACCACAAAGATGTGCCCATTTGAGATTGTGTATGGTTTTGTTCCTTGTGTACCTATTGATTTAGTGCCTTTACCTTCTTCGGTGCAACATAATTTGGATGCTACACAACGCGCTGAAATGATATTAAACTTGCATCAGACTACTAAAGATAACATTGAACACATGAATGCTAAGTATAAACTTGCTGAGGATAAAGGGAGAAAGCATATTGTGTTTGATGTTGGAGATCTTGTTTGGTTACATTTGCGTAAAGATCGTTTTCCTGATTTACGCAAGTCTAAGTTAATGCCGCGTGCTGCTGGTCCCTTTAAGGTGTTAGAGAAAATAAATGATAATGCATATAAACTTGAGTTGCCTGCAGACTTCGGTACGGTTAGTCCTACGTTTAACATTGCAGATTTGAAGTATTACTTTGGTGAGGAAGATGAGATTGCGTCGAGGACGACTTCAATTCAAGAAGGGGAGCATTATGTGGACATCCCTTCTATTGATACAACCGTTGTACCTACAACTACACACATACAAGGACCCATCACAAGATCTCGTGCCAAACAACTTAACTATCAGGTACTTTCGTTTCTTGGAACTATTCCTCATATGCATGAGAATATGATGCTGCCTAAATCAGATGTATTTCTTACTCTTAGGAATGACGGACCAAGCATGGATGAGAGAGACAAGCATTGGAGCATGGCCATGCATGGAGATGGCAGCAAGCATATGATGATCCAAGAGAAGGCCACGGATGAAGATTTTAGAACTTTCAGGCCACCATAATGAAGAAAGAAGGCTTGGACGAAATATTCAAGATCAATACTTCGCGAATTCGTCCATAGCTTAATATGGTGCTGCAAGACCTTTATTTTGGGCCAGGCCCATGTAATTTTCGCAGGATTTTAATTAGCCACTTTTTAGAGTCCGTATTTGAGGGGAAAAGGACTTATAGGGTTGGATTCGGCCACCACTTCCATGGCTGGCCGAAACCCCACCTTTTCCTCCTTAAATACTCCCCATAGCCGTCACCCTAGACTCGGATTTTATTTAGACATTAATTTAGCCATATAGCAACTTCGCCAAGGCTCGAGTGTCGCAGAGGCCTCTTGTACTTCGTGCCTATACAGGATCCCACCTTTTCAATAAAGCTTTCCTCTTAATCCACAATATCTTGATTGCAATATTGGTTCTTACTTGTTCTCGATTTCAGGTAGGAATTAAGACCCTCATGTCGGTGATCTTGTTTCCGCAGGATCGGTAACCTCCAGGAGATTGGCCTAGCGATTGCATTGGCGCTCGTGCTCGCACGTGTAGTCGGATCGTCAAGCCCGAACTCCACCAAATCGATTATCACCATCTCATCGAAAGATCGGACACCTTTGCCCTATCAAGTGGTATCAGATTTCAGGTTGCTCGGTGAGATTTTACGGTTTTCGTAGATTAGGTCTGTTTTACCTATAACCCATGAAAAAGCCAAAAACACAGTTAGAATTTAGATCCATCCCATAACCAATCTACGCCTCGCATTATCTTTTCAGTTTTTGCATTGTTGAATTTGTGTCTACATCGTCGCGTCGAGTTGCTGGTCTTAGTGTCTTGTCCCTTAAGAGTTTCGAGTTCTGATCATAGTAGTCACCGCCACACTCGCCGATCACCGCCACCATATTCCGCCGCCATATACCCAGCCTCCATAAACCCTAAACACTCCGCCACCGCCTTCCTACCACGACACGGATCTGATCACCTATCCTGCCGCAGCACGAGTTCGAGTTGAGTTATTGTTTCCTAGTTATTTCTTTTTTACTTTCCTTCTTTGTTGTTTCCGTGTTAAGCTAAAGTCTGTGTCGAGCTCAGAGTCCGGTCGTAAGTTCATAAGGAGAGCAAAAAAAAAATCTGGAACCGCCTCCCAAAATTTTTTCTGGCTATACTGTTTTTCGACTCCGGGGATCACTTTTCTCCATCGGTCGTTATAACGACATTTTTTTGGCACCTGCGCGCTTTCCGGAGCATAATACAAAAATTTCGAAAAAAATTTTTGGGGCTAACCTATTTTTAGACCCCGTAGATCAGTTTTAGACACTCGCCATCATAATGATTTTCCGCATCTCGGTTCGCTTTTCAGGGTGCCATATCATCATACATTGGTTGTGTCGCGTCGTGACATCGTTGGTGATCTAGTTTCGCGTCTCTAGTACGGTCTAGCCTAGGACCAAAGACCGATCGTCGTTGAGCATTTTTCAACTTTTGCATTCTTGTTTTGATAATTGCTAACCCCTTTGCTAAGCCTTCCCGAGCTCCACGGATATTCTCCACGTCACGGTGTCTCGACTCACAGTAATCGCTTGGTTCAATCTCTGAACCCACGATCCTCATGTTGCACATCGCCTTTTCTGTTGTTTGGTAAGAACTTGTAAGAGCTTCAGATATTGCTTGACGGATTACGCGTGCCTTCCACCATATTTCCGTAGTATATACATGCTTTTTAAGTACTAACCATGAGATACTTCGAGAACCACGCCACAATGACGAAGAACTACATGCCCACTTCTCGAGCTCTTGGTCGGTCATGAAGACGTGGATACGCCTAGGGGAGTTTGACACCAAGCTCACCAACGCCATGGACAAGATCGATGGACTCGAAATCCTTCAACGCCAAGCTTGACGCCTCGGTTCAAGGAGATTTTGAACAGATTGCCGCACCTACACCGCACCCACAAATGGCGCCGACGCATCCCGATCACGGTCGGCTGGTTCGGTACCGCCGCTCCCAGCGGCTCTTCTGCGGTACGCCATCGAGACTTCCGCCGACTGCTGCTGCGACATTGGGAGACGAGCGGGTACTACGACCCCGACGACGACGATCTGTTTGACGAGGAGGTTGAACAACCTCCACAGGTACCTGCTGGCCGTCCCCAACATTAATACCACAAGGCTCGACCACCGGTACGTGATGATAATCACGTTGCAAAGCTTAAATTAAATATTCCATCTTTTGAGGGTAAATATAATCCTGATGCATATCTTACATGGGAGATGGAAGTAGAACAACATTTTGCATGTTTAAAATATCCTGAGAATATGCGTGTTAGTGCTGCTACATGTGAATTTACTAAATTTGCTTCTCTTTGGTGGTCTGAGTATTGTCGTTTAAATCCTACTACTATTCCTAGTACTTGGACGCTTTAAAACTGCTATGCGTGTTCGTTTGTACCTTCCACTTATCAACGTGATTTACTAAAGAATCGACACGTTTAGATCAAGGGCAAAATTCATAGAAGAGTATTATCAGGAATTGCAAACGGGGATGGTTCGGTGTGGTCTTGTTGAATCTAATGAACAAGTGCTTGCACGTTTCTTTGCTGGATTAAACAAGGACATTCAGCACATATTAGATTATAAGGAATATAATTCTATCACTCGTTTGTTTCATCTTGCTTGCAAAGCTGAACGTGAAGTGTAGGATCGCCAACCACCATGGAGGAGGACTAATAATTCTGCAGGTCGCACATCCACTTGGACATCACGACAACCAGCGCCTCCTTCTCGTGATTCGCCACCAGCTACTACCATATCCAAGGCCACCACAAGATTTCCAGCTGTTCCTCCACCATCATCCAATGCTCCTACTCATAGTGTATCTTCTATGGCTTCCACGGGTAAGACAAAGGATATACAATACCGCAAGTGCTGGGGTTTTGGTCATATTGAGAGACAATGCACAACACAACGTGTGATGATGGTGCGGGAGGATGGTCAATACGATTCAGTGAGTGACTTTGATGAAGATACATTAGCCCTTATTTCTGCTCGAGATGGAGACAATTCTGATGCTGATGAAGAGATAGAGGTAATGGGAGCTGAAGCTGCTGATCAATACAAGAGTTTAATTACACAACGTGTGTTGAGTGTGCAATTGAGCAAATCTAAACAAGATCAACACCACAACCTGTTCCAAACACGTGGTGTTGTCAAGGAAAGAGCTATATAGATCATCATTGATGGAGGGAGTTGTAATAATCTGGCTAGTGTTGACATGGTAGAGAAGCTTGCGCTTCCAACAAGACAACGCACGCATTCATATTACATCCAATGTTTTGAGAGTTCTCGCAAGATCAAGGTAACAAGAACGGTACGCGTGCATTTTACTATTGGTACATATTTTGATTTTGTTGATTGTGATGTTGTACCTATGCAAGCTTGTTCTTTGTTACTTGGTAGACCATGGCAATTTGATAGAGAATCTGTTCATCATGGCAAAACTAATCACTATTCTCTTATGCATAATAGAAAGAAAATTGGTCTAAAACCTATGACTCCCAAACAGATTTTAAAAGATGATCTTGCTAGAGCTAGTAGAGCTAAAACTGAGGAGAAAAATAAAAGTGAGAATCAGATTGTTGCTGCAGATTTTGTACCACCAAAGAACACTAAATCTGATTCTACACATGCTACTGAAAATCGTTTGAAGAGTCCATGTATGCTTGCAAATAAAATTGATATTGCTGAACTAGATGTAAACAATACTCAATGTTATGCAATTGTCTGCAAATAGGTTTTGTTTTCATTTGAGGATATGCCTCCTTCTTTGCCACCTGCTATTGCTAACCTTTTGCAGGAATATGAGGAAGTCTTTCCCGCTGAGCTGCCACCAGGACTACCTCCTATTAGAGGAATTGAGCACCAAATTGATCTAATTTCTGGTGCTACGATGCCCAATCGCGCGCCATATAAAACCAATCCAGAGGAGACAAAGGAGATACAACGCCAAATTCAGGAACTACTCGACAGAGATCATATTCGTGAGTCCCTTAGCCCCTGTGTTGTTCCTATTATTTTGGTACCTAAGAAAGATGGTTCTTCGCGCATGTGTACTGATTGTAGAGCTATCAATAATATTACTATGCGATATCATCATCCTATTCCACGTTTAGATGACATGCTTGATGAATTGAGTGGCTCTACCATGTTTTCTAAAGTTGATTTGCGTAGTGGTTACCACCAGATTGGTATGAAATTAGGAGATGAATGGAAAATAGCATTTAAAACTAAGTTCGGTTTATATGAGTGGTTAGTAATGTCGTTTGGTTTAACTAATGCACCTAGCACTTTCATGAGATTAATGAACGAAGTTTTACGTGCTTTCATTGGACGTTTTGTGGTAGTCTACTTTGATGATATTCTGATTTATAGCAAATCATTAGAGGATCATTTGGACCATTTACGTGTTGTTTTCAATGCTTTACGTGATGCACGTTTGTTTGGTAACCTTGAGAAGTGCACCTTTTGCACCAATCGAGTTGCGTTTCTTGGCTATGTTGTTATATCACAGGGTATTGAAGTGTATCCAGCCAAGATTGAAGCTATTGAGAATTGGCCGCAGCCCAAGACGGTCACACAAGTGAGGAGTTTTCTTGGCCTCGCTGGTTTTTATAGGCGCTTTGTCAAAAACTTTGGATCAATTGTCGCGCTGCTGAGTGAGCTTACCAAGAAGGATGTGCCCTTTGTTTGGGGCGATGCACAACAACAGGCCTTCGTCATATTGAAAGATATTCTAACACATGCTCCTTTACTCCAACTTCCTGATTTTACTAAGACTTTTGAGCTTGAATGTGATGCTAGTGGAATTGGTTTGGGAGGGGTGTTATTACAAGAGGGAAAACCTGTTGCATATTTTAGTGAGAAATTGAGTGGGGCTAGTCTGAACTATTCTACTTATGATAAAGAATTATATGCGTTGGTTCGGACATTGGAAACTTGGCAACATTATCTATGGCCTAAAGAATTTGTTATTCATTCTGATCATGAATCTTTGAAGCATATTCGTAGTCAAGCTAAATTGAATCGTCGTCATGCAAAGTGGGTTGAATTTATTGAGTCTTTTTTTCATGTTATCAAACACAAAAAGGGTAAAGATAATATTATTGATGATGCTTTGTCGCGCCGTTATACTTTGTTATCTCAACTTGACTTCAAAATATTTGGATTAGAAACTATTAAGGAACAATATGTGCATGATGCTGAATTTAAAGATGTGTGGCAGAATTGTAGAGATGGTAGAACATGGAACAAGTTCGTCTTTAATGATGGATTTGTGTTCCGTGCTAACAAACTATGAATTCCGGATAGTTCTGTTTGTCTTTTGTTGTTATAGGAGGCGCATGGAGGAAGATTGATGGGACACTTTGGTGTCAAGAAAACGGAGGATGTTCTTGCTGCACACTTCTTTATGCCACGTATGCGTCGAGATGTTGAGAGATTTGTGGCATGCTGCACTACTTGTTAAAAAGCTAAGTCTCGCCTTAATCCACATGGTTTATATATGCCTCTTCCTGTTCCTAGTGTTCCTTGGGAAGATATTTCTATGGACTTTGTTTTGGGATTGCCACGAACACAGAAGGGGAGGGATAGTATTTTTGTTGTTGTGCATCGGTTTTCTAAGATGGCACACTTTATTCCGTGTCATCAAACGGATGATGCTGCGCATATTGCTGATTTGTTCTTTCGTGAAATTGTTCGTTTGCATGGTGTGCCAAATACTATTGTCTCTGATCGTGATACTAAATTTCTTAGCCACTTTTGGAGATGTTTATGGGCTAAGTTGGGGACTAAATTGTTGTTTAGTACTACATGTCATCCCCAAACTGATGGACAAACTGAAGTAGTAAATAGAACTTTGTCTACTATGTTGCGGGTTGTTTTAAAGAAGAACTTAAAATTATGGGAAGAGTGTTTACCTCATATAGAATTTGCTTATAATCGTTCGCTGCATTCTACCACAAAGATGTGCCTATTTGAGATTGTGTATGGTTTTGTTCCTTGTGTACCTATTGATTTATTGCCTTTACCTTCTTCGGTGCAACATAATTTGGATGCTACACAACACGCTGAAATGATATTAAACTTGCATCAGACTACTAAAGATAACATTGAACACATGAATGCTAAGTATAAACTTGCTGGGGATAAAGGGAGAAAGCATATTGTGTTTGATGTTGGAGATCTTGTTTGGTTACATTTGCGTAAAGATCGTTTTCCTGATTTACGCAAGTCTAAGTTAATGCCGTGTGCTGCTGGTCCCTTTAAGGTGTTAGAGAAAATAAATGATAATGCATATAAACTTGAGTTGCCTGCAGACTTTGGTACGGTTAGTCCTACGTTTAACATTGCAGATTTGAAGTATTACTTTGGTGAGGAAGATGAGATTGCGTCGAGGACGACTTCAATTCAAGAAGGGGAGCATTATGTGGACATCCCTTCTATTGATACAACCATTGTACCTACAACTACACACATACAAGGACCCATCACAAGATCTCGTGCCAAACAACTTAACTATCAGGTACTTTCGTTTCTTGGAACTATTCCTCACATACATGAGAATATGATGATGCCTAAATCAGATGTATTTCTTACTCTTAGGAATGATGGACCAAGCATGGATGAGAGGGACAAGCATTGGAGCATGGCCATGCATGGAGATGGCAGCAAGCATGTGATGATCTAAGAGAAGGCCACGAATGAAGATTTCAGAACTTTGAGGCCACCATAATGAAGAAAGAAGGCTTGGACGAAATATTCAAGATCAATACTTCACGAATTCGTCCATAGCTTAATATGGTGCTGCGACACCTTTATTTTGGGCCAGGCCCATGTAATTTTCGCTGGATTTTAATTAGCCACTTTTTAGAGTCCGTATTTGAGGGGAAAAGGACTTCTAGGGTTGGATTCGGCCACCACTTCCATGGCTTGCCGAAACCCCACCTTTTCCTCCTTAAATACTCCCCATAGCCGTCACCCTAGACTCGGATTTTGTTTAGACATTAAGTTAGCCATATAGCAACTTCGCCAAGGCTCGAGCGTCGCAGAGGCCTCTTGTACTTCGCGCCTATATAGGATCCCACCTTTTCAATAAAGCTTTCCTCTTAATCCGCAATATCTTGATTGCAATATTGGTTCTTACTTGTTCTCGATTTCAGGTAGGAATTAAGACCCTCGCTGGTCAGGCTGATCGTGTTTCCGCAGGATTGATAACCTCCAGGAGATTGTCCTAGCGATTGCATTGGCACTCGTGCTCGCACGTGTAGTTGGATCGTCAAGCCCGAACTCCACCAAATCGATTATCCCCATCTCATCGAAAGATCGGACACCTTTTCCCTATCAGGCGGCCACTTCCTGCACCTCATCATCCTATGTCGCCTCCGGATCGTCTGAAGGATAGCCCTCTAGTGGAGCTAGCTTAGACTCAGAGAGTTTGCCGAGCTAACCAAGTCAAAAGGCATCGATAAAAATAGAGTCGGAGAAAGAACATAAAAGAACGACGAAACACAAAAGAAGAGTCGAAATGTTTACCGGAGTCAGAGGACGGTTGGTCGTATACATCTTCATGGAGACTTCTGGAACCTTTCGTTCCACTCTTTCCTTGATCAAATATTGCATAAGGGTCATGTAGTCCTTCGCCGGAATCCAGCTCGAACTGACCCGCATCTTGTCCTTCTTGTCGCTCGTGATCTGGTGCATGAGGCGATCTCCATGGTGCTGGAGAGGCTGAATCCGGCGCTCCAACCAGCAGTGGATCAATTCGGATCCACGGAGGCCCTCATGCTTCATCAAAAACTCAATCTGCCTCTTGGCGAGGATCAAGATATCCGACTGCTCCGGCGCCTCAGCGTCCCATGAATTCTGGTGGGGAGCGGTGCCATCGGTGAACGCCGGAGGACCTTCCGCCTTTCCAGGAGCCGGAATATCCTTATGTTAAAATAAGGTTCCGGCCCAGCGTTTGACGTATTCACTAGCGTTAATCCTAGGATAGACTCGGTTTCTCCTAAGGACTAAGCTAAGAGTGTCGATTATGTAAGACACACTGGTGCTGATGGAGTTCTTTCGAGTACCATAGTGGTACCAGAAAATGGTGAGACTTGGCCTAATGCCAAGAAACCCCTCGCACAAAGTTGCATGAGTGCTAAGCTCGAGCAGAGAGTTGGGAGGAAGATTATGAAGTTGCTGATGTGGACATCGCATCTATTGATACAACCGTTGTACCTACAGCTACACACATACAAGGACCTATCACAAGATCTCGTGCCAAACAACTTAACTATCAGGTACTTTCGTTTCTTGGAACTATTCCTCACATACATGAGAATATGATGCTGCCTAAATCAGATGTATTTCTTACTATTAGGAATGATGGACCAAGCATGGATGAGAGGGACAAGCATTAGAGCATGGCCATGCATGGAGATGGCAGCAAGCATGTGATGATCCAAGAGAAGGCCACGGATGAATATTTCAGAAATTTGAGGCCACCATAATGAAGAAAGAAGGCTTGGACGAAAAATTCAAGATTAATACTTCACAAATTCATCCATAGCTTAATAAGGTGATGCGACACCTTTATTTTGGGCCAGGCCCATGTAATTTTTGCAGGATTTTAAATAGCCACTTTTTAGAGTCCGTATTTGAGGAGAAAAGGACTTCTAGGGTTGGATTCGGCCACCACTTCTATGGATGGCTGAAACCCCACCATTTCCTCCTTAAATACTCCCCATAGGCGTCACCATAGCAACTTCGCCAAGGCTCGAGCATCGCAGAGGCCTCTTGTACATCGCACCTATACAGGATCCCACCTTTTCAATAAAGCTTTCATCTTAATCCGCAATATCTTGATTGCAATATTAGAGGTAGGAATTAAGACCCTCGTTGGTCAGGTTGATCGTGTTCCCGCAGGATCGGTAACCTCCAGGAGATTGTCCTAGAGATTGCATTGGCACTCATGCTCGCACGTGTAGTCGGATCTTCAAGCCCGAACTCCACCAAATCGACTATCACCATCTCATCAAAAGATCGGACACCTTTTCCCTATCAAGTGGTATCAGATTTCAAGTTGCTCGGTGAGATTTTACTGCTTTCGTATATTAGATCTGTTTTACCTATAACCCACGAAAAAGCCAAAAACATAGTTAGAGTTTAGATCCATCCCATCACCAATCTACGCCTTGCATTATCTTTTCAGTTTTGCATTGTTGAATTTGTGTCTACATCGTCGCGTCGAGTTACTGGTCTTAGTGTCTCGTCCCTTAGAGTTTCGAGTTCTGATCCCAATAGTCACCGCCACCCTCATAGATCACCGCCACCATATTCCGCCGCCATACACCCTGCCACCATAAACCCTAAAACTCCGCCGCCGCCTTCCTACCGTGACACGTATCCGATCACCTTTCCTGCCGCGGCCCGAGTCCGAGTTGGGTTATTGTTTACTAGTTTTTCTTTTTTACTTTCCTTCTTTGTTGTTTCCGTGTTGAGGTACTGCCTCCGAAAAAAATTCTGGCTATACTGATTTTCGGCCTCGGGGATCACTTTTCTCCATCGGTCGTTATAGCGATATTTTTTTGGCGCCTGCGCGCTTTCCGGAGCATAATACAAAATTTTCAAAAACAAAATTGGGGTTAACCTGTTTTAGACCCCGTAGATCAGTTCTAGACACTCGCCATCATAGTTTTTCAACCTCTCGGTTCGCTTTTTCGGGTGCCATATCATCATACATTGCTTGTTGTGTCGCGTTCTGACATCGTTGGTGATCTAGGCTCGCGTCTCTAGTACGGTCTAGCCTAGGACCAGCACAATACCGTCGTTGAGAATTCTTTCAACATTTGCATTGCTGTTTTGATAATTGCTAACCCCTTTGCTAAGCCTTCCCAGAGCTCCACAGATTTCTCCACGTGCGGTGTCTCGACTCCTGGTAATCGCTCGGTTCAATCTCTGGACCCACTGCTCCTCGCGGTTGCACATCGCCTTTTTCCTGCTGTTTGGTAAGAACTTGTAAGAGCTTCGTATATTGCTTGACGGATTACGCGTGCCTTCCACCATATTTGCGTAGTTATAGGCATATATACCTGTTCTTTTTAAAGGACTAACCATGAAAGATACTTCGCGGAACCCTGCCACAATGACGAACCAAGAACTACATGCCCACTTCTCCGAGCTCTTGGTCGGTCAGGCTGAAGATGTGGATGCACGACTAGGGAAGTTTGACACCAAGCTCACCAACGCCATGGACAAGATCGATGGACTCGAGAAATCCTTCAACGACAAGCTTGACGCTCGGTTCAAGGAGGTTTTGGACAGATTGCCGGCACCCGCACCCGCACCCGCCCCATTGGCACCTAGGCATGGCGCACGGCGCATTCCGATCACGGCTCATACTGCTGGTTCAGCTACCGCCGCACCTCAGGCGGCTACAGCTGCAGCTGAGGCACCTCAGACTTCCACCACGGCTGCTGCTGCGCCATTGGGGACAGATGGCGGGTAATACTATGACCCCGACGACGACGATCTGTTTGACGAGGAGGTTGAACAACCTCCACACCCTGCTGGCCGTCCCCGACATTACCACCGCAACGCTCAACCAACGGTATGTGATGATGATCATGTTGCAAAGCTTAAATTATATATTCCATCTTTTGAGGGTAAATATAATCCTTATGCATATCTTACATGGGAGATGGAAGTAGAACAACGTTTTGCAAGTTTAAAATATCATGAGAATATGCGTGTTAGTGCTGCTACATGTGAATTTACTAAATTTTCTTCCCTTTGGTGGTCTGAGTATTGTCGTTAAATCCTACTACTATTCCGAGTACTTCGACTGCTTTTAAAAACTGCTATGCGTGTTCGTTTTGTGCCTCCCACTTATCAACGTAATTTACTAAAGAATCTGACATGTTTGGAACAAGGGAAAAATTATGTAGAAGAGTATTATCAGGAATTGCAAACGGGGATGGTTCGTTGTGCTCTTGTAGAATCTACTGAACAAATGCTTGCACGTTTCTTTGGAGGATTAAACAAGAACATTCAACACATATTAGACTATAAGGAATATAATTCTATCACTCGTTTGTTTCATATTGATTGCAAAGTTGAACGTGATGTGCAGGATCGCTAAACACCATGGAGGACAAATAATTCTGCAGGTCGCACATCCACTTGGACATACCGACAATCAGCGCCTCCTTCTCGTGATTCTCCACCAGCTGCTACCACATCCAAGGCCACCACAAGATTTCTGTCAGCTGCTCCTCCACCTTCATCCAATGCTCCTACTCGTAGTGCATCTTCTATGGCTTCCACGGGTAAAACAAAAGATATACAATGCCGCAAGTGCTGGGGTTTTGGTCATATTGAGAGACAGTGCACAACACAACGTGTTATGATGGTGTGTGATGATGGTCAATATGATTCAGCAAGTGACTTTGATGAAGATACATTAGCCCTTATTTCTTATCGAGATGGAGACAATTGTGATTCTGATGAAGAGACAGAGGTAATTTGAGTTGAAGCTGCTGATCAATATAGGAGCTTAATTACACAACGTGTGTTGAGTGTGAAATTAAGCAAATCTGAGCAAGATCAACGCCACAACCTATTCCAAACACATGGTGTTGTCAAGGAAAGAGCTATAAGGATCATCATTGATGGAGGGAGTTGTAATAATCTGGCTAGTGTTGACATGGTAGAGAAGCTTGCACTTCCAACAAGACAACGCACACATTCATATTACATCCAATGGTTTGAGAGTTCTCGCAAGATCAAGGTAACACGAACGGTACTCGTGCATTTTACTATTGGTACATATTCTGATTTTGTTGATTGTGATGTTGTACCTATGCAAGCTTGTTCTTTGTGACTTGGTAGACCATGGCAATTTGATAGAGAATCTGTTCATAATGGCAAAACTAATCACTATTCTCTTATGAATGATGGAAAGAAAACTGGTCTAAAACCTATGACTCCCAAACAGATTTTAAAAGATGATCTTGCTAGAGATAGTAGAGATAAAACTGAGGAGAAAAATAAAAGTGAGAATCAGATTGTTGCTGCAGATTTTGTACCACCAAAGAACACTAAATCTGATTCTAAACATGCTACTGAAATTCGTTTGAGGAGTCCATGTATGCTTGCAAATAAAATTGATATTGCTGAACTAGATGTAAACAATACTCAATGTTATGCAATTGTCTGCAAAGAGGTTTTGTTTTCATTTGTGGATATGCCTCCTTCTTTGCCACCCGCTTTTGCTAACCTTTTGCAGGAATATGAGGACGTTTTTCCCGCAGAGCTGCCACCAGGACTACCTCCTATTAGAGGAATTGAGCACCAAATTGATCTAATTCCTGGTGCTACGTTGCCCAACCGCGCGCCATATAGAACCCATCTAGAGGAGACAAAGGAGATACAACGCCAAATTCAGGAACTACTCGACATAGATCATATTCGTGAGTCCCTTAGCCCTTGTCATGTTCCTATTATTTTGGTACCTAAGAAAGATGGTTCTTCGCGCATGTGTACTGATTGTAGAGCTATCAATAATATTACTATTCGATATCGTCATGCTATTCCATGTTTGGATGACATGCTTGATGAATTGAGTGGCTCTACCATGTTTTCTAAAGTTGATTTGCGTAGTGGTTACCACCAGATTCGTATGAAATTGGGAAATGAATGGAAAACAACATTTAAAACTAAGTTCGGTTTGTATGAGTGGTTAGTGATGCTGTTTGGTTTAACAAATGCACCCAACACTTTCATGATATTAATGAACGAAGTTTTACGTGCTTTCATTGGACGTTTTGTGGTAGTCTACTTTGATGATATTCTGATATATAGCAAATCTTTAGAGGATCATTTGGACCATTTACATGCTGTTTTCAATGCTTTACGTGATGCACGTTTGTTTGGTAATCTTGAGAAGTGCACATTTTGCACCAATCGAGTTGCCTTTCTTGGCTATGTTGTTACATCACAGGGAATTGAAGTGGATCCAACCAAGATTGAAGCTATTGAGAATTGGCCGCAGCCCAAGACGGTCACACAAGTGAGGAGTTTTCTTGGCCTCACTGGTTTTTATAGGCGCTTTGTCAAAGACTTTGGATCAATTGCCGCACCACTGAATGAACTCACCAAGAAGGATGTGCCCTTTGTTTGGGGCGATGCACAACAACAGGCCTTCGTCATATTGAAAGATAAGCTCACACATGCTCCCTTACTCCAACTTCCTGATTTTACTAAGACTTTTGAGCTTGAATGTGATGCTAGTGGAATTGGTTTGGGAGGTGTGTTATTACAAGAGGGAAAACCTGTTACATATTTTAGTGAGAAATTGAGTGGGGCTAGTCTGAACTATTGTACTTATGATAAAGAATTATATGCGTTGGTTCGGACATTAGAAACTTGGAAACATTATCTATGGCCTAAAGAATTTGTTATACATTCTGATCATGAATCTTTCAAGCATATTCGTAGTCAAGCTAAGTTGAATTTTCATCATGCAAAGTGGGTTGAATTTATTGAGTCTTTTCCTTATGTAATCAAACACAAAAAGGGTAATGATAATATTATTGCTGATGCTTTGTCGCGCCGTTATACTTTGTTATCTCAACTTGACTTCAAAATATTTGGATTAGAAACTATTAAGGAACAATATGTGCATGATGCTGAATTTAAAGATGTGCTGCAGAATTGTAGAGTTGGTAGAACATGGAACAAGTTCGTCTTCAATGATGGATTTGTGTTCCGTGCTAACAAACTATGCATTCCACATAGTTCTGTTCATATTTTGTTGTTACAGGAGGCGCATGGAGGAGGATTGACGGGACACTTTGGTGTCAAGAAAACGGAGGATGTTCTTGCTGCACACTTCTTTTGGCCACGTATGCGTCGAGATGTTGAGAGATTTGTGGCACGCTGCACTACTTGTCAAAAATCTAAATCTCGCCTTAATCCACATGGTTTATATATGCCTCTTCCTGTTCCTAGTGTTCCTTGGGAGGATATTTCTATGGACTTTGTTTTGGTATTGCCATGTACACAGAAGGGGAGGGATAGTATTTTTGTTGTTGTGGATCGGTTTTCTAAGATGGCAAACTTTATTCCTTGTCATAAAACGGATGATGCTGCGTATATTGCTGATTTGTTCTTTTGTGAAATTGTTCGTTTACATGGTGTGCCAAATACTATTGTTTCTGATCGTGATACTAAATTTCTTAGCCACTTTTGGAGATGTTTATGGGATAAGTTGGGGAATAAATTGATGTTTAGTACTACATGTCATCCCCAAACTGATGGACAAACTGAAGTAGTAAATAAAACTTTGTCTACTATGTTGCGGGCTGTTTTAAAGAAGAACTTAAAATTTTGGGAAGAGTGTTTACCTCATATAGAATTCACTTATAATCGTTCGCTGCATTATACCACAAATATGTGCCCATTTGAGATCATGTATGTTTTTGTTCCTCATGCACCTATTGATTTATTGCCTTTACCTTCTTCGGTGCAAAATAATTTGGATGCTACTCAACGCGCTGAAATGATATTAAACTTGCATAAGACTACTAAATCTAACACAGAACACAGGAATGCTAAGTATAAACTTGTTGGGGATAAAGGGAGAAAGCATGTTGTGTATGATGTTGGAGATCTTGTTTGGTAACATTTGTGTAAAGACCGTTTTCCTGATTTACGCAAGTCTAAGTTAATGCCGTGTGCTGCTGGTCCCTTTAAGGTGTTAGAGAAAATAAACGATAATGCATGGAGATGGCAGCAAGCATGTGATGATCCAAGAGAAGGCCACGGATGAATATTTCATAACTTTGAGGCCACCATAATGAAGAAAGAAGGCTTGGACGAAATATTCAAGATTAATACTTCACAAATTCGTCCATAGCTTTATATGGTGTTGCGACACCTTTATTTTGGGCCAGGCCCATGTAATTTTCGCAGGATTTTAAATAGCCACTTTTTAGAGTTCGTATTTGAGGAGAAAAAGACTTCTAGGGTTGGATTCGGCCACCACTTCTATGGTTGGCCAAAACCCCACCTTTTCCTCCTTAAATACTCCCCATAGCCGTGACCATACACTCGGATTTGTTTAGACATTAAGTTAGCCATCATAGCAACTTCGCCAAGGCTCGAGCCTCGCAGAGGCCTCTTATACTTCGCACCTATACAGGATCCCACCTTTTCAATAAAGCTTTCATATTAATCCGCAATATCTTGATTGCAATATTAGTTATTACTTGTTCTCGATTTCAGGTAGGAATTAAGACCCTCGCTGGTCAGGCTGATCGTGTTCCCGCAGGATCGGTAACCTCCAGGAGATTGGCCTAGCGATTGCATTGGCGCTCGTGCTCGCACGTGTAGTCAGATCGTCAAGCCCGAACTCCACCAAATCGACTATCACCATCTCATCGAAAGATCGGACACCTTTGCCCTATCAGTTGCACACCGTAGTAGTTGAGGACCTCGACGAGGAAGTCAGACGGGGGCAAGCTGAGGCCGCGGTCGACGTGTGTGCCGAACAACACCCTCTTGCCGTCGTGCGGCGCGGGAATGGCGTGCCCTAAGGCGCTCCGCCACGTACCAGCGATGATGAATCCTTCGTCCTCCATGACTTGGAGTTCAGTGTTGTCCATGTCACTAGGGATCCAGAGGCCCCGCATCTTCTTCTCCTCCGCCGTCGATGAACACGCCAACGCTCGTGAGGTCGAGGCAGACGCCATGGATCTTGGAGGAAAAGGACCGGTGGGGAGAGAGATTTTGCTCACGGTGTGCAGATGGGAACGAGTCGGAGTGCTCGAGGAGTACGAGGAGGCAATGAATGAATCGATGGAGAGATAAATCTGAGAGAAAGGGTTCTCTCCCCTCTTTTATTTGTCTTTGTGTCAAGATTCGTGCGTTAACACGGGCGATTAGCTCCACGCGTATAATGAGGGGGAGTTAGCTTCCTCGCGACTCTTCTGCCCCCTCGATTTTCGTGTAGGCATTGAAACAACGTTCTATTCTGTAAGGAGCGGACCCATCAACGGTCGTGTTGATAGGACTCCTGTCAGTGACAAGACCTGGTCTAAAAAGTTGTCAGTCCACACGCCGCTGGAAAATCCGGCTTATGTTTCAAATTGAGCAAGGAGAAGACTACAGTCAACAAAACATATCCGACTAAATTGTCTCGGAATCCTACATTACTGAATGAAGTTTTTGGAAACCCTTCAAGATTCTCAAGACGAAGAAACCACCAGGCTAGACGATTTATCCGACTGTGGATCGTGGAGACTTCCGGGGGCTACTGTTGGGGATATAGTTTCCGGGTATACCCACAGGACTCGCTGACCAGGGTGGCCCACCAATGGGTTAGAGCTTTGCTTCACGGCCAGCCCAGTCATAGAAAGAGGAGGAGCCAGTTCCGGCTACGACAAGGCCCAGAAGAGTTACCGACTTAGGACTGTAGTATTACTTGTAGTCCAAGCTGTATCTAGTTACCGACTCTGTAACGTAGCCGGGTAGGTCTCTCCTGTAACCCTAGGCCCCGGTGACTATATAAACCGGCCCTATGGGAGCCTTTAGGGCATAACGCAACAACCACCATAATAAACTCGCATAGGCGAACCTCTCTTGTAATCCGCAGTAACATCCGGCTTATACATATATATTACTGGGTTGCTAGCAGGAGTAGGATCCGATCACAACAGTCGGATCTGACCCTGGGTCAACTTGTGCTCACCTCTCCTGGAACATCCGACGTCTCACACCCCATCTTTCCAACGCCAATAGGACCCCCTATGGCGTACATCTCGACAATCCAACGACATCAAGCCCGATAAGACGGTGGCTTGGAAAGGGAGACGGAAGAAGGCAGGCGCCTGCGGTACTACCGCTCCCATCAGCGGTACTACCACGCCCCGGTACTACCGCCCAACATGACCGGTACTACCGGCCCATACAGAAGCCCGCGCCATCTCCAATGGATGCCCTGGTAACGGCTTGCAGTACTACCTCCCGTGAGCGGTACTATCGGTGGTCAAGACCGGTACTACCGCACCTGGAGCTCATCAACAGCTGAAGAGGTACTACCGGGAACCTAGAGCGGTACTACCGGGAACCCATAGCGGTACTACCGGTGAAGCCCGGTACTACCAGACCCGAGGACCGATACTACCGGTCATGACAGTGCCTACACGCACCAGTTGGCCATAGCCCATGTATTCCCTTTACTTACCTTTTTGCCTAGTTTATCCCCAAACTAGCCCTTGTTTAGTGGTTGGCCTATAAATAGAGCCCCCACCTCTCATGTATCCCTGAGGCATAGATGATTGACTAAAGACAACCCCCATTGTCGAATCTCTAGTTTTGCCTCATCCCCTTTACCAAGGGACCGACTATTGACATTAAACTCGATTGGACTTTGCATCACGCATCCATCCTTGAACAAGGCCTTGGAGTTCGGTGTCTCGTCTCCAAGTTGTCAAGACCCTCCCCAAGGTGTTCTTCCCTCTCCGATGTGGAATTGAGGGAGCACGTTGAACGATCTTTCCTTGCGAGGATTCTATCGGTCCGGTGGCCGCTGTTCGGGAGCAATTGGCCTTGTATCGTGTGAGTTTTGCGCGTGTTCATCTTGTTCTTCACGAGGTGTGTATTCGCTTTCGCTACCTTCTCCCTTAACCGTCGCTTTCCCATCGATTTGACCACGAGATCCGTGAAGATCGGGCCACCCAAGAGGTTAACCCCTATCATATGGTATCAGTAGCTTTTGGTTGCCACGGATACCTCATCGATTTGGTCTTTTCCCCATAAATTCAAAAATTCCACCAAAAATAGCCCCAATTCCTGTTTTGGATCGATCTGTGATTTGAGTGAGTTTTGGTAGGTTTTGATCCATGGATTACTTGCTAAACTTGTTGATCTACCTTCCTCTGCATTCCCATAGCCTAATTCCTTGATTTACCCTTTCGATTTGGTGTTTTGCTTGAAGATTTTCCGCCCAAATAGCCCCAAAATCGCGAAAATCCGTCAAATCTGGGTGTTCCTGGAACAACCGGTACTATCGAGCTCAAAACCCGGTACTAACGCATCTCCCCGGTACATAAATGGTACTATCGGGCCTTCGGAAACTCGGTACTACCGCTCCAAACCCGGTACTACCGCCCGGTATAGAACATAAACAACAGATTCCCAGATTTCAGCTTCTCACCATTTTGAGCATAACTTTTGCATTCAAACTAGGATTTTGGTGTTCTTTATCTTGTTTCGAAGAGGATAAGGAGCTCTACATCATCATCCACGTTGTTCGTGCTATCTAAGCTATCCAATTTCTATGAGCAAGGTGGAATCCAACAATAAAGGGTGAAGATCATCGACGAAAGGTATAAACATCCTGTGACTTTTCCCCACTTGCATTCCTTTGTGAACTCAACTATCTTTGCAAACAACAAACACCTATTGAGACTAGTTACTCTTATGAATTCTTGGGCTATGCACATTTGATACCTTGTAGAATTCCGAGCAAACATTGTGAGCGCTATCTCATATAGTTATCTTGTGTAGTTCTTGGCACAAGGAAGAGGCAAGTGAAAAAGAAAAAGAAAAAAGAAAGATATAGAAAAAAGGAAAAGAAAAAATAAATATACAAGTGCCTCATAGAATAGGAAGCGCAAGCTCGATGATCATCATATAGGTAGTACTTTTTGTGCATATCTTGTAGCCCACCAATTTTTGTGCAATCGAACTAGCGTCTCTCCTTGCACTTGTGCGACACGAGCTTATATTCTTCTCTAGGTAATCATTTGGTTCTTAGCTCACTTCCTCCGTCACATAAGTCCCATTTATCCCATCATGTGTGTTTTCTTATATATATTTCCTATCTTATGGATTAACTTGTTTGCTTTGTGATCATTGTGGTTCTTTACTTGCCATTACAACATCTTTATTTCGGATTGTTTCTTGCCATGCCACTTTCCATACCTATCCACCATAAGCTTTGTGTGTGTATTTTTAGTTGTTAGTTGGTTTTGGTGTCACGCGTGAACTTCACTTTGCTTGGTTTATTGCTCTCAAGTCTAGCCACTTGCATGATACTATCTTCCAAGGTAAAGTAAGGTTTGACGTTTCATCCCAACACCCTCTACAACTTCTATATACAACACTTGGTCTTGTGAATCATGTCTAGCACTACAAGGAATCTGGCAATATATGACCCTCCATTTTCGTCACAAAATCGTCATAGTAGTCTGTTTATGACGATTTTATGACGATTTTGAGATCGTCGAAAGCTGGGCGTCGCAAATGAACTATAACGACGTTATTGGTAAAATCGTCATATACGCTACATGGATCGTTATAAATCATAACCGTTATGACGATCCAATATCGTCATAGGCAGTCTAGCCCGACCACGTCAGATCCTACGTGGCTTGTCCTACGTGGCAAAATTGTGACGAAATAAAATCGTCATGGTGCAAAATAAGCCCGGTCCATTTAGTTGGTACATATGGGCTGAGCCAATAATTCCAGCCTTGTATTTACTATGTCTTGGCCTTTTATGGTCCATTTCAATTTTGGGCCTTAGTGTTAGACCCCTCCTTCATAAAGGATAGGATCCCTGTGATTGCAATGCTAGTCCCTGGATCAATGCTAGCATCCACAGTTTAAGATGAAGTACACAGATACAAAGGTCGTTTATTACATTCATTCCAGAGATAAACATAGTCTTTTACAACTCAGGGCCATAGGCCTAATACAAGAGTTTTTAGGAATAAGTAAATAAACACAAGTCTTCATCTTCATGTGCCACAGGCAAGCATGTTGAGTGTAGACTCATGACTCCTACTCATCATCGGAGTAACCTGCAACATCACAAGTTCTGACACAGAGGGTCAATACTTTGGAATAGTATTGGCAAGTGATACCTTAGTTTAATTTAAGTGGTCTATAATTCTATATGCTTCGGCTAGAGTAGCTTGGCTTGCTTTGCTTAAAATTAAGTTTTACCTATTAGTTGAAATTGTTAAGTTTTCTTTGTCAAAACATTCCCAAGGAAACCATCAATAGATATTGAGGTCCTTCACCCTTGTTCACCCACAAGTTTTTAGTTTAGAAGTTGGAGTGTTGAGATTTTGTGGCTTCCATGTCTTGATGCTCAAGTGTCCATTTCCTTGGACAAGGCTAAGTACTTAGGTTTTCCATCTGCAGAGGTTGTGCACTTTCCCCACCGCACTTGGTTTCCCAAGACAGGACCTTTCGTAAGCTTTTCCTTAGTCAAAATGGACGCTCCAACCTATCAACCCAACTACCACCCTCTGTCCAAATTAACTAAGTTCGCAACCTATATGATCATGGCGAGCCCATATTGCCAAGTGGTTTGCCCGTTAGCTTTCTCAACATTTGGCCTCCAAATCCCTTTGTGCCTGGGTGGCATACCACAAGTGAGATACACAACCCAAGTCCCTGGCCTTGTGTAACCACTCAACATAACCCAATCAATCCATTCCACCTAGGAGGTTTATTTGACTTAGTTGTTTTATTAAGAAAATATAAGTCTCTTGACTTAGAATATTTTTATCATCAACCATATAGATGTTCACCACCCTTGTTTGCTAAGTAGCTAGGCTAAGAATATGATAACTTAACTTAGGAAAGTTTTTCCCTAGCAATTCTACTATTTCACTCTACATAGGATTTCCCATCTTAGCACTAGGCAAAAACATCATGCAATAATTTAGCCAAAATATCTAATGCTAGTACAAAAATTAGGATAGGAATATTCATGAAAATATCACTTGCCTTGGTAGTGTGGGGAGTAGCACTCTTCACAATCACAATCACAATCAAAATCTACACAAGAAATCAAAACACACAATTACACACATTTAACATAATCAAAATTATATGAATGCATGCATGCAAAATCTACCATGTGTTAAATTTTGAAAAATTATACCAAGTGTGTGCTCATGATTACTGAAGTATAACAGGTCATAAGTTTGATCAATAAACTTTATTTGTCCATAACAAAATTTTATAAAGACATTTTTATATCCAACATAGCCCTAAACTTGTTCCACAAATAAAACATTTTTAACTGTTACTATATGCTAAACCAAGGGTATATTCTGATAGGCCTTGTCTTGCTGAATTCAACGATATAAAGTTTGCAAAAATCCAACGTGTCGTTTGAAAGATACAAGCATATGAAGTTTGAATCTAATTCAGATTTGAAATCTGTTTTTATTATAAACTCGCCACGCGTCGGCTGTGATTGGCGCGTACGCTTGTTGGATCACGCTTTGCAGCCGCGATTTTAAACAGATCGTGACGCACAGATCGCGTCGCTTCGGGATTAAGTGAGTCTATCCTAGCGCCGGATCAAGATCCAACGCGTGCGACAGCGACCATGCTCTGGCGGCGCGGCGTTGGCGGCGCGTCTGTCTCTGGCGGTGCGGCGTTCTAGACCATTCCAGATGCAAGGATGTGCTTACAGATCCGCGAAGGCGTTTGGAACTCGGCGTGGTACTCGTTCGCGAAGGGCGCCGGAGATGGGCTGGACCTCGTCGGAGTTTCGTCAGCGTCGGGCCGAGGTTGTCGAGTTCTTTGCGGCGTTCTGCGTCGCTGAGCACGAATCAATGGGTTTAGAGGATGCGCGGGACAACTACGAACAAGCTCGGGTGAATAAGAAGGCGGGCGCTCGAATCTTCTTCGAATTGCTCGCGGAGTTCGCGAAAATGTCACCACGGTCGGTCGTCGTTGGCGTGGTTCCTCGTCGCGCTAGGCCAAAATAAGGACCGCTCGGATGCTCACGATGACGAGGATGCTATGCGTGTCAACCGAGGGCAAGGGGTGGTGGTTACCTACGAAGAGGGGTCGCGGAGTTCGCGAAGAAGATGGTGGCGGCGATCGTCGGCGTTAACGCTTAGGGTCATGCGAAGACAAACGGCGAGTGTCGGAAGATGCGTGAGTTCACCGAATAAGATAGGGTGAATGGGAGAGAGGGAACTTGAAGCTCACGGAATTGATCGCGGAGGCTCTGTAGCGGCGACTCGCGGAGGTTTGGGGCGACTGGGCGTGAGTGTGCGATTCGGGGAAAATGACCGTGGGGTGATGGGGATCTTATAGCACGAGAGTCGACAAGAAACGCTGCGTTAAATGGCCCAATTAAGCGCCATCACCGGCCATCACTGCTCTGCGACGTGGTCGCGGGCGGAAGTTTGGGAAGACGATGCCGCCAGAGATAGGGCTCCGCTTATCGTAACGCGCTAAGTGAAAGTGGGGTCCGTCTGCGTCTCAAGGTCGTCGTCCGTAGCGTGAGAGGAGGAAAGAAATGCCCGGGTGGGCTTGGGCTGGATTGGTTCTTTGGGCCGGATCACGCCGCATGGCCTTTTCCATTTCTTTGCCCTTTTCTTTTCTTTCCTATTTTCTGAATTGATTTTGATATGAATTCATATCCTTTTGAAAACAAATTGACTTGGGAATTTTGTAGGGTTTTGTCGATTCTACAGTCACAAAACTAGATGGTTATATTGCAAAGCTTGGTCCACTTGGTTTTAATAACAAATAGAAGTTGTTCTGTTTGAAAACATTTGAAAATGGGTTTTAGAATTTATTCCTAAATTGAAATCTTTGGGGTTTAAAATTTCTCCCATTCTTTTCATTAATGAAGGCAAGCATTGAAGTATTTTAAACATTCAATTATTAACAGATGATGTTAAATTGGGACAATATGCCCACATGAATTCATAACTCATATCCCACTCCTAAATGATTTTTGTGAAAAACCCTAAATGCATGAATGATGCAAAGTGGTATGAATGAGTTTAAAATTATGATTTTTGGGATGTTACAAATCTAACCCCCTTAAGGTGAATCTCGCCCTCGAGATTCGGTTTGGCTAGCAAATAGGTGAGGGTGGTCTTTCCGTAGATCATCTTCTCTTTCCCATGTTGCTTCCTCTTCGGAATGATGGTTCCATTGCACTTTACAAAATTTGATAGTCTTGGTCCTGGTGACTCTTTCTGCTACCTCTAGAATTTTGACAGGTTTTTCCTCATAAGTGAGATCACTTTCTAGCTGAACTTCTTCTAATGGTATGGTATCCTTCAAAGAAGACTCTTCCATTTCTGGGTGACATTTCTTAAGTTGACTCACATGAAATACGTTGTGGACTGCAGATAGGGATTCTGGTAATTCCAATTCATATGCAACTTCTCCCTTGCGACTTAGAATTTTGAATGGCCCAACGTATCTTGGTGCCAACTTTCCTTTGACTCCAAATCTTTTCACTCCACGGAGTGGTGATACCCTGAGATAGGCTCTATCTCCAACTTCGTAGGTGACTTCTCTACGCTTAGAATCCATTAGCTTTTACGTCGGGATTGTGCTATCTTCAACCGTCCTTAACCAATTTAACTTTCTCTTGGCGTCCTTGATAAGATCCGGTCCAAATAAACTTCTTTCTCCCACACCATTCCACAACAATGGGGTGGTACACTTCCTTCCGTAGAGTAACTCAAACGGTGCCATTCCGATACTTGATTGATGGCTGTTGTTGTAAGAAAACTCTGCGTAGGGTAAACTTTCATCCCAACTTGCCCCATAATCCAAAGCGCATGCCCTCAACATATCTTCTAGAATTTGATTGGTTCTCTCCGTTTGTCCATCTGTTTGAGGATGAAAGGCAGTACTGAATTCCAACCTCGTTCCTAAGGATTCATGAAGTTGTTTCCAAAAGTGAGATGTGAATTGAGTTCCCCTATCAGACACAATACTCTTTGGCACACCATGAAGACATACAATCCTGCTCATGTAAATTTTTGCTAGTTTGGCACTGGTGTAAGTTGTTTTCACCGGTATAAAATGAGCTACTTTGGTTAGACGATCCACTACTACCCATATGGAATCGTATCCCGATCTAGTCCTTGGTAATCCGGTAATGAAATCCATACCAATATTTTCCCACTTCCATTCAGGAATAGGCAATGGTTGAAGCAGACCTGCTGGTTTCTGGTGCTCCGCTTTGACCCTGCTACATACATCACACAAAGCGATATGTTCGGCGATGTCCCTTTTGAGATTGTTCCACCAAAATCTCTCTTTCATATCCATGTACATCTTGGTGTTTCCCGGGTGAATAGAATATGGAGAGTTGTGACTTTCTTGTAAGATCAGTTTTCGCAACTCTGGATCCCGGGGAACACATATACGTTTCCCGTGCCATAAAGTACCCTGTTCTTCAATATGGAAACTCTTGGCTTTCCCTAGACCAATGTTTACTTTAATCTTTTCAATTTCTTCGTCAGTCTTTTGAACTTCTCGGATCTTGTCCAAAAGAGTGGGTTGGACATCCAAAGACATGAGATGCCCTTCGTACAATCTCAATGAGTTCCTTGAATTGTTTACAGAGGTCTTCTGGCAGTTCTCCTTTGGTAAGACCATTTACAAACGTCTTACGACTTAAAGCATCGGCTACCACATTTGCTTTACCGGGGTGGTATTGCAAACTCAAGTCATAATCCTTGATAAGCTCTAGCCATCTTCTTTGTCTCATGTTGATCTCCTTCTGGGTGAAGATATACTTCAAGCTCTTATGATCGGTGAATACTTCACACCGCTTACCTAAAAGGTAATGTCTCCATGTTTTGAGTGCATGAGCAATGAGGCTAACTCCAAATCATGAGTAGGGTAGTTTACTTCATGAGTTTTGAGTTGTCTCGAAGCATAAGCTACGACTCTACCATCTTGCATAAGTACGGCACCTAAGCCTTGATGAGAAGCATCACAATACACTTGGAAATCTTTTTCCAAATCAGGCAGACACAAAACCGGTGCTGTTACTAGTCTCTTCTTTAATTCCTGAAAACTAACTTCACAACCTTCAGACCAGGCAAACTTTTTGTCCTTTTTTAACAATTCTGTCATAGGTTTAGCAACTTTTGAGAAATTTTCAATAAACCTTCTGTAGTAACCTGCTAAGCCAAGGAAACTACGAACTTCTTTCACGTTTTTGGGTGATTCCCAATCATCCTTCTTGAAACTTTAGCGGATCAACTGCCACACCATCCTTTGTCATAACATGACCAAGGAATCCAACTTTCTCTAACCAGAACTCACACTTGCTGAATTTGGCATAAAGTTTATGTTCTCTCAATTTTTCAAGTATTAAGCGCAAGTGTCTTTCATGTTCTTCCTTGCTCTTGGAGTAGACTAGGATATCGTCGATAAAAACGACAACGAACTTGTCAAGGAATTCCATGAACACTTTGTTCATCATATTCATGAAATATCTTTGGGCGTTGGTTAGACCAAAAGGCATCACGGTGTACTCATACAATCCATACCTTGTGGTGAATCTTTGTCTTAGGTATGTCTTGCTCTCTTATCTTAAGTTGAAAATAGCGACCTCGGATCAATCTTGAGAATACATGCTCCTTCCAAGATCGAACAAGTCGTTGATTCTTGGCAAAGGGTATTTGTTCTTGATGGTAACCTCATTGAGAGAACGATAATCAATACATAATCTTTGTGTTCTATCCTTCTTCTCCACAAACAAAACCGGGGCTCCCCAAGATGAAGAACTTGGTTGTATAAACCCTTTCACGTAATCGTTCTCCTAGTTGTTTCTTGAGTTCTTTCGGTTCATCCTTGACATTTTATATGGTCTCTTAGCTATTGGTCCGAACACGGTACCAAATCTATTAAAACTCCACATCTCTATCTGGTGGCATTCCTGGTAATTCCTCAGGGAATACATCCGGATACACACACACAATTGGCACATTGTCTATGCTAACCCCCTTAAGAGAATTTAGCTTACTTCCTTTGAATTCAAAGTTTGACTTAAACTTTATTCTTTTTCCTTCGGGGGTTGTGAGTGTAACTGTACGATTGGCACAATCTAATACTCCTTCATACTTAGCCATCCAATCCATTCCCAATATTACATCCAACCCTTGGGAATTCAGGATTATCAGGCTTACTGGGAACTTATGTTTACCAAACTCTATGATAAGATCTCGGCATCCAAGGCTTGCTACCATGTCTCCCCCTGGAGAACTAACCTTTATTGGGCACCCAATGTTTTCTGATGCAAACCCATTTCTATCCACAAATGCCTTTGATATGAATGAATGAGATGCACCAGTATCAAAGAGTACAAATGCTGAAATTGAATTGAGTCTGAACTTACCAGCAACGGCATCAGGCTCCTCATAGACCTCCTCCACATTGATGTGGTTAACCTGTCCTTTCTGAAATGGATTTGGCTTGTTAGGTCCTTCAACTTTCTTTTCGGGGCACTCATTAGCGTAATGCCCCAGCTTCTTGCATTTGTAGCACTCAACCTGACTGAGGTCCTTTTTGACATATTGACCTCCACCTCCACTACCATTTCCACTGTGGTGGCTCTTATGTCCACCCTTGTGGTTCTTGTACTTATCATTGTCATGACTACGATGTTTGTTGTCATGACGGTTGTGGTTGTGGTGCTTGTTGATCTTCCCATGTTTATGGGATCCGGAGCTGCCACTGTCATCATAATGAGATCGTTTGTGAGACGATCCCGAATGTGTTGTCGGAGTGTTTCCTCTTCCTACTCTCGACTTGTTTCCTTTTACTCTCCAAAATAGCAGCCTTGTCACACAAAGAGGCGATAAGTTGGAACATATGCTACCGATAAGCGTAGGTTCAACTCATCATTCAAGCCTTCCAAGAACTTTTCCTTTCTCTTGGCATCGATCAACCTCATCCGGTGCATAGCGCCGATTGTTGAATTCTTCTACATATTCGCCACACTGCGATGGCGCCGCTTCAAGTTGTGAAACTCCTTCTTTTCGGACTCATTATCCCTGACGAGATATGAGCGGTGCGAAACCCATCCTCAAATATGTCCCATGTCACTTCATCAATGGGAGTGGTGATTTGGAAGTTATCCCACCATGTGGCGGCTGGTCCTTCCAACAGATGTCTTGAATCGACTTTTTCAGCATCGGCGACCTCATCACCAAGTCTTTGTTCACAGAACGCAGCCAGTCATTGGCTGCCATGGGATCAGTTGTTCCCGAAAACTTTGCTGGCCTCAGACGCAGAAATCTGGTGAGCATATCGAAACCCGGAGGGTTGTTGTTGTTGTTGTTGTTGTTGTTGTTGTTGTTGTTGTTGGGGTCATTGTTGTTGTTGTTGTTATTCTGGTTTTGGATGAACGTTGTCATCATTTGCATAAGCTGTGTTTGCGCATTCATCATTTGTTGCATTTCTGGGGTGATGTTGTTGGGGTTGGGGTTTGCGCGACGGGGAGGCATCTGTGGTTTATTCACATAGATAAGAATGAGATACCCATAGATGTTTTATGCACAATACAACTTAAACAAACACATATTAAGCAACACAAGAAATTAAAGTTCACAACCACATAACAAGTTCATGAAGTGATACACACAAGCGGCAAGCCATCCACATGTCGGATGGTCCAAAACAAGTTCACAAAACAAGTATGAATAACAAGATAAACGAGTGATCATGTCTACTCCTCAACGTCAATCTCCTCCTCGACGAAGGTAAGACCTGCGTTCTCCATCGCGGTCTTGTTCTCCTCAATCGTAGTGGTCAAGGAATCGATCTTGGCCTTGAGAGCCCTCTTCTGGGAGCGAAGCCTCTCAATAACCATCTGCTTTGCTCAAGCTCAAGTCCTTAGACTTGGCTCCTCTGTCATGTCCCGGATTCTCTTGTTCCTATCACGGACGCGTTTCTCTTGACTCTTGAATCTGCGGTCCTGGTCTCAAATTTTGTCTCCATCTCCTTGATCATCTCATCCTGCTGCCAAAAAGCTTGTCCTTCTCGAAGCTGCACTGGCTTCGTCATTACCAAGCATGGCGTTACGTCTGTCCGTATCTCGTGTCGAGAAGAGTCTCCAAGTCCACGAAGATAAAGGCGTATCGGCTCCGCGGTGCTCCTCGAGTCGTCCTCAAGTCGATGGACTCTCCGTCATCATCACGTCTACGAAGGCGTGAAAGTGAGTACCCTAACACATGCGGACGGCCTAACGATCGTCCTATCAGTCTGCATGACTACCTCCATGCCTCTCTCCTGTCGCCGTGCATCAACTTGAAGGCGATGGCCTCTGTAGTGGGCTCGATCTGGCGTCTGGCTGGGTCACCTTGAAGCCCTGAGGTCCTTCCTCTCGAACTTGGTGAGTGGGTACCGTAATGGTGGGAAGAGGGAGGTCAAGCAGTGGTAAGCTCAACGATCGGGGACCAAAAGCAGTAACTCGAAACTCCTCAGCGGTCTTGATGGCAACATGCATCTATTTATAAGATTAAAAAGTTAGAACAAAGCAATTCAAGATAGATCAAGACAACATTCATACATATCCATGAAACATAATTGTCACACAAGCCATGCATACATGTATTCATTACATCATTCAAGGTCCATACTTATTAAAATATCTTTTGAAAATAAGGTGATAAGTGGTGGTCCAACTAACGGAGTGTCATTACAGTCCAATCTCACGAGACCTATTATTGAACACAATGTTCCTAGAGGCAATCCACCAATCTTGTTCCCTTGACTCTATCACTAAGTCCAATACATCTTCCCTTATTTCTTGGTTGTTGTCTTCCAATTCTTGAGTAAGTTCTTTCTCTTTCTCTAAGTCCTTTTGGAGGTTGAGCATTCTGCACTTGACTCTAGCACTTAGTTCCTTGATAGTCCTCCAAGCTGCATCCTGGTGACTCAAAGAATGTGGTGTGCATGGTAGTGTTGGTGTACATGCGAATCCCCTTTCTTTGTGGTTGTCTCCTTGTTTTTGTACAAGTGTAGTTGCACCCACCAATACTCCACTCCTTCATCCATCACCGAAAACCCTTGTACACGGCTTCACCATGTGCATCCATAGCTTCCATGAGGTCCTTGAGAATATTGGGAAACTCGGTTTCACATTCCAAGGTCATGGTCATGAGTGGTCCCTTCTTCACGGCTTCGTTGATGGAGTTCATCTACAAGGGAAGTTGAAAGAGATTAGAAAAGTTTTACGAGAAGAATAGACAAGTGTAGAAGTAGTTGAAAAACTTTTTCCTTAGTGGTTTTCCAATTCCTAGGGTCATAATCCTACAGCAACACGTGCTCGATACCATCTGTTAGACCCTCCTTCATAAAGGATAGGATCCTGTGATTGCAATGCTAGTCCACGGATCAATGCTAGCATCCACAGTTTAAGATGAAGTACACAGATACAAAGGTCGCTTATTACATTCATTCCGAGATAAACATAGTCTTTTACAACTCAGGCCATAGGCCTAATACAAGAGTTTTAGGAATAAGTAAATAAACACAAGTCTTCATCTTCATGTGCCACGTGCAAGCATGTTGAGTGTAGACTCATGACTCCTACTCATCATCGAGTAACTCCTGCAACATCACAAGTTACAGCCACGGAGGGTCAATACTTTGGAATAGTATTGGCAAGTGATACCTTAGTTTAATTTAAGTGGTCTATAATTCTATATGCTTCGGCTAGAGTAGCTTGGCTTGCTTTGCTTAAAATTAAGTTTTACCTATTAGTTGAAATTGTTAAGTTTTCTTTGTCAAAACATTCCCAAGGAAACCATCAATAGATATTGAGGTCCTTCACACTTGTTCACCCCCCAGTTTTTAGTTTAGAAGTTGGAGTGATGAGATTTTGTGGCTTCCATGTCTTGATGCTCAAGTGTCCATTTCCTTGGACAAGGCTAAGTACTTAGGTTTTCCATCTGCGCAGAGGTTGTGCACTTTCCCACCAGACTTGGTTTCCCAAGACAGGACCTTTGAAGCTTTTCCTTAGTCAAAATGGACGGCTCCAACCTATCAACCCAACTACCACCCTCTGTCCAAATTAACTAAGTTCGGCAACCTATATGATCATGGCGAGCCCATATTGCCAAGTGGTTGCCCGTTAGCTTTCTCAACATTTGGCCTCCAAATCCCTTTGTGCCTGGGTGGCATACCACAAGTGAGATACACAACCCAAGTCCCTGGCCTTGTGTAACCACTCAACATAACCCAATCAATCCATTCCACCCAGGAGGTTTATTTGACTTAGTTGTTTTATTAAGAAAATATAAGTCTCTTGACTTAGAATATTTTTATCATCAACCATATAGATGTTCACCACCCTTGTTTGCTAAGTAGCTAGGCTAAGCAGAATATGATAACTTAACTTAGGAAAGTTTTTCCTAGCAATTCTACTATTTCACTCTACATAGGATTTCCCATCTTAGCACTAGGCAAAACATCATGCAATAATTTAGCCAAAATATCTAATGCTAGTACAAAAATTAGGATAGGAATATTCATGAAAATATCACTTGCCTTGGTAGTGTGGGGAGTAGCACTCTTCACAATCACAATCACAATCAAAATCTACACAAGAAATCAAAACACACAATTACACACATTTAACATAATCAAAATTATATGAATGCATGCATGCAAAATCTACCATGTGTTAAATTTTGAAAAATTCTACCAAGTGTGTGCTCATGATTCTGAAGTATAACAGGTCATAAGTTTGATCAATAAACTTTATTTGTCCATAACAAAATTTTATAAAGACATTTTATATCCAACATAGCCCTAAACTTGTTCCACAAATAAAACATTTTTAAGCATTACTATATGCTAAACCAAGGGTATATTCGATAGGCCTTGTCTTGCTGAATTCAACGATATAAAGTTTGCAAAATCCAACGTGTCGTTTGAAAGATACAAGCATATGAAGTTTGAATCTAATTGATTTGAAATCTGTTTTATTATAAACTACGCCGCAGCGTCGGCTGTGATTTGGCGTACCGCTTCGGTTGGATCACGCTTTGCAGCCGCAGGATTTTAAACAGATCGTACGCACCAGATCGCGTACCGCTTCGGGATTAAGTGAGTCTATCCTAGCGCTCGGATCAAGATCCAACGGCGTGCGAGCAAGCGACCATGCTCTGGCGGCGCTGGCGTTGGCTGGCGGCGGCGTCGTCTCTGGCGGTGCGGCGTTCTGACCATTCCAGATGCAAGGATGTGCTTACCAGATCCGCGACGTCTTGGAACTCGGACGTGGTACTCGTTCGCGAAGGGACGCCGGAGATGGGCTCGACCTCGTCGGAGTTTCGCTGGCGTCGGCGAGGTTGTCGGAGTTCTTCGGCGTTACCGTCGCTGAGCACGAATCAATGGGTTTAGAGGATGCGCGGACAACTACGAACAAGCTCGGGTGAATAAGAAGGCAGGCGCCGAATCTTCTGGAATTGCTCACGGAGTTCGCGAAAATGTCTGATACGGTCGTCGTTGGCGTGGTTCCTCGTCGCTAGGCCAAAATAAGGACACCGTCGGATGCTCACGATGACGAGGATGCTATGCGTGTCAACCAGAGGGCAAGGGTGGTGGTTACCTACGAAGAGGGTCGGAGTTCGCGAAGAAGATGGTGGCGGCCGTCGTCGGCGTTAACGCTAGGGTCATGCGAAGACAAAGCGAGTGTCGGAAGATGCGTATGAGTTCACTGAATAAGATAGGGTGAATGGGAGATGAGGGAACTTGAAGCTCACCGGAATTGATCACGGAGGGCTCTGCATGGCGACTCGCGGAGGTTTGGGGCACTGGGGCGTGAGTGTCGATTGAGGGAAAATGACCGTGGGGTGATGGGGATCTTATAGCCGAGAGTCGACAAGAAGCGCTGCGTTAAATGGCCCAATTAAGCGCGCCATCACCGGCCATCACTGCTCTGCGACGTGGTCGCGGGCGGAAGTTTGGGAAGACGATGCCAGCAGATAGGCTCGCTTGTCGGTACGCGCTAAGTGAAAGTGGGGTCCGTCTCGGTCGTCTTGTCCGTAGCGTGAGAGGAGGAAAAGAAATGCCGGGTGGGCTTGCTTTGTGGATTGGTTCTTGGGCGGATCACGCCGCATGGCCTTTTCCATTTCTTTGCCCTTTTTCTTTTTCTGTTTCCTATTTTCTGAATTGATTTTGATATGAATTCATATCCTTTTGAAAACAAATTGACTTGGGAATTTTTGTAGGGTTTTGTCGATTCACAACAGTCACAAAACTAGATGGTTATATTGCAAAGCTTGGTCCAGCTTGGTTTTAATAACAAATAGAAGTTGTTCCTGTTTGAAAACATTTGAAAATGGGTTTTAGAATTTATTCCTAAATTGGAAATCTTTGGGGTTTAAAATTTCTCCCATTCTTTTCATTAATGAAGGCAAGCATTGAAGTATTTTAAACATTCAATTATTAACAGGATGATGTTAAATTGGGACAATATGCCCACATGAATTCATAACTCATATCCCACTCCTAAATGATTTTTGTGAAAAACCCTAAATGCATGAATGATGCAAAGTGGTATGAATGAGTTTAAAATTATGATTTTTGGGATGTTACACTTAGCCTTTTTCGAGCCTTTTTCTATTCCAGGCGTTGGCCTATCTAAGGTCCATTTCTTCATGGGCTGGTCCTACCAGCTAGATGGGTCCCACTTGTCAGACTATTCAATAAAATGATATTCCTTTTTCTACTGGTTCACTTGTCAGGTTTATTTCACCAATCGGACAATTAAACCACACATAATTTAGTCAAAACCAAAGAAATACATGAAATCCTGTTGATAACAACCATAAGTCTATTAGAATATTTCGGTTCAAATCCCATACATACAATAATAACTGCGCTATCAAAGTATTACACAAAATGGTCTTCAAGAAAGAGGCTACAACAGAATGAAGCCCAAAATGGAGATCCCCAGGACCATATCCCTACACTAGGAATAATCGATCATCAGTTGAAGCATCATTATCAGAACCTCCCTCTCCACCAATGCCAAGGAAACATGCCTGACTACTCCCAGTGTGCACCACTCCCTCCCGCACCACGTCCCAGCAGCTGGTCACATACCACCACTGGTCGAAGAACAAAGCCTTTGCCAGCATTCAACCATCCTGCATGATAACGACCACCAAAGGCAAATTATTCCATGGGTTTATTCTTTTACATGTGACCAAGCTATGATGCCTAAACCTGGAGCAGCTAGCTAGGTGAATGCACACACCAATACACAATGATCAATAGTTGAGGCAAAGCTATGAATTAAGTGAATTAACAACAGTAGACTGTACACAAGAATCAATATAAGCAGAATTGAGATAAATCTCTATAGAGTAATGACATAAGGCATATGTTATTTGAGCACATGAATCTTATCAGAAGTCAAAAGCAGCATTATACACAACCATGTAGTTCCATGTGTAACTCAGTGTATCAGTAATTTAGCAAGATAATACACATTGTGCAAACAAAAAGCAAGCATATACTCTAAACTTTTCAAGCAATCGGCTAGGAATGCTACAGGTCATTTCATTTCAAGTCAAAAGATTCATGACCAAAGCATATATCTGGACATGAATAATTCAATCGCAAGTAGATAGTAAAATATCTTAAGTTACAGAATAACATTTATTAACCATCGCAAGTACATAGTCAAATATTCCACAAAAGGACAATCACTTATCAGTAGAACAAACATGAGTTTTCATTTTAAAGCATGCCTGTGAGAATTAGAGCAAATGTGCAGTAATATCTATAGATGTTAACTGTTGGTTTACAAACACGGTGCACAAGAAATATCACTGGCAGTTGGTTTACAAACCAAACAGGCAGAAAGGAAACATTCTATATGGCAAAAAGATAACTAACAAACCAAGATCTTAGTCTTCTCTTATGACAAAAACTGGTGCTAGAGACACCTGGACAAGAACTAAGCACAATAGTAATAGAAAACATGAACCCTCATGTTTCCAATAAACTAGACAGTTCAATCTAAATGGCATTTGATAGGAATGGCTCCCACGACCTTGGAAGGAAAGAAGCATTGTATCGACACAATCCACAATGGACGTTGTAGTATATGATGCGTAAATGTGGGAGAGCTCACTTGGCATGGATGTCGAGGAACCGCGAGCTTCGATGTGATTATGTCATAGGTGAGGAGACCTTGAACCCGGTGATTGCAAACCCGGCGGCGATGATGATGGGATTGCTGTAGCACTCCATCCGCTTGACGAGGTAAGACCGTGGAGATGGATCCACAATGTAAGCGAAGAAGTATGATAGCACATTACCACACCCGAGCCAGTCAAGTAGGCGTGGAGATGATGGCCATCTTCCACCGCTAGTCTCTAGCGTCTCCCATGTCACATCCTCTGAGCAGATGCACACCAAAGCAAATGAATCGGTTTGCATGAAGAAATAAAGCGAAGAAAGTACAGAGATGTCACTTATACATATGCATGAGAATCTATATGCACTACTCCATGATCATGTGCCACTCCTATACGTAACATGTGCCACTCCTACTAATCAAAGAAATCTTCTATTGATAAAAGAAATCTGCTATTAGCGATATAATGACAAGACAAGACTTGATCCGATAGCGTAAGGCTTATCTCTACTATAACTAATTAATGACAACAATAATTTTGGTCCAAGTTTGCGAAGCATTCTTCTACCACAAACACAGAACAAAACATGATGGTAAGCTTAGAGCAGCGGTTTAGCAAGAATAAATATATTTAGGGAATAGCTTTGACTTGGACACACACAACACGGCAGCACCCATACACGTTTGCTTTTCGAAACAGTATAAACACACACGACACGTTTTCTTTGACTTGGTCACCTATATGGAATCAGTATAAACATCACGATTTTTTTAGGTAGTAGAGATATATTAACAGATCAAGAGTTCAAGATCCCATTGGGACTACCATTAATAAAAACCAGAAACAATACACTCATATAGATCATATTGTAAACACACTTTAGATTTATCAAGATGGTAGTTGCACCAAATAAACATGTTCATGAGCCAGCACCTCCTTGAGTCCCCCGTAATACGTAGCGGTAGGAGCCAAATGAGCTCGAATTGTTATCTACACCATGGACAAGAAACTACTTCAGGATATTAAACTATATAGGCATAGACATGCATATACCAAAGCGTAAATTGGTCAACCAAGTGAAGATGAAATGAACAACAAGTCGTGCTTCAAAATGGTACCAGCCCATATTATAAGCAAATTACCAAGTTCCAAAGGAATTCTCTGAGATACAATAAACCTAATACAATAAATTAATCGACACTAGCACTAATATTCTAGTGATACAAAAACATGAAGTAGTAACATGGATGTACCATGACATAGCGACAAATAGTGCGACAAATAAACCCGATAATTTGACTAACCTACTACCACCATTATCCATTCAACTAATGGTATCCATCTAGTACTAGCTAGTGTGCACAAACAAAAACTGATGGTATCCATCTAGTATCAAGAGTGGGATTTGTCCGAGGCACTATTTTTGTCAGCACTAGATATGCCTAACGGCGATGGTCGCAATGGTACCAGGGCGTAGATAGGACTGTCATGATTCGAGACAATCTATCCGTAGTGTATAGCGAGATATTACACTATACATGCATAGACATGTGTATACCAGATCGGAAGGATTTGGATATAATAAAACCTGCACAAGGAACTTCTCCAGTGAAGGAACAAAGCAAGAACAACCAAGCAGATAAGAACAAGAAGTGCATGAAGCATCAAGGCAACAAAGTTAATCAATGGTACATCATCGTTATAAAACTAGAGGATGCCCAGCGATTGCTGCGGAATTTATGCATGCTATAAAAGTATGGTCATGCATATATAAATAATTCGAGACAAGAATTGTAGACTATGAAGATAGTAAGAAGAATGATGTGTGTAAAGAGACCTAACATTGGTAATGGGATCATTACAACCACGCATCTGACTCAAGGGGCAAACCAATGGAATAGCTCCGAGCATATGAGCCTTCTCTCCATACATCCAATACAATTTTAGCGAAGGCAAAAATATTATAGAAAAGCTATTTGAGTTTGATACATGAACGAACGCCAAAAGGATATCAGAGATGGTTTGAGAATAGAAGGATGTTCACCTCACTGCAGTCCAAACAGTTCGATTCGAGAGATGTTGTGCATTGCATCGATTCGATTCAGCTTGAACTCAGTCCACTTTACAAACTTGCTTCTACTAAAAATATTTCATGGAGCAAATGCAAATGCAAGGGAAGTAGTTACTACCGCTTTCGTTCTGAATGCGTAGAAGTCGTGGTCGACGTTCTCCGCCTGCTCAGGCCTCGCCCACCGTCGGTGGCGCCATCTCAAACACCTTGTGCGCATAACCCGCAGCAATTAACCAATGCGTTCCATCATTATCCACACATCGATCGATCGATCAATCAATCTCGGTAGTACTAAATTTCCATCAACATGATGCTCGGCAAGAACTGAGGAATGATAAAACTCTTGCACAACAGAGAGACTGAACAAAATGTGTATAGATTGAATGTTGGAACAATCTATCCATTTCTGATAACTGACACGTACTTACTACTGAAAGTCTGAAACCAGCATCCATACAGTACACTAGGCAGCAAGAGATTTGATCGATTGGTTACCTTGGTGAGCACGGTCTCCTCGTCCTCGGCGCCGATGACCTCCACGAGCTCGTCCTCCTCCACGTCGACTCAAACACCAAGGCATCCCGGATCGAGCCACTCCTTGGTCCCTTTCATCAGTGCCGACGTCCGCCTCCTTCTCCTTGATCTTCCCGAGCTTGCGCTGATGATCCCAGCGGCGTCGATGCTAGCGTGCTGGACTCCTCCTCCTCCTCGGCGCGGACCACGCCGTGGCGCCTGGTGAAGAGCGTGATCTCGCAGCCGGGGCCTTGGGGCCCAGGTCCCTCCATGGGCCGAGAGGCGCACGTCCACCTCCCGGACAGTGGTCGTGCTTGGACACCGCGCCCACCTTGTCCTCGATGTGCTCCTTGACTTCTCCGTCACCGCACCCGGATGGTAGGGGTGAGTCTATCTATGTCGCCTTCAAGGTCGGGAATTGAGGGTGTTACCTTGACGTTCACCCTGCATGATGAGGCGCCGACGAGGCCTGTGGCCCAGCAGACGGACACGGAGGCGGAGGCAATGCCACCGTGCGGGGCCACTAGGGCGCGCCGAGAAGCCGGAGCGGAGGTGGCAGGTCCCGAGGATCGCCAAGGTGGGTCGCGATGTGAGCGAGGGATTAGGGTTTGGGTCACGAGGAGAGCGAGAGAGAGGAAGAAGTGGCGGGATCGGGTCACCATGGGACTCGGGATTAGGGTTTGGGGGGCAATCCCTCTCGACCACGTTTTATCTGTGAGGGCATAGACATATACATATACAAAAAATACATATAGATATGCCACGTAGGCATAATTGCTGATGTGGCTATCCAGTCAATTGAATGTATCATATTTTAGACGATATGACGATTTAAATTGGTCATAACGGGGTATAGAATAAGGCTCTAAGTTGTATCCTAAAGGTTATGACGATTTCATATGCTGCAATTACGACGATTTTGACACAAATCGTCATAATTCTATAGGATTTTGACCTCCCCAAACAGCCTACGACCATCTTGTGCCAAATCGTCATAAATCTATGACGATTTTATTTCCTGTCACAATGAGAAGGTCACAAGTTAACACATTTCTTGTAGTGTAGGGACTTCGGAATCGATGATGATTTCTATGAAGAATCCACGATGAGCCACCATGCCTATGTCTCCACAAGCATGGATAACATGATGGAGCACTACACTAACAATGGCTCCACATGCTTGGGTGATATGGAGTACTACAACTACAATGACTCCCCAAGCATGGGCGACTTCAAGAACGACAATGACAAGCTCCTCAAGTCGCACTAGCCAAGACGGAGCCTCCACCTCGAGTGTGCCAAGGTCCACCATCAAATGGACAAGTTCAAGAGCGACCTCCACAACTTCAAGAAGAACATGGACAATGACTTCGACAAAACCATGAGCATGGTCGCCAAGAGTAATGATGCTTTGCGCTCATTATAAAAACTTACAAAGAAGAGTGCCAAGGACAAGGGCCATCGTCACGAGCGTCATATGAATGACTAAGTGCGCCAACTATATCAACCTTCGTCAAGGCACGCTAATGACCTTCGTCGACACCATCATAAGGTACCTTCAACTACAAGTGCCACCACCAAAAGGGCTGATGCAGCCCATCCCACGAACGCTACTAAATCTACTCCCACAAGCTCCCCAAGTGGACCCATGACTCGCGCCCGAGCCAAGCTCCTACAAGCTAAGGTGAACTTGCTCGTCTCCTTGTGTGACTTTGATACACCCTTGGATGGCCTGCTACTTCAAACGCATACCTTGTGCATCATCAGGTACGAAGAGAAGGACCCAGTGGACGGAGGAGCCGGAGCGAAAGCAACCAGTCGCTGCCAGACGCCAGCGGTACTACTGGTTGAGGCGACCGGCACTACCGGTTCAAACGGTACTACCGGCCCCAGCTACCGGACACCATAGCAGGAACCCAACCAAGGGCCAGACGACTACGATACTACCGGCCCAGGAACCGGTACTACCGGTGGGCGGTACTACCGCCCCCTCCTACCGCTCGCTACAGGCTAATCCGACGGAAGCTCCAGGATCGCCAGCGGTACTACCGCCCTGAGGCAGTACTCAGTTGTGTGACCGGTACTAGGTTGCCCGACCGTACTACCGTCTGGACCGAACCCGAACGCATCAGTTTGGCCCAAATACTGTCCCTTCCTATATTTTACCTTTTCGTGCCGAAACTACCCCTGTTTATGTGGCTGGCCTATATAAAGCCCCCACCCTTTATTGTAAATCCAAGACTTGGATAATAATAGATTAAGGAAACCCTTTGAGGAACTTATATCTATTGGTCTCATGCTCCTACCAAGGAGCACCGGATTATCCACCCCCTCTTGGATCTTGCCTAGTGCGTTCAAGTTGTACAAGGCCTTGGGTTCTCGGTTTCTCGCCCCCAAGTCGTCAAGGTCTCACCAAGCACCTCGTCCCCCGTTGTTGGCGTGGAGAGAGAGCTTCGCCCAACACCGATCCTAGAGATTATGTTGGACCGGTTGCCACCGGCGTGAGTTATCGGCGTGTATCGTGTTTTGTGTGCGTGAGTTCGTCGGGTTCTTTGTGTGCGTGTGTTCGTGGATTTCATCCCCTTTCCCCCTTCCACCGCTTACCCTCGATTCCCGCGGAGATTCGTGAAAGATCGGGCCAACCCAAGGGTTACCCCATAACATATTGGTATCAAGAGCACGGTTGATCACGAATTTTCCCCCAATTTTTCTTTGATCCCCCTTAAAATCGAAAATCCCACCAAAAAGAGCCCCAATTTTCCTTCGGATCGATCTTTGGATTTGGTGAGTTTTTCGTGGTTTTGGTCCATAGATCTGTTGCTTTTGGAGTCGATCTATAGCCCCTGTTGTTCCTAGCCCATCCTTTCGGTCAAATCACCACGAATTTGAGGATTTTGTCAAGTTGATCTCGTTCCAGTTCCGTGCCTTGCGGTACTACCGGTCGTACAAGCGGTACTACCACAAGTCACCGGTACTACCGGCTGCACAAGCGGTCCTACCGCTCGCCGGTACTACCGGTCGTTGCCAGCGGTACTACCGCTCGCCTCTGACCGTGTTTCTTTGCCCTTTGACGCCTCAATTTCGTTTGCTGACTTTTCCACTTCACTTGTTCGTGTTTCGCGTGTTTGTCGCCACTTTCACAACAGCTTCCGCATCAAAGTCACCACGCGCTCAACGACACCGCGCACTCGAACATCTTCCCTCCCACAAACGGTTGCAAGTCGTCAATAATACCAAAGGTATAACTCGCACCACTTTGACAGCCCCATATCTTCCTTTGTGTGTATCTCTCCTACGAGAGGAACTCATTTTGTGTTTGTCTAAGCATTGTTCCCTTGCCATTGTAAAGTGAGAGTGTGAGGCCAAATACAAAAGTTAACATAGTAGCATAGAAAGAGAGAAAAAGGAAAAGTATCAAAAAAAGGTAAAGAAAAAGATAAAATAGAAAGATACATAGTCTCCCAATACAAAGAGAATACCAAGCTTGTAAGCCAACAAGAGAGAGGAAAAGAGCGCACCAAGGGAAGTGCACAAATCTATTGCTTATCCTCTTTTGGCAAACGAGTTGTGGTCTCTCCTTGAGTTGGCACGACAACCGAGCGTAGTCTTCGTTAGGACCTTTTGAGCTCATTTTTCATAGTCGTGCTAACCCCGTTTTTCTCCACGTGTGTGTTTTCCGTGTTTTGTAGATCGTATCCTTCTGCTTTTGATCTTTGGTTCTTTACCACGTAGAACAATAACCTTTTGCTTAGATCGTTTCGTTTGGTTTTCCACAATCCTAACCTTCCACCAAAAGCTTTTGAGAGTTGTAGCATATTTGTGTGTGAGTTTGTTGCCCATTTCACTTTGCACGCTGTTCGCTCATTTGGTGGAAATTGGTTTGATATAATCTCCAAGGTGAGGTAAAAGGCTAACTCTCCGCACCCTTTTTCTCCATATACAACCCTTGTTGGCTTTTCATCATGGACAGGCATGGAGAGCCATCCCAACCACCACAACCTCCGGAGGATGACACACAATTCATGACAATATGGGACCATTGGAAGGTCCGAGGAGAATTCAACTACCGTTGTGAAGCTCTTGAGCGGCGCCAAGATGAACAATTTAGCGAGGCCCGTGTGGAATTCAAGAACATAGACAACCGCTTCGAAGAAGTCCGTGGCTAAATGCATTCCATGCAACACATCCTCGGTCATCAAAATGAAGCTCTTGGTCGTGCACTCGCCTCAACGGATGAGAAGCTTCAACGCCTCGTTGATGGACTAGCAAGGCCACGCTCGCGCGAATCAAGCTCATCTCGGCACTCCTCAAGTGAATCAAGTGCACCTCGCCGTCACGCTTCAAGGCACCGGGATGGACCCGTTCTTCAATCCATGAGCTCTTCTCAAGCGGTACCATCTCCGCGACACGCCGCAACGTCAAGCTATGATGGTGACCTCTCCGCAAGACCTCCACGACGTGAAGCAAACCGGCCACAACCAAGGGCACTTGTGATTCAACAAGAGCAACCTCACATGGACCACCAAGGCCATCGCCGTCGACATGTCCCTTAAATAACAAGTGAAGTATCCGAAGAGGACGAACAAGATCACCGTCGACGTGAAGCACTTGAAGACCCACCAAGGCGTCATCATCGACATGATCGTCCACGTCAGCAACATGATGGTCATGACGAGCCTCCTCTACATCAAGAAGAGGAAGAGCAGCCCATTGCGCATGCGGCTCGACGTCCTCCTCGCCACAGGGCGCAAGACAATGCTCCTCGGCACCACCCACGCCAAGAACAAGAGCAAGCTCCCCAAGCTCGTCGTGAGGACCATCAACCTCCTCCTCGTCCTCAACCGCGCCAACAAAACGAGCAAGCGCCCCAAGCTCGTCGTCAAAACCAAGTTCCACCACAAAACTCGGCACCTCAACAACCGCAAGAGCAACGCAACCATCACCAAGCAAGACATGAGAGCTCGGATGATGATGATGATGACCGCCCAAATCATGGCAACCGCCGCAACCGTAACCGCAATGGAGAAGAAACTTTCGGCAAGCTCAAATTCACCATGCCCAAGTTCATCGGTTCCAATGAACCCGAAGAATATCTCTCGTGGGAACTCAAGGTCGACAAGATCTTCCGCATGCACAACTATAGCAATGAGAAGATGATGGCCATGGCATCCCTCGAGTTTGATGAGTATGCCAACCTTTGGTGGGAACAAGTCCAACTCGCTCGCGAAGCAAAAGAAGAGCCTCCAATCGCAACTTGGCAAGATATGAAGGATCATATGCGATCCCGCTTTGTTCCTTCGCACTACACGCGTGACCTCTTCAACAAACTTCAAACGCTTAGTCAAGGGACAAAGACCGTGGAAGAGTACTTCAAGCAAATGGAGCTCAACATGATCCGTGCCAACATTGAAGAGCGAGATGAACAAAAAATGGCACGCTTCCTCAATGGCTTGAACCATCCCATCAAGCGCATCACCGAGTTCCAAAAGTACGACAACATGGTTGAGCTTGTGCACATCGCATCAAAGGTGTGGCATCCCGCAAAAAACCACTACTAGAAAATCGCGTTGTTTGTGCATTGCATCGGCATCATCATATGTTGTTTGTCTAAAACTATTTTCGCAAAGCCCGTTTTGTTTTCTAAAACGCCCCATCTTTATTCAAACGCAAAGCCCGGTTTTCCGGATTAATTATTTTGGCCGCTTTCGGGTTGCAAAGGCCTTGTTTTAAATAAATAAAACATTTAATTATTTTAAGTGGGGCAGTCGAACGGGCCGAATTGACCCGAACGACCACCCCAGAACCTAAAACGGTCCACCTAACCAGTCCCACCTAAATCCTACAGCTACCCATCTACCTACCCACACCCCTCTCCACATCACCCCAACCAACCCCCCTCTCGCCACCTCACCCCTCCCCAAATCCCCACCACTAGGGAGCTGCCACCTAGAACAATCCACCCCCTCTCCTTTTCCTCTCTCTCCCAACCCACCCTGGCCACACACACCAACACGCACACACTCACACACGCATCACACGCAACCGCCTGCCCCTGGCCCACCACCGCCTTGTCCATACGTCCCCACCTCCCCACGCCTGGGACCTCCCTCGAACCCCACCCCGACGCGGCCGCAGTCCCCTCTCTCCTCTCTTCGTTCTCCTCGCCGGCAACCCGCTGCCTCCCCTCATCACCTGCCCTCCCGACCCTGCGCCTCGCCCTCCTCCGCGCCGTGCCTCGAGCCCGCCGTTCTCCGGCAACCGCCCTCTCCATCGCCGCTGTCCGCTCTTGCCCGGCCACGCCTGCGGCCTCCGCCTCACGCCCTCGCCCGCCTCAACCTCGCCGTCACGCAGCCACACCACCCTCCTCCCGTCGCCTCTCTCCACCTACCTCGCCGCCTTCCCCAACGCCGCTGCCAAGCGCCTCCCAGGCGTGCGACCCTCCGCCTCGGGTCCTCCCGGTCTCCCGCGCCCCTCAAGCTCACCGCCGCCTCCTTCTCGCCGTCCGTCGCCGCCCTGCCTCTTGTGTGCCGTCCTGCCTCCTCCTGCTGCGGCCCGCACGCCACCGTCACGAGCCCGCTCGCCGCCCGACGCAATCCGCTCTGCCGCCCTTTCGCCTTGTATGCCGCCGAGGTCGCCTCCGCGGGTCCTCCTCCTCCCCGTCGCCCCGTCTGTGGCCGTCCGCCGACCGCCGTCCGCCGTCCGCCCTCCAGCGCGAGTGGGCCAAGGGGAAGAACAGTACATCCACGACCATGCGTGTATGTGTTGGTGCTTGCGTGTGGTACCAAGTCGATGTCTGAATCCCTGGATACAGTACCTGTACCTTGTCTCGAGCTCGTCAACGCCATCTACACCGAGGCTGTGTGCATCCGGACACCTTGGTGACAACCCAAGTCCGAATTCGACCATCGACGCCGAATTTCGAGAACTTCGACCTAGAACCCCAAGGCGAGAACACCGGACTCGAAGCTCACCATCACGAGATCGACGCCGTGTCAAGTACTTCCTCGACATTGGAGTCGGAATGCCAAGATCAACCACCCGGACCCGAAGGCCGATCCCGTACCCGGTGCCGTGCCAAGATCTCCGAAAAACCCCGGTACCGAACAAGTTCGCCATCGACAATTGAAGCCGGCACCCTTCAAGATCTTCTCCCCGATACGGCAAAACCCTCCATCCCGGACGCCAAGGTCGTCGTTGCGAATACGACAAGTGCTTCATCCCGAACGCCATGACCGTCTACGCGGGCCCGAAGACCGCGGATGCGACAAGAACGACAGCGATCAGAACGAGTCCGATGCGCCCCGACGCCGCACCAAGTCCTTCCCGGAGTCCGAGAACGTTTCCGTCGAACCCTGGACCCTGAGACCGACCTTGAACCTCGGAACCCAAGATCGCCGAACCCTAATGTGTGAACCCTTCCCGACACCCTATTTTATAATATCATAACAACTAGTTGCAATTGAATTGTCATACTCGCATGCATATCTGTGGTTTGGGGGCCTTATGCCGATTCACCTGATAATTAAATATGGGGCCCATATGCGGGCAAATATAGTCTCATATCGGCCTCATTTAAACTTGTGTAGCGAACCGGTGCTATCTTTTGCCATGTTAAAACAACATTTAAATTGCGGGAGTTCTAAATAACTTGAACCATCTAACTAATTGTCGGGACCCCGGTTCTGCTTAATATGGCCTAATTGCATCGCATCTTTGCCATGTCATACATCATGCATGCATCATGCCGATCTTCTACCGTTGTATTAAATATTGCATCCGGTGTTCCTTCTAGTGTTTTGCTTCTTCGCGGATAAGGCCGTTGAGTTGATGCGAGTGTCGACCCGGTCTTCGGGTGAACCTTCGACAATGTTTTCAGGCGAGCATCTCCCCCTTTCTACCTATCTTACTTTCATAGTCTTTATTCCCTCCTGTTGATCTATTGCTATCTGTGTTGCGATGCTCTAGTTTTCGTACCCGTGATATCCCTTGCAGCCCTATATTGCCTTGGACACATACTATTACCTGTTGTTTGTTAGATAGTTGGACTAGCGCGTCGTAGCCGCTTGCTCAAGTGTTGTTGCGTGTTGTCAAGTGCCACAGTTGTTGATGTATTGCCGCATGTTGTTGTTGGAGATGATCATAGTTTTACTTATCGTTCACTTTAATTCCTGTTTAACAACTAAAATTGAAGTAAGCAGAGGCATCGGTGGGTGATAGATAACCTTTGGTTTCGAGCCACTTGTGTCCCGTAGGACCCGAGTACTTGATACTTCCTTTATTTATCGCTATCCACATCCGGAGGTATATGGGACCCCGAGCGAGCTTGATTCATCTTATTTCTTGGGGCCACAAACTAGTTTGAGGTTTTATTTACGATCCTGTACTTATGCCATGCTACTTATGTATTTACGTTTGCGAGGAGCACACCTGCATCGCTTAGGTAAGCGGAGTGTTTTCGCGGTATCGACAAGCCCAGCCACACTTTTGGGTTCCCGATCGTTTCTGACCATTCGCAAACCTTGAGTCCGTCTCGAAGCTTGCTTACTTCGTTGGTCTACTCAATGGGTGGCCCCTAAATATTTCTGAATCCTGTGATTGTTCAAATGTGAAAGCCTCGTTGGGTTTTGATTTGGTTTTCGAGGTTGATCGAGCGTGTGTTGCTATTGGTGCACCCCGGGGTAAAACTTTCTGAAAGCCGTGTCATGTTATGGACGACTTGGAGCACGATATCTCGACCATAGACAAGCATAACTAAAGTTTATTGCTATAAATTTGTCTTTATAATGACTAGTAATCGCTTCACTTTAATGGAATGGCTAATAATCGCCACAATTGCTTGTTTGAATTGTCGCTTCGACCATTGTACCGACTAGTAAATCTTGCAACTTCTAGCGGATTGGCTAAATAAAATTACCAACAACCGCCGGGTTCGGGTTTATATCATGCTATCTATCGGATTAGTAATTGCTGCAACTACAATGAATGAATAACAAAAGGGCCCATGCTTCTTTTATCGTGACAATTATCTATACGACTAGTAATTGCTGCAACGATAATCGAATAAATAAACTGCCAACGTGTGAGTTCCTCGGTTGACTTCTCGTTGGTCTCGAGGAAATACCAGATGGATTTGTTTGGTGTTAGCTTCAGTTGGATCCGGATAGGTCTTTCTTACCCCTCTCTGAAAACCGCCAGTTGTATCGAGTCTCTATAGGTTGTCTAGTGCATGCTGCCGCCGCCGCTCAGTCCACCATACCTATGTAGGCGAGGACCGCCCTCTAGCCTCGCTGCTTGGCCTCAAGATCTTGGCTCCTCTTTTTCCTTTGCCCTTTGTCGGCACCCCTTTTGTTTAAGCAGGTTTTGAGCTCGACGTCGTTAGCGTGGTTACCCTTCCGGCTTGGCTCAAGGGGTTATGGACGCCATGGTTATTCTTCGTGGCTCTCAAACCATTTGCATCTTGTCCGTAGCTGGACGCTCTATCGATTTCAAGGTGATTTGGATCTTTGTATCTTATATCTGTATTCTTGACTCATGGAGTCGCTGTTATATATATATCTGTTCTGTGGGTCCCATCGAGGACTGTTGTGTAATGTTATTACTTCGTTTTCCACCCGCACGAAAGTGCCTGGTGGGCACCTTTGAATCGTTTCTATGCGGGTTTGGCGGGTTCCGCTGAAACTTGCATAGGTCCGATTCTGAGGGTGTTACAAAAGGCCAAGCGTCAAGTGCAAGAGGACATTAAGTACAACAAGCCAAATACGTACTTCACCTACAAGCAAGCACCAACAACTACTCCAACAACACCAAGTGGAAGCTCCTCAAGTACCACCAAGCTTCCCTTCAAGCCAACTCTCCCTCAAGGAAAACAGCCCCCAAGTGGCAAACACACAAGGGATGATCAACCATTCAATGGTGAATGCTACAAGTGTGGAGGCAAAGGGCACAAGTCGAACGCATGTGGAAACAAGAAAGTTTTGTTCATCCATGACAACGGCGATGAAGAATACTTGAGTGAAGAAGAGTTTGATGCAAGGGTCAAGGAAGCCATGGCAAGGCAACATTTGGAAGAGGACCAAGAACTTCTTGTGTGTGAGCATGACGCAGGTCCATCGCTTGTGGTCACAAGGGTCTTAACTACACAAGCCAATGAGAATGAAGACCAACACTCGAACATCTTTCAAACTCGTGTCGGTATCAATGGGAAGTCCATCAAAGTTGTCATCGATGGAGGGAGTTGCCACAACATTGCAAGCACGGAATTGTGTGAGAAACTCAATCTCACCCTCCATCCGCATAAACACCCCTACCATATCCAATGGCTAAGTGACCAAGGATCCGTCAAGATCAAGCACACAGTCTCGGTGACGTTCTCAATTGGGCACTACAAGGACACGGTGGAATGTGACGTGGTCCCAATGACGGTTTGCCATATGTTTCTTGGAAGGCCGTGGCAATATGACAAGCGTGCTTTTCATGATGGTCACTCAAACACTTACACCTTCAAATGGCTGGATAAAACTTGTGTGTTGCAACCAATGACTCCTAGCCAAATAATTGAGGACAATGCAAAGGCTTTAGCAAGGGCGCAATACACAAAAACACCTTGTGAGAAGAGTGGTGAGCGAGAGAACCACACCATAGTGAGTGAGAGCTACACGCCAAACTCGAGTGGAAAAACTAAGAGTGTTCTTGCCACCAAAAGTGAGATGAGAGAAGTGCGGAACAACCCATCCATCTTGCACTATGTCCTTGTATGGAAGGGACTAGCGCAAGGAATTAACGACTTGACAAATGTTCCTCCTTCTTTGATGGCTGTTTTGCAGGAATTCCAAGATGTTTTTCCCGAAGAGCTTCCTCATGGCCTTCCTCCTCTTCGTGGAATCGAGCACCGCATCGACCTCATACCCGGCGCCCCACTTCCAAACCGTGCCGCGTATCGCACGAACCTGGAAGAGACGAAGGATATCGAACGCCAAATCAACCAACTCGTCTCCAAAGGTTTGATCCAAGTAAGCAGTAGCCCAAGCGCGGTCCCCGTGATTCTAGTTCCAAAAACGGATGATACGTTGCGGTTATGCATGGACTGCCGTCCAATCAATGCTATCACCATCCGTTATCGACATCCTATACCGCGTCTTGATGACATGCTTGATGAGTTATGTGGAGCCACTATATTTTCGAAAATTGATCTTCGTAGTGGTTACCACCAAATTCGCATGGCCGAAGGTGATGAGTGGAAAACCGCCTTCAAGACCAAGCTTGGTCTCTATGAATGGTTGGTTATGCCTTTTGGCTTATCTAATGCCCCATCTACTTTCATGCGTCTCATGAACCATATTTTGAGATCTCTCATTGGGAAGAGTGTAGTTGTTTACTTTGATGACATCCTTGTCTATGGCAAGTCACTAGAGGAGCATGTTACTCATGTTAAGGAGGTCCTTCAAATCCTCCGTCATGAAAAGCTTTATGCTAATCTCCCAAAGTGCACTTTTGCAAAAGACAAGCTAATTTTCCTTGGTTTTGTTGTGTCTTCTAATGGCATTGAAGTTGATGTCTCAAAAGTCAAGGACATACGAGATTGGCCCATCCCTACAAATGTTAGTGAACTTCTTAGTTTTCATGGGTTGGCTGGCTTTTACCGTCGCTTTGTGAAAGACTTTTCTACCATTGCTTGCCCCCTCAACGAATTGACCAAGAAAAATGTCACGTTCGTTTGGGGAAAAGCGCAACAAAAGGCTTTCGATGAGCTCAAAAAGAGGCTCACCGAAGCACCACTTCTTGCATTACCGGATTTCACAAAAACCTTTGAGATTAAATGTGACGCTAGTGGTATTGCCATTGGTGGCGTCCTTATGCAAAATGGGCGTCCTATTGCTTACCATAGTGATAAACTTGATGGCGCACGCCTCAACTATCCCATTTATGACAAAGAACTTTTTGCCTTGGTTCGAGTTCTTCAAGTGTGGCAACACTATCTTTGGCCCAAAGAATTTATCACCCATTCCGACCATGAGTCGTTGAAGTATCTTAAGGGCCAAGCCAATTTGAGTAAAAGGCATGCAAAATGGGTTGAGTTCATGGAGTCTTTTCCTTACATTGTAAAATACAAGAAGGGCACAGAAAATGTGGTAGCGGACGCCTTGTCTCGCAAAAACACAAGCCTTCTTACACGACTCGAAGTAAATGTCTTGGGTCTTGATGACATCAAATCTTTGTACGCGTCCGACCCTTTCTTTGGACCAATATTTGCAAAATGTTCAATAGACAAAGGGATTAATGATTTCTATTTGCATAAGGGTTTTCTTTTCAAACAAAACAAGCTTTGCATTCCGAAATCGTCTCTCCAACTTTTGCTTCTTCAAGAGTCCCATGGTGGAGGCCTTATGGGTCACTTTGGCCGTGACAAGACGTATGGCATGCTCTCCACTCACTACTTTTGGCCAAAGATGAAGCGCGACGTGGAGCGCCACGTCCAACGATGCACTACATGTATCCAAGCTAAGTCTAAGTCCAACCCCTTTGGTCTTTATATGCCATTGCCTATTCCTCATGCACCTTGGTCGGACATTAGCATGGACTTTTTGTTAGGCTTGCCTAGGTCTAAACATGGACATGATTCCATATTTGTAGTAGTGGATCGCTTTTCTAAAATGGCACATTTCATTCCATGCCATAAGACCGATGATGCTTCACATATAGCAAATTTGTTTTTCAGGGAAATAATTAGGCTACACGGTGTGCCAAGAACAATCGTCTCCGACCGCGACGTAAAATTCATGAGCTACTTCTGGAAGACTCTCATGGCCAAGCTCGGTATCAAGCTCCTCTTCTCGTCCACCTCGCATCCTCAAACCGATGGACAAACCGATGGACAAACCGAGGTCGTCAATCGAAGTCTTGGCACACTCCTCCGGGTGTTGATAAAGAAGAACCTTAAAGACTGGGAGGAATGTATTCCACACGCCGAGTTCGCCTACAACCGCGCCAAGCACTCCACCACCATGAGGAGACTGTTCATGATCGTCTACGGCTTCGAGCCTCTCACCGCGCTCGATATCCTTCCACTTCCACTTCATGAACGTGTCAATATGGACGTTGTCATGCGTGCTCAAATAATGAAGAAACTCCATGAAGACACAAGAGCTACGATCGAGCAACAAGTCCTTCGCCAAGCATCAAGGCTAAACAAGAACAAGAAAGATATGATCTTTGATGAGGGCGACCTTTTATGGATACACTTAAGTAAAGATCGCTTCCCCAAGGAACGCGACGCCAAGCTCAAGGCAAGAGGTGATGGACCATTCAAAGTGCTCAAGAGGATAAACAACAACGCCTATATCATCGATATCCCAACATCAAAGTATCTTGTGAGCTCGACATTCAATGTCAAGGACCTATCACCCTACCATGGAGAAGATGAAGTTGAGAAGGTTGAAGAGTCGAGAACGACTCTTTCCCAAGGGGGGGGAGCTGATGCAGCCCGTCCCACGAACACTACTACATCTACTCCCACAAGCTCCCCAAGTGGACCCATGACTCGCGCCCGAGCCCAACTCCTACAAGCTAAGGTGAACTCGCTCCTCTCCTTGTGTGACTTCGATACACCCTTGGATGGCCTGCTACTTCAAACGCATACCTTGTGCATCATCAGGTACGAAGAGAAGGACCCAGTGGACGGAGGAGCCGGAGCGGAAGCAACCAGTCGCTGCCAGACGCCAGCGGTACTACCGGTTGAGGCGACCGGCACTACCGGTTCAAACGGTACTATCGGCCCCAGCTACCGGACACCACAGCAGGAACCCAACCAAGGGCCAGACGACTACGGTACTACCGGCCCAGGAACCGGTACTACCGGTGGGCGTTACTACCGCCCCTCCTACCGCTCTCTACAGGCTAATCCGATGGAAGCTCCAGGATCGCCAGCGGTACTACCGCCCCTGGAGCGGTACTACTGGTTGTGACCGGTACTACCGGTTACCCGACCGGTACTACCGGTCCTGACTGAACCTGAACGCATCAGTTTGGCCCAGCGCCCTGTATCCCTTCCTATATTTTACCTTTTCGTTCCGAAACTACCCCTGTTTATGTGGCGGGCCTATATAAAGCCCCCACCCTTTATTGTAAATCCTAGACTTGGATAATAATAGATTAAGGAAACCCTTTGAGGAACTTATATCTATTGGTCTCATGCTCCTACCAAGGAGCACCGGATTATCCACCCCCCTCTTGGATCTTGCCTAGTGCGTTCAAGTTGTACAAGGCCTTGGGTTCTCAGTTTCTCGCCCCCAAGTCGTCAAGGTCTCACCAAGCACCTCGTCCCCCGTTGTTGGCGTGGAGAGAGAGCTTCGCCCAACACCGATCCTAGAGATTATGTTGGACCGGTTGCCACCGGCGTGAGATATCGTGTATCGTGTTTTGTGTGCGTGAGTTCGTCGGGTTCTTCGTGTGCGTGTGTTCGTGGATTTCATCCCCTTTCCCCTTCCACCGCTTACCCTCGATTCCCGCGGAGATTTGTGAAAGATCGGGCCAACCCAAGGGTTACCCAATAACAAGGGCACCAGGAGCAAGCCTTCATCCACGCCATCAAGCTTCAACTCCTATGCTCGACCTCCACAACCTCGCGAATGAGGAAAATGAAGCCCTCTACTTCGCCAAGTTGGATGAATACGGAAAGAGGATGTGATCAAGTCGATTTGAGGACCGCTCTCGACAACAACATGAGCCTACTTCCACCACTACTAGATGGCCACAAGAAGATCGAGCATGAGATTTTCCCTTCGAACATGGAGGCGAGCGATGATGCCCATCTTATGACATCCAACCTTGAAGGTGATAAGGTCAAGAATGGTGAGCATGGGATTTTCCCTTCACCAAAGGAGGCGCATGGAGTTGAGGAAACCGAGCTTATCCCTATACGCTTGAGTGATGATGTGCTACCAATCCCATGTGAGTATTAGAGCCACTTATCCCACTTGAGTGAGAACAAGAGTGAGATGAGTGACTCCACCTTATGTGAGATTGAATGCTTCCACTTTGAGGGCATGAGTGATACACCGAGTGAGTTGAGAGTGGTAGTTGATAGGTCAAGTGAGACCATTTCGATTTCTAACAACTTACCCTCTACCTCTAGTGTGTTCTCTTATGTTGTGCTAGGTTCCATGGATGAAGACGCTCCAAGCCTTGAAGCAATGATGCCTCGAATGGAGAAGATGTACATGGTGCATGAAGAGGATTCTATGCCATGGCTACATCAAGAAGACGAAATCGTCCACAAGGAGGCCACTACTACCACAACACCCACTTCATATGAGAGGTATGACCAAGGTAACAATAAGGGTGTTGATGATGCCATGATCCCACTAGTGGACATGATGAATTGTGAGGATATGCATGTTATGGATGATACTTGTGACATTACATATGCTTCATTCATATTCCCATGTGATGCTTTGCCTTTGCATAATATTGCTCATGTGGAATTGTTTGATTACGATACCATTTCCATACACATGCCATGCTATACATATTTTGTGTATCCTCCAATTGCTTTGGACATGCTTTGCAATGGTAGTTATCCAAATTCTTCCATTGCTTGCAGTAAGTTGAATAATTTGCCTAACAATTGTTTTTCTTGCAACAATACTTATCACATGGATTGTAATGAGATGGCCCCCATAGCTTTCTCACTCTTTGGAGATTTTGATGATTGTCATGATAAGCATATTCCACACTTGCATACTCTCCATGCATCTATTTCATACTTGATTGACATTGATGGTGATGTGCACAAGAAGAGATACGTCATGATGGATGATGTATTTCTATACCATGCACACACGTTCTTCCTTTTGTGTATGATGTGTGTAGGTACCCGCATTAGAATGTCAACCTTAGTTGAGCACGAGTGATATGGGGTGGCCCGATCTTCTCAGCAAGCTCTTGTCGAGGATAATGGTAGATGTAAGATAACTAGCCTGTAGCTATGAACTCTCCCGCTCGAACCCTGAAGCCAATGCAACAGATCTCGAACCCTATGGGATATTCACAACACGACGCTCTTGCGCACGCAGCCGTCGACCATGAACGGTAGTTTCCAATATACTGATTCCCAGTGGAACAATAGATCACACTCAATTGCAATTGTCTAACTCGATCACAAGTAATTCCAGAGGTTCTAGATAGAAACAACTCCAAAATATTTTAACGTGGTCTAACCGGAAAGAAACGGTACCCCCATCTATTTAAGAGAAAGGGGGCAGCTAGGCTAAGAGTCCAAGACGCAAACGACTACAACTAAGATACATTCCGACCCAGGTGGGACAGCTCTCTAGGCGCACAGGCCTGTTTCCTGTCGTGGCAGCATATTGGGCCTAAAACGTGCCACGGCAAGAATCTTTTGTCGTGGCAGGATTTCAACCACTTTCTGTGTCGTGGCAGCCTGGCGTGGCAGGATTTGGCATCGTTTCTCTACCGCGGCAGAGACTCTGCCAGGTGTTGATCCCTTCCTTTGTAGCTCCTTGCGCTTCCTCCCTCTCCTCCCTCGCGCTTGCTTCATTGATCAACGCACCTTGCTCCATGTGCTTCACCTCCTTGCTCCGTGCTATACCTTCTTCTCCAATGTACCTAATCATACAATAACACAAAGACTTAGGAAGTATAAAATTCTCATTAAGTAAAACATCAGGCTCATTAAGAAACAAATTCACCTGGTGTTCTAGTAGCTTATCACGAGCTCTTGTAATTGGTCCAATTATAATCTCATTGGACTTATCCTTCTTAGTAGCAGCTGGAACATTATCAGTAGTAACTAGGGTAGGTGTAAGTATAGGGATGTCCTCATCATCTCCCCCCTTCAAAAGGCGTCAACCTCGCGGCAAGACTCTTTTGTCGTGGCAGGATTTCAACCACTTTCTGTGTCGTGGCAGCCTGGCGTGGCAGGATTTGGCATCGTTTCTCTACCGTGGCAGAGACTCTGCCAGGTGTTGATCCCTTCCTTTGTACCTCCTTGCGCTTCCTCCCTCTCCTCCCTCGCGCTTGCTTCATTGATCAACGCACCTTGCTCCATGTGCTTCACCTCCTTGCTCCGTGCTATACCTTCTTCTCCAATGTACCTAATCATACAATAACACAAAGACTTAGGAAGTATAAAATTCTCATTAAGTAAAACATCAGGCTCATTAAGAAACAAATTCACCTGGTGTTCTAGTAGCTTAGCACGAGCTCTTGTAATTGGTCCAATTCTAATCTCATTGGACTTATCCTTCTTAGTAGCAGCTGGAACATCATCAGTAGTAACTAGGGTAGGTGTAAGTATAGGGATGTCCTCATCATCTCCCCCCTTCAAAAGGCGTCGACCTCGATGCTCCAAGGTATAAATCAGCAACATTGAAACTGTTGCTAGCTCCACCAAATTCAGCAATAGGTATATCAATCGAGTAGGCATTATCATTAATCTTGGCTAACAGCTTGTAAGGACCAGCACCACGCGGCTTCAACTTGGATTGGCGTAGCAATGGGAACTTATCCTTGCGCAGATGTACCCAAACCATATCACCGGTCTTGAACAACACTGCCTTCCTTGCTTGATTTCTGGCAGCAGCAATGTTCTTCCCTTTCTTCTCAATAGCCTCTCGAGTCTTCTCATGAATTTTCTTCACATATTCTGCACGTCTTGATGCCTCCATATCAACTCTCTCATGTAATGGTAGAGGCAACAAATCCAGTGGCGTCAATGGCTTGAAACCATACACCACCTCAAAAGGACAAAGCTGAGTGGTTGAATGCACTGCCCTATTGTAAGCAAACTCGACATGTGGCAAACACTCTTCCCACTCCCTCGGATTCTTCTTTATCATTGTTCTTAATAGTTGTGACAATGTTCTATTCACCACCTTTGTTTGACCATCAGTTTGGGGATGATAAGTAGTACTGAATAGTAGCTTCGTTCACAGCTTCCCCCATAAAGTCTTCCAAAAGTAGCTCATAAACTTCACATCCCGATCAGAAATAATTGTTCTTGGTACTCCATTTAATCTCACAATGTCCCTGAAAAACAGGTTAGCCACATGCGACGCATTGTCGCTTTTGTGGCAGGCAATAAAACGAGCCATCTTAGAGAATCGATCTACTACCACAAATATAGAATCATGCCCTCTCTGGGTTTTAGGTAGACCTAGCACAAAATCCATACTAATGTCTTCCCATGGTGCAGTTGGTGCATAGAGAGGGGTATACAAACCATGAGGCTTCAATTTGGATTTCGACTTGTGGCATGTAATGCATCGACTCACAAATCTGTACACATCACGCCTCATCTTGGGCCAATAAAAATGATCAGCAACCAGAAGTAATGTCTTCTCACGCCCAAAGTGACCCATCAAAACCACTAGCATGTGATTCCTGCACTAAGAACAAACGCAATGACGATTCGGGAATACATAGTTTGTTAGCTCGAAACAAATATCCATCATGTATATGATACTTATCCCATGTGTTTCTAAGAGCACACAAATGATATGGTTCAGCAAAATCAGTGTCAGTTGCATAAAGTCCACAAATACTCTCTAATCCAGGAATTTTAACATCAAGATTCGTTGATAGCATGTTTTTCCTAGACAAAGCATCAGCAACTACATTCTCTTTTCCCTTCTTATATTGAATGATGTATGGAAAAGATTCAATAAAGTCAACCCATTTAGCTAATCTCCTATGCAAGTTTGATTGAGCTTTTAGATACTTTAAAGCTTCATGATCATAATGTATGATAAACTCTTTTGGCCACAAATAATGTTTCCAAACTTCTAGTACTCTAACAAGTGCATACAATTCTTTATCATATATAGGATAGTTCAATCTAGCAGCAGTAAGTTTCTCAGAAAAATAAGCTATAGGGCGCCCCTCTTACATCAAAACGCCACCAATACCTATAACACTAGCATCACATTCAACTTCAAATTGCTTTGAAAAATCAAGCAATGCAAGTAATGGTGCAGAAGTAAGCAAACGTTTTAATGTATCAAATGCAATGTATTGGGCTGAGCCCCACACAAATGGCACAACTTTCTTAGTAAAATCATTCAATGGTGCAGCAACAATACTAAAATCCTTCACAAAGTGTCTATAGAATCCAGCTATACCATGGAAACTACGCACTTGACTAACATTCATGTGAATAGGCCAATTCTGAATTGATTCAATTTTAGATTGATTTACTTCTACCCCATGCTTAGATACAACAAAGCCCAAAAATATGACCTTATCTTTTGCAAATGTGCACTTCTCAAGATTAGCATACAATTGATTATCATGCAATACTTGCAAAACTTGTCGGATATGATTACAATGTTCAGTTACGTTGTGGCTATAGATAAGAATATCATCAAAATAAAGAACCACAAAACGACTAATGAATTCTCTCAAAACATGATTCATTAATCTCATGAATGTACTAGGTGCATTAGTAAGCCCAAAAGGCATGACTAGCTATTCATATAAGCCAAATTTAGTTTTGAAAGCAGTTTTCCACTCATCCCCTTCTTTCATCCTAATTTGATGATAACCACTACGCAAATCAATCTTAGAGAAAATATCATCACCACTCAATTCGTCAAGCATATCTTCTAAGCGTGGAATAGGATGACGATAATGAATAGTGATGTTATTAATAGCTCTACAGTCTACACACATGCGCCATATACCATCTTTCTTAGGAACTAAAATAACAGGAACATCACAAGGGCTAAGAGCAACACGAATGTACCCTTTGTCGAGTAGTGCTTGTACTTGTTTCTGTATCTCCTTAGTTTCTTCGGGGTTGGTCTGGTAGGGTGCACGGTTAGGTAATGTGGCTCCTGGAATAAGATCAATCTAATGCTCTATGCCGCGCATGGGAGGAATTCCAGCGGGCACCTCCTCTGGAAACACATCACCAAAGTCCTACAAACAGTAGAGACACCAAGAGAAATAGGGGTCATGTCGTTAGAAACTAAAATCTCGCCCTTATACATGAGCACAAGCGGCATGGCACTAGGATCCTCTCGAAACTCTCTCATATCTTCCTTGGTGGCTAGCATTAATAGGTTAGGCACTCTCTCTCTTTTCTTTATATCATTCTTTGTAGGCTCATCATGAACAGCTGCAACACTTTCACAGCCTCCAACAGATGCATCTTTCAAATTCACCTCTATTTTTTGTCTAGACTCATTGACAATCTGTTATGGTGTCATTGGTTGTAGGTTAATCTTCTTGCCTTTAAACTCCAAGTGATAAGTATTGGCACGGCCATTGTGTTGCACATGGCGATCATATAACCAAGGCCGGCCCAATAACAAATGGCAAACAGTCATAGGAACCACATCAAAATCAATAGAATCTTTGTATGGCCCTATTTCAAAATTCACTCTCACCATATGGTTTACCTTCATCTCACCACAATCACTTAACCACTATATGTAGTATGGCTTGGGATGAGGTAAATAAGATAAATTCAGCTTGGCACATAACTCCTTGCTTGCAAGATTCCTGCAGCTACCTCCATCAATAATTACTTTACAAGCTTTGTTAGGGCCAACGAGAGATTTTGTTTGGAACAAATTGCAGCGCTGAGAGTCAACCACTGGCTGCACACTAAGAATGAGTGGAGGTACCACTATAGTAGGTGCATGCTCCGGAAAGGCATCCATACCTTCCTCTTTAGAATCGGCACCATGATCATCAGGATCAACATAATCTCCACTCTCATTCTCTCGATCATTGACAAACATCACCTTGCGGTTTGGACAATCTCTCTTGTAGTGACCTCTACCTCCGCAAGTGTGACACTCCACATCGCGAGTACGTGCAGTTGATATATTCGAACCTGAACTAGCCGCAGGAGCAGATGGTTTCTTAGCATTAGAACCAAAAGAGGGCGAGGGAACGTGCGTGGCCGCTGATGTAGTAGGGTAGATGGTCGCTGCAGGAGGCGCCATAGGAGATGACGTGGCCCTAGGGAACCGACTAGTAGCTGGAAAACGACGTGCCTTAGCTTCCTCTGCGAGCTGTGACTCGTCCTCTCTAGCATGATGCAGCAACTCGTTCATATTCTCATACTTGTGATGACGCACTATGCTCTTTATTTGAAACCTCAAATTGTTGAGAAATCGCTGCATGGTCATCTCAAGTGATTCTCAGATTCTAGCACGTTGCATAAGCATCTCCATCTCCATGCAGTACTCATCAACTGTCAAGTTCCCTTGATTCAATTGTGTCAACTTGTCAAAAACGGAGCGCAAGTAATTGGTGGGTACAAAACGTTCCTTCATGATACGCTTCATCTCTCGCCAAGTCATCACCGGAAGGTCATTGTCATCCCTTCTATGTTGAACAAGAGCATCCCACCAACGCAAAGCATAACCATCAAATTTTGATGCTGCAAGCTTGACCTTCTTTTCTTCAGTATACTCATACAAGCGCCAGAGCTTCTCTATCTTCAAATCCCATCTCAAATAATCTTCAGGATCAATGGAACCATCAAACTTGGGAATTGAGAATTTAGGCTTGCCCAAACCATCATCAACCTGCTGTATAGGTACACGCTGAGCATGACCGATAGGGGCAAAACCACGACCAGGTAATGGTGCAGGTGCAGGAGCATTAGGGAGTCCCCTGCCTAGTGGCGCAGCACTAGCAACACTGCCATCAGCTTCATCCTCGAGCTCCTCATGCATTGGTTGCTGCTGTCGTTGCTCAATAGCAAGTGTCAAGTCCTCTACGGAACGCTGCAAAGCTGTCACATTCGTGTTGAGGTTTGATAGGGCAAAGGTGTCCGATCTTTCGATGAGATGGAGATAATCGATTTGGTGGAGTTCGGGCTTGACGATCCGACTACACGTGCGAGCACGAGCGCCAATGCAATCGCTAGGCCAATCTCCTGGAGGTTACCGATCCTGCAGGAACACGATAAGCCTAACCAGCGAGGGTCTTAATTCCTACCTGAAATCGAGAACAAGTAAGAACCAATATTGCAATCAAGATATTGCGGATTAAGAGGAAAGCTTTATTGAAAAGGTGGGATCCTGTATAGGTGCGAAGTACAAGAGGCCTCTGCGACGCTCGAGCCTTGGCGAAGTTGCTACGATGGCTAACTTAATGTCTAAACAAAATCCGAGTCTAGGGTGACGGCTATGGGGAGTATTTAAGGACGAACCCTAGAAGTCCTTTTTCCCTCAAATACGGACTCTAAAAAGTGGCTATTTAAAATCCAGCGAAAATTATATGGGCCTGGCCCAAAATAAAGGTGTCGCAACACCATATTAAGCTATGGACGAATTCGTGAAGTATTAATCTTGAATATTTCGTCCAAGCCTTCTTTCTTCATTATAGTGGCCTCAAAGTTCTGAAATCTTCATCCGTGGCCTTCTCTTGGATCATCACATGCTTGCTGCCATCTCCATGCATGGCCATGCTCCAATGCTTGTCCCTCTCATCCATGCTTGGTCCATCATTCCTAAGAGTAAGAAATACATCTGATTTAGGCAGCATCATATTCTCATGTATGTGAGGAATAGTTCCAAGAAACGAAAGTACCTGATAGTTAAGTTGTTTGGCACGAGATCTTGTGATGGGTCCTTGTATGTGTGTAGCTGTAGGTACAACGATTGTATCAATAGAAGGGATGTCCACATCATGCTTCCCTTCTTGAATTGAAGTCGTCCTCGACGCAATCTCATCTTCCTCACCAAAGTAAGGCTTCAAATCTGAAATGTTAAACGTAGGACTAACTGTACCAAAGTCTGTAGGCAACTCAAGTTTATATGCATTATCATTTATTTTCTCTAACACTTTAAAGGGACCAGCAGCATGCGGCATTAACTTAGACTTGTGTAAATCAGGAAAACGATCTTTACACAAATGAAACCAAACAAGATCTCCAACATCAAACACAACGTGCTTTCTCCCTTTATCCCCAGCAAGTTTAAACTTAGCATTCATGTGTTCAATGTTATCTTTAGTAGTCTTATGCAAGTTTAATATCATTTCAGCACGTTGTTTAGCATCCAAGTTTAAATCAATAGGTGCACGTGGAACAAAACCATACACAATCTCAAATGGGCACATCTTTGTGGTAGAATGCAGCGAACGTTTATAAGCAAATTCTATATGAGGTAAACACTCTTCCAACAATTTCAAGTTCTTCTTTAAAACATCCCGCAACATATTACACAAAGTTCTATTTACTACTTCAGTTTTTCCATCAGTTTGGGGATGACATGTAGTACTAAACAACAATTTAGTCCCCAACTTAGCCCATAAACATCTCCAAAAGTGGCTAAGAAATTTAGTATCACGATCAGAGACAATAGTATTTGGCACACCATGCAAACGAACAATTTCACGAAAGAACAAATCAGTAATATGCGCAGCATCATCCATTTGATGACAAGGAATAAAGTGTGCCATCTTAGAAAACCGATCCACAACAACAAAAATACTATCCCTCCCCTTCTGTGTTCGTGGCAATCCCAAAACAAAGTCCATAGAAATATCTTCCCAAGGAACACTAGGAACAGGAAGAGGCATATATAAACCATGTGGATTAAGGCGAGACTTAGCTTTTTAACAAGTAGTGTAGCGTGCCACAAATCTCTCAACATCTCGACGCATACATGACCAAAAGAAGTGTGCAGCAAGAACATCCTCCGTTTTCTTGACACCAAAGTGCCCCATCAATCCTCCTCCATGCGCCTCCTGTAACAATAAAAGACGAAAAGAACTATCCGGAATGCATAGTTTGTTAGCACGGAACACAAATCCATCATTGAAGACGAACTTGTTCCATGTTCTACCATCTCTACAATTCTGCAACACATCTTTAAATTCAGCATCATGCACATATTGTTCCTTAATAGTTTCTAATCCAAATATTTTGAAGTCAAGTTGAGATAACAAAGTATAACGGCGCGACAAAGCATCATCAATAATATTATCTTTACCCTTTTTGTGTTTGATAACATGAAAAAAGACTCAATAAATTCAACCCACTTTGCATGACGACGATTCAATTTAGCTTGACTACAAATATGCTTCAAAGTTTCATGATCAGAATGAATAACAAATTCTTTAGGCCATAGATAATGTTGCCCAGTTTCTAATGTCCGAACCAACGCATATAATTCTTTATCATAAGTAGAATAGTTCAGACTAGCCCCACTCAATTTCTCACTAAAATATGCAACAGGTTTTCCCTCTTGTAATAACACCCCTCCCAAACCAATTCCACTAGCATCACATTCAAGCTCAAAAGTCTTAGTAACATCAGGAAGTTGGAGTAAGGGAGCATGTGTTAGCTTATCTTTCAATATGACGAAGGCCTGTTGTTGTGCATCGCCCCAAACAAAGGGCACATCCTTCTTGGTAAGCTCATTCAGCGGCACGGCAATTGATCCAAAGTCTTTGACAAAGCGCTTATAAAAACCAGTGAGGCCAAAAAACTCCTCACTTGTGTGACCGTCTTGGGCTGCAGCGAATTCTCAATAGCTTCAATCTTGGCTGGATCCACTTCAATACCCTGTGATGTAACAACATAGCCAAGAAACGTAACTCGATTGGTGCAAAAGGTGCACTTCTCAAGGTTACCAAACAAACGTGCATCACGTAAAGCATTGAAAACAGCACGTAAATGGTCCAAATGATCCTCTAAAGATTTTCTATAAATCAGAATATCATCAAAGTAGACTACCACAAAACTTCCAATGAAAGCACGTAAAACTTCGTTCATTAACCTCATGAAAGTGCTGGGTGCATTAGTTAAACCAAACGGCATCACTAACCACTCATATAAACCAAACTTAGAATTAAATGTTGTTTTCCATTCATCTCCTAATTTCATACGAATGTGGTGGTAACCACTACGCAAATCAACTTTAGAAAACATGGTAGAGCCACTCAATTCATCAAGCATGTCATCTAAACGTGGAATAGGATGACGATATCGAATAGTAATATTATTGATAGCTCTACAATCAGTACACATGCGCGAAGAACCATCTTTCTTAGGTACCAAAATAATAGTAACAACACAGGGGCTAAGGGACTCATGAATATGATCTCTGTCGAGTAGTTCCAGAATTTGGCGTTGTATCTCCTTTGTCTCCACTGGATTGGTTCTATATGGCGCGCGGTTGGGCAACGTAGCACCAGGAATTAGATCAATTTGGTGCTCAATTCCTCTAATAGGAGGTAGTCCTGGTGGCAGCTCAGCGGGAAAGACGTCCTCATATTCCTGCAAAAGGTTAGCAATAGCGGGTGGCAAAGAAGGAGGCATATCCTCAAATGAAAACAAAACCTCTTTGCAAATAATTGCATAACATTGAGTATTGTTTACATCTAGTTCAGCAATATCAATTTTATTTGCAAGCATACATGGACTCTTCAAACGAATCAGATTTAGTGTTCTTTGGTGGTAAAAAATCTGCAGCAACAATCCGATTCTCACTTTTATTTTTCTCCTCAGTTTTAGCTCTACTAGCTCTAGCAAGATCATCTTTTAAAATCTATTCGGGAGTCATAGGTTTTAGACCAATTTTCTTTCCATCATGCATATGAGAATAGTGATTAGTTTTGCCATTATGAACAGATTCTCTATGAAATTGCCATGGTCTACCAAATAACAAAGAACAAGCTTGCATAGGTACAACATCACAATCAACAAAATCAGAATATGTACCAATAGTAAAATGCACGCGTCCCGTTCTTGTTACCTTGATCTTGCGAGAACTCTCAAACCATTGGATGTAATATGAATTTGTGCATTGTCTTGTTGGAAGTGCAAGCTTCTCTACCATGTCAACACTAGGGAGATTATTACAACTCCCTCCATCAATGATGATCTGTATAGCTCTTTCCTTGAAAACACCACGTGTTTGGAACAGGTTGTGGCGTTGATCTTGCTCAGATTTGCTCAATTGCACACTCAACACACGTTGTGTAATTAAGCTCTTGTATTGATCAGCAGCTTCAGCTCCCATTACCTCTATCTCTTCAAGATCGTAATTGTCTCCATCTCGAGCGTAAATAAGGGCTAATGTATCTTCATCAAAGTCACTGCTGAATCAGATTGACCATCATCCCGCACCATCATCACACGTTGTGTTGTGCACTGTCTCTCAATATGACCAAAACCCCAGCACTTGCGGCATTGTATATCCTTTGTCTTACCCGTGGAAGCCATAGAAGATGCACTACGAGCAGGAGCATTGGATGACGGTGGAGGAGCAGCTAGAAATCTTGTGGTGGCGTTGGATGTGGTAGTAGCTGGTGGCGAATCATGAGAAGGAGGCGCTGATTGTTAGGATGCCCAAGTGGATGTGCGACCTGCAGAATTATTAGTCCTCCTCCATGGTGTTTGGCGATCCTGCACTTCACGTTCATCTTTGCAAGTAAGATGAAACAAATTAGTGATAGAATTATATTCCTTATAATCTAATATGTGCTGAATGTCCTTGTTTAATCCACCAAAGAAACGTGCAAGCATTTGTTCAGTAGATTCAACAAGACCACACCGAACCATCCCCGTTTGCAATTCCTGATAATACTCTTCTACAGAATTTTTCCCTTGCTCTAAACGTGTCAGATTCTTTAGTAAATCACGTTGATAAGTGGGAGGTACAAAACGAACACGCATAGCAGTTTTTAAAGCAGTCCAAGTACTAGGAATAGTAGTAGGATTTAAACGACAATACTCAGACCACCAAAAGGAAGCAAACTTAGTAAATTCACATGTAGCAGCACTAACATGCATATTCTTAGGATATTTTAAACATGCAAAACGTTGTTCTACTTCCATCTCCCATGTAAGATATGCATCAGGATTATATTTACCCTCAAAAGATGGAATATTTAATTTAAGCTTTGCAACATGATCATCATCATGTACCGGTTGTCGAGCGTTGCGGTAGTAATGTCGGGGACGACCAGCAGGTACCTATAGAGGTTGTTCAACCTCCTCGTCAAACAGATCGTCGTCGTCGGGGTCATAGTAGTACCCGTCGTCTGTCCCTAATGTCGCAGCAGCAGCCACGGCGGAAGTATGAGGTGCGTCAGCTGCAGCGGTAGCCGCCTGGGGTACGGCGGCAGCTGAACCAGCAGTCCGACCCGTGATCAGAATGCGCCATGTGCGGGTGCGGGTGCGGGCAATCTTTTCAAAATCTCCTTGAACCGAGCGTCAAGCTTGGCGTTGAAGGATTTCTCGAGTCCATCGATCTTGTCCATGGCGTTGGTGAGCTTGGTGTCAAATTACCCTAGGCGTGTATCCACGTCTTCAGCGCGACTGGCCAAGAGTTCGGAGAAGTGGGCATGTAGTTCTTCGTTCGTCATTGTGGCAGGGTTCCGCGAAGTATCTGTCATGGTTAGTCCTTTAAAAAGCACAGGTATATACTACGGAAATATGGTGGAAGGCACGCGTAATCCGTCAAGCAATATACGAAGCTCTTACAAGTTCTTACCAAATAGCAGGAAAAGGCGATGTGTAACCGCGAGGATTAGTGGGTCCAGAGATTGAACCGAGCGATTACCGGGAGTCGAGACACCGCACGTGGAGAATATCTGTGGAGCTCTGGGAAGGCTTGGCAAAGGGGTTAGCAATTATCAAAACAGCAATGCAAAAGTTGAAAGAATGCTCAACGACGGTACTGTGCTGGTCCTAGGCTAGACCGTACTAGAGACGCGAGCCTAGATCACCAACAATGTCACGACGCGACCCAACAAGCAATGTATGATGATATGGCACCCTGAAAAGCGAATCGAGATGTTGAAAATCACTATGATGGCGAGTGTCTAGAACTGATCTACGGGGTCTAAAAATAGGTAAGCCCCAAAAAAAATTCGAATTTTTTTGTATTTTGCTCCAAAAAGCGCGCAGGCGCTAAAAAAATATCGCTATAACGGGCGATGGAGAAAAGTGATCCCTAGAGCTGAAAACTAGTATAGCCAGAAAAAAAATTCGGAGGCGGTTCCAGACTTTTTTTTTGCTCTCCTTCTGGACTTACGACCGAACTCTGAGCTCGACATGGACTTTAGCTTAACACGGAAACAACAAAGAAGAAAAGTAAAAAGAAATAACTAGGAAACAATAACTCAACTCGGACTCGTGCCGTGACAGGAAAGATGATCGGATCCGTGTCGCGGTAGGAAGGCGGAGGCAGAGTTTTAGGGTTTATGGTGGCTGGGTGTATGGCGGCGACATATGGTGGCGGTGTTCTGCGAGGGTGGTGGTGACTACTATGATCAGAACTCGAAACTCTAAGGGACGAGACACTAAGACCAGCAACTCGACGCGACGATGCAGACACAAATTCAACAAGGCAAAAACTGAAAATATAATGCGAGGCGTAGATTGGTGATGGGATGGATCTGAACTCTAACTGTGTTTTTGGCTTTTTCATGGGTTAAAGGTAAAAACAGATCTAATCTACGAAAACAGTAAAATCTCACCGAGCAACCTGAAATCTGATACCACTTGATAGGGCAAAGGTGTCCGATCTTTCGACGAGATGGAGATAATCGACTTGGTGGAGTTCGGGCTTGACGATCCGACTACACGTGCGAGCACGAGCGCCAATGCAATCGCTAGGCCAATATCCTAGAGGTTACCGACCCTGCGGGAACACGATCAGCCTGACCAGCGAGGGTCTTAATTGCTACCTGAAATCAAAAACAAGTAAGAACCAATATTGCAATCAAGATATTGCGGATTAAGAGGAAAGCTTTATTGAAAAGGTGGGATCCTATATAGGTGCGAAGTACAAGAGGCCTCTACGACGCTCGAGCCTTGGTGAAGTTGCTACGATGGCTAACTTAATGTCTAAACAAAATCCGAGTCTAGGGTGACGACTATGGGGATTATTTAAGGAGGAAAAGGTGGGGTTTCGGCCAGCCATGGAAGTGGTGGCCGAATCCAACCCAGAAGTCCTTTTTCCCTCAAATACGGACTCTAAAAAGTGGCTAGTTAAAATCCTGCGAAAATTACATGGGCCTGGCCCAAAATAAAGGTGTCGCAACACCATATTAATCTATGGACGAATTCGTGAAGTATTAATCTTGAATATTTCGTCCAAGCCTTATTTCTTCATTATGGTGGCCTCAAAGTTCTGAAATCTTCATCCGTGGCCTTCTCTTGGATCATCACATGCTTGCTGCCATCTCCATGCAAGGCCATGCTCCAATGCTTGTCCCTCTCGTCCATGCTTGGTCCATCATTCCTAAGAGTAAGAAATACATCTGATTTAGGCAGCATCATATTCTCATGTATGTGAGGAATAGTTCCAAGAAACGAAAGTATCTGATAGTTAAGTTGTTTGGCACGAGATCTTGTGATGGGTACTTGTATGTGTGTAGCTGTAGGTACAACGGTTGTATCAATAGAAGGGATGTCCACATCAAGGTTTGTCACTTGTGTCTTGATAGTAGCCACGTCCTGAACGTTTGCTTCCAAAGTCACTTGCACGTTCTGAAGACTCTTGTCAATGGCATATGTTGTGTTATTAAACACTAGTGTCAAATGGGATCTCAATGCTTCATATTTGTAACTACCTCGGTGAATTACGCTCCCAGATACAAGCCTGAATGAGCGGTAGTGGTTGAAATAGTACGGTGGGGCCCCAAAAGCCACTCACGGGTAGACCTTTCGGCCGTCCCAACCACTTCCAACTCATCGGGACTGTCAGACGGCGTAATCAAGAAGCGAAGGGATCAACTACATACACAAATGAGTATGTATGCAAGCCACCATACAAGAGTACATCAGAGCCATACCATCTAGAAAGAAAGGAAATATAGCAACGCCATACGGCAAGATTCAAATGACCTAGATAGATATAATATGTTAGGATAATTCCTCATACATCACACATCAGAGCATCAAGCGGAAGCGGCAAAACAAAGTCCGAGTACGGATAAGAAGCAAATCGGCATAAGATGCCATAGAAATAAGCACATCCCGCCCACAGATCTCACGGATCCCCGTTCCCGGAATCTCTACACCGAACGATCGTTGCCCACATCATCAGCCTCTTCCACCCAGTATCCGTCCTGCGAGGGTACCTGTTCATCTGAACCAATAATTTATCGTGTGAGACCCTAAGGGTGCTCAGCAAGTCTTAATGCCTCTAAAGGGGACACAACCTGGGGTGACGTAATTGTAGCAAAAGATAAATCCTAGCAGTTCTATAGATACTCGCTAACCATCCGCCTAACCAAAGATAGACGGATGTCCGTGAATTAAGGACAATAGTTATAACAGTAATTTCATCAGATCCATCCTCCTCCTCGCTTACCAACGAGGAAGCGGACGAACAATCCCCCAGCCGTTGGCAATTTTTATTAACCATTCCATGAGTGTTGCACTAGTTACTAGTCAAATTACTTAGTCAGATTAAAGCGGTACTTTAGTTATGCTTGTCTATGATCGAGAAACTGTGCTCCAAGTCGTCCATAACCGCGGACATGGCTTTCAGAAAGTTTTACCCTGCAGGGGTGCACAAATAGCAACACACACTCGATCAACCTCGGAAAAACCAAATCAAAACCCAACGAGGCCTTCACGACAAAGCAATCACAGGATTCAGAAATATTTCAGGGGGCCACCCCTTGGAGTACACCATAACGGTTAGCTGACTCAGACGCACTCAGGTTTGGGTGGACGGTCAGAACGATCGGGAACCCAAAACTGGGCTTGTCGACACCGCGGAATCGTGTCCCGATCCTAAACAGTACAGTGTGCTCCTCGCACAATCGTAAATACAGTAGTAGCATGGCATAAGTACAGGATAGTAAATAAAACCTCAAACTAGTTTGTGGCCCCGAGAAATAAGACTGAATCAAGCTCTGGCTCAGGGGGGTCCCATAAGCCTCCCGGATGTGGATAGCGCGAATAATCTTGGAACAGGAATCAAGTACTCGGGGTCTTACGGGACACAAGTGAGCAGGAAAAACCAAATAGCAGATGTTGCCCACCGGTGCCACTTTCATTAGTTCTCCCATTACTACTCAGGTTAAGTTGTTTAGGTACCTCGTTATCCATCCAACTCTCACATACCCTACACATGCTGTTCTACGACTCGCATGGCTCAAACAACTCCTGTAGTAGTGGCTCATGGGATGGAGGAACAAGCTTGGTGGGGTTTCAAAGTAAAGGCTATGCAATACTTGGGATTCAATTTAATGCCATCGCGACTCAATGATGCAAGAATAAGATAGAGTCAATAGGTACTGTATGTATGCAAGCATGTGGTAGTGCTTGCCTGGCAACTCAGTTGAAGCGAGAGAATGCAGGTAGTGCTCTGGTTCTCTTGATATATCCCGCCGTAGTCTATCCGAAAAAGAACCAAACAAACAAGGGCCAACATAAATAAAGAGCGCAAGCATATGAATAAAATGCGACAAGCAAATAATCATGCCATGATGAATGATGCACAAGTTGCATGGCAATATAGTAGCATGGCATGGGTGAGGTGTGGTATACAAGAATAAGTCATTTTATTAAGGTTTGGCCACATTTTATTGTCATATTAGTTGCTGTATATTATATATTTACATGATGCATGCTGCAATTGAAGTCAAGGATATCATAAACAGAAAGGTCTCGTCGAGCTGATCATTTTAGACATATCATTTGTTAAATTTGGAATTATAAATCAAAAGTTATTAAATATTTAAGAAAGGATGGCATTTGTGGTAATTTAATTCAACTTGGAATTTTAAATGTGCAAAAGGTAATTTGAATAGCATATTTGAAATCCTCACATTTTTCTGATCTCAAAACATATATCATTTATATTATTTGGATTTATATTTTTAAAGTTATTTGAAAACAGATTTAATTTGAATTTGAATTAATTTGAAAATGATTTGAAATAAAAACAGACAAGCAGAAAACCTTTTTGTACCCAGGCAGACCCAGCCGCACTCACTGACGGGTGGGGCCAGGCCTGGGCGCCCACACGCATTGTGGAAAAGGGGACGCGGGTTGATTCAACAAAACCCGAGGAGCCTTTTTAGAAAACGTCCACCGACGCTGACAGTGGGGCTCCGAGGGACCGCGGGTTGAGGAAAAGAAGTGCAGGGGGTTATTGCAAACGTACGCCCGCGGCACTGTGCTTCTCCTCCGCCATCATGACAGACGTCTTGACAAGGCGGCGGGAGTCGAGCAGCGGGCCTCGGGCTGCAGGGCTTGCGGCCTCTGCTACGGGCTTGGGTAGATGCTAGGAGGGAGGCAGCGGCTTAGTTAGGGTTCAGGGCGTCGCGGGAGCGAGGCGTCGTCGACGACCACACCATGCACCGAGGGCGCTCGTCGTCGTGACCCGCTCATCCAGGAAACGAACACGAAAGGGGAGGTGTCTGGGAGGTAGCGTGGCTCACCGCGGTCATTCATTGGAGAACTGGATCGGGTCGGGTCGGCGGCGTTCTTTGGCGCACCGCGTCTAGGGTTTGCGTCGGCGTCGTGACGTCAGGGCGTGGGGCTTCTCCTCCTCGCTGCTGGGTACGGGGGCGACGCAGAGGACCTTGCTGAGCTTCCTCGACACCCAGAGCGTCACGCCACCGGCTAGTAGAGGGGGGAACGGAGGAGACCGACGGTGGCCGGCGAGAGAGGTTGGCCGGTGGTGGGGAGGGAGGAGAGGAGGCGGGGCTCGGGCTGGATCTAGGAGGCAGAGGCGGAAGGGTAGAAGGGCGAGGCGGTGGGGCTTGCGTGGGGGAGGGGAAGGTTGGCTCAGCCACCTTTTTCACCCTCTCTCACGTGACGAGCAGGGCAGGCACATGGGGAGGGAGGTGCTGGGGAAGGTGAGTCTGCCAGGTGGGGACGGCGAGGCCTGGGAGAGTGGCTCGGTGTGGGGTAGCTGGGGCAGAGGGAGAAGAGAGAGGGAGGGGGCATGTGTTCGGTCTAGGTTTAGGGCAGGGTGGTAGCTAGGTTTGGATAGGAGAGGGTAGCCCGGTTAGGGCTGGGGTATGGCCTCGGCCTAGGGTGGTTGGTAGCTAGGGAGGGGCCTGCACGCTAGAGAGAGAGGAGAGGCCGAGAGAGAGGGGATACTTAGGGTTTGGTTAGATTAGGTGTAGCTTAGGATTTAGCCAAGATGGGGTATGGGGGGGTATGGTGATAGAGGGATCTAGATAGAGGATTAGAGAGAGAAGGGTGAGAGCTAGGGATTTTTGAAGCATGCATGCTCCAAACATAGGTCAAGCAAGATCAAGAAGAAAAGAGGGAGGGAAAGGATGTGGGGGTTTAGGCTTATGCACACCCACATGATCACATGTGCATGCATGGATGGGGATGGACTAAAAGGAGAGGTAGGGTGTAGGGTTAGATGGGAAAAGGTATGGTAATTAGGGGTAGGTTTTAGAGGTAGAGAGAGGAGAGGTTTATGGTCTTGAGTTGATCAAGTATGATCCACTCAAGCTCAACAAGAACAAGACAAGAAAGAGAGAGGGAAAAGGTGGTAGGGTTTTGGCAAGATCAACATATATCAAGCCAAATGAGAGAAAAAGAGATGGAGATGATCAACTCAAAAACTAAATAAAATCCAATGACAAGCACAAGATGGTACTTGCATGGCCCATGCAGAAATATTTATTGCCCTGATGATCTTGTGAAAACAATGTTATTACATGGCATTATTATTTTGCATTCCCAAAAATTGGAATAAGGCCAAGCAAAAAGAATTAAAAAGGGTGCCCCATGTGGAATAGATGGAGACGACCATATCTGAGATACAATGGGACTTGCTAGTGTGTATATGCCACTAGATATTGGTTAAGCCCACAAAATATCCCAACATGATGATAACCCCTAAACAACACATATGGGAGCTAGAATTAGGGTCACACTCACAAGGCATGCAAAGTGTCCATGTGGCTCTCATATACCAATATTGTGAAAACAACATGGTGCATACATGGGAGCATGTGGAGCTAGAACTTGATCCATCCCAACCCACATGAGCTAGAGGTAAAACTCAATTAAAAATGCCAAGCTCATATTAATTGGATGGTGGAATTACAAGGTGGTGAAGAAAAGGTGGTGGAGTCAATAAGAGATATGCCCCCCAACTCAACTTGGGCATTTAACAATATATCAAGAACCAAATACAATATCAAGAGGCAAATACAAATATTAATGCATATGAGATAAGAACCAAATCAAAAGGGTTTTTGTATGATGCTCAAATGCAAGGTGGCATGATGACATGAACATGACATGATGATGATGCAACAATTATATGTAGGAAGTGGCCTTTTTATTACTAGATCAAGTAGCATTACAGGTGTTAGACAACTGGGATGCTACAACTCTCCCCCATTAAACAGGAATCTCGCCCCGAGATTCTAGGAAGAAGAAGACACAAAGAGGGTAGGGTAGTTGGCACGGAGTTCATCTTCACGTTCCCAAGTGGCTTCATCAACAGAATGGTGTGACCACTGCACCTTGCAGAACTTGATGGACTTGTTGCGAGTCCTTCTTTCTGCGGTCTCAAGGATTTTGGTGGGGTGTTCTTGATAAGACAGGTCTTCTTGGAGATCGATTAGCTCATGATCCACGGTCCTACCGGGATCTTTGAAGCACTTCTTGAGCTGAGAGATGTGGAAAACATCATGAACCTTGAGTTTTTCCGGGAGCTCCAGGGCATAAGCAACTTCTCCTCTCCTTCCAGGAATCTTGAAAGGACCGATGTATCTAGGAGCCAACTTTCCTTTGATACCGAAGCGGTGTGTGCCTCTCATGGGAGTGACACGAAGGTAGACGAGATCACCAGGGGCATACACCATGTCCGTGTGCTTCCTGTCATAATTGCTCTTCTGGCGACTTTGAGCAATCTTGTGTTCTCAAGAATGATATGCACCTTCTCCTCGCTTGGTTACAATGTCGGGGCCAAACCAGTTCTTTCTCTCACCGACCAACCAATCGAGTTACGCACTTGCGACCATAGAGAGCCTCAAATGGTGCCATCTTCGACTCTTCCGAAGTCGTTGTTGTAGGAGAATTCAGCATAAGGAAGACATTCCTCCCACTTCATGCCCAAAGAGATGACGCAAGCACGAAGCATATCCTCCGAATCGATTGATCCTTTCAACTTGTCCTTGCGATCGAGGGTGGTAGCGATCTGAAGTTCAACTTTGTTCCCGAGCATTTTGGAAACTTTCCCGAACTTTGAAGTGAAGATGCTTCCACGGTCTGAACTGATTTCAAGCGGAACCCCATACGGAGAGACAATTCATTGATATAGAGCTCAATATCAATTCCAGAAATTGTTTCTTTGACGGGGAAGAAATGAGCCACTTTAGAAAGCCTGTCGATGACAACAAAGATTGCATTGTTGCCCTTCTGCGACCTTGGAAAGCCAGTGATGAAGTCCATCTCTACTTTCTCCCATTTCCATTCCGGGGGTTTCAATGGCTGAAGAAGACCAAAAGGTTTCTGATGGACAACTTTCACTCTGCGGCAGACATCACATTCTGAGACATACTTGGCACAATACCGTTTCAACCCAGGCCACCAATATTGTGTTTTCAAGTCCATGTACATCTTTGTGCTGCCAGGATGGATAGAAAGAACCGAATCATGCGCCTCCTTGAGAACTTGCTCTCTCAAACCCGGGTAGTTTGGAACAAACATCCGGTGTTTGAAGAAAAGCGTGCCTTGATCATCAACGTGGAAGGACTCATACTTCGGAAGATCAAGTTTAGAGATGATCTTTTTGGTGTGCGGATCACCAAGCTGACGAGAGCGAATCTTTTCTTCCAAGAGAGGAGTAGCCAGAAGGTTCAGGAGGTGCCCTTGTTCCACAATTTCCAGGTTGAGCTGACGGAATTCCTCGCACAAGAGAGGCTGTTGCTCTTCCATCATGAGGTTGTTGACATAAGCTTTACGGCTAAGCGCATCGGCCATGACGTTAGCTTTGCCCGGAGTGTAGTTGATGGTCAAATCAAAGTCATTAATTGCTTCGATCCATCTCCTCTGCCGAAGGTTGAGATCAGGCTGAGTGAAGATATACTTCAAACTTTTGTGATCAGAAAAGATCTCACAACGGTTGCCAAGCAAGTAGTGCCTCCATAGCTTCAAAGCAAAGACAACTGCTGCGAGCTCGAGGTCATGTGTGGGATAGTTGATCTCATGCGTCTTCAACTGTCGAGAGGCATAAGCAACCACTTGCTTCTCTTGCATAAGGACCGCACCCAATCCTTGCAAAGAGGCGTCGCAGAATATCTGGAAAGGCTTAGATGTATCCGGAGGAACCAAGACTGGCGTGGAAGTGAGCTTCTCTTTGAGTGTCTCAAAACTTGCTTGACATGCAGGAGTCCACAGGTATTTCTTGCCTTTCTTGAGGAGATCGGTAAGAGGCTTCGCTATCTTCGAGAAGTTCTGAACGAAGCGACGGCAATAACTAGCCAACCCAAGAAAACTCCGCACTTCTTTGACATTAACAGGAAGCCATTCAACAATTGTCTTCACGGTTTTCGGTTGGTTTGCAATATGGCGAGATGACAGGACCAAGATAGGTTACTTGAGCACCAAAACTCACACTTTGAGAACTTTGCATACAAGCGGTTCTCACGAAGCTTGTTTAGGACACCGCAGGTGTTCTTCATGCTCTTCCTTGGACTTAGAATGATGACCAGTCATGTCATCCAGATAGACCACAACGAACTTATCAAGGTACTCCATGAAAACCGAGTTCATAAGCCTCGAGAAGGTAGCAGGTGCGTTGGTGAGACCGAAAGACATGACCGTGTACTCATACAGGCCATAGCGGGTGGTGAAAGCTGTTTTGGGTACATCTTCCTTGCGAATCTTGATTTGGTGATAACCACTTCTCAAGTCCAGCTTAGAGAATACCACAGCTCTAGCTAGCTGATCGAAGAGATCATTAATCCGCGGGAGGGGATATTTGTTCTTGATGGTTTTAGCATTGAGAGCCCGGTAGTCAACACAAAGTCTATCGGTTCTGTCACGCTTCTTCACAAAGATTGTTGGGCTACCCCAAGAAGAAGTACTGTGTTGAATGAAACCCAACTTATCTTGTTCATCAAGTTGTCGTTTGAGTTCAGCCAGCTCAAAAGGACCCATTTTATAAGGCCGCTTGGAGATAGGAGCCGTTCCAGGTTCAAGCTCGATTACAAACTCAACCTCGCGATCCGGAGGCATACCTGGCAACTCTTCAGGAAAAACATCTGGAAACTCACAGACCACCGGTACACTCTGAATAGATTCCATAGCATCATCATTCAGAGCCGCCAAAGAGAAGAGCTGGACAGCAGGAGTCAGACTTGGAGAAAAGACTATATGGCCTTCAGGAATCTTCAGAGAAACTGAGCGTTCAGCACAATCAATCACAGCTGCATTTGCTGTTAACCAATCCATGCCCAAGATGACATCAATGTCAGAATTGCCCAGAACAATTAAGGAAGCCGAGAACAAAGAGCCACCAATCTCAACTTGATTGTCATGGCTGATATGAACAGCCCTCATGTTTGCTCCAGGAGAAAGGACCATTAACCGCTTAAGGAGAGGAACCATGACTAACTCATTCTCATTTGCAAACTTGTGAGAAACAAAATAATGCGATGCACCAGAATCAAACAAAACTCGTGCAGGGACTGAGTTAACGGAAAGAATACCCATCACAACTCCAGGTGCATGCTCAGCTTGAGTGGCGTTGACACAGTTGGCATGAACAACCGCAGACCCGGGATTGGTGTTGATGTTGAGAGCCCGAGGTGGTGGTGCACGAACCATAGGAGAGCTTTCTGCAGATCTTGGCGGGGGTGGAGGGAGAGCTTTGTTCTTGAACGGACAGTTCCAGTTGAGATGTCCAGGATCTCCACACGTGAAGCAGGCACCAGGTGGACGTGGAGCAACGTAGCCAGGGACTCCGCCAGGTGCTCTAGGGTAGTGGTGGTTGTAGCCCCTGGGAGCAGCAGTGATGGAGTTTAGTGGCCTTGACGCGTAACTTGCAGGTCTTGGTGGAGCCGGGAGCGACGGTGGGGTGTTAGGAACCCAGACACGTCGCTTAGAAGGAGCTGCCATAGCTGAAGAACTTGACGCATCCCGGTTGTGTTTCTTGGACTCCTCAAACACTTGCCGACTTGCTTCCTCTTGCAGAGCTGTGTGTTGGAGTTCCAGGAAAGATGTCGGCCTTGCATGTGTGATTGCATACTTGATCGATGCATTGAGCCCTTGCCTGAACCTCTTCTGCTTCTTCTTGTCATCAGATACCTCATCGCCACCATAACGAGAAAGATTCATGAAGTTCCTGATGTAGGTGTTGACGTTATCATTTCCTTGCTTCAGGTTGAGAAAAGCCTCCTTCATCCTTTCCATAACAATTTCTGACAGAAACTGCTCCTTGAACGCTCCAGTGAACCTTTCCCAAGTAGGCTGAAAACCAGTGCAGCTTGCCTTCAAGTAATTCTCCCACCAGAGAGCTGCATCTCCCTTCAGAAGGTGAGTAGCACACTTGACCCACTCCTCGGGAACATCGCCGATCTCGAGCAACCTTGACTTCTCACGCAGCCAATCATCCGCGTCCAGTGGTCGATCAGAAACATCAAACTGGCGAGGGTTGAATTTCAGGAAGCTTTTGATGTCTCCTCGCTTGGGAGGTGGAGGTAGTGGAGCAAACTCGTTCCTCCGAACACTCTCCTCAAAGCGCCGGTTCTGGCCGCATTGTTGCCAAAGCATTGGCGATGCTTGACAACGCCGAGCCCAGTTCGGTGGTATGTCCTCATCAAGACGCGTGGTGGAGCCATCCTGTGATTGATATAAAACTCAAGTCAGTACTATAATGGAGAATAATAATAATCCAAAATAGTACCAAGATGGAATTAACCAAGATTAAAGGATACAATTTACTAAGATGATATTAAAATATCAACAAAGTTCAAAGCACCTAAAAGATATTAAGCATATCGCACACGACTGAAAAGGAGTGTGGTACACAAATATATCAAAGAAAAAAAATTTCCACAAATTTCGGCATTAAAATACCAATAGATGCGCAAAATTACTTAACGAATCAAGATTAGTGACTCTACCGATTCAATATACAAAAGCGAATGATAAGAGTAGTGGTATGGTCGCGACTCCATCCCGCACTCAAGTCATTACTCCGCACATGAACAAGTGGAACACATATCCTAACCCCTTCTTCTCACGTTGAACCTAGAGATTGGTAACTACGGAAACGAACACCCCAAACAAGATAGCGTCGGATACAAAGAGTAAGACAGATTGCGTCGGTTTGCAAAATCCTGTCGGTATGGAATGTACCAACAGTTGATAACCAAAGGCTGATTAGATAACAACTTGGATGCAACAGATAGACAAGGGATTACACACACACACACACACACAAACACACACAACCTATGGTACTACGGAAACCCAGAACACGTGAATCCTAGTTTGAATTTTAAGAAGAGGATTGAAAACGTTGCACTTCCTTACCAGAAAAGGGTGGGTGGGTGGGTAAGAAGAAAAGTGGAAGCAGTCCTACTCTCGCGTTTTGTTTTTCCCTAGTATACATAACTACCAAAATATTTGCTAGACTGACAACAACCGTTTGGCTGAGACCCTGAAGGTCGGGATGGCTCTGATACCAATTGTAACTACCTCGGTGAATTACGCTCCTAGATACAAGCCTGGATGAGCGGAAGTGGTTGAAATAATGCTGGGGCCCCAAAGCCACTCACGGGTAGACCTTTCGGCCGTCCCAACCACTTCCAACTCATCGGGACTCAGACGGGCGTAATCGGCAGCGAAGGATCAACTACATACACAAATGAGTGTGTATGCAAGCCACCATACAAGAGTACATCGAGCCATACCATCTAGAAAGAAAGGAAATATAGCAGCATACGGCAAGATTCAAATGACCTAGATATATATAATATGTTAGGATAATTCCTCATACATCACACATCAGAGCATCAAGCGGAAGCGGCAAAACAAAGTCCGAGTACGGATAAGAAGCAAATCGGCATAAGATGCCATAGAAATAAGCACATCCCGCCCACAGATCTCACGGACCCCCGTTCCCGGAATCTCTACACCGAACGATCGTTTCCCACATCATCAGCCTCTTCCACCCAGTATCCGTCCTGCGAGGGTACCTGTTCATCTGAACCAATAATTTATCGTGTGAGACCCTAAGGGTGCTCAGCAAGTCTTAATGCCTCTAAAGGGGACACAACCTGGGGTGACGCAATTGCAGCAAAAGATAAACCCTTGCAGTTCTATAGATACTCGCTAACCATCCGCCTAACCAAAGATAGACGGATGTCCGTGAATTAAGGACAACAGTTATAACAGTAATTTCATCAGATCCATCCTCCTCCTCGCTTACCAACGAGGAAGCGGACAAACAATCCCCCAGCCGTTGGCAATTTTTATTAACCATTCCATGAGTGTTGCACTAGACTAGTCAAATTACTTAGTCAGATTAAAGCGGTACTTTAGTTATGCTTGTCTATGATCGAGAAACTGTGCTCCAAGTCATCCATAACCGCGGACACGGCTTTCAGAAAGTTTTACCCTGCAGGGGTGCACAAATAGCAACACACACTCGATCAACCTCGGAAAAACCAAATCAAAACCCAACGAGGCCTTCACGACAAAGCAATCACAGGATTCAGAAATATTTCAGGGGGCCACCCCTTGGAGTACACCCGCAACGGTTAATGACTCGAGACGCACCCGAGGTTTGGGTGACGGCCGTGAACGATCGGGAACCCAAACTGGGCTTGTCGACACCGCTGAATCGTGTCCCGATCCTAAACAAAGATGTGCTCTCGCACAATCGTAATACAGTAGTAGCATGGCATAAGCAGGATAGTAAATAAAACCTCAAACTAGTTTGTGGCCCCAGAAATAAGATCAATCAAGCTCGGCTCGGGGGTCCCATAAGCCTCCGGATGTGGATAGCGCGAATAATCTTGGAACAGGAATCAAGTACTCGGGGTCTTACGGGACACAAGTGAGCAGGAAAAACCAAATAGCAGATGTTGCCCACCGGTGCCACTTTCATTAGTTCTCCCATTACTACTCAGGTTAAGTTGTTTAGGTACCTCGTTATCCATCCAACTCTCACATACCCTACACATGCTGTTCTACGACTCGCATGGCTCAAACAACTCCTGTAGTAGTGGCTCATGGGATGGAGGAACAAGCTTGGTGGGGTTTAAAAGTAAAGGCTATGCAATACTTGGGATTCAATTTAATGCCATCGCGACTCAATGATGCAAGAATAAGATAGAGTCAATAGGTACTGTATGTATGCAAGCATGTGGTAGTGCTTGCCTGGCAACTCAGTTGAAGCGAGAGACGAATCTGGGTAGTGCTCCTGGTTCTCTTGATATATCCCCTGCTCAGAGTCTATCCGAAAAAGAACCAAACAAACAAGGGCCAACATAAATAAAGAGCGCAAGCATATGAATAAAATGCGACAAGCAAATAATCATGCCATGATGAATGATGCACAAGTTGCATGGCAATATAGTAGCATGGCATGGGTGAGGTGTGGTATACAAGAATAAGTCATTTTATTAAGGTTTGGCCACATTTTATTGTCATATTAGTTGCTGTATATTATATATTTACATGATGCATGCTGCAATTGAAGTCAAGGATAGCATAAACAGAAAGGTCTCGTCGAGCTGATCATTTTAGACATATCATTTGTTAAATTTGGAATTATAAATCAAAAGTTATTAAATATTTAAGAAAGGATGGCATTTGTTGTAATTTAATTCAACTTGGAATTTTAAATGTGCAAAAGGTAATTTGAATAGCATATTTGAAATCCTCACATTTTTCTGATCTCAAAACATATATCATTTATATTATTTGGATTTATATTTTTAAAGTTATTTGAAAACAGATTTAATTTGAATTTGAATTAATTTGAAAATGATTTGAAATAAAAACAGACAAGCAGAAAACCTTTTTGTACCCAGGCAGACCCAGCCGCACTCACTGACGGGTGGGGCCAGGCTGATTGGACGCCCCACACGCGCACAGGGAAAAGGGGGACCGCGGGTTGATTCAACAAAACCCGAGGAGCCTTTTTAGAAAACGTGCACCGACGCTGACAGTGGGGCTCCGAGGGACCGCGGGTTGAGGAAAAGAAGTGCAGGGGGTTATTGCAAAACATACGCCCGTGGCACTGTGCTTCTCCTCCGCCCGCTCGCGGACAGACGCGTGCGACGCGCGCGTGCAGAGCGGGGCGGGGAGTCGAACGCGGGCCTCGGGCTGGCGCGCAGAGGGCGGCTGCCTCTGCGCTGGGCTTGGGTAGATGCTAGGAGGGAGGCAGCGGCTTAGTTAGGGTTCAGGGCGTCGCGGGAGCGAGGCGACGTCGACGACCACGCCGTGCACCGAGGGCGCTCGTCGCCGTGACCCGCTCATCCAGGAAACGAACACGAAAGGGGAGGTGTCTGGGAGGTAGCGTGGCTCACCGCGGGGTCGTTGGAGGGCCTGGATCGGGTCGGGGGGCAGCGGGTTGGCGATTTTGCTGGCGCACCGGCGTCTAGGGTTTGGCGTCGGCGTCGTAGACGTGCAGGGGCCTGGGGGCTTCTCCTCCTCGCTGCTGGGTACGGGGGCGACGCAGAGGACCTTGCTGAGCTTCCTCGACACCCAGAGCGTCACGCCACCGGCTAGTAGAGGGGGGAACGGAGGAGACCGACGGTGGCCGGCGAGAGAGGTTGGCCGGTGGTGGGGAGGAAGGAGAGGAGAGGCAGGGCTCTGGGGCTGGATCTGGGAGGCAGAGGAGCCGGAAGGGTAGATAAGGACGGGGGCAGGTGGGGCTTGCGTGGGGGAGGGGAAGGTTGGCTCGGCCACCTTTTTCACCCTCTCTCACGTGACGAGCAGGGCAGGCACATGGGGAGGGAGGTGCTGGGGAAGGTGAGGCTGCCAGGTGGGGACGGCGAGGCCTGGGAGAGTGGCTCGGTGTGGGGCAACTGGGGCAGAGGGAGAAGAGAGAGGGAGGGGGCATGGGTTCGGTCTAGGTTTAGGGCAGGGTGGTAGCTAGGTTTGGATAGGAGAGGGGTAGCCCGGTTAGGGCTGGGGTATGGCCTCGGCCTGGGGTGGTTGGTAGGTAGGGAGGGGCCTGCACGCTAGAGAGAGAGGAGAGGCCGAGAGAGAGGGGATACTTAGGGTTTGGTTAGATTAGGTGTAGCTTAGGATTTAGCCAAGATGGGGTATGGGGGTATGGTGATAGAGGGATCTAGATAGAGGATTAGAGAGAGAAGGGTGAGAGCTAGGGATTTTTGAAGCATGCATGCTCCAAACATAGGTCAAGCAAGATCAAGAAAAAAAAGAGGGAGGGAGAAGGATGTGGGGGTTTAGGCTTATGCACACCCACATGATCACATGTGCATGCATGGATGGGGATGGACTAAAAGGAGAGGTAGGGTGTAGGGTTAGATGGGAAAAGGTATGGTAATTAGGGGTAGGTTTTAGAGGTAGAGAGAGGAGAGGTTTATGGTCTTGAGTTGATCAAGTATGATCCACTCAAGCTCAACAAGAACAAGACAAGAAAGAGAGAGGGAAAAGGTGGTAGGGTTTTGGCAAGATCAACATATATCAAGCCAAAAGAGAGAAAAAGAGATGGAGATGATCAACTCAAAAACCAAATAAAATCCAATGACAAGCACAAGATGGTACTTGCATGGCCCATGCAGAAATATTTATTGCCCTGATGATCTTGTGAAAACAATGTTATTACATGGCATTATTATTTTGCATTCCCAAAAATTGGAATAAGGCCAAGCAAAAAGAATTAAAAAGGGTGCCCCATGTGGAATAGATGGAGACGACCATATCTGAGATACAATGGGACTTGCTAGTGTGTATATGCCACTAGATATTGGTTAAGCCCACAAAATATCCCAGCATGATGATAACCCCTAAACAACACATATGGGAGCTAGAATTAGGGTCACACTCACAAGGCATGCAAAGTGGCCATGTGGCTCTCATATACCAATATTGTGAAAACAACATGGTGCATACATGGGAGCATGTGGAGCTAGAACTTGATCCATCCCAACCAACATGAGCTAGAGGTAAAACTCAATTAAAAATGCCAAGCTCATATTAATTGGATGGTGGAATTACAAGGTGGTGAAGAAAAGGTGGTGGAGTCAATAAGAGATATGCCCCCCAACTCAACTTGGGCATTTAACAATATATCAAGAACCAAATACAATATCAAGAGGCAAATACAAATATTAATGCATATGAGATAAGAACCAAATCAAAAGGGTTTTTGTATGATGCTCAAATGCAAGGTGGCATGATGACATGAACATGACATGATGATGATGCAACAATTATATGTAGGAAGTGGCCGTTTTATTACTAGATCAAGTAGCATTACAGGTGTTAGACAACTGGGATGCTACAATATTCCCGCCAATTGACAATCTCATCATCCTTCTTTTTTTATGCGAGAACATCAGAAGAACTAGTAGACATGATTAGTAGATTAGTGCAATAAATAGAATCTGTTTGGTGGAACACGCAACTCACTCACAACTGACAAGAAAGTAGATCTTACTGTTCCAAAGTGAATAGAGATGCGTAACCAAAACGATATCAAGACTGATGCACTGATGTGATGAAGTGAATATCAAGGGTATAGAGAACGATCACAAGGCACACAGGTTATTTATGGTGGAGCTGTAGGTATGGAATCCTAACTACACCGCAAACAAGTCCTAGTGCTGATCATACAAACACCCAAGAAACACACACGTGGAGATAAAAGTGGCAGTGCAACTATGAAGGGTGTTGCACTACGCTGGAGAGACACTAGCAAGGCTCAATGTCACAGGCACAAAATTGCTCAATCTAACGATGCACAAAGAAATCAGTAGGCCTCTTGCACATTCACTTCTCCTTTGCTCTTTTTTTTATATAATCCTTTTTCTTTTTGCTTTTTCTTTTACTCTATTTTTTTATACTATGAAGCACACTTTGATCACGGCCAATTCACAAACACATCACCACAACCTATGAGCAGCCTGGAGGAGCGGAAAGTAGTCTCAATGGGCAAGTTCCTAACACGTAAATATGAATGGTTGTGGCTAAAGGTTGCAAGAAAACAATGATCAAAAGTTTATGTGTCAAGTTGTCGCGGCAGACGTGCCATGGCAGAAATCTGGCAGCCCTGTCGCAGCAGAAAAAGAGGCCTTTTCTCTGCCGTGGCAGACCAGGACTCAATTTTTTTGTTTTTTTAAATAATCCGAATTGGCAATAGTAATCTAAGAGGACTCTTTTCTTGGATCGGATCTAAGGTGATGGCGGCGGAAAAAAGGATGGGAAATACGACTAGAAACAGAAAATGACTATTAGAAGAAATCTAGATTGGATCTAATGGAAGAACATGACCAGCAACTAAAACTCGAAAGCAATGTAATCTAGTCTATGGCAAATCTTTTTCTGAGGCTTTTTCTGTATAGGACAAAAAAAATAAACTAATCTATGGATGGATTTATGGATGCTCACCGAGTAAACGAGGAAATCTGATACCAAGATGATATGGGATGGCCCGATCTTCTCGGCAAGCTCTTGTCGATAATGATGGTAGATGTAAGAAAACTAGCTTGTAGCTATGAACTCTCTCGCTCAAACCCTAAAGCCAATGCAACAGATCTCGAACCCTATGGGATATTCACAACACCACACTCTTACGCACGCAGCCGTCGACCACGAAGGGTAGTTTGCAATCTACTGATTCCCAGTGGAACAACAGATCACACTCAATTGCAATTGTCTATCTCGATCACAAGTAATTCCAGAGGTTCTAGATAGAAACAACTCCAAAATATTTTAACGTGGTCTAACCGGAAAGAAACGGTACCCCATCTATTTAAGAGAGAGGGGGCGGCTAGGCTAAGAGTCCAAGACATAAATGACTACAACTAAGATACATGCCTGATAGGGCAAAGGTGTCCGATCTTTCAATGAGATGGTGATAGTCGATTTGGTTGGAGTTCGGGCTTGACGATCCGACTACACGTGCGAGCACGAGCACTAATGCAATAGCTAGGCCAATCTCCTGGAGGTTACCGATCCTGCGGGAACACGATCAGCATGACCAGCGAGGGTCTTAATTCCTACCTGAAATCGAGAACAAGTAAGAACTAATATTGCAATCAAGATATTGCGGATTAAGAGGAAAGCTTTATTGAAAAGGTGGGATCTTGTATAGGTGCGAAGTACAAGAGGCCTCTGCGACGCTCGATCCTTGGCGAAGTTGCTATGATGGCTAACTTAATGTCTAAACAAAATCCGAGTCTATGGTGATGGCTATGGGGAGTATTTAAGGAGGAAAAGGTGGGGTTTCGGCCAGCCATGGAAGTGGTGGCCGAATCCAACCCTAGAAGTCCTTTTCCCCTCAAATACGGACTCTAAAAGGTGGATAATTAAAATCCTGCGAAAATTACATGGGCCTGGCCCAAATTAAAGGTGTCACAGCACCATATTAAGCTATGGACGAATTTGTGAAGTATTAATCTTGAATATTTCGTCCAAGCCTTCTTTCTTCATTATGGAGGCCTCAAAGTTCTGAAATCTTCATCCGTGGCCTTCTCTTGAAACATCACATGCTTGTTGCCATCTCCATGCATGGCCATGCTCCAATGCTTGTCCCTCTCATCCATGCTTGGTCCATCATTCCTAAGATTAAGAAATACATCTGATTTAGGCAGCATCATATTCTCATGTATGTGAGGAATAGTTCCAAGAAACGAAAGTACCCGATAGTTAAGTTATTTGGCACGAGATCGAGTGGTAGGTCCTTGTATGTGTGTAGCTGTAGGTACCACGGTTGTATCAATAGATGGGATGTCCACATCATGCTCCCCTTCTTGAATTGAAGTCGTCCTCGACGCAATCTCATCTTCCTCACCAAAGTAAGGCTTCAAATCTGCAATGTTCAACGTAGGACTAACCGTACCAAAGTCTGCAGGCAACTCAAGTTTATATGCATTATCGTTTATTTTCTCTAACACCTTAAAGGGACCAGCAGCACGTGGCATTAACTTAGACTTGCGTAAATTAGGAAAACGATCTTTACGCAAATGTAGCCAAACAAGATCTCCAACATCAAACACAACATGCTTTCTCCCTTTATCCCCAGCAAGTTTATACTTAGCATTCATGTGTTCAATGTTATCTTTAGTAGTCCTATGCAAATTTAATATCATTTCAGCGCGTTGTGTAGCATCCAAATTATTTTGCACCAAAGAAGGTAAAGGCAATAAATCAATAGGTGCACGAGGAACAAAACCATACACGATCTCAAACGGGCACATCTTTGTGGTAGAATGTAGCGAACGATTATAAGCAAATTCTATATGAGGTAAACACTCTTCCCACAATTTTAAGTTCTTCTTTAAAACAGCCCGCAACATAGTAGACAAAGTTCTATTTACTACTTCAGTTTGTCCATCAGTTTGGGGATGACATGTAGTACTAAACAGCAATTTAGTCCCCAACTTAGCCCATAAACATCACCAAAAGTGGCTAAGAAATTTAGTATCACGATTAGAAACAATAGTATTTGGCACACCATGCACACGAACAATTTCACGAAAGAACAAATCAGCAATATGCGCAGCAGCATCTGTTTTATGACAAGGAATAAAGTGTGCCATCTTAGAAAACCAATCCACAACAACAAAAATACTATCCCTCCCCTTCTGTGTTCGTGGCAATCCCAAAACAAAGTCCATAGAAATATCCTCCCAAGGAACACTAGGAACAGGAAGAGGCATATATAAACCATGTGGATTAAGGCGAGACCTAGCTTTTTGACAAGTAGTGCAGCGTGCCACAAATCTCTCAACATCTCGACGCATACGTGGCCAAAAGAAGTGTGCAGCAAGAACATCCTCCGTCTTCTTGACACCAAAGTGTCCCATCAATCCTCCTCCATGCGCCTCCTGTAACAACAAAAGACGAACAAAACTATCTGGAATGCATAGTTTGTTAGCACGGAACACAAATCCATTATTGAAGACGAACTTGTTCCATGTTATACCATCTCTACAATTCTTCAACACATCTTTAAATTCAACATCATGCACATATTGTTCCTTAATAGTTTCCAATCCAAATATTTTTAGGTCAAGTTGAGATAACAAAGCATAACGGCGCGACAAAGCATCAACAATAATATTATCTTTACCCTTTTTGTGTTTGATAACATAAGGAAAAGACTCAATAAATTCAACTCACTTTGCATGACGACGATTCAACTTAGCTTGACTACGAATATGCTTCAAAGATTCATGATCAGAATGTATAACAAATTCTTTAGGCCATAGATAATGTTGCCAAGTTTCTAATGTCCGAACCAACGCATATAATTCTTTATCATAAGTAGAATAGTTCAGACTAGCCCCACTCAATTTCTCACTAAAATATGCAACAGGTTTTCCCTCTTGTAATAACACACCTCCCAAACCAATCCCACTATCATCACATTCAAGCTCAAAAGTATTATTAAAATCAGGAAGTTGGACTAAGGGAGCATGTGTTAGCTTATCTTTCAATATGACGATAGCCTGTTGTTGTGCATCGCCCCAAACAAATGGCACATCCTTCTTGGTAAGTTCATTCAGCGGTGCGGCAATTGATCCAAAGTCTTTGATAAAGCGCCTATAAAAACCAACGAGGCCAAAAAACCTCCTCACTTGTGTGACCGTCTTGGGCTGCGGCCAATTCTCAATAGCTTCAATCTTGGTTGGATCCACTTCAATACCCTGTGATGTAACAACATAGCCAAGAAACGCAACTCGATTGGTGCAAAAGGTGCACTTCTCAAGGTTACTAAACAAACGTGCATCCCGTAAAGCATTGAAAACAACACGTAAATGGTCCAAATGATCCTCTAAAGATTTGCTATAAATAAAAATATCATCAAAGTAGACTACCACAAAACGTCCAATGAAGCACGTAAAACTTTGTTGATTAATCTCATGAAAGTGCTGGGTGCATTAGTTAAACCAAATGGCATCACTAACCACTCACATAAACCAAACTTAGTTTTAAATGCTGTTTTCCATTCATCTCCCAATTTCATACGAATCTGGTGGTAACCACTACGCAAATCAACTTTAGAAAACATGGTAGAGCCACTCAATTCATCAAGCATGTCGTCCAAACGTGGAATAGGATGACGATATCGAATAGTAATATTATTTATAGCTCTACAATCAGTACACATGCGCGAAGAACCATCTTTCTTATGTACCAAAATAATAGGAACAACACAGGGCTAAGGGACTCACGAATATGATCTCTGTCGAGTAGTTCCTTAATTTGGCGTTGTATCTCTTTTGTCTCCTCTGGATTGGTTCTATAAGGCGCGCGGTTGGGCAATGTAGCACCAGGATATAGATCAGTTTGGTGCTCAATTCCTCTAATAGGAGGTAGTCCTGGTGGCAGCTCAGCGGGGAAGACGTCCTCATATTCTTGCAAAAGGTTAGCAATAGCGGGTAGCAAAGAAGGACGCATATCCTCAAATGAAAACAAAACCTCTTTGCAGACAATTGCATAACATTGAGTATTGTTTACATCTAGTTCAGAAATATCAATTTTATTTGCAAGCATACATGGACTCTTCAAACGTATTTCAGTAGCATGTTTAGAATCAGATTTAGTGGTCTTTGGTGGTACAAAATCTTCAGCAACAATCTGATTCTCACTTTTATTTTTCTCCTCAGTTTTAGCTCTACTAGCTCTAGCAAGATCATCTTTTAAAATTTGTTCGGGAGTCATAGGTTTGAGACCAATTTTCTTTCCATCATGCATAAGAGAATAGTGATTAGTTTTGCCATTATGAATAGATTCTCTATCAAATTGCCATGGTCTACCAAGTAACAAAGAACAAGCTTGCATAGGTACAACATCACAATCAATAAAATCAGAATATGTACCAATAGTAAAATGCACACGTACCGTTCTTGTTACCTTGATCTTGCGAGAACTCTCAAACCATTGGATGTAATATGAATGTGTGTGTTGTCGTGTTGGAAGTGCAAGCTTCTCTACCATGTCAACACTAGCCAGATTATTACAACTCCCTCCATCAATGATGATCCGTATAGCTCGTTCCTTGACAACACCACGTGTTTGGAACAGGTTGTGGCGTTGATCTTGCTCAGATTTGCTCAATTGCACACTCTACACACGTTGTGTAATTAAGCTCCTGTATTGATCAGTAGCTTCAGCTCCCATTACCTCTGTCTCTTCATCAGAATCACAATTGTCTCCATCTCGCGCAGAAATAAGGGCTAATGTATCTTCATCAAAGTCACTCGCTGAATCGTATTGACCATCATCACGCACCATCATAACATGTTGTGTTGTGCATTGTCTCTCAATATGACCAAAACCCCAGCACTTGCGGCATTGTATATCCTTTGTTTTACCCGTGGAAGCCATAGAAGATGCACTACGAGCAGGAGCATTGGATGACGGTGGAGGAGCAGCTGGAAATCTTGTGGTGGCCTTGGATTTGGTAGTAGCTGGTGGAGAATCACGAGAAGGAGGCGCTGATTGTCGGGATGTCCAAGTGGATGTGCGACCTGCAGAATTATTAGTCCTCCTCCATGGTGTTTGGCGATCCTGCACTTCACGTTCAGCTTTGCAAGCAAGATGAAACAAACGAGTGATAGAATTATATTCCTTATAATCTAATATGTGTTGAATGTCCTTGTTTAATCCACCAAAGAAATGTGCAAGCATTTGTTCAGTAGATTCAACAAGACCACACCGAACCATCCCCGTTTGCAATTCCTGATAATATTCGTCTACAGAATTTTTCCCTTGTTCTAAACGTGTCAGATTCTTTAGTAAATCATGTTGATAAGTGGGAGGTACAAAACGAACATGCATAGCAGTTTTTAAAGCAGTCCAAGTACTAGGAATAGTAGTAGGATTTAAATGACAATAGTCAGACCACCAAAGGGAAGCAAATTTAGTAAATTCACATGTAGCAGCACTAACACGCATATTCTTAGGATATTTAAACATGCAAAACGTTGTTCTACTTCCATCTCCCATGTAAGATATGCATCAGGATTATATTTACCCTCGAAAGATGGCAACATGATCATCATCACGTACCGGTGGTCGAGCGTTGCGGTGGTAATGTCGGGGACGACCAACAGGGTGTGGAGGTTGTTCAACCTCCTCGTCAAACAGATCGTCGTCGTCGGGGTCGAGTAGTACCCGTCGTCGGTCCCTAATGTCGCAGCGTTAGCGGAAGTCGGCGTCGTCGAATCGTGATAACCGCTGAGTCGTGGCCGGCAGCGAACCGATGGTCCGACCCGTGATCGGAATGCGCCGTGCGCCATGCCGAGGTGCCAATGGAGCGGGTGCGGGTGCCGGCAATCTGTCCAAAACCTCCTTGAACCGAGCGTCAAGCTTGTCGTTGGAGGATTTCTCGAGCCCATCGATCTTGTCCATGGCGTTGGTGAGCTTGGTGTCAAACTCCCCTAGGAGTGCATCCACATCTTCAGCGCGACCGACCAAGAGCTCGGAGAAGTGGGCATGTAGTTCTTGGTTCGTCATTGTGGCAGGGTTCCGCGAAGTATCTGTGATTGTTAGTCCTTTAAAAAGCACAGGTATATACTACGGAAATATGGTGGAAGGCACGCGTAATTCGTCAAGCAATATACGAAGCTCTTACAAGTTCTTACCAAACAGCAGGAAAAGGGAATGTGCAACCGCGAGGATCAGTGGGTCCAGAGATTGAACCGAGCGATTACCGGGAGTCGAGACATCGCACGTGGAGAATATCTGTGGAGCTCTGGGAAGTCTTAGCAAAGGGGTTAGCAATTATCAAAACAGCAATGCAAAAGTTGAAAGAATGCTCAACGACGGTACTATGCTGGTCCTAGGCTAGACCGTACTAGAGACGCGAGCCTAGATCACCAACGATGTCACGAACACAACAAGCAATGTATGATGATATGGCACCCTCAAAAGCAAACCGAGATGTTGAAAATCACTATGATGGCGAGTGTCTAAAACTGATCTACATGGTCTAAAAATAGGTTAGCCCCAAAAAAAAATTTGAACTTCGTATTATGCTCTGGAAAGCGCGCAGGCGCCAAAAAAATGTCGCTATAACTGCCGATGGAGAAAAGTGATCCCCGGGGCCGAAAATCAGTATATCCAGAAAAAAAATTTGGAGGCGGTTCCAGACTTCTTTTTTGCTTTGCTTTTGGACTTACGACCGAACTCTGAGGTTGACACTGACTTTAGCTTAACACGGATACAACAAAGAAGGAAAGTAAAAAGAAATAACTAAGAAACAATAACTCAACTCGGAATCGTGCCGTGGCAGGATAGGTGATCGGATCCGTGTCGCGGTAGGAAGGCGGTGGTGATCGGATCCGTGTCGCGGTAGGAAGGATCTGATACCACTTGATAGGGAAAAGGTGTCCGATCTTTCCATGAGATGGTGATAGTCGATTTGGTTGGAGTTCGGGCTTAATGATCCGACTACACGTGCGAGCACGAGCGCCAATGCAATCGCTAGGCCAATCTCCTGGAGGTTACCGATCCTGCGTGAACACGATCAGCTTGACCAGCGAGGGTCTTAATTCCTACCTGAAATCGAGAACAAGTAAGAACTAATATTGCAATAAGGATATTGCGGATTAAGTGGAAAGCTTTATTGAAAAGGTGGGATCCTGTATAGATGCAAAGTACAAGAGGCCTCTGCGACGCTCGAGCCTTAGCGAAGTTGCTATGATGGCTAACTTAATGTCTAAATAAAATCCGAGTCTATGGTGACGGCTATGGCGAGTATTTAAGGAGGAAAAGGTGGGGTTTCGGCCAGCCATGTAAGTGGTGGCCGAATCCAACCCTAGAAGTCATTTTCCCCTCAAATACGGACTCTAAAAGGTGGCTAATTAAAATCCTGTGAAAATTACATGGGCCTGGCCCAAATTAAAGGTGTCGCAGCACCATATTAAGCTATGGACGAATTTGTGAAGTATTAATCTTGAATATTTCGTTCAAGGCTTCTTTCTTCATTATGGAGGCCTCAAAGTTCTGAAATCTTCATTTGTGGCCTTCTCTTGAAACATCACATGCTTGCTGCCATCTCCATGCATGGCCATGCTCCAATGCTTGTCCCTCTCATCCATGCTTGGTTCATCATTCCTAAGAGTAAGAAATACATCTGATTTAGGCAGCATCATATTCTCATGTATGTGAGGAATAGTTCCAAGAAACGAAAGTACCTGATAGTTAAGTTGTTTGGCACGAGATCGAGTGATAGGTCCTTGTATGTGTGTAGCTGTAGGTACCACGGTTGTATCAATAGATGGGATGTCCACATCAATGCCGACCCAGGTGGGACAGCTCTCTAGGCGCACAGGACTGTTTCCTGCTGCGGCAGCATATTGGGCCTAAAACGTGCCGCGGCAGGACTCTTCTGTCGTGGCAGGATTTCAGCCACTTTTTGTGCCGTGGCAGCCAGCCGTGGAAGGATTTGGCATCATTTCTCTGCCGCGGCCGAGACTCTGCCAGGTGTTGATCCCTTCCTTTGTAGCTCCTTGCGCTTCCTCCCTCTCCTCCCTCACGCTTGCTTCATTGATCAACACACCTTGCTCCATGTGCTTCACCTCCTTGCTCCATGTGCTTCACCTCCTTGCTCCGTGCTATACCTTCTTCTCCAATGTACCTAATCATACAATAACACAAAGACTTAGGAAGTATAAAATTCTCATTAAGTAAAACATTAGGCTCATTAAGAAACAAATTCACCTATTGTTCTAGTAGTTTAGCACGAGCTCTTTTAATTGGTCCAATTATAATATCATTGGACTTATCCTTGTTAGTAGCAGCTGGAACATCATCAGTAGTAACTGGGGTAGGTGTAAGTATAGGGATGTCATCATCAACGAGTTAACAAAAAGAGCTCTTGAGAGCATCCCACAAGTGAGTTTAAGATCGAACCCAGCTCTGATACCGTTTGCATTCTTTCCATCTTTCATGTTGAAAAATTTCTCTTTCATATGGTTTGCTTACAAGCATGTTGATGGTATTATCTCACCTTGTGACATTCATGTTTCTTTGCTATTGGATATTGATGCTTTGTGTGTTGCAACAAAAATGTGGAACAATTTCTCTTTCCAATGTTTTGTGTGCAACCATAATGCCATTAAGAGCATGTATTGTCATGAGAGCATCCAAGTATCTCGTCGTGTTGTTGCAACAAACATAAGGACCACTTGCCCTTTCATTTGGTTTTTTTGCAAACATGTTGTTTTTTCTTCCGCTTGGGATACTCATATTCCGATGATATTTTCTTTCAATGATTTGTGTGTGACATCCAACATGTCGAACACTTTCTCTTTCCAATGGTTGGTTTGCACACATAATGATGTTGTTTTGGATATTCTTCCTTTTGTGTTTTTACCAAATTCTCCTATCTTTGCATCAAAGATGTTGATCGAATTTCTATTCAATTGCTATGAGTGCCACACATTATGTTATATAGAGTTTTCGAGTTCCCACATTTTGATGATGGTCAAATGATTTCCATGCACATTGACCTTGCATACGCATACCATTTGCTATACTTTAGTTGTGCTAATAGTGTTGTGAACAAGAATGGACATGCCACAAATGACATACTCCTCTATCACGCACGAAAATATTTTTATTGGTATTTGTTGTGTGAAGGTACAAATGCATACGCGCTAACCTCTATGGACCATGTGTTCACAAGAAGAACCAAAGAGAGTTACCTATGGCTACCCTTCATCGAGCTATCTCTACAAGCTGAGGTGACTTCATTCTACTTGAGGACTCATGCTATAATATTCATGAGTTGGCAACTCTTTGAGTGTTGCTTCGCTTTTATTGTGAGCTTTGTAGGCTTCATGGAAGGTGAAGGAACATTGAAGAGTTGTCAAGTCAATCTTCCCGAGGAAAACTATATGGTGAACCCCAGGATCAAGAATGTCTCTCGAACTCATGTACTTTGTGATGCGAATATAGAGTCGAGGTGATATGGGGTGGCCCGATCTTCTCAGCAAGCTCTTGTCGATGATGATGGTAGATGTAAGATAACTAGACTGTAGCTATGAACTCTCCCGCTTGAACCCTGAAGCCAATGCAACAGATCTCAAACCCTATGGGATATTCACAACACCATGCTCTTGCGCACGCAGCCATCGACCACGAACGGTAGTTTTCAATCTACTGATTCCCAGTGGAACAACAAATCACACTTAATTGCAATTGTCTAACTCGATCACAAGTAATTCCAGAGGTTCTAGATAGAAACAACTCCAAAATATTTTAACGTGGTCTGACCCGAAAGAAACGCGGTACCCCCATCTACATAAGAGAGAGGGGGCGACTAGGCTAAGAGTCCAAGACGCAAACGACTACAACAAAGATACATGCCGACCCAGGTGAGACAACTCTCTAGGCGCACATGCATGTTTCCTGCCGTGGCACCATATTGGGCATAAAACGTGTCGCGGCAGGACTCTCTGCCGTGGCAGGATTTCAGCCACTTTCTGTGCCGCGGCAGCCTGCCGTGGCAGGATTTGGCATCGTTTCTCTGCCGCGGCAGAGACTCTGCCAGGTGTTGATCCCTTCCTTTGTAGCTCCTTGCGCTTCCTCCCTCTCCTCCCTCGCGCTTGCTTCATTGATCAACACACCTTGATCCATGTGCTTCACCTCCTTGCTCCGTTCTATACCTTATTCTCCAATGTACCTAATCATACAATAACACAAAGACTTAGGAAGTATAAAATCCCCATTAAGTAAAATATTAGGCTCATTAAGAAACAAATTCACCTGTTGTTCTAGTAGCTTAGCACGAGCTCTTGTAATTGGTCCAATTCTAATCTCATTGGACTTATCCTTGTTAGTAGCAGCTGGAACATCATCAGTAGTAACTTGGGTAGGTGTAAGTATAGGGATTTCCTCATCATCTCCCCCCCTTCAAAAGGCGTCGACCTCGACGCTCCAAGGTCTTCTCCATCATATGGTGATAAATCAGCAACATTGAAACTATTGCTAGCTCCACCAAATTCAGCAATAGGTATATCAATCGAGTAGGCATTATCATTAATCTTGGCTAACAGCTTGTAAGGACCAGCACCACGCGACTTGAACTTGGATTGGCGCAGCAATGGGAACCTATCCTTGCGCAGATGTACCCAAACCATATCACCGGGCTTGAACAACACTTCCTTCCTTGCTTGATTTCTGGCAGCAGCAATGTTCTTTCCTTTCTTCTCAATAGCCTCTCGAGTCTTCTCATGAATCTTCTTCACATATTCTGCACGTCTTGATACCTCCATATCAACTATCTCATGAAATGGTAGAGGCAACAAATCGAGTGGCGTCAATGGCTTGAAACAATACACCACCTCAAAAGGACAAAGCTGACTGGTTGAATGCACGGCCCTATTGTAAGCAAACTCTACATGTGGCAAACACTCTTCCCACTCCCTCAGATTCTTCTTTATCATAGTCCTTAATAGTTGTGACAATGTTCTATTCACCACCTCTGTCTGACCATCTGTCTGGGGATGACAAGTAGTACTGAATAGTAGCTTCGTTCCCAGCTTCCCCCATAAAGTCTTCCAAAAGTAGCTCATAAACTTCACATCCCGATCAGAAACAATTGTTCTTGGTACTCCATGTAATCTCGCAATGTCCCTGAAAAACAGGTTAGCAACATGCGAAGCATCGTCGCTATGGTGGCGGGCAATAATATGAGCCATCTTAGAGAATCTATCTACTACCACAAATATAGAATCATGCCCTCTTTGGGTTTTAGGTAGACCTAGCACAAAATCCATACTAATGTCTTCCCATGGTGCGGTTGGTGCAGAGAGAGGGGTATACAAACCATGAAGTTTCAATTTGGATTTCGACTTGTGGCATGTAATGCATCAGCTTACAAATATGTACACATCACGCCTCATCTTGGGCCAATAAGAATGATCACCAAGCATGAGTAATGTCTTCTCACGCCCAAAGTGACCCATCAAACCACCAGCATGTGATTCCTGCACTAAGAACAAACGCAACGATGATTCCAGAATACATAGTTTGTTAGCTCGAAACAAATATCCATCATGTATATGATACTTATCCCATGCGTTTCTAAGAGCACACAAACGATATGGTTCAGAAAAATCATTGTCAGTTGCATAAAGTGCATAAATACTCTCTAATCCAGGAATTTTAACATCAAGATTCGTTAATAGCATGTTTTTCCTAGACAAAGCATCAACGACTACATTATCTTTTCCCTTCTTATATTGAATGATGTATGTAAAAGATTCAATAAACTCAACCCATTTAGCTAATCTTCTATGCAAGTTTGATTGAGATTTTAGATACTTTAAAGCTTCATGATCATAATGTATGATAAACTCTTTTGCCATAAATAATGTTGCCAAACTTCTAGTACTCGAACAAGTGCATACAATTCTTTATCATATATAGGATAGTTCAATCTAGCACCAGTAAGTTTCTCAGAAAGATATGCTATAGGGCGACCCTCTTGCATCAAAACGCCACCAATACCTATACCACTAGCATCACATTCAACTTCAAATTTCTTTGAAAAATCAGGCAATGCAAGTAATGGTGCAGAAGTAAGCAAACGTTTCAATGTATCAAATGCAATGTCTTGGGCTACGCCCCACACAAATGGCACACCTTTCTTAGTCAAATCATTCAATGGTGCAGCAATAGTGCTAAAATCCTTCACAAAGCGTCTATAGAATCCAGCTAATCCATGGAAACTACACACTTGACTAACATTCATGGGAATAGGCTAATTCTGAATTGATTCAATTTTAGATTGATCTACTTATACCCCATTCTTAGATACAACATACCCCAAAAATATGACCTTATCTTTTGCAAATGTGCACTTCTCAAGATTAGCATACAATTGATTATCATGCAACACTTGCAAAACTTGTCGGATATGATTACAATGTTCAGTTTTGTTGCGGCTATAGATAAGAATATCATCAAAATAAACAACCACAAAACGACCAATGAATTCTCTCAAAACATGATTCATTAATCTCATGAATGTACTAGGTGCATTAGTAAGCCCAAAAGGCATGACTAGCCATTCATATAAACCAAATTTAGTTTTGAAAGCAGTTTTCCACTCATCCCCTTCTTTCATCCTAATTTGATGATAACCACTACGCAAATCAATCATAGAGAAAATAGAAGCACCATATCTTCTAAGCGTGGAATAGGATGACGATATCGAATAGTGATGTTATTAATAGCTCTACAATCTACACACATGCGCCATGTACCATCTTTCTTATGAACTAAAATAACAGGAACAACACAAGGGCTAAGAGAAACACGAATGTACCCTTTGTCGAGTAGTGCTAGTACTTGTTTCTGTATCTCCTTAGTTTCTTTCGGATTGGTCCGGTAGGGTGCACGGTTAGGTAATGTGGCTCCTGGAATAAGATCAATCTGATGCTCTATGCCGCGCATGGGAGGAAGTCCAGCGGGTACCTCCTCTAGAAACACATCACCAAAGTCCTGCAAAACAGTAGAGACACCAAGAGAAATAGGGTTCATGTCGTTAGAAACTAAAACCTCGCCCTTATACATGAGCACAAGCGGCATGGCACTAGGATCCTCTCAAAACTCTCTGATATCTTCCTTGGTGGCTAGCATTAATTGGTTAGGCACTCTCTCTCTCTTTTCTGTATATCACTCTTTGTAGGCTTTATAACATCATGTACAGCTGCAACACTCTCATGGCCTCCAACAGATGCATCTTTCAAATTCACCTCTATTTTCTGTCTAGACTCATTGACAATGTGTTGTGGTGTCATTGGTTGCAGGTTAATCTTCTTGCCTTTAAAATCCAAGTGATCAGTATTGGCACGGCCATTGTGTTGCACATGGCGATCATATAACCAAGGCCGACCCAATAAAAAATGGCAAACAGTCATAGGAACCACATCAAAATCTATAGAATCTATGTATGGCCCTATTTCAAAATTCACTTTCACCATATTGTTTACCTTCATATCACCACTGTCACTTAATCACTGTATGTAGTATGGCTTGGGATGAGGTAAATACGATAAATTCAGCTTGGCACATAACTCCTTGGTTGCAAGATTCTGCAACTACCTCCATCAATAATTACTTTGCAAGCTTTGTTAGGGCCAACGAGAGCTTTTGTTTGGAACAAATTGCAGCGCTGAGAGTCAACCACTGTCTGCACACTAAGAATGCGTGGATATACCACTATAGTAGGTGCATGCTCAGGAAAGGCATCCATACCTTCCTCTTTAGAATCAGCACCATGACCATCAGGATGTAAGAGGTCCCAACCTTTAATGAGGTAGAGATCCTTGTGTTTACAATGCTAGTCCCTGGATCAATAGCTAGCATCCACAGTTAAGATGTAATATCAAGGAACAAAGGTCATAATATAAGTTTATAACCAGGAATAACATAATTTTATTACATCTTACATAGCTCATTTGGCTATTACATTACATTGCAGCAGAAAATCTATAAGCATGGGGTCCTTCATCTTCAAAGTGCCACAGGCAAACATGCTGGTTGTAGACTTTGTAATCCTAATCAATCAACTTCACTAATATCAAACAAAACCTGCAACATAACAAGTTACAGCCACAAGGGTCAATACATTTGAATTGTATTGGCAAGTTTCACTACTATGTAGAAATAAGTGGATCCTATCATTACATGCATATTTGGCTAAGTAGGGTTTTAGGCTCATTTGCAGAAAGCAATAATTTATCCTATCTTTTCAAAATAATTTTGATCTTTTGTCAAATCTTTCCGAACTCCTTGGAATCCACCAAGTTTCTTTGTCAAAATCTCTTGAGCTCCTTGGTACACCCCAAGTACTTCAAGTTTTCATCAAAATCTCTTGAGCTCTTTGGTAAATCCCCAAGTGCTTCAAGTTTTTATCAAAATCTCTTGAGCTCCTTGGTACCCCCAAGTGCTTCAAGTCTTTTGTCGTCACTTTAAAGTTTTTCTTTTAGAAATTGGAATGTCGAGATTTCCCATAGCTTCAAGGTTTAGTTGCTTAGTATTGTCCATAACCGGGGACACGGCTAAGTACTTAGATTTTATTATCTTCTGCAGAAGTAGTACACTTTACCCACATGACACACTCTCATCTTGTTGCCACCAGTGGCCGCTGGATTGGTACTCACCAAGATGGAGTACTGGAAGATTGAGAATGTGACGAAGTCTTTCCAGAGGGTCCTCCCATACATCATTGCTAGCTTGTCTTCAGACACCCATGTAGGGTTTCGAGTTCCCTCATTTTCAGTGACCTGAAGACAATGCATGGGTCTTCCCAATGTAGTTGACTAAGCCAGATCCATATGTAGCATGTGGCTGTACACGAAAGCCACAATTGGAGAAACATGTTCAATCTCTAAGTCCCTGGGTGGTTTTCTTTTGGTGCACAACACAAAGAGATTGCCATAGACATGGTTCCTTTTGTTGCCACCTTATCCAAAACTCAAAGTATCCTTGTCCACCCAGGTGGTTCATTGAGTACTTGTTTTATTATATAAAGCATAAGTCTTTTCTCAACTTTATAAAATTCTCAACATGTATCTCTTTTCAAAATATGTAGCATGGCTAAGCAATTTACAACTACATTGTTTTCACTAAGGAATATATAAGGTATCCTATTAGGATTTAGCATAGCATAAGTATAGAAATTCTTTTCATGCATGTTTCAAAATTGTAGGGGTCCCAACCTAATAAGGTAGATTCCTCCTGTGTTTTACAATGCTAGTCCCTAGATCAATAGCTAGCATCCACAACTTAGATGTAATATCAAGAAACAAAGGTCATATTATAACTTCATAACCAAGAATAACATAATTTTATTACATCAATACATAGCTCATTGGCTATTACATTACATTGCAGCGGAATAATTATAATCATGGGGTCCTTTATCTTCAAAGTGCCACAGGCAGATGTTGGTTGTAGACTTTGTAATCCTATTCAAACAATCTTCACTAAAATCAATCAAACCTGCAACATTAGAAGTTACAGCCACAAGGGTCAATACATTTGAATTGTATTGGCAAGTGATACTATGGTAGTATAGTGGAGTCTATCATCTATATGCATTTGGCTAAGTGGAGTTGAGGCTTGCATTGCTCAAAATAGATTTTTCTTATTATTTTGAAAATACTAAGTTTTTGCTTGACAAAATCATTTCCCTCAATCAAAGATTTCAAGATCCTTGTACCAAGCCATCTCTCCATCAATGATTGAAGAATTCAAACAACCCTTGTTCAATCCACAAGTTTTAACTTTAGAAATTTGAATGATGAGATTCTTGATTGCTTCCATGTCTTGATGCTCAAAATTGTCCTTTACCAGGGACATGGCTAAGTACTTAGATTTTACACTCTGCAGAGGTGGTGCACTTTCCCCACAAGACTTGGTTTCCCAAGACAAGATCTTTCAGAAGCCTTCCCTTAGACCAAAATGGACGCGTTCCAACCTATCAAACACTACCACCCACTGTCCATATGGCTAGTTCTTGCAACCTATATGATCATGGCAGAGCCCATATTGCCAAGTGGTTGCACTTGAAGCTTCTCAACATTTGACATCTCAAATCCCTTTGTTCCTAGGTGGCCATCCACAAGTGAGATACACAAGGTCATCCATAAACATGGGCCTTGTGAACCACTCAACCAAACACCACCAAGCAAGCCCATTCCACCCAGGGGATTCATTAACTTAGTTGTTTTATTAAACAAAAACTTAAGTTCTCAGACTTAGAGATTTTTCCATAGTGTGAATATATTTTCCACCCATGTTTTCTATTAGCTAGGCTAAGCTTGATAGTAATAGGAATCTTAACTTAGGAAAATCCTACTAAGGATTCTTCTACTAGGTTTTACTATAGCAAGGTCTATACTTAGCAAAATCCATGCAAGTTTACTTAGCAAAATCACTAATGCATAGTGAAAGTAATGGGATAGAAAGTATGAAGCATCACTTGCCTTTTTGATAGGGAATGGTAGTTCGCTCCTTGATCTTGTTAGTCTCACACTTCACTACAAGTCAAACAAGCAAACACTAATTCAATTTACATTCCAAACCAATAATCACTCAAACAATTTCACACACACAAAACAATGGAAACTAATTCATGCATGGGAGCATGCACAAGATAGTTTTATTTTGCAAAGGGGGTCTCTATGGGTTTCTAAACTTTGTAAGATCCAATTTGGTAATTTACCAAAGTGGCAAAGTCATTAGCAAGAGGGTTTTGTCCAAAAACTATTTTAAAATCCATTTATCATTTCATGTGGTGAAAAATGTTTTTATTAAGACAAAACACTTAAGTTGTTCACCAAATGAGTTGCTATTGCAAATCTTGGTGTTTTTGGGTCAGTAGGTTTGGTCCAAACCATTTTCTCAAAGTTTTCTTTCCATAAACATTTTTATAATAAAATCAACAATTTTATTTGGCTAGAAATGGACTAAACTAATTAATCCATTCCAAACTTTTCCAAATTTATTTTCCAAACCATGGGTTGGTTCCTAGGGTCAGTAAGGTCACAACAATCCAATTTGCAAAGGTTTTATCCTTAAATTCAATTTTAAACAACTTTTATACTCTAAACAAGCATACAAATGAATCTGCAAAAATGAGCAAACAAACAAATACTATTTGCTAAACCAATTCCACAGTTGGCTAGGTCTTGTTCTCCTGAATCCATTGATATAAAATTTGTAATTTTTGGGCGTGTGGTTTGAAAGTTACAATGGTTTGAAATTCATAACAAAATCAGATTTCAAATCTGTTTTTAAACTCAGCAGGTGACACGCGGCGTTATCTTACTGGGCGATACCGGTTCGGCTGTATCACGCACTGCAGGCCATTAGATCTAAGTCATATCGCACGGTTCAGAGCTAGCGTACCCTTTCGGTTAAATGAATCTATCGCACTCGTTGGATTTAAATCGAACGGCTTCGGTGCGACTAACCAGAGGAGGGCGGCGCTAGCGGCGGCAGACGGCGGCACGGGCTCTGGCGGCGAGGTTGCTGGCGACACAGGGGGCTAGAGGGAGAGAGGGGTAGCTCACCAGGTTCTCTGTGCCTTGCTGATTCTCAACGTGTTCTTGTCTGACGAAGGGGCGTGCTAGGTCAACCTGGATTCCTCGACGTAGTTGTCGTCGGCGTCGGATGCTTTCTGTCGTTGTTGATGGCGAGGATAGGGGGCACCCTAGGACAAACGGAAGGTGCGGTTAGGTTCGTAAGAGCTTGGAGTTCATCATTGTGTCCACGGGAATGAGAGGGGATTTAGGTTTTACCGGGGAGACGTCGTCGGAGAACAGCAGTAGACGGTGGCGTTCAGTGGTGTGTTGGAGTCGGGGTTCTGAGGTGCCCGTGGTCGAACGGAAGGTGCAGGGAGATGCTACAGGAAGTGGGGAATGTGCCTGCGTGCTTGGGGAAGCAAGGAGTGGAAAGACACGGCCGGAATTCTCGCCGGAGCGTCGTCGGAGACAGAGACGGTTTGGGGATGATTCGTGCTGTCTGGTGGCTCCCAGGTGGTTCCGGTTTGGGGGAAAGGAAGAGTGAAGCATGGCGTTTAACATAGCATGGTAAATGGCGGGTTTAATCCATTCATCAACGCGAATTCAAGGGAGTTTACTCGGCAGTAAACGGCGAGGAACGGGTCGCTGCGGGGAGGACGAAGAACAGTAGGGTGTGGGGTCCGCTGGCAGTGAAAGAAAGGGAGAAGGGGAGGGGTCCACATGTCTGTTGCTCCGCGGGTCAGAATATGGGTGCAAATCGTTTTCCTTCGGGGAGGGAGGAAGCTGGGCTAGTTGGGCCAGATTGGTGGGTTGTTCTATTTTTTTCTGTCTGAATTCTTTTTCCTTTTCTATTTCTATTTTTCCTGTTTTGGTTTTCAAACAAACAAACAATGTTCACATCAATTCAAATAACACCCAAACTTTGTAAGTTTGACTTGGTTCTGTTCAGTAGCCTGAACCTAAATCTAAAATCCAAAAAAAAATTTAAATAAATAAAGTCCATTATTAATTAAATAGTTGTCCATTGCTAATTAATCAAATTAGGATTTGATTTATTTCAAACTCTATTTAAATCCATATATTTTCCAAAACCAAAATAGTGGGTTGTATTTGAAATAAGGTATATTTAGAAACCTTGTTTTAAAATAAATAACGATTTTGTTAAAGGTTCCATTTATATTTAAATAAAATGGACCATGGTTTATTAAATAAATAGGGTTTGGTTTATTTAATAAAATCTTCATTTGAAATCCAAATACTTTCAAAACCAATCAGTAGTTTATTTGGAAATAAAGAATATTTGGAAAACTTGTTTAAAACAAAATAACCTTTTACTTTAGGGTCCATTAATAATTAAAAATGGGCCTTAGTTATTAAATCAAATAGAGTTTGATTTTATTAATAAAATCTTTATTTGAAACATAAATATTTTCAAAACCAAATCAGTAGGTTTTATTTGGGAAATATAGAATACTTGGAGATTTGTTTAAAACAAATAACCTTTTATTTTAGAGTTCATTATTAATTAAATATAATAGACTTTTCATTATTAAATCAAATAGGATTTTATTGAGATATTTATTTTGAAATCTAAAATAAAGCCAAAACACTTTAGTAGGTTTTATTAGAGAATATAAAATACTTGGAAAACCTATTTAAAATAATTTAATAGGTTTGATGTTTTAATAAAAATGGTAAAACCTTTTATTAAATAAAATTTGGATATTTAACTCCTTATTATTTTATTTTAAATAAACCTTTACTATTTTTATTCAAAACAAAATGTTTTAATTCAAAATATTGGCCAAGGATTAATTTGGCTTTATAAAATAATCCTTATTTGTAAAACTTCTATTTCATTTGAATACAAATCTTTTCATTTAATTGTTTCAAAATAATATTTCCAAATGTTTTTATTTTTCCTTTTATTAAATGTTTATCTTTTTAAATCCCTTTAGGTTTATTTTAATTCAAATGGGTTTGAAGTTCCAATTGAATTCAAAAAGTTTCTTCTGGCTCTGAAAATCAAACAAAGTTTTATTTTATTAATTTATTTTCACATTACAAGATTTGGAAAATCTTGGGATGTGACAGGCTACCACCCTTAAAATAAATCTCGTCCCGAGATTTGGGAAGGCTAGGGTTATAAGTAGGTTCAAAACAACTAGGGTACTACCACCCTTAAAAAATTTGAAACAAAATTACACATTGTCCTTCTTGGGAAAACTTCTCTAAACAAACTTTTGCATGTGTCCTTGGTTTCCATACTTGACTCATGGGCCAAGGTTGAGATCCTTCATAGACTTGTTTAACTTGTTCTTCATCTTTTTTGGACAATTGTTTACATAGTGGCGTGGTTCCTTGCATTTGAAACATATCACTTGGCTGATATCTTTCTTTTCCTTTGGTATCACCACCTCTTGTTTGTTTCTTTGGTTCTTCTTCTTTTCTGGGCACTCATTGGCATAGTGTCCCATCTCTTTGCATTTGAAACATTGCACTTGGCTTATATCATTTTTCTTCTTTTTGGGTCTCTCCGAAGCTAGGAGTTCTTCTAGTTCATGTTCTTCATAGGTGGGAGATCTTTCTCTCTTCTTGGGGCATTGATCTTCATATTCCTTGGATGCATGATCCTTGTCTCCACAAAGATTGCTAGCTTGGGTTCCTTCTAAATTAACATCTTTGTCATCCTTGTTGTCATTAGCTCTTTGGAAAAAGTTTTCTCTCATGTTGATCATTTGAGTAACCAATCCTTGCAACAATTGGGATTGAAGCTTCAAAATCCTTTGTATGGCTGGGTCTAGTCCATTATTGTTGGCTATAAGCTGAGTTGTCTCTTGGCTCAACTGGTTTTGGGTTGCTATGAGTTCTCTCATGTTGTCCTCTTGGTTGTTGTTGTCATCAACCTTGGAGTCTTTTGGAGTAGTCATCTGTTTGGGTTGAAGGGAGATTAGAATAGGCAAGATATTTCTAAGGTAATATTTCTAATCACACATATCACAATTCACACAAGCAATATGCATGCAATCACAAACCAAACAATTCATTCAAACAACAAAGTTCAAGCATATTTTTAGACAATCAAAAATATTTTTGTTACACCACATAAGTTGGTGTGTTTAACTTAACTATAATATGGTGGTCCATCTATATGGTTCACTTGTGATCTTTCCTTCCTTCTTGATTCTTCTTGTATGAGATCATGGTTTCCTTAAGAAAAACTCTTGGTTGCAAAACTTCAAATGATGTAGGCTCCTTCTAACTTTTTGCATTCCCTCAGTCTCTAAATCTTGAGCAAGATTTCCTTGTCTTACTTGTAGTCCTTAGTGGTATCCAAGTTGGAAGTCCTTGGTGAATATGCTGAAGATGTTGAAGTCATTAGAGTTGAAGATGTTGAAGTCATTAGAGTTGAAGTAGTCCTTTGCACATGGTGTAGTCTTTGGCCATGGGGTTGGTTTTTCCATCAAGTTGAAATAGAAGAGAAGTAGAGTTGAAACCAAAATGGTTGAGGAAAGAATTTACAAGTTTTTTGTAAATAAGTTTTGGATCAAATCATAACTCCTATTTTTCTAAGGGTTTTTGTCCAATCCTAGGGTTTACAAATCCTACAGGCAACACAATGCTCTGATACCATCTGTAGGGGTCCCAACCTAATAAGGTAGATTCCTCCTGTGTTTTACAATGCTAGTCCCTGGATCAATAGCTAGCATCCATAGTTTAGATGTAATATCAAGAAACAAAGGTCATATTATAACTTTATAACCAGGAATAACATAATTTTATTACATCAATACATAGCTCATTGGCTATTACATTACATTGCAGCGGAATAATTATAATCATGGGGTCCTTTATCTTCAAAGTGCCACAGGCAGATGTTGGTTGTAGACTTTGTAATCCTATTCAAACAATCTTCACTAAAATCAATCAAACCTGCAACATTACAAGTTACAACCACAAGGGTCAATACATTTGAATTGTATTGGCAAGTGATACTATGGTAGTATAGTGGAGTCTATCATCTATATGCATTTGGCTAAGTGGAGTTGAGGCTTGCATTGCTCAAAATAGATTTTTCTTATTATTTTGAAAATACTAAGTTTTTGCTTGACAAAATCATTTCCCTCAATCAAAGATTTCAAGATCCTTGTACCAAGCCATCTCTCCATCAATGATTGAAGAATTCAAACAACCCTTGTTCAATCCACAAGTTTTAACTTTAGAAATTTGAATGATGAGATTCTTGATTGCTTCCATGTCTTGATGCTCAAAATTGTCCTTTACCAGGGACATGGCTAAGTACTTAGATTTTACACTCTACAGAGGTGGTGCACTTTCCCCACAAGACTTGGTTTCCCAAGACAAGATCTTTCAGAAGCCTTCCCTTAGACCAAAATGGACGCGTTCCAACCTATCAAACACTACCACCCACTATCCATATGGCTAAGTTCTTGCAACCTATATGATCATGGCAGAGCCCATATTGCCAAGTGGTTGCACTTCAAGCTTCTCAACATTTGACATCTCAAATCCCTTTGTTCCTGGGTGGCCATCCACAAGTGAGATACACAAGGTCATCCATAAACATGGGCCTTGTGAACCACTCAACCAAACACCACCAAGCAAGCCCATTCCACCTAGGGGATTCATTAACTTAGTTGTTTTATTAAACAAAAACTTAAGTTCTCAGACTTAGAGATTTTTCCATAGTGTGAATATATTTTCCACCCATGTTTTCTATTAGCTAGGCTGAGCTTGATAGTAATAGGAATCTTAACTTAGTAAAATCCTACTAAGGATTCTTCTACTAGGTTTTACTATAGCAAGGTCTATACTTAGCAAAATTCATGCAAGTTTACTTAGCAAAATCACTAATCCATAGTGAAAGTAATGGGATAGAAAGTATGAAGCATCACTTGCCTTTTTGATAGGGAATGGTAGTTCACTCCTTGATATTGTTAGTCTCACACTTCACTACAAGTCAAACAAGCAAACACTAATTCAATTTACATTCCAAACCAATAATCACTCAAACAATTTCACACACACAAAACAATGGAAACTAATTCATGCATGGGAGCATGCACAAGATAGTTTTATTTTGCAAAGGGGGTCTCTATGGGTTTCTAAACTTTGTAAGATCCAATTTGGTCATTTACCAAAGTGGCAAAGTCATTAGCAAGAGGGTTTTGTCCAAAAACTATTTTTAAATCCATTTATCATTTCATGTGGTGAAAAATGTTTTTATTAAGACAGAACTCTTAAGTTGTTCACCAAATGAGTTGCTATTGCAAAGCTTGGTGATTTTGGGACAGTAGGTTTGGTCCAAACCATTTTCTCAAAGTTTTCTTTCCATAAACATTTTTATAATAAAATCAACAATTTTATTTGGCTAGAAATGGACTAAACTAATTAATCCATTCCAAACTTTTCCAAATTTATTTTCCAAACCATGGGTTGGTTCCTAGGGTCAGTAAGGTCACAACAATCCAATTTGCAAAGGTTTTATCCTTAAATTCAATTTTAAACAACTTTTATACTCTAAACAAGCATACAAATGAATCTGCAAAAATGAGCACACAAACAAATACTATTTGCTAAACCAATTCCACAGTTGGCTAGGGCTTGTTCTCCTGAATCCATTGATATAAAATTTGTAATTTTTGGGCGTGTGGTTTGAAAGTTACAATGGTTTGAAATTCATAACAAAATCAGATTTCAAATCTGTTTTTAAACTCAGCAGGTGACACGCGGCGTTATCTTACTGGGCGATACCGGTTCGGCTGGATCACGCACTGCAGGCCGTTAGATCTAAGTCATATCGCACGGTTCAGAGCTAGCGTACCCTTTCAGTTAAATGAATCTATCGCACTCGTTGGATTTAAATCGAGCACGCGATGCGATCGACTGTGAGGAAGGCGGCGCTTAGCAGCAACGGCTGGCTCGCGGCGAGGTTGCTTTGGAGACACGGGGCTAGGGAGAGAGGGTAGCTCACCAGGTTCTCGTGCTTGCGATTCTCAACGTGTTCTTGTCTGACGGGGCGTGCTAGGTCAACCTGGATTCCTCGCCGTAGTTGTCGTCCGCGTCGGATGCTTTCTGTCGTTGTTGATGGCGAGGATAGGGGGCGCCCTAGGACAAAAGGAAGGTGCGGTTAGGTTCGTAAGAGCTTGGAGTTCATCATTGTGTCCACGGGAATGAGAGGGGAGTCAGGTTTTACCGGGGAGACGTCGTCGGAGAACAGCAGTAGACGGTGGCGTTCAGTGGTGTGTTGGAGTCGGGGTTCTGAGGTGCCCGTGGTCGAACGGAAGGTGCAGGGAGATGCTACAGGAAGTGGGGAATGTGCCTGCGTGCTTGGGGAAGCAAGGAGTGGCAAGACACTGCCGGAATTCTCGCCAGAGCATCGTCGGAGACAGAGACGGTTTGGGGATGATTCGTGATGTCTGGTGGTTCCGGTTTGGGGGAAAGGAAGAGTGAAGCATGGCGTTTAACATAGCATGGTAAATGACGGGTTTAATTCATTCATCAACGCGAATTCAAGGGAGTTTACTCGGCAGTAAACGGCGAGGAACGGTCATTGCGGGGACGAAGAACATGAGGGTGGGGTTCATGGCAAAGGAAAGAAAGGGAGAAGGGAGGTCCACATGTCATTGCTCAGGGTCAGAATATGGGTGCAAATCGTTTTCCTTCGGGGAGGGAGGAAGCTGGGCTAGTTGGGCCAGATTGGTGGGTTGTTCTATTTTTTTCTGTCTGAATTCTTTTTCCTTTTCTATTTCTATTTTTCCTGTTTTGGTTTTCAAACAAACAAACAATGTTCACATCAATTCAAATAACACCCAAACTTTGTAAGTTTGACTTGGTTCATACGAGCCTGAACCTAAATCTAAAATCCAAAAAAAAAATTAAATAAATAAAGTCCATTATTAATTAAATAGTTGTCCATTGCTAATTAATCAAATTAGGATTTGATTTATTTCAAACTCTATTTAAATCCATATATTTTCCAAAACCAAAATAGTGGGTTGTATTTGAAATAAGGTATATTTAGAAACCTTGTTTTAAAATAAATAACGATTTTGTTAAAGGTTCCATTTATATTTAAATAAAATGGACCATGGTTTATTAAATAAATAGGGTTTGGTTTATTTAATAAAATCTTCATTTGAAATCCAAATACTTTCAAAACCAATCAGTAGTTTATTTGGAAATAAAGAATATTTGGAAAACTTGTTTAAAACAAAATAACCTTTTACTTTAGGGTCCATTAATAATTAAAAATGGGCCTTAGTTATTAAATCAAATAGAGTTTGATTTTATTAATAAAATCTTTATTTGAAACATAAATATTTTAAAACCAAATCAGTAGGTTTTATTTGGGAAATATAGAATACTTGGAGATTTGTTTAAAACAAATAACCTTTTATTTTATAGTTCATTATTAATTAAATATAATAGACTTTTCATTATTAAATCAAATAGGATTTTATTGAGATATTTATTTTGAAATCTAAAATAAAGCCAAAACACTTTAGTAGGTTTTATTAGAGAATATAAAATACTTGGAAAACCTATTTAAAATAATTTAATAGGTTTGATGTTTTAATAAAAATGGTAAAACCTTTTATTAAATAAAATTTGGATATTTAACTCCTTATTATTTTATTTTAAATAAACCTTTACTATTTTTATTCAAAACAAAATGTTTTAATTCAAAATCTTGGACAAGGATTAATTTGGCTTTATAATAATCCTTATTTGTAAAACTTCTATTTCATTTGAAAACAAATATTTTCATTTAATTGTTTCAAAATAATATTTCCATATGTTTTTATTTTTCCTTTTATTAAATGTTTATCTTTTTAAATCCCTTTAGGTTTATTTTAATTCAAATGGGTTTGAAGTTCCAATTGAATTCAAAAAGTTTCTTCTGGCTCTGAAAATCAAACAAAGTTTTATTTTATTAATTTATTTTCACATTACAAGATTTGGAAAATCTTGGGATGTGACAAAAATCCACTAAGCATAATGAAAATAGTAGGACTTTAGATGATAGTGTAACTTGCCTTTTTCGTAGGGAATGTTGGTTCACTTCTTGATCTTGCTAGTTTCACATTTTTCTAACTTCACTACAAATCAATCAAGCAAACACAATATCAACTAGCATTCCAATCAATAACCAATCAAACAAAACATCACACATAAAAATAATAGTAACTAAGTCATGCATGCAAGCATGCAAAAAGGTAGTTTTATTTGCAAGGTGGTTTCTACTAGGCTCTACACAACGTAAGGTTAAAAGGGGTCATTTTCTAAAGTGGCAAAGTCATTTGCAAAAGGGTTTTAGCTATACACCATTTTAAAACCAATCATTATTTTATGTGGTGGAAAATGTTTTTATCAAAGCAAGAACTTTATGTTGTTCACCAAATAAGTTGCTAATTCACAAAACTTGGTGTTTTGGGTCAGTAGGTTTGAATCTACACATTTGCCAAAGGTTTCTCTCAAAATTCATTTCCGTAGCAAAAATCAATATTTTTATTTGACTAGAAATGGGCCAATTCAAGTTTTTATTCCTAAACTTCACAAAATCCATTTTAAATCCATGGGTTGTTTCCTAGGGTCAGTGAGTTCACACAAACCAATTTGCAAAGTTTTCAACCTCAAAATCAATTTGGAACAATTTTTCTAATCTAAACAAGCATACAAATGTTTCCAAAGCAAACATTTTACCAGCGACTTTACTAAAAAATTGCATGATTGGCTAGTGTTTGTTCCACTGATTCCAATGATATAAAGTTTGCAATTTTTGGACGTGTGGATCAAAAGTTACAAGGTTTACAAGTTTGCATCTAAATCTGTTTTCAAAATTCTGTTTTAAATCATCCAGTGCCACACGGCGTGTTTTCATTGGGCGGTACCGGTTCGGGTGGATCTAGTGATGCTGGCCGTAGGATTAAACTAACAACACACGGCACAGATAGATCGGTACCCCTTCGGCTAAGAATCTATCGCGTGCGTACGATTAAGATCCAACGGCGCACAACACGCTTGCCATCTGGTGGCGGCGCTGGCAGTGGTAGACGGCGGCGCACACTCAGATGGTGGGCTAGCGGCGGTTCTAGGAAGCAAGGAAGACAGAGGAGGGTCTCACCGTGTTTGCGTGGTCGTGGTGGTGCTCAAGGTGCTCTCGAGGAAGCAAGGGGCGCACGGGGACGGGAGTAATCGCTCGCCGGAAACGTCGTCGGCGCTGGTTCGTTACGATGTGAAGGCGACGCAGATCGCCCTAAGGCAAGACAATAGCATGGTCAGACGCAGGAGAGTGTCGAGTGGAGTATCATCGAGTGCCTTTGAACGGAGTTTACCTGTGGAGTTCGCCGGAGTGGGAAGTAGACGTGGCGGCGCTCAGAAGTTGTCGAAGTCAACGCTCTGGGGCGCCCGCGGTTGAACGGAGGGCACAGATTGGTGCGCCTGGGAGTGGGGATCGCGGTCGTGTGCTCAGGGAGGCAAGGGGTGGCGAGGTTCGGCCGGAATCGAGGAGGAAGCTCGTTGGAGCAGTGAGGTGTCTCTAGTGAAATTAGCGTAGCCTGGTGGCGAGCTGGTGCGTGCGAGGGAGGGGAGATGGAGAGGAGGGGAAGGCGTTTAAAGGAGCGTGGTCGCCGGGGGAGTAATGGCCGTTAACAGCGCGAATTGATCGCCGGGGTAAAGGACAGGAAACGGCGAGGCGACGTGGTCAGGGGGAAAACGATGAACAGGAGAGGTGGGGTCTTTGCTGTCAGCGAGGGAGTGTAGGGGAAGAAGGGGCCACCGGTCAGTCGCTCTGCGGGTGCGGGTTCAGGTGAAAAACGCTTCGCGCGTGGGAAAGAAGCTGTGCTGCTACTGGGCTTGTTGGTCTTGGCCAGTTGGGCTGCTGTCTGGTTCCATTTTTTTTCTTTCCTAAATGCTTTTCTTTTTCTAATTCTATTATCTGTTTTGAAATTCAAACAGCCAATCAAGAATTGCTAATTAATCAAATTAGGATTTGATTTATTTCAAACTCTATTTAAATCCATATATTTTCCAAAACCAAAATAGTGGGTTGTATTTGAAATAAGGTATATTTAGAAACCTTGTTTTAAAATAAATAACGATTTTGTTAAAGGTTCCATTTATATTTAAATAAAATGGACCATGGTTTATTAAATAAATAGGGTTTGGTTTATTTAATAAAATCTTCATTTGAAATCCAAATACTTTCAAAACCAATCAGTAGTTTATTTGGAAATAAAGAATATTTGGAAAACTTGTTTAAAACAAAATAACCTTTTACTTTAGGGTCCATTAATAATTAAAAATGGGCCTTAGTTATTAAATCAAATAGAGTTTGATTTTATTAATAAAATCTTTATTTGAAACATAAATATTTTAAAACCAAATCAGTAGGTTTTATTTGGGAAATATAGAATACTTGGAGATTTGTTTAAAACAAATAACCTTTTATTTTATAGTTCATTATTAATTAAATATAATAGACTTTTCATTATTAAATCAAATAGGATTTTATTGAGATATTTATTTTGAAATCTAAAATAAAGCCAAAACACTTTAGTAGGTTTTATTAGAGAATATAAAATACTTGGAAAACCTATTTAAAATAATTTAATAGGTTTGATGTTTTAATAAAAATGGTAAAACCTTTTATTAAATAAAATTTGGATATTTAACTCCTTATTATTTTATTTTAAATAAACCTTTACTATTTTTATTCAAAACAAAATGTTTTAATTCAAAATCTTGGACAAGGATTAATTTGGCTTTATAATAATCCTTATTTGTAAAACTTCTATTTCATTTGAAAACAAATATTTTCATTTAATTGTTTCAAAATAATATTTCCATATGTTTTTATTTTTCCTTTTATTAAATGTTTATCTTTTTAAATCCCTTTAGGTTTATTTTAATTCAAATGGGTTTGAAGTTCCAATTGAATTCAAAAAGTTTCTTCTGGCTCTGAAAATCAAACAAAGTTTTATTTTATTAATTTATTTTCACATTACAAGATTTGGAAAATCTTGGGATGTGACAAAAATCCACTAAGCATAATGAAAATAGTAGGACTTTAGATGATAGTGTAACTTGCCTTTTTTCAGGGAATGTTGGTTCACTTCTTGATCTTGCTAGTTTCACATTTTTCTAACTTCACTACAAATCAATCAAGCAAACACAATATCAACTAGCATTCCAATCAATAACCAATCAAACAAAACATCACACATAAAAATAATAGTAACTAAGTCATGCATGCAAGCATGCAAAAAGGTAGTTTTATTTGCAAGGTGGTTTCTACTAGGCTCTACACAACGTAAGGTTAAAAGGGGTCATTTTCTAAAGTGGCAAAGTCATTTGCAAAAGGGTTTTAGCTATACACCATTTTAAAACCAATCATTATTTTATGTGGTGGAAAATGTTTTTATCAAAGCAAGAACTTTATGTTGTTCACCAAATAAGTTGCTAATTCACAAAACTTGGTGTTTTGGGTCAGTAGGTTTGAATCTACACATTTGCCAAAGGTTTCTCTCAAAATTCATTTCCGTAGCAAAAATCAATATTTTTATTTGACTAGAAATGGGCCAATTCAAGTTTTTATTCCTAAACTTCACAAAATCCATTTTTAAATCCATGGGTTGTTTCCTAGGGTCAGTGAGTTCACACAAACCAATTTGCAAAGTTTTCAACCTCAAAATCAATTTGGAACAATTTTTCTAATCTAAACAAGCATACAAATGTTTCTGCAAAGCAAACATTTTACCAGCGGCTTTTTACTAAAAAAATTGCATGATTGGCTAGTGTTTGTTCCACTGATTCCAATGATATAAAGTTTGCAATTTTTGGACGTGTGGATCAAAAGTTACAAGGTTTACAAGTTTGCATCTAAATCTGTTTTCAAAATTCTGTTTTAAATCATCCAGTGCCACACGGCGTGTTTTCATTGGGCGGTACCGGTTCGGGTGGATCTAGTGATGCTGGCCGTAGGATTAAACTAACAACACACGGCACAGATAGATCGGTACCCCTTCGGCTAAGAATCTATCGCGTGCGTACGATTAAGATCCAACGGCGCACAACACGCTTGCCATCTGGTGGCGGCGCTGGCAGTGGTAGACGGCGGCGCACACTCAGATGGTGGGCTAGCGGCGGTTCTAGGAAGCAAGGAAGACAGAGGAGGGTCTCACCGTGTTTGCGTGGTCGTGGTGGTGCTCAAGGTGCTCTCGAGGAAGCAAGGCGCAGGACGGGGTAATGTCGCTTCGGAAGCGTCGTCGGCGTCGATTGGTTCTGATTACGTCGATGGCGACGTTGCAGATCGCCCTAAGGCAAGACAATAGCATGGTCAGACGCAGGAGAGTGTGTCGAGTGTGGGAGTATCATCGAGGAGTGCTGGGGCGAACGGAGTTTACCTGTGGAGTTCGCCGGAGTGGGAAGTAGACGTGGCGGCGCTCAGAAGTTGTCGAAGTCAACGCTCTGGGGCGCCCGCGGTTGAACGGAGGGCACAGATTGGTGCGCCTGGGAGTGGGGATCGCGGTCGTGTGCTCAGGGAGGCAAGGGGTGGCGAGGTTCGGCCGGAATCGAGGAGGAAGCTCGTTGGAGCAGTGAGGTGTCTCTAGTGAAATTAGCGTAGCCTGGTGGCGAGCTGGTGCGTGCGAGGGAGGGGAGATGGAGAGGAGGGGAAGGCGTTTAAAGGAGCGTGGTCGCCGGGGGAGTAATGGCCGTTAACAGCGCGAATTGATCGCCGGGGTAAAGGACAGGAAACGGCGAGGCGACGTGGTCAGGGGGAAAACGATGAACAGGAGAGGTGGGGTCTTCTTTGTCGTGAGGAGTGTGGGGAAGAAGGGCCACGGTCGATCGCTCTGAGTGCGGGTTCAGTGAAAACGCAGCAGCGTGGGAAAGCTGTCTTGCTCATCGGGCTTGTTGGTCTTGGCCAGTTGGGCTGCTGTCTGGTTCCATTTTTTTTCTTTCCTAAATGCTTTTCTTTTTCTAATTCTATTATCTGTTTTGAAATTCAAACAGCCAATCAAGAATTCAAATCAAGTAAAACATTCACCAAACTTGTAATGAGTTTTGGTTATGTTTAACAACATAAACCAAATCCCAAATACAAAATAATATTTTTATTTTAGGGTCCATTATTTAATTAAATAAATAGACCTTGTTTATTAAATCAAAATAGAATTTGTTTTATTTAAAATCTCCATTTGAAATTTAATTATTTTCAAAACCAAATCAGTAGGTTTTATTTGGAAATAAAGAATACTTGGAAAACTTGTTTAAAATAAATAAGTTTTGATGTTTAATTAAAATAGTAAAACCTTTATTTTTAATAAACTTGGATATTAAATCCTTATCATTTTATTTAAATAAACCTTTACTATTTTTATCAAATAGAAATATTTTATTTCAAAGGCTTGGCCAAGTTTTAATTTGGCTTATAAAATATTCCTTATTTAAATTTCTTCCTTTTCATTTGAAAACCAAATATTTTTATTAAAAGATTCAAAAATAGTAATTCCAAATATTTTTATTTTTCCTTTATTAAATGTTTATCTTTTTAAATACCTTTAGGATTTATCTTAATCAAAATAGGTTTGAAGGTTCCCAATTGGAATCAAAAAGTTTCTTCTCACCCTGAAAATCAACAAAGTTTTATTTTATTCATTTATTTTTCACATTACAAGATTTGGAAAATCTTGGGATGTGACAGGCTACCACCCTTAAAATAAATCTCGTCCCGAGATTTGGGAAGGCTAGGGTTACAAGTAGGCTCAAAGCATCTAGGGTACTACCACCCTTAAAAATTTCCAAACTAAATTACATGTTGGCTTGCTTGGGATCCTGGGGAAACTTCTCTGGGAAAACATCTGCATGGTGTCCTTTGTTTCCACACTTGACACATGTGTCAAGGCTGAGATCCTTCATAGGCTTGTTTATCTTGTTCTTCATCTTTTCTGGACAATTGCTTGCATAATGTCCTGGTTCTTTGCAATTGAAACAGTTGATAAGTTTGAGTCCTTCACGTGTCTCTTGTGGACAAGTTGCTGCATAATGGCCTAGCTCTTTGCAGTTGTTGCACCATACTTGGCCAATCTCTTTATACTTACTTTTATCCGGCATTCCTTTGGAATAGTGTCCCATTTCTTTGCAATGATGACATTACACATGGCTTTTGTCCTTCTTTTTCTTTTTGGGCTTCTCCAAAGCTAGGAGTGCATCTAGTTCATGTTGTTCATATGTTATCTGGTAGGTAGGAATGTCTACATGTTTCTTGGACCTTCTATTACTCCTTGGATAATTCATATGCGTTTTCTTTGTTCCTTTGAATTGGGTTGTATTGCATTGAGGTATAAGTGGAGCTTTTCCTTTGTCCTCATTCTTCTTGGTAGACTTATATCCTTCTTGATAGTTTGCAATCATTTGTTGCACTCCACCTTGTTTACTTTGTTCAACAATGGAATAGATGGGGCATTGGATAGGGACATGATTGTTTCCTTCACACAAGTAGCAAGTAGCTTGAGAGGTGGGACATTGGCCAACAGGATGTTTCTCTTCACAGTTAGGGCATTGATATCCATGCTCCTTGGAAGTGTGATCCTTGTCTCCACAAATATTGCAAGCTTTGGCTCATTTTAGAATAACATCCTTGTCATCCTTGAAGTTGCTTTCCATGTTAAGCATTTGGTCTGTCACCTTATGCAACATTTGGGCTTGGTCTTCCAAAAATCCTTCCAGGGTTGGATCTTCCCCACTGGTGTTGGCTATAAATTGAGCTGTCATTTGGTTCAACTGGTTTTGGGTTGCTATGAGTTCCTCCATGTTGTCCTCTTGGTTGGTGTTGGTGTCATCAACCTTGATGTTGGAGTTTCTTGGAGTAGTCATCTGTTTGGGTTGAATTGAGATTAGAATAGGCAAAATATTTCTAAGGAAATAGTTCTAATCACACACATCACAATTCACTCAAGCAATGTGCAAGCATTCACAAACAACTTTTCACTCAAACAACAAAGTTCAAGCACAATTTTAGGCAACAAAATATTTTTTTTTGTTACACCACATAAGTTGGTGTGTTTGACTTAACTAAAATATGGTAGTCCATCTATATGGTTCACTTGTGATCTTTCCTTCCTTCTTGGTTGATTCTTCTTGCTTGAGATCATGGTTTCCTTAGGAAAAACTTTTGGTCACAAAACTTCAAAGGTGAGGAGGGCTCCTTCTATGTTATATTTCCTTACTCTCCAAATCTTGAGCAAGATTTCCTTGTCTCACTTGTCCTTAGTGATATCCAAGGTTGAGGTCCTTGGTGAATTTGCTGAAGATGTTGAAGTCATTAGAGTTGAAGAAGTTGAAGTCATTAGAGTTGAAGAAGTTGAAGTCATTAGAGTTGATGGAGTCCTTTGCACATGGTGTAGTCTTTGGTCATGGGGTAGGTTTTTCCATCAAGCTTGAAATAGAAGAGATGTAGAATCAAAACCAAAATGGTTGAGGAAAGAGTTTACAAGATTGTTTGTAAATAAGTTTTGGAACAAATACAACTCCTATTTTTCTAAGGGTTTTTGTCCAATCCTAGGGTTACATATCCTACAGGCAACACAATGCTCTGATACCATCTCTAAGAGGTCCCAACCTTTAATAAGGTAGAGATCCCTATGTTTACAATGCTAGTCCCTGGATCAATAGCTAGCATCCACAATTAAGATGTAATATCAAGGAACAAAGGTCATAATATAACTTTATAACCAGGAATTGAAGAGTTTCGCGGCAGAGTAAATCAAAATTTTCTACTGATGCGAACAGAGGGAAAGCCAAGATCTAATCTAGGAGATGCAAACAACGAGAGAGATTGGATTAGATCTTCCTACCCTTGAAGATTCATACGACGAGCGTTAAATCGGAACGTGGGTGATGTAGTCGTACTCGCTTCTCCTCCTCGCGATCTGATCCGATCTAGCACCACAAGTGGCGGTGCCTCCGTGAGATGCACACGTGCAGCACCTCGACGTCTCCTCCTTCCTTGGACCAGCAAGTATGGTGGAGAGACGGATTGGATCTACAACACGACGACGTGGTGTATATGGTGGAGAATTTCTGCAGCAGGGCTTCGCCTACAAACAGTCGGGAGGGAGAGAGGAGGGCAGCAGGACGACTAGCTCTTGGTGGGGAAGGTGTGTGGGGTTGGTGCGCCCCCAGCCCTCTTTATATAGAGGGGTGGGCGGCTGCAACCCTATCCCCATCCCCCAAGCAAAACCGGCGGCCCCAAGGAGAAGGAGTGGGGGGGCAAGGAAACCCCTCCTTCTAGAAGGTCTATCTCGAGTTTAAAACCCCCTTGGCCGGCTGGGCCCTATGGGGCCTTGTGCCCCTGGCCCAATGTGGCCAGGGCACTCCCTCATAGGCCCATTCCCCCTCCCGGAAGGTGTGGCCACGTTGGTCCCCTTCCAGAAGGTTCTAGAAGCTTTCTGTACAATACCGATTAACCCGGAACAATTCCGAACTCCAAAAACTGCACTGCCTTATATGAATCTTATTCTCCGGACCACTCCGGAACCTCTCGTGATGTCCCGGATCCCATCCGAGACTCCGAACAAAAACTCATAAACCAATTATCCAATCTATCCTAGCGTCGAGACACGTTAAGTGTGTGACCCTGCGGGTTCGAGAATATGCAGACATGATCTTCTATCAATAATCAACAACGGGTGCGAAACCCATATTGACTCCACACATTCATCGATGATCATATCGGATGAACCACGATGCCAGGATTCAATCAATCCCATATATATATTCCCTTCGTCTCGCGATATTTTACTTGCCCGATATTCGATCGTCGGTACTGTCATACCTAGTTCAATCTCGTTCACAGCAAGTACTTTACTCGTTCCGTCATCCGATATCACTTTGTGATTAACTCCTTAACCACATGCTTGCAAGCGGTGTTGATATCGATTACCGAGTGGGCCCGAAGTATATCTCTCCGACTTGGGAGGGACAAATCCCATCTCGATACATACAACCCAACAGATACTTTCCGATCACCTGAGAGACACCTTTATGATCACCCTCTCATAGGATGACGTTTGATGACCTCAAAGCTTTCTTCCGATACCAGGGAGTTGTATTATCTCATGGTCTAAGGAATACAATATTTGACATAAGAAAAAGCTTCGCAAAGACGAACACGAAGACACGATCTAATTGCTTCGCTTAGTTTGGGTCTGTCCATCATATCATTCTCCCAATGATATGATCTCATTATTAATTGACAACTCATGTCCATGGTTAGGAAACCTTAACCATCATTAATCAATGAGCTAGTCCTTAGAGGCGTACTAGGGACATGGTGTTGTTCACAAACCACACAAGTATTAAAGTTTCCGCTTAATACAATTCTAGCATGGAATATAAACATTATCATGAACAAGAATTATAATAATAACATCTTTATTATTGCCTCTAAGGCATAATTCCAACAGTCTCCCACTTGCACTAGAGTCAATAATCTAGTGTACATTTGGCAACAATCTCACACCCATGGCACTGAGGTGCTGATCATGTTTTACTCGTGGAAGAGGTTTAGTCAATAGATCTGCGACATTCAGATCTGTATGTACTTTGCTAATCTTCAGATCTCCATCTGCTATATAATCTCGGATTATATGAAACTTGCGGTTGATATGCTTAGTCTTTGGATGATATCTTGGTTCCTTAGCGAGTGCTATGGCGCCAGTGTTGTCACACAATATCTCTAGTGGGTCCAATGCACTTGGAACCACTCCAAGCTCAGTGATGAAGTTCCTGATCCAAACTCCTTCACTTGGCCTTCTGCAGCCATGTATTCCGCTTCTTTGTAGATCCCGCGATCACGCTTTGCTTGCAGCTTCTCCGACTCACAGCTCCTCCATTCAAAATATAAACATATCCTCTAAGATTTAGAATCATCCTTGTCGGTGTCGAAACTAGCATTGACGTAACCTTTACGACGGTGTTCATCACCCCATAGACTAAGAACATTTCTTTAGTTCTATTTAGGTACTTTAGGATGTTCTTCACGGCTGTCCGAGGTTCCTCTGGATCACTTTGATACCTTTCGTCAAACTAAGAGCATTGGACACATCCGGTCTAGTACACATGGCATACATGATCGAACCTATGGCGAGGCATAAGGCACTTTGCTCATAGCTTCCCTATCATTTACCGTGGCCGGACCTTTGAGCCTTGCTCAATTTCTTACCCGACAACATAGGCCGAACCTTTCTTTGCCTTATCCATTCTGAACCTTTTCAGAACTTTGTCTAGGTATGTACTCTGGCTTAAAGCTATCAGGCGTCTTTGTCTATCTCTATAGATTTTGATGCCCAATATATAAGCAGATTCACCTAGGTATTTCATTGAAAAACACTTGTTCAAATAACTCTTCACATCGTTAAGCATGTTAATGTCATTTCCAATAATCAATATGTCATCCACATATAGTACCAGAAACGTCACCGAGCTCCCACTCACTTTCTTGTAGATACAAGCTTCGTAGCAATTTGGAACAAATCCAAAGCTCTTGAACACTTGATCAAAACGAAGGTTCCAACTCCGAGATGCTTGCTTTAGTCCATAAATGGAACGCTGAAGTTTGCATACTTTATCAGCATCCTTAGGATCGACAAAACCTTCAGGTTGCATCATATACAACTCTTCATCAATGTTGCCATTGAGGAAAGCAGTCTTGACATCCATCTGCCATATTTCATAATCATGAAACGCAGCAATTGCTAATCAAATCCGAATGGACTTAAACATCGCTACGGGAGAGAAATTCTCATCGTAGTCAACACCTTGAACTTGTCGAAAACCTTTCGCGATAAGCCGTGCTTTATAGACGGTAACATTACCATCTGCGTATGTTTTCTTCTTGAAGATCCATTTGCACTCAACGGCCTTTCGATCGCTAGGAGGGTCCACCAAAGTCCATACTTGGTTTTCGCTCATGGATCCCAATTCGGATTTCATGGCTTCTATCCATTTCTCAGAGTCTGGGCTCATCATCGCTTCCTCATAGCTCGTAGGTTCACTATCTTCTACTAACAAGACAGTCAAGACAGGGTTGCCGTACCACTCAGGAGGGGCACACGACCTTGTCGACCTGCGATGTTCAGTAGCAGCATCGTCCGAAGCTTCATGATCCTTGTCATTAGCTTCCTCTATTGTTGTTGGTGAGCGGCTGGAACAATTTCAGTGTGCGCTACTCTCCAATTGAAGAGAAGGTTCAATAACCTCGTCTAGCTCTACTTTCCTCCCACTCACTTCTTTGAGAGAAACTCCTTCTCAAGAAAGGAACCGTTCTTGTGACAAACACTTTGCCTTGGTTACGTGATAGAAGGTATACCCAATAGTTTCCTTAGGGTATCCTATGAAGACGCATTTCTCCGCTTTGGGTTCGAGCTTGTCCGGCATCAAATTCTTGACGTAAGCTTCGCATCCCCAAACTTTAAGAAACGACAACTTAGGTTTAGCACCAAACCACAGTTCATACGGTGTCGTCTCAACGGATTTAGATGGTGCCCTATTTAAAGTGAATGCAGCGGTTTCTAATGCATTACCCCAAAATGATAACGGCAAATCAGTAAGAGACATCATTGATCGGACCATATCTAATAGGGTTCGATTCCGGCGTTCAGACACACCATTGCGCTGTGGTGTTCCGGATGGCATGAGTTGCGAAACAATTCCGCTTGCTTTAAGATGCGTGAGAAAATCATAACTCAAATATTCGCGCCCACGATCGGATCGTAGAAACTTAATCTTTCTGTTACGATGGTTCTCCACTTCATTCTGAAATTCCTTAAACTTTTCAAACGTTTCAGATTTATGTTTCATTAAATAGATATACCCATACCTACTTAAGTCATCGGTAAAAGTGAGAAAATAGCGATATCCACCGCGAGTCGAAACACTCATCGGTCCGCATACATCGGTATGTATGATTTCCAACAAGTCCGTTGCTCGCTCCATCATACCGGAGAACGGGGTTTTGATCATCTTGCCCATGAGGCATGGTTCGCATGTGTCAAATGATTCAAAATCAAGAGACTCCAAAAGTCCATCAGAATGGAGTTTCTTCATGCGCTTTACACCAATATGACCTAGACGATTGCCACAAATAAGTAGTATTATCACTATCTACTTTGCATCTCTTAGCCTCAATGTTATGGATGTGTGTTTCATCCCTTTCGAGATTTAGAAGAAATAAACCATTCACAATAGGTGCATGACCATAAAAGATGTTACTCATATAAATAGAACAACCATTATTCTTCGATTTAAATGAATAACGTCTTGCAATAAACAAGATCCGAAATAATGTTCATGCTCAACGCAGCACATAATAACACTTATTAAGGTTTAAAACTAATCCCGAAGGTAAAACTAAGGAGAGCGTCTGACGGCCATCACATTAACTCTTGATCCGTTGCCAAGCGCGCATCGTCACCTCATCCCTCGCATGGCCGTCTATTTCGTAGCTCTGTTTGAATTACAAATATTAGCGAACCGAGATCAAATACCCAGGCACTACAACGAGGGCTAGTAAGGAAAACATCAATAACATGTATATCAAATATACCTTTGATGGTGCCAGCCTTCTTGTCCGCTAAGTACTTTGGACAGTTGCGCTTCCAGTGACCCTTGTCCTTGCAATAGAAGCACTTAGTGTCCGGCTTAGGACCAGACCTGAGCTTCCTCTCAGCAGGGGCAACACGCTTGCCGCCGCCTTTCTTGAAGGGCTTCTTTGCACCCTTACTTTTCTTGAAGGTAGGGGGCTTGTTGACCATCAACGCATGATTATTCTTTTTGATGTCCACCTCCGCTACTTTCATCTTAGCGAAGAGCTCAGTGATCATATCAGTGGAACCAATGTGATTGTGAGCAACTACAAAACTTTTGTAGCTAGGAGGGAGTGACTGCAGAACTCTGTCAATCTTGAGCTCCTCTGGAATCTTGCAGTCCAGTTTCTCAAGGCGTTGAGTGTAGCCCGATATCTTAATGGCGTGCTCACTAACGGAACTGCCTTCCTCCATCTTGTAGTTAAAGAATTTCTTAGAGATATCATATCTCTCAGAACGGGCCTGAGTCTGAAACATAGTTTTCAGCTCCTCAAGAATCTCAAAGGGCCCGGCGAACTCCTCAAAACGATTTTGAAGATCCGATTCCATAGCATACAACATGGCGATCTTAATCAAATCATAATCATCCTTGCGCGACTGATAAACTGCTTTCTCATCAGCCGACGCATCTACAGCAGGGCGTCACCTAGCGCTTTCTCAAGGACATAGTCCTTTTGTCCGCCAGCGAGAATGATTCTTAGAATGCGGAACCATTTGGTGAAGTTAGACCCATTGTTTCTAAGCTTTTCTATCTCAGCAAAAACGTTGAAGTTGAAGTTCGACTTGGCCATGTGATCTACAGTATTTGCAAGTACAACTTAGACTATGTTCATGATAAATAGTTCAACTTAATCAAATTACTAGATGAACTCCCACTAAATTCAACATCCCTCAAGTTGTTTAGTGAACATGATCCAAATTCACCACACCTAATCCGATCATCACGAGAAGAGATGTGTCTTCAATGGTGGACAACGAAGTTTCGATCATATCATTCATATGACTCATGCTTAACCTTTCGGTTCATGTGTTCCGAGGCCATGTTTGTACATGCTAGGCTCGTCAAGTCAAACCCAAGTATTTCCGCGTGTGCAAAAACTGGCTTGCACCCGTTGTATGTGAGCGTAGAGTCTATAGCACCCGATCATCACGAGATGCTTGGACACGACGAACTTTCGCAACGGTGCATACTTGGGGAGAACACAGTTTTTATCTTGATCTTTAAGTGAGGAATCATCTTATAATGCTACCGTCGCGATCTAAGCATAATAAGATACATAAAAGGATAAACATCACATGCATATAAATTTATGTGACATGGTATAGCCAATCTTCGCGCAATGATCTCCATCTTGTGCGTTCCGACATGATCTCCATCACTCCACCATGATTGCCTCCACCACGAATAGCAACTACAACTATTGCTAACTACTTAGTGATAAAGTTAAACTATTACATGGCGCATAAGAAGTTGACACACAGGTCATACAAAATTATAAAGACAACCATATGGCTCCTGCCGGTTGTGTACTCATCGACATGCAAGTCGTGAAACAATACAAAACATGATCATCGCATACATTATACACATCACATCTTGGGCCATACCATATCACAGAAAACACTCCCTGCAAAAAAAAGTTAGACGCCTCTACTTTGTTGTTGCATGTTTTATGTGGCTTATGGGAGTAGATGCTAAGAACGATTCTTACCTACGGAAAGCCACAACGGTGATATTATGGTTGCCAAACTCCGGTGTTAATCCCATGACAACTATAGTGAGAGAAACTGGCATCCACCAGCCGCATGTGTGGAACAAGCCACACGTCAAGTGCGGAGCCGGTCTCACGAACGACGTCGCGTAAGGTTGGCCTTGACCGCTTCAATCTCACTATCACGCGTCATAAGTAGAACACAAACAAGAGGTTTGCAACAGAAAACATCAGCGCCCGCAACAACCATGTTGCGTTCTACTCGTGAAACATATCTACGCATAGATCTAGCTCTGATACCACTGAAGGGTTTCGCGGCATAGTAAATCAAAATTTTCTACGGATGCGAACAGAGGGAAAGCCAAGATCTAATCTAGGAGATGCAAACAACGAGAGAGATTGGATTAGATCTTCATACCCTTGAATATTACGCCTGCGAGCGTTCGGAACGTGGGTGATGTAGTCGTACTCGCTTCTCCTCCTCGCGATCCGATCCGATCTAGCACCACAAGTGGCGGTGCCTCCGTGAGATGCACACGTGCAGCACCTCGACGTCTCCTCCTTCCTTGGACCAGCAAGTATGGTGGAGAGACGGATTGGATCTACAACACGACGGTGTGGTGTATATGGTGGAGAATTTCTGCAACAGGGCTTCGCCTACAAACAGTCGGGAGGGAGAGAGGAGGGAAGCAGGACGGCTAGCTCTTGGAGGGGAAGGTGTGTGGGGTTGGTGCGCCCCCAGCCCTCTTTATATAGAGGGGTGGGCGGCTGCAACCCTAGCCCCCTTCCCCAAGCCAAACCGGCGGCCCCAAGGAGAAGGAGTGGGGGGCAAGGAAACCCCCCCTTCTAGAAGGTCTATCTCGAGTTTAAAACCCCCTTGGCCGGCTGGGCCCTATGGGGCCTTGTGCCCCTGGCCCAATGCGGCCAGGGCACTCCCTCATAGGCCCATGCCCCATCCCGGAAGGTGTGGCCACGTTGGTCCCCTTCCGGAATGTTCTAGAAGCTTCCGGTACAATACCGATTAATCCGGAACAATTCCGAACTCCAAAAACTGCACTGCCTTATATGAATCTTATTCTCCGGACCACTCCGGAACCTCTCGTGATGTCCCGGATCCCATCCGAGACTCCGAACAAAAACTCATAAACCAATTATCCAATCTATCCTAGCATTGAGACACGTTAAGTGTGTGACCCTGCGGGTTCGAGAATATGCAGACATGATCTTCTATCAATAATCAACAACGGGGTCTAGAAACCCATATTGACTCCCACATATTCATCGATGATCATATTGGATGAACCACGATGCCAGGATTCAATCAATCCCATATATATATTCCCTTCGTCTCGCGATATTTTACTTGCCCGAGATTTGATCGTCGGTACCATCATACCTAGTTCAATATCGTTCACAGCAAGTACTTTAATCGTTCCGTAATCCGATATCACTTTGTGATTAACTCCTTAACCACATGCTTGCAAGCAGTGTTGATATCGATTACCGAGTGGGCCCGAAGTATATCTCTCCGACTTGGGAGGGACAAATCCCATCTCGATACATACAACCCAACAGATACTTTCTAATCACCTGAGGGACACCTTTATGATCACCCTCTCATAGGATGATGTTTGATGACCTCAAAGCTTTCTTCCGATACCAGGGAGTTGTATTATCTCATGGTCTAAGGAATACAATATTTGACATAAGAAAAAGCTTTGCAAAGACGAACACGATGACACGATCTAATTGCTTCGCTTAGTTTGGGTTTGTCCATCATATCATTCTCCCATTGATATGATCTCATTATTAATTGGCAACTCATGTCCATGGTTAGGAAACCTTAACCATCATTAATCAATGAGCTAGTCCTTAGAGGCGTACTAGGGACACGGTGTTGTTCACAAACCACTCAAGTATTAAAGTTTCCGCTTAATACAATTCTAGCATGGAATATAAACATTATCATGAACAAGAATTATAATAATAACATCTTTATTATTGCCTCTAGGGCATAATTCCAACAAGAATAACATAATTTTATTACATCTTACATAGCTCATTTGGCTATTACATTACATTACAGCAGAAAATCTATAAGCATGGGGTCCTTCATCTTCAAAGTGCCACAGGCAAACATGTTGGTTGTAGACTTTGTAATCCTAATCAATCAACTTCACTAATATCAAACAAAACCTGCAACATAACAAGTTACAGCCACAAGGATCAATACATTTGAATTGTATTGGCAAGTTTCACTACTATGTAGAAATAAGTGGATCCTATCATTACATGCATATTTGGCTAAGTAGGGTTTTAGGCTCATTTGCAGAAAGCAATAATTTATCCTATCTTTTCAAAATAATTTTGATCTTTTGTCAAATCTTTCTGAACTCCTTGGAATCCACCAAGTGTCTTTGTCAAAATATCTTGAGCTCCTTGGTACACCCCAAGTACTTCAAGTTTTCATCAAAATCTCTTGAGATCTTTGGTAAATCCCCAAGTGCTTCAAGTTTTTATCAAAATCTCTTGAGCTCCTTGGTACCCCCAAGTGCTTCAAGTATTTTGTTGTCACTTTAAAGTTTTTCTTTTAGAAATTGGAATGTCGAGATTTCCCATAGCATCAAGATTTAGTTGCTCAGTATTGTCCATAACCGGGGACACGGGTAAGTACTTAGATTCTATTATCTTCTGCAGAAGTAGTACACTTTACCAGTGGCCGCTGGATTGGTACTCACCAAGATGGAGTACTGGCAGATTGAGAATGTGACAAAGTCTTTCCAAAGGGTCCTCCCATACATCATTGCTAGCTTGTCTTCAGACACCCATGTAGGGTTTCGAGTTCCCTCATTTTCAGTGACCTGAATACAATGCATGGGTCTTCCCAATGTAGTTGACTAAGCCAGAGCCATATTGTGGCATTCCGCCAAAACCACTACTAGAAAATCGCGTTGTTTTTGTGCATTGCATCATCATTACATCATCATGCATATTAATTTTTCCTGAAACTATGTTGCGAAAGGCTATGGTTGTCCGAAACTAGCCCTCCTTCTATTTCAAATTAAACCCCCGGCTGCTTCCGGGTATTTTGTTTGTCTAAAAACTAGTTACAAAAATGTATTGCAAATTAGATAAAATGTTAAATTATTTTTAGTGGGGGCAGTCGAACGGTCCGAAACGACCCGAACGACCACCCCCAGAACCTAAAATCGGTCCACCTAAAATCCTACAGCTACCTACACCTAATCTACCCCCCAACCAGCCACCTCACCCTGGCCAATGCCCTCTCTCCACCTCACCTCTCCTCTCTCCCCCACCCAATCCCACTCCGCCACGTCACCTAACCATCTCCACCCCCTCAACCAGCCGGCCCACACCCCCCAGCACCCAACACCCACGCAAACAAGCACGCCAGCACACCACGCACCCCACGCCGCTGTCCCCACCCTGCCACCAGCACCCCCTGTCCCCGCGCCCTGCCCCGCCCTGGGCCCCACACGCGTTCCACGCTGGGCGCCCCGCGCCTTCCCTTCTCCCTCCTTCGGTCCTTCCTCCCCCGCGCACGCGACAGCCTCCCTCCTTCCTCCATCGCTCGCCTCCCCCGCGCTCGCCGGCAGCCGCGGCTCCGCCCTCCACCTCGCGAGACCGTGCCTCCCCGCGCCATCCACGACCCCTCCTCCTCTCGCCGCTCACACGCAGCCGCCGCGCCGATCCCCTCTCTGCTCCTTGTCGCGTCGCTCCTCCCCACCTTCCCATGGCCCCTTCTCCTCTCCCTTCCCCACCGCCCGTCCTCCCTCTCTCCCTTGCCGCCTCAGCGCCTCGCGCCCCCGCCTCACCTCCCGCCGTCTTGCCTCCCTCGCCTCGCCTCCACTCCTCTGCGGCCGCCCTGGCCGCCTCGCCTCATTGCCCTTGAGCCTCGCCCGCTCTGCCCCGCCGTTCGCCGCCCGTCTCGCCCAGCTCGCTCCGCCGCCTCCGATCGACGCCCGCCGATCTCCGCGGTCGCCTTGTTCCCTCTCTGGCCGTCGTCTCCCTGGCTCGAGCGCCGCTAGGAGTCGCCGTCTCCTCTCCACAGCGCTTCTCGGCTCCGTCGTCGTGTGTCGTGGCCGCCGTCCCGTGTCTCTGCGCCGCGAACGTCCTTGGGTACCGGTGTTTGCATCCTCGGCTGTTGCTGCGAGTACCGTTGTATCCGATGGCCTCGCTCACCTCTGCGTATCAGGCATGGCCGAACCAAGTTCACCGACCACCGAAGACGGAAACTCCAAGTTCTCCATGCGCATGATCGGTTGACCATGTGGTTACCACCTTGTTGTTGTTTGATGGGTATCGTGTTGTACCAGTGACCATGCTCAGTGGTACTTGTGTCGATGACCGTCCAGACCAAGGCCAAGTTCTTCCGTTTGACAAGCGCGACAAGTCGGACAAGGCCATCGGCGTTGAACAAGTCTTCACCCCACTGAACCTAGTAAAAATACAAGCCCACCCTCGACACCGACAATTGAAGTTAACCGCCAGGGTCTTCATCTCAGAACCTCAAGATCTTCACCACCCGAAGTGTTCCGCCAAGATCGCCATCGACAATGGAACCAAGACCGGACCCGGTGGCTTTTGATGGACCATCAACAAGATCTACAATGGGACGCCATGACTGAGACCCTGGATCCAAAGACCACATGTGCGACAAGTTCTCCTTCCCGGATGCGATGCTCGAGAACCCGGACAGTAAAGACACCGACGTGAACGCCAAGTACTTTCCCCGGACGCCAAAACCCGAACCGTAAGGACGCCAAGACCACCACAAGGATGGCAAGTTCTACTTCCGAACGACAAGACCGGCCAATCCGCGGACCCGACAAGATCTTCGCAACGACAAGATCGGCACCGACCCGGAAGAATCCGATGCGCCCCCGACACCGAACCAAGTCCTTCTTCCCGGACGCCGATTCCGCCGAGATCGAACCCCAGATCCGAACCCCGAGACCGACCCCGAACCCCGGAACCCTAAGACCGTCGGACCCTAATGTGTGAACCCTTCCCAAAACCCTATTTTATAATATATTAACAACTTGTTGCATATTTAATTGTCATACTTGCATGCATCCTTGTCTGTGGTTTGGGGGCCTTATGCCGAGTCACCTAATAATTAAATATGGGGCCCGTATGCGGCCAAATCTAGTCTCATATTGGCCTCATTTAAATTTGCATAGCGAACCGGTGCTATATTTTATCTTGTTCAAACAACATTTAATTTGCGGGGTAGATAAATAACATGAACCATTTAATTATCTGTCGGGACCCTGGTTCCACTTAATATGACCTAATTGCACTACACCTTGCCATGCCATACATCATGCATGCATCATGCCGATCTTTTGCCGTAGTATTAAATATTGCATCCGATGTTTGTTCTAGCGTTTTGCTTCTTCGCGGATAAAGCCGTTGAGTTGATGCGAGTGTCGACCCGATCTTCGGTTGAACCTTCGACAATGTTTTCAGTAGCATCTCCCCTTTCTACCTATCTTACTTTTATAGTCTTTATTCCCTCCTGTTGATCTATTGCTATCTGTGTCGCGATGCTTTGGTTTTCGTACCCGTGATATCCCTTGCAACCCTATATTGCCTTGGACACACCCTATTACCTGTTGTTTGGTAGATAGTTGGACCTGCGCGTCTTAGTCGCTTGCTCAAGTGCTGTTGCGTGTCGTCCAATGCCACAGTTGTTGATGTATTGTCGCATGTTTGATGTTGGTGATGATCATAGCTTTACTTATCGTTCACTTTAATTCCTGTTTAACAACTAAAATTGAAGTAAGCAGAGGCATCGGTGGGTGATAGATAATATTTGGTTTCCGAACGCCCACTTGTGTCCCGTAGGACCCCGAGTACTTGATACCTGTTCCTTGATTTATCGCGCTATCCACATCCGGGAGGTATATGGGACCCCCCCTGAGCCAGAGCTTGATTCATTTTTATTTATTGGGGCCACAAACTAGTTTGAGGTTTTATTTACGATCCTGTACTTATGCCATGCTACTTTTGTATTTACGATTGTGCGAGGAGCACACTGTACTGTTTAGGAATTGTGACCCGTTTACGCGGCATCGACAAGCCCAGTTTTGGGTTCCCAATCGCTTACAGCCGGCCCCACAAACCTTGAGTCCGTCTCGGAGCTAGCTTACTTCGTTGCGGGTAAGACTACAAGGGGTGGCCCCCTGAAATATTTCTGAATCCTGTGATTGCTCAGTCGTGAAAGCCTCGTTGGGTTTTGATTTGGTTTTTCCGAGGTTGATCGAGCGTGTGTTGCTATTGGTGCACCCCGGCGGGTAAAACTTTCAAAGCCGTGTCCATGGTTATGGACGACTTGGAGCACGATCTCGACCATAGACAAGCAAAACTAAAGTAGTGCTATAAATTTGACTTTATAATGACTAGTAATCAGCTTCACTATAATGGAATGGCTAAATAATACGCCCACAATTGCTTGTTTGAGTGTCTTGCGACCATTGTACTGACTAGTAAGTATTGCAACTTCTAGCGGAATGACTGATTAAAAGTACCAACAACTGCTGGGTTTTGGGTTTACATCATGCTAACTGTATCTGATTAGTAATTGCCGCAACTACAACGGAATGAATAACTAAAAGGGACCACTGCTTCTTTTATCAGGACAATTATCTATACCTGACTAGTAATTGCTGCAACGATAACTGAATAAATAAAACTGCCAACTGTGTGAGTTCCTCGGTTGACTTCCTCGTTTGGTCTCGAGGGGGAAACACCAGGATGGGTTTGTTTGATGGTAATATCAGGTTAGTTCCGAATAGGTCTATCTTACCCCTCTCTGATAGTCGCCAGTTGTACCGAGTCTCTATAGGTTGTTTAGTGCATGCTGCCGCTGCCGCTTCAGTCCACCATACCTATGTAGGCGAGGACCGCCGAATTCTAGCCTCGCCGTGTCTTGGCCTCGATCGACGCTCCTCTTTTTCCTTTGCCCTTTGTCGGCACCCCTTTTGTTTAAGCAGGTTTTGAGATCGACGTCGTTAGCAGGGTTACCCTTCCGGCTTGGCCTGGGCAGGGTTATGGACGCCATTGGTTGTTCTCCAGGGCTCTTAGCCCCATTTGCATCTTGTCCGTAGTCGAACGATGTATCGTTTTACAGGTGATTTGGATCTTTGTGTCGTATATCTGTATTGTTGACTCTTTGAGTCGCTGTTGTAAATATATCTGTTCTGTGGGTCCCATCGAGGACTGTTGTGTAATGTTATTACTTCGTTTTCCACCCGCACGAAAGTGCCTGGTGGGCACCTTTGAATCGTTTCTATGCGGGTTTGGCGGGTTTCGCTAAGACTTGCATAGGTCCGATCCTGAGGGTGTTACAGAGTGGTATCAGAGCGCAGCAGTTGCGATACCCCACAAGTCCAGCCTGTAGGATAACCTAGCTAACGGCCGAAGTAGAGTGTCAAAACTAATTTTTAAAAATCGGTTGGATAGTTCTGATTAGGTCTGATTTTACTCCTTACCCCTCTGCTATTCTCCTCTTATCTCGACGTGTTTTGAACCTGCTCTCTTATCTTTTCTTCGAGTCCAGAAATTCTCGTGGTGGGTTTTCCGTCGTACCTTTAGGGTTTCGCTTCCTCCTTTGGTAACGGTGTTCTACCATCCGGTGTTCCAGCTGCCTGAGGAATCCGTCTACTGCGGTACCATTCTTTGTTCCTTGTTTGTGCCTTCCGGTGTTTTCCGACGCGACGACATCATCTACGCCAGCTCCGATGCAGAGCCTGCATCACTCCTTTGTTCCGAACCTCGCTTGTCAAGATCTTCAGTCTGAATTCCGAGAATGGTTGCACTCTTTCTACTGATTGTGCAGAGTAATAGTTTGTGTGCGTGATGGATTGGCCCCCATGCCGACTACCCCTTCTATTCGCTTTTGTACATTGAAATGGATGAGAATGCATCGGTTCCCCCTTTCCATCGGAGCTAGAGGTGGCTTTATTTGTTGATACCTCTACCTTCGACCTTTTGTTTCCCGGAGTGTTCTCTCGACGATCACGGACAAAGACCTCTTGTTAGTGGTGTCGCGAGGATCTACACGAAGCGCGAAGACGCAGATCGCCGACCTTCCTTCCGGTACCATGAGGCGGATCTCGAGGGCGAGATCCATTGTTAGTGGTGTCGAATTGTGGCATCCCGCCAAAACCACTACTAGAAAATCGCGTTGTTTTTGTGCATTGCATCATCATTACATCATCATGCATATTAATTTTTCCTGAAACTATGTTGCGAAAGGCTATGGTTGTCCGAAACTAGCCCTCCTTCTATTTCAAATTAAACCCCGGTGCTTAGGTATTTTGTTTGTCTAAAAACTAGTTACAAAAATGTATTGCAAATTAGATAAAATGTTAAATTATTTTTAGTGGGGGCAGTCGAACGGGCCGAACCGACCCGAACGACCACCCCCAGAACCTAAAATCGGTCCACCTAAAATCCTACAACTACCTACACCTAATCTACCCCCCAACCAGCCACCTCACCCTGGCCAATGCCCTCTCTCCACCTCACCTCTCCTCTCTCCCCCACCCAATACCACTCTGCCACGTCACCTAACCCTCTCCACCCCCTCAACCAGCCGGCCCACACCCCCCAGCACCCAACACCCACGCACACACGCACGCCATTGTCCCCACCACACGCCGTTGTCCCAGCACCCTGCCCCTCAGGCCCCACAGCGTTCCACGCTGGCTGGCGCCTTCCCTTCTCCCTCCTTTGGTCCTTCCTCCCCCGTGCACGCGACAGCCTCCCTCCTTCCTCCGTCGCTCGCCTCCCCCGCGCTCGCCGGCAGCCGCGGCTCCGTCCTCCACCTCGCGAGACCGCGCCGCCCCGCGCCATCCACGAACCCTCCTCCTCTCGCCGCTCCCGCTCACCGCCGCCGACGCAGCCGCCCCGCATCGATCCCCCTCCTCTGCTCCTTGTCGCGCGCCGTCGCGCTCCTCCACCCCACCTTCCCCGCCGCCGGCGTGCTCCCTCTTCTCCTCTCCTTCCCCCACCTCGCCGTCCTCCCTCTCCCGCTCGCCGCGCGCAGCGCCCCTCATCGCCGGCCCGCCTCCGCTCCTCCGGCGACCTCCGCCTTCCTCGCCACCCTTCACCCGCCACCGTCCGCTGCCCCCTGAGGCGCCTCCGCAGGCCCCGCCGTGCTTGCCCCTCCGACCCCCCCTCCTCTGGCTCCCCTCCGGCCAGGCGCCCGCTGCCGCCTGCGCTGCCTCCTCGGCCGCCTCCCTCGCCTCGCCTCGCCTCCTCTGCCGCCTCTCCAGCTGCCCGCCTCGCCTCAGCTGCCCGCCGCCTCGCCCGCTCGCCCTCGCTCGCTCATGGCCACCTCCGGTCGACCGCGCCCGCCCCCAGCCTCCGCGGTCGCCTTGTTCCCTCTCTGGCCGTCGTCTCCCTGGATCGAGCGCCGCCAGGAGTCGCCGTCTCCTCTCCACAGCGCTTCTCGGCTCCGTCGTCGTGTGCCGTGGCCGCCGTCCCGTGTCTCTGCGCCGCAGACGTCCTTGGATACCGGTGTTTGCATCCTCGGCTGTTGCTGCGAGTACCGTTGTATCCGATGGCCTCGCTCACCTCTGCGTATCAGGCATGGCCGAACCAAGTTCACCGACCACCGAAGACGGAAACTCCAAGTTCTCCATGCGCGTGATCGGTTGACCATGTGGTTACCACCTTGTTGCTGTTTGATGGGTATCGTGTTGTACCAGTGACCATGCTCAGTGGTACTTGTGTCGATGACCGTTCAGACCAAGGCCAAGTTCTTCCGTTTGACAAGCGCGACAAGTCGGACAAGGCCATCGGCGTTGAACAAGTCTTCACCCCACTGAACCTAGTAAAAATACAAGCCCACCCTCGACACCGACAATTGAAGTTAACCGCCAGGGTCTTCATCTCGGAACCTCAAGATCTTCACCACCCGAAGTGTTCCGTCAAGATCGCCATCGACAATGGAACCAAGACCGGACCCGGTGGCTTTTGATGGACCATCAACAAGATCTACAATGGGACGCCATGACTAAGACCCTGGATCCAAAGACCACATGTGCGACAAGTTCTCCTTCCCGGATGCGATGCTCGAGAACCCAGACAAGAAGACACCGACCTTGACGCCAAGTACTTTCCCGGACGCCAAAACCCGAACCGTAAGGGCGCCAAGACCACAAGGATGGCAAGTTCTACTTCCGAACGACAAGACCGGCCAATCCGCGGACCCGACAAGATCTTCGCAACGACAAGATCGGCACCGACCCGGAAGAATCCGATGCGCCCCCGACACCGAACCAAGTCCTTCTTCCCGGACGCCGATTCCGCCGAGACCGAACCCCAGATCCGAACCCCGAGACCGACCCCGAACCCCGGAACCCCAAGACCGTCGGACCCTAATGTGTGAACCCTTCCCGAAACCCTATTTTATAATATATTAACAACTTGTTGAATATTTAATTGTCAGACTTGCATGCATCCTTATCTGTGGTTTGGGGGCCTTATGCCGATTCACCTAATAATTAAATATGGGGCCCATATGCGGGCAAATCTAGTCTCATATTGGCCTCATTTAAATTTGCATAGCGAACCGGTGCTATATTTTATCTTGTTCAAACAACATTTAATTTGCGGGGTAGATAAATAACATGAACCATTTAATTATCTGTCGGGACCCCGGTTCCACTTAATATGACCTAATTGCACTACACCTTGCCATGCCATACATCATGCATGCATCATGCCGATCTTTTGCCGTAGTATTAAATATTGCATCCGATGTTTGTTCTAGCGTTTTTCTTCTTCGCGGATAAAGCCGTTGAGTTGATGCGAGTGTCGACCCGATCTTCGGTTGAACCTTCGACAATGTTTTCAGGCGAGCATCTCCCCCTTTCTACCTATCTTACTTTTATAGTCTTTATTCCCTCCTGTTGATCTATTGCTATCTGTGTCGCGATGCTTTGGTTTTCGTACCCGTGATATCCCTTGCAACCCTATATTGCCTTGGACACACCCTATTACCTGTTGTTTGGTAGATAGTTGGACCTGCGCGTCTTAGTCGCTTGCTCAAGTGCTGTTGCGTGTCGTCCAATGCCACAGTTGTTGATGTATTGCCGCATGTTTGATGTTGGTGATGATCATAGCTTTACTTATCGTTCACTTTAATTCCTGTTTAACAACTAAAATTGAAGTAAGCAGAGGCATCGGTGGGTGATAGATAATATTTGGTTTCCGAACGCCCACTTGTGTCCCGTAGGACCCCGAGTACTTGATACCTGTTCCTTGATTTATCGCGCTATCCACATCCGGGAGGTATATGGGACCCCCCTGAGCCAGAGCTTGATTCAGTCTTATTTCTTGGGGCCACAAACTAGTTTGAGGTTTTATTTACGATCCTGTACTTATGCCATGCTACTTTTGTATTTACGATTGTGCGAGGAGCACACCGTACTTTTTTGGAATTGTGACCCGTTTACGCGGTATTGACAAGCCCAGTTTTGGGTTCCCAGTCGCTTATAGCCGGCCCCACAAACCTTGAGTCCGTCTCGGAGCTAGCTTACTTCGTTGCGGGTAAGACTACAAGGGGTGGCCCCCTGAAATATTTCTGAATCCTGTGATTGCTCAGTCGTGAAAGCCTCGTAGGGTTTTGATTTGGTTTTTCCGAGGTTGATCGAGTGTGTGTTGCTATTGGTGCACCCCGGCCGGGTAAAACTTTCTGAAAGCCGTGTCCGCGGTTATGGACGACTTGGAGCACAGTATCTCGACCATAGACAAGCAAAACTAAAGTAGTGCTATAAATTTGACTTTATAATGACTAGTAATCAGCTTCACTATAATGGAATGGCTAAATAATACTGCCCACAATTGCTTGTTTGGAGTGTCTCTTGCGACCATTGTACCTGACTAGTAAGTATTGCAACTACAACGGAATGACTGATTAAAAGTACCAACAACTGCTGGGTTTTGGGTTTACATCATGCTAACTGTATCTGATTAGTAATTGCCGCAACTACAACGGAATGAATAACTAAAAGGGCCCACTGCTTCTTTTATCAGGACAATTATCTATATCTGACTAGTAATTGCTGCAACGATAACTGAATAAATAAAACTGCCAACTGTGTGAGTTCCTCGGTTGACTTCCTCGTTTGGTCTCGAGGGGGAAACACCAGGATGGGTTTGTTTGATGGTAGTATCAGGTTAGTTCCGAATAGGTCTATCTTACCCCTCTCTGATAGTCGCCAGTTTTACCGAGTCTCTATAGGTTGTTTAGTGCATCTTTGCCGCCGCTTGATCCACCATACCTATGTGGCGAGGACCGCGATTCTAGCCTCGCCGTGTCTTGGCCTCGATCTTGACGCTCCTCTTTTTCCTTTGCCCTTTGTCGGCACCCCTTTTGTTTAAGCAGGTTTTGAGATCGACGTCGTTAGCAGGGTTACCCTTCCGGCTTGGCCTGGGCAGGGTTATGGACGCCATTGGTTATTCTTCAGGGCTCTTAGCCCCATTTGCATCTTGTCCGTAGTCGAACGCTGTATCGTTTTACAGGTGATTTGGATCTTTGTGTCGTATATCTGTATTCTTGACTCTTTGAGTCGCTGTTGTAAATATATCTGTTCTGTGGGTCCCATCGAGGACTGTTGTGTAATGTTATTACTTCGTTTTCCACCCGCACGAAAGTGCCTGGTGGGCACCTTTGAATCGTTTCTATGCGGGTTTGGCGGGTTTCGCTAAGACTTGCATAGGTCCGATTCTGAGGGTGTTACACATATGTAGCATGTGGCTGTACACGAAAGCCACAATTGGAGAAACATGTTCAATCTCTAAGTCCCTGGGTGGTTTTCTTTTGGTGCACAACACAAAGAGATTGCCATAGACATGGTTCCTTTTGTTGCGACCTTATCCAAAACTCAAAGTATCCTTGTCTACCCAGGTGGTTCATTGAGTACTTGTTTTATTATATAAAGCATAAGTCTTTTCTCAACTTTATAAAATTCTCAACATGTATCTCTTTTCAAAATATGTAGCATGCCTAAGCAATTTAGAACTACATTGTTTTCACTAAGGAATATATAAGGTATCCTATTAGGATTTAGCATAGCATAAGTATAGAAATTCTTTTCATGCATGTTTCAAAATCCACTAAGCATAATGAAAATAGTAGGACTTTAGATGATAGTGTAACTTGCCTTTTTGGTAGGGAATGTTGGTTCACTTCTTGATCTTGCTAGTTTCACATTTTTCTAACTTCACTACAAATAAATCAAGCAAACACAATATCAACTAGCATTCCAATCAATAACCAATCAAACAAAACATCACACATAAAAATAATAGTAACTAAGTCATGCATGCAAGCATGCAAAAGGTAGTTTTATTTGCAAAGGTGGTTTCTACTAGGCTCTACACAATGTAAGGTTCAAAGGGGTCATTTTGTAAAGTGGCAAAGTCATTTGCAAAAGGGTTTTAGCTATACACCATTTTAAAACCAATCATTATTTTATGTGGTGGAAAATGTTTTTATCAAAACAAGAACTTTATGTTGTTCACCAAATAAGTTTCTAATTCACAAAACTTGGTGTTTTGGGTCAGTAGGTTTGAATCTACACATTTGCCAAAGGTTTCTCTCAAAATTCATTTCCATAGAAAAAATCAATATTTTTATTTGACTAGAAATGGGCCAATTCAAGTTTTTATTCCTAAACTTCACAAAATCCATTTTTAAATCCATAGGTTGTTTCCTAGGGTCAGTAAGTTCACACAAACCAATTTGCAAAGTTTTCAACCTCAAAATCAATTTGGAACAATTTTTCTAATCTAAACAAGCATACAAATGTTTCTGCAAAAACAAACATTTTACTAGAGGCTTTTTACTAAACAAATTGCATGATTGGCTAGGGTTTGTTCCACTGATTCCAATGATATAAAGTTTGCAATTTTTGGACGTGTGGATCAAAAGTTAAAAGGTTTACAAGTTTGTATCTAAATCTGTTTTCAAAATTCTGTTTTAAATCATCCAGTGCCACGCGGCGTGTTTTCATTGGGCGGTACCGGTTCGGGTGGATCGAGTGATGTTGTCCATAGGATTAAACTAACAACGCATGGCACATATAGATCGGTACCCCTTCGGCTAAGAATCTATCGCGTGCGTACGATTAAGATCCAACGGCGCGCATCACGCTTGCCATCTGGTGGCGGCGCTGGCGGTGGCAGACGGTGGCGCACGCTCAGATTGTGGTGGTTCTAGGAATCAAGGAAGACAGAGGAGGGTCTCACCGTGTTTGCGTGGTCGTGGTGGTGCTCAAGGTGCTCCCGAGGAAGCAAGGGGCGCACGGGGACAGGAGTAATCGCTCGCCGGAGACGTCGTCGGCGTCAGTTGGTTCTGTTTGTTGTCGGGAGCGACGTTGCAGATCACCCTAAGGCAAGACAAGAGCATGGTCAGACACAGGAGTGTGGCGAGTGTGGGAGTATCATCGCGGAGTGCTGGGGAGAACGGAGTTTACCTATGGAGTTCGCCGGAGTGGGAAGCGGACGCGGCGACGCTCGGAAGTTGTCGAAGTCGATGCTCTGGGGCGCCCGCGGTTGAACGGAGGACAAAGATAGGTGCGCCTGGGATTGGGGATCGCGGTCGTGTGCTTAGGGAGGCAAGGGGTGGCGAGGTTCGGCCGGAATCGAGGAGGAAGCTCGTCGGAGCAATGAGGTGTCTCTAGTGAAATTAGCGTAGCCTGGTGGCGAGCTAGTGCGTGCGAGGGAGGGGAAATGGAGAGGAGGGGAAGGCGTTTAAAGGAGCATGGTCGCCGTGGGAGTAATGGCCGTTAACAGCGCGAATTGATCGCCGGGGTAAAGGACAGGAAACGGCGAGGCGACGTGGTCTGGGGGAAAACGATGAACAGGAGAGGTGGGGTCTTTCTTTGTCGGCGAGTGTAGGGAAGAAGGGCCACCGGTCACGCTCTGCTCTGCGGGTTCAGTGGCACGCTTGGCGTGGGAAAGAAGTTTGCCTCTTGGGCTTGTTGGGCTTGGCTAGTTGGGCTGCTGTCTGGTTCCATTTTTTTCTTTCCTAAGTGCTTTTCTTTTTCTAATTCTATTTTCTGTTTTGAAATTCAAACAACCAATCAAGCATTCAAATCAAATCAAACTTTCACCAAACTTGTAATGAGTTTTGGTTCTGTTTAACAACATAAACCAAATCCCAAATACAAAATAATATTTTTATTTTAGGGTCCATTATTTAATTAAATAAATAGACTTTGTTTATTAAATCAAAATAGAATTTGTTTTATTTAAAATCTCCATTTGAAATTTAATTATTTTCAAAACCAAATCAGTAGGTTTTATTTGGAAATAAAGAATACTTGGAAAAATTGTTTAAAATAAATAAGTTTTGATGTTTAATTAAAATAGTAAAACCTTTATTTTTAATAAACTTGGATATTAAATCCTTATTATTTTATTTAAATAAACCTTTACTATTTTTATCAAATAGAAATATTTTATTTCAAAGGCTTGGCCAAGTTTTAATTTGGCTTATAAAATATTCCTTATTTAAATTTCTTCCTTTTCATTTGAAAACCAAATCTTTTTATTAAAAGATTCAAAAATAGTAATTCCAAATATTTTTATTTTTCATTTATTAAATGTTTATGTTTTTAAATCCCTTTAGGATTTATCTTAATCAAAATAGGTTTGAAGGTTACCAATTGGAATCAAAAAATTTCTTCTCACCCTGAAAATCAACAAAGTTTTATTTTATTCATTTATTTTTCACATTACAAGATTTGGAAAATCTTGGGATGTGACACAGGATCAACATCATCTCCACTCTCATTCTCTCCTTGATCATTGACAAACATCACCTTGTGGTTTGGACAATCTCTCTTGTAGTGACCTCTACCTCCGCAAGTGTGACACTCCACAACGCGAGTACGTGCAGTTGATATATTCGAACCTGAACTAGCCGCAGGAGCAGCTGGTTTCTTAGCATTAGAACCAAAAGAGGGCGAGGGAACACGCTTGGCCGCTGATGTAGTAGGGTAGCTGGTCGTTGCAGGAGGCGCCATAGGAGATGGTGTGGCCCTGGAGAACCGACTAGTAGCTGGAAAATGACGTGCCTTAGCTTCCTCCGCGATCTATGACTCAGCCTCCCTAGCATGATGCAATAGGTCGTTCATGTTCTCATACTTGTGATGACACACTATGCTCTTTATTGGTAACCTCATATTGTTGAGAAATCGCTGCATGGTCATCTCAAGTGATTCTCGGATTCTAGCACGTTGCATAAGCATCTCCATGTCCATGTAGTACTCATCAACTGTCAAGTACCCTTTTTTTAATTGTGTCAACTTGTCAGAAACGGAGCGCAAGTAATTGGTGGGTACAAAACGTTCCTTCATGATACGCTTCATCTCTCGCCAAGTCATCACCGGAAGGTCATTTTCATCCCTTATATGCTGAACAAGAGCATCCCACCAACGCAAAGCATAACCATCAAATTCTGACGCTGCAAAATTGACCTTCTTTTCTTCAGTATACTCATACAAGCGCTAGGGCTTCTCTATCTTCAACTCCCATGTCAAATAATCTTCAGGATCAATGGAACCATCAAACTTGGGAATTGAGAATTTAGGCTTGCCCAAACCATCATCAACCGGCTGTAGAGGTACACGCTGAGCACGAACGATAAGGTCAAAACCATGACCATGTAATGGTGCAGGTGTAGGAGCATTAGGGCGTCCCCTGCCTAGTGGCGCAGCACCAGCAACACTTCCATCGACTTCATCCTCGATCTCCTCATGCATTGGTTGCTGCTGCCGTTTCTCAATAGCAAGTGTCAAGGCCTCTACGAAACACTCCAAAGTTGTCACATTCGTGTTGAGGTCTGTCACTTGTGTCTTGATAGTAGCCACGTCCTGAACGTTTGCTTCCAAATTCACTTGCATGTCCTGAAGACTCTTGTCAATGGCATCTGTTGTGTTATTAAACACTAGTGTCAAATGGGATCTCAATGCTTCGTATTCCCTCCAATTGACAAGCTCATCATCCTTCTTTTTCTGTGCAACAACATCAGAAGCACTAGGAGACATGATTAGTAGATTACAGAGAACGATCACAGGGCACACATGTTATTTATGGTGGAGCCGTAGGTATGGAATCCTAACTACATCGCAAACAAGTCCTAGTGTTGATCGTACAAACACCAAAGAAACACACACGTGGAGATAAAAGTGGTAGTGCAACTATGAAGGGTGTTGCACTACGCTGGAGAGACACTAGCAAGGCTCAATGTCACATGCACAAGATTGCTCAATCTACCGATGCACAAAGAAATCAGTAGGCCTCTTGCATAATTCACTTCCCCTTTTCTCCTCTTTTTTTATATAATCCTTTTTATTTTTGCTTTTTCGTTTTTATATACTATGAAGCACACTTTGATCACGACCAATTCACAAACACAGCACCACAACCTATGAGCAGCCTGGAGGAGGGGAAACTAGTCTCAATGGGCAAGTTCCTAACACATAAGTATGATTGGTTGTGGCTAAAGGTTGCAAGAAAACAATGATCAAAAGTTTATGTGTCAAGTTGTCTCGGCAGAAAAATAGGGCAAAAACGTGTCGTGGCAGAAATCTGGCAGCCCTGTCGCGGCAGAAAAAGAGGCTTTTTCTCTGCCGTGGCAGACAAGGACTCAACTTTTTTTGATAATCCGAATTGGCAATATTAATCTAAGAGGACTCTTTGCTTGGATCGGATTTGAGGTGATGGCGGCTGAAAAAAGTTTGGGAAATACGACTAAAAATAGAAACTAACTATTAGAAAAAATCTAGATTGGATCTAATGGAAGAAGACGACCAACAACTAAAACTCGAAAGCAATGTAATCTAGTCTATGGCAAATCTTTTTGTGGGGCTTTTTCTGTATAGGACGAAAAAATAAACTAACTTGTGGATGGATTTGTGGATGCACACCGAGAAAACGAGGGAATCTGATACCAAGATGATATGGGGTGGCCCGATCTTCTCAGCAAGCTCTTCTCTATGATGATGGTAGATGTAAGATAACTAGCCTGTAGCTATGAACTCTCCCGCTCGAACCCTGAAGCCAATGCAACAGATCTCGAACCCTATGGGATATTCACAACACCACGCTCTTGCGCACGCAGCCGTCGACCACGAACGGTAGTTTGCAATCTACTGATTCCCAGTGGAACAACATATTACACTCAATTGCAATTGTCTAACTCGATCACAGGTAATTCCAGAGGTTCTAGATAGAAACAACTCCAAAATATTTTAACGTGGTCTGACCCGAAAGAAACGGTACCCCCATCTACTTATGAGAGAGGGGGCGGCTAGGCTAAGAGTCCAAGATGCAAATGAATACAACTAAGATACTTGCCGACCCATGTGGGACAGCTCTCTAGGCGCATAGGCTTGTTTCCTGCCGTGGCAGCATATTGGGCCTAAAACGTGTCGCGGCAGGACTCTATGCCGTGGCAGGATTTCAGCCACTTTCTGTGCCGCGGCAGCCTGCCGTGGCAGGATTTGGCATTGTTTCTCTGCCAGGTGTTGATCCCTTCCTTTGTAGCTCCTTGCGCTTCCTCCCTCTCCTCCCTCGTTCTTGCTTCATTGATCAACACACCTTGCTCCATGTGCTTCACCTCCTTGCTCCGTGCTATACCTTCTTCTCCAATGTACCTGATCATACAATAACACAAAGACTTAGGCAGTATAAAATTCTCATTAAGTAAAATATCAGGCTCATTAAGAAACAAATTCACCTATTGTTCTAGTAGCTTAGCACGAGCTCTTGTAATTGGTCCAATTCTAATCTCATTGGACTTATCCTTATTAGTAGCAGCTGGAACATCATCAGTAGTAATTGGGGTAGGTGTAAGTATAGGGATGTCTATATCACGAGGACTCTTTTTGAAGGGGGGAGATGACGCAGCCCGACCTACGGTCATTACTACATCTAGGTCTCCAACTTACGTCAAGTCGTCATGGACTCCAAAGGTGAATCCGTTCCTCTATGTGATCCCACTTCCTACCCTATTGAATGTTATACTACTTCATACACCCTATTGATAGGTTCACATTCACAAGTACGGAGGCAAGGGAGGAAGCCCGGAGCATCAAGCCTGACAAGACGGTGGCCTAGAAGAGGAGATGCAAGAAGGCAGCGCATGCGGTACTAGCGCTCCCATCAGCGGTACTACTGCGCCCCGGTACTACTGCCCAACATGAACGGTACTACCAGTCCATACTGATAGGGCAAAGGTGTCCGATCTTTCGATGAGATGATGATAGTCGATTTGGTGGAGTTCAGGATTGACGATCCGACTACACGTGCGAGCACGAGCGCCAATGCAATCGCTAGGCCAATCTCCTGGAGGTTACCGATCCTGCGGGAACACGATCAGCCTGACCAGCGAGGGTCTTAATTCCTACCTGAAATCGAGAACAAGTAAGAACCAATATTGCAATCAAGATATTGCGGATTAAGAGGAAAGCATTATTGAAGAGGTGGGATCCTGAATAGGTGCGAAGTACAAGAGGCCTCTGCGACGCTCGAGCCTTGGCAAAGTTGCAACGATGGCTAACTTAATGTCTAAACAAAATCCGAGTCTAGGGGGTCGGCTATGGGGAATATTTAAGGGCGAAAAGGTGGGGTTTCGGCCAGCCATGGAAGTGGTGGCCGAATCCAACCCTAAAAGTCCTTTTCCCCTCAAATACGGACTCTAAAAAGTGGTTAATTAAAATCCTGCGAAAATTACATGGGCCTGGCCCAAAATAAAGGTGTCGCAGCACCATATTAAGCTATGGACGAATTCGTAAAGTACTGATCTTGAATATTTCGTCCAAGCCTTCTTTCTTCATTATGGTGGCTTCAAAGTTCTGAAATCTTCATCCGTGGCCTTCTCTTGGATAATCACATACTTGTTGCCATCTCTATGCATGGCCATGCTCCAATGCTTGTCCCTCTCATCCATGCTTGGTCCATCATTCCTAAGAGTAAGAAATATATCTGATTTAGGCAGCATCATATTCTCATGTATGTGAGGAATAGTTCCAAGAAACGAAAGTACCTGGTAGTTAAGTTGTTTGGCACGAGAACTTGTGATGGGTCCTTGTATGAGTGTTGCTGTAGGTACAACGGTTGTATCAATAGTAGGGATGTACACATCACATACAGACGCCCGCGCCATCGCCACTGCATGCCCCGATATCGGCTTGCGATACTGGAGCTCGTCAACAGCTGAAGAGTTACTACCGTTACTACCGTACCTGGAGCTCGTCAACAGCTGAAGAGTTACTACCGGGAACCTAGAGCGATACTACCGGGAAGCCAGAGCGGTACTACCGGTGAAGCCCGGTACCACCGGACCCCGAGGACCGGTACTACCAGTCATGACAGTGCCTGCGCGCACCAGTTGGGCCATAGCCCATGTATTCCCTTTACTTACCTTTTTGCGAAGTTTATCCCCAAACTACCCCTTGTTTAGTGGTTGGCCTATAAATAGAGCCCCCACCTCTCATGTATCTCTGAGGCATAGATGATAGACTAAAGACAACCCCCATTGTGGAATATCATGTTTTGCCTCATCGCCTTTACCAAGGGGATCGACTATCGTCACCAATCTCGATTGGACTTTGCATCACACATCCATCGTTGAACAAGGCCTTGGAGTTCGGTGTCTCATCTCCAAGTTGTCAAGACCCTCCCCAAGGTGTTATTCCCTCTACGATGTGGATTCGAGGGAGCACGTTGACCGATCTTTCCTTGCGAGGATTCAATCGGACCGGTGGCCGCCGTTCAGGAGCAATCGGCCTTGTATCGTGTGAGTTTTGCGTGTGTTCTTCATGTTCTTCGCGAGCCGTGTGTTCACTTCCGCTACATTCTCCCTTTCCCCTCGCTTTCCCATCGATTTGACCACGAGATCCGTGAAGATCGGGCATCATATTCTCATGTATGTGAGGAATAGTTCCAAGAAACGAAAGTACCTAATAGTTAAGTTGCTTGGCACGAGCTCGAGTGATAGGTCCTTGTATGTGTGTAAATGTAGGTACAATGGTTCTATCAATAGATGGGATGTCCACATCAGTGATCCCCAAGGTCAAAAACTAATATAGGCAGAATTTTGTTTGCTCTCCTTATGGACTTGCGACCGGACTTTTAGCTCAACACAGACTTTAGCTCAACACGGAAACAACAAGGAAAGTAAAAATAAATAACTAGGAAACAATAACTCAACTTGGACTCGTGTCGCGGTAGGAAAGGTGATCGGATCCGTGTCACGGTAGGAAGGAGCTGGCGAGTCGGAGTCGGGTATTGGTGGCAGGATGTATGGCGGTGGAATATGGTGGTGGCGGCTAGGGTTTTCTGTGGCAGAGTATATGGAGGTATGTATGGCGGTGAAATATGGTGGTGATCTGTGAGCGTGGCGGTGGTGACAAATGTGACCAGAAATCGAAACTCTAAGGGACGAGACACTAAGACCAACAACTTGACGCGATGATGCAGACACAAATTCAAAAATGCAAAAAATGAAAAGATAATAGAAGGCGTAGATTGGTTATGGGATGGATCTAAATTCTAACTGTGTTTTTGGATTTTTCATGGGTTATAGGTAATAACAGATCTAATCTACGAAAAAAGTTAATCTCACCGAGCAACCTAAAATCTGATACCACTTGATAGGGCAAAGGTGTCCGATCTTTCGATGAGATGGTGATAGTCGATTTGGTGGAGTCCGGGCTTGACGATCCGACTACACGTGCGAGCACAAGCGCCAATGCAATCGCTAGGACAATCTCCTGGAGGTTACCGATCCTGCGGGAACACTATCAGCCTGACTAGCGAGGGTCTTAATTCCTACCTGAAATCGAGAACAAGTAAGAACTAATATTGCAATCAAGATATCGTGGATTAAGATGAAAACTTTATTGAAAAGGTGGGATCCTATATAGGTGCGAAGTACAAGAGGCCTCTGCGATGCTCGAGCCTTGGCAAAGTTGCTATAATGGCTAACCTTCTGTCTAAACAAAATCCGAGTCTAAAGTGACGGCTATGGGGAGTATTTAAGGACGAAAAGGTGGGGTTTCGGCCAGCCATAGAGGTGGTGGCCGAATCCAACCCTAGAAGTCCTTTTCTCCTCAAATACGGACTCTAAAAAGTGGCTATTTAAAATCCTGCGGAAATTACATCGGCCTGGACCTAAATAAAGGTGTCGCAGCACCATATAAATCTATGGACAAATTTGTGATGTATTAAGCTTGAATATTTCGTCCAAGCCTTCAATCTTTATTATGGTGGTTTCAAAGTTCTAAAATCTCCACTCGTGGCGTTCTCTTCAATCCTCACATGCTTGCTGCCATCTCCATGCATGATCATGCTCCAATGCTTGTCCTTCTCATCCTTGCTAGGTCCATCATTCCTAAGAGTAACAAACATATCTGATTTAGGCAGCATCATATTCTCATGTGTGACACCCCCGGTCACTCTGGACCAACGGCTGTCACTTCCGGCAGCTCAATAGGATCTCTAGACTAACCCCACAGACCAACACTAGTCTTTTCTGCGCACTTTGTCCTCACTCGTGCACACCCGGTACCCACTTTCCGGTTGATCACCCATCCTAAAATTTCTCTAGGCCAAGCACGCTTAACTTTAGAGTTCTTTTTTGAATGAACTTCCGGAAAAGAAGTTGCAACTTGTTGGTATGGGTTTCCTATCAATCCTATTGAGCCATGCGTCAGGATCTCACATACACCCACCCTTAGAAGATCGACGTCCTCATCGATCAACCACAAGCCAAGAACGTCCCCTCTAGGCACATGTATGTGCATCTAGTGCCGGCACATTGCCATGCCGTGTCCACTCCGGGCCACACGATCCATGCTACACATGTCCGCCACTAACCCACACACGCCCATGTAACCGCGAGGGTCGGCTCTGATACCACTTTGTAACACCCCCGGTCACTCCGGACTGACGGCTGTCACTTCAGGCAGCTCAATAGGATCTCTAGACTAACCCCACAGACCAACACTAGTCTTTTCTGCGCACTTTGTCCTCACTCGTGCGCACCCGGTAACCACTTCCTGGTCGGTCACCCATCCTAGAATTTCTCTAGGCCAAGCACGCTTAACCTTAGAGTTCTTTTTTGAATGAACTTCCGGAAAATAAGTTGCAACTTGTTGGTATGGGTTTCCTATCAATCCTATTGAGCCATGCGCCAGGATCTCACATCATGTATATAAGGAATAGTTCCAAGAAATGAAAGTACCTGGTAATTAAGTTGCTTGGCACGAGCTCGAGTGATAGGTCATTATATGTGTGTAGCTGTAGGTACAACGGTTGTATCAATAGATGGGATATCCACATCATGTCCGACCAAGGTGCATAAGGAATAGGCAATGGCATATAAATACCAAATGGGTTAGACTTAGACTTAGCTTGGACACGTGTAGTGCATCGTTGGACGTGGCGTTCCACGTCACGCTTCATATTGGGCCAATAATAGTGAGTGGAGAGCATGCCATATGTCTTTTCACGGCCAAAGTGACCCATAAGGCCTCCACCATGGGACTCTTGAAGAAGAAAAATTTGGAGAGATGACTTCGGAACGCAAAGCTTGTTTTGTTTGAATAGAAAAACCTTATGCAAATAGAAATCATCAACCCCTTTGTCTATTGAACACTTCGCAACAATTGATCCAATGAACGGGTCGGAAGCATACAAAGATTTTATGTCGTCAAGACCCAACACATTTACTTCGAGGCGTGTAAGAAGTCTAGTATTCTTGAGAGACAAGGCGTCTGCTACCACATTTTCTTTACCCTTCTTGTACTTGACAATGTAAGGGAAAGATTCCATGAACTCAACCCATTTAGCATGCCTTTTACTCAAGTTGGATTGACCCTTAAGATATTTCAACGACTGATGGTCGGAATGTATGATAAATTCTTTGGGCCAAAGGTAGTGTTGCCACACTTGAAGGACACGAACTAAGGCAAAAAGCTCTCTGTCATAAATCGGATAGTTGAGGCATGCGCCATCAAGTTTCTCGCTATGGTATGCAATAGGACGCCCATTTTGCATAAGGACGCCTCCAATGCCAATACCACTAGCGTCACACTCTATCTCAAAAGTTTTTGTAAAATCTGGTAAAGCAAGGAGTGGTGCTTCGGTGAGCCTCTTTTTAAGATCATCAAAGGCCTTTTGTTGTGCTTTCCCCCTAACAAATGTGACATTTGTCTTGGTCAACTCGTTGAGACGGCAAGCAGTGGTAGAAAAGTCTTTCACAAAGCGACGATAGAAACTGGCCGAACCATGAAAACTACAAAGTTCACTTACATTGGTAGGAATAGGCCAATCTCGTATGTCCTTAACTTTTGAAATATCAACTTTGATACCATTCGAAGAAACAACAAATCCAAGGAAAATCAATTTGTCTTTGGCAAAAGTGTACTTTAGGAGATTAGCATATAGCTTTTCATTTCGAAGGATTTGTAGAACCTCCCTAACATGTGTAACATGCTCCTCTAGTGACTTGCTATAGACAAGAATATCATCAAAGTAAACAACGACACTCTTTCCAATGAGAGATCTCAAAATATGGTTCATAAGGCGCATGAAGGTGGATGGGGCATTAGATAAGCCAAAAGGCATAACCAACCATTCATATAGACCAAGTTTGGTCTTGAAGGCGGTTTTCCACTCATCACCATCGGCCATGCGTATTTGATGGTAATCACTACAAAGATAAATTTTCAAAAATATAGTGGCTCCACACAACTCATCAAGCATGTCATGAATACGCGGTATAGGATGTCGATAACGCACGGTGATAACACTAATTGGACGATAGTCCATGCATAACCACAACATATCATCCATCTTTGGGACAAGAATCACGGGTACCGCGCTTGGGCTTGTGCTTACTTGGATCAAACCCTGGAGACGAGTTGGTTGATTTGTCATTCTATCTCCTTTGTCTCTTCCGGGTTCGTGCGGTCTGCGGTGTAGTTTGGGAGAGGTGCACCGGGTATGAGGTCGATGTGGTGCTTTATTCCACGAAGTGGAGGTGGTCCATGAGGAAGCTCTTTGGGAAACACGTCCTTGAATTCCAGCAAAACATCCATCAAAGGAGGAGGAACATTTGTCAAGTCATTAGTTCCTTGCGCTAGTCCCTTACAAATGAGGACATAGTGCAAGATGGATGGGTTGTTCCGCACTTCTCTCATCTAACTTTTGGTGGCAACAAGAACACTCTTAGTTTTTCCACTCGACTTTGGCTTGTGGCTCTCACTCACTATATGGTGGTTCTCTCGCTCACCGCTCTTCTCACAATATGGTGTTGTGCTTTACGCCCTCGCTAAAGCCTTTGCATTGTCCGCAATTATTTGGCTAGGAGTCATTGGTTGCAAAACACGTGTCTTGTCAAGCCATTTGAAGGTATAAGTGTTTGTGTGACCATCATGTAAAGCACGCTTGTCATATTGCCAAGGCGTACCTAGCAACATATGGCAAACCTTCATGGGAACCACATCACACTCCACCATATCCTTGTATGGTCCAATTGAGAATGTTACAAAGACAGTGTGCTTGATCTTCATGGACCCTTGGTTACTTAGCCATTGTATATGGTAGGGGTGCTTGTGTGATGGAGGGTGAGATTGTGCTTCTCACACAACTCAATGCTTGCAAGATTGTGGCAACTCCCTCCATCGATGACAACTTTGATGGATTTCCCATTGATACCGACACGTGTTTGAAAGATGTTTGATCTTTGGTCTTCATGCTCATGGACTTGAGTAGTTAAGACCCTTGTGACAAGAAGCAATGGACTTGCATCATGCTCACACATAAGTAGTTCTTGGTCATCTTCCAAATGTTGCCTTGCGAAAGCTTCCTTGACTCTTGCATCAAAATCATCTTCACTCAAGTATTCTTCATCGCCATTGTCATGGATGAACACAACTTTCTTGTTTCCACATGTGGCCGACTTGTGTCCCTTGCCTCCACACTTGTAGCATTCACCATTGAATGGTTGATCATCCTTTGTGTATTTGCCACTTGGGGCGGTTTTCCTTGAGGGAGTGTTGGCTTGAAGGGAAGCTTGTTGGTACTTGATGAGCTTCCATTTGGGGTTGTTGATGTAGTGGTTGGCGCTTGCCTGTAGATGAAGTACGTCTTTGTCTTGTTGTACTTGATGTCCCCTTTCACTTGACGTTCGGCTTTTGTTTCTATATGCACAAGCTCAACCATGTTTTTGTAATTTTGGAACTCGGTGATGCTCCTTGATTGGATGGTTCAAGCCATTGAGGAAGTGTGCCATTGTTTGCTCATCACACTCTTCAATGTTTTCACGGATCATGTTGAGCTCCATTTGCTTGAAGTACTCTTCCACGGTCTTTGTCCCTTGACTAAGTGTTTGAAGTTTGTTGAAGAGGTCACGCGTGTAGTGCGAAGGAACAAAGCGGGATCTCATATGAGCCTTCATATCTTGCCAAGTGGTGATTGGAGGCTCTTGTCTTGCTTCACGAGCGAGTTGGATTTGTTCCCACAAAAGGTTGGCATAATTATCAAATTCTAGGGATGCCATGGCCATCATCTTATCATTGTTATAGTTGTGCATGCGGAAGATCTTGTCAACCTTGAGTACCCACGAGAGGTATTCTTCGGGGTCATTGGAACCGGTGAACTTGGGCATGGTGAATTTGAGCTTGCCAAAAGTTTCCTCTTCATTGCGGTTCCGGCATCGGCGGTTGCCATGATGGTGGTGGCCATCTGGATCATCCGAGCTTTCACGTCTCTCTTGATGATGTTGGTGTTGCCCTTGCAGTTGTTGTGGTGCCACATTTGGTGGTGGAACTTGGTCCTCACGACGAGCTTGGGGAGCTTTCTCTTGTTCTTGGCGTGGTCGTTGACGAGGAGGAGGCTCTTGGGCCTCACGAGGTTGGTTCGGCACTTGGCCATCATCACGAGAAGCATCGTCTTGAGCCACGTGGCAAGGAGGACGTCGCGCCGCATGTGAAATGGGTCGCTCCCTTTCTTCATGATGTAGTGGAGGCTCGACATGGTGATCATGTTGTCGATGTTGACGCTCATGTCGATGATGACGTCTTGGTGGGTCTTCAAGTGCTTCGCGCCGACGGCGAGCTTGTTTGTCCAATTCGGAGGCTTCACTTGTTGTCGAAGGAATGTGTCGTTGACAAGGAGCTTGGGGTTCCCCTTGAGGTTGCTCTTGTTGGATCACTAGTGCCCTTGTTTGTGGGCGGTGCGCTTCACGTCTTGGAGGTCTTGCGGAGTGGTCATCATCATGTCTTGACGTTGCGGCGTGTCGAGGAGATGGTACCGCTTGCGAAGAGCTCATGGAGTGTGGTATGGGTCCGTCGTTATTCCTTGAATCGCGGTGGTGCAAAGAGATTGACGCACTCAAGGAATGTCGTGACGAGCTTGAGGCGCGTGAGCGCGGCCTTGCCAACCCATCGATGATACGTTGAAGGTTGTCATCCATTGCGGCGATGACGCATTGGAGTGCTTCATTTTGGTAACCGAGGTTGTGTTGCATCACATGCATTTGTCCTCGGGCCTCCTCAAAGTGCTTGTCGATGCTCTTGAACTCCATTTGTGTTTCGCTAAATTGTTCATCTTGGCGCTTCTCAAGGGAGTCGCAACGGTAGTTGAATTCTCCACGAATCTTCCAATGGGTTGCCCTTGTCATGTATTGGTCTTCATCCTCTTGAGTTTGAGGGGGTATGTTCGCCTCATCGTTCCTATCCATGATGCAAAAACAACAAGGATTGTATATGGAGGATAATACTTGGAGAGTCAGCCATTGAACCTCACCTTGGGGATTGTATCGAACTAGTTGCCACACACGCGAACTAAAAGCTTGCAAAGTGAAATCGCAAGAAAAGCTCAGACTAAAAGGGGGAACTAAACTCTCCAAACGCTTTTGGTGGAAAAGTTTGGTATGGTGGAAAGCCAAAGAACCAACCAAACGAAAAGGATAGTCAAAAGTGGGTAAGATCCAACAAAACTCAAGTCAAGGTAAAAGGTCAACAACTTAAAAGGGGTGACGGGAACCTACAACTATATACACACGTGGAGAAAATTGGGATTGACACGACTATGAAAAAGAGCACAAAAAGTCCTAACGACGACTAAGCTCGGTTGTCATGCCAAAGAGGAAAATGAGCAACGGATTTGTGCACTTGCCTTGGGTTCTCTTCTTTCTCTCTTGCTTACAAGCTTGAGACTCTCTTTTGCTATGGAAGACTATTTTTCTTTTTCTTTTGTATCTTTTTCTTTCTTTTTTTGCTCTCCCTTTGATGCTACCAAATCACTCTTGCTATTGCTTTCGCACTCTCACTAACCAATGCCAAATTCATAATGCTCAAGCGAACACAAGATGAGCCACTCTCGTGGGATAGGTACACACAAAGGAAGGTAGGGGTTAACAAGGTGACGCAAGTTATACCTTCGATGTTTATGATGAACTTGTGGTCGTTGGTGCGGGATGATGTTTGGTTGCCGTGGTGGCGAGGAGCGCGGGAGATGTTGCGGAAGCTGCTGTTATTTGAAAAAACTCACACGAAACACAAACAAACAAGAGGAAAATCAGCCAATGCGAGATAAGAGGAAGAAGACAAAATCTGGCATCAGGGCCAGAAACTCCCGTGAAAGCCGGAGACTCCGGTGTGATCATGTAGGGGTTCGTAGCATGGAAAACAAAAAAATTCTACCGCATGCACACAAACAAGCCAAGATCTATCTACTATATTGTAGCAACGAGTCGATATAAGAACTCACCCTCGAAGATTCCAAAGCGGTTAACGAGAGCAGATTCTCGTGGGTGATGTAGTCATACTCTTGCCGATCTCAAGATCGCGTAGACGATCCTTCCGGCGCTGCGTTCCGGCAGCGCTTCCGCAGTCGGTCACTGCGTTTTCGATGAAGACCTTCCTCTCCTTGTTCCAAAGCAATGGAGGTTGTAGCACTCTCCTCGTGATTCCGACAGCACGACGGCGTGGTGTCGGAAGTAGAGGGAAGATCTCGCAGGGCTTCGCCTAAGCCGGAGCGAGTATGGTGGAGTAAGAGAGGGCCTTGGCGATCTACGGTTTAGAGGCACCAAGGGGGATGGCTTGGCCGGCAGCTAGGGTGTGGGGAAACCCTAGTCGGATACTTGGAGGAGGCCCTGGCGGCGGCAGCACTTGGAGGTGGTGGCGCCTAGGATCTAGGGTTTGGGTGTGAGGGGTAGGGGGCGCCCTACCCCTCCTTATATAGGTGGGAGGGAGGCGGTTGGGAGGAGGGAGTCCTCCAACTCCTCCTCCTTGGCCGGCGGGTGGAGGGAGTGGGACTCCTACCCTAGGTAGGTTTCCTACTCTCCCTCCACCAAGCAAACTTCGGATTTGACTTTTCAAATTAGCGTTTGACATTCAAACTTGGATTCGATTTCTCTCTTTATATTGCCCAGCCAAGTGACCTAGTACATGATGCAACCATTCCACATTGTCATGACACATCCATGTACCCTTCCCCTCCAGAGTGTCGGACTTTCTAGACCCTTCTAGAACATTCCTGGTGAAAACACCGGAATCATTTCTGAACTCCGAAACAGGACTTTCCTTATATGAATCTTATTCTCCGGACCATTCTGGATCTACTCGTGATATCCCGGATCCCATCCGAGACTCCGAACAACATTCAGTCTTTTACTCATCATTCCATAACTACACAACAACATCGAATCCTTAAGTGTGTCTCCCTACGGTTCGTTAATTATGCGGACATGACCGAGACACTTCTCCGATCAATAACGAATAGAGGAATCTGGAAATTCATATGGCTCCCACATATTTCTACGATTACTTTGCGATCGATTGAACCACTTACATACGATACCAATTTCCCTTTGTCTCACGATAGTTTACTTATCTGAGGTTTTGATCGTCGATATCTCTGCATACCTAGTTCAGCCTCGTTACCGATAAGTACTCTTTTCTCGTTCCCGTGATATGTGATCCCTTGTGAGCCAGTCACATGCTTGCAAGCCAATTGGATGACATTCCACCGAGAGGGCCCAAAGTATATCTATCCGTCATATGGATGGACAAATCCCACTCTTGATCCATGTGCCTCAACCCATACTTTCCGAACACTCAATGCCACCTTTATAGCCACCCAGTTACGGTGTGGTGTTTGATGTCATCAAAGCATCCTTCCGATGATGCTGATTAACATGATCTCATGGTCGAAGGAATTAGGTTACTATGTATCAGAAAGCTTATAGCAAACGAACTATTAAAATGACTTGATCTTTATGCTACACTTATCTATAGGAGTATGTCCATCACACCATTCTCCTAATGACATGATCTTGTTGTTAACAACATCTCAATGTTCATAATCGGGAAAACACGATCATCTATTAACCAACAAGCTAGTATTATAAAGAGGCTTTACTAGGGACTCTAATTTTGTTTACAAATCACACAAGTATTAATGTTTCCGATTAATACTATTATAGCATGAATGTAAACATTTATCATAAACAAAAAGATATAATAATAACCACTTCTATTATTTCCTCGAGGGCATATCTCCAACAGTCTCCCACTTGCACTAGAGTCAACTAATCTAGATTACATGGTAATATACCGAACACCCATGGCAGTTTGGTGTTGGTCATGTTTTGCCCTCGGGAGAGGTTTAGTCAATGGATCTGCCACATTCAGATCTCTGTGTACTTTGCAAATCTTTATGTCACCATCTTGGACATGCTCTCGAATAGCGTGAAAACGTAGCTTGATGTGCTTCATCTTCTTGTGTGACCTTGGTTCTTGCGCATTGGCTATGGCGTCCATGTTATCACAATAGATAGACATTGGGTCCAGCGCACTTGGAACCACACCAAGCCCTATAATGAACTCCTTCATCCATATCGCCTCTTGTGAAGCATCCGAAGCAGCTATGTATTCTGATTCAGTTGAAGATCTCGCCACAACGCTTTGCTTTGCACTCCTCCAGCTAACTGCTGCACCATTCATAGTAAATACGTATCCAGATTGAGATTTAGAATCATCCGGATCGTTGTTCCAACTAGCATCGGTGTAACCATTAACAACGAGTTGTTCATCACCTCCATAAGAAAGAACCATATCCTTAGTTCTTCTGAAGTACTTAAGGATGTTTTTGACCGCTGTCCAATGATCCTCTCCTGGATCACTTTGATATCTGCTAGTCAAACTAACAGCATATGCAATGTCGGGTCTAGTACATAGCATGGCATACATTAGAGATCCTATGGCTGAGGCATAGGGAGTCTTACTCATCCTTTCTCTATCTTCTGCCGTTGCAGGACTATGAGTTTTACTCAAGGTCGTATTGGGCAACATGGGCAAGAACCCTTTCTTGCTATCTTCCATTCCAAACCTCTTTAGAACTTTGTCCAAATATGTACTCTGTGACAATGATATTAGGCGCCTCGATCTATCTCTATAAATCTTTATGCCTAATATGTAAGCTGCTTCGCCAAGATCTTTCATTGAAAAACTATTATTCAAATAATCCTTGACACTATTAAGAAGGTCTACATCATTCCCAATCAACAATATGTCATCTACATACAGTATTAAGAATGCTACAGAGCTCCCACTCACTTTCTTGTAAATACAAGATTCTCCATAAGTTTGTATAAAACCAAAGCTTTTGATTACCTTATCAAAACGTTGATTCCAACTTCGGGATGCTTGCTTCAATCCATATATGGACCGTTGAAGTTTTCATACCTTGTTAGCATCTTTAGGATCGACAAAACATTTGGGTTGCATCATATACAACTCTTCATCAATGTCTCCATTGAGAAACGCCGTTTTGACATCCATCTGCCATATCTCATAATCATAATATGCAGCGATTGCTAACATAATCCTCACAGACTTTAGCTTCGCTACTGGTGAGGAAGTCTCATCGTAGTCAACTCCTTGAATTTGTCAAAACCCTTTTGCGACAAGTCGAGCTTTATAGACAGTAACATTACCATCATCATCTGTTTTCTTCTTGAAAATCCATTTGTTCTCGACAGCCTTCCGGCCATCCGGTAAGTCCACCAAAGTCCATACTTTTTTTTCGTACATGGATCCAATCTCGGATTTCATGGCTTCTTGCCATTTATTGGAATCTGGGCTCATAATCGCTTCCTCATATGTCGCAGGGTCATCGGTGTTATCCACCAACATGACCCTCATAACGGGATCATACCAATCAGGAGTGGTACGAGTTCTCGTTGACCTGCGAGGTTCCGTAGTAACTTCAACCGAAGTTTCATGATTCAGCCCGTCCTACGGACGCACCTCCATCTACAACACCTAGTCCCCCAAGTGGACCAATGACTCGCGCCCGAGCCAAGCTCCTACAAGACAAGGTTAACTCGCTCCTTTCCTCATGTGATTTTGGTCTACCTTTGGATGGCTTCCTACTTCATGCAACTACATTGTGTATCCTCAGCTATGAAGCAACATCACCACACCAAGCCCCCAAGGAAGAAGGACTAGGAGAAGACGCTGCTGGAGCACTACACACCGGAATCTTCGGTGTATACCGGAGTCTCCGGTCCTGTACACCGGAGTCTCCGGACCAACCTCCGGTCCGGCCCCAGGAACCAAGCCCGGATGGTCAGGGCCCCTCGAGAGGCAGGTCCAGGAGGAACTGAGTCTCCGGCCCAGACCGGAGTCTCCGGACCCAACACCGGAGTCTCCGGCCTGCTCGATGCCAGGCATGTTAAGGCCTTTTGGGCCTGGCCCATGTAACCCCCAGTTTCGCCCCAACTTCCAGTTTTATTCCAAAACTACCCCTGTTTAAGTGTCTGGCCTATATAAAGCCCCACCCCTCCTATGTAAACCCTAGACTTGGATAATAATAGTTGAGGACACCCCTTTGAGGATCTTTCATCTATTGGTCTCATGCTCGTACCAACGGGCACCCTATTATCCACAACCTCTTGGATCTTGCCTAGTGCGTTCAAGTTGTACAAGTCCTTGGGATCTTGGTGTCTCGTGCCCAAGTAGTCAAGATCTCACCAAGAATCTCGCCCCCGTTGTTGGCCGTGGAGAGAGAGCTTCGCCCAACACTGATCCTAGGTATTATGTTGGACCTGTTGCCACCGGTGTGAGTTATCAGCGTGTATCGTGTTTTCGTGTGCGTGTGTTCGTGGATTTCATCCCCTCTCCCCCTTCCATCGATTTTCCCCTTGTTTCCCGTGGAATTCGTGAAATATCGGGCCGCCCCAAGGGGTTACCCCATAACATATTGGTATCAAGAGCAAGGTTGATCACGAATTTCCCCTCAATTTTTCTTCTATCCACCATAAATTCGAAAATTTCCCAAAAAACAGCTCCAATTTTCCTTTGGATCGATCTATTGTTTTGGAGTGTTATTTGTGGTTTTGATCCGACCAAATCTTGTCTAAGGTGTTGTTCCAGCTTTTGCCTGCGTTTCCCAGCCCAATTTTGGCCAAATTTTCGCGGATTTGAGGACCCTAGGCGTGAATTTCCGCTCAAGAACACGAGCAGATTTCCCACACCGGAGTCTCCGGCCCTATGCACCGGAGCCTCCGGCCTACACCGGATTCTCCGGCCCTGGACGCCAGTTTAGACCTTTTTCCTCTTTTCTGCATTGGCTAATCTGTCCGCTTGTTGTTTGTGTTCCGTGTGCGTGTCACCAACTAACAAATAGCTTCCGCAACATCGCCGCGCTCTTCGACACCATGGACCCCAAAATCTTCCCCGCTCCATCGACACAAGATCATCATCAATAAGTAAGGTATAACTTGTGTCAACCCTTGTAGCCATATCTTCCTTTGTGTGTACCTATCCTATGAGAGCAACTCATTTTGTGTTTGTCTAAGCATTGTACACTTGCCATTGGAAAGTGAGAGTGTGAGGGCAAATACAAAAGTTAACATAATAGCATAGAAATGGAGAAAAAGAAAAAGAATAAAAAAAAAGAGGAAGAAAAATAGAAAGATACATAGTCTCCCAATATAAAGAGAGTATCAAGCTTGTAAGGAAAAGAGAGAGGAAGAAGCGCGCCAAGGCAAGTGCACAAATCCGTTGCTTACCCTATTTTGGCAAACGAGTTGTGGTCTCTCCTTGAGTTGGCACGACAACCGAGCGTAGTCTTTGTTAGGCCATTTCGTGCTCACTTTCATAGTCATGCTAACCCCATTTTTCTCCACGCGTGTGTATAGTCGTAGGTTCTCGTCACCTTTTGAGTTGACCATTTCCTTGACTTGAGTTTTGTTGGATCTTCTCCACTTTTGACTATCCTTTGCGTTCGATTGGTTCTTTGGCTTACCACAATCCTAACCATCCACCAAAAGCTTTTGAGAGTTGTAGCTTATTTGTGTGTGAGTTTCTTTGTGATTTCACTTTGCAAGTTGTTCGCTCATTTGTGTGGCAATTGGTTTGATATAATCTCCAAGGTGAGGTAAAAGGCTAACTCTACGCACCCTTATCCTCCATATACAACCCTTGTCGGCTTTGCATCATGGACAGGAATGGCGAGCCGTCCCAACCACCACCACCTCCGGAGGACGAAACACAATACATGACAAGATGGGATCATTGGAAGGTCCGAGGAGAATTCAACTACAGTTGTGAAGCCCTCGAGCGTCGCCAATATGAAAAAATTTGCGAAGCCCGAGTGGAGTTCAAGAACATCGACAACCGCTTCGAAGAAGTCTGAGGCCAAATGCATGCCATGCAAAACAACCTCCGTCATCAAAATGAATCTCTTGATCGCGCCCTTGCCTCAACAGATGAGAAGCTTCAACGCTTCATTGATGGGCTAGCAAGGCCACGATCGCGAGACTCAAGCTCTTCACGGTACTCCTCAAGTGAATCAAGCGCACCTCGCCGTCACGCGTCAAGGCACCGGGATGGACCCGTCCTTCAATCCATGAGCTCTTCTCAAGCGGTACCATCTCCGTGACACGCTGCAACGTCAAGCTATGATGGTGACCTCTCCGCAAGACCTCCAAGACGTGAAGCGAACCGGCCACAACCAAGGGCACTTGTGATTCAACAAGAGCAACCTCACATGGACCACCAAGCCCATCGCCATCGATATGTTATTTCAACAACAAGTGAAGCATCCGAAGTGGAAGAACAAGATCGCCGTCAGCGTGAAGCACTCGAAGATCCACCAAGGCGTCATCATCGACATGAACGTCAACGTCGACAACATGATCATCATGACGAGCCTCCTCCACATCAAGAAGAAAGAGAGCAGCCCATTGCGCATGCGGCTCGACGTCCTCCTCACCACATGGCGCAAGACAATGCTCCTCGGCATCAACCACGACAAGAACAAGAGCAAGCTCCCCAAGCTCGTCGTGAGGATCAACAACCTCCTTCTCGTCCTCAACCGCGCCAACAACACAAGCAAGCTCCCCAAGCTCGTCGTCAAAACCAAGTTCCACCACCAAATGCGGCACCTCAACAACCGCAAGAGCAACGCCACCATCACCAAGCAAGACATGAGAGCTCGGATGATGAAGATGGCCGCCAAAATCATGGCAACCGTCACCACCGGAACCGCAATGAAGAAGAAACTTTTGGCAAGCTCAAGTTCACCATGCCCAAGTTCACCGGTTCCAATGAACCCGAAGAATACCTCTCGTGGGAACTCAAGGTTGACAAGATCTTCCGCATGCACAACTATAGCAATGAGAAGATGATGGCCATGGCATCCCTCGAGTTTCATGAGTATGCCAACCTTTGGTGGGAACAAGTCCAACTCGCTCGTGAATCAAAAGAAGAGCCCCCAATCTCAACTTGGCAAGATATGAAGGCTCACATGAGATCCCGCTTTGTTCCTTCGCACTACACGCGTGACCTTTTCAACAAGCTTCAAATGCTTAGTCAAGGCACAAAGACCGTGGAAGAGTACTTTAAGCAAATGGAGCTCAACATGATCCGTGCCAACATTGAAGAGCGTGATGAACAAACAATGGCACGTTTCCTCAATGGCTTGAACCATCCAATCAAACGCATCACTGAGTTCCAAAAGTACAACAACATGGTTGAGCTTGTGCACATAGCATCAAAGGCTGAGCGTCAAGTGCAAGAGGACATCAAGTACAACAAGCCAAAGACATACTTCACATACAAGCAAGCCCCAACCACTACTCCGACAACACCAAGTGTAAGCTCATCAAATACCACCAAGCTTCCCTTCAAGCCAACACTTCCTCAAGGAAAACCACCCCAAGTGGAAAATACACAAGGGATGAACAACCATTCAATGATGAGTGCTACAAGTGTGGAGGCAAAGGACACAAGTCGGCCGCATGTGGGAACAAGAAAGTTTTGTTCATCCATCACAACGGCGATGAAGAATACTTGAGTCAAGATGAGTTTGATGCAAGGGTCAAGGAAGCCATGGCAAGGCAACATTTGGAAGAGGACCAAGAACAACTTGTGTGTGAGCATCACGCAAGTCCATCGCTTGTGGTCACAAGGGTCTTAACTACTCATGTCCATGAGAATGAAGACCAACGATCAAACATCTTCCAAACTCGTGCCTGTATCAATTGGAAGTCCATCAAAGTTGTCATCGATGGAGGGAGTTGCCACAATCTTGCAAGCACAGAATTGTGTGAGAAACTCAACCTCACCCTCCATCCGCATAAGCACCCCTACCATATACAATGGCCAAGTGACCAAGGGTCCATCAAGATCAAGCACACCGTCTCGGTAACATTCTCAATTGGACCATACAAAGACACGGTGGAATGTGATGTGGTCCCCATGACGGTTTTCCATATATTGCTAGGAAGGCCATGGCAATTTGACAAGCGTGCTTTGCATGATGGTCACTCAAACACTTATACCTTCAAATGGCTGGAAAAAACTTGTGTTTTGCAACCAATGACTCCTAGCCAAATAATTGCGTACAATGCAAAGGCTTTAGTGAGGGCGCAATACACAAAAACACCTTGTGAGAAGAGTGGTGAGTGAGAGAACCAAACTATAGCGAGTGAGGGCCACAAGCCAAACTCGAGTGGAAAAACTAAGAGTGTTCTTATTGCCACCAAAAGTGAGATGAGAGAAGTGCGGAACAACCCATCCATCTTGCACTATGTCCTTGTATGCAAGGGACTAGCGCAAGGAACTAACGACTTGACAAATGTTCCTCCTTCTTTGATGGCTATTTTGCAGGAATTCCAAGATGTATTTCCCGAAGATCTTCCTCATGGACTACCTCCTCTTCGTGGAATCGAGCACCGCATCGACCTCATACCCGGCGCTCCACTCCCAAACCACGCCGCGTATCGCACAAACCCGGAAGAGACGAAGGAGATAGAACGACAAATCAACCAACTCGTCTCCAAAGGTTTGATCCAAGTAAGCACTATCCCAAGCGCGGTACCCGTGATTCTAGTCCCAAAAACGGATGATACGTTGCGGTTATGCATGGACTGCCGTCCAATAAATGCTATCACCGTGCGTTATCGACATCCTATACCACGTCTCGATGACATGCTTGATGAGTTATGTGGAGCCACTATATTTTCGAAAATTGATCTTCGTAGTGGTTACCATCAAATTCGCATGGCCAAAGGGGATGAGTGGAAAACCGCCTTCAAGACCAAGCTTGGTCTCTATGAATGGTTGGTTATGCCTTTTGGCTTATCAAATGCCCCATCTACTTTCATGCGCCTCATGAACCATATTTTGAGATCTCTCATTGGGAAGAGTGTAGTGGTTTACTTTGATGACATCCTTGTCTATAGCAAGTCACTAGAGGAGCATGTTACTCATGTTAAGGAGGTCCTTCAAATCCTTCGTCATGAAAAGCTTTATGCTAATCTCCCAAAGTGCACTTTTGCAAAAGACAAACTCATTTTCCTTGGTTTTGTTGTGTCTTCTAATGGCATTGAAGTTGATGTCTCAAAAGTTAAGGACATACGAGATTGGCCCATACCCACTAATGTTAGTGAACTTTGTTGTTTTCATGGGTTGGCTGGCTTTTACCGTCGCTTTGTGAAAGACTTTTCTACCATTTCTTGCCCCTCAACGAATTGACCAAGAAAAATGTCACGTTCGCTTGGGGAAAAGCACAACAAAAAGAGGCTCACCGAAGCACCACTTCTTGCATTACCAGATTTCATAAAAACTTTTGAGATTGAATGTGACGCTAGTGGAATTGGCATTGGAGGCGTCCTTATGAAAAATGGGCGTCCTATTGCATACCATAATGAGAAACTTGATGGCGCACGCCTTAACTATCCCATTTATGACAAAGAGCTTTTTGCCTTGGTCGTGTACTTCAAGTGTAGCAACACTACCTTTGGCCCAAAGAATTTATCATCCATTCCGACCATGAGTCGTTGAAATATCTTAAGGGCCAAGCCAATTTGAGTAAAAGGCACCCCAAATGGGTTGAGTTCATGGAATCTTTTCCTTACATTATCAAGTACAAGAAGGGCAAAGAAAATGTTGTAGCGGACGCTTTGTCTCGGAAAAACACAAACCTTCTGACGCGACTCGAAGTAAATGTCTTGGGTCTTGATAACATCAAATCTTTGTACGCGTCCGACCCTTTCTTTGGACCAATTTTTGCAAAATGCTCAATAGACAAAGGGATTGATGATTTGTATTTGCATAAGGGTTTTCTTTTCAAACAAAACAAGCTTTGCATTTCGAAGTCATCTCTCCAAATTTTGCTTCTTCAAGAGTCCCATGGTGGAGGCCTTATGGGTCACTTTGGCCGTGACATGACATATGACATGCTATCCACCCACTACTTTTGGCCAAAGATGAAGCGCGACGTGGAGCGCCACGTCCAACGATGCACTACATGTATCCAAGCTAAGTCTAAGTCTAACCCCTTTGGTCTTTACATGCCATTGCCTATTCCTCATGCACCTTGGTCGAACATTAGCATGGACTTTGTATTAGGATTGCCTAGATCTAAACATGGACATGATTCTATATTTGTGGTAGTGGATCGTTTTTCCAAAATGGCACACTTCATTCTGTGCCATAAGACCGATGATGCTTCACATGTAGAAAATTTGTTTTTCAGGGAAATAATTCGGCTACACGGTGTACCAAGAACAATCGTCTCCGACCGCGACGTCAAATTCATGAGCTACTTCTGGAAGACACTCATGGCCAAGCTCGGCATCAAGCTCCTCTTCTCGTCCGCCTCGCCTCCTCAAACTGATGGACAAACCGAGGTCGTCAATCGAAGCCTTTGCACACTCCTATGTGTGTTGATAAAGAAGAACCTTAAATACTAGGAGGAATGTATTCCACACGCCGAGTTTGCCTACAACCGCGCTGATGTGGACATCCCTTCTATTGATACAACCGTAGTACCTACAGCAACACACATACAAGGACCCATCACAAGATCTCGTGCCAAAGAACTTAACTATCAGGTACTTTTGTTTCTTGGAACTATTCCTCACATACATGAGAATATGATGCTGCCTAAATCAGATGTATTTCTTAATCTTAATGATGGATCAAGCATGGATGAGAGGGACAAGCATTGGAGCATGGCCATGCATGGAGATGGAAGCAAGCATGTGATGATCCAAGAGAAGGCCACGGATGAAGATTTCCGAACTTTGAGGCCACCATAATGAAGAAAGAAGGCTTGGACGAAATATTCAAGATCAATACTTTACGAATTCGTCCATAGCTTAATATGGTGCTGCGACACTTTTTATTTTGGGCCAGGCCCATGTAATTTTCGCAGGATTTTAATTAGCCACTTTTTAGAGTCCGTATTTGAGGGGAACAGGACTTTTAGGGTTGGATTCGGCCACCACTTCCATGGCTGGCCGAAAACCCACCTTTTTGCCCTTAAATACTCCCCATAGCCGTCCCCCTAGACTCGGATTTTGTTTAGACATTAAGTTAGCCATCGTAGCAACTTCGCCAAGGCTCGAGCGTCGCAGAGGCCTCTTGTACTTCGCGCCTATAGAGGATCCCACCTTTTCAATAAAGCTTTCCTCTTAATCCGCAATATCTTGATTGCAATATTGGTTCTTACTTGTTCTCGATTTCAGGTAGGAATTAAGACCCTCGCTGGTCAGGCTGATCGTGTTCCCGCGGGATCGGTAAACTCCAGGATATTGGCCTAGCGATTGCATTGGCGCTCGTGCTCGCACGTGTAGTCGGATCGGCAAGCCCGAACTCCACCAAATCGATTATCATCATCTCATCGAAATATCGGACACCTTTGCCCTATCAAGTGGTATCAGATTTTAGGTTGCTCGGTGAGATTTTACTGTTTTTCGTAGATTAGATCTGTTTTTACCTATAACCCACGAAAAATCCAAAAACACAGTTAGAGTTTAGATCCATCCCATAACCAATCTACGCCTCGCATTATCTTTTCAGTTTATGCACTGTTGAATTTGTGTCTACATCGTCGCGTCGAGTTGCTGGTCTTAGTGTCTCGTCCCTTAGAGTTTCGAGTTCTGATCATAGTAGTCACCGCCACACTCGCCGATCACCGCCACCATATTCCGCCACCATATTCCGCCGCCATATACCCAGCCACCATAAACCCTAAACACTCTGCCACCGCCTTCCTACCGCGACACGGATCCGATCACCTATCCTGCCGCGGCACGAGTCCGAGTTGAGTTATTGTTTCCTAGTTATTTCTTTTTACTTTCCTTCTTTGTTGTTTCCGTGTTCAGCTAAAGTCCGAGTCGAGCTCCGAGTTCAGTCGTAAGTCCAGAAGGAGAGCAAAAAAAAAAATTCTGGAACCGCCTCCGAATTTTTTTCTGGCTATACTGTTTTTCGACCCCGGGGATCACTTTTCTCCATCGGCTGTTATAGCGATATTTTTTTGGCGCCTGCGCGCTTTCCGGAGCAAAATAAAAAATTTCGAATTTTTTTTTGGCGCTAACCTATTTTTAGACCCCATAGATCAGTTCTAGACACTCGACATCATAGTGATTTTCCACCTCTCGGTTCGCTTTTCAGGGTGCCATATCATCATACATTGCTTGTTGTGTCGCGTCGTGACATCGTTGGTGATCTAGGCTCGCGTCTCTAGTACGGTCTAGCCTAGGACCAGCACAGTACCGTCGTTGAGCATTCTTTCAACTTTTGCATTGCTGATTTGATAATTGCTAACCCCTTTTGCTAAGCCTTCCCAGAGCTCCACAGATATTCTCCACGTGCGGTGTTTCGACTCCTGGTAATCGCTTGGTTCAATCTCTGGACCCACTAATCCTCGCGGTTGCACATCGCCTTTTCCTGCTGTTTGGTAAGAACTTGTAAGAGCTTCGTATATTGCTTGACGGATTACGCGTGCCTTCCACCATATTTCCGTCGTATATACCTGTGCTTTTTAAGGACTAACCATGACAGATACTTCGCGGAACCCTGCCACAATGATGAACGAAGAACTACATGCCCACTTCTCCGTGCTCTTGGTCAGTCGCGCTGAAGACGTGGATACACGCCTAGGGGAGTTCGACACCAAGCTCACCAACGCCGTGGACAAGATCGATGGACTCGAGAAATCCTTCAATGCCAAGCTTGACGTTCGGTTCAAGGAGCTTTTGAACAGATTGCCCGCACCCGCACCCGTACCCACACATGGTGCACGGCGCATTCTGATCACGGGTTGGACTGCTGGTTCGGCTGCCGCCGCACCCCCGGCGGCTACCGCTGCGGCTGACGCACCTCAGACTTCCACCGCGGCTGCTGCTGCGAAATTGGGGACAAACGACGGGTACTACTACGACCCCGAAAACGACGATCTATTTGACGAGGAGGTTGAATAACCTCCACAGGTACCTGTTGGTCGTCCCCGAGATTACTACCGCAAAGCTCGACCACCGGTACGTGATGATGATCATGTTGCAAAGCTTAAATTAAATATTCCATCTTTTGAGGGTAAATATAATCCTGATGCATATCTTACATGGGAGATGGAAGTAGAACAACGTTTTGCATGCTTAAAATATCCTGAGAATATGCGTGTTAGTGCTGCTACATGTGAATTTACTAAATTTGCTTCCCTTTGGTGGTCTGAGTATTGTTGTTTAAATCCTACTACTATTCCTAGTACTTGGACTGCTTTAAAAACTGCTATGCGTGTTCGTTTTGTACCTCCCACTTATCAACGTGAATTACTAAAGAATCTGACACGTTTAGAGCAAGGGAAAAATTCTGTAGAAGAGTATTATCAGGAATTGCAAACAGGGACGATTCGGTGTGGTCTTGTTGAATCTAATGAACAAATGCTTGCACGTTTCTTTGGTGGATTAAACAAGGACATTCAGCACATCTTAGATTATAAGGAATATAATTCTATCACTCGTTTGTTTCATCTTGCTTGCAAAGCTGAACGTGAAGTGCAGGATCGCCAAACACCATGGAGGAGGACTAATAATTCTGCAGGTCGCACATCCACTTGGACATCCCGACAATCAGCGCCTCCTCGTGATTCGCCACCGCTACTACCACATCCAAGGCCCCCACGAGATTTCCATTGCTCCTCCACCATCATCCAATGCTCCCTGCTAGTGCATCTTCTATGGCTTCCACGGGTAAGACAAAGGATATACAATGCCGCAAGTGCTGGGGTTTTGGTCATATTGAGAGACAGTGCACAACACAACGTGTGATGATGGTGCGGAAGATGGTCAATACGATTCAGCGAGTGACTTTGATGAATATACACTGGCCCTTATTTCTGCTCGAGATGGAGACAATTCTGATGCTGATGAAGAGACAGAGGTAATGGGAGCTAAAGCTGTTGATCAATACAAGATCTTAATTACACAACGAGTGTTGAGTGTGCAATTGAGCAAATCTGAGCAAGATCAACGCCACAGCCTGTTCCAAACACGTTGTGTTGTCAAGGAAAGAGCTATACGGATCATCATTGATGGAGGGAGTTGTAATAATCTTACCAGTGTTGACATGGTAGAGAAGCTTGCGCTTCCAACAAGTCAACGCCCACATTCGTATTACATCCAATGGTTTGAGAGTTCTCGCAAGATCAAGGTAACAAGAACGGTACACGTGCATTTTACTATTGGTACATATTCTGATTTTGTTGATTGTGATGTTGTACCTATGCAAGCTTGTTCTTTGTTACTTGGTAGACCATGGCAATTTGATAGAGAATCTGTTCATAATGGAAAAACTAATCACTATTCTCTTATGCATGATGGAAAGAAAATTGGTCTAAAACCTATGACTCCCGAACAGATTTTAAAAGATGATCTTGCTAGAGCTAGTAGAGCTAAAACTGAGGAGAAAAATAAAAGTGAGAATCAGATTGTTGCTGCAGATTTTATACCACCAAAGAACACTAAATATTATTCTACACATGCTACTGAAATTCGTTTAAAGAGTCCATGTATGATTGCAAATAAAATAGATATTGCTGAACTAGATGTAAACAATACTCAATGTTATGCAACTGTCTGCAAAGAGGTTTTGTTTTCATTTGAGGATATGCCTCCTTCTTTGCCACCCGCTATTGCTAACCTTTTGCAGGAATATGAGGACGTCTTTCCCGCTGAGTTGCCACCAGGACTACCTCCTATTAGAGGAATTGAGCACTAAATTGATCTAATTCCTAGTGCCACGTTACCCAACCGCGCGCCATATAGAACCAATCCAGAGGAGACAAAGGAGATACAACGCCAAATTCAGGAACTACTCGACAGAGATCATATTCGTGAGTCCCTTAGCCCCTATGCTGTTCCTAATATTTTGGTACCTAAGAAAGATAGTTCTTCGCGCATGTGTACTGATTGTAGAGCTATCAATAATATTACTATTCGATATCGTCATCCTATTCCATGATTAGATGACATGCTTGATGAATTGAGTGGCTCTACCATGTTTTCTACAGTTGATTTGCGTAGTGGTTACCACCAGATTTGTATGAAATTAGGAGATGAATGGAAAACAACATTTAAAACTAAGTTCGGTTTATATGAGTGGTTAGTAATGCCGTTTGGTTTAACTAATGCACCTAGCACTTTCATGACATTAATGAACGAAGTTTTACGTGCTTTCATTGGACGTTTTGTGGTAGTCTACTTTGATGATATTCTGATTTATAGCAAATCTTTAGAGGATCATTTGGACCATTTACGTGTTGTTTTCAATTCTTTACGTGATGCACGTTTGTTTGGTAACCTTGAAAAGTGCACCTTTTGCACCAATCGAGTTGCGTTTCTTGGCTATGTTGTTACATCACAGGGTATTGAAGTGGATCCAGCCAAGATTGAAGCTATTGAGAATTGGTTGTAGCCCAAGACGGTCACACAAGTGAGGAGTTTTCTTGGCCTCGCTGGTTTTCATAGGCGCTTTGTCAAAGACTTTGGATCAATTGCCGCGCCGCTGAATGAGCTTACCAAAAAAGGATGTGCCCTTTGTTTGGGGCGATGCACAACAACAAGCTTTCGTCATATTGAAAGATAAGCTAACACATGCTCCCTTACTCCAACTTCCTGATTTTACTAAGACTTTTGAGCTTGAATGTGATGCAAGTGTAATTGGTTTGGGAGGGGTGTTATTACAAGAGGGCAAACCTGTTGCATATTTTAGTGAGAAATTGAGTGGGGCTAGTCTGAACTATTCTACTTATGATAAAGAATTATATGCGCTGGTTCGGACATTAGAAACTTGGCAACATTATCTATGGCCTAAGGAATTTGTTATTTATTCTGATCATGAATTTTTGAAGCATATTCGTAGTCAAGCTAAGTTGAATCGTCGTCATGCAAAGTGGGTTCAATTTATTGAGTCTTTTCCTTATGTTATCAAACACAAAAAGGGTAAAGATAATATTATTGCTGATGCTTTGTCGCGCCGTTATGCTTTGTTATCTCAACTTGACTTCAAGATATTTGGATTGGAAACTATAAAGGAACAATACTGAATTTAAAGATGTGTTGCAGAATTGTAGAGATGGTAGAACTTGGAACAAGTTCGTCTTCAATGATGGATTTGTGTTCCGTGCTAACAAACTATGCATTCCAGATAGTTCTGTTCGTCTTTTGTTGTTATAGGAGGCGCATGGAGGAGGATTGATGGGACACTTTGGTGTCAAGAAGACAGAGGATGGTCTTGCTGCACACTTCTTTTGGCCACGTATGCATCGAGATGTTGAGAGATTTGTGGCACGCTGCACTACTTGTCAAAAAGCTAAGTCTCGCCTTAATCCACATGGTTTATATATGCCTCTTCCTGTTCCTAGTGTTCCTTGGGAGGATATTTCTATGGACTTTGTTTTGGGATTGCCACGAACACAGAAGGGGAGGGATAGTATTTTTTTTTTGTGGATCGGTTTTCTAAGATGGCACACTTTATTCCTTGTCATAAAACGGATGATGCTGCGCACATTGCTTATTTGTTCTTTCGTGAAATTGTTCGTTTGCATGGTGTGCCAAATACTATTGTCTCGATCGTGATACTAAATTTCTTAGCCACTTTTGGAGATGTTTATGGGCTAAGTTGGGGACTAAATTGCTCTTTAGTACTACATGTCATCCCCAAACTGATGGTCAAACTGAAGTAGTAAATAGAACTTTGTCTACTATGATGCGGGCTGTTTTAAAGAACTTAAAATTGTGGGAAGAGTGTTTACCTCATATAGAATTTGCTTATAATCGTTCACTGCATTCTACCACAAAGATGTGCCCATTTGAGATTGTGTATGGTTTTGTTCCTCGTGCACCTATTGATTTATTGCCTTTACCTTCTTCGGTGCAACATAATTTGGATGCTACACAACGCGCTGAAATGATTTTAAACTTACATAAGACTACTAAAGATAACATTGAACACATGAATGCTAAGTATAAACTTGCTGGGGATAAAGGGAGAAAGCATGTTGTGTTTGATGTTGGCGATCTTGTTTGGTTACATTTGCGTAAAGATCATTTTCCTGATTTACGCAAGTCTAAGTTAATGCCACGTGTTCCTGGTCCCTTTAAGGTGTTAGAGAAAATAAATGATAATGCATATAAACTTGAGTTGCCTGCAGACTTTGGTACGGTTAGTCCTACGTTTAACATTGCAGATTTGAAGCCTTAATTTGGTGAGGAAGATGAGATTGCGTCGAGGACGACTTCAATTCAAGAAGGGGAGCATGATGTGGACATCCCTTCTATTGATACAACCGTTGTACCTACAGCAACACACATACAAGGACCCATCACAAGATCTCGTGCCAAACAACTTAACTATCAGGTACTTTCGTTTCTTGGAACTATTCCTCTATACATGAGAATATGATGCTGCCTAAATCAGATGTATTTCTTACTCTTAGGAATGATGGACCAAGCATGGATGAGAGGGACAAGCATTGGAGCATGGCTGATGCAGCCCATCCTACGACCGCTACTACATCTACTCCCACGAGCTACCCAAGCGGACCCATGACTCGCGCCCGAGCCAAACTCCTTCAAACTAAGGTGAACTCCCTCCTCTCCTTGTGTGACTTCGACACACCCTTGGATGGCTTGCTACTTCACACGCAAACTCTGTGCATCATCAGGTACGAAGAAGCCACCAGTCGCTGCCAGACGCAAGCGGTACTACCGGTTGGGACGACCGGTACTACCGCTCCAAGCGGTCCTACCGCCTCCCCCTACCGCTCGCCACAGGACGCCCCACTCCACGCCTCAGAAGCCAGCGGTACTACCGGTCCTACAACCGGTACTACCGGTGGCCGGTACTACCGCGCCCTCCTACCACCACTGACGCCTCGGCCAAGCCCAGCCCTCAAGCGGTACTACCGCTCTGGAAGCGGTACTACCGGTGACCACCGGTACTACCGGTTGCCGGACCGGTACTACCGGTCCTGCCAGACCCTGATCGCTTCAGTTCGGCCCTGTGCCTTGTAACCCAACTTATAATTTATCTTTTCATTCCGAAACTACCCCTGTTATGTGGCTGGACTATATATAGCCCCCACCCTCTATTGTAAGCACTTAGACTTGGATAATAATAGATATTAAGGAAACCCTTTGAGGACTTATATCTATTGGTCTCATGCTCCTACCAAGGAGCACCGGATTATCCACCCACCTCTTGGATCTTGCTTAAGTGCGTTCAAGTTGTACAAGGCCTTGGGTTCTCGGTGTCTCGCCCCCAAGTCGTCAAGATCTCACCAAGCACCTCATCCCCCGTTGTTGGCGAGGAGAGCGAGCTTCGCCCAACACCGATCCTAGGGATTATGTTGGACCGGTTGCCACCGGCGTGAGGAGTAGGCGTGTATCGTGTGTGTGTGTGTTCGTGGTTTTCATCGCCTTCATCGATTTCATCCCCCGACCACCTCGTTCCCCCCGTTTCTCGTGGAATTCGTGAAAGATCGGGCCAACCCCAGGGTTACCCCATAACATATTGGTATCAAGAGCACGGTTGATCACGAATTTCCTCCAATTTTTTCTTTTCTCCGCCTTAAAAACGAAAATCCTACCAAAAAGAGCCCAATTGGCCTTCGGATCGATCTCTGGATTTGGTGAGTTTTTCGTGGTTTTGGTCCATAGATCTGTTGCTTGGGAGTCGATCTATAGCCCCTCTTGTTTCTAGCTCAGCCTGTCGGTCAGTTTTTCAACGAATTTGAGGGTTTTGGCAAGTTCACCCCGTTCCAGGCCTGTGCCAAAAGCTGTGCAAGCGGTACTACATTGTTAACCGGTACTACCGGTGTTGACTGTACTACCGCTCACCGGTTACCGCCCTTTACCAGCGGTACTACCGCCCGCGTGCCTCCCCGCCTTGACGCCTCGTTTGTTCCACTGACCTGTTCCACCTCGCATTACGTGTTTCGCGTGTTTGTCGCCATTTTCACAACAGCTTCCGCATCAACGTCATCCCGCACTCAACGACACCGCGACACTCGAACATCTTTCCTCCCAATGGTTGCAAGTCGTCAACGATACCAAAGGTATAACTTGCACCACCTTGACAGCCCCATATCTTCCTTTGTGTGTATCTATCCTATGAGAGCAACTCATTTTGTGTTTGTCTAAGCATTGTGCACTTGCCTTCAGAAAGTGTGAGTATGACGCCAAATACAAAAGCTAACATAGTAGCATAGCAAGGGAGAAAAAGGACAAAGAATCAAAAAAAAAAAAAGAGAAAAAGATACATAGTCCTCCAATACAAAGAGAATACCAAGCTTGTAAGCCAAGAGAGAGAAGAAAGAGCGCTCCGCGGCAAGTGCACAAATCTATTGCTTACCCTCTTTTGGCAAACGAGTTGTGGTCTCTCCTTGTGTTAACGACAATGAGCATAGTCTTCGTTAGGACCTTTTGTGCTCATTTTCATAGTCGTGCTAACCCCGTTTTCTCCACGTGTGTGTTTTCCGTGTTTTTGGTAGATCGTATCCTTTTTGCTTTTGATCTTTGGTTCTTTACCACGTAGGACAATAACCTTTTGCTTGGATCGTTTTCCACAACCCTTACCTTCCACCAAAAGCCTTTGAGAGTTTCTTGCCATTTCACTTTGCACGCTTTTCGCTCATTTGTGTGGCAATTGGTTTGATATAATCTCCAAGGTGAGGTAAAAGGCTAACTCTCCACACCCTTTCTCTCCATATACAACCATTGTTGGCTTTGCATCATGGACAGGCATGGAGAGCCATCCCAACCACCACCACCTCCAGAGGATGATAACCAATTCATGACAAGATGGGACCATTGGAAGATCCGAGGAGAATTCAACTATCGTTGTGAAGCTCTCGAGCGGCGCCAAGATGAACAATTTAGCGAGGCCCGCGTGGAATTCAAGAACATCGACAACCGCTTCGAAGAAGTCCGTGGCCAAATGCATGCCATGCAACACAACCTCGGGCATCAAAATGAAGCTCTTGGCCGTGCACTCGCCTCAACGGATGAGAAGCTCCAACACATCATCGATGGACTCGCAAGGACACGCTTGCGCGAATCAAGCTCATCTCGGCACTCATCAAGTGAAACAAGTGCACCTCGTCACGCTTCAAGGCACCGGATGGACCCGTTCTTCAATCCATGAGCTCTTCACAAGCGGTACCATCTCCGCCACGCCGCGACATCAAGCTATGATGGTGACCTCTCCGCAAGACCTCCAAGACGTGAAGCAAACCGACCACAACCAAGGGCACTGGTGATTCAACAAGAGCAACCTCGCATAGACCACCACGGACATCGACGTCGACACGCTCCTTCAACAACAAGTGAAACTTCCGAAGAGGACGAACAAGATCATCGTCGACGTGAAGCACTCGAAGATCCTCCAAGGCGTCATCATCGACATGAGCGTCCTCGTCGCCAACATAATGGTCATGACGAGCCTCCCCTACACCAAGAAGAAGAGCAGCCCATGGCGCATCCGGCTCGCCATCCTCCTCGCCACATGGCGCAAGCTAATGCTCCTCGCCATCAACCACGACAAGAGCAAGAGCAAGCTCCCCAAGCTCGTCGTGAGGACCATCAACCTCCTCCTCGTCCGCATCCGCGACAAGAAAACGAGCACGCTCCCCAAGCTCGTCGTCAACAACAAGTTCCTCCACCAAATGAGGCACCTCAAAAACCACGCGAGCATCGCAACAATCACCAAGCAAAGACATGAGAGCTCGGATGATAATGATGACCGTCAAAATAATGGCAACTGACGCAACCGGAACCGCAATGGAGAAGAAACTTTAGGCAAGCTCAAATTCACCATGCCCAAGTTCACCGGTTCCAATGAGCCCGAGGAATATCTCTCTTGGGAACTCAAGGTCGACAAAATCTTCCGCATGCACAATTATAGCAATGAGAAGATGATGGACATGGCATCCCTCGATTTTGATGAGTATGCCAACCTTTGGTGGGAACAAGTCCAACTCGCTCGCGAAGCAAAAGAAGAGCCTCCAATCGCCACTTGGCAAGATATGAAGGCTCATATGAGATCCCGCTTTGTTCCTTCACACTACACGCGTGACCTCTTCAACAAGCTTCAAACGCTTAGTCAAGGGACAAAGACCGTGGAAGAGTACTTCAAGCAAATGGAGCTCAACATGATACGTGCCAACATTGAAGAGCGAGATGAGCAAACAATGGCACGCTTCCTCAATGGCTTGAACCATCCCATCAAACGCATCACCGAGTTCCAAAAGTACAACAACATGGTTGAGCTTGTGCACATCGCATCCAAGGCCGAGCGCCAAGTGCAAGAGGACATCAAGTACAACAAGCCAAAGACGTACTTCACCTACAAGCAAGCGCCAACCACTAATCCAACAACACCAAGTGGAAGCTCCCCAAGTACAACCAAGCTTCCCTTCAAGCCAACTCTTCCCCAAGGAAAACAGCCCCCAAGTGGCAAACAAACACGGGATGATCAACCATTCAATGGTGAATGCTACAAGTGTGGAGGCAAAGGGCACAAGTCCAATGCATGTGGAAACAAAAAAGTTTTGTTCATCCATGACAACGGCGATGAAGAATACTTGAGTGAAGAAGAGTTTGATGCTAGAGTCAAGGAAGCCATGGCAAGGAAACACTTGGAAGAGGACCAAGAACTTCTTGTGTGTGAGCATGACGCAAGTCCATCGCTTGTGGTCACAAGGGTCTTGACTACCCAAGCCAATGAAAATGAAGACCAACGCTCGAACATCTTCCAAACTCGTGCCGGCATCAATGGGAAGTCCATCAAAGTTGTCATCGATGGAGGAAGTTGCCACAACCTCGCAAGCACGGAATTGTGTGAGAAACTCAACCTCACCCTTCACCCACATAGACACCCCTACCATATCCAATGGCTAAGTGACCAAGGATCCGTCAAGATCAAGCACACCGTCTCGGTGACGTTCTCCATTGGACACTACAAGGACACGGTGGAATGTGACGTGGTTCCAATGACGGTTTGTCACATGTTGCTCGGAAGGCCGTGGCAATATGACAAGTGTGCTTTGCATAATGGTCACTCAAACACCTACACTTTCAAATGGCTTGAAAAAACTTGTGTATTGCAACCAATGACTCCTAGCCAAATAATTGCGGACAATTCAAAGACTTTAGCGAGGGCGCAATACGCAAAAACACCTTGTGAGAAGAGTGGTGAGCGAGAGAACCACACCATAGTGAGTGAGAGCTACAAGCCAAACTCGAGCGGAAAAACTAAGAGTGTTCTTCTTGCCACCAAAAGTGAGATGAGAGAAGTGAGGAACAACCCATCCATCTTGCACTACGTCCTCGTATGCAAGGGACTAGCGCAAGGAACTAATGACTTGACAAATATTCCTCCTTCTTTGATGGCTGTTTTGCAGAATTCCAAGATGTATTTCGAAGAGCTTCCTCATGGCCTTCCTCCTCTTCGTGGAATCGAGCACCGTATCGACCTCATACCAAGCACCACTACCAAACTGCTGCGTATCGCACAAACCCGGAAGAGACAAAGGAGATCGGCGTCAAATCAACCAACTCGTCTCCAAAGGTTTGATCCAAGTAAGCACTAGCCCAAGCGGTTCCCGTGATCCTAGTCCCGAAAACGGATGATACGTTGCGGTTATGCATGGACTGCCGTCCAATCAATGCTATCACCGTGTGTTATCGCCATCCTATCCCGCGTCTTGATGACATGCTTGATGAGTTATGTGGAGCCACTATATTTTCGAAAATTGATCTTCGTAGTGGCTACCATCAAATTCGCATGGCGGAAGGTGATGAGTGGAAAACCGCCTTCAAGACCAAGCTTGGTCTCTATGAATGGTTGGTTATGCCTTTTGGCTTATCCAATGCCCCATCTACCTTCATGCGCCTCATGAACCATATTTTGCGAACCCTCATTGGAAAGAGTGTAGTTGTTTATTTTGATGACATTCTTGTCTATAGCAAGTCACTAGAGGAGCATGTTACTCATGTTAAGGAGGTTTTACAAATCCTTCGTCATGAAAAGCTTTATGCTAACCTCCCCAAGTGCACTTTTGCAAGAGACAAGCTGATTTTCCTTGGTTTTGTTGTGTCTCCCAATGGCATTGAAGTTGATGTCTCAAAAGTCAAGGACATACGAGATTGGCCCACCCCTACAAATGTTAGTGAACTTCGTAGTTTTCATGGGTTGGTGGCTTTTACCGCTTTGTGAAAGATTTTTCCACAATTGCTTGTCCCCTCAACGAATTGACCAAGAAGAATGTCACGTTCGTTTGGGGAAAAGCACAACAAAAGGCTTTTGATGAGCTCAAAAAGAGGCTCACCGAAGCACCACTTCTTGCTTTACCGGATTTTACTAAAACCTTTGAGATTGAATGCGACGCTAGTGGTATTGGCATTGGTGGCGTCCTTATGCAAAGTGGGCGTCCTATTGCTTACCATAGTGAGAAACTTGATGGCGCACGCCTCAATTATCCAATTTATGACAAAGAACTTTTTGTCTTGGTTCGTGTTCTTCAAGTGTGGCAACACTATCTTTGGCCCAAAGAATTTATCATCCATTCCGACCATGAGTCGTTGAGTAAAAGGCACGCAAAGTGGGTTGAGTTTATGGAGTCTTTTCCTTACATTGTCAAATACAAGAAGGGCAAAGAAAATGTGGTAGCGGACGCCTTGTCTCGCAAAAACACAAGCCTTCTTACACGACTCGAAGTCAATGTCTTGGGTCTTGAGGACATCAAATCTTTGTACGCGTCCGATTCTTTCTTTGGACCAATCTTTGCACAATGTTCAATAGACAAAGGGATTGACGATTTTTATTTGCACAAGGGTTTTCTTTTCAAACAAAACAAGCTTTGCATTCCGAAATCGTCTCTCCAACTTTTGCTTCTTCAAGAGTCCCATGGTGGCGGCCTTATGGGTCACTTTGGCCGTGACAAGACATATGACATGCTCTCCACTCACTACTTTTGGCCAAAGATGAAGCGCGACGTGGAGCGCCACGTTCAACGATGCACTACATGTATCCAAGCTAAGTCCAAGTCTAACCCCTTTGGTCTTTATATGCCATTGCCTATTCCTCATGCACCTTGGTCGGACATTAGCATGGACTTTGTGTTAGGCTTGCCTAGATCGAAACATGGTCATGATTCCATATTTGTAGTGGTGGATCGCTTTTCGAAAATGGCACATTTCATTCCGTGCCATAAGACCGATGATGCTTCACATGTGGCAAATTTGTTTTTCAGGGAAATAATTCGGCTACACGGCGTGCCAAGAACAATCGTCTCCGACCGTGACGTAAAATTCATGAGCTACTTCTGGAAGACCCTCATGGCCAAGCTCGGCATCAAGCTCCTCTTCTCGTCCGCCTCGCATCCTCAAACCGATGGATAAACCGAGGTCGTCAATCGAAGTCTTGGCACACTTCTCCGGGTGTTGATAAAGAAGAACCTTAAAGACTGGGAGGAATGCATTCCTCACGCCGAGTTCGCCTACAACCGCGCCAAGCACTCCACCACCATGAGGAGCCCGTTCATGATCGTCTATGGCTTCGAGCCTCTCACCGCGCTCGATATCCTTCCACTTCCACTTCATGAACGTACCAATATGGATGTTGCCAAGCGTGCCCAAGCAATGATGAAACTCCATGACGACACACGAGCTACTATCGAGCAACAAGTCCTTCGCCAAGCATCAAGGCTAAACAAGACCAAGAAAGAGATGATCTTTGATGAGGGCGACCTTGTATGGATACACTTGAGTAAAGAGCGCTTCCCCAAGGAACGCGACTCCAAACTAAAGCCACGAGGCGATGGACCATTCAAGGTGCTAAAGAGGATCAACAACAACGCCTATGTGATCGATATACCAACATCGAAGTATCTTGTGAGCTCGACATTTAATGTCAAGGACCTCTCACCCTACCATGGCTAAGAGGACGTTCTGACGATTGAAGAGTCGAGGACGACTCTTTCCCAAGGGGGGGGGAGCTGATGCAGCCCATCCTACGACCGCTACTACATCTACTCCCACGAGCTACCCAAGCGGACCCATGACTCGCTCGAGCCAAACTCCTTCAAACTAAGGTGAACTCGCTCCTCCTTGTGTGACTTGACACCCTTGGATGGCTTGCTACTTCACACGCAAACTCTGTGCATCATCAGGTACGAAGAAGCCACCAGTCGCTGCCAGACGCAAGCGGTACTACCGGTTGGGACGACCGGTACTACCGCTCCAAGCGGTCCTACCGCCTCCCCCTACCGCTCGCCACAGGACGCCCCACTCCACGCCTCAGAAGCCCGCGGTACTACCGGTCCTACAACCGGTACTACCGGTGGCCGGTACTACCGCGCCCTCCTACCGCTCGCCACTGACGCCTCCGACGGAAGCCCCAGGCCCTCAAGCGGTACTACCGCTCTGGAAGCGGTACTACCGGTGACCACCGGTACTACCGGTTGCCGGACCGGTACTACCGGTCCTGCCAGACCTTGATCGCTTGGGCCGCCTGTGCCTTGTAACCCAACTTATAATTTATCTTTTCATTCCGAAACTACCCCTGTTATGTGGCTGGACTATATATAGCCCCCACCCTCTATTGTAAGCACTTAGACTTGGATAATAATAGATATTAAGGAAACCCTTTGAGGACTTATATCTATTGGTCTCATGCTCCTACCAAGGAGCACCGGATTATCCACCCACCTCTTGGATCTTGCTTAAGTGCGTTCAAGTTGTACAAGGCCTTGGGTTCTCGGTGTCTCGCCCCCAAGTCGTCAAGATCTCACCAAGCACCTCATCCCCCGTTGTTGGCGAGGAGAGCGAGCTTCGCCCAACACCGATCCTAGGGATTATGTTGGACCGGTTGCCACCGGCGTGAGGAGTAGGCGTGTATCGTGTGTGTGTGTGTTCGTGGTTTTCATCGCCTTCATCGATTTCATCCCCCGACCACCTCGTTCCCCCCGTTTCTCGTGGAATTCGTGAAAGATCGGGCCAACCCCAGGGTTACCCCATAACAATGGCCATGCATGGAGATGGCAGCAAGCATGTGATGATGCAAGAGAAGGCCACGGATGAAGATTTCCGAACTTTGAGGCCACCATAATGAAGAAAGAAGGCTTGGACGAAATATTCAAGATCAATACTTTACGAATTCGTCCATAGCTTAATATGGTGCTGCAACACCTTTTATTTTGGGCCAGGCCCATGTAATTTTCGCAAGATTTTAATTAGCCACGTTTTAGGGTCCGTATTTGGGGGGAAAAGGACTTTTAGGGTTGGATTCGGCCACCACTTCCATAGCTGGCCGAAACCCCACCTTTTCGCCCTTAAATACTCCCCATAGCCGTCCCCCTAGACTCGGATTTTGTTTAGACATTAAGTTAGCCATCGTAGCAACTTCGCCAAGGCTCGAGCGTCGCAGAGGCCTCTTGTACTTCGCGCCTATACAGGATCCCACCTTTTCAATAAAGCTTTCCTCTTAATCCGCAATATCTTGATTGCAATATTGGTTCTTACTTGTTCTCGATTTTAGGTAGGAATTAAGACCCTCGTTGGTCAGGATGATCATGTTCCCGCAGGATCGGTAACCTCCAGGAGATTGGCCTAGTGATTTCATTGGCGCTCGTGCTCGCAAGTGTAGTCGGATCGTCAAGCCTGAACTCCACCAAATCGATTATCATCATCTCATCGAAAGATCGGACACCTTTGCCCTATCACACGCCAAGCACTCCACCACCATGAGGAGCCCGTTCATGATCGTCTATGGCTTCGAGGCTCTCACCGCGCTTGATATCCTTCCACTTCCGCTTCATGACCGTGCCAATATGGACGTGGTCAAGCGTGCCCAAACAATGAAGAAACTCCATGAATACACAAGAGCTACGATCGAGAAACAAGTCCTTCGCCAAGCATCAAGGATAAACAAGAACAAGAAAGAGATGATCTTCGAAGAAGGCGACCTTGTGTGGATACACTTGAGTAAAGATCGCTTCCCCAAGGATCGCGACTCCAAACTCAAGCCATGAGGTGATGGGCCGTTCAAAGTACTAAAGAGGATCAACAACAACGCCTACATCATCGATATCCCAACATCCAAGTATCTTGTGAGCCCGACGTTCAATGTCAAGGACCTCTCACCCTACCATGGAGAAGATGAAGTTGAGAAGGTTAAAGAGTCGAGGACGACTCTTTCCCAAGGGGGGGAGCTGATGCAGCCCGTCCTACGGACGCACCTCCATCTACAACACCTAGTCCCCCAAGTGGACCAATGACTCGCGCCCGAGACAAGCTCCTACAAGCCAAGGTTAACTCGCTCCTTTCCTCGTGTGATTTTGGTCTACCTTTGGATGGCTTGCTACTTCATGCAACTACGTTGTGTATCCTCAGCTATGAAGCAACATCACCACACCAAGCCCCCAAGGAAGAAGGACCGGGAGAAGACGCTGCTGGAGCCCTGCACACCGGAATCTCCGGTGTACACCAGAGTCTCCGGACCAACTTCCGGTCCGGCCCCAGGAACCAAGCCCGGGACAGTTAGAAGGCCCCTCCGGAGACGGGTCCGGAGACTGAACCGGAGTCTCCGGCCCAGACCGGAGTCTCCGGACCCAACACCGGAGTCTCCGGCCTGCTCGATGCCAGGCATGTTAAGGCCTTTTGGGCCTGGCCCATGTAACCCCCAGTTTCGCCCCAACTTCCAGTTTTATTCCAAAACTACCCTTGTTTAAGTGGCTGGCCTATATAAAGCCCCACCCCTCCTATGTAAACCCTAGACTTGGATAATAATAGTTGAGGACACCCCTTTGAGGATCTTTCATCTATTGGTCTCATGCCCCTACCAAGGGGCACCCTATTATCTACAACCTCTTGGATCTTTCCTAGTGCGTTCAAGTTGTACAAGTACTTGGGATCTCAGTGTCTCGTGCCCAAGTAGTCAAGATCTCACCAAGCATCTAGCCCCCGTTGTTGGCCGTGGAGAGAGAGCTTCGCCCAACACCGATCCTAGGGATTATGTTGGACCGGTTGCCACCGATGTGAGTTATCGGCGTGTACTGTGTTTTCGTGTGCGTGTGTTCGTGGATTTCATCCCCTCTCCCCCTTCCATCGATTTCCCCTCATTTCCCATGGAATTCGTGAAAGATCGGGCCGCCCCAAGGGGTTACCCCATAACATTTCATGATCAACATCATTAGCTTCCTCTCTTATTGGTGTAGGTGCCACAGGAACTACTTCCGGTGCTGCGCTACTCGCAAGTTCGAGAGAAGGTTCAACAACCTCGTCAAGTTCTACTTTTCTTCCAGTCACTTCTTTCGAGAGAAACTCCTCTAGAAAGGATCCATTCTTGGCAACGAAGATTTTGCCCTCGGATCTATGATAGAAGGTATACCCAATAGTTTCCTTCGGGTATCCTATGAAAACGCATTTTTCCGCTTTGGGTTCAAGCTTGTCCGACTGTAACTTCTTTACATAGGCTTCGCAACCCCAAACTTTAAGGAACGACAATTTAGGTTTCTTCCCAAACCATAATTCATACGGTGTCATTTCAACGGATTTAGATGGTGCCCTATTTAAAGTGAATGCGGTTGTTGCTAATGCATAACCCCAAAACAATAGCGGTAAATCTGTAAGTGACATCATAGAACGAACCATATCTAAGAGAGTTTGATTACGACGTTCGGACACACCATTACGCTGTGGTGTTCTCGGCGGTGTCAATTGTGAAAGTATTCTGCATTTCTTAAAATTCTCGCCAAACTCGTAACTTAGATATTCACCTCCACGATCAGATCGTAGAAATTTAATCTTCTTGTTACGTTGATTCTCTACCTCACTTTGAAATTCCTTCAACTTCTCGAAAGTTTTGGACTTATGTTTCATGAAATAGATATACCCATATCTACTCAAGTCATCCGTGAAGGTGAGAACATAACGATAACCACCGCGCGAAGCTACACTCATTGGGCCACACACATCGGTATGTATGATTTCCAATAAGTCTGTAGCTCGCTCCATCATACCAGAAAATGGAGTCTTAGTCATTTTACCCATCAGACATGCTTCGCATCTTTCAAGTGATTCGAAATCAAGTGATTCAAGAAGTCCATCGGAATGGAGTTTCTTCATACACTTCACTCCAATGTGACCAAGATGACAGTGCCACATATAGGTCGAGTTATCGCTCAATTTCAAACGTTTAGCTTCAATATTATTATTGTGTGTATTTCCACTATCGAGATTCAATAAAATAGACCATCTATCAAAGGTGCATGTGCATAAAACATATTACTCATATAGATCAAACAACCATTATTCACGGACTTAAACAAGTAACCGTCTCGCAATAAACATGATCCAGATATAATGTTCATGCTCAACGCAGGCACCAAATAACAATTATTTAAGTATAAAACTAATCCCGATGGTAGATGAAGAGGTAGCGTGCGGACCGCGATCACATCAACCTTTGATCCATTTCCAACGCGCATCGTCACCTCGTTCTTCGCTAGCTTCCGTTTATTCTGCAACACCTGTTTCGAGTTACAAATCGAACAACCAAGACGATATCAAATACCCAGGCACTACTACAAGTACTAGTGAGATACACATCAATAACATGTATATCGGATATACCTTTCTTCTTGATGTTTCCGTTCTTGAAATCCGCCAAGTACTTTGGGCAATTCCGCTTCCAGTGACCTTCTCCCTTGCATTAAAAGCACTTAGTATCAGGCTTAGGCCCAGCCTTGGTCTTCTTCGCCGGCGCGACAACTTTCTTACCGCCCTTCTTGAAGTTTCCCTTTTGCTTAGACTTGCCTTGCTTCTTGAATTTGGTGGTCTTATGATGTGGACATCCCTTCTATTGATACAACCGTTGTACCTACAGCAACACACATACAAGGACCCATCACAAGATCTCGTGCCAAACAACTTAACTATCAGGTACTTTTGTTTCTTGGAACTAATCCTCACATACATGAGAATATGATGCTGCCTAAATCAGATGTATTTCTTACTCTTAGGAATGATGGACCAAGCATGGATGAGAGGTACAAGCATTGGAGCATGTCCATGCATGGAGATGGCAGCAAGCATGTGATGATCCAAGAGAAGGCCACAGATGAAGATTTCAGAACTTTGAGGCCACCACAATGAAGAAAGAATGCTTGGACGAAATATTCAAGATCAATACTTTACGAATTCGTCCATAGCTTAATATGGTGCTGCGACACCTTTATTTTGGGCCAGGCCCATGTAATTTTCGCAGGATTTTAATTAGCCACTTTTTAGAGTCCGTATTTGAGGGGAAAATGACTTTTAGGGTTGGATTCGGCCACCACTTCCATGGCTGGCCGAAACCCCACCTTTTCGCCCTTAAATAGTCCCCATAGCTGTCCCCCTAGACTCGGATTTTGTTTAGACATTAAGTTAGCCATCGTAGCAACTTTGCCAAGGCTCGAGCATCGTAGAGGCCTCTTGTACTTCGGACCTATTCAGGATCCCACCCCTTCAATAAAGCTTTCCTCTTAATCCGAAATATCTTGATTGCAATATTGGTTCTTACTTGTTCTCGATTTCAGGTAGGAATTAAGAACCTCGCTGGTCAGGCTGATCGTGTTCCCGCAGGATCGGTAACCTCCAGGAGATTGGCCTAGCGATTGCATTGGCGTTCGTGCTCGCACGTGTAGTCGGATCGTCAAGCCCGAACTCCACCAAATCGATTATCATCATCTCATCGAAAGATCGGACATCTTTGCCCTATCAAGTGGTATCAGATTTCAGGTTGCTCGGTGAGATTTTACTGTTTTTCATAGATTAGATCTGTTTTTACCTATAACCCACGAAAAAGCCAAAAACACAGTTAGAGTTTAGATCCATCCCATAACCAATCTACGCCTCGCATTATCTTTTCAGTTTTTGCATTGTTGAATTTGTGTCTACATCGTCGCGTCGAGTTGCTGGTCTTAGTATCTCGTCCCTTAGAGTTTCGAGTTCTTATCATACTGGTCACCGCCACACTCGCCGATCACCGCCACCATATTCCGCCACCATATTCCACCGCCATATACCCAGCCACCATAAACCCTAAACACTCCGCCACCGCCTTCCTACCTCGACACGGATCCGGTCACCTATCCTGCCGAGGCACGAGTCCGAGTTGAGTTATTGTTTCCTAGTTATTTCTTTTTACTTTCCTTCTTTGTTGTTTCCGTGTTCAGCTAAAGTCCGAGTCGAGCTCCGAGTTCGGTCGTAAGTCCAGAAGGAGAGCAAAAAAAAAAAACTGGAACTGCCTCCTAAAAAAATTCCTGGCTATACTGTTTTTCGACCCCGGGGATCACTTTTCTCCATCAGCCGTTATAGCGATATTTTTTTGGCGCCTGCGTGCTTTCCAGAGCAAAAAAAAATTCGCCAGTTCTAGACACTCGCCATCATAGTGATTTTCCACCTCTCGGTTCGCTTTTCAGGGTGCCATATCATCATACATTGCTTGTGTCGCGTCGTGACATCGTTGGTGATCTAGGCTCGCGTCTCTAGTATGGTCTAGCCTCGGACCAACACAGTACCGTCGTTGAGCATTCTTTCAACTTTTGCATTGCTATTTTGATAATTGCTAACCCCCTTTGCTAAGCCTTCCCAGAGCTCCACAGATATTCTCTACGTGCGGTGTTTTGACTTCTGGTAATCGATTGGTTCAATCTCTGGACCCACTGATCCTCGCGGTTGCACATCGCCTTTTCCTGCTGTTTGGTAAGAACTTGTAAGAGCTTCGTATATTGCTTGACGGATTACGCGTGCCTTCCACCATATTTCTATAGTATATACCTGTGCTTTTTAAGGACTAACCACGACAGATACTTCATGGAACCCTGCCATAATGACGAACGAAGAACTACATGCCCACTTCTCCGCGCTCTTGGTCAGTCGCGCTGAAGACGTGGATACGCGCCTAGGGGAGTTTGACACCAAGCTCACCAACGCCGTGGACAAGATCGATGGACTCGAGAAATCCTTCAACGCCAAGCTTGACGTTCGGTTCAAGGAGATTTTGAACAGATTGCCCGCACCCGCACCCGCACCCGCACCCATACATGGCGCACGACGCATTTCCGATCCTGGTAGGGGCTGCTGGTTGTTGCCGCCGCACCGGCTGACTACCTGCGGTAGCACCTCGAGACTTCATGCTGCTCTTTGCGACATTGAGGGGAGAGACGGGTACTACTATGACCGATGACGGCGATCGATTGGCGAGGAGGTTGAACAACCTCCACGGTACCTTGCCGTCCCGACATTACTACCGCAACGCTCGACCACCGGTACGTGATGATGATCATGTTGCAAAGCTTAAATTAAATATTCCATCTTTTGAGGGTAAATATAATCCTGATGCATATCTTACATGGGAGATGGAAGTAGAACAACGTTTTGCATGCTTAAAATATCCTGAGAATGATGAGTATACAATCATGGATCATGCTGATTCTAGTTGTCTCAGCTGGAATGAAATATTGAACCTTATTGAAAAATATCACAAGATGACTTCATTCCTAGTTGGACAAGATACGTTGATTTATAAGAACTTTATACTACCTAAATCATGGTGTTCTTGTTTGACTAGATTCAATATCCATCGGACTAACGTCAGCGGGAAGGAGAGGGAGGAAGGCAAGAGTCGGCATGATGATCGCCAAGGATCGCGAGGAGGAGGCGGGAGGAAGAAGCGCAAGAAGATCATCAAGAAGGAAGGTTCGATTCGGACGAAAGAAGCCACGAATTGAAGCGGACGTGGATTCTTCATATGAACTCCAAATCAAGCAAATAAGCACTTGTTGGAAACATCACTCAGAGATTTCCAGCAGTACTTACGTCCCTAAGGCGGATAATCTGCCCCAACAAGGCGGATAATCCGGCCTGCTCCGAGTCGCTAAGGACTTGGTAGGCTCGGTATAGGCGGATAATCCGCCCGGATCTGAGCGGATCATTTATGTCGGAACCACGTTTTGTTTAGCGATTTTGGCATGCCCGCCCTTATATAAGCCTGGGGCGTCCCCATAGTTAGAAGACCACGTTAAAACTATTTTGGAGTTGTTTCTTATCAAGAACCTCTGGAATTACCTTGTGATCGAATTATCTCTGCAATTGAGTGTGATCTGTTGTTCCATTGGGAATTAGTAGATTGCAAACTACCGTTAAGTGGTCGACGGTGTGTTGCATAAGCGTGGTGTTGTGAATATCCCACGAGGTTAGAGAGCTATTGCATTGGCATCGAGGTTGGCGGGAGTTCATAGCTACAGGCTAGTTATCTATCATCCACCATCATGAAGATGATGATGGTGGATGATAGAATGTGGTCAGCTAAAAGAAGCGGCTGGCCATCATGACGTGTCCGTCTGTCTGAAGTCAATCTTTCGGGGCGGACTTTCCGCCCTAAGTAGGCGGATTATCCGCCCCGGATTATCCTCACAGGCGGATTATCGCCCCCTATCTTGAGCCTGAAGTCCTTGCGAAATTCACGGCGGGGCGGATTATCACGCCTTGTGGGGCGGATTATCCGCCCGCAGGGGCGTGTAGTACTGTTGAAACTCGAGCTCTCGGATTTCCAACCAGTGCAAGTTTGCTTGATTCATGAAAAAAATCCGGAAATCACGCACGTTCAAATCTCTCATTCTTTGCATTGGCCAACCTTCCATGTGATGATCTTCTCTTCATCGATAACCTTGAGAAGTGCACCTTTTGCCAATCGAGTTGCATTTCTTGGCTATGTTGTTACATCACGGGGTATTGAAGTGGATCCAGCCAAGATTGAAGCCATTGAGAATTGGCGCAGCCAAGAGGCGGTCACACAAGTGAGGAGTTTTCTTGGCCTCGCTGGTTTTTATAGGCGCTTTGTCAAAGACTTTGGATCAATTGCCTTGTTGAATGAGCTTACCAAGAAGGATGTGCCCTTTGTTTGGGCGATGCACAACAAAAGGCCTTCGTCATATTGAAAGATAAGCTAACACATGCCCTTACTCCAACTTCGATTTTACTAAGACTTTTGAGGTTGAATGTGATGCTAGTGGAATTGGTTTGGGAGGTGTTATTACAAGAGGAAACACATTGCATATTTTAGTGAGAAATTGAGTGGGGCTAGTCTGAACTATTCTACTTATGATAAAAAATTATATGCGTTGGTTCGGACATTAGAAACTTGGCAACATTATCTATGGCCTAAGGAATTTGTTATTCATTCTGATCATGATTCTTTGAAGCATATTCGTAGTCAAGCTAAGTTGAATCGTCGTCATGCAAAGTGGGTTGAATTTATTGAGTCTTTTCCTTATGTTATCAAACACAAAAAGGGTAAAGATAATATTATTACTGATGCTTTGTCACACCGTTATGCTTTGTTATCTCAACATGAATTCAAAATATTTGGATCGGAAACTATTAAGGAACAATGTGTGCATGATGCTGAATTTAAAGATGTGTTGCAGAATTGTAGAGATGGTAGAACTTGGAACAAGTTCGTCTTCAATGATGTATTTATGTTCCGTGCTAACAAACTATGCATTCCAGATAGTTCTGTTCGTCTTTTGTTGTGACAGGAGGCGCATGGAGGAGGATTGATGGGACACTTTGGTGTCAAGAAGACGGAGGATGTTCTTGCTGCACACTTCTTTTGGCCACGTATGCGTCGAGATGTTGAGAGATTTGTGGCACGCTGCACTACTTGTCAAAAAGCTAAGTCTCGCCTTAATCCACATGGTTTATATATGCCTCTTCTTGTTCCTAGTGTTCCTTGGGAGGATATTTCTATGGACTTTGTTTTGGGATTGCCACGAACACATAAGGGGAGGGATAATGTTTTTGTTGTTGTGGATCGGTTTTTTATGATGGCACACTTTATTCCTTGTCATAAAACGGATGATGCTGCGCATATTGTTGATTTGTTCTTTCGTGAAATTGTTCGTTTGCATGGTGTGCCAAATACTATTGTCTCTGATCGTGATACTAAATTTCTTAGCCAATTTTGGAGATGTTTATGGGCTAAGTTGGGGACTAAATTGCTCTTTAGTACTACATGTCATCCCCAAACTGATGGTCAAACTGAAGTAGTAAATAGAACTTTGTCTACTATGTTGCGGGATGTTTTAAAGAAGAACTTAAAATTGTGGGAAGAGTGTTTACCTCATATAGAATTTGCTTATAATCCTTCACTGCATTCTACCACAAAGATGTGCCCATTTAAGATTGTGTATGGTTTTGTTCCTCGTGCACCTATTGATTTATTGCCTTTACCTTCTTCGGTGCAACATAATTTGGATGCTACACAACGCGCTGAAATGATATTAAACTTGCATAAGACTACTAAAGATAACATTAAACACATGAATGCTAAGTATAAACTTGTTGTGGATAAAGGGAGAAAGCATGTTATGTTTGATGTTGGCGATCTTGTTTGGTTACATCTGCGTAAAGATCGTTTTCCTGATTTACGCAAGTCTAAGTTAATGCCACGTGCTGCTGTTCCCTTTAAGGTGTTAGAGAAAATAAATGATAATGCATATAAACTTGAGTTGCCTGCAGACTTTGGTACGGTTAGTCCTACGTTTAACATTGCAGATTTGAAGCCTTACTTTGGTGAGGAAGATGAGATTGCGTCGAGGACGACTTCAATTCAATAAGGGGAGCATGATGTGGACATCCCTTCTATTGATACAACCGTTGTACCTACAGGAACACACATACAAGGACCCATCACAAGATCTCGTGCCAAACAACTTAACTATCAGGTACTTTCGTTTCTTGGAACTATTCCTCACATACATGAGAATATGATGCTGCCTAAATCAGATGTATTTCTTACTCTTAGGAATGATGGACCAAGCATGGATGAGAGGGACAAGCATTGGAGCATGGCCATGCATGGAGATGGCAGCAAGCATGTGATGATCCAAGAGAAGGCCACATATGAAGATTTCAGAACTTTGAGGCCACCATAATGAAGAAAGAAGGCTTGGACGAAATATTCAAGATCAATACTTTACGAATTCGTCCATAGCTTAATATGGTGTTGCAACACCTTTATTTTGGGCCAGGCCCATGTAATTTTCCCAGGTTTGTAATTAGCCACTTTTTAGAGTCCGTATTTGAGGGGAAAAGGACTTTTAGGGTTGGATTCTGTCACCACTTCCATGGCTGGCCGAAACCCCACCATTTCGCCCTTAAATACTCCCCATAGCCGTCCCCCTAGACTCGGATTTTGTTTAGACATTAAGTTAGCCATAGTCGCAACTTCGCCAAGGCTCGAGCGTTGCAGAGGCCTCTTGTACTTCGCACCTATTCAGGATCCCACCTCTTCAATAAATCTTTCCTCTTAATCCGCAATATCTTGATTGCAATATTGGTTCTTACTTGTTCTCGATTTCAGGTAGGAATTAAGACCCTGTCTAGTCAGGCTGATCGTGTTCCCGCATGATCGGTAACCTCCAGGAGATTGGCCTAGCGATTGCATTGGCGCTCGTGCTCGCACGTGTAGTCGGATCGTCAAGCCCGAACTCCACCAAATCGATTATCATCATCTCATCGAAAGATCGGACACCTTTGACCTATCATCTTATTGACCAACAACACTTGGTGCTCTTCCTTGATCTCCACTTCTACAGATTTCAACATGGAGAAGAGTTCTGGCAACGTCTTGTCCATATTTTGCATATTGTAGTTCATCACAAAGTTCTTGTAACTTGGTGGTAGTGATTGGAGGACACGGTAAATCCCCGAAGAATTAGGAATCACTATACCCAAGCTTTGGAGTTTGTTTGCATGCCCAGACATCTTAAGCACGTGCTCACTAACGGAGCTGCCCTATTCCATCTTGCAGTTAAAGAACTTTTCAGAAGCCTCATAACTCTCAACTGCCACATGAGCCTCAAATATCATTTTGAGTTCACGGACAATATCATGTGGGTCATGGTTCTCAAACCTTTTACGAGCTCGATTCCAAACCATACAAGATAAGCGCCGATCGTGGAGTCTTGATTCTTCCGAGTGAGGTAAACATTCTTTACTTCATCGGTAGCGATGGCTAGCGGGTCACCTAGCGGTGCATCCGCAGATAGGTCAAATTACCGCATTGAGGACAATCCTCAAATTGCGGAACCAATCCATGATTGCTTCCATTGTTTTTCAACTTTTCTTTCTCTATGAACGCATTAAAATTGATGGTAGGGGCCGCCATTGATCTACAACATATTTGCAATAGTTTAGACTAAGTTTATGACAAATTGAGTTCTAATTAATAGTTAAATTAATCTAGGTGAAGTCCCACTCAAAACAATATCCCTCACATTGTTTTAGTGATCACACGAACCAAATCCACCACATCAAAACCGATCATCACGAGAGTTGATGTAGCTTCAATGGCGAACAATCAACATGTTCATCATATATACTATATGACTCATGCTTTACCTTTCGGTGATCCGTGTTCCGAGACCATGTCTGTACATGCTAGGCTCGTCAAGATCAAACCTTAGCTTCCGCATGAGAAAATCTGGCTTCCTCACGTTGTATACACTCGTAGAATCTAACACACTCGGTCATCACATGTTGCTTCGAAACAACGAGCTTTAGCAATGGTGCTTACTAAGGATGAACACTTTAAAACTTGAAATTGTGTGCTTGAGGGATCATCTTATAATGCTACCGTCGCAAACTAAGCAATACAAGATGCATGAAGGATTAACATCACATGCAATTCTTAATATGTGATATGATATGGCCTTTCTTCTTCTGCTTCCGATCTCCATCTTCAACATGAACATGATCTCCATCATCAGCGGTATGGCGTCAAGGTCAATGGCGTCGTTTCATGGTTGTCGTCCACCAGCTTCAACTATTACAACTACTTTGAATAGACACGCATGCCTTAACGGAATTTAAAAGATAACCATATGGCTCCTACCGGTTGCCAACTTACAATAAGGAACATTGCATACATCATATGTAATCACAATCATGGCCATATCACATCACAGCACACCCCTGCAAAACAAAGTTAGACGCCTCTAATTTTCTTTGCATATTTTACGTGGTTTGGGCCTTTCAATAAGTGTCATTCTAACTTACGAACAAGAACCACAACGTTGATGCTTGAACTATCAAGTGCCCGTTGTAAATTGAATCTATACTATGATGGGAGAGAGAGACACCCGCAAAGCCACTTATGCAATACAAGTTGCATGTTGAGCGTGGAGCAAGTCTCATGAACAATGTCATGTAAGGTTAGCCCGGGCCGCTTCATCCCATCATACCGCAAGATTCAAAGTACACAAAAAGCAATTGATAATAAAAGTACCACCACCCATAATGACCATTGTGTTCTACTCGTGCAACAGATATACATATAGACACGGCTCTGATACCACTGTAGGTTTCGTAGCATGGAAAACAAAAAAATTCTACCACATGCACACAAACAAGCCAAGATCTATCTACTAGATTGTAGCAACGAGTCGATAGAAGAACTCGCCCTCGAAGATTCCAAAGTGGATAACGAGAACAGATTCTCGTGGGTGATGTAGTCGTACTCTTGCCGATCTCAAGATCGCGTAGACGATCCTTCTGGCGCTGCGTTCCGGTAGCGCTTCCGCAATCGGTCACATGTTTGGTACTCGATAAAGACCTTCCTCTCCCTTGTTCCAGCAGGCAACGGAGGTTGTAGCACTCTCCTCGTGATTCCGGCAGCACGACGGCATGGTGTCGGAAGTAGAGGGAAGATCTCGTAGGGCTTCGCCTAAGCGGAGCGAGTATGGTGGAGTAAGAGAGGGCCTTGGCGATCTACGGTTTAGAGGCACCAAGGGGGTGGCTTGGCCGGCGGCTAGGGTTTGGGGAAACCCTAGTCGGTGACTTGGAGGAGGCCCTGGCGGCGGCAGCACTTGGAGGTGGTGGCGCCTAGGAGCTAGGGTTTGGGTGTGAGGGGTAGTGGGCGCCCTACCCCTCCTTATATAGGTGGGAGGGAGGCGGTTGGGAGGAGGGAGTCCTCCAACTCCTCCTCCTTGGTCGGCGGGTGGAGGGAGTGGGACTCCTACCCTAGGTAGGTTTCCTACTCTCCCTCCACCAAGCAATCTTCGGATTTGACTTTTCAAATTGGCGTTTCACTTTCAAACTTGGATTTGATTTCTCTCTTCATATTGCCCAGCCAAGTGACCTAGTACATGATGCAACCATTCCACATTATCATGACACATCCATGTACCCTTCCCCTCCGGAGTGCCGGACCTTCCAGACCCTTCTAGAACATTCCTGGTGAAAACACCGGAATCATTTTCGAACTCTGAAACATGACTTTCCTTATATGAATCTTATTATCCGGACCATTCCGGATCTCCTCGTGATATCCCGGATCCAATCCGAGACTCCAAACAACATTCGGTATTTTACTCATCATTCCATAACTACACAACAACATCGAATCCTTAAGTGTGTCTCCCTACGGTTCGTGAATTATACGGACATGACCGAGACACTTCTCTGATCAATAACCAATAGGGGAATCTAGAAATTCATATGGCTCCCACATATTTCTACGATTACTTTGCAATCGAATGAACCACTTACATACGATACCAATTTCCCTGTCTCATGATAGTTTACTTATTCGAAGTTCAACCTCGTTACCGATAAGTACTCTTTTCTCGTTCCCGTGATATGTGATCCCTTGTGAGCCAGTCACATGCTTGCAAGCCAATTGGATGACATTCCACCGAGAGGGCCCATAGTATATCTGTCCGTCATATGGATGGACGAATCCCACTCTTGATCCATGTGCCTCAACCCATACTTTCTGAACACTCAATGCCACCTTTATAGCCACCCAGTTACGGTGTGGTGTTTGATGTCATCAAAGCATCCTTCCGGTGATGCTGATTAACATGATCTCATGGTCGAAGGAATTAGGTTACTATGTATCAGTAAGCTTATAGCAAACGAACTATTAAAATGACTTGATCTTTATGCTACGCTTATCTATAGGAGTATGTCCATCACACCATTCTCCTAATGACATGATCTTGTTGTTAACAACATCTCAATGTTCATAATCGGGAAACCACGATCATCTATTAACCAACAAGCTAGTATTATAAAGAGGCTTTACTAGGGACTCTAATTTAGTTTACAAATCACACAAGTATTAATGTTTCCGGTTAATACTATTATAGCATAAATGTAAACATTTATCATAAACACAAATATATAATAATAACCACTTTTATTATTGCCTCTAGGGCATATCTCCAACAGATCAGGCCAGGGACTCCGTTCTGGGGACACAACTCGAACTGCTCGTGTTCTTGAGCGGAATCCACGCCTTGGGTCCTCAAATTCACGAAAAATTGGCCAAAATTGGGCTGGGCAACGCATGGATAAGCTGGACCAACACCTTAGACAAGACTTGGTCGGATCAAAACCACAAATAACACACCAAAACGAGAGATCGATCCAAAGGAAAATTGGGGCTATTTTTTGGGTAATTTTTGAATTTATGGTGGATAAGAGAAAATTTTGTGGGGAATTCATGATCAACCTTGCTCATGATATCAATATGTTAGGGTTGACCCCTTGGGATTGCCCGATCTTTCACGAATTCCCGTGAAAATCGAGGTAAAGGCGAGTGGGAGGAGGAGGGATGAAATCCATGAACTCACACGTGAAGAACTCCATGAACGCACGCACACTGATAGGTGGCCTGATCTTCTCGTTGAGCACGTCGTAGATGATGGTGGATGTAATGGAGATAACTTGTGGGATGTTGTGAATCACCGGTTGTTCCCTCGCTGCCAATGCAATAGATCTCAACCCAGATGGTATTCGCAACTTCACACACTTGCGCACGTAGCCGCTGACCACGAAGCGGTTTGCAATCTACCAATTCCCAATGGAACAGCAGAAAATACGAAAACTTTTAGTAGCAAACTCCAGATCGAATCAAAGTGGAGATATGGTAGATATTCCTGATCGAATCAAAGAGGAACATATAATTTCAGATGAATGCTTGCAACAGTTCAACGAAACAAGTATTGGTTTAATCTAAACGTGGTCTAACCCTAATTACGGCGGCTGCTGGGGTTTATATGATGGTTGGGGCGTCCTCCCCCTAAACGGGCCTAAAACAGCCATAACTTGGCCCAAACTGACTCGGTTCGACTCAAACTGATACATACCGACCCATAGATGGGTTCGGTCTACTTGGCGTGCAGGCCATATGTCGTGGTGCACCTTAAACGTGTCCTGGCACGCCACATATCTCTCTTGATCATGCATGCTCTCCTTATTGCCTCCTAGTGCGTCTTCCATATCTCTCTCGCCTTCCTCCCTCTCCTCCCGCTGGTGCTAGTCCGATAGATGCCAAATCTAGTCAAACAATAACACAATGATTTAGGTAGTATAAAGTTCTTATAAATCAAAGTATCATGTCCAACTAGGAATGAATTCACCTTGTGATATTTTTCAATGAGGCTCAATATTTCTTTCCAGTTCAAACAGTCGAAATCGGCATGATCCATGATTGTATTCTCATCATCCTCCCTTTCTTCAAGAAAAACCGTCGGCTTTGGGTAAGATGAAAGTGGAAGGAACAAAAAGAACAACGTGTATGCAGAGTATATGTATACAGAACGTGTTGTATCATTTGTGTTCACGTGAATAATATGTCTACTATTCATCAAGCAACTTAAATTGCAGGTATAAGTGAAGTACAAAGAATCATGATCATGTTGAAAAACAAATATATATATATAGTCTTGTTGTTCAATATTAAATTCAGTTTTCTCAAAGAAGATCGATGATCAAATTTGTGATGAACAAGATCAAACCAATCCAAAGGATGTGAATTTTTTTTTGGTTTACGCCATGCTTCAACTGCGCTAGGATTATTATAAACAAGTGGTGAACTGACACAAACATAATCAGTTATATGTGCATTATCATTATGTCTTGTAGGTAACATGCAATGCAATTTGCAAATATTAGTGAAGTCTAAAGTAGTAGCATAACTAGACAAAGACTTTTGGGACAAATACAACGAATATGAAAAATCGGGTTCTATTCTAGCAAGATTAGAACAATCCAACATAGGTAAAATTACTTGTGTTGGCTATAATATATCAACTAGATTTGAATTTAGTTTCACACTATCACAAATTTTAGCATATGTCCCACAACAAAAAGACATCGACACACAACATGTATGGCTGAAAACAGCATGTTTCAGTTCAGCGATTCTATCACAAGTTATGCATATGTGATCCACAAGAAATTTTTCATCCAGGCTATATTCACCAATTAGATTGAAAGTGAAACAAGCAGAATATATGCTAGAATTCAGACATGAAATTTCAGAAATCCTATCCATAGCACAACTCATATTCATAGGTTCATTGAGCATGATGGAATACACAATATCAGTAGGTGGTATTCCAGCAAGTCTTTCCTTATGGGTAATCAGTACTACATGCTTAAAATTCAGATTTTGCAAAGCATCACTGGGTGCTAAAATTTTTGTGCTTGTAAAGTCACAAGAATCAACCAACAAAGGAATAGACTCACTGAATGCCTTATTGGCTGGTTGTAGCCCCAAATCAGTTCCATTATCAATGTCATCCTCCCTATATGTTGTAGGTAATGGAACATCTTTCTCAAGTGATGATACCCGATCGTATGATACAGGTTGTAAAATAGGCGGCTCCCTTTCTTCAAAAGAAACCTGCATATCACACGGTACAACACTAGAAGTAGACAAGATTATGTTAGTAGACACCTCACATGTCTCATTTACGTCCACTCTCAAATTTTTTAGAATAGGCCATGTGTAGTTGGACAAAAACCTAGACGCAGAAATTGCTTGAAATCCTCCCAAAGGAATGTTTTACCTATGACACCATACATAGTCCTAGTGTCCTTCCACCAACGAGTTACCTTTGCATCGACACGTCGGCGAGCGAGAATATATTCTGTATGGTCATTAAACTTGCTATCGAAAGTACGACATCTCGCAAAACCACTGAGCATGTGAGATTCCCAAGACGTATATTCTGTAGATGATGCAGAACTGTCCAATCTCCACTTGACTTTAGTGGCATCATATGCCATGCCGACCACAATACCTAAATAGTCATGTAAACATCGTTTAATTTCTGCATCAGATCAACACTAGTAGAAGTCATGATCAGTACATTAGTACAAAAAAGGAAATATGGTGGTGGGACTCTCACAACTCACTCGAAACTGAAAGAAAACATGTATCTTACCGTTTCAAAGTGAATTAGGATATCTTACCAACTTGTATGAGCAGAACGTGCACGGATGTGACGAAGCGAATACCGAGGGAAAAATTATCACACGACAACCAGGGGTATATAGTGGATCTTGGTATGGATACCTAACAACACCAATTTATAAATCCTAGTGCTAACCGTATGCAATGACCCACGGAAACAGACACAGTGGAGATAAATGGGGCAATTGCAACTCTAAAAATGAGCTCAAAATTGAGGTATATCGGAGTAATGCTCGTGTTGCAATGCATAAGGAGAGACGCTCGCAATGACTCAACAAAACGGGCACCATATTACTAAACTAAGCAGCCCGAAAAGAACTAAGCATGCTAGTCTCATAGGATAGTTCTAGACACCAAAAAAAGCTTACTAAGCTCACAAATATAGAAACGCTATGTGAAATCAGTAAAAAAAATAAACAAAAAAAAAGAAAATTAACCTGAAAAATGGTCTCTGTCACGGCAGAAAAAAGGACCTAAATCCTGCCATGACAGGACTGAGAAAAGCCACGTATAACCACAGAACTGTTTTAGTCTGGCGGGAGCATTTTTTTTCTGCTTGCTCACACACGTACTAACTCAAAATTGTCTCACGCGGAGCGACCATCATTTTTTTAACGTGACACGAAGCTCACGTACACAGTTTGACTTCAAATCATGTATAGATCGATCGAACTCTTTTTTTTCATTTTCTTCCTTTCTTTCAAAACATATTTAGAAACTCCAACTCAACAAAATAAAAATGAATCTAATAGATCTAACACTCAAGAACACGACGAACAGTCCAGAAATAATCTAAAACTCCGACTATCAGCCAAACTCAGGCGAAAACTAAACAAAAACTATGACTCGGATTTAGAAGAAAGGCTACAAAAAATACTACGGTTAGCAACTAGAACTCACGAACAGTGTTATCTAGGCTATGACAATAAACTATGAACCCTAATATTTTTGTGCGGTTTTTTCTGTATAGGACTAGAACAACTAATCTATGGGGATGATTGATTACCGAGTAAACCCGAGAATTTGATACCAAGATGATAACGGGTGGCCCGATCTTCTCGTTGAGCACGTCGTATTTGATGGTGGATGTGAAGGGTTCGCAACATAGAAAACAAAAATTTTCCTACGATGTGAACTATATACCAAGATCTATTTATACTAGATACAAACAACGGGCGGATGTATATCCGTAGAGAACATACCCTTGAAGACCGACAAAGCTTAACGAGTCCAAACTCGTGGTTGATGTAGACGATCTCTTGCCGATCTCAAGATCGAGAGGAAGTCCTAGCGCCGCAAATCAGCAGCGCATCCGTGCTCGCACACACGTTCGAGGCACCGAGCAACCTCCGCCTCCTCGCTCCAGCGATGCAGCGGAAGCACAACTCTTTCTTGCCGAATAGCCACCGGGAACATGTATCTCGCTAGTCCGAGACCATGGGGGATAAATTCTAGAGGGGGAGAGAGATCCTTCACGAGGAGGTGTGAGTGAGAAGTGAGAGGAGGGCTCCTTTTATAGGAGGAGGGGGGAACCCCAAGGGGTGGCCGCGCATGGGGCTGCCCCTTGCCCTCCCTCTTCATGTGGGTGGACACTCCACTCACAAAACTCCTCCAAATTCCCTCCACTCAAAAGTCCACTCAAAAATCCCATTAAATTTCCACCAAATTTAATGCAATCTCTCATTAAATAAAACTCTTTTATTTTATTCAGAATTTTGTCAATTACTTTAATGACAAACATTCACAAATAACCCCTTGCTAGAATTCTATTTCACATGCATAACCCCTTTATGCAATTTCCCGAAAACCTATTTGTATCTAGTGAAATAAATTCCTGCGCTTGTTTATTCTTCGGCATGAAACTTTTGCTCCAATTGGATGTCGGTGTCTCTTAAGTGTGTCACCCTACGGTTCGTGAATAATGCGGACATGATCGAGACCCTCTCGGATCAATAATCGAGCGGGATCGAGACCCATCGACTCCACACATTCAACGATGACTTTCTTGTGATCGTTAACCTTTTACGCTAGTATCTTAATCCCTTTGTCTCACGATATATTACATGTCCGAGATTCGATCATCGGTATCTCCATACCTAGTTTGATCTCGTTCTGACATGCACTCTTTTCTCGTTCTGTGATATAACATTCTAGTGATCAAATCACTTGCTTGCAAGCTAATCAATGTGATATCACCGAGAGGGCCTGTAGTATATCTATCCGTCATCGGGATGAACAAATTCCACTCTCGATCCATGAGCCTCAACATAACACTTTATTAGTTCTGAATCCATCTTTATAATCACCCTGTTACGGTGTGACGTTTGATGTTATCAAGAAACTCTTCCGGTGTTAGTGATTGACATGATCTCATGGTCTAAGGATTAGGATCACTTCGTAAGTTGTTATAGCACTATAAACTCAATGACTTTGATCGTAATGCTATACTTCGGATGAATGTTCATCACATCATTACACTAATGTTGTGATCCCGTTATTAACAACATCCAATGTCCATGATCAGGAAACCTTGATCATCTTGTTAATCAACGAGCTAGTTTATGAGAGAGGCTTAACTAGGAACTTTCTGTTTGTTTATTAAACACACATGTATTAACGTTTCCGTATTAATACAATTATAGCATGCAAAATAAACATCTATCATATACTTGGAATACACATAATAAACAATTTATTATTGCCTCTCAGGGCATATTCCCTTCAGTCTCCCACTTGCACTAGAGACAATAATCTAGTTACACTACAAGAAATGTGTCAACTTGTGACCTTCTCGTAGTGACGGGAAATGAAATCGTCATAGATTTATGACGATTTCGCACAAGATGGTCGTAGGCTATTTGGAGAGGTCAAAATCCTGTAGAATTACGACGTTTTTGTTAGAATCGTCACAATTTCATCTGATGAAATCGTCATAATCTACACTGTATATATTTGATCCTTATTTGTAGTCGATTATGAACAATTTAAAACGTCATATTGTCTAAAATAAAATAAATTAATTGAACTCATTGGCCACATCAGCAGTTATGCTTACGTGGCATGTCCATGTGTCTATAGTCAAATAGCGGGAAACCAATTTGAGAAGAGCAGCGCGCGGGCAAACCCTAACCCTAAAACATTTCCCCTCGCCCCACATCCCCACGCACGCACCCTAGCGCCGCCCCTTCCCTTTCTCTCCCAGCGCCGCCCCTGCCTTTCCTCTGCTAGCGCCGGTTGCGGCCCCTCCCACCCCAGACCCCTCCCCAAAGGAAGGGCGCCCATCGAAGTCTTGACGGCAGACGCCCCCTTCTTCGGCTTCCTCGGCGCCGCCGCCCTCGTCTTCTCATGTAAGCACCCCCCAGAGCCCAGATCTCCCTCCCCACCCCCAGATCCCTCCATCGATCCTCTCGACCGTGACCCTCGTGTGCGTGCGTGCGTGCGAGCATGGGCGCGGCGCACGGCCAAGAGCGGCGTGGGCGTGGCGTCGATGGGGTCATGCGCCGAGCTGGTCATGAAGTCCATCGTGCCCGTCGTCATGGCGGGAGTGCTCGGATCTACGGCCTCATCATCGCCGTCATCATCTCCACCGGATCAACCCCAAGGCCAAGCCCTACTTCCTCTTCGACGGATCTGGCACCTCTCCTCCGGGCTCGCATGCGGGCTCGCGGGACTCGCAGAAGCATGGCCATCGGCATCGTCGGACGCCGGTCGTATAACGACATCCCCTTCCGATGCACGTGACTTTACTTTTTGTCTTGAGTGCTATTTGTAGATGGTGGTCATCATGCGAATGCAACTGAATGGTAGTTGGTGGACTATAGTATAGATCCTAATGAGGGTGAGTTACTGACAAGGGTTGAAGCTTCTTGGCATGCTTGATGAGTGTTTCTGAATAAATCATTCTCTCACATGTTAAACCACACTTATTAACTTAAGGCATCATGCTACTTGGGGCATGATGATTCTGAATTTTGAATAAAAATACACCACAAGCCATCTTTGATTCGAATTTAGCCTACACTACGAGTTGCGATAGTAGGTACTGTTTATGGTTTGTGCAGGCGGAACTACACTCGAGACCAGCCTGGGCATTACCACATTGCTCGGACTTTACACCGCTAAAATGATATTTTTACTACTAGTTTCTTATCAAATACTGTGGCTTCTTCTATTTGTACACAATGGCCATATATGCTTGACTACCATGACCGCTGATCTCGGTTAGGCGATTCTGACTATCACATCGCTTGCTTTGCGTAAATGCTTGCTTTTCGTTTAACTTGATTCTCCAACAGATACCCCTATAATGAATTCAGTGAGTGTTGGGATGTGAATTTTCTATTACTCTTTTTTGGTACCGTAGCTTTGTTGTATGCCAAGTATAATCCTAGAGAGGTTGAATCAAGACAATATGATTGTAGTAACTAGCTCGCTTTTATTTATTTTCATGGCGATATCTTTGGATGTTATCTAGTGATCTATTCTGGGTTTTGTGTTGCTAGTTAGTCCCAGACAGATCCGATTCCTAATGAGAGTTCATGGTATAATCTAGCTTTAATTTGTCCATATATCTCCTAAATTCTTTTTTCTTTGACCTGATCATAAACCATGACATTCTGCTTGAAAACGGATATCCTAGCTGTACCAGTTGTAGTATTCATGAAAAAGTTTTATGAAATATTCTTGAGAAAAAATAAGCCACTCATCGAAACTTTTACGTGAATAACATCACAAATTGAGGTTTGTCATCACATGATTTCTTCTAATGACAGTTTTGTCAAGTTTAGGGAGTATCAGATTCATAGGTGAGTATGGCATGTGGTAATGTTAGTTATTTTAGTTCATTAGATTCAATTGATGTTTGTCGCCGGCGGTCTAAGGAAACAGATATGCGTTCTGTTACTATGTATTTATGATGTGCAAATATGGATTTTGCATTGGTGTGTCTGCTTTTATTGAACCTTTTAATTGTGCCGATGCATCCTTTCATGCACTTGCCATGCATATTTGTCACTCACTTGCTAGATATCTATTCTATTTTTACATTTCTTAAAACATGCATATATATAGCTTGATATTGAAAATAATTGTCTCCACTTTACACTTTCATGTAAACATTGCCAAGTACAACTGTTCCTACATAGTGGAGTCTCGCACGGATCCGGTGTCTCCGACCTCGGTATCCACACGGAGGAGCAATGCAGACTGCATCATTGTTCTTTGCCTCGACCGAGATGGCAAGGCAGCGACACGGTATGCTCCCTACCTCATCTCTATCTCACTCTCTAGCATCAAGTATATTTCTTTTACGTAATTTGGATAAATTGACCGTGGCTCGCATCTAGATAACTAATTTGGATATTATGTGCTTTTCCCTAAAACAAACCCTTATATTATGTGCATTTTGTTCCGGCTTCACATAACCATTCCTTTTTGATGCACTTTCGGTTTCAAGTCGTAGATAGATTCAACGATCTTGTTGTGTCTGCTTATCTAACTTTGGTCATATCATTTGAATACTTATATGTGTTGTCTTTAATAGAGCCAAAACCTTGTGTGATGTCTTAGAGAGAAAGAAACCGAAATGCGAGAAGTTAGTGATAATTCTATCTCACATTTTTGATCAAAATTATTGTTCTTCGCCTATGGAATACTCTTGGGAATATAGTGGAGTTTTCTCGGTCTTTGTGATTAAATCTGATATGGCAGCGATGGAGCACTAGCTCCTATTACCTAATATCTTTTCCGGTGTTGTTTTAAACCTGCTTTTCCTAGTGTAAATAGAAATATCGACCTTATGCGCATCAACTGACTTCTCCCCTTTTGATCTGAAAAAATCTTATTTATTAAGTCTCTTTTGTATGTTTAATGGTGTGTGGTTCTATTTACGTAATAAATCACATGAATAGGTGGTATCTTCTGCTTTTCTTCTAGTATCTACTAGTGCCTCATGCTTGTAAACGACATGTTTACAGGAAAAATTTATATGCTCTGTGTGCTTTATGCGTGTGTAGATCTGTACTTGTTGGAGGAATGTTGTACATCATCCAATGTTCATGTATGTGATGGCCAATGTTCATGTGACAGCAAAATGCGAGTTGTAAAGACGGAGTCTATAGCACATCTATGTATGTTATACAATATCTTGTGATTTAACTTAACAATGACCTCCTTTTCTCATCCTAGGATGGCGACACTTGGATGGGCATCTCTCCACTGATGCATGTATCAAGACCTCCAGGATGAAGCCTGGAGAAACCTCATCCAACAAAGTTCTGCAGCTGGTGAGCCCCAATTGTGAGAGCATTCAAGATACTTTTGTTTAGTGTTAATTTTACATTATTAGTTCTGCAGCTTTAGTATCTTATGGTACTTGGTGAGTATACTTTTAATAACACTTGTTTCGTTGTTGTTGGTTTTATTTGGTTTTCGTGTAATTGGACTAGCGATACGTCTGCTCAAGTCATCGATCTTGTCCGCCTCGCCACCTATTTCCTTGCCCCTAAGATTGCCTTCATCGCCAAGGTAAGACAACTTGGATTGTTAAATCCATTAGGAAATATGGACATGTCCTTGTTCTCCTGTCTCCATACCCTATACCGAGTTATCCTTTTGCGTCTGCGAGAGGTGAGGACACGCCCTGTCTTGTCTCCATACCACACTGCACTGTGTTTGTGTCAATGTGAGATGGTTCTAGGATGGTAGAATGTGTGACTTTACAGAGCTTTATGCCACCGAATGTCTGCTTAGCTGGGTGTTCATGGTACCGTGATTTGAAGTTTGGTCCTTGTTTACTTTTGTAATTGATTGCACCTTGATCGTTGAAAATCACCGCTTGCTACCGATGTTCTTGCATGTGTAATCGTTCTTTGAACCTTTTGCTCAAGCTTACCCACGCCTCCCTTTGCTCGATCCATTCCAATTGGGGGTTCTTCCTTACCGGAATCTTGTTACTCCTTATTTTCGTGCTGATTTCAAGTGAACCCATTTCTGGGATGAAGCAATCCGAAAGGTGCATGGCTCTCTCCTGAAACTCTTTGCTGACTGCAGGGCAGGGGGTGGTCTAGCGGACTCTGGCCCTAAAGAACCATGGGCTAGTTCTCAGGCAGCATGGGGAGGGTGAAGAAGAAGCTGCGCTCTGCTTTCCTTTCGTTCTCTCCTCGTCAAGCTCCCTCAAAGGTGAGAGATGCTATAGACACATCCTAATCGGCTCTTTTTACACGTTTGCCACCACCGTATTTTCAATCTGCAGAAGAAGAGAAAAGAAATACCTCTGGGTGCACCCCGTTTCACATGTTTGACCTTTTGCTTTTGGCCGCTCCAGTTCTTGGCAAAAGTCCAACCTTCCTATGCAATACTAGTACTACGTTAGTTGCTATCCTTTTTTTGGATCGTCACCAAACCTTGGCAGTTGGTGTGGAATACTGCATCATGCCCATATAGTAATTCGTGAATGTTTAGTCGTATCTCGTGATTCAGCTAATACGACTGTAATTGGTTAAGAAACCAACCCATAACTATCAAAACCTGACCGGGAGGGCTAATCTTGCTTAGTAGTATTTGCGTAACACCGGCGAAACTCGAGAACCATTGACTTTTTGCCCGTTGATGATTTCTCACTGTGAGCGAACAGTTAATGGTTCCCGGGCAAAAAGTACTTTAATTACTCCATTTTTTATCTGTTCATCTCAAATTCTCCCCATACACGTGGCACCTCTTTGCAGGGGAGGTTTCTGCTGAACAGGGGAAAAAAGCAAGGCGTGAAAGGAACCGGTGCTGAAGATTCCAGCGTTTGCAAGGCACTTCCTTTGCGCTAGTGGTAGGTACATGTAGAGAGCACTTGGAACTTATCTAAAAGCAATGATTAACGTCGTCGTCGAAGCGTATGTGTGCGTGGTTGATTGAGGAGCAGAGCAAGTGGAAGCTCCAAGACGGGTCCCATTTCCTGGATTGCTAGAACTATATGTAAAATTTGCTGCTACCCATATTCTGAAACTACAAGCTTTGTTCATGTTTCAGCGGAGGAGCTTGTTCGTGAAACGATCCGAGGAGCTTGTCCGAGGTGTTCCAATTGGTGCTATTTGCTAATAAGTGAATGTAAATACTGAATTGTAATCTTGGATGTGCATTTGTGAGCCTGCTATTTGCTGATAAATTATCTGCATGCTGTGTATTTGCTGAAAATGGTGTATTTTATTGATGTATTTGGAAACTCTAGTGTATTTTCTCGATTTATTGCATGGCTGAAGAAATTCCAGAAATGAAAATGCAAATTCTAGTTAAAAAATAGAAGAAATCGATCGATGAAATATATTTGGGCTCCAAAAGGTCAGTGGCCCAAAATATATTGTAACAAATCTGAAAATAAATAAGTGTACCATAAGAAGGCAAGGCCCAAAAGTGACAAACCTAAAAAGGCCAAGGCCTAGCAAATAAAAGGCTAGAATTATTGGGCCCATTTAGATCACTAAAATGGTGGCTGATTTTGATTTAAGACGATTTCATTTCGTCACAATTTTGCCACGTAGGATCGCCACGTAGGATCCGAGGCTGGCTAGATGGTCCATGACGATATTGGATCGTCATAGACGTTATAACGATTCAATATCGTCATAGGCGGTTATGACGATTTTACCAAAACGTCGTTATAGTTCATTTCGACGCCTTTTCGACTTTCGGCGATCTCAGAATCGTCATAAACGGACTACTATGACGATTCTGTGACGAAAATTGAGGGTCATATATAGACATATTCCTTCTAGTGTTACATAGTGATATATCTAACACCCATTGAGTTCTGGTGTTGATCATGTTTTGCTCTAGGGAGAGTTTTAGTCAACGGATCTGCTACATTGAGATCCGTATGTACTTTACAAATCTTTATATCTCCATCCTTGACATGCTCATGGATGGAGTGAAACCGCGCTTAATATGCTTGGAATGCTTGTGAGACCTTGGCTCTTTGGCATTGGCAATGGCACCATTGTTGTCACAATAGATCACCATTGGGTCCAACGTTTGCCACAACTCCTAGTTCGGATATGAACTCCTTCATCCAAAGCGCTTCTGAGCCGCTCAAGGAGCAACATATTCGCCTCCGTTGTTGATCTCGCTACCACAGGTTGTTTGGAGCTCCTCCAACTAACCGCCCGCCATTCATGAGAAATACGATCCGGATTGAGACTTAGAGTCATCCGGATCGGTGTCAAAGCTAGCGTCGACATAACACTTAGCGACGAGCTCTTCTTCACCTCCAGATACAAGAAACATATCCTTAGTTCTTCGTAAGTACTTAAGGATATTCTTGACCGCTATCCGATGTTCAACCACGGATCCGATTGGTACCTACTAGTCAAACTAATAGCGTGCCACATGCGGTCTTGTACATAGCATGGCGTACATTATAGAGCCTATGGTCAAGCATAGGGGACTTTGTCCATTATCTCTCTTTCTTCCGCCGAAGCCGACTTTGAGTCTTACTCAATGTCTTGCCTTGCAACATAGGTAAGAACCCTTCTTACTTCCGTCCATTTTAAACTTCTTTAAAATCTTATCAAGGTATGTACTTTATGATAGCCCTATTAGGCGCCTAGATCTATCTCTATAGATCTTTATGCCTAATATGTATGACGCTCACCTAGGTCCTTCATTGAAAATTTGTTGTTTAGATAACTTTTAACACTGTTTAAAGTTCTATATCATTTCCGATCAATAATATGTCATCCACATATAATATCGTAAATGCCACATTGCTCCCACTCACTTTCTTGTAAATACAAGCTTCTCCATAAGTTTGGACAAATCCAAACTCTTTGATCACCTCATCAAAGCGGAGATTCCAACTTCGTGATGCTTGCTTCAATCCATAGATGGATCATTGAAGCTTGCACACCTTGTTAGCATCCTTAGGATCGACAAAACCCTTTGGTTGTATCACATACAACCCTTCTTCAATATTACCATTGAGAAACGTGGTTTTGACATCCATCCGCCATATTTCATAATCGAAATATGCAGAATTGCTAACATAATCCTAATCGACTTTAGCATCGCTACGGAGAGAAAGTCTCATCGTAGTCAACTCCTTGAATTTGTCGAAACCCCTTTGCGACAAGTCGAGCTTTATAGATGGTCACATTACCATCGATCAGTTTTCCTTTGAAAATCCATTTGTTCTCCACGGCCTTTCGGTCGTGAGGTAATTCCACCAAGTTCCAAACTTGATTTTCATACATGGATTCCATCTCGGATTTCATGGCTTCTAACCATTTGTTGGAATCCGGGCTCATCATCGCTTCTTCATACGTCAGTAGGTCATTATTTTCATCAACCATGAAATTTATGACAGGATTTCCGTACAGCTCGGGAGCTGCACGCGTCCTGTTTGACCTGCGAGGTTCGGTAGTACTCTCTTTCGGAGTTTCATGATCATTATCATTAGTTCCCTTCGAGTTCTACCTTCCGACTACTCACACCTTTCGCGAGAAACTCTTTCTCTAGAAAGGATCCATTCTTGGCAACAAAAATCTTGCCCTCGGATCTGTGATAGAAGGAATACCCAATAGTTTCTTTAGGGTATCCTATGAAGACGCATTTTTCCGCTTTGGGTTCGAGTTTATCCGGTATAAGTTTCTTCACATAAACATCGCAACCCCAAACTTTAAGAAATGACAGCTTAGGTTTGTTTCCAAACCACAATTCATACGGTGTCTTTTCAACGGATTTAGATGGTGCCCGATTTAAAGTGAATGCAGCAGTTTCTAGTGCATAACCCCAAAATGACAACGGCAAGTCCGTCAGAGACATCATAGATCGAACCATATCTAATAAAGTACGATTACGACGTTCCGACACACCATTTCATTGTGGTGTTACGGCGGTGTGAGTTGTGAAACAATTCCACACTCTTTCATGTGAGTGCTAAACTCGTAACTTAGATACTCACCTCCACGGTCGGACCGTAGAAATTTGATCTTTCTATTACGATGATTTTCCACTTCATTCGAAATTCCTTGAACTTTTCAAAGGTTTCGGACTTGTGTTTCATCAAGTAGATATAACCATATCTACTCAAATCATCCGTGAAAGTAACAAAATAACGATATCCACCTCACAAACACACTCATTGGACCACATACATCGAATGTATGATTTCCAATAAATCATGCCTGCTCCATTGAACCGAAAACGGCGTTCTAGTCATCTTGCCCATAAGGCATGGCTCACATGTATCAAATGATTCATAATCAAGTGATTCCAAAAGTCCATCCGAATGGAGTTTCTTCATGCTTAATGCCAATATGACCTGAGACGGCAGTGCCACATATATGCGGATATATCATCATTAAGTTTAATCCTTTTAGCATCAACATTATGAATATGTGTAACATTATCATTGAGATCTAACAGAAATAAACCATTCATCATCGGTGCATGACCATAAAAGATTTCATTCATATAAATGGAACAACCATTGTTCTCAGACTTAAATGAATAACCACTTTGCATCAAACATGATCCAGATACAATGTTCATGCTCAGTGCAGGCACCAGATAACATTTATTTAAGTTTATGACTAATCCCGACGGTAAGTGGAGAGGCAGCGTTCCGACGGCGATCACATCAACGTTTGATCCATTGCCGACACGTATCTTGACCTCACCCCTTGCTAGCGGTCGTTTGTTCCGCAGCCCCTGATTCGAGTTACAAATATTAGCAACTGAACCGGTATCAAATACCCAAAGCACTGCGAGCACTAGTCAAGTACACATCAATAACATGTATATCATATATACCTTTGTTTGCCTTGCCGCCTTCTTATCCGCCAGATACTTGGGGCGATTCGCGCCGATGGCTCCCCTTACAATAGTAGCACTCGGTATCGACTTGGGTCCAACTCGGGTTTTTTCAGGCGCGCAATGTGCTTGCCCTTACTTCCTTCCGTTTTCCCTTCTTGTCTTTCTTGAAACCAGTGTTCCTATTGATCATCAACACTTGATGTTCCTTTTGATCTCCACTTCCAGCTTTTAAGCATTGACAAGCTCGGGAGAGACTTCTTCATGCCTTGCATATTATAGTTCATCACAAAGCTCTTATAGCTAGGTGGCAGAGACTGCGGAACACGATGGATTCCTAAGTCAATGGGAATCGTTATTCCCAAGGACACAAGCTTATCGGCGTAACCCGACATCTTGAGTACATGCTCACTAACGGAGTGTGCTCTTCCATCATGCACTAAAGAACTTTTCAAGCATTGTAGCTCTCTCACAAAGCATGTGTGTCGAAAATCATTTTCAACTCACCCATTGTATCAAATGCATTGCCGTTTAAACGCTTTCAAGTTCGGCTCTAGCCCATACAATATGCCGCAATGAACTAAGTTGTGGTCCTCCCGACGAGTCGATAGACATTCTTCTCCTCGTCAGGCATCATCAAAGGTGGGGGCCTACGCGCTTCTAGCACATATTGCTTTTGTGCAAAGAGAGGAGAATCCTCAAATTCATGGCCCATTCAAGAAAGTTGCTACCGCTCGTTGCTAGTTTCTCTTTCTCCATGAACGCATTGAAATTAAAAGCGGTGGTGCCATCTACAAGAATTTGTAAAGTTTAGACTAAGTGTATGATAGATTGAGTTCAACTAATCTATATTACGAATGAACTCCCACTCAAAAGCGACATCCTCGTGTCCTTTTGGTGATTACATGAACCAAATCCACTACACCAAGTCCGATCATCGTGTGAGTCGGTATAGCTTCAAAGGCGAGCATCAAATGGGCATCATATCAACTATATGACTCATGCTTAACCTTTCGGTACGTTCGAGGCCATGTCTGTACATGCTAGGCTCGCCAAGTTAGAACCTTAGTATTTGCGTGTAACTGTTTTACACCAAGTATGGTCGTGGATCCAAGAACACCCGATCATCACGTGATGTCTTGGAGCGAAAACATAATCGGTGCATACTAAAGGAAGAACACATTCTTATCTTGATATTTAAATGAGGATCATCTTATTATGCTTAACAAAGCTCTAAACAAGCAATATAAGATGTAATCAAACATCATATGTTTATTAGTGAAATTATATGGTTCCCGCAGATGATCTCTATCATGTGCATCGTGGTATGATCACTATCATACCTATATGTGTAAATCCACGCCTATGGATTTTACGCTATGTGTGTGTAAGAGTATCATCTCATACTTCTACTTACAACACTACCATATCATAACACTAGCCCAAAGAACAATCTAAACTAGACCTCTAATTTATCCATTGCAAGTTTTACGTGGCTTAGGGCTTTCGAGATAGAACCGTTCTTACCTACGAACATGAACCACAACGAGGATAATCAAATTGTTGACAACTCGCTTGCAAAATAGATATTGACTATAGTAGGAGAGACAGACACCCGCTAGCCACTTATGCAAACTAGTTGCATGTCAAGCGTGGAACAGGTCTCATGTGCGAGGACATGTAAAGTTTGTCCGGACCGCTTCATCCCACTATGCCACCAATATCCAAAATCACAAGAAAGGAGCAACAACATGATCATCATCGCCCACATACTCATATGTGTACTACCCGTGTAAAGTATCTACGCATAGATCCGGCTCTGATACCACTGAAGGGTTCGCAACATAGAAAACAAAAATTTTCCTACGATGTGAACTATATACCAAGATCTATTTATACTAGATACAAACAACGCGGATGTATATCCGAGAGAACATACCCTTGAATACCGACAAAGCTTAACGAGTCCAAACTCGTGGTTGATGTAGACGATCTCTTGCCGATCTCAAGATCGAGAGGAAGTCCTAGCGCCGCAAATCAGCCGCATCCGTCGCACACACGCTCGAGGCACGAGCAACCTCCGCCTCGCTCCAGCGATGCAGCGGAAGCACAACTCTTTCTTGCCGAATAGCCACGGGAACATGTATCTCGCTAGTCCGAGACCATGGGGATAAATTCTAGAGGGGAGAGAGATCCTTCACGAGGAGGTGTGAGTGAGAAGTGAGAGGAGGGGCTCCTTTATAGGAGGAGGGGGACCCCAAGGGGTGCTTGGCGCATGGGGGCTGCCCTTGCCCTCCCTCTTCATGTGGGTGGACACTCCACTCACAAAACTCCTCCAAATTCCTCCACTCAAAAGTCCACTCAAAAATCCATTAAATTTCCACCAAATTTAATGCAATCTCTCATTAAATAAAACTCTTTTATTTTATTCAGAATTTTGTCAATTACTTTAATGACAAACATTCACAAATAACCTTGCTAGAATTCTATTTCACATGCATAACCACTTTATGCAATTTCACCAAAACCTATTTCGTATCTAGTGAAATAAATTCCTGCGCTTGTTTATTCTTTCGGCATGAAACTTTTTCTCCAATTGGATGTCGGTGTCTCTTAAGTGTGTCACCCTACGGTTCGTGAATAATGCGGACATGATCGAGACCCCTCTCGGATCAATAATCGAGCGGGATCTGGAGACCCATCGACTCCACACATTCAACGATGACTTTCTTGTGATCGTTAACCTTTTACGCTAGTATCTTAATCCTTTGTCTCACGATATATTACATGTCCGAGATTCGATCATCGGTATCTCCATACCTAGTTTGATCTCGTTACCACATGCACTCTTTTCGTTCTGTGATATAACATTCTAGTGATCAAATCACTTGCTTGCAAGCTAATCAATGTGATATCACCGAGAGGGCCCAGAGTATATCTATCCGTCATCGGGATGAACAAATTCCACTCTCGATCCATGAGCCTCAACATAACACTTTATTAGTTCTAAATCCATCTTTATAATCACCCTGTTACGGTGTGACGTTTGATGTTATCAAGAAACTCTTCCGGTGTTAGTGATTGACATGATCTCATGGTCTAAGGATTAGGATCACTTCGTAAGTTGTTATAGCAATATAAAATCAATGACTTTGATCGTAATGCTATACTTCGGATGAATGTTCATCACATCATTACACTAATGTTGTGATCCCGTTATTAACAACATCCAATGTCCATGATCAGGAAACCTTGATCATCTTGTTAATCAACGAGCTAGTTTATGAGAGAGGCTTAACTAGGAACTTTCTGTTTGTTTATTAAACACACATGTATTAACGTTTCCGTATTAATACAATTATAGCATGCAAAATAAACATCTATCATATACTTGGAATACACATAATAAACAATTTATTATTGCCTCTCAGGGCATATTCCCTTCAGGATGTAATGGAGATAACTTGTGGGATGCCGTGAATCACCGGATGTTCCCTCGCTGCTAATGCAACAGATCTCAAACCAGATGGTATTCACCACTTCACACACTTGCGCACGTAGCCGCTGATTACGAAGCGGTTTGCAATCTGGGGGTAAATAGGCCAGTCACTTAAACATGGGTAGTTTAGGGATAAAACTAGAAGTTGGAGCGAATCTGGGGGTTACATGGGCCAGGCCCAAAAGTCCTTTACATGCATGTTGACGAGTGGTCCGGAGACTCCTGTGGGGTGGTCTGGAGACTCCGGTCCATCTCCGGAGGGGCATATAGAATGTCCTGGGGCTGGTTTCTAGGGTCGGTCTGGAGGTCGGCCAGAGACTGCGGTGTGGGTGTGTCAGACCGGAGACTCCGGTGTGTTCAGCTTCAGCAACTGCTTCTCCTTGTTATGCTCCTTGTTCTTCTTTCTTGGGGGCTTGGTGAAGTACTGGGGCTTCATAGCCGAGGATACATAACTTAGTTGCATGAAGTATCAAGCCGTCCAAAGGCATATCAAAGTCACATGAGGAAATGAGAGAGTTAACCTTAGCTTGTAGGAGCTTGGCTCGGGCGCGAGTTATCGGTCCACTTAGGGGACTTGGTGGTGTAGATGGAGGGGCGTCGGTAGCACGGGCTGCATCACGAAGTTGATCCTACTAGTCTTGAGAACAATGGTTATGCAAGTGAAGAAGGCAGGATGCTTTCCCTGAGCATGCGCCAAGCATTGTGGTTTCTCCATGTATACTTAGTGTGCAGCCTATTGTTCATTCTCAGCGCTGCAATATTTTCCGAACAAAATCACTAGTTGTCCCAAACAAAGCTTGCAAAGTGATGATTAATGGAGGTAGCTGCAGAAATCTTGCAAGCAAGGAGTTATGTGCCAAGCTAAATTTGACTTATTTTCCTCATCCTAACACATATTACATACAATGGTTGAGTGACAATGGTGAGATGAAGGTAAACCATATGGTGCGTGTGTACTTTGAGATAGGTCCATACCAGGATTCTATTGATTTTGATGTGGTTTCTATTATTGTTTGACATTTACTATTGGGTCGGCCTTAACTCTATGATCGCCATGTGCAACACAATGGTCGAGCCAATACATATCATTTGGAGTTCAAGGGCAAAAAATTAATTTGCAGCCTATGACACCACAACGGATTGTGAACGAAACTCGTCAGAAGATTGAAGTGAACTTGCAGGATGCACCTGGACGAGAGATTATGGCAGCTGTGAGTGGTGTAAATGATCCCAAAAAATGATATAACAAAAAGTGAGAGAGTGCCTAATATTTTGATTTTAGCCACCAAAGAGGACATGAGAGAATTTAGTGAGGATCCTACAACCATGCCTCTTGTACTCATGTACAAGGGTGATGTTTTGGTTTCTAACGACATGACCCCTATTCCTCTTGGTGTGTCTAATGTTTTGCAGGATTTTGGTGATTTCTTTCCAAAAGATGTGCCAGCTGGATTGCCTCCATTGCATGGCGCCACATTACCGAACCGGGAACTATACAGAACCAACCCCGGAGAAACTAAGGAAATACAGAAACAAGTACAGACATTGCTGGACAAAGGGTACATTCATGTTTCTCTTAGCCCTTGTGATGTTCCTGTTATTTTAGTACCTAAGAAAGATGGTACCTGGAGCATGTGTGTAGATTGTAGAGCTATAAATAATATCACTTTTCGATATCGTCATCCTATTCCACGCTTAGAGGATATGTTAGATGAATTGAGTGGTGCTGCTATTTTTTCTAAAATTGATTTGCGTAGTGGATACCATCAAATTGGAATGAAAGAAGGGGATGAATGGAAAACTTCTTTCAAAATAAAATTTGGATTATATGAATGGCTAGTTATGCCTTTTGGTCTTAGTAATGCATCTAGTACATTCATGATATTAATGAGTCATGTTTTGAGAGAATATATTGGTCGTTTTGTGGTTGTTTATTTCGATGATATACTTATATACTTTGTGAAAGATTTTAGCTGGTTTCTATATGCGCTTTGTGAAAGATTTTAGCACTATTGTTGCACCATTGAATGAATTGACTAAGAAAGGTGTGCCATTTGTTTGGGGCGTAGCCCAAGTATTGCATTTGATACTTTGAAATGTTTGCTTACTTCGGCACCATTACTTGCATTGCCTAATTTTTCAAAGCAATTTGAAGTTGAATGTGATGCTAGTGGTATAGGAATTGGTGCAGTTTTGATGCAAGAGGGTCGTCCTATAGCATATTTTTCTGAGAAACTTGCTGGTGCTAGATTGAATTATCATGTTTATGATAAAGAATTGTATGCACTTGTTATAGTTCTTGAGGTTTGGCAACATTGTTTATGGCCAAAAGAATTTATCATACATTCTGATCATGAAGCATTGAAGTATCTTAAAGCTCAATCAAACTTGCATAGATGCTTAGCTAAATGGGTTGAGTTTGTTGAATCGTTTCCTTACATCATTAAATATAAGAAAGGAAATGAGAATGTGGTTGCTGATGCATTATCTAGGAACAACATGTTGTTGACACATCTTGATGTTAAAATTCCTCGATTAGAGAGTATTTCTGCGCTATATACAACTGATCATGATTTTGCTGAACCATATCGTTTGTGTGCTTTGAAAAATGCATGGGATAAGTATCATATACATGATGGCTACTTGTTTCGAGCTAACAAACTATGCATTCCATAATCATCGTTGCGTTTGTTCTTAGTGCAGGAATCACATGCTGGAGGTTTGATGGGTCACTTTGGGTGTGAGAAGACGTGACGTTGCTCATGCTTGCTAAAAACTTTTATTTGCCCAAGATGAGGCGTGATGTCTACAGATTTTTGAGTCACTGCATTACATGCAACAAGTCCAAATCAAAGCTGAAGTGATAAGGGACCAAGCCCAAAGAATCCGGCTGATTCACCCCGGAATGTCCGGCTACCCCAGACAGTCCGGCCTGTGCCGATGGGAGTGTCCGACCGTGTTCGGACCAGTTCGAACTAGATGTATCCTGTTTAGAGTCTAGTTAGTTTAAATGTTGGTTTGGGCCTGTCAAACCGACTAGGTCGAGACTTGGTTGTTGCGCCTTTAAGTTGTGGCGCGTGGCAAAGCCGTCTTGGTTGTTGAAGTTGCTATCTCCACTAGCTCCACTTTCCCTAGACATGGTGCACCAACACACTTGATAGATAGGGTTAGATTGGTGGAATGGTAATTTCTACCTTGCCTCACCAGAGTCAAAAATTGGAAATATTGTTCTTGCTGAGAGCAAAGCAAATAGCGAGTACACAAGACACACACACACAAAGGCCTATGGTGATAGGTTAGAAAGGTGGATAGCAAATGGAACAACCAAACAAAAAGGTTATTGTCGAAATTGGTAACGGACCAAAGATCAAAAGCAAAAAAAATATATGATCTACAAAAACATAGGGAAAACACACACGTTGAGATAAATGAGGTTAGCACGACTATGAAAATGAGCACAAAATGTCCTAACGACGACTAAGCTCGGTGTCATGTCAACACAAGGAAAGACTGTAGCTCGTTTGCAACAAGATTGAGAAGCAACGGATTTGCACGCTTGCCTTGCTCTAACTCGCACTCTTTCTTAGAAGCTTTGGACTCTCTTTTGTATTGGTATCTTTTTTTAAGATATCTCTTTTTTTCTATGCTATGGAGTCACCTTTTGTTATTTCCCATGCACTATCACTTCGCAAGAGAAAGCGCACAATGCTTTGGCAAACACAAAATGAGCCACTCTCAATAGGTTAGGTATCACACGAAGGAAGAAAGGCTATAAAAGGGTGGTGCAAGTTATACCTTTGGTATTATTAACGACTTACGACCGGTGCTGGGGAAGATGTTCAGGTGTCGTAGTTTCCAACAGTGCGGTATGTACAGATGTTGCAGAAGCTTGAAGTTAGTTTTGGTGACACGCATGCGAAACACGAACAAAACTCAAAAGGAAGCGGTCAAAATTGGGGGTCTGATAGTTTTTCGGCAAAACAGGCAGCGAACTAGTGTTGGCGCCGGAAATTCCGGTCGTGGTTTCGGCGTCGCCAGAATTCTCGCTGGAATTTTTGGCGACAGAACCGGTTCGCCGGGGTTCTCGCCGAAATTTGTTCGTGACGAACTTCCAAAAGTCAAATTGAGAAATTTGTCAAAAATTAGTGGAATTTGGGTTGGGGGATAGGGCAAGGAAGGTATATCGACACCCTAAGCAACAGATCTGTGGACCAAAACCACGAAAAACTCACCAAATCGAAAAATCAATCCAAAAGCAATTTGGGAAATATTTTTGGTATTTTGAATTTATGGTGGATATGTGGAAACGAAGTCAAATATGTGGCAACCAAAATCTCCGATACCAGTTGTTATGGGATCCCTTGTCGGATTGACCCTAGGGTCACCCGATCTTCACGGATTTTGAAGCGGGGAGTGAGGGAAGACCCGATGAACATGGTGAAAGCAACACTAATGCAAGGTAAAGATACAAACACACGCAAACACAAACCGATTCGATTTGCTTCCGTTGGTTCGAATAACCAATCCAATAGAATCCTCGATGAGAGACTGTTAGGTAGATCACCAAAGGAGAGATCGGCGATGATAGAATTCAAATCAAAGAAGAAAGTAGCAACCAAGTAGGATCCCAAAAGGGAGAGACCTAGCACTACTAGAATCCTTGATGAGGAGAGACCAAGCACTTCATTCATAGATTAACTATAGAGAGGGGTTCCCATCTAGGCTTTGGCATAAGCCTTCATTCATCATCAACTCCAACTAGATCTGAGCCACAAGGAGGCTATTAATAGTACTAAGGGCGAATGGGTAGGTGGAAGGGAATATTCTGGGCATCAAACCCTTTACAACACGCAGACGGGGTGTTTCGGCGATATGTCCGGCACCGCTGGAGTTGGCGCCGACATTTCCGGCGGTGACCGGTTTTCTCGGTCGTCTGCCGGAAGGGCTTACAGTACGCTCTTTCGGGAGGTCGGTTCACTGTTTGTGTCGCCAAGAATTCCGGTGGAGGTTCCGGTTCGCCAGGCTGGGCGTCGGAAGTTCCTGCGTGGATTCTGGTGGCGCCGGACCTGGCGCCGGAAGTCCTCTTCCGCCTTCTCTTCCACGCCTCTTGTTTGGGGGTCTTGGTTCCTGGAGTCTTCTTGTCGTCTTCTCTTGGCGTTATGATCATGGGTCTGGTCATAGCATTGGCACTTGTCTCAAGTAGGATCTCATTCACATAATAACCAAAGGAGAGCGATGTATGAAACAAATTCATCTGTATGGGTATGGTTGATATAGCATGATGTGGACCAATGGTGAATGCCATGTGTTGGGCTATATCAAAGAAGGCATACGTCCAGATCGATTTCTGTGGAGGCGCAAGAAGATTTTAAGAGAAAAAACAAGGTCAGAAAATTCGCGATCGACCCGCGCCGGAGTATCCGACGTGTGTCAACGGGAGTATCCAGTCGTGTCGGAATCTCTGGAATACACCGACCGGAGTGTTCGGTGGCTAGATCGATCACTATGGACGGAACAGCAACGCGGAACATGGTCGTGCCGTGAGCGTTGCAGAAGTACAGGCCAATTTGTTCTCCGCGTGGCGTTCTGCAAAAGAAAAAAAAAGGGTTTTGGTACGTGAGTTACCGGTGTGACGCAACAATACTTGCAAGAGGCAAAGGCACCCAACGGAGTAGGAGTGCATATCCTAGATCGAGACGGCCAAGGAGTTTGGTACTCTGTACGTGAGATTTGTCTAGTTGACCAGCAAACAAAGTGCGATGGTGGCTGCCTCTACGTGATATATCTGCATGGTCGGAGTAACCGGCCCAAATTTCAGAGGAATCGTACCAATTTTTTCTGCCAGTTCGTGAAACAGTCTACGAATAACGTCAAACAGTATACATACACTTGTATCAATAAAATGCATATCCAGGTGTATTCATCTTATTTGGATTCATGGTGTATAGAAATTTGTTCTGCGTGCTATTGGTGATATGCATGGTATACCGTCAGTTGCAGTTGGAGGATGCTTATGTCTCGGTCAGATTGATGGTGTCGAAGACCAAAGAGCAACAAGGACAATATCAAGTCAAGCAAGCCGAGAGGGAGAATGAGGCAAGGAAGACGAGCAAGACTTGAAGACAGCTAGTCAAGCGGGAGGATGAGACATGGAAGACCGACGAAGCTTGAAGACGGAGAGTGGCCATGTTGCTGATCTGACGCTAAATTTCGGAGACTACCCTCTAGCGTTGAGGACAACGCCTTTTGAAGAACGGGAGGATGATGAGGGACCAAGCCCGGAGAATCTGGCTGATTCACCTCGAAAAGTCCGGCTACCCCGGACAGTCCGGCATGTGATGAGGTTTGATCTCATCAATGCCCATTGTTATGGACTTGGGTTTTGGAGAAGATGGGGATGCTGGAGATCGTGGAACGGTTAGCAAACAAACAACACGGGGACACAAGGTTTACCCAGGTTCAGGCCTCCGGAGGGAAAACCCTACTCCTGCTTGTCTGCTCTTTGATTACGGCGAAACCGAAGGTTACAAGGTGCGCAGATGCAATCTGGCGTGGAGGTGTGTATGCGAAAGTATGAGTCGAGAGATCTAGGTCGTGCCCTCCTGGCCTTTATATAGACTTAGGCAGGTCCCGGGCATAGACCTAGTCGGTTACAGGTTTTAGGGTTTTACCCCTTTAAATTTCCTATCTACTCTAGTCTTGCTCTCCAAGGATTCGAAGGCGTCATGGGCCTGGGCCACCCGAAAGTCTTCATGGGCCGGCGTACATCCTTCGTGGGCCTTCCTTGGGCTGGACCAGGTATGCTGAGATCACGTACCTGTAGGGTATAACCATGTCAGTAGCCCCCGAGTGATTAGTCGAATCGTAGATTCGGCTGAGGACTCTTCAATCCTTCGGGTGCAACTATGTATTAGCAGTATGTGTGTAGGGATTGTTGATGCGTGTGCCTGACTCATCCGACGGATTAGGGTCAGTTAACTGTCTTAGGACGAAACAACACGATCTTCCTCAGGTTCGAGTCCCTCAACTCGAAACTGGAACATATGCTGGCGTAATTCGACTCAGGCCGCGGAGGACTTACAGGAGTGGAATTCCAGTGAATTGAATTGATGTACCCAACGCGTCCGTCGGGATTTTTCATCGCGCCTGTTAGCACGGGTTCATACTTATCAGAGCGCAGTCGTGTGCGTTGCCAGGCCATCAGATGATATCTGTAGGTCTTATCTTTGTGTCGCAGACACAGCATCCGAATATTTGTCACCGCGGAGGTGTTTCGGGTGTCCAAGGAGATCGTTGCTCACTTAGCGTTTTGTTGGGGCAGAGTTGCCGAAAAGTTTTTGCATGCTGATCTGAAAGATCGCAGTCGAAGAATTCATAGGGTGCGCGACCAGCGCTCCCTATGGGAGTAGCCCCCGAGTGTCTGTTCGAGTCGTAGACTCGAGCGGAGACTTTAGTTCAAACATCGTTCAGTTGTTAAGTCTGTAGGACACAAAAAAATTTGGATGCTTAAATTCGTCCTCCCTATGGGAGTAGCCCCCGAGTCCGTAGTGGAGTCGCAGACTCGACGTAGGACTCGAAGAAACAGTTCGTATTCATCCTTCGGGTGCGCGGCCAGCGCTCCTAATAGGAGTAGCCCCCGAGTATTTAGTCGAATCGTAGATTCGAGTGAGTACTCTTAGCTTTGAAGCCGAAGAACTTGTAGTTGTTGCTAGTATAGCTTTTGATGACATCAGTGCTGACGATCAATGACCTCAAGCGTTTGCTGCGCCAGAGATGACTTGACTGGACGAACGTGGGTCCCACTTGTTGACCTTGAATTGACCGGTCACGCGCGGCGTGGAGATAATTACGGCGTCTCCTCGATTTCCGTGTGTAGTGGACGGCGTGGTAACGACGGTTCGTTGTAATGCTGACACGTGTATGGCCAGATCTGCCGTTGGCGTTAGGTCTTCTGGATGGACGGCTGCCATGCATCGTCCTTGTCGTTATAATCATTGGGGGAAGTTGCAGTTTGTTTTCACCGCATCAGTTCTTGTTTTCACTGCCTCCTTGTGATCCATCGATTCTTGCTGCGCACTGGAATTTCCTTCCACATTTCCATCTTCCCTTCTGCGCTCTCACCGCCGGCGTCGCCGTAGCGCGATGGGGAAATCAATGAAGTCATCATCTGCGGTTGGTACCAGCGCTGCCGGAGAAAATAAAAGCGCCACCGCTACCCGTGTCACCGATGGTGGTTGGCGGCGATCAGAGACGCGGGAGAGTGATCTCCGCAAGCTTCGCGAGCGGGGCTTGATCCCGCAGGATAGGGAGGCCGTCAGACTCCCCGGCAACGAGGTAATCCCCGTCCCCCCGCTGGGTACCGGGTTATGTTTCTCGCCTTCGTTATGCGTGGGTTTTCATTTCCAGTCCACAACTTCCTCCGTGGACTGCTCTTTCTCTATGGCATCCAGCTGCATCATCTTTCACCCAATTCTCTTCTTTACATTGCTTGTTTCATCACATTCTGCGAGTGTTGGCTCGGCATTGAGCCGCACTTTGGCCTCTTTCGGAAGCTTTATTCCGTGAAGAGGCAGTCTGGTTCGGATGGTGTTTATCCCATTGGGGGTTGCATCATCTCCCTCAGTCCCAATCTGCTTTCCTTTTTCTTTTCCATGTCCGAATCTGTCCAGTACTGGCGGAGGCGATGGTTTTATATCCGCGACTCCGTAGTGCCTGGGCAAGATTTTGGTCTTGTTCCTTTTGAACCCTCCCAAAATATTGAGCCAAAAAGGTCTTGGAAAAACAAGATCTAAGATGGCGAGGTGGCGGAGATAGAGGCCCTTTACCGTCGGGTGGAGGATCTCCAGTTGACTCCAGAGAAGGAAGTGAACGGCGTGGATATCATCCGCATGTTTCTCGAGCGTCGGTTGCAGCCTCTCCAGGCTAGGGCGCACCCGATGTTTCTTTATTCTGGGCGCCGTGATCCGACGAGGGTTTCGGCTGAGAAAATCTTTGAGGGGGATCTTGACAGGACCCTTCGCTCGCTGCTGAAGTTCAAGGCCGGAGAGAAAATCCCGGGGAAGTCGCCGACTCCGCTGTTTTCTTCGGCGTTGGTTGTTCCACAGGTGTAGATTTTTGCGCGTAGCGCTTTTCGTTGACTACATATTTATTTTCCTTTGTTTGCTAACAAAGTCCCTTCTGGTTTTGCAGAGCTTCAAGGTGCCAGGCATGGTACCGCCATTGCCTGAAAAATATCCGAATACCCCGGATAATGACGTGGTGGATTCCGTGTCCGAGCTGCCGTCGGCGGGATCTCCGACGGAGGATGCCGACGAGTCGAGCGAGGACCATACGCGCAAAGGATCACGGATCTCCAACGAGTGTTCGGATGACTCGACTCCTCCGACTCCCAGAAACCCTCTGTTCCTTGAGCATCACAGTGACGGGCATGGAGGCTCTTCCTCTCCCATTCCTGCCATTCATGTGCGGGCTGTAGTGCCGCACCCGCCAGCGAAGCGGAAGAAGGAAGAGAAGAAGGAAGAGAAGAAAGGGAGAAGAGAGCCCGAAGGACTCCTCCTGTCTTCGACCTGAGCTCGCTGGACTCGTAAGTTTTCTTTATACTGTTGTCTTTCTGCTGTTGACTTTTGTTCTTGTGCTAAGTATTTCGTGTGCAGGCACTCCTCCCACGACTCCTCCAGCGATGGTGCTCGGGAGATGATGGGAGAGTCGAAGGTTGCGTCTCCTCCTCCTCAGACGGTGGCAACTTCGGGGGGCGCTGCTCCGAAACCTCCTTTGCAGGAGGTGCAGGTGGTTGTGCCTCAGAATTTCGCCAGCGGGCCTGCAGCATCACCGTTGGATCATGTAAGTCGTCTATCACTGGGGGAGCCCCCGAGCGTGTGTAAAAAAGTTCTCTTAGTTTGTTCTTCGAGTCTCGGGCACTACAAGGAATCTGGCTATATATGACCCTCCATTTTCGTCACAAAATCGTCATAGTAGTCTGTTTATGACAATTTTATGATGATTTTGAGATCGTCAAAAACTGAGCGTCGCAAATGAACTATAACGACATTTTTGGTAAAATCGTCATAACCGTCTATGACGATATTGGATCGTCATAACATCTATGACGATCCAATATCGTCACGGGCCATCTAGCCTGGCCAAGTCAGATCCTACGTGGCAAAATTATGACGAAATTAAACTGTCTTAAATCGAATTTAGCCCAGTCCAGTTTGGTCGCTTATATGGGCTCACCCGATAATTTTGGCGATTTTAATATTTCAGCCTTATTTATTTTCTAGGCCTTGGCCTTCTTACAATCAATCATTTTCTAATTTCGCTTTTTTATCAAATGGGTCTCAATTATGTTTCACTGAGAAATTGGGCTCTAGTTGTCGATTCTTCATATAGCTAATTAATTAATATCCAATATAACAATCTAACGTGAGATAAAAGCATGACAATATTTAAATAAATGTCAAAATCAATTCATTACAACAATATGATCGAGCAGTTGAACACGTGAAATTCCACTAGTTCACATCACTACTAGTTCAATCAAAAATCTTGGACACCCCAAATCTACAAACAAAACTCTCATAAAGTATAAACGCTAGCTACTCGATGATACTCTCGAACTTCTTGAGAACTTCACTTGTGGCCTTGGTGTTACGAAGACTAGCGAGCATTCTCTGCAACACAAAGCAGAATAGTAAGCAAAAGGTTAGGCATATAAATGAATACCATTATAAAAAAAATAGTTTGGGCTCTGAACAAGCAAGCTTAAGAGCATGCAGACCTGATGCTACATTATAAAAAAATGTCGGACGAAAGACAAGGATCTGAAGCAAACTTTATGTTTCTCACTTCTCTTGCTACTTGGTAGAGGCTGCGAAAGGAAGCACTAGCTAGTCTAAACAACAGCAAGGGAGACAAGCCTCTATCTCCTGACAAGTTTCAGGGCAGATCTTTATATTTTAGATGTCTAAACTCTGCTAATAGAGTTGTCTAAACTCAGATATAACATCAGTGTGAACCGTGCCTGGGTGCATGGTACTCTTTGTAAAATATTATTAAATTAATAATATATATATCAATGCTTCAAGAAAGACTACTCCTGCTATTTATCCTCGCTACTCCTGCTGCTAGCTATCCTATAAAACAAACTGGAGTACTTGACAGATATTAACGTATTTCCTACACGGACATGGAAAGTAGTGTCATCATCAGTGCCTTCAAAAGAAAAATCTAGGAACTCCTTCATGCCAGTTTGCCATTCTACATAACCTCTATCCCGACCCTATCCATCCAACTCCTATCTCTCGCCATCTAGGCAGAAATTTGAACGATCAAACTTAGTTGTTTGGCTTGAAAAGAAGCAAATATATGATACTAGTTCAGATTCATTATTACACATAAGAATATGTTCCAAAAATGATAATTTTCCGCAAATTACAATAACAAATAGTGATATAGCCAACATCGGGCCAACAAGAGTAATAACAAACAAATTTGAGATGGCAGCTATATGATGAGATATGACATAGGATATTTTGTTGAGGATTACCTGATTAGCAGATATGCTGCTCAACGCTTGTATGTAAGACATTCTATTTTCTTCGAAAGCCACCCTAAACTTTTTCCTGCATAAAAACATCACAGGAGAGATTAAGTAAATGGAGCATACATAAGAAACCATTTACAATAAGACCATGGTTGCTTTCTACATTGAAGTCAAATAACTTGCAAATAGACATCATTAATTCAAGAGATTTAAATAAAAAAGAATCATGGAGCAATGCACAGAACATGCAACTTGCTTCTGTAGTATGCATGAAAACTACTCGCTGTGTTTCAAAATATAAGATATTTTAGCATTTGTGAAACGAATGTATCTAGACGCTTTTTATGTGTAGATTCACTCCGAACCTAGACATCATAAGGCGTCTAGATACATTCAATTTACAAAAACTAAAACATCTTATATTTTGGAATAGAGGGAGTAATATGTTTATATCTGAAAATTCTTTATATCTATTCTAATCACCTATAATGCTAAGTCAGCTAACGCAACCAGATATCTAATGGATAGTCCACCTGAATTTGAATGGACACTAGATCAGATAAATGGTTATATACAACTAGAAATATACCTTGTAGCAGGAACCTTTATCTTCTTGGTCTTCGAATGATCATGTCAAACATGCAATTTTCCCTATCTTCTTTACACTGGAAATTAACAAAAAACAATTTTGTCAACAAAGATACGCACATGTTCATAATTAAAATGAAAGATATGAAAGCATAAACCCTAAACATAATAGAATGAAATGGGGCACAATTTCATTGCCCAATCTAACAAATAAAATAATGCATGGAATGCATGCCATGTTGAAACATGATCTATCTACAGACTGAATTTGTTATCAACTTTACAAATCTAAGAAATATGCCTACGCACAAACTCAAGCTATGCTCCTCTATTCTCAAACAATCGCAATATTTAACCAGACAAAAGTCTCATCTATTGATAATCAACACAGTTAAGATGCATTTCAAACACCAAGCACATAGAGAAAGCAGAGAAGACACGCTCCGACTAAGCAGGTACAAAGAGATCACTTAGAGAGTCAGCAGCCAGCTGATCAGCTGGGGTATGCGTGCTTCTAGGCACAGCAGAGAAGAGCTCCATAGCTTCTGTCACCTTGGACTTCAGAACATCAGGTGACCCAATAAGATGAAGATCATGTCTAGTGTCCATCTCAACAAGAATTCCAGTAAAACCTTAGCAGCACGATCATGTGGGTATAAGATTTTACCAAGCATCTGCATAAATTATACAGGTTATGTCCTGGCTCTTGAACACAATCATTAGTAATGAATTAAACTTTACTGTTAGCATGGACGAACCAAATTTCTAGAGTAAAGTGAAGTTCTTTTAGCCTAAATATTCATATTGTCCAAGAGCAAAAGGCAATACCATGTATATACTTAGACATCACAATCACTTGATGGACCATAAAGTGAGGGCATGGTGCACAGGTAAACAATATTTTTAATTATCGGGATACAGAGCTAGAAAACAAACAGTGGATCCTAATTTTATAATTATTAGGACACCCAACTTAAGTTATGTACATCCAACATGAACTCACTATAAGTCTGGCACTAGCCAGGCATATTACGTTTGGCAATACCATCAATTAAAATCAACATAGCATAGATGGTTCTCTATTTTGGACATATTGCACTAACAACGCTCTTGGTTTCCCAGTACAGAAGCATCCTGAATCAACAAAGGAAACTTCCTAGAATCACAGCAGCAGCAACCCCATACCTGAACAAAGAGGGGCAGCAGCAATCAGATCAGTATGGTGCTACCAGACTTGAATTTCACCCCACCTGAGGAAGTTAATGTCCATATAGTACAAGGAGAACATGGAGGTACATTAGCTGTCAAAACAATAAGTAAACAATAAGGAGGATTAAATGAACATCAAATTCAATTCACAAGAATATGTAAACAAGCAAGCAAGCACAAAACAACAAGAAAGCCCATACAATTAATCAAAACAACATCTACTGCCTCTATGCAAGGAAAACCCTGAGTGTATTTCACCCTATTCTAAATGGGAGATTCTAAATTGTTCAGAGATTCACTTATAATAATCTGTCTAAGACCCCAAAATATTCAGAATTAAACTACATGTTCAAACTAAGTTGCAGTATTGCACTAAAGTTTTTATCGTAAGCATTATCTTACACCAATTCAGTGGCTATCTTGCAGCTATTTTCTCTAAATTTTATCTAGACACGCGAGTACTGAACCATGCAGCCATCTTTTGATACGTTTTACCATGTGTACTTATAGAATCATGTTAGGCCCATATTTCCATAATTAGTCCATATATGTACTAGTAGTACTACACGAATATACATCAAGAAAATAAAGAAACTTTGTTTTTCTGCAGCAAGTTTGGTTAATTAATTCAGTTTAGAACAAGGGAGTTTGGAACAGAGATTGGATTACAAGCAAAGTTAAGTTAACACAAGCACTAACTTTCTTATACAAGAGAGTGGATTACAACTAATGAACCAAATTCTTCAGCAAGAAGCTGTAATATGTTAAACGAAAATACTCCAATACTCCCGATTCTTCTTTCAGATCCTAACTGTATTGTGTACTGTGAGAGAAACTCGCCCTACAAAACTAACCAAACGAGCCACAACCAAAATCATAGAATAAAACTCCCGATTCAATCGAGTGCAAGTCGTTAGTTCTCACCTTCATCAAAGCCGAAAAGGAATGACCCTTCAACGGCGGCGATGGCAAATCAGTTGCTTCTTGCTTACACTTGGACTCGTTTAAAAGATGAACTCGTCGTCGTGCTCCTTGTCTAGAGGTGGTGCTCCGCTTGTGGAGAGATTATTATGACATGTCATTTCACATAAACAACAGAGAGATTATTAACATCAGATATAAAAAAACATATTCAAGTTCATTCAGAACAACATACAAATAACCAAACAACAAAAGCTTCTACAACTCATAAATTCTACCAGACTTAAACTAAAGGGAGCAACATGGTTCTTCAGGTCCTTCCTGAATCTCTCCCTACAACATCAGCATCAATATAACCATCTTAATAGTAGCAACAATATCACATTAAACATATCCTAGTTAGGGGCATACTCGCTCAAAAAATAAATCACAGTGATCACAATAGAATAGTAAAGAAGAAGAATAATCAATACATGAATCACAGTGTTAAGATAGGTGATGCAACTACCATTAGAGCTAAGAAGCTGGCCATAGTACTGACTATAAAGCAAAACAAGGAGTGGACCATGTTGCGGACAATGTGTGGAGCTAGCAACTATTAATCTATTTTGCAACAGACCATTTTTTACATACCTATGTTTTATTGTTAGACATGTTTTCACAGACTGAAATTCATAATCATGCATTCAGGTGGCATGTAAGAGTGGTATGCAGCAGGATAATATAGTTTCTTTATTAAGCTGGGAACTGTTGGTTTCAGGTACAATGGAAAAGATCATCATCATGAACAAAACAAACGAGCAACACGAAAATTAAATCGCTTAAGGGGTTCACCTACGTCAGCCCTCGAAAATCCATCTTGGCTAGTCCGGTATTGGGCAGCTATCATGTATCCATCCTGAGCTCACGGATGTAGCTCCTCTGCAACCCACTGCCTACTAATACACACAAAGTATAAACAATATGAGCATAGTAGTAAGCTTATCAGATCTACAGTTCAAATAGGCATGGTCAGTAGCCTACCAATAGCAATTACAAACTGATAGAAAGTCCATCAGTTTCACCGTTATTCTTGTTCTAAACACAAACACTACTAGGCATAAACACAAACACGCTACGGGCAACTCCGACGCTATCTCGATTGACCGACGCTATCTCGATTGACCACCGCAAGTGACTATGAGGACCCCCGAAGACAGGAAGAAAATGGGAGGGGAAAGAGGGGGACCTCGTTCCGTACCTGGTGCGGTGGATGAAGGAGCCTCCTAGGGAGGGCGCCAGAGGAGAAGAGCCTCTAGGGCTCCGGGGAGACTGGAGGATGAGGTGGGTTGGCGGATAAGTACCTCGGGTGCCATCGCGGAAGGCCTTGGCGACGCGCTTGTGCGTCCTGCGCAGCTCCTCCCGACGGTCATCCTCGTCGAGGCCCACCAGCAGCCCTCACACCGCCGCCTCCATGGCATCTTCTGCCTCTTCGCTGCCACCGCAAAGCACCACGAGATCCTCGAACTTGGAGGCGGACGGCCAGGAGCAGGCCCTCGAGCTTGGAGGCGACGACCTTGGAGGCTTGAAGTCGCGGTTGGCGCATCATCCAGCAAGAATGGAGGCGCTCGAATGGAGGCTTCGGGTAGGGGATCGAGATCTGTGGCTGGGGTGGCGGCGGCTGGAGGAACAAAGGAGGGACTATGGAGACAAGAGGAATGTGGCGGGCTAGGGTTTGGTATCATTGGGATGCGCATGTGTTTCTTGGGGTTGGAAGAGGTCAGGTCGTCGGATCGGAGGGGATTTGACGATCGAGATTCGTTCGCGTGGTGATCCGCTCGCTTTCATTTTCTGTTCTCTGGTTGGCTGTAGACATGACATGTAGGCATAATTGTTGACGTGGCCAACCTCTTGTTTTCTAATTTAGACGATATGACAATTTAAAATCGTCATAGTGAGCTACCAATACCTCCCGAGATGTATTTACTGGGTTATGACGATTTGAGCTAATAAAACCATGACGTTTTTAAGCAAGATCGTCATAATTTTCTAAGGTTTTGAACCTCCTAAATAGCTTACGACCATTTAGTGCAAAATCGTCATAATTCTATGACGATTTTGTCCACGGTCACTATTAGAAGGTCATAGAATAACACATTCCTTGTAGTGGGGGGAGCCCTCAAGTGCTTTCGTGTGAGTCATTTTCTTCTGCTTTCTCATGTTGGGCGTAGCCCCCGAGTCCTTTTTCTGAATGGTGGTTCTTCTTCCTGCAGCCTTTTGTGCAGGAAGCTGCTGTGCAGAGGCGCTGGTCGGAGGCCAACCTCCAACAGCTTCAAGGTACCCGTATACTTTGGGTGCTTCTTTCCTTTATTGCTGTCCTGCTTTCTGATGTTTTATTGTTTTGAAATGCAGAGGAGCATAATACTTCTCTCCGTGAGATTGACGCTCTTAAGAAGAGCCTTGGTCAATCGGGGAAGAAGGCTGAGGACGCCTCTGATGCGAAGGAGCGCCTTGAACTGGAGCTGGTCAAGGCATCCGAAGCTAAGGAGCGTCTGCAGCAGGAGGCTACGGACCGCGAGGAGCAGCTTACCATGGCTGCGACTGCGCGTGAAAGAGAGGTGGCCGACAAGCTCATGGCTGCTGCCAAGGCTGTTTCGGGTGAGTACCTTATTTTTGCTTCAGTATTTTCGTTTTCTTGCCTTTCTTCTGTGCTACTGTCCTCGGTCTTCTCTTTTTGTTTTGCCTTAGATGCCGCAGGCATCGATTTTGACCGCGGCGCTCTGGAGCACGGGAGTGCTCTAGATGATGCTACTGCAGCGGTCGAAGATCGCTGCAACACCGTCGTCGGCTCCCTTGCCAAGGCGAAGGAAGTCCTTGGCCGCTTCTACAAGGAGCTTTTGTCCCTAAGGGCGCGGCCCTTGATGATGTTCACGCCCTGGCGGAGGCCTTGTCAGCCGAAGCGCCTGCGGCGTACAAGCGCAAACAGAAGGGCATCGGCGCGTCAGTCGGGCTGACGATGGCTTTGGCGGCTGGAGCAGAGCTGGACCTTCCCCAGATCACCTCCCGGATGCCGACGACCGCGGATGGATCCGAGGTAGCTTTTGCTGCCTATTATGCTCGCTGGAAGCGATATGGGCCAAAGCTCATTGATCTGCTGTTTGAGTATGCGCTGCGGCAACAGGGGGAGGCCAAGACGAGGCAATCCGGCTTCGAGTCTACTCAGGGTGCCTCGTCTTAGGCGTTGTAGATGTAGGATAGTTTCTAGTCTTCTTTTGTTGTAAATATTTGTGAGGAATGCAATCATTGTGCCACGTAGTGGCCTTTATATGCTTAATGAACTCTTATGAGCTGTGCTCTTCTCTGTCTGAATGTTTATGTCCTTTGCTTTTCTGCTATGCTAGGTTCCTTGGTCTTGACCCGTTGACACCTCGCTGCGCGCGAATCGTCCATCTTTGGATGATTCCTCGCAACTCGCTTTTCTTCGGGACCATGTTCGTAGTCTTGAGAGGGAGTTGCTTGGGTTGCGAGGTCACGCCGATGTTTGGAAGTCCAAGGCGGATCGCGGTGCAGCCAGAGAGGAGTACTTGATGGCGGAACTGCTTCGGCTGTCTGAGCTGCTTCAATGTAAGTTGTTCTTTGTTTCGAGCTGCAACTCAGTTCTTGGAATGAGCCTGCTGGCCTTGCCTCTTATTTTGTGCAATTGTCGCAGGTGCGAACCTTGCTCCGAGGGAAGAGAAGGAGCGTGTCGCTGTTCGGGTCAATTGCTTGACGCAACAGGACATGGAGGCTGGCGGCTTCTTCTGGATGGATCGTGACCGCGCCATGGCTCTGGCGACGGTACAGGATCGTGTGCACCAGGTTTCGCGGGTGCTTCGTCAGGTGCAGACGTCGCTTGCCTCGGTGTTGCATGTCATGTTTCCATTGGATGCTATGCCAACAAGCCTTGCGGATCTTCTGTCGAAGTTTCGAAGCGTGAGCAATGTCAAGGAGTTGGTGCGGCAACAGCTCATCGTGGGCGTGAAGGCTGCTTTGTCCCTTGTGAGGCTGCACCGGCCTGATGTAGATTTGTCTGTTGTAGCAGCTGGGCCGCCTCTTTGATCGGATGGTGATGAGTGGGATATGCGTCCGCATTATGCGGCTGTAAGGCAGTATGCCGAACAGGTAGTAGATTTGTTTGAGCAGCGTGCTCAAGTTATTCTTCAGAATAGGTAGTACCTGTAAAAGAAGTAGATGTAAAATTTGTATATTTCGACTGGGCGTGTTGTGCCCTTTGTTATAAAGGTTTGTTTATTGTGAGCACGTAGTGCTTTTGTTTGAGTACGTGTCCTTTTTGTTTTCCTGACGTTGTGAGATACTCAGGTGTACACGTGTGATCCTCGTCGATTGAATCGTGAGGTGGGGGGGAGCCCCCAAGTGCGTTTGTAGCAGAATATTAAGTTGCAAGTAGCGAACAAGATTTTGGGGCGGAACACTTAGCTTTATTTATATCGTAATGGAGGAAGTACATTGTTCGGCTGAGTAGCCTTGGCTGAAAAGCCTTATTGAAAGTAGAAGGAGTAGGTAGCTATGGGTAGAATCGTTGCAAGTGTGCGATGTTCCATGGGTTGGAGTATGTGACTCCAGATTCCACGTGCTTGAGGCGATAGGTGCCAGCTGGGATGACTTCGGTGATGACGTAGGGTCCTTCCCATGGCGACTCGAATTTCTTCGGTCGCTCTTGCTTGAGTCGAAAGACGAGGTCTCCTTCGACGAAGGACCTTGGGCATAGCATTCGGCTGTGGTAGTTGCGGAGACTCTGCTGGTACACCGCTGATCGAGCTGCCGCTATGTCTCTTGCTTCGTCGAGTGTGTCTACGGCGTCTTCGAGTGCAGCCGTGGATTAAATCTTCGGCTATGCGACCGGGGTCTGGTGGCGTGCCGGTGGTAGCACGGCCTCGGCTCCGTGCACCATGAAGAATGGCGTGTAGCCGGTGGAGCTGTTTGGCGTAGTCCGTAAGCTCCACAGTACGGATGGTAGCTCTTTCGTCCAGGCTCCAGCTTTCCGTTCGAGTGGACTCATGAGGCGCTTCTTGATACCAGCGCCGATTAGGCCGTTGGCCTTTTCCACTTGCCCGTTCGTTTGCGGGTGTGCCACGGAGGCGTACGTGATGTTGATCCCGAGGCCTTCGCAGAAGTCCTGGAACTCCTTGGAGATAAAGTTCGATCCATTGTCGGTGATGATGTTGTGCGATACGCCGAACCTGTAGACAATGGACTCGAAGAACTTGACGGTAGTTTTGCCCTTTTGGTTGGTGACCGGCATGGCCTCGACCCACTTGGTGAATTTGTTGATTGCGACTAGGAGGTAAACGTGTCCCCCTTTCGATGACTTTGGCAGTTTGCCGATCATGTCGAGGCCCCATTGGGCAAAGGGCCAGGCTATAGGTATGGGTCTAAGTTCTGACCTGGGTCCGTGCGGTTTGTCAGAGAACCGTTGGCACCCGTTGCATCTTCGGACGATGTCCTTTGCGTCGCTCATGGCCGTTGGCCAGTAGAATCCGGCTCGTAGAGCTTTGGGGACAAGGGAGCGGTTGCCTGCGTGATGGCCACATATGCCCTCGTGGATGTCTTGGAGGATGGCTTTCCCGTCACCGATGGTGACGCACCTTTGTAGTACACCCGTAATACTGCGCTTGTACAACTCGCCATTGATGATGGTGAAGGCTTTTGACGAGATATGCGGGCATCCGCCAGTCGAGCGCTTCTCCGTTTATCAAGAACTGGAGGTGCGGTCGCGTCCAAGTTTCTTCTACTGCCATGACCTGCATCAGGTTGACCATGGAGACCTGTGTGTCCAGTGTCTCGGGTCCTTCATGTCCTTCGGGCGTAGACCCCGAATGTTACCTTCTTCGGGTGATCCTTGGGAATTTTCGCTGATGGATGGCATGCGATCTTGAGGAACACACCCGGTGGCACCTTTGCGTAGGTGGAGCCGATGTTGGCGAGTCTATCGGCTTCCTCGTTGCTTTCTCTTCCGACGTGCCGAAGCTCGCAGCCGTCGAATTCTCCTTCGAGTGCGTTGTAGAGCGCGCGGTACGCGATCATGTTTTCGGCGTGTGCGTCGCACTCGTTCATCGTTTGCTGGACGACGAGGTTGGAGTCATCGTAGATGACCAGGCATGTTGCGCCGCAAATCTTTGCCATCCTCATGTCGTGTATGAGGGCTTCGTATTCGGCCTCGTTGTTGGAGGCTCGGAATTTCATCCGGAGGACGTACTTCATCTGGTCGCCCTGCGGGGAGGTTAGTATGACCCCGGCTCCTGCTCCAGCTTCGCGCTTGGAGCCGTCGAAGTGCATTGTCCACGACTGCGACATGTCTGGGGTGTCTAGCAGCTGCAGCTCCATCCAATGTACGAGGAAGTCCGGGAGGACTTGAGATTTGATTGCGAGTCGCTTCTCGTAGATGATGTCCAGAGGTGACAGCTCGATGCCCCACAGGGCCACGCGTCCTGTGGCCTCAGGGTTATTCAGGATGCTGTTCAGGGGTGCCTCATTAACGACCATCACCTGGTGCTCCTGGAAGTAATGGCTCAGCCGTCGAGCCGTCATGAACACGCCACAGGCGAGCTTCTGGTAGTGAGGGTACTTCTGCTTTGTTGGTGTTAGTACCTCGCTGAGGTAGTAGATTGGGCGCTGGACCCCGTGGGTCTTGCCTTCTTCGGGTCGTTCGACCACTAGCACGGTGCTGACCACCTGGTGTGTGGATGCTATGTACAATAGCAGAGGCTCGCGCTCCTTTGGCGTGACCAAGACGGGCGAGGTGGAGAGAAGCCGCTTGAGGCTTTCGAATGCATCGTTGGCTTCGGGCGTCCACTCGAATTTATCTGCTTTGCGTAGCAACTGGTAGAATGGTAGGGCCTTCTCGCCCATGCGGCTGATGAATCTTCTTAACGCCGCTATTAAATCTGCGAGCTTTGGACGCCTTTGAGGTTTTCGGCTTCTCCATCGCCATGATGGCTCGATTTTCTTGGGTTCGCCTCGATCCCTCGAGAGATGAAGTACCAAGCGGTGACCGATGGGACGCCAAGGCGCTTTTCGGGTTGAGCTTGATCCTGTAGCGATCAAGGTTGTCGAATGTCTCGCGGAGATCGTCGATAAGTGTCCTTGCCTCCCTGGTTTTTATGACTATGTCGTCAACATAGACTTGAACGTTGCGACCAATCTGGTCCTTGAGGCAGGCCTGCATGCATCGCTAGTACATGGCACCTGCGTTCTTTATCCCGAAGGGCATTGTGTTGTAGCAGAATACTCCAAACGGTGTGATAAACGCCGTTTTCTCCTGATCTTCAACCTTGAGTCGAATCTGGTTGTAGCCTGAGTAGGCGTCGAGGAAGGAGAGTTTCTCGCATCCTGCAGTCGAATCGATGATCTGATCGATCCGAGGAAGAGGGAGTGGTCCTTTGGGCAGTGCTTGTTTAACGACGTGAAATCCACGCACATCCGCAGGATGTCCGTGTCCTTCTTTGGGACCATGACTGTGTTTGCAAGACACTCGCTTTCTTTGATTTCCCTGATGAAGTCTGCAGCGAGTAGTCTGTTGATTTCCTTGCCGATAGCTTCGGCTCGTGGCTCGGACAGTCTTCGGATGGACTGCTTGACGGGCTTGGTGTCTGGAAAGACGTTGAGTGCGTTCTCGGCGAATTCCCTGGGAACTCCTGGCATGTCTGCAGGACACCAGGCAAAGATTTCCCAGCGCTCACGGAGGAATTCGACGAGCACGCCTTCCTATGCGGGGCTGAGGTCGTTGGCGATCAGCGCCATCTTGGAGGCATCCGTCGGGTGGACCTGCACCTTCTTTGTGTTGACCGTGGAGTCGAAAGACATGTCAGGTGCGTTTTGTCGTGCGACTTGGGGTGCCCCATTGTCCGTCACCTCGCGGAGCCTAAGGAGCTCCTCCTGCATACCGAATGATTGGGAGATTCTGTTGAAATCTCTGTTGCATTGGTCCGATCGGGTGAAGCTCCCATGGACTGTGATGACGCCCTTCGGTCCTGGCATCTTGAGTAGCAGGTATGCATAGTGTGGGACAGCCAGGAACCTTGCGAATGCTACACGCCCGAGGATGGCGTGGTACTGTGATGGCCAGTCCACTACTTCGAATTCGAGTCACTCCAGCCGGAAGTTGTCTGGCTTGACGAAGATGACGTCGAGCCATGTTTTGCCTAGGGGGAATATGTCCTTCCCTGGAACGATGCCGTGGAATGTTGTTTCTGACTGTTCCAGGCTGCACTGCGGGATCCGCATTGCTGCTAGAGTGCTTGCAAACATCAGGTTGATGCTGCTTCCACCGTTCATGAAGATGCGACTCATCTCGAAACCTCCGATCTGCGCCTCCAGCACCAGGGCAGCATGACCTGGGCGAGGGATCTGGAAAGGGTGATCCGAATGAGTGAATGTGATGCAGGACTCCGATCCGCTGAGGTACTCAGGGATGGCGGGTGGAGTTGCCACAGCCAGGTTGATTTGTCGGGTGATTTTCTTCTGCACCCTATTCGTGGGGCGCTCTTTCTGGATCATCAGTGATCCTTTCGGGAAGTACCCGTTCAGCGTTGTTCTGTCGGTGTGCGACTATAGTTCGGCTCGGGTGGCGGCGAGGAGCTGGCGCGAGAGCTCCATGCGCAGCGGCGCGTTTCGAACGCAGGATTGGGGCTTGCCTCATCATACCATGCTTTCGCTGAGTTTCGAACTCATGCGTCCTTGAGCATGTGGTGGCTTTCTTTTGCCATCTTGCTTGTCGATGTAGAAGTGGATGGTGCATGGGCCAAAGCTTTTATTATCTTGGTCCGTTATCGAATCGCAGCGTTACCCACAGCTCTGGCGTCCCCCGTCGCGGAAGTTTCCTCCGTGATATCCTCCGCTGTTGCGGTTGGCGTCGTTGCGGCGATCGGCGTAGCCAGCCGAGACCATGTCGGGTCCGTCACGATCATCGTAGACGCGCGATCTTCTCTTGCTACGGCGTTCTCGCCGCCGACCGTAGTCGTCTTCTTCTTTCGGTTGTGCTCGGTGAATGGAATCTTCTCCGTCAGCCCACCTGTTAGCGATGTCCATGAGGTGGTCGAGTGTTTTGGGCTTGACGCGCCCAAGTTCCACCTTGAAGTCTTGACGCTTGACGTCGTCCCTGAAGGCGTCGATGGCCCTCTCTTCGGAGATGTGGGTTGCAGAGTTCTTTGTGTTGGACCAGCGTATTATATACGAGCGAATGGATTCGCCCGTTTGCTGAGTGCAGGCTCGCAACTCTTCGATTGAGGCGGGCCTCTTGCTGGTGCCTTTGAAGTTTCGGATGAAGCTGTAAGATAGCTCATCCTAGCTTCGGATGGACCCTGAAGATAGGCTGCTGAGCCAGATCCGGGTTGCGCCTGTCAGCTGCAGCTGAAGGCATTGCATGGCAGTCTCCTTGTTTCCACCGTGCAGTTTGACGGATGATAAGTGATCGCTGAGCCAAGCTTTTGGGTCCTGAGTGCCGTCGAACTTCGGAGTATCCGAAGGAAGCTTGAAGTTGCGTGGCATCCGTGTTCGCCGGACAGATCTGCTGAAGCATCGGCCTCCGCAGAGTTCTCCTTCGTCTTCGTCCATCTCGGATTCAGACGAGCATGCGCGCTTGGCGCGCGCTTTGTCGATTTTGCGTTGTGTGAGCGCATCTCTGCCCTCGTAGTCGCGGTTGCAGCGGCGCGAACTCTTCTTCCTTCGAGGAAGATCATGTTCCTCTTCTTCGGATGAAGGGGTAGGGCTGCGGTAGTAACGAACCGGAGCCTTCTTCTTCGGCTCCGCGGCAGCTTCATGGTGGAGCACAGCTCCGACGAGTCCGAGTCCAGTGAGTGCGGACTTGTGCATAGCTCTCTTCGGGTCCCCCTCCGGTGGTGGGTGGGCCGCGAGGTACGCAGTGGCTGCCATGATCGCAGCCTGTGACGTTTTCGGGATGACGTTGTCGTCAGCGTCCATCTCCATGAAGGATGTGTGGAGAGTTCGTGTAAATTCGCGGCATTCCCGGGGATCCATGTTCTCCATCCGAGAGCGGTGCTTATTGCCTGGGTTAGCGTTCGAGCTAGAGCCGATGCCCATGGCGGAGAGCGCGGCTCGTCGCGCGCTAGACTCTGAGGCTGCTTGCTTGCGTTTGTCAAGCACCTCCTGCATCTTGACCTGCTTCTTGTGTTCCTCGATCAGGAGCAGGTGGTAGGCCATCAGCATATCTCGCGAGGCCGCAGCGACTATGTTGCACCTTGCAACGGACCTGGGTCCATCCTTCTTTGCTAAGGCGGAGGACATGGCCGCCGTTGTTTTCCCCTTCGAGTGGGGGGGACTGGCTTCTTCTGTTCCCGCCGTTTCGTTCTGGCGGGTTAGGCGGCGGGTTAGGCGTTTGCTGATCCACGTCGCTTTGGATGACTGCGGCGCATTGGTAGCGCTCGCAGATTGGTCCGCTGCTGCCGTAGCTTTCAGATCCGAAACCGTAGGTCCTTGCATCCGATGGCGGATCGCATAGATTGGAGTTGCCGCTGCTGCTTCGTAGGAATCATCTGTTGATGATGTTGTGCATAGCACAGGGTGTGGGGTCCATGAAGCGGGCCTTATTGATAGTAGGGGCACCCGCTCAGGGAGGCGGAGGGTGCCAGTTTGCCCCACCTGGAAGCAGAAGCTCCCGAACAGGATTTCGAGTCTGTCGCCTACGGGCTCAAAGTCCTTCATGGTGGCCGGAGAGTGGGCGGTGAAGTCGAAAGCGCCGAAGAGGAGGTGACTCTCCGTTGCTGCAGAGTTGTAGATCGATCGAGTTGGGACCGTCACGGTCGCACAATCAGCGCCCCCAGTTCCCACAAACGGCGCCAATTGACGAGGTTTGATCTCATCAATGCCCATTGTTATGGACTTGGGTTTTGGAGAAGATGGGGATGCTGGAGATCGGGGAACGGTTAGCAAACAAATAACACGGGGACACAAGGTTTACCCAGGTTCAGGCCCCCGGAGGGAAAACCCTACTCCTGCTTGTCTGCTCTTTGATTACGGCGAAACCGAAGGTTACAGGGTGTGCAGATGCAATCTGGCGTGGAGGTGTGTATGCGAAAGTATGAGTCGAGAGATCTAGGTCATGCCATCCTAGCCTTTATATAGACTTAGGCAGGTCCCGGGCGTAGACCTAGTCGGTTACAGGTTCTAGGGTTTTACCCCTTTGAATTTCCTATCTACTCTAGTCTTGCTCTCCAAGGATCCAAAGGCGTCATGGGCCTGGGCCACCCGAAAGTCTTCATGGGCCGGCGTACATCCTCCGTGGGCCTTCCTTGGGCTGGACCAGGTATGCTGAGATCATGTACCCGTAGGGTATAACCATGTCAGCATGTGCCGACCGAAGTGTCCGACCGTGTTCGGACCAGTCCGAACCGGTTGTATCCTGTTTAGAGTCCAGTTAGTTTAAATGTCAGTTTGGGCCTGTCCAAAAAACTAGGTTGAGTTTGTCTGCCCCAGCCCTCATATAAGGAGCTGTCCGATCTAGGGTTTAGATTAGCTTTGTGTTTATTCAGAATAATGTAGAACTTAAATTCATATTATCACCGTCCCTCTAGGATCCGCATGAGTGACGACGTCTCGGACGTTCGTCCAGTTATCCATAATAAAGACACGAGGATTCTTGAATTGTCAAGAATAATCGTGTGGATGCGAAGGTCCTCGAATTATTAAGGGTTGTCGAGCTTTGGCGTGTCTATCCCGCGTGAGGTTCATCGTTCATTGTCGAGTTGCTCGTAGGATTGGCGTTCCCCAATCTCCAGTTTACGTGTTCCGCACACGTGATTAGGAGATCTATCAGATCCATTGGATCAGGAGGTGCATTGTGAAAGATTGGGCCAACAATCCGTATCAGGAAGCCTCATGGTTTGTATACACCTCTCTCTGCACCTACTACACCTTGGGAATACATTAGCATGGATTTTGTGCTAGGTTTACCTAAAACTCAGAGAGGTCATGGTTATATATTTGTGATAGTGGATAGATTTTTTAAAATGGCTCAGTTTATTGCCTGCCACAAAAGCGACGATGTGTCGCATATTGCTAACCTGTTTTTCAGGGACATTGTGAGATTACATGGAGTACCAAAGACAATCGTTTCTGGCCTTGATGTGAAGTTTATGAGCTACTTTTGGAAGACCTTATGGGAAAAGCTTGGAATTGTTGTTCAGTACTACATGTAATCCCCAAACAGATGGTCAAACGGAGGTGGTGAATAGAACATTGTCACAGTTTTTGAGAACTATGATCAAGAAGAATCTGCGGGGGTCGGAAGAGTGTTTACCACATATTGAGTTTGCATACAATAGGGTTGTACATTCGACTACTCAGCTTTGTCCTTTTGAGGTGGTGTATGGCTTCAAGCCATTGACGCCATTTGATTTGTTGCCTCTGCCATTACATGAGAGAGTTGATATGGAGGCATCAAAATGTGCTGAATATGTGAAGAAAATTCATGAGCAGACTCGAGAGGCTATTGAGAAGAAAGGCAAGAACATTGTTGCTGCAAGGAATCAAGCACGAAAGGAAGTTTTGTTCCAGCCTGGTGACATGGGTTTGGGTGCATCTGCGCAAGGACAGGTTTCCCAAGCTATGGCATTCTAAATTGAAGCCCCGTGGCGCTGGTCGTTATAAGGTGTTAGCCAAGATCAATGATAATGCCTACTCGATTGATATTCCTTTGCTGAGTTTGGTGGAGTTAGCAATAGCTTCAATGTTGCTGATTTGTCACCATCTGATGGAGAAGATCTTGGAGCGTTGAGGTCGACGAATTTTGAAGGGGGGCGAGGGGAGATGATGAGGACATCCCTAATGTTTCCCCATCTCCAAGTACTAATGAAGTTGTCGATGTTGCTTCCAAGACCAAGTCCAATGAAAATTAGGATTGGACTGATTACTAGAGCTCGTGCCAAGCTACATGAACAACAGGTGAATTCACTCCTAAACGAATCTGATATTTTTATTGATGAGAATTTCATACTACCTAAGTCTATGCATTTATGTATGATCAGGTTCGTTAAGGAAGCAAGCATGGCACGAGGAGGAGAAGGGCTGCAAGTGGTGCCCAACATGATGATCGCCCAGGGATGCGCGAGGGAGGAGCAGGAGGAAGGCACAAGAGGAGATCATCAAGAAGGAAGACAAGGATCCATTAAAGACCTGAGTGTCTGGCCAGATCCAACTGGACTGTCCGGCCTACCCAAGAAGCCACGAGGTGTTACCCTTCTGTGTCCCAGATCGGACACTACCCGGACACCACCCAGAAACTTCAAAGTTTCCGGCCGGACCGGAGTATCCGGCCGAATCCATCCGGAGTGTCCGGCCCAACCGGACTTGTTAGGGTTGACCCCTTGGGGTTGCCTCATCTTTATGTATTACCGTGGAAATTGAGGTGAAGGCGAGTGGGAGGAGGGGAAGGATGAAATCCACGGACTCACATGCGAAGAACTCGATGAACAAACAAACACACACGAAGACACGATACAATATGATAGCTCACGCCGGTGGCAACCGGTCCAACACAATCCCTAGGATCGACGTCGGGCAAGACACTCTCGCACGGACAACAGCGGGGGTGAGAGGCTTGATGAGATCTTGACTACTTGGAGACGCGACACCGTCTCCAAGGACTTGTACAACTTGAACGCACGAGGCAAAATCCAAGAGGTGGGGGATAATTGGTGCTCCTTGTCAAGGAGCATGAGACTAGCAATTGATAGACCCTCTATGGTTTCTTCAATTACAATTATCCAAGTCTAGGGTTTACAATAGAGGGGTGTGGCTATTTATAGGCCAGCCACTTAAACAGGGGTAGTTTAGGGATAAAACATGAAGATGGGGCAAATCTGGGGGGGTACATGGGCCAGGCCCAAAAGGCCTTTACATGCCTCTTGACGCGGTCCGGAGACTCCGGTGGGACGGTCCAGAGACTCCGGTCTAGACCGGAGATTCTGGTCCATCTCCAGTCCATCTCTAGAGGGGCATACTGACTGTCCCCTGGTTTGTTTCTGGGGTCGGTCCGGAGGTCGGTTGGAGACTCCGGTGTAGGCCGGAGACTCCGTTGTGCTGAGCTTCAGTAGCTGCTTCTCCTTATTCTACTCCTTGTTCTTCTTTCTTGGGGGCTTGGTGATATACTAGGGCTTCATAGCTGAGGATACATAGCATAGTTATATGAAGTAGCAAGTCATCCAAAGGCATATCAAAGTCACACGAGGAAAGGAGCGAGTTAACCTTAGCTTGTAGGAGCTTGGCTCGGGCGCAATTCATTGGTCCACTTTGGGGACTCGGTGGTTTAGATGGAGGGGCGTCCGTAGGACGGGCTGCATCAGCTCCCCCCCTCTTGGGAAAGAGTCGTCTTCGACTCTTCATGGTTATCCACTTGATCATCTCCATGGTTGGGTGCTAGGTCATTGATGTTGAACGTATTTCTCACTAGGTACTTTGTTAGGGTTGACCCCTTGTGATGTGGACATCCCTTCTATTGATACAACCGTTGTACCTACAGCTACACACATACAAGGACCCATCACAAGATCTCGTGCCAAACAACTTAACTATCAGGTACTTTCGTTTCTTGGAACCATTCCTCACATAAATGAGAATATGATGCTGCCTAAATCAGATGTCTTTCTTACTCTTAGGAATGATGGACCAAGCATGGATGAGAGGGACAAGCATTGGAGCATGGCCATGCATGGAGATGGCAGCAAGCGTGTGATGATCCAAGAGAAGGCCACGGATGAAGATTTCAGAACTTTGAGCCCACCATAATGAAGAAAGAAGGCTTGTACGAAATATTCAAGATCAATACTTCACGAATTCGTCCATAGCTTAATATGGTGCTGCGACACCTTTATTTTGGGCCAGGCCCATGTAATTTTCGCAGGATTTTAATTAGCCACTTTTTAGAGTCCGTATTTGAGGGGAAAAGGACTTCTAGGGTTGGATTCGGCCACCACTTCCATGACTGGCCGAAACCCCACCTTTTCGCCCTTAAATACTCCCCATAGCCGTCACCCTAGACTCGGATTTTGTTTAGACATTAAGTTAGACAACATAGCAACTTCGCCAAGGCTCGAGCATCGCAGAGGCCTCTTGTACTTCGCACCTATACAGGATCCCACCTTTTCAATAAAGCTTTCCTCTTAATTCGCAATATCTCGATTGCAATATTGGTTCTTACTTGTTCTCGATTTCAGGTAGGAATTAAGACACTCGTTGGTCAGGCTGATCGTGTTCCCGCAGGATCGGTAACCTCCAGGAGATTGGCCTAGCGATTGCATTGGCGCTCGTGCTCGCACGTGTAATCGGATCGTCAAGCCCGAACTCCACCAAATCGATTATCTTCATCTCATCAAAAGATCGGACACCTTTGCCCTATCAAGTGGTATCAGATTTCAGGTTGCTCGGTGAGATTTTACTGTTTTCGTCGATTAGATCTGTTTTTACCTATTGCCCACGAAAAAGCCAAAAACATAGTTAGAGTTTAGATCCATCCCATAACCAATCTATGCCTCGCATTATCTTTTCAGTTTTTGCATTGTTGAATTTGTGTCTACATAGTCGCGTCGAGTTGCTGGTCTTAGTGTCTCGTCCCTTAGAGTTTCGAGTTCTAATCATAGTAGTCACCGCCACACTCGCTGATCGCCGCCACCATATTCCGCTGCCATATACCCTGCCACCATAAACCCTAATACTCCGCCACCGCCTTCCTACCGCGACATAGATCCGATCATTTTTCCTGCCGCGGTACGAGTCCGAGTAGAGTTATTGTTTCCTAGTTATTTCTTTTTACTTTCCTTCTTTGTTGTTTCCGTGTTACGCTAAAATACGTGTCGAGCTAAGAGTCCGGTCGCAAGTCCAGGAGAGCAAAAAAAAATTGGCTATATTGTTTTTCGACCCCGGGGATCACTTTTCTCCATCGGCCGTTATAGCAATATTTTTTTGGCGTCTGCGCGCTTTCCGGAGTAAAATAAAAAATTTCGAAATTTTTTTTGGGGCTAACCTATTTTTAGACCCCGTAGATCAGTTCTAGACACTCGCCATCATAGTGATTTTCCACCTCTCGGTTCGCTTTTCAGGGTTCCATATCATCATACATTGCTTGTCGTGTCGCGTCGTGACATCGTTGGTGATCTAGGCTCGCGTATCTAGTACGGTCTAGCCTAGGACTAGCACAGTACCGTCGTTGAGCATTCTTTCAACTTTTGCATTGCTGTTTTGATAATTGCTAACCCCCTTTGCTAAGCCTTCCCAAATCTCCACAGATATTCTCCACGTGCGGTGTCTCGACTCCTGGTAATCGCTTGCCTCAATCTCTGGACCCACTGATCCTCGCGGTTGCACATCGCCTTTTTCCTGCTGTTTGGTAAGAACTTGTAAGAGCTTCGTATATTGCTTGACGGATTACGCATGACTTCCACCATCTTTCCATAGTATATACTTGTGCTTTTTAAAGGACTAACCATGACAGATACTTCGCGGAACCCTGCCACAATGACGAACGAAGAACTACATGCCCACTTCTCCTAGCTCTTGGTCAGTCGCGCAGAAGACATGGATACACGCCTAGGGGAGTTTGACACCAAGCTCACTAACACCGTGGACAAGATCGATGGACTCGAGAAATCCTTCAACGCCAAGCTTGACGCTCGGTTCAAGGAGATCTTGAACAGATTGCCTGCACCTGCACCCTTACCTGGCGCACGGCGCATTGCGATCACGGGTCGGACTGCTGGTTCATTGCCGCGCAGAAGCTACGGCGTGGGCGCACCTCGAGACTTCATGCGGTACTGCTGCGACATTGGGGACAGACGATGGGTACTACTACGACCCCGACGATGACGATCTGTTTGACGAGGAGGTTGAACAACTTCCACAGGTACCTGCTGGCCGTCCCCGACATTACTACCGCAACACTCGACCACCGGTATGTGATGATGATCATGTTGCAAAGCTTAAATTAAATATTCCATCTTTTGAGGGTAAATATAATCCTGATGCATATCTTACATGGGAGATGGAAGTAGAACAACGTTTTGCATGCTTAAAATATCCTGAGAATATGCGTGTTAGTGCTGCTACATGTGAATTTACTAAATTTGCTTCCCTTTGGTGGTCTGAGTATTGTCGTTTAAATCCTACTACTTTTCCTAGTACTTGGACTGCTTTAAAAACTGCTATGCATGTTCGTTTTGTACCTCCCACTTATCAAAGCGATTTACTAAAGAATCTGACACGTTTAGAGCAAGGGAAAAATTCTGTAGAAGAGTATTATCAGGAATTGCAAACGGGGATGATTCGGTGTGGTCTTGTTGAATCTAATGAACAAATGCTTGCACGTTTCTTTGGTGGATTAAACAAGGATATTCAACACATATTATATTATAGGGAATATGATTCTATCACTCGTTTGTTTCATCTTGCTTGCAAAGCTGAACGTGAAGTGCAGGATCGCCAACCACCATGGAGGAGGACTAATAATTCTGCAGGTCGCACATCCACTTGGACATCCCGACAATCAGCGCCTCCTCGTGATTTGCCACCAGCTACTACCACATCCAAGGCCACCACAAGATTTCCAGCTGCTTCTCCACCATCATCCAATGTTCCTGCTCGTAGTGCATCTTCTATGGCTTCCACGGGTAAGACAAAGGATATACAATGCCGCAAGTGCTGGGGTTTTGGTCATATTGAGAAACAGTGCACAACACAACGTGTGATGATGGTGCGGGAGGATGGTCAATACGATGCAGCGAGTGACTTTAATGAAGATACACTAGCCCTTATTTCTGCTCGAGATGGAGACAATTCTGATGCTGATGAAGAGATAGAGGTAATGGGAGCTGAAGCTGCTGATCAATACAAGAGCTTAATTACACAACGTGTGTTGAGTGTGCAATTGAGCTAATCTGAGCAAGATCAACGCCACAATCTGTTCCAAACACGTGGTGTTGTCAAGGAAAGAGCTATACGGATCATCATTGATGGAGGTAGTTGTAATAATCTGGCTAGTGTTGACATGGTCGAGAAGCTTGCGCTTCCAACAAGACAACGCCCATGTTCCTATTACATCCAATGGTTTGAGAGTTCTCGTAAGATCAAGGTAACAAGAACGGTACGCGTGCATTTTACTATTGGTACATATTCTGATTTTGTTGATTGTGATGTTGTACCTATGCAAGCTTGTTCTTTGTTACTTGGTAGACCTTGGCAATTTGATAGAGAATCTGTTCATAATGGCAAAACTAATCACTATTCTCTTATGCATGATGGAAAGAAAATTGGTCTAAAAACTATGACTCCCAAACAGATTTTAAAAGATGATCTTGCTAGAGCTAGTAGAGCTAAAACTAAGGAGAAAAATAAAAGTGAGAATCAGATTGTTGCTGCAAATTTTATACCACCAAAGAACACTAAATCTGATTCTACACATGCTACTGAAATTCGTTTGAAGAATCCATGTATGCTTGCAAATAAAATTGATATTGCTGAACTAGATGTAAACATTACTCAATGTTATGCAATTGTCTGCAAAGAGGTTTTGTTTTCATTTGAGGATATGCCTCCTTCTTTGCCACCCGCTATTGCTAACCTTTTGCAGGAATATGAGGACGTCTTTCCCGCTGAGCTGCCACCAGGACTACCTCCTATTAGAGGAATTGAGCACCAAATTGATCTAATTCCTGGTGCCACGTTGCCCAACCGCGAGCCATATAGAACCAATCCAGAGGAGACAAAGGAGATACAACGCCAAATTCAGGAACTACTCGACAGAGATCATATTCGTGAGTCCCTTAGCCCCTGTGTTGTTCCTACTATTTTGGTACCTAAGAAAGATGGTTCTTCGCGCATGTGTACTGATTGTAGAGCTATCAATAATATTACTATTCGATATTGTCATCCTATTCCACGTTTAGATGACATGCTTGATGAATTGAGTGGCTCTACCATGTTTTCTAAAGTTGATTTGCGTAGTGGTTACCACCAGATTCGTATGAAATTAGGAGATGAATGGAAAACAGCATTTAAAACTAAGTTTGGTTTATATGAGTGGTTAGTAATGTCGTTTGGTTTAACTAATGCACCTAGCACTTTCATGAGATTAATGAACGAAGTTTTACATGCTTTCATTGGACGTTTTGTGGTAGTCTACTTTGATGATATTCTGATTTATAACAAATCTTTAGAGGATCATTTGGACCATTTACGTGTTGTTTTCAATACTTTACGTGATGCACGTTTGTTTGGTAACCTTGAGAAGTGCACCTTTTGCACCAATCGAGTTGCGTTTCTTGGCTATGTTGTTACATCATAGGGTATTGAAGTGGATCCAGCCAAGATTGAAGCTATTAAGAATTGGCCGCAGCCCAAGACGGTCACACAAGTGAGGAGTTTTCTTGGTCTCGCTGGTTTTTATAGGCGCTTTGTCAAATACTTTGGATCAATTGCTGCGCCGCTGAATGAGCTTACCAAGAAGGATGTGCCCTTTGTTTGGGGCGATGCACAACAACAGGCCTTCGTCATACTGAAAGATAAGCTAACACATGCTCCCTTACTCTAACTTCCTGATTTTACTAAGACTTTTGAGCTTGTATGTTATGCTAGTGGAATTGGTTTGGGAGGGGTGTTATTACAAGAGGGAAAACTTGTTGCATATTTTAGTGAGAAATTGAGTGGGTCTAGTCTGAACTATTCTACTTATGATAAAGAATTATATGCGTTGGTTCGGACATTAGAAACTTGGCAACATTATCTATGGCCTAAGGAATTTTTTATTCATTCTGATCATGATTCTTTGAAGCATATTCGTAGTCAAGCTAAGTTGAATCGTCGTCATGCAAAGTGGGTTGAATTTATTGAGTCTTTTCCTTATGTTATCAAACACAAAAAGGGTAAACATAATATTATTGCTGATGCTTTGTCGCGCCGTTATACTCTGTTATCTCAACTTGACTTCAAAATATTTGGATTAGAAACTATTAAGGAACAATATGTGCATGATGCTGAATTTAAAGATGTGTTGCAGAATTGTAGAGATGGTAGAACATGGAACAAGTTCGTCTTCAATGATGGATTTGTGTTCCGTGCTAACAAACTATGCATTCCGGATAGTTCTGTTCGTCTTTTGTTGTTACAGGAGGCGCATGGAGGAGTATTGATGGGACACTTTGGTGTCAATAAGACGGAGGATGTTCTTGCTGCACACTTCTTTTGGCCACGTATGCGTCGAGATGTTGAGAGATTTGTGGCATGCTGCACTACTTATCAAAAATCTAAGTCTCGCCTTAATCCACATGGTTTATATATGCCTCTTCCTGTTCCTATTTTTCCTTGGGAGGATATTTCTATGGACTTTGTTTTGGGATTGCCACGAACACAGAAGGGGAGGGATAGTATTTTTGTTGTTGTGGATCGGTTTTCTAAGATGGCACACTTTATTCCTTGTCATAAAACGGATGATGTTGCGCATATTGCTGATTTGTTCTTTCGTGAAATTGTTCGTTTGCATGGTGTGCCAAATACTATTGTTTCTGATCGTGATACTAAATTTCTTAGCCACTTTTGGAGATGTTTATGGGCTAAGTTGGGGACTAAATTGCTGTTTAGTACTACATGTCATCCCCAAACTGATGGACAAACTGAAGTAGTAAATAGAACTTTGTCTACTATGTTGCGGGCTGTTTTAAAGAAGAACTTAAAATTGTGGGAAGAGTGTTTACCTCATATAGAATTTTCTTATAATCGTTCGCTGCATTCTACCACAAAGATGTGCCCGTTAGAGATCGTCTATGGTTTTGTTCCTCGTGCACCTATTGATTTATTGCCTTTACCTACTTCGGTGCAACATAATTTGGATGCTACACAACGTGCTGAAATGATATTAAACTTGCATAAGACTACTAAAGATAACATCGAACATATGAATGCAAAGTATAAACTTGCTGGGGATAAAGGGAGAAAGCATGTTGTGTTTGATGTTGGAGATCTTGTTTGGTTACATTTGCGTGAGGATCGCTTTCCTGATTTACCCAAGTCTAAGTTAATGCCGCGTGCTGCTGGTCCCTTTAAGGTGTTAGAGAAAATAAATGATAATGCATATAAACTTGAGTTGCCTGCAGACTTTGGTACGGTTAGTCCTACGTTTAACATTGCAGATTTGAAGCCTTACTTTGGTGAGGAAGATGAGATTGCGTCGAGGACGACTTCAATTCAAGAAGGGGAGCATGATGTGGACATCCCTTCTATTGATACAACCGTTGTACCTACAGTTACACACATACAAGGACCCATCACAAGATCTCGTGCCAAACAACTTAACTATCAGGTACTTTCGTCTCTTGGAACTATTCCTCACTTAAATCAGAATATGATGCTGCCTAAATCAGATGTGTTTCTTACTCTTAGGAATGATGGACCAAGCATGGATGAGAGGGACAAACATTGGAGCATGGCCATGCATGGAGATGGCAGCAAGCGTGTGATGATCCAAGAGAAGGCCACAGATGAAGATTTCAGAACTTTGAGGCCACCATAATGAAGAAAGAAGGCTTGGACGAAATATTCAAGATCAATACTTCACGAATTCGTCCATAGCTTAATATGGTCTTGCGACACCTTTATTTTGGGCCAGGCCCATGTAATTTTCGCAGGATTTTAATTAGCCACTTTTTAGAGTCCGTATTTGAGGGGGAAAGGACTTCTAGGTTTGGATTCGGCCACCACTTCCATGGCTGGCCGAAACCCCACCTTTTCGCCCTTAAATACTCCCCATAGTCGTCACCCTAGACTCGGATTTTGTTTAGACATTAAGTTAGCCAACATAGCAACCTCGCCAAGGCTCGAGCGTCGCAGAGGCCTCTTGTACTTCGCACCTATACAGGATCCCACATTTTCAATAAAGCTTTCCTCTTAATCCGCAATATCTCGATTGCAATATTGGTTCTTACTTGTTCTTCATTTCAGGTAGGAATTAAGACCCTCGTTGGTTAGGCTGATCGTGTTCCCGCAGGATCGGTAACCTCCAGGAGATTGGCCTAGCGATTGCATTGGCGCTCGTGCTCGCACGTGTAGTCGGATCGTCAAGTCCGAACTCCACCAAATCGATTATCTTCATCTCATCGAAAGATCGGACACCTTTGCCCTATCACCTTGGGGTGGCCCGATCTTTCACGAATTCCGTGGGAATCGAGGGGAAAGCGGTGGAAAGAGGGAGGGGATGAAATCCACGAACACACACGCAAAGAAATCGATGAACACACACAAACGAAAACACGATACAATCCGATAGCTCACGCCGGTGGCAACCGGTCCAACACAATCCCTAGGATCGGTGTTGGGCAAGGCACTCTCCCACGGCCAACAACGGGGGCAAGAGGCTCGATGAGATCTTGACTACTTGGGCACGAGACACCGAGATCCCAAGGACTTGTACAACTTGAACGCACGAGGCAAAATCCAAGAGGTTGTGGATAATTTGGTGCTCCTTGTCAAGGAGCATGAGATAAATAGTTGATAGATCCTCAAAGGGGTGCCTTCAACTACAATTATCCAAGTCTAGGGTTTAAAATAGAGGGGTGGGGCTTTATATAGGCCAGCCACTTAAATAGGGGTAGTTTAGGAATAAAACTGGAAATTGGGGCGAAACTGGGGGTTACATGGGCCAGGCCCAAAGGCCTTGACATGCTCAAGGCGTCGAGCGAGGAGACTCGGTGTTGGGTCGAGACTCGGTGCAGGCCGGAGACTCCGGTCAATCTCCGGACCCGTCTCCGGAGGGGTATACCGACTGTCCCCGGCTTGGTTCCTAGGGCCGGACCGGAGGATGGTCCGGAGACTCCGGTGTACAGGACCGGAGACTCCGGTGTACACCGGAGATTCCGGTGTGCGTCTTCTCCTGGTCCTTCTTCCTTGGGCGCTTGGTGTGGTGATGTTGCTTCATAGCTGAGGACACACAAAGTAGTGGCATGAAGTAGCAAGCCATCCAAAGGTAGACCAAAATCACATGAGGAAAGGATCGAGTTAACCTTAGCTTGTAGGAGCTTGGCTCGGGCGCGAGTCATTGGTCCACTTGGTGGACTAGGTGTTGTAGATGGAGGTGCATCCGTGGGACGGGCTGCATCAGCTCCCCCCCTTGGGAAAGAGTCGTCCTCGACTCTTCATGGTTTACATCTTGATTCTCTCCATGGTATAGCGATAGGTCCTTGACGTTGAACGTATTGCTCACTAGGTACTTGGAGGTTGGTATGTCGATGACGTATGCATTGTTGTTGATTCTTTTGAGGACCTTGAAGGGGCCATCTCCCCTTGGTTTGAGCTTGGAGTCATGATCATTGGGAAAGCGGTCTTTGCTCAAGTGTATCCACACAAGGTCGCCTTCTTCGAAGATTAGCTCCTTCTTGTTCTTGTTTAGCCTTAATGCTTGGCGAAGTACTTGTTGCTCGACCGTAGCTCTTGTGTCTTCATGGAGTTTCTTCATTGTTTGGGCACGCTTGTCAACGTCCATATTGGTGCGTTCATGGAGGGGAAGGGGAAGGATATCGAGCGTGGTTCCATAGACGATCATGAATGGGCTCCTCATGGTGGTGGAGTGTTTGGCGCGGTTGTAGGAGAACACGGCATGAGGGATACATTCCTACCAATCTTTAAGGTTCTTCTTTATCAACACACGTAGACGTGTGCCAAGGCTTCGATTGACAACCTCGGTTCTTCCATCGGTTTGAGGATGCGAGGCGGACGAGAAGAGGAGCTTGATGCCGAGCTTGGCCATGAGTGTCTTCCAGAAGTATCTCATGAATTTGACGTCGCGGTCGGAGACGATTGTTGTTGGTACACCGTGTAGCCGAATTATTTCCCTGAAAAACAAATTTGCTACATGTGAAGCATCATCGGTCTTATGGCATGAAATGAAGTATGCCATTTTGGAAAAACGATCCACTACCACAAATATAGATTCATGTCCATGTTTAGATCTAGGCAATCCTAACAAAAAGTCCATGCTAATGTCCGACCAAGGTGCATGAGGAATAGGTAATGGCATATAGAGACCAAAAGGGTTGGACTTGGACTTAGCTTGGACGCAAGTAGTGCATCGTTGGACGTGGCGCTCCATGTCGTGCTTCATCTTTGGCCAACAGTAGTGAGTGGAGAGCATGTCATATGTCTTGTCACGGCCAAAGTTTATAGGGCAAAGGTGTCCGATCTTTCGATGAGATGGTGATAGTCGATTTGGGTGGAGTTCGGGCTTGACGATCAGACTACACGTGCGAGCACGAGCGCCAATGCAATCGCTAGGCCAATCTCCTGGAGGTTACCGATCCGGCGGGAACACGATCAGACTGACCAGCGAGGGTCTTAATTCCTACCTGAAACGAGAACAAGTAAGAACTAATATTGCAATCAAGATATTGCGGATTAAGATGAAAGCTTTATTGAAAAGGTGGGATCTTGTATAGGCGCGAAGTACAAGAGGCCTCTGCGACGCTCGAGCCTTGGCGAAGTTGCTATGATGGCTAACTTAATGTCTAAACAAAATCCAAGGCAAAAGTGACGGCTATGGGGAGTATTTAAGGAGGAAAAGGTGGGGTTTCGGTCAGCCATAGAAGTGGCGGCCGAATCCAACACTAGAAGTCCTTTTCTCCTCAAATACGGACTCTAAAAAGTGGCTAATTAAAATCTTGCGAAAATTACATGGGCCTGGCCCAAAATAAAGGTGTCGCAACACCATATTAAGCTATGGACGAATTTGTGAAGTATTAATCTTGAATATTTCGTCCAAGCCTCCTTTCTTCATTATGGTGGCCTCAAAGTTCTGAAATCTTCATCCGTGGCCTTCTCTTGAATCATCTCATGCTTGCTGCCATCTCCATGCATGGACATGCTCCAATGCTTGTCCCTCTCATCCATGCTTGGTCCATCATTCCTAAGAGTAATAAATACATCTGATTTAGGTAGCCTCATATTCTCATGTATGTGAGGAATAGTTCCAAGAAACGAAAGTACCTGATAGTTAAGTTGTTTGGCACAAGATCTTGTGATAGGTCCTTGTATGTGTGTAGCTTTAAGTACAACGGTTGTATCAATAGATGGGATGTACACATCATGCTCCCCTTCTTGAATTGAAGTCGTCCTCGACGCAATCTCATCTTCCTCACCAAAGTAAGGCTTCAAATCTTCAATGTTAAACGTAGGACTAACCGTACCAAAGTCTGCAGGAAACTCAAATTTATATACATTATCGTTTATTTTCTCTAACACCTTAAAGGGACCAGCAACACGCGGCATTAACTTAGACTTGCGTAAATCAGGAAAACGATCCTTACGCAAATGTAACCAAACAAGATCTCCAACATCAAACACAACATGTTTTATCCCCAGCAAGTTTATACTTAGCATTCATGTGTTCTATGTTATCTTTAGTAGTCTTATGCAAGTTTAATATCATTTCAGCGCGTTGTGTAGCATCCAAATTATTTTGCACTGAAGTAGGTAAAGGCAATAAATCAATAGGTGCACGAGGAACAAAACCATAGACGATCTCAAACGGGCACATCTTTGTGGTAGAATGTAGTGAACGATTATAAGCAAATTATATATGAGGTAAACACTCTTCCCACAATTTTAAGTTCTACTTTAAAACAGCCCGCAACATAGTAGACAAAGTTCTATTTACTACTTCAGTTTGTCCATCAGTTTGGGGATGACATGTAGTACTAAACAGCAATTTAGTCCCCAACTTAGCCCATAAACATCTCCAAAAGTGGCTAAGAAATTTAGTATCACGATCAGAAACAATAGTATTTGGCACACCATGTAAACGAACAATTTCACGAAAGAACAAATCAGCAATATGTGCAGCATCATCCGTTTTATGACAAGGAATAAAGTATGCCATCTTATAAAACCGATCCACAACAACAAAAATACTATCCCTCCCCTTCTGTGTACGTGGCAATACCAAAACAAAGTCCATAGAAATATCCTCCCAAGGAACAGGAAGAGGCATATATAAACCATGTGGATTAAGGCGAGACTTATCTTTTTGACAAGTAGTGCAGCGTGCCAAAAATCTCTCAACATCTCGATGCATACGTGGCCAAAAGAAGTGTGCAGCAAGAACATCCTCCGTTTTATTGACACCAAAGTGTCCCATCAATCCTCCTCCATGTGCCTCCTGTAACAACAAAAGACGAACAGAACTATCTGGAATGCATAGTTTGTTAGCACGGAACACAAATCCATCATTGAAGACGAACTTGTTCCATGTTCTACCATCTCTACAATTTTGCAACACATCTTTAAATTCAGCATCGTGCACATATTGTTCTTTAATAGTTTCTAATCCAAATATTTTGAAGTCAAGTTGAGATAACAAAGTATAACGGCGCGACAAAGCATCAGCAATAATATTATCTTTACCCTTTTTGTGTTTGATAACATAAGGAAAAGACTCAATAAATTCAACCCACTTTGCATGACGACAATTCAACTTAGCTTGACTACGAATATGCTTCAAAGATTCATGATCAGAATGTATAACAAATTCTTTAGGCCATAGATAATGTTGCCAAGTTTCTAATGTCCGAACCAACACATATAATTCTTTATCATAAGTAGAATAGGTCAGACTAGCCCCACTCAATTTCTCACTAAAATATGCAATAGGTTTTCCCTCTTGTAATAACACACCGCCCAAACCAATTCCACTAGCATCACATTCAAGCTCAAAAGTCTTAGTAAAATCAGGAAGTTGGAGTAAGGGAGCATGTGTTAGCTTATCTTTCAATATGACGAAGGCCTGTTGTTGTGCATCGCCCCAAACAAAGGGCACATCCTTCTTGGTAAGTTCATTCAGCGGCGCGACAATTGATCCAAAGTCTTTGACAAATCGCCTATAAAAACCAGCGAGGCCAAGAAAACTCCTCACTTGTGTGACCGTCTTGGGCTGCGGCCAATTCTCAATAGCTTCACTCTTGGCTGGATCCACTTTAATAACCTGTGATGTAACAACATAGCCAAGAAACGCAACTCGATTGGTGCAAAAGGTGCACTTCTCAAGATTTCCAAACAAACATGCATCACGTAAAGCATTGAAAACAGCACGTAAATGGTCCAAATGATCCTCTAAAGATTTGCTATAAATCAGAATATCATCAAAGTAGACTACCACAAAACGTCCAATGAAAGCACGTAAAACTTCGTTCATTAATCTCATGAAAGTGTTGGGTGCATTAGTTAAACCAAACGGCATCACTAACCACTCATACAAACCGAATTTAGTTTTAAATGATGTTTTCCATTCATCTCCCAATTTCATACGAATCTGGTGGTAACCACTACGCAAATCAACTTTAGAAAACATAGTAGAGCCACTCAATTCATCAAGCATGTCATCCAAACGTGGAATAGGATGACGATATCGAATAGTAATATTATTGATAGCTCTACAATTAGTACACATGCGCGAAGAACCATCTTTCTTTGGTACCAAAATAATAGGAACAACACAGGGGCTAAGGGACTCACGAATATGATATCTGTCGAGTATTTCCTGAATTTGGCATTGTATCTCCTTGGTCTCCTCTGGATTGGTTCTATATGGCGCGCGGTTGGGCAACGTAGCACCAGGAATTAGATCAATTTGGTGCTCAATTCCTCTAATAGGACGTAGTCCTGGTGGCAGCTCAGTGGGGAAGACGTCCTCATATTCCTGCAAAAGGTTAGCAATAGCGGGTGGCAAAGAAGGAGGCATACCTCAAATGAAAACAAAACCTCTTTGCAGACAATGGCATAACATTGAGTATTGTTTACATCTAGTTCAACAATTTCAATTTTATTTGCAAGCATACATGGACTCTTCAAACATATTTCAGTAGCATTTTTAGAATCAGATTTAGTGGTCTTTGGTGGTACAAAATCTGCAGCAACAATCTGATTCTCACTTTTATTTTTCTCCTCAGTTTTAACTCTACTAGCTCTAGCAAGATCATCTTTTAAAATTTGTTCGGGAGTCATAGTTTTGAGACCAATTTTCTTTCCATCATACATAAGAGAATAGTGATTAGTTTTGCCATTATGAACAGATTCTCTATCAAATTGCCATGGTCTACCAAGTAACAAAGAACAAGCTTGCATAGGTACAACATCACAATCAACAAAATCAGAATATGTACCAATAGTAAAATGCACACGTACCGTTCTTGTCAAAAGATGGAATATTTACTTTAAGCTTTGCAACATGATCATCATCACGTACCGGTGTTCGAACGTTGCGGTAGTAATGTCGGGGACGGCCAGCAGGGTGTGGAGATTATTCAACCTCCTCGTCAAACAGATCGTCGTCGTCAGGGTCATAGTAGTACCCATCGTCTGTCCCTAATGTCGCAGCAGCATCCGCGGCGGAATTCTGAGGTGCCTCAGCTGTAGCGGTAGCCGCCGGAGGTGCGGCGGCAGCCGAACCAGTACGAACCGTGATCGGAATGTGCCATGCGCCATGCCGAGGTGCCAATGGGGCGGGTGCGGGTGTGGGTGCGGGTGCCGGAAATCTGTCCAAAACATCCTTGAACCTAGCGTCAAGCTTGTCGTTGAAGCATTTCTCGAGTCCATCGATCTTGTCCATGGCGTTGGTTTGCTTGGTGTCAAACTCCCCTAGTCGTGCATCCACATCTTCAGCGCGACTGACCAAGAGCTCGGAGAAGTGGGCATGTAGTTCTTCGTTCGTCATTGTGGCAGGGTTCCGCGAAGTATCTGTCATGGTTAGTCCTTTAAAAAGCACAGGTATATATGCCTATAACTACGGAAATATGGTGGGAGGCACGCGTAATCCGTCAAGCAATATAGGAAGCTCTTACATGTTCTTACCAAACAGCAGGAAAAGGCGATGTGCAACCGCGAGGGCAGTAGGTCCAGAGATTGAACCAAGCGATTACCAGGAGTCGAGACACTGCACGTGGAGAAATTTGTGGAGCTCTAGGAAGGCTTAGCAAAGGGGTTAGCAATTATCAAAACAGCAATGCAAATGTTGAAAGAATGCTCAACGACGGTACTGTGCTGGTCCTAGGCTAGACCGTACTAGAGACGCGAGCCTAGATCACCAATGATGTCACGACGCAACACAACAAGCAATGTATGATGATATGGCACCCTGAAAAGCGAACCGAGATGTCGAAAATCACTATGATGGCGAGTGTCTAGAACTGATCTACGGGGTCTAAAAACATGTTAGCCCCAAATTTTTTTCGAAATTTTTGTAGTATGCTCCGGAAAGCGCGCAGGTGCCAAAAAAATATCGCTATAACAGCCAATGGAGAAAAGTGATCCCCGGGGCCGAAAATCAGTATAGCCAGAATTTTTTTTTTGCTCTCCTTCTGGACTTACGGCCGAACTCTTAGCTAGACACGGACTTTAGCTCAACACAGAAACAACAAGGAAGGAAAGTAAAAAGAAAAACTACGAAACAATAACTCAACTCGGACTCGTGCCACGGCAGGAAAGGAGATTGGATCCGTGTCGCGGTAGGAAGGCGTTGGCGGAGTTTTAGGGTTTATGGTGGCTTGTGTATGGCAGCGGAATATGGTGGCGGAATATGGTGGCGGTGATCTGTGAGGGTGGCAGTGACTACTATGATCAAAACTCGAAACTCTACGGGGCGAGACTCTAAGACCAGCAACTTGACGCGACGATGCAGACACAAATTCAACAATGCAAAACTGAAAATATAATGCAAGGCTTAGATTGATGATGGGCTGGATCTAAACTCTAACTGTGTTTTTGGATTTTTCGTGGGTTATAGGTAAAAACAGATCTAATCTACTAAAACAGTAAAATCTCACCGAGCAACCTGAAATCTGATACCACTTGATAGGGCAAAGGTGTCCGACCTTTCGATGAGATGGTGATAGTCGATTTGGGTGGAGTTCGGGTTGACGATCCGATAACACGTGCGAACACGAGCGCCAATGCAATCTCTAGGCCAATATCCTGGAGGTTACCAATCCTGCTGGAACACGATCAGCCTGACCAGCGAGGGTCTTAATTCCTACCTGAAATTGAGAACAAGTAAGAACTAATATTGTAATGAATATATTGCGGATTAAGATGAAAGCTTTATTGAAAAGGTGGGATCCTGTATAGGCGCGAAGTACAAGAGGCCTCTGCGACGCTCGAGCCTTGGCGAAGTTGCTATGATGGCTAACTTAATGTCTAAACAAAATCCAAGGCTAAAATGACGTCTATGGGGAGTATTTAAGGAGGAAAAGGTGGGGTTTCGGCCAGCCATAGAAGTGGTGGCCGAATCCAACCCTAGAAGTCCTTTTCTCCTCAAATACGGACTCTAAAAAGTGGCAATTTAAAATCCTGCGAAAATTACATGGGCCTGGCCCAAAATAAAGGTGTCGCGGCACCATATTAAGCTATGGACGAATTTGTGAAGTATTAATCTTGAATATTTCGTCCAAGCCTCCTTTCTTCATTATGGTGGCCTCAAAGTTCTGAAATCTTCATCCGTGGCCTTCTCTTGAATCATCTCATGCTTGCTGCCATCTCCATGCATGGCCATGCTCCAATGCTTCTCCCTCTCATCCATGCTTGGTCCATCATTCCTAAGAGTAAGAAATACATCTGATTTAGGCAGCATCATATTCTCATGTATGTGAGGAATAGTTCCAAGAAACGAAAGTACCTGATAGTTAAGTTGTTTGGCACGAGATCGAGTGATAGGTCCTTGTATGTGTGTAGCTGTAGGTACAACGGTTGTATCAATAGATGGGTTGTCCACATCAAAAGTGGCCCATAAGTCCTCCACCATGGGACTCTTGAAGAGGCAAAATTTGGAGAGACGACTTCGGGATGCAAAGTTTGTTTTGTTTGAAAAGAAAACCTTTATGCAAATAGAAATCATCAACCCCTTTGTCTATTGAACACTTTGCAAAAATTGATCCAAAGAATGGGTCGGACGCGTACAAATATTTGATGTCATCAAGACCCAAGTCATTTACTTCGAGTTGCGTAAGAAGGGTTGTGTTTTTGCGAGACAAGGCGTCCGCTACTACATTTTCTTTGCCCTTCTTGTACTTGACAATGTAAGGAAAAGATTCCATGAACTCAACCCATTTGGCGTGCCTTTTACTCAAATTGTCCTGGCCCTTAAGATATTTCAACGACTCATGGTTGGAATGGTTGATAAATTCTTTGGGCCAAAGGTAGTGTTGCCACACTTGAAGGACACGAACCAAGGCAAAAAGCTCTTTGTCATAAATTGGATAGTTAAGGCATGCGCCATCAAGTTTCTCACTATGGTATGCAATAGGACGCCCATTTTGCATAAGGACGCCTCCAATGCCAATACCACTAGCGTCACATTAAATCTCAAAGGTTTTTGTGAAATCCGGTAATGCAAGAAGTGGTGCTTCGGTGAGCCTCTTTTTGAGATCATCAAAAGCCTTTTGTAGTGCTTTGCCCCAAAACGAATGTGATATTTTTCTTGGTCAATTCGTTGAGGGGGCAAGGGATGGTAGAAAAGTCTTTCACAAAGCGACGGTAAAAGCTAGCTATCCCATGGAAACTACAAAGTTCACTAACATTGGTAGGGATGGGCCAATCTCGTATGTCCTTAACTTTTGAGACATCCACTTCAATGCCATTAGAAGACACAACAAATTCAAGGAAAATCAGTTTGTCTTTTGCAAAGGTACACTTGGGGAGATTAGCATATAGCTTTTCATGACGAAGGATTTGAAGGACCTCAACATGAGTAACATGCTCCTCTAGTGACTTGCTATAGACAAGGATGTCATCAAAGTAAACAACGACACTCTTCCCAATGAGGGATCTCAAGATATGGTTCATGATGCGCATGAAGGTAGATGGGGCATTTGATAAGCCAAACGACATAACCAACCATTCATAGAGACCAAGCTTGGTCTTCAAGGCGGTTTTCCACTCATCACCTTCGGCCATGCGAATTTGATGGTAACCACTACGAAGGTCAATTTTTGAAAATATAGTGGCTCCACATAACTCATCAAGCATGTCATCAAGACGCGGTATAGGATGTCGATAACGCACGGTGATAGCATTGATTGGATGACAGTCCATGCATAACCGCAACGTATCATCCGTTTTTGGAACTAGAATCACGGGTACCGCGCTTGGGCTAGTGCTTACTTGGATCAAACCTTTGGAGACGAGTTGGTTGATTTGTCGTTCTATCTCCTTCGTCTCTTTCGGGTTTGTGCGATATGCGGCACGGTTTGGGAGTGGAGCGCCGGGTATGAGGTCGACGCGGTGCTCGATTCCGCGAAAGGGGGTAGTCCATGAGGAAGCTCTTCGGGGAATACATCTTGGAATTCCTGCAAAATATCCATCAAAGAAGGAGGAACATTTGTCAAGTCGTTAGTTCCTTGCGCTAGGCCCTTGCATACAAGGACATAGTGCAAGATGGATGGGTTGTTCCGCACTTCTCTCATCTCACTTTTGGTGGCAAGAAGAACACTCTTAGGTTTTCCACTCGAGTTTGGCTTGTGGCACTCACTCACTATAGTGTGGTTATCTCTCTCACCGCTCTTCTCACAAGGTGGTTTTGTGTATTGCACCCTCGCTAAAGCCTTTGCATTGTCCGCAATTATTTGGCTAGGAGTCATTGGTTGCAAAACACAAGTTTTTTCAAGCCATTTGAAGGTATAAGTGTTTGAGTGACCATCATGCAAAGCACGCTTGTCATATTTCCACGGCCTTCCTAGCAACATATGGCAAACTGTCATGGGCACCACGTCACATTCCACCGTGTCTGATAGGGCAAAGGTGTCTGATCTTTCGATGAGATGATGATAATCGATTTGGTGGAGTTCGGGCTTGATGATCTGACTACACGTGCGAGCACGAGCGCCAATGCAATCGCTAGGCCAATCTCCTGGAGGTTACCGATCCTGCGGGAACACGATCAGCCTGACCAGCGAGGGTCTTAATTCCTACCTAAAATCGAGAACAAGTAAGAACCAAAATTGCAATCAAGATATTGCGGATTAAGAGGAAAGTTTTATTGAAGAGGTGGGATCCTGAATAGGTGCGAAGTACAAGAGGCCTCTGCGACGCTCGAGCCTTGGCGAAGTTGCGACTATGGCTAACTTAATGTCTAAACAAAATCCGAGTCTAGGGGGACGGCTATGGGGAGTATTTAAGGGAGAAAAGGTGGGGTTTCGGCCAGCCATGGAAGTGGTGGCCAAATCCAAACCTAGAGGTCCTTTTCCCCTCAAATACGGACTCTAAAAAGTGGTTAATTAAAATCCTGCGAAAATTACATGGGCCTGGCCCAAAATAAATGTGTCACAGCACCATATTAAGCTATGGACGAATTCGTGAAGTATTGATCTTGAATATTCCGTCCAAGCCTTCTTTCTTCATTATGGTGGCCTCAAAGTTCTGAAATCTTCATCCATGGCCTTCTCTTGGATCATCACACGCTTGCTGCCATCTCCATGCATGGCCATGCTCCAATGCTTGTCCCTCTCATCCATGCTTGGTCCATCATTCCTAAGAGTAAGAAATACATCTGATTTAGGCAGAATCATATTCTCATTTATGTGTGGAATAGTTCCAAGAAACGAAAGTACCTGATAGTTAAGTTGTTTGGCACAAGATCTTGTGATGGTTCCTTGTATGTGTGTAGCTGTAGGTACAACGGTTGTATCAATAGAAGGGATGTCCACATCATGCTCCCCTTCTTGAATTGAAGTCGTCCTCGACGCAATCTCATCTTCCTCACCAAAGTAAGGCTTCAAATCTGCAATGTTAAATGTAGGACTAACTATACCAAACTATGCAGGCAACTCAAGTTTATATGCATTATCATTTATTTTCTCTAACACCTTAAAGGGACCAACAACACGCGGCATTAACTTAGAATTGCGTAAATCAGGAAAGCGATCCTTATGCAAATGTAACCAAACAAGATCTCCAACATCAAACATAACATGCTTTCTGCCTTTATCCCCGGCAAGTTTATACTTAGCATTCATATGTGCGATGTTATCTTTAGTAGTCTTATGCAAGTTTAATATAATCTCAGCGTGTTGTGTAGTATCCAAATTATGTTGCACCGAAGTAGGTAAAGGCAATAAATCAATAGGTGCACGAGGAACAAAACCATAGACGATCTCAAACGGGCACATCTTTGTGGTAGAATGCAGCGAACGATTATAAGCAAATTCTATATGAGGTAAACACTCTTCCAACAATTTTAAGTTCTTCTTTAAAATAGCCCGCAACATAGTAGACAAAGTTCTATTTACTACTTCAGTTTGTCCATCAGTTTGGGGATGACATGTAGTACTAAACAGCAATTTAGTCCCCAACTTAGCCCATAAACATCTCCAAAAGTGGCTAAGAAATTTAGTATCACGATCAGAAACAATAGTATTTGGCACACCATGCAAACGAACAATTTCAAGAAAGAACAAATCAGCAATATGCGCAGCATCATCCATTTTATGACAAGGAATAAAGTGTGCCATCTTAGAAAACCGATCCACAACAACAAAAATACTATCCCTCCCCTTCTGTGTTCGTGGCAATCCCAAAACAAAGTCCATAGAAATATCCTCCCAAGGAACACTAGGAACAGGAAGAGGCATATATAAACCATGTGCATTAAGGTGAGACTTAGCTTTTTGACAAGTAGTGCAGTGTGCCACAAATCGCTCAACATCTCGACACATACGTGGCCAAAAGAAGTGTGAAGCAAGAACATCCTCCGTCTTCTTGACACCAAAGTGTCCCATCAATCCTCCTCCATGCGCCTCCTGTAACAACAAAAGACGAACAGAACTATCCGGAATGCATAGTTTGTTAGAACGGAACACAAATCCATCATTGAAGACGAACTTGTTCCATGTTCTACCATCTCTACAATTCTGCAACACATCTTTAAATTCAGCATCATGCACATATTTTTCCTTTATAGTTTCTAATCCAAATATTTTGAAGTCAAGTTGAGATAACAAAGTATAACGGCGCGACAAAGCATCAACAATAATATTATATTCCCCTTTTTGTGTTTGATAACATAAGGAAAAGACTCAATAAATTCAACCCACTTTGGATGACGATGATTCAACTTAGCCTGACTACGAATATGCTTCAAAGATTCATGATCAGAATGTATAACAAATTCTTTAGGCCATAGATAATGTTGCCAAATTTCTAATGTCCGAACCAATGCATATAATTCTTTATCATAAGTAGAATAGTTCAGACTAGCCCCACTCAATTTCTCACTAAAATATGCAACATGTTTTCCCTCTTGTAATAACACCCCTCCCAAACCAATTCCACTAGCATCACATTCAAGCTCAAACGTCTTAGTAAAATCAGGAAGTTGGAGTAAGGGAGCATGTGTTAGCTTATCTTTCAATATGACGAAGTCCTGTTGTTGTGCATCGCCCCAAACAAAGGTCACATCCTTCTTGGTAAGATCATTCAGCGGCGCGGCAATTGATCCAAAGTCTTTGACAAAGCGCCTATAAAAACCAGCGAGGCCAAGAAAACTCCTCACTTGTGTGACCGTCTTGGGCTGCGGCCAACTCTCAATAGCTTCAATCTTGGCTGGATCCACTTCAATACCCTGTGATGTAACAACATAGCCAAGAAACGCAACTCGATTGGTGCAAAAGGTGCACTTTTCAAGGTTACCAAACAAACGTGCATCGCGTAAAGCATTAAAAACAGCACGTAAATGGTCCAAATGATCCTCTAAAGATTTGCTATAAATCAGAATATCATCAAAGTAGACTACCACAAAACGTCCAATGAAAGCACGTAAAACTTCGTTCATTAATCTCATGAAAGTGCTAGGTGCATTATTTAAACCAAACGGCATTACTAACCACTCATATAAACCGAACTTAGTTTTAAATGTTGTTTTCCATTCATCTCCTAATTTCATACGAATCTGGTGGTAACCACTACGCAAATCAACTTTAGAAAACATGGTAGAGCCACTCAATTCATCAAGCATGTCATCTAAACGTGGAATAGGATGACGATATCGAATAGTAATATTATTGATAGCTCTACAATCAGTACACATGCGCGAAGAACCATATTTCTTAGGTACCAAAATAATAGGAATAGCACAGGGGCTAAGGGACTCACGAATATGATCTCTGTCGAGTAGTTCCTGAATTTGGCGTTGTATCTCCTTTGTCTCCTCTGGATTGGTTCTATATAGCGCGCGGTTGGGCAACGTGGCACCAGGAATTAGATCAATTTGGTGCTCAATTCCTCTAATAGGAGGTAGTCCTGGTGGCAGCTCAGCAGGAAAGACGTCCTCATATTCCTGCAAAAGGTTAGCAATAGCGGGTGGCAAAGAAGGAGGCATATCCTCAAATGAAAACAAAACCTCTTTGCAGACAATTGCATAACATTGAGTATTGTTTACATCTAGTTCAGCAATATCAATTTTATTTGCAGGCATACATGGACTCTTCAAACGAATTTCAGTAGCATGTGTAGAATCAGATTTAGTGTTCTTTGGGTATAAAATCTGACAACAATCTGATTCTCACTTTTATTTTACTCCTCGTTTTAGCTCTACTAGCTCTAGCAAGATCATCTTTTAAAATCTGTTAGAGTCATAGGTTTTAGACCAATTTTCTTTCCATCATGCATAATAGAATAGTGATTAGTTTTGCCATTATGAACAGATTCTCTATCAAATTGCCATGGTCTACCAAGTAACAAAGAACAAGCTTGCATAGGTACAACATCACAATCAACAAAATCAGAATATGTACCAATAGTAAAATGCAAGCGTACCGTTCTTGTTACCTTGATCTTGCGAGAACTCTCAAACCATTGGATGTAATATGAATGTGGACGTTGTCTTGTTGGAAGCGCAAGCTTCTCTACCATGTCAACACTAGCCAGATTATTACAACTCCCTCCATCAAAGATGATGCATATAGCTCTTTCCTTGACAACACCACGTGTTTGGAACAGGTTGTGGCGTTGATCTTGCTCAGATTTGCTCAATTGTACACTCAACACACGTTGTGTAATTAAGCTCTTGTATTGATCAGCAGCTTCAGCTCCCATTACCTCTGTCTCTTCATCAGCATCAGAATTGTCTCCATCTCGAGCAGAAATAAGGGCTAGTGTATCTTCATCAAAGTCACTTGCTGAATCGTATTGACCTTCTTCCCGCACCATCATCACACGTTGTGTTGTGCACTGTCTCTCAATATGACCAAAACCCCAGCACTTGCGGCATTGTATATCCTTTGTCTTACCCGTGGAAGCCATAGAAGATGCACTATGAGCATGAGCATTGGATGATGGTGGAGGAGCATCTAGAAATCTTGTGGTGGTCTTGGATGTGGTAGTAGCTGGTGGCGAATCACGAGGAGGCGCTGATTGTCAGGATGTCCAAGTGGATGTGCGACCTGCAGAATTATTAGTCCTCCTCCATGGTGTTTGGCGATCCTGCACTTCACGTTCAGCTTTGCAAGCAAGATGAAACAAACGAGTGATAGAATTATATTCCTTATAATCTAAGATGTGCTGAATGTCCTTGTTTAATCCACCAAAGAAACGTGCAAGCATTTGTTCATTAGATTCAACAAGACCACACCGAACCATCCCCATTTGCAATTCCTGATAATACACTTCTACAGAATTTTTCCCTTACTCTAAACATGTCAGATTCTTTAGTAAATCACGTTGATAAGTGGGTGGTATTTAAAGCAGTCCAAGTACTAGGAATAGTAGTAGGATTTAAACGACAATACTCAGACCACCAAAGGGAAGCAAATTTAGTAAATTCTCATGTAGCAGCACTAACACGCATATTCTCAGGATATTTTAAGCATGCAAAACGTTGTTCTACTTCCATCTCCCATGTAAGATATGCATCAGGATTATATTTACCCTCAAAAGATGGAATATTTAATTTAAGCTTTGCAACATAATCATCATCACGCATCGTGGTCGGCTATGTAGTAATGTCGGGACGGCTAGCAGTACCGTGGAGGTTGATCAACCTCCTCGTCAAACAGATCGTCCGCCGGGTTGTAGTAGTACCCGTAAATACATCCCCAATGTCGCAAAGAAGTACGGCGGAAAGTCCGAGGTGCCACCGCCAGTATAAGCAGTGCGGCGGCAGCCGAACCAGCAGTCCGACCCGTGATCGGAATGCGCCGTGCGCCATGTGTATGTGCGGGTGCGGGTAATCGGTTCAAAAGCTCCTTGAACCAAACGTCAAGCTTGGCGTTGAAGGACTTCTCGAGTCCATCGATCTTGTCCACGGCGTTGGTGAGCTTGGTGTCAAACTCCCCTAGGTGCGTATCCACGTCTTCCGCGCGACTAACCAAGAGCGCAGAGAAGTGGGCATGTAGTTCTTCGTTCGTCGTTGTGGCAGGGTTCCGCGAAGTATCTGTCATGGTTAGTCCTTAAAAAGCACAGGTATATACTACGAAAATATGGTGGAAGGCACGCGTAATCCGTCAAGCAATATACGAAGCTCTTACAAGTTCTTACCAAACATCAGGAAAAGGCGATGTGCAACCGCGAGGATCGGTGGGTCCGGAGATTGAACCAAGCGATTACCAGAAGTCGAAACACCGCACGTGGAGAGTATCTGTGGAGATCTGGGAAGGCTTAGCAAAGGGGGTTAGCAATTATCAAAACAACAATGCAAAAGTTGAAAGAATGCTCAACGACGGTACTGTGCTGGTCCTAGGCTAGACCGTACTAGAGACGCGAGCCTAGATCACCAACTATGTCACGACGCGACACAACAAGCAATGTATGATGATATGGCTCCCTGAAAAGCGAACCGAGAGGTGGAAAATCACTATGATGGCGAGTGTCTAGAACTGATCTACGGGGTCTAAAAATAGGTTAGCCCCTTTTATTTTGCTCCGGAAAGCGCGCAGGCGCCAAAAAAATATCGCTATAATGGCCGATGGAGAAAAGTGATCCCCAAAACCGAAAACTAGTATAGCCAGAATTTTTTGCTCATTTTGATTTTACGGACACACGATCAATGTCAGATAATGCGGCAGATGCAAAAAACACCAGCACCGAGGCAACAGTTGTATCAATAGAAGGGATGTCCACATCATGCTCTCCTTCTTGAATTGAAGTCGTCCTCGACGCAACCGTTGTATTGATACAACCGTTGCATCATATTCTCATGGACATCCCTTCTATTGATACAACCGTTGTAGCTACAGCAACACACATACAAGGACCGATCACAAGATCTCGTGCCAAATAACTTAACTATCAGGTACTTTCGTTTCTTGGAACTATTCCTCACATACATGAGAATATGATGCTGCCTAAATCAGATGTATTTCTTACTCTTAGGAATGATGGACCAAGCATGGATGAGAGGGACAAGCATTGGAGCATGGACATGCATGGAGATGGCAGCAAGCATGTGATGATCCTAGAGAAGGCCACGGATGAAGATTTCAGAACTTTGAGGCCACCATAATGAAGAAAGAAGGCTTGAACGAAATATTCAAGATCAATACTTCACGAATTCGTCCAAAGCTTAATATGGTGCTGTGACACCTTTTATTTTCGGCCAGGCCCATGTAATTTTCGCAGGATTTTAATTACCCACTTTTTAGAGTCCGTATTTGAGGGGAAAAGGACTTCTAGGGTTGGATACGGCCACCACTTCCATGGCTGGCCGAACCCCCACCTTTTCTCCCTTAAATACTCCCCATAGCCGCCCCCCTAGACTCAGATTTTGTTTAGACATTAAGTTAGCCATAGTCGCAACTTCGCCAAGACTCGAGCGTCGCAGAGGCCTCTTGTACTTCGCCCCTATTCAGGATCCCACCTCTTCAATAAAGCTTTCCTCTTAATACGCAATATCTTGATTGCAATATTGGTTCTTAATTGTTCTCGATTTCAGGTAGGAAATAAGACCTCACGTCAGCCGATCGTGTTCCCGCAGGATCGGTAACCTCCGTGAGATTGGCCTAGCGATTGCATTGGCACTGCGGTTTCGCACGTAGTCGGATCATCAAGCCCGAACTCCACCAAATCGATTATCATCATCTCATCGAAAGATCGGACACCTTTGCCCTGTCACGTGGTATCAGATTTCAGGTTGCTCGGTGAGATTTTACTGTTTTTCGTAGATTAGATCTGTTTTTACCTATAACCTGTGAAAAAGCCAAAAACACAGTTAGAGTTTAGATCCATCCCATAACCAATCTACGCCTCGCATTATCTTTTTAGTTTTTGCATTGTTGAATTTGTGTCTACATCATCGCGTCGAGTTGCTGGTCTTAGTGTCTCGTCCCTTAGAGTTTCGAGTTCTGATCATAGTAGTCACCGCCACACTCGCCGATCACCGCCACCATATTCCGCCGCCATATACCCAGCCACCATAAACCCTAATCACTCCGCCACTGCCTTCCTACCACGACACGGATCCGGTCACCTATCCTGTCGCGGCACGAGTCCGAGTTGAGTTATTGTTTCCTAGTTATTTCTTTTTACTTTCCTTCTTTGTTGTTTCCGTGTTCAGCTAAAGTCCGAGTCGAGCTCCGAGTTCGGTCGTAAGTCCAGAAAGAGAGCAAAAAAAAAATCTGGCTATACTGTTTTTCGACCCCGGGGATCACTTTTCTCCATCGGCCGTTATAGCGATATTTTTTTTACGCCTCAAGGCTTCCGAGAAAAATAAAAATTTCAAATTTTATTTTGGGGCTAACCTATTTTTAGACCCCAGAGAGTTCTAGACACTCGCCATCATAGTGATTTTCCACCTCCCTGCCTTCTTTTCGTGGTGACATATCATCATACATTGCTTGTTGTGTCGCTACGTGACATCGCAGGATCTAGGCTTGCCTCTAGTACAGCTTTAGCCTAGGACCAAGACAAGACCGTTGAGAATTCTTTCAACTTTTGCATTGCTGTTTTGATAATTGCTAACCCCTTTGCTAAGCCTTCCTAGAGCTCCACATACTCCACGCATGTGTTTCGACTCCTGGTAATCGCTTGGTTCAATCTCTGGACCCACTGATCCTCGCGGTTGCATATCGCCTTTTCCTGCTGTTTGGTAAGAACTCGTAAGAGCTCCGTATATTGCTTGATGGATTACGCGTGCCTTCCACCATATTTCTATAGTATATACCTGTGCTTTTTAAGGACTAACCATGACAGATACTTCGCGGAACCCTGCCACAATGACGAACGAAGAACTACATGCCCACTTCTCTCAGCCTTGATCATCGCTACCAAGACGTGGATACGCCACGGATTTTGACACCAAGCTCACCAACGCCATGGACAAGATCGATGGACTCGAGAAATCCTTCAACGCCAAGCTTGACGCTCGTTCAAGGAACTTTGAATGATTGCCCGACCCGCAGACCCACATGGCGATGGCGACGGCATTCCGATCACGAAGCCGGATCATGGTTCACGCCAGACTTCGGGCTATCAACAAGGCCGACGACTCGACTTCACCGGGTGCCATCGCAACATTGGGGAGAGACGACGGTACTACTACGACCCGACGACGACGATCTGTTTGACGAGGAGGTTGAACAACCTCCACAGTACCGGCCGTCCCCGACATTACTACTACCGTAACGCCGACCACCGGCACGTGATGATGATCATGTTGCAAATCTTAAATTAAATATTCCATCGCTTGAGGGTAAATATAATCTCGATGCATATCTTACATGGGAGATGGAAGTAGAACAACGCTTTGCATGCTTAAAATATCCCGAGAATATGCGTGTTAGTGCTACATGTGAATTTTCTAAATTTTCTTCCCTTTGGTGGTCCGAGTATTGTCGCTTAAATCCTACTACTATTCCTAGTACTTGACTTTTAAAAACTGCTATGCGTGTTCGCTTTGTACCTCCCACTTATCAACGTGATTTACTAAAGAATCACACGCTTAGAGCAAGGGAAAAATTTCAGAAGATTATTATCGAATTGCAAACGGGATGGTTTGGTGGTCTTGTTGAATCTAATGAACAAATCCTTGCATGTTTCTTTGGTGGATTAAACAAGGACATTCAAAGACATCTTAGATTATAAGGAATATAATTCTATCACTGCTTGTTTCATCTTGCTTGCAAAGTCGAACGTGAAGTGCAGGATCGCAAAACACCATGGAGGAGGACTAATAATTCGCAGTTGCACATCCACTTGGACATCCCGACAATCAGCCTCCTCGTGATTCGCCACCAGCTACTACCACATCCAAGGCCACCACAAGATTTCCAACCGCTCCTCCACCATCATCCAATGCTCCCGTCAGAGTGCATCTTCTATGGCTTCCACGGTAAGACAAAGGATATACAATGCCGCAAGTTCGGGTTTTGGTCATATTGAGAGACAAACAACACAATGTGTGATGATGCGAGAAGATGGTCAATACGACTCAATGAGTGACTTTGATGAAGATACACTAGCCCTTATTTCGCTTCGAGATGGAGACAATTACGTGCGATGAAGAGACAGAGGTAATGGGAGCAAGTCACGATCAATACAAGAGCTTAATTACACAACGTGTGTTGAGTGTGCAATTGAGCAAATCTGAGCAAGATCAACGCCACAACCTGTTCCAAACACGTGGTGTTGTCAAGGACAGAGCTATACGGATCATCATTGATGGAGGGAGTTGTAATAATATGGCCAGTGTTGACATGGAAGAGAAGCTTGCGCTTCCAACAAGACAACGCCCACATTCATATTACATCCAATGGTTTGAGAGTTCTCGCAAGATCAAGGTAACAAGAACGGTACGCATGCATTTTACTATTGGTACATATTCTGATTTTGTTGATTGTGATGGTGTACCTATGCAAGCTTGTTCTTTGTTACTTGGTAGACCATGGCAATTTGATAGAGAATCTGTTCATAATGGCAAAACTAATCACTATTCTCTTATGCATGATGGAAAGAAAATTGGTCTAAAACCTATGACTCCCGAACAGATTTTAAAAGATGATCTTGCTAGAGCTAGTAGAGCTAAAATTGAGGAGAAAAATAAAAGTGAGAATCAGATTGTTGCTGCAGATTTTATACCACCAAAGAACACTAAATTTGATTCTAAACCTGCTACTGAAATTTGTTTGAAGAGTCCATGTATGCTTGCAAATAAAATTGATATTGCTGAACTAGATGTAAACAATACTCAATGTTATGCAATTGTCTGCAAAGAGGTTTTGTTTTCATTTGAGGATATGCCTCCTTCTTTGCCACTCGCTATTGCTAACCTTTTGCAGGAATATGAGGACGTCTTTCACCGAGCTACCACCGTGACTACCTCCTATTAGAGGAATTGAGCACCAAATTGATCTAATTCCTGGTGCCACGTTGCCCAACCGCCATATAGAACCAATCCAGAGGAGACAAAGGAGATAACACCAAATTCGAACTACTCGACAGAGATCATATTCGGAGTCCCTTAGCCCTGTGTTGTTCCTATTATTTTGGTACCTAAGAAAGAAGGTTCTTCGCAAGATGTGTACCGATTGTAGAGCTATCAATAATATTACTATTCGATATCGCCATCCTATTCCACGCTTAGATGACATGCTTGATGAATTGAGTGTCTCTACCATGTTTTCTAATGTTGATTTGCGAGTGGTTACCACCGTATTCGTATGAAATTAGGAGATGAATGGAAAACAACATTTAAAACTAAGTTCGGTTTATATGAGTGGTTAGTAATGCCGCTTGGTTTAACTAATGCACCTAGCACTTTCATGAGATTAATGAACCAAGTTTTACGTGCTTTCATTGGACGCTTTGTGGTAGTCTACTTTGATGATATTCTGATTTATTGCAAATCTTTAGAGGATCATTTGGACCATTTACGCTTGTTTTCAATGCTTTACGTGATGCACGCTTGTTTGGTAACCTTGAGAAGTGCACCTTTGCACCAATCGAGGCGCTTTCTTGGCTCTGTTGTTACATCACAGGGTATTGAAGTGGATCCAGCCAAGATTGAAGCTATTGAGAATTGGCCGCAGCCCAAGACGGTCACACAAGTGAGGAGTTTTCTTGGCCTAGCTGGTTTTTATAGGCGCTTTGTCAAAGACTTTGGATCAATTGACGCGCCGCTGAATGAGCTTACCAAGAAGGATGTGCCCTTTGTTTGGGGCGATGCACAACAACAGGCCTTCGTCATATTGAAAGATAAGCTAACACATGCTCCCTTACTCCAACTTCCTGATTTTACTAAGACTTTTGAGCTTGAATGTGATGCTAGTGGAATTGGTTTGGGAGGGGTGTTATTACAAGAGGGAAAACCTGTTGCTTATTTTAGTGAGAAATTGAGTGGGGCTAGTCTGAACTATTCTACTTATGATAAATAATTATATGCATTGGTTCGGACATTAGAAACTTGGCAACATTATCTATGGCCTAAGGAATTTGTTATTCATTCTGATCATGAACCTTTGAAGCATATTCGTATTCAAGCTAAGTTGAATCATCGTCATGCAAAGTGGGTTGAATTTATTGAGTCTTTTCCTTATGTTATCAAACACAAAAAGGGTAAAGATAATATTATTGCTGATGCTTTATCACGCCGTTATGCTTTGTTATCTCAACTTGACTTCAAAATATTTGGATTAGAAACTATTAAGGAACAATATGTGCATGATGCTGAATTTAAAGATGTGTTGCAGAATTATAGAGATGGTAGAACATGGAACAAGTTCGTCTTCAATGATGGATTTGTGTTCCGTTCTAACAAACTATGCATTCCGGATAGTTCTCTGCTTTTTGTTGTTACAGGAGGCGCATGGAGGAGGATTGATGGGACACTTTGGTGTCAAGAAGACGGAGGATGTTCTTGCTACACACTTCTTTGGCCACGTATGCCGAGATGTTGAGCGATTTGTGGCATGTCGCACTACTTGTCAAAAAGCTAAGTCTCGCCTTAATCCACATGGTTTATATATGCCTCTTCATGTTCCTAGTGTTCCTTGGGAGGATATTTCTATGGACTTTGTTTTGGGATTGCCACGAACACGTATGAGGGATAGTATTTTGTTGTTGTGGATCGGTTTCTAAGATGGCAAACTTTATTCCTTGTCATAAACGGATGATGTTGGCATATTGCTGATTTGTTCTTTCGTGAAATTGTTCGCTTGCATGGTGTGCCAAATACAATTGTTTCGATCGTGATACTAAATTTCTTAGCCACTTTTGGAGATGTTTATGGGCTAAGTTGGGGACTAAATTGTTTAGTACTACATGTCATCCCAAACCGATGGACAAACTGAAGTAGTAAATAGAACTTTGTCTACTATGTTGCGGGCTGTTTTAAAGAAGAACTTAAAATTGTGGGAAGAGTGTTTACCTCATATAGAATTTGCTTATAATCGTTCGCTGCATTCTACCACAAAGATGTGGCCGTTTGAGATCGTCTATGGTTTTGTTCCTCGTGCACCTATTGATTTATTGCCTTTACTTACTTCGGTGCAACATAATTTGGATGCTACACAACGCGTTGAAATGATATTAAACTTGCATAAGACTACTAAAGATAACATCGAACATATGAATGCTAAGTATAAACTTTCTAGGGATAAAGGGAGAAAGCATGTTGTGTTTGATGTTGGAGATCTTGTTTGGTTACATTTGCGTAAGGATCGCTTTCCTGATTTACGCAAGTCTAAGTTAATGCCGTGTGCTGCTGGTCCCTTTAAGGTGTTAGAGAAAATAAATGATAATGCATATAAACTTGAGTTGCCTGCAGACTTTGGTACGGTTAGTCCTACGTTGAACATTGCAGATTTGAAGCCTTACTTTGGTGAGGAAGATGAGATTGCGTCGAGGACGACTTCAATTCAAGAAGGGGAGCATGATGTGGACATCCCTTCTATTGATACAACCGTTGTACCTACAGCTACACACATACAAGGACCCATCACAAGATCTCGTGCCAAACAACTTAACTATCAGGTACTTTCGTTTCTTGGAACTATTCCTCACATACATGAGAATATGATGCTGCATAAATCAGAAGTATTTCTTACTCTTAGGAATGATGGACCAAGCATGGATGAGAGGGACAAGCATTGGAGCATGGACATGCATGGAGATGGCAGCAAGCGTGTGATGATCCAAGAGAAGGCCACGGATGAATATTTCATAACTTTAAGCCCACCATAATGAAGAAAGAAGGCTTGGACGAAATATTCAAGATCAATACTTCATGAATTCGTCCATAGCTTAATATGGTGCTGCGACACCTTTTACTTTGGGCCAGGCCCATGTAATTTCCGCAGGATTTTAATTAGCCACTTTTTAGTGTCCGTATTTGAGGGGAAAAAGACTTCTAGGGTTGGATTCGGCCACCACTTCCATGGTTGGCCGAAACCCCACCTTTTCGCCCTTAAATACTCCCCATAGCCGTCTCCCTAGACTCGGATTTTGTTTAGACATTAAGTTAGCCATCATAGCAACTTTGCCAAGGCTCGAGCGTCGCAGAGGCCTCTTGTAATTCGCACCTATTCAGGATCCCACCTTTTCAATAAAGCTTTCCTCTTAATCCGCAATATCTCGATTGCAATATTGGTTCTTACTTGTTCTTGATTTCAGGTAGGAATTAAGACCCTCGTTGGTCAGGCTGATCGTGTTCCCGCAGGATCGGTAACCTCCAGGAGATTGGCCTAGCGATTGCATTGGCGCTCGTGCTCGCACGTGTAGTCGGATCGTCAAGCCCGAACTCCACCAAATCGATTTTCTTCATCTCATCGAAAGATCGGACACCTTTGCCCTATCATTTTGGAAAAGCGATCCACTACCACAAATATAGAATCATATCCATGTTTAGATCTAGGCAATCCTAACACAAAAGTCCATGCTAATGTCCAACCAAGGTGCATGAGGAATAGGCAATGGCATATAAAGACCAAAGGGGTTAGACTTAGACTTAGCTTGGATACATGTAGTGCACCGTTCGACGTGGCGCTCGACGTCGCGCTTCATCTTTGGACAAAAGTAGTGAGTGGATAGCATGTCATATGTCTTGTCACGTCCAAAGTGACCCATAAGGCCTCCACCATGGGACTCTTGAAGAAGCAAAATTTGGAGATACGACTTCGGAATGCAAAGCTTGTTTTGTTTGAAAAGAAAACCCTTATGCAAATAGAAATCATCAATCAACCTTTGTCTATTGAACAACTTGCAAAATTTGGTCCAAAGAAAGGGTCGGACGTGTACAACGATTTGATGTCATCAAGACCCAAGACATTTACTTCGAGTCGCGTAAGAAGGTTTGTGTTTTTGCGAGACAAAGCGTCCGCTACCACATTTTCTTTGCCCTTCTTCTACTTGACAATGTAAGGAAAATATTCCATAAATTCAACCCATTTGGCGTGCCTTTTACTCAAATTAGCTTGGCCCTTAAGATATTTCAACGACTCATGGTCGGAATGGATGATAAATTCTTTGGGCCAAAGGTAGTGTTGCCACACTTGAAGGACACGAAGCAAGGCAAAAAGCTCTTTGTCATAGATGGGATAGTTAAGGCGTGCGCCATCAAGTTTCTCACTATGGTATGCAATAGGACGCCCATTTTGCATAAGGACGCCTCCAATGCCAATTCCACTAGCGTCACATTCAATCTCAAAGGTTTTTGTGAAGTATGGTAATGCAAGAAGTGGTGCTTCGGTGAGCCTCTTTTTGAGCTCATCAAAAGCATTTTGTTGTGCTTTGCCCCAAACGAATGTGACATTTTTCTTGGTCAATTCGTTGAGGGGGCAAGCAATGCTATAAAAGTCTTTCACAAAGCGACGGTAAAAGCCAGCCAACCCATGAAAACTACGAAGTTCACTAACATTGGTAGGTATGGGCCAATCTCGTATGTCCTTAACTTTCGAGACATCAACTTCAATGCCATTAGAAGACACAACAAAACCAAGGAAAATGAGTTTGTCTTTTGCAAAAGTGCACTTTGGGAGATTAGCATAAAGCTTTTCATGACGAAGGATTTGAAGGACCTCCTTAACATGAGTAACATGCTCCTCTAGTGACTTGCTATAGACAAGGATGTCATCAAAGTAAACCACTACACTCTTCCCAATGAGAGATCTCAAAATATGGTTCATGAGGCGCATGAAGGTAGATGGGGCATTTGATAAGCCAAAAGGCATAACCAACCATTCATAGAGACCAAGCTTGGTCTTGAAGGCGGTTTTCCACTCATCTCCTTCGCCATGAATTTGATGGTAACCACTACGAAGATCAATTTTCGAAAATATAGTGGCTCCACATAAATCATCAAGCATGTCATCAAGACGCGGTATAGGATGTCGATAACGCACAGTGATAGCATTGATTGGACGGCTCCATGCATAACCGCAACGTATCATCCGTTTTTGGAACTAGAATCACTGGTACCGCGCTTGGGCTAGTGCTTACTTGGATCAAACCTTTGGAGATGAGTTGGTTGATTTGTCGCTCTATCTCCTTCGCTCTTCCAGGTTCAGGCGACACGCCGGGTTTGGGAGTGGGGCGCCGGGTATGAGGTCGATGCGGTGCTCGATTCCACGAAGAGGAGGTAGGCCATGAGGAAGCTCTTCGGGAAATACATCTTGGAATTCCTGTAAAATAGCCATCAAAGAAGGAGGAACATTTGTCAAGTCATTAGTTTCTTGCACTAGTCCCTTGCATATAAGGACATAGTGCAAGATGGATGGGTTGTTCCGCACTTCTCTCATCTCACTTTTGGTGGCAAGAAGAACACTCTTAGTTTTTCCACTCGAGTTTGGCTTGTGGCACTCACTCACTATAGTGTGGTTCTATCGCTCACCACTCTTCTCACAAGGAGTTTTTGTGTATTGCGCCCTCGCTAAAGCCTTTGCATTGTCCGCAATTATTTGGCTAGGAGTCATTGGTTGCAAAACACAAGTTTTTTCAAGCCATTTGAAGGTATAAGTGTTTGAGTGACCATTATGCAAAGCACGCTTGTCAAATTTCCACGGCCTTCCTAGCAACATATGGCAAACCGTCATGGGGACCACGTCACATTCCACCGTGTCTTTGTATGGTCCAATTGAGAACGTTACCGAGACGGTGTGCTTGATCTTGACGGACCTTGGTCACTTAGCCATTGTATATGGTAGGGGTGCTTATGCGGATGGAGGGTGAGGTTGAGTTTCTCACACAATTCCGTACTTGCAAGATTGTGGCAACTCCCTCCATCGATGACAACTTTGATGGACTTCCCATTGATACCGGCACAAGTTTGGAAGATGTTTGATCGTTGGTCTTCATTTTCATTATCGTGAGTAGTTAAGACCCTTGTGACCACAAGCGATGGACTTGCATCATGCTCACACACAAGTAGGTCTTGGTCCTCTTCCAAATGTTTCCTTGCCATGGCTTCCTTGACCCTTGCATCAAACTCATCTTCACTCAAGTATTCTTCATCGCCGTTATCATGGATGAACAAAACTTTCTTGTTCCCACATGCGGCCGATTTGTGTCCTTTGCCTCCACACTTGTAGCACTCACCATTGAATGGTTGTTCATCCCTTGTGTATTTGCCACTTGGGGGCTGTTTTCCTTGAGGAAGTGTTGGCTTGAAGGGAAGCTTGGTGGTATTTGATGAGCTTCCACTTGGTGTTGTCGGAGTAGTGGTTGGGGCTTGCTTGTATGTGAAGTATGTCTTTGGCTTGTTGTACTTGATGTCCTCTTGCACTTGACGCTCGGCCTTTGAGGCGATGTGCACAAGCTCAACCATGTTGTTGTACTTTTGGAACTCGGTGATGCGCTTGATTGGATGGTTCAAGCCATTGAGGAAACGTGCCATTGTTTGTTCATCCCGCTCTTCAATGTTGGCACGGATCATGTTGAGCTCCATTTGCTTGAAGTACTCTTCCATGGTCTTTGTCCCTTGACTAAGTGTTTGCAGCTTGTTGAAAAGGTCACGCGTGTAGTGCGAAGGAACAAAGCGGGATCTCATATGAGCCTTGATAGGGCAAAGCTGTCCGATCTTTCGATGAGATGATGATAGTCGATTTGGTGGAGTTCGGCCTTGATGATCCGACTACACGTGCAAGCAAGAGCGCCAATGCAATCGCTAGGCCAATCTCTTGGAGGTTACCGATCCTGCGGGAACACGATCAACCTGACCAGCGAGGGTCTTAATTCCTACCTGAAATCGAGAACAAGTAAGAACTAATATTGCAATCAAGATATTGCGGATTAAGAGGAAAGCTTTATTGAAAATGTGGGATCCTGAATAGGTGCGAAGTAAAAGAGGCCTCTGTGACGCTCAAGGCTTGGCGAAGTTGCTACGATGGCTAACTTAATGTCTAAACAAAATCCGAGTCTAGGGTGACGGCTATGGGGAGTATTTATGGAGGAAAAGGTGCGGTTTTGGCCAGCCATGGAAGTGGTGGCCGAATCCAACCCTAGAAGTCCTTTCCCCTCAAATACGGACTCTAAAAAGTGGATATTTAAAATCCAGCGAAAATTACATGGGCCTGGCCCAAAATAAAGGTGTCGCAGCACCATATTAAGCTATGGACGAATTAGTGAAGTAATAATCTTGAATATTTCGTCCAAGCCTTCTTTCTTCATTATGGTGGCCTCAAAGTTCTGAAATCTCCATCCGTGGCCTTCTCTTGGATCATCACATGCTTGCTGCCATCTCCATGCATGGCCATGCTCCAATGCTTGTCCCTCTCATCCATGCTTGGTCCATCATTCCTAAGAGTAATAAATACATCTGATTTAGGCAGCATCATATTCTCATGTATGTGAGGAATAGTTCCAAGAAACGAAAGTACCTGACAGTTAAGTTGTTTGGCATGAGATCTTGTGATGGGTCCTTGTATGTGTGTAGCTATAGGTACAATGGTTGTATCAATAGAAGGGATGTCCACATCATGCTCCCCTTCTTGAATTGAAGTCGTCCTCGACGCAATCTCATCTTCCTCACCAAAGTAAGGCTTCAAATCTGCAATGTTAAACGTAGGACTAACCGTACCAAAGTCTGCAGGCAACTCAAGTTTATATGCATTATCATTTATTTTCTCTAACACCTTAACGGGAACAGCAGCATGCGGCATTAACTTAGACTTGCGTAAATAAGGAAAACAATCTTTACGCAAATGTAACCAAACAAGATCTCCAACATCAAACACAACATGCTTTCTCCCTTTATCCCCAGCAAGTTTATACTTAGCATTCATGTATTCAATGTTATCTTTAGTAGTCATATGCAAGTTTAATATCATTTCAGCGCGTTGTGTAGCATCCAAATTATTTTGCACCGAAGAAGGTAAAGGCAATAAATCAATAGGTGCACGAGGAACAAAACCATATACAATCTCAAATGGGCACATCTTTGTGGTAGAATGCAGCGAACGATTATAAGCAAATTCTATATGAGGTAAACACTCTTCCCACAATTTTAAGTTCTTCTTTAAAACAGCCCGCAACATAGTAGACAAAGTTCTATTTACTACTTCAGTTTGTCCATCAGTTTGGGGATGACATGTAGTACTAAACAGCAATTTAGTCCCCAACTTAGCCCATAAACATCTCCAAAAGTGGCTAAGAAATTTAGTATCACGATCAGAAACAATAGTATTTGGCACACCATGCAAACGAACAATTTCACGAAGAACAAATCAGCAATATGCGCAAAGATCATCCGCTTTATGACAAGGAATACAAGTGCCATCTTAGAAAACCGATCCACAACAACAAAATACTATCCTCCCTTTGTGTTTGTGGCAATCCCAAAACAAAGTCTATAGAAATATCCTCCCAAGGAACACTAGGAACAGGAAGAGGCATATATAAACCATGTGGATTAAGGCGAGACTTAGCTTTTTGACAAGTAGCAGCGTGCCACAAATCTCACAACATCTCGACGACACGTGGCCAAAAGAAGAACATCCTCCTCTGTCTTCGACACCAAAGTGTCCCATCAATCCTCCTCCATGCGCCTCAGAATAACAAAAGACGAACAAAACTATCTGGAATGCATAGTTTGTTAGCACGGAACACAAATCCATCATTGAAGACGAACTTGTTCCAAGTTCTACCATCTCTACAATTCTGCAACACATCTATAAATTCAGCATCATGCACATATTGTTCCTTAATAGTTTCCAATCCAAATATTTTGAAGTCAAGTTGAGATAACAAAGCATAACGGCGCGACAAAGCATCAGCAATATTATCTTTACCCTTTTTGTATTTGATAACATAAGGACAAGACTCAATAAATTCAACACACTTTGCATGACGACGATTCAAATTAGCTTGACTACGAATATGCTTCAAAGATTCATGATCAGAATGAATAACAAATTCTTTAGGCCATAGATAATGTTGTCAAGTTTCTAATGTCCGAACCAACGCATATAATTCTTTATCATAAGTAGAATAGTTCAGACTAGCCCCACTCAATTTCTCACTAAAATTTGCAATAGGTTTTCCCTCTTGTAATAACACCCCTCCCAAACCAATTCCACTAGCATCACATTCAAGCTCAAAAGTTTTAGTAAAATCAGGAAGTTGGAGTAAGGGAGCATGTGTTAGCTTATCTTTCAATATGACGAAGGCCTATTGTTGTGCATCGCCCCAAAAAAAGGGCACATCCTTCTTGGTAAGCTCATTCAGCAGCGCGGCAATTGATCCAAAGTCTTTGACAAAGCGCCCATAAAAACCAGCGAGGCCAAGAAAACTCCTCACTTGTGTGACCGCCTTGGGCTGCGGCCAATTCTTAATAGCTTCAATCTTGGCTAGATCCACTTCAATACCCTGTGATGTAACAACATAGCCAAGAAACGCAACTCGATTGGTGCAAAAGGTGCACTTCTCAAGGTTACCAAACAAACGTGTATCACGTAAAGCATTGAAAACATCACGTAAATGGTCCAAATGATCCTGTTATGGGGTAACCCCTTGGGGTGGCCCGATCTTTCATGAATCTCCACGGGAATCGAGGGGAAAGCGGGGGAAGGGGGTGAGGGGACGAAATCCACGAACACACGCACACTAAGATCCCGATGAACTCACGCACACAAACCACGATACACGCCGATAACTCACGCCGGTGGCAACCGGTCCAACATAATCCCTAGGATCGGTGTTGGGCGAAGCTCTCTCTCCACGACCAACAACGGGGGTGAGATGCTTGGTGAGATCTTGACGACTTGGGGGCGAGAAACCGAGAACCCAAGGCCTTGTACAACTTTGACGCACTAGGCAAGATCCAAGAGGGGGTGGATAATAGGGTGCCCCTTGGTAGGAGCATGAGACCAATAGATGAAAGATCCTCAAAGGGGTGTCCATAATCTATTATTATCCAAGTCTAGGGTTTACAATAGAGTGTGGGGGCTATTTATAGGCCAACCACATAAACAGGGGTATTTTAGGAACTAATAGTGAAATATAGAGAGGGTTACAGGGCACTGGGCCGACTTAACACGATCAGGTTCACGTACGTCCGGTAGTACCGGCCTAGCTACCGGTCTCAGCCGGTAGTACCGCTTTCGGGCCAGGTAGTACCGCTTGCCGCCCTGGGACTTCCGTTGGCGTCTTCAGTGGGGAGCGGTAGTAGGGGGCGGTAGTGCCACAGACCGGTAGTACCGGTTCCAGATCCGGTAGTACCGCCGAGATGAGAGTATTTGGCTCACATGCCTGTTGGGAGCGGTAGTAGGTAGGCCACTGGGCGGTAGTACCGCCGCCAGCCTGAGTACCTGGAGACAGAGGGTATTTGGCTTCTTCACGGTGCTCCTCTGGGTCCTTCTCTTCGTACCTGATGATGCACAAGGTATGCGTATGAAGTAGCAGGCCATCCAAGGGTGTATCGAAGTCACACAAGGAAAGGAGCGAGTTCACCTTAGCTTGTAGGAGTTTGGCTCGGGCGCGAGTCAGGGATCCACTTGGGGAGCTCGTGGGAGTAGATGTAGTAGCGTTCGTAGGACGAGCTGCATCAGCTCCCCCCCCCCTTGGGAAAGAGTCGTCCTCGACTCTTCAACCTTCTCAACTTCATCTTCTCCATGGTAGGGTGAGAGGTCCTTGACATTGAATGTCGAGCTCACAAGATACTTTGATGTTGGGATATCAATGATGTAGGCGTTGTTGTTGATCCTCTTTAGCACTTTGAATGGTCCATCACCTCTTGGCTTGAGTTTGGAGTCGCGTTCCTTGGGGAAGCGGTCTTTACTTAAGTGTATCCACACAAGATCGCCTTCTTCAAAGATCATCTCTTTCTTGTTCTTGTTTAGCCTTGATGCTTGGCGAAGGACTTGTTGCTCAATCGTAGCTCTTGTGTCTTCATGGAGTTTCTTCATTGTTTGGGCACGCTTGACAACGTCCATATTGGCACGTTCATGAAGCGGGAGTGGAAGGATATCGAGCGCGGTGAGAGGCTCGAAGCCATAGACGATCATGAATGGGCTCCTCATGGTGGTGGAGTGCTTGGCGCGGTTGTAGGCGAACTCGGCGTGTGGAATACATTCCTCCCAGTCTTTAAGGTTCTTCTTTATCAACACCCGGAGGAGTGTGCCAAGGCTTCGATTGACGACCTCGGTTTGTCCATCGGTTTGAGGATGCGAGGCGGACAAGAAGAGGAGCTTGATGCCGAGCTTGGCCATGAGAGTATTCCAGAAGTAGCTCATGAATTTGACGTCATGGAGAGACGATTGTTCTTGGTACACCGTGTAGCCGAATTATTTCCCTGAAAAACAAATTTGCTACATGTGAAGCATCATCGATCTTATGGCACGGAATGAAGTGTGCCATTTTTGAAAAGCGATCCACTACCACAAATATAGAATCATGTCCATGTTTAGATCTAGGCAATCCTAACACAAAGTCCACGATAATGTCCGACCAAGGTGCATGAGGAATAGGCAATGGCATATAAAGACCAAAGGGGTTAGACTTAGACTTAGCTTGGATACATGTAGTGCATCGTTGGACGTGGCGCTCCACGTCGTGTTTCATCTTTGGCCAAAAGTAGTGAGTGGATAGCATGTCATACGTCTTGTCACGGCCAAAGTGACCCATAAGGCCTCCACCATGAGACTCTTGAAGAAGCAAAATTTGGAGAGATGACTTTGGAATGCAAAGCTTGTTTTGTTTGAAAAGAAAACCCTTATGCAAATAGAAATCATCAATCCCTTTTTCTATTGAACATCTTGCAAAAATTGGTCCAAAGAAAGGGTCAGACGCGTACAAAGATTTGATGTCATCAAGACCCAAGACATTTACTTCGAGTTGCGTAAGAAGGTTTGTGTTTTTGCGAGACAAGGCGTCCGCTACCACATTTTCTTTGCCCTTCTTGTAATTGACAATGTAAGGATAAGACTCCATGAACTCAACCCATTTGGCGTGCCTTTTACTCAAATTGGCTTGGCCCTTAAGATATTTCAACGACTCATGGTCGGAATGGATGATAAATTCTTTGGGCCAAAGATAGTGTTGCCACACTTGAAGGACACGAACCAAGGCAAAAAGCTCTTTGTCATAAATGGGGTAGTTTAGGCGTGCGCCATCAAGTTTCTCTCCATGGTATGCAATGGGACGCCCAATTTGCATAAGGACGCCTCCAATGCCAATTCCACTAGCATCACATTCAATCTCAAAGGTTTTTGTGAAATCCGGTAATGCAAGAAGTGGTGCTTCTGTGAGCCTCTTTTAGAGATCATCAAAATCCTTTTGTTGTGCTTTTCGCCAAACGAACGTGACATTTTTCTTGGTCAATTCGTTGAGGAGGCAAGCAATGGTACAAAAGTCTTTCACAAAGGGACGGTAAAAGCCAGCCAACCCATGAAAACTACGAAGTTCACTAACATTGGTCGGTATGGGCCAATCTCGTATGTCCTTAACTTTTGAGACATCGACTTCAATGCCATTAGAAGACATAACAAAACCAAGGAAAATGAGCTTGTCTTTTGCAAAAGTGCACTTTGGGAGATTAGCATAAAGCTTTTCATGACGAAGGATTTGAAGGACCTCCTTAACATGAGTAACATGCTCCTCTAGTGACTTGCTATAGACAAGGATGTCATCAAAGTAAACAACGACACTCTTCCCAATGAGAGATCTCAAAATATGGTTCATGAGGCGCATGAAGGTAGATGGGGCATTTGATAAGCCAAAAGGCATAACCAACCATTCATAGAGACCAAGCTTGGTCTTGAAGGCGGTTTTCCACTCATCACCTTCGGCCATGCGAATTTGATGGTAACCACTACGAAGATCAATTTTCGAAAATATAGCGGCTCCACATAACTAATCAAGCATGTCATCAAGACGCGGTATAGGATGTCGATAACACACGGTGATAGCATTGATTGGACGGCAGTCCATGAATAACCGTAGTGTATCATCTGTTTTTCGAACTAGAATAACGGGGACCGCGCTTGGGCTAGTGCTTACTTGGATCAAACCTTTGGAGACGAGTTGGTTGATTTGTCGTTCTATCTCCTTTGTCTCTTCCGGGTTCGTGCGATACGTGGCGCGATTTGGGAGTGGGGCGCCTGGTATGAGGTCGATGCGGTGCTCGATTCCACGAAGAGGAGGTAGGCCATGAGGAAGCTCTTCGGGAAATACATCGTGGAATTCTTGGAAAATAGCCATCAAAGAAGGAGGAACATTTGTCAAGTCATTAGTTCCTTGCGCTAGTCCCTTCCAAACAAGGACATAGTGCAAGATGGATGGGTTGTTCCGCACTTCTCTCATCTCACTTTTGGTGGCAAGAAGAACACTCTTAGTTTTTCCACTCGAGTTTGGCTTGTGGCACTCACTCACTATGGTGTGGTTCTCTCGCTCACCACTCTTCTCACAAGGTGTTTTTGTGTATTGCGCCATCGTTAAAGCCTTTGCATTGTCCGCAATTATTTGGCTAGGAGTCATTGGTTGCAGCAGACAAGTCTTTTCAAGCCATTTGAAGGTATAAGTTTTTGAGTGACCATCATGCAAAGCACGCTTGTCATATTGCCACGGCCTTCCTAGCAACATATGGCAAACCGTCATTGGGACCACGTCACATTCCACCGTGTCCTTGTAGGGCCCAATTGAGAACGTTACCGAGACGGTGTGCTTGATCTTGACGGATCCTTGGTCACTTACCCATTGGATATGGTAGGGGTGTTTATGCGGATGGAGGGTGAGGTTGAGTTTCTCACACAATTCCGTGCTTGCAAGATTGTGGCAACTCCCTCCATCGATGACAACTTTGATGGACTTCCCATTGATGCCGGCACGAGTTTGGAAGATGTTCGAGCGTTGGTCTTCATTCTCATTGGCTTGGGTAGTTAAGACCCTTGTGACCACAAGCGATGGACTTGCGTCATGCTCACACACAAGAAGTTCTTGGTCCTCTTCCAAATGTTGCCTTGCCATGGATTCCTTGACCCTTGCATCAAACTCTTCTTCACTCAAGTATTCTTCATCGCCGTTGTCATGGATGAACAAAACTGTCACATCCCAAGATTTTCAAAATCTTGTAATGTGAAAAATAAATGAATAAAATAAAACTTTGTTGATTTTCTGGGTGAGAAGAAACTTTTTTAATTCAAATGGGAACCTTCAAACCAAATTGGATCAAATAAAATCCTAAAGGGATTTAAAAAGATAAAACATTTGATAAAGGAAAAATAAAAATATTTGGAATTACTATTTTGGATCTTTAAAATAAAAGATTTGGTTTTCAAAGGAAAAGATAGATTAATAAATAAAGATTAATTTGGAACCAAAATAAATATTGGGCAAGCTTTTGAAATAAAACTTTTTGTTTTAATAAAAATAGTAATGGTTTATTTAATAAAATAATAAGGATTTAAAATCCAATTTTTATTTAAATAAAAGGTTTTACCATTTTTAAATAAAACATCAAAGCTTATTAAATTGATTTAAACAAATTTTCCAAGTATCTTTATTTTCAAATAAAACCTACTGATTTGGTTTTGAAAATATTTAGATTTCAAATGGAGTTTTAAAATAAATTAAAACCCATTTGATTTATTAACTAGTGTCCATTTTATTTAATTATAAATGGACTCTAAAATAAAAATAATATTTCATTATGGGACTTTGGTTTATGTTGTTAAACAGAACCAAATTAAATTGCATTGTTTGGTGAATGTTTGGATTGTTTTGAATGTTTGATTGTTGTTTGAAATTCAAAACAGAAAATAGAATTGGAAAAAGATAAAACAATCAGGAATAAAAAAATAAGATCTGGACATAGCCCAACTGGCCAAGCCCAACAGCCCAGTACCAGCCCACTCTCTCCCTCCCGAAGAAAACGATTCACACTTAGCTTTTAACCCGCGCAGAAGCTGACTGGTGGACCTCCTTTCCCTCTCGTTTTCCCGCTGATAGCAAGGTCCCACACTCCTATTCATCGTCTTCAACCACGCTGATTCCTCCTCGCCGTTTCCTGTCTTCACTCCGGCGATCAATACGCGTTGATTCCGCGACCGTTACTCGCCGTGACTGTGCCCATTTAACCGCTTGTGTCCCCTCTCCATTTCCCCTCATGCGCCTCCCTCTCTCTGCCCCTAGGCTGCCACAATTAGAGCTCGTACCACCACAGTCTCCGACGAGCCTTTGCTCAAATTCCGGCGAACCCAGCCACCGCCTTGCCTCCACGACCAAGCGCACACACTCCCCACTCCCAGACGCTTCTCCCTATACCTCCCATTCAACCGCGGGCGCCCCAGAGCATCGACTTCGACAACCTCTGACCGCCGCATCCGCCTCTCCCGCGAAGTTCCACAGTAAGCATCAGCCCCACGCCTTCTCGTTCACACTCCCACACTCGCCACATCCTCCAGCATCTAACCATGTCCTCTTTTTGCTTCGGGGTGAACCACAACACCGCCCTCGACAACAACCAGGACCACCCGACGCTGTTCTCCACTCCGGCGAGCAATCGCTGCTGTCCCAGAGCGCCCCTTGCCACGCTGACCACACGTCGAGCACCACCTCGACCACGCGAACACGGTGAGCACCCCCCTGTCTTCTTTGCTTCCTAGAACCGCCGCTAGCCCATCGCTTCGACCGTCATGCCGCTGCCGCCGCCGCCAGCTTTTGGTCAAATGCGTAGGAGCCGTTAGATCTGAATCGGACGCATAAGATTAGAATCAAGACGAAGGGGTACGAGTGAGCCTGCGTCGTGCGATAACAGTTAGATCCAACGGCCTACAGCACATGATCCACCCGAACCGGTACCAGCGAATAGGAAAGCGACGCGTGTCACCAGTTCTGTTTAAAAACAAAGTTTGAATCAGATTTATTTGCAACCTTGAAACCTTTGTAACTTTTGAACGCACGTCCAAAAATTACAAACTTTATATCGTTGGAATCAGTGGAACAAGCCCTAGCCAACCATGGATTTTGTTTAGTAAATAGTATCTGTTAGATTGTTTGTTTTTGCAGAAGCATTTGTATGCTTGTTTATATTAGAAAAATTGTTCAAAAATGTTTTTGAGGTTGAAATCTTGGAAAATTAGTTGGTGGTGAACTTACTGACCCTAGGTACCAACCCATGGTTTTGAAAATGGATTTGGTGAAGTTTAGGATGGATTAATTGACTTAACCCATTTCTAGCCAAATAAAAATATTGTTTTTGCTATGAAAATGTTTTTGGAGTAAAAGCTTTGGGAAAATGATTTATATCAAACCTACTGACCCAAAACACCAACTTTTGTGAATTAGCAACTTATTTGGTGGAAAGACATAAAGTTTTTGATTTGATAAAAACATTTTCCACCACATAAAATGATGAATGGATTTAAAAATGGTTTATGGACAAAACCCTTTGCAAATGACTTTGACACTTTGGAAAATGACCACTTTGAACCTTACAAAGTTTAGAAGCCTAGTGGAGACCATCTTTGCAAATAAAACTATCCCTTGCATGCTTACATGCATGACTTAGATCCCATTGTTTATGTGTGTGAAATTGTTTGATTGATTATTGGTTTGGAATGCTAGTTGATATTGTGTTTGCTTGATTGATTGTAGTGAAGTTATAAAAGTGTGAGACTAGCAAAGATCAAGAAGTGGACCATCATTCCCTACCAAAAGAAAGGCAAGTGACACTATCATCTAAAGTCCTACTATTTTCATTATACTTAGTGGATTTTGAAAACATGCATGAAAAGAATTTCTATACTTATGCTATGCTAAATCCTAATAGGATTCCCTATACATTCCTTAGTGAAAACAATGTAGTTATTACATGCTTAGCCATGCTATGTTTTGAAAAGAGATACCTGTTGAGATTTTATGAAGTTGAGAAAAGGACTTGTGTTTTTATATAATAAAACAAGGACTCAATGAACCACCTGGGTGGACAAGGACTTTGAGTTTTGGAGAAGGTGGCAACAAAAGGAACCATGTCAATGGAAATCTCTTTGTGTTGTGCTCCAAAAGGAAACCACCCAGGAAACTTAGAGATTGAACATGTTTCTCCAATTGTGGCTTTCGTGTGCAACCACATGCTATTTATGGCTCTGGCTTAGTCAACTACATTGGGAAGACCCATGCATTGTCTTCAGGTTACTGGACATGAGGACCTGGAATCCTACATGGGTACTGAAAACAAGCTAGCAATGGTGTATGGGAGGACCCTCTGGAAAGACTTCGTCACATTCTCAATCTGCCGGTACTCCATCTTGGTGAGCACCAATCCAGTGGCCACTGGTGGCAACAATATGGGATTGTGACATGTGGGTAAAGTGTACTACTTATGCAGAAGATAATAAAATCTAAGTACTTAGCCGTGTCCCCGGTTATGGACAATACTGAGCAACTAAAGTTTGAAGCTATGGGAAATCTCAACATTCCAATTTCCAAAAGAAAACTTTCTAAGTGACAACAAAAGACTTGATGCACTTGGGGGTACCAATGAGCTCAAGAGATTTTTGATGAAAACTTGATGCACTTGGGGTTACCAAGGAGCTCAAGAGATTTTGATAAAAACTTGAAGTACTTGGGGGTACCAAGGATCTCAAGAGATTTTGACAAGGACTTGAATACTTGGGGATACCAAGGAGTTCAAGGGATTTTGATAAAGAGATTTGACAAAGGAAACACAACCATTTGAAAAGATAGGATAAATTATTGCTTCCTGCAAATGAGCCTAAAACCCTACTTAGCCAAATATGCATGTAATGATAGGATCCACTTATATTCTACATAGAAGTGAAACTTGCCAATACAATTCAAATGTATTGACCCTTGTGGCTGTAACTTGTAATGTTGCAGGTTTGATTGATTTTAGTGAAGATTGATTGATTAGGATTACAAAGTCTACAACCAACATGTCTTCCTGTGGCACTTTGAAGATGAAGGACCCCATACATATAGTTATTCCGCTGCAATGTATTGTAATATCCAAATGAGCTATGTAAGATGTAATAAAATTATGTTATTCCTGGTTATAAAGTTATATTATGACCTTTGTTTCTTGATATTACATCTTAACTGTGGATGCTAGCTATTGATCCAGGGACTAGCATTGTAAACACAGCGGACTCTACCTTATTTAAAGTTTGGGACCCTTTCAGATGGTATCAGAGCATTGTGTTGCCTATAGGATTTGTAAACCTAGGATTGGACAAAAACCCTTAGAAAAATAGGAGTTGTTTTGTTCCAAAACTTATTTACAAACAATCTTGTAAACTCTTTCCTCAACCACTTTGGTTTCAACTCTACATCTCTTCTACTTCAACCTGATGGAAAAACCTACCCCATGGCCAAAGACTACACCATGTGCAAAGGACATCTTCAACTCTAATGACTTCAACTTCTTCAACTCTAATGACTTCAACATCTTCAGCATATTCACCAAGGACTTCCAACTTCGATACCACTAAGGACTACAAGTGAGACAAGAAAATCTTGCTCAAGATTTGGAGACTAAGGGAATGCAAAATTAGAAGGAGCCCACATCACTTGAAGTTTTGTAACCAAGAATTTTTCCTAAGGAAACTATGCTCTCTTGCAAAAAGAATCAACCAAGAAGGATGGAAAGATCACAAGATAACCATGTAGATGGACTACCATATTTTGTTAAGTCAAACACACCAACTTAGGTGGTGGAACAAAAATATTTTGTTGCCTAAGTATGTGTTTGAACTTTGTTGTTGAGTGAAAAGTTGTTTGTGATTGTTTGTACCTTGCTTGTGTGAATTGTAATGTGTGTGATTAGAATTGATTCCTTAGAAATGTCTTGCCTATTCTAAATCTTCATTCAACCCAAACAGATGACTACTCCAGGAGACTCCAACCTCAAGGTTGATGACACCAACACCAACCAAGAGGACAGCATGAAAGAGCTCATAGCAACCCAGAACCAGTTGAACCAAGTGACAGGTCAATTCATAGCCAACACCAGTGGAGAAGATCCAACCCTGTAAGGATTTTGGGAAACTCAAGGCCAACTGATGCTTAAGGTGACTGATCAAATGATCAAAATGGAAGAAAGCTATTCCAAAAGAGTTTATGACAACAAGGATGACAGAAATGTTATTCTAGATGGAGCCCCATCTTGCATTATTTGTGGAGACAAGGATCATACTTCCAAGGAGCATGGAGATCAATGCCCCAACTGTGAAGAGAAACATCCTGTTGGACAATGTCCCACCTCTCAAGCTACTTGTTATCTTTGTGAAGGAAACAATCATGTTCCTATTCAATGCCCCATTTATTCCATTGTTGAACAAAGGAAACAAGGTGGAGTGTAGCAAATGATTGCAAACCATCAAGAAGGATCCAAGTCTACCAAGAAGGTTGATGACAAAGGAAAAGGTCCACTTATACCTCCAAGCAAAACAACCTAATTCAAAGGACCAAAGAAATTTTTTCCAAAGAGCAATAGAAGGCCCAGGAAGCATGTAGACATTCCTACCTACCAGATAACATATGAACAACATGAACTAGATGCACTCCTAGCTTTGGAGAAGCCCAAGAAGCAAAAGAAGGACAAAAGTCATGTGCAATGTCATAAATGTAAGGAAATGGGACACTATTCCAGTGAATGCCCAGAGAACCAGAAGAATAAGGAGATTGGCCAAGTGATATGCAACAACTGCAAAGAGCTAGGCTATTATGTGGCAACTTGTCCACAAGAGCCACGTAAAGAACTCAAGGACATCAACTGTTTCAATTGCAAGAACCCAGGACATTATGCAAGCAACTGTCCAGAAAAGATGAAGAACAAGTTGAACAAGCCTATGGAGAAACTCAACCTTGGCCCATGAGTCAAGCATGGAAACCAAGGAGCAATGCAAATGATTGCCCAGAGAAGTTTCCCCAAGATTCCAAGCAAGCCAATATGTAATTTTGTTTGAAAATTTTAAGGGTGGTAGTACCCTAGATGTTCTGAGCCTACTTGTAACCCTAGCCTTCCCAAATCTCGGGACGAGATTTATTTTAAGGGTGGTAGCCTGTCACATCCCAAGATTTTCAAAATCTTGTAATGTGAAAAATAAATGAATAAACTAAAACTTTGTTGATTTTCAGGGTGAGAAGAAACTTTTTGAATTCAAATGGGAACCTTCAAACCAATTTGGATCAAATAAAATCCTAAAGGGATTTAAAAGGATAAAACATTTGATAAAGGAAAAATAAAAATATTTGGAATTACTATTTTGGATCTTTAAAATAAAAGATTTGGTTTTCAAAGGAAAAGATAGATTTATAAATAAAGATTAATTTGGAACAAAAATAAACCTTGGCCAAACTTTTGAAATAAAACTTTTTGTTTTAATAAAAATAGTAAAGGTTTATTTAATAAAATAATAAGGATTTAAAATCCAATTTTTATTTAAATAAAAGGTTTTACCATTTTTAAATAAAACATCAAAGCTTATTAAATTGATTTAAACAAATTTTCCAAGTATCTTTATTTTCAAATAAAACCTACTGATTTGGTTTTGAAAATATTTAGATTTCAAATGGAGTTTTAAAATAAATTAAAACCCATTTGATTTATTAACTAGTGTCCATTTTATTTAATTATAAATGGACTCTAAAATAAAAATAATATTTTATTATGGGACTTTGGTTTATGTTGTTAAACAGAACCAAATTAAATTGCATTGTTTGGTGAATGTTTGGATTGTTTTGAATATTTGATTGTTGTTTGAAATTCAAAACAGAAAATAGAATTGGAAAAAGATAAAACAATCAGGAAGAAAAAAATAAGATCTGGACACGTTCAACCTGCCAAGCCCAAGATAGCCCACTCTCTCCCAAGAAAACGATTCACACTCGCTTTTTAACCCGCGCAGACCGATCGGTGGACCTCCTTTCCTCTCGCTTTTCCCACGATGAAGGTCCCACACTCCTATTCATCGCCTTCAACCACGATGATTCCTCCGCCGCTTTCTGTCTTCACTCCGCGATCAATACGTTGATTCCGCGATCACTCGCCGTGACTGCGCCCATTTAACCGCCTGTGTCCCCTCTCCATTTCCCTCACGCGCCTCCCTCTCTCTGCCCCTAGGCTACCACAATTCGAGCTCGTACCACCACAGTCTCCGACGAGCCTTTGCTCAAATTCCGGCGAGCCCAGCCACCGCCTTGCCTCCCCGACCAAGCGCACACACTCCCCACTCCCAGACGCTTCTCCCTGTACCTCCCATTCAACCGCGGGCGCCCCAGAGCATCGACTCCGACAACCTCTGACCGCGCCGCCGCGTCTGCCTCTCTCCGGCGAAGTTCCCTGGTAAGCACAGACCGCCCCACGCCTTCTCGTTCACGCTCCCACACTCGCCACATCCTCCAGCATCTAACCATGTCCTCTTTTTGCTTCGGGGTGAACCACAACACTGCCCTCGACAACAACCAGGACCACCCGACGTTGTTCTCCACTCCGGCGAGCAATCGCTGCTGTCCCAGAGCGCCCCTTGCCACGCTGACCACACGTCGAGCACCACCTCGACCACGCGAACATGGTGAGCACCCCCCTGTATTCTTTGCTTCCTAGAACCGCCGCTAGCCCATCGCCTGACTGCTGCTGCCTGCCGCCGCCGCCATTTTTGGTCAAATGCGTAGGAGCCGTTAGATCTGAATCAGACGCATAAGATTAGAATCAAGACGAAGGGGTACTAGTGAGCTTGCGCCGTGCGATAACAGTTAGATCCAACGGCCTACAGCACGTGATCCACCCGAACCGGTACCAGCGAATAGGAAAGCGACGCGTGTCACCAGTTCTGTTTAAAAACAAAGTTTGAATCAGATTTATTTGCAGACTTGAAACCTTTGTAACTTTTTAACCACACGTCCAAAAATTACAAACTTTATATCGTTGGAATCAGTGGAACAATTCTTAGCCAACCATGGATTTTGTTTAGTAAATAGTATCTGTTAGATTGTTTGTTTTTGCAGAAGCATTTGTATGCTTGTTTAGATTAGAAAAATTGTTCAAAAATGTTTTTGAGGTTGAAATCTTGGCAAATTAGTTGGTGGTGAACTTGCTGACCCTAGGAACCACCCCATGGTTTTTAAAATGTATTTGGTGAAGTTTAGGATGGATTAATTGACTTAACCCATTTCTAGCCAAATAAAAATATTTTTTTTGCTATGAAAATGTTTTTGGAGTAAAAGCTTTGGGAAAATGATTTAGATCAAACCTACTGACCCAAAACACCAAGTTTTGTGAATTAGCAACTTATTTTGTGGAAAGACATAAAGTTTTTGATTTGATAAAAACATTTTCCACCACATAAAATGATGAATGGATTTAAAAATGGTTTATGGACAAAACCCTTTGCAAATGACATTGCAACTTTGGAAAATGACCACTTTGAACCTTACAAAGTTTAGAATCCTAGTGGAGACCATCTTTGCAAATAAAACTATCCCTTGCATGCTTACATGCATGACTTAGATCCCATTGTTTATGTGTGTGAAATTGTTTGATTGATTATTGGTTTGGAATGCTAGTTGATATTGTGTTTTCTTGATTGATTGTAGTGAATTTAGAAAAGTGTGAGACTAGCAAAGATCAAGAAGTGAACCATCATTCCCTACCAAAAGAAAGGCAAGTGACACTATCATCTAAAGTCCTACTATTTTCATTATACTTAGTGGATTTTGAAAACATGCATGAAAATAATTTCTATACTTATGCTATGCTAAATACTAATAGGATTCCCTATACATTCCTTAGTGAAAACAATGTAGTTGTTACATGCTTAGCCATGCTATGTTTTGAAAAGAGATACCTGTTGAGATTTTATGAAGTTGAGAAAAGGACTTGTGTTTTTATATAATAAAACAAGGACTCAATGAACCACCTGGGTGGACAAGGACTTTGAGTTTTGGAGAAGGTGGCAAAAAAAGGAACCATGTCAATGGCAATCTCTTTGTGTTGTGCTCCAAAAGGAAACCACCCAGGAAACTTAGAGATTGAACATGTTTCTCCAATTGTGGCTTTCGTGTGCAACCACATGCTATTTATGGCTCTGGCTTAGTCAACTACATTGGGAAGACCCATGCATTGTCTTCAGTTCTGGACATGAGGACTGGAATCCTACATGGGTACTGAAAACAAGCTAGCAATGGTGTATGGGAGGACCCTGGAAAGACTTCATCACATTCTCAATCTGCGGTACTCCATCTTGGTGAGCACCAATCCAAAGGCCACCGTGGCAACAAGATGGGATTGTGACATGTGGGTAAAGTGTACTACTTCTGCAGAATATAGTAAAATCTAAGTACTTAGCCGTGTCCCCGGTTATGGACAATACTGAGCAACTAAAGTTTGAAGCTATGGGAAATCTCGACATTCCAATTTCCAAAAGAAAACTTTCTAAGTGACAACAAAAGACTTGATGCACTTGGGGGTACCAAGGAGCTCAAGAGATTTTTGATGAAAACTTGATGCACTTGGGGTTACCAAGGAGCTCAAGAGATTTTGATAAAAACTTGAAGTACTTGGGGGTACCAAGGATCTCAAGAGATTTTGACAAGGACTTGAATACTTGGGGATACCAAGGAGTTCAAGGGATTTTGATAAAGAGATTTGACAAAGGAAACACAACCATTTGAAAAGATAGGCTAAATTATTGCTTCCTGCAAATGAGCCTAAAACCCTACTTAGCCAAATATGCATGTAATGATAGGATCCACTTATATTCTACATAGAAGTGAAACTTGCCAATACAATTCAAATGTATTGACCCTTGTGGCTGTAACTTGTAATGTTGCAGGTTTGATTGATTTTAGTGAAGATTGATTGATTAGGATTACAAAGTCTACAACCAACATGTCTGCTTGTGGCACTTTGAAGATGAAGGATCCCTTACATATAGTTATTCCGCTGCAATGTATTGTAATAGCCAAATGAGCCATGTAAGATGTAATAAAATTATGTTATTCCTGGTTATAAAGTTATATTATGACCTTTGTTTCTTGATATTACATCTTAACTGTGGATGCTAGCTATTGATCCAGGGACTAGCATTGTAAACACAGGGGACTCTACCTTATTTAAAGGTTGGGAACCTTTCAAAAACTTTCTTGTTTACACATGCGGCCGACTTGTGTCCTTTGCCTCCACACTTGTAGCATTCACCATTGAATGGTTGATCATACCTTGTGTATTTGCCACTTGGGGCCTGTTTTCCTTGAGGGAGTGTTGGCTTGTGATGCGGACATCCCTACTATTGATACAACCATTGTACCTACAGCTACACACATACAAGGACCCATCACAAGATCTCGTGCCAAACAACTTCACTATTAGGTACTTTCGTTTCTTGGAACTTTTCCTCACATACATGAGAATATGATGCTGCCTAAATCAGATGTATTTCTTACTCTTAGGAATGATGGACCAGGCCTGGATGAGAGGGACAAGCATTGGATCATGGCCATGCATGGAGATGGCAGCAAGCATGTGATGATCCAAGAGAAGGCCACGGATGGATATTTCAGAACTTTGAGGCCACCATAATGAAGAAAGAAGGCTTGGACGAAATATTCAAGATTAATACTTCACGAATTCGTCCATAGATTAATATGGTGCTGCGACACCTTTATTTTGGGCCAGGCCCATGTAATTTTCGCAGGATTTTTAATAGCCACTTTTTAGAGTCCGTATTTGAGGGGAAAAGGACTTCCATGGCTGGCCGAAACCCCACCTTTTCCTCCTTAAATACTCCCCATAGCCGTCACCCTAGACTCGGATTTTGTTTAGACATTAAGTTAGACATCATAGCAACTTCGCCAAGGCTCGAGCGTCGCAGAGACCTCTTGTACTTCGCACCTATACAGGATCCCACCTTTTTAATAAAGCTTTCCTCTTAATCCGCAATATCTCGATTGCAATATTGGTTCTTACTTGTTCTCGATTTCAGGTAGGAATTAAGACCCTCGTTGGTCAGCCGATCGTTCCCGCAGGATCGGTAACCTCCGTGAGATTGGCCTAGCGATTGCATTGGCGCTGTGCTGCGCACGTAGTCGGATCGTCAAGCCCGAACTCCACCAAATCGATTATCTTCATCTCATCGAAAGATCGGACACCTTTGCCCTATCAAGTGGTATCAGATTTCAGGTTGCTCGGTGAGATTTTACTGTTTTCGTAGATTAGATCTTGTTTTACCTATAACCCACGAAAAAGCCAAAAACACAGTTAGAGTTTAGATCCATCCCATAACCAATCTACGCATCGCATTATCTTCTCAGTTTTTGCATTGTTGAATTTGTGTCTACATCGTCGCGTCGAGTTGCTGGTCTTAGTGTCTCGTCCCTTAGAGTTTCGAGTTCTGATCATAGTAGTCACCTCCACACTCGCCGATCACCGCCACCATATAACCAGCCACCATAAACCCTAATACTCCGCCGCCGCCTTCCTACCGCGACACAGATCCGATCAGTTTTCCTGCCACGGTACGAGTCCGAGTAGAGTTATTGTTTCCTAGTTATTTCTTTTTACTTTCCTTCTTTGTTGTTTCCGTGTTAAGCTAAAGTCCGTGTCGAGCTCAGAGTCCGGTCGTAAGTCCAGAAGGAGAGCAAAAAAAAAGTCTGGAACCGCCTTCGAAATTTTATTCTAGCTATACTAGTTTTCCGCTCTGGGGATCACTTTTCTCCATCGACCGTTATAGCGATATTTTTTTGGCGCCTGCGTGCTTTCCGAAGCAAAATAAAAAAATTTCGAATAATTTTTTTGGGGCTAACCTATTTTTAGACCCCGTAGATCAGTTCTAGACACTCGCCATCATAGTGATTTTCCATCTCTCGGTTCGCTTCTCAGGGTGCCATATCATCATACATTTCTTGTTGTGTCGCGTCATGACATCGTTGGTGATCTAGGCTCGCGTCTCTAGTACGGTCTAGCCTAGGACCAGCACAGCACCGTCGTTGAGCATTCTTTCAACTTTTGCATTGCTGTTTTGATAATTGCTAACCCCCTTTGCTAAGCCTTCCCAGAGCTCCACAGATACTCTCCACGTGCGGTGTTTCGACTCCTGGTAATCGCTTGGTTCAATCTCTGGACCCACTGATCCTCGCGGTTGCACATCGCCTTTTCCTTCTGTTTGGTAAGAACTTGTAAGTGCTTCGTATATTGCTTGACGGATTACGCGTGCCTTCCACCATATTTCCGTAGTATATACCTGTGCTTTTTAAGGACTAACCATGACAGATACTTCGCGGAACCCTGCCACAATGACGAACGAAGAACTACATTCCCACTTCTCTGCGATCTTGGTTAGTCGCGCTGAAGACGTGGATACGCGCCTAGGGGAGTTTGACACCAAGATCACCAACGCCGTGGACAAGATCGATGGACTCGAGAAATCCTTCAACGCCAAGCTTGACGTTCGGTTCAAGGAGCTTTTGAACAGATTGCCCTATCAGCTTGAAGGGAAGCTTGGTGGTACTTGAGGAGCTTCCACTTGGTGTTGTTGGAGTAGTGGTTGGTGCTTGCTTGTAGGTGAAGTACGTCTTTGGATTGTTGTACTTGATGTCCTCTTGCACTTGACGCTCGGCCTTTGATGCGATGTGCACAAGCTCAACCATGTTGTTGTACTTTTGGAACTCGGTGATGTGCTTGATTTGATGGTTCAAGCCATTGAGGAAACGTGCCATTGTTTGTTCATCACGCTATTCAATGTTGGCACGAATCATGTTGAGCTCCATTTGCTTGAAGTACTCTTCCACGGTCTTTGTCCCTTGACTAAGCGTTTGAAGCTTGTTGAAGAGGTCACGCGTGTAGTGCGAAGGAACAAAGCGGGATCTCACATGGGCCTTCATATCTTGCCAAGTTGAGATTGGAGGCTCTTCTTTTGCTTCTCGAGCGAGTTGGACTTGTTCCCACCAAAGGTTGGCATACTCATCAAACTCGAGGGATGCCATGGCCATCATCTTCTCATTGCTATAGTTGTGCATGCGGAAGATCTTGTCAACCTTGAGTTCCCACGAGAGATATTCTTCAGGTTCATTGGAACCGGTGAACTTGGGCATGGTGAATTTGAGCTTGCCGAAAGTTTCTTCTCCATTGCGGTTCCGGTTTCGGCGGTTGCCATGATTGGGGCGGTCATCATCATCATCCGAGCTCTCATGTCTTGCTTGGTGATGGTTGCGTTGCTCTTGCGGTTGTTGAGGTGCCGCGTTTGGTGGTGGAACTTGGTTTTGACGACGAGCTTGGGGAGCTTGCTCGTGTTGTTGGCGCGGTTGAGGACGAGGAGTGATATGGGCAAGGATGCGTGAGGGAGGAGCGGGAGGAAGGCGCAAGACAAGATCATCAAGAAGGAAGGTTCAGCCCGGACAGGCAAAAGCCCTGAAATTGAAACGGACGTGGATTCTTCATACGAACTCCAAATCAAGCAAATAAGCACTTGTTGGAAAGATCATTCCGAGAGCTTTACAACGAGTACTTACACGTCTCTAGGGGGCGGATAATCCGGCCCCCACAAGGCCGGATAATCCAGCCCTGCTCCAGGAATTCTGCTAAGGACTTCAGGCGCAAGGCTCAGTAAGGGGGCGGATAATCCGCCCCAGGGGAGGATAATCCGGGGGCGGATAATCCGCCCCTACTTAGGGCGGAAAGTCCGGCCCTAAAAGTTTCCATCAGATCCGGACGGATCTGACAGTATCAGACACGTTTTCATTTCACGTTTTTCGGACGTTCCGGCGGCCATATAAGCCTGGGAACGCCCTCTAGATTAGGGTAGCTTTTGATTTCAGTTGATTAGTCTAAAACTATCGTGTGTGTTGCTTGGTGAAGCATCCCTCTGGGGACGGCGATGTCGTGTTATCTATCGTATTGATATTGTCGCGGAGGTTCTTGTGTTCATCAAGGATTGTCGTGTTTTGGTTTGAGGCGTGGTGATCTTCATCACGTTACTTGCTGGATCCGTTCCTCTTCTTCAGGTGACGTCCATTGGCGTTGTTGGAAGGATTACTATCTGGGTGACTTGCTGTGAAAGATCGGGACAAACTAAAGGATCATCCCCTTGATCCGCATCAGGTGGTATCAGATTCCAGTGTTGCTCACGGTGAGATTGGTTTATTGATCTGAAAATCGCGTTGCAAATCAGATCGGGGAGAACTCTGGCTGTGCAGATCGGATCTCAAGATCTGTTTCTGTTTTGTGTTGGGGCGGATAATCCGGCCCCAGGGGCGGATAATATGGCCTGGATATAGCCAGTTTCTGTTCTGCCTAGTTGGTGATAAAAGTTTTGGTCAAAGATGGATTCTTTTTCTGGTGACTTTTATGGCAAACGGTGTGTTTCTGGAAAGAGATCTGGTGATGTGTACAATGACTATCTCGACATCTTGAACGGTGTAGTATGTGATGTTTCTCAAATCAGGTGGAAACTGGTTCACAAGGCAACGTATGATGAATATGAGTTGTGGGAGCGTCACATGCAAGATGGTTTTTATAGATGTGATACATATGAGTATTTGGATAGTCCTACATGTGTGCTTCTTGCATTGCGACGTGTAGATGAGGAGATAGCTCGTTGGTGGGATAAAGAGATGTGTGAAAAGGACATTATAGATGCAACTTGGAAGGACTTCAATAATTTTTTGCGTGGCTTTTTTATGGATCCTCATCGCAAGGTATCTTGTACAAAGCCCTTGAAGACAGTTCTGCAGTCGCCCAGGGTTGCCATTGTGTCTATTCCTTCTCATGCAAAGGAGGTCGCAGAAGTTGTTCCAGTGCAAACGGTTGGCGTGGCAGTGAAAAAACCTTCTGAGGAGAAGCAATCTGTTGTTGCCAAGGTTGTGGTGTGCACTGAAACTACAGTGGAAGAGGTTGAACCATTGAGTGGGATAAATATGCAACTCAAGAGAGTACATGATGAGACTTGTATGACAGCGGATAGAGGCCGGCGTTGGAATTTATTCCAGGCGCAGTGCATGATCAAAGGTAAAGCATGCAAGTTGATTATTGATGGAGGAAGCTGTACTAATGGCATTAGCAAGACAATGGTGGCAGCATTGGGGTTGTCCACATGCCATATTCCTGAACCTAAGCATCTACAGTGGTTAAATAGCTGCGGTATGGTGAAGGTAACTCATAAGGTGCGTGTGCCATTTACATTTGGTGATTATGTTGATGAGATTGAGTGCGATGTGTTGCCATTGGAGGTATGTGGGTTGTTACTTGGTCGTCCATGGCAGTATGATCATAATGCGTTACATGCTGGGAGAGCAAATACATATTCTTTTGTGCATGATGGAAAACATCAGACTTTGAAGCCCATGAGAGAGGATCAAATCAAGTCCGATGTGGTGTTGGTGGTTCGCAAGGAGAAGTTGCATAATGATAAGCCACAACCAGGGCTAGCTAAGGTGCAACATGAGGAGCATGATGCGAAGAGCATTAGTAGTGATATTGTTTCACCCATGCCTGTAGATGACAAGCCAATTGTTCTTGTTAGTGACAAGACGGTTGAAGTCAAGCCTCTTATTTATGAAGGAAAGAATATGTCAGCATGTGTTCCATGTGTTCCACTTCCAGTTCGTGTTGACATAGGTGTTCAGACCGATGACGATGTTGCTGATCACGTTCGGGTGCATATGGTGCCGCGGGTAGTCAGCCACAGTTTTGTTAGAACACCTCAAAGAAGTTTTGTTGGAGCAACAGTGCGTGTGCATAGAGACAAGGATGGACATGTTCGTCAGTTGTGTGGTCCATGCATCACTCATCTTATGCAGGTTCGTGCAAAGAAGGTCCATGTTCAGCAGCCACGGGTTCCAACAACAGTTGAGAAGAAGAAAAAGATGGTGGCGCCTAAGTCTAAGCTTATGTGGAGAAGAAAGGAGGTGCAGCCACCCAGGGTTGTATCAAGTCAAGCAGGCCAAGCGGGAGGATGTGGTGAGGTAGGAAAGCAAGACTTGAAGATGGCAAAGACGCGTGAAGATTTTGTTGATATCACGCCACCCTTTCGAGACGACCCTCACACGTTGGGGACAACTCTCTTTGAAGGGGGGGAGGATGATATGGGCAAGGATGCGCGAGGGAGGAGCGGGAGGAAGGCGCAAGACAAGATCATCAAGAAGGAAGGTTCAGCTCGGACAGGCAGAAGCCCTGAAATTGAAACGGATGTGGATTCTTCATACGAACTCCAAATCAAGCAAATAAGCACTTGTTGGAAAGATCATTCCAAGAGCTTTCCAACGAGTACTTACACGTCTCCAGGGGCGGATAATCCGGCCCCCACAAGGCCGGATAATCCGCCCCGCCTGTGAATTCGCTAAGGACTTCAGCGCAAGGCTCAAGAGGCGGATAATCCGCCCAAGGAGGATAATCCGGGACGGATAATCCGCCTCTACTTAGCGGAAAGTCCGCCCTAAAGTTTCCATCGATCCGGACGGATCTCGATCGACGTATACGCTGCTTTCGCGTTGGACGCCCGCCGCCATATAAGCCTGGGAACGCCCTCTAGATTAGGGTAGCTTTTGATTTCAGTTGATTAGTCTAAAACTATCGTGTGTGTTGCTTGGTGAAGCATCCCTCCGGGGACGGCGATGCCGTGTTATCTATCGTATTGATATTGTCGCGGAGGTTCTTGTGTTCATCAAGGATTGTCGTGTTTTGGTTTGAGGTGTGGTGATCTTCATCATGTTACTTGCTGGATTCGTTCCTCTTCTTTAGGTGACGTCCTTGGCGTTGTTGGAAGGATTACTATCCGGGTGACTCGCTGTGAAAGATCGGGACAAACTAAAGGATCATCCCCTTGGTCCGCATCAAGGAGGAGGTTGATGGTCCTCACGACGAGCTTGGGGATCTTGCTCTTGTTCTTGTCGCGGTTGATGCCGAGGAGCATTGTCTTGCGCCATGTGGCGAGGAGGGCATCTAGCCGCATGTGCAATGGGCTGTTCTCCTTCTTCTTGATGTGGAGGAGGCTCGTCATGATGATCATGTTGTCGACGTTGACGATCATGTTGATGATGACGCCTTGGTGGATCTTCGAGTGCTTCACGTTGACGGTGATCTTGTTCGTCCTCTTCGGATGCTTCACTTGTTGTTGAAAGAACATGCTGACGGCGATGGGCTTGGTGGTCCATGTGAGGTTTCTCTTGTTGAATCACAAGTGCCCTTGGTTGTGGCCGGTTCACTTCACATCTTGGAGGTCTTGCGGAGAGGTCACCATCATAGCTTGACGTTGCGGCGTGTCGCGGAGATGGTATCGCTTGAGAAGAGCTCATGGATTGAAGGATGGGTCCATCCCGGTGCCTTGAAGCGTGACGGCGAGGTGCACTTGATTCACTTGAGGAGTGCCGAGATGAGCTTGAGTCGCGCGAGCGTGGCCTTGCTAGCCCATCAATGAGGCGTTGAAGCTTCTCATCCGCTGAGGCGAGGGCGCGACCAAGAGCTTCGTTTTGGTGACCAAGGTTGTGTTGCATGGCATGCATTTGGCCTCGGACTTCTTCGAAGCGGTTGTCGATGTTCTTGAACTCCACGCGGGCTTCGCTAAATTGTTCATCTTGGCGCTGCTCAAGAGCTTCACAACGGTAGTTGAATTCTCCTCGGACCTTCCAATGGTCCCATCTTGTCATGTATTGTGTGTCGTCCTCCGGAGGTGGTGGTGGTTGGGACGGCTCGCCATTCCTATCCATGATGAAAAGCCGACAAGGGTTGTATATGGAGAATAAGGGTGCGTAGAGTTAGCCTTTTACCTCACCTTGGAGATTATATCAAACCAATTGCCACACAAAGGAGCGAACAGCGTGCAAAGTGAAATGGTAAAGAAACTCACACACAACTATGCTACAACTCTCAAAAGCTTTTGGTGGAAGGTTAGGATTGTGGAAAACCAAACGAAACGATCCAAGCAAAAGGTTATTGTTCTAAGTGGTAAAGAACCAAAGATCAAAAGCAAAAGGATACGATCTACCAAAACACGGAAAAACACACACGTGGAGAAAAACGGGGTTAGCACGACTATGAAAATGAGCACAAAAGGTCCTAACGAAGACTACGCTCAGTTGTCGTGCCAACTCAAGGAGAGACCACAACTCGTTTGCCAAAAGAGGATAAGCAATAGATTTGTGCACTTGCCTTGGTGCGCTCTTTTCTCTCTCTTTTTGTCCTACAAGCTTGGTATTCTCTTTGTATTGGGAGACTATGTATCTTTCTATTTTTTATTCTTCTTTTTTTTATTCTTTTCCTTTTTCTCCCTTTCTATGCTACTATGTTAACTTTTGTATTTGGCCTCACACTCTCACTTTCCAAAGGCAAGTGCACAATGCTTAGACAAACACAAAATGAGTTGCTCTCATAGGATAGATACACACAATGTAGATATGGGGCTGTCAAAGTGGCGCAAGTTATACCTTTGGTATTGTTGACGACTTGCAACCATTGGTGGGGATGATATTCGGGTGTCGCTGTGTCGTTGAGTGCGTGGTGACTTTGATGCAGAAGCTTGTGTTAAATTGGCGACAAACACGCGAAACACGAACAAGTTAAATAGGGAAAGTCAACAAACGAAGTTGAGGCGTCAAGAGAAGAAGAAAAAATTTCTGTGTCGCGTGGTAGTACCGCCAGGTATGACCGGTAGTACCGGAGGGCGGTAGTACCGCTTCATGACCGTAGTAATCACGCAGAACAAGAACGAGATCCACTTGACACAAACCTCAAATTCGTGGTAATCTGACCGAAAGGCTGGGCTAGGAACAGAAAAAGGCTATAGATCGACTCCAAAAGCAACAGATCTATGGACCAAAACCACGAAAAACTCACCAAATCCAAAGATCGATCCGAAGGCAAATTGGGGCTCTTTTTGGTGGGATTTTCGATTTTAAGGGGGATAGAAGAAAAATTGGGGGGAAATTCGTGATCAACCTTGCTCTTGATACCAATCTGTTATGGGGTAACCCCTTGGGGTGGCCCGATCTTTCACGAATCTCCACGGGAATCGAGGGGAAAGCGGGGGAAGGGGTGAGGGGACGAAATCCATGAACACACGCACACTAAGATCCCGATGAACTCACGCACAAAAACCACGATACACGCCGGTAACTCACGCCGGTGGCAACCGGACCAACATAATCCCTAGGATCGGTGTTGGGCGAAGCTCTCTCTCGACGTCCAACAACGGGGGCGAGATGCTTGGTGAGATCTTGATGACTTGGGGGCGAGAAACCGAGAACCCAAGGCCTTGTACAACTTGAATGCACTAGGCAAGATCCAAGAGGGGGTGGATAATAGGGTGCCCCTTGGTAGGAGCATGAGACCAATAGATGAAAGATACTCAAAGGGGTATCCTTAATCTATTATTATCCAAGTCTAGGGTTTACAATAGAGGGTGGGGGCTATTTATAGGCCAACCACATAAACAGGGGTATTTTAGGAACTAATAGCGAAATATAGAGAGGGTTACAGGGCGCTGGGCCAACTTAACACGATCAAGTTCACGTACGTCCGGTAGTACCAGCCTAGCTACCGGTAGTACCGGTCTCATCCGGTAGTACCGCTTCCGGGCCCGGTAGTACCGCTTGCCGTCCTGGGACTTCCGTTGGCGTCTTCAGTGGGGAGCGGTAGTAGGGGGCGGTAGTGCCGCAGACCGGTAGTACCGGTTCCAGATCTGGCAGTACCGCCGGAGACAGAGAGTATTTGGCATCTGTTGGCGTTGTCTGTTGGGAGCGGTAGTAGGGGCGGTAGTGCCGTTGGGCGGTAGTACCGGCCGTCAGTTCCGGTAGTACTACTGGAGACAGAGGGTATTTGGCTTCTTCCGCTGGTGTTCCTCCTTTCCCTGGGTCCTTCTCTTCTTACCTGATGATGCACAAGGTATGCGTATGAAGTAGCAGGCCATCCAAGGGTGTATCAAAGTCACACAAGGAAAGGAGCGAGTTCACCTTAGCTTGTAGGAGTTTGGCTCGGGTGCGAGTCATGGGTCCACTTGGGGAGCTCGTGGGAGTAGATGTAGTAGCGTTCGTAGGACGGGCTCCATCAGATCCTCTAAAGATTTGCTATAAATCAGAATATCATCAAAGTAGACTACCACAAAACGTCCAATGAAAGAACGTAAAACTTCGTTCATTAATCTCATGAAAGTGCTAGGTGCATTAGTTAAACCAAACGGCATTACTAACCACTCATATAAACCGAACTTAGTTTTAAATGTTGTTTTCTATTCATCTCCTAATTTCATACGAATCTGTTGGTAACCACTACGCAAATCAACTTTAGAAAACATGGTAGAGCCATTCAATTCATCAAGCATGTCATCTAAACGTGGAATAGGATGACGATATCTAATAGTAATATTATTGATAGCTCTACAATCAGTACACATGCGCGAAGAACCATCTTTCTTAGGTACCAAAATAATAGGAACAGCACAGGGGCTAAGGGACTCATGAATATGATCTCTGTCGAGTAGTTCCTGAATTTTGTGTTGTATCTCCTTTGTCTCCTCTGGATTGGTTCTATATGGTGCGCGGTTGGGCAACGTAGCACCAGGAATTAGATCAATTTGGTGCTCAATTCCTCTAATAGGAGGTAGTCCTGGTGTCAGCTCAGCGGGAAAGACGTCCTCATATTCCTGCAAAAGGTTAGCAATAGCGGGTGGCAAAGAAGGAGCCATATCCTCAAATGAAAACAAAACCTCTTTGCAGACAATTGCATAACATTGAGTATTGTTTACATCTAGTTCAACAATATCAATTTTATTTGCAAGCATACATGGACTCTTCAAACGAATTTCAGTAGCATGGGTAGAATCAGATTTAGTGTTCTTTGGTGGTACAAAATCTGTAGCAACAATCTGATTCTCACTTTTATTTTTCTCCTCAGTTTTAGCTCTACTAGCTCTAGCAAGATCATCTTTTAAAATCTGTTCGGGAGTCATAGGTTTTAGACCAATTTTCTTTCCATCATGCATAAGAGAATAGTGATTAGTTTTGCCATTATGAATAGATTCTCTATCAAATTGCCATGGTCTACCAAGTAACAAAGAACAAGCTTGCATAGGTACAACATCACAATCAACAAAATCAGAATATGTACCAATAGTAAAATGCACGCGTACCGTTCTTGTTACCTTGATCTTGCGAGAACTCTCAAACCATTGGATGTAATATGAATGTGGGCGTTGTCTTGTTGGAAGCGCAAGCTTCTCTACCATGTCAACACTGGCCAGATTATTACAACTCCCTCCACTCATGATGATCCGTATAGCTCTTTCCTTGACAATACCACGTGTTTGGAACAGGTTGTGGCGTTGATCTTGCTCAGATTTGCTCAATTGCACACTCAACACACGTTGTGTAATTAAGCTCTTGTATTGATCAGCAGCTTCAGCTCCCATTACCTCTGTCTCTTCATCAGCATCAGAATTGTCTCCATCTCGAGCAGAAATAAGGGCTAATGTATCTTCATCAAAGTCACTCGCTGAATCGTATTGACCATCCTCCCGCACCATCATCACACGTTGTGTTGTGCACTGTCTCTCAATATGACCAAAACCCCAGCACTTGCGGCATTGTATATCCTTTGTCTTACCCGTGGAAGCCATAGAAGATGCACTACGAGCAGGAGCATTGGATGATGGTGGAGGAGCAGCTGGAAATCTTGTGGTGGCCTTGGATGTGGTAGTAGCTGGTGGCGAATCACGAGAAGGAGGCGCTGATTGTCGGGATGTCCAAGTGGATGTGCGACCTGCAGAATTATTAGTCCTCCTCCATGGTGGTTGGCGATCCTGCACTTCACGTTCAGCTTTGCAAGCAAGATGAAACAAACGAGTGATAGAATTATATTCCTTATAATCTAATATGTGCTGAATGTCCTTGTTTAATCCACCAAAGAAACGTGCAAGCATTTGTTCATTAGATTCAACAAGACCACACCTAACCATCCCCGTTTGCAATTCCTGATAATACTCTTCTACAGAATTTTTCCCTTGCTCTAAACGTGTCAGATTATTTAGTAAATCACGTTGATAAGTGGGAGGTATAAAACGAACACACATAGCAGTTTTTAAAGCAGTCCAAGTACTAGGAATAGTAGTAGGATTTAAACGACAATACTCAGACCACCAAAGGGAAGGAAATTTAGTAAATTCACATGTAGCAGCACTAACACGCATATTCTCAGGATATTTTAAGCATGCAAAACGTTGTTCTACTTCCATCTCCCATGTAAGATATGCATCAGGATTATATTTACCCTCAAAAGATGGAATATTTAATTTAAGCTTTGCAACATGATCATCATCACGTACCGGTGGTCGAGCGTTGCGGTAGTAATGTCGGGGACGGCCAGCAGGTACCTGTGGAGGTTATTCAACCTCCTCGTCAAACAGATCGTTGTCGTCGGGGTCATAGTAGTACCCGTCGTCTGTCCCCAATGTCGCAGCAGCAGCCGCGACGGAAGTCTGAGTCTCGTCGGCAATGGTGTAGCCGCTTAGGGTCTGGCGGCAATGAACCAGCGATCGACCGTGACCGGGATGCGCCGTGCGCCATGTGTGGGTGCGGGTAAAGGTGCGGGCAATCTGTTCAAAATCTCCTTAAACCGAGCGTCAAGCTTGGCGTTGAAGGATTTCTTGAGTCCATCGATCTTGTCCATGGCGTTGGTGAGCTTGGTGTTAAACTCCCCTAGGCGTGTATCCACGTCTTCAGCGCGACTGACCAAGAGCTCGGAGAAGTGGGCATGTAGTTCTTCGTTCGTCATTGTGGCAGGGTTCCGCGAAGTATCTGTCATGGTTAGTCCTTAAAAAGCACAGGTATAAACTACGGAAATATGGTGGAAGGCACGTGTAATCCGTCAAGCAATATACGAAGCTCTTACAAGTTCTTACCAAACAACAGGAAAAGGCGATGTGTAACCGCGAGGATCAGTGGGTCCAGAGATTGAACCGAGCGATTACCGGGAGTCGAGACACCGCACGTGGAGGATATCTGTGGAGCTCTGGGAAGTCTTAGCAAAGGGGTTAGCAATTATCAAAACAGCAATGCAAAAGTTGAAAGAATGCTCAATGACGGTACTGTGCTGGTCCTAGGCTAGACCGTGCTAGAGACGCGAGCGTCACCAACGATGTCACGACGCGACATAACAAGCAATGTATGATGATATGGCACCCTGAAAAGCGAACCGAGAGGTGGAAAATCACTATGATGGCGAGTGTCTAGAACTGATATACGGGGTCTAAAAATAGGTTAGCCCCAAAAAAAAATTTGAATTTTTTTATTTTGCTCCGGAAAGCGCGCAGGCGCCAAAAAAATATCGCTATAACGGCTGATGGAGAAAAGTGATCCCCAGAGCCGAAAACTAGTATAGCCAGAATTTTTTTTGTTTGCTCTCCTTCTGGACTTACGACCGAACTTGGAGCTCGACTCGGACTTTAGCTTAACACGGAAACAACAAAGAAGGAAAGTAAAAAGAAATAACTAGGAAACAATAACTCTACTCGGACTCGTACCGCGGCAGGAAAACTGATCGGATCTGTGTCACGGTAGGAAGGCGGTGGCGGAGTATTAGGGTTTATGGTGGCTGGGTGTATGGCGGCGGAATATGGTGGCGGAATATGGTGGCGGTGATCGGCGAGTGTGGCGGTGACTACTATGATCAAAACTCGAAACTCTAAGGGACGAGACACTAAGACCAGCAACTCGACGCGACGATGTAGACACAAATTCAACAATGTAAAAACTGAAAAGATAATGCGAGGCGTAGATTGGTTATGGGATGGATCTAAACTCTAACTGTGTTTTTGGCTTTTTCGTGGGTTATAGGTAAAAACAGATCTAATCTACGAAAACAGTAAAATCTCACCGAGCAACCTGAAATCTGATACCACTTGATAGGGCAAAGGTGTCCGATCTTTCGATGAGATGATGATAGTCGATTTGGTGGAGTTCGGCCTTGACGATCCGACTACGTCGAAACACGGCCAATGCAATCGCTAGGCCAATCTCCTGGAGGTTACCGATCCTGCGGGAACACGATCAGCCTGACCAGTGAGGGTCTTAATTTCTACCTGAAATCGAGAACAAGTAAGAACTAATAATGAAATCAAGATATTGCGGATTAAGAGGAAAGCTTTATTGAAAAGGTGGGATCCTGAATAGGTGCGAAGTACAAGAGGCCTCTGCGACGTTCGAGCCTTGGCGAAGTTGCTACGATGGCTAACTTAATGTCTAAACAAAATCCGAGTCTAGGGTGACGGCTATGGGGAGTATTTAAGGAGGAAAAGGTGGGGTTTCGGCCAGCCATGGAAGTGGTGGCCGAATCCAGCCCTAGAAGTCCTTTTCCCCTCAAATACGGACTCTAAAAAGTGGCTATTTAAAATCCAGCGAAAATTACATGGGCCTGGCCCAAAACAAAGGTGTCGCAGCACCATATTAAGCTATGGACGAATTCGTGAAGTATTAATCTTGAATATTTCGTCCAAGCCTTCTTTCTTCATTATGGTGTCCTCAAAGTTCTGAAATCTCCATCCATGGCTTTCTCTTGGATCATCACATGCTTGCTGCCATCTCCATGCATGGCCATGCTCCAATGCTTGTCCCTCTCATCCATGCTTGGTCCATCATTCCTAAGAGTAAGAAATACATCTGATTTAGGCAGCATCATATTCTCGTGTATGTGAGGAATAGTTCCAAGAAACGAAAGTACCTGATAGTTAAGTTGTTTGGCACGAGATCTTGTGATGGGTCCTTGTATGTGTGTAGATGTAGGTACAACGGTTGTATCAATAGAAGGGATGTCCACATCAAGCCTTCATATCTTGCCATGTTGAGATTGGAGGCTCTTCTTTTGCTTCCCGAGCGAGTTGGACTTGTTCCCACCAAAGGTTGGCATACTCATCAAACTCGAGGGATGCCATGGCCATCTTCTACTCATTGCTATAGTTGTGCATGCGGAAGATCTTGTCAACCTTTAGTTCCCACGAGAGATATTCTTCGGGTTCATTGGAACCGGTGAACTTGGGCATGGTGAACTTGAGCTTGCCGAAAGATTCTTCTTCATTGCGGTTCTGGTGGCGACGGTTGCCATGATTTTGGCAGCCCTCATCATCATCCGAGCTCTCATGTCTTGCTTGGTGATAGTTGCGTTGCCCTTGCGGTTGTTAAGGTGTAGCGTTTGGTGGTGGAACTTGGTTTTGACGATGAGCTTGGGGACCTTGCTCGTGTTGTTGGCCCGGTTGAAGACGAGGAGGAGGTTGATGGTCCTCACGATGAGCTTGGGGAGCTTGCTCTTGTTCTTTTCGCGATTGATGCCGATGAGCATTGTCTTGCGCCATGTGGCGAGGAGGACGTCGAGCCGCATGCGCAATGGGATGCTCTCCTTCTTCTTGATGTGGAGGAGGCTCGTCATGATTATCATGTTGTCGACGTTGACGTTCATGTCGATGATGACGCCTTGCTGGATCTTCGAGTGCTTCACGCCGACGGTGATCTTGTTCGTCCACTTCGGATGCTTCACTTGTTATTGAGAGAACACGTCATTAACGATGGGCTTGGTGGTCCGCGTGAGGTTGTTCTTGTTGAATCACAAGTGACCTTTGTTGAGGCCGGTTCGCTTCACGTCTTGGAGGTCTTGCGGAAAGGTCACCATCATAGCTTGACGTCGCGGCGTGTCGCGGAGATGGTACCGCTTGAGAAGAGCTCATGGATTGAAGGACGGGTCCATACCGGTGCCATGAAGCGTGACGGTGAGGTGTGCTTGATTCACTTGAGGAGTGTCGTGATGAGCTTGAGTCACGCGATCGTGGCCTTGCGAGCCCATCAATGAGGCGTTGAAGCTTCTCATCCGTTGCGGCGAGTGCGCGACCAAGAGCTTCATTTTGATGGCCGAGGTTGTGTTGCATGGCATGCATTTGTCCTCGGACTTCTTCGAAGCGGTTGTCGATGTTCTTGAATTCCACGCGGGCTTCGCTGAATTGTTCATCTTAGCGTCGCTCAAGAGCTTCACAACGGTAGTTGAATTCACCTCGGACCTTCCAATGATCCCATCTTGTCATGTATTGTGTGTCGTCCTCCGGAGGTGGTGGTGGTTGGGACGTCTCGCCATTCCTATCCATGATGCAAAGCCGACAAGGGTTGTATCTGGAGAAGGATGATGCGGGGAGTTAGCCTTTTACCTCACCTTGGAGATTATATCAAACCAATTGCCACACTTGAGAACTAATCGCGTGCAAAGTGAAATCGCAAAGAAACTCACACAGCTTTTGGTGGAAGGTTAGGATTGTGGAAAACCAAACGAAACAATCCAAGCAAAAAGGTTATTGTTCTAAGTGGTAAAGAACCAAAGATCAAAAGCAAAAGGATACGATCTACAAAAACATGGAAGAACGCACACATGGAGAATAACGGGGTTAGCACGACTATGAAAATGAGCACAAAAGGTCCTAACGAAGACTACGCTCAGTTGTCATGCCAACTTAAGGAGAGACCACAACTCGTTTGCCAAAAGAGGATAAGCAACAGATTTGTGCACTTGCCTTGGTGCGCTTTTTCCTCTCTCTTTTTGGCTTACAAGCTTGATATTCTCTTTGTATTCGGAGACTATGTATCTTTTTATTTTTCTTCCTCTTTTTTTTGATTCTTTTTTTTCTCCCTTTCTATGCTACTATGTTAACTTTTGTATTTGGCCTCACACTCTAACTTTCCAAAGGCAAGTGCACAATTCTTAGACAAACACAAAATGAGTTGCTCTCATAGGATAGATACACACAAAGGAAGATATGGGGCTGTCAAAGTGGCGCAAGTTATACCTTTGGTATTGTTGACGACTTGCAACCGTTGGTGGGGATGATGTTCGAGTGTCGCGGTGTCGTTGAGCGTGTGGTGACTTTGATGCGGAAGCTTTTGTTAAAATGGCGACAAACACGTGAAACACGAACAAGTTAAAGAGGACAGTCAGCAAACGAAGTTGAGGCGTCAAAGAGAAAAGAAACACGGTCAGTTGCGGGCGGTAGTATCGCCAGGGACGACCGGTAGTTCCGGAGACTTGCGGTAGTACCGCTTGTACGACCGGTAGTACCGGTGATTGCGGTAGTACCGCTCGTACCACCGGTAGTACCGCCAGGCGCGGAACTTGAACGAGATCAATTGGACCAAATCCTCAAATTCGTGGTAATCTAACCGAAAGGCTGGGCTAGGAACATAAAAAGGCTATAGATCGACTCCAAAAGCAACAGATCTATGGACCAAAACCACGAAAAACTCACCAAATCCAAAGATCGGTCCGAAGGCAAATTGGGGTTCTTTTTGGTGGGATTTTTGATTTTAAGGGGATAGAAGAAAAATTGGGAGGAAATTCGTGATTAACCTTACTCTTGATACCAATATGTTATGGGGTAACCCCTTGGGGTGGCCCGATCTTTCACGAATCTCCGAGGGAATCGAGGGGAAAGCGGTGGAAGTTGGGAAAGGGGATGAAATCCACGAACACACGCCCACGAAGAACCCGATGAACTCACGCTCACCAAAACACGATACACGCCGATAACTCACGTCGATGGCAACCGGTCCAACATAATCCCTAGGATTGGTGTTGGGCGAAGCTCTCTCTCCACGACCAACAACGGGGGCGAGGTTCTTGGTGAGATCTTGACTACTTGGGGACGAGAAACCGAGATCCCAAGGCCTTGTACAACTTGAACGCACTAGGCAAGATCCAAGAGGTTGTGGATAATAGGGTGCCCCTTTGTAGGAGCATGAGACCAATAGATGAAAGATCCCCAAAGGGGTGTCCTCAACTATTATTATCCAAGTCTAGGGTTTACAATAGAGGGTGGGGGCTATATATAGGCGAGCCACAAAAACAGGGGTAGTTTAGGAACGAAATGGGAAAATACAGAAAGGGGTACAGGGCGCGGGGCCGAACTGACGCGATCGGGTTCAGACAAGACCGGTAGTACCGGTCGGGCAATCGGTAGTACCGCTCAGGTGGCGGTAGTACCGCTGGCGGTCCTGGAGCTTCCGTCGGAGTCGCCTGTAGCGAGCGGTAGGAGAGGGCGGTAGTACCGCTCACCGGTAGTACCGGTTCCTGGACCAGTAGTACCGCAGGCGTCTGGGGCTTGGTTGGGTTCCTCCTGGAGTGTCCGGTGCTGGGGCCGGTTGTGCCGCTTGGACCGGTAATACCGGCCGTAGGGTCCGATAGTACCGCTGGAGTCTGGCAGCAATTGGTCGCTTCCGCTCCGGTTACTCCGTTCCATGGGTCCTTCTCTTTGTACCTGATGATGCATAGTGTATGCATATGAAGTAGCAAGCCATCCAGGGGCGTATCGAAATCACACAATGAAAGGAGCGAGTTAACCTTGGCTTGTAGGAACTTGGCTTGGGCGCGAGTCATTGGTACACTAGGAGGGCTAGGTGTTGTAGATGGAGGTGCGTCCGTAGGACGGTCTGCATCAGCCGGAGACTCCGGTCAATCTCCGGACCCATCTCCGGAGGGGTATACCGACTGTCCCCGTCTTGGTTCCTGGGGCCGGACAGGAGGATGTTCTGGAGACTCCGGTGTACACCGGAGATTCCGCAGTGCAGTGCTCCAGCAGCGTCTTCTCCTAGTCCTTCTTCCTTGGGGGCTTGATGTGGTGATGTTGCTTCATAGCTGAGGACACACAACGTAGTGGCATGAAGTAGCAAGCCATCCAAAGGTAGACCAAAATCACATGAGGAAAGGAGCGAGTTAACCTAAGCTTGTAGGAGCTTGGCTCGGGCACTGAGTCATTGGTCCACTTGGGGTACTAGGTGTTGTAGATGGAGGTGCGTCCGTAGGACGGGCTGCATCATACTTGGAGGTTGGTATGTCGATGACGTACGCATTGTTGTTGATTCTTTTGAGGACGTTGAAGGGACCATCTCCCCTTGGCTTGAGTTTGGAATCGCGATCATTGGGGAAGCGGTCTTTACTCAAGTGTATCCACACAAGATCACCTTCCTCGAAGATCATCCCTTTCTTGGTCTTTGATGTGGACATCCCTTCTATTGATACAACCATTGTACCTACAGCTACACACATACAAGGACCCATCACAAGATCTCGTGCCAAACAACTTAACTATGAGGTACTTTCGTTTCTTGGAACTATTCCTCACATACATGAGAATATGATGCTGCCTAAATCAGATGTATTTCTTACTCTTAGGAATGATGGACCAAGCATGGATGAGAGGGACAAGCATTGGAGCATGGCCATGCATGGAGATGGCAGCAAGCGTGTGATGATCCAAGAGAAGGCCACGGATGAAGATTTCAGAACTTTGAGGCCACCATAATGAAGAAAGAAGGCTTGGACGAAATATTCAAGATCAATACTTCACTAATTCATCCATAACTTAATATGGTACTGCGACACCTTTTTACTTTGGGCCAGGCCCATGTAATTTTCGCAGGATTTTAATTAGACACATTTTAGAGTCCGTATTTGAGGGGAAAAGGACTTCTAGGGTTGGATTCGGCCACCACTTCCATGGATGACCGAAACCCCACCTTTTCGCCCTTAAATACTCCCCATAGCCGTCCCCATAGACTCGGATTTTGTTTAGACATTAAGTTAGCCATCGCAGCAACTTCGCCAAGGCTCGAGCGTCGCAGAGGCCTCTTGTACTTCGCACATATTCAGGATCCCACCTTTTCAATAGATCTTTCCTCTTAATCCGCAATTATCTTGATTGCAATATTGGTTCTTACTTGTTCTCGATTTCAGGTAGGAATTAAGACCCTCGCTGGTCAGGCTGATCATGTTCCCGCATGATCGGTAACCTCCAGGAGATTGGCCTAGCGATTGCATTGGCGCTCGTGCTCGCACGTGTAGTCGGATCGTCAAGCCCGAACTCAACCAAATCGATTATCGCCATCTCATCGAAAGATCGGACACCTTTGCCCTATAATACTTGTTTATCCTTGACTCTTGGTGTAGCACTTGTTTCTCGATCATAGCTCTTGTTTCTTCATGTAGTCTCTTCGACGTCCATGTTGGTCCGGTTGTGGATAGGAAGATATAGAATGTCGAGCGCTGTGAGGGGATCGAATCCGTAGAAAATCATGAACGGGCTCTTCAAGGAGGTGGAGTGCATGGAGCGATTTTAAGCGAACTCAACGTGTGGGATGCATTCCTACCAATCTTAAGGTTCTTCTTTATCAACACGTGAAGAAGTTTTCCAAGGCTTCGGTTGACGACTTCGGTTTGGCCATCAGTTTGAGGATGCGAGGCGGGCGAGAATAGTAGCTTGATGCCGATCTTGGCCATGAGTGTCTTCCAAAAGTATCTCATGAATTTGGCGTTGTGGTCAGACACGATTTTTCGTGGTACTCCGTGAAGATGGATTAGTGATAGGGGTGTCCCCTTGGTGTGGCCCGATCTTTCACGAATTCCGTGGGAAACGAGAGTAAAGCAGTGGAAGGGGGAAGGGATGAAATCCACGAACACACACGTGAAGAACTCGATGAACTCACACACACAAAAACACGATACAAACCGATAGTTCACGCCGGTGGCAACCGGTCCAACATAATCCATAGGATCGGTGTTGGGCGAAGCTCTCCCTCCACGGCCAACAACGGGAGTGAGGAGCTTGGTGAGATCTTGACTACTTGGGCATGAGACACCGAGATCCCAAGGACTTGTACAACTTGAACGCGCTAGGCAAAATCCAAGAGGTTGTGGAAAATTTGGTGCTCCTTGGTAGGAGCATGAGACAAATAGTTGATAGATCCTCAAAGGGGTGTCTTCAACTACAATTATCCAAGTCTAGGGTTTACAATAGGGGGTGGGGGCTATTTATAGGCCAGCCACATAAACATGGGTAGTTTAGGCACGAAAAGGGTAAAAACTAGGCGAAATAAGGAGTTACACGGGCCCAGCCCAAATGTTGACTTGAATCTGGGGGTTTCCGGCGAGGGGTCCGGCGGCGCCGGCGTGGTCGCCGGAAATTCCGGTCGCCGTCGACATTTCCGGTCTCCCACCGAAGGCCTTACAGAAGGTGCTTTCGGTCGTGGCCGGAGGATTTCGGTCGCGGCCGGTCGCCGGGAATTCCGGCGAGGAGACCGGTCCGCCGCGCCTGGCGCCGGTTTGCTCTGGCGGATCTCCTCGGGTAGCCTTTGGTACCGCCCTTGGCGATGCTTCATTGGGTTCATAGCTGAGAATGCACAGGGTTTGGGCATGAAGTAGCAAGCCATCCAAGGATGTATTGAAATCACACGAGGAGAGGAGCGAGTTAACCTTAGCTTGTAGGATCTTGGCTCGAGCACGGGTCATCGGTCCACTTGGGGGACTAGTTGGCGGGGATGTAGGCGCATCCGTAGGATGGGCTGCATCAGCTCCCCCCCACTGGGAAAGAGTCGTCCTCGACTCTTCAACCTTCTCAACTTCATCTTCTCCATGGTAGGGTGAGAGGTCCTTGACATTGAACGTCGGGCTCACAAGGTACTTGGATGTTGGGATATCGATGATGTATGCGTTGTTGTTGATCCTCTTTAGTACTTTGAACGGTCCATCACCTCTTGGCTTGAGTTTGGAGTCGCGGTCCTTGGGGAAACGGTCTTTACTCAGTGTATCCACACAAGGTCGCCTTCTTCGAAGATCATCTCTTTCTTGTTCTTGTTTAGTCTTGATGCTTGGCGAAGGACTTGTTGCTCGATCGTAGCTCTTGTGTCTTCATGGAGTTTCTTCATTTTTTGGGCACGCTTGTCAATGTCCATATTGGTACGGTCATGAAGCGGAAGTGGAAGGATATCGAGCGCGGTGAGGGGCTCGAAGCCATGAACGATCATGAACGGGCTCCTCATGGTGGTGGAGTTCTTGGCGCGGTTGTAGGCGAACTCGGCATGTGGAATACATTTCTCCCAGTCTTTAAGGTTCTTCTTTATCAACACACGTAGAAGTGTGCCAAGGCTTCGATTGACGACCTCGGTTTGTCCATCAGTTTGAGGCTGCGAGGCGGACGAGAATAGGAGCTTGATGCCGAGCTTGGCCATGACGGTCTTCCAAAAGTAGCTCATGAATTTGACATCGCGGTCACTGACGATTTTTTTTGGTACACCGTGTAGCCGAATTATTTCCCTGAAAAACAAATTTGCTACATGTGAAGCATCATCGGTCTTATGGCACGAAATGAAGTGTGCCATTTTGGAAAAACGACCCACTACCACAAATATAGAATCATGTCCGTGTTTAGATCTAGGCAATCCTAACACAAAGTCCATGCTAATGTCCGACCAAGGTACATGAGGAATAGGCAATGGCATATAAAGACCAAAGGGGTTGGACTTGGACTTAGCTTGGATACATGTAGTGCATTGTTGGACGTGGCGTTCTACGCCGCGCTTCATCTTTGGCAAAAAGTAGTGAGTGGATAGCATGTCATATGTCTTCTCACGGCCAAAGTGACCCATAAGGCCTCCACCATGGGACTCTTGAAGAAGCAAAATTTGGAGAGACGACTTCGGAATGCAAAGCTTGTTTTGTTTGAAAAGAAAACCCTTATGCAAATAGAAATCATCAATCCCTTTGTCTATTGAACACTTTGCAAAAAATGATCCAAAGAATGGGTCGGACTCGTTAAAAGATTTGATGTCATCAAGACCCAAGACATTTATTTTGAGTCAGTAAGAAGGTTTGTGTTTTTGCGAGACAAGGCGTCCGCTACCACATTTTCTTTGCCCTTCTTGTACTTGATAATGTAAGGAAAGGATTCCATGAAATCAAACCATTTGGCGTGCCTTTTACTCAAATTGGCTTGGCCCTTAAGATATTTCAACGACTCATGGTCGGAATGGATGATAAATTCTTTGGGCCAAAGGTAGTGTTGCCACACTTGAAGAACTCGAACCAAGGCAAAAAGCTCTTTGTCATAAATTGGATAGTTAAGGCGTGCGCCATCAAGTTTCTCACTATGGTATGCAATAGGAAGCCCATTTTGCATAAGGACGCATCCAATGCCAATACCACTAGCGTCACACTCGATCTCAAAAGTTTTTGTGAAATCCGGTAAAGCGAGGAGTGGTGCTTCGGTGAGCGTCTTTTTGAGCTCATCAAACACTTTTTGTTGTGCTTTGCCCCAAACGAATGTGGCATTTTTCTTGGTCAATTCGTTGAGAGGGCAAGCAATGGTAGAAAAATCTTTCACAAAGCGACGGTAAAAACCGGCCAACCCATGAAAACTACGAAGTTCACTAACATTGGTAGGGATGGGCCAATCTCGTATGTCCTTAACTTTTGAGACATCAACTTCAATGCCATTAGAAGACACAACAAAACCAAGGAAAATTAGTTTGTCTTTTGCAAAAGTGCACTTTGGGAGATTAGCTTAGAGCTTTTCATGACGAAGGATTTGAAGGACCTCCTTAACATGAGTAACATGCTCCTCTAGTGACTTGCAATAGACAAGGATGTCATCAAAGTAAACCACTACACTCTTTCCAATGAGAGATCGCAAAATATGGTTCATGAGGCGCATGAAGGTAGATGGGGCATTGGATAAGCCAAAAGGCATAACCAACCATTCATAGAGACCAAGCTTGGTCTTGAAGGCGGTCTTCCACTCATCACCTTCGGCCATGCAAATTTGATGGTAACCACTACGGAGATCAATTTTCGAAAATATAGTGGCTCCACATAACTCATCAAGCATATCATCAAGGCGCGGTATAGGATGTCGATAACGCACGGTGATAGCATTGATTAGACGACAGTCCATGCATAACCGCAATGTATTATCCGTTTTTGGCACGAGAATCATGGGTACCGCGCTTGGGCTAGTGCTTACTTGTATCAAACCTTTGGAGACGAGTTGGTTGATTTGTCTTTCTATCTCCTTCGTCTCTTCCGGGTTCGTGAGATACGCGGCGCGGTTTAGGAGTGGAGAGCCGGGTATGAGGTCGATGCGGTGCTCGATTCCTCGAAGAGGGGGTAGTCCATGAGGAAGCTCTTAGGAGAATACATCTTGGAATTCCTGCAAAATAGCCAACAAACAAGGAGGAACATTTGTCAAGTCGTTAGTTCCTTGCGCTAGTCCCTTGCATACAAGGACATAGTGCAAGATGGATGGGTTCTTCCGCACTTCTCTCATCTCACTTTTGGTGGCAAGAAGAACACTCTTAGGTTTTCCACTCGAGTTTGGCTTGTGGCACTCACTCACTATAGTGTGGTACTCTCGCTCACCGCTCTTCTCATAAGGTGGTTTTGTGTATTGCACCCTCGCTAAAGCCTTTGCATTGTCCGCAATTATTTGGCTAGGAGACATTGGTTGCAAAACACAAATTTTTTCAAGCCATTTGAAGGTATAATTGTTTGAGTGACCATCATGCAAAGCACGCTTGTCATATTGCCACGGCCTTCCTAGCAACATATGGCAAACCGTCATGGGGACCACGTCACATTCTACCGTGTCTTTGTATGGTCCAATTGAGAACGTTACCGAGACGGTGTGCTTGATCTTGACGGACCCTTGGTCACTTAGCCATTGTATATGGTATGGATGCTTATGCGGATGGAGGGTGAGGTTGAGTTTCTCACACAATTCCGTGCTTGCAAGAGTGTGGCAACTCCCTCCATCGATGACAACTTTGATGGACTTCCCATTGATACCGGCACGAGTTTGGAAGATGTTTGATCGTTGGTCTTCCATCTCATTGACTTGCGTAGTCAAGACCCTTGTGATGACAAGCGATGGACTTGCGTCATGCTCACACACAAGTAGTTCTTGGTCATCTTCCAAATATTGTCTTGCCATTGCTTCCTTGACCCTTGCATCAAACTCATCTTCACTTAAGTATTCTTCATCGCCATTGTCGTGGATGAACAAAACTTTCTTGTTTCCACATGCGGCCGACTTGTGTCCTTTGCCTCCACACCTGTAGCACTCACCATTGAATGGTTGTTCATCCTTTGTGTATTTGCCACTTGGGGGCGGTTTTCCTTGAGGAAGTGTTGGCTTGAATGGAAGCTTGGTGGTACTTGATGAGCTTCCACTTGGTGTTGTTGGAGTAGTGGTTGGCGCTTGCTTGTATGTGAAGTACGTCTTTGGCTTTGTTGTACTTGATGTCCTCTTGCACTTGACATTCATCTTTTGATGCTATGTGTACAAGCTCAACCATGTTGTTGTACTTTTGGAACTCGGTGATGCGCTTGATTGGATGGTTCAAGCCATTGACGAAACGTGACATTATTTGTTCATCACGCTCTTCTATATTGGCACGGATCATGTTGAGCTCCATTTGCTTGAAGTACTGTTCCACGGTCTTTGTCCCTTGACTAAGCGTTTGAAGCTTGTTGAAAAGGTCACGCGTGTAGTGCTAAGGAACAAAGCAGGATCTCATATGAGCCTTCATATCTTGCCAAGTTGAGATTGGAGGTTCTTCTTTTGCTTCATGAGCGAGTTGGACTTGTTCCCACCAAAGGTTGGCATATTCATAAAACTCGAGGGATGCCATATCCATCATCTTCTCATTGCTATAGTTGTGCATGTGGAAGATCTTGTCAACCTTGAGTTCCCACGAGAGATATTCTTCGGGTTCATTGGAACCGGTGAACTTGGGCATGGTGAATTTGAGCTTGCCAAAATTTTCTTCTTCATTGCGGTTCCGGTGGTGGCGGTTGCCATGATTGTGGCGGCCCTCTTCATCATCCGAGCTCTCATGCTTTGCTTGGTGATGGTTGTGTTGCCCTTGCGGTTGTTGAGGTGCCTCGTTTGGTGGCGGAACTTGATTTTGACGATGAGCTTGGGGAGCTTGCTCGTGTTGTTGGCACAGTTGAGGACGAGGAGGAGGTTGATGGTCCTCACGAAGATCTTGGGGAGCTTGCTCTTGTTCTTGTCGTGGTTGATGTCGAGGAGTATTGTCTTGTGCCATGTGGCGAGGAGGACGACGAGCCGCATGCGCAATGGGCTGCTCCCTTTCTTCTTGATGTGGCTTGGTGGTCCAAGTGAGGTTGCTCTTGTTGAATCACAAGTGCCCTTTGTTGTGGCCGGTTTGCTTCACATCTTGGAGGTCTTGCGGAGAGGTCACCATCATAGCTTGAAATCGCGGCATGTCGCAGAGATAGAACCGCTTGAGAAGAGCTCATGGATTGAAGGACGGGTCCATCTCGGTGCCTTGAAGCGTGACAGTGAGGTGCGCTTGATTCACTTGAGGAGTGCCGAGATGAGCTTGAGTCGCGCGATCGTGGCATTGCTAGCCCATTAATGAGGCGTTGAAGCTTCTCATCTGTTGAGGCGAGGGCACGACCAAGAGCTTCATTTTGATGGCCGAGGTTGTGTTGCATGGCATGCATTTGTCCTCGGACTTCTTCGAAGCGGTTGTCGATGTTCTTGAATTCCACGCGGGCTTCGCTAAATTGTTCATCTTGGCGCCGCTCAAGGGCTTCACAACGGTAGTTGAATTCTCCTCGAACCTTCCAATGATCCCATCTTGTCATGTATTGTGTGTCGTCCTCCGGAGGTGGTGGTGGTTGGGACGGTTCGCCATTCCTGTCCATGATGCAAAGCCGACAAGGGTTGTATATGGAGAAGGAGAATGTGGGGAGTTAGCCTTTTACCTCGCCTTGTAGATTATATCAAACCAATTGCCACACTTGAGAACTAATAGCTTGCAAAGTGAAATCACAAAGAAACTCACACACAAATAAGCTACAACTCTCAAAAGCTTTTGGTGGAAGGTTAGGATTGTGGAAAACCAAACGAAACGATCGAAGCAAAAGGTTATTGTTCTAAGTGGTAAAGAACCAAAGATCAAAAGCAAAAGGATACGATCTACAAAAACACGGGAGAACGCACACGTGGAGATTAACAGGGTTAGCACGACTATGAAAATGAGCACAAAAGGTCCTAACGAAGACTACGCTCGGTTGTCGTGCCAACTCAAGGAGAGACCACAACTCGTTTGCCAAAAGAGGATAAGCAACGGATTTGTGCACTTGCCTTGGCGCGCTCTTTTCTCTCTCTTTTTGCTTATAAGCTTGATAATCTCTTTGTATTGGGAGACTATGTATATTTATATTTTTCTTTTGTTTTTTTATTCTTTTTCTCCCTTTCTATAATACTATGTTAACTTTTGTATTTGCCCTCACACTCTCACTTTCCAAAGGCAAGTGCACAATGCTTAGACAAACACAAAATGAGTTGCTCTCATAGGATAGATACACACAAAGGAAGATATGGGGCTGCCAAAGTGGCGCAAGTTATACCTTTGGTATGGTTGACAACTTGCAACCGGTGGTGTGGAAGATGTTCGGGAGTCGCGGTGTCGAGGAGCGTGTGACGTAGTGATTTGCGGAAGCTTGTTGTTAGTTTTTGGCGACACGCACGTGAAGCACAAATAAAACAAGGAGAAACTGTCAAAATTTGAGAATTGCCCAAAATTTTCGGCGCAGGAACCGGCGGAGCCGGGTCTGCCGCCGGAAATTCCGGTTGTCGGTCCGGTCGACCGGAGATGTCGCCGGAATTTCCGGTTGTGGAACCGGTTCGCCGTATCTGGTGCCGAAATCTGTTCGAGCTAAAATCCAAAAAGTCAAACTGAGAATTGTGTCAAAATTTTGACAAAATTGGGCTGGGGAAAGGTCAAGGGATGTAGATCAAGACCCAAAGCAACAGGTCTATGGACCAAAACCACTAAAAACACACCAAATCCAAAGATCCATCCGAAGGCAATTTGGGGCTCTTTTTGGGGAATTTTCGATTTTATGGTGGATAAAAGAAAAATTGAGGGGAAATTCGTGATCAACCTTTCTCTTGATACCAATATGATAGGGGTGCCCCCTTGGTGTGGCCCGATCTTTCACGAATTCCGTGGGAAACGAGGGTAAAGCGGTGGAAGGGGGAAGGGGATGAAATCCACGAACACACACGCGAAGAACTCGATGAACTCGCGCACACGAAAACACGATACAAATCGATAGTACACGCTGGTGGAAACCGGTCCAACATAATCCCTAGGATCGGTGTTGGCGAAGCTCTCCCTCCACAGCCAACAACGAGGGTGAGGAGCTTGGTGAGTTCTTATCTAATTTGGTACGAGACACCGAGATCCCAAGGACTTGTACAACTTGAACGCGCTAGGCAAAATCCAAGAGGTTGTGGATAATTTGGTGCTCCTTGGTAGGAGCATGAGACAAATAGTTAATAGATCCTCAAAGGGGTGTCTTCAACTACAATTATCCAAGTCTAGGGTTTACAATAGGGGGTGGGGGCTATTTATAGGCCAGCCACATAAACAGGGGTATTTTAGGCACGAAAATGGTAAAAACTAGGCGAAATAAGGAGTTACACGGGCCCAGCCCGAATGTTGACTTGAATCTGGGGGTTTCCGTGAGGTCGTGGCGCGCTTGGTCGCCGACATTCTGTCGCCCACCGGAAAGCCTTCTGGAAGGTGCTTCGGTCGTCACGGAGGATTCGATCCACGGGATTGTCGGCGTGGAGGCCGGTCGACCGGGCCGGTCGCCGGGAATTCCGGCGAGGAGACCGGTCCGCCGGGCCTAGCGCCGGTTTTCTCTGGCGGATCTCCTCGAATAGCCTTTGGTCCCTCCCTTGGCGATGCTTCATTGGGTTCATAGCTGAGAATGCACAGGGTTTGGGCATGAAGTAGCAAGCCATCCAAGGATGTATTGAAATCACACGAGGAGAGGAGCGAGTTAACCTTAGCTTGTAGGATCTTGGCTCGAGCACGGGTCATCGGTCCACTTGGGGGACTAGTTGGCGGGGATGTAGGCGCATCCGTAAGACGGGCTGCATCAATTAGTTCCCTGAATAACAGATTTGCAACACGTGAAGCATCATTGGTCTTATGGCATGGAGTGAAGTGTGCCATTTTGGAAAAACGATCCACTACAACAAATATAGAATCATGACCATGTCTAGACCTAGGCAAGCCTAACACAAAGTCCATGCTAATGTCTGACCAAGGTGCATGAGGAATATTCAATGGGATATAAAGACCAAATGGGTTAGACTTAGACTTAGCTTGGACACGTGTAGTGCATCGTTGGACATGGCGCTCCACGCCGCGCTTCATCTTTGGCCAATAGTAGTGAGTGGAGAGCATGTCATATGTCTTTTCACGCCATTTGAAAGTATAAGTGATGCAGCCCTTCCTACGGACGCACCTCCATCTACAACACCTAGTCCCCCAAGTGGACCAATGACTCACCCCCGAGCCAAGCTCCTACAAGCTAAGGTTAACTCGCTCCTTTCCTCATGTGATTTTGGTCTACCTTTGGATGGCTTGCTACTTCATGCCACTACGTTGTGTATCCTCAGCTATGAAGCAACATCACCACACCAAGCCCCCAAGGAAGAAGGACCAGGAGAAGACGCTGCTGGAGCACTGCACATTGGAATCTCCGGTGTACACCGGAGTCTCCGGTCCTGTACACCGGAGTCTCCGGACCATCCTCCGGTCCGGCCCTAGGAACCAAGCCCGGGACAGTCTGTATGCCCCTCTGGACATGGGTCCGGAGATTGAACGGAGTCTCCGGCCTAGACAGGAGTCTCCGGACCCAACACCGGAGTCTCCGGCCTGCTCGACGCCAGGCATGTCAAGGCCTCTTGGGCCTGGCCCATGTAACCCCCAGTTTCGCCCCAACTTCCAGTTTTATCCCTAAACTACCCCTGTTTAAGTGGCTGGCCTATATAAATCCCCGCCCCTCTATTGTAAACCCTAGACTTGGATAATTGTAGTTGAAGACACCCCTTTGAGGATCTATCAACTATTTGTCTCATGCTCCTTGACAAGGAGCACCAAATTATCCACAACCTCTTGGATTTTTCCTCGTGCGTTCAAGTTGTACAAGTCCTTGGGATCTCGGTGTCTCGTGCCCAAGTAGTCAAGATCTCACGAAGCCTCTCGCCCCCGTTGTTGGCAGTGAGAGAGTACCTTGCCCAACGCCGATCCTAGGGATTGTGTTGGACCGGTTGCCACCGACGTGAGCTATCGGCTTGTATCGTGTTTTCGTGTGTGTGCGTTCATCGAGTTCTTCGCGTGTGTGTTAGTGGATTTCATCCCCTCCCTCTTTCCACCGTGTTCCCCTCGATTCTCACGGAATTCGTGAAAGATCGGGCCACCCCAAGGGGTCAACCCTAACATATTGGTATCAAGAGCAAGGTTGATCACGAATTTCCCCTCAATTTTTCTTCTACCCACCATAAATTCGAAAATTTCCCAAAAAATAGCCCCAATTTTCCTTTGGATCGATCTATCATTTTGGAGCGTTATTTGTGGTTTTGATCCGACCAAATCTTGTCTAACGTGTTGGTCCAGCTTTTGCCTGCGTTTCCTAGCCCAATTTTGGCCAAATTTTCGCGGATTTGAGGACTCTAGGCGTGAATCTCCGCTCAAGAACACGAGAAGATTTCCCGCACTAGAGTCTCTGGCCCTGTGCACCGGAGTCTCCGGCCCTGGACGCCATCTTTGACCTTTTTCCTTTTTTCTGCATTGGCTAATCTGCCCGCTTGTTGTTTGTGTTCCGTGTGCGTGTCACCAATTAACAGATAACTTCCTCAACATCGCCCACGCTCTTTGTGGCATCCCGCAAAAACCACTACTAGAAAATCGCGTTGTTTTTGTGCATTACATCGTCATCATCATGCATTGTTTGTTCGAAACTACTTTCAAAACGCCTAGTTTTATTTTCTAAATAACCCCCGTCTTTATTTCAAATTAAAACATCGGTCTGTTTAGATCTTTTATTTGTCTAAAAAGTATTTACAAAAATGTTTTACAAATAAAATAAATAATAAAATACTTTTGTCGGGGAGACCGCCAGCCTGCCAGGCCAAAATCCCGACAAGCCAGCAGTCTACGACCCGGCCCAACCAAACTCTAAAATATCTGAACCTCTACCCAGATCTTTTCCTACCCCGTTCTATCCTACCCAGCCCCCCTCCACCTCACCCCATCCAATCCCCTTCCTCCACCTCACACAGTCACCTCGTTCCCACCACTCCCTAATCGCCACCTCACCCCAACCCCACACACACTCAACACCACCTGTCCCGCCCCACCCCACACAGCACACACGCACACACCCGATCCCCAGCAACCGCCGATCCCCACGCGTGGCCCCACCACCCGCGGGTCCCACTCCCTCCTCTCCCTCACGCTCCCCGTCTCCTTCCTCTCTCCCCGCGTCCCCAACCTCCCCTCCCCATCCTCTCTCCCCGGCGCCAGGACCTCCACCCTCTGCCGCCTCGCCGTCTCTCCCCAAGCTCCTCCTCCCGTCTCCGCGTCAGATCGCGACCACAAGCGCCGCCCAGGGACCGACCTCTCCACCGCTGGAGATCCACCGGGCCCGCCCCTGCGCCTCCCGGCGAAGCTCCTCGAGATGGCCCTCCACCCCGTCCTCCGTTCGCCGCCTTGTGCCCCCTCTGCCTCACTTGGTCCCGCCTCCCCCCGGCCGTCGGGTCCCCTCCTCCGCGTCCTCTTCCCTGTCCCCGATGACGACGACCCTTCTCCGCTGGGCTCGCCCGCCGCGCCCTTCCCCCTCCGTCGGCCTCCGCCGCTGGCCTCGCTCCCTAGCCGCCGCCAGCGACCTCTCTCCACGCACCCCTCTGCGGGCCGCCCGCTTCGCTCCGTCGCCCGGGCCCGCCTGCTCGCGAGCCTCGCCGCCTTGGACCTGCAAGATCCGCCGCCGTCTGGGCCCCGCCTCGCCACCACGACCAAGCTTCGGTCGTCGGCGTGTGCCCCCGGAGCCCTCCTTTCCGTGTCGCTCCACCAAGCAGAGCCGAACCACCATCCCTCTGCTCCAACCTTCGCCGATGTCGGGCTCCACCGCTACCGCGGTCCATGCAGCATCCGGTCGCCCCTCTCTCGCCCACCCCTGCCGCTGCGAATACGCCAAGTTCGCCTACCCCAGACACCGTGCGACAAGATCTACTTCACGGAAACCGAAGATCTCCGACACGGAACGGCAAGACCTTCTTCCCGCACCGATGCCGACGACGTCGCACGCCAAGTTCTTCACCCTGAATGCCTAGACCGACTCGATGGCGCGGACCCAAAAAGATCTTCGCCACGACAAGATCGACACCGACCAGAACGAATCCGATGCGCCCCCGGCGCCGAACCAAGTCCTCCTTCACAGAACGCCAAGATCTACTCCGTTATCCGAGAACGATCCCGCCGAGACCGAACCCCAGATCCGGACCTGAGACCCAACCCCGAACCCCGGAACCCCTCTGAACCCCAAGACCCTCGACCCCAGATGTGTGAACCTTTTCCCGAGCCCCTATTTTATAAATGCTTTATATAAAACTTGTTGCATTAATTGTCATATTCGCATGCATATTGTCATGTGGTTTGGGGGCCTTATGCCGATTCACCTTATAATTAAATATGGGACCCATATGCGGGCAAATCTAGTCGTATATTGGTCCCATTTAATTTGTGTAGCGAACCGGTGCTATGTTTTGCCTTGTTAATACAACATTTAAATTGCGGGGTATCTCAACAACATGAACCTAATAATTAAATGTCGGGACCCCGGTTCCGCTAAATGTTGCCTAATTGCATCGCATCTTTACCATGTCATACATCATACATGCATCATGCCCGATCTTTTGCCGTAGTATTAAATATTGCATCCGGTGTTTATTCTAGTGTTTTGGTTCTTCGCGGATAAGGCCATTAAGTTGATGCGAGTGTCGACCCGATCGTCGGTTGAACCTTCGGCAATGTTTTCAGGCGAGCATCTCCCCCTTTCTACCTATCTTACTTTTATAGTATTTACTTCCCTCCTGTTGATCTATTGCTATCTGTGTTGCGTTGCTCTAGTTTTCGTACTCGTGATTTCCTTGCAGCCTTATATTGCCTTGGACACATCCTATTACCTGTTGTTGGTAGGTAGTTGGACTTGCGCGTCGTAGTCGCTTGCTCAAGTGTTGCTGCGTGTCGTCAAGTACCACAGTTGTTGGAGTATTGCCGCATGTTTAATGTTGGAGATGATCATAACTTTAATTACTGTTTAACAACTAAAATTGAAGTAGGTAAATGCAGAGGCATAGGTGGGCAATAGATGTTATTTGGTTGTTAACCGTCCACTTGTGTCCCGTAGGACCCCGAGTACTTGATACCTGTTCCTTGAATATTCGCGCTATCCACATCCGGGAGGATTATGGGACCCCCCTGAGCCAGAGCTTGATTCAGTCTTATTTCTTGGGGCCACAAACTAGTTTGAGGTTTTATTTACTATCCTGTACCTATGCCATGCTTTACTGCTTTATTTACGATTGTGCGAGGAGCACCTGTACTGTTTAGGAAAGCGGAGTGTTTTCGCGGTATCGACAAGCCCAGTTTTGGGTTCCCAGTCGTTTACAGCCATTGACGCAAACCTTGAGTCCGTCTCGGAGTCAGCTAACTGTTATGGTGTACTCAATGGGTGGACCCACAAATATTTCTGAATCCTGTGATTGCTTTGTCGTGAAAGCCTCGTTGGGTTTTGATTTGGTTTTCGAGGTTGATCGAGTGTGTGTTGCTATTTGTGCACCCTGCAGGTAAAACTTTCTGGAAGCCGTGTCATGGTTATGGACGACTTGGAGCACAAGATCTCGATCATAGACAACGTAACTAAAGTAGTGCTATAAATTTGACTTTATAATGACTAGTAATCAGCTTCACTATAATGGAATGGCTAAATAAACTGTCAACAATTGCTTGTTTGGGTTGTCGCGACCATTGTACTGACTAGTAAGTATTGCAACTTCAACGGAATGGCTAAATAAAAGTACCAACAACCGCTGGGTTTGGGATCTCTCATGCTAATTGTATGTCGACTAGTAAGTGTTGCAACTAACGGAATGGTTAACTAAAAGTGCCCACCGCTTATTTTATCGGGATGACTATCTATACCGACTAGTAATTGCTGCAACGATAATCGAATAAATAAACTGCCAACGGTGTGAGTTCTCGGTGACTTCCTCGTTTGGTCTCGAGGGAAATACCGGGATGGGTATGTTTGGTGGTAGTATCGTGTTGGTTCGAATAGGTCTTTCTTATCCCTCTCGATGGCCGCGGTTGAACCGAGTCTCTATAGGTTGTCTAGTGCATCTTGTCATGCCGCTGATCCACCATACCTATGTAGGTGAGGACCGAATTCTAGCCTCGCCGTGTCGGCCTCGATCGACCGCTCTCTTTTTCCTTTGCCCATTGTCGGCACCCTTTTGTTTAAGCAGGTTTTGAGATCGGCGTCGTTAGCGGGTTACCCTTCCGGCTTGGCACAGGCAGGTTATGGACGCCATTGGTTATTCTTCAGGGCTCTTAGCCCCATTTGCATCTTGTCCGTAGTTGGACGCTCTATCAATTTCAAGGTGATTTGGATCTTTGTTCTGTATATCCGTATTCTTGACTCTTGGAGTCGTGTTGTATATATATTTGTTCTGTGGGTCCCATCGAGGACTGTTGTGTAATGTTATTACTTCGTTTTCCACCCGCACGCAAGTGCCTGGTGGGCACCTTTGAATCGTTTCTATGCGGGTTTGGCAGGAATCGCTAAAACTTGCATAGGGCCGATTCTGAGGGTGTTACAGAGTGGTATCAGAGCTCAGCAGTTACGATACCCCACAAGTCCAGCCTGTAGGATAACCTAGCTAACGACCGAAGTAGAGTGTCAAAACTATTTTTGCAAAATCGGTTGGATAGTTCTGTTTAGGTCTGATTTTTACTCCTTACCCCTCTGTTGCTCTCCTCTCACCTCTGCGTGTTTTGAATCCGCTCTCTTCTCTCTCTCCGAGTCCAGGATTTCTCGTGGGTGGGTTCCATCGTACCTTCAAGGTTTCGCTTCCTCCTTTGGTAACGGTGTTGCTACATCTGGTCTTCATGCTATCCGAGGAATCCTTCTTCTGGTGGACTTCTCTTTGTTCCTTCTCGTGCCTTCCGGTGTTTTCCGACGCGACGAAGTCATCTACATAAGATCTGATGAGAATGTCCATCCCTCCTTTGTTTCCGAACCTGGTTTGTCGAGATCTACAATCTGAATTCTGAGAGTTGGTTGCATAATTTCCTAGTCATGTGCAGGGTAATGCTTTGGGTGCACGATGGACTGATCACCATCCGACTACTCTTATCATTCGCTCTTGCACCTTGAATGGTGAATCATTGCAGTTATACTCCTTGCGCGGAAGTTAGAGTTGGCCTTACCCTTTTGAGACCTGTACCTTCATCTTTGTTGCTCCGGAGTGTCTCTCGACGAATGGGGAACAATCCTTGTTGGTGGTGTCGCCTTTTTCTAGCTGAGAAAGAACCCTTGTTAGTGGTTTCGCGAGGATCTACACGGTGCGAGAAGATTCAGATCGCCGCCCTTCTTCCCGGTACCATGAGGCGGATCTCGAGGGCGAGCTCCATTGTTAGTGGTGTCGAATTGTGGCATCCCGCAAAAACCACTACTAGAAAATCGCGTTGTTTTTATGCATTGGATCGTCATCATCATGCATTGTTTGTCCGAAACTACTTTCGAAACGCCTAGTTTTATTTTCTAAATAACCCCCGTCTTTATTTCAAATTAAAACATCGGTCTGCTCAGATCTTTTATTTGTCTAAAAAGTATTTACAAAAATGTTTTACAAATAAAATAAATAATAAAATACTTTTGTTTGGAGACCGCCTTGACTGCCGAGCCAAAGCCCGACAAGCCAGCAGTCTACGACCCGGCCCAACCAAACTCTAAAATATCTGAACCTCTACCCAGATCTTTTCCTACCCCATTCTATCCTACCCAGCCCCCCTCCACCTCACCCCATCCAATCCCCTTCCTCCACCTCACACAGCCACCTCGTTCCCACCACTCCCTAATCGCCACCTCACCCCAACCCCACACACACCCAACACCACCTGTCCCGCCCCACCCCACACAGCACACACGCACACACCCGATCCCCAGCAACCGCCGATCCCCACGCGTGGCCCCACCACCCGCGGGTCCCACTCCCTCCTCTCCCTCACGCTCCCCATCTCCTTCCTCTCTCCCCGCGTCCCCAACCTCCCCTTCCCATCCTCTCTCCCCGGCGCCAGGACCTCCACCCTCTGCCGCCTCGCCGTCTCTCCCCAAGCTCCTCCTCCCGCCTCCGTCAGCAGGGCCCGTGGCCGCGCATCGCCGACCACAAGCGCCGCCCAGGGACCGACATCGCCACCGCCGGAGATCCACCGGGCCCGCCCCTACGCCTCCCGGCGAAGCTCCTCGAGACGGCCCTCCACCCCGTCCTCCGTCCGCCGACTTCGGTGTCCCCCTCTCAGCCGCGCCCTCTGCCTCGCTGGTCCCCCGCCTCCTCGCCGGCCGTCGGGTCCCCTCCTCCGCGCCCTCTTCCCTGTCCCCGACGACGACGACCCACTCCTCCCGCCGCTCGGGCTCGCCCGCCCGGGCACGCCCCTCCCGACCTCCGCCTGGCTCGCTCCCTAGCCGGCCGCGACCTCTCTCCACGCGCACCCCTCTGCGGCCGGCCGCCCCGCTCGGCGCCCGTCGCCCCGGGCCCCGCCCTGCTCCGGCTAGAGCCTCGCCACCTTGGCCCTGCAAGATCCGCCGCCGTCTGTGCCCCGCCTTGCCACCACGACCAAGCTTCGGCCGTCGGCGTGTGCCCCCGGAGCCCTCCTTTCCGCGTCGCTCCACCAAGTAGAGCCGAACCACCGTCCCTCTGCTCCAACCTTCGCCGCTGTCGGGCTCCACCGCTACCGCGGTCCATGCAGCATCCGGTCGCCCCTCTCTCGCCCACCCCTGCCACTGCCGTCTTGTGCTTGTGATGCTGTACAAAGGCATCCGGTTCTGTTTAGTGCATCGCGAGCACCGGGTGTTTGTAATTGGTGATATCCCTATCTCGGCCCAAAAACTGTTGATGTGATGATGTTGCTGTCAAAGACCAACGCAAGTCTGATGCGACAAGATCTTCCCGTTGACAAGGCCACCGACAAGATCTTCGACATGCGTCACCATACTCGAAGCCCACTTCGCGGATCCGGCGACCACACATGCGACAAGACCTTCGTCCCGGATGCGAAGTCGAGAACCCGAACGCCAAGATCGCCGATGCGAATACGCCAAGTTCGCCTACCCCGGACACCGTGCGACAAGATCTACTTCACGGAAACCGAAGATCTTCGACACGGAACGGCAAGACCTTCTTCCCGCACCGATGCCGACGACGTCGCACGCCAAGTTCTTCACCCTGAATGCCTAGACCGACTCGATGGCACGGACCCGAAAAGATCTTCGCCACGACAAGATCGACACCGACCAGAACGAATCCGATGCGCCCCCGGCGCCGAACCAAGTCCTCCTTCACGGAACGCCAAGATCTACTCCGTTATCCGAGAACGATCCCGCCGAGACCGAACCCCAGATCCGGACCTGAGACCCAACCCCGAACCCCGAAACCCCTCTGAACCCCAAGACCCTCGACCCCAGATGTGTGAACCTTTTCCCGAGCCCCTATTTTATAAATGCTTTATATAAAACTTGTTGCATTAATTGTCATATTCGCATGCATATTGTCATGTGGTTTGGGGGCCTTATGCCGATTCACCTTATAATTAAATATGGGACCCATATGCGGGCAAATCTAGTCGTATATTGGTCCCATTTAATTTGTGTAGCGAACCGGTGCTATGTTTTGCCTTGTTAATACAACATTTAAATTGCGGGGTATCTAAACAACATAAACCTAATAATTAAATGTCGGGACCCCGGTTCCGCTAAATGTTGCCTAATTGCATCGCATCTTTACCATGTCATACATCATACATGCATCATGCCCGATCTTTTGCCGTAGTATTAAATATTGCATCCGGTGTTTATTCTAGTGTTTTGGTTCTTCGCGGATAAGGCCGTTGAGTTGATGCGAGTGTCAACCCGATCGTCGGTTGAACCTTCGGCAATGTTTTCAGGCGAGCATCTCCCCCTTTCTACCTATCTTACTTTTATAATATTTACTTCCCTCCTGTTGATCTATTGCTATCTGTGTTGCGTTGCTCTAGTTTTCGTACTCGTGATTTCCTTGCAGCCTTATATTGCCTTGGACACATCCTATTACCTGTTGTTGGTAGCTAGTTGGACTTGCGCGTCGTAGTCGCTTGCTCAAGTGTTGCTGCCTGTCGTCAAGTACCACAGTTGTTGGAGTATTGCCGCATGTTTAATGTTGGAGATGATCATAACTTTAATTACTGTTTAACAACTAAAATTGAAGTAGGTAAATGCAGAGGCACAGGTGGGCAATAGATGTTATTTGGTTGTTAACCGTCCACTTGTGTCCCGTAGGACCCCGAGTACTTGATACCTGTTCCTTGAATATTCGCGCTATCCACATCCGGGAGGATTATGGGACCCCACAGGCGAGCTTGATTCAGTCTTATTTCTTGGGGCCACAAACTAGTTTGAGGTTTTATTTACTATCATGTACCTATGCCATGCTTTACTGCTTTATTTACGATTGTGCGAGGAGCACCTGTATTGTTTAGGAAAGAGGAGTGTTTTCGCGGTATCGACAAGCCCAGTTTTGGGTTCCCAGTCGTTTACAGCCATTAACGCAAACCTTGAGTCCGTCTCGGAGTCAACTAACTCCGTTGCGGGTGTACTCAATGGGGTGGCCCCCTGAAATATTTCTGAATCCTGTGATTGCTTTGTCGTGAAAGCCTCGTTGGGTTTTGATTTGGTTTTTCTGAGGTTGATCGAGTGTGTGTTGCTATTTGTGCACCCCTGCAGGGTAAAACTTTCTGAAAGCCGTGTCCGCGGTTATGGACGACTTGGAGCACAGTATCTCGATCATAGACAACTGTAACTAAAGTAGTGCTATAAATTTGACTTTATAATGACTAGTAATCAGCTTCACTATAATGGAATGGCTAAATAAAACTGTCAACAATTGCTTGTTTGGGTTGTTGCTTGCGACCATTGTACCTGACTAGTAAGTATTGCAACTACAACGGAATGGCTAAATAAAAGTACCAACAACTGCTGGGTTTGGGGATCTCTCATGCTAATTGTATCTGACTAGTAAGTGTTGCAACTACAACGGAATGGTTAACTAAAAGTGCCCACAGCTTATTTTATCAGGATGACTATCTATACCTGACTAGTAATTGCTGCAACGATAACTGAATAAATAAAACTGCCAACGGTGTGAGTTCCTTGGTTGACCTCCTCGTTTTGTCTCGAGGGGGAAATACCAGGATGGGCATGTTTGGTGGTAGTATCAGGTTGGTTCCGAATAGGTCTTTCTTATCCCTCTCTGATAGCCGACAGTTGAACCGAGTCTCTATAGGTTGTCTAGTGCATGCTGCCGCTTCAGTCCACCATACCTATGTAGGCGAGGACCGCCGAATTCTAGCCTCATTGTCTTGGCCTCAAGATCGACCGCTCTCTTTTTCCTTTGCCCTTTGTGGCACCTTTTGTTTAAGCAGGTTTTGAGATCGGCGTCGTTAGCGGGTTACCCTTAAACTTGGCACAGGCAGGGTTATGGACGCCATTGGTTATTCTTCTGGGCTCTTAGCCCCATTTGCATCTTGTCCGTAGTTGGACGCTCTATCAATTTCAAGGTGATTTGGATCTTTGTTCTGTATATCCGTATTCTTGACTCTTGGAGTCGTGTTGTATATATATCTGTTCTGTGGGTCCCATCGAGGACTGTTGTGTAATGTTATTACTTCGTTTTCCACCCGCACGCAAGTGCCTGGTGGGCACCTTTGGATCGTTTCTATGCGGGTTTGGCGGGAATCGCTAAAACTTGCATAGGGCCGATTCTGAGGGTGTTACACTCTTCGACACCACGGACCCCAAACTCTTCCCCGCTCCATCGACATAAGATCATCATCAACAACTTAGGTATAACTTGTGTCAACCCTTGTAGCCATATCTTCCTTTGTGTGTATCTATCCTATGAGAGCAACTCATTTTGTGTTTGTCTAAGCATTGTGCACTTGCCATTGAAAAGTGAGAGTGTGAGGGAAAATACAAAAGTTAACATAGTAGCATAGAAAGGGAGAAAAAGGAAAAAGAATAAAAAATAGAAAAATACATAGTCTCCCAATACAAAGAGAGTATCAAGGTTGTAAGCAAAAGAAAGAGGAAAAAGCGCGCCAAGGCAAGTGCACAAATCCGTTGCTTACCCTCTTTTGGCAAATGAGTTGTGGTCTCTCCTTGAGTTGGCATGTCAACCGAGCGTAGTCTTCGTTAGGCTCTTTTGTGCTCACTTCTATAGTCGTGCTAACCACATTTTTCTCCACGCTTGTGTGTAGTCGTAGGTTCTCGTCACCTTTTGAGTTGACCATTCCCTTTTGACTTGAGTTTTGTTGGATCTTCTCCACTTTTGACTATCCTTTTCGTTTGGTTGGTTATTTGGCTTTCCACCCCCATTTCCACCAAAATCTTTTGAGAGTGTAGTTCCGTGTGTGTGAGTCTCTTTGCAATTTCACTTTGCAAGCTTTTAGATCTCTTGTGTGGCAATTGGTTTGATAAAATCTCCAAGGTGAGGTAAAAGGCTAACTCTCCATGTTTCTCCTCCATATACAACCCTTGCCGACTTTGCATCATGGACAGGAATGGCGAGTCGTCCCAACCACCACCACCTCCAGAGGACGACACAATACATGACAAGATGGGATCATTGGAAGGTCCGAGGAGAATTCAACTACCATTGTGAAGCCCTTGAGCGGCGCCAAGATGAACAGTTTAGCGAAGCCCGCGCGGAATTCAAGAACACAGACAACCGCTTCGAAGAAGTCCGAGGACAAATGCATGCCATGCAACACAACCTCGGCCATCAAAATGAAGCTCTTGGTCGCGCCCTCGCCTCAACGGATGAGAAGCTTCAACACCTCATTGATGGGCTAGCAAGGACACGATCGCGTGAGTCAAGCTCATAACGGCAATCCTCAAGTGAACCAAGTGCATCTCGCTGTCACGCTTCAAGGCACCTAGATGGACCCTTCCTTCACTCCATGAGCTCTTCACAAGTGGTACCATCTTCGCGACACGCCGCGACATCAAGCTATGATGGTGACCTCTCCGAAAGACCTCCAAGACGTGAAGCGAACCGTCCACAACAAAGGGCACTTGTGATTCAACAAGAGAAACCTCACGTGGACCACCGCCCATCGCCAACGACATGTTACTTCAACAACAAGTGAAGCATCCGAAGTGGACGAACAAGATCGCCATCGGCGTGAAGCACTCGAAGATCCACCAAGACGTCATCATCGACATGAACATCAACGTCGACAACATGATCATCATGACGAGCCTCCTCCACATCGAGAAGAAAGGGAGAAGCCCGTTGCGCATGCGGCTTGACGTCCTCCTCGCCACATGGTGCAAGACAATGCTCATCATCCTCAACCACGACAAGAACAAGAGCAAGCTCCCCAAGCTCGTCGTGAGGACCAACAACCTCCTCCTCGCCCTCAACCCCGCCAACAACACGAGCAAGCTCCCCAAGCTCATCGTCAAAATGAAGTTCCTCCACCAAACGCGGCACCTCAACAACCACAAGGGCAACGCAACCATCACCAAGCAAGACATGAGATCTCGGATGATGAAGATGGCCGCCAAAACCATGGCAACCGCCGACACCGGAACCGCAATGAAGAAGAAACTTTTGGCAAGCTCAAATTCACCATGCCCAAGTTCACCGGTTCCAATGAACCCGAAGAATATCTCTCATGGGAACTCAAGGTTGACAAGATCTTCCGCATGCACAACTATAGCAATGAGAAGATGATGGCCATGGCGTCCCTCGAGTTTGATGATTATGGAAACCTTTGGTGGGAACAAGTCCAACTCGCTCGTGAAGCAACAGAAGAGCCTCCAATCTCAACTTGGCAAGACATGAAGGCTCATATGAGATCCCGCTTTGTTCCTTCGCACTACACGCGTGACCTTTTCAACAAGCTCCAAACGCTTAGTCAAGGGACAAAGACCGTGGAAGAGTACGTCAAGCAAATGGAGCTCAACATGATCCGTGCCAACATTGAAGAGCGTGATGAACAAACAATGGCATGTTTCCTCAATGGCTTGAACCATCCAATCAAACGCATTACCGAGTTCCAAAAGTACAACAACATGGTTGAGCTTGTACACATAGCATCAAAAGCCGAGCGTCAAGTGCACGAGGACATCAAGTACAACAAGCCAAAGACGTACTTCACATACAAGCAAGCGCCAACCACTACCCAAACAACACCAAGTGGAAGATCATCAAGTACACCAAGCTTCCCTTCAAGCTAACACTTCCTCAAGGAAAACCGCCCCAAGTGGCAAATACACAAAGGATGAACAACCATTCAATGGTGAGTGCTACAAGTGTGGAGGCAAAGGACACAAGTCGGCCGCATGTGGAAACAAGAAAGTTTTGTTCATCCATGACAATGGCGATGAAGAATACTTGAGTGAAGATGAGTTTGATGCAAGGGTCAAGGAAGCAATGGCAAGGCAACATTTGGAAGATGACCAAGACCTACTTGTGTGTGAGCATGATACAAGTCCATCGCTTGTCGTCACAAGGGTCTTAACTACTCAAATCAATGAGGATGAAGACCAAAGATCAAACATCTTTCAAACTCGTGCCGGTATCAATGGGAAGTCCATCAAGGTTGTCATTGATGGAAGGAGTTTCCATAATCTTGCAAGCACGTAATTATGTGAGAAGCTCAACCTCACCCTCCACCCACACAAAAATCCATACCATATACAATGGATAAGTGACCAAGGGTCCGTCAAGATCAAGCACACCGTTTTGGTAACCTTCTCAATTGGACCATACAAAGACACGGTGGAGTGTGATGTGGTTCCATTGACAGTTTGCCATATGTTGCTCGGTAGGCCATGGAAATATGACAAGCGTGCCTTGCATAATGGTCACACCAACACTTATACCTTCAAATGGCTTGACAAGACTTGTGTTTTGCAACCAATGACTCCTAGCCAAATAATTGCGGATAATGCAAAGGATTTAGCGAGGGCGCAAAGCACAAAACCACCTTGTGAGAAGAGCGGTGAGCGAGAGAACCACACTATAGTGAGTGAGAGCCACAAGCCAAACTCAAGTGGAAAAACTAAGAGTGTTTTTCTTGCCACAAAAAGTGAGATGAGAGAAGTACGGAACAACCCATCTGATAGGGCAAAGGTGTCTGATCTTTCGATGAGATGGCGATATTCGATTTGGTGGAGTTCGGGCTTGACGATCCGACTACACGTGCGAGAACGAGCGCCAATGCAATCGCTAGGCCAATCTCCTGGAGGTTACCGATCCTGCACGAACACGATCAGCCTGACCAATGAGGGTCTTAATTCATATCTGAAATCGAGAACAAGTAAGAACTAATATTTCAATCAAGATATTGCGGATTAAGAGGAAAGCTTTATTGAAAAGGTGGGATCCTGAATAGGTGTGAAGTACAAGAGGCCTCTGCGACGCTCGAGCTTTGGCGAATTTTCTATGATGGCTAACTTAATGTCTAAACAAAATCCGAGTCTAGGGGGCGGCTATGGGGAGTATTTAAGGGCGAAAAGGTGGGGTTTCGGCCAGCCATGGAAGTGGTGGCCGAATCCAACCCTAAAAGTCCTTTTCCCCTCAAATACGGATTCTAAAAAGTGGCTAATTAAAATCCTGCGAAAATTACATGGGCCTGGCCCAAAATAAAAGGTGTCGCAACACCATATTAAGCTATGGACGAATTCGTAAAGTATTGATCTTGAATATTTCGTCCAAGCCTTCTTTCTTCATTATGGTGGCCTCAAAGTTCTGAAATCTTCATCCGTGGCCTTCTCTTGGATCATCACATGCTTGCTGCCATCTCCATGCATGGCCATGCTCCAATGCTTGTCCCTCTCATCCATGCTTGGTCCATCATTCCTAAGAGTAAGAAATATATCTGATTTAGGCAGCATCATATTCTCATGTATGTGAGGAATAGTTCCAAGAAACGAAAGTACCTGATAGTTAAGTTGTTTGGCACGAGATATTGTGATAGGTCCTTGTATGTGTGTAGCTGTAGGTACAACGGTTGTACCAATAGATGGGATGTCCACATCATGCTCCCCTTCTTGAATTGAAGTCGTCTTCTACGCAATCTCATCTTCCTCACCAAAGTAAGGCTTCAAATCTGCAATGTTAAACGTAGGACTAACCGTACCAAAGTCTGCAGGCAACTCAAGTTTATATGCATTATCATTTATTTTCTCTAACACCTTAAAGGGACCAAGAAGACGCGACATTAACTTAGACTTTATGTAAATCGGAAAGCGATCCTTACGCAAATGTAACCAAACAAGATCGCCAACAGCAAACACAACATGCTTTCTCCCTTTATCCCCAGCAAGTTTATACTTAGCATTCATATGTTCGATGTTATCTTTAGTAGTCTTATGCAAGTTTAATATCATTTCAGCGCGTTGTGTAGCATCCAAATTATGTTGCACCGAAGTAGGTAAAGGCAATAAATCAATAGGTGCACGAGGAACAAAACCATAGACGATCTCAACGGGCACATCTTTGTGGTAGAATGCAATGACGATTATAAGCAAATTCTATATGAGGTAAACACTCTTCCCACAATTTTAAGTTCTTCTTTAAAACAGCCCGCAACATAGTAGACAAAGTTCTATTTACTACTTCAGTTTGTCCATCAGTTTGGGGATGACATGTTGTACTAAACAGCAATTTAGTCCCCAACTTAGCCCATAAACATCTCCAAACGTGGCTAAGAAATTTAGTATCACGATCAGAAACAATAGTATTTGGTACACCATGCAAACGAACAATTTCACGAAAGAACAAATCAGCAATATGCGCATCATCATCCGTTTTATGACAAGGAATAAAGTGTGCCATCTTAGAAAACCGATCCACAATAACAATTATACTATCCCTCCCCTTCTGTGTTCGTGGCAATCCCAAAACAAAGTCCATAGAAATATCCTCCCAAGGAACACTAGGAACAGGAAGAGGCATATATAAACCATGTGGATTAAGGCGAGACTTAGATTTTTGACAAGTAGTGCAGCGTGCCACAAATATCTCAACATCTCGACGCATACGTGGCGAAAAGAAATGTGCAGCAAGAACATCCTCCGTCTTCTTGACACCAAAGTGTCCCATCAATCCTCCTCCATGCGCCTCCTGTAACAACAAAAGACGAACATAACTATCTGGAATGCATAGTTTGTTAGCACGGAACACAAATCCATCATTGAATACAAACTTGTTCCAAGTTCTACCATCTCTACAATTCTGCAACACATCTTTAAATTCAGCATCATGCACATATTGTTCCTTAATAGTTTCCAATTCAAATATTTTGAAGTCAAGTTGAGATGACAAAGCATAACGGCGCGACAAAGCATCAGCAATAATATTATCTTTACCCTTTTTGTGTTTGATAACATAAGGAAAAGACTCAATAAATTCAACCCACTTTGCATGACGACGATTCAACTTAGCTTGACTACGAATATGCTTCAAAGATTCATGATCAGAATGAATAACAAATTCCTTAGGCCATAGATAATGTTTCCAAGTTTCTAATGTCCAAACCAACGCATATAATTCTTTATCATAAGTAGAATAGTTCATACTAGCCCGACTCAATTTCTCAATAAAATATGCAACATGTTTTCCCTCTTGTAATAACACCCCTCCCAAACCAATTCCACTAGCATCACATTCAAGCTCAAAAGTCTTAGTAAAATCAGGAAGTTGGAGTAAGGGAGCATGTGTTAGCTTATCTTTCAATATGACGAAGGCCTGTTGTTGTGCATCGCCCCAAACAAAGGGCACATCCTTCTTGGTAAGCTCATTCAATGGTAAACAATTGATCCAAAGTCTTTGACAAAGCGCCTATAAAAACCAGTGAGGCCAAGAAAACTCCTCACTTATGTGACCGTCTTGGGCTGCGGCCAATTCTCAATAGCTTTAATCTTGGCTGGATCCACTTCAATACCCTGTGATGTAACAACATAGCCAAGAAACGCAACTCGATTGGTGCAAAAGGTGCACTTCGCAAGGTTACCAAACAAACGTGCGTCACGTAAAGCATTGAAAATAGCACGTAAATGGTCCAAATGATCCTCTAAAGATTTGCTATCAATCAGAATATCATCAAAGTAGACTACCACAAAACGTCCAATGAAAGCACGTAAAACTTCGTTCATTAATCTCATGAAAGTGCTAGGGGCATTAGTTAAACCAAACGACATTACTAACCACTCATATAAACTGAACTTAGTTTTAAATGTTGTTTTCCATTCATCTCCTAATTTCATACGAATCTGGTGGTAACCACTACGCAAATCAACTTTAGAAAACATGGTAGAGCCACTCAATTCATCAAGCATGTCATCTAAACGTGGAATAGGATGACGATATCGAATAGTAATATTATTGATAGCTCTACAATCAGTACACATGCGCGAAGAACCATCTTTCTTGGGTACCAAAATAAAAGGAACAACACAGGGGCTAAGGGACTCACGAATATGATCTCTGTCGAGTAGTTCCTGAATTTGGCGTTGTACCTCCTTTGTATCCTCTAGATTGGTTCTATATGGCGCGCGGTTGGGCAACGTGGAACCAGGAATTAGATCAATTTGGTGCTCAATTCCTCTAATAGGAGGTAGTCCTGGTGGCAGCTCAGCGGGAAAGACGTCGTCATATTCCTGCAAAAGGTTAGCAATAGCGGGTGGCAAAGAAGGAGGCATATCCTCAAATGAAAACAAAACCTCTTTGCAGACAATTGCATAACATTGAGTATTATTTACATCTAGTTCAGCAATATCAATTTTAATTGCAAGCATACATGGACTCTTCAAACGAATTTCAGTAGCATGTGTCGAATCAGATTTAGTGTTCTTTGGTGGTATAAAATCTGCAGCAACAATCTGATTCTCACTTTTATTTTTCTCCTCAGTTTTAGCTCTACTAGCTCTAGCAAGATCATCTTTTAAAATCTGTTCGGGAGTCATAGGTTTTAGACCAATTTTCTTTCCATCATGCATAAGAGAATAGTGATTAGTTTTGCCATTATGAACAAATTCTTTATCAAATTGCAATGGTCTTCCAAGTAACAAAGAACAAGCTTGCATAGGTACAACATCACAATCAACAAAATCAGAATATGTACCAATAGTAAAATGCACGCGTAGCGTTCTTGTTACGATGATCTTGCGAGAACTCTCAAACCATTGGATGTAGTATGAATGTGGGCGTTGTCTTGTTGGAAGCGCAAGCTTCTCTACCATGTCAACACTGGCCAGATTATTACAACTCGCTCCATCAATGATGATCCGTATAGCTCTTTCCTTGACAACACCACGTGTTTGGAACAGGTTGTGGCGTTGATCTTGCTCAGATTTGCTCAATTGCACACTCAACACACGTTGTGTAATTAAGCTCCTGTATTGAAGCTTCAGGTCCCATTACCTCTGTCTCTTCATCAGCATTAGAATTGTCTCAATCTCGAGCAGAAATAAGGGCTATTGTATCTTCATCAAAATCACTCGCTGAATCGTACTGACCATCTTCTCGCACCATCATCACACGTTGTGTTGTGCACTGTCTCTCAATATTACCAAAACCCCAGCACTTGCGGCATTGTATATCCTTTGTTTTACCCATGGAAGCCATAGAAGATGCACTACGAGCAGGATCATTGGATGAGCAGCTGGAAATCTTGTGGTGGTCTTGGATGTGGTAGTAGCTGGTGGCGAATCACGAGGAGGCGCTGATTGTCGGGATGTCCAAGTGGATGTGCGACCTGCAGAATTATTAGTCCTCCTCCATGGTGTTTGGCGATCCTGCACTTCACGTTCAACTTTGAAAGCAAGATGAAACAAACGAGTGATAGAATTATATTCCTTATAATCTAAGATGTGCTGAATGTCCTTGTTTAATCCACCAAAGAAACGTGCAAGCATTTGCTCATTAGATTCAACAAGACCACACCGAACCATCCCCGTTTGCAATTCCTGATAATACTCTTCTACAGAATATTTCAATTGCTCTAAGCGTGACCGATTCTTTATTAAATCACGTTGATAAGTGGGAGGTACAAAACGAACACGCATAGCAGTTTTTAAAGCAGTCCAAGTACTAGGAATAGTAGTAGGATTTAAACGACAATACTCAGACCACCAAAGGGAAGCAAATTTAGTAAATTCACATGTAGCAGCACTAACACGCATATTCTCAGGATATTTTAAGCATGCAAAACGTTGTTCTACTTCCATCTCCCATGTAAGATATGCATCAGGATTATATTTACCCTCAAAAGATGGAATATTTAATTTAAGCTTTGCAACATGATCATCATCACGTACCGGTGGGCGAGCGTTGCGGTAGTAATGTCGGGGACGGCCAGCAGGAACTTGTGGAGGTTGTTCAACCTCCTCGTCAAACAGATCGTCGTCATCGGGGTCGTAGTAGTACCCGTCGTCCGTCCCCAACGTCACAGCAGCAGCCGTGGCGGAAGTCTGAGGTGCGTCAGCCGCAGCGGTAGCCGCCGGGGGTGCGGCGGCAGCCGAACCAGCAGTCTGACCGTGATCGGAATGCGCCGTGCGCCATGTGTGGGTGCGGGTGCGGGTGCGGGCAATCTGTTCAAAAGCTCCTTGAACCGAACGTCAAGCTTGGCATTGAAGGATTTCTCGAGTCGATTGATCTTGTCCACGGCGTTGGTGAGTTTGGTGTCAAACTCCCCTAGGCGCGTATCCACATCTTCAGTGCGACTGACCAAGAGCGCGGAGAAGTGGGCATGTAGTTCTTTGTTCGTCATTGTGGCAGGGTTCCGCGAAGTATCTGTCATGGTTAGTCCTTAAAAAGCACAGGTTTATAGTACGGAAATATGGTGGAAGGCACGCGTAATCCGTCAAGCAATATACGAAGATCTTACAAGTTCTTACCAAACAGCAGGAAAAGGCGATGTGCAACCGCGAGGATCAGTGGGTCCAGAGATTGAACCAAGCGATTACCAGGAGTCGAGACACTGCACGTGGAGAATATCTGTGGAGCTCTGGGAAGGCTTAGCAAGGGGGGTTAGCAATTATCAAAACAACAATGCAAAAGTTGAAAGAATGCTCAACGACGGTACTGTGTTGGTCCTAGGCTAGACCGTACTAGAGACGCGAGCCTAGATCACCAACGATGTCACGTCGCGACACAACAAGCAATGTATGATGATATGGCACCCTGAAAAGCGAACCGAGATGCAGAAAATCACTATGATGGCGAGTGTCTAGAACTGATCTACGGGGTCTAAAAATAGGTTAGCCCCAAAAAAAAATTTTGAAATTTTTTATTTTGCTCCGGAAAGCGTGTCGGCGCCAAAAAAATATCGCTATAACGGCCGATGGAGAAAAGTGATCCCCGGGGTCGAAAAACAGTATAGCCAGATTTTTTTTTTGCTCTCCTTCTGGACTTACGACCGAACTCTGAACTCGATACGAACTTTAGCTAAACACGGAAACAACAAAGAAGGAAAGTAAAAAGGAATAGCTAGGAAACAATAACTGAACTCGGACTCGTGCCGCGGCAGGATTGGTGACCGGATCCGTGTCGCGGTAGGAAGGCGGTGTCGGAGTTTTTAGGGTTTATGGTGGCTGGGTGTATGGCGGCGGAATATGGTGGCGAAATATGGTGGCGATGATCGGCGAGTGTGGCGGTGACTACTGTGATCAGAACTCGAAACTCTAAGGGACGAGACACTAAGACCAGCAACTCGACGCGACGATGTAGACACAAATTCAACAATGCAAAAACTAAAAAGATAATGCGAGGCGTAGATTGGTTATGGGATGGATCTAAACTCTAACTTTGTTTTTGGCTTTTTCGTGGGTTATAGGTAAAAATAGATCTAATCTACGAAAACAGTAAAATCTCACTGAGCAACCTGAAATCTGATACCACTTGATAGGGCAAAGGTGTCCGATCTTTCGATGAGATGGCGATATTCGATTTGGTGGATGTAACACCCTCAGAATCGGCCCTATGCAAGTTTCAGCGCTTCCCGTCAAACCCGCATAGAAACGATTCAAAGGTGCCCACCAGGCACTTGCGTGCGGGTGGAAAACGAAGTAATATCATTACACCATAGTCCTCGATGGAACCCACAAAACAGATATATACCACAGCGACTCAAAGAGTCAAGAATACAGATATACAATACAAAGATCCAAATCACCTTTAAAATGATATAGCGTCCGAGTACGAACAAGATGCAAATTGAGCTAAGAGCCCTGAAGAATAACCAATGGCGTCCATAACCTGCCCAAGCGGAAGGGTAACCTCGCTAACGACGTCGATCTCAAAACCTGCTTAAACAAAAAGGGTGACAAAGGAAAAGGAAAAAGAGAGCGGTCGATCTTGAGGCCAAGACACGGCGAGGCTAGAATTGCGGTCCTCGCCTACATAGGTATGGTGGATCAAGCGGCAGCATGCACTAAACAACCTATAGAGACTCGATACAAGGCGGCTATCGAGAGGGTAAGAAAGACCTATTCGAAACAACTGATACTACCACCAAACATACCCATCCTGGTATTTCCCTCGAGACCAAACGAGGAAGTCGTGAGGAACTCACACAGCTTGGCTTTATCTATTCAGTTATCGTTGCAGCAATTACTAGTCAGGTATAGATAATCATCCTGATATAATAAGCAGTGGACAATTTTAGTTAACCATTCCGTTGAAGTTGCGACACTTACTAGTCAGATACAATTAGCATGAGATATCCCAAACCCAGCAGTTCTTGGTACTTTTATTTAGCCATTCCATTGCAGTGAAGCTGATTACTAGTCATATCGGATACAAGTCAAATTATAACAGTAAACTTTAGTTATAGTTGTCTATGATCGAGACCTGTGCTCCAAGTCGTCCATAACCGCGGACACGGCTTCTCGAAAAGATTTAACCCTGCAGCGGTGCACCAAAGTTTCCACACGCACCTACACCCTTGTTGTCGGATCAGGTAGGTACAAGATCACAAAACATACACCCAACGGTATGTCGACGGGGTTTCGAACACGACGTTTCCCAGACCCAAAGCAAGCACGGGGGGCCACCCCACTAAGCTACCATAGCGAAGTCGGCCGGTCTCGAGACGGACTCGGGTTTGCGTCAATGAATGGCTGTAAATCGGGAACCCGAAACTCGGGCTTGTCGATACCGCAAAACACTCCGCTTACCTAAGCGATGCAGGTGCAATACTGCACAATTTAAATAAAGCAAGAAAGCATGGCATAAGTGAATAGTAATAAAGCCCCAAACTAATTGTGGCCCTAGTACGATTTGGAATCAGGTACTAAATCGATGGGGGTGCCCATACACCCCACCTGTGGTTAGCGCGCTCGATCTCGGAACAGGTGTCAAGAACTCGGGGTCCTACGGGACACAAGTGGACGGTTAACAACCAAATAACATCTATTGCCCACATCTCCTCGATTTACCTACTTCAATTTTAGTTATTAAACAGTAATTAAAGTAAACGATAATTAAAGCCATGATCATCTCCAACATTAAACATACGGCAATACTCCAACAACTGTGGTACTTGACGACACGCAACAGCACTTGAGCAAGCGACTACGACGCGCAGGTCCAACTAACTACCAAACAACAGGTAATAGGATGTGTCCAAGGCAATATAAGGCTGCAAGGGATATCTCGGGTACGAAAACTAGAGCATCGCAACACTGATAGCAATAGATCAACAGGAGGGAATAAATACTATAAAAGTAAGATAGGTAGAAAGGGGGAGATGCTCGCCTGAAAACATTGCCGAAGGTTCATCCGAAGATCGGGTCGACACTCGCATCAACTCATCGGCCTAATCCGCGAAGAAGCAAAACACTAGAAGAAACACCGGATGCACTATTTAATACTATGGCAAAAGATCGGGCATGATGCATGTATGATGTATGACATGGCAAAGGTGCGATGCTATTAGGCAAGATTAAGCGGAACCGGGGTCCCGACAAATATTTAGGTGGTTCATGTTGTTTAGCTACCCTGCATTTTAAATGTTGGATTAGCAAGACCAAACATGGCTTCGGTTCGCTATGCCAAATTAAATGAAGTCCGGAATAAGACAAAGGTATTCCGCATAAACACTCCATATTTAATTATGAGGTGAATCGGCTTAAGGCCCCCAACCCACATGACAAGTAAGCATGCATGAACAATTATATGCGACAGTTTGATAATGTCATATTATAAAATAATGGGGTCTCGGATAGGGAATCACATTAGGGTTCGGCGAACTTGGGCTCCGAGGGTTCAATGGGGATCGGTCTTAGGGTTCGACGGGAGAATGGCTCGACGAGATCGGTCTCGGACAACGGAAGTCGATCTTGTCGCATACGAGAAGAAGAACTTGGCGGGGCACATCGGATCCGCCCTGGTCGGTGCCGATCTTGGCGTCACGAAGATCTTGTCAGGTCCACGGATCGGGTCGGATTTGGCGTTCGGGGTGAAGAACTTGGCATCCTCGAGGAAGTGCTTGTCGTATCCGTGAAGGAGATCATGTCGGTCCACGGGGTCGGGCTTCGAAGCCAGGAAGGAGTTCTTAGCGTTGCCGAGCGGAAGTCTTGATGGTCCTTGGGTCCGATAAGATCTTGTTGCACGGTGTCCGTGTAGGCGAACTTGTCGGATCCGCGGTTTCGATTGTCGGTGTCGGACTCGGGTCTCGGCACTGGGAGATCTTGGCATTAGTTCCATGTAGAAGTCCTCGCCAAAGGTTCTTCGCGTGTCTCCAGTCCGATATAATCTTCGGCCTTCGAGAATCCTTGTCTAACTTGGGATCTGCACCGGTGCGGCCCTCAGGTGGATATTTTCCTGTGCTGAGGCGGTGAGGGAAAACACCTCAGACGCTTCGAAAGGAGAGGAACCCCGAGGAGGACCGGACTGGGCGAGCAGGCGAGGAGATGGTTGACGCGGGACCTGGCCGGGGACGCGCGGGAGGTGCGACGCCCTGGGCTCGGTGCAGAGGCGGGGGCCATGCCAGGGACGGACGAGGGTGGTGGGTGGACAAAGCATGGACGGCGACGAGGGCCTTGGGCGACAGCGGAGCTAGCCGAGGCGCGCAGGTCGGCGACTAGGTGAGGAAGGCGTGGCCATGTGGGGCCTACTGGTGGCGGCGGCCGACGCGGATGCGGCCCAGGCGAGGCGGCGGCCGGGCGGAGCTCTACCGGGCTGGGGATGGCGACGACGGCGGTTGCCAAAGGGGGAAGGAGGCGGTCGGCGGCTGTGGAGCAGAGGGTGGCCGCGACGGTGCTGCGAGGCTGGACCGGGACGAGGCAGGTTGCGGCCGGAGGCGAGAAGGGCGGGGACGAGCTCGGGCTTGCGACCAGAGGTGGCGGATGGACGCTGCAGGGGCGATGCCATGGTGGAGCGGTGTTCGCAGGAGGCGTCGGGGAGGAGCTCCGGGCGACGAGGGGCGAGGCGAGCAGGGGCCAGAGGGGTGCCTGGCGGCGGCGAGCGAACGGAGGTTGCCGGCGAGGGTCGCGGGGCGAAGCAGAGGAGGAAGGAGGCGGTGGCGGACGGGCGGGGTGATAGGAAGAGGAAAGTGCTGGCAGGAGGCTCGGCGCCGAGGACGACATCGAGCGAGGAAGGGATGCGGGGTTGGTGGGGCGTCGAGGCCGCGTGAGGTCTGGGTGGGCCACGCGGGCCAAAGTGGAGTGGGTCAGCGGTCCAGAGCGGTGACGCGGGTGGTTGGCTGGGATGGGAGAGAGGAGGTGGACTCATGGCAGTGGCAGGCCAATGTGGTGGCTGGGGTTAGGGGAGGTGGCAGCCCCGATTGGGTGGGGTTTGGTCAGGGGATGTGGCGAGCCGTGAGTGTGAGGTGAGGTGGAGGAAGTGGGTAGATTAGGATTGGGTAGAAAAGGGTTTGGGGTGGCTCTGGTTTTTGTCTTTGGGGGTGGCCACTGGTCGGATCGGCCTGCACGGCTGCCTAAAAATAATATAATTTTTATTTAATTTAAAATAAACTTTTGTAAATAGTTTTAGACAAATAAAAGACCCAAAAGCCCTGCTTTAATTTGAAATTGAGACGGGGAATATTTAGAAAACCAAACTAGGCTTTTAGAAAATAGGTTTCGACAAACAAATGCATGATGACATGACGATGCTCAAATGCAATGTGGCATGATGACATGAGCATGCGGTCATAACGATGCAATGCGCAAAAACAACGCGATTTTCTAGTAGTGGTTTTTGCGGGATGCCACAGTGGAGTTCGGGCTTGACGATCCGACTACACGTGCGAGCACGAGCGCCAATGCAATCGCTAGGCCAATCTCCTGGAGGTTACCGATCATGCGCGAGCACGATCAGCCTGACCAACAAGGGTCGTAATTCCTACCTGAAATCGAGAACAAGTAAGAACTAATATTGGAATCAAGATATTGCGGATTAAGAGGAAAGCTTTATTGAAAAGGTGGGATCCTGAATAGGTGCGAAGTACAAGAGGCCTCTGGGACGCTCGAGCCTTGGAAAAGTTGCTATGATGGCTAACTTAATGTCTAAACAAAATCCGAGTCTAGGGGGACGGCTATGGGGAGTATTTAAGGGCGAAAAGGTGGGGTTTCGGCCAGCCATGGAAGTGGTGCCCGAATCCAACCCTAAAAGTCCTTTTCCCCTCAAATACGGATTCTAAAAAGTGGCTAATTAAAATCCTGCGAAAATTACATGGGCCTGGCCCAAAATAAAAGGTGTCGCAGCACCATATTAAGCTATGGACGAATTCGTAAAGTATTGAACTTGAATATTTCGTCCAAGCCTTCTTTCTTCATTATGGTGGCCTCAAAGTTCTGAAATCTTCATCCGTGGCCTTCTCTTGGTCATCACATGCTTGCTGCCATCTCCATGCATGGCCATGCTCCAATGCTTGTCCCTCTCATCGATGCTTGGTCCATCATTCCTAAGAGTAAGAAATACATTTGATTTATGCAGCATCATATTCTCATGTATGTGAGGAATAGTTCCAAGAAACGAAAGTACCTGATAGTTAAGTTGTTTGCCACGAGATCTTGTGATGGGTCCTTGTATGTGTGTTGTTGTAGGTACAACGGTTGTATCAATAGAAGGGATGTCCACATCACCATCCATCTTGCATTATGTCCTTGTATGCAAGGGACTGGCGCAAGGAACTAATGACTTGTCAAATGTTCCTCCTTCTTTGATGGCTATTTTGCAGGAATTTCAAGATGTATTTCCCGAAGAGATTCCTCATGGACTACCCCCTCTTCGTGGAATCGAGCACCGCATTGACCTCATACCCGGCGCTCCACTCCCAAACCACGCCGCATATCGCACGAACCTGGAAGAGACGAAGGAGATAGAATGACAAATCAACCACCTCGTCTCCAAAGGTTTGATCCAAGTAAGCACTAGACCAAGCGTGGTACCCGTGATTCTAGTTCCAAAAACGGATGATGCGTTGCGGTTATGCATGGACTGCCATCCAATTAATGCTATCACCGTGCGTTATCGACATCCTATACCGCGTCTTGATGACATGCTTGATGAGTTGTGTGGAGCCACTATATTTTCAAAAATTGACCTTCGTAGTGGTTACCATCAAATCCGCATGGCCAAAGGTGATGAGTGGAAAACCACCTTCAAGACCAAGCTTGGTCTCTATGAATGGTTGGTTATGCCGTTTGGCTTATCAAATGCCCCATCTACCTTCATGCGCCTTATGAACCATATCTGGAGATCCCTCATTGGAAGAGTGTCGTTGTTTACTTTGATGACATCCTTGTCTATAGCAAGTCACTGGAGGAGTATGTTACTCATGTTAAGGAGGTCCTTCAAATCCTTCGTCATGAAAATCTATATGCTAATCTCCCCAAGTGTACCTTTGCAAAAGACAAACTGATTTTCCTTGGATTTGTTGTGTCTTCTAATGGCATTGAAGTGGATGTCTCAAAAGTTAAGGACATACGAGATTGGCCCATCCCTACCAATGTTAGTGAACTTCGTAGTTTCCATAGGTTGGCTGGCTTTTACCATCGCTTTGTGAAAGAATTTTCTACAATCGCTTGCCCCCTCAACGAATTGAACACGAAAAATGTTACATTCGTTTGGGGCAAAGCACAACAAAAGGCTTTTGATGAGCTCAAAAAGAGGCTCACCGAAGCACCACTTCTTGCATTACCGGATTTCACAAAAATGTCACATTCGTTTGGAGCGCCACATCCAACGATGCACTACTTGTGTCCAAGCTAAGTCCAAGTCCAACCCTTTTGATCTTTATATGCCATTACCTATTCCTCGTGCACCTTGGTCGGACATTAGCATGGACTTTGTGTTAGGATTGCCTAGATCTAAACATGGATATGATTCTATATTTGTGGTAGTGGATCACTTTTCCAAAATGGCACACTTCATTCCGTGCCATAAGACCGATGATGCTTCACATGTAGCAAATTTGTTTTTCAGGGAAATAATTCGGCTACACGGTGTACCAAGAACAATCATCTCCGATCGCGACGTCAAATTCATGAGCTACTTCTCGAAGACACTCATGGCAAAGCTCGGCATCAAGCTCCACTTTTTGTCCGCCTCGCATCCTCAAACCGATGGACAAACTGAGGTCGTCAATCGAAGCCTTGGCACACTTCTACGTGTGTTGATAAATAAGAACCTTAAAGATTGGGAGGAATTTATCCCTCATGCCGAGTTTGCCTACAACCGCGCCAAACACCCCACCACCATGAGGAGCCTGTTCATGATCGTCTATGGATTCGAGCCTCTCACCGCGCTCGATATCCTTCCCCTTACCCTTCATGAACGCCCCAATATGGACGTTGACAAGAGTGCCCAAACTATGAAGAAACTCCATGAAGACACAAGAGCTACGGTCAAGCAACAAGTATTTCGCCAAGCATCAAGGCTGAACAAGAACAAGAAGGAGCTAATCTTCGAAGAAGGCGACCTTTTGTGGATACACTTGAGCAAATACCGCTTCCCCAATGATCGTGACTCCAAGCTCAAACCAAGGGGATATGGCTCCTTCAAGGTCCTCAAAAGAATCAACAACAATGCATACGTCATCGACATACCAACCTCCAAGTACCTAGTGAGCAATACGTTCAACGTCAAGGACATATCGCTATACCATGGAGAGAATCAAGATGTCAACCATGAAGAGTCGAGGACGACTCTTTCCCAAGGAGGGAGCTGATGCAGCCCGTCCTATGGACGCACCTCCATCTACAACACCTAGTCCCCCAAGTGGACCAATGACTTGCTCCGAGCCAAGCTCCTACAAGCTAAGGTTAACTCGCTCCTTTCCTCATGTGATTTTGGTCTACCTTTGGATGGCTTGCTACTTCATGCCACTACGTTGTGTATCCTCAGCTATGAAGCAACATCACCACACCAAGCCCCCAAGGAAGCAGGACCAGGAGAAGACGCTGCTGGAGCACTGCACACCGGAATCTCTGGTGTACACCGGAGTCTACGGTCCTGTACACCGGATTCTCCGGACCATCCTCCGGTCCGGCCCTAGGAACCAAGCCCGGGACAGTCTGTATGCCCCTCCGGAGACGGTCTGGAGATTGACCGGAGTCTTCGGCCCAGACAGGAGTCTCCGGACCCAACACCGGAGTTTCCGGCCTGCTCGACGCCGGGCATGTCAAGGCCTCTTGGGTCTGGCCCATGTAACCCCAGTTTCGCCCCAACTTCTAGTTTTGTCCCTAAACTACCCCTGTTTAAGTGGATGGCCTATATAAAGCCCCACCCCTCTATTGTAAACCCTAGACTTGGATAATTGTAGTTGAAGACACCCCTTTGAGGATCTATCAACTATTTGTCTCATGCTCCTTGACAAGGAGCACCAAATTATCCACAACCTCTTGGATTTTGCCTCGTGCGTTCAAGTTGTACAAGTCCTTGGGATCTCGGTGTCTCGTGCCCAAGTAGTCAAGATCTCACCAAGCCTCTCGCCCCCGTTGTTGGCCGTGGGAGAGTACCTTGCCCAACGCCGATCCTAGGGATTGTGTTAGACCGGTTTCCACCGGCGTGAGCTATCGGCTTGTATCGTGTTTTCGTGTGTGTGCGTTCATCGAGTTCTTCGCGTGTGTGTTCGTGGATTTCATCCCCTCCCTCTTTCCACCGCGTTCCCCTCGATTCCCACGGAATTCGTGAAAGATCGGGCCACCCCAAGGGGTCAACCCTAACAATAAGCGTTTGTGTGACCATCATGTAAAGCACGCTTGTCATATTGCCAAGGCCTACCTAGCAACATATGGCAAACTGTCATGGGGACGACATCACACTCCTCCATGTCCTTATATGGTCCAACTGAGAATGTTAACGATACGGTGTGCTTGATCTTTACGGACCCTTGATTACTTAGCCATTGTATATGGTAGGGGTGCTTGTGTGGATGAAGGGTGAGATTGAGCTTCTCACACAACTCAATGCTTGCAAGATTGTGGCAACTCCCTCCATCGATGACAACTTTGATGGATTTTCCATTGATACCGGCACGTGTTTGAAAGATGTTTGACCTTTGGTCTTCATGTTCATGGACTTGTGACAACAAGCAATGGACTTGTGTCATGCTCACACACGAGTAGTTATTGGTCATCTTCCAAATGTTTCCTTGCCAAAGATTCCTTGACTCTTGCATCAAACTTATATTTACTCAAGTATTCTTCATCGCCATTGTCATGGATGAACAAAACTTTCTTGTTTCTAGACGTGGCCGACTTGTGTCCTTTGCCTCCACACTTTTAGCATTCACCACTGAATGGTTGATTATCCTTTGTGTATTTGCCACTTGGGGACGGTTTTCCTTGAGGAAGTGGTTGATTGAAGGGAAGCTTTGGTGTACTTGAGGAGCTTCCATTGAGGGTTGTTGGTGTAGTGGTTGGAGCTTGCTTGTAGGTGAAGTACGTCTTTGGCTTGTTGTACTTGATGTCCTCTTGCACTTGACGTTCGGCTTTTGTTGCTATGTGCACAAGCTGATGAGGATATCCCTACAATTACACCTACCCCAACTACTACTGAAGATGTTCCAGTTGCTGCAAAGAGGGTTCAGTCCAATGCTATTAGAATTGGACCTATTACAAGAGCTCGTGCTAAGCAACTAGAACAACAATTGAATTTGTTTCTTAATGAGCCTGATGTTTTACTTAATGAGAACTTTATACTGCCTAAGTCATTGTTCTATTGTATGATCAGGTACATTGGAGAAGAAGGCGTAGCACAGAGCGAGGAGCTGAAGCACATGGATCACAACATGATGATCGCCCAAGGATGCACGAGGGAGGAGCGGGAGGAAGGCCTAAGGGAAGATCACCAAGAAAGAAGGCCAAATTCACTGCAAGGACCGAAGTGTCCTGCCCAGTCCAACCAGACTGCCCTCCAAGACGTCCCGAGGCGTGGACAGCCAGTACCCCAGATCGGACACTGCCCGGACACCGCCTAGAAACTTCAAAAGTTTCCGGCAGGACCGGATTGTCCGGCCCATATGAACTGGAGTGTCCGCTGTAGGGGTCCCAACCTAATAAGGTTGATCCCTCCTGTGTTTTACAATGCTAGTCCCTAGATCAATAGCTAGCATCCACAGTTAAGATGTAATATCAAGAAACAAAGGTCATAATATAACTTTATAACCAGGAAAACATAATTTTATTACATCAAACATAGCTCATATGGCTATTACATTACATTGCAGCGGAATAACTATGGTCAAGTGGTCCTTCATCTTCAAAGTGCCAGAGGCAGATGTTGGTTGTAGACTTTGTAATCCTAAACAATCAATCTTCACTAAACAATCAACCTGCAATATACAAGTTACAGCCACAAAGGGTCAATACATTTGAATTGTATTGGCAAGTGATACTATAATAGTTTAGTGGAGTCTATCATCTATATGCATTTGGCTAAGTGGAGTTGAGGCTTGCATTGCTCAAAATAGATTTTTCTTAACATTTTGAAAATACTAAGTTTTTGTTTTGACAAATTACTTCCCAAGGCATCTACCAATCAAAGATCAAGATCCTTTCCAAGGCATCCACCAATCAAAGATCAAGTTCTTGGCAAAACCATTTTTCTCAATCAAAGATTTCAAGATCCTTGTACCAAGCCATCTCTCCATCAATGATTGAAGAATTCAAACAACCCTTGTTCAAACCACAAGATTTTAATTTAGAAATTGGAATGATGAGATTCTTGATTGCTTCCATGTCTTGATGCTCAAATTGTCCTTTACGGGACATGGCTAAGTACTTAGATTTTACACTGCAGAGGTGGTGCACTTTACCCACAAGACTTGGTTTCCCAAGACAAAATCTTCGAAGCCTTCCTTAGACCAAGATGGACGCGCTCCAACCTATCAAACACTACCACCCACTGTCCATTTGGCTAAGTTCTTGCAACCTATATGATCATGGCAGAGCCCATATTGCCAAGTGGTTGCACTTGAAGCTTCTCAACATTTGACATCTCAAATCCCTTTGTTTCTGGGTGGCCATCCACAAGTGAGATACATAAGGTCAACCATAAACATGGGCCTTGTGAACCACTCAACATAACCCAATCTTTCCATTCCACCAGGTGATTCATTAACTTAGTTGTTTTATTAAACAAAACATAAGTCCTCAGACTTAGAATATTTTTCCATAGTGTGAATATATTTTCCACCCATGTTTTCTATTAGCTAGGCTAAGCTTGGTAGTATTAGGAAACTTAACTTAGGAAATCCTACTAAGGATTCATCTACTAGGTTTTCCTATAGCAAGATCTATACTTAGCAAAATCCATGCAAGTTTATTTAGCAAAATCACTAATGCATAGAAAAGTAATGGGATAGAAAGTATGAAGCATCACTTGCCTTTTTGGTAGGAAAGGGTGGTTCACTCCTTGATCTTGCTAGTCTCATACTTCACTACAAGTAAAACAAGCAAACACTAATTCAACTAGCATTCCAAACCAATAAATCAATCAAACAAATTCACACACACACGACAAAGGAAATCAATTCTTGCATGGGAGCATGCACAAGATAGTTTTATTTTGCAAAGGGGTTTCTATGGGCTTTCTAAACTTTGTAATATCCAAATTGGTCATTTACCAAAGTGGCAAAGTCATTAGCAAGAGGGTTTTGTCCAAATACTATTTTTAAATCCATTCATCATTTCATGTGGTGAAAAATGTTTTTATTAAGGCAAAAACTCTTAAGTTGTTCACCAAATGAGTTGCTATTGCAAAGCTTGGTGTTTTGGGTCAAGGGTTTGGTCCAAACTATTTCCTTAAAGTTTTCTTTTCATAAACATTTTTATAGCAAAAACCATTCTTTTTATTTGGCTAGAAAATGACTAAGTCAAGTAATCTAACCTAGATCTTACAAAAATCATTTCTAGCACCAAGGGTTGGTTCCTAGGGTCAGTAAGATCACAACAAACCATTTTGCAAAGGTTTTAATCCAAAAATCATTTTTAAACAATTTTTCTAACCTAAACAAGTACACAAATATTTCTGCAAATTCAAACAAGCTAACAGATACTATTTGTCAAAGTAAGGCCATGGTTGGCTAGGGCTTGTTCTCCTGATTTCATTGATATAAAATTTGCCAAATTTGGACGTGTGGATCAAAAGTTATAAGGTTTTGAAAATCCTATCTAAATCAGATTTCAAATGCTTTTAAACCAAATAGGTGACACGGCGCTGTTTCATTGGTCGATACCGGTTTGGCGGATCGGGCTGACCGTTGGATCTAATTATCATCGCTGCTCAGATCGACGCATACCTCTTCGCTAACATTCTATCGTATCCGTCGGATCGGATCGGATGGTGTGGGTGATTGACCTTAGACGGGCGCAAGCGGCGCGCTAGCGGCGAGCGACCATACGATGGCGGCCGTGATACAGAGGCAAAGGAGGGTGGAGATGCTCACCGGATTCGCCGACGCCCGATGCTCAACGTGGTACTTGTCCGTCGAAGGGCGCTTAGGGGCACCGCGATTGCTCGCCGGAGTTGGTACTGGCGACGGACGCGCGCGGTAGAGGTCCAAGACGGCTCTGTGGTTCACCAGGAGGCAAGATAAGATCGTGATCAGATGCAGGAGTCCATGGAGATGACGTGTGCGTGAACGGAAGGGGTCAGGGTGGTCTAGAATTACCGTAGGAGCTCGACGGAGGCGAGACAGACGGCCGCCGTAATTTTTGTCAAGACGGCTTCTGGGCCCATGTTGAGAAAGTGTACTAGGAGATGCTCCAAAGAGTGGGAGGTTGCTAGGTTGCATAGGAAGGCAGGAGGTGGAGTGTGTTGGCCGAATCGGCGAGAACGGTCGTCGGAGACAGAGGAAGTCTTGGGCAAAATTCTCCGGGGCGTCGAGGAGGGGCGTCTGGGGAAGCGGAAGAGGGAGGCTGGCTTAAGTGTGCTTGATCGCGGCGAAGTTATGGTGGCCGTGTTAAGGCGTAATCAAGCCACGAATCAATAGCCCGCAACGTTGGCGAAGGGAGGAAGAACGGGTCGTGGGAGGGGAAGGAGAACAGTGGAGTGGGGCCGTTGCGTGGGAAAAGAGAGAGGAGGAGGTCCACCGCCAAAGTGAGAGTGTGGGTTAGGTTTATGGAGAAAAAGCGGTTCGGGGGAGGAACAGGGCTAGGTGGGCTGTCAAGTTGGGCGATTGGTGGGTTGTTCTATTTTTTTTCATCTAATTTTTTCTTTTCTATTTCTATTTCTGATTTGTTATTTCAAACAATTATTCAAGCATTCAAATAATTCAACAATTCAAACAATCATTAAACTTTGCATTGTGTTTTGGTTCTGTTCATCAACATAATCCAACACTCCAAAATAAAATAATATTTTAAATCTTTTAGGTTGCATTTATTAATTAAATAAAATGGACTATGGTTTATTAATAAAATAGGGTTTGGTTTAATTAATAAAATCCCATTTGAAATCCAAATATTTTCAAAACCAAATCAATAGGTTTTATTTGAAAATATAAGATACTTGAAATACTTGTTTAAAATAAAATAACATTTTATTATAGGGTCCATTAATAATTAAATAAAATGGGCCTTAGTTATTAATTCAAATAGGATTTATTTTATTGAGATATTTATTTTGAAATCTAAAATAAAGCCAAAACACTTTAGTAGGTTTTATTAGAGAGTATAAAATACTTGAAAAACCTATTTAAAATAATTTAATAAGTTTTGATGTTTTAATTAAAATGGTAAAACCTTTTATTTGAATAAAATTTGGATATTAATTCCTTATTAATTTATTTAAAAAAATCTTTGCTAATTTTATCTAAATAAAATGTTTTAATTCATAAGCTTGGCCAAGGTTTTAATTTGGCTTTATAAAATAATCTTTGTTTATGAATTCACCTTTTCTTTTGAAAACTAAATCCTTTTATTTTAAAAGATCTAAAATAGTATTTTAAATATTTTTATTTTCCTTTAATAAAAGTTTATCTTTTTAAATCTCTTTAGGATCTATTTGATTCAAATGGGTTTAAAGTTCCAATTGAATTCAAAAGTTTCTTCTCGCTCTGAAAATCAAACAAAGTTTTATTTTATTAACTTATTTTCACATTACAAGATTTGGAAAATCTTGGGATGTGACAGTCCGCCCCCACCAGATTGTCTGGCCTATATGAACCGGACTGTTCGCCCCGAAAGAATCCTGGTTCGAGTCAGATGTATCAGTTTGAGTCTTTTGCGTCTTAGTTTCGGTTTCTGGCCGCCCAGCCGCCCTTATAAGCCCTGGGACGTCCCCATAGTTAGGGTTAGACCACATTTATACTATTTTAGAGTTGTTCATATTAAGAACCTCTGGAATCACCCTGTGATCAAATTATCTACTGCAATTGAGTGTGTTCCATTGGGAATTAGTGGATTGCAAACTACCGTTCGTGGTCGAAGGCTACGTGCGCAAGAGCGTGGTGTTGTGAATATCCCATAGGGTTCGAGAGCTGTTGTGTTATGGGGTAACCCTTGGGTTGGCCCGATCTTTTATGAATTCCACGAGAAACGAGGGGAAAGCGGTGGTCAGGGGATGAAAATGAGGAAGGAGATGAAAACTACGAACACACGCACACCAAAACATGATACACGCCTATCCCTCACGCCGGTAGCAACCGGTCCAACATAATCCCTAGGATCGGTGTTGGGCGAAGCTCGCTCTCCACGCCAACAACAGGGGACGAGGTGCTTGGTGAGATCTTGACGACTTGGGGGCAAGAAACTGAGAACCCAAGGCCTTGTACAACTTGAACGCACTAGGCAAGATCAAAGAGGGGGTGGATAATCCGGTGCTCCTTGGTAGGAGCATGAGACCAACAGATATAAGTTCCTCAAAGGGTTTCCTTAATATCTATTATTATCCAAGTCTAGGGTTTACAATAGGGGGTGGGAGGCTATATATAGTCCAGCCACAAAACATGGGTAGTTTCGGAATGAAAAGGTAAATTATTGGAAAGGATACAAGGCACTGGGCCGAACTCAGGCGTTCAGGTTCAGTCAGGACCGGTCGCAACCGATAGTACCGGTCGCAACCGATAGTACCGCTCCGGGGGTGGTAGTACCGCTGGCGGGCCTAGAGCTTCCGTCGGAGCCGCCTGTAGCGAGCGGTAGGAGGGGGCGGTCGTACCGCCGACCGGTAGTACCAGTTGCTGGGCCGGTATTACCGCAGACGTCTGGGGCGTGGAGTGGTTCTTCCTGGAGCGTCCGGTAGCTGGGGCCGGTAGTACCTCTTGGACTGGTAGTACCGGTCGCCTCAACCGGTAGTACCGCTAGCGTCTGGCAGCGACTGGTTGCTTCCGCTCTGTTTCCTCAGTCCCTTGGGTCCTTTTCTTCGTACCTTATGATGCACAGTGTATGCGTATGAAGTAGCAAACCATCCAAGGGTGTGTCGAAGTCACACAAGGAAAGGAGCGAGTTAACCTTGGATTGGAGGAGCTTAGCTCGGGCGCGAGTCATGGGTCCACTTGGGAAGCTCGTGGGAGTAGATGTAGTAGCGGTCGTAGGACGGGCTACATCAGCTCCCCCCCCTTGGGAAAGAGTCGTCCTCGACTCTTCAACCTTCTCAACTTCATCTTCTCCATGGTAGGGTGAGAGGTCCTTGACATTGAATGTCGAGCTCACAAGATACTTCGATGTTGGTATATCGATGATATAGGCGTTGTTGTTGATCCTCTTTAGCACCTTGAATGGTCCATCACCTCTTGGCCTTAGCTTGGAATCGCGTTCCTTGGGAAAGCGGTCTTTACTCAAGTGGATCCACACAAGGTCGCCCTCATCAAAGATCATCTCTTTCTTGTTCTTGTTTAGCCTTGATGCTTGGCGAAGGACTTGTTGCTCGATAGTAGCTCGTGTGTCTTCATGGAGTTTCTTCATTGTTTGGGCACGCTTGACAACGTCCATATTGGCACGTTCATGAAGCGGGAGTGGAAGGATATCGAGCGCGGTGAGAGGCTCGAAGCCGTAGACGATCATGAACGGGCTCCTCATGGTGGTGGAGTGCTTGGCGTGGTTGTAGGCGAACTCGGCGTGTGGAATACGTTCCTCCCAGTCTTTAAGGTTCTTCTTTATCAACACCCGGAGGAGTGTGCCAAGACTTCGATTGACGACCTCGGTTTGTCCATCGGTTTGAGGATGTGAGGCGAACGAGAAGAGGAGCTTGATGCCGAGCTTGGCCATGATAGTCTTCCAGAAATAGCTCATGAGTTTTACGTCGCGGTCGGAGATGATTGTTCTTGGCACACCGTGTAGCCGAATTATTTCCCCGAAAAACAAATTTGCTACATGTGAAGCATCATCGGTCTTATGGCACGGAATGAAATGTGCCATTTTGGAAAAGCGATCCACTACTACAAATATAGAATCATGTCCATGTTTAGATCTAGGCAAGCCTAACACAAAGTCCATGCTAATGTCCGACCAAGGTGCATGAGGAATAGGCAATGGCATATAAAGACCAAAGGGGTTGGACTTAGACTTAGCTTGGATACATGTAGTGCATCGTTGGACGTGGCGCTCCACGTCGCGCTTCATCTTTGGCCAAAAGTAGTGAGTGGAGAGCATGTCATATGTCTTGTCACGGCCAAAGTGACCCATAAGGCCTCCACCATGGGACTCTTGAAGAAGCAAAAGTTGGAGAGATGATTTCGGAATGCAAAGCTTGTTTTGTTTGAAAAGAAAACCCTTATGCAAATAGAAATCATCAATCCCTTTTTCTATTGAACATTGTGCAAATATTGGTCCAAAGAAAGGGTCGGACACGTACAAAGATTTGATGTCATCAAGACCCAAGACATTGACTTTGAGTCATGTAAGAAGGCTTGTGTTTTTGCGAGACAAGGCGTCCGCTACCACATTTTCTTTGCCCTTCTTGTATTTGACAATGTAAGGAAAAGACTCCATGAACTCAACCCATTTTGCATGCCTTTTACTCAAATTGGCTTGGCCCTTAAGATACTTCAACGACTCATGGTCGGAATGGATGATAAATTCTTTGGGCCAAAGATAGTGTTGCCACACTTGAAGAACTCGAACCAAGGCAAAAAGTTCTTTGTCATAAATGGGATAGTTTAGGCGTGCGCCATCAAGTTTATCACTATGGTAAGCAATAGGACGCCCATTTTGCATAAGGACGCCACCAATGCCAATACCACTAGCGTCACATTCAATCTCAAAGGTTTTTGTGAAATCCGGCAATGCAAGAAGTGGTGCTTCGGTGAGCCTCTTTTTGAGCTCATCAAAAGCTTTTTGTTGTGCTTTTCCCCAAACGAACGTGACATTTTTCTTGGTCAATTCGTTGAGGGGGCAAGCAATGGTAGAAAAGTCTTTGACAAAACGACGGTAAAAGCCAGCCAACCCATAAAAACTACGAAGTTCACTAACATTTGTAGGGATGGGCCAATCTCGTATGTCCTTAACTTTTGAGATATCAACTTCCATGCAATTAGAAGACACAACAAAACCAAGGAAAATCAGCTTGTCTTTTGCAAAAGTGCACTTTGGGAGATTAGCATAAAGCTTTTCATGACGAAGGATTTGAAGGACATCCTTAACATGAGTAACATGCTCCTCTAGTGACTTGTTATAGACAAGGATGTCATCAAAGTAAACAACTACACTCTTCCCAATGAGAGATCTCATAATATGGTTCATGAGGCGCATGAAGGTAGATGGGGCGTTAGATAAGCCAAAAGGCATAACCAACCATTCATAGAGACCAAGCTTGGTCTTGAAGGCGGTTTTCCACTCATCACCTTCGGCCATGCAAATTTGATGGTAACCACTACGAAGATCAATTTTCGAAAATATAGTGGCTCCACATAACTCATCAAGCATGTCATCAAGACACGGTATAGGATGTCGATAACGCACGGTGATAGCATTGATTGGATGACAGTCCATGCATAACCGCAACGTATCATCCGTTTTTGGAACGAGAATCACGGGTACCGCGCTTGGGCTAGTGCTTACTTGGATCAAACCTTTGGAGACGAGTTGGTTGATTTGACGTTCAATCTCCTTCGTCTCTTCCGGGTTCGTGCGATACACGACGCGGTTTGGGAGTGGGGCGCCGGGTATGAGGTCGATGCGGTGCTCGATTCCACAAAGAGGAGGAAGGCCATGAGGAAGCTCTTCGGGAAAAACATCTTGGAATTCCTGCAAAATAGCCATCAAAGAAGGAGGAACATTTGTCAAGTCGTTAGTTCCTTGCGCTAGTCCCTTGCATACAAGGACATAGTGCAAGATGGATGGGTTGTTCCGCACTTCTCTCATCTCACTTTTGGTGGCAAGCAGAACACTCTTAGTTTTTCCACTCGAGTTTGGCTTGTAGCTCTCACTCACTATGGTTTGGTTCTCTCGCTCACCACTCTTCTCACAAGGTGTTTTTGTGTATTGCGCCCTCGCTAAAGCCTTTGCATTGTCCGCAATTATTTGGCTAGGAGTCATTGGTTGCAACACACAAGTTTTATCAAGCCATTTGAAGGTGTAAGTGTTTGAGTGACCATTATTCAAAGCACGCTTGTCATATTGCCACGGTCTTCCGAGCAACATGTGGCAAACCGTTATTGGGACCACGTCACATTCCACTGTGTCCTTATAGTGCCCAATTGAGAACGTTACCGAGACAGTGTGCTTGATCTTGACGAATCCTTGGTCACTTAGCCATTGGATATGGTAGGGGTGTTTATGCGGATGGAGGGCGAGGTTGAGTTTCTCACACAATTCTGTGCTTGCAAGGTTGTGGCAACTCCCTCCATCGATGACAACTTTGATGGACTTCCCATTGATGCCGGCACGAGTTTGGAAGATGTTCGAGCATTGGTCTTCATTTTCATTGACTTGGGTAGTCAAGACCCTTGTGACCACAAGCGATGGGCTTGTGTCATGCTCACACACAAGAAGTTCTTGGTCCTCTTCCAAATGTTGCCTTGCCAAGGCTTCCTTGACCCTTGCATCAAACTCTTCTTCACTCAAGTATTCTTCATCGCCGTTTTCATGGATGAACAAAACTTTCTTGTTTCCACATGCATTCGACTTGTGCCCTTTGCCTCCACACTTGTAGCATTCACCATTGAATGGTTGATCATCCCTTGTGTGTTTGCCACTTGGGGGTTGTTTTCCTTGAGGGAGAGTTGGCTCGAAGGGAAGCTTGGTGGTACTTGAGGAGCTTCCACTTGGTGTTGTTGGAGTAGTGGTTGGCGCTTGCTTGTAGGTGAAGTACGTCTTTGGCTTGTTGTACTTGATGTCCTCTTGCACTTGACGCTCGGACTTCGATGCGATGTGCACAAGCTCAACCATGTTGTTATACTTTTGGAACTCGGTGATGCGCTTGATGGGATGGTTCAAGCCATTGAGGAAACGTGCCATTGTTTGTTCATATCGCTCTTCAATGTTGGCACGGATCATGTTGAGCTCCATTTGCTTGAAGTACTCTTCCACGGTCTTTGTCCCTTGACTAATTGTTTGAAGCTTGTTGAAAAGGTCACACGTGTAGTGTGAAGGAACAAAGCGGGATCTCATATGAGCCTTCATATCTTGCCAAGTTGAGATTGGAGGCTCTTCTTTTGCTTCGCGAGCGAGTTGGACTTGTTCCCACCAAAGGTTGGCATACTCATCAAACTCGAGGGATGCCATGGCCATCATCTTCTCATTGCTATAGTTGTGCATGCGGAAGATCTTGTCAACCTTGAGTTCCCAAGAGAGATATTCCTCGGGCTCATTGGAACCGGTGAACTTGGGCATGGTGAATTTGAGCTTGCCGAAAGTTTCTTCTCCATTGCGGTTCCTGTTGCGTCAGTTGCCATGTTTTGGGCGGTCATCATCATCATCCGAGCTCTCATGTCTTGCTTGGTGATTGTTGTGTTGCTCTTGCGGTTGTTGAGGTGCCGCGTTTGGTTGTGGAACTTGGTGTTGACGACGAGCTTGGGGAGCTTGCTCGTTTTGTTGACGCGGTTGAGGACGAGGAGGAGGTTGATGGTCCTCACGACGAGCTTGGGGAGCTTGCTCTTGTTCTTGTCGTGGTTGATGTCGAGGAGCATTGTCTTGTGCCCTATGGCGAGGAGGACGTTGAGCCACATGCGCAATGGGCTGCTCTTCTTCTTCTTGATGTGGAGGAGGCTCGTCATGACCATCATGTTGCCGACGTGGACTATCATGTCGATGATGACGCCTTGGAGGATCTTCGAGTGCTTCACGTCGACGGTGATCTTGTTCGTCCTCTTCGGATGCTTCACTTGTTTTTGAAGGGACATGTCGACGGCGATGGCCTTGGTGGTCCATGTGAGGGTGCTCTTGTTGAATTACAAGTTCCCTTGGTTGTGGCCGGGTCGCTTCACGTCTTGGAGGTCTTGCGGAGAGGTCACCATCATAGCTTGACGTTGCGGCGTGACGCGGAGATGGTACCGCTTGCGAAGAGCTCATGTATTGAAGAACGGGTCCATCCCGGTGCCTTGAAGCGTGACGGCGAGGTGCACTTGATTCACTTGAGGAGTGCCGAGATGAGCATGATTCGCGCGAGCGTGGCCTTGCTAGTCCATCAATGAGGCGTTGAAGCTTCTCATCCGTTGAGGCGAGTGAACGACCAAGATCTTCATTTTGATGACCGAGGTTGTGTTGCATGGCATGCATTTGGCCACGGACTTCTTCGAAGCGGTTGTCGATGTTCTTGAATTCCACACGGGCCTCGCTAAATTGTTCATCTTGGCGCCGCTCGAGAGCTTCACAACGATATTTGAGTTCTCCTCGGACCTTCCAATGGTCCCATCTTGTCATGAATTGTGTGTCATCCTCCGGAGGTTGTGGTGGTTGGGATGGCTCTCCATGCATGTCCATGATGCAAAGCCAACAAGGGTTGTATATGGAGAGAAAGGGTGCGGAGAGTTAGCCTTTTACCTCACCTTGGAGATTATATCAAACCAATTGCCACACAAATGAGCGAACAGCGTGCAAAGTGAAATGGCAAGAAACTCACACACAAATATGGTACAACTCTCAAAAGCTTTTTGGTGGAAGGTTAGGATTGTGGAAAACCAAACGAAACGATCCAAGCAAAAGGTTATTGTTCTACGTGGTAAAGAACCAAAGATCAAAAATAAAAAGGATACGATCTACAAAAACACGGAAAACACACACACGTGGAGAAAAACGGGGTTAGAACGACTATGAAAATGAGCACAAAAGGTCCTAACGAAGACTACGCTCGGTTGTCGTGCCAACACAAGGAGAGAACACAACTCGTTTACCAAAAGAGGATAAGAAATAGATTTGTGCACTTGCCTCGGTGCGCTCTTTCTTCTCTCTTTCTTGGCTTACAAGCTTGGTATTCTCTTTGTATTGGGAGACTAAGTATCTTTTTTCTATTTTTTTTTATTATTTCTCTTTTTCTATACTACTATGTTAGCATTTGTATTTGGCCTTACACTCTCACTTTCCGAAGGCAAGTGCACAATGCTTAGACAAACACAAAATGAGTTGCTCTCATAGGATAGTTACACACAAAGGAAGATATGGGGCTGTCAAATAGGTGCAAGTTATACCTTCGGTATTGTTGACGACTTGCAACCGTTGGTGGGAGGAATGTTCGAGTGTCGCGGTGTCGTTGAGCGCGAGGTGATCTTGAAGCGGAAGCTGTTGTGAAAATGGTGACAAACACGCGAAACACGAACAAGCGAAGTGGAAAAGTCAGCAAACGAAATTGAGGTGTCAAAGGGCAAGGAAGCACGGTCAGAGGCGAGCGGTAGTACCGCTGGCAATAACCGGTAGTACTGGCGAGCGGTAGTACCGCTTGTACGACCTGTAGTACCGGTGACTTGCGGTAGTACCGCTTGCACGGTCGGTAGTACCGCCAGTTGCGGGACAGGACGAACTCAACTTGACAAAAATCCTCAAATTCGTGAAGATCTGACCGAAAGGCTGGGCTAGGAACAACAGGGGCTATAGATCGACTCCAAAAGCAACAGATCTATGGACCAAAACCACTAAAAACTCACCAAATCCAAAGATCGATCCGAAGGCAAATTGGGGCTCTTTTTGGTGGGATTTTTGATTTTAAGGGGGATCAAAGAAAAATTGGGGGAAAATTCGTGATCAACCATTCTCTTGATACCAATATGTTATGGGGTAACCCTTGGGTTGGCCCGATCTTTCACGAATTCCACGAGAAACGAGGGGAAAGCGGTAGTCGGGGGATGAAAACGAGGAAGGAGATGAAAACCACGAACACACGCACACCAAAACACGATACACGCCTATCCCTCACGCCGGTGGCAACCGGTCCAACATAATCCCTAGGATCGGTGTTGGGCGAAGCTCGCTCTCCACGCCAACAACGGGGGACGAGGTGCTTGGTGAGATCTTGATGACTTGGGGGCGAGAAACCGAGAACCCAAGGCCTTGTATAACTTGAACGCACTAGGCAAGATCCAAGAGGGGGGTGGATAATACGGTGCTCCTTGGTAGGAGCATGAGACCAATAGATATAAGTTCCTCAAAGGATTTCCTTAATATCTATTATTATCCAAGTCTAGGGTTTACAATAGGGGGTGGGGGGCTATATATAGTCCAGCCACAAAACAGGGGTAGTTTCGGAACGAAAAGGTAAATTATAGGAAGGGATACAAGGCACTGGTGTAGCATCCCAATCGTCTAAAAATTGTAATGCTACTTGGTCTAGTAATATAATGGCTACTTCATATATATAATTGTTGCATCATCATTATATCATGCTCATGTCATCATTCCACCTTGCATTTGAGCATCATATAAAACCCTTTTTGGTTTGGTTCTTCTCTCATATGCATTGTAAATTGTATTTGCCTATTGATATTGTATTTGGTTCTTGATATATTGTTTAAATGCCCAAGTTGAGTTGGGGGCATATCTTTTATTGACTCCACCACCTTTCTTGTCATCACCCCATCATTCCACCATTCCACCATATATGAGCATTGCAACTTATTTGGTTTTACCTCTAGCTCATGTGGGATGGGATGGATCCAATTCTATCTCCTCATGCTCTCATCTTAGCATCATGTGGTTTTCACATTATTGATATGTGGAGAGCCACATGGCCACCTTTGCATGCTATGTTGTAGATTTGCCTCTACTAGCTTCTATGTGGGAATTATTCTATATGTGTACATGCATGAAGCTATAATTTCGCCATGTGATGATCTAGTGGAGAAACACACACTAGTATGATCATATAGCTCCATATAAGTGCATAGGTTCTATATTTTTCCATATTGCATGGTAGTATTCAAATTGAGTGCATGCATGATATAAATGTCCATGTGTAGTTATAATTGTTTTCACAATTATCAAGAGGGCATTTAAAGCTCATGCATGGCCCATGCAAGCTACCATCACTCCTAGTATGAACCTTTTTGTTTTGAGATGAGCTTGCTTGGTGGTTATTCAAACAAGTTGGTTGCTTTGATCTTGTTGCCTCTTGGAGATTCTTTCTTTGAGTTTATTTTAAATCAAACCAAAGCTCTCTCTCCCTCTCTCTTTTTCCATCTCTAACCCTAACCCCATGATCTACCCCTTCTCTCCTCCTCCCCAACCATTCCTCTTTGCTTGTTTCTTTTGTGTTGGTCTTGCCATAAACCAAAAACCCATGTGCTTGATCATGAGTGGTCCATGATCACACCCTAGCCCTATCACCCCCTCTACCCCCTAACCTAAACCAAAACCCTAACCCGAGCCCCTCTCTTATCCAACCCTAGCATCCAACCCGAGCCACTCTCCCTCTCTCCTCTCCATGCCACAAGGCCCCACCAGCCCGAGCCTGCCCTCCAACCCACGGGCTCCCCTCCTCCCTTGGTCCCTCTCTTCCCTCTCTAAGCTACAGGACAAGAAGGAGGCAAGAGAGAAAGACCTAGCCCGAGCTACCCCTCCTCACCTTTTTTGCAAAGCTACCACCACCCCATGTGCCTCTCCCCTCTCTCCCTTATCACCTCAACCACCCCAGGAAAACCTCAGAGCAAGATCTGGACGCCAGGCACCACCCTTCCTCCCTCCCTTCCCCCAAGAAGCCATGGCCACGCCATGAGCTCCACTAACCCTAGCCCCGGCCACCACAAGAGGAGGCGTTTGGAGTCGAGCAGGAGGGAGTCTTGGGGTCGGGAAAGCTTGATCGCCGGCCTCTGCTTCCTCCCAGTAGCCACAGGACGGCCGTGCCTCGCCGGAGCAGCCTAGCGCCGCCGTGCACCGCCGCAGGCCGAGCTCCACGGTCGCGAGCCCGCCGCCAGATCCCCTCCACCTCAGCGCCGACGACCACGCCGGCGACACCGCGGTGAGCCCCTGCATCTCCTAGACATGGACCCCTTCCCTCTCTTGCACCGTAGCGCTGCTGCCCTGCGTCGAGCACCCTGCGTGCGCTGCACGCCATGCAACACCGCTGCGTCTGCGGCCCGGCTCGTTTGCTTCGCCCGTGCCCGTCTGCCAGCTGGCCATTGTCGAGCACCGTTTTGTCGTCAGTAATTTCAGAGAAGAAGCAAAGTGCGCGTGCTCGTTTTGCAGAAAGCTCCCTGCATCTTTTTCTGCTTAACCCGCGGTACAGCGTGGCCCGCTAGTCAGCCTCCCAGTTAGTTTTGCAGAAACACCCCCCAGCTTTCCAACCCCTAAACCCGCGCTACCCCGGATCTCCCACGTGTCGCGTCCCCGCTGGCGCGCCCGCGTGTGGCCCTGAGGCTGCCGTGGCCCCACCTGTCGGCCTCTAGGTCTAGCTCAACTCGCGGTGACAGAAACTTTTCTGCGCGCTGTGGCGTCCAGTCAGCGCTGGACCCACTGGTCATTGTCTGTGGCTAGCTAAACCTGAGTAGAAAAAGTATTTCTGTCTGTCTGTTTGAATTTAAATCTTTTTCAAAATTAATTCAAATTCAAATTTTAAATCTGTTTTCAAATAACTTTTAAATTATAATTCCAAATAATACAAATAATATATGTTTTGAAATCAGAAAAATGTGAGGAATTCAAAAATGCCCTCCAAAATATATTTTAAACACATTAAATTTCAAGTTGATTAAAATTACAATAAAATGCCCTTTTGCCTTAACTATTTAATAACTTTTGTTTTATAACTCCAAATTTAACAAATGATATGTCTAAAATGATCAGCTCGACGAGACCTTTCTGTTTATGCATTCCATGTTATGAATTGCAGCATGCATCATATAAATATAAAGATTACAGCAACTTATTTGAGTATTAAATATGATTAAAACCCCATAAAATGTTTATTTCTTGTAATCTACACCTCACCCATGCCATGCTACTTTATTGCCATGCAAATTGTGCATCATTCATCATGGCATGATTGTTTGCTTGTCGCATTTTATTCTTATGCTTGTGCACTTTATTTACGTTGGCCCTTGTTTGTTTGGTTCTTCTTCGAATAGACGCTGAGCAGGGGATATATCAAGAAACCCAGGAGCACTACCCAGATCCTTCTCTCGCTTCAACTGAGCTGCCAGGCAAGCACTACCACATGCTTGCATACATATAGTACCTATTGCCTCTATCTTATTCTTGCATCATTGAGTCAAAATTGCATTAAACTGAATCCCAAGTATTGCATAGCCTTTACTTTTAAACCCCACCAAAGCTTGTTCCTCCATCCCCTGAGCCATTACTACAGGAGTTGTTTGAGCCATGCGAGTCGTAGAACAGCATGTGTAGGGTATGTGAGTGTCTGATGGATAACGAGGTACCTAAACAACTTAACCTGAGTAGTAATGGGATAACTAATGAAAGTGGCACCGGTGAGCAATATCTGTTATTTGGTTTTTCATGCTCACTTGTGTCCGGTAGGACCCCGAGTACTTGATTCCTGTTCCTTGAATATTCGCGCTATCCACATCCGGGAGGCTTATGGGACCCCCCTGAGCCAGAGCTTGATTCATTCTTATTTCTTGGGGCCACAAACTAGTTTGAGGTTTTATTTACTATCCTGTACTTATGCCATGCTTTACTGCTTTATTTAAATTGTGCGATGTCTGACTGCATCGCTTAGGATCGGGACACGATTTCGCTGTATCGACAAGCCCACCACACTTTCGGGTTCCCGATGCTTACAACCGTCCACCCAAACCGTGAGTCCGTTTGAGTCACTAACTTCGCTATGGTAGCTTAATGGGTGGCCTGAAATATTTCTCAATCCTGTGATTGCTTTGTCGTGAATGCCTCGTTGGGTTTTGATTTGGTTTTTCCGAGGTTGATCGAGTGTGTTGCTATTTGTGCACCGCAGGGTAAAACTTTCAAAGCCGTGTCCGCGTTATGGACGACTTGGAGCACAGTTTCGATCATAGACAAGTATAACTAAAGTACCGATTTTAATTTGACTAAGTAATCGACTAGTAAATAGTGCAATACTCATGGAATGGATAATAAAAATGCCAACGGATGGGGTTGTTAAATCGCTTCCTCTTTGGTAGCGAGGAGGAGGATGGATCTGTTAATATTACCGTTATAATCTGTCTTTAATTCACGGACATCCATCTATCTTTGGTTAGGCGGATGGTTTAGCATCTATAGAATTGATAGGTATTTTCTTTTGCAATTCGTCACCCCTGTGTTGTGTCCCTTTAGAGGCATAAAGACTTGCTGAGTACCCCTAGGGTCTCACACGATAAATTATTTGATTCAGATGAACAAGTACACTCACAAGATGGATACTGGGTGGAGGAGACGGACGATGTGGACAGCGATCATTCGGTGTAGAGATTCCGGGAACGGGGATCCGTGAGATCTGTGGGCGGGATGTGTTTATTTATGGGGCATCTTATGCCGATTTGCTTATCCGCTTTCGGATCTTGTTTGCCGCTCACCGATACTGATGTTTGATGTATGAGGAGATATCCTAAACTATTATATCTATCTAGGATATTTGGATCTTGCCATATGGCGTTGCAATATTTCTATTTCTTTTAGATGGAATGGCTCTGAGGACTGTTGTATGGTGGCTTGCATACATACTCATTTGTGTATTGAGTTGATCCCTTCGCCGATTACGCCGTTCTTGTCCCGATATCTGGAAATGGTTAGGACGGCCGAAAGGTCTACCTGTGAGTGTCATTTGGGCCCCACCGTACTATTTTAACCATTTCCGCTCATCCAGGCTTGTAACTAGGAGCGTAATTCACCGAGGTAGTTACAATTGGTATTAGAGCCATCCCGCCCTTCAGGGTCTCAGCCAAATGGTCGTTGTCAGTCTAGCAAATATTTTTGGTAGCTATGTATACTAGGGAAAAACAAAACGCGAGAGTAGGACTGATTCCACTTTTCTTCTTAACCACCCACCCACCCTTTTCTGGTAAGGAAGTGTAACGTTTTCAATCCTCTTCTTAAAAGTTCAAACTAGGATTCACATGTTCTGGGTTTCCGTAGTACCATAGGTTGTGTGTGTGTGTAATTCCTTGTCTATCTGTTGCATCCAACATGTTATCTTTATCGGCCTTTTGGTTATCAACTGTTGGTACATTCCATACCGACAGGCTTTTGCAAACCGACGCGATCTATCTGATTCGTTGTATACCGCCGCGATTTGTCTTACTCTTTGTTATCCGACGTTATCTTGTTTGGGGTGTTCGTTTCCGTAGTTACTAATCTTTAGGTTCGTCGTGAGAAGAAGGGGTTAGGATATGTGTTCTACTTAATCATGTACGGAGTAATGATTTGAGTGCGGGATGGAGTCGCGACCATACCACTACTTTTATCATTCGCTCTTGTATATTGAATTGGTAGAGTCACTAATCTTGATTCATTAAGTGATTTTGCGCAGCTATTGGTATTTTAATGCCGAAAATTGCAGAAAAATTTTCTTTGATATATTTGTGTACCACACTCCTTTTCAGTCGTGTGCGATATGCTTAATATCTTCTAGGTACTTTGAACTTTGTTGATATTTTAATATCATCTTAGTAAATTGTATCCTTTAATCTTGGTTAATTCCATCTTGGTACTATTTTGGATTATTATTATTCTCCATTATAGTACTGACTTGTGTTTTATATCAATCACAGGATGGCACCACCACGCCGTTCTGAGGAGGACATACCACCGAATCGGGGTCGTTGTCAAGCATCGCCAATGCCTTGGCAGCAATGCAGCAGAACCAGCAGCGTTTGGAAGAAAGTGTCAGGAGGAATGAGTTTGCTCCGCTACCTCCACCTCCCAAGCGAGGAGACATCAAAAGCTTCCTGAAGTTCAACCCACGCCAATTTGATGTGTCCGATCAACCACTTGATGCTGATGATTGGTTGCGTGAGATGTCAAGGCTACTGACGACTGCAGATGTTCCTGAGCAAGAATGGGTAAACTGTGCAACTCACCTTCTGAAGGGAGATGCAGCTCTCTGGTGGGAGAATTACCTGAAGGCAAACTGCATTGGTTTTCAGCCTACTTGGGAACAGTTCACTGGAGCCTTCAAAGAGCAGTATCTGTCAGAAATTGTCATGGAGAGGATGAAGGAAGTGTTTCTCAACCTCAAGTAGGGCAATGATAATGTCAATACCTACATCAGGAACTTCATGAACCTTTCTCGTTATGGTGGCGATGAGATCTCTGATGACAAGAAGAAGCAAAATAGGTTCCGGCAAGGGATCAATGCATCGATTAAATATGCAATCACACATGCAAGGCCGGCGTCTTTTCTGGAACTTCAGCATACAAACGCAGAAGAAGCAAGTAGGCAAGTGTTTGAGGAGTCAAAGAAACACAACGCATGCGACAAGCTCTTCACTATGTCAACTCCTTCTAAGCGTCGTGTTTGGGTTCCTAACACCCCACCGTCGCTCCCGGCTCCACCAAGACCTGCAAGCTACGCGGCAAGGCCACCAAACTTCCTCACTGCTGCTCCCAGGGGCTACAACCACCACTACCCTGGAGCGCCTGGCGGAGTCCCTGGCTACGTTGCTCCACGTCCACCTGGTGCTTGTTTCACTTGTGGGGACACTGGGCATCAGTACTGGAACTGTCCGATGAAAAACAAAGCTCTTCCTGCACCACCTCCAAGATCTGCGGCAAGCTCTCCTATGGTTCGTGCACCACCACCTCGGGCTCTCAACATCAACACCAAGCCCGGGTCTACTGTTGCTCGTGCCAACTGTGTCAACGCCGCTCAAGCTGAGCATACACCTGGAGTTGTGATGGGTATGCTATCCGTTAACTCAGTCTGCACGAGTTTTGTTTGATTCTGGTGCTTCACATTCTTTTGTTTCGCATAAGTTTGCGCAAGAGCATGACCTGGCTAGGGTTCCTTTATCACGTCGTCTGGTGGTACAATCTCCTGGTTCAAACATGAGGGCTGCTCATATCAGCCATGGCAATCAAATTAAGATTGGTGGCTCTTCGTTCTCGGCGTCCTTAATTGTTCTGGGCAATTCGGACATTGATGTCATCTTGGGCATGGATTGGTTGACAGCAAATGCAGCTGTGATTGATTATGCTGAACGCTCGGTTTCTCTGAAGATTCCTGAAGGCTATATAGTCTATTCTCCAAGTCTGACTCCTGCTATCCAACTTTTCTCTTTGGCGGCTCTGAATGATGATGCTATGGAAGCTATTCAGAGTGTTCCGGTGGTCTGTGAGTTCCCAGATGTCTTTCCTGAAGAGTTGCCGGGTATGCCTCCGGATCGTGAGGTTGAGTTTGTAATTGAGCTTGAACACGAACTCCTATCTCCAAGCGTCCTTATAAAATGGGTCTCTTGAGTTGGTGAACTCAAACGCGTCGACTTGTGAACAAGAGAAGTTGGGTTTCATTCAACACGACCTCTTCTTGGGGTAGCCCAACAATCTTTGTGAAGAAGCGAGATCGATAGACTTTGTGTTGACTATCGGGCTCTCAATGCTAAAACCATCAAGAATAAATATCCCCTTCCGTGGATTAATGATCTCTTCGATCAGCTAGCTGGAGCTGTGGTGTTCTCTAAGCTTGACTTGAGAAGTGGTTATCACCAAATCAAGATTCGCAAGGAAGATGTTCCTAAAACAGCTTTCACCACCCGTTATGGCCTGTATGAGTACACGGTCATGTCTTTCGGTCTCACCAACGCACCTGCCACCTTCTCGAGGCTCATGAACTCGGTTTTCATGGAGTATCTTGATAAGTTCGTTGTGGTCTATCTGGATGACATCCTAGTCTATTCTAAGTCCTAAACAAGCTTCGTGAGAACCGCCTGTATGCAAAGTTCTCCAAGTGTGAGTTTTGGCTGCCTCAAGTAACCTATCTTGGTCACGTCATCTCTGCCAAGGGCATTGCAGTCAACCCGGAAACTGTGAAGACAATTGTTGAATGGCTTCCTCCTGTAAATGTCAAAGAAGTGCGGAGTTTCCTTGGTTTGTGTAACACCCTCAGAATCGGACCTATGCAAGTTTGAGCAAAATTCGCCAAACCCGCATAGAAACGATTCAAAGGTGCCCACCAGGCACTTTCGTGCGGGTGGAAAACGAAGTAATAACATTACACAACAGTCCTCGATGGGACCCACAGAACAGATATATAACAGCGACTCAAAGAGTCACGAAAACAGATATAATATACAAGATCCAAATCACCTTGAAAACGGTAGAGCGTCCGACTACGGACAAGAAGCAAATGGGGGCTAAGAGCCCTGAAGAATAACCAATGGCGTCCATAACCCTGCCCAGGCCAAGCCGGAAGGGTAACCCTGCTAACGGCGTCGATCTCAAAACCTGCTTAAACAAAGGGGTGCCGACAAAGGGCAAAAGAAAAAGAAGGAGCGTCGATCGAGGCCAAGACACTACGAGGCTAGAATCGGCGGTCCTCGCCTACATAGGTATGGTGGATCGAGCGGCAAAGATGCACTAAACAACCTATAGAGACTCGATACAACTGGCGGTTATCAGAGAGGGGTAAGAATGACCTATCCGGATCCAACCTGAGGCTAACACCAAACAAACCCATCCTGGTGTTTCCCCCTCGAGACCAAACGAGGAAGTCAACCGAGGAACTCACACAGTTGGCAGTTTTACTTATGCAGTTATAGTTGCGGCACTTTACTAGTCAGGTTAAGATAATCGTCCTGATAAAGTAAGCAGTGGGCACTTTTAGTTAACCATTCTGTGATAGTTGCAACAATTACTAATCAGGTACAACAAGCATGAGATAAACCCAAAACCCAGCAGTTGTTGGTACTTTAATTCAGCCATTCCGTTGTAGTTGCAATACTTACTAGTCAGATACAATTGTCGCAGGCGACATCCAAACAAGCAATTGTGGGCAGTATTAATTAGCCATTCCATTATAGTGAAGCTGATTACTAGTCATTATAAGTCAAATTTATAGCAGTAAACTTTAGTTATGCTTGTCTATGATCGAGATATCGGCTCCAAGTCGTCCATATCCGCGACACGGCTTTGAAAGTTTTACCCCGGGGGTGCACCAATAGCAACACACACTCGATCAACCTCGGAAAAACCAAAACAAAACCCAACGAGGCTTTCACGACTGAACAATCACAGGATTCAGAAATATTTCAGGGGGCCACCCCTTAAGTAGATCCCGCATAGCGAAGCGGTGACCGAGACGGGCTCAAGGTTATGGGGACGGTGACGATGGGAACCCGAAAGTGTGGCTGGGCTTGTCGACATCATGAATCGGGCCATGATCCTAACAGACAGGTGCTCCTCGCACAATTTAAATACAGAAAGTAGCATGGCATAAGTACAGATCGTAAATAAAACCTCAAACTAGTTTGTGGCCCCAAGAAATAAGAATGAATCAAGCTCGCTCGTGGGGTCCCATATACCTCCGGATGTGGATAGCGCGATAAATCAAGGAACAGTATCAAGTACTCGGGTCTTACGGACACAAGTGGGCTCGAAACCAAATATTTTCTATCACCCACCGATGCCTCTGCTTATTCAATTTTAGTTGTTAAACAGAAATTAAAGTGACGATAAGTAAAACTAGAATCATCTCCAACATCAACATGCGGCAATTCATCAGCAACTGTGGCATATGACGACACACATCGGCACTTGAGCAAGCAACTACGACGCGCAAGTCCATCTATCTACCAAACAGCAGGTAATAGGGTGTGTCCAAGGCAATATATGGCTGCAAGGGATATCAAGGGTACGGAATCTAGAGCATCGCAACACAGATAGCAATAGATCAACAGGAGGGAATAAATACTATAAAAGTAAGATAGGTAGAAAGGGAGATGCTCACGAAAACATTGCCGAAGGGTTCATCAAGATCGGGTGAGCTCACATCAACTCATCGGCCTTATCCGCGAAGAAGCAAAACACTAGAAGAAACACCGGATGCAATATTTAATACAACGGCAGAAGATCGGCATGATGCATGTATGATGTATGGTGTGGCAAGGTGCGATGCAATTAGGTCAAATTAAGCGGAACCGGGGTCCCGACAATTATTAGATGGTTCAAGTTGTTTAGCTACCCCGCAATTTAAATGTTGTTTCAACAAGGCAAGATGAGATACCGGTTCGCTACACAAGTTTAAATGAGGCCGATATGAGACTAGATTTGCCCGCATATGGGCCCCATATTTAATTATTAGGTGAATCGGCATAAGGCCCCCAAACCACATGATTATGCATGCAAGTATGGCAGTTAATATGCAACAAGTTGTTTTATATGATAAAATAGGGTCTCGGGGAGGGGTTCACACATTTAGGGTTCTCGACGATCTTGGGGCTTCCGGGGTCCGGGGTCGGTCTCAGGGTTCGAAGGATCTGGGGTTCGGGGTTCGACGGACGCGTTCTCGGACTCCGGGGTAGACCTTGTCGGTTAATTCAAGGACTCATTGCTCATGGCGGAGATCCTGGCGTCGGTGAGGTCGATCTTGTCGGTTCCACGGTTCTAGTTGTCGGTGGCGGACTCGGGTTCCGGCACGGGGAGATCTTGGTTCCGAGGTCCTTGTTGTTCCTTTCTGAAGATCTTGGGGTGCCGCTCCACGTGCCCGTGATGACGAACTCGGGGCTCCGTGTCGTCGGCAACAAGGTTCCGCGGGTTCCGGGGACCGGCCTTCGGAAGATCTCGGCGGAGGGACGTTTCTCGTCGGTTCCTCCGGGGTTAGGGTCTTCGGATCGGGGTAGTAGATCTTGTCGCTTGGTATCCGTGAAGTAGAACTTGTAGTCTGTCTTTTGTCGGTGGCGAACTTGACCGAGGTCTTCGGGTCCGACTCCGGGAAGGAGAACTTGGCGTTATCGGTCTTCGGCTCCGTGAGGGCGATCTTGGCGTGCTATTGTTCGGGTTCGGTCTCGGTGTCCCAAGGCGAAGATCTTGTCGGACATTGGAGCCGATTGGCCAAACTTGAGTGCTCGGGGAAATCGGGGAGGCGAGCTCGGCCATCGAACCCTTGAAGGAGGTCATGGCGTCCGCGAGGCGATCTTGGTGTTCACCGAGAGGGATTCGACGGGGTTCGGGTCTTCGGACGTTGCGAGGAAGATCTTGAGGTACCGGCGGGTTCGTTGTCGGATCGGTCTGAGGCTCGGATCTCGACGCCGTAGTAGGTCTTGGTTTATCATGTACAATCGTCGGTCTTGGCCGCGGACGAACTTGGCTTGACGGTTGCACCCTGTGTTGACATCAAACACGCGCAGAAAGCAGGAACAGGGCGGGTCTCGAAACAGCGCACACCCGGAGGATGATGGCGAGGTGGGCCGGGTACTGGGCGACGGAGGCTCGGCCATGGCCAGGAGCCCGAGGAGGCCAGAGGCGAAGCTCGGCGACAGCCACGGCTCGGAGGAAGCGGCCGCGCGACGGGAGGCAGCGGGAAGACAGAGGAGACCAAGGCCTTGGCGGCGAGGGCGAGCAGGTGAGGAAGACGTCCGGCGGAGGAGGCGAGCTTCGGTGACGAGCCGGATGCGCAGGTCGCGGCGGAGGTGCACGCGAGCGGTCGAGAGGACGCGGCCGGCAGAGCGCGCGGGCAGAGGCGTGGGCGACGAGCTTGAGGGCGCTGCAGGCGTAGGGCCGAGGCGGTGGTCGCCAGCGTCGGCGCCGGTGGCGAGGTTGGGGCGGGTCGGCGGGCCGCGGAGGCTGCGGCAGTGTTCGCGGACAGAGCTTGGGGAGGCGACGGCGAAGCGCTGGCAATGCGGCGAGGTGCCGGCGGGAGGTGGAGGAGAGGCGAGAGGGTCGGCGGGGGAGGACGAAGCAGGAGGGGAAGACGCGTCGCGAGCGGCAGGCGGGGTCGGTGATGCGGGACGGGCCAGGGTGAACGGGGGTTGCGAGAGGTGGGCGACGCGGGGAGTGGGGTGGGGTCCATGCGGGAGAGAGAGAGTGGGCAGGGGTGGGCCCACGGGGCAGGGCGCGGCTGGCGTGTGCGTGTAGTGTGCGTCGTGTGTGGTGTGCGTCTGGGTGGGAGTGTGGGCAGGTAGAGGGAGAGGTTTGAGTGGGGGAGGAGAGAGAGAGAAAAGAGGGGAGATGGCCAAGTGGCACAAGGGGATTGGAGGGGATTGAGGGGAGAGGTGACGTGGCAAGAGGTGAATGGCTGGGGTGAGGTGGAGGGTGTGTGTGGGTAGACTAGTTGGTGAGTTTAGGATTTAGATGGGGCAGGTTGGGGTGGACCGATCTGTTTTGAATAGGGGTGATCGTTCGGGTCTAACTGGCCCGTTCGACTGCCCCGCTAAAACATTTAATTAAAATATTTATTTCAACCGGCGTTTTTGCAACCCGACATCGGACAAAACAAAATACTCCGGGGACCCGGTTTTGATGTTTGAATATGGAGAGGTGTTTTAGAAAACAAAACCGGCCGTGCGCAAATAGTTTTGGCAAACAATGCATGACGAAGACGATGCAATGCACAAATTCAACGCGATTTTCTAGTAGTGGTTTTGCGGGATGCCACAGTTTGGCTAGTTATTGCCGTCGCTTCGTTCAGAACTTTTCGAAGATAGCGAAGCCTCTTACCGATCTCCTCAAGAAAGGCAAGAAATACCTTTGGACTCCTGCATGTCAAGTAAGCTTTGAGACACTCAAAGAGAAGCTCACTTCCACACCAGTCTTGGTTCCTCCGGATACATCTAAGCCTTTCCAGATATTCTGTGACGCCTCTTTGCAAGGATTGGGTGCGGTCCTTATGCAAGAAAAACAAGTTGTTGCTTATGCCTCTCGACAGTTGAAGACGCATGAGATCAACTATCCCACACATGACCTCGAACTCGCAGCAGTTGTTTTTGCTTTGAAATTATGGAGGCATTACTTGCTGGGTAACCGTTGTGAAATATTTTCTGATCACAAGAGTCTGAAGTATATCTTCACTCAGCCTGATCTCAACCTTCGGCAGAGGAGGTGGATTGAAGCAATCAATGATTTTGATTTGACCATCAACTACACTCCGGGCAAAGCTAATGTCATGGCCGATGCTCTCAGCCGCAAAGCTTATGTCAACAACCTCATGATGGAAGAACAACAGCCTCTCTTGTGCGAGGAATTCTGTCAGCTCAACCTTAAAATTGTGGAACAAGGGTATCTCCTGAACCTTCTGGCTACTCCTCTTTTGGAAGAAAAGGTTCGCTCCTTTCAGCTTGGTGATCCGCACACCAAAAAGATCATCTCCAGACTTTATCTTCCGAAGTATGAGTCCTTCCACGTCGATGACCAAGGCACGCTTTTCTTTGAACACCGGATGTTTGTTCCGAACTACCCGGGTTTGAGAGAGCAAGTTCTCAAGGAAGCGCACGATTCTGTTCTTTCTATCCACCCTGGTAGCACAAAGATGTACATGGACTTGAAAACACAATAATGGTGGCCGGGATTGAAACGATATTGTGCCAAGTATGTCTCGGAGTGTGATGTCTGCCGCAGAGTGAAAGCTGTCCATCAGAAACCTTCCGGTCTTCTACAGCCATTGAAACCCCCAGAATGGAAATGGGAGAAAGTAGAGATGGACTTTATCACTGGTTTTCCAAGGTCGCAGAAGGGCAATAATGCAATCTTTGTTGTCATTGACAGGCTTTCTAAAGTGGCTCACTTCTTCCCCGTCAAGGAAAGAATTTCTGGAATTAAGTTGGCTGAGCTCTATATCAATAGAATTGTCTCTCTGTATGGGGTTCCGCTTGAGATCAGTTCGCACTGGAGCATCTTCACTTCCAAGTTCGGGAAAGTTTCCAAAATGCTTTGGGAACAAAATTGAACTTCATCACACTTACCACCCTCGCAGTAAGGACAAGTTGAAAGGATCAATCAGATTCTGGAGGATATGCTTCGTGCTTGCATCATCTCTTTTGGCATGAAGTGGGAAGAATGTCTCCCTTATGCTGAATTCTCTTACAACAACAGCTTCCAGAAAAGTCTAAAGATGGCACCATTTGAGGCTCTCTATGGCCGCAAATGCAGAACTCCGATTGGTTGGTCGGGTGCAGGAAAAAGAATATGGTTTGGCCCTGACATTGTAACTCAAGCGGAGGAGAAGGTGCACATCATTCTTGAAAATCTGAAGATTGCTCAAAGTCGCCAGAAGAGCAATTATGACAGAAAGCACACGGACATGGTGTATGAACCTGGTGATCTCGTTTACCTTCGTTTCACTCCCATGAAAGGAACGCACCGTTTTGGTATCAAAGGAAAGCTGGCTCCTAGATACATCGGTCCTTTCAAAATTCGTGGAAGAAGAGGAGAAGTTGCTTATGCTCTTGAGCTCCCGGAAAAACTGAAGGTCCATCATGTTTTCCACATCTCTCAACTCAAGAAGTGCTTCAAGGATCCCGACAGGACCGTGGATCATGAGCTAATCAATCTCCAAGAAGACCTGTCTTATCAAGAACACCCCACAAAAATCCTTGAGATCGCAGAAAGAAGGACTCGCAACAAGTCCATCAAGTTCTGCAAGGTGCAGTGGTCGCACCATTCCGTTGACGAAGCCACTTGGGAACGTGAAGATGAGCTCCGTGCCAACTATCCTACCCTCTTTGAGTCTTTTTCTTCCTAGAATCTCGGGGCGAGATTCCTGTTTAGTGGGGGAGAGTTGTAGCATCCCAATCGTCTGACAATTGTAATGCTACTTGGTCTAGTAATATAATGGCTACTTCATATATATAATTGTTGCATCATCATTATATCATGCTCATGTCATCATGCCACCTTGCATTTGAGCATCATATAAAACCCTTTTTGGTTTGGTTCTTCTCTCATATGCATTGTAAATTGTATTTGCCTCTTGATATTGTATTTGGTTCTTGATATATTGTTTAAATGCCCAAGTTGAGTTGGGGGTATATCTTTTATTGACTCCACCACCTTTCTTGTCATCACCCCATCATTCCACCATTCCACCATATATGAGCATTGCAACTTATTTGGTTTTACCTCTAGCTCATGTGGGATGGGATGGATCCAATTCTATCTCCACATGCTCTCATCTTAGCATCATGTGGTTTTCACATTATTGATATGTGGAGAGCCACATGGCCACCTTTGCATGCTATGTTGTAGATTTGCCTCTACTATCTTCTATGTGGGAATTATTCTATATGTGTACATGCATGAAGCTATAATTTCGCCATGTGATGATCTAGTGGAGAAACACACACTAGTATGGTCATATAGCTCCATATAAGTGCATAGGTTCTATATTTTTCCATATTGCATGGTAGTATTCAAATTGAGTGCATGCATGATATAAATGCCCATGTGTAGTTATAATTGTTTTCACAATTATCAAGAGGGCATTTAAAGCTCATGCATGGCCCATGCAAGCTACCATCACTCCTAGTATGAACCTTTTTGTTTTGAGATGAGCTTGCTTGGTGGTTATTCAAACAAGTTGGTTGCTTTGATCGTGTTGCCTCTTGGAGATTATTTCTTTGAGTTTATTTTAAATCAAACCAAAGCTCTCTCTCCCTCTCTCTTTTTCCATCTCTAACCCTAGCCCCATGATCTACCCCTTCTCTCCTCCTCCCCAACCATTCCTCTTTGCTTGTTTCTTTTGTGTTGGTCTTGCCATAAACCAAAAACCCATGTGCTTGATCATGAGTGGTCCATGATCACACCCTAGCCCTATCACCCCCTCTACCCCCTAACCTAAACCAAAACCCTAACCCGAGCCCCTCTCTTATCCAACCCTAGCATCCAACCCGAGCCACTCTCCCTCTCTCCTCTCCATGCCACAAGGCCCCACCAGCCCGAGCCTGCCCTCCAACCCACGGGCTCCCCTCCTCCCTTGGTCCCTCTCTTCCCTCTCTAAGCTACAGGACAAGAAGGAGGCAAGAGAGAAAGACCTAGCCCGAGCTACCCCTCCTCACCTTTTTGCAAAGCTACCACCACCCCATGTGCCTCTCCCCTCTCTCCCTTATCACCTCAACCACCCCAGGAAAACCTCAGAGCAAGATCTGGACGCCAGGCACCACCCTTCCTCCCTCCCTTCCCCCAAGAAGCCATGGCCACGCCATGAGCTCCACTAACCCTAGCCCCGGCCACCACAAGAGGAGGCGTTTGGAGTCGAGCAGGAGGGAGTCTTGGGGTCGGGAAAGCTTGATCGCCGGCCTCTGCTTCCTCCCAAGTAGCTGGACGGCCGTGCCTCGCCGAGCAGCCTAAGCGCCATTGCACCGCCGCAGCCGAGCCCACTGTCGCGAGCCCGCCGCGATCCCTCCACCTCGGGCCGACGACCACGCCCGGTGACACATGTGAGCCCTGCATCTCCTAGACATGGACCCTTCCTCTCTTGCACCAGAAGGCCGCCGCCTGCGTCGAGCACTCTGCGTGTGCCGCAGCCACCGCCCAGCGCGGCTCGCTCGCAGCCACAGCCGTTCGCCCTCTGTTTCGCCCAGTGCCAAGGCTCTGCCATTGCCGAGCACCGTTTTGTCGTCGAAGTTCAGAGAAGAAGCACGCTGCCTGCTCGTTTCGTAAAAGCTCCTGCATCTTTTCTCGCTTAACTCATGCAACAGTGGCCCGCTAGTCGCCTCCCGATTAGTTTTGCGTAAACACCCCAGCCTTTCCAACCCCTAAACCCGTGCTACCCGGATCTCCCACGTCGCGTCCCATTGGCGCGCTGGCCACAGGGCTCGAGGTCGCTGTGGCCCACCTCTAGGTCTAGCTCAACTCACGTGATGTAAACTTCATACTGTGGCGTCCAAATACTGGACCCACTGGTCATTGTCTGTGGCTAGCTAAACCTGAGTAGAAAAAGTATTTCTGTCTGTCTGTTTGAATTTAAATCTTTTTCAAAATTAATTCAAATTCAAATTTTAAATCTGTTTTCAAATAACTTTTAAATTATAATTCCAAATAATAAAAATAATATATGTTTTGAAATCAGAAAAATGTGAGGAATTCAAAAATGCCCTCCAAAATATATTTTAAACACTTTAAATTTCAAGTTGATTAAAATTACAATAAAATGCCCTTTTGCCTTAACTATTTAATAACTTTTGTTTTGTAACTCCAAATTTAACAAATGATATGTCTAAAATGATCAGCTCGACGAGACCTTTCTGTTTATGCATTCCATGTTCTGAATTGAAGCATGCATCATATAAATATAAAGATTACAGCAACTTATTTGAGTATTAAATATGATTAAAACCCCATAAAATGTTTATTTCTTGTAATCTAAACCTCACCCATGCCATGCTACTTTATTGCCGTGCAAATTGTGCATCATTCATCATGGCATGATTGTTTGCTTGTCGCATTTTATTCTTATGCTTGTGCACTTTATTTACGTTGGCCCTTGTTTGTTTGGTTCTTCTTCGAATAGACGCTGAGCAGGGGATATATCAAGAAACCCAGGAGCACTACCCAGATCCTTCTCTCGCTTCAACTGAGCTGCCAGGCAAGCACTACCACATGCTTGCATACATATAGTACCTATTGCCTCTATCTTATTCTTGCATCATTGAGTCAAAATTGCATTAAACTGAATCCCAAGTATTGCATAGCCTTTACTTTTAAACCCCACCAAAGCTTGTTCCTCCATCCCCTGAGCCATTACTACAGGAGTTGTTTGAGCCATGCGAGTCGAGAACATGTGTAGGGTATGTGAGTGTCTGATGGATAACGAGGTACCTAAACAACTTAACCTGAGTAGTAATGGGATAACTAATGAAAGTGGCACCGGTGAGCAATATCTGCTATTTGGTTTTTCATGCTCACTTGTGTCCCGTAGGACCCCGAGTACTTGATTCCTGTTCCTTGAATATTCGCGCTATCCACATCCGGAGGCTTATGGGACCCCCGAGCGAGCTTGATTCATTCTTATTTCTTGGGGCCACAAACTAGTTTGAGGTTTTATTTACTATCCTGTACTTATGCCATGCTTTACTGCTTTATTTAAATTGTGATGTAATTGACTGCATCGCTTAGGATCGGGACACGATTTGCAGATCGACAAGCCCACCACACTTTCGGTTCCCGATCGCTGACCGTCCACCCAAACCGTGAGTCCGTTTGAGTCACTAACTTCGCTATGGTAGCTTAATGGGGTGGCCTGAAATATTTCTGAATCCGTGATTGCTTTGTCGTGAATGCCTCGTTGGGTTTTGATTTGGTTTTTCCGAGGTTGATCGAGTGTGTTGCTATTTGTGCACCCTGCAGGTAAAACTTTCAAAGCCGTGTCCGCGGTTATGGACGACTTGGAGCACGCTCGATCATAGACAAGTATAACTAAAGTACCGCTTCTAATTTGACTAAGTAACCGACTAGTAAATAGTGCAATACTCATGGAATGGATAATAAAAATGCCAACGGATGGGGGGTTGTTCGTCCGCCTCGTTGGTGTTTAGGAGGAGGATGGATCTGTTATTACCGTTATAATCGTTGTCTTTAATTCACGGACATCCGTCTATCTTTGGTTAGGCGGATGGTTAGCGAGTATCTATAGAATTGCTAGGTATTATCTTTTGCTGCAATTGCGTCACCCCGTGTTGTGTCCCTTTAGAGGCATAAAGACTTGCCGAAAATTTAGGGTCTCACACGATAAATTATTTGATTCGGATGAACAGGTACACTCACAAGATGGATACCGGGTGGAGGAGACGATGTGGACAGCGATCATTCGGTGTAGAGATTCCGGAACGGGATCCGTGAGATCTGTGGGGATGTGTTTATTTATGGGGCATATTATGCCGATTTGCTTCTTATCCGTACTCGGATCTTGTTTGCCGCTCACCGATACTCGATGTTTGATGTATGAGGAGATATCCTAAACTATTATATCTATCTAGGATATTTGGATCTTGCCGTATGGCGTTGCAATATTTCTATTTCTTTTAGATGGAATGGCTCGAGGATCTGTTGTATGGTGGCTTGCATACATACTCATTTGTGTATGTAGTTGATCCCTTCGCCGATTACGCCGCCTTCTTGTCCCGATGTCCGGAAATGGTTAGGACGGCGAAAGGTCTACCCGTGAGTGGCATTTGGGCCCCACCGCATTATTTTAACCATTTCCCATCCGTGCTTGTAACTAGGAGCGTAATTCACCGAGGTAGTTACAACCGGGCCGAACTCAGCGTTCGAGTTCGGCCAGACCGTAGTACGGTCGCAACCGTAGTACGGTCGCAACCGTAGTACCGCCCGGGCGAGTACCGGGCGAACTGGAGCTTCCGTCGAGCCGCCAGAGCGGCGGTAGGAGGGGGCGTCGTCACCGACCGGTAGTACGGTTCTGGGCGGTAGTACCGCAGCGTCTGGGCGTGGTGGTTCTTCTGGAGCGTCCCAGGTGGGGGCCGTAGTACCGCTTGACCGTAGTACCGGCCGCCTCAACCGTAGTACCAAGCGTCTGGCGTCACGACTGGTTTCTTCCGCTCCGTTTCCTTCGTCCCTTGGGTCCTTTTCTTCGTACCTGATGATGCACAGTGTATGCGTATGAAGTAGCAAACCATCCAAGGGTGTGTCGAAGTCACACAATGAAAGGAGCGAGTTAACCTTGGCTTGGAGGAGCTTAGCTCGGGCGCGAGTCATGGGTCCACTTGGGAAGCTCGTGGGAGTAGATGTAGTAGCGGTCGTAGGACGGGCTGCATCATGTTGTATTGGCATCAGGGTTCGAGTGGGAGAGTTCATAGCTACAGGCTAGTTATCTATCATCCACCATCATCATCGACAAGTTCTTACTGACAAGATCGGGCCACCCCATACCATCTTGGTATTATATTTCCTCATTTACTCGGTGAGCATCCACAAATCCATCCATAGATTAGTTCTTGTTTTAGTCCTATACAGAAAAAGTCATACAAAAAGATTTGTCTTAGCCTAGATTGCATCGTTTTTCAAGTTCTAGTTGTTGGTCGTGTCTTCTCGTAGATCCGATTTGCAGGTTTTTCTCGTAGGAGTCTAGTTTTTGTTTGTGTTTAAGTTTAGGTTTTGATCTTGTTTTCCGCCGAGTCCAACATCACCGATTTCCGCAAGTTTTCATCTACTTTTTCGAGTCCACATAGCGTACCTTTGTTTTCATACCGTAGACACAGCCTATCTACAACATCCGTGCCTAGGAACATACCCACGAGATTAGTTTCTTTGGTCCGACAGGCTGCTCATTAGGGTTTGAAGTGCAGAAATTTTCGACAGGCCAAAACCGTACTATCCGGCCCACATCGCCCGGACTATCCGGCGCAAGCGGAATATCCGGCCGACACCAACCGGACTATCCGACCCAGTTTGTTCAGAAGTTGCTACATTCGTTTTGCTTTGAGTCATATAGTTGAAAAAAAACAGAAAAGGAAAAGGAAAATAGATTCAGTATAAAAAAGGAGAAAAAAAGGTACAAGCGTGACAAAAAGAGATGTCAAAGTGTGCATTCTTGGAGGCCTAGTTGATCATAGCACTTGTAGATTGAGGAATCTTTTGCCTGTTTATTTTGATCTATTACTAGCGTATCTCTTGTGCATTGCAATATTCCTGTTCATAAGTTGCTTTGCCACGCTTATCTCCACCGTGTGTGTTTCTTGGGTTATCATAATGATCAGCACTAGGACTTGTTTGTGGTGTAGTTAGGATTCCATACCTACAGCTCCACCATAAATAACATGTGTGCCCTGTGATCTTTCTCCATACCCTTGTTATTCACTTCATCACATCAGTGCATTAGTTGTTTGATTTCGAATTGGTAAAGCATCTCTATTCATTTTGAAACGGTAAGATCTACTTTCTTGTTAGTTAGAGTGAGTTTTCAGTGTTCCACCATATCGATTTTGCTTTTTGCACTAGTCTACTAATCATGTCTACTAGTGATGATGTTGTGTCACAGAAAAAGAAGGACGACGAGCTTGTCAACTAGCGGGAATATGAAGCATTGAAATCCCATTTGACACGTGTGTTCAACCACACCACAGATGCCTTTGACAAGAATATTCAGGACATGCAAGTGACTTTGGAAGCAAATGTTGGGGCAGTCGCTACCATACAGACACAAGTAACAGCTATCAACACCAATGTCACAGCTTTGCAATGTTGTCTTGATGCTCTCACAATAGCAATTGGATAAAGGCAGCAATATGATGATGCCCATGAAGATGAAGAAGAAAGTAATGTCGGGGATGTTCAACAACTAAATCATGTTGGACATGGTCGTGCTCCTCAACCTGTTCATGGACGTGTCTTTGCTCCAATTGGGCGTGCTCAGCATATACCTCACAAGCAGTGATAGGGGTTAACCTCTTGGGTGGCCCGATCTTCACGGATCTCGTGGTCAAATCGATGGGAAAGCGAGGGGAAAGGGAGAAGGTAGCAGAAGCGAACACACACCTCGCGAAGAACACGATGAACACACGCAAAACTCACACGATACAAGGCCGATTCCTCCCGAATGGTGGCCACCGGTCTGATAGAATCCTCGCAAGGAACGATCGGTCAACGTGCTTCCTCAAATTCACATCGGAGAGGGAAGAACACCTTGGGGAGGGTCTTGACAAATTAGAGACGAGACACCGAACTCCAAGTCCTTGTTCAACGATGGATGCATGATGCAAAGTCCAATGGAGGTTGGTGACGATAGTCGGTCCCCTTGTAAGGGGATGAAGGAAAACTAGAGATTCCACACAAGGGGGTTGTCTTTAGTCTATCATCTATGCCTAAGGGGTACATGAGGGGTGGGGGCTCTATTTATAGCCCAGCCACTAAACAAGGGGTAGTTTGGGAATAGAACTAGGGTTGCATCATAATAAGGGGGTACATGGGATGTGGCCCAGATCTGGTGCGCGCAGGCACTGTCATGTCCGGTAGTACCGGTCCTTGGTTCCGGTAGTACCGGGCACAAGCGGTAGCGGCTTCGAATGGATCGGTAGTTCCGGGCTTCAGTTGTTGACGAGCTGCAGGCGCGGTCTTGATGGTAGGTAGTACCGCTCGCGGGAGGTAGTACCGCAAGCCGGTACCAGGGCGTCCAGTGGCGATGGAGCGGGCTTCTGTATGGGACGGTAGTACCGGCCATGTCGGGCGGTAGTACCGCTGGCGCCTGCCTTCTTCCGTCTCCTCTTCCAAGCCACCGTCTTGTCGGGCTTGATGCTCCGAGCTTCCTTCCTTGCCTCCGTACTTGTCAATGTGAACCTATCATGGCCATAGGACGGAGTATGAAGTAGTATACCATTCAATAGGGTAGTAAGTGGGCTCGCATAGAGGAACGGATTCACCTTTGGAGTCCATGAAGACTTGGCGTAAGTTGAAGACCTTGATGTAGTAACGACCGTAGGTCGGGGTGCATCATCTCCCCCCTTCAAAAATATTGGTCCTCGACTCTACATTGTCATCACAAACTAGATGAGGTCGAGAGACATTCTTGATCTAGGGGTTCACCGTATAGTCGTCCTCGAGAAGATTGACTTGACAATGTTTCAATGTTCCTTCACCTTCCATGAAGCCTACAAATCTCACGACAAAAGCGAAGCAACACTCAGAGCGTAGCCAATTCATGAAGATTATAGCATGAATCGTTAAGTAGAAGGAAGTCACCTTAGCTTGTAGATATAGCTCGATGAAGGGTAGCCATAGGTAACTCTCTTGAGTTCTTCTTGTCAAGACATGGTTGGTAGAGGTTGACATGTATGCACTTATACCTTCACACAACAAATACCAAGCAAAATATTTTCGTGCGTGATAGAGGAGCATGTCAAATGTGGCATGTCCATTCTTGTTCACAACACTATTAGCACAATACATGTATAGAAAATGGAATGCATATGCAAGTTCAATGTGCATGGAGATCATTTGAACATCATCCAAAGCAACATCATTATGTGTGCAAACCAACCATTGGAAAGAGAAATTGTTCGACATGTTGGATTCACACAGAAATATCGAAAGCAAATATCATGGGAATATGAGTATCCCAAGTGGAAACAAAAACAACATGTTTGCAAACAAACCAAATGAAAGAGCAAGTGATTCTTATGTTTGTTGCAACAATAACAAGACGAGATTACTGGAAGCTCTCATGACAATACATGCTCTTAATGGAAATATGGTTGCACACAAAACATTGGAAAGAAAAATTGTTCAACATTTTTGTTGCAACACACAAAGCATCAATATCCAATATCAAAGAAACATGAATGTCACAAGGTGAGATAATACCATCAACATGCTTGCAATCAAACCATATGAAAGAGCAAGTTGTCAACATGAAATATGCAAAGCATGCAAAAGGTATCAGAGCTGGGTTCGATCTTGAACTATCTTGTGGGATGCTCTCAAGAGCTCTTTTTTGTCAACTCGTGCTCAACCGAGGTTGACATTATCGTGTGGGTACCTACACACATCATACATAAAAGGAAGAACGTGTGTGCATGGTAGAGATATACATCATCCATCATGACGTATCTCTTCTTGTGCACATCACCATTAATGTCAATCAAGTATGAAATAGATGCATGGAAAGTATGCAAGTGGGGAACATGCTTATCATGGCAATCATCAAAATCTCCAAAAAATGAGAAAGCTATGGGGGCCATCTCATTATAACGCAAATGATCAATATTGTTGAAAGCAAAATAAGTGAAATAGCAAGAATTCATCTTATCACAAGCAACGGGAGAAATTGAATGACTAGCATGACAAGGCAAGTCCGAAGCAATTGGAGGATACACACAAGATGCATAGCATGGCATGTTTATGGCAATGATATCGCAATCAAACAATTCCGCATGATCAATATTATGCAAAGGCAAAGCATCACATGGGAATAGGAATGAAGCATATGTAATGTCAGAAGTATCACCCATAGCATGCATATCCTCACAATTCATCATGTCCACTAGTGGGATCATGGCATCATTAACACCCTTATTGTTACCTTGTCCATACCTCTCATATGAAGTGTGTGTTGTGATAGTAGTGGCCTCCTTGTGGACGACTACGTCTTCTTGATGTAGCCATGGCGTAGCATCATCTTCATCCACCATGTACATCTTCTCCATTCGAGGCATCATTGCTTCATTGCTTGGCACGTCGTCATCCATGGAACCTAGCACAACATAAGAGAACACACTAGAGGTAGAGGGTAAGTCGTTAGAAATATAAATGGTCTCACTTGACCTATCAACTACCACTCTCAACTCACTCGGTGTATCACTCATGCCCTCAAAGTGGAAGCACTCAATCTCACATAAGGTGGAGTCACTCATCTCACTCTTGTTATCACTCAAGTGGGCTAAGTGGCTCTCATACTGACATGGGATTGGTACCACATCATCACTCAAGCATATAGGGGTAGGCTCGGTTTCCTCAACTCCATGCGCCTCCTTTGGTGAAGGGAAAATCCCATGCTCACCATTCTTTACCTTGAATCCTCCAAGGTTGGATGCCATATGATGGGCATCATCGCTCGTCTCCATGGTCGAAGGGAAAATTCCATGCTCGACCGTCTTGTGACCATCTTGTAGTAGCGGGGGAAGTAGGCTCAATATGTTGTCGAGAGCGGTGCTCGGGTCGACTTCATCACATATGTGGCCTTGGCTTCCTCCATCTTGGAGTGTAGACATCCTCTTGCCATACTCATCCAACTTGGTGAAGTAGAGGGCTTCATTTTCCTCGTCCGCGAGGTCATGGAACTCAAGCGTAGGCATTGAAGCTTGATGGCGTGGACGAAGGCTTGCTCTTGTTGCCATTGTGGTGGCAATAGTAGTTGAAGGTGCCTTGTGATGGTGTCGACGGAGCTCATTGGTATGCCTTGCCGATGGTTGATGTAGGTGGCTCACTTGGTCATTCACATGACGCTCACGACGATGGCCCTTGTCCTTGGCACGCTTCTTTGTAAGTTGTTCTAATGAGCGCAAAGCATCATTAGTAATGGCGACCATGGTCATGGTTTTGTCGAAGTCGTTGTCATGTCTGTCTTGAAGTTGTGGAGGTCGCTCTTGAACTTGTCCAATTCATGGTGGACCTTGGTGCACTCGAGGCGGATGCTCCTTCTTGGTCGGTGTGACATGAGGACCTTGTCCTTGTCGTTCTTGAAGTCGTCCATTTTTGGGGAGTTATTGTTGTTGTAGTACTCCATATCCCCCAAGCATGTGGAGCCATTGTCGGTGTAGTGCTCCATCATGTTATCCATGCTTGTGGAGACATATGCATGGTGTATCATTGTGGATTCTTCATAGAAATCATCCTCGATTCCGGAGTCCCTAGACATGATTCACAATACCAAGTGTTGTATATGGAAGTGGTAGTGGGTGTTGGAGATGCAACGTCAAACCTTACTTTACCTTGGAAGATCGTATCGTGCAAGTGGACACACTTGAAAGCAATAAACAAAGCAAAGTGAAGTTCATGCAGAATACCAAAACCAACTAACAACTAAAAACACACATACACAAGGCCTATAGTGGATAGGTATGAAAAGTGGCATGTCAAGAACCAATCCAAAATCAAGATGTTGTAATGGAAAGTAAAGAACCACAATGATCACAAAGCAAAACAAGTCAATCCACAAGATAGGAAATATGTACAAGGAAACACACACGGTGGAATAAATGGGACTTGTGTGACGGAGAAAGTGAGCTAACAACCAAATGATTACCTAGCGAAGACTATAAGCTCATGTCACACAAGTACAAGGAGAGACGCTAGTTCGATTGCACAAAATTGATGGCTTACAAGATATGCACAATAACTACCACCTATATGATGTTCATCAAGCTTGCGCTTCCTATTCTATGAGGCACATGTATATTTATTTTTTTCTTTTATTTTTTCTATATTTTTTCTTTTTCTTTTTCACTTGCCTCTTCCTTGTGCCAACAACTATACAAGATAATATATGAGATAGCGCTCACAACGTTTGCTCGGAATTCTACAAGTTATCAAATGTGCATAGCCCAATAAGTCATAAGAGGAACTAGTCTCAATAGGTGTTTGTTGCTCGCAAAGATAGTGTGGTTCACAAAGGAATGCAAGTAGGGAGAAGTCACGGAATGTTTATACCTTTCGTCGACAATCTTCACCGTTTATTGTTGGATTCCGCCTTGCTCACAGAATTTGGATGGAGTAGATAGCATGAACAACGTGGATGATGATGTAGAGCTCCTTATTCTCTTCGAGACGAGCTAAAGAACACCAAAATCCGAGTTCGAATGCAAAAGTTATGCTTAAAACGGTGAGAAGCTAAAATCTAGGAACCTGATGTGTCTGTTATGTACCAGGCGGTAGTATCAGGTTTTGAGCGTTAGTATCGGGTTTTCGAAGGCCCGGTAGTACCGTTTAGGTACCGGGGAGATGCGGTAGTATCGGTTTTTGAGCCCGGTAGTACCGGTTGGTCTTGGGACGCCCAGATTTGACGCGTTTTCGTGATTTTGGGGCGATTTGGGCGAAAAATCTTCAAGAAAAACACCAAATCAATGGGATAAATCAAGTAATTAGGCTATGGGAACATAGAGGAAGGTAGATTAACAAGTTTTGCAAGTAATCGACGGATCAAAACCTACCAAAACGTACTCAAATCACAGATCGATCCAAAACACGAATTGGGGCTATTTTTGGTGGAATTTTCGAATTTATGGGGAAAAGATCAAATCGATGAGAAATCCATGGAAACCAAGAGCTACTGATACCAGATGATACGGGTTAACCTCTTGGGTGGCCTGATCTTCACGGATCTCGTGGTCAAATCGATGGGAAATCTAGGGAAAAGGGAGAAGGTAGCAGAAGCGAACACACACCTCGCGAAGAACACGATGAACACACGCAAAACTCACAAGATACAAGGAAGATTGCTCCCGAACGGCGGCCACCGTTCCGATAGAATCTTCGCAAGGAAAGATCGGTCAACGTGCTCCCTCAAATCCACATCGGAGAGGGAAGAACACCTTGGGGAGGGTCTTGACAACTTGGAGACAAGACACCGAACTCCAAGGCCTTGTTCAACGATGGATGCGTGATGCAAAGTTCAATGGAGGTTGGTGACGATAGTCGGTCCCCTTGTAAGGGGATGAGGCAAAACTAGAGATTCCACACAAGGGGGTTGTCTTTAGTCTATTATCTATTCCGAAGGGGTACATGAGGGGTGGGGGCTCTATTTGTAGCCCAGCCACTAAACAAGGGGTAGTTTGGAAATAGAACTAGGTTTGCATCATAATAAGGGGGTACATGGGATGTGGCCCAGATCTGGTGCGCGCAGGCACTGTCATGTCCGGTAGTACCGGTCCTTGGTTCCGGTAATACCGGGCACAAGCCGTAGCACCTTCGAATGGAGTGGTAGTTCCTAGCTTTAGTTGTTGACGAGCTCCAGGTGCGGTAGAACCAGTCTTGATGGCTGGTAGTACCGCTCACGGGCTGTAGTACCGCAAGTCGGTACCCGGACATCCAGTGGCGATGGAGTGGGCTTCTGTATGGGCTGGTAGAACCGGTCATGATAAGGGGTGGCCCTATCTTCTCGTTGAGCACGTCGTAGATGATGGTGGATGTAATGGAGAAACCTTGTGGGATTCTGTGAATCACCGGTTGTTCCCCCGCTGCCAATGCAACATATCTCAAACCAGATTGATAGGGCAAAGGTGTCCGATCTTTCGATGAGATGAGGATAATCTATTTGGTGGAGTTCGGGCTTGACGATCCGACTACACGTGCGAGCACGAGCGCCAATGCAATCGCTAGGCCAATCTCCTAGAGGTTACCGATCCTGCGGGAACACAATCAGCCTGACCAACGAGGGTCTTAATTCCTACCTGAAATCGAGAACAAGTATTAACCAATATTGCAATCGAGATATTGCGTATTAAGAGGAAAGCTTTATTGAAAAGGTGGGATCCTGTATAGGTGCGAAGTACAAGAGGCCTCTGCGACGCTCGAGCCTTGGCAAAGTTGCTATGATGGCTAACTTAATGTATAAACAAAATCCGAGTCTAGGGTGACGGATATGGGGAGTATTTAAGGACGAAAAGGTGGGGTTTCGGCCAGCCATGGAAGTGGTGGCCGAATCCAACCCTAAAAGTCCTTTTCCCCTCAAATACGGACTCTAAAAAGTGGCTAATTAAAATCCTGCGAAAATTACATGGGCCTGGCCCAAAATAAAGGTGTCGCAGCACCATATTAAGCTATGGATGAATTCATGAAGTATTAATCTTGAATATTTCGTCCAAGCCTTCTTTCTTCATTATGGTGGCCTCAAAGTTCTGAAATCTTCATCCGTGGCCTTCTCTTGAATCATCACATGCTTGCTGCCATCTCCATGCATGGCCATGCTCCAATGCTTGTCCCTCTCATCCATGCTTGGTCCATCATTCCTAAGAGTAAGAAATACATCTGACTTAGGCAGCATCATATTCTCATGTATGTGAGAAATAGTTCCAAGAAACGAAAGTACCTGATAGTTAAGTTGTTTGGCACGAGATCTTGTGATGGGTCCTTGTATGTGTGTAGCTGTAGGTACAACGGTTGTATCAATAGAAGGGATGTCCACATCACAGATGGTATTCGCAACTTCACACACTTGCGCACGTAGCCGCTGACCACAATGCGGTTTGCAATCTACCAATTCCCAATGGAACAGCAGAAAACACGAAGACTTTCAGTAACAAACTCCAGATCGAATCAAAGTGGAGATATGGTAGATATTCCTGATCGAATAAAAGAGGAAAATATAATTTCAGATGAATGCTTGCAGCAGTTCAATGAAACAAGTATTGGTTTAATCTAAACATGGTCTAACCCTAATTGCGGCGGCTGCTAGGGTTTATATGATGGCTGGGGCATCCTCCCCCTAAACGGGCCTAAAAACAGCCATAACTTGGCCCAAACTGACTCGGTTCGACTCAAACTGATACATACCGACCCATAGATGGGTTCGGTCTACTTGGCGCGCAGGCCATATGTCGTGGTGCACCTCCTGCTAGTGCGTCTTCCATCTCTCGGTCGCCTTCCTCCCTCTCCTCCCACTGGCACTAGTCCGATAGATGCCAAATCTAGTTAAACAATAACACAATGATTTAGGTAGTATAAAGTTCTTATAGATCAAAGTATCATGTCCAACTAGGAATGAATTCACCTTGTGACATTTTTCAATGAGGCTCAATATTTCTTTCCAGTTCAAATAGTCGAAATCAGCATGATCCATGATTGTATCCTCATCAGGTCATTCCGGGCGGTAGTACCGTTGATGGGAGCAATAGTACCGTCGGCGCCTGCCTTCTTCCGTCTCCTGATGAGGATAAAATCATGGATCATGCTGATTCTAGTTGTCTCAGCTAGAATGAAATATTAAACCTTATTGAAAAATATCACAAGGTGATTTTATTCCTAGTTGTACAAGATACGTTGATTTATAAGAACTTTATACTACCTAAACCATGGTGTTATTGTTTGACTAGATTCAATATCCATCGGACTAACGCCAGCAGGACGGAGAGGGAGGAATGGAAGGAGTCCGACATGATGATCGCCAAGGATGCGCGAGGGAGGAGCGGGAGGAAGGCGCAAGAGAAGATCATCAAGAAAGAAGGTTCAGTTCGGACAGACAGACAGAAGCCCTGAAATTGAAACGGACGTGGATTCTTCATACGAACTCCAAATCAAACAAATAAGTACTTGTTGGAAAGATCATTCTGAGAGCTTTCCAACGAGTACTTACACGTCCCTAGGGGGCGGATAATCCGTCCCCCACAAGGGTGGATAATCCGGCCCCCGCAAGGGCGGATAATCCGGCCCTGTTCCAGAATTTCTGCTAAGGACTTCGGGCGCGACGTACTGTATGGGGGGCTGATGTGGACATCCCTACTATTGATACAACCGTTGTACCTACAGCAACACACATACAAGGACCCATCACAAGATCTCGTGCCAAACAACTGAACTATCAGGTACTTTCGTTTCTTGGAACTATTCCTTACATACATGAGAATATGATGCTGCCTAAATCAGATATGTTTCTTACTCTTAGGAATGATGGACCAAGCATGGATGAGAGGGACAAGTATTGGAGCATGGCCATGCATGGTGATGGCAGCAAGCATGTGATGATCCAAGAGAAGGCCACGGATGAAGATTTCAGAACTTTGAGGCCACCATAATGAAGAAAGAAGGCTTGGACGAAATATTCAAGATCAATACTTTTAATTCGTCCATAGCATAATATGGTGTCATGACACCTTTATTTTGGGCCAGGCCCATGTAATTTTCCGGATTTTAATTAGCCACTTTTAGAGTCCGTATTTGAGGGAAAAGGACTTTAGGGTTGGATTCGTCACCACTTCCATGGCTGGTCAAACCCCACCTTTTCGCCTTAAATACCCCATAGCCGAACCTTTAGACTCGGATTTTGTTTAGACATTGTTAGCCATAGTCGCAACTTCGCCAAGGCTCGGCGTCCGCAGAGGCCTCTTGTACTTCGCACCTATTCAGGATCCCACCTCTTTCAATAAAGCTTTCCTCTTAATCCGCAATATCTCGATTGCAATATTGGTTCTTACTTGTTCTCGATTTCGTAGGAATTAAGACCCTCATGGTCGGTGATCGTGTTCACGCAGGATCGGTAACCTCCGTGAGATTGGCCTAGCGATTGCATTGGCGCTTCGCACGCAGTAGTCGGATCGTCAAGCCCGAACTCCACCAAATCGATTATCGCCATCTCATCGAAAGATCGGACACCTTTGCCCTATCAAGTGGTATCAGATTTCAGGTTGCTCGGTGAGATTTTACTGTTTTTCGTAGATAAGAACTGCATTTACCTATAACCCACGAAAAGCCAAAAACATGCTTAGAGTTTAGATCCATCCCATAACCAATCTACGCCGCATTATCTTTTCAGGTTTTGCATTGTTGAATTTGTGTCTACATCGTCGTCGAGTTGTCGGGTCTTAGTGTCTCGTCCCTTAGAGTTTCGAGTTCTGATCATACTAGTCACCGCATCACCGCCGCCATATACCCTGCCACCATATTCCGCCGCCATATACCCTGCCACCATAAAACCCTAATACTCCGCCACCGCCTTCCTACCGCGACACAGATCCGATCAGTTTTTTCTGCCGTGGTACGAGTCCGAGTAGAGTTACTGTTTCCTCGTTATTTCTTTTGACTTTCCTTCTTTGCTGTTTCCGTGTTCAGCTAAAGTCCGTGTCGAGCTAAGAGTCCGGTCGTAAGTCCAGAAGGAGAGCAATTTTCGACCCCGGGGATCACTTTTCTCCATCGGCCGTTATAGCGATATTTTTTACGCGCTTTCGAGCAAAATAAAAATTTCAAAAATTTTTGGGGCTAACCTCTTTTAGACCCGTAGATCGATTCTAGACACTCGCCATCATAGTGATTTTCTCGCATCTCGGATCGCTTTCGTGGTGCTATATCATCATACATGATTGTTGTGTCGCGTCGTGACATCGTTGGTGATCTAGGCTCGCCTCTAGTACGGTCTAGCCTAGGACCAGCACAGACCGTCGTTGAGCATTCTTTCAACTTTTGCATTGCTGTTTTGATAATTGCGACCCTTTGCTAAGCCTTCCCGAGCTCCAGATACTCTCCACGTGCGGTGTTTCGACTCGGTAATCGCTTGGTTCAATCTCCGGACCCACGATCCTCGTGGTTGCACATCGCCTTTTCCTGCTGTTTGGTAAGAACTTGTAAGAGCTTCAGATATTGCTTGACGGATTACGCGTGACTTCCACCATATTCCGTAGTATATACATGCTTTTTAAGGACTAACCATGACAGATACTTGGAACCCCGCAACCATGACGAACGAAGAACTACATGCCCACTTCTCCGCGCTCGGTCGGGCCGGCTGAAGACGTGGACACGCGCCTAGGGAGTTTGACACCAAGCTCACCAACGTGGACAAGATCGATGGACTCGAGAAATCCTTCAACGCCAAGCTTGACGCTCGGTTCAAGGAGCTTCGAACCGATTGCCCACCCGACCGGCACCCACATGGTGCACGCATTCCGATCACGGCTCGGATCCTGATGGGCTACCGCCGCACTTCGGCGGCTCTGCCGCGACCGACGCCTCGGACTTCCGCCGTATGCTGCTGCGACATTGGGGACAGACGACGGTACTACGACCCCGACGACGATCTGTTTGACGAGGAGGTTGAACAACCTCCACAGTACCGCTGGTCGTCCCGACATTACTACCGCAACGCCGCCCACCGCACGCATCGATGATGATCATGTTGCAAAACTTAAATTAAATATTCCATCTTTTGAGGGTAAATATAATCGATGCATATCTTACATGGGAGATGGAAGTAGAACAACGTTTGCATGCTTAAAATATCCCGAGAATATGCGTGTTAGTCTTTGCTACATGTGAATTTACTAAATTTGCTTCCCTTTGGTGGTCCGAGTATTGTCGTTTAAATCCTACTACTATTCCTAGTACTTGGACTGCTTTAAAACTGCTATGCGTGTTCGCTTTGTTCCTCCCACTTATCAACGTGATTTACTAAAGAATCACACGCTTAGAGCAAGGGAAAAATTCGTAGAAGAGTATTATCGAATTGCAAACGGGATGGTTAGGTGTGGTCTTGTAGAATCTAATGAACAAATGCTTGCACGCTTTCTTTGGTGGATTAAACAAGGACATTCAGCACATATTAGATTATAAGGAATATAATTCTATCACTCGTTTGTTTCATCTTGCTTGCAAAGCTGAACGTGAAGTGCAGGATCGCCAAACACCATGGAGGAGGACTAATAATTGCAGTCGCACATCCACTTGGACATCCCGACAATCAGCGCCTCCTCGTGATTCGCCTCCACTACTACCACATCCAAGGCCACCACAAGATTTCCACTGCTCCTCCACCATCATCCAATGCTCCCGTCAGTAGTGCATCTTCTATGGCTTCCACGGGTAAGACTAAGGATATACAATGCCGCAAGTCCGGGTTTTGGTCATATTGAGAGACAGTGCACAACACAACGTGATGATGGTGCGAGAAGATGGTGAATACGATTCCATGAGTGACTTCGATGAAGATACACTAGCCCTTATTTCGCCGAGATGGAGACAATTATGATGATGACGAGCCGAGGTAATGGGAGTCAAGCCGATCAATACAAGAGTTTAATTACACAACGTGTGTTGAGTGTGCAATTGAGCAAATCTGAGCAAGATCAACGCCACAACCTGTTCCAAACACGTGGTGTTGTCAAGGAAAGAGCTATACGGATCATCATTGATGGAGGGAGTTGTAATAATCTAGCCAGTGTTGACATGGTAGAGAAGCTTGCGCTTCCAACAAGACAACGCCCACATTCATACTACATCCAATGGTTTGAGAGTTCTCGCAAGATCAAGGTAACAAGAACGGTACGCGTGCATTTTACTATTGGTACATATTCTGATTTTGTTGATTGTGATGTTGTACCTATGCAAGCTTGTTCTTTGTTACTTGGTAGACCATGGCAATTTGATAGAGAATCTGTTCATCATGGCAAAACTAACCACTATTCTCTTATGCATGATGGAAAGAAAATTGGTCTAAAACCTATGACTCCCGAACAGATTTTAAAAGATGATCTTGCTAGAGCTAGTAGAGCTAAAACTGAGGAGAAAAATAAAAGTGAGAATCAGATTGTTGCTGCAGATTTTATACCACCAAAGAACACTAAATCTGATTCTACACATGCTACTGAAATTCGTTTGAAGAGTCCATGTATGCTTGCAAATAAAATTGATATTGCTGAACTAGATGTAAACAATACTCAATGTTATGCAATTGTCTGCAAAGAGGTTTTGTTTTCATTTGAGGATATGCCTCCTTCTTTGCCACCCGTTGCTAACCTTTTGTGAATATGAGGATGTATTTCCCACGAGTTGCCACCAGACTACCTCCTATTAGAGGAATTGAGCATCAAATTGATCTAATTCCTGGTGCCACGTTGCCCAACCGCGCGCCATATAGAACCAATCCAGAGGAGACAAAGGAGATACAACGCCAAATTCAGGAACTACTCGACAGAGATCATATTCGTGAGTCCCTTAGCCCTTGTGCTGTTCCTATTATTTTGGTGCCTAAGAAAGATGGTTCTTCGCGCATGTGTACTGATTGTAGAGCTATAAATAATATTACTATTCGATATCGTCATCCTATTCCACGTTTAGATGACATGCTGGATGAATTGAGTGGCTCTACCATGTTTTCTAAAGTTGATTTGCGTAGTGGTTACCACCAGATTCGTATGAAATTAGGAGATGAATGGAAAACAGCATTTAAAACTAAGTTCGGGTTATATGAGTGGTTAGTAATGCCGTTTGGTTTAACTAATGCACCTAGCACTTTCATGAGATTAATGAACGAAGTTTTACGTGCTTTCATTGGACGTTTTGTGGTAGTCTACTTTGATGATATTCTGATTTATAGCAAATCTTTAGAGGAACATTTGGACCATTTACGTGCTGTTTTCAATGCTTTACGTGATGCACGTTTGTTTGGTAACCTTGAGAAGTGCACCTTTTGCACCAATCGAGAGTTGCTTTCTTGGCTATGTTGTTACATCACGGTATTGAAGTGGATCCAGCCAAGATTGAAGCTATTGAGAATTGGCGCAGCCCAAGACGGTCACACAAGTGAGGAGTTTTCTTGGCCTCGCTGGTTTTTATAGGCGCTTTGTCAAAGACTTTGGATCAATTGCCGCTACCGAATGAGCTTACCAAGAAGGATGTGCCCTTTGTTTGGGGCGATGCACAACAACAGCCTTCATATTGAAAGATAAGCTAACACATGCTCCCTTACTCCAACTTCCCGATTTTACTAAGACTTTTGAGCTTGAATGTGATGCTAGTGGAATTGGTTTGGGAGGGGTGTTATTACAAGAGGGAAAACCTGTTGCATATTTTAGTGAGAAATTGAGTGGGGCTAGTCTGAACTATTCTACTTATGATAAAGAATTATATGCGTTGGTTCGGACATTAGAAACTTGGCAACATTATCTATGGCCTAAGGAATTTGTTATTCATTCCGATCATGAATCTTTGAAGCATATTCGTAGTCAAGCTAAGTTGAATCGTCATGCAAAGTGGGTTGAATTTATTGAGTCTTTTCCTTATGTTATCAAACACAAAAGGGTAAAGATAATATTATTGCGATGCTTTGTCACCGTTATGCTTTGTTATCTCAACTTGACTTCAAAATATTTGGATTGGAAACTATTAAAGAACAATATGTGCATGATGCTGAATTTAAAGATGTGTTGCGAATTGTAGAGATGGTAGAACTTGGAACAAGTTCGTCTTCAATGATGGATTTGTGTTCGTGCTAACAAACTATGCATTCAGATAGCTGCTCGTCTTTTGTTATTACAGAGGCGCATGGAGGAGGATTGATGGGACACTTTGGTGTCAAGAAGACGGAGGATGTTCTTGCCGCACACTTCTTTTGGCCACGTGTCGTCGAGATGTTGAGAGATTTGTGGCACGCTGCACTACTTGTCAAAAAGCTAAGTCTCGCCTTAATCCACATGGTTTATATATGCCTCTTCCTGCTCCTAGTGTTCCTTGGGAGGATATTTCTATGGACTTTGTTTTGGGATTGCCACGAACACGAAGGGAGGATAGTATTTTGTTGTTGTGGATCGGTTCTCTAAGATGGCACACTTTATTCCTTGTCATAAACGGATGATGCCGCGATATTGCTGATTTGTTCTTTCGTGAAATTGTTCGTTTGCATGGTGTGCCAAATACTATTGTCTCGATCGTGATACTAAATTTCTTAGCCACTTTTGGAGATGTTTATGGGCTAAGTTGGGGACTAAATTGCTCTTTAGTACTACATGTCATCCCCAAACCGATGGTCAAACAAGTAGTAAATAGAACTTTGTCTACTATGTTACGGGCTGTTTTAAAGAAGAACTTAAAATTGTGGGAAGAGTGTTTACCTCATATAGAATTTGCTTATAATCGTTCTTTGCATTCTACCACAAAGATGTGCCCATTTGAGATTGTGTATGGTTTTGTTCCTCGTGCACCTATTGATTTATTGCCTTTACCTTCTTGATTGCAACATAATTTGGATGCTACACAACGCTGAAATGATATTAAACTTGCATAAGACTACTAAAGATAACATTGAACACATGAATGCTAAGTATAAACTTGTCAGATAAAGGGAGAAAGCATGTTGTGTTTGATGTTGGCGATCTTGTTTGGTTACATTTGCGTAAAGATCGTTTTCTGATTTACGCAAGTCTAAGTTAATGCCACGTCTGCTGGTCCCTTTAAGGTGTTAGAGAAAATCAATGATAATGCATATAAACTTGAGTTGCCTGCAGACTTTGGTACGGTTAGTCCTACATTTAACATTGCAGATTTGAAGCCTTACTTTGGTGAGGAAGATGAGATTGCGTCGAGGACGACTTCAATTCAAGAAGGGAGCATGATGTGGACATCCCTACTATTGATACAACCGTTGTACCTACAGAACACACATACAAGGACCCATCACAAGATCTCGTACAAACAACCGAACTATCAGGTACTTTCGTTTCTTGGAACTATTCCTTACATACATGAGAATATGATGCTGCCTAAATCAGATATGTTTCTTACTCTTAGGAATGATGGACCAAGCATGGATGAGAGGGACAAGTATTGGAGCATGGCCATGCATGGTGATGGCGAGAAGCATGTGATGATCCAAGAGAAGGCCACGGATGAAGATTTCGAACTTTGAGGCCACCATAATGAAGAAAGAAGGCTTGGACGAAATATTCAAGATCAATACTTTACTAATTCGTCCATAGCATAATATGGTGCTGCGACACCTTTATTTTGGGCCAGCCCATGTAATTTTCACCGGATTTTAATTAGCCACTTTTTAGAGTCCGTATTTGAGGAAAAGGACTTTTAGGGTTGGATTCGTCACCACTTCCATGGCTGGCGAAACCCCACCTTTTCGCCTTAAATACGCCCATAGCCGAACCTTTAGACTCGGATTTTGTTTAGACATTAAGTTAGCCATAGTCGCAACTTCGCCAAGGCTCGAGCCGCAGAGGCCTCTTGTACTTCGCACCTATTCGGATCCCACCTCTTTCAATAAAGCTTTCCTCTTAATCCGCAATATCTCGATTGCAATATTGGTTCTTACTTGTTCTCGATTTCGTAGGAATTAAGACCTCGCCGGTGATCGTGTTCACGCAGGATCAGTAACCTCCAGGAGATTGGCCTAGCGATTGCATTGGCGCTCGTGCTCGCACGTGTAGTCGGATCGTCAAGCCCGAACTCCACCAAATCGATTATCGCCATCTCATCGAAAGATCGGACACCTTTGCCCTATCAGGGGCGGATAATCCGCCCCAGGGGAGGATAATCCGGGGGCGGCGGATAATCCGCCCCTACTTAGGGCGGAAAGTCCGGCCCTGAAAGTTACCATCAGATCTGGACGGATCTGACTGTATCAGACACGTTTTGTTTCGCGTTTTTGGCCGCCCCAGCCGCCCTTATAAGCCATGGGACGTCCCCATAGTTAGGGTTAGACCACGTTAAAACTATTTTGGAGCTGTTTCTTATCAAGAACCTCTGGAATTACCCTGTGATCAAGTTATACTACTGCAATTGAGTGTGATCTGTTGTTTCATTGGGAATTAGTAGATTGCAAACTATCGTTCGTGGTCGACGGCTGCGTGTGCAAGAGCGTGGTGTTGTGAATATCCCATAGGGTTCGAGAGCTGTTGCATTGGCATTAGGGTTCAAGCGGGAGAGTTCATAGCTACAGGCTACTTATCTATCAGCCACCATCATTATCGACAAGTGCTTGCTGAGAAGATCGGTCCACCCCATATCATCTCCTCTTCCAAGCCACCGTCTTATCGGGCTTGATGCTTCGGGCTTCCTCCCTTGCCTCCGTACTTGTCAATGTGAACCTATCATGGCCATAGGACGGAGTATGAAGTAGTATACCATTCAATAGGGTAGGAAGTGGGCTCGCATAGAGGAACGGATTCACCTTTGGAGTCCATGATGACTTGGAGTAAGTTTAAGACCTTGATGTAGTAACGACCGTAGGTCGGGCTGCATCAAGCAGGTTGATAATGGATTGGGCAAGCCTAAGTTTTCAATTCCCAAGTTTGATGGCTCCATTGATCCTAAAGATTACCTCACATGGGTTTTGAAGATTGAGAAGCTCCGGCGCCTGTATGAGTATATTGAAGAAAATAAGGTCAAGCTTGTAGCATCAGAATTTGATGGTTATGCTTTGCGTTGGTGGCATGCCCTTGTGCAGAATAGAAGGGATGACAATGACCTTCTGGTGATGACTTGGCGAGAGATGAAGCGTATCATGAAGGAACGCTTTGTACCCACCAGCTACCTATGCTTAGTTTTTGACAAGTTTAAAAAATTGAGACAAGGAACCATGTCGGTTGATGAGTACTACATGGAGATGGAGATGCTTATGCAGCATGCTAGAGTTCGTGAATCTCTTGAGATGACCATGCAACGATTTCTCAATAATTTGAAGCTACCAATCAAGAGCATTGTTCGTCATCATAGGTATGTGACTATGAATGAATTATTGCATCATGCAAGGGAGGCCGAATCACAGCTTGCCGAAGAGGCAAAGGAGCATGCAAGATACCCTTCCACAAGCCGCTTTTCAGCAAGGTCTACACCGCCGCCACATGTTTCTACACCTAATGCGGCTGCTAGTCACATTACTACACCATCTTCCAAGCCTACACTGAAGTCATCCTATGGTTCTCAAGCTAGGAAACCTGTTGCTCTTGCTGCTAGCATGGGTTCCAATATGTCAACAACTCGTACTCGTGATGTGGAGTGCCATACTTGTGGAGGAAGGGGACATTTCAAGAAGTATTTCCCAAACCGCAAGGTGATGTTTGTTAATGATCAAGGCGAGTATGAGAGTGGAGATGATGTTGATCCCGATGATCATGGTACTGATTATGAGGAGTAAGGTATGGTGTAAGAACCCACCCTTTATAAGGTAAAGGATCCCTGTGATTGCAATGCTAGTCCCTGGATCAAATGCTAGCATCCATAGTTTAAGATGAATTACACAGATACAAAGGTCTTTATTACATCGTCATTCCAGACAAAACATAGTCTTTTACAACTCCATAGCCAAAGGCTAGTACAAGAGTCCATAACATAAGTAAATAATGTAAATTCTTCATCTTCATGTGCCACAAGAAATCATGTTGAGTGTAGACACATAACCCTAATCCTCATCAGAGTAACCTGCAAAATCATAAGTTACAGCCACAGTGGGTCAATACATTTGGAATTGTATTGGCAAGTGATACCATAGTAGAATAGTAGTATCTAACATCTATATGGATTTGGCTAATTGTAGCTTAGGCTTGATTTGCTCAAAATAGGTTTTTCCTATCAGTTGAAAACACTAAGTTTTTGTTTGACAAAAACTCCCAAGGAACCACCAATAGACATTGGTGAACCTTCAACCCTTGTTCAACCACAAGTTTTTAACTTAGAAATTGGGATGAGGAGATCCTTGATAGCTTCAATGTCTTGATACTCAAATTGTCCATTGCCGGGGACACGGCTAAGTACTTAGGTTTTTCCTTCTCGAGAGGTGGTGCACTTTCCCCACAAGACACGACATGCATCGAGACGAGATCTTTCAGAAGTGATGCAGCCGAACACATGGCATTCACCATTGGTCCACATCATGCTACATCAACCATACCCACAAAGGTGAATTCATTCCATATCTCGCCCTCCTTTGGTTATCATGTGGATGGGATCCTACTTGAAACAAGTACCAATGCTATTCCCAGGCCCTTGACCATGACACCAAGAGAAGATGACAACAAGAACCCAGGAACCAAGACCCCCAAGCAAGAGGCGTGGAAGAGAAGGCAGAAGAAGACTTCCGGCGCTAGGTCCGGCGCCACCGGAAGACCCGCCGAAACTTCCGGCACCCAGCCCGGCGAACCGGAACCACAGCTGGAACTTCCGGTGCACAAACTGGCGAACCGGCCCTCCCGCTGAAATCGCTTACGAAGAGCCCTTTCGGTTGATGAACGGAAATATCGGTGACCGCCGGAAATATCGGCACCAGCCCCGGCGCCACCGGACCTATCGCCGAAACTACCAGTCTGCATGTTGTAAAGGGTTTGATGCCCAGAATATTACCTCCCACCTACCCCTTTGCCCCTAGTACTATAAATAGCCCCTTTGTGGCTCAGATCTAGTTGGAGTTGATGATGAATGAAGACTTGTGCCTAACCCTAGATGGTAACCCCTCTCTATAGTTAATCTATGAGTTGTACAAGGCCTTGAAGTTCGGTGTTCGTCTCCAAGTCGTCAAGACCCTCCTCAAGTGTTTGGTCTCTCCTCATCAAGGATTCTAGTAGTGCTAGGTCTCTCCCCTGTGGGATTCTACTTGGTTGCTACTCTCTCCTTTGATTTGGACTCTATCATCCTCTTGCTGATCTCTTCTTTGGTGATTCTACCTAACGGTCTCTCGCCGAGGATTCTATTGGATTGGTTGTTCAAACCAATGGGAGCAAATCGAACCGGGTTGTCTTTGCGTGTGTTTGTATCTTTACCTTGCGTTTGTGTTGCGTTCATCGTGTTCATCGGGTTTTCCCTCACTTCCCGCCTCAAATCCGTGAAGATCAGGCCACCCTAGGGGCAATCCCATAAGGGAACCCATATCAAGAAGCCTTCCCTTAGACCAAATGGACATGTTCCATCCTATCACCCTACCACCATTTGTCCATATGGCTAAGTTATTGCAACCTATATGATCAAGGCAGCGCCCATATGCCATGTGGTTGCACTAAAAGCTTCTAAACACTAAGTATCTCAAATCCCTTTGTTCCTGGGTGGGTTTCCACAAGTGTGATACACAAGGTAGACCATAGACATGGTCCTTGTGTAACCACTCAACATAACCCAATCATACCATTCTACCCAGGTGATTCATTCACTTAGTTGTTTTATTAAGCAAAACATAATTCAAAGACTTAGCAAAATTTCCATAGCATGTATATAATCCACCCTTGCTTGCTACTAGCTAGGCTAAGCATGATAACATAACCAGTATCTTAACTTAGAGAAAATTCTACCAAGAATACAACCCCTAGGATTTCCCGTGGAATAGCATATAGATACTTAGCAAAATATCATGCAAGCCCTATACAAAATATCACTAGTGCATAGTCAAAAATAATAGGACAAATACGTGAAGAACCACTTGCCTTGGTAGTTGGGGGAGTAGCAACAATCCTCACAATCACAATCACCACTAGCACCAAAATCTACACATAAAATGATAGCACCAAATTTACATTCAAAATAATCAAGCAAAAATACATGAATGCATGCAAATGCAATGAAATGAATTTCTACACTAATCCAATCAAACCAAATAGTACTGATAATAAAACCATCTAATTACATTCTAAATAAACATAAATTTTCTTTAAAATCATTTTCCAAATAATTTATATAGCCAAATTAGGCCTTAATTTGATTCTGCAAATAAACCCAATTTTACAGAAGCAAATTACAAATTCAAGCCCACAGTAGTGTAGGATTTATTTTTCTGATTCCAATGGTATGTTATGTGCAAATTTTGGCCAAACAGAACTAAAGATGTGAATTTTACAAGTTTGAATCTCTAATAGATATAAAAACGGATTTTAAATCAAAATCCCAGACACGTGGCTGTGTCTGATTGGTCGATACCGCTTCGCGTGGATCGGCCAACATGGAGCGTTGGATATAAGTGACCCTATACGGCTCACATCAAACAAAAACGATTTTCTTAAGTGATCTAACGTAGCCACTAGATCTGGATCTAACGGCTCACAACAATTTGACCACTAACTAGCGGTGTTGGCGACGGATGCGCGACGGCGGCGCTCTACCAAGAGCGTTCCGACAGTTCTAGGAAGCAAAGGAGAGGGGTGGGGCATTACCGGAGTCGCTGTGGTGAGGGGGTGCTCGAGGTGGTCTCTGTTGGCACAGGGGCGCAGGAGGTCGCTAGGAATTTCTCGTCGGAGATGCTACTAGCGACGGTATGTGTTCGGGCGTCGTCGACGGTGAAGCTACAAGGCACGGGAAGGCAAGAGAAAGACGGTGTTAGACGCGTACTGGAACGGTGAGTGTGCGAGCGTGAACTAGAAGAAAGGGCAAGGGCTAGGTTTACAAGGAGAAGTTGACGAAGTAGAGCTTGTCGTCGGGCATGCACGGCCGTCGATGAAGACGACGCTGCAAGAAACCAAAAAGAAGCCCGCAAGCAATGTTAGATGCGTGGGAGTGTGGCGAACATGCTAGCAAGAACTAGAGGACGAGGGGCGGGGAGTTCTAACCGGAATCGGTCGTCGTAGAGGTTCGGTACCGCGGCGAAGTAAGCGTCAATACGGCCATCCTGGGGGCGCTCGAGCGTGTTAGAGTGAGGGGAAATGTTGCGGGGGCAGTGGGTGTTAAGTAGCCAGAAATGGGGAGTGAGTTACGCTCGCCATCAACGACAATTACTCGCGACATCAACGGGAGGAAACGGCCGCAGCGGCGCTGCTCTCGCGCGATGTTTGGGGAAGAAGATGAGGTGGCAATGGGGGCCAATGTTAGCGAGAGAGGTAAGGCGAGTGCGGGTGAGAGAGAGGGGAGAGGGGAAAACAACCGGGTGGGCTTGCTGGGCCTGTTCTGGAGTTGGGATGAATAAGTAGCGCTGGCCTTTTTCTTATTCTTTTCTCTTTTTATTTTTCTATTTGGATATTCAGGAATCATTTTCAAACCCAATTCAAATGAGTTTGAATTCAAAATTTCTCTGGATTTTTAAAACGCCACTATCTATTCAAATACACTTTGATGCTTTGGAAATTAAAATAAAATCATGCCTTAAGGATATAAATATATAATAGGCATATAATTGGTTTTATTTGAATTTTGATTTGAAAATTTTTGTGCAAGCCAAGAATGCTATGAATGCATGAATGAAATGCAAGCTTTTGTAAATCATGAATTTTTGGATGTTACAAATCTAACCCCCTTAAGATGAATCTCGTCCTTGAGATTCAGATTGGCTAGCAAATAGGTGAGGGTGATCTTTCCGAAGGTCATCTTCCCTTTCCCAAGTTGCTTCCTCTTCGAAATGATGGTTCCACTGAACTTTGCAGAATTTGATAATCTTGGTACGAGTAATTCTTTCTGTAGTCTCAAGAATCTTGATAGGTTTCTCCTCATAGGTGAGATCACTCTCCAACTGAACCTCTTCCAAAGGTATAGTATCCTTCAAAGAAGTTTCTTCCATCTCCGGATGGCATTTCTTCAACTGACTCAGATGAAATACATTGTGAACTGTAGACAGTGATTTAGGTAATTCAATCTCATAAGCCACTTCTACTTTGCGACTTAGGATTTTGAATGGTCCAACATATCTTGGTGCCAACTTTCCTTTGATCCCAAATATCTTCACACCACGGAGTGGTGAGACTCTAAGATAGGCTCTATCACCTACCTCATATGTGACCTCTCTACGCTTTGGATCCGCGTAGCTCTTCTGTCGGGACTGTGCTATCTTCAATCTGTCCCTTACTAATCTGAATTTCTCTTCAGCTTCCTTAATTAGTTATGGTCCGTATAAATTTCTTTCTCCCAAACCACTCCATAGAAATGGCGTAGTACACTTCCTTCCATAGGGAAATTCAAACGGTGCCATCTCAATGCTGTCTTGGTAGATGTTATTGTAAGAGAATTCTATGTAAGGCATACTTTCATCCCAACTAGCACCATAGTCTAGGGCACATGCCCTCGGCATATCCTCCAAAATATGATTGGTCCTTTTTGTCTGTCAGTCTGTCTGGGGGTGAAAACCTGTGCTGAACTCTAGTCTGGTTCCCAATGACTCATGCAGTTGTCGCCAAAAATGCAAAGTGAACTGAGTCCCTCTATCAGATACAATACTCTTAGGCACTCCATGCAGACATACAATTCTATTCATATAGATTTTGGCTAACTTGGCACTTGTATAGGTTGTCTTTACGGGTATAAAATGATCCACTTTAGTTAGGCGATCCACAACATATGGAATCATATCCAGATATGGTCATTGGCAATCCAGTGATGAAGTCCATACCAATCTTGTCCCACTTCCAATCAGGAATAGGTAGTGGTTGCAATAACCATGCCGGTTTCTGATGTTCCGCTTTCACTTGCCTACACACATCACATAAGGCAATATGTTCCGCAATATCCTTCTTGAGATTATTCCACCAAAATCTTTCTTTCATATGCATGTACATTTTGGTGTTACCTGGATGAATGGAATATGGTGAGTTGTGTGCTTCTTGCAGAATCAGTTTCCGAAGCTCCGGATCTTGCGGAATGCAAATACGTTTTCCATACCATAAAGTACCATGTTCGTCTTTATGGAATCCTTTAGCTTTCCCTTTGCTAATTTTTCCTTTAATCTCTTCAATTTCCTTGTACAACTTTTGAGCTTCTTTGATCTTGTCCAACAATGTGGGTTGAACATCCAATGACATGAGTTGTCCTTCAGGCACTATCTCCAATCTGAGATCTTTGAATTGGGCACACAAATCATCTGGCAATTCTCACTTAGTAAGGCCATTCACATAAACCTTACGGCTTAAAGCATTTGCTATGTCGTGGGAATAGTCACGACAGATGCTGCAATCGGCAACGAGTAGTAGAACGAGGGGCAAGGGCGGCCAGCCATCTGCGGTGCGAGATGAGGGCAAAGACACAGGGTTTTACCCAGGTTCGGCCCCCCGGAGGGTAAAGACCTACTCCTGCTAGATTGTATTATGGAGGTGTTACAATGGGAGAGCTCGGAGGCTAGGCGGCGAGTCGCTTAGGTGTATGAGGGAACGTATCTCTACTCGCCCTATAGGGAGGTTTATATAGGCTTACCTCCCCTAGGGTTTACATATCTCAACCGATTCAGTTAAAGCTTCGGTAATCGTTTAAACCTAATCCGATTGGGCCTATCTACTCGCCTGGGCCTTCAGCTTCCAGTCGCTTGGTTCCTCGCTGGGCTTCAATCCATTCACCGTCCTGCAGGCCCACTCGCCGGTTCTTGGTCCAGTCGGAAACGTCCTGCTGGGTATACCCCGGTAGGCATATCCCCATCAGTACTCCCCGAGGCCGTCGGCGATTAGGCGTAGGTGGCTGCTGGAAGTCGGAGTATACGGCTTCAGAGTAGGCATCCAGTCGAATCGTCGGCGGGCTCCTGTATAAAGGAGGAAACCAGTGATCCAGGTCGCAGCTTTGGCGAGTCGAGTCGGTGATACACTGTCATAGTGTCTGGGTCGGCGAGTCGAACGGCTGTAGTTGGACCGTCATCGTGGTCAAACTAGCCGTTGGGGTAATCCAACGGTAACTTTTGGCGTAATCATCGCGCGGTAACGGCTTCCTTATTTGGCGGGTAACATCCCCTATATAAGGGGAATGGCAGGCGATCGGAGAGCCACCTTCTCACCACTCCTTCCGACTGCACGCATTTTCCTTCCCTCGCATCGCGATCCACCGAAACCTCCCGACCCCAACAAACCTCTCGCCATGGCCCTTTCCACCGAACTGGGGTAGATCCAAGTGCACGAGGGCAACTAGCCTCTTCGAGGAGGCCGAGATCTTGCGGAAGGCTTGTGCTTGGCGTGTTCGGCAGCGGAGGCCCGACCCCCGCGAGAGAATTCGTGTTTCACCCGGTCATCTCGGCGGGGCTAGGGTTTCCCGTCCTGTTCTTAAAACCTGCGCTCGCTACTACCACGGATCCAGCCTTCAGATCTAGGTCCCCATAGCATCGAGCAGCTCGCCATCTTCGTGGCGTTCTGCTACTGCTACCCTGCCCTACTTCCCCTTGTGGCGATTCGCTCCACAGACGGATCAGCCTCGAGGAAGCGGCCCAATGCTAGCCAGGCGGCCTGACGTTCACTCAAGTCCAAAGCTTCGTTCTTCGATCGATGCTTGCCAAGGCAGCGATCGGAAGAAGTCGTGGTTCTACGTGGCCGAGGCGAATCCGGAGGACGAGGTGGCAATCCCGCGGTATTCCGCCAATCGATCCGAGCCGCGCCATCTCCAAGTCGGCAACCTCCCCAACGATCAGCGGATGGTCGTCGACGAGATGCTCCAGACCATCCGCGGTCTGAAAAAGAAGGGCCTCCAGACGATAAACTTGTACAACTGCTGGCTCGGGCTGCGGCTCGTTCGCCCAAATACGACCACTACATGTACCAGTACACGGGCCGGGGAGACTCGACGAAGGCCTGCCTCGACGAGTGGAAGCTGGAGGACTATCTCCTAGCACTGAAGAAGATTACCTAGGAGGTGTACCTGGACGCATAGGCCGGGGTCGCCCCCTACACCGCAAAGCGTCCAGCTCCAACGGTAACCACTTTACTTTGCTCGCAGTCGCAGTTTATGCAGTCGCGGTGATTCTGATTTTACTCTGTATTCACCGCAGCTATTCCAAGTGGTGGAAGGGTGGCTCCCACCTTCGGACGACGAGAACTCGAGCTCGTCCGCCCAGGACGTAGGCGAGTCGCCGCCTGCTAAGGGTGATGAAGACGATGACGACGAGTCCGAGGAGGAGGTCGCCCCGCTGGTCCGAAAGACCCGCGGACAACGACAGCGCGAGATCGAGGCAAGGAGAAGCCTCGAGCGTCATGATGACGACGACGAGCTCCCAGAGACCACTTCGCGCCGTCAAGCCACCCCGTCGAAGAAGAAGAAGAAAGAAAGGGAGGTAAGCCCCCCCGAAGAAGAAGACGAAGCCATCGAAGCCGGCCTCACGCCGCTTTCGATGCTCCCAGCGCCGGTGAGGACGCACCACCATGCAGCCGCACTAGGCGGCGATCGAGGAAGTGCTGGCTTCAATGCCTCGCCATTCGCCTCCCTCGGGCAGGGGGATGTTCCGGCTGCGGCGGCTTCGCCTCGCCAGGAGTCTCCTGCCGAAGATATCCCAGAGGCTCCAGCTGCGGCCTCAACAACGAAGAAGCCGTCCGTGTCTTGGGCATGCGACGTCCTGGAGATGGGGCTCAGTCGCCGACTGGGACCCGAACTAGAAAAACCAGGCGGCCTCCGTACGGGGCTACGTTTTATTCCAGTCGCCAAGTGAGTGCACTCACCCTTTCTTGTCTTTCATGATTACTTCAATTGTTTTTGCTTATACGACTGATGCACATGACCGGAGTGAAGAGGATTGGCCATCCGACCATGGCTAAGGTACCGCCCGTCGTTAGCGAGGAGGATCCTTCCCGCAAGAGGAAGGCGGACGAGGTCGTCGCATCGGCGGATGGCAGCAAGAAGGCCAAGGGCGACGACACCGTTACTATTTCTGACGACATGGCGGTCGCACCAGCCGAACCCGTGATGGAGGCAGCCGCGTCTACGAAGGAGGGCGCTCCCTTGCCTGGATCGGTGGAGCCGACCTCCTTTGGAGTAGGTGCCTCTATCGCCATGTTCCCGCGCTTCGTGACCAAGGCGGACGCGGCGAGTGGGACTTCACCCTCAAGCCGCGCTCTTGGGACCGCCGATGCTGAAGTCGACCAACGTCGTGGGCATACGCCGGCTCTCCTCGCGTTCGTGGACGCGATACAACTCCACGACATGCTTGGCGCAGCCATCCAGGTACATCCAGTCCCCGAGGATCAGGTCGGTGTTTTGCAGCGGCCTGATTCTTATAGTATTTTAACCTTATTTTTCGCATCCAGTCCCCGAGTGCGCACGCGCTAAATTTTAGCGGGTGGGCACTTAGGAATTTCTTGATCGCCAGTCCCCGAGTGCGCACTCGCTGAATTTCAGCGTGTGGGCACTTAGGAATTTCTTGATCGCTACCCCGAAAGTGCACTCGCTGAATTTCAGCGGGTGGGCACTTAGGAATTTTTGACTAACCTTTTTTGGTGATGTGCAGGGTCTGCAACTTGAGTCCGCGGAACGATTGGCCGCTTAGCGGAGAAGGACACGGCCATCGCCGAGGCGTGAAGCGAAACAAAGGCTTTCAGTCGTTCAAGGCAGAGGAAGCTCGCCAGGGGCTTGTCCCCGCTGGTGAGTTGGTGGCGGCGCAATCGGCTTTGAGTGCGGCCGAACAGCGGATTTCCAACCTCGAGCGCGAGCTGCGGGAGGCAAAGGAAGAAGCGAGCTCGGCTGACGGGCGACCTAAGGCCGCTGCTACCGAGGAGGACCGCAAGGTGTCGGAAGTCCTTATTGCTGGGCTTCGGGGCGACCATACATCGCTTCAAAGCTTCATCACGGAACTCGCCCCACGCTTGGTGAGTACATCTTCCCTTCCCGGTTGTGTCTTTTGTGTTGTCCGTCGTAGTCATTATTGTCTTCTACTCGCAGGTCGCATCATTGATAGCGAGGAGAGGCGAAGCTCGCTCAACGCGAGGCGGTGTAAGCATGCTCGTCGATTCGCAACGTTGTCGGCGATGTGCATCCGCCTATCTCCAAGAAATATCGCCCACGGAGGTGATTCCGCGACCTCGTGGAGGTGTGGAAGTATTTGGAGAAAGCGCTGCGGTCGTTGAGTTCATGACGGTCGGCGTTTGGCGTGAGCGTCGACGCCCTTAGTCTTGACCGCACACTTCAAGACTTGACATCGACGACGTTTAGTGGATATCCGGCGTCGTGGCGCGTGGAGCTGTCCGAGGTTCTCAAGTTGCGGACCGCCGCCACGCATTTTAACGTGTTCGGGCGATGGGCGACCTCCTTCCGTACCAGGAGACGGTCGTCGCGCCAAACGACCCTGAGCCGCCACATCGTGACTTCAAGGTCGAGCAACCTTTTCGTGCGGCGATGGCGGGTGAACTGACGACGTATCCGTCGAACCCGTACACGCCGTTAATCCGCAATCGCCTGGATGTTGGCGAATCATCATCAAAGCCTGCAGAATAGGGTAGTTTGCCTTGTGGCGTTAGTAGCAGGTCTGCCATGCGGGCATATTTTGTAGCATGAAACAATGCGATATGCAATTGAATGAGACATCGTGTCTATTTTGGTATATGTTGTGTGCTTGTGATTGATTTTTGAACGAGTCCCCGAGCGCGTCCGCCCTTTTTGTGGGGTTTACCTCGTATGCGATATATGTGTTGTTGTTATGTGTTTTGTTATTTTGGTCGACTCGCCCGAGCTCAAAGAGCCAGTCGCTAGGAGACTCCCTTTAGTGCTCTGTACTTTACCGTTTTCCCTTGCGCGAACGAGGTCGGGTGGCCGAGTCCCCGAGCGTGGTACTTGGTTGTTCTAGGCGCGACTCGAGGGTGGTTGAGGACTTAGCGCGTTGGTTTGGGCGCGTCACTCCTGCCTGGCCCGTGGGGTCAGTCGCGTGGCGAGTCATGGGCATGCTCTCCTACTTGGCGTTTCCGACGCTCGCGATGAACTCTTTCGCCCCCCGTGGTACTTAGCCGTTCGAGTCGCTATGCCGAGGATACGGAGGACCAAGGTCGCTGTGAGAAGCGAGGGCAGTTGTCTTGGCTCGTAGAACCAGTCAAGCTAGGCGACTCCAATGGGGCTCCGGGTAGGCGTTTTTCATGGACGATGCAAGACCTGAGGTGATTCAGTGCTCTTACACCGCACTACTTAGCCGTGCCGATCGTTGTACCAAAGGTTGACTTCTGCGGTTAGCGTAACGCATTATACGAGTCACAGTGGCACAAGTCATGGAGAGTAGGCAATTTGCGGTAACCGTTTTTTTATTTCATAGCGATGGAGAGTACATGTGGGGTTCTAGGAGTAGAACTTCCGTAGGAGGTTTACATTCCATGGTCGCTTGACGTCGAGTTCGCCGTCCCCGCGGACGTCGATGAGGTAGTAGGCGTCGTTGCCGAGTACGCGCCCGATGGCGAATGGGCCTTCCCACGGAGGGGAGAGCTTGTGCGTGCCCTTCTTGTCCTGGATGAGGCGTAAAACCAGGTCGCCTTCTTGGAAGGTGCGAGCTTTCACCCGCCGGCTGTGGTAGCGGCGGAGTCCCTGCTGGTAGATAGCGGTGCGTGACCGAGCGAGGTCACGTGCTTCATCGAGTTGGTCGATCCCGTCTTGGCGGGCAAGCTCGTTCGCAGCCTCCGTATAGTGGACGACCCGCGACGAGTCGTGCTCGAGGTCGGTGGGCATGACTGCCTCGGCGCCGTAGACCATGAAGAAGGGAGTGAACCCTGTTGATCTGTTGACTGAGGTGCGGATCCCCCAGATGACAGAGGGCAACTCCTCGACCCAACACCCGGCGGTGCGCTCGAGTGGTACCTGGAGTCGCGGCTTCTAGCCGTGGAGGATGCTTTGGTTGGCCCGTTCCGCCTGGCCGTTGGATTCCGGGTGGGCGACTGACGCGAGGTCGAGACGAATGTGGTGCTCTTCACAGAATTCGTCCATGGCTCCCTTCGCGAAGTTGGTTCCGTTGTCCGTGATGATGCTGTTTGTAACCCGTAGCGATATATGAGCTCGCGTAGGAATTTAGTGGCGGTCTTCCCGTCGCATTTCCGGACTGGCTTGGCCTCCACCCATTTCGTGAATTTGTCGACGGCGAGTAGCAGGTGGGTGTAGCCGGAGGGGGCCTTCTTGAAGGGGCCTACCATATCCATGCCCCACACAGCGAATGGCCAGGTGATGGGGATTGTTTTGAGCGTCGAGCTCGGTACGTGCGTCTGGTTGGCGTGCCCGGCACCGGCTGGACGATATCGACAAAGTGTCGGCGGTGGGCGGTAAAATCCATGTCGCATAGCCTTGGCGACCAGGGAAGCGGCGGCGTGGTGGCCGCGATCACGGAGTGAATGTCGTGGAGGATCTTGCGTCCTTCACCGGTTGGACGCAGCGTTGAATGACGCCGGTGACGCTTGTGGAGCTCGCCGTCGATGATGGTGTAGGACTTGCATCGACGGCGATCATCCAGCGTCCGTCGTCTGCCGCAGGGTTCGGTTTCGGTAGGCGATGTAGGGCTTGGTCGATCGTCGCTCGTGGACGAAAAGCGACCAAGGCTGCCTGGTTGAGTGGGACTCGATGTCGATCTCCTTCGGGAGAGAGGCGGCTTGGTGATCATGTCGAGAAAACGCCGGAGGGTGGTGCGAGTCGAGCCCACCCGATGCGAGAGTGCGTCGGCCTCCTCGTTCTTCCTTTGTCGATCCACTCGACGGAATAGCCGTGAAGTGTCCGCCAACTTTTTCTTGCTGGCGGTATGCCGCCATGGTAGGAGAGACAGCGTCGCGGTGCCGCGGCGACTTGCCCGCGACAAGATCGGAGTCTCCGTAGCGGCGGAGGCGATTGACGTTCATCTCCTTGGCTGCTCGCATGCCGTGGGAGTAGGGCCTCGTACTCGGCCATGTTGTTGGTACAGGTGTGAAGTCGAGAGGATGTAGCGGAGCTTGTCGCCTTTGGTGAAGTTAACACTATCCTGCGCTTGCACCGTCGCGTTCTTGGAGCCGTCGAGCGCAGCTCCAAGATGGAGGTACGGCAGCCTTCTGCCGGGCCTCTTCCCGGGCGATGAAGTGCGCGGCTCGCGACTTGATCGCTTTTAGTGGCTCGTATTTGATGTTGTGGACGCCGATCTCGATGGCCCACTTGGCGACCGCCGGCCGCCTCATGTGGATGATGTCTTGCGGTGGTGCGGAGGAGACGACCGTGATCGGGTGCTCCTAGAAGTAAGCGCGGCTGAGCTCAAGACCGTGTATACTAGCTTTTGGTATCATGGGTACATTGGCGCGACTTCGGTGAGGACCTCGCTGATGTAGTACACCGGCCGCTGGACTGGGCGCTCCTTTCCTTCCTCTGGGCGCTCGACGACCATCACGGCGCTGACGACGCGCTCTGAAGCCGCGACGTAAACCAGCATGGGTTCTTTTTTCGGGGCAGCGGTAATGGTGCGCGGTAGCACCTTTTGAGGTCGCGAGCGCGTCCGCCTCCTTTTCCCACTGGAAGGTGGGGTTCTTGCGTATCAGCGGTATAGGGCATCGCTTTTCGCCAGCGGGGATGAAGCGACTGAGAGCCGCTACTCGCCCGGCCAGCTTCTGGACGTCACGCAGGCACTCGGGTTTGCCGAGCCGGGCGATCGTGTCGATCTTCGTGGTGTTAGCTTTGATCCCTCGTTTGGAGACGACGCATTCAAGAAGTTGTCCGGTACACAAGGTGCACTTGCCTGGGTTGAGCTTTATCTTGTATCTTCGCAGTTGGCGAATGTTTCCGCCAGTCGGTGAGTAGGTCGCTTGGCGGCGGATTTCACGACCACGCCGTCGATGTAGACGTGGATGTTGCGCCAATTTGGCTCGCGAGGCATTCTTGCATGCACCGCTGGTAGGTCGCCCCGGCGTTCTTGAGGCCGAAGGTCATGGCGGTGTAGCAGAAGGCTCCGAATGGCGTGATGAACGCCGTCTTCTCCTCGTCTTCGAAAGCCATTTTGATCTGGTTGTACCCAGAGTAGGCGTCGAGGAAACATAGCGACTCCGAGCCCGCGGTTGAATCGATTATCTGGTCGATCCGCGGGAGGACGAACTGCTCCTTTGGGCAGGCGCCGTTCAGGTTTGTGTAGTCGATACACATTCTCCAGGTCCCGTTCTTCTTCTCGACCGGGACTGGGTTTTGTTGGAGATATGCCCTAGAGGCAATAATAAATGTAGTTATTATTATTTCTTTGTGTTTATGATAAATGTTTACATTCATGCTATAATAGTATTAACAAGGAAACCATTAATACTTGTGTGATTTGTAAACTTAATTTGAAGTCCCTAGTATAGCCTCTATACTTCACTAGCTTGTTGGTTGATTAATGATTGTGGTTTCCCTATCATGAACATTGAGATGTTATCAACAACAAGATCATATCGTTAGGAGAATGATATGGTGGACATACTCCTATAGATAAGCGTAGCATAAAGATCAAGTCATTTCAATAGTTCAATTGCTATATGCTTTCTGATACATAGTAACCTAATTCCTTCGACCATGAGATCATGCATATCACCTTTACCGGATGGATGCTTTGATGACATCAAACACCACACCATAACTGGGTGGCTATAAAGGTGGCATTAAGTGTTCGGAAAGTATTGGTTGAAACACATGGATCAAGAGTGGATTTGTCCATCCACATGACGGATAGATATACTGGCCCTCTCGGAATGTCATCCAATTGGCTTGCAAGCATGTGACTTGGTCACAAGGGATCACATATCACGGAACGAGAAAAGAGTACTTATCGGTAACGAGGTTGAACTAGGTATGCAGATACCGACGATCATAACCCTCGGATAAGTAACATATCGTGAGACAAAGGGAAATTGGTATCGTATGTAAGTGGTTCATTCGATCGCAAAGTAATCGAGAAATATGTGGGAGCCATATGAATTTCCATTCCTCTATTGGTTATTGTTCTGAGAAGTGTCTCGATCATGTCCGCATAATTCACGAACCGTAGGGAGACACACTTAAGGATTCGACGTTGTTTGAGTAGTTATGGTATTATGAGAAAGAGACCGAATGTTGTTCGAGTCTCGGATGGGATCCGGATATCACGAGGTGATCCGGAATGGTCCGGAGAATAAGATGCATATAAGGAAAGTCCTGCTTCGGAGTTCGGAATGATTCCTGTTTTCATCGAATGTTCTAGAAGGTTCCGATTGTCCCAAGACTCCGGGGAGGGTACATGAATGTGTCATTACATATTGGAATGATTGCATCATGTACTAAGTGTTCTTGCTGTTCCAAAACATGAAAGTCAAATTGCCGCTTGAAAGTCAAACGGCTAAAACAGAAACTGTGGGAAACAGAAACTGTGGGAAACAAGCAAGAGGAGTTGGAACCAACCGGAGGAGGAGTTGGACTCCTCCAGCCGCCCAGCCCTAGCCGAGTTGGGAGGGACTCCTCCCTCCTCCTGGCCGCCAAGGCCCTCCACCTATATAAGGAGGGCAGGCTCCTCCTAGACACACAACTTTCTACCTCTAAATCTCCGGTTTAGAGCCGTTTTGGTTTAGAGCTTCTAATTGCTTTAGCCAGTTTAGAGCCTTCTAATTGGTTTAGAGCCTTCTAATTGGTGTGTCTAATTACTAGATCACTAATAGCCTCTCTCATAAGCTCCACCATACTGCACCGCTTAAGGCGAAGCCTGCATGATTTCCTCTACTCCTGTACCACGCCAGTCTGCCGGAATCGCGAGGAGAGTGCTACAACCTCTACCTTTGGAACAAGGAGAGGAAGGTATTCGCTGAGTACCGAACGGTGACCGATCAAGGGAGCGCTGCCGAACGTGGCGCCAAGGATCGCCTACACGATCTTGAGATCGGAAGAGTACGACTACATCACCCACGAGAATCCGCTCTCGTTAAACGCTTTGGAATCTTCGAGGGTAAGTTATACCAGCGACTCGTTGCTACAATCTAGTAGATAGCTCTTGGCTTGTTTGTTTGTATGCGATAGAAAATTTTTGTTTTCCATGCTACGAATCCCACCAGTGGTATCAGAGCCGTGTCTATATGTAGATCTGTTGCACGAGTAGAACACAATGGTCATTGTGGGCGTTGATGCTTTTATTGTCGATTGCTTGTGTACTTTGCATCTTGCGGTATGTTGGGATGAAGCGCCCGGCTAACCTTACATGACATCGTTCATGAGACTTGCTCCACGCTTGACATGCAACTTGTATTGCATAAGTGGCTTTATGGGTGCTGCTTTCTCCTAGCATAGTTAAGATCCAATTTACAACGGGTGATCAACAATGCTAGTATCAATGTTGTGGTTCTTGTTCGTAAGTTAGAACGACACTTATTGAAAGCCCCAAACCACGTAAAATATGCAAAGAAAGTAGAGGCGCCTAACTTTGTTTTGCGGTGTGTGCATGATGTGATATGGCCATGATTGTGATTATATTTGATGTATGCAATGTTCCTTATTGTAAGTCGGCAACGGCAGAGCCATATGGTTGTCTTTAATTTATGTTAAGACCCGTGTCTATTCAAAGTAGTTGTAATAGTTGAAGCCGTGGGCGACAACCATGGAGAAGCGTCATTGACCTTGATGCAATGCCGTGATGATGGAGATCATGTTCGTGCTTGAAGATGGAGATCGGAGGCACAAAGAAGAAAGGCCATATCATATCACATATATATTGAATTGCATGTGATGTTAATCCTTTATGCATCTTGTATTGCTTAGTAGACACGGTAGCATTATAAGATGATCCCTCATGCACATCAATTTCAAATCATAAAGTGTTCACCCTTAGTTAGCACCGCTAAAGCTTGTTGTTTCAAGCACCACGTGATGATCGGGTGTGTTAGATTCTGCAAGTGTATACAACGTGAGCAAGCCAGATTTGCTCATGCGAAACTAAGGTTTGATCTTGACGAGCCTAGCATGTACATGCATGGTCTCGAACACGGATCACCGAAAGGTAAAGCATGAATCATATAGTAGATATGATGAACATGACGATTGTTCGCCATTGAAACTATGTCAACTCTCGTGATGATCGGTGTTGATATGGTGGATTTGGTTCGTGTGATCACTAAAACAATGTGAGGGATATTGTTTTGAGGGAGTTCACCTAGTTTAATTTTATTATTAATTTGAACTCAATTTGTCATAAACTTAGTCTAAACTATTGCAAATATGTTGTAGATCAATGGCAGCCCCTACCATCAATTTTAATGCGCTCCTAGAGAAAGAAAAGTTGAAAAACAATGGAAGCAACTTCGCGGATTGGTTCCGCAATTTGAGGATTGTCCTCACATTGGTAATTTGACCTATGTCTGGATGCATTGGGTGACCCACTGCAGCCAATGCTCCGATGAAGTAAAGAATGTTTACCTCGCTCGTAAGAATCAAGATCCATAGTTCAAGGTGCTATCTTGTATGGTTTGGAATCGAGCTTAAAAGGTTTGAGGATTCGACCCATATGATATTGTCGAGGATCTCAAATTGATTTTTGAGGCTCATGCGCAATTGAAAGTTATGAAGCTTCGAAAGTTCTTTAACTGCAAGATGGAAGAGGGCAGCTCCGTCAGTGAGCATGTGCTTAAGATGTCTGGGCACGCGAACAAACTTCAAAGCTTGGGTATTGTGATTCCTAATGCTTTGGGGATTTACCGTGTCCTCCAATCACTACCACCAAGTTACAAGAACTTTGTGATGAACTACAACATGCGTAACATGAACAAGACGTTGTAACTCTTTGCCATGTTAAAATCTGCAGAAGTGGAGATCAAGAAAGAGCACCAAGTGTTGTTGGTCAATAAGACCACCAAATTCAAGAAAGGCAAGTCTAAGCAAAAGGGACACTTCAAGAAGGGTGGTAAGAAAGCTACCACGCCGACGAAGAAGACCAGGGCTGGACCTAAGCCTGATATTGAGTGCTTTTACTGCAAGGGAGAAGGTCACTGGAAGCGGAATTGCCCAAAGTACTTGGCGGATTTGAAGAACGGCAACATCAAGAAGAAAGGTATATCTGATATACATGTTATTGATGTGTATCTCACTAGTACTCGTAGTAGTGCGGGTATTTGATACTGGTCTGTTGCTCATATTTGTAACTCAAACAAAGTCTTTGCAATAAACGGAAGCTAGCGAGGAACGAGGTGACGATGCGCGTGGGAAACGGATCAAAGGTTGATGTGATCGCGGTCGGCACGCTACCCCTTCATCTACCATCGGGATTTTTTATACTTAAATAATTGTTATTTGGTGCCTGCGTTGAGCATGAACATTATATCGGGATCTTGTTTATTGAGAGACGGTTACTTGTTTAAATCTGAGAATAATGGTTGTTCTATTTATATAAGTAATATGTTTTATGCACATGCACCTTTGATAGATGGTCTATTCTTATTGAATCTCGATAGTGGAAATACACATATCAACAACATTGAGGCTAAACGTTTGAAATCAAGCGATAATTCGACCTATATGTGGCATCGCTGCCTTGGTCACATCGGAGTGAAACGTATGAAGAAACTCCATTCCGATGGACTTCTTGAATCACTTGATTTTGAATCACTTGAAAGATGCGAAGCATGTTTGATGGGAAAAATGACTAAGACTCCATTTTCTGGTATGATGGAGCGAGCTACGGACTTATTGGAAATCATACATACCGATGTGTGTGGTCCAATGAGTGTAGCATCATGTGATGGTTATCGTTATGTTCTTACCTTCACAGATGACTTGAGTAGATATGGGTATATCTATTTCATGAAACATAAGTCAAAACTTTCGAGAAGTTTAAGGAGTTTCAAAGTGAGGTAGAGAATCAACGTAACAAGAAGATTAAATTTCTACGTTCTGATCGTGGAGGTGAATATCTAAGTTACGAGTTTGGCGAGCATTTAAAGAAGTGCGGAATACTTTCACAATTGACACCGGGAACACCACAACAGAATGGTGTGTCCGAACGTCGTAATCGAACTCTCTTAGATATGGTTCATTCTATGATGTCACTTACAGATTTACCGCTATCATTTTGGGGTTATGCATTAGAAACAGCCGCATTCACTTTAAATAGGGCACCGTCTAAATCCGTTGAAACGACACCATCTGAATTATGGTTTGGGACGAAACCTAAATTGTCGTTCCTTAAAGTTTGGGGATCTGAAGCCTATGTAAAGAAGTTACAGGACAAGCTTGAACCCAAAGCGGAAAATGCGTCTTCATAGGATACCCAAGGAAACTATTGGGTATACCTTCTATCATAGATCCGAAGGCAAAATCTTCGTTAAGAATGGATCTTTTCTAGAGAAGAATTTCTCTCGAAAGAAGTGACTGGAAGGAAAGTAGAACTCGACGAGGTTGTCGAACCTTCTCGAAATTGCGAGTAGACCGGAAGAAGTTCCCTGTGGTGCACCAATAAGAGAGGAAGCTAATGATGATGATCATGAAACTTGGTTGAAGTTGCTCTGAGCCTCGGAGGTCAACGAGAACTCGTACCACTCCAGTTGGTATGATTCCGTTATGAATGTCATGGTGGTGGACAACACCGATGACCCCGAGACTTATGAGGAAGCGATGATGAGCCAGATTCCAATAAATGGCAAGAAGCCATGAAATCCGAGATTGGATCCATGTACGAAAACCAAGTATGGACTTTGGTGGACTTAGGATGGCGGAAGGCTGTCGAGAACAAATGGATTTTCAAGAAGAAAGCAGATCTTGATGGTAATGTTCATCTATAAAGCTCGACTTGTCGCAAAAGGGTTTCGACAAATTCAAGGAGTTGACTACGATGAGATTTTCTCACGTAGCGAAGCTAAAGTCTGTGAGGATTATGTTAGCAATCACATATTATGATTATGAGATATGGCGGATGGATGTCAAAAGCATTCCTCAATGGAGACATTGATGAAGAGTTGTATATGATGCAACCCAAAGGTTTTGTCGATCCTAAAGATGCTAACAAGGTATGCAAACTTCAACGGTCCATCTATGGATTGAAGCAGCATCCGAAGTTGGAATCAACGTTTTGATAAGGTAATCAAAAGTTTTGGTTTTATACAAACTTATGGAGAAGCTTGTATTTACAAGAAAGTGAGTGGGAGCTCAGTAGCATTCTTAATACTGTATGTGGATGACATATTGTTGATTGGGAATGATGTAGACCTTCTTAATAGTGTCAAGGAATATTTGAATAATAGTTTTTCAATGAAGGATCTTGGCGAAGCAGCTTACATATTAGGCATAAAGATTTATAGAGATAGATCGAAACGCCAAATATCATTTTCACAGAGTACATATTTGGACAAAGTTCTAAAGAGGTTTGGAATGGAAGAAAGCAAGAAAGGGTTCTTGCCCATGTTGCCCAATACGACCTTGAGTAAAACTCAAAGTCCGACATCGGCAGAAGATAGAGAAAGGATGAGTAAGACTCCCTATGCCTCAGCCATAGGATCTCTAATGTATGCCATGCTATGTACTAGACCCGACATTGCATATGTTGTTAGTTTAACTAGCAGATATCAAAGTGATCCAGGAGTGGATCATTGGACAGCGGTCAAAACATCCTTAAGTACTTGAGAAGAACTAAGGATATGGTTCTTTCTTATGGAGGTGATGAACAGCTCGTTGTTAATGGTTACACCGATGCTAGTTGGAACACCGATCCGGATGATTCTAAATCACAATCGTGATGCGTATTTATTTTGAATGGTGCAGCTTAGCTGGAGGAGTGCAAAGCAAAGCGTTGTGGCGAGATCTTCAACTGAATCGGAATACATGGCTGCTTCCGAGGCTTCACAAGAAGCGATATGGATGAAAGAGTTCATTACTGGTGGGTGTGGTTCCAAGTGCGCTGGACCCAATGTCTATCTCTTTGTGATAACATGGGCGCCATAGCCAATGCGCAAGAACCAAGGTCACACAAGAAGCTGAAGCATATCAAGCTGCGTTTTCACGCTATTCGAGAACATATCCAGGATGGGGATATAAAGATTTGCAAAGTACACACAGATCTGAATGTGGCGGATCCGTTGACTAAACCTCTCCCGAGGGCAAAACATGACCAACACCAAACTGCCATGGGTGTTCGGTATATTACCATGTAATCTAGATTAGATGACTCTAGTGCAAGTGGGAGAATGTTGGAGATATGCCCTAGAGGCAATAATAAATGTAGTTATTATTATTTCTTTGTGTTTATGATAAATGTTTACATTCATGCTATAATAGTATTAACAAGGAAACCATTAATACTTGTGTGATTTGTAAACTTAATTTGAAGTCCCTAGTATAGCCTCTATACTTCACTAGCTTGTTGGTTGATTAATGATTGTGGTTTCCCTATCATGAACATTGAGATGTTATCAACAACAAGATCATATCGTTAGGAGAATGATATGGTGGACATACTCCTATAGATAAGCGTAGCATAAAGATCAAGTCATTTCAATAGTTCAATTGCTATATGCTTTACGATACATAGTAACCTAATTCCTTCGACCATGAGATCATGCATATCACCTTTACGGATGGATGCTTTGATGACATCAAACACCACACCGTGGCGGGTGGCTATAAAGGTGGCATTAAGTGTTGGAAAGTATTGGTTGAAACACATGGATCAAGAGTGGGATTTGTCCATCCACATGACGGATAGATATACTCTGGGCCCTCTCGGTGGAATGTCATCCAATTGGCTTGCAAGCATGTGACTTGGTCACAAGGGATCACATATCACGGAGCGAGAAAAGAGTACTTATCGATGAGGTTGAACTAGGTATGCGAGATACCGCGATCATAACCTCGGATAAGTAACATATCGTGAGACAAAGGGAAATTGGTATCGTATGTAAGTGGTTCATTCAATCAAAGTAATCGTAGAAATATGTAGAGCCATATGAATTTCAGATTCCTCTATTGGTTATTGTTGAGAAGTGTCTCGATCATGTCCGCATAATTCACGAACCGTAGGGAGACACATAAGGATTGACGTTGTTTGAGTAGTTATGGTATTATGAGAAAGAGACCGAATGTTGTTGAGTCTCGGATGGGATCCGGGATATCACGAGGTGATCCGGAATGGTCCGGAGAATAAGATTCATATAAGGAAAGTCCGTTTGAGTTGGGAATGATTCCGGTGTTTTCATCGGGAATGTTCTAGAAGGTTCGGATTGTCCGGCACTCCGGGGAGGGTACATGAATGTGTCATTACATATTGGAATGATTGCATCATGTACTAAGTGTTCTGCTGTTCCAAAACATGAAAGTCAAATTGCCGGTTTGAAAGTCAAGCGGCTAAAGCGAAGCCTGGGAAGCGAGAAGCTGTGGGAAACAAGCAAGAGGAGTTGGAACCAACTTTGGAGGAGGTTGGACTCCTCGGGGCGCCCAGCCCTAGGCCGAGTTGGGGAGGACTCCTCCCTCCCTGGCCAAGGCCCCTCCACCTATATAAGGAGGGGCAGGGCTCCTCCTAGACACACAACTTTCTACCTCTAAATCTCCGGTTTAGAGCCGTTTTGGTTTAGAGCTTCTAATTGCTTTAGCCAGCGGTTTAGGGCCTTCTAATTGGTTTAGAGCCTTCTAATTGGTGTGTCTAATTACTAGATCACTAATAGCCTCTCTCATAAGCTCCACCATACTCGCACCGGCTTAAGGCGAAGCCCTGCGGGATTTCCCCTCTACTTCTGGTACCACGTTGTCTTTGCTGAGAATCGCGAGGAGAGTGCTACAACCTCCATTTTCTTTGGAACAAGGAGAGGAAGGTCTTCGTCAGTACCGAGCGTGTGACCCGGCTGAGGCGCTTAGGAGCGTGGCCCGGAAGGATCGTCTACGATCTTGAGATCGGAAAAATCGACTACATCACCCACGAGAATCCGCTCTCGTTAAACGCTTTGGAATCTTCGAGGGTAAGTTATACCATCGACTCGTTGCTACAATCTAGTAGATAGATCTTGGCTTGTTTGTTTGTATGCGATAGAAAAATTTTGTTTTCCATGCTACGAATCCCAACAGGTTTGCCAGCCAATTGGATTACTTGATTGGCCGGATGAAGCCAGCAGCGAGTAGACGCTGCACCTCCTCGGCGATTGCTCGACGGCATTCTTCATTGAAGGGCCGCAGCGACTATTTGACAGGTCGCACTTTGGGGTCGGCGTTTAGCTTGTGCTCAGCGAGCTCCCTAGGGACACCAGGCATGTCAGAGGGCTTCCATGCGAAGATGTCCCTATTCTCACGGAGGAACTTCGATGGCGCTTCCTATGCGGGCTCATGCCCGTCGATCGTCCGTCGCTGGAGTCGCTGGGACCAGCGGTTGACGGTGCGTCGTGGCCTCAAAGGTTGAGGTGTTTGCGCCCTCCGAGTTGGGCTTCTTTAGTATGGTGGGGTCGTCGTTGTTGACCCCGCTCGCGTACTTGGCGAGCTCGTCGGCGTGGTTGGTCTCCGCCGCGATGACGGCGTCAGCGAGCTCGGCTCCTTTGGCCTCACACTCGGCGGCCATGTCGGGGTCGCCGTGGATGGTGATGACGCCACACGGCCCGGGGAGCTTCATCGTGTTGTACGCGTAGTGGGGCGCTGCCATGAATTTAGCGAATGCCTGGCGCCCCAGGACGCAGTGGTAGGGGCTGTCGAAGGGCACCAGCTCGAAGACGATCCACTCGGTGCGGAAGTTTGCCGGTGTGCCGAAGGTGACTGGCAGCATGACCTTGCCGATCGGGTATGCCTTCCGACCAGGGACGATGCCGTGGAATGTGGTGTGGGTTTTCTCGATCATCGATTGCGGGAGCCGCAGCCATCTGAAGGTGTCGAGGTACAGGATGTTGATGGAGCTGCCGCCATCCATCAATGTCTTGGGGAGACAGTAGTCGCCGACCTTGGGCTTGACCACCAGGGCGACTCGTCCTGGGTACTCGATGCGTGGCGAGTGGTCTTGGCGGCTCCAGGTGATGGGCTGCTCTGACCAGTTTAGGAACTGGGGAACGTCCACCTGTGCCACCGCGTTGACGGCGACAGCGCGGGCGATGACCTTCTTCTCGCGCTTCGTGTTGAAGCCTGTGAAGGTGTGGAGCGAGACGACCACTTTGCCGAATTTTCCGCTGTTTGGCCGGTCGTTGTCGGGGTCCTCCCGCGCTCGCCGTGCCTTCTCGATTTCCCTGAGGGTGTGGCAGTCGGCGGTGGTGTGCGTTGCGGGCTTCCCTTCCCTGCTATGAAACGCACATGGTTGGTTAAGGAGAGCCGCAGGGTCGAACCTTGGCTTGGCCTTGTAGTTGCCGCCGTCGCGGCGTTGTCCTCCGTCGCGGCGGAAGCTCTTGGGCTCGCGTTGCGCATGCCCGGCGTTGGCGACGAAGTCGACTCGCCCGTCACTGTGGCGCTTGTGAAGGGTTTCGCGGCATAGTAAATCAAAATTTTATATAGAGCGAACAGAGGGAAAGCCAAGATATAATCTAGGAGATGCAAACAACGAGAGAGATTGGATTACATATTCATACCCTTGAAGATTCGCACAGCGGAATGTTCGTCGGAACGTGGGTGATGTAGTCGTACTCGCTTCTCCTCCTCGCGATCCGATCCGATCTAGCACCACAAGTGGCGGTGCCTCCGTGAGATGCACACGTGCAGCACCTCGACGTCTCCTCCTTCCTCGGACCAGCGAGTATGGTGGAGAGATAGATTGGATCTACAACACGACGGCGTGGTGTATATGGTGGAGAATTTCTGCTGCGAACAGGCCTACAAGCGATCGGGAGAGAGGAAGGTAGCAAGGCAGCTAGGGCTTGGAGGAAGGTGTGTGTGTGGGGAGGCGCACCCCTCTATATATAGAGGGGCGGCCCTTGCCCTCCTCCAAGCCTATCTCTAGTTTAAACAATTTAAACTCTCCCTTATCTAGAAATCCTATCTCTAGTTTAAAAGATTTAAACTCTCCCTTATCTCTAACTTCTATCCCGAGATTTAAACGAGTTAACTCTCTCTAGAATCGGCTGGGCCCTATGGGGCCTTGTGCCCCTGCCCAATGCGGCCAGGACACTCCCTCATAGGCCCATGCCCCTCCCGGAAGGTGGGGCCACGTTGGTCCCCTTCGGAAGGTTCTAGAAGCTTCGGTACAATACCGATTAACGGAACAATTCGAACTCCAAAACTGCATTGCCTTATATGAATCTTATTCTACGGACCATTCCGAACCTCTCGTGATATCCGGATCCCATCCAAGACTCGAACAAAAATTCATAAACCAATTATCCAATCTATCCTAGCGTCGAGACACGTTAAGTGTGTGACCTGCGGGTTCGAGAATATCGGACATGATCTTCTATCAATAATCAACAGCGGGTGCAGGCACCCATATTGACTCCACACATTCATCGATGATCATATCGGATGAACCACGATGCCGATTCAATCAATCCCATATATATATTCCCTGTCTCGCGATATTTTACTTGCCGAGATTCGATCGTCGGGCTGGTCATACCTAGTTCAATCGTTCACGGCAAGTACTTTACTCGTTCGTAATCCGATATCACTTTGTGATTAACTCCTTAACCACATGCTTGCAAGCGGTGTTGATATCGATTCGAGTAGGCCAGTATATCTCTCCGACTTGGGAGGGACAAATTCCATCTCGATACATACAACCCAGCAGATACTTTCCGATCACGAGAGACACCTTTAGGATCACCCTCTCATAGGATGACGTTTGATGACCTCAAAGATTTCTTCGGTACCGGAAGTTGCATTATCTCATGGTCTAAGGAATACAATATTTGACATAGGAAAAGCTTCAAAGATGAACACGATGAAACGATCTAATTGCTTCGCTTAGTTTGGGTGCATCCATCATATTATTCTCCCAATGATATGATCTCATTATCAATTGACAACTCATGTCTATGGTTAGGAAACCTTAACCATCATTGATCAATGAGCTAGTCCTTAGAGGCGTACCAGGGACACGGTGTTGTTCACAAACCACACAAGTATTAATGTTTCCGCTTAATACAATTCTAGCATGGAATATAAACTTTATCATGAACAAGAATTATAATAATAACATCTTTATTATTGCCTCTAGGGCATAATTCTACAGATCTCCCACTTGCACTAGAGTCAATAATCTAGTTTACATCGGCAACAATCTCACACCCATGGCACCCTTGAGGTGTTGATCATGTTTACACGTGGAAGAGGTTTAGTCAATGGATCTGCGACATTCGGATCCGTATGTACTTTGCTAATCTTGAGATCTCCATCGCTATATAATCTCGGATTATATGAAATTGCGATTGATATGCTTGGTCTTTGGATGATATCTTGGTTCCTTAGCGAGTGCTATGGCGCCGGTGTTGTCACACAATATCTCCGGTGGTCCAATGCACTTGGAACCACGCCAAGCTCGATGATGAAGTTTCGATCCAAACTCCTTCACTTGGCCTTCTGCGGCAGCCATGTATTCCGCTTCTCATTGTAGATCGCGATCACGCTTTGCTTGCAGCTTCTCCACTCACAGCTCCTCCATTCAAAATATAAGCGTATCCCATGCAGATTTGGAATCATCCTTGTCGATGTCAAAACTAGCATCGGCGTAACCTTTTCGACAAGTCGTTCATCACCCCATAGACTAAGAACATTTCTTTAGTTCTATTTAGGTACTTTAGGATGTTCTTCACGGCTGTCCAGATGTTCCACTCTTGGATCACTTTGATATCTTTCGTCAAACTAAGAGCATTGGACACATCGGTCTAGTACCACGACATGGCATACATGATGGAACCTATGGCGAGGCATAAGGCACTTTGCTCATAGCTTCCCTATCATTTCGTGGCTGGACCTTTGAGCCTTGCTCAATATCTTACACGACAACATAGGCCTTTGAACCTTTCTTTGCCTTATCCATTACGAACCTTTTGAACTTTGTCTAGGTATGTACTCTGGCTTAAAGCTATCAGGCGTCTTTGTCTATCTCTATAGATTTTGATGACCAATATATAAGCAGCTTCACCTAGGTCTTTTATTGAAAAACACTTGTTCAAATAACTCTTCACATCGTTAAGCATGTTGATGTCATTTCCGATAATCAATATGTCATCCACATATAGTACCAGAAACGTCACCGAGCTCCCACTCACTTTCTTGTAGATACAAGCTTCGTAGCAATTTGGAACAAATCCAAAGCTCTTGATCACTTGATCAAAACGAAGGTTCCAACTCCGAGATGCTTGCTTGATCCATAAATGGAGCATGAAGTTTGCATACTTTACTAGCATCCTTAGGATCGACAAAACCTTCGGGTTGCATCATATACAACTCTTCATCAATGTTGCCATTGAGGAAAGCGATCTTGACATCCATCGCCATATTTCATAATCATGAAATGCAGCAATTGCTAATAAAATCCAAATGGACTTAAACATCGCTACGGAGAGAAAGTCTCATCGTAGTCAACACCTTGAACTTGTCGAAAACCTTTTGCGACAAGCGTGCTATAGACGGTAACATTACCATCGCGTCCGTTTTCTTCTTGAAAATCCATTTGCACTCAACGGCCTTTCGGTCGCTAGGAGGATCCACCAAAGTCCATACTTGGTTTTCGCTCATGGATCCCAATTGGTTCATGGCTTCGACCATTTCTCGAGTCTGGGCTCATCATCGCTTCCTCATAGTTCGTAGTTTCACTGTCTTCTACCAACAAGACAGTCAAGACAGGGTTGCCGTACCACTCAGGAGGGGCACGCGACCTTGTCGACCTGCGACGTTCAGTAGTAGCATCGTCTGAAGCGTCATGATCCTTATCATCAGCTTCCTCAATTATTGGTGCAGGCGGCACTGGAACAATCTCAGGTGCTGCGCTACTCTCCAATTCAAGAGAAGGTTCAATAACCTCGTCTAGCTCTACTTTCCTCCCACTCACTTCTTTCGAGATAAACTCCTTCTCAAGAAAGGAACCGTTCTTTGCGACAAACACTTTGCCTTCGGTTATGTGATAGAAGGTATACCCAATAGTTTCCTTAGGGTATCCTATGAAGACGCATTTCTCCGCTTTGGGTTCGAGCTTGTCCGGCATCAATTTGTTGACGTAAGCTTCGCATCCCCAAACTTTAAGAAACGACAACTTAGGTTTAGCACCAAACCACAGTTCATACGGTGTCGTCTCAACGGATTTAGATGGAGCCCTATTTAAAGTGAATGCAGCGGTTTCTAATGCATAACCCCAAAATGATAACGGCAAATCATAGAGACATCATTGATCGGACCATATCTAATAGGGTTCGATTCGGTCAGACACACCATTGCGCTTGTGGTGTTCGGGTGGCGTGAGTTGTGAAACGATTCCACTTGCTTTAAGATGCGTGAAAATCATAACTCAAATATTCACCTCCATGATCGGATCGTAGAAACTTAATCTTTACATACGATGGTTCTCCACTTCATTCGAAATTCCTTGAACTTTTCAAATGTTTTGATTTATGTTTCATTAAATAGATATACCCATATCTACTTAAGTCATCGGTAAAAGTGAGGAAATAGCGATATCCACCGCGTCGAAACACTCATCGGTCCGCATACATCGGTATGTATGATTTCCAACAAGTCCATTGCTCGCTCCATCATCTGGAGAGCGGGTTTTGATCATCTTGCCCATGAGGCATGGTTCGCATGTGTCAAATGATTCAAAATCAAGAGACTCCAAAAGTCCATCGAATGGAGTTTCTTCATGCGCTTTACACCAATATGACCTGAGCAAATGCCACAAATAAGTAGTATTATCACTATCTACTTTGCATCTCTTAGCCTCAATGTTATGGATGTGTGTTTCATCCCTTTCGAGATTTAGAAGAAATAAACCATTTACAAGAGGTGCATGACCATAAAAGATGTTACTCATATAAATAGAACAACCATTATTCTCGATTTAAATGAATAACGTCTTGCAATAAACACGATCCGAAATGATGGTCATGCTCAACGCAGCACATAATAACACTTATTAAGGTTTAAAACTAATCCGAAGGTAAAACTAAGGAGAGCGTGCCGCGGCCATCACATCAACTCTTGATCCGTTGCCAGCAGCGCCGTCACCTCATCCCTCAAAGCCGCCGTCTATTCCGTAGCTCTTGTTTGAGTTACAAATATTAGCAACCGAACCGTATCAAATACCGGGCACTACAACGAGGGCTAGTAAGGAAAACATCAATAACATGTATATCAAATATACCTTTGATGGTGCCGACCTTCTTGTCGCTAAGTATTTGGACGATTGCGCTTCGATGACCCTTGTCCTTGCAATAGAAGCACTCGGTGTCGGCTTGAGACGGACTGAGCTTCTTCTCAGCAGGGCATTAAACTGCCGCCCTTCTTGAAGGGCTTCTTTGCTCCTTACCTTTCTTAAAGGAGGGCTTGTTGACCATCAACACATGATTATCCTTCTTGATGTCCACTTCGCAGCCTTGACTTTGCGAAGAGCTCGGTGATCGTGTCGGTGGAACCAATCTGATTATGAGTCACTACAAAACTTTTGTAGCCGGGAGGGAGTGATTGTAGAACCACAATCTTGAGCTCCTCGAATCGTGCATTCCGGTTGCTCAAGCGTTGAGTGTAGCCGACATCTTTATGGCGTGCTCACTAACGAACTCCCTTCCTCCATCTTGCGGTTAAAGAACTTCTCGGAGATCTCATATCTCTCGAGCGGGCTGAGTCGAAACATGGTTTTCGGCTCCTCGAGAATCTCGAAGGGCAGGATACTCTTCAAAAGCGATTTTGAAGCTCCAGTTCCATAGCAAACAACATGGCGATCTTAATCAAATCATAATCATCCTTGGTGATAAACAGCTTTTTCATCGGCGGCGCATCTACGGCGAGGTTACCTAACGCTTTCTCAAGGACATAGTCCTTTTGTCCATGACAGAATGATTCTTAGATTTGGAACCAGTTGGTGAAGTTAGACCCATTGTTTCTAAGCTTTTCCTTCTCGAAAAGCGTTGAAGTTGAAGTTGGATTTGGCCATGTGATCTACGGTATTTGCAAGTACAATTTAGACTATGTTCATGATAAGTAGTTCAACTTAATCAAATTACTAGATGAACTCCACTAAATTCAACATCCCTCAAGTTGTTTAGTGAACACGATCCAAATTCACCACACCTAATCCGATCATCACGAGAAGAGATGTGGTTTCAATGGTGGACAACAAAGTGTCGATCATATCATTCATATGACTCATGCTTAACCTTTCGGTTCTTGTGTTCGAGGCCATGTGCATACATGCTAGGCTCGTCAGCTAGACCCAAGTATTTACTGCGTGTGCAAAACTAGCTTGCACCCGTTGTATGTGAGCGTAGAGTCTATAGCACCCGATCATCACATGATGCTTGGACCTGACGAACTTCATAGCGGTGCATACTTGGGGAGAACAGTTTTATCTTGATCTTTAAATGAGGAATCATCTTATAATGCTACCGTCGCGATCTAAGCATAATAAGATACATAAAGGGATAAACATCACATGCATATAACTTTATGTGACATGGTATTGCCAATCCTCGCGCAATGATCTCCATCTTGTGCGTTCCGGCATGATCTCCATCACTCCACCATGATTGCCTCCACCACGAATAGCAACTACAACTATTGCTAACTACTTAGCGATAAAGTAAAGCTATTACATGGCGTATAAGAAGTTGACTCGCAGGTCATACACAATTATAAAGACAACCATATGGCTCCTGCCGGTTGTGTACTCATTGACATGCAAGTCGAGAAACATTACAAAACATGATCATCGCATACAATATACACATCACATCTTGGGCCATACCATATCACAGAAAACACTCCCTGCAAGAACAAGTTAGACGCCTCTACTTTGTTGTTGCATGTTTTACGTGGCTTATGGGAGTAGATGCTAAGAACGATTCTTACCTACGGAAAGCCACAACGGTGATATTATGGTTGCCAAACTCCGGTGTTAATCCCATGACAACTATAGTGAGAGAAACGGCATCCACCGGCCGCATGTGTGGCACAAGCCACGTCAAGTCGGAGCGGTCTCATGACGGCGTCGCGTAAGGTTGGCTGGACGCTTCAATCTCACTATCCCGTCATAATAAGAACACAAACAAGAGGCTTGCAGCAGAAAACATCAACGCCCTCAACAACCATGTTGCGTTCTCGTGAAACACATCTCGCATAGATCTAGCTCGATACCCTTTGAAGGGTTTCGCGGCATAGTAAATCAAAATTTTCTCAGAGGCGAGAGAGGAAAGCCAAGATCTAATCTAGGAGATGCAAACAACGAGAGAGATTGGATTAGATATTCATACCCTTGAAGATTACGCAGTGAGCGTTCGTCGGAACGTGGGTGATGTAGTCGTACTCGCTTCTCCTCCTCGCGATCCGATCCGATCTAGCACCACAAGTGGCGGTGTGTGGCATCCCGCAAAACCACTACTAGAAAATCGCGTTGAATTTGTGCATTGCATCGTCATCATCATGCATTGTTTGCCAAACTGTTTTCGCAAGCCCGTTTTGTTTTATAAAACGCCCCGTCTTTTATTCAGACGCAAAAACCGGGTCCCCGAAATATTTTGTTTTGGCCGCTATCGGTTTGCAGACGGCCCGTTTAAATCAAATAAAGTATTTATTTATTTTAGTAGGGCGATCGAGCCAACCGACCCGAGCAGCCAGATTTTTTCTAAACGGTCCACCTACCCCTGCCCTTCTAATCCTAAACCCACCTAAAACTCTACCCAACCCATCCCTCCACCTCACCCCACCCAATGATCTGCTGCCACCTCAGCTTCCCTCTCCCCTCTACCAATCGGTGCCATACGTAACCTTGGCCTCTCCACCTCTCTCCTCCACCACACAACTCCCACCAGCACTTGCCGCCTTTGCACTGGGCCAACCCCCCCGCTGCAGCGTGGTCCCTGTCCCCTGGGCCCCACTACCAACCGACCCCCCCAGACCAACCTTCCCCAGCCCCCGGTCCCACGCGGGACCCACCGGCGCCCACCTACCGCCTCCCCACGCGCCCTGTGCTTCTTCCCCGAGCGGCTCTCCCTCACAGCGCCCGCCCGCAAGCACCACCCCCCCGTCGCGAGTCCTCCCTCTCTCCCAACGCGCCCTTGCAGCCGCCCGCGCCCTTCCTCCTGGCGTCGCTCACGCCCGCCGCCGCCCGTGACTCGCCGCCCGCTGCGCCCGGGCAGCCATGAGCCGCGACCCCCTCTCCCAGCTCGCGCCGCTCTCGGCCAACCTCGCCCGCCCCCTCCCGGCCGCCTCTCCTCACCCTCGCCTCCGGCCAAGGCGTCGATGGGCTCCCCCGCTGCGCCTCGTCGCTCTCCTTCCCCTCCGCAAGCCTCGTCGGCGCTTGCCTTGCCTGCAGCAGCCGCTGCGAGGGCCTCCGAAACTCGCCGACCCGTCCGTCTCCGTCGCTTGGCCTTCGCCGCTCGGCCAGCGGCCCGCCGACTCTGCCTCCGTCGCGCCTCTCCACCGCGCGTCCCCCCCCGAACCTCCGGCCGGCCCACGTCGTCGTCGACCCCTCCCCTCAAGCTCGGCCCGGGCTCGCCCTCCGCCCCACCTCGTCGTCCGGCCGCCTCCCGCGCCAACCACCGGCACCCCCTGGACCCGTGGATCCCGTTCCCCCCTGGCGCCACCGCGGACCCCACCTGTGGGCCTGCTCCGTACCTGCTGCGTCGTACCGAGCCCTGCCACCGTCTCTCCATCGTCCGGTCAACACCGCCTTGGCCTCCCCTGCGTGTGCGTGCCAAGCACGACCCTGAGGGCCCCGTGCACCTACACCTTCCAGAAGGCCCTCGTTGGAGGAGATTTTGTGCAGCTCCAACTGTCCTAGTGTCATGTGTTGTTGAAGATTTCTTTGAGTACAAGCCGAGACCGCAACTACTCGAGGATTTATCGACAAGATCTTCGTCCGTCGTGATGTTCTGGGAACGCCATGTTCTTCCTCCCAAACCCGATGACCGCCATGATCTCTTGCCGGACGCGAAACCCCACCCGCCGAACCCGAGACCACAAGATCGCCACGGCGACAAGTTCTTCTTCCCTCGCCAAGACCGCCTCGATGGCGCGGGCCCGACAAGACCCTCGCAACGGCAAGACCGACCCCGTGGGAACCGGCAAGACCTTCGCGATGATGAGAACGGCACCGACCCGGAAGAAGCCGATGCGCCCAACCGACCAAGTTCTGCTCCCGGACATCGAGACCCGCGACAAGTGCTTCGACCGAATGAGAGGACCGACAACATGGCCGACCATCGCGAAACAAAAACGACCCGTCGAACCACGAACCCCAGTCCGGCCCGACCCGAACCGGAACCCCAAGATCGTCGAAACCCTAAAGTGTGACCCTTATCCGAGAACCCTATTTTAAAACATAATAACAACTTGTTGCATATTGAATTGCCATCCTTGCATGCATATCGTGGTTTGGGGCCTTATGCGATTCACCTAATAATTAAATATGGGGCCCATATGCGGGCAAATCTAGCCTTATATTGGCCTCATTTACACTTGTGTAGCGAACCGGTGTCTTATCTTGCCTTGCTCAAACAACATTTAATATGCGGGGTAGCTAAATAACTTGAACCACCAATTAATGTCGGGACCCCGGTTCCGCTTAATCTTGACCCCACTGCATCGCATCTTTGCCATGTCATTCATCATACATGCATCATGCCGTTCTTCTGCCGTTGTATTAAATATTGCACCCGGTTTTTCTTCTAGTGTTTTGGTTCTTCGCGGATAAGGCCGTTGAGTTGATGTGAGCTTCGCCCCGATCTTCGGGGAAAACCTTCGACAATGTTTCAGGCGAGCATCTCCCTCTTTCTACCTATCTTACTTTTATAGTATTTACTTCCCTCCTGTTGATCTATTGCTATCCGTGTTGCGATGCTTTAGTTTCCGTACCCGTGATCTACCGTGCAGCCCTATATTGCCTTGGACACATCCTATTACACATTGTTTGGTAGCTAGTTGGACTTAGCGTCGTGAGTCGCTTGCTCAATCTTGATGTGTGTTGTCAAATGCCGATTGTTGATGTATTGCCGCATGTTGATGTTGGAGATGATTCTAGTTTTACTTATCGCCACTTTAATTTCTGTTTAACAACTAAAATTGAAATAAGAGGCATCGGTGGGTGATAGAAAATATTTGGTTTCGAACGCCCACTTGTGTCCGTAAGACCCGAGTACTTGATACTGTTCCTTGATTTTTTGCGCTATCCACATCCGGAGGTATATGGGACCCCCACGAGCGAGCTTGATTCCGTCTTATTTCTTGGGGCCACAAACTAGTTTGAGGTTTTATTTGATCTGTACTTATGCCATGCTACTTTACGTATTTAAATTGTGCGAGGAGCACCTTTTGTTAGGATCATGGCCCGATTCATGATGTCGACAAGCCCAGCCACACTTCGGGTTCCCGATCGTTCCTGGCCGTCCCCATAACCTTGAGGCCGTCTCGAGCTTGCTTACTACATTGCGGATTCTACTTAAGGGTGGCCCCTGAAATATTTCTAAATCTGTGATTGTTCGATTGAAAGCCTCGTTGGGTTTTGTTTTGGTTTTCGAGGTTGATCGGCGTGTGTTGCTATTGGTGCACCCGGCCGGTAAAACTTTCTGGCCGTGTCGCGGATATGGGCGACTTGGAGCACGATATCTCGATCATAGACAAGCATAACTAAAGTTTATTGTTATAAATTTGACTTATAATGACTAGTAATCAGCTTCACTATAACGGAATGGCTAATAATACTGCCCACAATTGCTTGTTTGGATGGTCGCTTAAACCATTGTACTGACTAGTAAGTATGGCAACTTCTAGCGGAATTGGCTGAATAAAAGTACCCACAACTGCTGAGTTTTGGGATTATATCATGCTATCTGTATTTGATTAGTAATTGCATAACTATAACGGAATGGTCAACTAAAAGTGCCCATTGTTTACTTTATCGGATGATTATCTAAACGACTAGTAATTGCTAACGATAAGCGAATAAATAAAAGCCAAGCGTGTGAGTTCCTCGGTTGACTCCCTCGTTTGGTCTCGAGGGGAAACACCGAGATGGGTTTGTTTGGTGTTAGCTTGAGTTGGATCCGGATAGGTCATTCTTACCTCTCGATAACCGCCGGTATATCGAGTCTCTATAGGTTGTTTAGTGCATCTTTTGCCGCTTGATCCCCATACCTATGTAGGCGAGGGGCGAATTCTAGCCTCGCCGTGTCTTGGCCTCGATCTTGACGCTCCTTCTTTTCCTTTGCCCTTTGTCGGCACCTTTTGTTTAAGCGGGTTTGAGATCGGCGTCGTTAGCGGGGTTACCCTTCGGCTTGGCCTGGGGTTATGGGCGCCATTGGTTATTCTTGAGCTCTTAGCTCCATTTGCTTCTTGTCGTAGTCGGACGCTCTACCATTTTCAAGGTGATTTGAATCTTGTATATTATATCTGTATTCGACTCTTTGAGTCATTTATATATATATCTGTTTTGTGGGTCCCATCGAGGCATTGTGTAATGTTATTACCGTTTTCCACCACGAAAGTGCTGGTGGGCACCTTTGAATCGTTTCTGCGGGTTTGGTGAATTTTGCCCAAATTTGCATAGGTCGATCTGAGGTGCTACGGTGCCTCGTGAGATGCTGCGTCGACACCTCGGCGTCTCCTCCTTCCTCGGACCGAGTATGGTGGAGAGATAGATTGGATCTACAACCTGACGGCGTGGTGTATATGGTGGAGAATTTCTGCGGGGCTTCGCCTACAAGCGATCGGGAGGAGAGAGGAAGGTAGCAAGGCAGCTAGGGCTTGGAGGAAGGTGTGTGTGGGGAGGCGCACCACCCTCTCTATATAGAGGCGGCGGACCTTGCCCCTCCTCCAAGCCTATCTCTAGTTTAAATAATTTAAACTCTCCCTTATCTAGAAATCCTATCTCTAGTTTAAACGATTTAAACTCTCCCTTATCTAGAAATTCTATCCCGAGATTTAAACGAGTCAAATCTCTCTAGAATCGGTTGGGCCCTATGGGGCCTTGTGCCCCTGGCCCAATGCGGCCAGGACACTCCCTCATAGGCCCATGCCCCCTCCCGGAAGGTGGGGCCACGTTGGTCCCCTTCCGGAAGGTTCTAGAAGCTTCCGGTACAATACCGATTAACCCGGAACAATTCCGAACTCCAAAAAATGCACTTCCTTATATGAATCTTATTCTCCGGACCATTCCGGAACCTCTCGTGATATCCTGGATCCCATCCGAGACTCCGAAAAAAAAATTCATAAACCAATTATCCAATCTATCCTAGCGTCGAGACACGTTAAGTGTGTGACCCTGCGGGTTCGAGAATATGCGGACATGATCTTCTATCAATAATCAACAGTGCAGGCACCCATATTGACTCCACACATTCATCGATGATCATATCGGATGAACCACGATGCGGATTCAATCAATCCCATATATATATTCCCTTCGTCTCGCGATATTTTACTTACTTGCGAGATTCGATCGTCGGTGCCGTCATACCTAGTTCAATCTCGTTCACAGCAAGTACTTTACTGTTCCGTAATCCTATATCACTTTGTGATTAACTCCTTAACCACATGCTTGCAAGCGGTGTTGATATCGATTACGAGTGGGCCCAAGTATATCTCTCCGACTTGGGAGGACAAATTCCATCTCGATACATACAACCCAATGATACTTTCCGATCACCTGAGAGACACCTTTATGATCACCCTCTCATAGGATGACGTTTGATGACCTCAAAGCTTTCTTCCGGTACCAGGAAGTTGCATTATCTCATGGTCTAAGGAATACAATATTTGACATAGGAAAAGCCTCGCAAAGATGAACACGATGAAACGATCTAATTGCTTCGCTTAGTTTGCGTCTGTCCATCATATCATTCTCCCAATGATATGATCTCATTATCAATTGACAACTCATGTCTATGGTTAGGAAACCTTAACCATCATTGATCAATGAGCTAGTCCTTAGAGGCGTACCAGGGACACGGTGTTGTTCACAAACCACACAAGTATTAATGTTTCCGCTTAATACAATTCTAGCATGGAATATAAACTTTATCATGAACAAGAATTATAATAATAACATCTTTATTATTGCCTCTAGGGAATAATTCCAATAGCTTGCCGGTGAGGCGAGTGCCGCTGTAGCGTAGGTCGGATCGGCTTCCGCCGTCGTTGCCGCTCGTGCGGCGTTGACCTCCTGACTCGTCGTCGGTTTCCTGGTTTGGGTCTTCCTCGGCGTACCGTTTGGCGATCTCGAGGAGGTCGGGGATGTTGCCGAGTGTGCGGAAGTGTCGCTTGAGCTTGGCGACCAGGGGCTCGTAGCGGCACGAGGTCTTGAAGCAATGGATCGCGGTGTCCGGGTGGATGCCGACCGCGTTGTACCAAAGTTCTTGCCACCGTTGGACCCAGTTGCGGGTCGACTCGCGTGGTCCACAGACGCTCGCTCGGTCCTCGATAGTGGTGGCACGGGTGTAGGAGCACTCGAAGTGCACGACAAAGCGTCGCATCTCCTCCCGAGTCGATACTGTCCTAGGGAGGTGTTGATCCACCGCACTGCGTCCTTCCATCATCGGGGAGGTAGCAGGCGGCTAGCTCGGTGTGGCTGCAATCCCCATCGCCATGAGGTATGTGTCGAGCGAGACGGCGGGTCGCACGAGTCGTACTTTTCTATCTCCTTTGGCGCCTTGAAGTTTGGCGGGTACTTCTGCCTCGGATCATTGGTCCGAAGCACTTGGGTCGAGTCGGTGGCGACCCCATGGGCTCGCCATCGGCGATTGGTTAAGGTATGTCGCAGGTCGTCGGTGGCGTCGCGCCAACTTTGGTTGATGATGTGGGTGCGGGCGTCGATGGGTTGCCCGTTGGCGACAAGGTTGTTTCTTTGGACTAGGGTCGTTGGTGGAAGTGCAGCGTTAAGGGTCGGTGTTGGAGCTGCGGTGGCTCGGTGGCGGAAATTGAGGGTGTTTGCCGCCGGGCGGCCGCTTGGCTGCTACGCTTCCCAGGAACGCGAGTATACTGTCCTTGCAGTCGGCGCCGCTTTCTTTGCTCGGCAGCTTCGAGCAAGGCCTTGACGTATTCGATCATAGGCGCCGTTGCGGTGGCCGTGATCTTTGTCATTGCCGGGCCTGCCACGAGGTTGTCCATTGGGGTGGAGAACAGCGGGAGGCCGTTTGCGTCTCGCTCCCGTGAGGAGATGTAGCATTACAGTTGTCTAACATCTGTTATGCTACTTGATCTAGTAATAAAATGGCCACTTCCCTCATATAATTGTTGCATCATCATCATATCATGCTCATGTCATCATGCCACCTTGCATTTGAGCATCATATAAAACCCTTTGTGTTTTGGTTGTTGTCTCATATACATTATTAATTGTAGTTGCCTCTTGATATTGTATTTGGTTCTTGATATATTGTTCAAATGCCCAAGTTGAGTTGGGGGCATCTCTTTTATTGACTCCACCACCTTTTCTTCACCACCTTATAAATCCACCATCCAATTAATATGAGCTGGCATTTAATTGAGTTTACCTAGCTCATGTGGGTTGGGTGGATCCAATACTAGTCTCTTTTGCTTGGCCTTATTCCACCTTTTGGGAATGCATGGAAGAATGCCATGTGATTTTATGTTATTTTCACAATATGAATGCATGGCATTTATTGTTTGCATGGGCCATGCAGAACCACCACATCCAAGTCATCTGGTTTTATTTTGAAATTCTTGGAGTGGGTCTTTTCTCTTATCTCACTCTCTCCTTCCTTTTGCTTGATCTAGCTAGATCCATGCAAGTACCATCTTTTTACTTGTCATTTGAATTTTTTTACTTGTTTTCTTTTTGCATGGACCATCTCTTTCCCTTTGCTTGAGCTTGTTTGTTTTGACCAAACCATACCCCATACCCTTAATCCAACCCTAATCCTCTCTCACATTCCTTCCTCTCTCTCTAACCCTACTCTCTCCTCCAAAGTACTAAACCCTAATCACCTCATCTAAACTAGTCCTAAATACTTTCTCCCTCTCATCTCATCCTCTCTTCTAACCCTAAAACCCACCTCCCTCTCTAAACCATCCCCACCCATGTGTGTTGTTGTTTGCATGCTTAAGCCAAAACCCCCCTCTCTCTCGGCCTCCCTCTCCCTCCTAGCTGGCCCCCATCGTGCCCCTAGCTAACTCTCTTCCTTCCAACCCTAGCCCCCACCCGAGTACCTCCTCTCTTCTTCCCCTCTCTTTTCTTCCTCTCCCTCTGCCTGCCCACCTTTCCACAGGCTCCTTACCCTCATGCCCACCGCGTCTCTCCCTCGGCTCTCTGCCTAGCTACCCCCCCTCACAGCCCATGCCGTGCACGTGAAGGAGAGGCAAAAAGGTGGCCGAAGCCACCTTCCCCTCCCCCACGCCAACCACCTCACCCCCGACCTTATCTACCCCTTCCCCACCCTCTGGCCTCTCCCAGATCTCCCCCAGGGCCCTGCCCTCTTCCCCCTCTCTCCCTCGCCACATCTACCCACGGCGTCACCGTCGGCCCCTTCCTCCCATACTCTACTGCGGTGGCGTGGCGTTTAGGGTTGTCGAGGAAGACCACGAGGGCCCTGCACCACCCCTTGAGCCAGACGGAGAGGGACCAGCGCCCAGGCGCCGATGCCCCCGGCGCAAACCCTAGCTCGCCCGGCCTGCCTCGTCGGCGTGATCTGCGCCTCCACCGATCCAGCCACACCGCGCCCGCGGTGAGTCCCTAACCCCATAGACATGCCTGGCCTTAGTCGTTTCACCGGCGGCGTGCGTTCGTCGAGCACTGCTGCGTGCGGGCGCGCACTGCCCGCATGCGCCTCGCAGAGAACTTAGCTAGCCGCGCCCCCTCCTCCTGTCTCCTAGCCCGAGCGGTAGCGGTGCTCTGCCCCTCGCTGCGCACGCGTCGCGGGTTCGACGTCCGTCTCGCCACGCGCCGCCGCGCGCGCTGAGGAAAGGAAGAAGCACAGTGCACGCGAGCCTTTTTGCGGTTAACCCCCTGTGAATTTTTATCCCTAGAACCGCAGTCCCCATAGCCCCACCAGTCAGCGTCGGTGGCGCTTTTATAAAAAGGCTCCCCACGTTTCGCAGACTCAACCCGCGGTCCCGGCTCCTCCACGTGGCACGCCCCCGCTGGCGCGCCTGCGTGTGGCCCCGAGCCGACCGTGTCCCCACCTGTCAGCGTCTTTGGTTAGCAAAGAGTGAGTAACAAAAGGTTTTGGTTTATCATTTTAATTCAAAACTATTTCAAATTAATTCAAATTCAAAATTAAATCTGTTTTTCAAATAACTTTAAATTCATAATTCCAAATAATACAAATAATATATGTTTTTGAATCAGAAAAATGTGAGGAATTCAAATATGCCATTCAAAATATTATTTGGACACTTTAAATTTCAATTTGAATTAAATTACAACAAAATGCCCCTGGACCTTAATAAATTAATAACTTTTGTTTTAAAACTCCGAATTTGACAAATGATATGTCTAAAATGATTAGCTCGACGAGACCTTTCTGTTTATGCTATCCATGACTTCAATTGCAGCATGCATCATATAAATATATAATATACAACAACTAATATGATAATAAAAGGGGACCAAAACCCCATAAAAATGTTATTTTTGTATCCTATACCTCACCCATGCCATGCTACTTTATTGCCATGCAACTTGTGCATCATTCATCATGGCATGAGTGTTTGCTTGACGCATTTTATTCCTATGCTTGTGCACTTTATTTATGTTGGCCTTTGTTTGTTTGGTTCTTCTTCGAATAGACACTGACCAGGGGATATATCAAGAGAACCAGGAGCACTACCTGAATCCGTCCTCGCTTCAAGCTGAGTTGCCGGGCAAGCACTATCACATGCTTGCATACATACATTACCTATTGCCTCTATCTTATTCTTGCATCATTGAGTGATTGCATTAAATTGAATCCCAAGTATTGCATAGCCTTTACTTTTAAACCCCACCAAGCTTGTTCCTCCATCCCATGAGCCATTACTACAGAGTTGTTTGGGCCATGCAGTCGTAGAAACGACATGTGTAGGGTTGTGAGTGTCGATGGATAATGAGGTACCTAAACAACTTAACACGAGTAGTAATGGGATAACTAATGAAAGTGGCACGGTGAGCAACATCTGCTATTTGGTTTTCCTGCTCACTTGTGTCCGTGGGACCCGAGTACTTGATTCTGTTCTTTGATTTATTCGCTATCCACATCCGGAGGCTTATGGGACCCCCGAGGCGAGCTTGATTCATCTTATTTCTTGGGGCCACAAACTAGTTTGAGGTTTTATTTACTATCCTGTACCTATGCCATGCTACTGCTTTATTTAAGATTGTGCGAGGAGCACACTGTACTATTTAGGTAAGCGGAATGTTTTCGCGGTATCGACAAGCCCAGTCACACTTTCGGTTTCCCGGTCGTTTACAGCCATTGACGCAAACCTTGAGTCCGTCTCGGAGCCAGCTAACTCCGTTGCGGGTCTACTCAATGGGGTGGCCCCCTGAAATATTGCTGAATCCTGTGATTGCTTTGTCGTGAAGGCCTAGTTGGGTTTTGATTTGGTTTTTCCGAGGTTGATCGAGTGTGTGTTGCTATTTGTGCACCCCTGCAGGGTAAAACTTTCTGAAAGCCGTGTCCGCGGTTATGGACGACTTGGAGCACAGTTTCTCGATCATAGACAAGCATAACTAAAGTACCGCTTTAATCTGACTAAGTAAATGACTAGTAAATAGTGCAACACTCATGGAATGGTTAATAAAATTGCCAACGGATGGGGGGTTGTTCGTCCGCTTCCTCGTTGGTAAGCAAGGAGGAGGATGGATCTGTGGATATTACCGTTATAACTATTGTCATTAATTCACGGACATCCGTCTATCTGTGGTTAGACAGATGGTTAGCGAGTTTCTATAGAACTGTTAGGGTTTACCTTTTGCTGCAATTGCGTCACCCCAGGTTGTGTCCCCTTTAGAGGCACAAAGACTTGCTGAGTACCCTTAGGGTCTCACACGATAAATTATTGGTTCAGATGAACAGGTACACTCGCAGGACGGATACTGGGTGGAGGAGGCTGATGATGTGGGCAATGATCGTTCGGTGTAGAGATTCCGGGAACGGGGATCCGTGAGATCTGTGGGCGGGATGTGCTTATTTCTATGGCATCTTATGCCGATTTGCTTCTTATCCGTACTCGGACTTTGTTTTTCCGCTTCCGCTTGATACTCTGATGTGTGATGTATGAGGAATTATCCTAACATATTAGATCTATCTAGGTCATTTGAATCTTGCCGTATGGCATTGCTATATTTCCTTTCTTTCTAGATGGAATGGCTCTGATGTACTTTTGTATGGTGGCTTGCATACATACTCATTTGTGTATGTAGTTGATCCCTTCGCCGATTGCGCCCGTCTGAGTCCCGATGAATTGGAAGTGGTTGGGACGGCGAAGGTCTACCGTGAGTGGCTTTTGGGCCCCACCATACTATTTCAACCACTACCGTTCATCCAGGCTTGTATCTAGGGCGTAATTCACCGAGGTAGTTACAATTGGTATCGAGCCATCCCGACCTTGAGGTCTCGATAAGCAGTCGTTGTCAGTCTAGCAAATATTTTGGTAGTTATGTATACTAGGGAAAAACAAAATGCGAGAGTAGGACTGCTTCGACTTTTCTTCTTACCCACCCACCTACCCTTTTCTGGTAAGGAAGTGCAACGTTTTCAATCCTCTTCTAAAAATTCAAACTAGGATTCACGTGTTCTGGGTTTCTGTAGTACCATAGGTTGCGTGTGTGTGTTTGTGTGTGTGTGTGAGTAATTCCTTGTCTATCTGTTGCATCCAAGTTGTTATCTAATCAGCCTTTGGTTATCAAATGTTGGTACATTCCATACCGACATGCTTTTGTAAACCGACGCGATCTATCTGATTCGTTGTAAACCGCCGCGATCTGTCTTACTCTTTGTTACCCGACGTTATCTTGTTGGGGTGTTCGTTTCCGTAGTTACCAATCTCTAGGTTCAACGTGAGAAGAAGGGGTTGGGATATGTGTTCCACTTATTCATGTGCGGAGTAATGATTTGAGTACGGGATGGAGTCGCGACCATACCACTACTATTATCATTCGCTTTGGCATATTGAATGGGTAGAGTCACTAATCTTGATTCGTTAAGTGATTTTGCGCATCTATTGGTATTTTAATGCCGAAATTTGTGGAAAATTTTTCTTTGATATATTTGTGTACCACACTCCTTTTCAGTCGTGTGCGATCTCGTGCCAAACAACTTAACTATCAGGTACTTTCATTTCTTGGAACTATTCCTCATATACATGAGAATATGATGCTGCCTAAATAAGATGTATTTCTTACTCTTAGGAATGATGGACCAAGCATGGATGAGAGGGACAAGCATTGGAGCATGGCCGTGCATGGAGATGGCAGCAAGCATGTGATGATCCAAGAGAAGGCCACGGATGAAGATTTCAGAACTTTGAGGCCACCATAATGAAGAAAGAAGGCTTGGACAAAATATTCAAGATCAATACTTCACGAATTCGTCCATAGCTTAATATGGTGCTGCGACACCTTTTACTTTGGGCCAGGCCCATGTAATTTTCGCAGGATTTTAATTAGCCACTTTTTAGAGTCCGTATTTGAGGAGAAAAGGACTTCTAGGGTTGGATTCGGCCACCACTTCCATGGCTGGCCGAAACCCCACCTTTTCGCCCTTAAATACTCCCCATAGTCGTCCCCTAGACTCGGATTTTATTTAGACATTAAGTTAGCCACCATAGCAACTTCGCCAAGGCTCGAGCATCGCAGAGGCCTCTTGTACTTCGCACCTATACAGGATCCCACCTTTTCAATAAATCTTTCCTCTTAATCCGCAATATCTTGATTCCAATATTGGTTCTTACTTGTTCTCGATTTCAGGTAGGAATTAAGACCCTGGTCAGGCTGATCGTGTTCCCGCAGGATCGGTAACCTCCAGGAGATTGGCCTAGCGATTGCATTGGCGCTCGTGCTCGCACGTGTAGTCGGATCGTCAAGCCCGAACTCCACCAAATCGATTATCATCATCTCATCGAAAGATCGGACACCTTTGCCCTATCAAGTGGTATCAGATTTCAGGTTGCTCGGTGAGATTTTACTGTTTTCGTAGATTAGATCTGTTTTTACCTATAACCCACCAAAAAGCCAAAAACACAGTTAGAGTTTAGATCCATCCCATAACCAATCTACGCCTCGCATTATCTTTTCAGTTTTTGCATTGTTGAATTTGTGTCTACATCGTCACGTCGAGTTGCTGGTCTTAGTGTCTCGCCCCTTAGAGTTTCGATTTCTGATCATAGTAGTCACCGCCACACTCGCCGTTCACCACCACCATATTCCGCCGCCATACACCCAGCCACCATAAACCCTAAAACTCCGCCACCGCCTTCCTACCGTGACACAGATCCGATCAGTTTTCCTGCCGCGGTACGAGTCCGAGTAGAGTTATTGTTCCTAGTTATTTCCTTTTACTTTCCTTCTTTTTGTTTCCGTGTTCAGCTAAAGTCCGTGTCGAGCTCAAAGTCCTGATGTGGACATCCCTTCTATTGATACAACCGTTGTACCTACAGCTACACACATACAAGGACCCATCACAAGATCTCGTGCCAAACAACTTAACTATCAGGTACTTTCGTTTCTTGGAACTATTCCTCACATACATGAGAATATGATTCTGCCTAAATCAGATGTATTTCTTACTCTTAGGAATGATGGACCAAGCATGGATGAGAGGGACAAGCATTGGAGCATGGCCATGCATGGAGAGGGCAGCAAGCGTGTGGTGATCCAAGAGAAGGCCACATATGAAGATTTCAGAACTTTGAGGCCACCATAATGAAGAAAGAAGGCTTGGACAAAATATTCAAGATCAATACTTCACGAATTCGTCCATAGCTTAATATGGTGTTGCGACACCTTTTACTTTGGGCCAGGGCCATGTAATTTTCGCAGGATTTTAATTAGCCACTTTTTAGAGTCCGTATTTGAGGGGAAAAGGACTTCTAGGGTTGGATTCGGCCACCACTTCCTTGGCTGGCCGAAACCCCACCTTTTCGCCCTTAAATACTCCCCATAGCCGTCCCCCTAGACTCGGATTTTGTTTAGACATTAAGTTAGGCATCATAGCAACTTCGCCAAGGATCGAGCGTCGCAGAGGCCTCTTGTACTTCGCACCTATACAGGATCCCACCTTTTCAATAAAGCTTTCCTCTTAATCCACAATATCTGGATTGCAATATGGTCCTTACTTGTTCTCGATTTCAGGTAGGAATTAAGACCCTCGCTGGTCAGGCTGATCGTGTTCCCGCAGGATCGGTAACCTCCAGGAGATTGGCCTAGCGATTGCATTGGATCTCGTACTCGCACGTGTAGTCGGATCGTCAAGCCCGAACTCCACCAAATCGATTATCATCATCTCATCGAAAGATCGGACACCTTTGCCCTATCAAGTGGTATCAGATTTCAGGTTGCTCGGTGAGATTTTGCTGTTTTCGTAGATTAGATCTGTTTTTACCTATAACCCACGAAAAATCCAAAAACACAGTTAGAGTTTAGATCCATCCCATAACCAATCTACGCCTCGCATTATCTTTTCAGTTTTTGCATTGTTGAATTTGTGTCTACATCGCGTCGAGTTCTTTGGTCTTAGTGTCTCGTCCCTTAGAGTTTCGAGTTCGATCATAGTAGTCAGCGCCACGATGCGTTCACCACCACCATATTCCGCGCCATACAGCCACCATAAACCCTAAAACTCCGCACCGCCTTCCTCTGGCGACACGATCCGATCGGTTTTCCGCCAGTACGAGTCCGAGTAGAGTCATTGTTCCTAGTTATTTCCTTTTACTTTCCTTTTTGTTGTTTCCGTGTTCAGCTAAAGTCCGTGTCAAGCTCAGAGTCCTGATGTGGACATCCCTTCTATTGATACAACCGTTGTACCTACAACTACAAACATACAAGGACCCATCACAAGATCTCGTGCCAAACAACTTAACTATCAGGTACTTTCGTTTCTTGGAACTATTCCTCACATACATGAGGATATGATGCTGCCTAAATCAGATGTATTTCTTACTCTTAGGAATGATGGACCAAGCATGGATGAGAGGGACAAGCATTGGAGCATGGCCATGCATGGAGATGGCAGCAAACGTGTGATGATCCAAGAGAAGGCCACAGATGAAGATTTCAGAACTTTGAGGCCACCATAATGAAGAAAGAAGGCTTGGACAAAATATTCAAGATCAATACTTCACGAATTCGTTCATAGCTTAATATGGTGCTGCGACACCTTTTACTTTGGGCCAGGGCCATGTAATTTTCGCAGGATTTTAATTAGCCACTTTTTAGAGTCCGTATTTGAGGGGAAAAGGACTTCTAGGGTTGGATTCGGCCACCACTTCCATGGCTGGCCGAAACCCCACCTTTTCGCCCTTAAATACTCCCCATAGTCGTCCCCCCAGACTCGGATTTTATTTAGACATTAAGTTAGCCATCATAGCAACTTCGCCAAGGCTCGAGCATCGCAGAGGCCTCTTGTACTTTGCACCTATACAGGATCCCACCTTTTCAATAAATCTTTCCTCTTAATCCGCAATATCTTGATTGCAATATTGGTTCTTACTTGTTCTCGATTTCAGGTAGGAATTAAGACCTGTCGGTGATCGTGTTCCCGCAGGATCGGTAACCTCCAGGAGATTGGCCTAGCGATTGCATTGGCGCTCGTGCTCGCACGTGTAGTCGGATCGTCAAGCCCGAACTCCACCAAATCGATTATCATCATCTCATCGAAAGATCGGACACCTTTGCCCTATCAAGTGGTATCAGATTTCAGGTTGCTCGGTGAGATTTTACTGTTTTCGTAGATTAGATCTGTTTTTACCTATAACCCACAAAAAGCCAAAAACACAGTTAGAGTTTAGATCCATCCCATAACCAATCTACGCCTCGCATTATCTTTTCAGTTTTTGCATTGTTGAATTTGTGTCTACATCGTCACGTCGAGTTGCTGGTCTTAGTGTCTCGCCCCTTAGAGTTTCGATTTCTGATCATAGTAGTCACCGCCACACTCGCCGTTCACCACCACCATATTCCGCCACCATATTCCGCCGCCATACACCCAGCCACCATAAACCCTAAAACTCCGCCACCGCCTTCCTACCGTGACACAGATCCGATCAGTTTTCCTGCCGCGGTACGAGTCCGAGTAGAGTTATTGTTCCTAGTTATTTCCTTTTACTTTCCTTCTTTTTGTTTCCGTGTTCAGCTAAAGTCCGTGTAGAGCTCAAAGTCCTGATGTGGACATCCCTTCTATTGATACAACCGTTGTACCTACAGCTACACACATACAAGGACCCATCACAAGATCTCGTGCCAAACAACTTAACTATCAAGTACTTTCGTTTCTTGGAACTATTCCTCACATACATGAGAATATGATTCTGCCTAAATCAGATGTATTTCTTACTCTTAGGAATAATGGACCAAGCATGGATGAGAGGGACAAGCATTGGAGCATGGCCATGCATGGAGAGGGCAGCAAGCGTGTGGTGATCCAAGAGAAGGCCACATATGAAGATTTCAGAACTTTGAGGCTACCATAATGAAGAAAGAAGGCTTGGACAAAATATTCAAGATCAATACTTCACGAATTCGTCCATAGCTTAATATGGTGTTGCGACACCTTTTACTTTGGGCCAGGGCCATGTAATTTTCGCAGGATTTTAATTAGCCACTTTTTAGAGTCCGTATTTGAGGAAAAGGACTTCTAGGGTTGGATTCGCCACCACTTCCTTGGCTGGCGAAACCACCTTTTCCCTTAAATACTCCCCATAGCCGTCCCCTAGACTCGGATTTTGTTTAGACATTAAGTTAGCCATCATAGCAACCGCCAAGGATCGGCGTCGCAGAGGCCTCTTGTACTTGCACCTATACAGGATCCCACCTTTTCAATAAAGCTTTCCTCTTAATCCACAATATCTGGATTGCAATATGGTTCTTACTTGTTCTCGATTTGGTAGGAATTAAGACCCTCATGGTCGGTGATCGTGTTCCGAGGATCGGTAACCTCGGAGATTGGCCTAGCGATTGCATTGGAGCTCGTACTCGCACGTGTAGTCGGATCGTCAAGCCCGAACTCCACCAAATCGATTATCATCATCTCATCGAAAGATCGGACACCTTTGCCCTATCAAGTGGTATCAGATTTCAGGTTGCTCGGTGAGATTTTGCTGTTTTCGTAGATTAGATCTGTTTTTACCTATAACCCACGAAAAATCCAAAAACACAGTTAGAGTTTAGATCCATCCCATAACCAATCTACGCCTCGCATTATCTTTTCAGTTTTTGCATTGTTGAATTTGTGTCTACATCGTCGCGTCGAGTTGCTGGTCTTAGTGTCTCGTCCCTTAGAGTTTCGAGTTCTGATCATAGTAGTCACCGCCACACTCGTCGTTCACCACCACCATATTCCGCCACCATATTCCGCCGCCATACACCCAGCCACCATAAACCCTAAAGCTCCGCCACCGCCTTCCTACCGTGACACAGATCCGATCAGTTTTCCTGCCGCGGTACGAGTCCGAGTAGAGTTATTGTTCCTAGTTATTTCCTTTTACTTTCCTTCTTTTTGTTTCCGTGTTCAGCTAAAGTCCGTGTCGAGCTCAAAGTCCTGATGTGGACATCCCTTCTATTGATACAACCGTTGTACCTACAGCTACACACATACAAGGACCCATCACAAGATCTCGTGCCAAACAACTTAACTATCAGGTACTTTCGTTTCTTGGAACTATTCCTCACATACATGAGAATATGATTCTGCCTAAATCAGATGTATTTCTTACTCTTAGGAATGATGGACCAAGCATGGATGAGAGGGACAAGCATTGGAGCATGGCCATGCATGGAGAGGGCAGCAAGCGTGTGGTGATCCAAGAGAAGGCCACATATGAAGATTTCAGAACTTTGAGGCCACCATAATGAAGAAAGAAGGCTTGGACAAAATATTCAAGATCAATACTTCACGAATTCGTCCATAGCTTAATATGGTGTTGCGACACCTTTTACTTTGGGCCAGGGCCATGTAATTTTCGCAGGATTTTAATTAGCCACTTTTTAGAGTCCGTATTTGAGGGGAAAAGGACTTCTAGGGTTGGATTCGGCCACCACTTCCATGGCTGGCCGAAACCCCACCTTTTCGCCCTTAAATACTCCCCATAGTCGTCCCCCTAGACTCGGATTTTATTTAGACATTAAGTTAGCCATCATAGCAACTTCGCCAAGGCTCGAGCATCATGAGGCCTCTTGTACTTCGCACCTATCTGAGGATCCCACCTTTTCAATAAATCTTTCCTCTTAATCCGCAATATCTTGATTGCAATATTGGTTCTTACTTGTTCTCGATTTCAGGTAGGAATTAAGACCCTCGCTGGTCAGGCTGATCGTGTTCCCGCAGGATCGGTAACCTCCAGGAGATTGTCCTAGCGATTGCATTAGCGCTCTTGCTCGCACATGTAGTCGGATCGTCAAGCCCGAACTCCACCAAATCGATTATCATCATCTCATCGAAAGATCGGACACCTTTGCCCTATCAAGTGGTATTAGATTTCAGGTTGCTCGGTGAGTTTTTACTGTTTTCGTAGATTAGATCTGTTTTTACCTATAACCCACGAAAAAGCCAAAAACACAATTAGAGTTTAGATCCATCCCATAACCAATCTACGCCTCGCATTATCTTTTCAGTTTTTGCATTGTTGAATTTGTGTCTACATCGTCACGTCGAGTTGCTGGTCTTAGTGTATCGCCCCTTAGAGTTTCGAGTTCTGATCATAGTAGTCACCGCCACACTCGCCGTTCACCACCACCATATTCCGCCACCATATTCCGCCTCCATACACCCAGCCACCATAAACCCTAAAACTCCGCCACCGCCTTCCTACCACGACACAGATCCGATCAGTTTTCCTGCCGCGGTACGAGTCCGAGTAGAGTTATTGTTCCTAGTTATTTCCTTTTACTTTCCTTCTTTGTTGTTTTCGTGTTCAGCTAAAGTCCGTGTCGAGCTCAAAGTCCTGATGTGGACATCCCTTCTATTGATACAACCGTTGTACCTACAGCTACACACATACAAGGACCCATCACAAGATCTCGTGCCAAACAACTTAACTATGAGGTACTTTCGTTTCTTGGAACTATTCCTCACATACATGAGAATATGATGTTGCCTAAATCAGATGTATTTCTTACTCTTAGGAATGATGGACCAAGCATGGATGAGAGGGACAAGAATTGGAGCATGTCCATGCATAGAGATGGCAGCAAGCGTGTGGTGATCCAAGAGAAGGCCACAGATGAAGATTTCAGAACTTTGAGGCCACCATAATGAAGAAAGAAGGCTTGGACAAAATATTCAAGATCAATACTTCACGAATTCGTCCATAGCTTAATATGGTGCTGCGACACCTTTTACTTTGGGCCAGGGCCATGTAATTTTCGCAGGATTTTAATTGGCCACTTTTTAGAGTCCGTATTTGAGGAGAAAAGGACTTCTAGGGTTGGATTCGGCCACCACTTCCATGGCTGGCCGAAACCCCACCTTTTCGCCCTTAAATACTCCCCATAGCCATCCCCCTAGACTCGGATTTTGTTTAGACATTAAGTTAGCCATCATAGCAACTTCGCCAAGGATCGAGCGTCGCAGAGGCCTCTTGTACTTCGCACCTATACAGGATCCCACCTTTTCAATAAAGCTTTCCTCTTAATCCACAATATCTGGATTGCAATATGGTTCTTAGTTGTTCTCGATTTCATGTAGGAATTAAGACCCTCGCTGGTCAGGCTGATCGTGTTCCCGCAGGATCGGTAACCTCCAGGTGATTGGCCTAGCGATTGCATTGGAGCTCGTACTCGCACGTGTAGTCGGATCGTCAAGCCCGAACTCCACCAAATCGATTATCATCATCTCATCGAAAGATCGGACACCTTTGCCCTATCAAGTGGTATCAGATTTCAGGTTGCTCGGTGAGATTTTACTGTTTTCGTAGATTAGATCTGTTTTTACCTATAACCCACGAAAAAGCCAAAAACACAGTTAGAGTTTACATCCATCCCATAACCAATCTACGCCTCGCATTATCTTTTCAGTTTTTGCATTGCTGAATTTGTGTCTACATCGTCGCGTCGAGTTGCTGGTCTTAGTGTCTCGTCCCTTAGAGTTTCGAGTTCTGATCATAGTAGTCACCGCCACAATCTTCGTTCACCACCACCATATTCCACCACCATATTCCGCCGCCATACACCCAGCCACCATAAACCCTAAAACTCCGCCACCGCCTTCCTACCGCGACACAGATCCGATCAGTTTTCCTGCTGCGGTACGAGTCCGAGTAGAGTCATTGTTCCTAGTTATTTCCTTTTCCTTTCCTTTTTGTTGTTTCCGTGTTCAGCTAAAGTCCGTGTCAAGCTCAGAGTCCTGATGTGGACATCCCTTCTATTGATACAACCGTTGTACCTACAGCTACAAACATACAAGGACCCATCACAAGATCTCGTGCCAAACAACTTAACTATCAAGTACTTTCGTTTCTTGGAACTATTCCTCACATACATGAGGATATGATGCTGCCTAAATCAGATGTATTTCTTACTCTTAGGAATGATGGACAAAGCATGGATGAGAGGGACAAGCATTGGAGCATGGCCATGCATGGAGATGGCAGCAAGCGTGTGATGATCCAAGAGAAGGCCACGGATGAAGATTTCAGAACTTTGAGGCCACCATAATGAAGAAAGAAGGCTTGGACAAAATATTCAAGATCAATACTTCACGAATTCGTCCATAGCTTAATATGGTGCTGCGACACCTTTTACTTTGGGCCAGGCCCATGTAATTTTCGCAGGATTTTAATTAGCCACTTTTTAGAGTCCGTATTTGAGGGGAAAAGGACTTCTAGGGTTGGATTCGGCCACCACTTCCATGGCTGGCCTAAACCCCACCTTTTCGCCCTTAAATACTCCCCATAGTCGTCCCCCTAGACTCGGATTTTATTTAGACATTAAGTTAGCCATCATAGCAACTTCGCCAAGGCTCGAGCATCGCAGAGGCCTCTTGTACTTCTATCCTACAGGATCCCACCTTTTCAATAAAGCTTTCCTCTTAATCCGCAATATCTTGATTGCAATATTGGTTCTTACTTTTCTCGATTTGGTAGGAATTAAGACCCTCATTGGTCGGTGATCGTGTTCCCGCAGGATCGGTAACCTCCAGGAGATTGTCCTAGCGATTGCATTGGCGCTCGTGTTCGCACGTGTAGTCGGATCGTCAAGCCCGAACTCCACCAAATCGATTATCATCATCTCATCGAAAGATCGGACACCTTTGCCCTATCAAGTGGTATCAGATTTCAGGTTGCTCGGTGAGATTTTACTGTTTTCGTAGATTAGATCTGTTTTTACCTATAACCCACGAAAAAGCCAAAAACATAGTTAGAGTTTAGATCCATCCCATAACCAATCTATGCCTCGCATTATCTTTTCAGTTTTTGCATTGTTGAATTTGTGTCTACATCGTCACGTCGAGTGGCTGGTCTTAGTGTCTCGCCCCTTAGAGTTTCGAGTTCTGATCATAGTAGTCACCGCCACACTCGCCGTTCACCACCACCATATTCCGCCGCCATAAACCCAGCCACCATAAACCCTAAAACTCCGCCACCGCCTTCCTACCGCGACACAGATCCGATCAGTTTTCCTGCCGCGGTACGAGTCCGAGTAGAGTTATTGTTCCTAGTTATTTCCTTTTACTTTCCTTCTTTGTTGTTTCCGTGTTCAGCTAAAGTCCGTGTCGAGCTCAAAGTCCTGATGTGGACATCCCTTCTATTGATACAACCGTTGTACCTACAACTACACACATACAAGGACCCATCACAAGATCTCGTGCCAAACAACTTAACTATCAGGTACTTTCGTTTCTTGGAACTATTCCTCACATACATGAGAATATGATGCTGCCTAAATCAGATGTATTTCTTACTCTTAGGAATGATGGACCAAGCATGGATGAGAGGGACAAGAATTGGAGCATGTCCATGCATAGAGATGGCAGCAAGCGTGTGGTGATCCAAGAGAAGGCCACAGATGAAGATTTCAGAACTTTGAGGCCACCATAATGAAGAAAGAAGGCTTGGACAAAATATTCAAGATCAATACTTCACGAATTCATCCATAGCTTAATATGGTGCTGCGACACCTTTTACTTTGGGCCAGGGCCATGTAATTTTCGCAGGATTTTAATTAGCCACTTTTTAGAGTCCGTATTTGAGGGGAAAAGGACTTCTAGGGTTGGATTCGGCCACCACTTCTATGGCTGGCCGAAACCCCACCTTTTCGCCCTTAAATACTCCCCATAGCCGTCCCCCTAGACTCGGATTTTGTTTAGACATTAAGTTAGCCATCATAGCAACTTCGCCAAGGATCGAGCGTCGCAGAGGCCTCTTGTACTTCGCACCTATACAGGATCCCACCTTTTCCATAAAGCTTTCCTCTTAATCCACAATATCTGAATTGCAATATTGGTTCTTACTTGTTCTCGATTTCAGGTAGGAATTAAGACCCTCGCTGGTCAGGCTGATCGTGTTCCCGCAGGATTGGTAACCTCCAGGAGATTGGCCTAGCGATTGCATTGGAGCTCTTACTCGCACGTGTAGTCGGATCGTCAAGCCCGAACTCCACCAAATCGATTATCATCATCTCATCGAAAGATCGGACACCTTTGCCCTATCAAGTGGTATCAGATTTCAGGTTGCTCGGTGAGATTTTATTATTTTCGTAGATTAGATCTGTTTTTACCTATAACCCACGAAAAAGCCAAAAACACAGTTAGAGTTTAGATCCATCCCATAACCAATCTACGCCTCGCATTATCTTTTCAGTTTTTGCATTGTTGAATTTGTGTCTACATCGTCGCGTCGAGTTGCTGGTCTTAGTGTCTCGTCCCTTAGAGTTTCAAGTTCTGATCATAGTAGTCACCGCCACAGTCGTCGTTCACCACCACCATATTCCACCACCATATTCCGCCGTCATACACCCAGCCACCATAAACCCTAAAACTCCGTCACCGCCTTCCTACCGATGACGGATCCGATCGGTTTTCTGCCTTGATGCAGTCCGAGTAGAGTCATTGTTCCTAGTTATTTCCTTTTACTTTCCTTCTTTGTTGTTTCCGTGTTCAGCTAAAGTCCGTGTCGAGCTCAGAGTCCTGATGTGGACATCCCTTCTATTGATACAACCGTTGTACCTCTGACTACAAACATACAAGGACCCATCACAAGATCTCGTGCCAAACAACTTAACTATCGTGTACTTTCTTGGAACTATTCCTCACATACATGAGGATATGATGCTGCCTAAATCAGATGTATTTCTTACTCTTAGGAATGATGGACCAAGCATGGATGAGAGGGACAAGCATTGGAGCATGGCCATGCATGGAGATGGCAGCAAGCGTGTGATGATCCAAGAGAAGGCCACGGATAAAGATTTCAGAACTTTGAGGCCACCATAATGAAGAAAGAAGGCTTGGACAAAATATTCAAGATCAATACTTCACGAATTCGTCCATAGCTTAATATGGTGTTGCGACACCTTTTACTTTGGGCCAGGCCCATGTAATTTTCGCAGGATTTTAATTAGCCACTTTTTAGAGTCCGTATTTGAGGGGAAAAGGACTTCTAGGGTTGGATTCTGCCACCACTTCCATGGCTGGCCGAAACCCCACCTTTTCGCCCTTAAATACTCCCCATAGTCGTCCCCCTAGACTCGGATTTTATTTAGACATTAAGTTAGCCATCATAGCAACTTCGCCAAGGCTCGAGCATCGCAGGCCTCTTGTACTGCACCTACAGGATCCCACCTTTTCAATAAAGCTTTCCTCTTAATCCGCAATATCTTGATTGCAATATTGGTTCTTACTTGTTCTCGATTTCAGGTAGGAATTAAGACCCTCGCTGGTCAGGCTGATCGTGTTCCCGCAGGATCGGTAACCTCCAGGAGATTGTCCTAGCGATTGCATTGGCACTCGTGCTCGCACGTGTAGTCGGATCGTCAAGCACGAACTCCACCAAATCGATTATCATCATCTCATCGAAAGATCGGACACCTTTGCCCTATCAAGTGGTATCAGATTTCAGGTTGCTCGGTGAGATTTTACTGTTTTCGTAGATTAGATCTGTTTTTACCTATAACCCACGAAAAAGCCAAATACACAGTTAGAGTTTAGGTCCATCCCATAACCAATCTACACCTCGCATTATCTTTTCAGTTTTTGCATTGTTGAATTTGTGTCTACATCGTCACGTCGAGTTGCTGGTCTTAGTGTCTCGCCCCTTAGAGTTTCGAGTTCTGATCATAGTAGTCACCGCCACATTCGCCGTTCACCACCAACATATTCCGCCGCCATACACCCAGCCACCATAAACCCTAAAACTCCGCCACCGCCTTCCTACCGCGACACAGATCCGATCAGTTTTCCTGCCGCGGTACGAGTCCGAGTAGAGTTATTGTTCCTAGTTATTTCCGTTTACTTTCCTTCTTTGTTGTTTCCGTGTTCAGCTAAAGTCCGTGTCGAGCTCAAAGTCCTGATGTGGACATCCCTTCTATTGATACAACCGTTGTACCTACAGCTACACACATACAAGGACCCATCACAAGATCTCGTGCCAAACAACTTAACTATCAGGTACTTTCGTTTCTTGGAACTATTCCTCACATACATGAGAATATGATGCTGCCTAAATCAGATGTATTTCTTACTCTTAGGAATGATGGACCAAGCATGGATGAGAGGGACAAGAATTGGAGCATGTCCATGCATAGAGATGGCAGCAAGCGTGTGGTGATCCAAGAGAAGGCCTCAGATGAAGATTGCAGAACTTTGAGGCCACCATAATGAAGAAAGAAGGCTTGGACAAAATATTCAAGATCAATACTTCACGAATTCATCCATAGCTTAATATGGTGCTGCGACACCTTTTACTTTGGGCTAGGGCCATGTAATTTTCGCAGGATTTTAATTAGCCACTTTTTAGAGTCCGTATTTGAGGGGAAAAGGACTTCTAGGGTTGGATTCGGCCACCACTTCTATGGCTGGCCGAAACCCCACCTTTTCGCCCTTAAATACTCCCCATAGCCGTCCCCCTAGACTCGGATTTTGTTTAGACATTAAGTTAGCCATCATAGCAACTTCGCCAAGGATCGAGCGTCGCAGAGGCCTCTTGTACTTCGCACCTATACAGGATCCCACCTTTTCAATAAAGCTTTCCTCTTAATCCACAATATCTGAATTGCAATATTGGTTCTTACTTGTTCTCGATTTCGTAGGAATTAAGACCCTCGGTGGTCGGTGATCGTGTTCCCGCAGGATTGGTAACCTCCAGGAGATTGGCCTAGCGATTGCATTGGAGCTCGTACTCGCACGTGTAGTCGGATCGTCAAGCCCGAACTCCACCAAATCGATTATCATCATCTCATCGAAAGATCGGACACCTTTGCCCTATCAAGTGGTATCAGATTTCAGGTTGCTCGGTGAGATTTTACTGTTTTCGTAGATTAGATCTGTTTTTACCAATAACACACGAAAAATCCAAAAACACAGTTAGAGTTTAGATCCATCCCATAACCAATCTACGCCTCGCATTATCTTTTCAGTTTTTGCATTGTTGAATTTGTGTCTACATCGTCGCGTCGAGTTGCTGGTCTTAGTGTCTCGTCCCTTAGAGTTTCATGTTCTGATCATAGTAGTCACCGCCACAGTCGTCGTTCACCACCACCATATTCCACCACCATATTCCGCCGTCATACACCCAGCCACCATAAACCCTAAAACTCCGCCACCGCCTTCCTACCGCGACACAGATCCGATCAGTTTTCCTGCCGCGGTACGAGTCCGAGTAGAGTCATTGTTCCTAGTTATTTCCTTTTACTTTCCTTCTTTGTTGTTTCCGTGTTCAGCTAAAGTCCGTGTCGAGCTCAGAGTCCTGATGTGGACATCCCTTCTATTGATACAACCGTTGTACCTACAGCTACAAACATACAAGGACCCATCACAAGATCTCGTGCCAAACAACTTAACTATCAGGTACTTTCGTTTCTTGGAACTATTCCTCACATACATGAGGATATGATGCTGCCTAAATCAGATGTATTTCTTACTCTTAGGAATGATGGACCAAGCATGGATGAGAGGGACAAGCATTGGAGCATGGCCATGCATGGAGATGGCAGCAAGCGTGTGATGATCCAAGAGAAGGCCACGGATGAAGATTTCAGAACTTTGAGGCCACCATAATGAAGAAAGAAGGCTTGGACAAAATATTCAAGATCAATACTTCACGAATTCGTCCATAGCTTAATATGGTGTTGCGACACCTTTTACTTTGGGCCAGGCCCATGTAATTTTTGCAGGATTTTAATTAGCCACTTTTTAGAGTCCGTATTTGAGGGGAAAAGGACTTCTAGGGTTGGATTCTGCCACCACTTTCCATGGCTGGCCGAAACCCCACCTTTTCACCCTTAAATACTCCCCATAGTCGTCCCCCTAGACTCGGATTTTATTTAGACATTAAGTTAGCCATCATAGCAACTTCGCCAAGGCTCGAGCATCGCAGAGGCCTCTTGTACTTCGCACCTATACAGGATCCCACCTTTTCAATAAAGCTTTCCTCTTAATCCGCAATATCTTGATTGCAATATTGGTTCTTTCTTGTTCTCGATTTCAGGTAGGAATTAAGACCCTCATGGTCGGTGATCGTGTTCCCGCAGGATCGGTAACCTCCGTGAGATTGTCCTAGCGATTGGCACTGTGCTTTCGCGTGTAGTCGGATCGTGCCACGAACTCCACCAAATCGATTATCATCATCTCATCGAAAGATCGGACACCTTTGCCCTATCAAAACGTATCAACTTTCAGGTTGCTCGGTGAGATTTTACTGTTTTCGTAGATTAGATCTGTTTTTACCTATAACCCACGAAAAAGCCAAAAACACAGTTAGAGTTTAGGTCCATCCCATAACCAATCTACGCCTCGCATTATCTTTTCAGTTTTTGCATTGTTGAATTTGTGTCTACATCGTCACGTCGAGTTGCTGGTCTTAGTGTCTCGCCCCTTAGAGTTTCGAGTTATGATCATAGTAGTCACCGCCACACTCGCCGTTCACCACCACCATATTCCGCCACCATATTCCGCCGCCATACACTCAGCCACCATAAACCCTAAATCTCCGCCACCGCCTTCCTACCGCGACACAGATCCGATCAGTTTTCCTGCCGCGGTACGAGTCCGAGTAGAGTTATTGTTCCTAGTTATTTCCTTTTACTTTCCTTCTTTGTTGTTTCCGTGTTCAGCTAAAGTCCGTGTCGAGCTCAAAGTCCTGATGTGGACATCCCTTCTATTGATACAACCGTTGTACCTACAGCTACACACATACAAGGACCCATCACAAGATCTCGTGCCAAACAACTTAACTATCAGGTACTTTCGTTTCTTGGAACTATTCCTCACATACATGAGAATATGATGCTGCCTAAATCAGATGTATTTCTTACTCTTAGGAATGATGGACCAAGCATGGATGAGAGGGACAAGAATTGGAGCATGTCCATGCATAGAGATGGCAGCAAGCGTGTGGTGATCCAAGAGAAGGCCACAGATGAATATTTCAGAACTTTGAGGCCACCATAATGAAGAAATAAGGCTTGGACAAAATATTCAAGATCAATACTTCACGAATTCGTCCATAGCTTAATATGGTGCTGCAACACCTTTTACTTTGGGCCAGGGCCATGTAATTTTCGCAGGATTTTAATTAGCCACTTTTTAGAGTCCGTATTTGAGGGGAAAAGGACTTCTAGTGTTGGATTCGGCCACCACTTCTATGGCTGGCCGAAACCCCACCTTTTCGCCCTTAAATACTCCCCATAGCCGTCCCCCTAGACTCGGATTTTGTTTAGACATTAAGTTAGCCATCATAGCAACTTCGCCAAGGATCGAGCGTCGCAGAGGCCTCTTGTACTTCGCACCTATACAGGATCCCACCTTTTCAATAAAGCTTTCCTCTTAATCCACAATATCTGGATTGCAATATTGGTTCTTACTTGTTCTCGATTTCAGGTAGGAATTAAGACCCTCGCTGGTCAGGCTGATCGTGTTCCCGCAGGATTGGTAACCTCCAGGAGATTGGCCTAGCGATTGCATTGGAGCTCGTACTCGCACGTGTAGTCGGATCGTCAAGCCCGAACTCCACCAAATCGATTATCATCATCTCATCGAAAGATCGGACACCTTTGCCCTATCAAGTGGTATCAGATTTCAGGTTGCTCGGTGAGATTTTACTGTTTTCGTAGATTAGGTCTGTTTTTACCTATAACCCACGAAAAAGCCAAAAACACAGTTAGAGTTTAGATCCATCCCATAACCAATCTACGCCTCGCATTATCTTTTCAGTTTTTGCATTGTTGAATTTGTGTCTACATCGTCGCGTCGAGTTGCTGGTCTTAGTGTCTCGTCCCTTAGAGTTTCAAGTTCTGATCATAGTAGTCACCGCCACAGTCGTCGTTCACCACCACCATATTCCACCACCATATTCCGCCGTCATACACCCAGCCACCATAAACCCTAAAACTCCGTCACCGCCTTCCTACCGCGACACAGATCCGATCAGTTTTCCTGCCGCGGTACGAGTCCGAGTAGAGTCATTGTTCCTAGTTATTTCCTTTTACTTTCCTTCTTTGTTGTTTCCGTGTTCAGCTAAAGTCCGTGTCGAGCTCAGAGTCCTGATGTGGACATCCCTTCTATTGATACAACCGTTGTACCTACAAACATACAAGGACCCATCACAAGATCTCGTGCCAAACAACTTAACTATCAGGTACTTTCGTTTCTTGGAACTATTCCTCACATACATGAGGATATGATGCTGCCTAAATCAGATGTATTTCTTACTCTTAGGAATGATGGACCAAGCATGGATGAGAGGGACAAGCATTGGAGCATGGCCATGCATGGAGATGGCAGCAAGCGTGTGATGATCCAAGAGAAGGCCACGGATGAAGATTTCAGAACTTTGAGGCCACCATAATGAAGAAAGAAGGCTTGGACAAAATATTCAAGATCAATACTTCACGAATTCGTCCATAGCTTAATATGGTGTTGCGACACCTTTTACTTTGGGCCAGGCCCATGTAATTTTCGCAGGATTTTAATTAGCCACTTTTTAGAGTCCGTATTTGAGGGGAAAAGGACTTCTAGGGTTTGATTCTGCCACCACTTCCATGGCTGGCCGAAACCCCACCTTTTCGCCCTTAAATACTCCCCATAGTCGTCCCCCTAGACTCGGATTTTATTTAGACATTAAGTTAGCCATCATAGCAACTTCGCCAAGGCTCGAGCATCGCAGAGGCCTCTTGTACTTCGCACCTATACAGGATCCCACCTTTTCAATAAAGCTTTCCTCTTAATCCGCAATATCTTGATTGCAATATTGGTTCTTACTTGTTCTCGATTTCAGGTAGGAATTAAGACCCTCGCTGGTCAGGCTGATCGTGTTCCCGCAGGATCGGTAACCTCCAGGAGATTGGCCTAGCGATTGCATTGGCGCTCGTGCTCGCACGTGTAGTCGGATCGTCAAGCCCGAACTCCACCAAATCGATTATCATCATCTCATCGAAAGATCGGACACCATTGACCTATCAAGTGGTATCAGATTTCAGGTTGCTCGGTGAGATTTTACTGTTTTCGTAGATTAGATCTGTTTTTACCTATAACCCACGAAAAAGCCAAAAACACAGTTAGAGTTTAGATCCATCCCATAACTAATCTACGCCTCGCATTATCTTTTCAGTTTTTGCATTGTTGAATTTGTGTCTACATCGTCACGTCGAGTTGCTGGTCTTAGTGTCTCGCCCCTTAGAGTTTCGAGTTCTGATCATAGTAGTCACCGCCACACTCACCGTTCACCACCACCATATTCCGCCACCATATTCCGCCGCCATACACCCAGCCACCATAAACCCTAAAACTCTGCCACCGCCTTCCTACCGCAACATAGATCCGATCAGTTTTTCTGCCGCGGTACGAGTCCGAGTAGAGTTATTGTTCCTAGTTATTTCCTTTTACTTTCCTTCTTTGTTGTTTCCGTGTTCAGCTAAAGTCCGTGTCGAGCTCAGAGTCCTGATGTGGACATCCCTTCTATTGATACAACCGTTGTACCTACAGCTACACACATACAAGGACCCATCACAAGATCTCGTGCCAAACAACTTAACTATCAGGTACTTTCGTTTATTGGAACTATTCCTCACATACATGAGGATATGATGCTGCCTAAATCAGATGTATTTCTTACTCTTAGGAATGATGGACCAAGCATGGATGAGAGGGACAAGCATTGGAGCATGGCCATGCATGGAGATGGCAGCAAGCGTGTGATGATCCAAGAGAAGGCCATGGATGAAGATTTCAGAACTTTGAGGCCACCATAATGAAGAAAGAAGGCTTGGACAAAATATTCAAGATCAATACTTTACGAATTCGTCCATAGCTTAATATGGTGCTGCGACACCTTTATTTTGGGCCAGGCCCATGTAATTTTCGCAGGATTTTAATTAGCCACTTTTTAGAGTCCGTATTTGAGGGGAAAAGGACCTTTAGGGTTGGATTCGGCCACCACTTCCATGGCTGGACGAAACCCCACCTTTTCGCCCTTAAATACGCCCCATAGCCGAACCTCTAGACTCGGATTTTGTTTAGACATTAAGTTAGCCATAGTCGCAACTTCGCCAAGGCTCGAGCGTCGCAGAGGCCTCTTGTACTTCGCACCTATTCAGGATCCCACCTTTTCAATAAAGCTTTCCTCTTAATCCGCAATATCTCGATTGCAATATTGGTTCTTACTTGTTCTCGATTTCAGGTAGGAATTAAGACCCTCGTTGGTTAGGCTGATCTTGTTCCTGTAGGATCGGTAACCTCCAGGAGATTGGCCTAGCGATTGCATTGGCGCTCGTGCTCGCACGTGTAGTCGGATCGTCAAGCCCGAACTCCACCAAATCGATTACCTTCATCTCATCGAAAGATTGTACACCTTTGCCCTATCACCACTCATCCCCTTCTTTCATCCTAATTTGATGATAAGCACTACGCAAATCAATTTTTGAGAAAATAGCAGCACCACTCAGTTCATCCAGCATATCCTCTAAGCGTGGAATAGGATGGCGATACTGAATAGTGATGTTATTAATAGCTCTACAATCGACACACATGAGCCATGTACCATCTTTCTTAGGAACTAAAATAAGAGGAACAACACAAGGACTTAGGCTCACACGAATATACCCTTTGTCGAGAAGTTCTTGCCCTTGCTTCTGAATTTCCTTCGTTTCTTCGGGGTTGGTGCGGTAGGGGGATCGATTGGGCAACAATGCTCCTGGTATAAAATCATTTTGATGCTCAATACCTCACACTGGTGGCAAACCTGCAGGTACCTCTCTTGGAAACACGTCGCTGAATTCCTGCAATACAGCAGAAACACCAAGAGAGAGAGGGGGTCATGTCGTTAGAAACTAAAATTTCACCCTTGTACATAAGGACAAGTGGGACAGCAGTAGGATCCTCATGAAACTCTCTCAGATCAGATTTGGTGGCTAACATTACTAAGGAATGCACTCCCTCACCTTACTTTTTACCACTCATATTTGGCTTTTGGCTCTCACTCACCGAAGGTGTAGTCTCTCGTCTATCTACTCTCTCAGTTTCTTTCTCAAGATTCACTTCAATCTTTTGACGAGATTCATTTATAATATGTTGTGGTTTCATGGGCCGCAAAGTAATGTCTCTACCATGCCAATTCAAATGATATGTGTTGGCTCTCCCATTGTGTTGCACATTGTGATCATATTGGCATGGGCGGCCTAACAACAAATGACACACTATCATAGGAACCACATCAAATTCAATGGTATCTTTATATGGTCCAATCTGAAATTCCACACGCACAATGTAGCTAACCTTCATCTCTCCATTATCACTCAGCCACTGAATATAATATGGATTAGCGTGCGTTAAATACTTTAGTTTCAGCTTTGCACAAAGCTCTTTACTAGCCAAATTGCGACAGCTACCACCATCCACTATCACTTTGCACGCCTTGCCAGGACCAACAACAGCCTTTGTTTGGAACAAATTGCATTGCTGATTTTCAGAGATAGGCGTAACATTCAGAACTTTCTATGAGCAAACAATGGTGGGATAGTGAGTCGCATATGCATCAATAGGACCATCACTTGAATAACCTTCATCATCCAAAGCTTCAGACTCAGGGTCAGCATCATCACCTGTTTAATACTCGTTATCCTCATTAATCAGCATCACTTTCTTGTTAGGACAATCCTTCCTAAGGTGACCCAAGCCACCACATGTGTGACAAGCCATGTCCCGGTTTCTTGCGGTAGACGAAGATGAACTAGTACCACTAGCTGCAGGTTGTGCTGTTTTCTTTGCATTCGAAGCAATAGTATCTGACCTGTTAGATGATGAACCACGAAAACCTAAATTGGTACTATTACGGGTGACCCCTTAGGGTGTCCCGATATTTCACGAATTCCGTGGGAATCGAGGGGAAAGCGGTGGAAAGAGGGAGGGGATGAAATCCACGAACACACGCGAAGAACTTGATGAACACACACATGAAAACACGATACAAACCGATAGCTCACGCCGATGGCAACCGGTCCAACATAATCCCTAGGATCGGTGTTGGGCGAAGCTCTCTCTCCACGACCAACAACGGGGGTGAGGAGCTTGGTGAGATCTTGACTACTTGGGCACGAGACACCGAGATCCCAAGGACTTGTACAACTTGAACGCGCTAGGCAAAATCCAAGAGGTTGTGGATAATTTGGTGCTCCTTGTCAAGGAGCATGAGACAAATAGTTGATAGATCCTCAAATAGGGTGTCTTCAACTACAATTATCCAAGTCTAGGGTTCACAATAGAGGGTGGGGGCTATATATAGGCCAGCCACATAAACAGGGGTAGTTTAGGAACGAAAAGGGAAAATATAGATAGGGGTACAGGGCACTGGGCCGAGCTGACGCGAACAAGTTCCGTCAAGACCGGTAGTACCGAACTGGCGGCCGGTAGTACCGCTCAGGGACCGGTCGTACCGCTGGCGGTCCTGGGGCTTCCGTTGGAGTTGTTGGTAGTAGAGGGCGGTAGTGCCGCTGACCGGTAGTACCGGTTCCCGAACCGGTAGTACCGCTGGAGTCGGGGGTTTGGCTGGGTTCCTCCTGGAGCGTCCGGTAGCTGGAGCCGGTCATGCCACTTCAACCAGTAGTACCGGTCGTAGGGTCCGGTAGTACCGCTGGATTTTGGAAGTGGTTGGTCGCTTCCGCTGTGGTTTCTTCGTTCCATGGGTCCTTCTCTTCGTACCTGATGATGCACAGTGTATGCATATGAAGTAGCAAGAAATCCAGGGGGTATCGAATCCACACAAGGAAAGGAGCGAGTTAACCTTGGCTTGTAGGAGTTTGGCTCGGGCGCGAGACATGGGTCCACTTGGGGGGCTCCTAGGAGTAGATGTGGTAGCGTTCGTAGGACGGGCTGCATCAGCTCCCCCCCCTTGGGAAAGAGTCATCCTCGACTCTTCAACCTTCTCAACATCATCATCTCCATGGAAGGGTGAAAGGTCCTTAACATTGAACGTTGGGCTCACAAGGTACTTCGATGTTGGGATATCGATGATGTAGGCATTGTTATTGATCCTCTTGAGTACTTTGAACGGTCCATCACCTCTTGGCTTGAGTTTGGAGTCGCGATCCTTGGGGAAGCGGTCTTTACTCAAGTGTACCCACACAAGGTCGCCTTCTTCGAAGATCATCTCTTTCTTGTTCTTGTTTAGTCTTGATGCTTGGCGAAGGACTTGTTGCTCGATCATGGCTCTTATGTCTTCATGTAGTTGTTTCATTGCTTGGGCACGCTTGTCAACATCCATGTTGGTGCGGTCGTGTAGGGGAAGAGGTAATATGTCGAGCGCGGTGAGAGGCTCGAATCCATAGACGATCATGAACGGGCTCAACATGGTGGTGGAGTGCTTTGCACGATTGTAGGCGAACTCGGCGTGTGGGATGCATTCCTCCCAATCTTTAAGATTCTTCTTTATTAACACACGTAGAAGTGTGCCAAGGCTTCGATTGACGACCTCGGTTTGTCCATCGGTTTGGGCATGCGAGGCGGACGATAAAAGGATCTTGATGCCGAGCTTGGCCATTAGTGTTTTCCAAAAGTAGCTCATGAATTTGACGTCGCGGTCGGAGACGATTGTTCTTGGTACACCATGTAGCCTAATTATTTCCCTGAAAAACAAACTTGCTACATGTGAAGCATCATCGGTCTTATAGCACGGAATGAAGTGTGCCATTTTGGAAAAGCGATCCACTACCACATATAAAAAATCATCTCCATGTTTAGATCGAGGCAATCCTAACACAAAGTCCATGCTAATGTCCGACCAAGGTGCATGAGGAATAGGCAATGGCATATAAAGACCAAAGGGGTTAGACTTTGATGTGTACATCCCTACTATTGATACAACCGTTGTACCTACAACAACACACGTACAAGGACCCATCACAAGATCTCGTGCCAAACAACTTAAATATCAGGTACTTTCGTTTCTTGGAACTATTCCTCACATACATGAGAATATGATGCTGCCTAAATCAGATATATTTCTTACTCTTAGGAATGATGGACCAAGCATGGATGAGAGGGAGAAGCATTGGAGCATGGCCATGCATCGAGATAGCAGCAAGCATGTGATGATCCAAAAGAAGGCGACGGATGAAGATTTCAGAACTTTGAGGCCAGCATAATGAAGAAAGAAGGCTCGGACGAAATATTCAAGATCAATACTTTACGAATTCGTCCATATCTTAATAAGGTGCTGTGACACCTTTATTTTGGGCCAGGCCCAAGTAATTTTCGCAGGATTTTAATTAGCCACTTTTTAGAGTCCGTATTTGAGGGGAAAAGGACTTTTAGGGTTGGATTCGGCCACCACTTCCATGGCTGGCCGAAACCCCACCTTTTCTCCCTTAAATACTCCCCATAGCCGCCCCCCTAGACTCGGATTTTGTTTAGACATTAAGTTAGACGTAGTTGCAACTTCGCCAAGGCTCGAGCGTCGCAGAGGCCTCTTGTACTTCGCACCTATTCAGGATCCCACCTCTTCAATAAAGCTTTCCTCTTAATCCGCAATATCTTGATTGCAATATTGATTCTTACTTGTTCTCGATTTCAGGTAGGAATTAATACCCTCGCTGGTCAGGCTGATCGTGTTCCCGCAGGATCGGTAACCTCCAGGAGATTGGCCGAGCGATTGCATTGGCGCTCGTGCTCACACGTGTAGTCGGATCGTCAAGCCCGAACTCCACCAAATTTACTATCATCATCTCATCAAAAGATCGGACACCTTTGCCCTATCAAGTGGTATCAGATTTCAGGTTGCTCGGTGAGATTTTACTATTTTCGTAGATTAGATCTGTTTTTACCTATAACCCACGAAAAAGCCAAAAACACAGTTAGATTTTAGATCCATCCCATAACCAATCTACGCCTCGCATTATCTTTTCAGTTTTTGCATCGTTGAATTTGTGTCTACATCGTCGCGTCGAGTTGCTGGTCTTAGTGTCTCGTCCTTTAGAGTTTCGAGTTCTGATCATACTACTCACCGCCACACTCGCCGATCACCTCCGCCATATTCCGCCGCCATATACCCAACCACCATAAACCCTAAACACTCCGCCACCGCCTTCCTACCGCGACACGGATCCGATCACCTATCTTGCCGCGGCACGAGTCCGAGTTGATTTATTGTTTCCTAGTTATTTATTTTTACTTTCCTTCTTTGTTGTTTCCGTGTTCAGCTAAAGTCCGTGTCGAGCTCCGAGTCCGGTCGTAAGTCCAGAAGGAGAGCAAAAAAAAATCAAATTTTTTTGGGGCTAACCTATTTTTAGACCCCGTAGATCAGTTCTAGACACTCGCCATCATAGTGATTTTCTGCATCTCGGTTCGCTTTTCAGGGTGCCATATCATCATACATTGCTTGTTGTGTCGCCTCGTGACATCGTTGGTGATCTAGGATCGCGTCTCTAGTACGGTCTAGCCTAGGACCAGCACAGTACCGTCGTTGAGCATTCTTTCAACTTTTGCATTGCTGTTTTGATAATTGCTAACCCCCTTGCTAAGCCTTCCCAAAGCTCCACAGATATTCTTCACGTGCGGTGTCTCGACTCCTGGTAATCGCTTGGTTCAATCTCTGGACCCACTGATCCTTGCGGTTGCACATCACCTTTTCCTGCTGTTTGGTAAGAACTTGTAAGAGCTTCGTATAATGCTTGACGGATTACGTGTGACTTCCACCATCTTTCTGTAGTATATACCTGTGCTTTTTAAGGACTAACCATGACAGATACTTCGCGGAACCCTGCCACAATGACGAACGAAGAACTACATGCCTACTTCTCCGCTCTTGGTGGTCATGCGAAGACGTGGATACGCGCCTAGGGGAGTTTGACACCAAGCTCACCAACGCCGTGGACAAGATCGATGGACTCGAGAAATCCTTCAACGCCAAGCTTGATGTTCGGTTCAAGGAGCTTTTGATCAGATTTCCCGCACCAACACCCGCACCCACACATGGCGCACGGCGCGTTCCGATCACGGGTCGGACTGCTGGTTCGGCTGCCGCCGCACCCTCGGCGGCTACCGCTGCGGTTGACGCACCTCAGACTTCCGCCACGGCTGCTGCTGCGACATTGGGGACAGATGACGGGTACTACTACGACCCCGACGACGACGATCTGTTTGACGAGGAGGTTGAACAACCTCCACAGGTACCTGTTGGCCGTCCCCGACAATACTACCGCAACGCTCGACCACCGGTACGTGATGATGATCATGTTGCAAAGCTTAAATTAAATATTCCATCTTTTGAGGGTAAATATAATCCTGATGCATATCTTACATGGGAGATGGAAGTAGAACAACGTTTTGCATGCTTAAAATATCCTGAGAATATGTGTGTTAGTGCTGCTACAAGTGAATTTACTAAATTTGCTTCCCTTTGGTGGTCTGAGTATTGTCGTTTAAATCCTACTACTATTCCTAGTACTTGGACTGCTTTAAAAATATGCGTGTTCGTTTTGTACCTCCCACTTATCAACGTGATTTACTAAAGAATCTGACACGTTTAGAGCAAGGGAAAAATTCTGTAGAAGAGTATTATGAGGAATTGCAAACGGGGATGGTTCGGTGTGGTCTTGTTGAATCTAATGAACAAATGCTTGCACGTTTTTTTGGTGGATTAAACAAGGACATTCAACACATATTAGATTATAAGGAATATAATTCTATCACTCGTTTGTTTCATCTTTCTTGCAAAGCTGAACGTGAAGTGCAGGATCGCCAAACACCATGGAGGAGGACTAATAATTCTGCAGGTCGCACATCCACTTGGACATCCCGACAATCAGCGCCTCCTCGTGATTCGCCACCAGCTACTACCACATCCAAGGCCACCACAAGATTTCCAGCTGCTCCTCCACCATCATCCAATGCTCCTGCTCGTAGTGCATCTTCTATGGCTTCCACGGGTAAGACAAAGGATATACAATGCCGCAAGTCTGGGGTTTTGGTCATATTGAGAGATGCACAACACAACGTGTGATGATGGTGCGAGAAGATGGTCAAGACGATTCAGCGAGTGACTTTGATGAAGATACACTAGCCCTTATTTACGCTCGAGATGGAGACAATTACGATCTTGATGAAGAGACAGAGGTAATGGGAGGCTGGCTGATCAATACATGAGCTTAGTTACACAACGTGTGTTGAGTGTGCAATTGAGCAAATCTGAGCAAGATCAACGCCACAACCTGTTCCAAACACGTGGTGTTGTCAAGGAAAGAGCTATACGGATCATTATTGATGGAGGGAGTTGTAATAATCTAGCCAGTGTTGACATGGTAGAGAAGCTTGCGCTTCCAACAAGACAACGCCCACATTCATATTACATCCAATGGTTTGAGAGTTCTCGCAAGATCAAGGTAACAAGAACGGTACGCGTGCATTTTACTATAGGTACATATTCTGATTTTGTTGATTGTGATGTTGTACCTATGCAAGCTTGTTCTTTGTTACTTAGTAGACCATGACAATTTGATAGAGAATCTGTTCATAATGGCAAAACTAATCACTATTCTCTTATGCATGATGGAAAGAAAATTGGTTTAAAACCTATGACTCCCGAAAAGACTTTAAAAGATGATCTTGCTAGAGCTAGTAGAGCTAAAACTGAGGAGAAAAATAAAAGTGAGAATCAGATTGTTGCTGCAGATTTTATACCACCAAAGAACACTAAATCTGATTCTACACATGCTACTGAAATTCGTTTGGAGAGTCCATGTATGCTTGCAAATAAAATTGATATTGCTGAACTAAATGTAAACAATACTCAATGTTATGCAATTGTCTGCAAAGAGGTTTTGTTTTCATTTGAGGATATGCCTCCTTCTTTGCTACCCGCTATTGCTAACCTTTTGCAGGAATATGAGGACGTCTTTCCCGCTGAGCTGCCACCAGGACTACCTCCTATTAGAGGAATTGAGCACCAAATTGATCTAATTCCTGGTGCCACGTTTCCCAACCGCGTGCTATATAGAACCAATCCAGAGGAGACAAAGGAGATACAACGCCAAATTCAGGAACTACTCGACAGAGATCATATTCGTGAGTCCCTTAGTCCCTGTGTTGTTCCTATTATTTTGGTGTGGCATCCCGCAAAACCACTACTAGAAAATCGCGTTGAATTTGTGCATTGCATCGTCATCATCATATGTTGTTTGTCAAAACTAATTTTCGCAAAGTCGATTTGTTTTCTAAAACGTCCCATCTTAATTCAAACGCAAAACCCCGGGTCTCCGGATTATTTTGTTTTGTTGCTATCGGGTTGCAAACGGCCCAATTAAAGTAAATAAAATTATTATATTATTTTAGTGGGGGCAGTCGTACGGGCCAACTCGACCCGAACGACCACCCCCAGGAATAGTAATCGGTCCGCCCCTTTTTCTAAACCTACCAACTAACCTACCCACCCCAGCAGCCACCTCACCCCACCCAATCCCCACCTGCCACCTCACCTCCTTCCTCTCCCTCACCCACTCACACCCCGCCACATCAGCCTCCCTCTCTCTCTCCCTCTCTCTCTCCCCTGCCCCCACACTCCCTGCCACACCACACAGCACGCCGCACTGCACCCACGCGGTCAAACCGCATCCACCCCACTCGCAGGACCCACACCTGGGCCCACCGCCCACCCTCCCCAGGTACCCCTTCCCCAGGCCGAGCCTCCCCCTGGCCCCGTCCCCACCTGGCCCCACGCCTTCTTCCCCACGCGTCCGACGCCTCGCCCCGCAACCTCGAGCGCGACCCCTCCGCCCTCCTCCCTCTGTCCCCGCCTCCGGCAGCCCCCTTGCCGGCAGCCGCGCGTGCCTCCGGCCGCGCCCAGCCCGCCTACCCCAGGCTCGCCTCCGCACCGCCGTCGTCCGCCTGCGGCCTGCGCCGTCAGCCCTCCTCCGCGCCGCTCCCTCTGCACACTGCTCACAGCCGGCGTCCAGGCGCCTCCCATGGCGTCCTCTCCAGCCTCCTCCCCGCCTACCCCTCACCTCGCCGCCGAGCCCGCGCAGGGCCGCTCAACCCCGGCCGCGGCGCTCCCCGCCGGCACCGTCCTCCCTCGCCGCTCCTGCCTCACCATGCCCTCCGTCCCGCTCCCAGTCGTCCTCCGCCCAAAGCTCCGCCAAGCAGCTTCGCCTCCCAGCATCTCCGCCGCCCGCCGCTCCGCTTCCGTCGCCGCCGTTCGCCCTTGCCGAGCTCGCTTTCGCCGGCGTTCCCCCCGGACCAAGCCGACCGGCAAGCCCCGCGCGTCCCAGGCGCCGACCCCGCCTCCACGCGTCCTCGTCCCCGCCGTTCAAGCCAGCTGCCGCGCCCCTGGCCCTAGCGCCGCCCGTGCCGTCCCTGTAGAGCACGCACCGCGGCCGACGACGACGACCTCTTCCCGGCCTTCCGGCGCCCTCCACCAGCCAAGCTCACCTCGTCGGCCCAAGTACCGCCGCTCTCGTGCCAGTCCATGTGCTACAGATGCCGTGGTGCGTCAAGAATCTCAGTACCACGCGAGTCTCGGAAGAACCACCAGAGCCCAACCTGCGAGCACACGAGCTCTTCTAGGACGACAAGATCTTCCGACGGCTCCAACAACTAAACAAGATCGTCCTCGGAAGTGGAGCCGCAAACCCCTAGATCATCGAGAGGGGGCCGATGACCTCGGACCAAGAACGTCGACCTGAAACGCCTAGTACTCCTTCACGGATCCGATAGCCGAACCCCGAAGACCGATCCGGAGATCCTCGAACCCGAAGGCCAAGGTCGCCGACCCAGTACGTCAAGACCGCCTTCCCGCATCGACGCCCGGGAGTCGGATGCCAAGTTCTGCCTCCAACGAGTTGACCAATTATCGAGATGGCACCCCAAGGTCTTCATTCTGGTACGACAAGCACTTCGCCATGGAACAACAAGTACTTCGCCCCGGACATCGAGGCCCTGAACGACGAGTACTCCTTCCCGGATGCGATGCTCGAGAACACGGGCGATACGGACGCCGAACGCCAGGACCGTCGACATGACCCGAAGGCCACGGACGCGACGAGAACTACCCCCCGGTAGCTGAGAACGATCCCGGAGTCCGAGAACGCGTCCGTCGAACCCCCGAGCCCCAGATCCGTCGAACATTGAGCCCGACCCCGAACCCCGGAACCCCAAGATCGTCGAGAACCCTAATGTGTGAACCTCTTATCCGAGAACCCTATTTTATAATATAATAACTACTTGTTGCATTAAATCATTCATCTCGCATGCATATCTGTGGTTTGGGAGCCTTACGCCGATTCACCTAATAATAAAATATGGGGCCCATATGCGGGCAAATCTAGTCTCATATTGGCCTCATTTAAATCTTGTGTAGCGAACCGGTGCTATCTTTTGCCATGTTAAAACAACATTCAAATTGCGGGGTAGCTAAACGACATGAACCACCTAATTAATTGTCGGGACCCCGGTTCCGCTTAATATGACCTAATCGCATCGCACCCTTGCCATGTCATGCATCATGCCGATCTTCTGCCGTTGTATTAAATCTTGCATCCGGTGTTTCTTCTAGTGTTTTGCTTCTTCGCGGATAAGGCCGTTGAGTTGATGTGAGCTTCGCCCCGATCTTCGGTTGAATCCTTCGACAATGTTTTCAGGCGAGCATCTCCCCCTTTTCTACCTATCTTACTTTTATAGTCTTTATTCCCTCCTGTTGATCTATTGCTATCTGTGTTGCGATGCTTTAGTTTCCGTACCTATGATATACTGTGCAGCCCTATATTGCCTTGGACACACCCTATTACCTGTTGTTTGGTAGATAGTTGGACTTGCGCGCCGTAGTCGCTTGCTCAAGTGCTGTGGCGTGTCGTCAAATGCCACAGTTGTTGATGAATTGCCGCATGTTGATGTTGGAGATGATCATAGTTTACTTATCGTCACTTTAATTTCTGTTTAACAACTAAAATTGGAATAAGCAGAGGCATCGGTGGGTGATAGATAACAGTTGGTTTCCGAACGCCCACTTGTGTCCCGTAAGACCCCGAGTTCTTGATACCTGTTCCTTGATTTATCGCGCTATCCACATCCGGGAGGTATATGGGACCCCCCCTGAGCCAGAGCTTGATTCAGTCTTATTTCTTGGGGCCACAAACTAGTTTGAGGTTTTATTTATGATCCTGTACTTATGCCATGCTACTTTCTGTATTTAAATTGTGCGAGGAGCACACTGTACTGTTTAGGTAAGCGTAATGTTTTCGCGGTATCGACAAGCCCAGCCACACTTTCGGGTTCCCGATCGTTCTGACCATTGTCAAACCTTGAGTCCGTCTCGAGCTTGCTTACTCCGCTGCGGGATCTACTCAATGGGTGGCCCCTGAAATATTTCTCAATCTGTGATTGTTCATGTGAAAGCCTCGTTGGGTTTTGATTTGGTTTTCGAGGTTGATCGGCGTGTGTTGCTATTGGTGCACCGGCGGGTAAAACTTTCGAAAGCCGTGTCATGGATATGGACGACTTGGAGCACGATATCTCGATCATAGACAAGCATAACTAAAGTTTATTGCTATAAATTTGACTTTATAATGACTAGTAATCAGCTTCACTATAATGGAATGGCTAATTAATACTGCCCACAATCGCTTGTTTGGAGTGTCGCTTCGACCATTGTACTGACTAGTAAGTATTGCAACTACAACGAAATGGCTGAATAAAAGTACCAACAAGCGCTGGGTTTCGGATTACATCATGCTATCTGATGTCGATTAGTAATTGCCGCAACTACAACGGAATGATTAACTAAAAGGATCCACTTACTTTATCGGACGATTATCTATACCTAACTAGTAATTGCTGCAACGATAACCAAATAAGTAAAGCGCCAACCTGTGAGTTCCTCGGTTGACTTCCTCGTTTGGTCTCGAGGGGAAACGCCAGATGGGTTTGTTTGGTGATAGCTTGTGTTGGATCCGGTTAGGTCATTCTTATCCTCTCGATATCCGCCATTGTATCGAGTCTCTATAGGTTGTTTAGTGCATGCCGCTGCCGCTTGATCCATACCTATGTAGGCGAGGGCCGATTCTAGCCTCGCTGCATCGGCCTCGATCGACTCCTCTTTTCCTTTGCCCTTTGTCGGCACTTTTGTTTAAGCAGTTTTGAGATCGACGCCAAGAAGTGGTTACCCTTCCGGCTTGGCTCAGGCAGGTTATGGACGCCATTGTTATTCTTCGTGGCTCTTAGCCCCATTTGCATCTTGTCCGTAGCGGACGCTCTATCGCTTTCAAGGTGATTTGGATCTTTGTATATTATATCTGTATTTTGACTCTTTGAGTCATTATATATATCTCTCTGTGGGTCCCATCGAGGACTGTTGTATAATGTTATTACTTCGTTTTCCACCCGCACGAAAGTGCCTGGTGGGCACCTTTGAATCGTTTCTATGCGGGTTTGGCGAATTTTGCTCAAACTTGCATAGGTCCGATTCTGAGGGTGTTACATTTGGTACCTAAGAAAGATGGTTCTTCACGCATGTGTACTGATTGTAGAGCTATCAATAATATTACTATTCGATATCGTCATCCTATTCCACGTTTAGATGACATGCTTGATGAATTGAGTGGCTCTACCATGTTTTCTAAAGTTGATTTGCGTAGTGGTTACCACCAGATTCGTATGAAATTAGGAGATGAATGGAAAACAACATTTAAAACTAAGTTTGGTTTATATGAGTGGTTAGTAATGCCGTTTGGTTTAACTAATGCACCTAGCACTTTCATGAGATTAATGAACGAAGTTTTACGTGCTTTCATTGGACGTTTTGTGGTAGTCTACTTTGATGATATTCTGATTTATAGCAAATCTTTAGAGGATCATTTGGACCATTTACATGCTATTTTCAATGTTTACGTGATGCACGTTTGTTTGGTAACCTTGAGAAGTGCACCTTTTGCACCAATCGAGTTGCGTTTCTTGGCTATGTTGTTACATCACAGGGTATTGAAGTAGATCCATCCAAGATTGAAGCTATTGAGAATTGGCCGTAGCCCAAGACGGTCACACAAGCGAGGAGTTTTCTTGGCCTCGCTGGTTTTTATAGGCGCTTTGTCAAAGAATTTGGATCAATTGCCGCGCCGCTGAATGAGCTTACCAAGAAGGATGTGCCCTTTGTTTGGGGCGATGCACAACAACAGGCCTTCGTCATATTGAAAGATAAGCTAACACATGCTCCCTTACTCCAACTTCCTGATTTTACTAAGACTTTTGAGCTTGAATGTGATGCTAGTGGAATTGGTTTGGGAGGGCTGTTATTACAAGAGGGAAAACCTGTTGCATATTTTAGTGAGAAATTGAATGGGGCTAGTCTGAACTATTCTACTTATGATAAAGAATTATATGCGTTGGTTCGGACATTAGAAACTTGGCAACATTATATATGGCCTAAATAATTTGTTATACATTCTGATCATGAATCTTTGAAGCATATTTGTAGTCATGCAAAGTGGATTGAATTTATTGAGTCTTTTCCTTATGTTATCAAACACAAAAAGGGTAAAGATAATATTATTGCTGATGCTTTGTCGCGCCATTATACTTTGTTATCTCAACATGACTTCAAAATATTTGGATTAGAAACTATTAAGGAACAATATGTGCATGATGCTGAATTTAAAGATGTGTTGCAGAATTGTAGAGATGGTAGAACATGGAACAAGTTCGTCTTTAATGATGGATTTGTGTTCCGTGCTAACAAACTATGCATTCCGGATAGTTCTGTCCGTCTTTTGTTGTTACAGGAGGCGCATGGAGGAGGATTGATGGGACACTTTGGTGTCAAGAAGACGGAGGATGTTCTTGCTGCACACTTCTTTTGGTCACGTATGCGTCGAGATGTTGAGAGATTTGTGGCACGCTGCACTACTTGTCAAAAAGCTAAGTCTCGCCTTAATCCACATGGTTTATATATGCCTCTTCCTGTTCCTAGTGTTCCTTGGGAGGATATTTCTATGGACTTTGTTTTGGGATTGCCACGAACACGTAAGGGAGGATAGTATTTTGTTGTTGTGGATCGTTTTCTAAGATGGCACACTTTATTCCTTGTCATAAAGCGGATGATCTTGCGCATATTGCTGATTTGTTCTTTCGTGAAATTGTTCGTTTGCATGGTGTGCCAAATACTATTGTCTCTGATCGTGATACTAAATTTCTTAGCCACTTTTGGAGATGTTTATGGGCTAAGTTGGGGACTAAATTGCTCTTTAGTACTACATGTCATCTCCAAACTGATGGTCAAACTGAAGTAGTAAATAGAACTTTGTCTACTATGTTGCGGGTTGTTTTAAAGAAGAACTTAAAATTGTGGGAAGAGTGTTTACCTCATATAGAATTTGCTTATAATCGTTCGCTGCATTCTACCACAAAGATGTACCCATTTGAGATTGTGTATGGTTTTCTTCCTCGTGCACCTATTGATTTATTGCCTTTACCTTCTTCGGTGCAACATAATTTGGATGCTACACAACGCACTGAAATGATATTAAACTTGCATAAGACTACTAAAGATAACATTGAACACATGAATGCTAAGTATAAACTTTCTCGGGATAAAGGGAGAAAGCATGTTGTGTTTGATGTTGGCGATCTTGTTTGGTTACATTTGCGTAAAGATCGTTTTCCTGATTGACGCAAGTCTAAGTTAATGCCACGTGCTGCTGGTCCCTTTAAGGTGTTAGAGAAAATAAATGATAATGCATATAAACTTGAGTTGGCTGCGGACTTTGGTACGGTTAGTCCTACGTTTAATATTGCAGATTTGAAGCCTTACTTTGGTGAGGAAGATGAGATTGCGTCGAGGACGACTTCAATTCAAGAAGGGGAGCATGATGTGGACATCCCTACTATTGATACAACCGTTGTACCTACAGCAACACACATACAAGGACCCATCACAAGATCTCGTGCCAAACAACTTAACTATCAGGTACTTTCGTTTCTTGGAACTATTCCTCACATACATGAGAATATGATGCTGCCTAAACCAGATATATTTCTTACTCTTAGGAATGATGGACCAAGCATGGATGAGAGGGACAAGCATTGGAGCATGGCCATGCATGGAGATGGCAGCAAGCATGTGATGATCCAAGAGAAGGCCACGGATGAAGATTTCAGAACTTTGAGGCCAGCATAATGAAGAAAGAAGGCTTGGACGAAATATTCAAGATCAATACTTTACGAATTCGTCCATAGCTTAATAAGGTGCTGCGACACCTTTATTTTGGGCCAAGCCCATGTAATTTTCGCAGGATTTTAATTAGCCACTTTTTAGAGTCCGTATTTGAGGGGAAAAGGACTTTTAGGGTTGCATTCGGCCACCACTTCCATGGCTGGCGCCGAAACCCCACCTTTTCGCCCTTAAATACTCCCCATAGCCGACCCCCTAGACTCGGATTTTGTTTAGACATTAAGTTAGCCATAGTCGCAACTTCGCCAAGGCTCGAGCATCGCAGAGGCCTCTTGTACTTCGCACCTATTCAGGATCCCACCTCTTCAATAAAGCTTTCCTCTTAATCCGCAATATCTTGATTGCAATATTGGTTCTTACTTGTTCTCGATTTCAGGTAGGAATTAAGACCCTCGCTGGTCAGGCTGATCGTGTTCCCGCAGGATCGGTAACCTCCAGGAGATTGGTCTAGCGATTGCATTGGCGCTCGTGATCGCACGTGTAGTCGGATCGTCAAGCCCGAACTCCACAAAATCGACTATCATCATCTCATCGAAAGATCGGACACCTTTGCCCTATCAGACTTGGACTTAGCTTGGACACAAGTAGTGCATCGTTGGACGTGGCGCTCCACGTCACGCTTCATCTTGGGACAATAGTAGTGAGTGGAGAGCATGTCGTAAGTCTTGTCACGGCCAAAGTGACCCATCAGTCCTCCACCATGGGACTCTTGAAGAAGCAAAATTTGGAGAGACGACTTCGGAATGCAAAGCTTGTTTTGTTTGAAAAGAAAACCCTTATGCAAATAGAAATCATCAACTCCCTTGTCTATTGAACACTTTGCAAAAATTGATCCAAAGAATGGGGTCGGACGCGTATAAAGATTTGATATCATCAAGACCCAAGACATTTACTTCAAGTCGCGTAAGAAGGTTTGTGTTTTTGCGAGACAAGGCGTCCGCTACTACATTTTCTTTGTCCTTCTTGTACTTGACAATGTAAGGAAAGGATTCCATGAACTCAACCCATTTGGCTTGTCTTTTACTCAAATTGGCTTGACCCTTAAGATATTTCAACGACTCATGATCGGAATGGATGATAAATTCTTTGGGCCAAAGGTAGTGTTGCCACACTTGAAGGACACGAACCAAGGCAAAAAGCTCTTCGTCATAAATTGGATAGTTAAGGCGTGCGCCGTCAAGTTTCTCACTATGGTATGCGATAGGACGCCCATTTTGCATAAGGACGCCTCCAATGCCAATACCACTAGCGTCACATTCGATCTCAAAAGTTTTTGTGAAATCCGGTAAAGCGAGGAGTGGTGCTTCGGTGAGCCTCTTTTGGAGCTCATCAAATGCGTTTTGTTGTGCTTTGCCCCAAACAAAAGTGACATTTTTCTTGGTCAACTCGTTGAGAGGGCAAACAATGGTAGAAAATTCTTTCACAAAGCGACAGTAGAAGCAGGCCAACCCATGAAAACTACGGAGTTCACTAACATTGGTAGGTATGGGCCAATCTCTTATTTCCTTAACTTTAGAGACATCAACTTCAATACCATTAGAAGAAACAACAAAACCAAGGAAAATGAGTTTGTCTTTTGCAAAAGTGCACTTTGGGAGATTAGCATAAAGCTTTTCATGACGAAGGAGTTGAAGGACCTCCTTAACATGAGTAACATGCTCCTCTAGTGACTTGCTATAGACAAGGATGTCATCAAAGTAAACAACGACACTCTTCCCAATGAGAGATCTCAAAAAATATGGTTCATGAGTGTAACACCCTCAGAATCGGACCTATGCAAGTTTGAGCAAAATTCACCAAACCCGCATAGAAACGATTCAAAGGTGCCCACCAGGCACTTTCGTGCGGGTGGAAAACGAAGTAATAACATTACACAACAGTCCTCGATGGGACCCACAGAACAGATATATATATAACAGCGACTCAAAGAGTCAAGAATACAGATATAATATACAAAGATCCAAATCACCTTGAAAATGACACAGCGTCCGACTACGGACAAGATGCAAATGGGGCTAAGAGCCCTGAAGAATAACCAATGGCGTCCATAACCACCTGTGCCAAGCGGAAGGGTAACCACGCTAACGGCGTCGATCTCAAAACCTGCTTAAACAAAGGGGTGCCGACAAAGGGCAAAGGAAAAAGAAGGGCGTCGATCGAGGCCAAGACCAGCGAGTCTAGAATTCGGCAGTCCTCGCCTACATAGGTATGGTGGACTGAAGCGGCAGCGGCACCATGCACTAAACAACCTATATAGAGACTCGATACAACTGGCGAAGATATCAGAGAGGGATAAGAATGACCTAACCGGATCCAACCTGAAGCTAACACCAAACAAACCCATCCTGGTGTTTCCCCATCGAGACCAAACGAGGAAGTCAACCGAGGAACCCACACAGTTGGCAGTGTTACTTATTCAGTTATCGTTGCAGCAATTACTAGTCATTATAGTTAATCGTCCTGATAGAATAAGCAGTGGGCACTTTTAGTTAACCATTCCGTTGTAGTTGCAACAATTACTAATCAGATACAGATGGCATGAGATAAACCCAAAACCCAGCAGTTGTTGGTACTTTTATTCAGCCATTCCATTGTAGTTGCAAGATTTACTAGTCAGGTACAATGGTCGCAAGCGACAATTCAAACAAGCAATTGTGGGCAGTATTATTAGCCATTCCATTATAGTGAAGCTGATTACTAGTCATTATAAAGTCAAATTTATAGCAATAAACTTTAGTTATGCTTGTCTATGATCGAGATACTGTGCTCCAAGTCGTCCATATCCGCGGACACGGCTTTCAGAAAGTTTTACCCGGCCGGGGTGCACCAATAGCAACACACGCTCGATCGACCTCGGAAAAACCAAAACAAAACCCAACGAGGCTTTCACGACTGAACAATCACAGGATTCAGAAATATTTCAGGGGGCCACCCCTTGGAGTACACCCGCAACGAAGTAAGCAAGCTCCGAGACGGACTTAAGGTTTGTGGGGCCGGCGGTAAACGACAGCAGATCCCCAAACGGGGACTGTCGATACCACGTAAACGGGTCACAATTCCTAAACAGTACAGTGTGCTCCTCACACAATTTAAATACATAAGTAGCATGGCATAAGTACAGAATCATAAATAAAACCTCAAACTAGTTTGTGGCCCCAAGAAATAAGACTGAATCAAGCTCTGGCTCAGGGGGGTCCCATATACCTCCCGGATGTGGATAGCGCGATAAATCAAGGAACATGTATCAAGTACTCGGGGTCCTACGGGACACAAGTGGGCGTTCGGAAACCAAATATTATCTATCACCCACCGATGCCTCTGCTTATTTCAATTTTAGTTGTTAAACAGGAATTAAAGTGAACGATAAGTAAAACTATGATCAACTGAACGACACGCAACAACACTGGAGCAAGCGACTACGACGCGCAAGTCCAACTATCTACCAAGCAACAGGTAATAGGATGTGTCCAAGGCAATATATGGATGCAAGGGATATTCCGGGTATGGAAACTAGAGCATCGCATCACAGATAGCAATAGATCAACAGGAGGGAATAAAGACTATAAAAGTAAGATAGGTAGAAAGAGGGGGATGCTCGCCTGAAAACATTGTCGAAGGTTCAACCGAAGATCGGGGCGAAGCTCACATCAACTCAACGGTCTTATCCGCGAAGAAGCAAAACACTAGAAGAAACACCGGATGCAATATTTAATACAACGGCAGAAGATCGGCATGATGCATGTATGATGAAGGCATGGCAAAGATGCGATGCAATTAGGTCATATTAAGCGGAACCGGGGTCCCGACAATTAATTACTTGGTTCAAGTTATTTAGAACCCCCGCAATTTAAATGTTGTTTAGCAATGCAACAGATGGAACCGGTTCGCTAAACATGTTTAAATGAGGCCGATATGAGACTAGATTTGCCCGCATGTGGGCCCCATATTTAATTATTAGGTGAATCGGCATAAGGCCCCCAAACCACACGAATGTATGCATGCAAGACAATTATTATGCGGCCAGTTGTATTATGTTATAAAATAGGGTTTGCGGGAAGGGGTTCACACATTTAGGGTTCGGCAGATCTTGGGGTTTCCGGGGTTCGGGGTTCGACAGGGTCCAGGGTCCGGCGAGGTCGTTCTCGGACTCCGGTGTAGGTCTTGGCGCATCCGGGGTCTTCGGGTCATGTTGTCGGTCAAGGCGTTCGGGACGAAGCACTTGGCGTTTTGGATCGGTCTTCGGTTCGGGGCCTCAGGGTCTTGGGGTTCGTGTCCGTGTGGCGGTCTTGTTATTCCGTGCAGGCGTCCTCGAGGTCGATGGCGAACTCGCCCGGTAACGGGGTTTTCGGAGATCTTGGCGCGGCTCCGGGTACGGGATCTGATCGAGGCTTGGATCCGGGCCTTGGTGTCCATGAAGGGGACCTTGCCATCTGTGATGTAGATCTTGTCGGTCCCACCGCGAAGGCCTCGGTTTTGGCTTCGGTTGCCGATGATGGTCTTGGATAGACGCCACATAGTCGTCAAGTATCGTCTTGGTGTCCATCGGGTCCATCTCCCTGCATCGATGTCAGCGATGGGCGGCCAGAGCACAGGTGGGCGGAGGCTCGAGGGCTTCCGGTGACAGGGCGAGCTCCCTGGGACTCGTCGGTCGGGAGGACGATGACGGCGTGCGGCCCGGCAGGAGGTGCAGAGGGGCAGCGCAGGGCGGAGCCGCGGACGGCGGGGCCGAGAAGCGGTGGCGTCGGGAGGAGGTCAACGGCCAGCGACGACGCGAGCTCGCGAAGCGGTCGAGCTGGCCGGGCAAGCTTCGGGCGGAGCTAGAGGAGGCAGCGCGTGTGGTCCGATTCGAGGACGCGGAGGCCGAGGTGCAGGCGGCCTTGGCCAGACTGCAGGAGTGGCAAGCCGGGCGCCATGAGGGAGGAGGAGGCGGTGGGAGAGCCGCGAGGGGCGGTGAAGAGTCCACGGCGGCAGCAGCGCAGCCTTGAAGCAAGAAGCGTCTTGTGGCGGCGAAAGGCGGGTGGAGGCGGCGTCTGCGGAGGTAAGCGACGGAGGGCTCCGGTGACGGGCTGGCGCGAGGTTGAGGGACGCTGGCGGGCTTGTAGAGGCGGGCGGGCGGCTCGGCTCGAGGCGAGGGGAGGAGAGGATGGGGTCGGGCGGTCGCGTCGTCAGTGAGGCTGCGCGAGAGGCGGAGGAGGAAGGAAGATGGTGGGGCGGATGGGGCGGCGGGGTGGGGCTGCCCGGGTGTGGGGCCAGGCAGGCGCGGTGGAAGCGTGTGGTGTTGGGGTCTGGGGTGGGGGCCAGCGGGCAGAGGGGAGAGGCGCCGCGCGTGTGTGCGTGTGTCGGTTTGGGTGGGGTGTGAGAGTGGGGAGAGAGAGAGAGGGGGTGTGGCTGGTGGTATTAGGTGGCAGTTGGGGATTGGGTGAGGGAGAGAGGGGAGATGAGGTGGCGAGGGGCTATTGGGTGGGGTGATGTGGCTGGGGTGTGTGGGTAGGTAGCTGGGTAGCTATAGGATTTAGAGGTTGGACCGATTTTAAAATCCTGGGGGTGGTCGTTCGGGTCGATCTGGCCCGTTCGACTGCCCCCCACTAAAATAATACATATTTTTATTTTTATTTGCGATAAACTTTTGCAAGTGGGTTTTAGACAAATAAAATATCTGGCAGCACCCGGGGTTTAGCGTTTGAATAAAAGACGGGGCGTTTGGAAAACAAATCGGGGTTTGCGAAAATAGTTTTATGCAAACAATGCATGATGATGACGATGCAATGCACAAATTCAACGCGATTTTCTAGTAGTGGTTTTGCGGGATGCCACAATGAGGCGCATGAAGGTAGATGGGGCATTTGATAAGCCAAATGGCATAACCAGCCATTCATAGAGACCAAGTTTGGTCTTGAAGGCGGTTTTCCACTCATCACCTTCGGCCATGCGAATTTGATGGTAACCACTACGAAGATCAATTTTCGAAAATATAGTGGCCCACATAACTCATCAAGCATGTCATCAAGATGCGGGACAGGATGTCGATAACGCACGGTGATAGCATTGATTGGATGGCAATCCATGCATAACCGCAACATATCATCCGTTTTTTGAACTAGAATCACGGGTACCGCGCTTGGGCTAGTGCTTACTTGGATCAAACCTTTGGAGACGAGTTGGTTGATTTGTCGTTCTATCTCCTTCGTCTCTTTTGGGTTCGTGCGATACGCGGCTTGGTTTGGGAGTGGAGCACCGGGTATGAGGTCGATGCGGTGCTCGATTCCGCGAAGAGGGGGTAGTCCATGAGGAAGCTCTTCGGGGAATACATCTTGAAATTCCTGCAAAACAGCCATCAAAGAAGGAGGAACATTTGTCAAGTCATTGGTTCCTTGCGCTAGTCCCTTGCATACAAGGACATAGTGCAAGATGGATGGGTCGTTCCGCACTTCTCTCATCTCACTTTTGGTGGCAATAAGAACACTCTTAGTTTTTCTACTCGAGTTTGGTTTGTGGCTCTCACTCACTATAGTGTGGTTCTTTCGCTCACCACTCTTCTCCCAATGTGGTTTTGTGCTTTGCGCCCTCGCTAAAGCCTTTGCATTGTCCGCAATTATTTGGCTAGGAGTCATTGGATGCAAAACACAAGTCTTTTCAAGCCATTTGAAGGTATAAGTGTTTGTGTGAACATCATGTAAAGAACGCTTGTCATATTGCCACGGCCTTCCGAGCAACATATGGCAAACCGTCATGGGGACCACATCACATTCCACCGTATCTTTGTATGGTCCAATTGGGAACGTTACCCAGACGGTTTGCTTGATCTTGACGGATCCTTGGTCACTTAGACATTGTATATGGTAGGGATGCTTATGCGGATGGAGGGTGAGGTTGAGTTTCAAACACAACTTCGTGCTTGCAAGATTGTGGCAACTCCCTCCTTCGATGACAACTTTGATGAACTTCCCATTTATACCGGCACGAGTTTGTAAGATGTTTGATCTTTGGTCTTCATTCTCATTGACTTGAGTGGTTAAGACCCTTGTGACCACAAGCGATGGACTTGCGTCATGCTCACACACAAGGAGGTCTTGGTCATCTTCCAAATGTTGCTTAGCCAATGCTTCCTTGACCCTTGCATCAAACTCATCTTCGCTCAAGTATTCTTCATCGCCATTGTGGTGGATGAACAAAACTTTCTTGTTTCCACAGGCGGACGACTTGTGTCCTTTGCCTCCACACTTGTAGCATTCACCATTGAATGGTTGATCATCCTTTGTGTATTTGCCACTTGGGGGCGGTTTTCCTTGAGGAAGTGTTGGCTTGAAGGGAGGCTTGGTGGTACTTTATGAGCTTCCACTTGGTGTTGTTGGAGTAGCGGTTGGTGCTTGATTGTAGGTGAAGTACATCTTTGGCTTGTTGTACTTGACGTCCTCTTGCACTTGTCGTTCGGCTTTTGATGCTATGTGGACAAGCTCAACCATGTTGTTGTACTTTTGGAACTCGGTGATGCGCTTGATTGGATGGTTCAAGCCATTGAGGAAATGTGCCATTGTTTGCTCATCACGCTCTTCAATGTTGGCACGGATCATGTTGAGCTCCATTTTCTTGAAGTACTCTTCCACGGTCTTTGTCCCTTGACTAAGCATTTGAAGTTTGTTGAAAAGGTCTCGCGTGTAGTGCGAAGGAACAAAGCGGGATCTGATATGGTCCTTCATATCTTGCCAAGTTGCGATTGGAGGCTCTTATTTTGCTTCACGAGCGAGTTGGACTTGTTCCCACCAAAGGTTGGCATACTCATAAAACTCGAGGGATGCCATGGCCATCATCTTCTCATTGCTATAGTTGTGCATGCAGAAGATCTTGTCAACCTTGAGTTCCCACGAGAGATATTCTTCGGGTTCATTGGAACCGGTGAACTTGGGCATGGTGAATTTGAGCTTGCCGAAAGTTTCTTCTTCATTGCGGTTCCAGTGGCGGCGGTTGCCATGATTTTGGCGGCCATCATCATCATCCGAGCTCTCATGTCTTGCTTGGTGATGGTTGCGTTGCCCTTGCAGTTGTTGAGGTGCCTCGTTTGGTGGTGGAACTTGATTTTGATGACGAGCTTGGGGAGCTTGCTCGTGTTGTTGGCGCGGTTGAGGATGGGGAGGAGGTTGATGGTCCTCACGACGAGCTTAGGGAGCTTGCTCTTGTTCTTGTCGTGGTTGATGCCGATGAGCATTGTCTTGCTCCATGTGGCGAGGAGGACGATGAGCTGCTTGTGCAATGATCATGTTGTCGATGTGGACGGTCATGTCGATGATGACGCCTCGGTGGATCTTCGAGTGCTTCACGCCGACAGTGATCTTGTTCGTCCATTTCCGATGCTTCACGTGTTGTTGAAGGAACACGTCATTGACGATGGGCTTGGTGGTCCACGTGAGGTTGCTCTTGTTGAATCACAAGTGCCCTTTGTTGAGGCCAGTTCGCTTCACGTCTTGGAGGTCTTGCGGAGAGATCACCATCATAGCTTGACGTCGCGGCGTGTCGCGGAGATGGTACCGCTTGAGAAGAGCGCATGGATTGAAGGACGGGTCCATCCCGGTGCCTTGAAGCGTGACGGTGAGGTGCGCTTGATTCACTTGAGGAGTGCTGTGATGAGCTTGATTCGCGCGATCGTGGCCTTGCTAGCCCATCATTGAGGCGTTGAAGCTTCTCATCCGTTGAGGCGAGGGAGCGACCAAGAGATTCATTTTGATGGCCGAGGTTATGTTGCATGGCATTCATTTGTCCTCGGACTTCTTCGAAGCGGTTGTCGATGTTCTTGAATTCCACGCGGGATTCACTAAATTGTTCATCTTGGCGCCGCTCAAGGGCTTCACAATGGTAGTTGAATTCACCTCGGACCTTCCAATGATCCCATCTTGTCATGTATTGTGTGTCGTCCTCCGGAGGTGGTGGTGGTTGGGACGGCTCGCCATTCCTGTCCATGATGCAAAGCCGACAAGGGTTGTATATGGAGAAGGAGGATGCGGGGAGTTAGCCTTTTACCTCACCTTGGAGATTATATCAAACCAATTTCCACACTTGAGAACTAATAGCTTGCAAAGTGAAATCGCAAAGAAACTCACACACAAATAATCTACAACTCTCAAAAGCTTTTGCTGGAAGGTTAGGATTGTGGAAAACCAAACGAAACGATCCAAGCAAAAGGTTAGTGTTCTAAGTGGTAAAGAACCAAAGATCAAAAGCAAAAGGATACGATCTATAAAAACACGGAAGAACGCACACGTGGAGATTAACGGGGTTAGCACGACTATGAAAATGAGCACAAAAGGTCCTAATGAAGACTACGCTCGGTTGTCGTGCCAACTCAAGGAGATACCACAACTCGTTTGCCAAAATAGGATAAGCAACGGATTTGTGCACTTGTCTTGGCGCGCTTTTTCCTCTCTCTTTTTGTCTTACAAGCTTGATATTCTCTTTGTATTGGGAGACTATGTATCTTTCTATTTTTCTTTTGCTTTTTTTTATTCTTTTTCTCCCTTTCTATACTACTATGTTAACTTTTGTATTTGGCCTCACACTCTCACTTTCCAAAGGCAAGTGCACAATGCTTAGACAAACACAAAATGAGTTTCTCTCATAGGATAGATACACACAAAGGTAGATATGGGGCTGTCAAAGTGGCGCAAGTTATACCTTTGGTATTGTTGACGACTTGCAACCGTTGTTGGGGATGATGTTCGAGTGTCGCGGTGTCGTTGAGTGCGAGGTGAACGTTGTTGCGGAAGCTTTTGTTAGAATGGCGACAAACACGCGAAACACGAACAAGCTAAAGAGGACAGTCAGCAAACGAAGTTGTGGTGTCAAAAAGAAAAAGAAAAACTGTCAGTTGCGGGTGGTAGTACCGCCCGGTACGACCGGTAGTACCGGTTACTTACGGTAGTACCGCTCGTACGACCGGTAGTACCGGTGACTTGCGGTAGTACCGCTCGTACGACCGGTAGTACCGCCTGGCGCGGAACTTGCACGAGATCAACCTGACAACATCCTCAAATTCGTGGGAATCTGACCGAAAGGCTGGGCTAGGAACATAAAAAGGTTGTAGATCGACTCCAAAAGCAACAGATATATGGACCAAAACCACGAAAAACTCACCAAATCCAAATATTGATCCGAAGGCAATTTGGGGATCTTTTTGGCGAATTTTTCGATTTTAAGGGGATAGAAGAAAAATTGGGGGGAAATTCATGATCAACCTTGCTCTTGATACCAATATGTTAGGGGTGACCCCTTAGGGTGGCCTGATCTTTCACGAATTCCGTGGGAATCGAGGGGAAAGCGGTGGAAGGAGGGAGGGGATGAAATCCACGAACACACGCGAAGAACTCGATGAACACACACACACACGAAAACACGATACAAACCGATAGCTCACGCCGGTGGCAACCGGTCCAACATAATCCCTAGGATTGGTGTTGGGCGAAGCTCTCTCTCCACGACGAACAACGGGGGTGAGGAGCTTGGTGAGATCTTGACTACTTGGGCACGAGACACCAAGATCCCAAGGACTTGTACAACGGGGGTGAGGAGCCTGGCATGCATCACTCCTCGATCACCTATCGGCGTACTTGGGGTTCCGTGAGGAGAACTTGCATCCGTTAGGCGATATTGTCGAATCCTTGTCGAAGGCCATGGCGTTGTTTACGAACTCGGGTCTATGACGGAGTACTTGGCGTCCGCGAGGGAGTACTTGGTTCGGCGTCGGGTTCGGCCTTCGCCTCCGGGAACGGGTCTTCAGGGTCTCGACAAACTTGGTGTTTCCGGCATCTCCGAGTCGAGGATCTGGGCATCCGGGTTTGGGGTTCGCGTCCGTGTGACGGTCTTGTCGTGCCGTGTAGACGACCTTGGTGTCACGGTGGTCGTTTTTGGGCCGGTACCGTGGTCTGTGAAAGATCTTGTCGTACCCGTCGAAGAACTCGGATGCGGGTCAGGTGACGGTGGAACACTTGATGTTCCACGTAGAGGACCTTCGGGTTCGGCCTGCGGGGCTTGCAGAGACGGCAGGCGGACGGCAGAACTGGGGCCAGGGGACCCGGCGACGGGCTGGCTCAGGGGCACGGGGTCGGACCCGAGGAGGGCGGCGGAGGAGCTGAAGGGAAGGGCCGCAGCGACGGCAGGAAGCCGCGGCCGACGGCGACGAGAGGCGCGCTGCTGCTGGTCGGCGACGAGGAGCCGGAGGAGGGAGGCGGTTCTGGAGTGGAGGCGGCGCGAGACGGGATGCGGCCGGGCGCTGGGCGGTGGAGGTGGGCGCCCGGCGGGAGGGTCCGCGGCGAGGCCGAGGTCGGCCAAGGTGGGGCGCTTGAGGGGGAGGCCGGGACGCGGTGTCTGGGCAGCGGCGGCGTCAGGCGCCGAGCGGGAGGGAGCTGGGCGGAGCTCATGTGGCGCTGGTCCGGAGGAGGCCGTGGGCGAGGGATCGCATGAGGGGAAGGAGAAAGGCGGCTCAGGCGGCTGACGGGGAGCGAGGCAGGGGGGAGGAGGAGGTTGGGCGGCTGGCCATGCTGGTGGCGAGGTGGGCGCCATGGGTGTGGCGGAGGTGGGGTGCGGGAGAAGGCGCAGGGGCACGCGACGGGAGGAGGAAGATGGTGGTGGGGCAGGTCAGGCCAGGGGAAGGTTGGGTGGGGAGGTGGGATCGGATGAGGGGTGGCGGGGTGGACTGGTCCAGGGTAGGTGGGGATCTGGGCAGGTGTGCCTTGAGGCCCAAGGTCAGGGAGGGAAGGAGGGGGGCTGTGTGGTGGATTGTGTGCATGCTGCGGGTGAGTGGGTGTGGGGCTGGTGGGTGTGGGGCCAGGGGGAAGGAGAGAGGAGAGAGAGAGGGAGTGGCTGGGTGAGGTGGCAGCGTGGGATAGGGTAGAGGGAGGGAGAGGTGAGGTGTCAAACAGGGATTGGAGGGGGTGAGGTGGCCAGGGGGGTGTGGGTAGGTTAGTTGGTGGGTCTAGAAAATAAGGGGTGGACCGATTTAAAATCCTGGGGGTGGTCGTTCGGGTCGATCTGGCCCGTTCGACTGCCCCCACTAAAAATAATATAATTTTTATTTGTTTTAATAACACCGTTTGCAAACCGATAGTGGGCAAAAACAAAATATTCCGGCGACCCGGATTTTGATGTTTGAATCAAGAGGGGGCGTTTTGGAAAACAAAACGGGTGTTGCGAAAATAGTTTTGGCAAACAATGCATGATGATGACGATGCAATGCACAAATTCAACGCGATTTTCTAGTAGTGGTTTTGCGGGATGCCACATGGAACACCTCAAACATGTATTTCTGGGTGCTCCTCATCCCTCTCTTGATCATACGTGATTTCCTCATTGTCTCCTAGTGCGCCTGCCTCCCTCTCCTCCCTCGCGCACTTGCTGATATTGGAAAACGGTGCTTATTCTTCTTGTAGCAAATCTTCTTCTTCTCCACGTGCAGCGCTTGTGTTATCAACAAAACTTATCATACAAAGATGCATAGACTTAGGCAGTATAAAGTTCTCATCAATTAAAATATCAGATTCAATTAAGAGTGAATTCACCTGTTGGCCTAGTAGCTTTGCACGTGCCCTTGTAATTGGTCCAATTCTGATTTCATTAGACTTGTCTTGTACAGCAACATCATCATCATCATTGGGAGATAATGGTAAAGGACTAGATATATCCTCATCACAACCTGACTAAGGTCTTTCTTTGCAGACTGACTCCCATTACTAATAAGGCAAAGGTGTTCGATCTTTCGATGAGATGATGATAGTCGATTTGGTGGAGTTCGGGCTTGACGATCCGACTACACGTGCGAGCACGAGCGCCAATGCAATCGCTAGGCCAATCTCCTGGAGGTTATCGATCCGCTGAACACGATCACCGACCAATGGGGTCTTAATTCCTACCTGAAATCGAGAACAAGTAAGAACCAATATTGCAATCAAGATATTGCGGATTAAGAGGAAAGCTTGATTGAAAAGGTGGGATCCTGAATAGGTGCGAAGTACAAGAGGCCTCTGCAACGCTCGAGCCTTGGCGAAGTTGCTATGATGGCTAACTTAATGTCTAAACAAAATCCGAGTCTAGGGTGACGGCTATGGGGAGTATTTAAGGAGGAAAAGGTGGGGTTTCGTCCAGCCATGGAAGTGGTGGCCGAATCCAACCCTAGAAGTCCTTTTCCCCCAAATACGGACTCTAAAAAGTGGCTATTTAAAATCCTGCGAAAATTACATGGGCCTGGCCCAAAATAAAGGTGTCGCAGCACCATATTAAGCTATGGACGAATTTGTGAAGTATTAATCTTGAATATTTCTTCCAAGCCTTCTTTCTTCATTATGGTGGCCTCAAAGTTCTGAAATTTCCATCTGTGGCCTTCTCTTGGATCATCACATGCTTGCTGCCATCTCCATGCGTGGCCATGCTCCAATGCTTGTCCCTCTCATCCATGCTTGGTCCATCATTCCTAAGAGTAAGAAATACATCTGATTTAGGCAGCATCATATTCTCATGTATGTGAGGAATAGTTCCAAGAAAAGAAAGTACCTGATAGTTAAGTTGTTTGGCACGAGATCTTGTGATGGGTCCTTGTATGTGTGTAGCTGTAGGTACAATGGCTGTATCAATAGTAGGGATGTCCACATCATGCTCCCCTTCTTGAATTGAAGTCGTCCTCGACGCAATCTCATCTTCCTCACCAAAGTAAGGCTTCAAATCTGCAATGTTAAACGTAGGACTAACCGTACCAAAGTCTGCAGGCAACTCAAGTTTATATGCATTATCATTTATTTTCTCTAACACCTTAAAGGGACCAGCATCACGCGGCATTAACTTAGACTTGCGTAAATCAGCAAAACGATCTTTACGCAAATGTAACCAAACAAGATCTCCAACATCAAACATAACATGCTTTCTCCCTTTATCGCCATCAAGTTTATACTTAGCATTCATGTGTTCAATGTTATCTTTAGTAGTCTTATGCAAGTTTAATATCATTTCAGCGCGTTGTGTAGCATCCAAATTATTTTGCACCGAAGAAGGTAAAGGCAATAAATCATAGGTGCACGAGGAACAAAACCATAGACAATCTCAAATGGGCACATCTTTGTGGTAGAATGCAGGGAACGATTATAAGCAAATTTTATATGAGGTAAACACTCTTTCCACAATTTTAAGTTCTTCTTTAAAACAGCCCGCAACATAGTAGACAAAGTTCTATTTACTACTTCAGTTTGTCCATCAGTTTGGGGATGACATGTAGTACTAAACAGCAATTTAGTCCCCAACTTAGCCCATAAACATCTCCAAAAGTGGCTAAGAAATTTAGTATCACGATCAGAAACAATAGTATTTGGCACACCATGAAAATGAACAATTTCACGAAAGAACAAATCAGCAATATGCGCAGCATCATCCGTTTTATGACAAGGAATAAAGTGTGCCATCTTAGAAAACTGATCCACAACAACAAAAATACTATCCCTCCCCTTCTGTGTTCGTGGTAATCCCAAAACAAAGTCCATAGAAATATCCTCCCAAGGAACACTAGGAACAGGAAGCGGCATATATAAACCATGTGGATTAAGGCGAGATTTAGCTTTTTGACAAGTAGTGCAGTGTGCCACAAATCTCTCAACATATCGACGCATACGTGGCCAAAAGAAGTGCGCAGCAAGAACATCCTCCGTCTTCTTGACACCAAAGTGTCCCATCAATCCTCCTCCATGCGCCTCCTGTAACAAAAAAAGACGACCAGAACTATCTGGAATGCATAGTTTGTTAGCACGGAACACAAATCCATCATTGAAGACGAACTTGTTCCAAGTTCTACCATCTCTACAACTCTGCAACACATCTTTAAATTCAGCATCATGCACATATTGTTCCTTAATAGTTTCCAATCCAAATATTTTGAAGTCAAGTTCAGATAACAAAGCATAACGGCGCGACAAAGCATCAGAAATAATATTATCTTTACCCTTTTTGTGTTTGATAACATAAGGAAAAGACTCAATAAATTCAACCCACTTTGCATGACGACGATTCAACTTAGCTTGACTACGAATATGCTTCAAAGATTCATGATCAGAATGAATAACAAATTCTAATGTCCGAACCAACGCATATAATTCTTTATCATAAGTAGAATAGTTCAGACTAGCCCCACTCAATTTCTCACTAAAATATGCAACAGGTTTTCCCTCTTGTAATAACACCCCTCCCAAATCAATTCCACTAGCATCACATTCAAGCTCAAACGTCTTAGTAAAATCAGGAAGTTGGAGTAAGGGAGCATTTGGCTTATCTTTCAATATGACAAAGGCCTGTTGTTGTGCATCGCCCCAAACAAAGGGCACATCCTTCTTGGTAAGCTCATTCAGCGGCGCGGAAATTGATCCAAAGTCTTTGACAAAGCGCCTATAAAAACCAGCGAGGCCAAGAAAATTCCTCACTTGTGTGACCGTCTTGGGCTGCGGCCAACTCTCAATAGCTTCAATCTTGGCTGGATCCACTTCAATACCCTGTGATGTAACAACATAGCCAAGAAACGCAACTCGATTGGTGCAAAAGGTGCACTTTTCAAGGTTACCAAACAAACGTGCATCGCGTAAAGCATTAAAAACATCACGTAAATGGTCCAACTGATCCTCTAAAGATTTGCTATAAATCAGAATATCATCAAAGTAGACTACCACAAAACATCCAATGAAAGCACGTAAAACTTCGTTCATTAATCTCATGAAAGTGCTAGGTGCATTAGTTAAACCAAACGGCATTACTAACCACTCGTATAAACCGAACTTAGTTTTAAATGCTGTTTTCCATTCATCTCCTAATTTCATACGAATCTAGTGGTAACTACTACGCAAATCAACTTTAGAAAACATGGTAGAGCCACTCAATTCATCAAGCATGTCATCTAAATGTGGAATAGGATGATGATATCGAATAGTAATATTATTGATAGCTCTACAATCAGTACACATGCGCGAAGAACCATATTTCTTAGGTACCAAAATAATAGGAACAGCACAGTGGCTAAGGGACTCACGAATATGATCTCTGTCGAGTAGTTCCTGAATTTGGCGTTGTATCTCCTTTGTCTCCTCTGGATTGGTTCTATATAGCGCGCGGTTGGGCAACGTGGCACCAGGAATTAGATCAATTTGGTGCTCAATTTCTCTAATAGAGGTAGTCCTGGTGGCAGCTCAGCGGGAAAGACGTCCTCATATTCCTGCAAAAGGTTAGAAACAGCGGGTGGCAAAGGAGGCATATCCTCAAATAAAAACAAAACCTCTTTGCAGACAATTGGATAACATTGAGTATTGTTTACATCTAGTTCAGCAATATCAATTTTATTGGCAAGCATACATGGACTCTTCAAACGAATTTCAGTAGCATGGGTAGAATCAGATTTAGTGTTCTTTGGTGGTACAAAATCTGCAGCAACAATCTGATTCTCACTTTTATTTTTCTCCTCAGTTTTAGCTCTACTAGCTCTAGCAAGATCATCTTTTAAAATCTGTTCGGGAGTCATAGGTTTTAGACCAATTTTCTTTCCATCATGCATAAGAGAATAGTGATTAGTTTTTCCATTATGAACAGATGCTCTATCAAATTACCATGGTCTACCAAGTAACAAAGAACAAGCTTGCATAGGTACATCATCACAATCAACAAAATCAGAATATGCACCAATAGTAAAATGCACGCGTACCATTCTTGTTACCTTGATCTTGCGAGAACTCTCAAACCATTGGATGTAATATGAATGTGTGCGGTGTCTTGTTGGAAGTGCAAGATTCTCTACCATGTCAACACTAGCCAGATTGTTACAACTCCCTCCATCAATGATGATCCGTATAGCTCTTTCCTTGACAACACCACGTGTTTGGAACAGGTTGTGGCGTTGATCTTGCTCAGATTTGCTCAATTGCACACTCAACACACGTTGTGTAATTAAGATATTGTATTGATCAGCAGCTTCAGCTCCCATTACCTTTGTCTCTTCATCAGCATCAGAATTGTCTCCATCTCGAGCAGAAATAAGGGCTAATGTATCTTCATCAAAGTCACTCGCTGAATCGTATTGACCATTCTCCCGCACCACCATCACACATTGTGTTGTTCACTATCTCTCAATATGACCAAAACCCCAGCACTTGCGGCATTGTATATCCTTTGCCTTACCCGTGGAAGCCATAGAAGATGCACTACGAGCAGGAGCATTGGATGACGGTGGAGGAGTAGCTGGAAATCTTGTGGTGGCCTTGGACGTGGTAGTAGCTGGTGGCGAATCACGAGGAGGCACTGATTGTCGGGATGTCCAAGTGGATGTGCGACCTGCAGAATTATTAGTCCTCCTCCATGGTGGTTGGCGATCCTGCACTTCACGTTCAGCTTTGCAAGCAAGATGAAACAAACGAGTGATAGAATTATATTCCTTATAATCTAATATGTGTTGAATGTCCTTTTTTAATCCATCAAAGAAACATGCAAACATTTGTTCATTAGATACAACAAGACCACACCGAACCATCCCCGTTTGCAATTCCTGATAATACTCTTCTACATAATTTTTCCCTTGCTCTAAACGTGTCAGATTCTTTAGTAAATCACGTTGATAAGTGGGAGGGACAAAACGAACACGCATAGCAGTTTTTAAAGCAGTCCAAGTACTAGGAATAGTAGTAGGATTTAAAAGACAATACTCAGACCACCAAAGAGAAGCAAATTTAGTGAATTCATATGTAGCAGCACTAACACGCATATTCTCAGGATATTTTAAACATGCAAAACGTTGTTCTACTTCCATCTCCCATGTAAGATATGCATCAGGATTATATTTACCCTCAAAAGATGGAATATTTAATTTAAGCTTTGCAACATGATCATCATCACGCATCGTGGTCGGCGTTCTTGTAGTAATGTCGGGACGGCCAGCTTTGCAACATGATCATCATAAATCGTCGGGTCGTAGTAGTACCCGTAAATCGTCCCCCAATGTCGCAGGACGGCAAGTGAAGTCTGCGTCGTCGGCCGCAGTAGCCGCTGAGTCTTGCGGCACGAACCAACAATCCGACCAGTGATTGGAATGCGCCCGAATGCGAATGGTGCGGGCAATCTGTTCAAAATCTCCTTAAACCGAGCGTCAAGCTTGGCGTTGAAGGATTTCTCGAGTCCATCGATCTTGTCCATGGCGTTGGTGAGCTTGGTGTCAAACTGATAGGACAAAGGTGTCCGATCTTTCGATGAGATGGCGATATTCGATTTGGTGGAGTTCGGGCTTGACGATCCGACTACACGTGCGAGCACGAGCGCCAATGCAATCGCTAGGCCAATCTCCTGGAGATTACCGATCCTGCGTGAACACGATCAACCTGACCAGCGAGGGTCTTAATTCCTACCTGAAATCGAGAACAAGTAAGAACCAATACTGCAATCAAGATATTGCGGATTAAGAGGAAATCTTTATTGAAGAGGTGGGATCCGGAATAGGTGCGAAGTACAAGAGGCCTCTGCGACGCTCGAGCCTTGGCGAAGTTGCGACTATGGCTAACTTAATGTCTAAACAAAATCCGAGTCTAGAGGTTCGGCTATGGGGCGTGTTAAGGCGAAAATGGGGTTTCGCCAGCCATGGAAGTGGTGGCCGAATCCAATCCTAAAAGTACTTTTCCCCTCAAATACAGACTCTAAAAAGTGGCTAATTAAAATCCTGTGAAAATTACATGGGGCTGGCCCAAAATAAAGGTGTCGCAACACCATATTAAGCTATGGAAGAATTCGTAAAGTATTGATCTTGAATATTTCGTCCAAGCCTTCTTTTTTCATTATGGTGGCCTCAAAGTTCTGAAATCTTCATCATGGCCTTCTCTTGGATCATCACATGCTTGCTGCCATCTCCATGCATGACCATGCTCCAATGCTTGTCCCTCTCATCCATGCTTGGTCCATCATTCCTAAGAGTAAGAAATATATCTGATTTAGGCAGCATCATATTCTCATGTATGTGAGGAATAGTTCCAAGAAACGAAAGTACCTGATAGTTAAGTTGTTTGGCACGAGATCTTGTGATGGGTCGTTGTATGTGTGTTGCTGTAGGTACAATGGTTGTATCAATAGTAGGGATGTCCACATCATGCTCCCCTTCTTGAATTGAAGTCGTCCGCGACACAATCTCATCTTCCTCACCAAAGTAAGGCTTCAAATCTGCAATGTTAAATGTAGGACTAACCGTACCAAAGTCTGCAGGCAACTCAAGTTTATATGCATTATCATTGATTTTCTCTAACACCTTAAAGGGACCATCAGCACGTGGCATTAACTTAGACTTGCGTAAATCAGAAAAACGATCTTTACGCAAATGTAACCAAACAAGATCGCCAATATCAAACACAACATGCTTTCTCCCTTTATCCCCAGCAAGTTTATACTTAGCATTCATGTGTTCAATGTTATCTTTAGTAGTCTTATGCAAGTTTAATATCATTTCAGCGCGTTGTGTAGCATCCAAATTATGTTGCACCGAAGAAGGTAAAGGCAATAAATCAATAGGTGCACGAGGAACAAAACCATACACAATCTCAAATGGGCACATCTTTGTGGTAGAATGCAATGAACGATTATAAGGAAATTCTATATGAGGTAAACACTCTTCCCACAATTTTAAGTTCTTCTTTAAAACAGCTCGTAACATAGTAGACAAAGTTCTATTTACTACTTGATTTGACCATCAGTTTGGGGATGACATGTAGTACTAAAGAGCAATTTAGTCCCCAACTTAGCCCATAAACATCTCCAAAAGTGGCTAAGAAATTTAGTATCATGATCAGAGACAATAGTATTTGGCACACCGTGCTACGAACAATTTCACGAAAGAACAAATCAGCAATATGCGCAGCATCATCCGTTTTATGACAAGGAATAAAGTGTGCCATCTTAGAAAACCGATCCACAACAACAAAATACTATCCCTCATACGTGTTCGTGGCAATCCCAAAACAAAGTCCATAGAAATATCCTCCCAAGGAACACTAGGAACAGGAAGAGGCATATATAAACCATGTGGATTAAGGCGAGACTTAGATTTTGACAAGTAGTGCAGCGTGCCACAAATCTCTCAACATCTCGGCGACACGTGGCCAAAAGAAGTGTGCAAAGAAGAACATCCTCCGTCTTCTTGACACCAAAGTGTCCCATCAATCCTCCTCCATGCGCCTCCTGTAACAACAAAAAGGCAATGAGCTATCTGGAATGCATAGTTTGTTAGCACGGAACACATATCCATCATTGAAGACGAACTTGTTCCAAGTTCTACCATCTCTACAATTATGCAACACATCTTTAAATTCAGCATCATGCACATATTGTTCCTTAATAGTTTCCAATCCAAATATTTTGAAGTCAAGTTGAGATAACAAAGCATAACGGCGTGACAAAGCATCAGCAATAACATAAGGAAAAGACTCAATAAATTCAACCCACTTTGCATGGCAACGATTCAACTTAGGTTGACTACGAATATGCTTCAAAGATTCATGATCAAAATGAATAACAAACTCTTTAGGCCATAGATAATGTTGCCAAGTTTCTAATGTCCGAACCAACGCATATAATTCTTTATCATAAGTAGAATAGTTCAGACTAGCCCCACTCAATTTCGCACTAAAATATGCAACAGGTTTTCCCTCTTGTAATAACACCCCTCCCAAACCAATTCCACTAGCATCACATTCAAGCTCAAAAGTCTTAGTAAAATCAGGAAGTTGGAGTAAGGGAGCATGTGTTAGCTTATCTTTCAATATGACGAAGGCCTGTTGTTGTGCATCGCCCCAAACAAAGGGCACATCCTTCTTGGTAAGCTCATTCGGTAATGTGACAATTGATCCAAAGTCTTTGACAAAGCGCCTATAAAAACCAGCGAGGCCAAGAAAACTCCTCACTTGTGTGACCGTCTTGGGCTGCGGCCAATTCTCAATAGCTTAAATCTTGGCTGGATCCACTTCAATACCCTGTGATGTAACAACATAGCCAAGAAACGCAACTCGATTGGTGCAAAAGGTGCACTTTTCAAGGTTACCAAACAAACGTGCATCGCGTAAAGCATTAAAAACATCACGTAAATGGTCCAACTGATCCTCTAAAGATTTGCTATAAATCAGAATATCATCAAAGTAGACTACCACAAAACATCCAATGAAAGCACGTAAAACTTCGTTCATTAATCTCATGAAAGTGCTAGGTGCATTAGTTAAACCAAACGGCATTACTAACCACTCATATAAACCGAACTTAGTTTTAAATGCTGTTTTCCATTCATCTCCGAATTTCATACGAATCTGGTGGTAACCACTACGCAAATCAACTTTAGAAAAGATGGTAGAGCCACTCAATTCATCAAGCATGTCATCTAAACGTGGAATAGGATGACGATATCGAATAGTAATATTATTGATAGCTCTACGATCAGTACACATGCGCGAAGAACCATCTTTCTTAGGCACCAAAATAATAGGAACAGCACAAGGGCTAAGGGACTCACGAATATGATCTATGTCGAGTAGTTCCTGAATTTAGCGTTGTATCTCCTTTGTCTCCTCTGGATTGGTTCTATATGGCGCGCGGTTGGGCAACGTGGCACCAGGAATTAGGTCAATTTGATGCTCAATTCCTCTAATAGGAGGTAGTCCCGTGGCAACTCGGGGAAAGACGTCCTCATATTCACGCAAAAGGTTAGCAATGGTGGCAAAGAAGGAGGCATATCCTCAAATGAAAACAAAACCGCTTTGCAGACAATTGCATAACATTGAGTATTGTTTACATCTAGTTCAGCAATATCAATTTTATTGGCAAGCATACATGGACTCTTCAAACGAATTTCGTTAGCATGTGTAGAATCGATTTAGTGTTCTTTGGTGGTATAAAATCTGCAGCAACAATCTGATTCTCACTTTTATTTTTCTCCTCAGTTTTAGCTCTACTAGCTCTAGCAAGATCATCTTTTAAAATTTGTTCGGGAGTCATAGGTTTTAGACCAATTTTCTTTCCATCATGCATAAGAGAATAGTGATTAGTTTTCTCATTATGAACAGATTCTCTATCAAATTGCCATGGTCTACCAAGTAACAAAGAACAAGCTTGCATAGGTACAACATCACAATCAACAAAATCAGAATATGTACCAATAGTAAAATGCATGCGTACCGTTCTTGTTACCTTGATCATGCGAGAACTCTCAAACCATTGGATGTAATATGAATGTGGGCGTTGTCTTGTTGGAAGAGCAAACTTCTCTACCATGTCAACACTGGCCAGATTATTACAACTCCCTCCATCGATGATGATCCGTATAGCTCTTTCCTTGACAACACCACGTGTTTGGAACAGGTTGTGGCGTTGATCTTGCTCAGATTTTCTCAATTGCACACTCAACACACGTTGTGTAATTAAGCTCTTGTATTGATCAGCAGCTTCAGCTCCCATTACCTCTGGCTCTTCATCAAGATCGAATTGTCTCCATCTCGGCGAAATAAGGGCTAGTGTATCTTCATCAAAGTCACTCATGAATCGTATTGACCATCTTCACAGCACCATCATCACACGTTGTGTTGTGCCGTCTCTCAATATGACCAAAACCCAAAGGCATTGTATATCCTTTGTCTTACCCGTGGAAGCCATAGAAGATGCACTACGAGCAGGAGCATTGGATGATGGTGGAGAAGCAGCTGGAAATCTTGTGGTGGCCTTGGATGTGGTAGTAGCTGGAGGCGAATCACGACGAGGCGTTGATTGTCGGGATGTCCAAGTGGATGTGCGACCTGCAGAATTATTAGTCCTCCTCCATGGTGTTTGGCGATCCTGCACTTCACGTTTAGCTTTGCAAGCAATATGAAACAAACGAGTGATAGAATTATATTCCTTATAATCTAATATGTGCTGAATGTCCTTGTTTAATCCACCAAAGAAACGTGCAAGCATTGTTCATTAGATTCAACAAGACCACACCTAACCATCCCCGTTTGCAATTCCTGATAATACTCTTCTACAGAATTTTTCCCTTGCTCTAAGCGTGTCAGATTCTTAAGTAAATCACGTTGATAAGTGGGAGGTACAAAACGAACACGCATAGCAGTTTTTAAAGCAGTCCAAGTACTAGGAATAGTAGTAGGATTTAAACGACAATACTCAGACCACCAAAGGGAAGCAAATTTAGTAAATTCACATGTAGCAGCACTAACACGCATATTCTCAGGATATTTTAAGCAGGCAAAACGTTGTTCTACTTCCATCTCCCATGTAAGATATGCATCAGGATTATATTTACCCTCAAAAGATGGAATATTTAATTTAAGCTTTGCAACATGATCATCATCACGTACCGGTGGGCGAGCGTTGCGGTAGTAATGTCGGGGACGACCAGCAGGTACCTGTGGAGGTTGTTCAACCTCCTCGTCAAACAGATCGCCGGGTCGTAGTAGTACCCGTCTGTCATCCCCAATGTCGCAGCAGCAGCCCGCGAAGTCCGAGGAACGCTCGCAGCAGAGCCGCCGGTGCGCGGCAGCCAAACCAGCAGTCCGACCCGTGATCGGAATGCGCCGTGCGCCATGTGTGGGTACCGGTGCGGGTGCGGGCAATCGGTTCAGAAGATCCTTGAACCGAACGTCAAGCTTGGCGTTGAAGGATTTCTCTAGTCCATCGATCTTTTCCACGGCGTTGGTGAGCTTGGTGTCAAACTCCCCAAGGCGCAGATTCCACGTCTTCAAGCGGTCGACCAAGAGCGCGGAGAAGTGGGCATGTAGTTCTTCGTTCGTCATTGTGGCAGGGGTCCGCGAAGTATCTGTCATGGTTAGTCCTTAAAAAGCACAGGTATATAGTACGGAAATATGGTGGAAATCACGCGTAATCCGTCAAGCAATATACAAAGCTCTTACAAGTTCTTACCAAACAGCAGGAAAAGGCGATGTGCAACCACGAGGATCAGTGGGTCCAGAGATTGAACCAAGCGATAACCAGGAGTCGAAACACCGCACGTGGAGAGTATCTGTGGAGCTCTGGGAAGGCTTAGAAAAGGGGGTTAGCAATTATCAAAACAGCAATGCAAAAGTTGAAAGAATGCTCAACGACGGTACTGTGCTGGTCCGAGGCTAGACCGTACTAGAGACGCGAGCCTAGATCACCAACGATGTCACGACGCGACACAACAAGAACTATATGATGATATGGCACCCTGAAAAGCGAACCGAGAGGTGAAAAATCACTATGATGGCGAGTGTCTAGAATTGATCTACGGGGTCTAAAAATAGGTTAGCCCCAAAAACATTTTTCGAAATTTTTTATTTTGCTCCGGAAAGCGCGCAGACGCCAAAAAAAATATTGCTATAACGGCCGATGGAGAAAAGTGATCCCCGGGGTCGAAAAATAGTATAGCCAGAAAATTTTTTCGGAGGCGGTTCCAGACTTTTTTTGCTCTCCTTCTGGACTTACGACCGGACTCTTAGCGCGACACGGAATTTTAGCTGAACACGGAAACAACAAAGAAGGAAAGTCAAAAGAAATAACTAGGAAACAATAACTCTACTCAGACTCGTACCGCGGTAGGAAAACTAATCGGATGTGTGTCGCGGTAGGAAGGCGGTGGCGGAGTATTAGGGTTTATGGTGGCTGGGTATATGGCGGCGGAATATGGTGGAGGAATATGGTGGCGGTGATCGGCGAGTGTGGCGGTGACTAGTATGATCAGAACTCGAAACTCTAAGGGACGAGACACTAAGACCAGCAACTCGACGCGACGATGTAGACACAAATTCAACAATGCAAAAACTGAAAAGATAATGCGAGGCGTAGATTGGTTATGGGATGGATCTAAACTCTAACTGTGTTTTTGGCTTTTTCGTGGGTTATAGGTAAAAACAGATCTAATCTATGAAAAACAGTAAAATCTCACCGAGCGACCTGAAATCTGATACCACTTGATAGGGCAAAGGTGTCCGATCTTTCGATGAGATGGCGATATTCGATTTGGTAGAGTCCGGGCTTGACGATCCGACTACACGTGCGAGCATGAGCGCCAATGCAATCGCTAGGCCAATCTCCTGGAGGTTACCAATCCTGCGTGAACACGATCAGCCTGACCAGCGAGGGTCTTAATTCCTACCTGAAATCGAGAACAAGTAAGAACCAATATTGCAATCAAGATATTGCGGATTAAGAGGAAAGCTTTATTGAAGAGGTGGGATCCTGAATAGGTGCGAAGTACAAGAGGCCTCTGACGCCGAGCCTTGGTTAAGTTACGACTATGGCTAACTTAATGTCTAAACAAAATCCGAGTCTAGAGGTTCGGCTATGGGGCGTATTTAAGGGCGAAAAGGTGGGGTTTCGGCCAGCCATGGAAGTGGTGGCCGAATCCAACCCTAAAAGTCCTTTTCCCCTCAAATACGGACTCTAAAAAGTGGCTAATTAAAATCCTGCGAAAATTACATGGGCCTGGCCCAAAATAAAGGTGTCGCAGCACCATATTAAGCTATGGACGAATTCGTAAAGTATTGATCTTGAATATTTCGTCCAAGCCTTCTTTCTTCATTATGGTGGCCTCAAAGTTCTGAAATCTTCATCTGTGGCCTTCTCTTGGATCATCACATGCTTGCTGCCATCTCCATGCATGACCATGCTCCAATGCTTGTCCCTCTCATCCATGCTTGGTCCATCATTCCTAAGAGTAAGAAATATATCTGATTTAGGCAGCATCATATTCTCATGTATGTGAGGAATAGTTCCAAGAAACGAAAGTACCTGATAGTTAAGTTGTTTGGCACGAGATCTTGTGATGGGTCTTTGTATGTGTGTTGTTGTTGGTACAATGGTTGTATCAATAGTAGGGATGTCCACATCACAAACTCCCCTAGGCGTGTATCCACGTCTTCAGCGCGACTGACCAAGAGCTCGGAGAAGTGGGCATGTACTTTTTCGTTCGTCATTGTGGCAGGGTTCCGTGAAGTATCTGTCATGGTTAGTCCGTTAAAAAGCACAGGTATATACTACGGAAATATGGTGGAAGGCACGCGTAATCCGTCAAGCAATATAAGAAGCTCTTACAAGTTCTTACCAAACAGCAGGAAAAGGCGATGTGTAACCACGAGGATCAGTGGGTCCAGAGATTGAATCGAGCGATTACCAGGAGTCGAGACACCGCACGTGGAGAAATCTGTGGAGCTCTGGGAAGGCTTAGCAAAGGGGTTAGCAATTATCAAAACAGCAATGCAAAAGTTGAAAGAATGCTCAATGACTGCATGCGGCTGGTCCTAGGCTAGACCGTACTAGAGACGCGAGCCTAGATCACCAACGATGTCACGACGCGACACAACAAGCAATGTATGATGATATGGCACCCTGAAAAGCGAACCGAGAGGGGGAAAATCACTATGATGGTGAGTGTCTAGAACTGATCTACGGGGTCTAAAAATAGGTTAGCCCCAAATTTTTTTTCGAAATTCTTTATTTTGCTCCGGAAAGCGCGCAGGCGCCAAAAAAATATCGCTATAACGGCCGATGGAGGAAAGTGATCCCCAAAGCCGAAAACTAGTATAGCCAGAAATTTTTTTGCTCTCTTGGATTTACGACCGAACTCGGAGCTCGACTCGGACTTTAGCTGAACACGGAAACAACAAAGAAGGAAAGTCAAAAGAAATAACTAGGAAACAATAACTCTACTCGGACTCGTATCGCGGCAGGAAAACTGATTGGATCTGTGTTGCGGTAGGAAGGCGGTGGCAGAGTATTAGGGTATATGGTGGCTGGGAGTATGGTGGCGGAATATGGTGGCGGTGATCGGCGAGTGTGGCGGTGACTACTATGATCAGAACTCGAAACTCTAAGGGACGAGACACTAAGACCAGCAACTCGACGCGACGATGTAGACACAAATTCAACAATGAAAAAACTGAAAAGATAATGCGAGGTGGAGATTGGTTATGGGGTGGATCTAAACTCTAACTGTGTTTTTGGCTTTTTCGTGGGTTATAGGTAAAAACAGATCTAATCTACGAAAACAGTAAAACCTCACCGAGCAACCTGAAATCTGATACCACTTGATAGGGCAAAGGTGTCCGATCTTTCGATGAGATGATGATAGTCAATTTGGTGGAGTTCGGGCTTGACGATCCGACTACACGTGCAAGCACGAGCGCCAATGCAATCGCTAGGCCAATCTCCTGGAGGTTACCGATCCTGCGGGAACACGATCAGCCTGACCAGCGAGGGTCTTAATTCCTACCTGAAATCGAGAACAAGTAAGAACCAATATTGCAATCAAGATATTGCGGATTAAGAGGAAAGCTTTATTGAAAAGGTGGGATCCTGAATAGGTGCGAAGTACAAGAGGCCTCTACGACACTCGAGCCTTGGCGAAGTTGCTATGATGGCTAACTTAATGTCTAAACAAAATCTGAGTCTAGGGTGACGGCTATGGGGAGTATTTAAGGAGGAAAATGTGGGGGTTCGGCCAGCCATGGAAGTGGTGGCCGAATCCAACCCTAGAAGTCCTTTTCCCCTCAAATACAGACTCTAAAAAGTGGCTATTTAAAATCCTGCAAAAATTACATGGGCCTGCCCCAAAATAAAGGTGTCGCGGCACCATATTAAGCTATGGACGAATTCGTGAAGTATTAATCTTGAATATTTCGTCCAAGCCTTCTTTCTTCATTATGGTGGCCTCAAAATTCTGAAATCTCCATCCGTGGCCTTCTCTTGGATCATCACATGCTTGATGCCATCTCCATGCATGTCCATGCTCCAATGCTTGTCCCTCTCATCCATGCTTGGTCCATCATTCCTAAGAGTAAGAAATATATCTGATTTAGGCAGCATCATATTCTCATGTATGTGAGGAATAGTTCCAAGAAACCAAAGTACCTGATAGTTAAGTTGTTTGGCACGAGATCTTGTGATGGATCCTTGTATGTGTGTAGCTATAGGTACAATGGTTGTATCAATAGTAGGGATGTCCACATCAATTACCACTTCCACTGTTGTGGCTCTTGTGGTCCTTATACTTGTCATTATCATGACTGTGATGGTGCTTGTTGTCATGATGACGGTTGTGGTTGTGGTGGCTGTTATACTTCTCATGCTTGTGGAATCCAGAACCTCCACTATCATCATTATGGGAACGCTTGTGAGACGATCCCGAGCTGTGCTTACCAATGTTATGCTTCCTCTTCTTGCCCTCAACCTATTTCATCTTGTTTTCCAAGATGGTGGCCTTGTCACAAAGTGATTGATATGTTGGGACATAGGCAATAGATATCTGTAGGTTCAATTCATCATTCAATCCTTCGAGGAACTTCTCCTTCCTCTTGGCATCAGTATCAACCTCATCCGGTGCATAGCGCGTCAGATTGTTGAACCCCTCAATGTACTCAACCACACTATGGTGACGCTGTTTCAGATTATGGAACTCTTTCTTCTTTAGGTTCATCACTCCTGATGAGATGCGGGCAGTGCGGAAACCATCCTCAAAGACAGCAAATGTCACATCCTCAAGGGGAGTGGTGATCTCAAAGTTATCCCACCAGGTTGCTGCTGGTCCTTCGAGCAGATGTGCTATGAATCTGACCTTTTTCCTCGTCGGTGCAGCCCACAATGACTAAGTCCTTGTTCACGGAACGTAACCAGTCATTGGCTACCATTGGAATTAGTTGTTCCTGAGAACTTGGCTGGCATCAACCTCAAAAATCTAGTAAGCATGTCAAATGCTGGTGGATTGTTGGGATTGTTGTTGTTGTTGTTGTTATTTTGATTCTGATTTTGAATGAACTGAGTCATCATCTGCATCAGTTGAGCTTGAGCTATCATCAACTAATGCATCTTGGGGGTGACATTATTATTTTTTTTGGGTTGGGGTTGGCACGACGGGGAGGCATCTGTGGTTTCAATGAGGATAAGTAATGAGATATAACCCATAGATGCTTAACATGCACAATACAACACATAACAACAATCACAATAAGCAATCACAAGCGAAAACATAGAGTTTGTACAACGTAAACAAGTTTTGGAAAAAGTGAACACACAATAGCAAGTCATCCACATGTTAGATGGTCATTGCAACTCAATAATCAAAGTATGATAGATAAAAGATAGTCGAGTAGTCTACACTACTCCTCCATGCCGACCTCCACGTCAACAAGTGTAAGTCCGGCTGTCTCCATGGTTGTCTTGTACTCCTAGACAATAGTGGTCAAGGCCTCGACCTTCGCACGGAGAGCTCTCTTCTGTCAGTGCAGCCTCTCAATCACTCCCTACTGGGTCTCGAGCTCGAAGTCCTTGGCCTCTATCTCGGCCTTCATGTCTTTGATCTTCTTGTTTCTGTCTTGGACTCTCTTCTCCTGATTCTTAAACTTCTTGTCCCGGCTCTCGAATCTGGCCTCCATGTCCTTGACGGTCTCGTCTTGCTCCGCGAAGAGCTCGTCCTTCTCCCTCAACTGAACCTTGAGCTCATCATTGCTAAGCATGACGTTGGTCCTATCAGTGTCGAGGTGTCTAATAAGGCCCTCGAGGTCCTGTAGATATAGACAAACTGGCTCAATCGTCTCTCTAGTAGCACTCTCATACACCAATGCCTCTCCCTCCTCGTCACGTCTCCCAAACGGGTGGAAGTAGAGGCCTCTAAGTTCAGTGGTGTGGCGTCCGCAGAGGCGTCTGAGTAGCTCCTGCATGACCACATCTAGACCACATCTAGTGCCTTGATACTAGGAACTGGGAGGTTGAGCACACTAGTAAACTACACGATGCGTGAACCAAAACGAGTTCCATTGAACTCCTCGGCAGTGCTGATCACAAAGCTAGGCATCTAATGTAAGATAGAGAAATATTAGAACAACACAAGTAAGACAAAAACAAGACAGAAAAATGAAAGCAAAAAGCATACATCACATAAAACATACAAGTCATGGCATACAAATTCTACCACAAATCCTAAGGTTTTAAACATAACTTAGATAATTTTTTGCGAGAAAACGACAAGTCTGGTGGTCCAACTAACGGAGTACGTTACAATTCTCACTCATATGCTAAGTCTATGATATCTTCCCTTAGATGTTTTATGGCGGTCTCTAAGTCTTGGGTATACTTCTTCTCCTCTTCAAGGTCATTTTTAGTGTTGATCATTCTACACTTGAGTCTTTCACCAAGCTCCTTGATAGCATTCCAAGATGCATTTCTTGCAGTGTCGAAGAATGTTGTATACATTTCTGAGTTGGTGCCCATGTAGAATCCTGACTCTTTGTGGTTGTCTCCCTTGTTTTTGTACAAGTGAAGTTGCACCCACCAATATTCTTCTCCTTCATCCATTACTAGGAATCCTTTGTACACGGCCTCACCATGTATCCCAAAGCTAACCGTAAGGGTTTTGAGTGATTTGGGAAACTCCGTCTCACATTCTCAAGTCATGGTCATGAGTGGTCCCTTCTTGAAGGCTTCGTTGATGGCGGCCATCTACAAATAGAGATGAGCAAGAAGATTTGATAAAGGGGTTAACCTCTTGGGTGGCCCGATCTTCATGGATCTCGTGGTCAAATCGATGGGAAAGCGAGGGGAAAGGGAGAAGGTAGCGGAAGCGAACACACACCTCGTGAAGAACACAATGAACACACGCAAAACTCACACGATACAAGGCCGATTGCTCCCGAACGGCGGCCACCGGTCCGATAGAATCCTCGCAAGGAAAGATCGGTCAACGTGCTCCCTCAAATCCACATCAGAGAGGGAAGAACACCTTGGGGAGGGTCTTGACAACTTGGATACAAGACACCGAACTCCAAGGCCTTGTTAAACGATGGATGCGTGATGCAAAGTCCAATCGAGGTTGGTGACGATAGTCGGTCCCCTTGTAAGGGGATGAGGCAAAACTAGAGATTCCACACAAGGGGGCTGTCTTTAGTCTATCATCTATGCCTAAGGGATACATGAGGGGTGGGGGCTCTATTTATAATCCAACCACTAAACAAGGGTAGTTTGGGGATAAACTAGGAGAATAGGTAAGTAAAGGGGAATACATGGGCTGTGGCCCACCAGGTGCGCGCGGGCACAAACATGACCGGTAGTACCGGACTCAAGACCGGTAGTACCGGTCATAACCGGTAGTACCGCTCTAGGACCGGTAGTACCGCTTGCGGTCCTGGAGCGTCAGTAGCGAGCGATAGCAGGGGCGGTAGTACCGGTTCCGACGACCGGTAGTACCGCTTGGACCTGGCAACTGCCGACCTGTCTTCTTCCGTCTCCTCTTCCAATCCTCCGTCTTGTCGGGCTTAATGTTCCGGGCTTCCTCCCTTGCCTCCGTACTGGTCGGTGTGAACCTATCATGCATATGTGACGGAGTATGAAGTAGCATACCATTCAATAGGGAAGGAAGTGGGATCGCATAGAGGAACGGATTCACCTTTGGAGTCCATGACGACTTGGCGTAAGTTGGAGAACTTGATGTAGTAACGACCGTAGGTCGGGCTGCATCATCCCCCCCCCCCCCCCCGCACCTTCAAAAAGAGTCGTCCTCGACTCTCCATGATCATCACGAAGTAGAATAGGTCGAAGGACATCATTGATCCTGGGGTTCACCATATAGTCGTCCTCGGGAAGATTGACTTGATAACACTTCAATGTTCCTTCACCTTCCATGAAGCCTACAAAGCTCACAACAAAAGCGAAGCAACACTCAAAGCGTAGCCAATTCATGAACATTATAGCATGAGTTCTCAAGTAGAAGGAAGTCACCTTTGCGTGTAGAGATGGCTCGATGAAGGGTAGCCATAGGTAACTCTCTTCGGTTCTTCTTGTCAACACGTGGTTGGTAGAGGTTGACGTGTATGCACTTGTACCTTCACACAACAAAGACCAAGCAAAATATTTTCGTGCGTGATAGAGGAGCATGTCAAATGTGGCATGTCCATTCTTCTTCACAACACTATTAGAATAATGCATGTATAGAAAATGGGATGCATATGCAAGATCAAAGTGCATGGAAATCGTTTGAACATCATCCAAATGTGGGAACTCAAAAACTCCATACAATGTTTTAGTGTGGCTCTCAAGGCAATTGACTAGAATTTTGATCAACGTCCTTGATGCAAGAATAGGAGAATTCGGCAAAAACACGCAAGGAAGAATGTCCAAAGAAACATCAATATGTGTGCAAACCAACCATTTGAAAGAGAAATTGTTCGACATGTTGGATGTCACACACAAATCATCGAAAACAAATATCATGGGAATATGAGTATCCCAAGCGGAAGCAAAAACAACAGGTTTGCAAACAAACCAAATGAAAGAGCAAGTGGTCCTTATGTTTGTTGCAACAATAAGACGAGATACTTGAAAGCTCTCATGACAATACATGCTCTTAATGGCATTATGGTTGCACACAAAACATCAGAAAGAGAAATTGTTCAACATTTTTGTTGCAACACACAAAGCATCAATATCCAATAGCAAAGAAACATGAATGTCACAAGGTGAGATAATACCATCAATATGCTTGCAATCTAACCATAGGAATGAGAAATTTGCCAACATGAAAGATGCAAAGCATGCAAAAGGTATCAGAGCTGGGTTCGATCTTGAACTCACTTGTGGGATGCTCTCAAGAGCTCTTTTTGTCAACTCGTGCTCAACCGAGGTTGACATTCTCGTGCGGGTACCTACACACATCATACACAAAAGGAAGAACGTGTGTGCATGGTAGAGATACACAGCATCCATCATGACGTATCTCTTCTTGTGCACATCACCATTAATGTCAATCAAGTATGAAATAGATGCATGGTGAGTATGCAAGTGGGGAACATGCTTATCATGACAATCATCAAAATCTCCAAAAATTGAGAAAGCTATGGGGGCATCTCATTATAACGCATGTGATCAATATTGTTGCAAGCAAAACAAGTGAAATAGCAAGCATTCATCTCATTGCAAGCAACGGGAGAAATTGAATGACTAGCATGACAACGCATGTCCAAAGCAATTGGAGGATACACACAAGATGCATGTTTATGGCAATGATATCGCAATCAACCAATTCCACATGATGCCATCCATAGCATGCATATACTCACAATTCATCCCAAGCGGAAGCATATGTAATGTCACAAGTATCATCCATAGCATGCATATACTCACAATTCATCATGTCCACTAGTAGGATCATGGCATCATCAACACCCTTATTGTTACCTTGTTCATACCTCTCATATGATTTGGGTGTTGTGGAAGTAGTGGCCTCCTTGTTGGCGACTTAATCTTCTTGATGTATCCATGGCATAGCATCATCTTCATCCACCATGTACATCTTCTCCATTCGAGGCATCATTGCTTCATGGCTTGGCGCGCCTTCATTTTCATGGAACCTCGCACAACACTAGAGGTAGAGGGTAAATCGTTAGAAATCGAAATGGCCTCACTTGACCTATCAACTACCACTCTCAACTCACTCGGTGTATCACTCACCCTCCAAGTGGAAGCACTCAATCTCACATAAGGTGGAGTCACTCATCTCACTCTTGTTCTCACTCAAGTGGGCTAAGTGGCTCTCATACTCACATGGGATTGGTACCACATCATCACTCAAGCATATAGGGATAGGCTCGGTTTCCTCAACTCCTTGCGCCTCCTTTGGTGAAGGGAAAATCCCATGCTCACCATTCGTGACCTTGTCGCCTTCAAGGTTGGATGCCATAAGATGGGCATCATTGCTCGCCTCCATGGTCGAAGGGGGAATCCCATGCTCGACCGTTTTGTGGCCATCTCGTAGTAGTGGTGGAGGTAGGCTCATGCTATCCAACTTTTTGAAGTAGAGGTCTACATTTTCCTCGTTCGCGAGGTCGTGGAAGTCAAGCGTAGGTGTTGAAGCTTGATGGCGTGGAGGAAGGCTTGCTCTTGGTGCCATTGTGGTGGTGGCACGAGTAGTTGAAGGTGTCGTATGATGGTGTCGACGGAGGTCGTTGGCGTGCCTTGTCGATGGTTGATGTTGGTGAAGCACTTGGTCATCCACATGACTCTCACGAAGGTGATCATTTGCCTTGGCACTCTTCTTGTGCTTGTGGTGCCTTCTTGAGCTTGCTTGAGCATTATGGTTTGTGCTCATCATGAATTTTTCGTCCTGGTGGCGAATATGCCTTTGACGATGTCTTGTATCCTCTTTATGGTGGCGATGCTCATAAGAGGATGTTTGTCGATGAATATTATTGTTTCTTGGTGCCTCTTGATGTATATGATGTTTGGACGCCACTCTTGTTTGGATAGGAGGTGGAGCTTGGCGCCTTGGAGGTGATGGAGCTTGGCGCCTTGGAGATGGTGGAGCTTGACGCCTTGGAGGTGATGTGTAACATCCCTAAAATCATGTTTTCAAATATTTCATATCATGCATGCATATCATTTAGGGATCAAATTCAAACTCTTCAAACTCTTTTTAGAAATAAAACAGAACTTGGGAGCTATGATTTTATGTGATCAAGCATTAATCAAATACCACTCTTAAATGGAGATTATTTGTTTCAAAACCAAACCTTGTTTCTCTCAAAATGTTTTGCTTGATTGCTAGTGCTCAAACCAAAGATTACAAAACAAATATGGATTTAAAACCATTTTCAAAATTTGTTCAATCAAGTATTATGTCACTGCTTATTTTTGTTTGAACAAAAGGACCAATGTAATACAGTGAGACCACATGCTTTTATACCCAGAATTATGAGTGTTACACTCTACAAAAATCCAGTACAAATTTGAATTCAAATGGCATTTGAATTTGTTTGAAAATGGATTCAAAAAATAAAACAGAAATGGAAAAAGAGTAAAGAAAAATAAAAGGGCCGGCGCCACTATTCTAGCCCAACAGCGAAACCAGCCCACAAGCCCACCCGGGTCGTTTTCCCCCTCTCCCCCATTTCCTAGCCCGCACCCGCGTACCCACTGGCTGACGTCTAGGCCCTCACTGCCATGTCACCCCTTCGTCCTAAATCAATGCCGACGACCACCTCGCCGCTGTCGTTTCCTCGCACTGATGCCGCGCTTAATTGCATTGATTCGGCGAGTGATTTCTGCCCCCGCTCCAGCTATAAGATCACCTCTCCTTGCTGCTCATTTCCCCTCACTCAATTTCCTCTTCACGCCACCAGGCTGCCCGTAGTCTTGCCCACACCGCCGCAGCACCGACGATCTCCGACGAGCCATCACGGTGAGATCCGACGCCCCCCTGTCTCTGGTTCAAACCAGCGTGACCAGCGTGTCCTTGCATGTTCACTGATGCCTTTTGTTTGCTTTCTCATGACCCAGGCTGCCGTCACCGTTCGTGCCCGCAAACAACAGAACCGTCGCTCGACTCCGACAAGCGATTGAGGTAAAGCCCGACCGCCCCTCGACTTCTCCTTGACCCAGTAGTATTCGCCGTAGTCTTGCGCACCTCCTGATACCACTGGTTCATGCTAGGGTGATCCAGAGCATCGCCAACGTCTTCGCCACCGAGCACCCGACGCTACGCTCAACTCCGACGAGCTCCTACGGCCACATCGACACGCCCCTATCCACGCCATGCTAAGTTAAAATGTTTATCTATGCCATGCTTAGCCTAGCTAGTAGCAACCAAGGGTGGTGAAATATTCATGCTATGATAAAATATTTCTAAGTCTTTGGACTTGTGTTTTGCTTAATAAAACAACTAAGTGAATGAAACACCTGGGTGGAATGGAAGGAATGGTTTATGTTGAGTGGTTACACAAGGCCCATTTCTATGGTTTACCTTGTGTATCTCACTTGTGGAAAGCCACCCAGGAACAAAAGGGATTTGAGAGGCCAAATGTTAAGAAGCTTCTAGTGTAGCCACTGGGCAATATGGGCTCTACCTGTATCATATAGGTTGCAATAACTTAGCCATTTGGACAGTTGGTGGTAGTGGGATGATAGGTTAGAGCGCGTCCATTTGGTCTAAGGGAAGGCTTCTGAAAGGTCCTGTCTTGGTGAAAATCAAGTCTTGTGGGGAAAGTGCACAACCTCTGCAGATGGAAGAATCTATGTACTTTAGCCATGTCCCTGGTATTGGACAACTTGAGCATCAAGACATGGAAGCTATCAAGAATCTCATCATCCCAATTTCTAAGTAAAAACTTGTGGTTGGTGAAGGACCCCAATGTCTATTGGTGGTTCCTTGGGAAAGATTTTGACAAAGAAAACTGAGTGTTTTCAACTGATAGGTAAAACCTATTTTGAGCAAAGAAAGCCTAAGCTACACTTAGCCAAAATGCATATAGTATTTAGTTCACCAATATTCTACTAAGGTATCACTTGCCAATACCATTCCAATGTATTGACCCACTGTGGCTGTAACTTGTGATGTTGCAGGATATTCTGATGATGATTAGGAGTCATGAGTCTACACTCAACATGCTTGCCTGTGGCACATGAAGATGAAGACTTATTTACCTTATTATTTATTTGAACTCTTGTATTATGCATGTGGCCATGGAGTTGTAAAAGACTATGTTTGTCTCTGGAATGACGTGTAATAATGACCTTTGTTTCTGTGTACTTCATCTTAAACTGTGGATGCTAGCATTGGTCCAGGGACTAGCATTGCAATCACAGGGATCCTTTCCTTTACAAAGGAGGGATATTATAGATGGTATCAGAGCACTGTGTTGCCTATAGGATTATGACCCTAGGATTTGAAACCACTAAGGAAAAAATTTCAACAACTTCCACACTTATCTTTTCTTCTCGTAAACTTTTCTAATCTTCTTTCTCAGATCTATTTGTAGATGAACTCCATCGACGAAGCCGTGAAGAAGGGACCACTCATGACTATGACTTTGGAATGTGAGACAGAGTTCCCCAAGGCTCTCAAGGACCTCATGGTTGCCATGGGAATACATGGTGCAGCTGTGTACAAAGGTTTCCCTGTGATGGATGAAGGAGTTGAGTACTGGTGGGTGCAACTTCACTTGTATAAAAACAAGGAAGACAACCACAAGGACTCAGGATTCTGCATGGTCACCAACACAATGATGCACACCACATTCTTTGATTCAGCAAGGGATGCAGCTTGGAGGGCCATCAAAGAACTTGGTGATAGAATCAAGTGCAGAATGCTTAACACCCAAAATGACCTTAGGGAAGAAAATAAGCATACCTAGGAGTTACAAGCTACCAACCAAAGCCTAAGTAAGGACATCATAGACTTAGCAATGGAGTCTTGTGATGTAGACAAACAGATTACCTCTAGGGATGTCCTGTTAGCCAACTTGGCAAGTGAGATGGGATTGTAATGAACCACATTATTTGGAACACCACACTTATCATTTTATTCTTCCAAATGTTGTTTAAAATCAATTGAACCTTGGTTGTTTGTAATGGATCCATGTATGCCATGACTTGTGTGTTTTGATTTCCAAAGTTATGCATGTGATGCCTTGTCTTGTGATTTGTCTTAATTTGTGTTGATTCTAACTTTTTCCTATCTTATTAAATAGATGCCTAATGTTACTATCAGCACGGCTGAAGAGTTCAAGGGAACTCGTTTTGGCCCTCGTATTATTGAGCTCACTAGTTTGCTCAATCTCCCTCTTCCTACCATCATGGTGCTTTCCTCTCACCAAGTTTGAGAGGAAAGACCTTTGGGGCTTCAAGGTTAATCAGCCAGGACGCCAGACTGAGCCTACCACGGAGGCAATCATCTTCAAGCTCATGCATGATGACAAGGAGAGAGGCCTAGAGGTAGTCATGCAGGACTTGATTGGATGTCTGTTAGGGAGACACTCTCGACAGGTTAGAGGTACTCACTTCCACACCTTCGGTAGACATGATGAGGATGGTGAGGCCATTGACTTCGAGGATACTTCGAGGGAGACAGCAGAGCCAATTCATCTATACCTCCAGGACTTATAGGTTCTTCTTAGGCACATAGACACTGATAGGACCAACGTCATGCTCAGCAATGACGAACTCCAGGTGCAGCTTCGTGAGAAAGACAAGCTCTTCGCGGAGCAAGATTAGATAGTCAAGGAGATGGAGGCCAAGTTTGAGAGTCGGGATAGAAATTTCAAGAGTCAAGAGAAGTGAGTCCATGATAGTAACAAGAGGATTCGAGACATGACTGCAGAACTAGAGGCCAAGGACTTCGAGCTCGAGCATTAGCAGACTGTGATTGAGAGGCTTCGTTCACAGAAGAGGGCTCTCAAGGCCAAAGTAGAGACCTTGACCACCAATGTCGAGGAATACAAGACCACTATGGAGAATGCAGGTCTTACCTTTGTTGAGGAGGAGGTTGATGCCAAGGAGTAGTGATGAGTACTCATTTACCTTTATTTATCGTGTCTTTGATTATTGAGTCGCAATGACCATCCAACATGTGGATGGCTTGCTATTGGTGTGTTTACTTTGCAAACTTGTCGTTTATGTTGTTGAACTATTATTATTATGATGCATGTTTGGTGAATGTTTATGTGATGTATTGTGCATGTTAGCATCTATGAGTATCTCATTCTTATCTCTATTGAACAAACCACAGATGCCTCCCTGACGTGCCAATCCCAACCCCAACAACAACAACATCACCCCTGAGATGCAGCAAATGATGACAGCTCAGACTCAGCTGATGCAAATGATGACTACGTTCATCCAGAACCAGAACAACAACAACAACAACAACAACAACAACAACAACAACAACAACAACAACAACAACAACAACAACAATAACAACAACAATCAGAACAACCCACCGGGTTTTGACATGCTTACCAAGTTCTTGAGACTGAGGCCAGCAAAGTTCTCAGGAACTACTGATCCTATGGTGGCCAATGATTGGCTACGCTCTGTGAACAAGGACTTGGTAACAGTTGGCTATACTGATGAAGAGAAAGTCAGATTTGTAGCTCACTTATTGGAAGGACCAGCAGCCACTTGGTGGGATAACTTCCAGATCACCACTCCCATTGCAGATGTGACATGGGCTAAATTTGAATATGGATTCCGTACTGCTCACATCTCATCCGGAGTGATGACTTTGAAGAAGAAAGAGTTCCATAACCTGAAGCAGCACCACCGCAGCGTGGCTGAATATATTGAGGAGTTCAACAATCTGGCGCGATATGCACTAGATGAAGTTGACACTAATGCTAAGAGGAAGGAAAAGTTCCTTGAAGGGTTGAATGATGAACTGAACCTGCAGTTAGCTATGGCCTATGTTCCCACATACCAGTCTATTTGTGACAAGGCTGCTATTTTGGAGAGCAAAATGAAACAAGTGGAAAGCAGGAAGAGAAAGCACTCTGACAAGCACAGCTCGGGATCGTCTCACAAACATTCCCATTATGATGACAGTGGGATTTCTGGATCCCACAAGCATGGGAAATTTAACAAGCACCACAACCACAACCGTCATCATGACAACAAGAGTCACCGTAGTCATGACAATGACAACTACAAGAATCACAAGGGTGGATATAAGAGCCACCATAGTTGATGGGGATGCGCCTACCGGGGTATACCCAGCGGGAAGTTTCCGACTGGCCCAAGAACTGGCGAGTGGGCCTGCAGGACGGCGACTGGATCAAGGCCCGGCGTGGATCCAAGCGACTGGAAGCTGAAGGCCCAGGCGAGTAGATAGGCCCAGTCGGATTAGGTTAAACGAGTACCGAAGCCTTAAATGATTCGGTTGAGATATGTAAACCGTCAGGGAGGTAAGTCTCTATAAACCTCCCTGCGGGGCGTGTAGAGATACGTTCCATCATACACCCAAGCGACTCGCCGCCTAGCCGCCGAGCTCGCCCATTGTACCACCTCCATAATACAATCTAGCAGGAGTAGGTCTTTACCCTCCGGGGGGCCGAACCTGGGTAAACCCTGTGTCTCCGCCCTCATCTCGCACCGCAGATGGCTGGCCGCCCTTGCCCCTCGTTCTACTACTCACTGCCGATTGCAGCATCTGCCGTGACCATTCCCACGACAGTGGCGCCCACCGTGGGGCCTGGCCGGTCTGGCCGGTGTTCTGCGGCGAGATCCAATCTGCCCATCAACGAGACGGTCGCCACCGGCCGCATGATAGCGATCGGCGAGATGCTCCAAATCTTGCCGAGCAGCTACGTCCCGGCGGCGCGACCCGTCACGCACAGCGTGATCCTGCCGGTCGGCACGATCAGCCTCTTCGTCGGCCTCACCGACGTCATCGTCTCGGAGGACTCGGCTCGCATCCGCGAGTCGCCGCCACGCGATCGGCTCTCCGAGAGCCAGATCCGCACGATCCATCGCCTCGCCTCCGAGTACAACTCGGCCCACAACGACGTGGCCGAAAACTTAGCGGCCGCATAAGACGCGGCCCTCAACGACGACACCGACTCGGCGACCCCGACGTCATTCGCCGGATCCATCACTGCGGCTTCACCCGCGGGCTCCATCACCCAGGTCTCCAACGTGGGGACTTCGAGGACCCCTCCATCCTCGGGATCTTCGACTTCGACTCCGGGTCGGAAAACTCCGCCGACCTCCGCGACGGCACCGGTCGCCACGCTGCGACCTACATGGCGACCGGCATCGAGCCGCTGGAGGAGCCCTTCTCCACCCCAATCCCTCCTAACGCCACGGTGACGGACGTCGAGGAACTCTGCTGGAAATCGGAGGCGAGGCGCAGGAGCAAGCCGAGCGAAAAATTTCGCCGAGGTGTGACGCGGAGCTATCACGCTACCACCAGCAGCGGATCGATCGCGCTGAACCCCACCGTTCAGGCATGCCCTGAACTTCGACGAAAATGACCCGCCCGCGTGGCGGCGCGGATCTGCGAACGCGTGCCACCGGAGGAAGCGCCGACCGCCAGGTCGGCGCGGGCGCCCACCTCCACCCAACCGCACACCTCCTGTGACCAGCGGATAGTAGTCTCCTCACGGAGCGAGACGCAACGCCCTCCACTGTTCTCCACCCCGATGGACAACCTCGTGGCGGCCGAGCAGCAATGACAACATCACGGCCACGGGCGACGGCGCCCTACAGATCCAGTACGTCAGGGCCCTGCTCGCAAAGGCCGTCGAGCAGCAAAACGCGGGCGCCGACTCGCAGGGTCGAGTGTACTCACGTTCTTCGGGAAGCAAAGCGGCCTCAAGCGGCCGCCCAATGGCGGCAAACACCCTCAACTGCCCGCCACCAGAGCCACTGCAGCTCCAACACCGACCCGCGAACGCGGCACTCTCCACCAACGACCCCAGGCCAGCGACCAACTTCATCGCCGCCAACGGGCAACCCATCGACGCCCGCACCCACATCATCAACAACCAAAACTGGCACGCACGCTAGCCCGACGACCTGCGACACGCCCTAACCAATCGACGCGACGGCGAGCCCATGGGGTCACTCATTCGACTCGGCCCCAAGTGCTTCGGACCAATGATCCGAGGCGAGAAGTACCCGCCAAACTTCAAGGCGCCGAAGGAGATAGAAAAGTACGACCCCTCGTACGACCCCGCAGTGTGGCTCGATACATACCTCATGGCGATGGGGATCGCAGGCCACACCGACCTGCTAGCCGCCCGTTACCTCCCCCTGATGATGGAGGGGACGTGTAGGCAGTGGATCAACACCCTCCCCCAGGATAGTATCGACTCCTGGGAGGAGATGTGCGACGCCTTCGTCAGGCACTTTGAGTGCTCCTACACACGAGTCGACCTGGAGCGATGCGTCCAGGGACCCCGCGAGTCGACCCGCAACTGGGTCCAGCGGTGGCAGGAACTCTGGTACAACGCGGTCGGCATCCACCCGGACACCGCGATCCATTGCTTCAAGACCTCGTGCCGCTACGAGACGCTGGTCGCCAAGCTCAAGCGACACTCTCGCACACTCGACAACATACCGGACCTCCTCGAGATCGCCAAACGGTACGCGGAGGAAGATCCAAATCAGGAAACCGATGACGAGTCGGGATGTCAACGCCGCACGAGCGGCAACGACAGCGGACGACGGTCCGACCTACGCTACAGCAACACTCGCCTCACCGGCAAACGCCGCAGTGAGGGCGAGTCGACTTCGTCGCCAATGCCGGGCACGCACAACGCGAGCCCAAGAGCTTCCGCCGCGACGGAGGACAACGCCGCGACGGCGGCAACTACAAGGCCAAGTCAAGGTTCGACCCCACGGCCCTCCTTAACCAACCTTGTGCGTTTCATAGCAGGGAAGGGAAGCCCGCAACGCACACAACCGCCGATTGCCACACCCTCAGGGAGATCGAGAAGGCACGGCGAGCACGGGAGGACCCCGACAATGACCCGCCAAATGGCGGAAAATTCGGCAAAGTGGCCGGCTCGCTCCATACCTTCACAGGCTTCAACATGAAGCGCGAGAAGAAGGTCATCGCCCGCGCCGTCGCCGTCAACGCGGTGGCTCAGGTGGACGTTCCCCAGTTCCTCAACTGGTCGGAGCAACCCATCACCTGGAGCCACCAAGACCACTCGCCACGCATCGAGTACCCAGGCTGAGTCGCCCTGGTGGTCAAGCCTAAGGTCGGCGACTATTGGCTCCCCAAGACATTGATGGACGGCGGCAGCTCCATCAACATCCTGTACCTGGACACCTTCAGGCGGCTGTGGCTCCCGCAGTCGATGATCGAAACGACCCACACCACGTTCCATGGCATCGTCCCCGGTCGGAAGGCATACCCGATCGGCAAGGTCACGCTGCCAGTCACCTTCGGCACACCAGCAAACTTCCGCACCGAGCGGATCTTCTTTGAGATGGTGCCCTTCGACAGCCCCTACCACTGCGTCCTGGGGCGCCAGGCGTTCGCCAAGTTCATGGCAGCGCCCCACTACGCGTACAACGCGATGAAGCTCCCCGAGCTGTGCGGCGTCATCACCATCAACGGCGACCCCGACATGGCCGCCGAGTGCGAGGCCAAAGGAGCCGAGCTCGCTTACGCCGTCATCGCGGCAGAGACCAATCACGCCGATGAGCTCGCCAAGTACGCGAGCGGGGTCAACAACGACGACCCCACCATACTCAAGAAGCCCAACTCGGAGGGCGCAAACACCTCAACCTTCGAGGCGACGACGCACACCCGCACCGTCGAGCTGGTCCCAGGAGACTCTAGCCAGACGGTGACGATCGAGGACGGGCATGAGCCCAGCCTAGGAAGGCGCGCTCATCGAGTTCGTCCGTGAGAACAGGGACATCTTCGCATGGAAGCCCTCTGACATGCCTGGTGTCCCTAGGGAGCTCGCTGAGCACAAGCTAAATGCCGACCCCAAAGTGCGACCCGTCAGACAGTCGCTGCGGCCCTTCAATGAAGAGCGCCGCCGAGCAATCGCCGAGGAGGTGCAGCACCTACTCGCTGCAGGCTTCATCCGGCCAATCAAATACTCCAAGTGGCTGGCAAACCCAGTCCTAGTCGAGAAGAAGAACGGGACCTGGAGGATGTGTATCGACTACACAAACTTGAACAGCGCCTGCCCAAAGGAGCAGTTCGTCCTCCCGCGGATCGACCAAATAATCGATTCCACCGCGGGCTCAGAGTCGCTATGTTTCCTCGACGCCTACTCTGGGTACAACCAGATCAAAATGGCCGTCGAGGACGAGGAGAAGACGGCGTTCATCACGCCATTCGGAGCCTTCTGCTACACCGCCATGACCTTCGGCCTCAAGAACGCCGGGGCGACCTACCAGCGGTGCATGCAAGAGTGCCTCGCGAGCCAAATTGGCCGCAACATCCACGTCTACATCGACGACGTGGTCGTAAAGTCCGCTCGCTAGGGTGACCTACTCGCCGACCTGGCGGAAACATTCGCCAACTTGCGAAAATACAAGATAAAGCTTAACCCAGGCAAATGCACCTTCGGTGTACCAGCAAGACAACTACTCGGGTACGTCGTCTCCAAGCGAGGGATCGAGGCGAACCCCACGAAGATCGACACGATCGCCCGTCTCGGCAAACCCGAGTGCCTGCGCGACGTCTAGAAATTGGCCGAGCGAGTAGCGGCTCTCAGTCGCTTCATCCCTCGCCTGGGCGAAAAGGCGATGCCCCTATACCGCCTGATGCGCAAAACCCCACCTTCCAGTGGGACAAGGAGGCGGATGACGCGCTTCACGACCTCAAGAAGGTGCTACTCGCCGCACCGCTACTCGCCGCCCCCGCCGACAAAGAACCCATGCTGGTTTACGTCGCGGCTTCCGAGCGCGTCGTCATTGGCCATGGTCGTCGAGCGACCGGAGGAAGGAAAGGAGCGCCCAGTACAGCGACCGGTGTACTACATCAGCGAGGTCCTCACCGAGTCGCGCCAATGATACCCGCAGTACCAAAAACTGGTATACGCGGTCTTGAGCTCAATGGCGCCAGACTACTTCCAAGAGCACCCGATCACTATCGCCTCTCAAGACCACCGCAGGACATCATCCGCGAATCGCGAGGCGACCGGGCGGTCGCCAAGGGCCGCCGAGATCAGGCCCACAACATCAAGTACGAGCCACGGCGATCAATTCGCAGGCCCTAGCGGACTTCATCGCCGACCGGGCGAGGCCCACCGCCATACCTCCATTATCGAGCTCGCATCGACGGCTCCAAGAACGCGGACGGCGCAGTGCAGGATCATGCTAACTTCACCGGCGGCGACAAGCTCCGCTTCCCTCTCGCCTCGACTTCACACCTGCACCAACAACATGGCCGAGTACGAGGCCTTACTCCTGCATGAGCTGCCAAGGAGATGAACGCCAACCCCCACGCTACTATGGAGACTCCGACCGTCACCGGGCAAGTCATTGCACCTGCGACGCCGTCTCCCCCACCATGGCGGCGTACCGCCAAGCAGTGGACAAGCTGGGCGGACACTTCACAGGCTACTCCGTCGAGTGGATCGACAGGCGGAAGAACGAGGAGGCCAACGCACTCTCTCGCATTGGGTCGGCTCGACTCGCACCACCCGCCGACGTCTTCCTCGACACAATCACCAAGCCGTCAGTCTCTCCCCCGAGGGAGATCGACATCGGAGTCCCGTTACAACCGGAGGCAGCTCTGGTCGCACTCGTCACCGAGCCAGACGACTGGACCAAGCCCTACATCGCCTACCTGGAGGCCGGCACCTTGGCGGCAGACGAGACGGACGCTCGGATGATCGCACGCCGATGCAAGTCCTACACCATCATCGATGGCGAGCTCCACAAGCGTAGCGTCACCGGCGTGTTCCAACGCTGCGTCCAACCCGCCGAAGGACGCAAGAACCTCCACGACATCCACTCCGGTGACTGCGGCCACCATGCAGGCGCCCGCTCTCTAGTCGCCAAGGCTATGCGGCATGGATTCTACTGGCCCACCGCACATGTCGACGCCGTCGACATTGTCCAGCGGTGCGCCGGGTGGCAGAAGTACGCCAACCAGACGCACGTGCCTAGCTTAACGCTCAAAACAATCCCCATCACCTGGCCATTCGCCGTGTGGGGCATGGACATGGTAGGCCCCTTCAAAAAGGCTCCCTCCGGCTACACCCACCTCCTGGTCGCAGTCGACAAATTCACAAAGTGGGTGGAGGCCAAGCCAGTCCGGAAGTGCGACGGGAAGACCGCCACCAAATTCCTACGCAAGCTCATATATCGCTACGGGTTCCCAAACAGCATCATCACGGACAACGGCACCAACTTCGCCAAAGGAGCCATGGACGAATTCTGCGAAGAGCACCACATCTGGCTCGACCTCGCGTCAGTCGCCCACCCGGAATCCAACGGCTAGGCGGAACGGGCCAATCAAAGCTTCCTCCACGGCCTAAAGCCGCGACTCCAAGTACCACTCGAGCACACCGCCGGGTGCTGGGTCGAGGAGCTACCCTCCGTCATCTGGGGCATCCGCACCTCGGTCAACAGGTTGACAGGATTCACCCCCTTCTTCATGGTGTACGGCGCCGAGGCAGTCATTCCCACACCTCGAGCACGACTCGCCGCGGGTCGTCCACTACACGGAGGTAGCAAACGAACTCGCCCGCCAGGACGGAGTCGATCAACTCGATGAGGCACGTGACCTCGCTCGGTCACGCACCGCCATCTACCAGCAGGGACTCTGCCGCTACCACAGCCGGCGGGTGAAAACTCGCACCTTCCAAGAAGGCGACCTGGTGTTGCGCCTCATCCAGGACAAGAAGGGCATGCACAAGCTCTCCCCTCCGCGGGAGGGACCATTCGCCATCGGGCGAGTACTCGGCAACGACGCCTACTACCTCATCGATGTCCGCGGGGACGGCGAACTCGACGTCAAGCGACCATGGGATGTAAACCTGCTACGGAAGTTCTACCCCTAGAACCCCACATATGTACTCTCCAGTCGCTATGAAATAAAAAGAATCGGTTACCGCAAATCGTGCCTACTCTACATGTCTTGTGCCAACCGCACTCGTAATAACAACGTCAAGCTAACCACAGAAGTCAACCTTTGGTACAGCGATCGACACGGCTAAGTAGTGCGGTGCAAGAGCACTGAGTCACCTCAGGTCTTGCATCGTCCATGAAAACGCCTACCCGGAGCCCCATTGGAGTTGCCCAGCCCGACTGGCTCTACGAGCCAAGATAACTGCCCTCGCTTCTTACAGCGACCATGGTCCTCCGCATCCTCGACATAGCGACTCGAACGGCCAAGTACCACGCTCGGGGACTGACGACCAGTTCATCTTGAGCGGCTCGGGAAAACGCCAAGTAGGAGAGCATGCCCAGGACTCGCCACGCGAATGACCCAACGGGCCAGGCAGGAGTGATGCGCCCAAACTAATGCGCCAAGTCCTCACCCACCCTCGAGCCGCACCTAGAACAACCAAGTACCACGCTCGGGGACTCGGCCACCCGACCTCGTTCGCGCAAGGGAAAATAGCAAAGCATGAGCTCAAGGGAGTCGCCGATCGGCTCTTCGAGTCCCAAGTAGTCGACCACAAAAACAAAACATTCAAAAACCACAAACACATCACACACGAGGTAAACCCAACAAAATGGCGGACGCGCTCGGGGACTCGTTCAAACCTCAATCGGAATTCACATGACAAGTCATAGAACAAACATGATATCAAATTACTAGCATGTCGAAATTGTCTTAGAATACAAAATATGCCCAAACGGCAGTCCTGCTACTAACGCCCCAGGGCAAACTATCCTATTCTGCAGGCTTCGACGACGATTCGCCAGCACCCCAGCGATTGCGGATGAACGGCATGTACGGGTTTGACGGGTACGTCGTCAGCTCACCCGCCATCGCCGCGCGGAAGGGTTGCTCGACCTTGATGTCCCGGTGCTGCGGCTCGGGGTCGTTGGGCGCGACGACCGTCTCCTGGTACGGAAGGAGGTCGCCCATTTCCCAGACACGCTCGGAGTACATCGCGGCGCGATCCGTCAACTTGAGCACCTCGGAAAGCTCCACTGCGCCAGTCGACGACGGGTAGCCACTCGTCACGTCGTTGAGGTCGAAGTCCTCCAGGAAGTGAGCAAGTCCAAGGCTAAGCGTCGTCGATGCTCCGCGCCGAAACGCCAATCGCGTCATGAATTCAACGACTAAGGGCGCCTTTTCCAAGTATCTCCACACCTCGACGAGGTCGCTGGGAATTACTTCCGTGGGCGATATCTCCTGGAGGTAGGCTTGGATGCACGTCGCCGACAACGTCGCCGAGTCGACGAGCGTGGCTACACACTGAAAACGTCTATATCTACCGCCAACATCGTCCCTAGATCGGAGGGATCTGAAGTTCTTCCCGGCACCCTGCCGGAGGGGAGATCATCTTGGAGGCCTTCTCTCCGGTATGATGCGTGAGTAGTTCCACCTTGGACTATGGGTCCATGTAGTAGCTAGATGGTTATATATCGTCCTTTGTGCTTTCATGTATAGATCTTGTGAGCTCCGTTCATGATCAAGATCTAATCTATTGTAATCATGCATGTTGTGTTTGCGGGGATCCGATGTATATTGAGATTATTATGTTGGTTTGATTAATGGTTTTGTATTTATGATTCTATCATGTCTGTGTTTTTTGTGATCTTGCATGCTCTCCGTTGTTAGTAGCTATCTTGGCCAAGTAGTTGCTAGTGACTCCAAGAGGGGGTATTTATGCTCGATAGTGGGTTCATGCATCTAGTTTCCAAGGCAAGTGATAGAAATCTCTTCGGTTGTAGATGTGTTGTTTCTACTAGGGAGAAAACAACAGTCTCTTGTTCATGGAACATGTGGAATGTTTACCTTACACACATTGCTTAAAGCAGTTGTCTGTTGCTTGCAACTTAATACTAGAGGAGGTTCGGATGATAACTTGAAGGTGGACTTCTAGTCATAGATGCAGTTGGATGGCGGTCTATGTATCTTGTTGTATTGCCCAATCAACCTCATAGGATCTTTCTGACTACTAATTGCATTGTTATGCCTTGCTCAGTTCCTGTCAATTGCCCTACTGTAATTTGTTTACCCTTCATGCCATGTTGTTTATCTAAGGAGAGCACCTCTAGTGAAGTATGGACCCCGGTCCAATCTTTACCATTGATACATCTTCCACTGTTCCTTGTTTACTTGCTGCAAAACATTACCTTCCACACCATTCATTTAATCCTTTAGTACAACAAACCGGTGAGCTTGACAACCTCACTGTTCATTGGGGCAAAGTCTTGAGTTTGTGTTGTGGAGGTCTCCACGTTTCTTGCAACACCTGTGTGATGTTTCCTTCCTCCTTCTGGTTCAATAACCTCGGTCTCAACTAAGGGAAAACTTGCCGCTTGCTCTTCACACCCTGCGCTTGGGTTACCAACAAAGTGCCATGCCGAGCACCATCAAGTCTTTCTAGCGCCGTTGCCGGGGAGGCTAAGGACGTCTTAACTTGGGGAGTCCTTCACTTTGTTAGGGGTGACCCCTTGGGGTGGCCCAATCTTTCACGAATTCCATGAATCGAGGGGAAAGCGGTGGAAATAGGGAGGGGATGAAATCCACGAACACACACGCGAAGAACTCGATGAACACACACACACACACACAAAAACACGATACAATCCGATAGCTCACGCCGGTGGCAACCGGTCCAACACAATCCCTAGGATCGGTGTTGGGCAAGACACTCTCCCACGGCCAACAACGGGGCGAGAGGCTTGATGAGATATTGACTACTTGGGCACGAGACACCGAGATCCCAAGGACTTGAACAACTTGAACGCACGAGGCAAAATCCAATAGGTTGTGGATAATTTGGTGCTCCTTGTCAAGGAGCATGAGACAAATAGTTGATAGATCCTCAAGGGGTGTCTTCAACTACAATTATCCAAGTCTAGGGTTTACAATAGAGGGGTGGGGCTTTATATAGGCCAGCCACTTAAACAGGGGTAGTTTAGGGATAAAACTAGAAGTTGGGGCGAAACTGGGGGTTACATGGGCCAGGCCCAAAAGGCCTTGACATGCCTGGTGTCGAGCAATCCAGAGACTCCGGTGTCGGGTCTGGAGACTCCGGTCTGGGCCGGAGACTCCGGTCAATCTCTGGACCCGTCTCTGGAGGGGCCTTCTGACTGTCCCTGGCTTGGTGATGGAGGGGTTAACCTCTTAGGTGGCCCGATCTTCACGGATCTCGTGGTCAAATCGATGGGAAAGCGAGGGGAAAGGGAGAAGGTAGCGGAAGCGAACACACACCTCGCGAAGAACACGATGAACACACGCAAAACTCACACGATACAAGGCCGATTGCTCCCGAACGGCGGCCACCGGTCCGATAAAATCCTTGCAAGGAAAGATCGGTCAACGTGCTCCCTCAAATACACATCAGAGAGGGAAGAACACCTTCGGGAGGGTCTTGACAACTTGGAGACGAGACATGAACTCCAAGGCCTTGTTCAACGATGGATGCGTGATGCAAAGTCCAATCGAGGTTGGTGACGATAGTCGGTCCCCTTGGTAAAGGGGATGAGGCAAAACTAGAGATTCCACAATGGGGGTTGTCTTTAGTCTATCATCTATGCCTAAGGGATACATGAGGGGTGGGGGCTCTATTTATAGGCCAACCACATAAACAAGGGTAGTTTGGGGATAAACTAGGCGAATAGGTAAGTAAAGGGGGATACATGGGCTGTGGCCCAACTAGTGCGCGCAGGCACTGGCATGAGAGGTAGTACCGGTCTTGGGTCCGGTAGTACCGGGTCCAGATCCGGTAGTACCGCTTGCAGTCCTGGGACTTCTGTTGGCGTCGTCTGTATGGGGCGGTAGTAGTGGGCGGTAGTACCGCTGGCCGGTAGTACCGCTGGAGACAGAGAGCATTTGGCGATCTGTCTTCTTCCGTCTCCTCTTCCAAGCCTCCGTCTTGTCGGGCTTGATGTTCCGGGCTTCCTCCCTTGCCTCTGTACTGGTCGGTGTGAACCTATCATGCATATGTGACGGAGTATGAAGTAGCATACCATTCAAAAGGGTAGGAAGGGGGCTCGCATAGAGGAACGGATTCACCTTTGGAGTCCATGACGACTTGGCGTAAGTTGGAGACCAAGATGTGGTAACGACCATAGGTCAGGCTACATCAGCTCCCCCCCTTCAAAAAGAGTCGTCCTCGACTCTACATGCTCATCACAAAGTAGAAGCGGTCGAGAGACCTTCTTGATCCTGGGGTTCACCATATAGTCGTCCTCGGGAAGATTGACTTGACAACACTTCAATGTTCCTTCACCTTCCTTGAAGCCTACAAAGCTCACAACAAAAGCAAAGCAACACTCAAAGCGTAGCCAATTCATGAAGATTATTGCATGAGTCCTCAAGTAGAAGGAAGTCACCTTATCGTGTAGAGATAGCTCGATGAAGGGTAGCCATAGGTAACTCTCTTCGGTTCTTCTTATCAACATATAGTCCATATAGGTTGACGTGTATGCACTTGTACCTTCATACAACAAAGACCAAGCAACATATGTTTGTGTGTGATAGAGGAGCATGTCATTTGTGGCATGTCCATTCTTGTTCACAACACGATTAGCACAACTCAAGTATAGCAAACGGAATGCATATGCATGGTCAATGTGCATGGAAATCGTTTGATCATCCAAATGTGGAAACTCAAAAACTCCATATAACATAGTAGTGGGGCACTCAAAGCAACCGAATAGCAATTTCATCAACATATTTGATGCAAAGTTAGGAGAATTTGGCAAAAACACAAAAGGAAGAATATCCAAAGCAACATCATTATGTGTGCAAACCAACCATTGGAAAGAGAAATTGTTCGACATGTTGGATGTCACACACAAATCATCAAAAGCAAATATCATGGGAATATGAGTATCCCAAGCGGAAGCCAAAGTAACGTGTTTGCAAACAAACCAAATGAAAGAGCAAGTGGTCCTTATGTTTGTTGCAACAACAAGACGAGATTCTTTGAAGCTCTCATGACATTACATGTTCTTAAAGGAATTGTGGTTTCACACAAAACATCGGAAAGTTAAATTGTTCAACATTTTTCTTGCAACACACAAAGCATCATTATCTAAATGCGAAGAAACATGAATGTCACGAGGGGAGATAATACCATTAACATGCTTGCAATCAAAGCATAGGAAAGAGCAATTTGCCAACATGAAAGATGCAAAGCATGCAAAAGGTATCAGAGCTGGGTTCGATCTTGAACTCACTTTTGGGATGCTCTCAAGATCTCTTTTTGTCAACTCATGCTCAACCGAGGTTGACATGATAATGCGGGTACCTACACACATCATACACAAAAGGAAGAATGTGTGTGCATGGTAGAGATACACATCATCCATCATGACGTATCTCTTCTTGTGCACGTCACCATTAATGTCATTCAAGTATGAAATAGATGCATGGTGAGTATGCAAGTGGGAACATGCTTATCATGGCAATCATCAAAATCTCCAAAAATTGAGAAAGCTATGGGGGCCATCTCATTATAACGCATATGATCAATATTGTTGCAAGCAAAACAAGTGATATAGAAAGTATTCATCTTATCGCAAGCAACGGGAGAAATTGAATGACTAGCGTGACAAGGCAAGTCCAAAGCAATTGGAGGATACACACAAGATGCATAGCATGGCATGTTTATGGCAATGAGTTCGCAATCAAACAATTCCACATCATCAATATTATGCAAAGGCAAAGCATCACATGGGAATATGAGTGAAGCATATGTAATGTCACAAGTATCATCCAAAACATGCATATCCTCACAATTCATCATGTCCACTAGTGGGATCATGGCATCATCAACACCCTTATTGTTACCTTCTTCATACCTCTCATATGAAGTGGATGTTGTGGAAGTAGTGGCCTCCTTGTGGACGACTTCATCTTCTTGATGTATCCATGGCGTAGCATCTACCATGTACATCTTCTCCATTTGAGGCATCATTGCTTCATAGCATCGGGCGTCTTCCTCCATGGAACCTAGCACAACACAAGAGAACACACTAGAGGTAGAGGGTAAGTTGTTAGAAATCGAAATGGTCTCACTTGACCTATCAACTACCACTCTCAACTCACTAGGAGTATCACTCATGCCCTCCAAGTGGAAGCACTCAATCTCACATAAGGTGGAGTCACTCATCTCACTCTTGTTCTCATTGAAGTGGGCTAAGTGGCTCCCATACTCACATGGGATTGGTACCACATCATCACTCAAGCATATAGGGGTAGGCTCAGTTTCCTCAACTCCATGCGCCTCCTTTGGTGAAGGGAAAATCCCATGCTCACCATTCTTGAACTTGTCGCCTTCAAGGTTGGATGCCATAATGTGGGCATCATCGCTCTCCTCCATGGTCGAAGGGAAAATTCCATGCTCGACCGTCTCGTGGCCATCGCGTAGTAGTGGTGGAGGTAGGCTCATGCTATCCAACTTGGCGAAGTAGAGGTCTACATTTTCCTCGTTGGCGAGGTTGTGGAAGTCAAGCGTAGGCATTGAAGCTTGATGGCGTGGAGGAAGGCTTGATCTTGGTGCCATTGTGGTGGTGGCACGAGTAGTTGAAGGTGCCCTATGATGGTGTCGACGGAGGTCATTGGCGTGCCTTGCCGATGGTTGATGTAGGTGGCGCACTTGGTCATCCATATGACGCTCACGACGATGGCCCTTGAACTTGGCACTCTTCCTTGTAAGTTTTTCTAATGAGCGCAAAGCATCATTAGTATTGGTGATCATCCTCATGTTTTTGTCGAAGTCGTTGTCCATGTCCTTCTTGAAGTTGTGGAGGTCGCTTTGGAACTTGTCCATTTGATGATGGACCTTGGCGCACTCGAGTTGGTGGCTCTGTCTTGGTCAGTGCGACATGAGGAGCTTGTCGTTGTCGTTCTTGAAGTCGCCCATGCTTGGGGAGTCGTTGTTGTTGTAGCACTCCATGTCACCCAAGCATGTGGAGCCATTGTTGGTGTAGTGCTCCATCATGTTATCCATGCTTGTGGAGACATAGGCATGGTGGCTCATCGTGGATTCTTCATAGAAATCATCCTCGGTCCCGGAGTCCCTAGACATGATGCACAAGACCAAGTGGTGTATATGGAAGTGGTAGTGGGAGTTAGGGATACAACGTCAAACCTTACTTTACCTTGGAAGATCGTATCGTGCAAGTAGCCACACTTGAGAGCAATAAACCAAGCAAAATGAAGTTCACGCGGAAAACCAAAACCAACTACGAACCAAAAAACATACACACACAAGGCCTATGATGGATAGGTATGGAAAGTGGCATGTCAAGAACCAATCTGAAATCAAGATGTTGTATTGGCAAGTAAAGAACCACAATGATCACAAAGCAAAACAAGTCAATCCACAAGATAGGAAATATGTACAAGGAAACACACACGGTGGGATAAATGGGACTTGTGCAACGGAGAAAGTGAGATAAGAACCAAATGATTACCTAGCGAAGACTATAAGCTCGTGTCACACAAGTACAAGGAGAGACGCTAGTTCGATTGCACAAAATTGGTGGGCTACAATATATGCACAATAAGTACCACCTATATGATGTTCATCGAGCTTGCGCTTCCTATTCTATAAGGCACATGTATATCTCTTTCTTTTTTCTTTCTTTTTTTTTCTTTTTTTTTTCTCTTTTTCTTTTTCTTTTTCACTTGCCCCTTCCTTGTGCCAACAACTATACAAGATAACTATATGAGATAGCGCTCACAATGTTTGCTCGGAATCTACAAGGTATCAAATGTGCATAGCCCAAGCAATCATAAGAGGAACTAGTCTCAATAGGTGTTTGTTGCTCACAAAGATAGTGGGGTTCACAAAGGAATGCAAGTGGGGATAAGTCGCGGAATGTTTATACCTTTCGTCGACGATCTTCACCCTTTATTGTTGGATTCCGCCTTGCTCGCGGAATTTGGATGGAGTAGATAGCATGAACAGCATGGATGATGATGTAGAGCTCCTTCTCCTCTTCGAAACGAGCTAAAGAACACCAAATCCGAGTTCGAATGCAAAAGTTATGCTCAAAACGGTGAGAGGCTGTTTTCTTTCTGTACTGGGCGGTAGTACCGGATTTTGGGCCCGGTAGTACCGCTGGGTCCAGAAACTCCCAGTTTTGACGCGTTTTCGCGATTTTGGGGTGATTTGGGCGGAAAATCTTCAAGAAAAGCACCAAATCGAAGGGGGAAATCAAGGAATTAGGCCATGGGAACGCAAAGGAAGGTAGATCAACAAGTTTAGCAAGCAATCCACGGATCAAAACCTACCAAAACGCACTCAAATCACAGATCGATCCAAAACACGAATTGGGGCTATTTTTGGTGGAATTTTCGAATTTATGGGGAAAAGACCAAATCGATGAGAAATTTGTGCCAACCAAAAGCTGCTGATACTAGATGATGGAGGCGTTAACCTCTTGGGTGGCCCGATCTTCACGGATCTCGTGGTCAAATCGATGGGAAAGCGAGGGGAAAGGGAGAAGGTAGCGGAAGCGAACAGACACCTCACGAAGAACACGATGAACACACGCAAAACTCACACGATACAAGGCCGATTGCTCCCGAACGGCGGCCACCGGTCCGATAGAATCCTCGCAAGGAAAGATCGGTCAACGTGCTCCCTCAAATCCGCATCGGAGAGGGAAGAACACCTTGGGGAGGGTCTTGACAACTTGGAGACGAGACATGAACTCCAAGGCCTTGTTCAATGATGGATGCGTGATGCAAAGTCCAATCGAGGTTGGTGACGATAGTCGGTCCCCTTGGTAAAGGGGATGAGGCAAAACTAGAGATTCCACAATGGGGGTTGTCTTTAGTCTATCATCTATGCCTAAGGGATACATGAGGGGTGGGGGCTCTATTTATAGGCCAACCACATAAACAAGGGTAGTTTGGGGATAAACTAGGCGAATAGGTAAGTAAAGGGGGATACATGGGCTGTGGCCCAACTAGTGCGCGCAGGCACTGGCATGAGAGGTAGTACCGGTCTTGGGTCCGGTAGTACCGGGTCCAGATCCGGTAGTACCGCCTGCAGTCCTGGCACTTCTGTTGGCGTCGTCTGTATGGGCGGTAGTAGTGGGCGGTAGTACCGCTGGCCGATAGTACCGGTCGCCAGATCCGGTAGTACCGCTGGAGACAGAGAGCATTTGGCAATCTGTCTTCTTCCGTCTCCTCTTCCAAGCCTCCGTCTTGTCGGGCTTGATGTTCCGGGCTTCCTCCCTTGCCTCCATAATGGTCGGTGTGAACCTATCATGCATATGTGACGGAGTATGAAGTAGCATACCATTCAATAGGGTAGGAAGGGGGCTCGCATAGAGGAACGGATTCACCTTTGTAGTCCATGACGACTTGGCGTAAGTTGGAGACCAAGATGTGGTAACGACCGTAGGTCAGGCTACATCAGCTGCCCCCTTCAAAAAGAGTCGTCCTCGACTCTACATGCTCATCACAAAGTAGAATCGGTCGAGAGACCTTCTTGATCCTGGGGTTTACCATATAGTCGTCCTCGAGAAGATTGACTTGACAACACTTCAATGTTCCTTCACCTTCCTTTAAGCCTACAAAGCTCACAACAAAAGCAAAGCAACACTCAAAGCGTAGCCAATTCATGAAGATTATTGCATGAGTCCTCAAGTAGAAGGAAGTCACCTTATCGTGTAGAGATAGCTCGATGAAGGGTAGCCATAGGTAACTCTCTTCAGTTCTTCTTGTCAACATATAGTCCATAGAGGTTGACGTGTATGCATTAGTACCTTCATACAACAAAGACCAAGCAACATATGTTTCTGTGTGATAGAGGAGCATGTCATTTGTGGCATGTCCATTCTTGTGCACTACACGATTAGCACAACTCAAGTATAGCAAACGGAATGCATATGCATGGTCAATGTGCATGGAAATCGTTTGAACATCATCCAAATGTGGAAACTCAAAAACTCCATATAACATAGTAGTGGGGCACTCAAAGCAATCGAATAGCAATTTCATCAACATATTTGATGCAAAGTTAGGAGAATTTGGCAAAAACACAAAAGGAAGAATATCCAAAGCAACATCATTATGTGTGCAAACCAACCATTGGAAAGAGAAATTGTTCGACATGTTGGATGTCACACACAAATCATCAAAAGCAAATATCATGGGAATATGAGTATCCCAAGCGGAAGCCAAAGTAACGTGTTTGCAAACAAACCAAATGAAAGAGCAAGTGGTCCTTATGTTTGTTGCAACAAGAAGACGAGATTCTTTGAAGCTCTCATGACAATACATGTTCTTAAAGGAATTATGGTTGCACACAAAACATCGGAAAGTTAAATTGTTCAACATTTTTGTTGCAACACACAAAGCATCATTATCTAAATGCGAAGAAACATGAATGTCACGAGGGGAGATAATACCATTAACATGCTTGCAATCAAAGCATAGGAAAGAGCAATTTGCCAACATGAAAGATGCAAAGCATGCAAAAGGTATCAGAGCTGGGTTCGATCTTGAACTCACTTGTGGGATGCTCTCAAGAGCTCTTTTTGTCAACTCGTGCTCAACCGAGGTTGACATGATAATGCGGGTAGCTACACACATCATACACAAAAGGAAGAATGTGTGTGCATGGTAGAGATACACATCATCCATCATGACGTATCTCTTCTTGTGCACATCACCATTAATGTCATTCAAGTATGAAATAGATGCATGGTGAGTATGCAAGTGGGGAACATGCTTATCATGGCAATCATCAAAATCTCCAAAAATTGAGAAAGCTATGGGGGCCATCTCATTATAACGTATATGATCAATATTGTTGCAAGCAAAACAAGTGATATAGCAAGTCATCATCTTATCGCAAGCAACGGGAGAAATTGAATGACTAGCGTGACATTGCAAGTCCAAAGCAATTGGAGGATACACACAAGATGCATAGCATGGCATGTTTATGGCAATGAGTTCGCAATCAAACAATTCCACATGATCAATATTATGCAACGGCAAAGCATCACATGGGAATATGAGTGAAGCATATGTAATGTCACAAGTATCATCCAAAACATGCATATCCTCACAATTCATCATGTCCACTAGTGGGATCATGGCATCATCAACACCCTTATTGTTACCTTGTTCATACCTCTCATATGAAGTTGGTGTTGTGGAAGTAGTGGCCTCCTTGTGGACGACTTCATCATCTTGATGTATCCATGGCGTAGCATCTACCATGTACATCTTCTCCATTTCAGGCATCATTGCTTCATAGCATCGGGCGTCTTCCTCCATGGAACCTAGCACAACACAAGAGAACACACTAGAGGTAGAGGGTAAGTTGTTAGAAATCGAAATGGTCTCACTTGACCTATCAACTACCACTCTCAACTCAATAGGAGTATCACTCATGCCCTCCAAGTGGAAGCACTCAATCTCACATAAGGTGGAGTCACTCATCTCACTCTTGTTCTCACTGAAGTGGGCTAAGTGGCTCCCATACTCACATGGGATTGGTACCACATAATCACTCAAGCATATGGGGGTAGGCTCGGTTTCCTCAACTCCATGCGCCTCCTTTGGTGAAGGGAAAATCCCATGCTCACCATTCTTGACCTTGTTGCCTTCAAGGTTGGATGCCATAAGGTGGGCATCATCGCTCTCCTCCATGGTCGAAGGGAAAATTACATGCTCGACCGTCTCGTGGCCATCGCGTAGTAGTGGTGGAGGTAGGCTCATGCTATCCAACTTGGCGAAGTAGAGGTCTACATTTTCCTCGTTGGCGAGGTTGTGGAATTCAAGCGTAGGCATTGAAGCTTGATGGCGTGGAGGAAGGCTTGCTCTTGGTGCCATTGTGGTGGTGGCACGAGTAGTTGAAGGTGCCCTATGATGGTGTCGACGGAGGTCATTGGTGTGCCTTGCCGATGGTTGATGTAGGTGGCGCACTTGGTCATCCATATGACGCTCACGACGATGGCCCTTGACCTTGGCACTCTTCCTTGTAAGTTTTTCTAATGAGCGCAAAGCATCATTAGTCTTGGCGACCATCCTCATGTTTTTGTCGAAGTCGTTGTCCATGTCCTTCTTGAAGTTATGGAGGTCGCTTTGGAACTTGTCCATTTGATGATGGACCTTGGCACACTCGAGTTGGAGGCTCCGTCTTGGTCGGTGCGACGTGAGGAGCTTGTCGTTGTCGTTCTTGAAGTCGCCCATGCTTGGGGAGTCGTTGTTGTTGTAGCACTCCATGTCACCCAAGCATGTGGATCCATTGTTGGTGTAGTGCTCCATCATGTTATCCATGCTTGTGGAGACATAGGCATGGTGGCTCATCGTGGATTCTTCATAGAAATCATCCTCGGTCCCGGAGTCCCTAGACATGATGCACAAGACCAAGTGGTGTATATGGAAGTGGTAGTGGGAGTTAGGGATACAACGTCAAACCTTACTTTACCTTGGAAGATCGTATCGTGCATGTGGCCACACTTGAGAGCAATAAACCAAGCAAAGTGAAGTTCACGCGGAACACCAAAACCAACTACGAACCAAAAAACATACACACACAAGGCCTATGGTGGATAGGTATGGAAAGTGGCATGTCAAGAACCAATCCGAAATCAAGATGTTGTATTGGCAAGTAAAGAACCACAATGATCACAAAGCAAAACAAGTCAATCCACAAGATAGGAAATAAGTACAAGGAAACACACATGGTGGGATAAATGGGACTTGTGCAACGGAGAAAGTGAGCTAAGAACCAAATGATTACCTAGCGAAGACTATAAGCTCGTGTCACACAAGTACAAGGAGAGACGCTAGTTCGATTGCACAAAATTGGTGGGCTACAAGATATGCACAATAAGTACCACCTATATGATGTTCATCGAGCTTGCGCTTCCTATTCTATAAGGCACATGTATATCTCTTTCTTTTTTCTTTCTTTTTATTTTTCTTTTTTTTCTCTTTTTCTTTTTCTTTTTCACTTGCCCCTTCCTTGTGCCAAAAACTATACAAGATAACTATATGAGATAGCGCTCACAATGTTTGCTCGGAATCTACAAGGTATCAAATGTGCATAGCCCAAGCAATCATAAGAGGAACTATTCTCAATAGGTGTTTGTTGCTCACAAAGATAGTGGGGTTCACAAAGGAATGCAAGTGGGGAGAAGTCGCGGAATGTTTATACCTTTCGCCGACGATCTTCACCCTTTATTGTTGGATTCCGCCTTGCTCGCGGAATTTGGATGGAGTAGATAGCATGAACATCATGGATGATGATGTAGAGCTCCTTCTCCTCTTCGAAACGAGCTAAAGAACACCAAATCCGAGTTCGAATGCAAAAGTTATGCTCAAAACGGTGAGAGGCTGAAATCTGAGAACCTGCTGTTTTCTTTCTGTACTGGGCGGTAGTACCGGATTTTGGGCCCGGTAGTACCGCTGGGTCCAGAAACTCCCAGTTTTGACGCGTTTTCGCGTTTTTGGGGTGATTTGGGCGGAAAATCTTCAAGAAAAGCACCAAATCGAAGGGGGAAATCAAGGAATTAGGCCATGGGAACTCAAAGGAAGGTAGATCAACAAGTTTAGCAAGCAATCCACGGATCAAAACCTACCAAAACACACTCAAATCACAGATCGATCCAAAACACGAATTGGGGCTATTTTTGGTGGAATTTTCGAATTTATGGGGAAAAGACCAAATCGATGAGAAATTCGTGGCAACCAAAAGCTGCTGATACCAGATGATGGAGGGGTTAACCTCTTGGGTGGCCCGATCTTCATGGATCTCGTGGTCAAATCGATGGGAAAGCGAGGGGAAAGGGAGAAGGTAGCGGAAGCGAACACACACCTCGCGAAGAACACGAGGAACACACGAAAAACTCACACGATACAAGGCCGATTGCTCCCGAACGGCGGCCACCCGTCCGATAGAATCCTCGCAAGGAAAGATCGGTCAACGTACTCCCTCAAATCCACATCGGAGAGGGAAGAACACCTTGGGGAGGGTCTTGACAACTTGGAGACGAGACATGAACTCCAAGGCCTTGTTCAACGATGGATGCGTGATGCAAAGTCCAATCGAGGTTGGTGACGATAGTCGGTCCCCTTGGTAAAGGGGATGAGGCAAAACTAGAGATTCCACAATGGGGGTTGTCTTTAGTCTATCATCTATGCCTAAGGAATACATGAGGGGTGGGGGCTCTATTTTTAGGCCAACCACATAAACAAGGGTAGTTTGGGGATAAACTAGGCGAATAGGTAAGTAAAGGGGGATACATGGGCTGTGGCCCAACTAGTGCGCGCAGGCACTGGCATGAGCGGTAGTACCGATCTTGGGTCCGGTAGTACCGCGGACCGGTAGTACCGGGTCCAGATCCGGTAGTACCTCCTGCAGTCCTGGGAGTTCTGTTGGCGTCATCTGTATGGGGCGGTAGTAGTGGGCGGTAGTACCGCTGGCCGGTAGTACCGGTCGCCAGATCCGGTAGTACCGCTGGAGACAGAGAGCATTTGGCAATCTGTCTTCTTCCGTCTCCTCTTCCAAGCCTCCGTCTTGTCGGGCTTGATGTTCCGGGCTTCCTCCCTTGCCTCCATACTGGTCGGTGTGAACCTATCATGCATATGTGACGGAGTATGAAGTAGCATACCATTCAATAGGGTATGAAGGGGGCTCGCATAGAGGAACGGATTCACCTTTGAAGTCCATGAAGACTTGGCGTAAGTTGGAGATCAAGATGTGGTAACGACCGTAGGTCGGGCTACATCACTTGGTTCCTGGGGCCGGACCGGAGGATGGTCCGGAGACTTCGGTGTACACCGGAGATTCCAGTGTGTAGTGCTCCAGCAGCGTCTTCTCCTGGTCCTTCTTCCTTGGGGGCTTGGTGTGGTGATGTTGCTTCATAGCTGAGGATACACAACGTAGTTGCATGAAGTAGCAAGCCATCCAAAGGTAGACCAAAATCACATGAGGAAAGGAGCGAGTTAAGCTTAGCTTGCAGGAGCTTGGCTCGGGCGCGAGTCATTGGTCCACTTGTGGGACTAGGTGTTGTAGATGGAGGTGCATCCGTAGGACTGGTCGTCCTCGAATCTTCATGGTTGACATCTTGATTCTCTCCATGGTATAGCGATAGGTCCGTGACATTGAACGTATTGCTCACTAGGTAATTAGCGGTTGGTATGTCGATGACGTATGCATTGTTGTTGATTCTTTTGAGGACCTTGAAGGGGCCATCTCCCCTTGCTTTGATCTTGGAGTCACGATCATTGGGGAAGCAGTCTTTGCTCAAGTGTATCCACACAAGGTCGCCTTTTTCGAAGATTAACTCCTTCTTGATCTTGTTCAGCCTTGATGCTTGGCGAAGTACTTGTTGCTCGACCGTAGCTCTTGTGTCTTCATGGAGTTTCTTCATTGTTTGGGCACGCTTGTCAACGTCCATATTGGAGCATTCATGAAGGGGAAGGGGCAGGATATCGAGCGCGGTGAGAGGCTCGAATCCATAGACGATCAAGAACGAACTCCTCGTGGTGGTGGAGTGTTTGGCGCAGTTGTAGGCGAACTCGGCATGAGGGATACATTCCTCCCAATCTTTAAGGTTCTTCTTTATCAACACACGTAGAAGTGTGCAAAGGCTTCGATTGACGACCTTGGTTTGTCCATCGGTTTGAGGATGTGAGGCGGACGAGAAGAGGAGCTTGATGCCGAGCTTGGCCATGAGTGTCTTACAGAAGTAGCTCATGAATTTGACGTAGCGGTCGGAGACGATTGTTCTTGGTACACCATTGATAGGGTAAAGGTGTCCGATCTTTCGATGAGATGAAGATAATCGATTTGGTGGAGTTCGGGCTTGACGATCCGACTACACATGCGAGCACGAGCGCCAATGCAATCGCTAGGCCAATCTCCTGGAGGTTACCGATCCTGCGGGAACACGATCAGCCTGACCAGCGAGGGTCTTAATTCCTACCTGAAATCGAGAACAAGTAAGAACCAATATTGCAATCAAAATATTGCGGATTAAGAGGAAAGCTTTATTGAAGAGGTGGGATCCTGAATAGGTGCGAAGTACAAGAGGCCTCTGGGACGCTCGAGCCTTGGCTAACTTAATGTCTAAACAAAATCCGAGTCTAGGGGACGGCTATGGGGAGTATTTAAGGGCGAAAAGGTGGGATTTCGGCCTGCCATGGAAGTGGTGGCCGAATCCAACCCTAAAAGTCCTTTTCCCCTCAAATACGGACTCTAAAAAGTGGCTAATTAAAATCCTGCGAAAATTACATGGGCCTGGCCCAAAATAAAAGGTGTCGCAGCACCATATTAAGCTATGGACGAATTCGTAAAGTATTGATCTTGAATATTTCGTCCAAGCCTTCTTTCTTCATTATGGTGGCCTCAAAGTTCTGAAATCTTCATCCGTGGCCTTCTCTTGGATCATCACATGCTTGCTTCCATCTCCATGCATGGCCATGCTCCAATGCTTGTCCCTCTCATCCATGCTTGGTCCATAATTCCTAAGAGTAAGAAATACATCTGATTTAGGCAGCATCATATTCTCATGTATGTGAGGAATAGTTCCAAGAAACGAAAGTACCTGATAGTTAAGTTGTTTGGCACGAGATCTTGTGATGGGTCCTTGTATGTGTGTTGCTGTAGGTACAACGGTTGTATCAATAGAAGGGATGTCCACATCATTCTCCCCTTCTTGAATTGAAGTCGTCCTCGACGCAATCTCATCTTCCTCACCAAAGTAAGGCTTCAAATCTGCAATGTTAAACGTAGGACTAACCGTACCAAAGTCTGCAGGCAACTCAAGTTTATATGCATTATCATTTATTTTCTCTAACACCTTAAAGGGACCAGCAGCACGTGGCATTAACTTAGACTTGCGTAAATCAGGAAAACGATCTTTACGCAAATGTAACCAAACAAGATCGCCAACACCAAACACAACATGCTTTCTCCCTTTATCCCCAGCAAGTTTATACTTAGCATTCATGTGTTCAATGTTATCTTTAGTAGTCTTATGCAAGTTTAATATCATTTCAGCGCGTTGTGTAGCATCCAAATTATGTTGCACTGAAGAAGGTAAAGGCAATAAATCAATAGGCGCACGAGGAACAAAACCATACACAATCTCAAATGGGCACATCTTTGTGGTAGAATGCAGCGAACGATTATAAGCAAATTCTATATGAGGTAAACACTCTTCCCACAATTTTAAGTTCTTCTTTAAAACAGCCCGCAACATAGTAGACAAAGTTCTATTTACTACTTTAGTTTGACCATCAATTTGGGGATGACATGTAGTACTAAAGAGCAATTTAGTCCCCAACTTAGCCCATAAACATCTCCAAAAGTGGATAAGAAATTTAGTATCACGATCAGAGACAATAGTATTTGGCACACCATGTAAACAAACAATTTCACGAAAGAACAAATCAGCAATACGCGCAGCATCATCCATTTATGACAAGGAATAAAGTGTGCCATCTTAGAAAACCGATCCACAACAACAAAAATACTATCCCTCTCCTTCTGTGTTCGTGGCAATCCCAAAACAAAGTCCATAGAAATATCCTCCCAAGGAATACTAGGAACAGGAAGAGGCATATATAAACCATGTGGATTAAGGCGAGACTTAGCTTTTTGACAAGTAGTGCAGCGTGCCACAAATCTCTCAACATCTCGACGCATACGTGGCCAAAATAAGGTGCAGCAAGAACATCCTCCTTCTTCTTGACACCAAATTGTCCCATCAATCCTCCTCCATGCGCCTCCTGTAACAACAAAAGACGAACAGAACTATCTGGAATGCATAGTTTGTTAGCACGGAACACAAATCCATCATTGAAGACGACCTTGTTCCAAGTTCTGCCATCTCTACAATTCTGCAACACATCTTTAAATTCAGCATCATGCACATAATGTTCCTTAATAGTTTCTAATCCAAATATTTTGAAGTCAAGTTGAGATAACAAAGTATAACGGCGCGACAAAGCATCAGCAATAATATTATCTTTACCCTTTTTGTGTTTGATAACATAAGGAAAAGACTCAATAAATTCAACCCACTTTGCATGACGACGATTCAACTTAGCTTGACTATGAATATGCTTCAAAGATTCATGATCAGAATGAATAACAAATTCCTTAGGCCATAGATAATGTTGCCAAGTTTCTAATGTCCGAACCAACGCATATAATTCTTTATCATAAGTAGAATAGTTCAGACTAGCCCCACTCAATTTCTCACTAAAATATGCAACAGGTTTTCCTCTTGTAATAACACCTCCCAAACCAATTCCACTAGCATCACATTCAAGCTCAAAAGTCTTAGTAAAATCGGAAGTTGGAGCAAGGGGCATGTGTTAGCTTATCTTTCAATATGACGAAGGCCTGTTGTGCATCGCCCCAAACAAAGGGCACATCCTTCTTGGTAAGCTCATTCAACATGCCGCAATTGATCCAAAGTCTTTGACAAAACGCCTATAAAAACCAGCGAGGCCAAGAAAACTCCTCACTTGTGTGACCGTCTTGGGTTGCGGCCAATTCTCAATAGCTTCAATCTTGGCTGGATGCACTTCAATACCCTGTGATGTAACAACATAGCCAAGAAACGCAACTCGATTGGTGCAAAAGGTGCACTTCTCAAGGTTAACAAACAAACGTGCATCACGTAAAGCATTGAAAACAGCATGTAAATGGTCCAAATGATCCTCTAAAGATTTGCTATAAATCAGAATATCATCAAAGTAGACTACCACAAAACGTCCAATGAAAGCACGTAAAACTTCGTTCATTAATCTCATGAAAGTGCTAGGTGCATTAGTTAAACCAATCGGCATTACTAACCACTCATATAAACCGAACTTAGTTTTAAATGCTGTTTTCCATTCATCTCCTAATTTCATATGAATCTGGTGGTAACCACTACGTAAATCAACTTTAGAAAACATGGTAGAGCCACTCAATTCATCAAGCATGTCATCCAAACGTGGAATAGGATGACGATATCGAATAGTAATATTATTGATAGCTCTACAATCAATACACATGCGCGAAGAACCATCTTTCTTAGGTACCAAAATAATAGGAACAACATAGGGGCTAAGGGACTCACGAATATGATCTCTGTCGAGTAGTTCCTGAATTTGGCGTTGTATCTCCTTTGTCTCCTCTGGATTGGTTCTATATGACGCGCGGTTGGGCAACGTGGCACCAGGAATTGGTTCAATTTGGTGCTCAATTCCTCTAATAGGAGGTAGTCCTGGTGGCAGCTCAGCGGGAAAGACGTCCTCATATTCCTGCAAAAGGTTAGCAATAGCGGGTGGCAAAGAAGGAGGCATATCCTCAAATGAAAACAAAACCTCTTTGCAGACAATTGCATAACATTGAGTATTGTTTACATCTAGTTCAGCAATATCAATTTTATTTGCAAGCATACATGGACTCTTCAAACAAATTTCAGTAGCATGTGTAGAATCAGATTTAGTGTTCTTTGGTGGTATCAAATCTGCAGAACAATCTGATTCTCACTTTTATTTTTCTCCTCGGTTTAGCTCTACTAGCTCTAGTAAGATCATCTTTTAAAATCTGTTAGAGTCATAGGTTTTGACCAATTTTCTTTCCATCATGCATAAGAGAATAGTGATTAGTTTTGCCATTATGAACAGATTCTCTATCAAATTGCCATGTCTACAAGTAACAAAGAACAAGCTTGCATAGGTACAACATCACAATCAAAAAATCAGAATATGTACCAATAATAAAATGCACGCGCATCGCTCTTGTTACCTTGATCTTCGAGAACTCTCAAACCATTGGATGTAATATGAATGTGGGCGTTGTCTTGTTGGAAGCACAAGCTTCTCTACCATGTCAACACCGCCAGATTATTACAACTCCTCCATCAATGATGATCCAGATAGCTCATCCTTGACAACACCACGTGTTTGGAACAGGTTGTGGCGTTGATCTTGCTCAGATTTGCTCAATTGCACACTCAACACACGTTGTGTAATTAAGCTCTTGTATTGATCAAGATCTTGCTCCCATTACCTCTGTCTCTTCATCAAGATCGAATTGTCTCCATCTCGAGCGTAAATAAGGGCTAGTGTATCTTCATCGAAGTCACTCATTGAATCGTATTGACCATCTTCTCGCACCATCATCACACGCGTTGTTGTGCACTCTCTCAATATGACCAAAACCCCAAGACTTGCGGCATTGTATATCCTTTGTCTTACCGTGGAAGCCATAGAAGATGCACTACGAGCGGAGCATTGGATGATGATGGAGGAGCAGGAAATCTTGTTGTGGCCTTGGATGTGGTAGTAGCGGTGGCGAATCACGAGGAGGCGCTGATTGTCGGGATGTCCAAGTGGATGTGCGACTGCAATTATTAGTCCTCCTCCATGGTGTTTGGCGATCCTGCACTTCACGTTCAGCTTTGCAAGCAAGATGAAACAAACGAGTGATAGAATTATATTCCTTATAATCTAATATGTGCTGAATGTCCTTGTTTAATCCACCAAAGAAACGTGCAAGCATTTGTTCATTAGATTCAACAAGACCACACCAAACCATCCCCGTTTGCAATTCCTGATAATACTCTTCTACAGAATTTTTCCCTTGCTCTAAACGTGTCAGATTCTTTAGTAAATCACGTTGATAAGTGGGAGGTACAAAACGAACACGCATAGCAGTTTTTAAAGCAGTCCAAGTACTAGGAATAGTAGTAGGATTTAAACGACAATACTCAGACCACCAAAGGGAAGCAAATTTAGTAAATTCACATGTAGCAGCACTAACACGCATATTCTCATGATATTTTAAGCATGCAAAACGTTGTTCTACTTCCATTTTCCATGTAAGATATGCATCAGGGTTATATTTACCCTCAAAAGATGGAATATTCAATTTAAGCTTTGCAACATGATCATCATCATGTACATGTGGTCGAGCGTTGCGGTAGTAATGTTGGGGACGGCCAGCAGGAACCTGTGGAGGTTGTTCAACCTCCTCGTCAAATAGATCGTCGTCGTCGGGGTCGTAGTAGTACCCGTCGTCTATCCCCAATGTCGCAGCAGCAGCCGCGGCGGAAGTCTGAGGTGCGTCAGCCGCAGCGGTAGCCGCCGGGGGTGTGGCGGCAGCCGAACCAGCAGTCCGACCCGTGATCGGAATGCGCCGTGCGCCATGTGTGGGTGCGGGTGCGGGTGCGGGCAATCTGTTCAAAAGCTCCTTGAACCGAACGTCAAGCTTGGCGTTGAAGGATTTCTCGAGTCCATCGATCTTGCCACAGCATTGGTGAGCTTGGTGTCAAACTCCCCTAGGCGCGTATCCACGTCTTCAGCGCGACTGACCAAGAGAGCGGAGAAGTGGGCATGTAGTTCTTCGTTCGTCATTGTGGCAGGGTTCCGCGAAGTATCTGTCATGGTTAGTCCTTAAAAAGCACAGGTATATAGTACGGAAATATGGTGGAAGTCACGCGTAATCCGTCAAGCAATATACGAAGCTCTTACAAGTTCTTACCAAATAGCAGGAAAAAGGCGATGTGCAACCACGAGGATCAGTGGGTCCAAAGATTGAACCAAGCGATTACCAGGAGTCGAGACACCGCACGTGGAGAATATCTGTGGAGCTCTGGAAAGACTTAGCAAGGGGGGTTAGCAATTATCAAAACAGCAATGCAAACGTTGAAAGAATGCTCAACGACGGTACTGTGCTGGTCCTAGGCTAGACCGTACTAGAGACGCGAGCCTAGATCACCAACGATGTCACGACGCGACACAACAAGCAATGTATGATGACATGGCACCCTGAAAAGCGAACCGAGATGCAGAAAATCACTATGATGGCGAGTGTCTAGAACTGATCTACGGGGTCTAAAAATAGGTTAGCCCCAAAAAAAAAATCGAAATTTTTTATTTTGCTCCGGAAAGCGCACCGGCGCCAAAAAAATATCGCTATAACGGCCGATGGAGAAAAGTGATCCCCGGGGTCGAAAACTAGTATATCCAGAATATTTTTTCGGAGGCGGTTCCAGACTTTTTTTTTGCTCTCCTTCTGGACTTACGACCGAACTCAGAGCTCGACTCGGACTTTAGCTGAACACGGAAACAACAAAGAAGGAAAATAAAAAGAAATAACTAGGAAACAATAACTCAACTCGGACTCGTGCCGCGGCAGGATAGGTGACCGGATCCGTGTCGCGGTAGGAAGGCGGTGGCGGAGTGTTTAGGGTTTATGGTGGCGGGGTATATGGCGGCAGAATATGGTGGCGGAATATGGTGGCGGAATATGGTGGCGGTGATCGGCGAGTGTGGCGGTGACTAGTATGATCAGAACTCGAAACTCTAAGGGACGAGAGACTAAGACCAGCAACTCGACGCGACAATGTAGACACAAATTCAACAATGCAAAAACTAAAAAGATAATGCGAGGCGTAGATTGGTGATGGGATGGATCTAAACTCGAACTGTGTTTTTGCTTTTTCGTGGGTTATAGGTAAAAACAGATCTAATCTACGAAAAATAGTAAAATCTCACCGAGCAACCTGAAATCTGATACCACTTGATAGGGCAAAGGTGTCCGATCTTTCGATGAGATGAAGATAATCAATTTGGTGGAGTTCGGGCTTGACGATCCGACTACACGTGCGAGAACGAGAGCCAATGCAATCGCTAGGCCAATCTCCTGGAGGTTACCGATCCTGCGGGAACACGATCAGCCTGACCAGCGAGGGTCTTAATTCCTACCTGAAATCGAGAACAAGTAAGAACCAATATTGCAATCAAGATATTGAGGATTAAGAGGAAAGCTTTATTGAAGAGGTGGGATCCTGAATAGGTGCGAAGTACAAGAGGCCTCTGCGACGCTCGAGCCTTGGCGAAGTTCCTATGATGGCTAACTTAATGTCTAAACAAAATCCGAGTCTAGGGGGACGGCTATGGGGAGTATTTAAGGGCGAAAAGGTGGGGTTTCGGCCAGCCATGGAAGTGGTGTCCGAATCCAACCCTAAAAGTCCTTTTCCCCTCAAATACGGACTCTAAAAAGTGGCTAATTAAAATCCTGCGAAAATTACATGGGCCTGGCCCAAAATAAAAGGTGTTGCAGCACCATATTAAGCTATGGACGAATTCGTAAAGTATTGATCTTGAATATTTTGTCCAAGCCTTCTTCTTCATTCTGGTGGCCTCAAAGTTCTGAAATCTTCATTCGTGGCCTTCTCTTGGATCGTCACATGCTTGCTGCCATCTCCATGCATGGCCATGCTCCAATGGTTGTCCCTCTCATCCATGCTTGGTCCATCATTCCTAAGAGTAATAAATACATCTGATTTAGGCAGCATCATATTCTCATGTATGTGAGGAATAGTTCCAAGAAACAAAAGTACCTGATAGTTAAGTTGTTTGGCACGAGATCTTGTGATGGGTCCTTGTATGTGTGTTGCTGTAGGTACAACGGTTGTATCAATAGAAGGGATGTCCACATCAACCGTGTAGCCGAATTATTTCCCCGAAAAACAAATTTGTTACATGTGAAGCATCATCGGTCTTATGGCACGGAATGAAGTGTGCCATTTTGGAAAAGCGATCCACTACCACAAATATAGAATCATGACCATGTTTAGATCTAGGCAATCCTAACACAAAGTCCATGCTAATGTCCGACCAAGGTGCATGAGGAATAGGTAATGGCATATAAAGACCAAAAGGGTTGGACTTGGACTTAGCTTGGACACAAGTAGTGCATCGTTGGACGTGGCGCTCCACGTTGCCCTTCATCTTTGGCCAATAGTACTGAGTGGAGAGCATGTCATATGTCTTGTCATGGCCAATGTGGCCCATAAGTCCTCCACCATGGGACTCTTGAAGAAGCATAATTTGGAGAGACTACTTCGAAATGCAAAGTTTGTTTTGTTTGAAAAGTAAACCCTTATGCAAATAGAAATCATCAACCCCTTTGTCTATTGAACAATTTGCAAAAATTGATCCATAGAATGGGTCGGACGCGTACAAAGATTTGATGTCATCAAGACCCAAGACATTGACTTCGAGTCTCGTAAGAAAGTTTGTGTTTTTGTGAGACAAGGTGTCCGCTACTACATTTTCTTTGCCCTTCTTGTACTTGACAATGTAAGAAAAAGATTTCTTGAAATCAACCCATTTGGCGTGCTTTTTACTCAAATTGTCTTGGCCCTTAAGATATTTCAATGACTCATGGTCGGAATGGATGATAATTCTTTGGTCCAAAGGTAGTGTTGCCACACCTGAAGGACACGAACCAAGGCAAAAATCTCTTTGTCATAAATTGGATAGTTAAGGCGTGCGCCATCAAATTTCTCACTATGGTATGCAATAGGACGCCCATTTTGCATAAGCACGCCTCCAATGCCAATACCACTAGCGTCACATTCAATCTCAAAGGTTTTTGTGAAGTCCGGTAATGCAAGAAGTGGTGCTTCGGTGAGCCTCTTTTTGAGCTCATCAAAAGCCTTTTGTTGTGCTTTGCCCCAAACGAATGTGACATTTTTCTTGGTCAATTCGTTGAGGGGGCAAGCAATGGTAGAAAAGTCTTTCACAAAGCGACGGTAAAAGCCAACCAACCCATGAAAACTACGAAGTTCACTAACATTGGTAGGGATGTGCCAATCTCGTATGTCCTTAACTTTTGAGACATCCACTTCAATGCCATTAGAAGACACAACAAATCCAAAGAAAATCAGTTTGTCTTTTGCAAAGGTACACTTGGGGAGATTAGCATATAGCTTTTCATGACGAAGGAATTGAAGGACCTCCTTAACATGAGTAACATGCTCCTCTAGTGACTTTCTATAGACAAGGATGTCATCAAAGTAAACAACGACACTCTTCCCAATGAGGGATCTCAAGATATGGTTCATGAGGCGCATGAAGGTAGATGGGGCATTTCATAAGCCAAACGGCATAACCAACCATTCATAGAGACCAAGCTTGTTCTTGAAGGCGGTTTTCCACTCATCACCTTCGGCCATGCGAATTTGATGGTAACCACTACGAAGGTCAATTTTTGGAAATATAGTGGCTCCACACAACTCATCAAGCATGTCATCAAGATGTGGTATAGGATGTCGATAATGCACGGTGATAGCATTGATTGGACGGCAGTCCATGTATAACCGCAATGTATCATCCGTTTTTGGAACTAGAATCATGGGTACCGCGCTTGGGCTAGTGCTTACTTGGATCAAACCTTTGGAGACGAGTTGGTTGATTTGTCGTTCTATCTCCTTCGTCTCTTCCGGGTTCGTGTGATATGCAGCGCGGTTTGGGAGTGGAGCGTCGGGTATGAGGTCGATGCGGTGCTCGATTCCGCGAAGAGGGGGTAGTCCATGAGGAAGCTCTTCCGGAAATACATCTTGGAATTCCTGCAAAATAGCCATCAAAGAAGGAGGAACATTTGTCAAGTCATTAGTTCCTTGCGCTAGTCCCTTGCATACAAGGACATAGTGCAAGATGGATGGGTTGTTCCGCACTTCTCTCATCTCACTTTTGGTGGCAAGAAGAACACTCTTAGTTTTTCCACTTGAGTTTGGCTTGTGGCTCTCACTCACTATAGTGTGGTTCTCTCGCTCACCACTCTTCTCACAAGGTGGTTTTGTGCTTTGCGCCCTCGCTAAAGCCTTTGCATTGTCCACAATTATTTGGCTATGAGTCATTGGTTGCAAAACACAAGTCTTGTCAAGCCATTTGAAGGTATAAGTGTTGGTGTGACCATTATGCAAGGCATGCTTGTCATATTGCCATGGCCTACCGAGCAACATATGGCAAACTGTCATTGGAACCACATAACACTCCACCATGTCTTTGTATGGTCCAATTGAGAAGGTTACCGAAACGGTGTGCTTGATCTTGACAGACCCTTGGTCACTTAGCCATTGTATATGGTATGGATTCGAGTGTGGGTGGAGGGTGAGGTTGAGCTTCTCACATAATTCCGTGCTTGCAAGATTATGGAAACTCCCTCCATCAATGACAACTTTGATGGACTTCCAATTGATACCGGCACGAGTTTGAAAGATGTTTGATCTTTGGTCTTCATTCTCATTCACTTGAGTAGTTAAGACCCTTGTGACGACAAGCGATGGACTTGCGTCATGATCACACAAAAGTAGGTCTTGGTCATCTTCCAAATGTTACCTTGCCATTGCTTCCTTGACCCTTGCATCAAACTCATCTCCACTCAATTATTCTTCATCGCCATTGTCGTGGATGAACAAAACTTTCATGTTTCCACATGCGGCCGACTTGTGTCCTTTGCCTCCACACTTGTAGCACTCACCATTGAATGGTTGTTCATCCTTTGTGTATTTGCCACCTGGGGGCGGTTTTCCTTGAGGAAGTGTTGGCTTGAAGGGAATCTTGGTGGTACTTTATGAGCTTCCACTTGGTGTTGTTAGAGTAGTGGTTGGCGCTTGCTTGTATGTGAAGTACGTCTTTGGCTTGTTGTACTTGATGTCCTCTTGCACTTGACGCTCGGCTTTTGATGCTATGTGTACAAGCTCAACCATGTAGTTGTACTTTTGGAACTCGGTGATGCGCTTGATTGGATAGTTCAAGCCACTGAGGAAACGTGTCATTGTTTGTTCATCATGCTCTTCAATGTTGGCACGGATCATGTTGAGCTCCATTTGCTTGAAGTACTCTTCCACGGTCTTTGTCCCTTGACTAAGCGTTTGGAGCTTGTTGAAAAGGTCACGCATGTAGTGCGAAGGAACAAAGAGGGATCTCATATGAGCCTTCATATCTTGCCAAGTTGAGATTAGAGGCTCGTCTTTTGCTTCACGAGCGAGTTGGACTTGTTCCCACCAAAGATTGGCATACTCATCAAACTCGAGGGATGCCATGGCTATCATCTTCTCATTGCTATAGTTGTGCATGCGGAAGATCTTGTCAACCTTGAGTTCCCACGAGAGATATTCTTCGGGCTCATTGGAACCGATGAACTTGGGCATGGTGAATTTGAGCTTGCCGAAACTTTCTTCTTCATTGTGGTTTCGGTGGCGGCGGTTGCCATGATTTTGGCGGCCATACTCATCATTCGAGCTCTCATGTCTTGCTTGGTGATGGTTGCGTTGCCCTTGCGGTTGTTGAGGTGTCGCGTTTGGTGGAGGAACTTCATTTTTAAGACGTGCTTGGGGAGCTTGCTCGTGTTGTTGGCAGGGTTGAGGGCGAGGAGGAGGTTGTTGGTCCTCACGACGAGCTTGGGGAGCTTGCTCTTGTTTTTGTCGTGGTTGAGGACGATGAGCATTGTCTTGCGCCATTTGGCGACGAGGACGTTGAGCCGCATGCGCAATGGGCTGCTCCCTTTCTTCTCGATGTGGAGGAGGCTCGTCATGATGATCATGTTGTCGACGTTGACGTTCATGTCGATGATGACGCCTTGGTAGATCTTCGAGTGCTTCACGCCAACGGCGATCTTGTTCGTCCACTTTGGATGCTTCACTTGTTGTTGAAGGAACATGTCATTGGCGATGGGCTTGGTGGTCCACGTGAGGTTGCTCTTGTTGAATCACAAGAGCCCTTTGTTGTGGACGGTTCGCTTCACGTCTTGGAGGTCTTGTGGAGAGGTCACCATCATAGCTTGATGTCGCGGCGTGTCACGGAGATGGTACCACTTGCGAAGAGCTCATGGAGTGAAGGACGGGTTCATCTTGGTGCCTTGAAGCGTGACTGCGAGGAGCGCTTGATTCACTTGAGGAGTGCCATGACAATCTTAAGTCGCGAGATCGTGGCCTTGCTATACCATCAATGAGGCGTTGAAGCTTCTAATCCGTTGCGGCGAGGGTGCGACCAAGAGCTTCATTTTGATTGCCGCAGTTGTGTTGCATGGCATGCATTTGTCCTCGGACTTCTTCGAAGCGGTTGTCGATGTTCTTGAATTCCACTCGGGCTTCGCTGAATTGTTCGTCTTGGCGCCGCTCAAGGGATTCACAACGGTAGTTGAATTCTCCTCGAACCTTCCAATGATCCCATCTTGTCATGTATTATGTGTCGTCCTCTAGAGGTGGTGGTGGTTGGGATGACTCGCCATTCCTGTCCATGATGCAAAGCCGACAAGGGTTGTATATGGAGGAGAAACGTGGAGAGATAGCCTTTTACCTCACCTTGGATATTGTATCAAACTAATTGCCACACAAGAGAGCTAAAAGCTTGCAAAGTGAAATCGCAAAGAGAATCACACACAAGGAACTACGCTCTCAAAAGATTTTGGTGTAAAGGAGGGTGGAAAACCAAAGAACCAACCAAACGAAATGGATAGTCAAAAGTGGAGAAGATCCAACAAAACTCAAGTCAAAAGGAAATGGTCAACTCAAAAGGTGACGAGAACCTATGACTACACACACGCGTGGAGAAAAATGGGTTAGCACGACTATGGAATTAAGCACAAAAGGGCCTAACAAAGACTACGCTCGGTTGTCGTGCCAACTCAAGGAGAGACCACAACTCGCTTGCCAAAATAGGGTAAGCAACGGATTTGTGCACTTGCCTTGGCGCGCTTTTTCCTCTCTCTTTTGCTTACAAGCTTGATACTCTCTTTGTATTGGGAGACTATGTATCTTTCTATTTTTTTTATTCTTTTTCCTTTTTCTCCCTTTCTATGCTACTATGTTAACTTTTGTATTTGCCCTCACACTCTCACTTTCCAATGGCAAGTGCACAATGCTTAGACAAACACAAAATGAGTTGCTCTCATAGGATAGGTACACACAAAGGAACATATTGCTACAAGGGTTGACACAAGTTATACCTTAGTTGTTGATGATGATCTTGTGTCGATGGAGCGGGGAAGAGTTTGGGGTCCGTGTTGTCGAAGAGCGCGGGCGATGTTGCGGAAGCTATCTGTTAATTGGTGACACGCACATGGAACACAAACAACAAGCGGACAGATTAGCCAATGCAGAAAAGAGGAAAAGGTCAAAATTGGCGTCAGGGCCGGAGACTCCGGTCTGGGCCGGAGACTCCGGTGTGGAAAATCTGCTCGTGTTCTTGAGCGGAGATTCACGCCTAGAGTCCTCAAATCCACGAAAATTGGGCCAAAATTAGGCTGGGAAATGCAGGCAAAAGCTGGACAAACACCTTAGACAAGATTTGGTCAGATCAAACCACAAATAACGCTCCAAAACGATAGATCGATCCAAAGGCAAATTGGGGCTATTTTTTGGGAAATTTTCGAATTTATGGTGGGTAGAAGAAAAATTGAGGGGAAATTCGTGATCAACCTGGCTCTTGATACCAATATGTTAGGGGTGACCCCTTGGGGTGGCCCGATCTTTCATGAATTCCGTGGGAATCGAGGGGAAAGCGGTGGAAAGAGGGAGGGGATTAAATCCACGAACACACACGCGAAGAACTCGATGAACACACACACACGAAAACAGGATACAAGCCGATAGCTCATGCCGGTGGCAACCGGTCCAACACAATCCCTAGGATCGGCGTTGGGCAAGGCACTCTCCCACGGCCAACAACGGGGGCGAGAGGCTTGATGAGATCTTGACTACTTGGGCACGATACACCGTGATCCCAAGGACTTGTACAACTTGAACGCATGAGGCAAAATCCAAGAGGTTGTGGATAATTTGGTGCTCCTTGTCAAGGAGCATGAGACAAATAGTTGATAGATCCTCAAGCGGTGTCTTCAACTACAATTATCCAAGTCTAGGGTTTACAATAGAGGGGTGGGGATTTATATAGGCCAGCCACTTAAATAGGGGTAGTTTAGGGATAAAACTGGAAGTTGGGGCGAAACTGGGGGTTACATGGGCCAGGCCCAAAAGTCCTTGACATGCCTGGCGTCGAGCAATCCGGAGACTCCGGTGTCGGGTCCGGAGACTCCGGTCTGGGCCAGAGACTCCGGTCAATCTCCAGACCCGTCTCCGGAGGGGCCTTCTGACTGTCCCTGGCTTGGTTCCTGGGGCCGGACCGGAGGATGGTCCGAGACATCGGTGTACACCAGAGATTCCGGTGTGCAGTGCTCCAGCAGCGTCTTCTCCTGGTCCTTCTTCCTTGGGGGCTTGGTGTGGTGATGTTGCTTCATAGATGAGGATACACAACGTAGTTTCATGAAGTAGCAAGCCATCCAAAGGTATACCAAAATCACATGAGAAAAGGAGCGAGTTAACCTTAGCATGCAGGAGCTTGGCTCGGGCGCGAGTCATTGGTCCACTTGTGGGACTAGGTGTTGTAGATGGAGGTGCGTCAGTAGGACAGGCTACATCACACTTCCTTTCTATTTACTTTGTTTTTAGTTTGCTTTGTTTCTTTTGCTTGGTTTTGTTTGCCTCTTTCCAAAAACCCCCAAAAAAATTGTCTAGTTTGGTTTGCTTGCTTTCTTCAGAAACACAAAAAAATTAGTCCATGCTCTAGCTGCTGCTACTATTTTTGGCTTGCCCACCTTTGCTAAAATGAACTCTACTGAGAACACCTGTTATGGGGTAACCCCTTGGGGTGGCCCGATCTTTCACGAATCTCCGCGGGAATCGAGGGGAAAGCGGTGGAAGGGGCGAAAGGGGATGAAATCCACGAAAACACGCCCACGAAGAACCCGATGAACTCACGCTCACCAAAACACGATACACTCCGATAACTCACGCCGGTGGCAAACGGTCCAACATAATCCCTAGGATCGGTGTTGGGCGAAGCTCTCTCTCCATGACCAACAACGGGGGCGAGGTGCTTGGTAATATCTTGACTACTTGGGGACGAGAAACCGAGATCCCAAGGCCTTGTACAACTTGAACGCACTAGGCAAGATCCAAGAGGTTGTGGATAATAGGGTGCCCCTTGGTAGGAGCATGAGACCAATAGATGAAAGAACACAAAGGGGTGTCCACAACTATTATTATCCAAGTCTAGGGTTTACAATAGAGGGTGGGGGCTATATATAGGCCAGCCACAAAAACAGGGGTAGTTTAGGAACGAAATGGGAAAATCTAAAGAAGTGCAGTGCGAATCGACGCGATCAGGTTCAAGACCCGGTAGTACCGGTCATCGTAGTACCGCCAGTGGTAGTATCGCTGGCGGTCCTGGAGCTTCCGTCGGAGTCGCCTGTAGCGAGCGGTAGGAGAGGGCGGTAGTACCGCCCACCGGTAGTACCGGTTCCCGGACCGGTAGTACCGCAGGCATTTGGGGCTTGGTTGGGTTCCTCCTGGAGCGTCCGGTAGCTGGGGCCGGTTGTGCCGCTTGGACCGGTAGTACCGGTCGTAGGGTCCGGTAGTACCGCTGGAGTTTGGCAGCAATTGGTCGCTTCCGCTCCGGTTTCTCCGTTCCATGGGTCCTTCTCTTCGTACCTGATGATGCACAGTGTATGCGTATGAAGTAGCAAGCCATCCAGGGGCGTATCGAAATCACACAAGGAAAGAAGCGAGTTAACCTTGGCTTGTAGGAGGTTGGCTCGGGCGTGAGTCATTGGTCCACTGGGAGGGCTAGGTGTTGTAGATAGAGGTGCGTCCGTAGGACGGGCTGCATCATCTCGCTCCCCTTGGGGAAGAGTCGTCCTCGACTCTTCAACCTTCTCAACTTCATCTTCTCCATGGTAGGGTGAGAGGTCCTTGACATTGAATGTTGGGCTCACCAGATACTTGGATGTTGGGATATCGATGATGTAGGCATTGTTGTTGATCCTCTTTAGTACTTTGAACGGTCCATCAACTCTTGGCTTGAGTTTGGAGTCGCGGTCCTTGGGGAAGCGGTCTTTACTCAAGTGTATCCACACAAGGTCGCCTTCTTCGAAGATCATCTCTTTCTTGTTCTTGTTTAGCCTTGATGCTTGGCGAAGGACTTGTTGCTCGATCGTAGCTCTTGTGTCTTCATGGAGTTTCTTCATTGTTTGGGCACGCTTGACAACGTCCATATTGGCACGTTCATGAAGCGGAAGTGGAAGGATATCGAGCCCGGTGAGGGGCTCGAAGCCATAGACGACCATGAACGGGCTCCGCATGGTGTTGGAGTGCTTAGCGGGTTGTAGGCGAACTCGGCGTGTGGAATACATTCCTCCCAGTCTTTAAGATTCTTCTTTATCAACACAGGTAGTAGTGTGCCAAGGCTTCGATTGACGACCTCGATTTGTCCATCGGTTTGAGGATGCGAGGCGGACGAGAAGAGGATCTTGATTCCGAGATTGGCCATGAAAGTCTTCCAGAAGTAGCTCATGAATTTGACGTCGCGTTCGGAGACGATTGTTCTTGGTACACCGTGAAGCCGAATTATTTCCCTGAAAAACAAATTTGCTACATGTGAAGCATCATCGGTCTTATGGCACGGGATGAAGTGTGCCATTTTGGAAAAGCTATCCACTACCACAAATATAGAATCATGTCCATGTTTAGATCTAGGCAATACTAACACAAAGTCCATGCTAATGTCCGACCAAGGTGCATGAGGAATAGGCAATGACATATAAAGACCAAAGGGGTTAGACTTAGACTTAGCTTGGATACATGTAGTGCACTGTTGGATGTGGTGCTCGACGTCGCGCTTCATCTTTGGCCAAAAGTAATGAGTGGATAGCATGTCATATGTCTTGTCACGGCCAAAGTGACCCATAAGGCCTCCACCATGGGACTCTTGAAGAAGCAAAATTTGGAGAGACGACTTTGGGATGCAAAGCTTGTTTTGTTTGAAAAGAAAACCCTTATGCAAATAGAAATCATCAATCCGTTTGTCTATCGAACATCTTGCAAAAATTGGTCCAAAGAAAGGGTCGGACGTGTACAACGATTTGATGTCATCAAGACCCAAGATATTTACTTCGAGTCGCGTAGGAAGGTTTGTGTTTTTGCGAGACAAAGCGTCCGCTACCACATTTTCTTTGCCCTTCTTGTACTTGACAATGTAAGGAAAATATTCCATAAATTCAACCCATTTGGCGTGCCTTTTACTCAAATTGGCTTGGCCCTTAAGATATTTCAACGACTCATGGTCGGAATGGATGATAAATTCTTTGGGCAATGAACCAAGGCAAAAAGCTCTTTGTCATAGATGGGATAGTTAAGGCGTGCGCCATCAAGTTTCTCACTATGGTATGCAATAGGACGCCCATTTTGCATAAGGACGTCTCCAATGCCAATTCCACTATCGTCACATTCAATCTCAAAGGTTTTTGTGAAGTCCGGTAATGCAAGAAGTGGTGCTTCGGTGAGCCTCTTTTTGAGCTCATCAAAAGCCTTTTGTTGTGCTTTGCCCCAAACGAACGTGACATTTTTCTTGGTCAATTCGTTGAGGGGGCAAGCAATGGTAGAAAAGTATTTCACAAAGCGACGGTAAAAGCCAGCCAACCCTTGAAAACTACGAAGTTCACTAACATTGGTAGGTATGGGCCAATCTCGTATGTCCTTAACTTTTGAGACATCAACTTCAATGCCATTAGAAGACACAACAAAACCAAGGAAAATGAGTTTGTCTTTTGCAAAAGTGCACTTTGGGAGATTCGCATAAAGCTTTTCATGACGAAGGATTTGAAGGACCTCCTTAACATGAGTAACATGCTCCTCTAGTGACTTGCTATAGACAAGGATGTCATCAAAGTAAACCACTAAACTCTTCCCAATGAGAGATCTCAAAATATGGTTCATGAGGCGCATGAAGGTATATGGGGCATTTGATAAGACAAAAGGCATAACCAAGCTTGGTCTTGAAGGCGGTTTTCCACTCATCTCCTTCGGCCATGCGAATTTGATGGTAACCACTACGAAGATCAATTTTCGAAAATATAGTGGCTCCACATAACTCATCAAGCATGTCATCAAGACGCGGTATAGGATGTCGATAACGCACGGTGATAGCAATGATTGGATGGCAGTTCATGCATAACCGCAACGTATCATCCGTTTTTGGAACTAGAATCACGGGTACCGCGCTTGGGCTAGTGCTTACTTGGATCAAACCTTTGGAGACGAGTTGGTTGATTTTTCGTTCTATTTCCTTCGTCTCTTCCGGGTTCGTGCGTCTGTGGTAGCGGTTTGGGAGTGGGGCGCCGGGTATGAGGTCGATGCGGTGCTCGATTCCACGAAGAGGAGGTAGGCCATGAGGAAGCTCTTCGGGAAATACATCTTGGAATTCCTGCAAAATAGCCATCAAAGAAGGAGGAACATTTGTCAAGTCATTAGTTTCTTGCGCTAGTCCCTTGCATACAAGGACATAGTGCAAGATGGATGGGTTGTTCCGCACTTCTCTCATCTCACTTTTGGTGGCAAGAAGAACACTCTTAGTTTTTCCACTCGAGTTTGGCTTGTGGCACTAACTCACTATAGTGTGGTTCTCTCGCTCACCACTCTTCTCACAAGGATTTTTTGTGTATTGCGCCCTCGCTAAAGCCTTTGCATTGTCCGCAATTATTTGGCTAGGAGTCATTGGTTGCAAAACACAAGTTTTTTCAAGCCATTTGAAGGTATAAGTGTTTGAGTGACCATTATGCAAAGCACGCTTGTCAAATTGCCACGGCCTTCCTAGCAACATATGGCAAACCGTCATGGGGACCACGTCACATTCCACCGTGTCTTTGTATGGTCCAATTGAGAACGTTACCGAGACGGTGTGCTTGATCTTGACGGACCCTTGGTCACTTAGCCATTTTATATGGTAGGGGTGCTTATGCGGATGGAGGGTGAGGTTGAGTTTCTCACACAATTCCGTACTTGCAAGATTGTGGAAACTCCCTCCATCGATGAAAACTTTGATGGACTTCCCATTAATACCGGCACGAGTTTGGAAGATGTTTGATCGTTGGTCTTCATTTTCATTGGCGTGAGTATTTAAGACCCTTGTGACCACAAGCGATGGACTTGCGTCATGCTCACACACAAGTAGGTCTTGGTCCTCTTCCAAATGTTGCCTTGCCATGGCTTCCTTGACCCTTTCATCAAACTCATCTTCACTCAAGTATTCTTCATCGCCGTTGTCATGGATGAACAAAACTTTCTTGTTCCCACATGCGGCCGATTTGTGTCCTTTGCCTCCACACTTGTAGCACTCACCATTGAATGGTTGTTCATCCCTTGTGTATTTGCCACTTGGGGGTTGTTTTCCTTGAGGAAGTGTTGGCTTGAAGGGAAGCTTGGTGGTATTTGATGAGCTTCCACTTGGTGTTGTCGGAGTAGTAGTTGGGGCTTGCCTGTATGTGAAGCATGTCTTTGCCTTGTTGTACTTGATTTCCTCTTGCACTTGACGCTCGGCCTTTGAGGCGATGTGCACAAGCTCAACCATGTTGTTGTACTTTTGGAACTCGGTGATGCGCTTGATTGGATTGTTCAAGCCATTGAGGAAACGTGACATTGTTTGTTCATCCCGCTCTTCAATGTTGGCACGGATCATGTTGAGCTCCATTTGCTTGAAGTACTCTTCCACGGTCTTTGTCCCTTGACTAAGTGTTTGCAGCTTGTTGAAAAGGTCACGCGTGTAGTGCGAAGGAACAAAGCGGGATCTCATATGAGCCTTCATATCTTGCCAAGTTGAGATTGGAGGATCTTATTTTGCTTCCTGAGCGAGTTGGACTTGTTCCCACCAAAGGTTGGCATACTCATCAAACTCGAGGGATGCCATGGACATCATCTTATCATTGCTATAGTTGTACATGCGGAAGATCTTGTCAACCTTGAGTTCCCACGAGAGATATTCTTCGGGTTCATTGGAACCGGTAAACTTGGCCATGGTGAACTTGAGTTTGCCGAAAGTTTCTTCTTCATTGTGGTTCCGGTGGCGACGGTTGCCATGATTTTGGCGGCCCTCATCATCATCCGAGCTCTCATGTCTTGCTTGGTGATGGTTGTGTTGCCCTTGCGGTTGTTGAGGTGCCGCGTTTGGTGGTGGAACTTGGTTTTGACGACGAGCTTGGGGAGCTTGCTCGTGTTGTTGGCGCTATTGAGGACGAGAAGGTTGATGGTCCTCACGATGAGCTTGGGGAGCTTGCTCTTGTTCTTCTCGCGGTTAATGCCGATGAGCATTGTCTTGCCCCATGTGGCGAGGAGGACGTCGAGCTGCATGCGCAATGGGCTGCTCTCCTTCTTCTTGTGTGTAGGAGGCTCGTCATGATGATCATGTTGTCGACGTTGACGTTCATGTCGATGATGACGCCTTGGTGGATCTTCGAGTGCTTCACGTCGACGGTGATCTTGTTCGTCCACTTCAGATGCTTCACTTGTTGTTGATTGAACACGTCATTTACGATGGGCTTGGTGGTCCGCGTGAGGTTGTTCTTTTTGAATCACAAGTGTCCTTTGTTGAGGCCGGTTCGCTTCACGTCTTGGAGGTCTTGCGGAAAGGTCACCATCATAGCTTGACGTCACGACGTGTCGCGGAGATGGTACCGCTTGAGAAGAGCTCATGGATTGAAGGACGGGTCCATCCCGGTGCCGTGAAGTGTGACGGTGAGGTGCGCTTGATTCACTTGAGGATTTTCGTGATGAGCTTTAGTCGCGCGATCGTGGCCTTGCGAGCCCATCAATGAGGCGTTGAAGCTTCTCATCCGTTGAGGCGAGTGCGCGACCAAGATCTTCATTTTGATGGCCGAGGTTTTGTTGCATGGCATGCATTTGTCCTCGGACTTCTTCGAAGCGGTTGTCGATGTTCTTGAATTCCACGCGGGCTTCGCTGAATTGTTCATCTTGGCGTCGATCAAGAGCTTCACAATGGTAGTTGAATTCACCTCGGACCTTCCAATGATCCCATCTTGTCATGTATTGTGTGTCGTCCTCCGGGGGTGGTGGTAGTTGGGACGTCTCGCCATTCCTGTCCATGATGCAAAGCCGACAAGGGTTGTATATGGAGAAGGATGATGCGGGGAGTTAGCCTTTTACCTCACCTTGGAGATTATATCAAACCAATTGCCACACTTGAGAACTCATGGCGTGCAAAGTGAAATCGCAAAGAAACTCACACAGCTTTTGGTGGAAGGTTAGGATTGTGGAAAACCAAACAAAACGATCCAAGCAAAAAGGTTATTGTTCTAAGTGGTAAAGAACCAAAGATCAAAAGCAAAAGGATACGATCTACAAAAACACGGAAGAACGCACACGTGGAGAATAACGAGGTTAGCACGACTATGAAAATGAGCACAAAAGGTCCTAACGAAGACTACGCTCAGTTGTCGTGCCAACTCAAGGAGAGACCACAACTCGTTTGCCAAAAGAGGATAAGCAACAGATTTGTGCACTTGCCTTGGTGCGCTTTTTCCTCTCTCTTTTTGGCTTACAAGCTTGATATTCTCTTTGTATTGGGAGACTATGTATCTTTTTATTTTTCTTCCTATTTTTTTTGATTCTTTTTTTCTTTTTCTCCCTTTCTATGCCACTATGTTAACTTTTGTATTTGGCCTCACACTCCCACTTTCCAAAGGCAAGTGCACAATTCTTAGACAAACACAAAATGAGTTGCTCTCATAGGATAGATACACACAAAGGAAGATATGGGGTTGTCAAAGTGGCGCAAGTTATACCTTGGGTATTGTTGACGACTTGCAACCGTTGGTGGGGATGATGTTCGAGTGTCGTGGTGCTGTTGAGCGCGTGGTGACTTTGATGTGGAAGCTTTTGTTAAAATGGCGACAAACACGCGAAACACGAACAAGTTAAAGAGGACAGTTAGCAAACAAATTGAGGCGCAAAGAGAAAAGAAACACGGTTAGTTGCGGGCGGTAGTACCGCCAGGGACGACCGGTAGTACCGGAGACTTGCGGTAGTACCACTTGTACGACCGGTAGTACCGGTGATTGTGGTAGTACCGCTCGTACTACCGCTAGTACCGCCAGGCGCGGAACTTGAACGAGATCAATTGGACCAAATCCTCAAATTCGTGGTAATCTGACCGAAAGGCTGGGCTAGGAACATAAAAAGGCTATAGATCGACTCTAAAAGCAACAGATCTATGGACCAAAACCATGAAAAACTCACCAAATCCAAAGATCGATCCGAAGGCAAATTGGGGCTCTTTTTGGTGGGATTTTCGATTTTAAGGGGATAGAAGAAAAATTGGGAGGAAATTCGTGATTAAACTTGCTCTTGATACCAATATGTTATGGGGTAACCCCTTGGGGTGGCCCGATCTTTCACGAATCTCCGCGGGAATCGAGGGGAAAGCGGTGGAAGGGGGAAAGGGGATGAAATCCACAAACACACGCCCACGAAGAACCCGATGAACTCACGCTCACCAAAACACGATACACGCCGATAACTCACGCTGGTGGCAACCGGTCCAACATAATCCCTAGGATCGGTGTTGGGCGAAGCTCTCTCTCCAGGACCAACAACGGGGGCGAGGTGCTTGGTGAGATCTTGACTACTTGGGTACGAGAAACCGAGATCCCAAGGCCTTGTACAACTTGAACGCACTAGGCAAGATCCAAGAGGTTGTGTATAATAGGGTGCCCCTTGGTAGGAGCATGAGACCAATAGATGAAAGATCCACAAAGGGGTGTCCTCAACTATTATTATCCAAGTCTAGGGTTTACAATAGAGGGTGGGGGCTATATATAGGCCAGCCACAAAAACAGGGGTATTTTAGGAACGAAATGGGAAAATACAGAAAGGGGTACAGGGCGCGGGGCCGAACTGACGCGATCGGGTTCAGTCAAGACCGGTAGTACCGATCGGGCAACCGGTAGTACCGCTCAGGTGGCGGTAGTACCGCTAGCGGTCCTGGAGCTTCCGTCGGAGTCGCCTATAGCGAGCGGTAGGAGAGGGCGGTAGTACCAGTTCCTGGACTGGTAGTACCGCAGGCGTCTGGGGCTTGGTTGGGTTCCTCCTGGAACGTCCGGTAGCTGGGGCCGGTTGTGCCGCTTGGACCGGTAGTACCGGCCGTAGGGTCCGGTAATACCGCTGGAGTCTGGCAGCAATTGGTCGCTTACGCTCCGGTTTCTCCGTTCCATGGTTCCTTCTCCTCGTACCTGATGATGCACAGTGTATGCGTATGAAGTAGCAAGCCATCCAGGGGCGTATCGAAATCACACAAGGAAAGGAGCGAGTTAACCTTGGCTTGTAGGAGCTTGGCTCGGGCGCGAGTCATTGGTCCACTGGGAGGGCTAGGTGTTATAGATGGAGGTGCGTCCGTAGGACGGGCTGCATTAACACCAAGTTGTGTGACTTCACTAGCACCAACAACAATGATTTCCTAAGCACTCCTATTGCTCGACCTGCTCCTGATGCTACCTTTTAAAATTAAGCCTGCTTTGTTTAATCTTGTGATGAGAGAGCAATTTTCTGGTGTTGGTTTTGATGATCCTGCCGCCCATCTTAATAGCTTTGTTGAACTTTGTGAGATGCAAAAGTATAAGGATGTAGATGGATATATTATTAAGCTCAAGCTTTTTCCTTTCTCTTTGAGGGGAAAGGCTAAAGAATGGTTGCTTTCTTTGCCTAAAAATAGTATTGATTCTTGGACTAAGTGCAAAGATTCTTTCATTGGAAAGTACTATCCTCCTGCTAAGATTATATCTATGAGAAGTGACATTATATGAAATTTAAACAACTTGATAGTGAACATGTTGCTCCATCTTGGTAAAGAATGAAATCTTTGGTTAAGAATTGCCCTACTCATGGACTCACTGCTTGGATGATTATCCAGACTTTTTATGCAGGTTTGAAATTCTCCTCAAGAAATTTGTTGGATTCAGCTACTGGAGGTACTTTCATGGGCCTCACTTTGGGTGCTGCAAAAAGGCTCCTTGATAATATGATGGTTAACTACTCTGAATGGCATGTTGAGAGAGCTCGACATGGTAAGAAGGTAAATTCTGTTGAGGAAGCTTCCTCTTTGAGTGAAAAGATTGATGTTATTATGGCTATGCTTGTTAATGGGAAAGCTCCTCTAGATCCTAATAGTGTTCCCTTAGCCTATTTGGTTTCTCAATAAGAGCAAGTTGATGTGAACTTCATTAGAAACAACAATTCCTATAGGAACAATTTTGGTAGCAACAACAATTAGAGGCCTTATCCTCCTAATATGGCAATTCCTATGGAAGCTCCTACAATAATGCTAGAAATGCCCCCTCTGAACATGAAGTCATGCTCAAGGACTTTATTAGTAAACAAACCACTTTCAATAAAACTATAGAGGAAAAGCTTTTAACTGTTGAGAAAAATATATCCTCTTTGTCTGAAGCAGTGAGTCCCTATTCCTACTCCTACTATGCCTATACCTATTGAGCCTACTACTAGTGATGCTAAGTTTGACTTTGATATTGATGGTTGCAATATTTCTGAAGTGATTATGTTCTTGCAAAAGCTTGCTAGAAGTCTTGTTGCTAGTGATACGCATGTTGCTTTCACTAAACATATTACAGATTCTCTTGTGAAAATTAAGGAAGACAAGTTAAAACACAAAGATTCTATTCCTAGGAAAGTAGAAGATAGTTGGGAACCCATTATTTATATGCAAGTGAGTGACTTTGATCTCAAAGCTTCATGTGATCTTGGTTCTAGTGTCTCTATTATGCCTAGGAAGATTTATGAAATGCTTGATTTGCCACCTTTGGAAGATTGTTATTTGGATGTCCCACTCAATGATAATGCTAAGAAGAAACTCATGGGGAGTATTAATGATGTGCTCATTATGGTTAATAATGCTTATGTCCCTGTGGATTTCTATGTTTTGGATGTTGAATACAATGCTTCTTGTCCTATTACTTTGGGACGACCTTTTCTTAGAACAGTTGGTGCCATCATTGATATGAAAGAAGACACCATTAAATATCATTTTCCATTCAATAAAGGTATTGAACACTTCCCAATGAGAAGAGAGAAGTTTCTTTTTGCTCCTCTTTTGAAAGAAACATTTGATGTTAATGCTTCTTCCTTTGAAAATACTTGATTCTTCTTGCTTCTTGTGCCTAACTTAAAGGCGTTAAAGAAAAGTACTTGTTGGGAGATAACCCAAGAGTTTCCTTGAGTCTTGGAAGTTATTACTTCTGTAATTACCTATCTTATCCTTTTTGTTTGCTTTTTGTGCCAAGAATGATCTCTAATGAGAGGGAAGTAACATTTGAGGAGTTGCTGTCCTGAAACAGATTTTTGTCCTCTACCAAAAACATTCGTGAGGAGGCTCTGCAACTTTGATTGAGCTTAAAATTTATTAATAAATCCCCCAGTATGTTAGCTAACTTCCGTTAGTTCAACACTTTTTGATTTGAGCAACAGAAGATGTTTGAAAAAATCGGTTTCTACCTGCTGTTCTATTTTGACAGATTTCTGCCATTATTTGCATTTGCTTCTTATTGATTCATTTTTTAGTTCTCTTCAGGTAAATTGAGCTTTTTGAAGGAGTTATTACAGTAGCTTGTGTTTTTAGTGAAAATCCTTGATGTTTCAAATATTTGCCGGTGGTCTAATATCTTTTGAATACATTAATGTTGCTAATGAAGATTGTGTGAAGTTTTGTATGAAGAAAAATTCCAGGTGTTGAGAGAGAATGATGCAATGAGATTAAGAATGGACAAAAGCTCAAGCTTGAGGATGCCACCATGGTGTCACCCCAAGAAATATCCAAGAGGTTTAAGCGTCAAATCTTGGGGATGCCCAAGGCATCCCCTTCTTCATCAATAAAAAGCTTAGGTCTGTCTAGACACTTCGTTTTTTTGTTTCATGCACACTTGTGTTGTTCTTGGCGCGTCTTAGTTTTCGTTGCTTTTCTTAGGTTGTTTAGTTTGCTTGAATAAAGTAGTTTGGACCCCCGTTCTCGTTGTGTTGTTTTGCAAATAAGTTTGCTTGGTGTTTAGAAAGGAGTAGTAAGTTATTGCTTGAAGTGCAAGAGGAGCTTGCATTGACTGTGACTTAGACTTTACCATGACATGCTAGGTGTTGTTTTAGCATTATTCTTAGTGATTATTGTTGTAGCATGTCTTGTTCCAAACAATTGGGATTGCTTAGTGTGCCTTGAAGAAATTGTGCGTTGTTTTAGCATGCAAAAGCATAGTATTGTGGTATTCTCCTTTGATGCTTTGCTTGGGTTGACTTGGCACATGCTCACACCATGTTATGACTCTCACAAGTCACCATTAGCCTCTATGATCATTTAGTCCTTGACTTGTAGTACCACTCTTTGCTTTGATTAGTATGCTTTGTTGCACTTTATGATTTTGGCTATTATTGCTCTCTTAGTTGGTTGCTCCCAGTCTTTTGCTAGCCTCCACTTGTATGAGTAAGCTCTACTCATGCCTCAAACTCCCAAGAAACCAAGTTATTCCAAAGTGTCCACTATAAACTCCTATGCATGGTGTGTTACACCATTCCATGTATATTCTTGTTTTCAACTATCTTTCAATTTAAAACTATTTTGTTATGTGAAAACTTAGTGATTAAAGCCCTCACGAACTTGATGGCACACTTTATATTCTTTGCCCCTAATAAACTTGAACCATTGTGACAACTTTGTTGTATATGCTTGCACTTATAAGTTGGAATTAGCAGAACCGTGCTGTCATGGGGAACGTTTTCAACATTGCACTTGTACCTTGTTGTACTCAGTTGATATCATGCTCTTTTGTCTATGGATGTCACTAGTGTGAAATAAAGAGGGAACTTGTAAGTCCATGGAGTTTATATCATGTGTTAGAGAAACGCTTGGGCCGCTAGCCTAAGCCATGCCTAATCATGGTGGAAACTTGCAGCATCACCATAATAAGCTATATATGAAGCATCTTTAATAAAAAGCTATGCATATGGTAAATAAAAAGATTGCTGAGATGCTCATTGTCTGCTTGCCTTGTCATTTTGGTTATGGGAAAGCTCTTGTACCATGTGCAAGAGGTACCCCGTTGGTGGTTAATGATATGCAAATACTTACAGTGACAAGAACTTACCTGGACCCAAAGTTGAGTATGCATGAGGTGTGGCCCTCGTATTCAAGGAAAATGAGATTGCCAGCTTATGCTCCGTCAAGCATATACTCCAGCTTTGCCACTTTAACCTTAACCACTTCAAGATGCTTATGATAGGGGCAATGAGGGCTGAAAGATAACAAGTACCATAATTTTTGGAAGCACTTTTTGAAACTTGTAATCCCTGCTTCCTTTACAAAAAAAGGCCTTTCTTCCACCACTATTGAATCTTCACCTTCTACCTTTAGACACCATTAAGAGAACATAGTTGCCATTCTATGTGCGGTGTTCCAAAGCTTATTAATTGATGCATATTGTGTTATTACTTGTTCTTGTGCTATTTTTTCTAGTCACCCTTGTGAACTTTGCAGGTGTCCTATGCATATATATTGCTACTCTATGAGGGACAAGCTGATTGCCACTATGTTATGTTTTCTGCATGTGAAACAAACAAACGTTTTTCAATGCATGTTATTCATGATCTTCGTTTGTAGCTTGTCATGTTGCATGCATAGTTACTATGTCCTATTGTTAGAACTCCATCTTTCATGCACATGTTTAGAGTTCTTTGATCCCATCTTTCAATGCTTGTAAATGGTTGGATCTTTATTATGAGGGTGCATGTCACCTCAAAAAATATTCTTTTTATCACTTACCTACTCGAGGATGAGCAGGAGTTAAGCTTGGGGATGTTGATACGTTGGAAACGTATCTATAATTTTTGATGCTCCATGCTTGTTTAGTATCCACTTTCCTTTGCTTGTCTACACTTTGAGGTGCTTTTTACATGTTTTCTGGTACTAACCTATTAACAAGTTGCAACAGTGCCAGATGCCTGTTTTCTGTTATTTTTGGTTTCAGAAAAGTTAGTAAAGAAATATTCTCGGAATTGGACGGGACAAAGGACAAAGTCAATTACTTTCCGTGGGGAACAAGAATTCCAGAGGAGAGCCCAGGAGGCCGGCCAGAGGGGCCAGACCCACCCCAGGCACGGGTGGGCCTCATCCTGCGCCTGGCTAGGGTTTGGTTGCCCTGGCCGCCGCCTCGATCTCCCCCTTCGCCTGTAAGAAGCCCCCAATGCAGAAACCCTAAGGACCCGATCAAATATCCACAAAAACGTTTGTAGCCGCCGCCACCATCGTCCCTAGATCAGAAGGGGATCTGAAGTTCTTCCCGGCACCCTGCCAGAGGGGAGATCATCCCGGAGGCCTTATCTCCGGTATGATGCGTGAGTAGTTCCACCTTGGACTATGGGTCCATGTAGTAGCTAGATGGTTGTATCTCCTCCTTTGTGCTTTCATGTATAGATCTTGTGAGCTTCGTTCATGATCAAGATCTAATCTATTTGTAATCATGCATGTTGTGGTTGCAGGGATCCGATATTGAGATTATTATGTTGGTTTGATTAATGGTTTTGTCTTTATGATTCTATCATGTCTGTGTTGTTTGTGATCTTGCATGCTCTTCATTGTTAGTAGCTATATTGGCCAAGTAGTTGCTAGTGACTCCAAGAGGGGGTATTTATGATCGATAGTGGGTTCATGCCTCTAGTTTCCAAGGGAAGTGATAGAAATCTCTTCGGTTTTAGATGTGTTGTTGCTACTAGGGAGAAAACAATGGTCTCTTGTTCATGGAACATGTGGACTGTTTACCTTACACACTTTGCTTAAAGCATTTGTCTGTTGCTTGCAACTTAATACTGGAGGGGTTTCGGATGATAACCTGAAGGTGGACTTCTAGTCATAGATGCAGTTGGATGGCGTTCTATGTATCTTGTTATATTGCCCAATCAACCTCATATGATCTTCTAACTAGTAATTGCATTGTTATGCCTTGCTCAGTTCCTATCAATTGCCCTGCTATAATTTGTTTACCCTTCATGCCATGTTGTTTATCTAAGGAGAGCACCTCTAGTGAAGTATGGACCTCGGTCCAATCTTTACCATTGATACATCTTCCACTGTTACTTATTTACTTGCTACAAACCATTACCTTCCACACCATTCGTTTAACCCTTTGTTATAGCAAACCGGTGAGCTTGACAACCTCACTGTTCGTTGGGGCAAAGTCTTGAGTTTATGTTGTGGAGGTCTCCACCTTGCTTGCAACACCTGTTGATACGGATCGAGGGGATGATCCTTTAGTTTGTCCCGATCTTTCACAGCGAGTCACCCGGATAGTAATCCTTCCAACAACGCCAATGGACATCACCTGAAGAAGAGGAACGAATCCAGCAAGTAACGTGATGAAGATCACCACGCCTCAAACGAAAACACGACAATCCTTGATGAACACAAGAACCTCCGTGACAATATCAATACGATAGATAAAATGGCATCGCCGTCCCCGGAGGGATGCTTCACCAAGCAACACACACGATAGTTTTAGACTAATCAACTGAAATCAAAAGCTAACCTAATCTAGAGGGCGTTCCTAGGCTTATATGGCCGCCGGAACGTTCGAAAAACGTGAAACGAAAACGTGTCTGATACAGTCAGATCCGTTTGGATCTGATGGAAACTTTTAGGGCCGGACTTTCCTCCCTAAGTAGGGGAGGATTATACAACCCCCGGATTAGCCTCCCCTGGGGCGGATTATCCGCCCCCATACTGAGCCTTGCGCCTGAAGTCCTTAGCAGAATTTCTGGAGCAGGGCCGGATTATCCGGCCTTGTGGGGGCCGAATTATCCACCCCCTAGAGACGTGTAAGTACTCGTTGGAAATCTCTCGGAATGATCTTTTCAACAAGTACTTATTTGCTTGATTTGGAGTTCGTATGAAGATTCCACGTCCGTTTCAATTTCAGGGCTTCTGTCTGTCCGAACTGAACCTTCCTTCTTGATGATCTTCTCTTGCACCTTCCTCCCGCTCCTCCCTCGCGCATCCTTGCCCATATCATCCTCCCCCTTCAAAGAGCGTTGTCCCCAACGCGGGAGGGTCTTCTCGAAAGGGTGGCGTGATATCAACAAAATCATCACGCGTCTTCACCATCTTCAAGTCTTGCGTGCCTACCTCACCATATCCTCCCGCTTCGCCTGCTTGACTTGATACATCCCTGGGTGGCTGCACCTCCTTTCTTCTCCACATAAGCTTGCACTTAGGCGCCACCATCTTTTTCTTCTTCTCAACTATTGTTGGAACCCGTGGCTGCTGAACATGGACCTTCTTTGCAGGAACCTGCATAAGATGAGTGATGCCTGGACCACACAACTGACGAACATGTCCATCCTTGCATCTATGCACACGCACTGCTGCTCCAACAAAATGTCTCTGAGGTGTTCTAACAAAACTGTGGCTGGCTACCCGCGGCACCATATGCACCTGAACATGACCAGCAACATCGTCACTGGTCTGAACACCCATGTCAACATGAACTGGAAGTGGAACACATGCTGACATATCCTTTCCTTCATCAATAAGAGGCTTGACTTCAACCGGCTTGTCACTAACAAAAACAACTGGCTTGTCATCTACAGGCATGGCTGAAGCAATATCACCACTGACGCTCTTCGCATCATGCTCCTCATGCTGCACCTTAGCTATCCCTGGTTGTGGCTTAGCCTTATGCAACTTATCCTTGCAAACCACCAACACCACATCGGACTTGATTTTATCATCTCTCATAGGCTTCAAAGTCCGATGTTTGCCATCATGCACAAAAGAATATGTATTTGCTCTCCCAGGATGTAACGCATTACGATCATACTGCCATGGACGACCAAGTAACAGCCCACATACCTCCAAAGGCAACACATCGCACTCAATCTCATCAACATAATCACCAACTGTAAATGGCACACGCACCTTATGAGTTACCTTCACAATACCGCAACTATTTAACCACTATAGATGCTTAGGTTCAGGAATACGCCATGTGGACAACCCCAATGCTGCCACCATTGTCTTGCTAATGCCATTAGTACAGCTTCCTCCATCAATAATCAACTTGCATGCTTTACCTTTTATCATGCACTGCGCCTGGAATAAATTCCAACACTGGCCTCTATCCGCTGTCATACAAATCTCATCATGTACTCTCTTGAGTTGCATATTTAGCCCACTCAATGGTTCAACCTCTTCCACTATAGTTTCAGTGCACACAACAACCTCGGCAACAACAGATTGCTTCTCCTCAGAAGGTTTTGTCACTGCCATGCTAACCGTTTGCACTGGAACAACTTCTACGACCTCCTTTGAATGAGACGGAATAGACACAATGGCAACCCTGGGTGACTGCGGAACTGTCTTCAAGGGCTTGGTACAAGATACCTTGCGACGAGGAGCCATAAAACAGCCACGCAAAAAAATATTGAAGTCCTTCCAAGTTGCATCTATAATGTCCTTTTCACACATCTCTTTATCCCACCAACGAGCTATCTCCTCATCTACACGTCGCAATGCAAGAAGCACGCATGTAGGATTATCCAAATACTCATATGTATCACATCTGTAAAAACCATCTTTCATGTGACGCTCCCACAACTCATATTCATCATATGTTGCCATGTGAACCAGTTTCCACCTGATTTGAGAATCATCACATACTACACCGTTCAAGATGTCGAGATAGTCATTTTACACATCACCAGATCTCTTTCCAGAAACACACCGTTTGCCATAAAAGTCCCTAGAAAAAGAATCCATCTCTGACTGAAACTTTTATCACCAACTAGACAGAACAGAAACTGGCTATATCCAGGCCGGATTATCCGCCCCAACACGAAACGGAACAGATCTTGAGATCCGATCTGCACAGCCAGAGTTCTCCCCGATCTGATTTGCAATGAGATTTTCAGATCAATCAACCAATCTCACCGTGAGCAACACTGGAATCTGATACCACCTGATACGGATCGAGGGGATGATCCTTTAGTTTGTCCCGATCTTTCATAGCGAGTCACCCGGATAGTAATCCTTCCAACAAAGCCAATGGACGTCACCTGAAGAAGAGGAACGAATCCAGCAAGTAACGTGATGAAGATCACCATGCCTCAAACCAAAACACGACAATCCTTGATGAACACAAGAACCTTCGCGACAATATCAATACGATAGATAACACGGCATCGCCGTCCCCGGAGGGATGCTTCACCAAGCAACACACATGATAGTTTTAGACTAATCAACTGAAATCAAAAGCTAACCTAATCTAGAGGACATTCCCAGGCTTATATGGCCGCCGAAACATCCGAAAAACGTGAAACGAAAACGTGTCTGATACAGTCAGATCCGTCTGGATCTGATGGAAACTTTTAGAGCCGGACTTTCCGCCCTAAGTAGGGGCGGATTATCCACCCCCCCCCCTGAATTATCCGCCCCCATACTGAGCCTTGCGCCTGAAGTCCTTAGCAGAATTTCTGGAGCAGGGCCGGATTATCCGGCCTTGTGGGTTCCGGATTATCCGCCCCTAGAGACATGTAAGTACTCGTTGGAAAGCTCTCAGAATGATCTTTTCAACAAGTACTTATTTGCTTGATTTGGAGTTCGTATGAAGATTCCACGTTCGTTTCAATTTCAGGGCTTCTGTCTGTCCGAACTGAACCTTCCTTCTTGATGATCTTCTCTTGCGCCTTCCTGCCGCTCCTCCCTCGCGCATCCTTGCCCATATCACCTGTGTGACGTTTCCTTCCTCCTTCTTGTTCGATAACCTCGGTCTCAACTGAGGGAAAACTTACTGCTTGCTCTTCACACCCTGCGCTTGGGGTTACCAACAAAGTGCCACGTCGAGCACCAGCAAAGCCATCCACATGTTAGATGGCCATCGCAACTCAATAGTCAAAGTATCATAGATAAAAGATAGTCGAGTAGTCTACACTTGATGCAGCCCATCCTACGGATGCGCCTACATCCCCGCCAACTAGTACCCCAAGTGGACCGATGACCCATGCTCCTACAAGCTAAGGTTAACTCGCTCCTCTCCTCGTGTGACTTCAATACATCCTTGGATGGCTTGCTACTTCATGCCCAAACCCTGTGCATTCTCAGCTATGAACCCAATTAAGCATCGCCAAGGGAGGGACCAAAGGCTACCCGAGGAGATCTGCCAGAGCAAACCGGCGCCAGGCCCGGTGGACCGGTCTCCTCGCCGGAACTCCCGGTGACTGGCCCGGTCGACCGGCCTCCACGCCGACAATCCCGGCGACGACCGAAAGCACCTTCTGTAAGGCTTTCCGGTGGGCGACCGAAATGTCGGCGGTGACCAGAATTTCCGGCGACCACGCCGGCGCCGTCGGACCCTCGCCGGAAATCCCTAGATTCAAGTCAACAATCGGGCTGGGCCCGTGTAACTCCTTATTTCGCCTAGTTTTTATCCTTTTCGTGCCTAAACTACCCCTGTTTATGTGGCTGGCCTATAAATAGCCCCCACCCCCTGTTGTAAACCCTAGACTTGGATAATAATAGTTGAGGACACCCCTTGAGGATCTTTCAATTATTTGTCTCATGCTCCTTACCAAGGAGCACCAAATTATCCACAATCTCTTGGATTTTGCCTAGTGCGTTCAAGTTGTACAAGTCCTTGGGATCTTGGTGTCTCATGACCAAGTCTTCAAGATCTCACCAAGCTCCTCACCCCCGTTGTTGGCCTTGGAGAGAGAGCTTCGCCCAACACCGATCCTAGGGATTATGTTGGACCGGTTGCCACCGGCATGAGCTATCGGTTTGTATCATGTTTTGTGTGTGTGTGTGTTCATCGAGTTCTTCGCGTGTGTGTGTTCGTGGACTTCATCCCCTCCCCCCTTCCACCGCTTTCCCCTCGATTCCCACGGAATTCATGAAAGATCAGGGCCTCCCCAAGGGGTCACCCCAAACATATTGGTATCCAGAGCAAGGTTGATCAAGAATTTTCCCTCAATTTTTCTTCTATCTACCATAAAATCGAAAATTCCCCAAAAAGAGCCCCAAATTGCCTTCGGATCGATCTTTGGATTTGGTCAGTTTTTTGTGGTTTTGGTCCATAGATCTGTTGCTTTGGGTCTTGATATACATCCCTTGACCTTTCCCCAGCCCAATTTTGTCAAAATTTTGACACAATTCTCAGTTTGACTTTTTGGATTTCAGATCGAACAGCTTTCGGCACCAGATCCGGCGAACCTGTTCTGCAACCGGAAATTCCGGTGACAGCTCCGGTCGACCGGACCGACGACCGGAATTTCTGGCGGCAGACGCCGAAAATTTTCCAGACCATAGATTTTGACTGTTTTCCCCCTTCTTTTGTTTGTGTTTCACGTGCGTGTCTCCAAAAACTAACAACAAGCTTGCAAAAATCACTACGTCATGTGCTCCTCGACACCACGACTCCCGAACATCTTCCACACCACCGGCTGCAAGTCGTCAACAATACCAAAGGTATAACTTACGCCACTTTGATAGCCCCATATCTTCCTTTGTGTGTATCTATCCTATGAGAGCAACTCATTTTGTGTTTGTCTAAGCATTGTGCACCTGCCTTTGGAAAGTGAGAGTGTGAGGGCAAATACAAAAGTTAACATAGTAGTATAGAAAGGGAGAAAAAGAATTAAAAAAAGATACATAGTCTCGAGAGTATCAAGCTTGTAAGCAAAAAGAGAGAGAAAAGAGCGCGCCAAGGCAAGTGCACAAATCTGTTGCTTACCCTCTTTTGACAAATGAGTTGTGGTCTCTCCTTGAGTTGGCACGACAACCGAGCGTAGTCTTCGTTAGAACCTTTTGTGCTCATTTTCATAGTCGTGCTAACCCCGTTAATCTCCACGTGTGCGTTCTCCCGTGTTTTATAGATCGTATCCTTTTGCTTTTGATATTTGGTTCTTTACCACTTAGAACAATAACCTTTTGCTTGGATCGTTTCGTTTGGTTTTCCACAATCCTAACCTTCCACCAAAAGTTGTTGAGAGTTGTAGCTTATTTGTGTGTGAGTTTCTTTGCGATTTCACTTTGCAAGCTATTAGCTCTCTTGGGTGGAAATTGGTTTGATATAATCTCCAAGGTGAGGTAAAATTCTAACTCCCCGAATTCTTCTTCTCCATATAGAACCCTTGTCGGCTTTGCATCATGGACAGGAATGGCGAGCCGTCCCAACCACCACCACCTCCGGAGGACAACACACAATACATGACAAGATGAGATCATTGGAAGGTCGAGGAGAATTCAACTACCGTTGTGAATCCCTTGAGCGGCACCAAGATGAACAATTTAGCGAAGCCCGCGTGGAATTCAAGAACATCGACAACCGCTTCGAAGAAGTCCGAGGAGAAATGCATGCCATGCAACACAACCTCGGCCATCAAAATGAAGCTCTTGGTCGTGCCCTCGCCTCAACGGATGAGAAGCTTCAACGCCTCATTGATGGGCTAGCAAGGCCACGATCGCGCGACTCAAGCTCATCACGGCACTCCTCAAGTGAATCAAGCGCACCTCGTCGTCACGCTTCAAGGCACCGGGATGGACCCGTCCTTCAATCCATGAGCTCTTCTCAAGCGGTACCATCTCCGCGACATGCCACGACGTCAAGCTATGATGGTGACCTCTCCGCAAGACCTCCAAGACGTGAAGCGAACCGTCCTCAACTAAGGGCACTTGTGATTCCACAAGAGCAACCTCACTCGGACCACCAAGCCCATCGTCAACGACGTGTTCCTTCAACAACAAGTGAAGCATCCGAAGTGGACGAACAAGATCACCGTCGGTGTGAAGCACTCGAAGATCCACCGAGGAGTCATCATCGACATGACCGTCAACGTCGACAACATGATCATCATCAAGAAGAACGGGATCATCCCATTGCGCAAGCGGCTCGTCGTCCTCCTCGCCACATGGAGCAAGAAAATGCTCATCGGCATCAACCACGACAAGAACAAGTGCAAACTCCCCAAGCTCATCGTGAGGACTAACAACCTCCTCCTCGTCCTCAACCGCGCCAACAACACGAGCAAGCTCCCCAAGATCGTCATCAAAATCAAGTTCCACCACCAAACGAGGCACCTCAACAACCGCAAGGGCAACGCAACCATCACCAAGCAAGACATGAGAGCTCGGATGATGATGATGGCCGCCAAAATCATGGCAAACGCCGCCACCGGAACCGCAATGAAGAAGAAACGTTCGGCATGCTCAAATTCACCATGCCCAAGTTCACCGGTTCCAATGAGCCTGAAGAATATCTCGCGTGGGAACTCAAGGTTGACAAGATTTTTCGCATGCACAACTATAGCAATGAGAAGATGATGGCCATGGCATCCCTCGAGTTTGATGAGTATGCCAACCTTTGGTGGGAACAAGTCCAACTCGCTCGTGAATCAAAAGAAGAGCCTCCAATCTCAACTTGGCAAGATATGAAGGCTCATATGAGATCCCGCTTTGTTCCTTCGCACTACACGCGTGACCTTTTCAACAAGCTTCAAACGCTTAGTTAAGGGACAAAGACCATGGAAGAGTACTTCAAGCAAATGGAGCTCAACATGATCCGTGCCAACATTAAAGAGCGTGATGAGCAAACAATGCCACGTTTCCTCAATGGCTTGAACCATCTAATCAAGCGCATCACCGAGTTCCAAAAGTACAACAACATGGTTGAGCTTGTACACATAGCTTCAAAAGCCGAATGTCAAGTGCAAGAGGACATCAAGTACAACAAGCCAAAGACGTACTTCACATACAAGCAAGCGCCAACCACTACTCCAACAACACCAAGTGGAAGCTCATCAAGTACCACCAAGCTTCCCTTCAAGCCAAAACTTCCTCAAGGAAAACCGCCCCCAATTGGCAAATACACAAAGGATGAACAACCATTGAATGGTGAGTGCTACAAGTGTGGAGGCAAAGGACACAAGTCGGCCGCATGTGGAAACAAGAAAGTTTTGTTCATCCACGATAATGGCGATGAAGAATACTTGAGTGAAGATGAGTTTGATGCAAGGGTCAAGGAAGCAATGGCAAGGCAACATTTGGAAGATGACCAAGAACTACTTGTGTGTGAGCATGATGCAAGTCCATCGCTTGTCGTCACAAGGGTCTTGACTACGCAAGTCAATGAGATGGAAGACCAACGATCAAACATCTTCCAAACTCGTGCCAGTATCAATGGGAAGTCCATCAAAGTTGTCATCGATGGAGGGAGTTGCCACAATCTTGCAAGCACGGAATTGTGTGAGAAACTCAACCTCACCCTCCATCCGCATAAGGATCCATACCATATACAATGGCTAAGTGACCAAGGGTCCATCAATATCAAGCACACCGTCTCAGTAGCATTCTCAATTGGACCATACAAAGACACGGTGGAATGCGACGTGGTCCCCATGACGGTTTGCCATATGTTGCTAGGAAGGCCGTGGCAATATGAAAAGAGTGCTTTGCATGATGGTCACTCAAACACTTATACCTTCAAATGGTTGAAAAAACTTGTGTTTTGCAACCAATGACTCCTAGCCAAATAATTGCGGACAATGCAAATGCTTTAGCGAGGGCGCAATACACAAAACCACCTTGTGAGAAGAGCGGTGAGCGATAGAACCACACTATAGTGAGTGAGTACCACAAGCCAAACTCGAGTGGAAAAACTAAGAGTATTCTTCTTGCCACCAAAAGTGAGATGAGAGAAGTGCGGAACAACCCATCCATCTTGCACTATGCCCTTGTATGCAAGGGACTAGCACAAGGAACTAACGACTTGACGAATGTTCCTCCTTCTTTGAGGGCTATTTTGCCAGAATTCCAAGATGTATTCCTCGAAGAGCTTCCTCATGGACTACCCCCTCTTCGCGGAATCGAGCACCGCATCGACCTCATACCCGTCGCTCCACTCCCAAACCGCGCCGCGTATCGCACAAACCCGGAAGAGACGAAGGAGATAGAAAGACAAATCAACCAACTCGTATCCAAAGGTTTGATCCAAGTAAGCACTAGCCGAAGCGCGGTACCCGTGATTCTCGTGCCAAAAACGGATGATACGTTGCGGTTATGCATGGACTACCATCCAATGAATGCTATCACCGTGCGTTATGGACATCCTATATCGCGCCTTGATGACATGCTTGATGAGTTATGTGGAGCCACTATATTTTGGAAAATTGATCTTCGTAGTGGTTATCATCAAATTCGAAAGGCCGAAGGTGATGAGTGGATGACCGCCTTCAAGACCAAGCTTGGTCTCTATGAATGGTTGGTTATGCCTTTGGCTTATCAAATGCCCCATCTACCTTCATGCGCCTCATGAACCATATTTTGTGATCTCTCATTGGAAAGAGTGTAGTGGTTTACTTTGATGACATCCTTGTCTATATCAAGTCACTAGAGGAGCATGTTACTCATGTTAAGGAGGTCCTTCAAATCCTTTGTCATGAAAATCTCTATGCTAATCTCCCAAAGTGCACTTTTTCAAAAGACAAACTGATTTTCCTTGGTTTTGTTGTGTCTTCTAATGGCATTGAAGTCGATGTCTCAAAAGTTCAGAACATACGAGATTGGCCCATCCCTACCAATGTTAGTGAACTTCGCAGTTTTCATGGGTTGGCCGGTTTTTACCGTCGCTTTGTGAAAGACTTTTCTACCATTGCTTGCCCTCTCAATGAATTGACCAAGAAAAATGTCACATTCATTTGGGGCAAAGCACAACAAAAAGCGTTTGATGAGCTCAAAAAGAGGCTCACCGAAGCACCACTCCTCGCTTTACCGGATTTCACAAAAACTTTTGAGATCGAGTGTGACGCTAGTGGTATTGGCATTGGAGGCGTCCTTATGCAAAATGGGTGTCCTATTGCATACCATAGTGAGAAACTTGATGGCGCACGCCTTAACTATCCAATTTATGACAAAGAGCTTTTTGCCTTGGTTCGTGTCCTTCAAGTGTGGCAACACTACCTTTGGCCCAAAGAATTTATCATCCATTCCGACCATGAGTCGTTGAAATATCTTAAGGGCCAAGCCAATTTGAGTAAAAGGCACGCCAAATGGGTTGAGTTCATGGAATCCTTTCCTTACATTGTCAAGTACAAGAAGGGCAAAGAAAATGTGGTAGCAGACGCCTTGTCTCGCAAAAACACAAACCTTCTTCCGTGACTCGAAGTAAATGTCTTGGGTCTTGATGACATCAAATCTTTGTACGAGTCCGACCCATTCTTTGGATCAATTTTTGCAAAGTGTTTAATAGACAAAGGGATTGATGATTTCTATTTGCATAAGGGTTTTCTTTTCAAACAAAACAAGCTTTGCATTCCAAAGTCGTCTCTCCAAATTTTGCTTCTTCAAGAGTCCCATGGTGGAGGCCTTATGGGTCACTTTGGCCGTGACAAGACATATGACATGCTATCCACTCACTACTTTTGGCCAAAGATGAAGCGCGACGTAGAACGCCATGTCCAACGATGCACTACATGTATCCAAGCTAAGTCCAAGTCCAACCCCTTTGGTCTTTATATGCCATTGCCAATTCCTCATGTACCTTGGTCGGACATTAGCATGGACTTTGTCTTAGGATTTCCTAGATCTAAACATGGACATGATTCTATATTTGTGGTAGTGGATCGTTTTTCCAAAATGGCACACTTCATTCCGTGCCATAAGACCGATGATGCTTCACATGTAGCAAATTTGTTTTTCAGGGTAATAATTCGGCTACTTTTGGAAGACCCTCATGGCCAAGATCGGCATCAAGCTCCTATTCTCGTCTGCCTCGCATCCTCAAACTGATGGACAAACCGAGGTCATCAATCGAAGCCTTGGCACACTTCTACGTGTGTTGATAAAGAAGAACCTTAAAGACTGGGAGGAATGCATTCCACACGCCGAGTTCGCCTACAACCGCGCCAAGCACTCCACCACCATGAGGAGCCCGTTCATGATCGTCTATGGCTTCGAGCCCCTCACCGCGCTCGATATCCTCCCACTTCCTCTTCATGAACGTACCAATATGGACGTTGACAAGCGTGCCCAAACAATGAAGAAACTCCATGAAGACACAAGAGCTACAATCGAGCAACAAGTCCTTCGCCAAGCATCAAGACTAAACAAGAACAAGAAAGAGATGATCTTCGAAGAAGGCGACCTTGTGCGGATACACTTAAGTAAAGACCGTTTTCCCAAGGACCGCGACTCCAAACTCAAGCTAAGAGGTGATGGACCATTCAAAGTACTAAAGACGATCAACACCAACGCCTACATCATCGATATCCTAACATCAAAGTACCTTGTGAGCCCGACGTTCAATGTCAAGGACCTCTCACCCTACCATGGAGAAGATGAAGTTGAGAAGGTTGAAGAGTCGAGGACAACTCTTTCCCAAGGGGGGGGGAGTTGATGCAGCCCGTCCTACGGATGCGCCTACATCCCCGCCAACTAGTCCCCCAAGTGGACCGATGACCCATGCTCGAGCCAAGCTCCTACAAGCTAAGGTTAACTCGCTCCTCTCCTCGTGTGACTTCAATACATCCTTGGATGGCTTGCTACTTCATGCCCAAACCCTATGCATTCTCAGCTATGAACCCAATGAAGCATCGCCAAGGGAGGGACCAAAGGCTACCCGAGGAGATCCGCCAGAGCAAACCGGCGCCAGGCCCGGTGGACCGGTCTCCTCGCCAGAACTCCCGGCGACCGGCCCGGTCGACCGGCCTCCACGCCGACAATCCCAGCGGCGACCGGAATCCTCCGGCGACGACCGAAAGCACCTTCTGTAAGGCTTTCCAGTGGGCGACTGGAAATGTCGGCGGAGACCAGAATTTCCGGCGACCACGCCGGCGCCGCCGGACCCCTCGCCGGAAATCTCCAGATTCAAGTCAACATTCGGGCTGGGCCCATGTAACTCCTTATTTCTCCTAGTTTTTACCCTTTTCATGCCTAAATTACCCCTGTTTATGTGGCTGGCCTATAAATAGCCCCCACCCCCTATTGTAAACCCTAGACTTGGATAATAATAGTTGAGGACACCCCTTGAGGATCTTTCAACTATTTGTCTCATGCTCCTTACCAAGGAGCACCAAATTATCCACAACCTCTTGGATTTTTCCTAGTGCGTTCAAGTTGTACAAGTCCTTGGGACCTCGGTGTCTCGTGCCCAAGTCGTCAAGATCTCACCAAGCTCGTCACCCCCGTTGTTGGCCGTGGAGAGAGAGCTTCGCCCAACACCGATCCTAGGGATTATGTTGGACCGGTTGCCACCGGCGTGAGCTATCGGTCTGTATCGTGTTTTGTGTGTGTGTGTTCATCGAGTTCTTCGTGTGTGTGTGTTCGTGGACTTCATCCCCTTCCCCCTTCCACCGCTTTCCCCTCGATTCCCACGAAATTCGTGAAAGATCGGGCCTCCCCGAGGGGCACCCATAACAACACTACTCCTCCATGTCGACCTCCATGTCAACAAGTGTAAGTTCGTTTGTCTCCATGGCTGTCTTGTTCTCCTCGACACTAGTGGTCAAGGCTTCGACCTTCGCACGGAGAGCTCTCTTCTGTCAGCGCAACCTCTCAATCACTCCCTGCTGGGTCTCGAGCTTGAAGTCCTTAGCCTCTATCTCGGCCTTCATGTCCTTGATCTTCTTGTTTCTGTCTTGGACTCTTCCCCTGATTCTTGAACTTCTTGTCCTGGCTCTTGAATCTGGCCTCCATCTCCTTGACGATCTAGTCTTGCTCCGCGAAGAGCTTGTCCTTCTCCCTCAACTGAACCTGGAGCTCGTCATTGCTAAGCATGACGTTGGTCCTATCGGTGTCGAGGTTTCTAATAAGGCCCTTGATGATGTGGACATCCCTTCTATTGATACAACCGTTGGACCTACAGCTACACACATACAAGGACCCATCACAAGATCTCGTGCCAAACAACTTAATTATCAGGTACTTTCGTTTCTTGGAACTATTCCTCACATACATGAGAATATGATGCTGCCTAAATCAGATGTATTTCTTACTCTTAGGAATGATGGACCAAGCATGGATGAGAGGGATAAGCATTGGAGCATGGCCATGCATGGAGATGGCAGCAAGCGTGTGATGATCCAAGAGAAGGCCACGGATGAAGATTTCAGAACTTTGAGGCCACCATAGTGAAGAAAGAAGGCTTGGACGAAATATTCAAGATCAATACTTCACGAATTCGTCCATAGCTTAATATGGTGCTGCGACACCTTTTACTTTGGGCCAGGCCCATGTAATTTTCGCAGGATTTTAATTAGCCACTTTTTAGAGTCCGTATTTGAGGGGAAAAGGACTTCTAGGGTTGGATTCGGCCACCACTTCCATGGCTGGTCGAAACCCCACCTTTTCTCCCTTAAATACTCCCCATAGCCGACCCCCTAGACTCGGATTTTTTTTAGACATTAAGTTAGCCATAGTCCCAACTTCGCCAAGGCTCGAGCATCGCAGAGGCCTCTTGTACTTCGCACCTATTCAGGATCCCACCTCTTCAATAAAGCTTTCCTCTTAATCCGCAATATCTTGATTGCAATATTGGTTCTTACTTATTCTCGATTTCAGGTAGGAATTAAGACCCTCGCTGGTCAGGCTGATCGTGTTCCCACAGGATCGGTAACCTACAGGAGATTGGCCTAGCGATTGCATTGGCGCTCGTGCTCGCACGTGTAATCGGATCATCAAGCCCGAACTCCACCAAATCGATTATCATCATCTCATCGAAAGATCGGACACCTTTGCCCTATCAAGTGGTATCAGATTTCAGGTTGCTCGGTGAGATTTTACTGTTTTTCGTAGATTAGATCTGTTTTTACCTATAACCCACGAAAAATCCAAAAACACAGTTAGAGTTTAGATCCATCCATAACCAATCTACGCCTCGCATTATCTTTTCAGTTTTTGCATTGTTGAATTTGTGTCTACATCGTCGTGTCAAGTTGCTGGTCTTAGTGTCTCGTCCCTTAGAGTTTCGAGTTCTGATCATAGTAGACACCGCCACACTCGCCGATCACCGCCACCATATTCCGACACCATATACCCAGCCACCATAAACCCTAATACTCCGCCACCGCCTTCCTACCGCGACACAGATCCGATCAGTTTTCCTGCCGGGGTACGAGTCCGAGTAGAGTTATTGTTTCCTAGTTATTTCTTTTTACTCTCCTTCTTTCTTGTTTACGTGTTAAGCTAAAGTACGTGTCGAGCTCAAAGTCTGGTCGTAAGTCCAGAAGGAGAGCAGAAAAGTCTGGAACCGCCTCCGAAATTTTTTTCTGGCTATACTGTTTTTCGACCCTGGGGATCACTTTTCTCCATCGGCTGTTATAGCGATATTTTTTTGGCGCCTGCGCGCTTTCCGGAGCAAAATAAAAAATTTCGAAAAAAAATTTTAGGGCGAACCTATTTTTAGACCCCGTAGATCAGTTCTAGACACTTGCCATCATAGTGATTTTCCACCTCTCGGTTTGCTTTTCAGGGTGCCATATCATCATACATTGCTTGTTGTGTCGCGTCGTGACATCGTTGGTGATCTAGGCTCGCGTCTCTAGTACGGTCTAGCCTAGGACCAGCCTGATGTACGTCGTTGAGCATTCTTTCAACTTTTGCATTGCTGTTTTGATAATTGCTAACCCCCTTTGCTAAGCCTTCCCAGAGCTCCACATATATTCTCCGCGTGCGGTGTTTCGACTCCTGGTAATCGCTTGGTTCAATCTCTGGACCCACTGATCCTCGCGGTTGCACCTCGCCTTTTCCTGCTGTTTGGTAAGAACTTGTAAGAGCTTCGTATATTGCTTGATGGATTACGCGTGCCTTCCACCATATTTCCGTAGTATATACCTGTGATTTTTAAGGACTAACCATGACAGATACTTCGCGGAACCCTGCCACAATGACGAACAAAGAACTACATGCCCACTTCTCCGCGCTCTTGGTCAGTCGCGCTGAAGACGTGGATACGCGCCTAGGGGAGTTTGACACCAAGCTCACCAACGCCATGGACAAGATCGATGGACTCGAGATATCCTTCAACGCCAAGCTTGACGTTCGGTTCAAGGAGATTTTGAACAGATTTCCCGCACCCGCACCCGTACATGGCACACGGCGCATTCTGATCACGGGTCGGACTGGTTGATTGCCGCCGCACTTCGGCTACCGCTGCGGTGATGCACCTCGGACTTCATGGCTGCTTTGCGACATTGGGACAGACGACGGGTACTACTACGACCCCGACGACGACGATCTGTTTGACGAGGAGGTTGAGCAACCTCCACGGTAATTTCTGGCCGTCCCGACATTACTACATAACGCTCGACCACCGGTACGTGATGATGATCATGTTGCAAAGCTTAAATTAAATATTCCATCTTTTGAGGGTAAATATAATCCTGATGCATATCTTACATGGGATATGGAAGTAGAACAACGTTTTGCATGCTTAAAATATCCTGAGAATATGCGTGTTAGTGCTTCTACATGTGAATTTACTAAATTTGCTTCCCTTTGGTGGTCTGAGTATTGTCGTTTAAATCCTACTACTATTCCTAGTACTTGGACTGCTTTAAAAACTGCTATGCGTGTTCGTTTTGTACCTCCCACTTATCAACGTGATTTACTAAAGAATCTGACACGTTTAGAGCAAGGGAAAAATTCTGTAGAAGAATATTATCAGGAATTGCAAACGGGGATGGTTCGGTGTGGTCTTGTTGAATCTAATGAACAAATGCTTGCACGTTTCTTTGGTGGATTAAACAAGGACATTCAGCACATCTTATATTATAAGGAATATAATTCTATCACTCATTTGTTTCATCTTGCTTGCAAAGCTGAACGTGAAGTGCAGGATCGCCAAACACCATGGAGGAGGAATAATAATTCTGCAGGTCGCACATCCACTTGGACATCCCGACAATCAGCGCCTCCTCGTGATTCGCCACCAGCTACTACCACATCCAAGGCCACCACAAGATTTCCAGCTGCTCCTCCACCGTCATCCAATGCTCCTGCTCGTAGTGCATCTTCTATGGCTTCCACGGGTAAGACAAAGGATATACAATGCCGCAAGTGCTGGGGTTTTGGTCATATTGAGAGACAGTGAACAACACAACGTGTGATGATGGTGCGGGAGAATGGTCAATATGATTCAGCGAGTGACTTTGATGAAGATACATTAGCCCTTATTTCTGCTCGAGATGGAGACAATTCTGATGATGATGAAGAGACAGAGGTAATGGGAGCTGAAGATGTTGATCAATACAAGATCTTAATTACACAGCGTGTGTTGAGTGTGCAATTGAGCAAATCTGAGCAAGATCAACGCCACAACCTGTTCCAAACACGTGGTGTTGTCAAGGAAAGAGCTATACGGATCATCATTGATGGAGGGAGTTGTAATAATCTGGCCAGTGTTGACATGGTAGAGAAGCTTGCACTTCCAACAAGACAACGCCCACATTCATATTACATCCAATGGTTTGAGAGTTCTCGCAAGATCAAGGTAACAAGAACGGTACGCGTGCATTTTACTATTGGTACATATTCTGATTTTGTTGATTGTGATGTTGTACCTATGCAAGCTTGTTCTTTGTTACTTGGTAGACCATGGCAATTTGATAGAGAATATGTTCATAATGGCAAAACTAATCACTATTCTCTTATGCATGATGGAAAGAAAATTGGTCTAAAACCTATGACTCCCGAACAGATTTTAAAAGATGATCTTGCTAGAGCTAGTAGAGCTAAAACTGAGGAGAAAAATAAAAGTGAGAATCAGATTGTTGTTGCAGATTTAATACCACCAAAGAACACTAAATCTGATTCTACACATGCTACTGAAATTCGTTTGAAGAGTCCATGTATGCTTGCAAATAAAATTGATATTGCTGAACTAGATGTAAACAATACTCAATGTTATGCAATTGTCTGCAAAGAGGTTTTGTTTTCATTTGAGGATATGCCTCCTTCTTTGCCACCCGCTATTGCTAACCTTTTGCAGGAATATGAGGACGTCTTTCCCGCTGAGCTGCCACCAGGACTACCTCCTATTAGAGGAATTGAGCACCAAATTGATCTAATTCCTGGTGCCACGTTGCCCAACCGCGTGCCATATAGAACCAATCCAGAGGAGACAAAGGATATACAACGCCAAATTCAGGAACTACTTGACAGAGATCATATTCGTGAGTTCCTTAGCCCCTGTGTTGTTCCTATTATTTTGGTACCTAAGAAAGATGGATTTTCGCGCATGTGTATTGATTGTAGAGCTATCAATAATATTACTATTCGATATCGTCATACTATTCCACGTTTAGATGACATGCTTGATGAATTGAGTGGCTCTACCATGTTTTCTAAAGTTGATTTACGTAGTGGTTACCACCAGATTCGTATGAAATTAGGAGATGAATGGAAAACAGCATTTAAAACTAAGTTCGGTTTATATGAGTGGTTAGTAATGCCGTTTGGTTTAACTAATTCACCTAGCACTTTCATGAGATTAATGAACGAAGTTTTACGTGCTTTCATTGGACGTTTTGTGGTAGTCTACTTTGATGATATTCTGATTTATAGCAAATCTTTAGAGGGTCATTTGGACCATTTACGTGCTGTTTTCAATGCTTTACGTGATGCACGTTTGTTTGGTAACCTTGAGAAGTGCACCTTTTGCACCAATCGAGTTGCGTTTCTTGGCTATGTTGTTACATCACACGGTATTGAAGTGCATCCAGCCAAGATTGAAGCTATTGAAGAATTGGCCGCTGCCCAAGACGGTCACACAAGTGAGGAGTTTTCTTGGCCTCGCTGGTTTTTATAGGCGCTTTGTCAAAGACTTTGGATCAATTGCCGTGCCGCTGAATGAGCTTACCAAGAAGGATGTGCCCTTTGTTTGGGGCGATGCACAACAACAGGCCTTCGTCATATTGAAAGATAAGCTAACACATGCTCCCTTACTCCAACTTCGATTTTACTAAGACTTTTGAGCTTGAATGTGATGCTAGTGGAATTGGTTTGGGAGGGGTGTTATTACAAGAGGGAAAACCTGTTGCATATTTTGAGAAATTGAGTGGGGCTAGTCTGAACTATTCTACTTATGATAAAGAATTATATGCGTTGGTTCGGACATTAGAAACTTGGCAACATTATCTATGGCCTAAGGAATTTGTTATTCATTCTGATCATGAATCTTTGAAGCATATTCGTAGTCAAGCTAAGTTGAATCGTCGTCATGCAAAGTGGGTTGAATTTATTGAGTCTTTTCCTTATGTTATCAAACACAAAAAGGGTAAAGATAATATTATTGTTGATGCTTTGTCATGCCGTTATGCTTTGTTATCTCAACTTGAATTCAATATATTTGGATTGGAAACTATTAAGGAACAATATGTGCATGATGCTGAATTTAAAGATGTGTTGCAGAATTGTAGAGATGGTAGAACTTGGAACAAGTTCGTCTTCAATGATGGATTTGTGTTCCGTGCTAACAAACTATGCATTCAGTTATTACATTCGTCTTTTGTTGTTCTGAGGCGCATGGAGGAGGATTGATGGGACACTTTGGTGTCAAGAAGACGGAGGATGTTCTTGCTGCACACTTCTTTTGGCCACGTATGCGTCGAGATGTTGAGAGATTTGTGGCACGCTGCACTACTTGTCAAAAAGCTAAGTCTTGCCTTAATCCACATGGTTTATATATGCCTCTTCCTGTTCCTAGTGTTCCTTGGGAGGATATTTCTATGGACTTTGTTTTGGGATTGCCACGAACACAGAAGGGGAGGGATAGTATAATTGTTATTGTGGATCGGTTTTCTAAGATGGCACACTTCATTCCTTGTCATAAAACGGATGATGATGCGCATATTGCTGATTTGTTCTTTCGTGAAATTGTTCGTTTGCATGGTGTACCAAATACTATTGTTTCTGATCGTGATACTAAATTTCTTAGCCACTTTTGGAGATGTTTATGGGCTAAGTTGGGGACTAAATTGCTGTTTAGTACAACATGTCATCCCCAAACTGATGGACAAACTGAAGTAGTAAATAGAACTTTGTCTACTATGTTGCGGGCTGTTTTAAAGAAGAACTTAAAATTGTGGGAAGAGTGTTTACCTCATATAGAATTTGCTTATAATAGTTCGCTGCATTCTACCACAAAGATGTGCCCGTTTGAGATCGTCTATGGTTTTGTTCCTCGTGCACCTATTGATTTATTGCCTTTACCTACTTCGGTGCAACATAATTTGGATGCTACACAACGCGCTGAAATGATATTAAACTTGCATAAGACTACTAAAGATAACATCGAACATATGAATGCTAAGTATAAACTTGCTGGGGATAAAGGGAGAAAGCATGTTGTGTTTGCTGTTGGCGATCTTGTTTGGTTACATTTGCGTAAGGATCGCTTTCCTGATTTACGCAAGTCTAAGTTAATGTCGCGTGCTGCTGGTCCCTTTAAGGTGTTAGAGAAAATAAATGATAATGCATATAAACTTGAGTTGCCTGCAGACTTTGGTACGGTTAGTCCTACGTTTAACATTGCAGATTTGAAGCCTTACTTTGGTGAGGAAGATGAGATTGCGTAGAAGACGACTTCAATTCAAGAAGGGGAGCATGATGTGGACATCCCTTCTATTGATACAACCGTTGGACCTACAGCTACTCACATACAAGGACCCATCACAAGATCTCGTGCCAAACAACTTAATTATCAGGTACTTTCGTTTCTTGGAACTATTCCTCACATACATGAGAATATGATGCTGCCTAAATCAGATGTATTTCTTACTCTTAGGAATGATGGACCAAGCATGGATGAGAGGGATAAGCATTGGAGCATGGCCATGCATGGAGATGGCAGCAAGCGTGTGATGATCCAAGAGAAGGCCACAAATGAAGATTTCAGAACTTTGAGGCCACCATAGTGAAGAAAGAAGACTTGGACGAAATATTCAAGATCAATACTTCACGAATTCGTCCAAAGCTTAATATGGTGTTGCGACACCTTTTACTTTGGGCCAGGCCCATGTAATTTTCGCAGGATTTTAATTAGCCACTTTTTAGAGTCCGTATTTGAGGGGAAAAGGACTTTTAGGGTTGGATTCGGCCACCACTTCCATGGATGGCCGAAACCCCACCTTTTCGCCCTTAAATACTCTCCATATCCGACCCCCTAGACTCGGATTTTGTTTAGACATTAAGTTAGCCATAGTCGCAACTTCGCCAAGGCTCGAGCGTCGCAGAGGCCTCTTGTACTTCGCACCTATTCAGGATCCCACCTCTTCAATAAAGCTTTCCTCTTAATCCGCAATATCTTGATTGCAATATTGGTTCTTACTTGTTCTCGATTTCAGGTAGGAATTAAGACCCTCGCTGGTCAGGCTGATCGTGTTCCCGCAGGATCGGTAACCTCCAGGAGATTGGCCTAGCGATTGCATTGGCGCTCGTGCTCGCACGTGTAGTCGGATCGTCAAGCCCAAACTCCACCAAATCGATTATCATCATCTCATCTAAAGATCGGACACCTTTGCCCTATCACTCGAGGTCCTGGAGATATAGATGAACTGGCTCAATCATCTCTCTAGTAGCACTCTCATACACCAATGCCTCTCCCTCCTCGTCATGTCTCCCGAACGGGTGGAAGTAGAGGCCTCTAAGCTCGATGGCGTGGCGTCCGTAGAGGCGTCTGAGTAGCTCCTGCATGACTACATCTAGACCCTTCTCATTGTCATCGCGCATCAGCTTGAAGGAAATCTCCTCCGTGAGTGGCTCCGTCTGGCGTCCTGGCTGTGTGACTCTAAAGCCCCAAAGGTCCTTCCTCTCAAACTTGGTGAGCTAGAGTGCCTTCATACTAGGAAGTGGAAGGTTGATCACACTAGTAAACTGCACGATGCGTGAACCAAAACGAGTTCCATTGAACTCCTCGGCAGTGCTGATCACAAAGATAGGAATCTAATGTAAGGTAGAGAAATATTAGAACAACACAAGTAAGACAAAAACAAGACAGAAAAATGAAAGAAAAAGCATAAATCACATAAAACATACAAGTCATGGCATACAAAGTCTGCCACAAATACTAAGGTTCAAACATAACTTAGATAATTTTTTGCGAGAAAACGACAAGTGTGGTGGTCCAACTAACAGAGTACGTTACAATTCTCACTCATATGCTAAGTCTATGATATCTTCCCTTAGACATTTTATGGCGGTCTCTAAGTCTTGGGTATACTTCTTCTCCTCTTAAAGGTCATTTTTAGTGTTGAGCATTCTACACTTGAGTCTTTCGCCAAGCTCCTTGATAGCATTCCAAGCTGCATTTCTTGCAAAGTCAAAGAATGTTGTATACATTTCTGAGTTGGTGCCCATGTAGAATCCCGACTCTTTGTGGTTGTCTCCCTTGTTTTTGTACAAGTGAAGTTGCACCCACCAATATTCTTCTCCTTCATCCATTACTAGGAATCCTTTGTACACGGACTCACCATGTATCCCCAAGCTAACCATAAGGGTTTTGAGTGCTTTGGGAGACTCCGTCTCACATTCTAAAGTCATGGTCATGCATGGTCCCTTCTTGATGGCTTCGTTGATGATGACCATCTACAAATAGAGATGAGGAAGAATATTAGGAAAGGTTTACTAGAAGAAAAGACAAGTGTGGAATTTGCAAAGAGTTCAATTTTTCCTTAGTGGTTTTCTTAGTCTAATCCAACCTAGGGTAATAATCCTACAGGCAACACAGTGCTCAGATACCATCTGTAAGACCCCACCTTTATAAGGTAAAGGATCCCTATGATTGCAATGCTAGTCCCTGGATCAAATGCTAGCATCCACAGTTTAAGATAAAGTACACAAATACAAAGGTCTTTATTACATCGTCATTCTAGAGAAATCATAGTCTTTTACAACTCCATAGCCAAAGGCTAGTACAAGAGTCCATAACATAAGTAAATAATGTAAAGTCTTCATCTTCATGTGCCACAGGCAAGCATGTTGAGTATAGACTCATAACCCTAATCCTCATCAGAGTAACCTGCAATATCATAAGTTACAGCCACAGTGGGTCAATACATTTGGAATTATATTGGCAAGTGATACCATAGCAGAATAGTATTATCTAACATATATATGAATTTGGCTAAGTGTAGCTTAGGCTTGCTTTGCTCAAAATAGGTTTTTCCTATCAGTTGAAAACACTAAGTTTTTGTTTGACAAAAACTCCCAAGAAACCACCAATAGACATTGGTGAACCTTCAACCCTTGTTCAACCACAAGTTTTTAACTTAGAAATTGGGATGAGGAGATCCTTGATAGCTTCAATGTCTTGATGCTCAAATTGTCCGTTGCCGGGGACACGACTAAGTACTTAGGTTTTCCTTCTCGAGAGGTGGTGCACTTTTCCTACAAGACTCGACATGCATCAGGACGAGATCTTTCAGAAGCCTTCCCTTAGACCAAATGGACGCGTTCCATCATATCACCCTACCACCATCTATCCATATGGCTAAGTTATTGCAACCTATATGATCAAGGCAGAGCCCATATGCCATGTGGTTGCACTAGAAGCTTCTAAACACTAAGTATCTCAAATCCCTTTGTTCCTGGGTGGCTTTCCACAAGTGTGATACACAAGGTATACCATAGACACAGGCATTGTGTAACCACTCAACATAACCCAATCATACCATTCCACACAGGTGATTCATTCACTTAGTTGTTTTATTAAGCAAAACATAAGTCAAAGACTTAGCAAAATTTCCAGAGCATGTATATAATCTACCCCTGTTTGCTACTAGCTAGGCTAAGCATGATAACATAACCAATATCTTAACTTAGAGAAAATTCTACCAAGACTACAACTGTCGCATCCCAAGATTTTGGAATTTGGGACTAGAAAAAAAATTGTTTTTACATGTCATTCATGTGAATTGCATAGCATCCATGCAAAAATTTGCAAGAATTGTATTCAAAAAACCTAATCCTAATAAGTTTTGCAAATATTCCTACAAGGAATAAATAGGGATTTTATAAATCCAATATTTTGAATAGGAAAAGAAATGCTAAACTACCACCCAATAATGATCTACTTGAATTTAGAAAAATTTGAAGACAATTTTGAACTCATTTGGAGTTATAAAAAAAGTTATGGAATAAACACTAAAACAGAAAATAAGAAAAAGAAGAGAACAAAAAAACCTAACTAAACCTACCTCTTGTGGCGTCTACAAGCATGACCTAGCCCACCTGATCCGCCCTAGCTACATGCGCCTTCCGTCGATCTGCGTGCGTGCGGTAGCAACATCTAGCATTGGCCTAGCTATCTTGCCCAGCCCTAGCCCACGCTACCCTGTGCCACTGTCGCGTGGGCCCTGCCCTGGTCGTCTTCCAGCTCGGGATGAACTCCCGCTCGAGCACGTCTCCGAACAAACTGCCGTGGAGTCTGCCCCGATTCAGCAAGATTTCTTTCCCTCTCTCCAAGTTTTCTGTAGGTAAATATCCCCTGAATCTCTCGTCGTTTCCCCTCTATAAACTCACCAAATAGCCATTAGGCTGCCACGGAATCGCTCCCGGAGTTCCGCCGTCACTAGCGCCATGGGATATCAGATCGGTCTCGGTCTTCAGTTTCAAGCCACCCCGAACCTCCTTTCCCATCTGGAAATCTCCCGCGTATTTTACAATTTCCCTTGACCCGATTTTCCCTGACCCGATTTCCCGTTGCGCGGATCGCCACAGTGAGCACGCAACCTCGTCGGAATTCTGCCGCCGCCATTTCTTCAGATCGACCTTGCCGACGACGGTACCGACCTCCTAAGCCCTCCTGTTCCCTCTGAACCTGTTCCTCGTGCATCGCCGCTTCACCCTAACCCAATTTCCCCTTCCGCAGAGCCCGGAATCGACTACCCGACATCGCCGGAGCCACCCCGCCACCGACGCCTCCAGTCGCCCCTTTCTGCCGCCACAGGAAGCACGGGAACGTGAAGAGATCTTCGTCAAGCTCGCCTTCATAATCTAAGCATTGTCATCCACACCGCCATCACCGGTGACCACGTAAGGACCGGCACCATCTACTCCTGAGCGCCCACCGCCGTCCACCTTGTCCAGGCCGACGAGCTCGCAAGTATTGTTTCTCAGACAGTCGTATCAAAGACGAACGAGCAAGATTAGAACCCCTTCCGAAGCAGTATCGGCCTACCAGGATTCGCCAGGTGTCAACCTTCGTCGGTGCACGTTCAGCTCACATGTCATCTGCCAGGTCAGCAAAGTCAAAGCCGAGTCAACTGCTAGTTGAAATTGATTTAAAATAGCAAAAAAATGTGAGAATTTGTAAAATTCATATTGAATCGAATACATGCCAAAAATTATAAATAATATATGGTTGGATTCATAAAATTGTATAGAATAATAATATATGATTGGATCTAACGTTTATAGTATGTATTTACTGTAATTTAAATGGTTTAATGGACATTTTAGACTATAAAATTCATAGTAAATAATTTATAAACCTGGCAAATATAAATAATATGCCTGTGAAATCACAATCTTGTGAAGAATACAGATATGATTTTAGTTTGATTTTTAGACAACAGAAACTAAATAAATGATTTAAAATCCATTATACACTCTTTAAATCATAGAAAAATATTTATAAATCCTATTAAGGAAAATCCAATTTTTACTAGTTCATATTAACGTCCCCTATCCAGTACACCCCAAGACCAAATTTAATATGACAATTAGAGTAGAAGTTTTAATAGAACTATTAAAACCTCTATATTAGCAATCAAGATTTAATAACAAATACCCTATTGCATCAAATTATCTCCTGCATGCATCATATATGCTAATATTGTTTAGAGAACTAATTACAACCATTGTGACACATTAAATCATCATGCATGCATTTGTTCATCATTGATTTGTTGTATTGTGCATAATTGCATTGTTTTGAATGGTGTGTTTGTTGTGCACTTGTTTTGATCGATAGATTGCGAGGAGTGCAACGTTTGTGATTGTGACGAGTGCAATCTTCTCTATTGTGAGGATTATCTAAATAACTATATATACAACAAAGGCAAGTAGATCTATCATAAATGTCCTACTATTTTCCTATGCATGCAGTATGGTTTTTAGTAGTGTGCATGTGTAGGTGTTTTACTACTATGCTATGCTATGACACCCAGGCATGATTGCCATATCTCCATGACTTGATTACTTTGAGCCATCGTATTGTAGTTGCTTAGCCATGCTTATTAGATGTGCAAAAGGGAATTCATTATTGATTATGTTATGAAAAAGTTATGTCTTGTTATAATGAAAACAACTGGAATTTAATGAATATCCTTGGTGTGATGGATTGATGTTTTTGGATGGTTTATTGCGGAAAGCACACCTAGGCTTCAGAGATTGGACAGGTTTCTTGTGTAGTAGCTTCCAGTACAGCCGCATGTCATTATTTGTTTTGACTAAATAGATAGTGGGAACCTGACCTGACGTGACTAGAAGATGTAGGGTAGGTTGGTATGGGTCCGTTCTGAGGGATCAGGGTTCTACTTATGAAAGGTTTCTTCTTGGTTTTCTCCCTATCATGGCATAAAATGAGTGTAATGGTAAGAGCGGGTTGACTGGGTCGTGCGGGTAAAGTGTACAACCCCTGTAGGGTGTCTAAACTAAGTACTTAGTCGTGTCCCTGGTTATGGACAACTATGAGCGACTAGGCCTGGAACTTGATAGGGCAAAGGTGTCCGATCTTTCGATAAGATGGTGATAGTCGATTTGGTGGAGTTCGGCCTTGACGATCTGACTACATGTGCGAGCACGAGCGCCAATGCAATCGCTAGGCCAATCTCCTGGAGGTTACCGATCCTGCGGGAACACGATCAGCCTGACCTGCAAGGGTCTTAATTCCTACCTGAAATCGAGAACAAGTAAGAACTAATATTGCAATCAAAATATTGCGGATTAAGATGAAAGCTTTATTGAAAAGGTGGGATCCTATATAGGTGCGAAGTACAAGAGGCCTCTGCCACACTCGAGCCTTGGCGAAGTTGCTATGATGGCTAACTTAATGTCTAAACAAAATCCGAGTCTATGGTGACGGCTATGGGGAGTATTTAAGGAGGAAAAGGTGGGGTTTCGGCCAGCCATAGAAGTGGTGGCCGAATCCAACCCTAGAAGTCCTTTTCTCCTCAAATACAGACTCTAAAAAGTGGCTATTTAAAATCCTGCGAAAATTACATGGGCCTAGCCCAAAATAAAGGTGTCGCAGCACCATATTAGCTAAGGACGAATTTGTGAAGTATTAATCTTGAATATTTCGTCCAAGCCTTCTTTCTTCATTATGGTGGCCTCAAAGTTCTGAAATCTTCATCTGTGGCCTCCTCTTGGATCATCACATGCTTGCCGCCATCTCCATGCATGGCCATGCTCCAATGCTCGTCCCTCTCATCCATGCATGGTCCATCATTCCCAAGAGTAAGAAATATATCTGATTTAGGCAGCATCATATTATCATGTATGTGAGGAATAGTTCCAAGAAATGAAAGTACCTGATAGTTAAGTTGTTTGGCACGAGATCTTGTGATAGGTCCTTGTTTTTGTGTAGCTGTAGGTACAACGGTTGTATCAATAGATGGGATGTACACATCATGCTCCCCTTCTTGAATTGAAGTCGTCCTCGACGCAATCTCATCTTCCTCACCAAAGTAAGGCTTCAAATCTGCAATGTTAAACGTAGGACTAACCGTACCAAAGTCTACAGGCAACTCAAGTTTATATGCATTATCGTTTATTTTCTCTAACACCTTAAAGGGACCAACAGCACGCGGCATTAACTTACACTTGCGTAAATCAGGAAAATGATCTTTATGCAAATGTAACCAAACAAGATCTCCAACTTCAAACACAACATGCTCTCTCCCTTTATCCCCAGCAAGTTAATACTTAGTATTCATGTTCTATGTTATCTTTAGTAGTCTTATGCAAGACTAATATCATTTCAGCGCGTTGTGTAGCATCCAAATTATTTTGCACCGAAGAAGGTAAAGGCAATAAATCAATAGGTGCACGAGGAACAAAACCATACACAATTTCAAACGGGCACATCTTTGTGGTAGAATGTAGCGAACGATTATAAGCAAATTCTATATGAGGTAAACACTCTTCCCACAATTTTAAGTTCTTCTTTAAAACAGCCCGCAACATAGTATACAAATTAATATTTAGTACTTCAGTTTGTCCATCAGTTTGGGGATGACATGTAGTACTAAACAGCAATTTAGTCGCCAACTTGGCCCATAAACATCTCCAAAAGTGGCTAAGAAATTTAGTATCACGATCAGAAACAATAGTATTTGGCACACCATGTAAACGAACAATTTCATGAAAGAACAAATCAGCAATATGCGTAGCATCATTCGTTTTATGACAAGGAATAAAGTGTGCCATCTTAGAAAACCGATCCATAACAACAAAAATACTATCCCTCCCCTTCTGTGTACGTGGAAATCCCAAAACAAAGTCCATAGAAATATCCTCCCAAGGAACACTAAGAACAGGAAGAGGCATATATAAACCATGTGGATTAAGGCGAGACTTAGCTTTTTAACAAGTAGTGCAGCGTGCCACAAATCTCTTAACATCTCGACGCATACGTGGCCAAAAGAAGTGTGCAGCAAGAACATCCTCTGTTTTCTTGACACCAAAGTGTCCCATCAATCCTCCTCCATGTGCTTCCTGTAACAACAAAAGACGAACAGAACTATCTGGAATGCATAGTTTGTTAGCACGGAACACAAATACATCATTGAACACGAATTTGTTCCATGTTCTACCATCTCTTTAAATTCAGCATCATGCACATATTGTTCCTTAATAGTTTCCAATCCAAATATTTCGAAGTCAAGTTGAGATAACAAAGTATAACGGCGCGACAAAGCATCAGCAATATTATTATCTTTACCCTTTTTGTGTTTGATAACATAAGGAAAAGACTCAATAAGTTCAACGCACTTTGCATGATGACGATTCAACTTAGCTTGACTACGAATATGCTTCAAAGATTCATGATCAGAATGTATAACAAATTCTTTAGGCCATAGATAATCTTGCCAAGTTTCTAATGTCCGAACCAATGCATATAATTCTTTATCATAAGTAGAATAGTTCAAACTAGCACCACTCAATTTCTCACTAAAATATGCAACAGGTTTTTCCTCTTGTAATAACACACCGCCCAAACCAATTCGTCTAGCATCACATTCAAGCTCAAAAGTCTTAGTAAAATCAGGAAGTTGGAGTAAGGGAGCATGTGTTAGCTTATCTTTCAATATGACGAATGCCTCTTGTTGTGCATCGCCACAAACAAAGGGCACATCCTTCTTGGTAAGTTCATTCAGCGGCGCGGCAATTGATCCAAAGTCTTTGAAAAAGCGCATATAAAACCCAGCGAGGCCAAGAAAACTCCTCACTTGTGTGACCGTCTTGGGCTGCAGCCAATTCTCAATAGCTTCAATCTTGGCTGGATCCAGTTCAATACCCTGTGATGTAACAACATAGCCAAGAAACGCAACTCGATTGGTGCAAAAGGTGCACTTCTCAAGATTACCAAACAAACGTGCATCACGTAAAGCATGGAAAACAGCACGTAAATGGTCCAAATGATCCTCTAAAGATTTGCTATAAATCAGAATATCATCAGAGTAGACAACCACAAAACGTCCAATGAAAGCACGTAAAACTTCGTTCATTAATCTCATGAAAGTACTGGGTGCATTAGTTAAACCAAACGGCATCACTAACCACTCATATAAACCGAACTTAGTTTTAAATGTTGTTTTCCATTCATCTCCCAATTTCATACGAATCTGGTGGTAACCACTACGCAAATCAACTTTAGAAAACATGGTAGAGCCACTCAATTCATCAAGCATGTCATCCAAACGTGGAATCGGATGATGATATCGAATAGTAATATTATTGATAGCTCTACAATCAGTACACATGCGCGAAGAACCATCTTTCTTAGGTACCAAAATAATAGGAACAACACATGGGCTAAGGGACTCACGAATATGATCTCTGTCGAGTAGTTCCTGAATTTGGCATTGTATCTCCTTTGTCTCCTCTGGATTGGTTCTATATGGCGCGCGGTTGGGCAACGTGGCACCAGGAATTAGATCAATGTGTTGCTCAATTCCTCTAATAGGAGGTAGTCCTGGTGGCAGCTCAGCGGGAAAGACGTCCTCATATTCCTGCAAAAGGTTAGCAATAGCGGGTGGCAAAGAAGGAGGCATATCCTCAAATGAAAACAAAACCTCTTTGCAGATAATTGCATAATATTGAGTATTGTTTACATCTAGTTCAGGAATATCAATTTTATTTGCAAGCATACATGGACTCTTCAAACGAATTTCAGTAGCATGTTTAGAATCAGATGTATTGTTCTTTGGTGGTACAAAATCTGCAGCAACAATCTGATTCTCACTTTTTTTCTCCTCAGTTTTAGCTCTACTAGCTCTAGCAAGATCATCTTTTAAAATCTGTTCGGGAGTCATAGGTTTTAGACCAATTTTCTTTCCATCATGCATAAGAGAATAGTGATTAGTTTTGCCATTATAAACAGATTCTCTATCAAATTGCCATGGTCTACCAAGTAACAAAGAACAAGCTTGCATAGGTACAACATCACAATCAACAAAATCAGAATATGTACCAATAGTAAAATGCACGCGTACCATTCTTGTTACCTTGATCTTGCGAGAACTCTCAAACCATTGGATGTAATATGAATATGGGCGTTGTCTTGTTGGAAGCGCAAGCTTCTCTACCATGTCAACACTGGCCAGATTATTACAACTCCCTCCATCAATGATGATCCTTATAGATCTTTCCTTGACAACACCACGTGTTTGGAACAGGTTGTGTCGTTGATTTGCTCAGATTTTCTCAATTGCACACTCAACACACGTGTAATTAAGCTCTTGTATTGATCAGCAGTTTTAGCTCCCATTACCTCTGTCTCTTCATCAGAATCACAATTGTCTCCATCTCGAGCAAAAATAAGAGCTAATGTATCTTCATCAAAATCACTCGTTGAATCATATTGTCCATCATCACGCACCATCATAACACGTTGTGTTGTGCACTGTCTCTCAATATGACCAAAAACCCAGCACTTGCGGCATCGTATATCCTTTGTTTTACCCATGGAAGCCATAGAAGATGCACTACGAGCAGGAGCATTGGATGACGGTGGAGGAGCAGCTGACGGAAATCTTGTGGTGGCCTTGGATGTGGTAGGAGCTGGTGGAGAATCACGAGAAGGAGGGGATGATTGTCGGGATGTCCAAGTGGATGTGCGACCTACAGAATTATTAGTCCTCCTCCATGGTGTTTGGCGATCCTGCACTTCACGTTCAGCTTTGCAAGCAAGAAACAAATGAGTGATGGAATTATATTCCTTATAGTCTAATATGTGATGAATGTCCTTATTTAATCCACCAAAGAAACGTGCAAGCATTTGTTCAGTAGATTCTACAAGACCACACCGAACCATCCCCGTTTGCAATTCCTGATAATACTCTTCTACAGAATTTTCCCTTGTTCCAAACGTGTCAGATTCTTTAGTAAATCACGTTGATAAGTGGGAGGCACAAAACAAACACGCATAGCAGTTTTTAAAGAAGTCCAAGTACGAGGAATAGTAGTAGGATTTAAACGACAATACTCAGACAACCAAAGGGAAGCAAATTTAGTAAATTCACATGTAGCAGCACTAACACGCATATTTTCAGGATATTTTAAACATGCAAAACGTTGTTCTACTTCCATCTCCCATGTAAGATATGCATCAGGATTATATTTACCCTCAAAAGATGGAATATTTAATTTAAGCTTTGCAACATGATCATCATCACGTCTTCGTGGTCGAGCGTTGCGGTGGTAATGTCGGGGCGCCAGCGGTGTGGAGGTTGTTCAACCTCCTCGTCAAACAGATCGTCGTCGTCGGGTCGTAGTAGTACTAAATCGTCATCCCCAATGTAGCGGCGGCGGTGGAAGTCGAGGTGCCTCGGTGCGGTAGCTGCACGAGGTGTGCGGCGGTCGAGCAGATGCGACCGTGATCGTAATGCGTGTGCCATGTCGAGGTGCCAATGGGGCGGGTCTTGGTCTTGCGGCAATCTGTCCAAAACCTCCTTGAACCGAGCGTCAAGCTTGTCGTTGAAGGATTTCTCGAGTCCATCGATCTTGTCCATGGCGTTGGTGAGCTTGGTGTCAAACTCCTCTAGTCGTGCATCCACATCTTTAGCGCGACCGACCAAGAGCTCGGAGAAGTGGGCATGTAGTTCTTGGTTCGTCATTGTGGCAGGGTTACGCGAAGTATCTGTCATGATTAGTCCTTTAAAAAGCACAGGTATATATGCCTATAACTACAGAAATATGGTGGAAGGCACGCGTAATCCGTCAAGCAATATACGAAGCTCTTACAAGTTCTTACTAAATAGTTGGAAAAGGCGATGCACAACCGCGAGGAGCAGTGGGTCCAGAGATTGAACCGAGCGATTACCAGGAGTCGAGACACCGCACGTGGAGAAATCTGTGGAGCTCTGGGAAGGCTTAGAAAAGGGGTTAGAATTTATCAAAACAGCAATGCAAATGTTGAAAGAATGCTAAACGACGGTACTATGCTAGTCCTAGGCTAGACCGTACTAGAGACGCGAGCCTAGATTACCAACGATGTCACGACGCGACACAACAAGCAATGTATGATGATATGGCACCCTGAAAAGCGAACCGAGATGTCGAAAATCACTATGATGGCGAGTATCTAAAACTGATCTACGGGATCTAGAAACAGGTTAGCCCCAAAAAATTGATTTTTGAAATTTTTGTATTATGCTCTGGAAAGCGCGCAGGCGCTAAAAAAATATCTCTATAACGGGCGATGGAGAAAAGTGATCCCCGGGGCCGAAAATCAGTATAGCCAGAAAAAAAATCGGAGGCGGTTCCAGACTTTTTTTTGCTCTCCTTCTGGACTTACGACTGAACTTCTAACTCGACACGGACTTTAGCTCAATACGGAAACAACAAGAAAGGAGAGTAAAAATAAATAACTAGGAAACAATAACTCTACTCGGACTCGTGCCTCGGCAGGAAAGGTGATTGGATCCGTGTCGAGGTAGGAAGGCGGTGGCGGAGTTTTAGGGTTTATGGTGGCTGGGTGTATGGCGGCGGAATATGGTGGCGGAATATGGTGGCGGTGATCTGCAAGGGTGGCGGTGACTACTGTGATCAGAACTCGAAACTCTAAGGGACGAGACACTAAGACCAGCAACTCGACGCGACGATGCAGACACAAATTCAACAATGCAAAACTGAAAAGATAATGCGAGGCGTAGATTGGTGATGGGAAGGATCGAAACTCTAACTGTGTTTTTGGCTTTTTCATGGGTTATAGGTAAAACAGATCAAATCTACGAAAGCAGAAAAATCTCACCGAGCAACCTGAAATCTGATACCACTTGATAGGGCAAATGTGTCCGATCTTTCGATGAGATGGTGATAGTCGATTTAGTGGAGTTCGGCCTTGACGATCCGACTACACGTGCGAGCACGAGCGCCAATGCAATCGCTAGGCCAATCTGCTGGAGGTTATCGATCCAGCGGGAACACGATCAGCCTGACCAACAAGGGTCTTAATTCCTACCTGAAATCGAGAACAAGTAAGAACTAATATTGCAATCAAGATATTGCGGATTAAGATGAAAGCTTTATTGAAAAGGTGGGATCCTGTATGGGTCGCAGTACAAGAGGCCTCTGCCTTTCGAGCCTTAGCGAAGTTGCTATGATGGCTAACAATGTTTAAACAAAATCCGAGTCTATGGTGGCTATGGGGAGTATTTAAGGAGGAAAAGATGGGGTTTGACAGCCATAGAAGTGGTGGGCGAATCCAACCCTAGAAGTCCTTTTCTCCTCAAATACGGACTCTAAAAAGTGGCTATTTAAAATCCTGCGAAAATTACATGGGCCTGGCCCAAAATAAATTCGTCCATAGCTTAATATGGTGCTGCGACACCTTTATTTTGGGCCAGGCCCATGTAATTTTCGCAGGATTTTAATTAGCCACTTTTTAGAGTCCGTATTTGAGAGAAAGACTTCTAGGTTGATTCGCCACCACTTCTATGGCTAAACCCCACCTTTTCTAAATACTCCCCATAGCCACTTTAGGCTCGGATTTTGTTTACACAGTTAGCCATCATAGCAACTTGCCAAGGCTCAGCGTCAGAGATCTCTTGTACTTCTCGACCTCGTGATCCCACCTTTCAATAAAGCTTTCTCTTCATCGCAATATCTTGATTGCAATATTGGTTCTTACTTGTTCTCGATTTCGTAGGAATTAAGACCGATCGGTAACCTCGCACGTGTAGTCGGATCGTCAATCCCGAACTCCACCAAATCGACTATCACCATCTTATCGAAAGATCGGACACCTTTGCCCTATCACACGTCGTCTGCCATGTCAGCAAAGTCAAAGCCGAGTTAACAACTAGTTGAAATTGATTTAAAATAGCAAAAAATTGTGAGAATTTGTAAAATTCATATTAAATCGAATACATATCCAAAAATTATAAATAATATATGGTTGGATTCATAAAATTGTATAGAATAATAATATATGATTGTATCTAACGTTTACAGTATGTATTTACTATAATAATTTAAATGGTTTAATGGACATTTTAGACTATAAAATTCATAGTAAATAATTTATAAACCTAAAAATATAAATAATATGCCCCTGGAATCACAATCCCGTGAAGAATACAGATATGATTTTAGTTTGATTTTTAGACAACAGCAACTAAATAAATGATTTAAAATCCATTATGCACTCTTTAAATCATAGAAAAATATTTTATAACTCCGATTAAGGTGAATCCAATTTCTACTGGTTCATATTAACATCCCCTATCTAGTACACCCCAAGACCAAATTTAGTATGACAACTAGAGCAAAAGTTTTAATAGAACTATTAAAACCTCTATATTGGCAATCAAGATTAATAACAAATACCCTATTGCATCAAATGATCTCCTACATGCATCATATATTCTAATATTGTTTAGAGAACTAACTACAACCATTGTGACATATTAAATCATCATACATGCATTTGTTACTCATTGATTTGTTGTATTGTGCATAATTGCATTATTTTGAATTGTGTGTTTGTTGTGCACTTGTTTTGATCGATAGATTGCACGGAGTGCAACGTTTGTGATTGTGACGAGTGCTATCTTCTCTATTGTGAGGATTATCTGAATGACTACGTCTACAACAAAGGCAAGTAGAGCTATCATAAATGTCCTACTATTTTCCTATGCATGTAGTATGATTTTCAGTAGTGTGCATGTGTAGGTGTTTTACTACTATGCTATGCTATGACACCCAGACATGATTGCCATATCTCCATGACTTGATTCCTTTGACCATCGTATTGTAGTTGCTTAGCCATGCTTATTAGATGCGCAAAAAGGAATTCATGATTGATTATGTTATGGAAAAGTTATGTCTTGTTATAATGAAAACAACTGGAATTTAATGAATCTCCTGGGTGTGATGGATTGATGTTTTTGGATGGTTTATTGCGGAAAGCACACCTAGGCTTCAGAGATTGGATAGGTTTCTTGTGTAGTAGCTTCCAGTACAACCACGCGCCATTATTTGTCTTGACTAAGTAGGTTGTGGGAACCTGACCCGACGTGACTAGCAGATGTAGGGGATGTAGGTTGGTATGGGTCCGTCCTAAGGGCTCAGGGTTCTACTTCTAAAAGGTTTCGTCTTGGTTTTCTCCCTATCATGGCACAAAATGAGTGGAATGGTAAGAGCGGGTTGACTGGGTCGTGCGGGTAAAGTGTACAACCCCTGCAGGGTGTCTAAACTAAGTACTTAGATGTGTCCCCGGTTATGGACAACTATGAGCGACTGGGCCTGAAACTGTTTGGAAGATCTCGCTCATCCCAATTTCTTAATTACTAAAACTTGATGGGTGAACATGGGTTTAGGAGCATACGGAAGTTGAACTGTCTTGTTTCTACATGGGTTTATGCTGGTATGTCCTTAGAAGATTGTTTTGAAGAAAGAAAACTATTTAAAAGTAGGGAAAAGTTATATTGCTTCTAGCAAATGAGCCTAAACTCCACCTAGCCAAATATGCATATAGTTGCTAGATACTTTGTAGTCATTAGTTCTACTTGCCAATACATTTAAAGTATTAACCATTTGTGGCTGCAAAATTTCATGTTGCAGGTTGTTCTGTTCTGAGTGATCGTTATAGGTCGTGAGACTCTACTCAACGATTCTTCGCATGTGGCACATTTGAAGAATGGAGATCTACCTTGTTATTGTTTCCGCTGTTTACTTGAATAAATAATGTAAATTCTGTATCATATTCGTTGTATTTATGATGCACAGTTATATTTGTTATCATTTTGTACTGTGTGTGCCATTGAACCGATCCAGGGATTGACACTATACACATGAACTCAGCCTTATCAGGTGAGGGTGTTACAACAACGACTAGGATTTCCCATGGCATAGCATATAGATAATTAGCAAAATTTCATGCAAGCCCTATACAAAATATCACTAGTGCATAGTTAAAAATAATAGGACAAATACATGAAGCACCACTTGCCTTGGTAGTTGGGGGAGTAGCAACAATCCTCACAATCACAATCACCACTAGCACCAAAATCTACACATAAAATGATAGCACCAAATTACATCCCAAAATTCATGATTTACAAAATCTTGCATTTCATTCATGCATTCAAAGCATTCTTGGCTTGCACAAAAAATTTCAAATCAAAATTCAAATAAAACCAATTATATGCCTATATATATATATATATATCCTTAAGGAATGATTTTATTTTATTTTTCAAAGCATCAAAGTGTATTTGAATAGACAGTGGTGTTTGACACACATTGGAGCACAAGGTTCACTGTTTTAAAAATCTAGAGAAATTTTGAATTCTAACTCATTTGAATTGGGTTTGAAATGATTCCTGAAAATCCAAATAGAAAAATAAAAAGAGAAAAGAATATGAAAAAGGCCAGTGCTACCTATTCGGCCCAATTCTAGAACAGGCCCAGCAAGCCCACCCGGCTGTTTTCCCCTCTCCCCTCTCTCTCACCCGCACTCGCCTTACCCCTCTCGCTGATAGTGGCCCCCACTGCCACCTCATCTTCTTCCCCAAACCTCGCACGAGACCAGCGTCGCCGCGGCCGTTTCCTCCCTTTGATGTCACGAGTAATTGCCGTTGATGGGGAGAGTAACTCACTCCCCCTCTCTGGCTACTTAACACCCCCTGCCCCGCAGCATTTACCCTCACTCAAACACGCTTGAGCGCCCCCAGGCTGGCCGTATTGACGCTTACTTCGCCGCGGTACCTAACCTCTCCGACGACCGATTCTGGTGAGAACTCCCTGCCCCTCGCCCTCTAGTTCTTGCTACCATGTTCGCCACACTCCCGCACATCTAACGTTGCTTGCGGGCTTCTTTTTGGTGGCTTGCAGCGTCGTCTTCGTCGACGACCGCGTGTGCCCGACGACAAGCTCTACTCTGGCGACTTCTCGTGGAAAACCTAGCCTTCCTCTTCCTTCTGGTTCATGCTCGCACACTCACCGTTCCAAAACGCGTCTAACGCCGTCTTTCTCTTGCCTTCCTGTGCCTTGTAGCTTCACCGTCGACGACGCCCGAACACACACCGTCGCTAGTAGCATCTCCGGCAAGAAATTCCCAGCGACCTCATGCGCCCCTTGGCCAACGGAGACCACCTCGAGCACCCCCTCGCCACAGCGACTCCGGTAATGCCCCTCACCCTCTCCTTTGCTTCCTAGAACCGCCGGAACACCGTTGGCAGAGCGCCGCCGCCGCGCATCCGTCGCCAGCGCCGCCAGTTAGTGGTCAAATCGATGTGAGCCATTAGATCCAGATCCAGTGGCTAAGTTAGATCACTGAAGCGAATCATTTTTGTTTGATCCGAGTCGTACAGGGTGACTTAGATCCAACACTCCACTTTGGCCGATCCGCGCACAGCGGTATCGACCCATCAGACACAGCCATGTGTCTAGGATTTTGATTTAAAATCTGTTTTCATATCTATTAGATATCAAACTTGTAAAATTCATATCTTTAGTCCGGTTTGGCCAAATTTTGCAAATAATATACCATTGGAATCAGAAAAATAAATCCTACACTACTGTGGGATTAAATTTGTAATTTTCTTCTACAAAATTGGATTTATTTGCAGAATCAAATATAGGCCTATTTTGGCTATATAAATTATGATATGGGGTGGCCCGATCTTCTCAGCAAGCAGTTGTCGATGACGATGGTGGATGATAGATAACTATCCTGTAGCTATGAACTCTCCCGCTCGAACCCTGATACCAATGCAACAGCTCTCGAACCCTATGGGATATTCACAACACCACGCTCTTGCACACGCAGCCGTCGACCACGAACGGTAGTGTGCAATCTACTAATTCCCAATGGAACAACAGATCACACTCAATTGTAGTAGATAATTCGATCACAGGGTAATTCTAGATGTTCTTGATAAGAAACAACTCGAAAATAGTTTTAACGTAGTCTCACCCTAACTATGGGGACGTCCCAGGGCTTATTAGGGCGGCTGGGGCGGCCAAAATCGCGAAATAAAACGTGTCTTGTATAGTCAAATCCGTCCAGATCTGATGGTAACTTTCAGGTCCGGACTTTTCGCCCTAAGTAGGGGCGGATTATCCGCCCCCCGGATTATCCTCCCCTGGGGCGGATTATCCTCCCCCTTACTGAGCCTTGCGCATGAAGTCCTTATTTGAATTCCTAGAGCAGGGCCGGATTATCCTCCCCTGGGACGTGTAAGTACTCGTTGGAAAGCTCTCGTAGTGATCTTTCCAACAAGTACTTATTTGCTTGATTTGGAGTTCGTATGAAGAATCCACGTCCATTTCAATTTCAGGGCTTCTGTCTGTCCGAACTGAACCTTCCTTCTTGATGATCTTCTCTTGCGCCTTCCTCCCGCTCCTCCCTCGCGCATCCTTGGCGATCATCATGCTAGGCTCCTCTTGTAACCCTTCTCCTTCTCGTGTCAAGCTTGTTTCCTCAACGAACCTGATCATACACAAGTGCATAGATTTAGGCAGTATAAAGTTCTCATTATCATAAACATCAGATTCATTTAGGAGTGAATTCACCTGTTGTTCAAGTAGCTTTGCACGAGCCCGTGTAATGAGTCCAATTCTAATCTCATTGGACTGATCCTTCTTAGCATTGGCTGGAACATCTTCAGTAGTAATTGGGGTAGGTGTAAATATAGGGATGTCCTCATGATCTCCCCCCCCTTCAAAAAGCATCGACCTCGACGCTCCAAGGTCTTCTCCATTATATGGTGACAAATCAGCAACGTTGAAACTGTTGCTAACTCCACCAAACTCAGCAATAGGAATATCAGTCGAGTAGGCATTATCATTGATCTTGGATAACACCTTGTAAGGACCAGCACCACGGGGCTTCAATTTGGATTGTCGAAGCTTGGGGAACCTATCCTTGCGCAGATGCACCCATACCATGTCTCCATGCTTGAACAAAACCTCCTTTCTTGCTTGATTCCTTGAAGCAGCAATGTTCTTGCCTTTCTTATCAATAGCCTCTCGAGTCTTCTCATGAATTTTCTTCGAATATTCAGCACGTTTTGATGCCTCCATATCAACTCTCTCATGCAATGGTAGAGGCAACAAATCAAGTGGCGTCAATGGCTTGAATCCATACACCACCTCAAAAGGACAAAGCTGAGTAGTAGAATGCACGGCCCTGTTGTAAGCAAATTCTACATGTGGCAAACACTCTTCCCACTCCCGCAGATTCTTCTTGATCATAGTCCTCAATAACTGTGACAATGTTCTATTCACCACCTCCGTCTGACCATCTGTTTGGGGATGACAAGTAGTACTGAAAAGCAACTTTGTTCCAAGCTTCCCCCATAAGGTCTTCCAAAAGTAGCTCATGAACTTCACATCACGGTCAGAAACAATCGTCTTGGGTACTCCATGTAGTCTCACGATGTTCCTGAAAAACAGGTTAGCAATATGCGACGCATCGTCGCTTTTGTGGCAGGCAATAAAATGCGCCATCTTAGAGAATCTATCCACTACCACAAATATAGAATCATGACCTCTCTGAGTTTTGGGGAAACCTAGCACAAAGTCCATGCTAATATCTTCCCAAGGTGTAGTAGGTGCAGAGAGAGGTGTATACAAACCATGAGGCTTCAACTTTGATTTGGACTTGTTGCATGTAATGCAGCGACTCACAAATCGATAGACATCACGCCTCATCTTGGGCCAATAAAAGTGATAAGCGAGCATGAGCAAAGTCTTCTCACGCCCAAAGTGACCCATCAAACCTCCAGCATGTGATTCCTGCACTAAAAACAAACGCAAAGACGATTCTGGAATGCATAGTTTGTTAGCTCTAAACAAATAGCCATCATGTATATGATACTTATCCCAAGCATGTTTCAAAGCACACAAACGATATGGTTCAGCAAAATCATGATCAGTTGCATAAAGTGCAGAAATACTCTCTAATCCAGGAATTTTAACATCAAGATGTGTCAATAACATATTCTTCCTAGACAAAGCATCAGCAACCATATTTTCTTTTCCTTTCTTATATTTTATAATGTAAGGAAATGATTCAATAAACTCAACCCATTTAGCTAAGCGTCTATGCAAGTTTGATTGAGCTTTAAGATACTTCAATGCTTCATGATCAGAATGTATGATAAATTCTTTTGGCCACAAATAATGTTGCCAAACCTCAAGAACTCTAACAAGTGCATACAATTCTTTATCATAAACAGGATAATTTAGTCTAGCACCAGCAAGTTTCTTAGAAAAATATGCTATTGGACGACCCTCTTGCATCAAAACGCCACCAATTCCTATACCACTAGCATCACATTCAACTTCAAATTGCTTTGAAAAATCAGGTAACGCAAGCAAAGGTGCAGTATTAAACAAACGTTTTATTGTATCAAATGCAATATCTTGGGCTGCGCCCCATACAAATGGCACACCTTTCTTAGTCAATTCATTCAATGGTGCAGCAATAGTGCTAAAATCCTTCACAAAGAGCCTATAGAAACCAGCTAAACCATGGAAACTACGCACTTGACTCACATTCATGGGAATAGGCCAATTTTGAATTGCTTCAGTTTTAGATTGATCTACTTCTACCCCATGCTTAGATACAACATATCCCAGAAATATGACCTTATCTTTTGCAAATGTGCACTTATCAAGATTAGCATATAATTGATTATCACGCAACACTTGCAAAACTTGTCTAATATGATCAGAGTGTTCAGATTCATTGCGGCTGTATATGAGTATATCATCGAAATAAACAACCACAAAACGACCAATATATTCTCTCAAAACATGATTCATTAATCTCATGAATGTACTAGGTGCATCAGTAAGACGAAATGGCATAACTAACCATTCATACAAACCAAATTTTGTTTTGAAAGCAATTTTCCATTAATCCCCTTCTTTCATCCTAATTTGATGGTATCCACTACGCAAATCAATTTTAGAGAAAATAGCAGCACCACTCAATTCATCTAACATATCCTCTAAGCGTTGAATAGGATGACGATATCGAATAGTGATGTTATTAATAGCTCTACAATCTACACACATGCACCATGTACCATCTTTCTTAGGTACTAAAATAACAGGAACAGCACAAGGGCTAAGAGAAACACGAATGTACCCTTTGTCGAGCAACGCTTGTACTTGTTTCTGTATCTCCTTAGTTTCTTTGGGGTTGGTTCGGCATGGTTCCCGGTTTGGTAATGTAGCGCCAGGGATCAAATCTATTTGATGCTCAATGCCACGCAATGGAGGCAATCCAGCTGGCACATCTTCTGGAAACACATCACCAAAATCCTGCAAAACAGTAGATACACCAAGAGAAATAGGGGTCATGTCATTAGAAACCAAAACCCCGCCCTTATACATGAGCACAAGTGGCATGGCTGTAGGATCCTCACTAAATTCTCTCATATCCTCTTTGGTGGCTAGTATTGTCGTGGTATTGCACGGCAGATGCTACTGGGGGTAGCTTACGTAGAGGGAGCAAGGCGACGTAGGAGAATCCGGGAGCGAGATTGGCACATGATGTACCCAGGTTCACGTCCCCTCAGTGGAGGATCGCTACGTCCTGCTACCAATCCAGTATATGATCATAGATTGGTTTACATGGGAGACGCCGTAGGCGGAGGGAGAGACTAGATCTAATCTAATGTAGGAGAAGATGCCCCGTGGGGGTGCCCCTGGTGGCTTTATATATGCAGCCAGTTAGGGTTTACAAGTATTTGGTGGGCTTTGTATTGGAGTCGCCGTCTTGGGCCTCCAGTCGGCACCACTCGCCTGGGTCCAGTATGCGCCAGTTGCCGTATTTGGCGAGTCGACCCACTCTGGGCTTGGCTTCAGTCGGCTCGATCCAGCTAGCGACTCCGCTTCGTGGGTATACCCCGATTGGTATTCCCCCATCAGTAGTCCCCGAGCGCGTTGTCGATTCGACGTGGGCTTGAGGCAAGGCGCGAAAAGTCTTGACGATGGGTCGTGGCGAATCGGCGACGAGCTCCTGAATAGAGAAAAGAACCGTGAAGCGGGAGGCGGTCGGCGGTCAAGGTGAGCCAGTCGGTGATGGCTAGTTGGTGAAAGACGCAGGGAGTCGGTGAAGCCGCCGATTGGGCGGTCCCGGCGAGCGCCTTGAGTCCCCGGCGTGTTGAGTACGCGAGGTGAGTCCGGTGGCGAGTCCCGGCGTGTTGAGTCTGTGGCGAGTCCGCGGTGGCGAGTCCCCGAGCATGTTGAATACGCGAGGGATAGTGTCCACGGTGGCGAGTCCCCGAGCGTGGAGAGTACACGAGTGGAGAGTCCGCGGTGGCGAGTCGATGAGCGTGTTGAGTACGCGAGGGCGAGTCCGCGGTGGCGAGTCCCCGAGCGTGTTGAATACGCGAGTGGAGAGTCCGCGGTGGCGAGTCGACGAGCGTGTTGAGTACGCGAGGGCGAGTCCGCGGTGGCGAGTCCCCGAGCGTGTTGAATACGCGAGGGCTAGTGTCCACGGTGGCGAGTCGACGAGCGTGTTGAGTACGCGAGGGCGAGTCCGCGGTGGCGAGTCCCCGAGCATGGAGAGTACGCGAGTGGAGAGTCCGCGGTGGCGAGTCGACGAGGGTGAGCCACGGTCGTGGAACCACGCGTACACGCAACATGCCTAGGAGTAGTCCCCGAGGCTCGAGTTGGCTTGTAGAGGTGACTTGAGGCTCTTTAGAGATGCATATTCTGAAAAATAGTAGTGGTTGTTGCCGAGCATGGCGAGTGACGAGGTCGAACGACCGGCGAGCGCCGAGTCTAGCCAAGCGGCGAGGTCGCTTCGGCGAGGAAGTCCGGCGCGGTGAGCAGCGGTCGGCCCAGTCCTGGCCGCGGCGGTGAGGCTGATCGACCGACGAGGGCGCCGAATCCCCAAGTGCAGCGAGTGGCGGTCGGCGCCGAGTCCCCGGCGTGGCGGCGGGCGAGGCGGCGACGAGGCCGAGTCTCGGCGGCGGCGAGGTCGGCGACGGCGAGGGCCGAGTCCGAGCACGGCGAGTGGCGAGGTCGGCGGCGGCGCTGAGCCCTCGGCGCGGCGAGTGGCGAGGTCGAAGCGGTGGCCGAGCCATCGAGTGCGGCGAGTAGGTCGGCGACGGCGAAGCGCCCGTGTCCCGGCGGCGGCGAGGTCGAGCGACCGGCGAGCGCCGATCCCCCGAGCGCGGCGAGTGGCGCTGTCTGTAGCGTGCCGAGTGGCACTATCTGTTGCGTGCCGAGTGGCGAGTCCCCGAGCGTGTTGAGTACGCGAGGGCGAATGTGGCGAGTCCGCGAGGGGAGAGTCCCGAGTGTGGCGATTCCGCGATGATAGCGAGTCCGCGAGGGGAGAGTCCCCGAATGTGGCGAGTCCGCGATGATTGCGAGTCTGCGAGGGGAGAGTCCCCGAGTGTGGCGGGTCCGTGATGATTGCGTTGTTTTTGTTAGCGAGTCTCTCGTCTTGGCCCGGAGGGCCAGTCGCATGGCGACTCCAAAGATGGCTCTCGACTTGGCGTTCTTCCTGGACGATCCGAGGCTCGAATTGCGAGTCCTCGTCCGCAGTACTTGGCCGTGCGAGTCGCGTTATCTAAGGTTGAGGAGGACATGGTGCTGTTTATGTAGCACTGCCATTTGTCTTGGCCCGGAAGGCCAATCGAGCAAGGCGACTCCAATGATAGCTCTCGGTTAGCGTTTTTCGTGGACGAACCAAGGCTCGGTTTGCGAGTCCTCGTCCGCACTACTTGGCATTTGCGAGTCGCTCTTTCAAAGGTTGATAAAGGCGAATTGATTCTTCCCGAGGGGAAGAGACGCCCAGTGGTGAGTCCATGCAGCGTGGCAAGCGACCCTCTCTGGCGACTTAGACGATGAAGGTCCCTTAGCTGGCACGGCGTACACATTTGTCGTATCGGACAGGGTCGCACGGCGTCTAGCCGGAAAAAGTCGACGCGGCAGACACGAAGTCGACGCGGCGGACGGAGGTCGCGCTATGGCGAAGTCGACGCGGCGGACACGGGTCGACGCGCCGGACAGAGGTCGCGCTATGGCAATGTCGACGCGGCGGACACGGGGTCTACACGGCGGACGGAGGTTGTGCTATGGCGAAGTCGACGCGGCGGATAGAGGGTCGACGCGGCGGACGGAGGCTGCGCTATGACGAAGTCAACGCGGCAGGCGAGTCCGCAACAGGCAAGTTTCCGAGCCTAGCGAGTCCGCGTTTGAGCGGGTCCGCGTGTAGGCGAGTTCTGCAGCATGGCGAGTCCGCAACACGGAAGTAGCCGAAAGCGGCAGACGAGTCCACGAGAGGCTAGTCCCTCACGGACGAGCCCATGGTGGCGAGTTCGCGGTAGGTGAGGCGAGTCGCTGATTAAAGGATGCGCCATGATTCGTAAACCAACTAACCTGTGTACATATACAAGTCTGAAAGTACAAAAATCTTCATGTAAATATATTATGATAGAAAAATAGTTGAATAGATATCACCGGATGTTTTTGTGTATCTATTTGGTGATCTCCTCATGGTCAAGGGCAAATGGCCTGAATTTTACTATCCACTCTACCTCGAAATCTTAGACTCGCCGATTGCTCGAGACATGCATAGCAAATAAATACACACATGCGTGGTGAGTCAGTCCAAATAAGATAATCAATAAGAGGGGGCAAGCGATTGCATCTAAAGGAATAGAAATAGAAGAAACCCATCAGCCCTTTGCTGTTTTGGTTGAATGAAGTCTGATCTTTTTATCGGACGCGCTGGTGCGATAGTGCGCGTGAGGAGCGGCACTAATATCGAGATCGAAATCCTTTCTAGACGGAGCTATTCCTTACGCATGTGGGAGGACGGAGTCGGCATCATGCGTAGATAACGCGAGTCGACCGCACTCACGTCGGCAGCTGCAATTCCATCGATCCCAGACGCCAACTTGGTCTTTCTCATACTTGCACACACAAAGCGATCGGTAGTAAATAGGAAAAATAAAATAAAATAAACAGGAGAAGGTTCTATGAAGAATTATTATTCTATCCTTGTACGGATCACATAGTTCCACAAGCCTCTTGTTCCTTCGACCCAAAATTTTGATCGTTGCGGTCGACGGGCTGGCCTTGCCCGGCACTGATCAAATCGATCGCACCAATACGTATGTATAGATATGAATAAAATAATCAAATAGCATGGCGATCAGTGAGAGAAGGGATTTAAAACTTAGCTCTCGTAAAAAACCGGCAGGCCATGCGCGATCGGATGACTGAGCTTCATCAGGGCGGACTAGTGTTGGACGGCAATCGGTCAGAACGGATCTGGTCGGCGTCAATACTGATGCGGATGAAAGACCCTCTCGGCCAATACTTCTGGCCATGACCGAAGCTTGGCACCTATCTTCGTAGGATCGCGACTCAATCATGTTTGGTCGTTTGTGTGGAGGACCGATCAGTGCATGTGTGACCAATCTTTGCATCCATCAAAGAGAATTCACTTGCATGCATCCAGCTAATCCTCTTGGGTACCGCCACCGACATCCCATGGTGCAAAGGCTGTGTGTTGGCAAGGAGTCGCCGAAGCTATGCCTGATTGCCAAGCAGCGCACTGCCGATCGGGATTTGAGCAAATTAAAGGCATATGACTATACATGTTAGATCCAAATAAAATAATCACATGGCGAGCAATAATTAAGAAAGTTAGAGATTAAAACTCACCAGTATAGTTTCCATGCGAGATTTATCAAGAGGACATCGCGTTGGCCGGCGATTTTCTAGACTCAGCTTGATGTGATCTGGTAGACGATCTGGTGAGGGATCCCCCCGGATTATCACCCTCCAAGCACCGCTTGCCCCATGGTGGGCGCCAACTGTCGTGGTATTGCACGACAGATGCTACTGGGGGGTATCTTTCGTAGAGCAAGGCGTGAGGAGAATCCGGGGCGAGATTGGCACACGATGTACCCGTGTTCACGTCCTCGGTGGAGGATCGCTACGTCCTGCTATCAATCCAGATATGATCATAGATTGGTTTACATGGGAGCGCCGTGGTAGGGAGAGACTAGATCTAATCTAATGTAGGAGAAGATGCCCCGTGGGGGTGCCCCTGGTGGCTTTATATATGCAGCCAGTTAGGGTTTACAAGTATTTGGTGGGCTTTGTATTGGATTCGCCATCTTGGGCCTCCAGTCGGCACCACTCGCCTGGGTCCAGTATGCGCCAATCGCCGTATTCCACGAGTCGACCCACTCTGGGCTTGGCTTCAGTCGGCTCGATCCAGCTAGCGACTCCGCTTCGTGGGTATACCCCGATTGGTATTCCCCCATCAAGTATGACTAGATTAGGCACTCGCTCACTTTTCGTTATATCATTCTTTTGGGGCTCATTTACAACACTCACAGTTTCAACACTCTCTCGCCTAGGTGCATCTTGCAAGTTCACTTCAATCTTCTGATGAGATTCATTCACAATCTGCTGTGGTGTCATAGGCTGCAAATTGATTTTCTTGCCCTTGAACTCCAAATGATATGTATTAGCTCGGCCACTGTGTTGCACATGGCGATCATAAAGCCAAGGCCGACCCAATAGTAAATGGCACACAGTCATAGGAACCACATCAAAATCAATAGAATCCTTGTATGGCCCTATTTCAAAGTTCACACGTACCATATGGTTTACCTTCATCTCACCACTGTCACTCAACCATTGTATGTAGTATGGCTTGGGATGAGGTAAATATGTCAAATTCAGCTTGGCACACAACTCCTTGCTTGCAAGATTTCTGCAGCTACCTCCATCAATGATTACTTTGCAAGCTTTGTTTGGGCCAACTAGAGCTTTTGTTTGGAACAAGTTGCAGCGCTGAGAGTCAACAACGGGCTGCACACTAAGGATACGTGGAGAGACCACTATGGTAGGCGCATGCTCAGGAAAGGCATCCATACCTTCCTCCTTATAATCAACGCCATGATCATCAGGATCAACATCATCTGCACTCTCATACTCTCCTTGATCATTAACAAACATCACCTTGCGGTTTGGACAATCTCGCTTGAAATGTCCCCTTCCTCCACAAGTATGGCACTCCACATCACGAGTACGAGCTGTTGACATATTGGAACCCGTGCTAGCAGCAGGAGCAACATGTTTCCTAGCTTGAGAACCATAGGATGACTGAGGTGTTGGCTTGGAAGATGGTGTAGTAGTATGGCCAGCAGCCGCATTAGGAGTAGAAACTTGTGGCGGCGGTGTAGACCTTGCTGAAAAGCGGCCCGTGGAAGGGTATTTTGCACGCGCCTTTGCCTCTTCAGCAAGTTGTGATTCGGCCTCCCTTGCATGATGCAACAATTCATTCATAGTCTCATACCTATGATGACGAACAATGCTCTTGATTGGTAGCTTCAAATTATTGAGAAATCGTTGCATGGTCATCTCAAGAGATTCACGAACTCTAGCACGCTGCATAAGCATCTCCATATCCATGTAGTACTCATCAACTAACATGGTCCCTGTCTCAAGTTTGTCAACTTATCAAAAACTGAGCGCGGGTAGTTGGTGGGTACAAAGCGTTCCTTCATGATACGCTTCATCTCTCGCCAAGTCATCACCGGAAGGTCATTGTCATCCCTTCTATTCTGCACAAGGGCATCCCACCAACGCAAAGCATAACCATCAAATTCTGATGCTGCAAGCTTGACCTTCTTTTCTTCAATGTACTCATACAAGCGCTAGAGCTTCTCAATCTTCAACTCCCATGTGAGGTAATCTTCAGGATCAATGGAGCCATCAAACTTGGGAATTGAAAACTTGGGCTTGCCCAATCCATCGTCAACCGGTTGGTGAGGTATACGCTGAGCACGCACAATTGGAGCAAAGCCACGTCCATGAACAGGTTGAGGAGCACGGCCACGGCCAACTTGTGGTTGTTGACCATCCCCTACATTACTTGCTTCTTCATCGTCATGGGCATCATCATATTGCTGCCTTTGTCCAATTGCTATTGTGACAGCATCAAGAGAACGTTGCAAAGCTGTGACATTGTTGTTGATAGATGTTACTTGTGTCTGTATGGTAGCGACTGCCTCAACATTTGCTCCCAACGTCACTTGCACATCCTGAATATTCTTGTCAATGGCATCTGTTGTTTGGTTGAACACACGTGTCAAATGGGACTTCAATGCTTCATATTCTTGCTAGTTGACAAGCTTGTCATCCTTTTTTTTCTGTGACACAACATCATCACTAGTAGACATGATTAGTAGATTAGTGAAAAAAGCAAAATCGATATGGTGGAACACTCACAACTCACTCCAACTAACAAGTGGATCTTACCGTTCCAAAGTGAATAGAGATGCTTTACCAATTCGAAATCAACAACTAATGCACTGATGTGATGAAGTGAATATCAAGTGTATGGAGAACGATCGCAGGGCACACAAGTTATATATGGTGGAGCTGTAGGTATGGTATCCTAACTACACCGCAAACAAGTCCTAGTGCTGATCGTTATGATAACCCAAGAAACACACACAGTGGAGATAAGCGTGGCAAAGCAACTTAGGAACAGGAATATTGCAATGCACAAGAGAGACGCTAGTAATAGCTCAAAATAAACAGGCACAAGATTGCTCAATCTACAAGTGCTATGATCAACTAGGCCTCCAATAAAGCACACTTTGATACCTCTTTTTGTCACGCTTATAGCTCTATTCGCTCTCTCTTTTTTTTGATATTGAATCTGTTTTCCGTTTCTGTTTTTCTAACTATATGACTCAATGCAAAACGAATGCAAACTAGGAGGGACCGGATAATCCGGTTTGTCGGGGGCCGGATAATCCGGTCTGGCGAGGCAAAAATTTTGCACTTTCAAAACCCTAATGAGCAGCATGTCAGAGCAAAGCAACTAGTCTCGTGGGTACGTTCCTAGGCACGGATGCAGTGTATAGGCTGTAGCTAGGTTTGAAACATAAAAGTACGCTATGTGGACTCGGAAAAGTAGATGGAAACTTGTGGAAAACGGTGATGGTGGACTCGGCGGAAAACAAGATCAAAAACCCTAAACTTAAACACAAACAAAAACTAGACTCCTATGAGAAAAACCTGCAGATCGGATCTACGAGAAGACACGACCAGCAACTAAAACTTGAAAAACGATGCAATCTAGGCTAGGGCAAATCTTTTTGTATGGATTTTTCTGTATAGGACGAAAACAAGAACTAATCTATGGATGGATTTGTGGATGCTCACCGAATAAACGAGGAAATCTGATACCAAGATGATATGGGGTGGCCCGATCTTCTCAGCAAGCACTTGTCGATGACGATGGTGGATGATAGATAACTAGCCTGTAGCTATGAACTCTCCCGCTCGAACCCTGATGCCAATGCAACAACTCTCGAACCCTATGGGATATTCACAACACCACGCTCTTGCGCATGCAGCCGTCAACCATGAACGGTAGGTTGCAATCTACTAATACCCAATGGAACAACAGATCACACTCAATTGTAGTAGATAATTCGATCACAGGGTAATTCCAGAGGTTCTTGATAATAAACACCTCCAAAATAGTTTAACGTGGTCTCACCCTAACTATGGGGACGTCCCAGGGCTTATAAGGGCGGCTGGGGCGGCCAAAATCGCAAAACAAAACATGTCTGATACACTCAGATCCGTCCAGATCTGATGGTAACTTTCAGGGCTGGACTTTCCGCCCTAAGTAGGGGCGGATTATCCGCCCCCCGAATTATCCTCCCCTGGGGCGGATTATCTGCCCCCTTACTGAGCCTTGCGCCTGAAGTCCTTAGCAGAATTCCTGGAGCAGGGCCAGATTATCCGCCTTTGTGGGGGCCGGATTATCCGCCCCTGGGGATGTGTAAGTACTCGTTGGAAAGCTCTCGGAGTGATCTTTCCAACAAGTACTTATTTGCTTGATTTGGAGTTCGTATGAAGAATCCACGTCCGTTTCAATTTCAGGGCTTACATGCATCGAACCTTCCTTCTTGATGATCTTCTCTTGCGCCTTCCTCCCGCTCCTCCCTCCCGCATCCTTGGCGATCATCATGCTAGGCTCCTCTTGTAACCCTTCTCCTTCTCGTGTCAAGCTTGTTTCCTCAACGAACCTGATCATACACAAGTGCATAGATTTAGGCAGTATAAAGTTCTCATTATCATAAACATCAGATTCATTTAGGAGTGAATTCACCTGTTGTTCAAGTAGCTTTGCACGAGCCCGTGTAATGGGTCCAATTCTAATCTCATTGGACTGATCCTTCTTAGCATTGGCTGGAACATCTTTAGTAGTAATTGGGGTAGGTGTAAATATAGGGATGTCCTCATCAAATTATTTGGAAAATGATTTTAAAGCAAATTTAAGTTTATTTAGAATGTAATTAGATGGTTTTGTTATCAGTACTGTTTGGTTTGATTGGATTAGTGTAGAAATTCATTGCATTTGCATGCATTCATATATTTTGGCTTGATTATTTTGAATGTAAATTTGGTGCTATCATTTTATGTGTAGATTTTGGTGCTAGTGGTGATTGTAATTGTGAGGATTGTTGCTACTCCCCCAACTACCAAGGAAAGTGGTGCTTCATGTATTTTTCCTATTATTTTTGACTATGCACTAGTGATATTTTTATAGGGCTTGCATGAAATTTTGCTAAGTATCTATATGCTATGCCATGGGAAATCCTAGTAGTTGTAGTCTTGATAGAATTTTCTCTAAGTTAAGATACTGGTTATGTTATCATGCTTAGCCTAGCTAGTAGCAAACAAGGGTGGATTATATACATGCTATGGAAATTTTGCTAAGTCTTTGACTTATGGTTTGCTTAATAAAACAATTAAGTGAATGAATCACCTGGGTGGAATGGTATGATTGGGTTATGTTCAGTGGTTACACAAGGCGCATGTCTATGGTCTACCTTGTGTATCACACTTGTGGAAATACACCCAGGAACAAAGGGGTTTGATATACTTAGTGTTTAGAAGCTTCTAGTGCAACCACATGGCATATGGAATCTGCCTTGATCATATAGGTTGCAATAACTTAGCCAGATGGACAGATGGTGGTAGGGTGATAGGATGGAACGCGTCCATTTGGTCTAAGGGAAGGCTTCTGAAAGATATCGTCTTGATGCATGTCGAGTCTTGTGGGGAAAGTGCACCACCTCTCGAGAAGGAAAAAACCTAAGTACTTAGCCGTGTCCCCGGCAACAGAAAATTTGAGCATCAAGACATTGAAGCTATCAAGGATCTCCTCATCCCAATTTCTAAGTTAAAAACTTGTGGTTGAACAAGGGTTGAAGGTTCACCAATATCTATTGGTGGTTCCTTGGGAGCCTATAACATAAGACTTCTCCCCCAATTCTGCTTAGTCGAGCCTCTCGATCTATCATTATCCCTCGAGAAGTAGAAAGAATAGCAATTCCCATTCCACCCAAAACTTTAGGAATTCCTTGATAGTTGGTATAAATTCGTAAGCCGGGTCGGCTGATATGCTTTAAAAAGGTTCTTGTTCTTTATATTCCTTTTCTAGTCTTTCTCTTTTGACAAAAACTTAGTGTTTTCAACTGATAGGAAAAACCTATTTTGAGCAAAGCAAGCCTAAGATAGACTTAGCCAAATTCATGTAGATTTTAGATACTACTATTCTACTAAGGTATCACTTGCCAATACAATTCCAAATGTATTGACCCACTGTGGCTGTAACTTATGATGTTGCGGGTTACTCTGATGAGGATTAGGGTTATGAGTCTACACTCAACATGCTTGCCTGTGGCACATGAAGATGAAGACTTTACATTATTTACTTATGTTATGGACTCTTGTACTAGCCTTTGGCTATGGAGTTGTAAAAGACTATGTTTTCTCTAGAATGACGATGTAATAAAGACCTTTGTATCTGTGTACTTCATCTTAAACTGTGGATGCTATCATTTGATCCAAGGACTAGCATTGCAATCACAGGGATCCTTTACCTTATAAAGCTGGGGTCTTACATATGGATTCCTTTCCTGAGCTTTCACCTACTATAGTGGTCTGTCCACGTATTCTTAGTGTGCAGCCCGTTGTTGACTCTCAGCGCTGTAACTTGTTCCTATCAAAAGCTCTAGTTGGCCCAAACAAAGCCCAAACAAATCTTGCAAGAAAGGAGTTGTGTGCCAAGCTGAATTTGACATATTTGCCTCATCCCAAGCTATATTACATACAATGGTTGAGTGATAGTGGTGAGATGAAGGTAAACCATATGGTACGTGTGAACTTTGAAATAGGGCCATACAAGGATTCTATTGATTTTGATGTGGTTCCTATGACTATGTGCCATTTACTATTGGGTCGGCCTTGGCTTTATGATCGCCAAGTGCAACACAATGGCCGAGCCAATACATATCATTTGGAGTTCAAGCGCAAGAAAATTAATTTGCAGCCTATGACACCACAACAGATTGTCAATGAGTCTCGTCAGAAGATTGAAGTAAACTTGCAAGATGCACCTAGGCGAGACGGTGTTGAAACTGTCAGTGTTGTAAATGAGCCCCAAAAGAATGATATAACAAAAAGTGAGAGAGTGCCTAATCTAGTAATACTAGCCACCAAAGAGGATATGAGAGAATTTAGTGAGGATCCTACAACCATGCCACTTGTGCTCATGTATAAGGGCAAGGTTTTGGTTTCTAACGACATGACCCCTATTTCTCTTAGTGTATCTACTGTTTTCTAGGATTTTGGTAATGTGTTTCCAGAAGATGTGCCAACTGGATTGCCTCCATTGTGTGGCATTGAGCATCAAATTGATTTGATCCCTGGAGCTACATTACCAAACTGGGCACCATACCGAACCAACCCCGAAGAAACTAAGGAGATACAGAAACAAGTACTGGCGTTGCTCGACAAAGGGTACATTCGTGTTTCTCTTAGCCCTTGTGTTTTTCCTATTATTTTAGTACCTAAGAAAGATGGTACATGGAGCATGTGTGTAGATTGTAGAGCTATTAAAAACATCACTATTCGATATCGTCATCACATTCCACGCTTAGAGGATATGTCAGATGAATTGAGTGCTGCTGCTAAAATTGATTTGTGTAGTGGATACCATCAAATTAGGATGAAAGAAGTGGATGAATGGAAAACTTCTTTCAAAACAAAATTTGGTGTGTATGAGTGGTTAGTTATGCCTTTTGGTCTTACTAATGCACCTAGTATGATGCAGCCCGTCCTACGGATGTGTCTACATCCCCGCCAACTAGTCCCCCAAGTGGACCGATGACCCGGCTCGAGCCAAGCTACTACAAGCTAAGGTTAACTCGCTCCTTTCCTCGTGTGACTTTGATACACCCTTGGATGGCTTGCTACTTCATTCCCAAACTTTGTGCATTCTCAGCTATGAACCCAATGAAGCATCGTCAAGGGAGGGACCAAAGGCAGCCCGAGGAGATACGCCAGAGCAAACCGGTGCCAGGATCGGCAAACCGGTTCCCTCGCCGGAACTTCCGGCAACAGGCCCGGTCGACCAACCCCCTCGCCGACAATCCCGGCAACGACCGAAAACTTCTCGCGACGACCGAAAACATGTTCTGTAAGGCTTTCCGATTCACGACCGAAAATGTCGGCGGCCACGAAATTCCTCCGCCACTCGGCGCCGGAACCTCATGGAAATCCCCAGAGACAAGTCAACTTTCAGGCTTGACCCGTGTAACCCCTTATTTCGCCTAGACTTTACCGTTTCGTACCCAAACTACCCCTGTTTATGTGGCTGGCCTATAAATATCCCCCACCCTCTATTATAAACCCTAGACTTGGATAATTGTAATTGAAGACAACCCTAGAGGATCTATCAATTACTAGTCTCATGCTCCTTGACAAGGAGAACCAATTATCCCCCACCTCCTCTTGGATTTTGCCCCACCTCCTCCTCCAATTATCCCCCACCTCCTCTTGGATTTTGCCCCACCTCCTCCTCCAATTATCCCCCACCTCCTCTTGGATTTTGCCTCCTGCGTTCAAGTTGTACAAGTCCTTGGAGTTCGGTGTTCGTCTCCAAGTAGTCAATATCTCATCAAGCCTCTCACCCCCGTTGTTGGTCGCGGGAGAGTGTCTTGCCCAACGCCGATCCTAGAGATTGTGTTGGACTGGTTGCCACCGGCGTGAGATATAGTCTTGTATCGTGTTTTCGCGTGTGTGTTCATCGAGTTCTTCGCGTGTGAGTTCAAGGGTTTCGCCTCCCTCCTCATCCCCTCACTCCCTCCTTGATTTCCTTGGGATTCGTGAAAGATTGGGCCTCCCTAAGGCATCACCCCTAACATATTGGTATCAAGAGCAAGGTTGATCACGAATTTCCCCTCAATTTTTCTTCTATCCATCATAAAATCAAAAATTCCCCAAAAAAGAGCCCCAAATTGCCTTCGGAGCGATCTCTGGATTTGTTGAGTTTTTCGTGGTTTTGGTCCATGGATCTGTTGCTTTGGGTCTTGATCTACATCCCTTGACCTTTCCCCAGCCCAATTTTGTGGAAATTAGGACGGATTTCTCAGTTTGACTTTTTGGAGTTCGTCATGAACAGGTTCCGACATAAGATCCGGCGAATCGGTTCTACAACCAGAATTTCCAGCGACAGCTCCGGCACGACCGGACCGACGACCGGAATTTCTGGTGCCAGACCCGGCTCTGCCGGTTCCTGCGCCAAAAATTTTGCAGATCACAAATTTTGCCAGTTTTCTATTGGTTGTTCGTGTTTCGTGTTAGTGTCGCCCTAAACTAACAACAAGCTTCCGCAAATCAATAAACCACGCTCTCCTCGACACCGCGACACCCGAACATCTTCCCCAACACCGGTTGCAAGTCGTCAACAATACCAAAGGTATAACTTGCGCTACTTTGACAGCCCCATATCTTCCTTTGTGTGTATCTATCCTATGAGAGCAACTATTTTTGTGTTTTTCTAAGCATTGTGCACTTGCCATTGGAAAGTGAGAGTGTGAGGGCAAATACAAAAGTTAACATAGAAGTATAGAAAGGGGTAAAAAGAATCAAAAAAATATAGAAAGATAAAGTCTCCCAATACAAAAGAGAGTATCAAGCTTGTAAGCAAAGAGAGAGGAAAAAGCGCGCCAAGGCAAGTGCACAAATCTGTTGCTTAACCCTCTTTTGGCAAACGATTTGCGGTCTCTCCTTGCGTTGGCACGACACCTAGCTTAGTCTACACTAGGACATTTTGGTGCTCACTTTCATAGTCGTGTTAACCCCTGTCATCTCCACGTGTGTGTTTCCTCGTGTTTTTGTAGATCATGTCCGTTTTGCTTCATCTTTGGTATTTTACCATCTAGAACAATAACCTTTGTCTTGGATCGTTTCGTTTGGTTTTCCACAATCCTAACCTTCCACCAAAAGCTTTTGAGAGTTGTAGTTTATTGGTGTGTGAGTTTCTTTGCGATTTCACTTTGCAAGCTCTTAGCTCTCTTGTGTGGCAATTGGTTTGATACAATCTCCAAGGTGAGGTAAAAGGCTAACTTCCCACGTTTTCTTGTCCATATACAACTCTTGTCGGCTTTGCATCATGGACAGGAATGGTGAGTCATCCCAACCAACGCCACCTCAAGAGGAAGAAACACAATACATGACAAGATGGGATCATTGGAAGGTCCGAGGAGAATTCAACTACTGTTGTGAAGCCCTCGAGCAGCGCCAAGACGAACAATTTAGCGAAACCCGAGTGGAATTCAAGAACATCGACAACCGCTTCGAAAAGGTCCAAGAACAAATGCATGCTATGCAAGACAACCTCGGCCATTAAAATGAAGCTCTTGGTCGTGCTCTCGCCGCAACGGATGAAAAGCTTCAACGCCTCATTGATGGGCTCTCAAGACCGCGATCTCGCGACTCAAGCTCGTCACGGCACTCCTCAACTGAATCAAGTTCGTCACGCCATCACGCTCCAAGGCACCAAGATGGACCCATCCTTCACTCCATGAGCTCTTCTTAAGCGGTTCTATCGCCGCGACACGCCGCAACGTCAAGCTATGACGGTGACCTCTCCGCAAGACCTCCAAGACGTGAAGCGAACCATCCACAACCAAGGGCACTCGTAAATCAACAAGAGCAACCTCACGTGGACCCCCAAGCCCATCGTCAACGACACATCCCTTTAACAACAAGTGAAGCCTCTGAATTGGACGAACAAGGCCGCCGTCAACGTGAAGCACTCAAAGACCCACCAAGGTGTCATCATCGACATGAACGTCAACATCGACAACATGAGCACCATGATGAGCCTCCTCCATATCATGAAGAGAGGGAGCGGCCCATTGTACATGCGGCTCGCCATCCTCCTCGCCACAAGGCGCAAGACAATGCTCATCGTCATCAACCACGCCATGACCAAGAGCAGGCTCCCCAAGCTTGTTGTGAGGACCAAGCGCCTCCACTTCGTCCTCAACCGCACCAACAACACGAGCAAGCTCCCCAAGCTCGTCGTCAAAATCAAGTGCCACCACCAAACGCGACACCTCAACAACCGCAAGGGCAACGCAACCATCACCAAGCAAGACATGAGAGCTCAGATGATGAACATGGCCGCCAAAATCATGGCAACCACCGATACCGGAACCACAATGAAGAAGAAACTTTCGGCAAGCTCAAATTCACCATGCCAAAGTTCACCGGTTCCAATGAAGCCGAAGAATATATCTCGTGGGAACTCAAGGTTGACAAGATCTTCCACATGCATAACTATAGCAATGAGAAGATGATGACCATGGCATCCCTCGAGTTTGATGATTATGCCAACCTTTGGTGGGAACAAGTCCAACTCGCTCGTGAAGCAAAAGAAGAACCTCCAATTACAACTTGGCAAGATATGAATGCTCATATGAGATCCCGCTTTGTTCCTTCGCACTACACGCGTGACCTCTTCAACAAGCTTCAAACGCTTAGTCAAGGGACAAAGACCGTGGAGGAGTACTTCAAGCAAATGGAGCTCAACATGATCCGTGCCAACATTGAAGAGAGTGATGAACAAACAATGGCATGTTTCCTCAATGGCTTGAACCACCAAATCAAGCGCATCACCGAGTTCCAAAAGTACAACAACATGGTTGAGCTTGTGCACATAGCAACAAAAGCCAAAAGTCAAGTGCAAGAGGACATCAAATACAACAAGCCAAAGACATACTTCACCTACAAGAAAGCGCCAACCACTACATCAACAACACCAAGTGGAAGCTCATCAAGTACCACCAAGCTTCCCTTCAAGCCAACACTTCCTCAAGGAAAACCGCCCCCAAGTGGAAAATACACAAAGGATGATCAACCATTCAATGGTGATGCTACAAGTGTGGAGGCAAAGGACATAAGTCGGCCGCATGTGGAAACAAGAAAGTTTTGTTCATCCACGACAATGGCGATGAAGAACACTTGAGTGAAGATGAGTTTGATGCAAGGGTCAAGGAAGCATTGGCTAGGCATCATTTGGAAGATGACCAAGAAGTACTTGTGTGTGAGCATGACGCAAGTCCATCGCTTGTGGTCACAAGGGTCTTAACTACTCAAGTCAATGAGAATGAAGAGCAAAGATCAAACATCTTCCAAACTCGTGCCGCTATCAATGGGAAGTCCATCAAAGTTGTAATCGATGGAGGGAGTTGCCACAATCTTGCAAGCACGGAATTGTGTGAAAATCTCAACCTCACACTCCATCCACACAAGCACCCCTACCATATACAATGGCTAAGTGACCAAGGGTCCGTCAAGATCAAGCACACCGTCTCGGTAACTTTCTCAATTGGACCATACAAAGACACGGTGGAGTCTGATGTGGTCCCCATGACGGTTTGCCATATGTTGCTAGGTAGGCCATGGCAATATGACAAGCGTGCCTTGCATAATGGTCACACAAACACTTATACCTTCAAATGGCTTGACAAGACTTGTGTTTTGCAACCAATGACTCCTAGCCAAATAATTGCGGACAATGCAAAGGCTTTACCGAGAGCGAAAAGCACAACATCATCTTGTGAGAAGAGCGGTGAGCGAGACAGCCACACTATAGTGAGTGAGACCACAAGCCAAACTCAAGTGGAAAAACTAAGAGTGTTCTTCTTGCCATCAAAAGTGAGATGAGAGAAGTGCGGAACAACCCATCCATCTTGCACTATGTCCTTATATGCAAGGGACTAGCGCAAGGAACTAATGACTTGACAAACGTTCCTCCTTCTTTGATGACTATTTTGCAGGAATTCAAAGATGTGTTTCCCGAAGAGCTTCCTCATGGACTACCCCCTCTTCGTGGAATCGAGCACCACATCGACCTCATACCCGGCGCACCCCTTCCAAACCGCGCCGCGTACCACACGAACCCGGAAGAGACGAAGGAGATAGAACGACAAATCAACCACCTCGTCTCCTAAGGTTTGATCCAAGTAAGCACTAGCCCAAGCGAGGTACCCGTGATTCTAGTCCCAAAGATGGATGATACATTGCGGTTATGCATGGACTGTCGTCCAATCAATGCTATCAGTGTACGTTATCGACATCCTATACCGCGTCTTGAAGACATGCTTGATGAGTTGTGTGGAGCCACTATATTTTCGAAAATTGATCTTCGTAGTGGTCACCATCAAATACGCATGGCCGAGGGTGATGAGTGGAAAACCGCCTTCAAGACCAAACTTGGCTTCTATGAATGGTTGGTTATGCATTTTGTCTTATCTAATGCCCCATCCTCCTTCATGCGCCTTATGAACCATATTTTGAGATCTCTCATTGGGAAGAGTGTCGTCGTTTACTTTGATGACATTCTTGTCTATAGCAAGTCACTAGAGGAGCATGTTACTCATGTTAAGGAGGTTCTCCAAAACCTTCGTCATGAAGAGCTCTATGCTAATCTCCCAAAGTGCACTTTTGCAAAAGACAAACTAATTTTCCTTGGTTTTGTTTTGTCTTCTAATGGCATTGAAGTTGATGTCTCAAAATTTAAGGACATACGAGATTGTCCCATACCTACCAATGTTAGTGAACTTCGTAGTTTTCATGGGTTGGCTGGTTTCTACCGTCGCTTTGTGAAAGACTTTTCTACCATTGCTTGCCCTCTCAACGAGTTGACCAAGAAAAATGTCACATTCGTTTGGGGCAAAGCACAATAAAAAGCGTTTGATGAGCTCAAAAAGAGGCTAACCGAAGCACCACTCCTCGCTTTACCGGATTTCACAAAAACTTTTGAGATCGATTGTGACGCTAGTGGAATTGGCATTGGAGGCGTCCTTATGCAAAATGGGCGTCCTATTGCATACCATAGCGAGAAACTTGATGGCGCACGCCTTACTATCCAATTTATGACAAAGAGCTTTTTGCCTTGTTTCGTGTCCTTCAAGTGTGGCAACATTACCTTTGGCCCAAAGAATTTATCATCCATTCTGACCATGAGTCATTGAAATATCTTAAGGGTCAAGCCAATTTGAGCAAAATGCACGCCAAATGGGTTGAATTCATGGAGTCTTTTCTGTACATTGTCAAGTACAAGAAAGGTAAAGAAAATATAGTAGCGGACGCCTTGTCTCGCAAAAATACAAGCCTTCTTACGCGACTCGAAGTAAATGTTTTGGGTCTTGATGACATCAAATCTTTGTACGCTTCCGACCCGTTCTTTGGACCAATTTTTGCAAAGTGTTCAATAGAGAAAGGATTTGATGATTTCTATTTGCATAAGGGTTTTATATTCAAACAAAACAAGATTTGCATTCCGAAGTCGTCTCTCCAAATTTTGCTTCTTCAAGAATCCCATGGTGGAGGCCTTATGGGTCATTTTGGCCGTGACAAGACATATGACATGCTCTCCACTCACTACTATTGGCCCAAGATGAAGCGCGACGTGGAACGCCATGTCCAACGATGCACTACTTGTGTCCAAGATAAGTCTAAGTCTAACCCTTTTGGTCTTTATATGCCATTGCCTATTCCTCATGCACCTTGGTCGGACATTAGCATGAACTTTGTGCTAGGTTTACCTAGATCTAAACATGGTCATGATTCTATATTTGTGGTAGTGGGTCGTTTTTCCAAAATGGCACATTTCATTCCGTGCCACAAGACCGATGATGCTTCACATGTGGCAAATTTGTTTTTCAGGGAAATAATCCGTCTTTACGGTGTACCACGAACAATCGTCTCCGACCGCGATGTCAAATTCATGACAAACTTTTGGAAGACACTCATGGCCAAGGTCGGCATCAAGCTCCTATTCTCGTCTGCCTCGCATGCTCAAACCGATGGCCAAACCGAGGTCGTCAACCGAAGCCTTGGCACACTTCTCCGCTTGTTGATAAAGAAGAATCTTAAAGATTGGGAGGAATGTATCCCACACGCCGAGTTCTCCTACAATCGTGCAAATCACTCCACCACCATGATGAGCCCGTTCATGATCGTCTATGGATTCGAGCCTCTCACCGCGCTCGACATATTACCTCTTCCTCTACACGACCGCACCAACATGGACGTTGACAAGCGTGCCCAAGCAATGAAAAAACTACATGAAGACACAAGAGCTACGATCGAGCAACAAGTCCTTCGCCAAGCATCAAGGCTAAACAAGAACAAGAAAAAGATGATCTTCGAAGAAGGCGACCTTGTGAGGATACACTTGAGTAAAGACCACTTCCCCAAGGATCGCGACTCCAAACTCAAGCCAAGAGGTGATGGACCTTTCAAAGTACTTAAGAGGATCAACAACAACGCCTACATCATCAACATCCCAACATCAAAGTACCTTGTGAGCCCAACGTTCAATGTCAAGGACCTTTCACCCTTCCATGGGGAAGATGAAGTTGAGAAGGTTGAAGAGTCAAGGACGACTCTTTCCCAAGGGGTGAGCTGATGCAGCCCGTCCTACGGATGCGTCTACATCCCCGCCAACTAGTCCCCCAAGTGGACCGATGACCCGCGCTCGAGCCAAGCTACTACAAGCTAAGCTTAACTCGCTCCTTTCCTCGTGTGACTTCGATACAACCTTGGATGGCTTGCTACTTTAATGCTTCTTCATCTTGCACTCTCAGCTAAACATTCAATGAGAGGCCGGGAGGGGACAGCGAGGAAAGCAGAGAGGGGACCCAGGGCAAGAAACAGGCTCAACACAGCCTTCTAAATCATCTTCCCTTCCATGTTTTCGAACATGGAAAGTTGTCGAAAATGTTTATCCGCCGTCCCTGGGGTCTCGGACGAAACTGTCGTAGGAACTGTGTCCCCGCGTCATTCTGCACCACTCACATCCCCTGACACGCCTCTCTCTCCCGCCCTCTGATTCTCTCACACTACAAGACCACTTCTTTCACTTTTTTATTTTGCCCCTGTTGTTATTTCGTTCCGCCCCTTTTCTGGGTGCTGCCCTCCTCATACCACGGTCACCCCTCTCCAGCCCTCAGCAGGATCTACCCACTCACTCAATTAGACCTCAGTTTTTTTTTTTTACTTTGTCCTTTCTCACTTTTCACTTCTTCATCCTACCTTTGTCACTACACTTCCTTTTTGGTACCATGCACCACTCCAATGCTTCTTCTTTTGCAAGGGTTTCAAAGTTCTTCTTGTTTGGAATTTTGGAAAAGAGGTTATTGACTTGTTGGTATGAGCCATGCAAATCCAACTTTCATCGCACCATGTCACCACCCGACACCCCATCCATAACCCCACCCTTAGCTGCGTATGCTCTGGTGCTCACTCCATTACACACAGTGTCTGCCACAACACCAGCTGCCGCTACACATGTCTCCTGCCACCACACATGCCACAGCTTACTCATGCTGGCCTCGCCATGCTCACACATCCGCGAACTGCCCCCTTAAACCGGCCTCTACCATCATTTCGATAAGCTCAATAGGACCACCCGCCATCTTCACCGCACTAATAATAGACTGCCCTCCACTAACTCAGTTCTTTTTCATGCATTATTTTGCACCCACCTCTTTTTGCGCACCCTCACTGCCCTCATGGCCATCATAGAAATCTATTTTTCAGGTCAAGCACCACCTTAGAAAATCTGCTTCATGACTTTTAGAAAGAAGATAAATTTTGTTGTACCCATGCGCTACCCTAGATCCTATTCAGTCCGCGCACAATCCATACACGACCCTTGGCACCTAGACTCCACGTCACCTACCTCAGAAGATCGTCGTCCCTCTCCCCCAATGTCTGCCCCAGAACTTCCCCCCAGCACACATGACATGTGCTCCACAGCCTTGGCCACACCCGCATGTCCACATGTCTCACCCACAACGGCCCGCCCCATACCCGTGCATGTGTCGGCTCTGATACCAGATGTAATACCTCAAATCTACGCTCTAAGTAACAAGCCTGGAATGAACCCAAAGTGCATGAGGTGTCCTACCGACGAGGTCGCGGCCACCCACGGGTAGGTCCTGGCTCGAGCGAACAGGCACTGCATCGGCCAACACCCCATCCACTTTGCAAGAACATCGACAAGTACGAGCGTAGTCGATAGGCATGCGAAAACATAACATACACAATTGTGTATGTTAGCGACATACAAGAGTACATCAGAGCCAGACCATCTAAAAGAAATAGAAATATGCAACGCCATACGGCAAGATTCAAATTACTAGATAGTTCTAATAGTTAGGATACATCCTCAAACATCACATATCAGAGTATCAAGCGGAAGCGGAAGACAGATCCGAGTACGGATAAGAAGCGAATTGGCGTAAGACGCCTTGAAAAATAAGCACATCCTGCCCACATGATCTCAAGATCTCCAAACCCCGGAAACTCTATGCCAGATGGTTGTTGCCGCCATCATCGGTCTCTTCAACCCAGTAGCCTTCCTGTGGGTAAACCTGTCCATCTGAACCAAATATTTATCATGTGAGACCCTAGGGGGCTCAGCAAGTCTTTATGCATCTAAAGGGAACAACCTGAAGGTGACGCAACTGCAGCAAAAATAAAGTCTAACAATCCTATAGAGACACACTACAACATCCGCCTAACCAATGATAGACGGACGCTCGTTAAGTAAACAACAGTGAATTTCCCATCAGATATATATCAACATAATTAAACTTCGCTCGCCCACCCCCTCGTTTCCAAACGAGAAGGCGTAAGAACAACCCATCCGTTGGCAGTTTTATTAATCATTCCATGAATATTTCACTATTACTAGACAAGTTTCTAGTCAATTTAAAAGCGGTACTTTAGTTATGCTTGTCTATGATCGAGAAACTGTGCTCCAAGTCGTCCATAACCGCGGACACGGCTTTCAGAAAGATTTACCCTGCAGGGGTGCACAAACAGCAACACACGCCACGATCAACCTCGGAAAAACCAAATGAAAACCCAATGAGGCATCACGATAGAACATTCGCAAGATTCATATTTGATTTCAGGGGGCCACCCCGCTAAGCTACCCGCTACGAAGTTGGCCGGCTCCGCAACGGACCGAGGGTTCACAATGGTCAGAAACGATCGGGAACCCGAAGTGTGGGGCTTGTCGATACCGCGAAAACACTCCGCTTACCTAAATAGTACAGGCGCTCCATGCGTAATAGTAAAAGAAGTAGTAAAGCATGGCATAAGTACAAGATAGTAATAAAGCCCCAAACTACTTTGTGGCCCCAAGAAATTAAGTATGACTCAAGCTAGGGTTAAGGGGATTCATGGTCCCACATGCGGATAGCGCGATATTCAAGGAACAAGAATCAAGTACTCGGGGTCCTACGGGACACAAGTGGGCGGATAAAAACCAAATCTCAGCTATTGCCCACCGTTGCCTCTTTCTTTAGTTATCCCATTACTACTCAATTCAGTTGTTTAGGTACCTCATTTTTCAAAGACACTCACAAACCCTACACATGCAATTCTACGACCCGCATGGCTCAACCAACTCCTGTATTAATGGCTCATAGGATTGAGGGAACAAGTTTCGGTGGGGTTTAAAAGTAAAGCCTATGCAACACTTGGGATTCAATTTTATTCGAATCACGACACATGATGCAAGAATAAGATAGATGCAATAGGTACTATATGTAGTGCAAACATGGGGAAATGCTTGCCTGGCAGTTCAGTTGGAGAATAAGATGGCTTCGGGTAAAACTCCCGGGTCTCCTGGTAAGATCCTTGCTCGGCGTCTATCCGGATAAAAACCAAACACACAAGGGCCCGAAATAAATACATTGGGCAATCATATAAATCAAATGCATAAGAAAACAAGATATGCCATGATGATATGATGCACAATTTACATGGTATAACATAACATAGCATGGGTGAGGTGAGATAACAATAATAAAGCACTTGGTTAATTTATTTAGGCATGTTTTACTCCCATAAACAGTTCTGGTTATTCAATATTTATATGATGCATGCTTCAATTCATATCATGGAATGATAGTTAGAACGAGCTCGTCGAGCTAATCGATTTAGACATATCATATGTTGAATTCGGAGTTACGGATTTAAAGTTATGAATCTATTAGAAAAAGGCATTTATCAATATTTATTAATTCGAAAATTTTAAAATCCTCAAATGTTATGATAAAAATCATATTCACAATCCTCACATTTTTCTGATCCAAAAACATATATTATTTGTATTATTTGCATTTACAAATTTAAATTATTAAAGTCAAATTATCAAAGAGGGTCAAAGTCAAAGGTTGGGCTAGTTTGAGTCAAGACTGGAGTCTCATTTGAAAAACGTTTACTTTTCATTTAGAAAGTTTTTACAAAACCAAACTATTTCATTAGCTATGATTTTCGTTAGACTTAATCATTTCCTGAAATTTTAATGTTTAGAACAAAAGGTTCTGGGACTTTCTACACCACAGTCGATCCTACCCACCGCCGATGACAGGTGGGCCAGCAAGCAAGGAGGTCCACTGCGCGCGTGCAGGCCAGGGATTGCGGGTTGGGAGGAAAAAACTGCAGGGACCTAAATGGAAAAGCGTAGATGGATGTCTGACAAAACTGAATAAGAGGCGCGAAAACTGCTAGCTTGCGCGATCTTTGGGCGACGATGGCGAACAAACTAAGACAGATCTCTAAACGCCGCAAAAAGCAAAGATGTAGAGCGAACCAAGGGCTAAAATTTATGGTTCAGGGAGTAGAGCCTTAGAAGGTCTACATCGAACAGTAAACATAGAGGAACAACAGTGCGGAGGAAGAAGACAGAAAAGTCTCCTGGCGAACTGGAACAGATACGCGAGATTAGCCAGCTAATCCTTACTTCGGAGGACGATGGTGATAAATCCATTGGGAATTTCATCAAGATGCAAAAATCAAAATTGTAGAGGAACACAAGATTTACAAGATTGTTGTTCAGAGATTTTTCAAAGGAGACCTATAACAGCGGGGGCTCGTTGCCGAAAGATAGGACGAAAAAGGACTGCGACTATAGCTAACCGAACTTGACGAGGTGCAGCATCAGTTCTCTGAAACTTGGCACAGAGCAAGGCTGGCCAGCGAGGCCTGGTACAGGGAGCTCACCGAGGGGTTTGCGAGGGGAACGGCGAGGCGGAGGTAGCAGGGACCTTCGGGATCCAATTCCCGGTGACACGGGGTCACGAGGTCGCCGGAAGAGCGCCGGGGATGGGTCGTCGGCGTCGGAGCTCTAGGATTTGGGAACGAGGATGACGGCAGTGCACATCGCGTGTAAAGCAGGCGCCGGAGCTGCCATCGGTCCAGACATGGTGGCGGAGGGGTGTCTTACTTGGGAGATAAGAAGGGTTCAGAGGGAGCGGGTTGGATTTAGGTGGCTAGCCTATAAATATCCCCCACCCTCTATTGTAAACCCTAGACTTGGATAATTGTAATTGAAGACACCCCTAGAGGATCTATCAATTACTAGTCTCATGCTCCTTGACAAGGAGCACCAATTATCCCCCACCTCCTCTTGGATTTTGCCTCGTGCATTCAAGTTGTACAAGTCCTTGGAGTTCGGTGTTCGTCTCCAAGTATTCAAGATCTCATCAAGCCTCTCACCCCCATTGTTGGCCGTGGGAGAGTGTCTTGCCCAACGCCGATCCTAGAGATTGTGTTGGACCGGTTGCCATCGGCATGAGGCTTGTATCGTGTTTTCACGTGTGTGTTCATCGAGTTCTTCGCGTGTGAGTTCATGGGTTTCGCCTCCCTCCTCGATTTCCTTGGGATTCGTGAAAGATCGGGCCTCCCTAAGGGATCACCCCTAACATAGTACATTCATGAGATTAACGAATCATGTTTTGAGAGAATATATTGGTCGTTTTGTGGTTGTTTATTTTGATGATATACTCATACACAGCCACAATGAAACTGAACATTGTGATCATATTAGACAAGTTTTGCAAGTGTTGCGTGATAATCAATTATATGCTAATCTTGAAAAGTGCAAATTTGCAAAAGATAAGGTCATATTTCTTGGATATGTTGTATCTAAGCATGGGGTAGAAGTAGATCAATCTAAAATTGAAGCAATTCAGAATTGGCCTATTCCCATGAATGTTAGTCAAGTGTGTAGTTTCCATGGCTTAGCTTGTTTCTATATGCGCTTTGTCAAATATTTTAGCACTATTGATGCACCATTGAATGAATTGACTAAGAAAGGTGTGCCATTTGTATGGGGCGCAGCCCAAGATATTGCATTTGATACATTGAAACGTTTGCTTACTACTGCACCTTTGCTTGCATTACCTGATTTTGCAAAGCAATTTGAAGTTGAATGTGATGATAGTGGTATAGGAATTGGTGGCGTTTTGATGCAAGAGGGTCGTCCTATAGAATATTTTTCTGAGAAACTTGCTGGTGCTAGATTAAATTATCCTGTTTATGATAAAGAATTGTATACACTTGTTCGAGTTCTTGAGGTTTGGCAACATTATTTGTGGCCAAAAGAATTTAACATACATTCTGATCATGAAGCATTGAAGTATCTTAAAGCTCAATCAAGATTGCATAGACGCTTATATAAATGGGTTGAGTTTATTGTGTCATTTCTTTGAATCATTAAATATAAGAAAGGAAATGAAAATGTGGTTGTTGATGCATTATCTAGGAAGAACATTTTATTGACACATCTTGATGTTAAAATTCCTGGATTAGAGAGTATTTCTGCTCTTTATGCAACTGATCATGATTTTGCTGAACCATATTGTTTGTGTGCTTTGCAACATGCCTGGGATAAGTATCATCTACATGATGGTATTTGTTTAGAGCTAACAAACTATGCATTCCAGAATCGTCTTTGAGTTTGTTTTTAGTGCAGGAATCACTTGTTATAGGTTTGATGGGTCACTTTGGGCGTGAGAATACATTGCTCATGCTAGCTGATCACTTTTATTGGCCGAAGATGAGGCGTGACGTCTATCGATTTGTGAGTCGCTGCATTACATGCAACAAGTCCAAATCAAAGATGAAGCCTCATGGTTTGTATACACCTCTCTATACACCTACTACACCTTGGGAAGATATTAGCATGGACTTTGTGCTAGGTTTACCCAAAACTCAGAGAGGTCATGATTCTATATTTGTGGTAGTAGATAGATTCTCTAAGATGGCTCATTTTATTGCCTGCCACAAAAGCGACGATGTGTCGCATATTGCTAACCTGTTTTTCAGGGACATCGTGAGACTACATGGAGTACAAAAGACGATTGTTTCTGACCGTGATGTGAAGTTCATGAGCTACTTTTGGAAGACCTTATGGGGGAAGCTAGGAACTAAAATCCAATTCCATTATAGAAATAGGAATCAATTCTATTCAGACGGAGGTGGTGAATAGAACATTGTCACAATTGTTGAGGACTATGATCAAGAAGAATCTACGAGAGTGGGAAGAGTGTTTACCACACGTTGAGTTTGCATACAACCGGGTTGTGCATTCTACTACTCAGCTTTGTCCTTTTGAGGTGGTGTATGGGTTCAAGCCATTGACGCCACTTAATTTGTTGCCTCTACCATTACATGAGAGAGTTGATATGGAGGCATCAAAACATGCTGAATATGTGAAGAAAATACATGAGAAGACTCGAGAGGCTATTGAGAAGAAAGGCAAGAACATTACTGCTGCAAGGAATCAAGCAAGAAAGGAGATTTTATTCAAGCCTGGAGACATGGTATGGGTGCATCTGCGCAAGGATAGGTTCCCCAAGTGGACATCCCTACAATTAAACCTACCCCAACTACTACTGAAGATGTTCCAGTTGCTGCAAAGAAGGTTCAGTCCAATGAGATTAGAATTGGACCTATTACAAGAGCTCGTGCTAAGCTACTAGAACAACAGGTAAATTTGTTTCTTAATGAGCCTGATGTTTTAATTAATGAGAACTTCATACTACCTAAGTCATTGTGGTATTGTATGATCAGGTATATTGGAGAAGAAGGTGTAGCATCGAGCGAGGAGATGAAGCACATGGATCACAACATGATGATCGCCCAAGGATGCGCGAGGAGTGAGCGCGAGGAAGGCGTAAGGGAAGATCACCAAGAAAGAAGGCCAAATTCACTGCCAGGACCGGAGTGTCCGGCCCAGTCCAACCGGACTGTCCCCCCCCCCCCCCAAGAAGCCCCGAGGCGTGGACAGCTAGTACCCCAGATCGGACACTGCCCGGACACCGCCCGGAAACTTCAAATTTTCCGGCAGGACCGGACTATCCGACCCGTATGCGCAGGACTGTCTGCCCCCACCGGACTATCCGGCCTATATGAAACGGATTGTCCGCCCCGATAGAATCCTGGGTCTGAATCAGATGTATCAGTTTGAGTCATTTGCGTCTTAATTTCGGTTTCTGGCTACCCCAGCCGCCCTTATAAGCCCTAGGACGTCCACATAGTTAGGGTTAGACCACGTTAAAACTATTTTGGAGTTGTTTCTTACTAAGAACCTCTGGAATTTCCCTATGATCGAATTATCTACTGCAATTGAGTGTGATCTATTGTTCCATTGGGAATTAATGGATTGCAAACTACCATTCGTGGTCGACGGCTACCGGCGCAAGAGCGTGGTGTTGTGAATATCCCATAGGGTTCGAGAGCTGTTGCATTGGCATCAGGGTTCGAGCGGGAGAGTTCATAGCTACAGGCTATTAATGTATCATCCACCATCATCATCGACAAGTGTATGCTGAGAAGATCGGGCCACCCCATATCACCAAGCTTCGACAATCAAAATTGAAGCCCCGTGGTGCTAGTCCTTACAAGGTGTTAGCCAAGATTAATGATAATGCCTACTCGATTGATATTCCTATTGCTGAGTTTGGTGGAGTTAGCAATAGCTTCAACATTGCTGATTTGTCACCATATGATGGAGAAGACCTTGGAGCGGCGAGGTCGACTCCTTTTGAAGGGGGGAGATGATGAGGACATCCCTACAATTACACCAACCCCAACTACTACTGAAGATGTTCCAGTTGCTGCAAAGAAGGTTCAGTCCACTGAGATTAGAATTGGACCTATTACAAGAGCTCGTGCTATGCTACTAGAACAACAGGTAAATTTATTTCTTAATGAGCCTGATGTTTTACTTAATGAGAACTTTATGCTGCCTAAGTCATTGTGCTATTGTATGATCATGTACATTGGATAAGAAGGCGTAGCACGGAGCGAGGAGCTGAAGCACATGGACCACAACATGATGATCGCCCAAGGATGCGCGAGGGAGGAGCGGGGAGGAAGGCGCAAGGGAAGATCACCAAGAAAGAAGGCCAAATTCACTGCCAGGACCGGAGTGTCCGGCCCACTCAAACCGGACTGTCTGGCCCCCCCAAAGAGGCCCCTACGCGTGGACAGCCAGTACCCCAGATCGGACACTGCCCGTACACCGCCCGGAAACTTCAAAGTTTCCGGCAGGACCGGACTGTCTGGCCCATATGAACCGGAGTGTCCGCCTCCATCGGATTGTCCGGCCTATATGAAACGGACTGTTCGCCCCGACAAAATCCTGGTCCGAGTCAGATGTATCAGTTTGAGTCATTTGCGTCTTAGTTTCGGTTTCTGGCCGCCCTAGCCGCCCTTGTAAGCCCTGGGACGTACCCATAGTTAGGGTTAGACCATGTTTAAACTATTTTGGAGTTGTTCCTTATGGAGAACCTCTGGAATTACCCTGTGATCGAATTATCTACTGCAATTGAGTATGATCTGTTGTTTCATTGGGAATTAGTGGATTGCAAACTACCGTTCGTGGTCGACGGCTACGTGCGCAAGAGCGTGGTGTTGTGAATATCCCATAGGGTTCGAGAGGCTGTTGCATTGGCATCAGGTTCGAGCGGGAGAGTTCATAGCTACAGGCTAGTTATCTATCATCCACCATCATCATTGACAAGTTCTTGCTGAGAAGATCGGACCACCCCATATCAAAAGCTCAACCATGTTGTTGTACTTTTGGAACTCGGTGATGCGCTTCATTGGATGGTTAAAGCCATTGAGGAAGCGTGCCATTATTTGCTCATTGTTCTCTTCAATGTTGGCACGGATCATGTTGAGCTCCATTTGCTTGAAGTATTCTTCCACGGTGTTTGTCCCTTGACTAAGCGTTTGGATCTTGTTGAAGAGGTCGCGCGTGTAGTGCGAAGGAAAAAAGCATGATCTCATGTGAGCCTTTATATCTTGCCAAGCGGTGATTGGAGGCTCTTGTCTTGCTTCACGAGATAGTTGGATTTGTTCCCACCAAAGTTTGGCATAGTCATCAAACTCTAGGGATGCAATGGCCATCATCTTCTCATTGCTATAATTGTGCATGCGGAAGATCTTGTCAACCTTGAGTGCCCACGAGAGATATTCTTCGGGATCATTTGAACCGGTGAACTTGGGCATATTGAATTTGATCTTGCCGAAAATTTCCTCTTCATTGCGGTTCCGGCATCGGCGATTGCCATGATGTTGGTGGCCCTCTTCATCATCCGAGTTCTCAAGTCTTGCTTGGTGATTTTGGTGTTGCCCTTGGGGTTGTTCTGATGCCACATTTGGTGGTGGAACGTGGTCCTCACGACGATCTTGGGGATCTTGCTCTTGTTCTTGGCGCGCTTGTTCGTGAGGAGGAGGCACTTGGGCTTCACGAGGTTGGTTTGGCCCTTGACCATCATGACGACGAGCATTGTCTTAAGCCACATGGAGAGGAGGACGGCATGCCGCAAGTGCAATGGGTCGCTCCCTTTCTTCATGATGTGGTGGACGTCGTCATGGTGATCATGTTGTCGACGTTGACACTCATGTCGATGATGACGTCTTGGTGGATCTTTGAGTGCTTCACATCGACAGCGAGCTTGTTCGTCAAATTTGGAGGCTTCACTTGTTGTCGAAATAATGTGTCGTTGACGAGGAGCTTGGGGTTCCACTTGAGGTTGCTCTTGTTGGATCACTAGTGCCCTTGCTTGTGGACGTTGCGCTTCACATCTTGGAGGTCTTACGGAGAGATCACCATCATGGATTGACATTGCGGCGTGCCGAGGAGATGGTACCACTTGGGAATAGCTCATGGAGTGAAGTAAGGGTCCGTCGTTGTGCCTTGAAGCGCGATGGTGCAAAGAGCTTGACGTGCTCGAGGAGTGCCGTGACGAGCTTGAGGCGCGAGAGCGCGACCTTGCCATCCCATCAATGAGATGTTGAAGCTTGTCATCCGTTGCGGCGATGACACATTGAAGAGCTTCATTTTGATAGCCAAGGTTGTGTTGCATTGCATGCATTTATCCCCGAACTTCCTCGAAGTGGTTGTCGATGCTCTTGAACTCCACTCGGGTTTTTGCTAAATTGTTCGTCTTGGTGCTGCTCAAGGGCGTCACAAAGGTAGTTGAATTCTCCCCGAATATTCCAATGATCCAACCTTGTCATGTATTGTGCGTTTTCCTCTTGAGGTGGAGGTGGTTGGGACGTCTCACCATGCATGTCCATGATGTAAAGCCAATAAGGATTGTATATGGAGGAGAATATGTGGAGGGTTAGCCTTTTACCTCACCTTGGGGATTGTATCAAACTAGTTGCCACACAAGAGAACTAAAAGCTTGCAAAGTGAAATCGCAAAGAAAACTCACACTAACGCAAGAACTAAACTCTCAAAAGATTTTGGTGGAAGGTTGGGATGGTGGAAATCCAAAGAACCAATCAAACGAAAAGGATAGTTAAAAGTGGGTAAGATCCAACAAAACTCATGTCAACAAAAAAGGTCAACAAATCAAAAGGGGTGACGGGAACCTACGACTATACACACACGTGAAGAAAAATGGGATTAACACGACTATGAAAAGGAGCACAAAAAGTCCTAACGATGACTAAGCTCGGTTGTCGTGCCAATGCAATAAAAGACGGTGGCAAATTTGCAAAGAGGAAGAATGAGCAATGGATTTGTGCACTTGCCTTGGGCACTCTTCATTCTCTCTTGCTTACAAGCTTGAGACTCGCTTTTGCTATGGGAGACTATATTTCTTTTTCTTTTGTATCTTTTCTCCTTTTTTTGCTCTCCCTTTGATGCTACCAAGTCACTCTTGCTATTGCTCTTGCACTCTCACTAACCAAGGACAAATGCACAATTCTCAAGCAAACACAAGATGAGCCACTCTCGTGGGATAGGTACACACAAAGGAAGATAGGGGCTAACAAGTTGATGCAAGTTATACCTTCGTTGTTAATGACGAACTTGCGGTTGTAGTTGCGGGATGATGTTAGGTTGTCGTGGTGTCGAGGAGCATGGGTGATACTGCGGAAGCTACTGTTACTTGACGACACGCACATGGAACACAAACAAACAAGAGGAAAATTAGCCAATGCGAGATAAGAGGCAGAAGAAAAAATCTGGCGTCAGGGCCGAAAACTCCGGTGTAGGCCGAAAACTCCAGTATAGGCCGGAGACTCTGGTGTGTTCAGGCCGGAGACTCTGGTCTGGGGACACAGCTCGAACTGCTCGTGTTCTTGAACGGAAATCCACGCCTTGGGTCCTCAAATTCACGAAAAATTGGCCAAAATTGGGCTGGGAAACGCAGGCAAAAGCTGGACCAACACCTTAGACAAGATTTGGCCGGATCAAAACCACAAATAACACTCCAAAATGAGAGATCGATCCAAAGGAAAATTGGCGCTATTTATTGGTGAATTGTCTAATTTATGGTGGATAAGATAAAAATTTGTCGGGAATTCGTGATCAACCTTTCTCTTGATACCAATATGTTAGGGTTGACCCCTTGGGGTTGCCCGATCTTTCACGAATTCTTGTGGAATTCGAGGTGAAGGCGAGTTGGAGCAGGGGAAGGATGAAATCCATGGACTCACACGCAAAGAACTCGATGAACACACACACACACACGAAGACACGATACAAGCCGATAGCTGCCGGTGGCAACCGGTCCAACACAATCCCTAGGATCAGCGTCGGGAAAGACACTCTCCCACGGCCAACAACGGGGGTGAGAGGCTTGATGTGATCTTGACTACTTGGAGACGAGACACCGACTCCAAGGACTTTTACAACTTGAACGCACGAGGCAAAATCCAAGAGCTAGGGGATAATTGGTGCTCCTTGTCAAGGAGCATGAAACTAGCAATTGATAGATCCTCTAGGGTTTCTTCAATTACAATTATCCAAGTCTAGGGTTTACAATAGAGGGATGGGGATATTTGATAGGAAAAGGTGTCCAACTTTCGATGAGATGGTGATAGTAGATTTTGTGGAGTTCGGGCTCGACAATACGACTACACATTCGAGCACGAGCACCAATGCAATCGCTAGGCCAATCTCATAGAGGTTACCGATCCTGTGAAAACACGATCAGCCTGACCAGCGAGGGTCTTAATTCATACCTGAAATCGAGAACAAGAACAAATATTGCAATCAAGATATTGCAGATTAAGATAAAAGGTTTATTGAAAAGGTGGGATCATGTATAGGTGCAACGTACAAGAGGCCTCTGCGACACTCGAGCCTTGGCGTAGTTGCGATGATGGCTAACTTTTAGTCTAAACAAAATCCGAGTCTAAAGAGATGTCTATGGGGAGTATTTAAGGAGAAAAAGGTGGGATTTCGGCCAACCATAGAGATTGTGGCCAAAACCAACCCTAAAAGTCCTTTTCTCCTCAAATACGGACTCTAAAAAGTGGCTATTTTAATTCCTGCAAAAATTACATGGCCTAGCCCAAAATAAAAGGTGTCGCAGCACCTAACTAAACTATGGACGAATTTAGGATGTAATAATCTTGAATATTTCTTCCAAGCCTTCTTTCTTCATTATGGTGGCTTCAAAGTTCTGAAATCTTCATCCGTGGACTTCTCTTGAATCATCACATGCTTGCTGCCATCTCCATGCATGACCATGCTCCAATGCTTGTCCCTCTCATCCATGCTTTCTCCATCATTCCTAAGAGTAATAAATACATCTAATTTAGGCATCATCATATTCTCGTGTATGTGAGGAATAGTTCTAGAAAATGAAAGTACCTGATAGTTAAGTTGCTTGGCACGAGCTCGAGTGATAGGTCCTTGTAGGTACAACGGTTGTATCAATAGATGGGATGTCCACATCATGCTCCCCTTCTTGAATTGAAGTCGTCCTCGACACAATATCATCTTCCTCATCAAAATAAGGCTTCAAATCTACAATGTTAAACGTAGGACTAACCGTACCAAAGTCTGCAAGCAACTCATGTTTATATGCGTTATCATTTATTTTCTCTAACACCTTAAATGGACCAGCAACACATGGCATTAACTTAGACTTGCGCAAATCAGGAAAACAATCTTTACGCAAATGTAACCAAACAAGATCTCCAACATCAAACACAACATGCTTTCTCCCTTTATCCCCAGCAAGTTTATACTTAGCATTATGTGTTCTATGTTATCTTTAGTAGTCTTATGTAAGTTTAATATCATTTCAGCGCGTCGAGTAGCATCCAAATTATTTTGCACCGAAGAAGGTAATGGCAATAAATCAATAGGTGCAAGAGGAACAAAACCATACACAATCTCAAATGGTCACATCTTTGTGGTAGAATGCAGCAAATGATTATAAGCAAATTCTATATGAGGTAAACACTCTTCCCACAATTTTAAGTTCTTCTTTAAAATAGCCCGCAAAATAGTAGACAAAGCTCCATTCACTACTTCAGTTTGTCCATCAGTTTGGGGATGACATGTAGTACTAAACAGCAATTTAGTCCCCAACTTAGCCCATAAACATCTCCAAAAGTGGCTAACAAATTTAGTATCACGATCAGTAACAATAGTATTTGGAACACCATGTAAACGAACAATTTCACTAAAGAACAAATCAGCAATATGCACAGCATCATCCGTTTTATGACAAGGAATAAAGTGTGCCATCTTAGAAAACCGATCCACAAAACAAAAATACTATCCCTCCCCTTATGTGTATGTGGCAATCCAAAAACAAAGTCCATAGAAATATCGTCCCAAGGAACACTAGGAACATGAAGAGGCATATATAAACCATGTGGATTAAGGCGAGACTTAGCTTTTTGACAAGTAGTGCAGCGTACCACGAATCTCTGAACATCTCGGTGCATACGCGACCAAAAGAAGTGTGAAGCAAGAACATCCTCCGTTGAGATAAAGAGAGATAACAAAGTATCATGCACATATTGTTACTTAATAGTTTCCAATCCAAATATTTTCAAGTCAAGTTGATATAACAAAGTATAACAGCGCGACAAAGCATCAGCAATAACATTATCTTTACCCTTTTTGTGTTTGATAACATAAGGAAAAGACTCAATAAATTCAACCCACTTTGCATGACGACAATTCAACTTAGCTTGACTACGAATATTCTTCAAAGATTCATGATCAGAATGTATAAAAAATTATTCAGGCCATAGATAATGTTGCCATGTTTCTAATGTCCGAACCAACGAATAAAATTCTTTATCATAAGTAGAATAGTTCAAACTAGCCCTACTCAATTTTTCACTAAAATAGGCAATAGGTTTTCCCTCTTCTAATAACATACCTCCCAAACCAATTCCACTAGCATCACATTCAAGCTCAAAAGTCTTATTAAAATAAGGAAGTTGGAGTAAGGGAGCATGTGTTAACTTATCTTTCAATATCACGAAGGCATGTTGTTGTGCATCGCCCCAAACAAAGGGCACATCCTTCTTGAGTTCATTCAGCGGCGCGACAATTGATCAAAATTCTTTCACAAAGCGCCTATAAAAACCATCAAGGCCAAGAAAACTCCTCACTTGTATGACGTCTTGGGCTGGGGCCAATTCTCAATAGCTTCAATCTTGGCTAGATCCACTATGATGGAACATCATAGCCAAGAAACGCAACTCGATCGGTGCAAAAGGTGCACTTCTCAAGATTACCAAACAAACGTGCATCGTGTAAAGCATTAAAAACAACACGTAAATGTTCCAAATGATCCTCTAAAGATTTGCTATGAATCAGAATATCATCAAAGTAGACTACCACAAAACGTCCAATGAAAGCACGTAAAACTTCGTTCATTAATCTCATGAAAGTGTTGGGTGCATTAGTTAAACCAAACGACATCACTAACCACTCATATAAACCGAACTTAGTTTTAAATGTTGTTTTCCATTCATCTCGCAATTTCATATGAATCTATTGGTAACCACTACACAAATCAACTTTATAAAACATGGTAGAGCCACTCAATTTATCAAGCATGTCATCTAAACGTGGAATAGGATGACGATATTGAATAGTAATATTATTGATAGCTCTACAATCAGTACACATGCACGAAGAACCATATTTCTTAGGTACCAAAATAATAGGAACCACACATGGGCTAAGGGACTCACGAATATGATCTCTGTCGAGTAGTTCCTGAATTTGGCATTGTATCTCCTTTGTCTCCTCTGGATTGGTTCTATATGGCGCGTGGTTGGGCAACGTGGCACCAGGAATTAGATCAATTTGGTGCTCAATTCCTCTAATAGGAGGTAGTCCTGGTGGCATCTCAGCTGGAAAAACATCCTCATATTCCTGCAAAAGGTTAGCAACCGTAGGTGGCAAAGAAGGAGGCATATCCTCAAATGAAAACAAAACCTCTTTGCAGACAATTGCATAACATTGAGTATTGTTTACATCTAGTTCAGCAATATCAATTTTATTTGCAAGCATACATGGACTTTTCAAACGAATTTCAGTAGCATGTTTAGAATCAGATTTAGTGTTCTTTGGTGGTGCAAAATCTGCAGCAACAATCTGATTCTCATTTTTATTTTTCTCCTCGGTTTAGGTCTACTAGCACTAGCAAGATCATCTTTTAAAATATGTTCTGGAGTCATAGGTTTTAGACCAATTTTCTTTCCACCATGCATAAGAGAATAGTGATTAGTTTTACCATTATGAATAGATTCTCTATCAAATTTCCATGTTCTACCAAGTAACAAAGAACAAGCTTGCATAGGTACAACATCACAATCAACAAAATCAGAATATGTACCAATAGTAAAATGCACGCGTACCATTCTTGTTACCTTGATCTTGCGAGAAATCTCAAATCATTGGATATAATATGAATTTGTGTGTTGTCTTGTTGGAAGGGCAAGCTTTTCTACCATATCAACACTAGCCAGATTATTACAAATCCCTCCATCAATGATAATCCTTATAGCTCTTTCCTTGACAATGCCGTGTGTTTGGAACAGGTTGTGGCATTGATCATGATCAGATTTGCTCAATTGCACACTCAACACACATTGTGCAACTAAGCTCTTGTATTGATTAGTAGTTTCAGCTCCCATTACCTCTATCTCTTCTTCTAATGGAGGGGTTAACCTCTTGGGTGGCCCGATCTTCACAGATCTCTTGGTCAAATCGATGGGGAAAGCGAGGGGAAAGGGAGAAGGTAGAAGAAGCGGACACACACCTCGCGAAGGACACTATGAACACACGCAAAACTCACACGATACAAGGCCGATTGCTCCCGAATGGCGGCCACCGGTCCGATAGATCGGTCAACGTGCTCCCTCAAATCCAGATCGGAGAGGGAAGAACACCTTGGGGAGGGTCTTGACAACTTGGAGACGAGACATCGAACTCCAAGGCCTTGTTCAATGATGGATGCGTGATGCAAAGTCCAATCGAGGTTGGTGACGATAGTCGGTCCTCTTGGTAAAGGGGATGAGGCAAAACTAGAGATTCCACAATGGGGGTTGTCTTTAGTCTATCATCTATGCCTAAGGGGTACATCAGGGGTGGGGGCTTTATTTATAGGCCAGCCACTAAACAAGGGGGTAGTTTGGGAATAAACTAGGCAAAGGGGTAAGTAAAGGGAATATTCCAGGGCATCAAACCCAGATCCGCTGAGCAGTGGGATTCCGTGAAGTCTGGCGCCGGATCTGGTGTCATGATTCTGATCGTCAGTATATTCCGTCGGGCGCCGGAAGTGCTCTCTAGAAGCTTTGGAAGGTGCCACGACCGTCCTGGCGCTGGTTCCCGTGGGCGCCTGGTCAGGCTATCGCCGGAGATTCTGGCGGTGGCTCCGGTTTGCCGGTCATGGCGCCGATTCCAGTTGGATCTTCTTGTGTCTCCTCTTCCAAGCCTCCGTCTTGTCGGGCGTTAGTCCTCGGGCTTCCTCCCTCATCTCCGTACTCATCGGTGTGAACCTATCATGCATATGTGACGGAGTATGAAGTAGCATACCATTCAATGGGGTAGGAATTGGGCTCGCATAGAGGAATGGATTCACCTTTGGAGTCCATGACGACTTGGTGTAAGTTGGAGAACATGATGTGGTAACGACCATAGGTCGGGCTACATCAGCTCCCCTCCCCCTTCAAAAAGAGTCATCCTCGACTCTACATGCTCATCACAAAGTAGAAGAGGTCGAGAGACCTTCATGATCCTGGGGTTTACCATATAGTCGTCCTCGGAAAGATTGACTTGACAACACTTCAATGTTCCTTCACCTTCCATGAAGCCTACAAAGCTCACACCAAAAGCGAAGCAACACTCAAAGCGTAGCCAATTCATGAATATTATTGCATGAGTCCTCAAATAGAAGGAAGTCACCTTATCTTGTAGAGATAGCTCGATGAAGGGTAGCCATAGGTAACTCTCTTTGGTTCTTCTTGTCAACACATGGTTGGTAGGGGTTGACGTGTATGCATTTGTACCTTCATACAACAAAGACCAAGCAACATATGTTTGTGTGTGATAGAGGAGCATGTCATTTGTGGCATGTCCATTCTTGTTCACAACACGATTAGAACAACTCAAGTATAGCAAACGGGATGCATATGCAAGGTCAAAGTGCATGGAAGTCATTGCAAAATCATCCAAATGTGGGAACTCAAAAACTCCATATAACATCTTATTATGCATTCAAAGCAATCAAATAGAAATTTGATCAACATCTTTGATGCAAAACTAGGAGAATTTGGCAAAAACATAAAAGGAGGAATATCCAAAACAACATCATTATGTGTGCAAACCAACCATTGGAAAGATAAATTGTTCGACATGTTGGATGTCACACACAAATCATCTAAAGCAAGTATCATGGGAATATGAATATCCCAAGCGGAAGCAAAAACAACATATTTGCAAACAAACCAAATGAAAGAGCAAGTGGTCCTTATGTTTGTGGCAACAACAAGACGAGATTCTTGGAAGCTCTCATGACAATACATGCTCTCGATGGCATTATGGTTGCACACAAAACATCGAAAAGAGAAATTGTTCAACAATTTTGTTGCAACACACAAAGCATCGATATCCAAAAGAGAACAAACATGAATGTCACAAGGAGAGATAATACCATCAACATTCTTGCAATTAAACCATAGGAAAGAGCAATTTTCCAACATGAAAGATGCAAAGCATGCAAAAGGTATCAAAGCTGGGTTCGATCTTGAAATCACTTGTGGAATGCTCTCAAGGGCTCTTTTTGTCAACTCGTGCTCAACCGAGGTTGACATTCTTGTGTTGGTACCTACACACATCATATGTAAAAGGAAGAACGTGTGTGTATGGTAGAGATACACATCATCCATAATAACGTATCTCTTCTTGTACACATCACCATTAATATCAATCAAGTATGACATAGATGCATGGTGAGTATGCAAGTGGGGAACATGCTTATCATGGCAATCATCAAAATCTCCAAAAATTGAGAAAGCTATGGGGGGCATCTCATTATAACGCATATGATCAATATTGTTGCAAGCAAAACAAGTGAAATAGCAAGCATTCATCTTATCGCAAGCAACGGGAGAAATTGAATGACTAGCATGACAAGACAAGTTCGAAGCAATTGGGGGATACACACAAGATGCATAGCATGGCATGTTTATGGCAATGATATCTCAATCAAACAATTCCACATGTTCAATATTATGCAAAGGCAAAGAATCACATGGGAATGTGGATGAAGCATATGTAATGTCACAAGTATCATCCATAGCATGCATATCCTCACAATTAATCATGTCCACTAGTGGGATCATGGCATCATCAACACCCTTATTGTTACCTTGTTCATACCTCTCATATGAAGTGGGTGTTGTGGAAGTAGTGGTCTCCTTGTGGACGACTTCGTCTTCTTGATGTAGCCATGGCGTAGCATCATCTTCGTGCACCATGTACATCTTCTCCCATTGAGGAATCATTGCTTCATGGTTTGGCGCGTCTTCCTCCATGGAACCTAGCACAACACAAGAGAACACACTAGAGGTAGAGGGTAAGTTATTAGAAATCGAAATGGTCTCACTTGACCTATCAACTACCACTATCAACTCACTAGGAGTATCACTCATGCCCTCCAAGTGGAAGCACTCAATCTCACATAAGGTGGAGTCACTCATCTCACTCGTATTCTCACTCAAGTGGGCTAAGTGGCTCTCATACTCACATGGGATTGGTGCCACATCATAACTCAAGCATATAGGGATAGGCTCGGTTTCCTCAACTCCATGTGCCTCCTTTGGTGAACGGAAAATCTCATGCTCACCATTCTTGACCTTGTCGCCTTCAAGGTTGGATGCCATAAGATTGGCATCATCGCTCTCCTCCATGGTCGAAGGGAAAATCCCATGCTCGATCGTCTTGTGGCCATCTAGTAGTAGTGGTGGAAGTAGGCTCATGGTGTTGTCGAGAGCGGTGCTCGGATCGACTTCATCACATATGTGGCCTTGGCTTCCTCCATCATGGAGTGTAGACATCCTCTTGCCGAACTCGGCCAACTTGGCGAAGTAGAGGTCTACATTTTCCTCGTTCGCGAGGTCGTGGAAGTCAAGCGTAGGCGTTGAAGCTTGATGGCGTGGAGGAAGGCTTGCTCTTGGTGCCTTTTTGGTGGTGGCACGAGTAGTTGAAGGTGCCCTATGATGGTGTCGACGGAGGTCATTGGCATGCCTTTCCGATGGTTGATGTAGGTGGCGCACTTCGTCGTCCACATGACACTCACGACGGTGATCATTTGCCTTGGCACTCTTCTTGATGGAGGGGTACCTCTTGGGTGGCCCGATCTTCACGGATCTCATGGTCAAATCGATGGGAAAGCAAGGGGAAAGGGAGAAGGTAGCTGAAGCAAACACACACCTCGCGAAGAACACGATGAACACACGCAAAACTCACACGATACAAGGCCGATTGCTCCCGAACGGCGGCCACCGGTCCGATAGAATCCTCGCAAGGAAAGATCGGTCAACGTGCTCCCTCAAATCCACATCGGAGAGGGAAGAACACCTTGGGGAGGGTCTTGACAACTTGGAGATGAGACATCGGACTCCAAGGCCTTGTTCAACGATGGATGCGTGATGCAAAGTCCAATCGAGGTTGGTGACGATAGCCGGTCCCCTTGGTAAAGGGGATGAGGCAAAACTAGAGATTCCACAATGGGGGTTGTCTTTAGTCTATCATCTATGCCTAAGGGATACATGAGGGGTGGGGGCTCTATTTATAGGCCAGCCACTAAACAAGGGTAGTTTGGGGATAAACTAGGCGAATAGGTAAGTAAAGGGAATACATGGGTCAGTGGCCCAACCGGTGTGACAGCAAACATGACCGGGAGTACCGGACTTAGGATCGGTAGTACCGGTCATCACCGGTAGTACCGCTCTGGGACCGGTAGTACCGCTTGCGGTCTTGGAGCATCCGTTGGAGCCGTCAGTCGCGATCGGTAGAAGGGGGCGGTAGTACTGACCCGTGCAGTTCCGACAACCGTAGTACCGCTGGACTGACCGCCAGCTTCTTTCGTCTCCTCTTCCAAGCCTCCGTCTTGTCGGGCTTGATGTTCCGGGCTTCCTCCCTTGCCTCCATACTGGTCGGTGTGAACCTATCATGCATATGTGACGGAGTATGAAGTAGCATACCATTCAATAGGGTAGGAAGTGAGCTTGCATAGAGGAACGGATTCACCTTTGGAGTGCATGGCGACTTGGCGTAAGTTGGAGACCTTGATGTAGTAAGGACCGTAGGTCGGCTGCATCATCTCCCCCCCTTCAAAAAGAGTCGTCCTCGACTCTCCATGTTCATCACGAAGTAGAAGAGGTCGAAGGACATCCTTGATCCTAGGGTTCACCATATAGTCGTCCTCGGGAAGATTGACTTGACAACACTTCAATGTTCCTTCACCTTCCATGAAGCCTACAAAGCTCATGACAAAAGCGAAGCAACACTCAAAGCGTAGCCAATTCATGAAGATTATAGCATGAGTCCTCAAGTAGAAGGAAGTCACCTTAGCTTGTAGAGATAGCTCAATAAAGGGTGGCCATAGGTAACTCTCTTCGGTTCTTCTTTTCAACACGTGGTTGGTAGAGGTTGACGTGTATGCACTTGTACCTTCACACAACAAAGACCAAGAAAAATATTTTCGTGTGTGATAGAGGAGCATGTCAAATGTGTCATGTCCATTCTTGTTCACAACACTATTAGTACAATTCATGTATAGCAAATGGAATGCATATGCAAGGTCAAAGTGCATGGAAATCGTTTGAACATCATCCAAATGTGGGTACTCAAAAACTCCATACAATGTTTTAGTGTGGCACTCAAGGCAATTGACTAGAATTTTGATCAACGTCCTTGATGCGAGAATAGGAGAATTCGGCAAAAACACGCAAGGAAGAATGTCCAAAGCAACATCATTATGTGTTTAAACCAACCATTGGAAAGAGAAATTGTTCGAAATGTTGGATGTCACACACAAATCATCAAAAGCAAATATCATGGGAATATGAGTATCCCAAACGGAAGCAAAAACAACACGTTTGCAAACAAACCAAATGAAAGAGCTAGTGGTCCTTATGTTTGTTGCAACAACAAGACGAGATTCTTGGAAGCTCTCATGACAATACATGCTCTTAATGGAATTGTGGTTGCACACAAAACATCGGAGAGAGAAATTGTTTAACATTTTTGTTGCAACACACAAAGCATCAATATCCAAAAGCAAAGAAACATGAATGTCACAAGGTGAGATAATACCATCAACATGCTTGCAATCAAACCATAGGAAAGAGCAATTTGCCAACATTAAAGATGCAAAGCATGCAAAAGGTATTAGAGCTGGGTTCAATCTTGAACTCACTTGTGGGATGCTCTCAAGAGCTCTTTTTGTCAACTCGTGCTCAACCGAGGTTGACATTCTCGTGCGGGTACCTACACACATCATACCCAAAAGGAAGAACGTGTGTGCATGGTAGATATAGACATCATTCATCATGACGTATCTCTTCTTGTGCACATCACCATTCATTTCAATCAAGTATGAAATAGATGCATGGTGAGTATGCAAGTGGGGAACATGCTTATCATGGCAATCATCAAAATCTCCAAAAATTGAGAAAGCTATAGGGGCCATCTCATTAGAACGCATATGATCAATATTGTTGCAAGCAAAACAAGTGAAATAGCAAGCATTCATCTTATCGCAAGAAACGAGAGAAATTGAATGACTATCATGACAAGACAAGTCCGAAGCAATTGGAGGATACACACAAGATGCATAGCACGGCATGTTTATGGCAATGTTATCACACTCAAACAATTCCACATGATGAATATTATGCAAAGGCAAAGCATCACATGGGAATATGAGTGAAGCATATGTAATGTCACAAGTGTCATCCATAACATGCATATCCTCACAATTCATCATGTCCACTAGTGGGATCATGACATCATCAACACCCTTATTGTTACCTTGTTCATACCTCTCATATGAAGTGGGTGTTGTGGAAGTAGTTGCCTCCATGTGGACGACTTCATCTTCTTGATGTATCCATGGCGTAGCATCATCTTATTGGAACCTAGCATAACACAAGAGAACACACTAGAGGTAGAGGGTAAGCTGTTAGAAATCGAAATGGTCTCACTTGACCTATCAACTACCACTCTCAACTCACTAGGATTATCGCTCATGCCCTCCAAGTGGAAGCACTCAATCTCACATAAGGTGGAGTCACTCATCGCACTCTGTTCTCACTCAAGTGGGCTAAGTGGCTCTCATACTCACATGGGATTGGTACCACATCATCACTCAAGCATATGGGGATAGGCTCGGTTTCCTCAACTCCATGCGCCTCCTTTGGTGAAGGTAAAATCCCATGCTCACCATTCTTGAGCTTGTCGCCTTCAAGGTTGGATGCCATAAGATGGGCATCATTGCTCGCCTCCATGGTCGAAGGGAAAATCCCATGCTCGACCGTCTTATCGCCATCTTGTAGTAGTGGTGGAGGTAGGCTCATGCTATCCAACTTGGCGAAGTAGACGTCTACATTTTCCTCGTTCGCGAGGTCGTGGAAGTCAAGCGTAGGCGTTGAAGCTTGATGGCGTGGAGGAAGGCTTGCTCTTGGTGCCATTGTGGTGGTGGCACGAGTAGTTGAAGGTGCCCTATGATGGTGTCGACGGAGGTCATTGGCGTTCCTTGCCGATGGTTGATGTAGGTGGCGCACTTGGTCGTCCACATGACACTCACGAAGGTGATCATTTGCCTTGGCACTCTTCTTGTGCTTGTGGTGCCTTCTTGAGCTTGCTTGAGCATTATGGTTGATTCTCATCATGAATTCTTCGTCTTTATCGCAAAGATGCCTTTGACGATGTCTTGTATCCTCTTTATGGTGGCGATGCTCATGAGAGGATGTTTGTCGATGAAGAGTCTTGTTTCTTGGCGCCTCTTGATGCATATGATGTTTGGATGCCACTCTTGTTTGGATAGGAGTTGGAGCTTGGCGCCTTGGAGGTGATGTAGCTTGGCGCCTTGGAGATGGTTGAGCTTGGCGCCTTGGAGGTGATGGAGCTTGGCGCCTTGGAGATGGTGGCGCTTGACGCCATCTAGGTGGTGGCACTTGTCGCCTTGGAGGGGGATCATCGAAGTAGGTGGTTCCCTTTGGTGTGGCACGCTTGGCCTTGAAGGTCATGGAATCTTGATGATGTGCCTCCTCTTGCTTGGCGTAGTAGGCTTCCATCTCCACACGGTGGAGGAATTCTTCATGGCTCATGGAGGAGCCATCAAACTCGATGAAGTTCTCCGTGTCCTCCATGCTTGGCGAGGCGTCGTCGATGTCGCACTCGAAGTCATCCATGCTTGGGGAGTAATTGTTGGTGTAGTACTCCATATCACCCAAGCATGTGGAACCATTGTCGGTGTAGTGCTCCATAGGCTCCATGCATGAGGAGCCATTGTCGATGTAGAGCTACATGTCTTCCATGCATGTGGAATCGTCGTAGGTGTAGTGCTCCGGGTCCTCAAAGCATGCAGAGCCATTGTCGGTGTTGTGCTCCGTCATGTCCTCTATACTTGTGGAGTCGTAGTCATGGTGGCTCATCATGGATTCTTCAAAGATATCATCCTTGGTTCCGGAGTCCCTAGACATGATGCACAAGACCAAGCGGTGTATATGGAAGTGGTAGTGGGAGTTAGGGATACAACGTCAAACCTTACTTTACCTTGGAAGATTGTATCGTACAAGTGGCCACACTTGAGAGCAATAAACCAAGCAAAGTGAAGTTCATGCGGAACACCAAAACCAACTACTAACCAAAAAAAAACACACGCAAGGCCTATGGTGGATAGGTATGGAAAGTGGCATGTCAAGAACCAATCCGAAATCAAGATGTTGTAATGGCAAGTAAAGAACCACAATGATCACAAAGCAAAACAAGTCAATCCACAAGATAGGAAATATATACAAGGAAACACACACGGTGGGATAAATGGGACTTTTGCGACGGATAAACTAAGCTAAGAACCAAATGATTACCTAGCGAAGACTATAAGCTCGTGTCACACAAGTAAAAGGAGAGACGCTAGTTCGATTGCACAAAATTGGTGGGCTACAAGATATGCACAAAAGTACCACCTATATGATGTTCATCGAGCTTGCGCTTCCTATTCTATGAGGCACATGTATATTTCTTTCTCTCTTTTTTTTCCTTTTTCTATATTTTTTTCACTATTTTTTCTTTCTATTTTTCACTTGCCTCTTCCTTGTGCCAACAACTATACAAGATAACTATATGAGATAGCGCTCACAACGTTTGCTCGGAATCTACAAGGTATCAAATGTGCATATCCCAAGCAATCATAAGAGGAACTAGTCTTAATAGGTGTTTGTTGCTCGCAAATATAGTGGGGTTCACAAAGGAATGCAAGTGGGGAGAAGTCGCGGAATGTTTATACCTTTCGTCGACGATCTTCACCCTTTATTATTGGATTCCGCCTTTCTCATGGAATTTGGATGGAGTAGATAGCATGAACAACGTGTATGATTATGTAGTGCTCCTTATCCTCTTCGAAACGAGCTAAAGAACACCAAAATCCGAGTTCGAATGCAAAAGTTATGCTCAAAACGGTGAGAGGCTGAAATCTGGGAACCTGCTGTTTTTGATCAGTACCGGGCGGTAGTACCGGGTTTTTGAGCGGTAGTACCAGTTGTACGAAGGCCCGGTAGTACCGTTTAGGCTCTGATACCAGATGATGGAGGGGTTAACCTCTTGGGTGGCCCGATCTTCACGGATCTCGTGGTCAAATCGATGGGAAAGCGAGGGGAAAGGGAGAAGGTAGCGGAAGCGAACACACACCTCGCAAAGAACACGATGAACACACGCAAAACTCACACGATACAAGGCCAATTGCTCCCGAACAGCGGCCACCAGTCCGATAGAATCCTCGCAAGGAAAGATCGGTCAACGTGCTCCCTCAAATCCACATCGGAGAGGGAAGAACACCTTGGGGAGGGTCTTGACAACTTGGAGACGAGACATCGAACTCCAAGGCCTTGTTCAACGATGGATGCGTGATGCAAAGTCCAATCGAGGTTGGTGACGATAGCCGGTCCCCTTGGTAAAGGGGATGAGGCAAAACTAGAGATTCCACAATGGGGGTTGTCTTTAGTCTATCATCTATGCCTAAGGGATACATGAGGGGTGGGGGCTCTATTTATAGGCCAGCCACTAAACAAGGGTAGTTTGGGGATAAACTAGGCGAATAGGTAAGTAAAGGGGAATACATGGGCTGTGGCCCAACTGGTGCGCGCAGGCAAACATGACCGGGAGTACCGGACTTAGGATCGGTAGTACCGGTCATCACCGGTAGTACCGCTCTGGGACCGGTAGTACCGCTTGCGGTCTTGGAGCATCCGTTGGAGCCGTCAGTAGCGATCGGTAGAAGGGGGCGGTAGTACCGCTGACCGGTAGTACCGGTTCCGACAACCGGTAGTACCGCTTGGACCTGGCAGCTGCTGACCAGTCTTCTTCCGTCTCCTCTTCCAAGCCTCCGTCTTGTCGGGCTTGATGTTCCGGGCTTCCTCCCTTGCCTCCATACTGGTCGGTGTGAACCTATCATGCATATGTGACGGAGTATGAAGTAGCATACCATTCAATAGGGTAGGAAGTGAGCTTGCATAGAGGAACGGATTCACCTTTGGAGTGCATGGCGACTTGGCGTAAGTTGGAGACCTTGATGTAGTAAGGACCGTAGGTCGGCTGCATCATCTCCCCCCTTCAAAAAGAGTCGTCCTCGACTCTCCATGTTCATCACGAAGTAGAAGAGGTCGAAGGACATCCTTGATCCTAGGGTTCACCATATAGTCGTCCTCGGGAAGATTGACTTGACAACACTTCAATGTTCCTTCACCTTCCATGAAGCCTACAAAGCTCATGACAAAAGCGAAGCAACACTCAAAGCGTAGCCAATTCATGAAGATTATAACATGAGTCCTCAAGTAGAAGGAAGTCACCTTAGCTTGTAGAGATAGCTCAATAAAGGGTGGCCATAGGTAACTCTCTTCGGTTCTTCTTTTCAACACATGGTTGGTAGAGGTTGACGTGTATGCACTTGTACCTTCACACAACAAAGACCAAGAAAAATATTTTCGTGTGTGATAGAGGAGCATGTCAAATGTGTCATGTCCATTCTTGTTCACAACACTATTAGTACAATTCATGTATAGCAAATGGAATGCATATGCAAGGTCAAAGTGCATGGAAATCGTTTGAACATCATCCAAATGTGGGTACTCAAAAACTCCATACAATGTTTTAGTGTGGCACTCAAGGCAATTGACTAGAATTTTGATCAACGTCCTTGATGCGAGAATAGGAGAATTCGGCAAAAACACGCAAGGAAGAATGTCCAAAGCAACATCATTATGTGTTTAAACCAACCATTGGAAAGAGAAATTGTTCGAAATGTTGGATGTCACACACAAATCATCAAAAGCAAATATCATGGGAATATGAGTATCCCAAACGGAAGCAAAATCAACACGTTTGCAAACAAACCAAATGAAAGAGCTAGTGGTCCTTATGTTTGTTGCAACAACAAGACGAGATTCTTGGAAGCTCTCATGACAATACATGCTCTTAATGGAATTGTGGTTGCACACAAAACATCGGAGAGAGAAATTGTTTAACATTTTTGTTGCAACACACAAAGCATCAATATCCAAAAGCAAAGAAACATGAATGTCACAAGGTGAGATAATACCATCAACATGCTTGCAATCAAACCATAGGAAAGAGCAATTTGCCAACATTAAAGATGCAAAGCATGCAAAAGGTATTAGAGCTGGGTTCAATCTTGAACTCACTTGTGGGATGCTCTCAAGAGCTCTTTTTGTCAACTCGTGCTCAACCGAGGTTGACATTCTCGTGTGGGTACCTACACACATCATACCCAAAAGGAAGTGGGTTTGTTGCTCGCAAAGATTGTGGGGTTCACAAAGGAATGCAAGTGGGGAGAAGTCGCGGAATGTTTATACCTTTTGTCGACGATCTTCACCCTTTATTGTTGGATTCCGACTTGCTCACGGAGTTTGGATGGAGTATATAGCATGAACAACATGGATGATGATATAGAGATCCTTCTCCTCTTCGAAATGAGCTAAACAACACCAAAATCCGAGTTCGGATGCAAAAGTTATGCTCAAAACCGTGAGGAGCTGAATCATTGACCATCAAGCGGATCGAATTCTCGCCGGAAATTCCGGCGGTAGGTCCGGTTTGACCGGAATTTTGACCGGAAATTCCGGAGGGAGCTCCGGTTCGCCGGACCTGGCGCCATAACGAGTTCAGGAACGCGAAAACTCGATTTTCTGCGGAAAAACTCGATGGGAAACGTCAGATCGAAGGTGAAAATGATGGAATTAGGCCATGGGAACGCAGGGGAAGGTAGATCAACAAGTTTAGCAAGTAATCCACAGATCAAAACCTACCAAAACTACTCAAATCACAGATCAATCCAAAACACGAATTGGGGCTATTTTTGGTGAAATTTTCGAATTTATGGGGAAAAGACCAAATCGAATAGAAATCCGTGTCAACCAAAAGCTGCTGATACCAGATGATGGGGGGTTAACCTCTTGGGTGGCCCGATCTTCACGGATCTCATGGTCAAATCGATGGGTAAAGCGAGGGGAAAGGGAGAAGGTAGCGGAAGCGGACACACACCTCGCAAAGGACACGATGAATACACGCAAAACTCACACGATACACGGCTGGTTGCTCCCGAACGGCGGCCACCGGTCCGATAGAATCCTCGCAAGAAAAGATCAGTCAACGTGCTCCATCAAATCCATATCGGAGAGGGAAGAACACCTTGGGGAGGGTCTTGACAACTTGGAGACGAGACACCGAACTCCAAGGCCTTGTTCAACGATGGATGCGTGATGCAAAGTCCAATCGAGGTTGGTGACGATAGTCGGTCCCCTTGGTAAAGGGGATGAGGCAAAACTAGATATTCCACAATGGGGGTTGTCTTTAGTCTATCATTTATGCCTAAGGGGTACATGAGGTGTGGGGGGCTATTTATAGGCCAGCCACTAAACAAGGGGGTAGTTTGGGAATAAACTAGGCAAAGGGGTAAGTAAAGGGAATATTCCAGGGCATCGAACCCAGATCCGCCCGCAGGCAGGGGATTCCGGCGGGAAGTACGGCGGCGCCGGATCTGGTGCCGGGATTTTCGGTCATCACCGGATATTCCGGTCGGCCGCCGGAAGTGCTCTCTGTAAGCGGTTTTATGGGTGCGGCCAACCGTCTCGGCTGGGTTCGTAGGCGCCTGCTCACGGGTCAGAGCGGAGATTCCATGATGGCTCGGGTGCCACGGTCAGGCGCCGATTCCAGCTGGAGCTTCTTGCGTCTCCTCTTCCAAGCCTCCGTCTTGTCGGGCGTTAGTCCTCGGGCTTCCTCCCTTGTCTCCGTACTCGTCGGTGTGAACCTATCATGCATATGTGACGGAGTATGAAGTATCATACCATTCAATAGGGTAGGAATTGGGCTCGCATAGAGGAATGGATTCACCTTTGGAGTCTATGACGACTTGGTGTAAGTTGGAGAACATGATGTGGTAACGACCGTAGGTCGGGCTACATCATCTTCGAAATTAGAATTATCTCCATCTCGAGAAGAAATAAGATCTAATGAATCTTCATCAAAATCACTTGCTGAATCATATTCACCATCATCACGCACCATCATAACACGCTATGTTGTGCATTGTCGCTCAATGTGACCATAACCCCAGCACTTGCGGCATTGTATATCCTTTGTTTTTCCTGTAGAAGCCATAGAAGATGCACTACGAGCAGGAGCATTGGATAACGGTGGAGGAGAAGCTGAAGGAAGCCTTGTGGTGGCTTTGGATGTAGTAGTAGCTGGTGGAGAATCACGAGAAGAAGGCGCTAATTGTCGGGATGTCCAAGAGGATGTGCAACCTGCAGAATTATTAGTCCTCCTCTTGGTGTTTGACGATCCTGCACTTCATGTTCAGCTTTGCAAGCAAGATGAAACAAACAAGTGATGGTATTATATTCCTTATAATCTAATATGTGTTGAATATCCTTGTTTAATCCACCAAAGAAACGTGCAAGCATTTGTTCAGTAGTTTCAACAAGACCGCACCAAACCATCCCCGTTTGCAATTCCTGATAATACTCTTCTACAGAATTTTTCCCTTGTTCTAAACGTGTCAGGTTCTTTAGTAAATCACGTTGATAAGTAAGAGGCACAAAACAAACACGCATAGCGGTATTTAAAGCAGTCCAAGTACGAGGAATAGTAGTAGGATTTAAGTGACAATGTCATACCACCAAAGGGAAGCAAATTTAGTAAATTCACATGTAGCGGCACTAACACGCATATTCTCAAGATATTTTAAACATGGAAAACGTTGTTCTACTTCCATCTCCCATGTAAGATATGCATCAAGATTATATTTACCCTCAAAAGATGGAATATTTAATTTAAGCTTTGCAACATGATCATCATCACGTACCGGTGGGCGAGCGTTGCGGTGGTAATGTTGGGGTCGGCCAGCAGAATGTGGCGGTTGTTTAACCTCCTCGTCAAACAGATCGTCGTCATTGAAGCTATTGTAGTAACCATCGTCTTCCTGCAAGGTTGCAGCAGCAGCCGTGTTGGAAGCCTGAGGTGCATCAGCTATAGTAGTAGCAGCCTGAGGTGCGGCGGCAGCTGAACCAGCAGTACGACCCGTGATCGGAATGCGCTGTGCGCCATGCCGAGGTGCAACCGGAGCAGGGGCGGGTGCATGTGCAGGTGCAGGCAATCTATCCAAAACCTCCTTGAACCGAGCATCTAGCTTGTCGTTGAAGGATTTCTCAAGTCCTTCGATCTTGTCCATGGAAGTGGTGAGCTTGTTGTCAAACTCCTCTAGTCTTGCATCCACATCTTCTGCGCGTCCTACCAATAGCTCAGAGAAGTGGTCATGTAGTTCTTGGTTCGTCATTTTTGCGGGGTCACGCAAAGTATCTTCCATGGTTAGTCCTTTAAAAAGCACAAGTGTATATGCCTATAAATATGGAAATATGGTGGAAGGCACGCGTAATTCATCAAGCAATATACAAAGCTCTTACAAGTTCTTACCAACCAGCAGGAAAAGGCGACGTGCAACCGCAAAAAACAGTAGTCCAGAGATTGAACCAAGCGATTACCAGGAGTCGAGACACTGCACATGGATAAATCTGTGGAGCTCTCGGAAGGAAGGGTTAGCAAAAACAGCAATAAAAAGTTGAAAATATGCTCAACAACGGTACTGTGCTGGTCCTAGGCTAGACCGTACTAGAGATGCGAGCCTAGAGCACTAACAATTTCACGACGCGGCCTAACTAGCAATGGTGTGAGGATATGGCGGCCTGAAAAGGGAACCGAGATGTCAAAAATCACTATTATGGCATGTGTCTAGAACTGATCTACGGGGTCTAAAAACAGGATATCCCCGTAATTTTTTGTCAAATTTTTTTATGTGCTTCGAAAAGCGCGGAGATGCCAAAAAATATCGCTATAATGGCCGATGGAGAAAAGTAATCCCCGAGGTCGAAAACTAATATAGCTAGAAAAAAATTTCGAGGCGGTTCCATACTTTTATTTGCTCTCCTTCTGGACTTGCGACCGGACTTTAGCTCAACACGGAAACAACAAATAGGGAAAGTAAAAAGAAATAATTAGGAAATAATAACTCAACTCGGACTCGTGCTGCGACAGGAAAGGTGGTGGCGGAATTTGTAGGGTTTATGGAGGCAGGGTGTATGGCGGCGGAATATGGTGGCGGCGGATAGAGTTTTATGAGGCAGAGTATATGGAGGTATTTATGGTGGCAGAATATGGTGGTGGTGATTTGCGAGTGTGGCGGTGACTAATGTGATCAGAACTCGAAACTCTAAGGGAGGAGACACTAAGACCAGCAACTCGACGTGATGATGCAGACACAAATTCAACAATGCAAAAAACTGAAAAGATAATGCAAGTCGTAGATTGGTGATGGGATGGATCTAAATCTAACTATGTTTTTGGATTTTTTGTGGGTTATAGGTAAAAATAGATCTAATCTATGAGAACAGTAAATCTCACCGAGCAACCTGAAATCTGATACCACTTGATAGGGCAAAGGTTTCCTATCTTTCGATGAGATGGTGCTAGTTGATTTGGTGGAGTTCGGGCTTGACGATCCGACTACACGTGCAAGCACAAGCGCCAATGTAATCGCTAGGCCAATCTCCTAGAGGTTACCGATCCTGTGGAAACACGATCAGCCTAACCAGCGAGGGTCTTAATTCCTACCTGAAATAGAGATCGAGTAAGAACTAATATTGCAATCAATATATTGCAGATTACGATGAAAGCTTTTTTGAAAATGTGGGATCCTGTATAGGTGTGAAGTACAAGAGGCCTCTGCGACGCTCGAGCCTTGGCGAAGTTGCTATGATGGCTAACTTTATGTCTAAAAAAAATCCAAGTCTAATATGACGGCTATGGGGAGTATTTAAGGAGGAATAGGTGGGATTTTGGCCAACCATACATGTGGTGGCAGAAACCAACCCTAAAAGTCCTTTTCTCCTCCAATGCGGACTCTAAAAAGTGGCTATTTTAATTCCTGCGAAAATTACATGGGCCTAGCCCAAAATAAAATGTGTCGCATCACCTAACTAAGCTATGGACGAAATTAGAATGTAATAATCTTGAATATTTCTTCCAAGCCTTCTTTCTTCATTATGGTGGCTTCAAAGTTATGAAATCTTCATCCGTGGCCTTCTCTTGAATCATCACATGCTTGCTGCCATCTCCATGCATGACCATGCTCCAATGCTTGTCCCTCTCATCCATGCTTGCTCCATCATTTCTAAGAGTAATAAATACATCTGATTTAGGCACCATCATATTCTCGTGTATGTGAGGAATAGTTCCAAAAAAACAAAAGTACTTAATAGTTAAGTTGCTTGGCACGATCTCGAGTGATAGGTCCTTGTATGTGTGTAGTTGTAGGTACAACGATTGTATCAATAGATGGGATGTCCACATCACTATTTATAGGACAGCCACTTAAACAGGGTTAGTTTAGGGATAAAATAGGAAGTTGGGGCAAATCTGGGGGGTACATGGCCAGGCCCAAAAGTCCTTTACATGCCTGTTGACGCGCATTCCGGAGACTTCAGTTGGATGGTCCAGAGACTCCGGTCCAGGCCGGAGATTCCGGTCCATCTTCGGAGGGGCATAATGATTGTCCCCTGGTCGATTTCTAGGGTCGGTCCGGTGGTCGGCCAGAGACTCCGGTGTAGGCCGGATACTCCAATGTGCTGAGCTTCAGCAAATGCTTCTCCTTGTCCTTCTCCTTGTTCTTCTTTCTTGGGGGCTTGGTGATGCACTGGGGCTTCATAGCTGAGGATAGATAGCGTAGTTGCATGAAGTAGCAAGCCATCCAAAGGCATATCAAAGTCACACGAGGAATGGAGCGAGTTAACCTTATCTTGTAGGAGCTTGGCTCGGGCACGAGTCATTGGTCCACTTTGGTGGATTCGATGGTGTAGATGGAGGGGCGTCCGTAGGATGGGCTGCATCAGGATTGTCCAGCCAATATCAGCCGGAATGTCCGCCCGCCGACCAATTACGTCCGAGTCAAGATGTATCGCTTTAGTCAAATGCGCGTCGAGTTTCAGTTACAGTCGCCCAGCCCTTATAAACCCTGGGACGCACCCATAGTAAGGGCTAGACCACGTTAAAACTATTTTGGAGTTATTTCTTATTAGAATCTCTGGAATTATCCTGTGATCGAATTATCTACTGCTAATGAGTGTGATCTGTTGTTACATTAGGAATTAGTAGATTGCAAACTACCATTCGTGGTTGACGGCTACGTGCGCAAGAGCGTGGTGTTGTAAATATCCCATAGGGTTCGAGAGTTGTTGCATCGGCATCACGGTTCGAGCAGGAGAATTCATAGCTACATGCTAGTTTTCTATCAACCATCATCATCATTGCCAACCGCTTGCTGAGAAGATCGGGCCACCCCATATCAGCTAGAATCCCCAGCGCTAGGACCGGTGGACCGGACCCACCACCGGAAACGCCCTCTGTATGCCAAACCGACAACAACCGGAATATCCGGCGACAACCGGAATATCCGGCGACCGCCGGAACTTCCGGCGCTACCGGACTTACTGCCGGAATTCCCCTATATGCGCATGGATCTGGGTTTGATGCCCTGGAATATTCCCTTTATCTACCCATTTTTCCTAGTTTATCCCCAAACTACCCCTTATTGAGTTGCTGGCCTATAAATAGTTCCCCCACCCCTCATGTATCCCTTAGGCATATATGATAGATTAAAGACAACCCCCTTGTGTGGAATCTCTAGTTTTGCCTTGTCCCCTTTACCAAGGGGACCGACTATCGTCACCAACCTCGATTGGACTTTGCATCAAGTATCCATCATTATACAGGGCCTTAGAGTCGGTGTCACTTCTCCAAGCTGTCAAAACCCTCCCCAAGGTGTTCTTTCATCTCCGATGTGGATTTGATGGAGCACATTGACCGATCTTTCCTTGCAATTGGCCTTGTATTGTGTGAGTTTTGCATGTGTTCAGCGTGTTCTTAGTGAGGTGTGTGTTCGCTTCCGCTACCTTTTCTCTTTTCCCTTGCTTTCCCATCGATTTGACCATGAGATCCATGAAGATATGGCCACCCAAGAAGTTAACCCCTATCATCTGGTATCAGCAGCTTTTGGGTGCCACCGATTCCTCATTGATTTGGTCTTTTCCCCATAAATTCGAAAATTCCACCAAACATAGCCCCAATTCGTGTTTTGGATCGATCTGTGATTTGAGTGAGTTTTGGTAGTTTTTGATCCGTGGATTACTTGCTAAACTTGTTGGTCTACCTTCCCCTGCATTCCCATGGCCTAATTCCATCATTTGCCCCTCCGACTGAAGTTGTCCATCGAGTTTTTATGCATAAATCGGGGTTTTCGCGTTCACGAACTCGTTCCGGCGAAACTGGAGTAGCCGCCAGAATTCCTGTCCAGATTTCTTGTGTCGCCGTCCATACCTACGGATATTCCGGCGCCAATCCCGGTCCCGCCGAGTTTGCCGCCAACATCTTTAGCTTCGCACCATTTTGAGCATAACTTTTGCATTCGAACTAGGATTTTGGTGTTCTTTAGCTTGTTTCGAAGAGGATAGGGAGCTCTACATCATAATCCACGTTGTTCATGCTATCTACTCTATCTAAATTTCATGAGAAAGGCGGAATCCAACAAAAAAGGCTGAAAATCGACGACGAAAGGTATAGACGTTCCGCGACTTTTCCCCACTTGCATTCCATTATGAACTACACTATCTTTGCAACCAACAAACACATATTGAGACTATTTCCCCTTATGATTGCTTTGGTTATGCACATTTGGTACCTTGTAGAATTCCGAGCAAGCGTTGTGAGTGCTATCTCATATAGCTATCTTGTATAGTTGTTAGCACAAGGAAGAGGGCAAGTGAAAAACAAAAGGAGAGATTGAACGATACAAAAAATATAGAAAAAACTGAAAAAGAAAAATAAAAATAAAAGAAAGAAATATACAGGTGCCTCATAGAGTGATAAGGGGTGACCCGATCTTCTCGTTGAGCACGTTGTAGATGATGGTGGAGGTAATGGAGATAACTTGTGGGATGCTGTGAATCACCGGCTGTTCCCCCACTACCAATGCAACAGATCTCAACCCAGTTGGTATTCGCAACTTCACACACTTGAGCACGTAGCCGCTGACCACGAAACGGTTTGCAATCTCCCAATTCCCAATGGAACAACAGAAAACACGAAGACTTTCAGTAGCAAACTCATGAATCATCCCTCCGGGGACGGCGATACTGATTATTAGATTCTAGAGATTGCTGCTGAGGTTCTTGTGTTTATCAAGGATTATCGAGCTATGGTTTTGAGGCATGTTGTTTATCAATATGTTGCTTGCTGGATTGATTCCTCTTCTTCAGGTTGCGTTCATCGCGTAATTGGGAGATTACCTACCTGGTTGACTCGTTGTGAAAGATCAGGACAAAACTGAATGATCATCGGGACGATCCATATCATAGAGTAGGAAGCGCAAGCTCGATGAACGGGCTCCTCATGGTGGTAGAGTGTTTGGCACGGTTGTAGGCGAACTCGGCGTGGGGGATGCATTCCTCCCAATCTTTAAGGTTCTTCTTAATCAACACGCGGAGTAGTGTTCCGAGGCTTTGGTTGACAACCTCGGTTTGTCCATCCGTTTGGGGATGTGATGGGGACGATAATAGCAGCTTGATGCCGAGCTTGTCCATAAGCGTCTTCCAAAAGTAGCTCATGAACTTGACGTCACGGTCAGAAATGATTGTTCTTGGTACACCGTGGAGGTGGATTATTTCCCTGAAAAACAAGTTTGCGACATGTGAAGCATCATCGGTCTTATGGCATGGAATGAATGTGCTATTTTGGAAAAACGATCCACTACCACAAATATAGAATCATGACCATGTTTAGATCTAGGCAAACCTAACACAAAGCCCATGCTAATGTCCGACCAAGGTGCATGAGGAATAGGCAATGGCATATAAAGACCAAAGGGGTTAGACTTAGACTTAGCTTGGACACAAGTAGTGCATCGTTGGACGTGGCGCTCCACGTCGCGCTTCATCTTGGGCCAATAGTAGTGAGTGGAGAGCATGTCATATGTCTTGTCACGGCCAAAGTGACCCATAAAGCCTCCACCATGGTACTCTTGGAGAAGCAAAATTTGGAGAGACGACTTCGGGATGCAAAGCTTGTTTTGTTTGAATAGAAAACCCTTATGCAAATAGAAATCATCCATCCCTTGTTCTATTGAACACTTTGCAAAAATTGATCCAAAGAATGGGTCGAAAGCGTACAAAGATTTGATGTCATCAAGACCCAAAACATTTACTTCGAGTCACGTAAGAAGGCTTGTATTTTTGCGAGACAAGGCGTCCGCTACTACATTTTCTTTGCCCTTCTTGTACTTGACAATGTAAGGAAAAGACTCCATGAACTCAACCCATTTGGCGTGCCTTTTACTCAAATTGGCTTGGCCCTTAAGATATTTCAACGACTCATGGTCGGAATGGATGATAAATTCTTTGGGCAATGAACCAAGGCAAAAAGCTCTTTGTCATAAATTGGATAGTTAAGGCGTGTGCCATCAAGTTTCTCGCTATGGTATGAAATAGGACGCCCATTTTGCATAAGCACGCCTCCAATGCCAATACCACTAGCGTCACATTCAATCTCGAAAGTTTTTGTGAAATCCGATAAAGAAAGGAGTGGTGCTTCGGTGAGCCTCTTTTTAAGATCATCAAATGCCTTTTGTTGTGCTTTGCCCCAAACGAATGTGACATTTTTCTTGGTAAATTCGTTGAGAGGGCAAGCAATGGTAGAAAAGTCTTTCACAAAGCGACAGTAGAAACCGGCCAACCCATGAAAACTACGAAGTTCACTTAACATTGGTAGGGACGGGCCAATCTCGTATGTCCTTAACTTTTGCGACATCAACTTAAATGCCATTAGAGGACACAACAAAACCAAGGAAAATTAGTTTGTTTTCGCAAAGGTACAGTTGGGGAGATTAGCATGTAGCTTTTCATGATTAAGTATTTGAAGGACTTCCTTAACATGTGTAACATGCTCCTCTAGTGACTTGCTATAGACAAGAATATCATCAAAATAGACCACGACACTCTTTCCAATGAGAGATCTCAAAATATGGTTCATAAGGCGCAAGAAGGTGGATGGGGCATTACATAAGCTAAAAGGCATAACCAACCATTCATAGAGACCGGGTTTGGTCTTGAATGCGATTTTCCACTCATCACCCTCGGCCATGCGTATTTGGTGGTAGCCACTACGAAGATCAATTTTTGAAAATACAATGGCTCCACACAACTCATCAAGCATGTCATCAAGATGCGGTATAGGATGTCGATAACGCCCGGTGATAGGATTGATTGGACGGCGGTCCATGCATAACCGCAACGTATCATCCGTTTTTGGTAAGAGAATCACGCGTACCGTGCTTGGGCTTGTGCTTACTTGGATCAAACCTTTGGAGACGAGTTGGTTGATTTGTCGTTCTATCTCTTTCGTCTCTTCTGGGTTCATGCGGTATGCAGCGCGGTTTGGAAGGGGTGCGCCGGGTATGAGGTCGATGCGGTGCTCGATTTCACGGAGAGGGGGCAGTCCATAAGGAAGCTCTTCGGGGAACACATCTTGGAATTCCTGCAAAATAGTCATCAAAGAAGGAGGAACATTTTTCAAATCATTAGTTCCTTGCGCTGGTCCCTTGCATATAAGGACATAGTGCAAGATGGATGGGTTATTCCGCACTTCTCTCATCTCACTTTTGGTGGCAAGGAGAACACTCTTAGTTTTTCCACTCGAGTTTGGCTTGTGGCTCTCACTCACTATATTGTGGTTCTCTCACTCACCGCTCTTCTCACAAGATGATGTTGTGCTTTGCGCCCTCGCTAAAGCCTTTGCATTGTCCGCAATTATTTGGCTAGGAGTCATTGGTTGCAAAACACAAGTCTTGTCAAGCCATTTTAAGGTATAAATGTTTGTGTGACCATTATGCAAGGCACGCTTGGCATATTGCCACGGCCTACCTAGCAACATATGGCAAACCGTCATGGGGACCACATCACACTCTAGTGTGTCTTTGTATGGTCCAATTGAGAATGTTACTAAACCAGTGTGCTTGTTCATGACGGACCCTTGGTCACTTAGCCATTGTATATGGTAGGGGTGCTTGTGTGGATGGAGGGTGAGGTTGAGCTTTTCACACAATTCCGTGCTTGCAAGATTGTGGCAACTCCCTCCATCGATTACAACTTTGATGGACTTCACATTGATACTGGCACGAGTTTGAAAGATGTTTGATCTTTGGTCTACATTCTCATTGACGTGAGTAGTTAAGACCCTTGTGACCACAAGCGATGGACTTGGTTCATGCTCACACACAAGTAGTTCTTGGTCATCTTTCAAATGTTGCCTAGCCAATGTTTCCTTGACCCTTGCGTCAAACTCATCTTCACTCAATTATTCTTCATCGCCATTGTCGTGGATGAACAAAATTCTTGTTTCCACATGTGGTCGACTTGTGTCCTTTGCCTCCACACTTGTAGCATTCACCATTGAATGGTTGATCATCCTTCGTGTATTTTCCACTTTGGGGCAGTTTTCCTTGAGGAAGTGTTGGCTTGAAGGGAAGCTTGGTAGTACTTGATGAGCTTCCACTTGGTGTTGTTGATGTAGTGGTTGGCGCTTTCTTGTAGGTGAAGTACGTCTTTGGCTTGTTGTACTTGATGTCCTCTTGCACTTGACATTCGGCTTTTGTTGCTATGTGCACAAACTCAACCATGTTGTTGTACTTTTCGAACTCGGTGATGCGCTTGATTGGGTGGTTCAAGCCATTGAGGAAACGTGCCATTGTTTGTTTATCGCGCTCTTCAATGTTGGCACGGATCATGTTGAGATCCATTTGCTTGAAGTACTCTTGCACGGTCTTTGTCCCTTGACTAAGCGTTTGAAGCTTGTTGAAGAGGTCACGCGTGTACTACAAAGGAACAAATCGGGATCTCATATGAGCCTTCATATCTTGCCAAGTTGTAGTTGGAGGCTCCTATTTTGCTTCACGAGCGAGTTGGACTTGTTCCCACCAAAGGTTGGCATAATCATCAAACTCGAGGGACGCCATGGCCATCATCTTCTCATTGCTATAGTTATGCATGTGGAAGATCTTGTCAACCTTGAGTTCCCACGAGAGATATTCTTCGGGTTTATTGGAACCGGTGAACTTGGGCATGGTGAATTTGAGCTTGCCGAAAGTTTCTTCTTCATTGCGGTTCCGGTATCGGCGATTGCCATGATTTTGGTGGCCATCTTCATCATCTGAGCTCTCATGTCTTGCTTGGTTATGGTGGCGGAACTTGGTCTTGACGATGATCTCGGGGAGCTCGCTCGTGTTTTTGGCACGGTTGAGGACGAGGCGGAGGCGCTTGGTCCTCACAATGAGCTTGGGAAGCCTACTCTTGGTCATTGCATGGTTGATGACGATGAGCATTGTCTTGCGCCATGTGGCGAGGAGGACGGCGAGCCGCACGTCCAATGGGTTGCTCCCTTTCATCATGAGGCGGGGGACGCTCGACATGGTGATCATGTTTTCGATGTTGACGTTCATGTCAATGATGATGCCTTGGTGGGTCTTCGAGTGCTTCATGTCGAGGGTGATCCTGTTCGTCCACTTTGGATGCTTCACTTGTTGTTGAAGGGATGTGTCGTGGATGATGGGATTGGGGGTCCACGTGAGGTTGCTCTTGTTGAATCACGAGTGCCCTTGGTTGTGGACGGTTCGCTTCACGTCATGGAGGTCTTGCGGAGAGGTCACCATCATAGCTTGAAGTTGCGGCGTGTCGTGGATATGGTACCGCTTGAGAAGAGCTCATGGAGTGAAGGATGGGTTCATCTTAGTGCCTTGAAGTGTGATGGCGTGAAGAACTTTATTCACTTGAGGAGTGCCGTGACGAGCTTGAGTCGCGAGATCGCGGTCTTGCGAGCCCATCAATGAGGCGTTGAAGCTTTTCATCCGTTGCGGCGAGAGCACGACCACGAGATTCATTATGATGGCCGAGGTTGTGTTGCATAGCATGCATTTGTCCTCGGACCTCTTCAAAGTGGTTGTCGATGCTCTTGAACTCCACTCGGGTTTCGCTAAATTGTTCATCTTGGATCCGCTCAAGGGCGTCACAACGGTAGTTGAATTCTCCTCGGACCTTCTAATGATCCCATCTTGTCATGTATTATGTGTCTTCCTCTTGAGGTGGCATTGGTTGGGATGACTCACCGTTCCTGTCCATGACGCAAAGCCGACAAGAATTGTATATGGAGGAGAATATGTGGAGAGTTAGCCTTTTACATCACCTTGGAGATTGTATCAAACCAATTGCCACACTTGAGAACTAAAAGCTTGCAAAGTGAAATCGCAAAGAAACTCACACACAAACAAACTACAACTCTGAAAAGCTTTTGGTGGAAGGTTAGGATTGTGGAAAACCAAACGAAACAATCCAAGACAAAGGTTATTGTTCTAGGTGGTAAAGAACCAAAGATCAAGGAAAAAGGATACGATCTACAAAAACACGAGGAAACACACACGTGGAGATGAAAGGGGTTAGCACGACTATGAAAGTGAGCACCAAAATGTCCTAACATAGACTAAGCTCGGTGTCATGCCAATGCAAGGAGAGACCGTAACTCGTTTGCCAAAAGAGGGTTAAGCAATGGATTTTTTCACTTGCCTTGGCGCGCCTTTTCCTCTCTCTTTTCTTACAAGCTTGATACTCTCTTTGTATTGGGAGACTTTATCTTTCTATTTTTTCGTTTTATTATTCTTTTTCTCCCTTTCTATACTACTATGTTAACTTTTGTATTTGCCCTCACACTCTCACTTTCCAATGGCAAGTGCACAATCCATATACAAACACAAAATGAGTTGCTCTCATAGTATAGATACACACAAAGGAAGATATGGGGCTCTCAAAGTGGCGCAAGTTATACATTTGGTATTGTTGACGACTTGCAACCGGTGTTGGGGAACATGTTTGGGTGTCGCGGTGTCGAGGAGCGCGTGGTTTATTGACTTCCGGAAGCTTGTTGTTAGTTTTGGGCTACACGCACACGAGACACGAACAAACAAAAGAAAACTGGCAATTTGTGAGCTGCAAAATTTTTGGCGCAGGAATCGGCGGAGCCGGGTATGCCACCGAAAATTCCGGTCGCCGGCCAGGTCGTGCCGGGGTTGTCGCCGGAAATTCCGGTTGTAGAACCGGTTCGTCGGACTGGTGCCAAAACCTGTTCGTGACGAACTCCAGAAAGTCAAACAGATAAATCCGTCAAAATTTCGTCAAAATTGGGCTAGGGAAAGGTCAAGGGATGTAGATCAAGACCCAAAGCAACAGATCTATGGACCAAAACCACGAAAAACTCACCAAATCCAGAGATTGATCCGAAGGAAATTTGGGGCTCTTTTTGGGGATTTTCGATTTTATGGTGGATAAAAGAAAAATTGAGGGGAAATTCGTGACCAACCTTGCTCTTGAAACCAATATGTTAGGGGTGACCCCTTGGGGAGGCCCGATCTTTCACGAATCTCCTGGAAATCGAGGAGGGAGTGAGGGGGATGAGGAGGGAGGTGAAACCCACGAACTCACACGCGAAGAACTCGATGAACACACACACACGAAAACACGATACAAGACGACAGCTCACGCCAGTGGAAACCGGTCCAACACAATTCCTAGAATCGGCGTTGGGCAAGACACTCTCCCACGACCAACAATGGGGGTGAGAGGCTTGATGAGATCTTGACTACTTGGAGACGAACACCGAACTCCAAGGACTTGTACAACCTGAACGCACGAGGAAAAATCCAAGAGGAGGGGGGATAATTGGTGCTCCTTGTCAAGGAGCATGAGACTAGCAATTGATAGATCCTCAAGGGGTGTCTTCAGTTACAATTATCCAAGTCTAGGGATTACAATAGAGGGTGGGGCTATTTATAGGCCAGCCACATAAACAGGGGTATTTTGGGTACGAAACGGTAAAGTTTAGGCGAAATAAAGGGTTACACGGGTCAAACCCGAAAGTTGACTTGACTCTGGGGATTTCCGATGAGAGGCCCAGCGGCGGCAGAGTGGTGGCCAGAAATTCCGGTGGCCACCGACATTTTCGTTCGCGAACCGGAAGGCCTTACAGAACATGTTGTCGGTCGTTGCCGGAAGATTTCGGTCGTTGTCAGGATTGTCGGCGAGGCAGTTGGTCGACCGGGCCTGTCGCTGGAAGTTCCGGCGAGGGAACCGGTTCGCCGAGCCTGGCGTCGGTTTGCTCTAGAGTATCTCCTAGGGCTGCCTTTGGTCCCTCCCTTGATGATGCCTTATGGGGTTCATAGCTGAGGATGCACAAAGTTTGGGAATGAAATAGCAAGCCATCCAAGGGTGTATCGAAATCACACGAGGAAAGGAGCGAGTTAACCTTAGCTTGTAGGAGCTTGCTCGAGCGCGGGTCATCGGTCCACTTGGGGGACTAGTTGGCGGAGATGTAGACGCATCCGTAGGACGGGATACATCACTCCTTTCCTCGTGTGACTTTGATATGCCTTTGGATGGCTTGCTACTTCATGCAACTACGTTATGCATCCTCAGCTATGAAGCCCCAATACATCACCAAGCCCCCATGAAGGAAGAACAAGGATTAGGACAAGGACAAGCAGCTCCTGAAGCTCAACACATCGGAGTCTCCGGGCCAGCAGACCGGAGTCTCCGGTCTGACACACCGAAGTCTCCGGTCGAGCTCTGGACCGACCCTAGAAACCGACCCGAGGACATTTTGTATGCCCCTCTGGAGATGGACCGGAGTCTCCCGACTGCCCCACCGGAGTCTCCGGCCTACGCGTCAACAGGCATGTAAAGGCCTTTGGGCCTGGCCCATGTAACCCATAGTTTTACCCCAACTTCCAGTTTTATCCCTAAACTACCCTTGTTTAAGTGGATGGCCTATAAATAGCCCCACCCCTCTATTGTAAACCCTAGACTTGGATAATTGTAATTGAAGAAACCCTAGAGGATCTATCAATTGCTAGTCTCATACTCCTTGATAAGGAGCACCAATTATCCCCTACCTCTTGGATATTGCCTCGTGCGTTCAAGTTGTACAAGTCCTTGGAGTCGGTGTCTCGTCTCCAAGTAGTCAAGATCTCATCAAGCCTCTCAACCCCGTTGTTGGTCATGCAAGAGTGTCTTGCCCGACGCCTATCCTAGGGATTGTGTTGGACCAGTTGCCACCGGCATAAGCTATCGGCTTGTATCGTGTCTGTGTGTGTGTGTGTGTGTGTTCGTCGAGTTCTTCGCATGTGATTCTGTGGATTTCATCCTTCCCCTCCTCCCACTCGCCTTCACCTCGATTTCCACAGGAATTGGTGAAATATCGTGCAACCCCAAAGGGTCAACCCTAACATATTGGTATCAAGAGCAAGGCTGATCATGAATCCACCATAAATTCGAAAATTCCCCAAAAAAAATCCCCTATTTGCCTTTGGATCGATCTCTAATTTTGGAGTGTTATTTATGGTTTTGATCCGACCAAATCTTGTCTAAGGTGTTGGTCCAGCTTTTGCCTGCATTTCCTAGCCCAATTTTGGCCAATTTTTCACGAATTTGAGGACCCAAGGCGTGGATTTCTGCTAAAAAAACACGAGCAGTTCGAGCTGTGTCCCTAGAACGGAGTCTCTGGCCTGAACACATCGGAGTCTCCGGCCTACACCGGAGTTTCTGGCCCTGACGCCAGACTTTTCCTTGTGCCTCTTATCTCGCATTGGCTGAATTTCCTCTTGATTGTTTGTGTTCTGTGTGCGTGTCGACAACTAACAACAGCTTCCACAACATCACCCGCGTTCCTCTACACCACGGAAATCGAACATCACCCCGCAACACCGATCGCAAGTTCATCATCGATGCAGCCCGTCCTACGGACGCTTCTACATCCCCGCCTACTAGTCCACCAAGTGGACCAATGACTCGTGCTCGAGCCAAGCTCCTACAAGCTAAGGTTAACTCGCTCCTCTCCTCGTGTGATTTCGATACACCCTTGGATGGCTTGCTACTTCATGCCCATACTTTGTGCATCCTCATCTATGAACCCAATGAAGCATCGCCAAGGGAGGGCCCAAAGGCAACATGAGAAGACGCTCTAGGGCAAACCAGCGCCAGGCCCGGTGAACCGGCTCCACCGCCGGAACTACCGGCGATGACCCCGGCGAACCGGCCCTAGTGTCAGAACTCCTGGCAACGACCGGAATAGACCGGCAGCAACCAAAACCTGATATAGTAAGACCTTCCGGCAAACGACCAGAAATACCGGTGGCCGCCGGAATTTCTGGTGAGCATCTCGGCGCCGCCGGACTTATCAACGACATCGCCCAGGAACTTGTCAACGCTTGGGTTTAGTCCATGTAACCCTCTATTTCGTCCAAAATTTATCCTTTCGTTCCGAAAATACCACTGTTTAAGTGGCTGGCCTATAAATAGCCCCACCCTCTATTCTAATCCCTAGACTTGGATAATTATAATTGAAGAAACCCTATAGGATCTATCAATTGCTAGTCTCATGCTCCTTGACAAGGAGCACCAATTATCCCCCTGCCTCTTGGATTTTGCCTCGCGCGTTCAAGTTGTATAAGTCCTTGGAGTCGGTGTCTCGTCTCCAAGTAGTCAAGATCTCATCAAGCCTCTCACCCCCGTTGTTGGCCTTGGGAGAGTTTCTTGCCCCGATCCTAGGGATTGTGTTGGACCGGTTGCCACCGGCGTGAGCTATCGGCTTGTATCGTGTCTTTGTGTGTGTGTGTGTGTGTTCATTGAGTTCTTCACGTCTGAGTTCATGGATTTCATCCTCCTCCTCCTTCCACTCGCCTCCCCCCTCGATTTCCATGGGAATTCGTGAAAGATCAGGCCACCCCCAAGGGGTCGACCCTAATAATCATCAACAACGGAGGTATAACTTGCGTCACCTTGTTAACCCCTATGTTCCTTTGTGTGTACCTATCCCACGAGAGTGGCTCATCTTGTGTTTGCTTGAGCATTGTGCATTTGTCCTTGAATAGTGAGAGTGCAAAAGCAATAGCAAGAGTGACTTGGTAGAATCAAAGGAAGAGCAGAAAAAACAAAAGAAAAATATACAAAAGAAAAGGAAAAATAGTCTCCCATAGCAAAAGAGAGTCTCAAGCTTATAAGCAAGAGAGAAAGAAGAGCGCCCAAGGCAAGTGCACAAATCAGTTCCTCATTTTTCCTCTTTTCAAATGAGCCATCGTCTCTTCTTATATTGGCACGACAACCGAGCTTAGTCGTCGTTAGGACTTTTTGTTCTCTTTTTCATAGTCGTGTCAATCCCATTTTTCTCCACGTGTGTGTATAGTCATAGGTTCCCATCAGCCTTTTGAGTTTTTGACCTTTTACCTTGACTTGAGTTTCTTGGATCTTACCCACTTTTGACTATCCTTTTTGTTTGGTTGGTTCGTTGGCTTTCCACCATACCCACCTTCCACCAAAAGCTTTTGAGAGTTTAGTTATTCCTTTAGTGTGAGTTCTCTTTGCGATTTTACTTTGCAAGCTTTTAGTTATCTTGTGTGGCAACTAGTTTGATACAATCCCCAAGGTGAGGTAAAAGGCTAACTATCCACGTATTATCCTCCATATACAATCCTTGTTCGCTTTGCATCATGGACGGGCACGGTGAGACACCCCAACCACCTCCACCTCAAGAGGAAGATGCACAATAAATGACAAGGTTGGATAATTGGAAGATTCGAGGAGAATTCAACTACCGTTGTGACGCCCTTGATCAGCGCCAAGACGAACAATTTAGCAAAACCCGAGTGGAGTTCAAGAGCATCGACAACCGCTTCGAGGAGGTCTGAGGACAAATGCATGCAATGCAACACAACCTCGGCTACCAAAATGAAGCTCTACAACACGCCATCTATGCCATGGATGATAAGCTTCAACATCTCATTGATGGGTTGGCAAGGCCGCGTTCTCGTGCCTCAAGCTCGTCACAACACTCCTCGAGTGCGTCAAGATCTTTGCGCCACCGTGTTTCAAGGCACAATGACGGACCCATACCTCACTCCATGAGATCTTCGCGAGCGGTACCATATCCGTGACATGTCGCAACGTCAAGATATGATGGTGACCTCTCTGCAAGACCTCCAAGAAAGGGCATCGTCCACAAGCAAGGGCACTAGTGATCGAACAAGAGAAACCTCAAGTGGAACCCCAAGCTCCTCGTCAACGACACATTCCTTCGAAAACTAAGCCTCCAAATTGGACGAACATGCTCGCCGTCGATGTGAAGCACTCGAAGATCCACCAAGGCGTCATCATCAATATGAGCGTCAATGTTGACAACATGATCACCATGACGAGCCTCCACCAAATCATGAAGAAAGGGAGCGGCCCATTGCACATGCGGCACACTGTCCTCCTCGCCACGTGGCTCAAGACAATGCTCGTCGTCATGATGGCCAAGGGTCGAACCAACCTCGTGATTCCCAAGCGCCTCGTCCTCGTCTACAACCGCGCCAAGAACAATATCAAGCTCCCCAAGCTCGTCGTGAGGACCACGTTCCACCACCAAACGTGGCACCACAACAACCCGTAAGGGCAACACCAAAATCACCAAGCAAGACATGAGAACTTGGATGATGAAGAGGGCCACTGATATGGGGTGGCCCGATCTTCTCAGCAAGCACTTGTCGATGATGATGGTGGATGATAGATAACTAGCCTGTAGCTATGAACTCTCCCGCTCGAACCCTGATGCCAATGCAACAGCTCTCCAACCCTATGGGATATTCACAACACCACGCTCTTGCGCACGCAGCCGTCGACCACGAACGGTAGTTTGCAATCTACTAATTCCCAATGGAACAACAGATCACACTCAATTGCAGTAGATGATTCGATCACAGGGTAATTCCAGAGGTTCTTGATAAGAAACAACTCCAAAATAGTTTCAACGTGGTCTGATATAGTCAGATCCGTCTAGATCGGATGGTAACTTTCAGGGCCGGTCTTTCCGCCCTAAGTAGGGGCAGATTATCCCCCCCCCCCCCGGATTATCCTCCCCTGGGACGGATTATCCGCCCCCATACTGAGCGTCGCGCCCGAAGTTCTTAGCAGAAATTCTGGAACAGGGCCAGATTATCCGCCCTTGTGGGGGCATATTATCCGCCCCTAGGGACGTGTAAGTTCTCGTTGGAAAGCTCTTGGAATGATATTTCCAACAAGTACTTATTTGCTTGATTTGGAGTTCGTATGAAGAATCCATGTCCGTTTCAATTTCAGGGCTTCTGTCTGTCCGAACTGAACCTTCCTTCTTGATGATCTTCTCTTGCGCCTTCCTCCCGCTCCTCCCTCGCGCATCCTTGGTGATCATCATGTCGGACTCCTTGCCTTCCTCCCTCTCCTTCCCGCCGGCGTTAGTCCGATGGATATTAAATCTAGTCAAACAATAACACCATGGTTTAGGTAGTATGAAGTTCTTATAAATCAATGTATCTTGTCCAACTAGGAATGAAGTCACCTTGTGATATTTTTCAATAAGGTTCAATATTTCATTCCAGCTGAGACAACTAGAATCTACATGATCCATGATTGTATCCTCATCATCCTCCCTTTCTTCAAGAAAAGCCGTCCTCGGCTTTGGGTAAGCTGAAAGTGGAATGAACAAAAAGAACAACGTGTACGCAGAGTATATGTATACATAACATGTTGTATCATTTCTGTTCACATGAATAATATGTCTACTATACATCAAGCAACTTAAATTGTAGGTATAAGTGAAGTACAAAGAATCATGATCATGTTGAAAAACAAATAGATATATAGTCTTGTTGTTCATTATTAAATTCAGTTTTCTCAAAGAAGATCTATGATCAAATTTGTGATGAACAAGATCAAACCAATTCAAAATATGTGAAAACCGAACTGATTCGGGCCATGCTTCAACTGCGCTACTCTGATTATTATGAACATAAACATTTTGTTCAGTATGTAACATGCAACTCAATTTGTAAATATGACTAAAGTATATAGAAGTAGCACACTTATGCAACACATTGTCGGACAAACACAAAGGGCATGAAAAATATAATTCAAATCTAGAAAGATTGGAACAATCCAACATAGGTAAAGTTACTTTTGTTGGGCGGACTATATCAACTAGATGAGAATGTACTTTCATATTATCAAAAATTGTAGTATCTATCCCACCACAAAGATATCTTGACAAATAGCATCTATGGCTAAACACAGCAAGTTTCATTTTAGCAATTCTATCACATGTAATGCATATGTGATCCACAAGAAAATTTTCATCCATGCTATATTCACCAATTAGATTAAAGATAAAATATGGAGAATATGTGCTTTAATTCAGACATGAAATTTCAGAAATCTTATCCACAACACAACTCATATTCATAAGTTCATTTAGCATGATGGAATATACAATATCAGTAGATGGTATTCGAGCAAGTATTTCCTTATGTGTAATAAGTACCACATGATCAACATGCAAATTTGGTAAACTATCACATGGTGCTGTAACATTATTGCAAGACAAGTCACAAGGAGGTACCAACAAAGGAATAGACTCACAAAAGGTTGTGCTTGTTGGCTGCAGCTCCAAATCAATACTGATATCTTCAGTATGCTCCTCACATGTAGTAGGCACTGGAACATCCTCCTCAAGTGAAAATGCACAGTACAGTGATGCAGGTTGTAAAATAGATGGCTCCCTTTCTTCAAAAGCAACCTTCATATCACAAGAAACAACACTAGGAGTAGAGATAATTATATTAGTACAAACCTCATTTGTCTCACCAACTTTCACTCTCGATTCTTCTACGATAAGATCAACATGTGGGTTTATGTTGGTGGTTACAGGTGGACAGAGGTTTTGACGCCTAATCTCCTGAAATTGCTTAATATGTGTACGTGATAACCAAGTGTGCTTATCATTCCAAAAGATGGAAGGATCAGAATACTCATTACCAAACACAACCTGGAATTTATGACACCAATTTGTTCCCAACATGATATGGCAGGAGTTAAATGCTCTAGGAACGACAAAACAAGAAACATATCTGCTAGGGCCATAAATGGTGAGTGGAACACATGCGATCTGAGTAACTGGTAGTGCATGACCAGAAGTTGCTAACATAAATGGGATTGTTAATGCACGTGTATATAATTGTAGCTTTTCAACAACCTCAACACTAACCAAATTTATGAAAGAACAAGTATCAATGGTAGTAGCAGCATGTCTACCACAAATTTCAGTCGTGAAGTAGAACAAACCCGGATTAGGCACTACTCCTGACTCCTCCCAGAATGTATTACTGCAGTGGTATTGTAATGGAAAGGGATAATCATATGCATCCTTTTTCTGCATCACATCAACACTACTAGAATACATGATTAGTACGTTAGTGCATAAAACATAATCTGGTGGTGGAACTCTCACAACTCACTCAAAACTAACAAGAAAGCAGATCTTACCGTTCCAAAGTGAATAGTGATGCTTACCGATTCGAATCAACAACTTATGCATGGATGTGATGAAGTGAATATCAAGGTTATAGAGAACGATCACAAGGCACACAGGTTATTTATGGTGGAGCTGTAGGTATGGAATCCTAACTACACCGTGTGGCATCCCGCAAAACCACTACTAGAAAATCGCGTCGTTTTTGTGCATTGCATCGTCATGACCGCATGCTCATGTCATCATGCCACATTGCATTTGAGCATCGTCATCATCTTGCATTTGTTCGCATAAAACTATTTGCGGAAAAACCTAATTTGTTTTCCAAACGCCCCATCTTAATTCAAACGCAAAACCCGGGACACCGGATTATTTTGTTTTGTTTGCTATCGGTTTGCAAAAGTCGGTTGGCAACAAATAAAATTATTTAATTATTTTAGTAGGGGCAGTCGAACGGGCCGATTCGACCCGAACGACCACCCCCAGAATAATCGGTCCACCTCAAACCCCTTTTACACCCAGTCCTAGTCTAACCACCCTCAGCCACATCACCTCGACCACTCAGATCGTGCCACCTCACTCCACCCCTCTCCCTTACCCAACCAGACGCCGCCACCTCATTCCCACCCCCCCTCCCTCCCCACAGCCCCACTCCCTCCCTTCCTCCTCCCCTGGGCAAACCTCCCCCAGACCGACCCCACCACACCTGCCGCACCCACGCCACGCCCACCGCCCCACCCACCTCCCTCATGTCGCTCCCACCAACCCTCTCTGCCCCGACGCTCGCCTCCATCCTCTCCCCCGCTTCTCTGCACCTTCCCCACCCGTCCTCCCGTCGAGCTCACGCGCCCTCTCCCTCTCCAGCCGCTTTGCCCCTCATGACGCCGCCTCGCGCTGCCGCCCATCCAGCCCCTCGTCCCTCTCCATTGCTGCCTCACTTGGCCGCGCCCTCCTCCTCCAGCGACGCCGGCGCTCCTCTGCGCCCCTCCTCCACTCATGAGCCTGCTCCGCCGCCTCCGCTTCACTGCAGACCTCCACCTCGCGGTCATCGCCCTGCAGGTCATCTCTGCGACCCGCTGCCCGTCGACCGCCTCCACCTCGAGCTCCCCCGCCGCGTCGCCGACCGCCTCAAGCTCCTCCTCCATTGTGGCCCAGCGCCGCCGACCGCCTCGCCCTCCGCGTCCTCTGCTCCCCAGCCGGCGCCCGCCTCTCCTCCGCCTCCGTTCCCCCTCGTCGCCGTCGACCCCGCCGCTCGCCGTCGCGCTCCCGTGCCCTTCTCCGTCGCCGGTAGCCACTGCCGTGGCCGCCTTCTGAAAGCCCATGTCCGCGGGGTGCTGGCCTCACAGCGCCCTCTTGCCTCCCAGCTCCCCGTGGTGTGGTCTTTGATGGCTAAGGGCCAAGTTTTCAACACGGACTTGTCACGGGAGATCGCAGTGCGTCTCGCTTGTTCCATTGCATCGGTTACGCAAGCTCAGACGGTTTGGAGCCTACCTTGCTACTGCTGGTCCTCCCTGGTGCTTGAGTTGATGCGATGTGTACTAAACTAGTGGTGGATGTACTGATGTGGAGCTACCCGAAGGCCCTGTACCCGGCATCCGAACACCGATCCCGACGAAAAGAACAGCAACATGGAAGTATGTCGCCAAGCACTTCTTCCCGGGTCTGATGCCGAGGACCCTGACGCCGTTTCCAGGTTCTCCACAGGTGAATAAGGAGGAAACCTCAAGGACTTCGACACGGAGCGTCAAGATCGCCTCACGGAATCCGAAGCGCGGATGCGACAAGATCTTCGCGACGACAAGAATGACATCGACCAGGAAGAACCCGATGCGCCCCCGACGCCGAACCAAGACCTGCTTCCCGGATGCGACAAGATCTACTACCCCGATCCGAAGGCCCTAACCCCGGAGTCCGAGAACGATCCCGTCGAACCCCGAACCCCATATCTGGACCCCGAGACCCGACCCGACCCCGGAACCCCAAGATCTGCCGAACCCTAACGTGTGACCCCTTTTCTCGAACCCTATTTTATAACATAATACAACTTGACGCATATTAATCATTCATCTTGCATGCATATTTGTGTGGTTTGGGGGCCTTATGCCGATTCACCTCTAATTAAATATGGGGCCCATATGCGGGCAAATCTAGTCTCATATTGGCCTCATTTAAATCTTGTATAGCGAACCGGTGCTATCTTTTGCCATGTTAAAACAACATTTAATTTGCGGGGGCTCTAAATAACTTGAACCATATATTTAAATGTCGGGACCCCGGTTCCGCTTAATATGACCTAATTGCACCGCACCTTTGCCATGCCATACATCATACATGCATCATGCCGATCTTTTGCCGTAGTATTAAATAGTGCATCCGGTGTTTCTTCTAGTGTTTTGGTTCTTCGCGGATAAGGCCGTTGAGTTGATGTGAGCTTCGCCCCGATCTTCGGTTGAACCTTCGACAATGTTTTCAGGCGAGCATCTCCCTCTTTCTACCTATCTTACTTTTATAGTATTTATTCCCTCCTGTTGATCTATTGCTATCTGTGTTGCGATGCTCTAGTTTCCGTACCCGTGAAATCCCTTGCAGCCATATATTGCCTTGGACACATCCTATTACCTGTTGTTTGGTAGATAGTTGGACTTGCGCATCGTAGTCGCTTGCTCAAGTGCTGATGCGTGTCGCCAAGTGCCACAGTTGTTGGAGTATTACCGCCTGTTTGATGTTAGAGATGATCATGGTTTTACTTATCGTTCACTTTAATTCCTGTTTAACAACTAAAATTGAAGTAAGCAGAGGCATCGGTGCGTGATAGATAATATTTGGTTTCCGAACGCCCACTTGTGTCCCGTAGGACCCCGAGTACTTGATACCTGTTCCTTGATTTATCGCGCTATCCACATCCGGGAGGATTATGGGACCCCCCTGAGCCAGAGCATGATTCATTCTTATTTCTTGGGGCCAAAAACTAGTTTGAGGTTTTATTTACTATCTTGTACTTATGCCATGCTACTACTGTATTTACGTTTGTGCGAGGAGCACACTTTGTCTTGTTAGGTAAGCGGTGTTTTCGCGGTATCGACAAGCCAGTCACACTTTCGGGTTCCCGTTTCTGACCATTGACGCAAACCTTGAGTCCGTCTCGAGCTAGCTTACTTCGTTGGTCTACTCAATGGGGTGGCCCCTGAAATATTTCGAATCTGTGATTGCTTTGTCGTGAAGGCCTCGTTGGGTTTTGATTTGGTTTTTTGAGGTTGATCGGTGTGTGTTGCTATTTGTGCACCCGGGGTTAAAACTTTCTGGCCGTGTCGCGGTTATGGGCGACTTGGAGCACCATATCTCGACCATAGAAAAGCATAACTAAAGTAGTGCTATAAATTTGACTTTATAATGGTAATCAGCTTCACTATAATGGAATGGCTAAATAATACGCCCACAATTGCTTGTTTGGAGTGTCGCTTAAACCATTGTACTGACTAGTAAGTATGGCAACTTCTAGCGGAATGGCTAAATAAAAGTACCAACAAGCTTTGGGTTTTGGATTATCTCATGCTAATTGTATAATGACTAGTAAGTGTTGCAACTATAACGGAATGGTTAACTAAAAGTGCCCACTGCTTATTATATCAGGACGATTATCTATATTTGACTAGTAAATTGCTGCAACAATAACCGAATAAATAAAACTGCCAACTGTGTAAGTTCCTCGTTTGACTTCCTCGTTTGGTCTCGAGGGGGAAACACCAGGATGGGTTTGTTTGGTGGTCGCTTCAGGTTGGATCCGGATAGGACTATCTTACCCCTCTCTGATAGTCGCCAGTTGTATCGAGTCTCTACAGGATGTTTAGTGCATGCTGTCACTGTCGCTTCAGTCCACCATACCTATGTAGGCGAGGACCGCCGAATTCTAGCCTCGCCGTGTACTAGCCTCGATCTTGCCTCCTCTTTTCCTTTGCCCTTTCGGCACCCTTTTTGTTTAGCAGGTTTTCGGCGTCGTTAGCGAGGTTACCCTTCCGGCTTGGCACAGGGGTTATGGGCCATTGGTTATTCTTGAGGCTCTTAGCCCCATTTGCATCTTGTCCGTAGTCGGACGCTCTATCGATTTCAAGGTGATTTGGATCTTTGTATATTATATTTGTATTCTTGACTCATTGAGTCGTGTTATATATCTTACGTGGGTCCCATCGAGGACTGTGTAATGTTATTACCGTTTTCCACCCTTGCGAAAGTGCCTGGTGGGCACCTTTGAATCGTTTCTATGCGGGTTTGGCGGGAATCGCTAAAACTTGCATCGGTCCGATTTTGAGGGTGTTACAGAGTGGTATCAGAGCTCAGCAGTTGCGATACCCCACAAGTCCAGCCTGTAGGATAACCTAGCTAACGGCCGAAGTAGAGTGTCGAAACTATTTTTGCAAAATCGGATGGATAGTTCTGATTAGGTCTGATTTTACTCCTTACCCCTCTGCTATTCTCCTCTTACCTCTACGCGTTTTGAATCCGCCCTCTTCTCTTTCTTCGAGTCCAGGAATTCTCGTGGTTGGGTTTCCGTCGTACCTTAAGGGTTTCGCTTCCTCCTTTGATAACGGTGTTGCTACATCTGGTCTTCATGCTATCCGAAGAATCCTTCGTCTGTGGTACCCTCCTTTGTTCCTTGTTTGTGCTTTCCGGTGTTTCGGTAGGCGACATCCTCGCCAGATCCGATGCGTATGCATCACCCGTTGTTCGAACCTCGCTTGGAGATCTTGATCGATTCCGAGAATGGTTGCACTCTTTTCTATTGATTGTGCAGAGTAATAGTTTGGGTGCGTGATGGATTGGCCCCCATGCCGACTACCCCTTCTATTCGCTTTTGTACATTGAAGTGGATGAGAATGCATCGGTTCCCTCTTTCTATCGAAGCTAGAGGTGGCTTTATTTGTTGATACCTCTACCTTCGACCTTTTGTTTCCCGGAGTGTTCTCTCGACAATCACGGACAACGACCTCTTGTTAGTGGTGTCGCGAGGATCTACACGAAGCGAGAAGACGCAGTTCGCCGACCTTCCTTCCGGTACCATGAGGCGGATCTCGAGGGCGAGATCCATTGTTAGTGGTGTCGAATTGTGGCATCCCGCAAAACCACTACTAGAAAATCGCGTCGTTTTTGTGCATTGCATCGTCATGACCGCATGCTCATGTCATCATGCCACATTGCATTTGAGCATCGTCATCATCTTGCATTTGTTCGCATAAAACTATTTGCGGAAAAACCTAATTTGTTTTCCAAACACCCCATCTTAATTCAAACGCAAAACCCGGGACACCGGATTATTTTGTTTTGTTTGCTATCGGTTTGCAAAAGTCGGTTGGCAACAAATAAAATTATTTAATTATTTTAGTAGGGGCAGTCGAACGGGCCGATTCGACCCGAACGACCACCCCCAGAATAATCGGTCCACCTCAAACCCCTTTTACACCCAGTCCTAGTCTAACCACCCCTCAGCCACATCACCTCGACCACTCATATCGTGCCACCTCACTCCACCCCTCTCCCTTACCCAACCAGACGCCGCCACCTCATTCCCACCCCCTCTCTCTCCCCACAGCCCCACTCCCTCCCTTCCTCCTCCCCTGGGCAAACCTCCCCCAGACCGACCCCACCACACCTGCCGCACCCACGCGCCCCCCACGCCGCTGGCCCCACCCCACCTCCCTCCGCGCGCGTCGCTCCCCACCCTCTCTTGGCCTTCGCCTCCATCCTCTCCCCGCTTCTCTGCCTTCCCACCCGTCCTCCCGGCCGAGCTCACGCGCCCTCCCTCTCCAGGCCAGCTTTGCCCCTCATGAGTCTTGCCTCCGCGGCCGCCCCTCATGCCCCTCGTCGTCCCTCTCAGTGCGCCGCCTCACGGCCGCCCACCTCCCTCCCATGACGGCCGGCCCTCCTCTGCGCCCCTCCTCCCTCATGAGCCTGCTCCGCCTGCCTCACTGCTGCACCGACCTCCACCTCGCCGGTCATCCGCTGCGCAGTCATCTCTGCGCGACCACTGACCGCCCTCCGCCCCTCGAGCTCCTCCCCCCCTCGCGTCGCCGACCGCCATCAAGCTCCTCCTCCATTTGTGGCCGCCGCCGCCCCTCGCGCGTCCTCTGCTCCCCGCCGGCCAGGCGCCCGCCTCTCCTCCGCCTCCGTTCCCCCCTCGTCGCCGTCGACCCCGCCGTTCGCCGTCGCGCTCCCGTGCCCTTCTCCGTCGCCGGTACCCACTGCCGTGGCCGCCTTCCAAAGCCCATGTCCGCTTGGGTGCTGGCCTCCCAGCGCCCTCCTGCCTCCCAGCTCCCCGTGGTGTGTGGTCTTTGTTGGCTAAGGACCAAGTTTTTCAACACGGACTTGTCACCCGGGAGATCGTCTGGTGCATCTCGCTTGTTCCAGTTGCATCGGTTCTGCAAGCTCTGTATCGGTTTGGAGCCTACCTTGCTACTGCTGGTCCTCCCTGGTGCTTGAGTTGATGCGATGTGTACTAAACTAGTGGTGGATGTACTGATGTGGAGCTACCCGAAGGCCCTGTACCCGGCATCCGAACACCGATCCCGACGAAAAGAACAGCAACATGGAAGTATGTCGCCAAGCACTTCTTCCCGGGTCTGATGCCGAGGACCACGGCGCGTTCCAGGTTCTCCACAGGTGAATAAGGAGGAAACCTCAAGGACTTCGACACGGAGCGTCAAGATCGCCTCACGGAATCCGAAGCGCGGATGCGACAAGATCTTCGCGACGACAAGAACGACATCGACCAGGAAAAACCCGATGCGCCCCCGACGCCGAACCAAGACCTGCTTCCCGGATGCGACAAGATCTACTACCCCGATCCGAAGGCCCTAACCCCGGAGTCCGAGAACGATCCCGTCGAACCCCGAACCCCAGATCCGGACCCCGAGACCCGACCCGACCCCGGAACCCCAAGATCTGCCGAACCCTAACGTGTGACCCCTTTTCTCGAACCCTATTTTATAACATAATACAACTTGATGCATATTAATCATTCATCTTGCATGCATATTTTTGTGGTTTGGGGGCCTTATGCCGATTCACCTCTAATTAAATATGGGGCCCATATGCGGGCAAATCTAGTCTCATATTGGCCTCATTTAAATCTTGTATAGCGAACCGGTGCTATCTTTTGCCATGTTATAACAACATTTAATTTGCGGGGGCTCTAAATAACTTGAACCATATATTTAAATGTCGGGACCCCGGTTCCGCTTAATATGACCTAATTGCACCGCACCTTTGTCATGCCATACATCATACATGCATCATGCCGATCTTTTCCCGTAGTATTAAATAGTGCATCCGGTGTTTCTTCTAGTGTTTTGGTTCTTCGCGGATAAGGCCGTTGAGTTGATGTGAGCTTCGCCCCGATCTTCGGTTGAACCTTCGACAATGTTTTCAGGCGAGCATCTCCCTCTTTCTACCTATCTTACTTTTATAGTATTTATTCCCTCCTGTTGATCTATTGCTATCTGTGTTGCGATGCTCTAGTTTCCGTACCCGTGAAATCCCTTGCAGCCATATATTGCCTTGGACACATCCTATTACCTGTTGTTTGGTAGATAGTTGGACTTGCGCATCGTAGTCGCTTGCTCAAGTGCTGATGCGTGTCGCCAAGTGCCACAGTTGTTGGAGTATTACCGCCTGTTTGATGTTAGAGATGATCATGGTTTTACTTATCGTTCACTTTAATTCCTGTTTAACAACTAAAATTGAAGTAAGCAGAGGCATCGGTGGGTGATAGATAATATTTGGTTTCCGAACGGTCACTTGTGTCCCGTAGGACCCCGAGTACTTGATACCTGTTCCTTGATTTATCGCGCTATCCACATCCGGGAGGATTATGGGACTCCCCTGAGCCAGAGCATGATTCATTCTTATTTCTTGGGGCCACAAACTAGTTTGAGGTTTTATTTACTATCCTGTACTTATGCCATGCTACTACTGTATTTACGTTTGTGCGAGGAGCACCTTTGTCTTTGTTTAGGTAAGCGGAGTGTTTTCGCGGTATCGACAAGCCAGTCACACTTTGGGTTCCCGATCGTTTCTGACCATTGACGCAAACCTTGAGTCCGTCTCGAGCTAGCTTACTTTGTTGGTCTACTCAATGGGGTGGCCCCAAATATTTCTGAATCCTGTGATTGCTTTGTCGTGAAGGCCTCGTTGGGTTTTGATTTGGTTTTTCCGAGGTTGATCGAGTGTGTGTTGCTATTTGTGCACCCCGGCCGGGTTAAAACTTTCTGAAAGCCGTGTCCGCGGTTATGGACGACTTGGAGCACAGTACCTCGACCATAGACAAGCATAACTAAAGTAGTGCTATAAATTTGACTTTATAATGACTGGTAATCAGCTTCACTATAATGGAATGGCTAAATAATACTGCCCATAATTGCTTGTTTGGAGTGTCGCTTGCGACCATTGTACCTGACTAGTAAGTATGGCAACTTCAACGGAATGGCTAAATAAAAGTACCAACAACTGCTGGGTTTTGGATTATCTCATGCTAATTGTATAATGACTAGTAAGTGTTGCAACTATAACGGAATGGTTAACTAAAAGTGCCCACTGCTTATTATATCAGGACGATTATCTATATTTGACTAGTAAATTGCTGCAACAATAACCGAATAAATAAAACTGCCAACTGTGTAAGTTCCTCGGTTGACTTCCTCGTTTGGTCTCGAGGGGGAAACACCAGGATGGGTTTGTTTGGTGATCGCTTCAGGTTGGATCCGGATAGGACTATCTTACCCCTCTCTGATAGTCGCCAGTTGTATCGAGTCTCTACAGGATGTTTAGTGCATCTTGCTGCCGCTTGATCCACCATACCTATGTAGGTGAGGACGCAATTCTAGCCTCGCTGTCTTGGCCTCAAGATCGACGCTCCTCTTTTCCTTTGCCCTTTGTCGGCACCCTTTTGTTTTAGCAGGTTTCGGCGTCGTTAGCGTGGTTACCCTTCCGGCTTGGCTCAGGCAGTTATGGGCCATTGGTTATTCTTCAGGGCTCTTAGCCCCATTTGCATCTTGTCCGTAGTCGGACGCTCTATCGATTTCAAGGTGATTTGGATCTTTGTATATTATATCTGTATTCTTGACTCATTGAGTCGCTGTTATATATATATATATATATATATATATATCTGTTCTGTGGGTCCCATCGAGGAATGTTGTGTAATGTTATTACTTCGTTTTCCACCCGCACGAAAGTGCCTGGTGGGCACCTTTGAATCGTTTCTATGCGGGTTTGGCGGGAATCGCTAAAACTTGCATAGGTCCGATTCTGAGGGTGTTACACACCGCAAACAAGTCCTAGTGCTGATCGTTATGATAACCCAAGAAACAAACACGGTGGAGATAAATGTGGCAAAGCAATTTATGAACAGGAATATTGCAATGCACAAGAGAGACGCTAGTAATAGCTCAAAATAAACAGGCACAAGATTGCTCAATCTACAGTTGCTATGATCAACTAGGCCTCCAATAAAGCACACTTTGATATCTCTTTTTGTCATGCTTGTAGCACTATCTCTCTTTTTTTTAATACTAAATCTCTTTTCCTTTTCTGTTTTTCTTTTTTGTCAACTATATGACTCAATGCAAAATGAATGCAAACTAGGGAGGGGCCGGATAATCCGGTTTGTCTAGGGCCGGATAATCCGGTCTGTCGGGGCGAAAATTGTGCACTTTCAAAACCCTAATGAGCAGCCTGACAGAGCAAAGCAACTAGTCTCGTGGGTACGTTCCTTGGCACGGATGCAGTAGATAGGCTGTAGCTAGGTTTGAAACACAAAAGTACGCTATGTGGACTCGGAAAAGTAGATGGAAACTTGCAGAAAACGGTGATGGTCGACTCGGCGGAAATCAAGATCAAAACCCTAAACTTAAACGCAAACGAAAACTAGACTCCTACAAGAAAAACCTGATCGGATCTACGAGAAGACACGACCAGCAACTAAAACTTGAAAACGATGCAATCTAGGCTAGGGCAAATCTCTTTTTGTATGGCTTTTTCTGTATAGGACGAAAACAAGAACTAATATATGGATGGATTTGTGGATGCTCACCGAGTAAACAAGGAAATCTGATACCAAGATGATATGGGGTGGCCCGATCTTCTCAGCAAGCACTTGTCGATGATGATGGTGGATGATAGATAACTAGCTTATAGCTATGAACTCTCCCGCTCGAACCCTGATGCCAATGCAACAGCTCTCGAACCCTATGGGATATTCATAACACCACGCTCTTGCGCACGCAGCCGTCGACCACGAACGGTAGTTTGCAATCTACTAATTCCCAATGGAACAACAGATCACACTCAATTGCAGTAGATAATTCGACCACAAGGTAATTCCAGAGGTTCTTAATAAGAAACAACTCCAAAATAGTTTTAACGTGGTCTGATACAGTCAGATCCGTCCAGATCTAATGGTAACTTTCAGGGCCGGACTTTCCGCCCTAAGTAGGGGCGGATTATCCCCCCCCCCCCCGGATTATCCTCCCCTGGGGCGGATTATCCCCCTCTTGAGCTTGGCGCAAGTCCTTAGAATTGCAGAGCAGGGCGGATTATCCGCCGATGGGGCGTGTAAGTACTCGTTGGAAAGATCTTGGAATGATCTTTCCAACAAGTACTTATTTGCTTGATTTGGAGTTCGTATGAAGAATCCACGTCCCGTTTCAATTTCAGGGCTTCTGTCTGTCCGAACTGAACCTTCCTTCTTGATGATCTTCTCTTGAGCCTTCCTCCCGTTCCTCCCTCACACATCCTTGGTGATCATCACGTCGGACTCCTTGCCTTCCTCCCTCTCCTTCCCGCTGGCGTTATTTCGATGGATATTAAATCTAGTCAAACAATAACACCATGGTTTAGGTAGTATAAAGTTCTTATAAATCAATGTATCTTGTCCAACTAGGAATGAAGTCACCTTGTGATATTTTTCAATAAGGTTCAATATTTCATTCCAGCTGAGACAACTAGAATATACATGATCCATGATTGTATCCTCATCATCCACCAACCTCATGGTAACCGCCGATGCTGGAACTGCAATGAAGAAGAAACTTTCGGCAAGATCAAGTTCACCATGCCCAAGTTCACCGGTTCAAATGATCCCGAAGAATATCTCTCGTGGGCACTCAAGGTTGACAAGATCTTCCGCATGCACAATTATAGCAACAAGAAGACGATGGCCATGGCATCCCTAGATTTTGATGACTATGCCAACCTTTGGTGGGAACAAATCCAACTAGCTCGTGAAGCAAGACAAGAGCCTCAAATCACCACTTGTTAAGATATGAAGGCTCATATGAGATCCCGCTTCGTTCCTTCGCACTACACACGCGACCTCTTCAACAATCTCCAAACGCTTAGTCAAGGGATAAAGATCGTGGAAGAGTACTTCAAGCAAATGGAGCTCAACATGATCCATTCCAACATTAAAGAGCGCGATGAGAAAACAATGGCACGTTTCCTCAATGGCTTGAACCATCCAATCAAGCGCATCATCAAGTTCCAAAAGTACAAAAACATGGTTACCTTGTGCACATATCAACAAAATCAGAATGTCAAGTGTAAGAGGACATATAGTACAACAAGCCAAAGATGTACTTCACCTACAAGCAAGCGCCAACCACTACACCAACAACCCCAAATGGAATCTCCTCAAGTACCTCCAAACTTCCCTTCAAGCCAACACTTCCTCAAGGAAAACCGCCCCCTAGTGGCAAATACACAAAGGATGATCAACCATTCAATGGTGAATGCTACAAGTGTGGAGGCAAAGGAAACAAGTCAGCCACATGTGGAAACAAGAAAGTTTTGTTCATTCATGACAATGGCGACGAATACTTGGGCAAAGATGAGTTTGATGCAAGAATCGAGGAAGCTTTGGCAAGGCAACATTTGGAAGATGACCAAGAACTACTTGAGTGTGAGCATGATGCAATTCCATCACTTGTTGTCACAAGGGTCTTAACTACTCAAGTCCATGAGCATGAAGGCCAAATATCAAAAATCTTTCAAACACGTGCCGGTATAAATGGAAATCCATCAAAGTTGTCATCGATGGAGGAGTTGCCACAATCTTGCAAGCACTGAGTTGTCTGAGAAGCTCAACCTCACCCTCCACCCACATAAGCACCCCTACCATATACAATGACTAAGTGACCAAGGGTTCGTAAATGTGGCATCCCGCAAAACCACTACTAGAAAATCGCGTTGAATTTGTGCATTTGCATCGTCATCGTCATGCATTGTTTGCATAAAACTATTTTCGCAAGCCTGTTTTGTTTTCTAAAAACGCCCCGTCTTGTTTTCAAATTTAAACCCGGGTCACCGGATTGTTTTGTCTTGACCGCTATCGATTTGCGAAAACCGTGTTTGAAATAAATAAAATGTTTATTATTTTAGCGGGGCAGTCGAACGGGCCAACCCGACCCGAACGACCACCCCAGATTAAAATCGGTCCAACCTCTAAATCCTATAGCTACCCAGCTAACCTACCCACACCCAGCCTCCACCTCACCCTGGCCAATCGCCATGCGCCACCTCACCCTCTCCTCTCCTCCCTTCCAACCACAAACTGCCACATCACCTCAAACCCCCTCTTCCTCTCACCCACCTGCCCACTCACGACCCCCCACCCGCACCCCCACACGCACATGCAACGACGCCCAACCGCCCAACACGACGTCCCCACAGGCCCCATGGGACCCACCCCCACCGACGCCCTCATCCCCATCTTCTTCCCCGCGCCTGCCCTAGCCTCCCATGGCTCGTCCCTCCCTCGCCTGGCCAGCCTTCCTCCTCGGCGACCGGCCCCCGGCGCGGTCCCCTCTCTGGCGCCGCCTCTCCCTCTCCCGCTAGCAGCGGCCTCACTGGCGACCTCCGCGCCCCTCTTCCAGCCCGCCGGCCGCGCCTCGGCCTCGCCCCGTCCTCCTCCCCCACGCCGCCCCAGCCCTTCCCTCCTCCGCACTCGCCTTCCGCCTCCGGCCCGCGCCCATGGCTCCCCAACGCCGCCCGTGCTCTCGCCCGTCCCTTCCATGGCGCGAGCTCGGCCTTGCCCGCTCGTCTGCGGCGCTCGCCGACCTCGGGCCTCCGCCGCCCTGGCGCCCCAAGCCACTCGCGCCCGCTCGTCCGCCCGCCCGCTTCTCTGGCGTCGCCGCCAGCCGCCGCGAGTTCGCCCTCGGCCTCTCCGCCCCGCCCACCTTCCGCCACGGCTCCACTGCCTCCCGCCCGCCGCGCACCGCCTCCCTGGCACTGCTCCCGACGCGCCTCCGTCCTCACCAACGCCCCGCTCCACGGCAGCTGCCGTCCTTGCGCCCGGCGCGCGCGCCAGCCTCCTCGAAGCCGCCTCGTCGCCCGCGCGTCGCGCTGTCCGTCCTCGCCCGTGTCGCGGCGCGCCTTCCCTCTCGCCGCGCTCGCCCTTTTCCTCGCCGCGCCCTGCTCGCTCGCCGCGGCTCGCTCCTCCGCCCTCAGCGGCGCCGCCCCGCCCGCCATCCGCCGCTCTGCCTCCACCTCGTCGTGCCCGCCCGTCGGCCCTCCTACCTCTGCTCGGCCCGGCAGGCTCCGCCGCGTCCGCCTCAGCCCGCTCAACCCCGCCATGCCACCTCGTTCCGCCGCCGCGCCGGGTCCTCCGCTCGCCTCCGCTCTCCTCGCCGCCCCCTCCGCCTTCAACCACCAGTCCGCCCCAGGCCACCCCGAGCCGGCGTCGCCTCGCCCTCTCCCGCTCAGTCCTCTGGCTCGCCCCGCGTCCCCGTCGTCAGGCCTCTGTGCCGCTGGCAGTGAGCCCTCCGTCGCCGTCAAGGCGCGTCGCCAGCGTCTCCTCCGCCCCTGGTGCCCATCGCCGGACGCAACCTCGCCGGGCCCGCCTCGTCGCCGTCGACCAGTACACCGACCTCGCCCCGACACTGCGCCCCGGCTCGCTCATGTATCAGCGGTGCTAGTTCACCACCATGCCGTTGCCGTCCTTGGGGTCCCAGATAAGACAGTGCCAAGCGGTGATGTAGATGGATACACCAAGGAATGGGATGCCTGTTCTTAGCCTTCGTGTCAGTTTGACACTCCAAGATCTGCCCAAAGACGGACGCCAAGTACTCCGGCACGGAACGACAAGATCTTCTGCCTGGAAACCGCATGATCGCCTTCTCGGAGCAACAAGTACTCTGCCGCGGAACCCCAAGACCGCCGACAAGACCGACCACACCGACGCCATGATCTCCCTCACGGAATATGAAGACCGTCCCGATTCCGCGAACCCCTCGGACCCCAAGACCTTGCCGTGAGACGACAAGACCGTCAGCACGACCCGACGATCGCGGATGCGACAGGATCATCCCCAGAACGCCAAGATCGTCACGAGAACGCTCCCGAACGCTAACACCGCCTCGGTGGCGCGGGCCCGTCAAGACCCTCGCAACGGCAAGATCGACCCTGTGGGACCCGACAAGATCGGCACGACGACAAGAACGACACCGACCGGAAGAACCCAATGCGCCCCGACGCCGAACAAAGTTTCCCCTCCCCGATCCGAAGACCCTAAACCCCGAACCCCGGAACCAAGACCGTCGAGACCCCTCAATGTGTGAACCCTTCCCGACACCCTATTTTATAACATAATAACAACTTGTTGCATATTAAACTGCCATACTTGCATGCATGCTTGTCTGTGGTTTGGGGGCCTTATGCCGATTCACCTAATAACTAAATATGGGGCCCATATGCGGGCAAATCTAGCCTTATATTGGCCTCATTTAAATTTGTGTAGCGAACCCGGTGCTATCTTCTACCATGTAAAACAACATTTAAATTGCGGGGGGTTCTAAACAACTTGAACCATCTAATTAATTGTCGGGACCCCGGTTCCCCTTAATATGACCTAATTGCATCGCACCTTTGCCATGCCATGCATCATACATGCATCACGCCGATCTTCTGCCGTTGTATTAAATATTGCATCCGGTGTTTATTCTAGTGTTTTGTTTCTTCGCGGATAAGGCCGTTGAGTTGATGCGAGTGTCGTCCGTTCTTCGGTTGAACCTTCGACAATGTTTTCAGGCGAGCATCTCCCCCTTTCTACCTATCTTACTTTTATAGTATTTATTCCCTCCTGTTGTTCTATTGCTATCTGTGTTGCGATGCTTTAGTTTCCGTACCTGTGATATCCCCTGCAGCCTTATATTGCCTTGGACACATCCTATTACCTGTTGTTTTGGTAGATAGTTGGACTTGCGCGCCGTAGTCGCTTGCCTAAGTGCTGTTGCGTGTCGTCAAATGCCACAGTTGTTGGAGCTTTGCCGCATGTTGATGTTGGAGATGATTCTAGTTTTACTTATCGTCACTTTAATTTCTGTTTAACAACTAAAATTGAAATAAGCAGAGGCATCGGTGGGTGATAGATAATATTTGGTTTCGAGCGCCCACTTGTGTCCGTAAGCCCCGAGTACTTGATACTGTTCCTTGATTTATCGCTATCCACATCCGGGAGGTATATGGGACCCCCCTGAGCCAGAGCTTGATTCAGTCTTATTTCTTGGGGCCACAAACTAGTTTGAGGTTTTATTTACGATCCTGTACTTATGCCATGCTACTTTCTGTATTTAAATTGTGCGACAGATAGAACACTGTACTGTTTAGGAAAGCGGATTGATTACGCGGTATCGACAAGCCTAGCCACACTTTCGGGTTCCCAGTCGCTTACAGCCATTGTCGCAAACCTTGAGTCCGTCTCGGAGCTTGCTTACTCCGTTGCGGGATCTACTCAATGGGGTGGCCCCCTGAAATATTTCTGAATCCTGTGATTGTTCAGTCGTGAAAGCCTCGTTGGGTTTTGATTTGGTTTTTCCGAGGTTGATCGAGCGTGTGTTGCTATTGGTGCACCCCGGCCGGGTAAAACTTTCTGAAAGCCGTGTCCGCGGATATGGACGACTTGGAGCACAGTATCTCGATCATAGACAAGCATAACTAAAGTTTACTGCTATAAATTTGACTTTATAATGACTAGTAATCAGCTTCACTATAATGGAATGGCTAATTAATACTGCCCACAATTGCTTGTTTGGTTGTCGCTTGCGACAATTGTATCTGACTAGTAAGTATTGCAACTACAACGGAATGGCTGAATAAAAGTACCAACAACTGCTGGGTTTTTGGGTTTATCTCATGCTATCTGTATCTGATTAGTAATTGTTGCAACTACAACGGAATGATTAACTAAAAGTGCCCACCGCTTATTTTATCAGGACGACTAACTAAACCTGACTAGTAATTGCTGCAACGATAACTGAATAAGTAAAACTGCCAACGGTGTGAGTTCCTCGGTTGACTTCCTCGTTTGGTCTCGAGGGGGAAACACCAGGATGGGTTTGTTTGGTGTTAGTTTCAGGTTGGATCCGGATAGGTCATTCTTACCCCTCTCTGATAACCTTGATTGTATCGAGTCTCTATAGGTTGTTTAGCGTCTGCCGCCGCTTGATCCACCTTACCTATGTAGGCGAGGACCGAATTCTAGCCTCGCTGCATCGGCCTCAAGATCGACGCTCCTTCTTTTCCTTTGCCTTTGTCGGCACCCTTTTGTTTTAAGCAGGTTTGACATCGGCGTCGTTAGCGTGGTTACCCTTCCGCTTTGGCACAGGCAGGGTTATGGACGCCATTGGTTATTCTTCAGGGCTCTTAGCCCCATTTGCATCTTGTCCGTAGCTGGACACTCTATCGTTTTCAAGGTGATTTGGATCTTTGTATATTATATTTGTATTCTTGACTCATGGAGTCGCTGCTGTATATATATCTGTTCTGTGGGTCCCATCGAGGACTGTTGTGTAATGTTATTACTTCGTTTTCCACCCGCACGAAAGTGCCTGGTGGGCACCTTTGAATCGTTTCTATGCGGGTTTGGCGGGTTTCGCTAAAACTTGCATAGGGCCGATTCTGAGGGTGTTACAGTAAAGATCAAGCACACTTTCTTGGTATCATTCTCAATTGGACTATACAAGGACACGGTGGAGTGTGATGTGGTTCCCATGATGGTTTGCCATATGTTGCTAGCTAGGCCTTGGCAATATGACAAGCGTTCTTTACATGATGGTCACACAAACGCTTATATCTTCAAATAGCTTGACAAGACATGTGTTTTGCAACCAATGACTCCTAGCCAAATAATTGCGGACAACGCAAAGGCTTTAGCGAGGGCGCAAAGCACAAAAACATTTTGTGAGAAGAGAGGTCAGCGATATAACCGCCATATAGTGAGTGAGAGCCACAAGACAAACTCGAGTGGAAAAACTAAGAGTGTTCTTCTTGCCACCAAAGTGACATGAGAGAAGTGAGGAATAACCCATCCATCTTGCACTATGTCCTCCTTTGATGGCTGTTTTGCAGGAATTCAAGGATGTGTTTCCCGAAGAGCTCCCTCATGGACTAGCTCCCCTTCGTGGAATAGAGCACCGCATCGACCTCATACCCGGCACACCTCTCCCAAACGCCATCTACACCACCAGTCCCCCAAGTGGACCAATGACTCGCGCCTAAGCCAAGCTCCTAAAGCTAAGGTTAACTCGCTCCTTTCGTCGTGTGACTTTGATATTCCTTTGGATGGCTTCCTACTTCATGCAACTACGCTACGCATCCTCAACTATGAAGCCCAGTACATCACCAAGCCCCCATGAAGGAAGAACAAGGAGTAGGACAAGGAGAAGCGGCTACTGAAGCTCAACACACCGGAGTCTCCAGACCAGCAGACCGGAGTATCCGGTCCGACACACCGGAGTCTCCGGCCGACCTCTGGACCGACCCTAGAAACCGACCCGGGGACATTCTTTATGCCCCTCCGTAGATGGACCAGAGTCTCCGGACTGGACCGGAGTCGTCTTCGGACCGCCCCGCCGGAGTCTCCGGCTACGCATCAACATGCATGTAGATGCCTTTTGGGCCTAGCCCATGTAACCCCAGTTTCACCCCAACTTCCATTTTTATCCCTAAACTACTCCTGTTTAAGTGTCTGGCCTATAAATAGCCCCACCCCGCTATTGTAAACACTAGACTTGGATAATGGTAATTGAAGAAACCCTAGAGGATCTATCAATTGCCAGTCTCATGCTCCTTGACAAGGAGCACCAATTATCCCCCACCTCTTGGATTTTGCCTTGTGCGTTCAATATGTACAAGTCCTTGGAGTCGGTGTCTCATCTTCAAGTAGTCAAGATCTCGTCAAGCCTCTCACCCCCGTTGTTGTCCATGGGAGAGTGTCTTGCCCGGCGCCGATCCTAGGGATTGTGTTGGACCGGTTGCCACCGGCGTGAGCTATTGTCTTGTATCATGTCTTCGTGTGTGTGTGTGTTGATAAGGGGTGGCCCAATATTCTCGTTGAGCACGTCGTAGATGATGGTGGATGTAATGGAGATAACTTGTGGGATGCTGTGAATCACCGACTGTTCCCCCGCTGCCAATGCAACAGATCTCAACCCAGATGGTATTCACAACTTCACACACTTGCGCACGTAGCCGCTGACCACGAAGCGGTTTGCAATCTACCAATTTCCAATGGAATAGCATAAAACACGAAGTCTTTCAGTAGCAAACTCCATATCGAATCAAAGTGGAGGTATGGTAGATATTCCTAATCGAATCAAAGAGGAACATATAATTTCAGATGAATGCTTGCAGCAATTCAACGAAACAAGTATTGGTTTAATCTAAACATGGTCTAACCCTAATTACGGCGGTTATTGGGGTTTATATGATGGCTGGGGCGTCCTCCCCCCTAAACAGGCCTAAAAACAACCATAACTTGGCCCAAACTGACTCGGTTCGACTCAAACTGATACATACCGACCCATAAATGGGTTCGGTCTACTTGGCGTGCAGGTCATATGTCGTGGTTCACCTCAAACATGTCCTGCCGCGCCACATATCTCTCTTGATCATGCATACTCTCCTTATTGCCTCCTAGTGCGTCTTCCATCTCTCGGTCGCCTTCCTCCCTCTCCTCCCGCTGGCGCTAGTCCAATAGATGCCAAATCTAGTCAAACAATAACACAAAGATTTAGGTAGTATAAATTTCTTATAAATCAAAGTATCATGTCCAACTAGGAATGAATTCACCTTGTGATATTTTTCAATGAGGCTCAATATTTCTTTCTAGTTCAAACAGTCGAAATCGGCATGATCCATGATTGTATCCTCATCATGTGTGTTCATCGATTTCTTCGCGTGTGAGTCTGTTGATTTCATCCTTTCCCTCCTACCACTCACCTTCACCTCGATTTCCATGGGAATTCATGAAAGATCGGGCAACCCCAGGGGGTCAACCCTAAGTGTATGTTTCCTTGTACATATGTCATATCTTATGGATTGACTTGTTTTGCTTTGTGATCATTGTGGTTCTTTACTTGCCATTACAACATCTTGATTTCAGATTGTTTCTTGACATGCCGCTTTCCATACCTATACACCATAAGCTTTGTGTGAGTATGTTTTTTAGTAGTTAGTTGGTTTTGGTGTTCTGCGCAAACTTCACTTTGCTTGGTCTATTGCTCTCAAGTGTGACCACTTGCAAGATAGAATCTTCCAAGGTAAAGTAAGGTTAGTTGCATCTCTAACAACCACTACCACTTCCATATGTCACTTGGTCTTGTGAATCATGTGTAAGGACTCCGGAAACGAGGATGATATCTATGAAGAATCCATGATGAGCCACCATGACTACGACTTCACAAGTATAGAGGACATGACAGAGCACTACACTGACAATGGCTCTGCATGCTTTGAGGACCCGGAGCACTACACCTATAATGACTCCACATGCATGGATAACATGGATCATGACATCAACTATGGCTCCTCAAGCATGGAAGGTGAAGAAACATTGAAGTGTTATCAAGTCAATCTTCCCGATGACGACTATATGGTGAACCCCGGGATCAAGAATGTCTTTCGACCTCTTCTACTTTGTATTGAGCATGTACAGTCGAGGATGACTCTTTTTAAAGGGGGAGTGGATGTAGCCTGACCTACCGTCATTACCACCTCAAGGTCTCCAACTTATGCCAAGTCATCATTGACTCCAAAGGTTAATCCCATCATCTTTGAGATCCCACTTCCTACCCTATTGAATGGTATACTACTTCATACTCCGTCCTATGACCATGATAGGTTCGCACCGACAAGTACGAAGACAAGGGAGGAAGCTGAGGACTCGCGCCCGACAAGACGAAGGCTTGGAAGAGGAGACGGAAGAAGCTCCAGCATGATTCAGCGATAGAACCGGCGAACCGGAGCCACCGTTGGAGACCGGTGGACCGGACCCACCACCGGAAACGCCCTTTGTATGCCAAACCGGCGACAACCGGAATATCCGGCGACCGACGAAACTTCCGGCATCAGCTCCAGCGCCGCCAGAATTACTTACGGAATTCCCCCGTATGCGCACGAATCTAGGTTTGATGCCCTGGAATATTCCCTTTACTTACCCCTTTTTGCCTAGTTTATCCCCAAACTACCCCTTTGTTTATTGGTTGGCCTATAAATAGATCCCCCACCCCTCATGTATCCCATAAGCATAGATGAGAGACTAAAGATAACCCACTTGTGTGGAATCTCTAGTTCTGCCTCATCCCCTTTACCAAGGGGACAGACTATTGTCACCAACCTCGGTTGGACTTTGCATCACGCCTCCATCGTTGTACAAGGCCTTGGAGTCGGTGTCCTTTCTCTGACCTGTTAAGACCCTCCCCAAGGTGTTTTTCCCTCTCTGATGTGGATCTGAGGGAGCACATTGACCGATCTTTCCTTGCGAGGATTCTATCAGACCGTTGGCCATTGTTTGGGAGCAATCGGCCTTGTATTGTGTGAGTTTTGCATGTGTTCATCGTGTTCTTCGCGAGGTGTGTGTTCGCTTCCGCTGCCTTTCCCCTCGCTTTCCCATCGATTTGACCACGGGATCCGTGAAGATTGAGCCACCCAAGAGGTTAACCGCTATCACTATAGAACATTGACTTTGCACTTTTAAGGGTACTGTTAGGAACAAGGCTATAGAAGAGGCTTGCATTGTAGAGGCATATATTGTTGTTGAATCATTTGCATTTTTCTCAAGATACATTCCTGATCGTAAAAAGAGATCCAATTTGGGTGGTAGAACTGAAGAAGTTGAAAAATTCGTTTTAACCATGGTGTTCTCCTAGTAGGAAAGAATGAACATATGATACGACAAAGGTGTCGGATCTTTCGATGAGATGGTGAGAGTCTATTTGGTGGAGTTCGAGCTTGACGATCTGACTACCCGTGCGAGCACGAGCGCCAATGCAATCGCTAGGCCAATCTCCTGGAGGTTATCGATCCAGGGGGAACACAATCAGCCTGACCAACGAGGGTCTTAATTCCTACCTGAAATCGAGAACAAGTAAGAACTAATATTGCAATCAAGATATTGCGGATTAAGATGAAAGCTTTATTGAAAAGGTGGGATCCTGTATAGGTGCGAAGTACAAGAGGCCTCTGCGACACTCGAGCCTTGGCGAAGTTGCGATGATGGCTAACTTAATGTCTAAACAAAATCCGAGTCTACGGTGACGGCGATGGGGAGTATTTAAGGAGGAAAATGTGGGGTTTTGGCCAGCCATAGAAGTGGTGGCCGAATCCAACCCTATAAGTCCTTTTCTCCTCAAATACGGACTCTAAAAAGTGGCTAATTAAAATCCTGCAAAAATTACATGGGCTTGGCCCAAAATAAAGGTGTCGCAACACCATATTAAGATATGGACGAATTTGTGAAGTATTGATCTTGAATATTTCGTCCAAGCCTTCTTTCTTCATTATGGTGGCCTCAAAGTTCTGAAATCTTCATCCGTGGCCTTCTCTTGAATCATCTCATGCTTGATTCCATCTCCATGCATGGCCATGCTCCAATGCTTGTCCCTCTCATCCATGCTTGGTCCATCATTCCTAAGAGTAATAAATACATCTGATTTAGGCAGCATCATATTCTCATGTATGTGAGGAATAGTTCGAAGAAACGAAAGTACCTGATAGTTAAGTTATTTGGCACGAGATCTTGTGATAGGTCCTTGTATGTGTGTAGGTGTAGGTACAACGGTTGTATCAATAGATGGGATGTCCACATCATGCTCCCCTTCATGAATTGAAGTCCTCGATGCAATCTCATCTTCCTCACCAAAGTAAGGCTTCAAATCTGCAATGTTAAACGTAGGACTAACCGTACCAAAGTCTGCAGGCAACTCAAGTTTATATGCATTATCGTTTATTTTCTCTAACACGCGGCATTAACTTAGACTTGCGTAAATCAGGAAAACGATCCTTACACAAATGTAACCAAACAAGATCTCCAACATCAAACACAAAATGCTTTCTCCCTTTATCCCCAGCAAGTTTATACTTAGCATTCATGTGTTCTATGTTATCTTTAGTAGTCTTATGCAAGTTTAATATCATTTCAGCGCATTGTGTAGCATCCAAATTATTTTGCATAGAAGTAGGTAAAGGTAATAAATCAATAGGTGCACGAGGAACAAAACCATACACGATCTCAAACGGGCACATATTTGTGGTAGAATGCAGCGAACGATTATAAGCAAATTCTATATGAGGTAAACACTCTTCCCACAATTTTAAGTTCTTTAAAACAGCCTGCAACATAGTAGACAAAGTTCTATTTACTACTTCAGTTTGTCCATCAGTTTGGGGATGACATCTAGTACTAAACATCAATTTAGTCCCCAACTTAGCCCATAAACATCTCCAAAAGTGGCTAAGAAATTTAGTATCACGATCAGAAACAATAGTATTTGGCACACCATGTAAACGAACAATTTTACGAAAGAACAAATCAGCAATATGCGCAGCATCATCCGTTTTATGACAAGGAATAAAGTGTGCCATCTTAGAAAACCGATCCACAACAATAAAAATACTATCCCTCCCCTTCTGTGTACGTGGCAATCCCAAAACAAAGTCCATAGAAATATCCTCCCAAGGAACACTAGGAATAGGAAGAGGCATATATAAACCATGTGGATTAAGGCGAGACTTAGCTTTTTGACAAGTAGTGCAGCGTGCCACAAATCTCTCAACATCTTGACGCATACGTGGACAAAAGAAGTGTGCAGCAAGAACATCCTCCGTTTTCTTGACACCAAAGTGTCCCATCAATCCTCCTCCATGCGCCTCCTGTAACAATAAAAGGTGAACAGAATTATCTGGAATGCATAGTTTGTTAGCACGGAACACAAATCCATCATTAAAGACGAACTTGTTCCATGTTCTACCATCTCTACAATTCTGCAACATATCTTTAAATTCAGCATCATGCACATATTGTTCCTTAATAGTTTCCAATCCAAATATTTTGAAGTCAAGTTGAGATAACAAAGTATAACGGCATGACAAAGCATCAGCAATAATATTATCTTTACCCTTTTTGTGTTTGATAACATAAGGAAAAGACTTAATAAATTCAACCCACTTTGCATGACGACGATTCAACTTAGCTTGACTACGAATATGCTTCAAAGATTTATGATCAGAATGTATAACAAATTCTTTAGGCCATAGATAATTATGCCAAGTTTCTAATGTCCGAACCAACGCATATAATTCTTTATCATAAGTAGAATAGTTCAGACTAGCCCCACTCAATATTTCACTAAAATATGCAACAGGTTTTCCCTCTTGTAATAACAAACCTCCCAAACCAATTCCACTAGCATCACATTCAAGCTCAAAAGTCTTAGTAAAATCAGGAAGTTGGAGTAAGGGAGCATGTGTTAGCTTATCTTTCAATATGTCGAAGGCCTGTTGTTGTGCATCGCCCCAAACAAAGGGCACATCCTTCTTGGTAAGTTCATTCAGTGGTGCGGCAATTGATCCAAAGTCTTTGACAAAGCGCCTATAAAAACCAGCGAGGCCAAGAAAACTTCTCACTTGTGTGACCGTCTTGGGCTGCGGCCAATTCTCAATAGCTTCAATCTTGGCTGGATCCACTTCAGTACCCTGTGATGTAACAACATAGCCAAGAAACGCAACTCGATTGGTGCAAAAGGTGCACTTCTCAAGATTACCAAACAAACGTGCACCACGTAAAGTATTGAAAACAACACGTAAATGGTCCAAATGATCCTCTAAAGATTTGCTATAAATCAGAATATCATCAAAGTAGACTACCACAAAACGTCCAATGAAAGCACGTAAAACTTCGTTCATTAATCTCATGAAAGTGTTGGGTGCATTAGTTAAACCAAATGGCATCACTAACCACTCATACAAACCGAACTTAGTTTTAAATGTTGTTTTCCATTCATCTCCCAATTTCATACGAATCTGGTGGTAACCACTACGCAAATCAACTTTAGAAAACATGGTAGAGCCACTCAATTCATCAAGCATGTCATCCAAACATGGAATAGGATGACGATATCGAATAGTAATATTATTGATAGCTCTACAACCAGTACACATGCCCAATGCGCAAAGAACCATCTTTCTTAGGTACCAAAATAATAGAAACAGCACAGGGGCTAAGGGACTCACGAATATGATCTCTGTCGAGTAGTTCCTGAATTTGGCGTGGTATTTCCTTTGTATCCTCTGGATTTGTTCTATATGGCGCGCGATTGGGCAACGTAGCACCAGGAATTAGATCAATTTGGTGCTCAATTCCTCTTATAGGAGGTAGTCCTGGTGGAAGCTCAGCGGGGAAGATGTCCTCATATTCCTGCAAAAGGTTAGCAATAGCGGGTGGCAAAGAAGGAGGCATATCCTCAAATGAAAACAAAACCTCTTTGCAGACAATTGCATAACATTGAGTATTGTTTACATCTAGTTCAGCAATATCAATTTTATTTGCAAGCATATATGGACTCTTCAAACGAATTTCAGTAACATGTTTAGAATCAGATTTAGTCTTCTTTGGTGGTACAAAATCTGTAGCAACAATCTGATTCTCACTTTTATTTTTCTCCTCAGTTTTAGCTCTACTAGCTCTAGCAAGATCATCTTTTAAAATCTGTTCGGGAGTCATAGGTTTTAGACTAATTTTCTTTCCATCATGCATAAGAAAATAGTGATTAGTTTTGCCATTATGAACAGATTCTCTATCAAATTGCCATGGTCTACCAAGTAACAAAGAACAAGCTTGCATAGGTACAACATCACAATCAACAAAATCAGAATATGTACCAATAGTAAAATGCACGCGTATCGTACTTGTTACCTTGATCTTGCGAGAACTCTCAAACCATTGGATGTAATATGAATGAAAGTGTGTGTTATCTTGTTGGAAGTGCAAGCTTCTCTACCATGTCAACACTAGCCAGATTATTACAACTCCCTCCATCAATGATGATCCTTATAGCTCTTTCCTTGACAACACCACGTGTTTGGAACAGGTTGTGGCGTTGGTCTTTCTCAGATTTGCTCAATTGCACACTCAACACACGTTGTGTAATTAAGCTCTTGTATTGATCAGCAGTTTCAGCTCCCATTACCTCTGTCTCTTCATCAGAATCACAATTGTCTCCATCTCGAGCAGAAATAAGGGCTAATGTATCTTCATCAAAGTCACTCGCCGAATCGTATTGACCATCATCGCGCACCATTATAACACGTTGTGTTGTGCACTGTCTCTCAATATGACCAAAACCCCAGCACTTGCGGCATTGTATATCCCTTGTTTTACCCGTGGAAGCCATAGAAGATGCACTACGAGCAGGAGCATTGGAATACGGTGGAGGAGCAGCTGGAAATCTTGTGGTGGCCTTGGATGTGGTAGTAGCTGGTGGCGAATCACGAGAAGGAGGCACTGATTGTCGGGATGTCCAAGTGGATGTGCGACCTGTAGAATTATTAGTCCTCCTCCATTGTGTTTGGCGATCTTGCACTTCACGTTCAGCTTTGCAAGCAAGATGAAACAAACGAGTGATAGAATTATTTTCCTTATAATCTAATATGTGTTGAATGTCCTTGTTTAATCCACCAAAGAAACGTGCAAGCATTTGTTCAGTAGATTCAACAAGACCACACCGAACCATCCCCGTTTGCAATTTCTGATAATACTCTTCTACAGAATTTTTCCCTTGTTCTAAACGTGTCAGATTCTTTAGTAAATCACGTTGATAAGTGGGAGGCACAAAACGAACACGCATAGCTGTTTTTAAAGCAGACCAAGTACTAGGAATAGTAGTAGGATTTAAACGACAATACTCAGACCACCAAAGGGAAGCAAATTTAGTAAATTCACATGTAGCAGCACTAACACGCATATTCTCAGGATATTTTAAGCATGCAAAACGTTGTTCTACTTCCATCTCCCATGTAAGATATGCATCAGGATTATATTTACCCTCAAAAGATGGAATATTTAATTTAAGCTTTGCAACATGATCATCATCACGTACCGGTGGTCGAGCGTTGCGGTAGTAATGTCGGGGACGGCCAGCAGGTACCTGTGGAGGTTGTTCAACCTCCTCGTCAAACAGATCGTCATCGTTGGGGTCGTAGTAGTACCCGTCGTCTGTCCCCAATGTCGCAGCAGCAGCGATCGCGGAAGTCGAGGTCGTCATCCGTGTAGCCGCTGAGTGCGGCGGTCAGCAACAGTCCGACCCGTGATCGGGATGCGCCGTGCGCCATGTGTGGGTGCGGGTGCGGGTGCGGGCAATCTGTTCAAAATCTCCTTGAACCGAGCGTCAAGCTTGGCATTGAAGGATTTCTCGAGTCCATCGATCTTGTCCACGGTGTTGGTGAGCTTGGCGTCAAACTCCCCTAGGCGTGTATCCACGTCTTCAGCGCGACTGACCAAGAGCTCGGAGAAGTGGGCATGTAGTTCTTCGTTCTTCATTATGGCAGGGTTCCGCGAAGTATCTGTCATGATTAGTCCTTAAAAAGCACAGGTATATACTACGGAAATATGGTGGAAGGCACGCGTAATCCGTCAAGAAATATACGAAGCTCTTACAAGTTCTTACCGAACAGCAGGAAAAGGCGATGTGCAACCGCGAGGATCAGTGGGTCCAGAGATTGAACCAAGCGATTACCAGGAGTCGAGACACCGTACGTGGAGAATATCTGTGGAACTCTGGGAAGGCTTAGCAAAGGGGGTTAGCAATTATCAAAACAGCAATGCAAGAGTTGAAAGAATGCTCAATGACGATACTGTGCTGGTCCTAGGCTAGACCGTACTAGAGACATGAGCCTAGATCACCAACGATGTCACGACGCGACACAACAAGCAATGTATGATGATATGGCACCCTAAAAAGCGAACCGAGATGCGAAAAATCACTATGATGGCGAGTGTCTAAAACTGATCTACGGGGTCTAAAAATAGGTTAGCCCAAAAAAAAATTCGAAATTTTTGTATTATGCTCCGGAAAGCGCGCAGGCGCCAAAAAAATGTCGCTATAACGGCCGATGGAGAAAAGTGATCCCCGGGGTCGAAAAACAGTATAGCCAGAAAAAAAATTGGAGGCGGTTCCAGACTTTTTTTTTTGCTCTCCTTCTGGACTTACGACCGGACTCTGAGCTTGACACAGACTTTAGCTTAACACGGAAACAACAAAGAAGGAAAGTAAAAAGAAATAAGTAGGAAACAATAACTCAACTCGGACTCATGCCGCGGAATACGGTGGCGGAATATGGTGGCGGAATATGGTGGCGGTGATCGGCGTGTGTGGTGGTGACAACTATGATCAGAACTCGAAACTCTAAGGGACGTGACACTAAGACCAGCAACTCGATGCGACGATATAGACACAAATTCAATAATGCAAAAACTGAAAAGATAATACGAGACGTAGATTGGTTATGGGATGGATCTAAACTCTAACTGTGTTTTTGGCTTTTTCGTGGGTTATAGGTAAAACAGATCTAATCTACGAAACAGTAAAATCTCACCGAGCAACCTGAAATCTGATACCACTTGATAGGGAAAAGGTGTCCGATCTTTCGATGAGATGATGATAGTCGATTTGGTGGAGCTCGGGCTTGACGATCCGACTACACGTGCGAGCACGAGCGCCAATGCAATCGCTAGGCAATCTTCTGGAGGTTACCGATCCTGCGGGAACACGATCAGCCTGACCAGCGAGGGTCTTAATTCCTACCTGAAATCGAGAACAAGTAAGAACCAATATTGCAATCAAGATATTACGGATTAAGAGGAAAGCTTTATTGAAAGGGTGGGATCCTGAATAGGTGCGAAGTACAAGAGGCCTCTGCGACGCTCGAGCCTTGGCGAAGTTGCTATGATGGCTAACTTAATGTCTAAACAAAATTCGAGTCTAGGGTGACGGCTATGGGGAGTATTTAAGGAGTAAAAGGTGAGGTTTCGGCCAGCCATGGAAGTGGTGGCCGAATCCAACCCTAGAAGTCCTTTTCCCCTCAAATACGGACTCTAAAAAGTGGCTATTTAAAATCCTGCGAAAATTACATGGGCCTGGCCCAAAATAAAGGTGTCGCAGCACCATATTAAGCTATGGACGAATTCGTGAAGTATTAATCTTGAATATTTCGTCCAAGCCTTCTTTCTTCATTATGGTGGCCTCAAAGTTCTGAAATCTCCATCCGTGGCCATCTCTTGGATCATCACATGCTTGCTGCCATCTCCATGCATGGCTATGCTCCAATGCTTGTCCCTCTCATCCATGCTTGGTCCATCATGAGTAAGAAATACATATGATTTAGGCAGCATCATATTTTCATGTATGTGAGGAATAGTTCCAAGAAATGAAAGTACCTGATAGTTAAGTTGTTTGGCACGAGATCTTGTGATGGGTCCTTGTATGTGTGTATGTGTAGGTACAACGGTTGTATCAATAGAAGGGATGTCCACATTATATATGCTGTCATTTTTTGTGTTGTGTTATTACATTGACTTGTTAAGTTGATTGGATTGATGGGTGGGTATTACCCGCGGGTTATTTTACCCTCGACAGGTGCGGGTATGGAACAAAATTTATACCCATGTACGGGTGCGGTACGGTGGCGGAAAAAATATAAGATTGCGGGTGCGGGTTTAATTAAGCTCCACCCGCACTCAACAGCCGTGGATGCCATCCTTACGTGAGCTAGACTGATCTCACGCGGATCGAGTTTCTGCACGGGCGGGCGAAGCACTGCTTTTTTTTCTTTTTAATATGAACCGGGCGGGTGCGATCGCCCACGAGGGGCTACTTCACGAGCGCGCCAGGAAACAGGGCAATTCCGATCGCTAGTAGCGCGCCAGGAAATTAGGCGTACGGCGGGTGGACTCTTTTCTTTTATTTTTTATTCTGGAACCAATCGGATCTGACAGGTGTAAAACGGTCCGAACTCTTCAATCCGAGTCCACGATCTATCAGGGAATTGTGGCGTCCATGATCGGCAGGCGGCACGGATCTACGCGTGATCCCCTGACGCGAGAGCGAGCGGGTCCTCCGCGTGTTCTTTTTTTCTCTGAACGATTAGATCGGAAACGAAAACAACAAGTTGGTCTTCAGGACTCTGGCCACGATCGGATATGAGATCTTCGACAAAACCGAGCGAGCAACTTGATCTTCGCCAAGAACACCCAGCTGCCTGACTCGAGATCAATCTGTAACTCCACGAAAACATAACAATCACCTTCTTTCTTCCTTCCAATCTCTTCTCCCTAACCAATCTGTAAACTGCTTGTATAAAAACAGTCCGCAGATGATCCAAAAACATGTTGTGATCAATGTATGCTCTAATACCACATGATAAGGGATCGACTGATGATCATATAGTTTTGTCCCGATCTTTCACAGCGAGTTAACCCGGTAGGTAATCTTTCAATTACGCGATGAACACAACCTGAAGAAGAGGAACAAATCCAGCAAGTAACGTGATGAAGATCACCACGCCTCAAACCTGAGCACGACAATCCTTGATGAACACAAGAACCTCTGCAGCAATCTCTATAAGAATATGATAACGGTATCACCATCCCAGGAGGGATGATACATGGTGGAGCATAATATAGTTTTTAGACTAAATAACTGAACTCCCTAAACCCTAACTCGGCCAGCTCCTTATATGAGGGCTGGGGCTCCCCACTAGTTCGGTCGCGACTCAACTTGGTTGGACAGACCCAAACAAAGCCCACACACATAATAAAACCTAATCGGCCAACGACATGACCAGAAATAATAAAACCTACTTATTAAATTACAAAGACACACCTAGCTTGGTGGAGTCCTGAAATTGGGTTGCACCTCTGATACGTCGTAAACGTATCTATCATTTTTGATGCTCCATGCTTGTTTTGTATCAACTATCTTATGTTTTGTCTATACTTTGAGGTATTTTTATACATTTTCCGGAACTAACCTATTGATAAGATGTCGCAGTGCCCGTTGCCTGTTTTTTTGCTGTTTTTGGTTTCAGAAAAGCTAGTAAAGAAATATTCTCAGAATTGGACGAAACAAAAGTCAAAGTCAATATTTTACCTGACACGACACGGAGACCAAAGGGGAGACGAAGAGGAGCCACGAGGCGGCCACACCATAGGGTGGCGCGGGCCCACCCTAGGGCACGCCAGCCTATGGTGTGGGCCGCTCGGGCGTCCACCGACCTTTCCCTTTCGCTTATATATACGTCTCCTTGGGACAAAAACCCTACCCAAATCAGAAATCCACGAAAAAAGTCCACAGCGCCGCCACAACTGAAGAGGAGATTCAAGGGATATAAGTCTCTATTCCGGCACCCTGTCGGGACAGGGAATTGCCCCGAAGCCATCTCCATCGACTCCACCGCTATCTCCATCGCCGTTGCTGACTCCCATGATGAGGAGGGAGTAGTTCTCCCTCGAAGCTAAGGGCTCTACCGGTAGCTATGTGTTCATCTCTCTCTCTCTCTATGCATGATCTTATCGTGATCATGAGCTTTGTAATCAAGTAGATCTACTATGCTACTCAAGTGCTTTAATTAATCTCTGCTTATCCCCACGTGTGTGAAGTTGACAGTGTGCACACTGTGTGGCACTTAGGCTAAAGATTACAGAAACACTTATCATGAGTATAATTTGAGTTGGATGTTTCTATGAAATTGTGAAGTTTGTTGGAACCATCGAGCGCTCGAGGTGACAATGGGGTTATCTAGATTGGGAATGTGAACTTTGAGGAGTGCTGTTATAGCCCTACAACGTCCAACCAGAGAGTAGTTCTGGGTAGCATAATGAAGTGAAGATATTATATGTTTATTGAGAGTGTCCACTAGTGAAAGTATGATCCCTAGGCCTTGTTTCTAAGAATTGAAACACCGTTTAAAATCAGTCCTGTTACATGTTTGCTTGCTGCCATGTTTATTTCAGATTGCAATTACCACTTATAATCATCCATATTACTTGTATTTCACTATCTCTTCGCCGAACTAGGGCACCTATACACCTGACAAGTGTATTGAGTGTGTTGGGGACACAAGAGACTTCTTGTATATTGATTGCAGGGTTGGTTGAGAGGGATACCTTTGACCTCTTCCTCCCCGAGGTCGATAAACCTTGGGTGATCCACTTAATGGAAACTTGCTGCTGTTCTACAAACCTCTGCACTTGGAGGCCCAACACTGTCTACAATAATAGAAGCGTGCGTAGACATCAAGCTCTTTTATGGCGCCATTGTCGGGGAGGTAAGGTAAAAGGTATTCACATCTTCTGGATACTAAGCTATCTTCTAGTACTGTTGCTGGTGTGTGAGTGCTCGAATTTAATTCCTTTAGATTTTGCAATTATATCTTTTTGTTTCTTGTTTTTATTTCCACTAGTTAGGCTTAATGGAAAACAACAACAAAATTAGAGAGCTTTTTAGTATATTTCCTGAGTTCGAACATAAATGATTTGGAGAGAAAATTAAAAACCTATGGAACTTTCTTTGCATGCTAATAGCAATGTTATTAGTATGAATTTTTTGAGTACCATTGTTGCTAATACTATGGAAACGTCTAAGCTTGGGGAAGCTAGTTTTTATGAAAATGATCTTTTTAGTTCCCCAGCTTTAGAGGAGAAAATTTGCTCTGATGATACTTTATCTCCCATGTGTGGTAATTCTAATGATACTTGTAATATTTTAAATCCACATACTGAAAGTGTCCCTTTTAAAATACCTATGAAAATTGTTGAACGTGTTATGAATAACTGCTATTTTGGAGATGGAACTGTCCATCCTGGTGATCATTTACTCTTTATACATGAATTATGTGAGTTGTTCAAGTGTACAGGTATTCCAATGGACCAAGTTAAGAGGAAGCTATTCTCTTTATTACTTAAGGGCAAAGCAAGGGAGTGGTATGAGCTACTAGATGATCCTCATCATTCGGAGTGGAAGGAACTTAAATCTCTCTTTTACTCTAAATTTTATCCTCCTCGTGAAATTCATAAAGATAGGAATTATATTTATAATTTCATCCACATGATGGAGAAAGTATTGCCCAAGCATGGGGGAGATTGAAGTCAGTAATGCTCAAATGTCCCATTCATGATCTCCCCAGTAATATTATTATTAATAATTTTTAAGCAAGGCTTTCAGGACATTACAAGGACTATCTAGATACCTTTTTGGAGGGATCCTTCACAAGTAAGGAGGTCAAAGCTAAGTGGGATCTTCTTGAAACAATTCAAAGCAATACCGAAGATTGGGATAACGACAAAGGTAAATAACTAGGTATAAACTATGAGTATGATTGCATTAAATCTTTTGCTGAAACTGCTGATTTTCAAGAGCTTGGTGCTAAATATGGTCTTGATCCTCAAATTCTTGTTAATTGTTGTAGAGCCTTTGCTTATCATATTAATGCTCCTAAAGAAAATTGGGACATGTATCATGAACCTTTTAAAGACACTTGCATGAAAAATGAAATTGTTATTAATGATAGCAATAAACATGCTCAAACCTCTGAAAGTACTATTTCTTATAAGCATGTTAATTTTTGTGGAGTACATAGACCTTGTGAAAAGAATCAAATTGAAGAAGGATATTGTATCCACCACAGGAATGAAAAAACTAGAGCGTGGATTAGGGCTCTAAATGATCTTGGTAAAAAAGTTTGTGCCCTCTATCCTTTTATATGTGAACTTTGCCATAAAGTGGGTCATTTCAATTTTCAATGCTCAGGCCATGATAATAGCCTTTCTAATCCAATGAGTACTGCAAGTTTGTATTGTGATAACATGATCACTCTTAATCAGCATGATGAACTTATATTATTTTTGGGATGTGAAGAGCTATCAAGAAAAACTTCTTTGGTAGATATGAGTGCTTTTGATATGAATAGCATCCTGCATGGTTGTCATCTTTACTGTGTTGATAATTGTCACGCAAATACTTACATACAAAATATTATAAAAGATGAGACTTTACCAAAATATGACAGGACTAATATGTGTTTTGTTCTTATTAATGAAAAGGAGGAATCCTCCAAAGTTTCTTCTATTGTCTCTAACAATAAACTAGGATATATGGAAAATCTTCATTTCAAGCCTCTCCCTCCTAAAGAGGGGAATAATAAGAAGAAAAAGAAGAAGAAGAAGAAGAAAAAGAAGAGGAGGAGGAGGAGTAAAAGGAGAGAGGAAACTGTATTTTCCCCTAAGCATGTTGCTCCTATTATAGTTTTTGCTGATGAGTCTGAACTCGATGATGTTCCTATGCCTGTTACCTATAGTAGTGATCATGATTGGGAAAGGCACACTACTTTTGATATTGAAAATCTCTTTGGTACCAATTCTGAAAATGATGGTAATAATAATTTTTGTACTATTAGTACTATCCATGTTCCTTCCAATGATGATATGTTTACAAATGAATACACTTTGGAAGATAGCTATTATATTGCTTATGATGATACTATACCTCCAATATATGCTGATTACAATGATGAATATACCATTTTCAGTCCACCTACTATTGAGGAGAAAATTAATTATGATTATAATATGCCTCCTATATTTGATGATTATGGTGATGAGAATAATAATGATATCTATTTTATTGAATTTGCTCACACTACAATGAATGACTATGCTTATGTGGAGAGTAATAATTATTATATGAATGTGGCTCATGATAAGAATGTTTTATCTGATAGTTATATTGTTAATTTTATTCATGATGCTACTAAAAGTTATTATGGGAGAGGGAAACATGGTTTTATCCATCTCAATAATATTAAGTTTCCCATCTTTATGTTGAAAGTTTTGAAGTTGCACTTGTTTTGCTTTCCTATGCTTGTTGCTTTGTGCTTTCATGACTTGTTTCTTTACAAGATTATTTGATAGGGGTTAACCTCTTGGGTGGCCCGATCTTCATGGATCTCATGGTCAAATCGATGGGAAAGCGAGGGGAAAAGGAGAAGGTAACGGAAGAGAACACACACCTCGCGAAGAACACGATGAACGCACGCAAAACTCACATGATACAAGGCCGATTGCTCCCGAACGGTGGTGTCAAACTCCTCTAGTCTTGCATCCACATCTTCAGCGCGTCCTACCAACAGCTCGGAGAAGTGGGCATACAGCTCTTGGGTCGTCATCTTGGCAGGCTCACGCGAAGTATCTGCCATGGTTAGTACTCAAAAGAATAGGTATATATATGCCTATAGTTCGGAAATCTGGTGGCAACACGCATAATCCGTCAATAAATATACAAAGCTCTTACAAGTTCTTACCAAACAGCAGGAATAAGGCGATGTGCAACCGCGAGGATCAGTGGGTCTAGATATTGAACCGAGCGATTACTAGGAGTCAAGACACTACACGTGGAGAAATCTGTGGAGCTCTAGGAAGGCTTAGCAAAGGGGTTAGCAATTATCAAAACAACAATGCAATGTTGATAGAATGCTCAGCGACGGTACCGTGCTGGTCCTAGGCTAGACCGCACTAGAGACGTGAGCCTAGAGCACTAACAATGTCATGACGCTTCACAACTAGCAATGTTATGATGATATAGTGCCCTGAAAAGCGAACCGAGATGTCCAAAATCACTATGATGGTGAGTGTCTAGAACTGATCTACGTGGTCTAAAAACAGGATAGCCCCGATTTTTTTTGTCGAATTTTTTTATGTGCTCCGGAAAGCGCATAGGTGCCAAAAAAATGTCGCTATAATGGCCGATGTAGAAAAGTGATCCCCAAGGTCGAAAACTAGTATAGACAAAAAAAATCGGAGGCGGTTCCGGACTTGCGACCGATTTTTTGTTGCTCTCCTTCTGGACTTGCTAGCTCAACACGGACTTTATCTCAACACAGAAACAATAAGTAAGGAAAGTAAAAAGAAACAACTAGGAAATAGTAACTCAACTCGGTCTCGTGCCGCGGTAGGAAAGGTGATGCAGCCCAACACATGGCATTCACCATTGGCCCACACCATGCTACATCAACCATACCCTCAAAGGTGAACTCATTCTGTATCTCACCCTCCTTTGGTTATCATGTGAATGGGATCCTACTTGAGACAAGTGCCCATGCTATGACCAGGCCCATGACCATGACACCAAGAGGAGATGACAAGAAGACCCCAGAAACCAAGACCCCCAAGCAAGAGGCCTGGAAGAGAAGACGCAAGAAGCTGCTGAAGCCAGACCGAAGTCTCCGGTCTACCACACCGGAGTCTCTGGCCCATCTCCGGACCAACCCCCAAACCAGCGCCAAGGACAGTTAGTAGGCCCTTCCGGAGACGACACCGGAGATTGACCGGAGTCTCCGGTCCAGACCGGAGTCTCCGGACCTCTACACCAGAATCTCCGGTCCGAGTGTATCCGGCCTGCGCGCCTCGGGTTGGGCCTGGCCCATGTAACGCCCAGAACTTACTGTTTATGCCTGTTTTACCCTTAGCTCGTGGTTGGCCTATATATAAGCCCCCACCCCCTCCTTGAAACCCTAGAGTTGATGATGAATGAAGGCTTGTGCCTAACCCTATATGGGAACCCCTCTCTATAGTTAGTCTATGAGTTGTACAAGGCCTTGGAGTTCGGTGTTCGTCTCCAAGTCGTCAAGACCCTCCTCAAGTGTTTGGTCTCTCCTCATCAAGGATTCTAGTAGTGCTAGGTCTCTCCCCTTTGGGATTCTACTTGGTGGCTACTCTCTCCTTTGATTTGGATTCTATCATCCGCTTGTCGATCTCTCCTTTGGTGATTCTACCTAACGGTCTCTCGCCGAGGATTCTATTGGATTGGTTGTTCGAGCCAATGGGAGAAAATCGAAATGGGTTGTGTTTGCGTGCATTTCTATATTTATCTTGCGTTTGTGTTGCGTTCATCGAGTTTCCCCCGCACTCCCCGCCTCGAATCCGTGAAGATCAGGCCGCCCTAGGGTCAATCCCACAAGGGATCCCATATCAACTGGTATGAGCAGCTTTTGGTTGCCATGGATTTGACTTCGTTTCCCCATATCCACGAAAATACAAAAAATATTAGCCCCAAATTGCTTTTGGATCGATCTCTTGATTTGGTGAGTTGATTGTGGTTTTGGTCCATTAGAAACTTGTCCTTGGATTTGTTCTACCTTTGCCCTGCGTTTCACAGCCCAATTTGGTCGAAATTTTCTGGGTTTGAGGGTTAAAGGGCCGAATTTCCGCTCACGAAATCGAGCTGTTTGTCATGCTAGAACCAGACCAGAGCCTCCGGCCATCAAACCAGAGTCTCCGGACAACACCGGAGTTTCCGGCCCCAACACACCAGAGTCTCCGGCCCTGAACAAAAAATTTGACCCCTCTTCCTTTTCGACTAATTCCCTTTGTGTGTTTGTGTTTCGCCTGAGTGTCTATCAACTAACAAGCTTCCACAACGCCAACAACACCTCATGCTCGACATCGACACCACGGAACTCGAACCATCCCTACACCAACGATTGCAAGTACAACATCACCACAAGGTATAAATTGCACCACCATTGTCAACCCCCTTCTTCATGTGTGTGTGTTACCTAACCTATCGAGAGTAACCCTCTTATGTTTGCCGAAGCTTTGTGCACTTGCTCTTGCATAGTCATGATATAGAGGCAATAACAAAATTGACTCCATAGAACCCTAAAAAAGGCTTCTAAGCAAAAGAAACAAAGAAAGATACCAATAGCTAAAGAGAGTCCAAAGCTTCTAATCAAGAGTGCGAGCAAGAGCAAGGCAAGCGTACAAATCCATTGCTTCTCAACCTTGTTGCGAACGGGCTACGGTCTCTCCTAGCGTTGGCACAACACCGAGCACTAGTCTTCGGTAGGTCCAATTTTGTTCGTTGCTCATTTTTCATAGTCGTGCTAGCCACATTAATCTCCACCGTGTGTGTATAGTCGTAGGTTCTCGTCACCCTTTTTGACCTTTTCCTTTGACTTTGTTTTTGTTGGATTTTACCCACTTTTGACAAAAACCCTTTTCTTTTGATTGTTCCATTTGCTATCCACCTTTCTAACCCACCACCATATGCCTTTATGTGTGTGTCTTGTGTACTCGCTATTCGCTTTGCTCTCGGCAAGAATAATCTTTACAATTTTTTACTCCGGTGAGGCAAGGTAGCAATTACCATTCCACCAATCTCACCATATCTATCAAGTGTGTTTGTGCACCATGTCTAGGGCAAGTGGAGCTAGTGGAGATAGCAATTTCAACAACCAAGATGACTTTGCCACGCACCACAACCTATGGGCGTAGCGCCAAGAATTCAACAATCAATTTGAGCGACTTGAGCACCGGCTTGATGATACTTTTCAAGAATTTGAGTACCGCGAGCGGCAACGTCAAGAGGAGCACCATGCTCAATTCCAAGCTCTTCACCAAGCTATTGCCAACCTTGGCAACCGACACGGTCATCGCTCAAGCTCGTCAAGTTCCTCCCGCACGCAATCTTCAAGTCGACATGGCGAGTCTTCAAGGTCACACTCCCGATGCGGAGAACCCCACCACCATAATGGGGACCAACAAGCTCGTCATCATCGCCATCAAGCGGTGGACCCAAATGCTCCTCAACCTAAACGACAACGACAAGAGCATGGTCCACCACCACACCAAGCAATCATTGACGTGCACCAACCTCGAGAATGCCATGATGAAGTGAACCACAATGATAGGCGGCGTCATCCTCCTCATAACCACCACGAGCAACGTCAACAAAATCAAGAACTGGTATGGGACACAAGTGATGATGATGAGGATGCACGCCAAGCTCGACGCAATAACCGGCATGCACAACACCACCACCGACACCATCAAGCTATGAATGTCAATGATGCTGACCAACGGCGAAGGAGAGACTTCGAGCATCATCAAGCTCATCCACCACAACAACCTCAAGGAAATCAGGAGCCTCCTCCTCCGCCTCCACGCCCTCCAAGTGACGCAAGTATGCACCAAGAACGTCGCAACAACCACCATGAGCGTGAGGATGGCAAGTTTGGGAAGCTCAAGTTCGTTATGCCCAAGTTCAAAGGGGAAGAAAATGCCGATGCATACCTTGAATGGGATCTCAAAGTCAACAAGATCTTCCGAGTCCACAACTTTTCCGAAGAGAAGAAAGTGGCAATGGCATCCCTTGAGTTTGAGGATTACGCCAATGTTTGGTGGGAAGACTACCAAAGTAATCGTGAGAAGCAAGAAGAACCACCGGTCACCACTTGGACCGAGATGAAGAATGTGATGTATGCAAGATTTGTCCCCGAGCACTATCGCCAAGACCTCTTCGACAAGCTACAAAACTTGAAGCAAGGCACAAAGACGATTGAAGAGTTCTATAAGGAGATGGAGATGACTATGATGAGAGCCGATGTGAAGGATCTCGAAGAGCAAACAATAGCACGGTTCCTCAATGGTTTGAACCGCCCAATACGCAAAATAGTCGACTTCCAACCTTACAAGACTCTCGTTAACCTTCTTCACCAAGCAACCAAGGCCGCACGCCACTTGCATAAGGAACATGCTTATGATAAGAAAAGGGCGTACTTCGCTTCAATCAACTCGAATACCCCCTCCAAGCCAACAAAACAAGCACAAAGCTCCTCCAAGCAAACCAAGACACCTATGGCTTCCTCCTCCAACACAACAACGGATAATCAAGTAGTTTGCTACAAGTGTGGAGGAAAGGGCCACAAGTCTTACGAGTGCATCAACACAAGAGTCATGCTAACGGATGAGAACGGTGCAACATACTCCGTGAGCGAAGATGAATTTGAAGCTTTGACTCAAGCCGCTATCACAAAGGATGCCGCAATGCAAGATGAGGACACGCTTCTATGTGAACATGATCCAAGCCCCTCACTCGTCATCGCCCAAGTCTTGACGACCAACTCCATCCCTAGAGAGTACCAACGCCTCAACATCTTCCAAACCCGAACCCGAATTGATGGCAAGTCTATATAAGTTATCATTGATGGAGGAAGTTGTCACAACCTTGCGAGCATCGATCTTTGTGAGAAACTCAAGTTACCATACATGGAGCACCCTCATCCCTATCATGTCAAGTGTCTTGATGACAATGGCACCATTCAAATCAAACACAAGGTCAACGTCTCCTTCAAGATTGGTCCATACCAAGACACCGTCGAATGTGATGTTGTGCCTATGACAGTGTGTCACATGCTCCTTGGAAGACCATGGCAATACGACAAGGGCACACTACATGATGGTACCTCCAACCAATATTCCTTTAAGTGGAATTATAAGACATTTGTGCTCCAACCTATGACGTCAAGCCAAAACGTCGTTGCCCAAGATTAAGCAAGCTAAGGACCCTTGTGAGATGAGTGGTGAGAGAGTGATCCACCAACACGTGAGTGAGTGCTACAAGCCTCAAATGAGTGGAAAATCATGAGTGCCACATCGCATGCCACCACACGTGAGAAGAGTGATTTGAGTGCGACCAATACTAACAATCCATCATACAACTCTTTCTCCTTGTCGGTTTTGCAGGATACACAACCTCACCCACCACCTACAAGGAACACGCTACAAGATCTCCAACCACATCTTCATGACAAGCTCAACTTCAAGATCTTCAACCAATTTGAACAAGGCTACGACACCGGAGATCCAACAACTTACAAGCTCAAGACCATGTGCACACCTCTCTCCCTATATGATGTTGGAACTTCGTCGAGGACGACTCGTTTTGAAGCGGGGGGGGGGGGGGAGATGATGCAGCCCAACACATGGCATTCACCATTGGCCCACACCATGCTACATCAACCATACCCTCAAAGGTGAACTCATTCCATATCTCACCCTCCTTTGGTTATCATGTGAATGGGATCCTACTTGAGACAAGTGCCCATGCTATGACCATGACACCAAGAGGAGATGACAAGAAGACCCCAGAAACAAAGACCCCCAAGCAAGAGGCCTGGAAGAGAAGACGCAAGAAGCTGCTGAAGCCAGACCGGAGTCTCCGGTCTACCACATTGGAGTCTCCGGCCAATATCGGGACCAACCCCCAAACCAGCGCCTAGGACAGTCAGTAGGCCTCTCCAGAGACGACACCGGAGATTGACCGGAGTCTCCGAACCTCTACACCGGAATCTCCGGTCCGAGTGTATCGGGCCTGCGCGCCTCGGGTTGGGCCTGGCCCATGTAACGCCCAGAACTTCCTCTTTATGCTTGTTTTACCCTTAGCTTGTGGTTGGCCTATATATAATCCCCCACCCCCTCCTTGAAACCCTAGAGTTGATGATGAATGAAGGCTTGTGCCTAACCCTAGATGGGAACCCCTCTCTATAGTTAATCTATGAGTTTTACAAGGCCTTGGAGTTCGGTGTTCGTCTCCAAGTCGTCAAGACCCTCCTCAAGTGTTTGGTCTCTCCTCATCAAGGATTCTAGTAGTACTAGGTCTCTCCCCTTTGGGATTCTACTTGGTTGCTACTCTCTCCTTTGATTTGGATTCTATCATCCGCTTGCCGATCTCTCCTTTGGTGATTCTACCTAACAGTCTCTCGCCGAGGATTCTATTGGATTGGTTGTTCGAGCCAACGGGAGCAAATCTAATCGGGTTGTGTTTGCGTGCATTTCTATATTTATCTTGCGTTTGTGTTGCGTTCGTCGTGTTCATCAAGTTTCCCCCTCACTTCCCGCCTCAAATCCGTGAAGATCGGGCCGCCCTAGGGTCAATCCCACAAGGGATCCCATATCAAAAGGTGATTGGATCCGTTTCGCGATAGGAAGGCGGTGGCGGAGTCGGTATTGGTGGAAGGATGTATTGCAGCGGAATATGGTGGCAAAGTATATGGAGGTATGTATGGCTGCAAAATATGGTGGAGGTGGCTAGGGTTTATGTGGTGGGTGTAGATGGCGGTGATCTGCGAGCGTGGCGGTGGTGAAGAATGTGACCAGAACTCGAAACTCTAAGGGACGAGACACTAAGACCAGCAACTTGATGTGACGATGCAGTCACAAATTCAACAATGCAAAAACTGAAAAGTAATGCAAGGCGTAGATTGGTGATGGGTTGGATCTAAACTCTAACTGTGTTTTTGGATTTTTCGTGGGTTATAGGTAAAAACAGATATAATCTATGAAAACAGTAAATCTCACCAAGCAACCTGAAATCTAATACCACTTGATAGGGCAAAGGTTTCTGATCTTTCGATGAGATGGTGATAGTCGATTTGGTGGAGTTCGGATTTGACGATCCGAAGCACGTGCGAGCACGAGCGCCAATGCAATCGCTAGACCAATCTCCTGGAGGTTACCGATCCTGCGGGAACATGATCAGCCTGACCAGCGAGGGTATTTATTCCTACCTAAAATCGAGAACAAGTAAGAACTAATATTGCAATCAAGATATTATGGATTAAGATGAAAGCTTTATTGAAAAGGTGGGATCATCTATAGGTGTGAAGTATAAGAGGCCTCTCTGACGCTCGAGACTTGGCGAAGTCGCTATGATGGCTAAATTTATGTCTAACAAAATCTAAGTCTAAAGTGAGGGCTATGGGGAGTATTTAAGGAGGAAAATCTGGGGTTTCGGCCAGCCATAGAGGTGGTGGCCGAATCCAACCCTAGAAGGCCTTTTCTCCTCAAATACGGACTCTAAAAAGTGGCTATTAAAAATCCTGCGAAAATTACATGGGCCTGGTCCAAAGTAAAGGTGGCCCGGCACCATATTAAGCTATGGACAAATTTGTGAAGTATTAATCTTGAATATTTCGTCCAAGCCTTCAATATTCATTATGGTTGCTTCAAAGTTCTGAAATCTCCACGCGTGGTGTCCTCTTCAATCCTCACATGCTTGTTGCCATCTCCATGCATGATCACGCTCCAATGCTTGCCCTTATCGTCCTTGCTAGGTCCATCATTCCTAAGAGTAACAAACATATCTGATTTAGGCAGCATCATATTCTCATGTATATGAGGAATAGTTCCAAGAAACAAAAGTATCTGATAATTAAGTTGTTTGGCACGAGCTCGAGTGATAGGTCCTTGTATGTGTGTAGTTATAGGTACAACGGTTGTATCAATAGTTGAGATCTCCACATCATTAAGTGGGAGGACAATAGAACTTTGATAAAGGTTATTAAACCTAAGCTATATGTGTTGAGTTGCGTAGAACCAAAAAGTGTTCCGGAGGCAGCCACAATGCTCATGGCTCACGTGCCTCAAAGGTTGTGGTCACGAAGATCTAAGTTCAGATTGAACCGTGTAGGTCGGGTAAACAATCAAATACTGATATTTAAGTTTAAATCATTATTTTTGACAATGATGAACTAACTACATGCAAGGAAGCGATGATGGACCCTGACTCCGTAAAATGGCTTAATGCCATAAATTCCGTGATAGTTCCATGCACGAGAAACCAAGTATCCGAACTTGGAAAATCCTCTTGATCTATAAAGAATCAGACATGGATGTTTCAAATCTATGAAATAGTCAATATGTCGGTACAGAGTTCCCGACAATGTTCAAGGAGTTTAATACGACAAGATTTGATCTTTTGTAGTGATATTTAGTCTGAACGGATTTGGGTAGCAACCACTACATATGTAAATTGTTGAATATGCGATTTGAACAAACAAAACAACATTATTCTAATAGAATGGTTGCCTAGAATGTGTACGTGACACGGTCCGAAGGATTTTGTTAAATCAAAGGATGCTAAAAAGGCATATAAATTTCAATAGGTAGAATAAGCATATAGGAGTTGGAATCTTCACCATGATAAAATTGTTAAAATGTTTAATTTCATCAGAAACGATGAAGCTGCTTGCATTTGCAAGAAATTAAGTGGGAGCGCTGAGACATATTTCTAATACATTGTGTATAAGACATATTGATTGGAAATGATGTATCTTTTATTTGACACGAGTTAAGAATTTCATTGAAATTAGATTTTGATGAAAGACTTAGGCAAAACCCGAATATTAGGCATCAATGTCTATTTGGATAGATTGAGACGCTAATATGGTTATGCCAAATATACATAGATGAAATACTGAATGAGTTGAATATGGAAATGACAAGAAGGTTCTTGCCTCATGGATAAGCTTGATAATCGAGATTCGAGTGTTTTGACACTTGGCGAGTAAAATCACATGGATATCTTGATAAATGAGATTCAAGTGTTTTGACACTTGGTGAGTGAAATCACATGAACATCTTAATCAATCATTCTGTGATATGTACATATTCAGATATGTCCTATGCTCTAAATGTTATGAGAATATACCAGGGTGACTCGTAAGATGATAATTGGATGATAATGAGGATATTCTTATGATCCTTAGAAGAGCTAAGAATATATTTTGTATATAGAAGTGACACGTAGTTCATTGTAAAGTCTTACATTGACAGATAGTTCATTGTAAGGTGTTAAATTGACACTATATAGATAGTTCATTGTAAGGTGTTACATTGTAACTATAAAATAGTTCATTGTAAAGAGTTACATTGGTACTAGTTTTGTCACAAGATACAAATTAAGATTATCTCAATTTAGGCTATAGGTTAAGGTGGAACAATCTAATAGAAGAAAGTTCCATGATGGATTTGGATGAGTTCCAAATTTATGGACATTGTGACGGATACTACAACGAAAGGCTAAGTATAAGACTTCTATAGTAGCATCAAAGAAACTAGGTGTGGTTCGATGGATAGTACTATGAAGATATATTGTATGACAATTATATCAACATGTTTTAAACCCCAAGGAACTAAAGGTCTTTCCAAATTATACAATTCCATCTCATTGGAGAATGAGTGATGCGTAGAGACGCAAAGTTATGCAAATACACACGGACCTGAAAGTTTCAGATCTAGGGATTATGTTTACCACTAGAAAACGCGTATATACAACACCAAAGTGCCATAGGTTTTAAATACGCAAAGTTTTTCAAACTAGATTGTTAACTCTAGTGCAAGTGGGAGACTGGAAGGAATATGCCCGAGAGGCAATAATAAAGTGGTTATTATGCTATTACATGTTTACGATAAATTTTTATTTTTCATGCTATAATTGTATTAATAAGGAAATATTAATACATGTGTGAATTATAAACAGATAAGGTTCCTAGTAAAGCCTATCTTTATACTAGCCTATTGATTACCAGATGATCAAAGGTTTCCTGATCATAACATTAGATGTTGTCAATAACAGGCTCATATCATTAGAGAATGATATGATGAACAGTCACCCGAAGTAGATGTAGCAATACAATCATGTCATCAAGCTTAAATTTCTATCACATTTGTAGTAACTCAATGTCCTTAGACCATCAGATCATGACAATCACTTTCACCAGAAGAGTACTTTGATTACATCAAACATCACACCATAACAGGGTGATTATAAAGGTGTCGTCGGTATTTGGAAAGTGTCAATTGAGGCTTATGGATCAAGATTGGGATTTTCCATCCGGATGACGAAGAGATATACTCAGGGCCCTCTTGATGATATCACATTGACATAGCCTTGCAAGCAAGTGATTTGATCACTAGAATGTCATATCACAGGAATGAGAAAAAAAGTACTTGTCGGGAATGAGATTAAACAAGGTATAGATGATACCAAGTGATTGAATCTCGGACAAGTAATATATCGTGAGATAAAAGGAATTTGATTACAACGAAAGAGGTTCGGACGATCATGAGATCTTCGACGAACTAGTGGGAGTCATTATGGTTCTCCAGGTCCCGCTAATGATTATTGATCGGAGAAAGTCTCGATCATGTGTTAGGGGTGACCCCTTAGTGATGGAGGGGTTAACCTCTTGGGTGCCCAATCTTCACGGATCTCGTGGTCAAATCGATGGGAAAGCGGTGGAAAGGGAGAAGGTAGCGGAAGCGAACACACACCTCGCGAAGAACACGATGAACACACGCAAAACTCACACGATACAAGGCCGATTTCTCCCGAACGGCGGCCACCGGTCCGATAGAATCCTCGCGAGGAAAGATCGGTCAATGTGCTCCCTCAAATCCACATCGGAGAGGGAAGAACACCTTGGGGAGGGTCTTGACAACTTGGAGACGAGACATTGAACTCCAAGGCCTTGTTCAACGATGGATGCGTGATGCAAAGTCCAATCGAGGTTGGTGACGATAGTCGGTCCCCTTGGATAAGGGGATGAGGCAAAACTAGAGATTCCATACAAGGGGGTTGTCTTTAGTCTATCATCTATGCCTAAGGGATACATGAAGGGGTGGGGGCTCTATTTATAGGCCAGCCACATAAACAGGGGTAGTTTAGGGATAAAACTAGGGTTTGGACGAGCTAGAGGGGTACATGAGCCGAAGGCCCAGCTGGCGGCGCGCGGGCCCATCTTGTGGGCCGGAGAATCCGGTGTAGGGGTCGGAGACTCCAGTGTAGGCCGAAGACTCCGGTCAGTCTCCGGTGTCGTCTCCGGAGTGGCGTACTGACTGTCCCCGGGTCAGTCACTGGGGTCGGTCCGGAGGTAGGTCCGGAGACTCCGGTGTAGCAGGACTGGAGACTCCGGTGTAGGCTGGTCCGGAGACTCCGGTGTAGGCCGGAGACTCTGGTGGTTCAGCTGTGTCTTCTTCGTGTCCTCTTCCAAGCCTCTGTCTTGTCGGGTTTGATGTTCCGGGCTTCCTCCCTTGCCTCTGTACTTGTCGGTGTGAACCAATCATGCATATGTGACGGAGTATGACGTAGCATACCATTCAATAGGGTAGGAAGTGGGCTCGCATAGAGGAACAGATTCACCTTTGGAGTCCATGACGACTTGGCGTAAGTTGGAGACCATGATGTGGTAACAACCATAGGTCGGGCTGCATCATCTCCCCCCCTTCAAAAATAGTCGTCCTCGACTCTCCATGTTCATCACAAAGTAGAAGAGGTCGAAGGACATCCTTGATCCTGGGGTTCACCATATAGTCGTCCTCGGGAAGATTGACTTGACAACACTTCAATGTTCCTTCACCTTCCTTGAAGCCTATAAAGCTCACAACAAAAGCGAAGCAACACTCAAAGTGTAGCCAATTCATGAAGATTATTGCATGATTCCTCAAGCAGAAGGAAGTCACCTTATCTTGTAGAGATAGCTCGATGAAGGGTATGCATTTGTACCTACACACAAAAAAGACCAAGCAAAATATTTTCGTGCGTGGTAGAGGTTGGCGTGTATGCATTTGTACCTACACACAACAAAGACATAGGTAACTCTCTTCGGTTCTTCTTGTCAACACGGGGTTGGTAGAGGTTGGCGTGTATGCATTTGTACCTACACACAACAAATACCAAGCAAAATATTTCCGTGCGTGGTAGAGGAGCATGTCAAATGTGGCATGTCCTTTCTTGTTCACAACACTATTAGCACAATACAAGGATAGAAAATGGAATGCATATGCAAGGTCAAAGTGCATGGAAATCGTTCGAACATCCTCCAAATGTGGGAACTCAAAAACTCCATATAACGTAGTAGTGGGGCACTCAAAGCATTGGATCCAAATTTCGAACAACATCTTTTATGCAAGAATAGGAGAATTTGGCAAAAATACACAAGGAAGAATGTCCAAAGAAACATCATTATGTGTGCAAAACAACCATTGGAAAGAGAAATTGTTCAACATGTTGGATGTCACACACAAATCATCAAAAGCAAATTTCATGGGAATATGGGTATCCCAAGTGGAAGCAAAAGCGACATGTTTGCAAACAAACCAAATGAAAGAGCAAGTGGTCCTTATGTTTGTTGCAACAACAAGACGAGATTCTTGGAAGCTCTTATGACAATATATGCTCTTAATGGCATTATGGTTGCACACAAAACATCAAAAAGGGAAATTGTTCAACATTTTTGTTGCAACACACAAAGCATCAATATCCAATAGCAAAGAAACATGAATGTCACAAGGTGCGATAATACCATCAACATGCTTGCAATCAAACCATAGAAAAGAGCAATTTGCCAACATGAAAGATGCAAAGCATGCAAAAGGTATCAGAGATGGGTTCGATCTTGAACTCACTTGTGGGATGCTCTCAAGAGATCTTTTTGTTAACTCGTGCTCAACACATGATAGTGAGGTACCTACACACATCATACACAAAAGGAAGAACATGTGTGCATGGTTGATAGGGCAAAGGTGTCCGATCTTTCGATAAGATGACGATAATAGATTTGGTGGAGTTCGGGCTTGACGATCCGACTACACGTGCGAGCACGAGCGCCAATGCAATCGCTAGGCCAATCTCCTGGAGGTTACCGATCCTGCGGGAACACGATCAGCGAGGGTCTTAATTCCTACCTGAAATCGAGAACAAGTAAGAACCAATATTGCAATCAAGATATTGCGGATTAAGAGGAAAGCTTTATTGAAAAGGTGGGATCCTGAATAGGTGTGAAGTACAAGAGGCCTCAGCGACGCTCGAGCCTTGGCGAAGTTGCTACGATGTCTAACTTAATGTCTAAACAAAATTCGAGTCTAGGGTGACGGCTATCGGGAGTATTTAAGGAGGAAGAGGTGGGGTTTCGGCCAGCCTTGGAAGTGGTGGCCGAATCCAACCCTATAAGTCCTTTTCCCCTCAAATACGGACTCAAAAAAGTGGCTATTTAAAATCCTTCGAAAATTACATGGGCCTGGCCCAAAATAAAGGTGTCACAGCACCATATTAAGCTATGGAAGAATTCGTGAAGTATTAATCATGAATATTTCGTCCAAGCCTTCTTTCTTCATTATGGTGGCCTCAAAGTTCTGAAATCTCCATCCGTGGCCTTCTCTTGGATCATCACATGCTTGCTGCCATCTCCATGCATGGCCATGCTCCAATGCTTGTCCCTCTCATCCATGCTTGGTCCATCATTCCTAAGAGTAAGAAATACATCCGATTTAGGCAGCATCATATTCTCATGTATGTGAGGAATAGTTCCAAGAAACAAAAGTACCTGATAGTTAAGTTGTTTGGCACGAGATCTTGTGATGGGTCCTTGTATGTGTGTAGCTGTAGGTACAACGGTTGTATCAATAGAAGGGATGTCCACATCAATGGTAGAGATACACATCATCCATCATGACGTATCTCTTCTTGTGCACATCACGTAAAGCATTGAAAACAGCACGTAAATGGTCCAAATGATCCTCTAAATATTTGCTATAAATCAGAATATCATCAAAGTAGACTACCACAAAACGTCCAATAAAAGCACGTAAAACTTCGTTCATTAATCTCATGAAAGTGCTAGGTGCATTAGTTAAATCAAAAGGCATTACTAACCACTCATATAAACCGAACTTAGTTTTAAATGTTGTTTTCCATTCATCTCCTAATTTCATACGAATATGGTGGTAACCAATACGCAAATCAACTTTAGAAAACATGGTAGGGCCACTCAATTCATCAAGCATGTCATCTAAACGTGGAATAGGATGGCGATATCGAATAGTAATATTATTGATAGCTCTACAATCAGTACACATACGCGAAGAACCATCTTTCTTAGGTACCAAAACAATAGGAACAGCACAGGGGCTAAGGGACTCATGAATATGATCTCTGTCGAGTAGTTCCTGAATTTGGCGTTGTATCTCCTTTGTCTCCTCTGGATTGGTTCTATATGGCGCGCGGTTGGGCAACGTAGCACCACGAATTAGATCAATTTGGTGCTCAATTCCTCTAATAGGAGGTAGTCCTGGTGGCAGCTCAGCGGGAAAGACGTTCTCATATTCCTGCAAAAGGTTAGCAATAGCGGGTGGCAAAGAAGGAGGCATATCCTCAAATGAAAACAAAACCTCTTTGCAGACAATTGCATAACATTGAGTATTGTTTACATCTAGTTCAGCAATATCAATTTTATTTGCAAGCATACATGGACTCTTCAAACGAATTTCAGTAGCATGGGTAGAATCAGATTTAGTGTTCTTTGGTGGTACGAAATCTGCAGCAATAAGCTGATTCTCACTTTTATTTTTCTCCTCGGTTTTAGCTCTACTAGCTCTAGCAAGATCTTCTTTTAAAATCTGTTCGGGAGTCATAGGTTTTAGACCAATTTTCTTTCCATCATGCATAAGAGAATAGTGATTAGTTTTGCCATTATGAACAGATTCTCTATCAAATTGCCATGGTTTACCAAGTAACAAAGAACAAGCTTGCATAGGTACAACATCACAATCAACAAAATAAGAATATGTACCAATAGTAAAATGCACGCGTACTGTTCTTGTTACCTTGATCTTGCGAGAACTCTCAAACCATTGGATGTAGTATGAATGTGTGTGTTGTCTTGTTGGAAGTGCAAGCTTCTCTGCCATGTCAACACTAGCCAGATTGTTACAACTCCCTCCATCAATGATGATCCGTATATCTCTTTCCTTGACAACACCACGTGTTTGGAACAGGTTGTAGCGTTGATCTTGCTCAGATTTGCTCAATTGCACACTCAACACACGTTGTGTAATTAAGCTCTTGTATTGATCAGCAGTTTCAGCTCCCATTACCTCTGTCTCTTCATCAGAATCACAATTGTCTCCATCTCGAGCAGAAATAAGGGCTAATGTATCTTCATCAAAGTCACTCGCCGAATCGTATTGACCATCATCGCGCACCATCATAACATGTTGTTTTGTGCACTGTCTCTCAATATGACCAAAACCCCAGCACTTGCGGCATTGTATATCCTTTGTTTTACCCGTGGAAGCCATAGAAGATGCTACGAGCAGGAGCATTGGATGATGGTGGAGGAGCTGCTGGAAATCTTGTGGTGGCCTTGGATGTGGTAGTAGGTGGTGGCGAATCACGAGAAGGAGGCACTGATTGTCGGGATGTCCAAGTGGATGTGCGACCTGTAGAATTATTAGTCCTCCTCCATGGTGTTTGGCGATCCTGCACTTCACGTTCAGCTTTGCAAGCAAGATGAAACAAATGAGTGATAGAATTATATTCCTTATAATCTAATATGTGTTGAATGTCCTTGTTTAATCCACCAAAGAAACGTGCAAGCATTTGTTCAGTAGATTCAACAAGACCACACTGAACCATCCCCGTTTGCAATTCCTGATAATACTCTTCTACAGAATTTTTCCCTTGTTCTAAACATGTCAGATTCTTTAGTAAATCACGTTGATAAGTGGGAGGCACAAAACGAACACGCATAGTAGTTTTTAAAACAGTCCAAGTACTAGGAATAGTAGTAGGATTTAAACGACAATACTCAGACCACCAAAGGGAAGCAAATTTAGTAAATTCACATGTAGCAGCACTAACACGCATATTCTCAGGATATTTTAAGCATGCAAAATGTTGTTCTACTTCCATCTCCCATGTAAGATATGCATTAGGATTATATTTACCCTCAAAAGATGGAATATTTAATTTAAGCTTTGCAACATGATCATTATCACGTACCGGTGGTCGAGCGTTGCGGTAGTAATGTCGGGGACGGCCAACAGGTACCTGTGGAGGTTGTTCAACCTCCTCGTCAAACAGATCGTCGTCGTCCGGTTCGTAGTAGTACCCGTCGTCTGTCCCCAATGTCACAGCAGGAGCCGCGGAAGTCTCGAGGTGCGCCACCAGAAGCGGAATGGGTGCGGCAACGAACCAGCAGTCCGACCCGTGATCGGAATGCGCCGTGCGCCATGTGTGGGTGCGGGTGCGGGTGCGGGCAATCTGTTCAAAATATCCTTGAACCGAGCATCAAGCTTGGCGTTGAAGGATTTCTCGAGTCCATCGATCTTGTCCACGGCGTTGGTGAGCTTGGCGTCAAACTCCCCTAGGCGTGTATCCACGTCTTCAGCGCGACTGACCAAGAGCTCGGAGAAGTGGGCATGTAGTTCTTCGTTCGTCATTGTGGCAGGGTTCCGCGAAGTATCTGTCATGGTTTTTTTTTTGCTCTCCTTCTGGACTTACGACCGGACTCTGAGCTCGACACAGACTTTAGCTTAACACGGAAACAACAAAGAAGGAAAGTAAAAAGAAATAACTAGGAAACAATAACTCAACTCGGACTCGTGCCGCGGTAGGAAAACTGATCGGATCTGTGTCGCGGTAGGAAGGCGGTGGCGGAGTATTAGGGTTTATGGTGGTTGGGTGTATGGCGGCGGAATATGGTGGCGGAATATGGTGGGGGTGATCGGCGAGTGTGGTGGTGACAACTATGATCAAAACTCGAAACTCTAAGGGACGTGACACTAAGACCAGCAACTCGACGCGGCGATGTAGACACAAATTCAACAATGAAAAAACTGAAAAGATAATGCGAGGCGTAGATTGGTTATGGGATGGATCTAAATTCTAAATGTGTTTTTGGCTTTTTCGTGGGTTATAGGTAAAACAGATCTAATCTACGAAAACAGTAAAATCTCACCGAGCAACCTGAAATCTAATACCACTTGATAGGGCAAAGGTGTCCGATCTTTTAATGAGATGACGATAATCGATTTGGTGAAGTTCGGGCTTGACGATCCGACTACACGTGCGAGCAAGAGCGCCAATGCAATCGCTAGGCCAATCTCCTGGAGGTTACCGATCCTGCGGGAACACGATCAGCCTGACCAGCGAGGGTCTTAATTCCTACCTCAAATCGAGAACAAGTAAGAACCAATATTGCAATCAAGATATTGCGGATTAAGAGGAAATCTTTATTGAAAAGGTGGGATCCTGAATAGGTGTGAAGTACAAGAGGCCTCTGCGACGCTCGAGCCTTGGCGAAGTTGCTACGATGGATAACTTAATGTCTAAACAAAATCCGAGTCTAGGGTGACGGCTATGGGGAGTATTTAAGGAGGAAAGGGTGGGGTTTCGGCCAACCTTGGAAGTGGTGGCCGAATCCAACCCTAGAAGTCCTTTTCCCCTCAAATACGGACTCTAAAAAGTGGCTATTTAAAATCCTGCGAAAATTACATGTGCGTGGCCCAAAATAAAGGTGTCGCAGCACCATATTAAGCTATGGACGAATTCGTGAAGTATTAATCTTGAATATTTCGTCCAAGCCTTCTTTTTTCATTATGGTGGCCTCAAAGTTCTGAAATCTCCATCCGTGGCCTTCTCTTGGATCATCACATGCTTGCTGCCATCTCCATGCATGGCCATGCTCCAATGCTTGTCCCTCTCATCCATGCTTGGTCCATCATTCCTAAGAGTAAGAAATACATCCGAGTTAGGCAGCATCATATTCTCATGTATGTGAGGAATAGTTCCAAGAAACGAAAGTACCTGATAGTTAAGTTGTTTGGCACGAGATCTTGTGATGGGTCCTTGTATGTAGGTAGTTGTAGGTACAACGGTTGTATCAATAGAAGGGATGTCCACATCAATGGTAGAGATACACATCATCCATCATGACGTATCTCTTCTTGTGCACATCACCATTAATGTCAATCAAGTATGAAATAGATGCATGGTGAGTATGCAAGTGGGGAACATGCTTATCATGGCAATCATCAAAATCTCCAAAAATTGAGAAAGCTATGGGGGCCATCTCATTATAACGCATATGATCCATATTGTTGCAAGCAAAACAAGTGAAATAGCAAGCATTCATCTTATTGCAAGCAACGGGAGAAATTGAATGACTAGCATGACAAAGCAAGTCCGAAGCAATTGGAGGATACACACAAGATGCATAGCATGGCATGTTTATGGCAATGGCATCGCAATCAAACAATTCCGCATGAGCAATATTATGCAAAGCCAAAGCATCACATGGGAATATGAATGAAGCATATGTAATGTCACAAGTATCATCCATAACATGCATATCCTCACAATTCATCATGTCCACTAGTGGGATCATGGCATCATCAACACCCTTATTGTTACCTTGTTCATACCTCTAATATGAAGTGGGTTTTGTGGAAGTAGTGGCCTCCTTGTGGACGACTTCGTCTTCTTGATGTAGCCATGTCGTAGCATCCTCTTCAGCCACCATGTACATCTTCTCCATTCGAGGCATCATTGCTTCATGGCTTGGCGCGTCTTCATCCATGGAACCTAGCACAACATAAGAGAACACACTAGAGGTAGAGGGTAAGTTGTTAGAAATCGAAATGGCCTCACTTGACCTATCAACTACCACTCTCAACTCACTAGGTGTATCGCTCATGCCCTCCAAGTGGAAGCACTCAATCTCACATAAGGTGGAGTCACTCATCTCACTCTTGTTCTCACTCAAGTAGGCTAAATGGCTCTCATACTCACATGGGATTGGTACCACATCATCACTCAAGCATATAGGGGTAGGCTCGGGTTCCTCAACTCCAACCGCCTCCTTTGGTGAAGGGAAAATCCCATGCTCACCATTCTTGACCTTGTTGCCTCCAAAGTTGCATGCCATAAGATGGGCATCATCGCTCTCCTCCTTAGTCGAAGGGAAAATCCCATGCTCGACCGTCTTGTGGCCATATCATAGTAGTGGTGGAGGTAGGCTCATGTGTAACACCCTCAGAATCGGCCCTATGCAAGTTTTAGCAAAACTCGCCAAACCCGCATAGAAACGATTCGAAGGTGCCCACCAGGCACTTTCGTGCGGGTGGAAAGCAAAGTAATAACATTACACAACAGTCCTCGATGGGACCCACAGAACAGATATATACAGCAGCGACTCAACGAGTCAAGAATACAAATATAATATACAAGATCCAAATCACCTTGAAAACGGTAGAGCGTCCGACTACGGACAAGAAGCAAATGGGGCTAAGAGCCCTGAAGAATAACCAATGGCGTCCATAACCCTGCCCAGGCCAAGCCGGAAGGGTAACCCTGCTAACGGCGTCGATCTCAGAACCGCTTAAACAAAAGGGTGCCGACAAGGGCAAAGGAAAAAGAAGGAGCGTCGATCGAGGCCGATACAGCGAGGCTAGAATTCGGCGGTCCTCGCCTACATAGGTATGGTGGACTGAAGCGACAGCGGCATCATGCACTAAACAACCTATAGAGACTCGATACAACTGGCGGATATCAGAGAGGGATGAGAATGACCTAACCGGATCCAACTCGGGCTAGCACCAAACAAACCCATCTGGTGTTTCCCCTCGAGACCAAACGAGGAAGTCAACCGAGGAACTCACACGGTTGGCGGTTTATTTATTCGATTATCGTTGCGAACTACTAGTCAGGTTTAGATAATCATCCTGATAAAGTAAACAGTGGGCACTTTTAGTTGACCATTCCGTTATAGTTGCAACAATTACTAATCAGGTACAGATAGCATGAGATAAACCCCAAAACCCAGCAGTTGTTGGTACTTTTACTTAGCCATTCCGTTGTAGTGAAGCTGATTACTAATCATATCGGAAACAAGTCAATTTAAAGTAAACTTTAATTATAGTTGTCTATGATCGAACATTGTGCTCCAAGTCGTCCATAACCGGACACGGCTTCTCGAAAAGATTTAACCCTGCAGAGGTGCACCAAAGTATCCACAGGCACTTCGACCCTTTTTGCCAGATCAGTTAACATACACCCATCGGTATGTCGGCGGGGCCTAAGTCACGACGTTCCCAGACTCAAAGCAAGCACGGGGCCACCCCACTAAGTACACCACGAAGTCGGCGGTCTCGAGACGGACTTAGGGTTTGCGTCAATGGTATGGCGACGCAGATCCCCAAACGGGACCGCCGATACCAGCGTAATCACTCCGCTTCCTAAGCGATGCAAGATTACCTACAATTTAAATACGAAAGTAGCATGGCATAAGTACAGGATAGTAAAAACACCTCAAACTAGTTGTGGCCCCCAGTACAATACTTTGAAATCAGGTAATTATCAATGGGGGGCCCATATCTCCCCACCTGTGGTTAGCGCGCTAGATCTCGGAACAGGTGTCAAGAACTCGGGTCCTACGGGACACAAGTGGGCGGTCGGAAACCTGAACTTACCTATCACCCACCGATGCCTCTGCTTAATTCAATTTTAGTTGTTAAACAGGAATTAAAGTGAACAATAAGTAAACCATGATCATCTCCAACGTCAACATGCGGCAATTCTCCAACAAAGGTGGTACTTGACGACAAGCAAAACACTTGAGCAAGCGACTACTACACGCGGGTCCAACTATCTACCAAACAACAGGTAATAGGATGTGTCCAAGGCTATATATGGCTGCAAGGAATATCACGGGTTCGAAACTAGAGCAACGCAACACAGATAGCAATAGATCAACAGGAGGGAAGTAAATACTATAAAAGTAAGATAGGTAGAAAGGGGAGATGCTACGAAAGCGTCGAAGGGTCGACAGAAGATCGGGGCGAAGCTCACATCAACTCAACGGCCTTATCCGCGAAGAAGCAAAACACTAGAATAAACATCGGATGCAATATTTAATACTACGGCAAAAGATCGGCATGATGCATGTATGATGTATGGCATGGCAAAGGTGCAATGCAATTAGGTCATATTAAGTGGAACCGGGGTCCCGACAATTAATATATGGTCCAAGTTGTTTAAAACCCCCACATATTAAATGTTGTTTAGCATGGCAACCGATAGTACTGGTTCGCTACACAAGTTTAAATGAGGCCAATATAAGGCTAGATTTGCCCGCATATGGGCCCCATATTTAATTATTAGGTGAATCGGCAAAAGGTCCCCAACCCAATGATAAGCGTGCGAGATGACAATTCAACATGCAACAAGTTGTTATGATGTTATAAAATAGGGTTTGAAGGAAAGGGGTCACACATCAGAGGGGGATCGACGATCTTGGGTTCCGGGGTTCGGGGTCGGTCTCAGGGTTCCGGGTTCGGCGAGGTCGTTCTCGGACTCATGGATAGGTCTTGGCGCATCCGGGGTCTTCGGGTCATATTGTCGGTCATGGCGTCGTGCAGATCCTGTCGCGTCCCACGGGGTCGATCCTGCCGTTGCGAGGGCCTTGTCGGGTCCGCGCCATCGAGGCGGTCTTGGTATCCGGGAGGGAGAACTTGGCGCTCCGCGGCGAAGTGCTTGTTGAACCGGTGGCGTTCTTGGCGGTCATCGGGTCCGGACTTCGCCCCCGGGAACGGGTCTTCAGGGTCTCGACGTCTTTGGGGTCCGGGAACCGCTTCGGGATCCGGGCGGCGATCTTGGCGCTCCAAACGGCAGACGGGCTTCTTGAGCACGGAGTCTCGGCGAACCTGGCGTCCGTGACGTAGATCTCGGCGTCGACTTAACATCAATGGTCCACTTGTAGCCGCCTCGGGAGATCTTGGAGACGTAGCACTTGGTCGCGGGTTTTGTCAAGCGGCCGCACTAGCGTTCAGGAACAACGCGAGATGGGCATGGCGTGTTATCGGCGCTCACCGCCAACAGAGGCAGAGGCACCGGCAGCTCGGGGTCGCCACGCCGTGCTCGCGTCTTTGGAGGGCGCGCAGCCGGTGGTGCTCGTGGGCAGGGGAAGGTTCTGGGCGGCGGAGAGGTGCTTGCCGGCGCGGAGCTCATTGGGCGACCGGGCGCACCGCAGCAGCGGCGGGGAAGGTGGCAGCGAGGGAGGCGCTTGACGCAGAGGGAACGCGGGCGCGAGGAGGTCGGTGGCGTCATACTGAGGAGGCGGCCGGCGGGCGCCATGGCCAGCGGAGGCGGTGGAGCTGCTGGCCGGGAGGAGCTGGTGGGAGGCGGTGCAGGCCAGGCGGGTGGCGCTCGTGTCGGGTGCGGCGGTGAGAGGGTGCAGCAGGCTGGGAGGCGAAGAGGGCTCTGGCGGGGATGTGCGAAAGTGGTCGGCGGCAGGCGGAGATGGAGGACGGTGGAGGTGTGTCGCCACGGAGGAGGGCTGGGGAAGGCAGCCAGCGGTGAGGCGAGGGCGGAGGCGGGAGGGCGAGGAGGAGAGGGGCGTGAGGCGCAAGGGGCGCGAAATGGGCGGCAGGGTGCGGGCGGGGCCTTGGGCGCGGCAGCGGAGGGAGAGGAGGCGGGCGGGAACGGGCCGGAGGCAGGGGGACACGGCCAGAAGGCAGTGGGCCAAGGCTGCAGAAAGGGCGAGCAGTGGAGCAGCCGAAGAGGGTCGTCTTGAGGGGCTGAGTGGGAAGAAGGGGATGGGGACGACGGTGCGGTGACAGGTGGGGTCGGGGTAGGACCGGGGGACAGGGGCGGGCCCAGGGGCGTGGCTGCTGTGTGGGGTGTAGCTGGTAGGTGGGCAGGGGTGGGCCAGGGCAGGAGAGTGGAGGGTGAGGTTGGTGTGTGGCGCGGGTGGGGGTGGCGTGTGCCGTGCGTGGTGAGTGGGACTGAGAGGGTTGAGAGGAGAGAGAGAAAAAGAGAGGGGAGGCTGGTCTAGGTGGCGTGGTGGGATTGGTAGATGGGGGGAGGTAGCTGAGGTGGCGGTAGGTCATTGGTGGGGGTGATGTGGCCAAGGGGGGTGGGTAGAATATCTGGTAGGTCTAGGATTAGAGCGGACCGATTTAGTTTTCTGGGGCGGTCGTTCGGTTGATTCGACCGCCCTTCCACCAAAAATAATCTAAAATTTTATTTGTTTTCAAATATCTTTTGTAATTAGTTTTAGTCAAACAAAATATCCGGAACATATGCGGGTTTGGCGTTTGAGTAAAAGTCGGGACGATTAATATAGAAAACCAAAATAGGGTTTTTAGCAAAAAATGGTTTTAGACGAATGGATGCATGCTGATGTTATGATGATGCGCAGAGACAAACCATGCGATAATGATGTTGCAATGCACAAAAACAACGCGATTTTCTAGTAGTGGTTTTGCGGGATGCCACATCATGCTATCCAACTTGGCGAAGTAGAGGTCTACATTTTCCTCGTTGGCGAGGTCGTGGAAGTCAAGCGTAGGCATTGAAGCTTGATGGCGTGGAAGGCTTGCTCGTGGTGCCATTGTGGTGGTGGCACGAGTAGTTGAAGGTGCCCTATGATGGTGTCGACGGAGGTCATTGGCGTGCCTTGCCGATGGTTGATGTTGGTGAAACACTTGGTCATCCACATGACACTCACAACGGTGATCATTTGCCTTGGCACTCTTCTTGTGCTTGTGGTGCCTTCTTGATCTTGCTTGAGCATTATGGTTGGTGCTCATCACGAATTCTTCGTCTTTATGGCGAAGATGCCTTTGACGATGTCTTGTATCCTCTTTATGGTAGCGATGCTCATGAGAGGATGTTTGTCGATGACGAGTCTTGTTTCTTGGCGCCTCTTGATGTATATGATGTTTGGACACCACTCTTGTTTGGATAATAGGTGGAGCTTGGCGCCTTGGAGGTGATGGAGTTTCGCGCCTTGGAGATGGTGGAGCTTGACGCCATCTAGGTGGTGGCACTTGATGCCTTGTCGATGGTGGTGCTTGACGCCTTGGAGGTGGATCATCGAAGTAGGTGGTGCCCTTTTGTGTGGCACGCTTGGCCTTGAAGGTCATGGATTCTTGATGATGCGCCTCCGCTTGCTTGGTGTAGTAGGCTTCCATCTCCACACGGTGGAGGAATTCTTCATGGCTCATGGAGGAGCCATCAAAGTCGATGAAGTTCTCCGTGTCCTCCATGCTTGGCGATGCGTCGTCGATGTCGCACTCAAAGTCGTCCATGCTTGCGGAGTAATTGTTGGTGTAGTACTCCATATCACCCAAGCATGTGGAGCGATTGTCGGTGTAGTGCTCCATATTCTCCATGCATGAGGAGCCATTGTCGATGTAGAGCTCCAAGTCTTCCATGCATGTGGAGTCGTTGCCGTTGTAGTGCTCCGGGTCCTCAAAGCATGCGGAGCCATTGTCGGTGTTGTGCTCTGTCATGTCCTCTATACTTGTGGAGTCGTAGTCATGGTGGCTCATCGTGGATTCTTCATAGATATCATCCTCGGTTCCGGAGTCCCTAGACATGATGCACAACACCAAGCGATGTATATGGAAGTGGTAGTGGGAGTTAGGGATACAACGTCAAACCTTACTTTACCTTGGAAGATCGTATCGTACAAGTGGCCACACTTGAGAGCAATAAACCAAGCAAAGTGAAGTTCACGCGGAACACCCAAAACCAACTACTAACCAAAAAACACATACACAAGACCTATGCTGGATAGGTATGAAAAGTGGCATGTCAAGAAACAATCCGAAATCAAGATGTTGTATTGGCAAGTAAAGAACCACAATGATCACAAAGCAAAACAAGTCAATCCACAAGATAATAAATATGTACAAGGAAACACACACGGTGGGATAAATGGGACTTGTGTGATGGAGAAAGTGAGCTAAGAATCAAATGATTACCTAGCGAAGACTATAAGCTCGTGTCACACAAGTACAAGGAGAGACGCTAGTTCGATTGCAATTAATTGGTGGGCTACAAGATATGCACAATAAGTACCACCTATATGATGTTCATCGAGCTCGCGCTTCCTATTCTATGATGCACATGTATCTTTCTTTCTTTTTTCTCTTTTTCCTTTTTTTTCTTTTTTTTCTTTTTCTTTTTCTTTTTCATTTGCCTCTTCCTTGTGCCAACAACTATACAAGATAACTATATGAGATAGCGCTCACAACGGTTGCTCGGAATCTACAAGGTATCAAATGTGCATAGCCCAAGCAATCATAAGAGGAACTAGTCTCAATAGGTGTTTTTTGCTCGCAAAGATAGTGGGGTTCACAAAGGAATGCAAGTGGGGAAAAGTCGCGGAATGTTATACCTTTCGTCGATGATCTTCACCCTTTATTGTTGTATTCCGCCTTGCTCACGGAATTTTGATGTAGTATATAGCATGAGCAACATGGATTATGATGTAGTTCTCCTTCTCCTCTTCGAAACGAGCTAAAGAACACCAAAATCCGAGTTGAAATGCAAAAGTTATGCTCAAAACCGTGTTGTAGTTTTTCTGTCTACAGGGAGGGGCGGAGACTCCGGTCTGGAGGTCCGGAGACTCCAGTCTGGAGCTCGAAAAGTCCGGAGACTCCGGTCTAGGCCGGAGACTCTGGTCCAGGAGATTCCAGGACGTCCAGAACTCGAAGGGACGCGTTTTGGGCGGAAAAACTCGAACCAGAACCTTAGATTGATGGGGGAAATCAAAGAATTAGGCCATGGGAACGCGGGGGAAGGTAGATCAACAAGTTTAGCAAGTAATCCATGGATCAAAACCAACCAAAACTCACTTAAATCACGGATCGATCCAAAACACGAATTGGGGCTGTTTTTCGTGGAATTTTCGAATTTATGGGGAAAAGACCAAATCGAAGAGAAATCCGTGGCAACCAAAAGCTGCTGATACCAGATGATGGAGGGGTTAACCTCTTGGGTGCCCGATCTTCACGGATCTCGTGGTCAAATCGATGGGAAAGCGGTGGAAAGGGAGAAGGTAGCGGAAGCGAACACATACCTCGCGAAGAACACGATGGACACACGCAAAACTCACACGATACAAGGACGATTGCTCCCGAACGGCGGCCACCGGTCCGATAGAATCCTCGCAAGGAAAGATCGGTCAACATGCTCCCTCAAATACACATCGGAGAGGGAAGAACACCTTGGGGAGGGTCTTGACAACTTGGAGACGAGACATTGAACTCCAAGGCCTTGTTCAACGATGGATGCATGATGCAAAGTCCAATCGAGGTTGGTGACGATAGTCGGTCCCCTTGGATAAGGGGATGAGGCAAAACTAGAGATTCCACACAAGGGGGTTGTCTTAGTCTATCATATATGCCTAAGGGATACATGAAGGGGTGGGGGCTCTATTTATAGGCCAGCCACATAAACAGGGGTAGTTTAGGGATAAAACTAGGGTTTGGACGAGCTAGAGGGGTACATGGGCTAAAGGCCCAGCTGGCGGCGCGCAGGCCCATCTTGTGGGCCGGAGACTCCGGTGTAGGGGCCGGAGACTCCGGTCAGTCTTCGGTGTCGTCTCCGGAGTGGCGTACTGACTGTCCCCGGGTCGGTCACTGGGGTCGGTCCGGAGGTAGGTCCGGAGACTCCGGTGTAGCAGGACCGGAGACTCTGGTGTAGGCTGGTCCGGAGACTCCGGTGTAGGCCGGAGACTCTGGTGGTTTCTTCCGTCTCCTCTTCCAAGCCTCCGTCTTGTCGGGCTTGATGTTCCGGGCTTCCTCCCTTGCCTCCGTACTTGTCGGTGTGAACCTATCATGCATATGTGACGGAGTATGACGTAGCATACCATTCAATAGGTTAGGAAGTGGGCTCGCATAGAGGAACAGATTCACCTTTGGAGTCCATGACGACTTGGCGTAAGTTGGAGACCATGATGTGGTAACGACCGTAGGTCGGGCTGCATCACTTAGGGTAGCCCGATCTTTCACGAATCTCCGTGGAAATCAATGGGAAAGCGAGGGGTAAAGGGAGAAGGTAGCGAAAGCGAACACACATGTCGCGAAGAACACGATGAACACAAGCAAAACTCACACGATACTAGGCCGATTGCTCCCGAACAGCGGACACCGGTCCAATAGAATCCTCGCAAGGAAAGATCGGTCAAAGTTCTCCCTCAAATCCACATCGAAGAGGGAAGAATAACTTGGGGAGGGTCTTGACATCTTGGAGAAGAGGCACCGACTCCGAGTCCTTATACAACGATGGATCGTGATGCAAAGACCAACCGAGGGTGGTGACGATAGTCGGTCCCCTTGAAAGGGAATGAGGAAAAACTAGAAATAATCCTCTATGGGTGTTTCTAGTCTATCATCTATGCCTAAGGGATACATGAAGGGTTGGGGTCTCTATTTATAGGCTAACCCCTAAACAAGGGGTAGTTTGAGGATAAAACTAGGGTTTGGACGAGCTAGAGGGATACATGGGCCAAAGGCCCAGCTGGCGCCATGCAGGGCCATCTCGTAGACTGTAGACTCTAGTGTGATGGACCGGAGACTCCGGTGTGGTTCGAAGATTCCGGTCCGTCTCCAGAGGGGCATACCGACTGTCCCCGGGTTGGGTTCTGGGTTCAGTCCGTAGGTCGGCCTAAGACTCCGGTGCGTCGGTCCGGAGACTCCAGTGTAGCAGGCCAGAGACTCCGGTCTTCAGGCCAGAGATTCCGGTGGTTCGGCCGCTGCTTCTTTCGTCTCCTCTTATAAGCCTCCGTCTTGTCAGGCTTGATGTTCCGTGCTTCCTCCTTTGCCTCCATACTTTTCGGTGTGAACCTATCATACATATGTTACGGAGTATGAAGTAGCATACCATTCAATAGGGTAGGAAGTGGACGCGCATAGAGGAACTAATTCACCTTTGGAGTCCATGACGACTTGGCGTAAGTTGGAGACCTTTATGTGGTAACGGCCGTAGGTAGGGCTACATCATCATGTCTACATAGTTCCCGAACATGTAGGGAGACACACCTAAGGTTAACCGACGTGTTTGAGTAGACAAGGAACACATGGGAAGTCAATGGACACCACAAAAAAATGTTCTGTTGTAGAAAATTGTTCTGCCGAATCTATCGAAATAGTTTTGGGGTATCAAAACAAAGCAAGGGATCAAAATATTAATGTGTTCATTAAATGAAGAGTTCATTAAATGAAGTACTCGCTAAATGAAGTGTTCACTAAATTGAGTTACATTAAAATGGAAATAAAGTTCTTTAATGGATAGACCTTTAAGGGAATTAAAGTGTTTTAATGGAATTAAAGTGCATTAATGCAAATACCTTTAAGGAAATTAAGGTGTTTTAATAGACCTTTAAGGGAATTAAAGTGATTTAATGGAGATTGAATGAGAGGAGGGGAGGGGGCAGACCCATGGCACCTATAAAAGGAGGTATCCTCCTCCTCCTCTCCACACACTCTCTCATAAGCTCTCTCATATGCCCCAAGGATGGCATCTTCTCCCCCTTGTTTGCCTTGTCCATTGCCACTAGAAATGGTGCTTGGCGAAGCCCTGCTATAAACCTTCCCCTCCACCACCACTACCATGGAATAGCGCTGTTGGAGTTCCTAGGGATCCGATACTTCCTCTGTACGGCTAGAGCAACGGATCGGGAGTTGTCGGCACATCGAACGTGTGACCGATTATGGAGGCGCTACTCATCTCTAGCGCTGATCGTCTACACGTCCTTGAGGATGGTCGTGTACCATCTACATCAACCATGTTTGTTTGTCCCGCTTACAGTCTATGAGGGTGAGTCCATCTGTAACCATTACAAAGTATTGCCTAGATTCGATCTTGGCAGTTGCAAACCATAGGATTTTTTTGTTTTCTATGCAACGAACCCCATCATGTACAATAGTCAGGTTTGACTCCTCGAGAGAGCACGCAAATGATCGAGACATATTCTTCATACTACCTCTTCGATTGTTTTCAAAATATGGCCAAATTTGGCGGCGTGCAAATTCTTGGATATGAGATCATCAATATAAATTATGATGTAGATACGGCCATGACCTTGCTCGTTCGTCTTGAAATCCAAGAATGTTCATACTCATCGACAATTAGGCTTAAATTCGTTTAAATTTTACCACTTACTTGGATGATGGGAGTGCATTTTACATCAAGGACCTAAAAAGGAGAAAATAGGTCCGTACATTTAGCACGAAGCACCCTAAAATTAAGAAGGGAAAACAATTGGGATGGCTCCTTCTCGAGAGAGCAGCTAATCGAGCCGTACTCTTCATATTATTTCCTCTTTGATTGTTTTTAGAATATGGCCAAATGTTTCGGCATACAAATTCTTGGATATGGGATAATCATCAACATAAAGTACGATGTAGAGATGGCCATAATCTTGGTCGTCCAGCTTGAAATCCAAGAATGTTCATACTCATTGACAACTAAGTTTGAATTCGTTTAATTTTGCCACTTACTTTGGACGGTGGGAGGACATTTTACATCACGGACCTAAAAGGGATAAATTACATAGAGGTCCATACATTTAGCATGAAGCACCCCAAAATTAAGCAAGGAAAATAGTCGGGTTTGGCTCCTTCTCGAGAGAGCATCTGATCGACCCATACTAGCTCTTCATACTACTTCCTCTTCAATTGTTTTCAAGATATGGCCAAATTTGGTGGCATGCAAATTCTTGGATATGAGATCTCATCAACATAAAGTATGATGTAGATATGGCCATTACCTTGGTCGTTCGGCTTGAAATCCAAGAATGTTCATACTCATGTTTATCTTCAAAAAATTGTCAAAACAAATGTTTCTTTATTGATGGAAAGTAGTAAATTTAAGAGCACGCTGTGCAGATTCTTTTATTGTTAACATTATATGTTGTTTGATTTTTTTCAAAACAAGGACAATTTTTTATACATGAAAATTATTAGAAAGAAGTTGAATCTTAAAAAATGGTGGTTTTCGATATATTGAATGCGCTGGTGGGTACCTTCAAAATATATTTATAGAACTCTGAGAGCAATATTCTAGAACTTATACTTTTTGGTGCAAATTTTTACCTAACATTAGCAAATTAGCTTAAACACCATTAAATCGGCTAAGTTAGCTAGGTAGCTTAAGAACTCATAAAACTTGGTAATCATAAGTGAAACATGTTCCAAACTTTGCCTGGGAATTAAGTTGGGAAAATTACCTTAGTCGTTTATTTTTTTATTGTTTTTGAATCAAGGTCATTTTTTTCTACCTGCAAGTAGAATCAAGCTCATTTTTTTCTACCTGCAAGTAGAATCAAGGTCAATTTATTGTTTTAGTCATTTACATTTAGCACAAAGGGTCCTAAAAAAGCAGTGGGGTCTGGTTCCTTCTCGAGCGAGCAGCTGAGCCATACCCTTCGTACTACTATACTTGCTTCACCCAAAAAAAGCTCCTCACTTTCGAACCAGCGTTCTGCAGGTGTGCTTGGTGCTTCATGTTTGTAGGGTGTGAAATTGAATGAGAATGGAGAACTATAGAGTACTAGTTGGAAAGCTGGACAGATCATAATAAAGTGCATTGAATGCGATGGGACGTACTGCATACAGTAATAATGTAGTACTCCGTGTAAACAATCCCTTGTGCACCACTATCATTTAAATAACCTTCCCTCCGAATGTTTGGGAAGGAAGAGAAGAAACATTCCCAAGAGTTAGAGGCTACCAACCAAAGCCTAAGGAAGGACATCATAGACTTAGCAATGGAGTCTTGTGATCTAGACAAACAGATTGCCTCTAGGGATGCCCTGTTAGCCAACTTGGCAAGTGAGATGGGATTGTAATGTACCACATTAGTTGGACCACCATACTTATCACCTTATTTTCCAAATGTTGCTTGAAATAAGTTGAACCTTGGTTATATGTAATGGATCCATGTATGTCATGACTTGTGTGTTTGATTTCCAAAGTTATGCTTGTGATGCTTTGTCTTGTGACTTGTCTTAAAATTGTGTTGATTCTAACTTTTTCTATCTTATTAAATAGATGCCTAATGTTACCATCAGCACTGTTGAGGAGTTCCAAGGAACTCGTTTTGGCCCTCGTATTATTGAGCTCACTACTTTTCTCAATCTCCCTCTTCCTACTATCATGGTGCTTCCCCTCACCAAGTTTGAGAGGAAAGACCTTTGGGGTTTCAAGGTCAATCACCAGACGCCTTGGTGAGCCTACCATGGAGGCTATCATCTTCAAGCTCATGCACGATGACAAGGGGAGAGGCCTAGATTTAGGCATGCAGGACTTGATTGGACGTCTGTTAGGGCTACACTCTCGGAGGTTAGAGGTACTCACTTCCACGCTTTGGTGACGTGATGAGGATGGAGAGGCCATCGACTTGAGGACACTTGAGGGAGACAGAGCCGATTAAATCTATACCTCCGGGACTTAGAGGTTCTTCTTAGGCACGTGGACACTTATAGGACCAACGTCATGCTCAATGATGACGAACTCCAGTCTTGACTTGGAGAAGGACAAGCTCTTCGCGGAACAAGATGAGATAGTCAAGGAGATGGAGGCAAAGTTCGAGAGTCAGGACAGAAAGTTCAAGAGTCAAGAGAAGCGAGTCCAAGATAGGAACAAGAGGATTCGAGACATGACTGCAGAACTGGAGAACAAGGACTTAGAGCTCGAGCATCAGCAGACTGTGATTGACAGGCTTCGTTCCCAGAAGAGGGCTCTCAAAGCCAAAGTAGAGACCTTGACCACCAATGTCGAGGAATACAAGACCGCTATGGAGAATGCAGGTCTTACCTTTGTTGAGGAGGAGGTTGATGCCGAGTAGTGATGACTACTCATTTATCATTTATTTATCATACTTTTTATTGAGTCGCAATGACCATCCAACATGTGGATGGCTTGTTATTCGTGTGTTTACTTTGCAAACTTGTTATCTTGTTGTTGAACCTTATTATTGTGATGCATGTTTGGTGATTGTTTATGTGATGTAATGTGCATGTTAGCATCTATGGGTATCTCATTCTTATCTCTATTGAACCAACCACAGATGCCTCCCCGTCGTGCCAATCCCAACCCCAATAACAACAACATCACCCCTGAGATGCATCAAATGATGACAACTCAGACTCAGCTGATGCAGATGATGACTACGTTCATCCAGAATCAGAACAACAACAACAACAACAACAACAGCAACAACAACAACAGCAACGACAACAACAGCAACGACAACAACAGCAACAACGACAACAACAGCAACAACGACAACAGCAACGACGACAACAGCAACGACAACAACAGCAACAACAACAATGACAACAATAACAACAACAACAACAACAATAACAACAGCAACAACAAGAACAGCAACAACAACAACAGCAACAACAACAACAACAACAACAACAACAACAACAACAACAACAACAACAACAGCAACAACGACGACAGCAACGACGACAACAACAACAACAACAACAACAACAACAACAACAACAATCAGAACAGCAACAATCAGAACAACAACAACAACAACAACAACAACAACAACAACAACAACAACAACAACAACAACAACAACAACAACAACAACAACAACAACAACAACAACAACAACAATCAAAACAGCAACAATCAGAACAACAACAATCAGAACAACCCACCAGGTTTTGACATGCTTACCAGGTTTTTGAGATTGAAGCCAGCAAAGTTCTCAGGAACAACTGATCCTATGGTGGCCAATTATTGGCTACGCTCTGTGAACAAAGACTTGGTAATAGTTGGTTGTACTGATGAAGAGAAAGTCAGATTTGCGGCTCACTTGTTGGAAGGACCAGCAGCCACTTGGTGGGATAACTTCCAGATCACCACTCCTATTGCAGATGTGACATGGGCTATCTTTGAAGATGGTTTCCGTACTTCTCACATCTCATCCGGAGTGATGAGTTTGAAGAAGAAAGAGTTTCATAATCTGAAGCAGCGCCACCGCAGCGTGGCTGAATATATTGAGGAGTTCAACAATCTGGCGCGTTATGCACCGGATGAAGCTGACACTGATTCTAAGAGGAAGGAAAAGTTCCTTGAAGGGTTGAATGATGAACTAAACCTGCAGCTATCAGTGGCCTATGTTCCCACTTATCAGTCTCTTTGGGATAAGGCTGCTATTTTGGAGAACAAAATGAAGCAAGTCGAGAGTAGGAAGAGAAAGCACTCGGACAAGCACAACTCGGGATCGTCTCACAAGCGTTCTCATTATGATGATAGTGGAAGCTCTGGATCCCACAAGCATGGGAAATTCAACAAGCACCACAATCACAACCGTCATCATGACAACAAGGGTCACCGTAGTCATGACAATGACAAGTACAAGAATCACAAGGGTGGATACAAGAGCCACCACAGTGGAAGTGGCAGTGGAAACCAGCCTGTCAAGAAGGATATTAGTCAGGTTGAGTGTTTCAAGTGCAAGAATATGGGGCATTATGCAAATGAATGCCCGGAAAAGAAAGTTGAAGGACCCAACAAGCCCAACCCTTTTCAGAAGTGGGGCATTATGCAAATGAATGCCCGGAAAAGAAAGTTGAAGGACCCAACAAGCCCAACCCTTTTCAGAAGGGACAAGTGAACCACATCAATGTGGAGGAAATCTATGAAGAGCCAGATCTTTGTCTTTGGTAAGTTCAAACTCAATTCTATTCCAGCACTTGTTCTTTTGATACTGGAGCATCGGATTCATTCATATCAAAAGCATTTGTTGATAGAAATGGGTTTCCAACTGAAAACATTGGGTGTCCAATAAAAGTTAGTTCTCCAGGTGGAGATATGATAGTAAGTCTTGGATGCCGGGATCTAGTAATAGAGTTTGGAAAGCATAAGTTTCCAGTGAGTCTGATAATCCTAGATTCCCAAGGACTGGATGTAATTTTGGGAATGGATTGGATGGCTAAGTATGAAGGAGTACTAGATTGTGCTAATCGTACTGTTGCACTCACAACCCCGGAAAGGAAACGGATTAAATTCAAGTCTAACTTTGAATCAAAAGGGAGTAAGCTAAATTCTCTTAAGGGGGTTAGCATAGACAGTGTGCTAATTGTGAGTGAATATCCGGATGTGTTTCCGGAAGAATTTCTTGGAATGCCACCAGATAGAGATGTGGAGTTCCTTATTTATTTTCTACCAAGATCTGGACCAATAGCAAAGAGACCGTACAAGATGTCAGTTGATGAACTGAAAGAACTCAAGAAACAACTTGGAGAGCAGTTGCAGAAAGGATTTATTCAACCAAGTTCTTCATCTTGGGGAGCCCCAGTTTTGTTTGTGGAGAAGAAAGATAGAAGTCAAAGGTTATGCATAGATTATCGTTCACTCAATGAGGTGACTATCAAGAACAAATACCCTTTGCCAAGAATCAATGACTTGTTTGATCATCTAGAAGGAGCTTGTGTGTTCTCAAAGATTGACCTTCGGTCAGGTTATTTCCAACTCAAGATAAGAGAGCAAGACATACCAAAAACAGCTTTCACCACAAGGTATGTATTGTATGAGTATACCGTGATGCCATTCAGTTTGACCAATGCACCAGCATACTTTATGAATATGATGAACAAGGTGTTCATGGAATTTCTTGATAAGTTTGTTGTCGTTTTCATCGATGACATTTTGATCTACTCCAAGAGCAAAGAAGAACATGAAGGACAATTGTGTTTGATACTTGAGAAGCTTAGAGAGCATAAACTTTATGCCAAATTCAGCAAGTGTGAATTCTGGTTGAATGAAGTTGGATTTCTTGGACACGTTGTGTCAGGAGATGGTGTTGCAGTTGATCCTGCTAAAGTTTCAATTTATCGAATGGGAATCTCCCAAGTCAGTGAAAGAAGTTTGTAGTTTCCTTGGCTTAGCAGGTAACTACAGAAGGTTCATTGAGAATTTCTCCAAGGTAGCTAAGCCTATGACAGAATTGCTAAAGAAAGACAAGAAATTTGCTTGGTCTGAAGGTTGTGAACTCAGCTTTCAAGAATTGAAGAAGAGACTTGTGACAGCACCAGTCTTATGTCTGCCGGATTTGGAGAAGGATTTCCAAGTGTATTGTGATGCATCTCATCATGGTTTGGGTGCAGTACTTATGCAAGAAGGAAAAGTTGTGGCTTATGCCTCGAGACAACTCAAAACTCATGAAGTAAACTACCCTACTCATGATTTAGATTTAGCCTTTGTTGTCCATGCACTCAAAACATGGAGACACTATCTTTTGGGAAAGCGATGTGAAGTGTTCACAGATCACAAGAGTTTGAAGTGTATCTTCACCCAGAAGGAAATTAACATGAGACAAAGAAGATGGCTAGAACTCATCAAGGACTAAGACTTAAGTTTGCAATACCACCCCGGTAAAGCAAATGTTGTAGCGGATGCTCTAAGCCGTAAGGTTTTTGTGAATGGCCTTACTAAGGGAGAATTGTCAGATGATCTGTGTGCCCAATTTAGAGATCTCAGATTGTAGATTGTGCCTGAAGGACATCTCATGTCATTGGATGTTCAAACCACTTTGTTGGACAAGATTAAAGAAGCCCAGAAGACCGATAAGGAAATTGAAGAGATCAAGGAAAAGATTGGCAAGGGAAAAGCCAAAGGATTCCAGGAAGACGAACAAGGTACTTTATGGCATGGGAAACGTATCTGTGTTCCACAAGATCCGGAGCTTCGGAAACTGATTTTACAAGAAGCACATAACTCACCATATTCTATTCATCCGGGTAACACCAAGATGTACAAGGATATGAAATAAAGATTTTGGTGGAATAATCTCAAGAAGGACATCGCCGAACTTATTGCTTTGTGTGATGTATGTAGTAGAGTGAAAGCCGAACATCAGAAACCAGCAGGTTTGCTTCAACCACTACTTATTCCTGATTGGAAGTGGGACAGGATTGGTATGGATTTCATTACCGGATTGCCAAGGACCTGGTCAGGATATGATTCTATTTGGGTAGTAGTGGATCGCCTAACTAAAGTGGCTCATTTCATACCCGTGAAGACAACCTATACAAGTGCTAAGTTAGCCAAGATCTATATGAGTAGAATTGTATGTCTACATGGAGTACCCAAGAATATTGTGTCAGATAGAGGAACCCAATTCACTTCTCATTTTTGGAGGCAATTACATGAGTCAGTGGGAACGAGGTTGGAATTCAGCACTGCTTTTCATCCTCAAACTGATGGACAAACAGAAAGGACTAATCAGATTCTTGAAGATATGTTGAGGGCATGTGCCCTAGACTATGGAGCCAGTTGGGATGAAAGTCTGCCTTACGCAGAATTTTCTTATAACAACAGCTATCAAGCCAGCATTGAGATGGCACCATTTGAGTTTCTCTATGGGAGAAAATGTACCACCCCATTTCTATGGAATGGCGTGGGAGAAAGAAGTTTGTTCGGACCAGAACTTATCAAAGAGGCTGAAGAGAAAGTCAAGCTGGTTAAGGACAGATTAAAGATAGCACAGTCCCGATAGAAAAGCTACGCAGATCCTAAGCGTAGAGAAGTCACCTATGAAGTTGGTGATAGAGCTTATCTTAGAGTGTCCCCACTTCGTGGAGTGAAGAGATTTGGTGTCAAAGGTAAATTGACCCCAAGATATGTTGGGCCATTCAAGATTCTAAGTCGTAAAGGTGAAGTAGCCTATGAGATTGAATTGCCGGAGTCTTTGTCAGCTGTTCATAACGTGTTCCATGTGAGTCAACTTAAGAAATGTCATCCAGAAATGGAAGAAACTTCATTGAAGGATACTATACCCTTGGAAGAGGTTCAATTGGAAAGTGATCTTACTTATGAGGAGAAACCTATCAAGATTCTTGTGACTGCAGAAAGAGTCACACGGACTAAGACTATCAAGTTCTGCAAAGTTCAGTGGAACCATCATTCCGAAGAAGCAACATGGGAAAGAGAAGATGATCTTCGGAAAGACCACCCTCACCTATTTGCTAGCCAATCCGAATCTCGAGGGCGGGATTCACCTTAAGGGGGTTAGATTTGTCATGTTTCAACCTCATGCATATCATCCATGCATCCATGATCATGTAGGATTCCATTTTCAAAAATCATTTAAAAACAGGAGCATATATGCTCATTATTTTATGTATGAATGTTCTAGCCTTGGTGCTACATACTTTTGAGAAAGGCACTTATATCCTATCAGTATAGTTTTGAATCCTAACTTAAGTGATTTCAAAGGTTTGAGCCAAGTTTCAAAACAAGTATGAAATAAAACCAAAGTTTATGCCTTTTATTATATTTCCAAAAGGCTTGTTTTTATTTTATTTTTCAATTGACTCAAGTAGGTTTGAGTGAACAGATGTGTTTGACACTTATTTGAGTACAAGATTTATTGTACAAAAGTCCAGAAAAGTTTTGAAATCAAACAGATTTGAATTGGAGTTGAAAATCCTTTTTAGAAAAGCAAACAGAAAAAGAAAAAGTTTAAAAGAGAAAAAAATAAGCAAACAGTCGAATCTGGCCCAACCTGCCCAACTAGCCCAGCAACCCTGTAGCATCCCAGTTGTCTAACACCTGTAATGCTACTTGTTCTAGTAATAAAAGGGCCACCTTGCATTTGAGCATCATATAAAACCCCTTCTTGTTTGGTTCTTATCTCATGTGCATTATTAATTGTATTTGCCTCTTGATATTGTATTTGGTTCTTGATATATTGTTAAATGCCCAAGTTGATTTGGGGGCATATCTCTTAATAACTCCACCACCTTTCTTTCACCACCTTATAATTCCACCATCCAACTAAATATGAGCTTGGCATTTATGGGTTTTACTTCTAGCTCATGTGGGTTGGGATGGGTCCAATTCTTTTCCACATGTTCTCATCTTGGCATCATTTTGTTTTCACATTATTGATACATGAGGCCACCTTTGCATGCCTTGTGAGTGGGACCCCTTTTTCCTAGCTTCCATATGTGTTGCTTTTGGGGTTATCATCATGTTGGGATATTTTGTGGACTTAATAAATATCTAGTGGCATATACACACTAGCAAGTCCCAAACATAATCCAATGTGATCATCTCCTCATACTCCACTTGGAATTCTTTCTAAATTCTTTTGCTTGGGCCTTATTCCACACTTGGGAATGCATAAGAAAATGCCATGTAATTAATCTTGTTTTCACAAAGATAAACATGGTAACAATTAATTATGCATGGTCCATGCAAGTATCCCTTTAGCTTGGCATTTGATTTTATTTGGATTTTAATCTCTCTCTACCCCTTGGGTTTGGTCTGGTTTAATCATGCCTAAACCCCACCACCCTAACCATCCTTGCCATCATCACCTTTTCCCCTTGATCTAGTCTTGTTCTTGTTGGGGTTTGTTTGGTGCATGGTTGGATCTTGTCAAAAGAACACCTAGCATCTAACCTTCCCCCTCTCTAGACCCTAAACCCCCACATCCTCCTCTCTCTCTAATCCTCTATCCTAGTTTCCTCTATCACCTACTCCTTCATCACCATGCCCCATAACCATCCTAGCTAAAACCCTAAGCTACCCCTCTCTCTCTAATCCTCTATCCTAGTTCTCTCTAACACCTACCCCATACCCCATATCCCATCTTGGCTAAACACTAAGCTACACCTAAACTAACCAAACCCTAGCTAACATGTCCCCCTCTCTCTCCAGCTCCCTCCCTCTCTGACTTGGGGCCCTAGCCCGAGCCTCCCTATGCGTGCCCATCCACCCTACCCGAGCCTCCCAACTAACCCTAGCATACACCCAACCGAGCTCCCTTTTCTCTCCCTCTCCCTAGCCATGCCATAACCGAGCCTGCCCCTGCCCCTGGCCTCGCCCTACCCCACCTGGCAGCCTCCCTCACCTGTGGCCCGGCCCCATGCCAAGAACGTGAAGGAGGGGTGCAAAAGGTGGTCGAGCCGACCTGCCCCTCCCCCACGCAAGCCCCCACCTCACCCCCTCGTTCTTATCCACCCCACACCCCTCTGGCCTCTCCCCAGATCCATCCCGAAGCCTCCCTCCCCTTCCTTCTCCCTCTCTACCCTCATCTACCCCGACGCCGGCCACACCGTCGGTTCTCGCTCGAACACAGCAAACCAGGAGGCGGGCGTGGTGCCGAGGTTGTCGGGGAAGCTCGTGGAGTGCCTCTGCTTCGACCATGCAGAGCATGGAGAGGACGCCTTGACATCGCCGAACCGACGCCTTGACACTAAACCCTAGTTTTCCGGTCGCCAGCGTCGTCGCTGATCCGCTGCGCTCCGACCTGCACCGACCACACCAACACCACCGTGGTAAGCCCCTGACACCCCTGGACACGCTCCGCCTCGCCGTACCGCTCTAGCTCCGCCGGTTGTTTCGTCGAACGCTCTGCCTTGCAGGCCCGTGGCTCGCCTCGCTCCCACGTCGCGTAGAACCTCATCTAGTCGCCCGCCGCCCCTCTGCCACCATCCGTTAGCCCACCGCGCTGGTTCCGTCCCTTAGCGCGTGCGCCCCGCGTCGCGGCTTCGAATCCCCGCGCCGCGCCCTACGTCTGTCGCGCACGCCGCTGTCCGCGGTTCAGAGAGAGAAGAGGAACAGTACGGCCAGGGTAGTTTACAGATCGCCCCTCCTTTTTGTTTCCCGCTTCAACCGCAGTCCCTCGTGACCCACTAGCCAGCCACAGAGAGCTTCTTCCAGAAAACCCCCTCGACTTTTGTAAACCTCAGCCCGCACTCCTCGCTGCCCACCTGTCAGCGTCGGTGTTGTTTTTTAAAAAAGGCTCCTCATCTTTTCACAAACCAACCCGCGGTCCATGCCCCCCCCACCTGTCAGTCCACAGTGTGGCCTCTCATCGTGTGGCCGATCGGTCATCAGTCCCCTAGGTAATGAGCTGAGGTGCAAAAAGTTCAATTGGTCATTCAAAATTCAAATCTAAATCAAATTATTTAAATTCAAACTCAAATTCTGTTTTAATATAACTTTTGAAAAACAAACTCAAATAATACATATGTTATATGTTTCTGAATCAGAAAATTGTAAGGATTTCAAATATGCTATTCAAATTACCTTTTGCCCTTTTAAAATTCCAAGTTGAGTTAAATTACAACAAATGCCACTGGAACTTAAATAATTAATAACTTTTGAAATATAACTCCAAATTTAGCAAATGATATGTCTAAAATGATCAGCTCGACGAGACCTTTCTGTTTATGCTATCCTTGACTTCAATTGCAGCATGCATCATATAAATATATAATATACAGCAACTAATATGACAATAAAAGGTGGCCAAACCTTAATAAAATGTTATTTCTTGTCTTCCACACCTCACCCATGCCATGCTACTTTATTGCCATGCAACTTGTGCATCATTCATCATGGCATGATTGTTTGCTTGACGCATTTTATTCCTATGCTTGTGCACTTTATTTATGTGGCCCTTGCTTGTTTGGTTCTTCTTTGAATAGCTTTGGCGGGGATATATCAAGAGAACCAGAGCACTACCGGATCCGTCTCGCTTCAACTGGTTGCCAAGCACTTCCACATGCTTGCATACATACATACATTACCTATTGCCTCTATCTTATTCTTGCATCATTGAGTCATGGTTGCATTAAATTGAATCCCAAGTATTGCATAGCCTTTACTTTAAAACCCACCAAGCTTGTTCCTCCATCCTATGAGCCATTACTACAGAGTTGTTTGAGCCATGCGGTCGTAGAACAACATGTGTAGGGTATGTGACGATGGATAATGAGGTACCTAAACAACTTAACACAGTAGTAATGGGATAACTAATGAAAGTGGCACCGGTGAGCAACATCTCGCATTTTTTTTTTTCACGCTCACTTGTGTGTAAGACCCCAGTACTTGATTTCTGTTCCAAGATTTATCACGCTATCCACATCCGGGAGGACCCCCCGAGCTTGAGCTTGATTCATTCTTATTTCTTGGGGCCACAAACTAGTTTGAGGTTTTCCTTACTATCTGTACTTATGCCATGCTACTTCTACTTACGAGGATCACACCTGTTGTTTGTTTGTTGTTGAATTGTGTATCGACAAGCCCTGATGTCGACAGCCATTTGGGTCCCACAAACCTCGGGTCCGTCTCAGAAGTCACTAACCGTTCTTGGTGTACTCAAGGGTGGCCCTCAAATATTCTCGAATCCTGTGATTGCTTTGTCGTGAAGGCCTCGTTGGGTTTTGATTTGGTTTTTCCGAGGTTGATCGAGTGTGTGTTGCTATTTGTGCACCGCGGGTTAAAACTTTCTGAAAGTCGTGTCGCGGTTATGGACGACTTGGAGCCACATTTCTCGATCATAGACAAGCATAACTAAAGTACCGCTTTAATCAAACAGACTAATGTCGACTAGTAAATAGTGCAACACTCATGGAATGGTTAATAAAATTGCCAGCGGATGGGGGTTGTTAAATCCGCTTCCTCGTTGGTAGCGAGGAGGAGGATGGATCGATGATATTACTATTACAACTGTTGTCATTAATTCACGGACATCCGCCTATCATTGGTTAGGCGGATGGTTAGCGATGATCTGTAGAAGCGCTAGGGTTTATCTTTTTTGCAATTCGTCACCCAGTTGTGTCCCTTTAGAGGCATTAAGACTTCTTGAGTACCCTTAGGGTCTCACACGATAAATTATTGGTTCGGATGAGCGGTACCCTCGCGGGGCGGATCTTTGGGTGGAAGAGGCTGATGATGTGGGCAATGATCGTTCGGTGTAGAGATTCCGGGAACGGGGATCTGTGAGATCTGTGGGCAGGATGTGCTTATTTCTGTGGCATCTTATGCCGACTTGCTTCTTATCCGTACTCGGACTTTGTTTGCCGCTTCCGCATGATACTCTGATGTGTGTTGTATGAGGAATTATCCTAAAATATTAGATCTATCTAGGTCATGTGAATCTTGCTGTATGGCGTTGCTATATTTTCCTTTCTTTCTAGATGGAATGGCTCTGATGTACTCTTGTATGGTGGCTTGCATACATACTCATTTGTGTATGTATTTGATCCTTCGCTTCTTAGATTCGCCGCCGTCTGGTCCCGATGAATTGGAAGTGGTTGGGACGGCCGAAAGGTCTACCCGTGAGTGGCTTTTGGGGCCCCACCGTACTATTTCAACCACTACCGTTCATCCAGGCTTGTAGCTAGGAGCGTAATACACCGAGGTAGTTACACCCCCCCCCCCACCCCCCCGCGCGCGAAGCGTTTTCTTTACTCACACCCGCACCCGCTAGGTCGCTGACATCCTAGACCCACTCCCTCTCTGTTTCTCTCGCTGACAGCCGCGGCCCACACAGTGTCATCGTCTCCACCCCGCTAATAGCTCAATCCCCAAATTACGCCAGTTGTTCTCTGTATTGATTCGCGGCGTCAATTCACGTTGAATGCGCGAGTGAATCACGCTCTCGATCATGCTACTTAAACCCCCTCTGCCCCCTCTCCATTTTCCCCCAGACCCCGAGCACAGAGCGCCCCCAGGTTGCCCGTAATCGCCCTTGCGCCGCCGCAGACAGAGCCCACTCCGGCGACCAATCCCGGTGAGTTACGTGCGCCCCTTCCTCTCTGGTTCATGCGAACAGCTTCACAACCTCCTTGCGCTCCTCCTGATGTCTTTGATTCATCCTATACTGCCCCAGGTCGTCGACTCCGTCAAGCACGGCAAGGTCCCGACGACGTCTTCAACTCCGCCGATTAAATTCGGTGAGCCCCGTGTTCCCCTTCGCCTTTGATTCACACGAGCGTGTTTGCCGTAGCCTTGCGCACCCCCTGATGCCTTTTATTCGTGCTAGGGTGACCAGGAACGTCGCCAACGTCGCCGTCCACCCGAGCCCGACGCTGTCAGCAACTCCGACGAGCCCGTGCAGCCGTGTCCGTACGCCCCTTGCCAAGTCGTCGCCACGTTGAGCATCAGTGCATCGCCACGAACCTGGTAAGCGTCTCCGACGACCCCAGAACCCCCTGTAGCGCCACGTCGCCGTAGACAGAGCTCGCCGCCGCCAGATGCCACCGCTAGCGCCGCCCATCTGTGGTCGCTTGATCGATGACCGTTGGATCTAGATCCAGCGCATAGGAATAGATCACTTAACAAAACGGTACGAGTAGATCTGGGCCGTGCAGATTAAGTTAGATCTAACGGCGTGATCCTGAGCGAACCGGTACGCACCAATCAGAACGTGACGCGTGGCTAGGAATTAGATTTAAAATCAGAATTTGAATCTATTAGATGTTTGATTTTGTTTTAGTCATAACTTTTGATTCCCACGTTCAAATTTGATGAATTTTATATCAATGGAATCAGGAGAGCAAACCCTTTATAAATATGCAATGTGTTTAATGTTTTGCTTCTGTTAAAATGGTTTTATTTACAGAAACATGTGTAGGCCTATTTTGTGTATATAAATTATTTGAGAAATGTTTTAGTGTTTAAATAAATGTTGTTTGGCAAGTTTTGAACTTGTTTATGAACCAGTACTGTACACTTGTCTTGTTGAGTTTAGAAAATCATCACATATCATATTGCATGCATTCATATATTTTTGCTTGTATTTATTTGGTATGTGATTTGTGGCTATGATTTGATGTGTAGATTTTGGTGCCAATAGTGATTATGATTGTGAGGAGTGTAGCTACTCTCCAAACTACCAAGGCAAGTGGTGCTTCATGATATTTTTATCCCTATGTTTTCTACTATGCATTAGAAATATTTTGCTAGTCTTGCATGTTATATTTTGCTTATATGCTATGCTTGGGAAGTCCTAGTAGTTGTAGAATTGCTAGAAATTTCTAAGTAAGATGTTATTTATGCCATGCTTAGCCTAGCTAGTAGCAAACAAGGGTGGTGATATATTCATGCTATGATAAAATATTTCTAAGTCTTTGGACTTGTGTTTTTACTTAATAAAACAACTAAGTGAATGAAACACCTGGGTGGAATGGAAGGAATGGTTTATGTTGAGTGGTTACACAAGGCCCATTTCTATGGTTTACCTTGTGTATCTCACTTGTGGAAAGCCACCCAGAAACAAAGGGATTTGAGAGGCCAAATGTTAAGAAGCTTCTAGTGCAGCCACTTGGCAATATGGGCTCTGCCTGGATCATATAGGTTGCAATAACTTAGCCATTTGGACAGTTGGTGGTAGTGGGATGATAGGTTGGAGCGCGTCCATTTGGTCTAAGGGAAGGCTTCTGAAAGGTCTTGTCTTGGTGAAAATCAAGTCTCGTGGGGAAAGTGCATAACCTCTGCAGATGGAAGAATCTAAGTACTTAGCCATGTCCCTGGAAAAGGACAACTTGAGCATCAAGACATGGAAGCTATCAAGAATCTCCTCATCCCAATTTTTAAGTAAAACTTGTGGTTGCACAAGGGTGAAGGACCTCAATGTCTATTGGTGGTTCCTTGGGAAAAATTTTGACAAAGAAAAACTTAGTGATTTTAACTAATAGGCAAAACCTATTTTGAGCAAAGCAAGGCTAAACTACACTTAGCCAAATTGCATATAGTATCTAGTCCACCAAAATTATACTAAGGTATCACTTGCCAATACTATTCCAATGTATTGACCCACTGTGGCTGTAACTTGTGATGTTGCAGGTTACTCTGATGAGGATTAGGAGTCATGAGTCTACACTCAACATGTTTGCCTGTGGCACATGAAGATGAAGAATTTTATCTATTTACTTATTTAAACTCTTGTACTAGGCCTATGGCCATGGAGTTGTAAAGACAATGTTGTCTAATAATGACCTTTGTTTCTGTGTACTTCATCTTAAACTGTGGATACTAGCATTGATCCAGGGACTAGCATTGCAATCACAGGGATCCTTATCCTTTATAAAGGAGGGATCTTACATATCAGGGCTCTCTTTGATCGCTGCGTGTTCTTGAATTATCTGTGGACTGTTTTTCTATAAGCAGTTTACAGATCGGTTGTGGAGAAGAGATTGGAAGGAAGAAAGAAGTTGATTGTTCTGTTTTCGTGGAGGTGGAAGATCGCGTTGCTCGCTCGATTTTATCAGCGATCAGCTCATTCCGTGAGGCGTTGATTTAAGATCCGATCGTGGCCAGAGTCCTCGCAATCTACTCCTTGTTTTTGTTGTTAGATCCGATCGTACAGAAGGAAGCCACGGCCTGTACACCTCACGACTGAACTTGGTCCCCCGCACGCCTTGCGATCGGCGTGACCCCGCACGTGTCTTGTGTTGAGTCGATTCCATGCGCGCCAGATCCGATCGAGGGAGTCCCACGGTTTCCAGATCGCTACAGATTCCAGGAGTCCCTCGGTGCCCAGATCCGATCGAGGGAGTTAAAAAGGAAGGGGGACACCCGCCCGCGCCTCTCACGATCAAATTCTCCCGCGTGTGCCTGGCAAGCGAAGCTGCCCGCGTGCTTGGCGTTCTCTGATCACCAGAGTGGGATGGCCAATTGTCCCCGAGCGACGCTCACTCCTGGTGTTTTCCTTTTTGTGAGTCTATTCGGCCACATGGAATTTTTGTTCTAGTGCTACGTGTTGCGTCAGTTTGAAACATATACTTGTGCAGAAAAATACAGAGTAGTATTCAGTATTCAAATATGGGTTCATCAAGGTCTTCTCGTTTAACTAACAAGTCCGATGATGTATATCATCACTATATCAGTATCGTGGTGAGCTGTCAATTTGATGCAACTCAAATTAAATAGAGATTGGATAGTACCGCAACATTCGCATAATATGTGACTTGGAAATCTCACATGGTCAATGGTTTTGCACGGTGTCATACATTTCATAGCACGTTTGGTGGTCATATGGAATAATGTTATTTCCTACCGATGAGTGGATACAATAGTTTCTAGTTGGTGGCAGGATGCAAGATCACTGGAAGGCATCACAAGTAAGACATCTAGTTGGGTGGATTTTAAGCAATTTCTGTCCACTAGGTTTTCAAAGAAGTCAGGGACCAGCTTGAGTGAGCCCGCTGCGCACGCTCTGTGCAATTGGGCCAGCCTAGTAGTGTTTCCCATGAGTAATTCAAATCTAGTCTTTTTCTTTTTATTCAAAAATATTTTCTATAGCAAACTTTAAAAATCAATTCAAGGAAATTCACCGCACCAAATTGAATGAATCCAATTTTATTTGAAAGTAGATAAAAATCTATAATCACTCCTGTTCGATTCAAAAAGTTTGAAACTATGGATCACCCTCAGTAAAAATAACAAGCCAGTAGCTTTTGCAACTTCAAACATTTTTCTAAAATCAACCATAGGTGATTTTGAGTTGATTCCAACTCTCAAAAATCACATTTGTTCAGACCTTTCTGAATATGTAAAAATCTACATACTTACATACAGTAGTCCTGGACCAAAACTAAAAGAGTGACTTTCTAGTCATTTTTAGCCACTTAAATATTATTAAACAATAGTGTTAAACTTTATAAACTAGGCCAACCAATTTAAATCACATTCCCAAGTATTAGAGTATGTGGTGATGACATGTGTCGATATGATCCCATCTTTTTAATTTAGAGAATATTAAATCTTAAGCAACCTTTCAATGAGTAGAAATTACTTTCTTAAAAATAAGATAATTAAAATCTTATCTCCCCTTCTTGTACTGATAGAGATGATGTTAGATCATCTAGTGTGACCCTTGTGTGATAAATAGAAGTAGTTAAGTATTGTTTGGTGATTGTGTACCTCGTATTTATTTGTAGACGCTAGTATCAATTCAGGCTATGATGAGGAGGAATTCTACGAAGATGAGGAAGAGAACTTCGACAACCTTACCAATCAAGGAAAGCTATATTGAGCATGCTATACTATGCAAGCCTTATTATACATACCTTTGTGATGCCCCTTTTTACTATACAAAATCCCAGTTTTATTTGCAAGCTTTACTTTTCGCAAAGTTGTTCAGTAGTTAAAAATTGGATGATTAGTGGAAAAGGAGGAAAGTGTCATCAAGAGATTGGAGCTTGATGAAGATAGATACACCAGCTTAGGACCCTACAACTAGTGACACATACCCCTATTTTGATAGATGCTAGTGCTAAAATAAACCTGATCATTAGATGGGAACAAATGATTATGAAAACCTTGAAATGATGAGTCATTCTATTGAGATGCTTTGACATGTGTTATGGACACAATGACTTGAAGATGATGGTGAATGAAGTATGTGACTTGACTTTGATAAAAACTGATGGTTGGGTTCGGATGCGATACCATTCCAACATTTACCGTATAACCACAATACCCAAATTTGGGTAGGGCTTGACTGGAAGTTTATATGTCTTAGTATGGGTTCCCTCGCAGAATGAGGTGAGCTGAGGCTACCTTGTGAATATGACTGTCCACCTATGCAGTGCCCAAGATGACAGATGGTCATGGTTGGGAGGCCAAACTCATAGGAGAGGTTCCTATACTAGGTTGTGTAACTGAAAGGTTAGGATTGATTATCCGCATACTAAGTATGATGATTCAGGATTGTTCCTGACGGATGTATCGAATGTTGTGGTGAAAGTGTACCACCTCTGCAGAGTGTCAAACTATTCGAATAGCCGTGTCCACGGTTATGGACAATTGGATGGCCATACTGTTCCGTTGTCAAATGTTTTCTAAAATGACCCGTGACTTGAAAGATGACTTTGACTTGACCCCACAAGTTGTGGAGATGAAGTTAGGTTCACACCTAAGTAACCTAGATAACTAAAGTTAGACTTTTATTACTAGATACTGGTTGAAATAAAATTGGCTTATGGTAAACAAACCTAGAGCTTAAAAATCCTAATAGATGGTCGTTTTGCTTTAGTGAAAGTTTGCGAGTACTTCGAAGTACTCATGGCTTTGTCCCTGGCTATTCCCATGGCCAGACTATGAAGGAGACTACGAGGAAGATGGACAGCAGGACGCTTACGATAACTCGGATCATCTCCCATCGTCAGTATTGCCTGTGACCCTGAAGATGGAGCACCCTCAGAATCGGCCCTATGCAAGTTTCAGCGATTCCTGCCAAACCCGCATAGAAACGATTCGAAGGTGCCCACCAGGCACTTTCGTGCGGGTAGAAAACGAAGTAATACCATTACACAATAGTCCACGATGGAACCCACGGAACAGATATATACAACAGCGACTCAAAGAGTCAAGAATACAGATATACAATATAAAGATCCAAATCACCTTTAAAACGATATAGCGTCCGAGTACGGACAAGATGCAAATTGAGCTAAGAGCCCTGAAGAATAACCAATGGCGTCCATAACCCTTGAGCCAAGCCGGAAGGGTAACCGCTAACAACGTCGATCTCAAAACCTTAAACAAAAGGGGTGCCGACAAAGGGCAAAGGAAAAAAGAGAGCGGTCGAGATCGAGGCACGGCGAGACTAGCATTCGCGGTCCTCGCCTACATAGGTATAATTTGGATCGGCGTAGCAGCATGCACTAGACAACCTATAGAGACTCGATACAACTAGCGGCTATCGGAGAGGGGTAAGAAAGACCTATTCGAACCAACGATACTACCACCAAACATACCCATCTGGTATTTCTCCCTCGAGACCAAAGCAGGAAGTCAACCGAGGAACTCACACGGTTGGCGCTTTATTTATTCGATTATCGTTGCGCAATTACTAGTCGGTATAGATAGTCATCACGATAGAATAAGCGATGGGCACTTTTAGTTAACCATTCCGTTGTAGTTGCAACACTTACTAGTCGATACAATTAGCATGAGACATCCCAAACCCAGCGGTTGTTGGTACTTTTATTTAGCCATTCCGTTGTAGTGGAGCTGATTACTAGTCATATCGGATACAAGTCAAATTATAACGATAAACTTTAGTTATAGTTGTCTATGATCGAAATTGTGCTCCAAGTCGTCCATAACCGCGGACACGGCTTCTCGAAAAGATTTAACCTGAGGGTGCACCAAAGTATCCACGCACTTGACCCTTTTGCGGATCGTTAACATACACCCATCGGTATGTCGGCGGGGCCTAAGTCATGACGCGTTTCCCGGACCCAAAGCAAGTACATGGGGCCACCCCACTAAGCTACCATAGCAAAGTCGGCCGGTCTCGAGACGGACTCGGGGTTTGTGGAGACGGTACGATCGGGAACCGAAAGGATGACTGGGCTTGTCGATACAGCGAAAACGTGTCACGGACCTAAACAGTACAGGTGCAGTACCTCGCACAATTTAAATAAAGCAGTAAAGCATGGCATAAGTACAGGATAGTAATAAAGCCCCAAACTAATTGTGGCCCCCAGAACAGTACTTTGAAATCAGGTACTAATCGATGGGGGTGCCCATACACCCCACCTGTGGTTAGCGCGCTCGATCTCGGAACAGGTGTCAAGAACTCGGGGTCCTACGGGAAACAAGTGGACGGTCAACAACCAAATAACATCTATTGCCCACATGTGCCTCTGCATTTACCTACTTCAGTTTTAGTTATTAAACAATAATTAAAGCCATGATCATCTCCAACATTAACATACGGCAATACTCCAACAACTGTGGTACTGGACGACACGCAACGGCACTTGAGCAAGCGACTACGACGCGCAGGTCCAACTATCTACCAAACAACAGGTAATAGGATGTGTCTAAGGCAATATAAGGCCGCAAGGGGTATCACGGGTACGGAAACTAGAGCATCGCAACACAGATAGCAATAGATCAACAGGAGGAAATAAAGACTATAAATGCAAAATAGGTAGAAGGGGAAGGGATGCTCGCCTGAAAACATTGTCGAAGGTTCATCCGAAGGTCGGGTCGACTCTCGCATCAACTCATCGGCCTAATCCGTGAAGAAGCAAAGCACTAGAAGAAACACCGGATGCACTATTTAATACTACGGCATAAGATCGGGCATGATGCATGTATGATGCATGACATGGCAAAGGTGCGATGCATCTAGGCAGTATTAAGCGGAACCGGGGTCCCGACATTTAATTAGATGGTTCATGTTATTTAAGATACCCCGCAATTTAAATGTTGTCTTAACATGGCAAAATATATCACCGGTTCGCTACACAAATTTAAATGGGGCCATTATAAGGCTAGAATCGCCCGCGTATGGACCCCATATTTAATTATGAGGTGAATCGGCATAATGCCCCCAAACCACACCAATATGCATGCGAGATGAACAATTATTATGCAACAGGTTTTATATTTAGCATTTATAAAATAGGGGCTCGGGAAAAGGTTCACACATCTGGGGTCGAAGGTCTTGGGGGGTTCGGAGGGGTTCCGGGGTTCGGTCTCAGGGTTCGACGGGGAAACGATGAAGTTCGGACTCGCGATGGCGAACTTGAGTAGATCGGGTACCGGGGTATTCGGATCTGGGAAGTAGATCTTGTCGCACGGGCGTCAATGCTTCCGGGAAGGAGAACTTGGCGATCCCGAGGGTCTTGGTGTTCGACGGGGTTCGGGCGTGCTGGGATCGGTCTTCGAATCCATGTAGTACACCTGGTCAGTTCCATGTCGACGACCTTGGGGTTCTGCGGTCTTCGGCTCCGGGAACGGTCTTGCTATCCATGTGGTAGATCTTGTAGTACCGTCCTCGGGTCCGTGATGTAGATCTTGTCGTCCATGATGAAGGAATTGGTTTTTCCCGTGTTGACGGCCATCAAGTTTCCTGTCGAAGTACTCGTCGCTCGTCCTTTGTCGATGTAAAACATTTGGTCGAACATAGCCAATGTCATACCAACATGGTCTATCGGTCGATCTTATTCATCGGGAGGGTCTATGCAGCCATCTGCGCCAGTGCACGAGGTGAGGACGACATCTGCAGGAGGCGGTGGTGACCAAGGCGCGACATGGAGGAGGGCGGGGCCGCGAACGAACACATGGAGGCGGCGGCAGGCTGCAGCCTTTGCTCATGAGGAGGCCAGCCTTGAGTGCGGTGGCGGCCCAGAGATGACAGGCACGGGGCCTGCTAGTGGCGGAGCAGGGAGAGGCCAGGGATGCGGTGACGATGATGGGCGCACGGAGGGGACGCAGGGGTGGCCACGACGCTGCGCCGGAAGGTTGCGAGGGCGCTTCATGAGGCCCGCCGCGGCAACAGCGTCGATTAGCGTCGGGGCGTCGACACGCCCAGAGACGGCGACGGAGATCGAGGCGAGTGGGCTCGAGGCGGGGTTCGTGGGGGTCCTCTGGCGGCGGCGGGCGGAGGTGCGATGGGGCTCTAGACGGAGACGCCGGGCTTGGCGACGGGCGGCACGGCCGGGGAGGCGGCGGCTAAGCAGCTTGAACGGAGGGTGCAAAGGGGGCAGCGAGAGGCGGGTCGGCCGGCGGGCGAGGCAGAGGCGCGGGCGGCAGCTCGCAGGGTGGCGGCCGTGTCTGGCCAAGGCGGCGAGGTCGGGAGCCAGAGGCGACCGGGAGGAGCGGCCACGGGGCTCGGGAATGTGGGCGTGGGGCTCGGTCTCCGACGAGGAAGGCGACCAGGCGAGGAGCTAGGCCGAGGGGACGGCGGCTCGACACGGGACCCAGAGCGGCGGCTCGCGGCGGATTTGGTGGCGAGATGGAGTCCCGCGCGGGGAGGCACATAGAGGAGGCGCGCTCGCTAGCAGAGGAGGAAGAAGCGGGGCAGGGGCGGCTCGGGAGTGGTGGGTCAGGGGGGTGGGGCCAGGCAGGGAGCGGGGTGGGTGCGGCCTCGCGTGCGTGGCGTGTGTGGCGTGTGTGCGGTGGCGGGTGGGGCCCAGGGTGACGTGGCGCGCCGGCTGAGTGGTGTGTGTGTGGTGTGTTGGGTGAGGTGGAGGGAAAAAGGGTGGGGCTGGTGAGGTGTCGCCATGGGATTGGAGGGGGTGAGGTGGCTGAAGGGTGGGTAGAATAGGACTAGGTAGGAAAAGGTTTGGGGTAGCTCTGGTTTTTGTACTGGGGGTGGCCGACTGGGTCGGATCGGCCCGGTACGGCTGCTCCTAAAAATAAAGTAAATATTTTATTATTTTAAAAACGGGGCTTTTGAAATTCATTGGTAGACGAAACAAATTAATCCGGAGACCCGAGTTTTGGATTTGAATAAAGACGGGAGTATTTAGAAAACCAAAACTAGGCGTTTCGAAAATAGTTTAGACAAAAACCATGCATGATGATGACGATGCTCAAATGCAATGTGGCATGATGACATGCGCATGCGGTCATCATGATGCAATGCACAAAAACACAGCGATTTTCTAGTAGTGGTTTGCGGGGCGCCACAACCATGCTATCCTTATTATTATTCCGCTGCTTTGATTGTAATCAGACTTGATCGTGAGATCAACTATTTGTAAGTCTATTATGGTTTGTAATGGATGATGAACTATGGTACCGATCTGTTATGTCTCGCAAAAATGGTAATCCTGGGATTGCGATGTACGGCATAACAGGCATCTGGGATTAAAAATCCGGGTGTTGACACATAGAGTCTGTAAAGCACTTAGCAAACGATTAGTACGACATATGTGTCATCATCAAACATCAAAACATTTCATCTTGGCCTTTGTTTTTAAAATGTCAGAACATTTGAGAATAACTAAAGTAAGCCAACACATTTCCTTTTTGTAAACAACTTTGGTAAACCTTGGAGAAGTAGTTTCATCACAATACAATCACTAACAAAGTCAGGCAAACAACAACCACTAATGTACTACTAAGCATGAAAAAGTTTTTGTTCTTCCTAATTTTTTCACTTTGGAAATATTACCCAGGTTACTGATGGCGGGGGGTGTTACAAGAGGCTTGGAAGGGGGTAAGACAGGGCGGCGGGGAACCCACCGGTGACAGCATAGGGGTTGCTGGTGCACGGTCATGTCTTGGTCCCGAGCACCAGCCTCTAGCTCCGCTCGCTCAATTCTATCACGGGCAAAGCGAAGCGTTACACGCATACATGATTCCACGCCTTAGCGGGTGAGTTCAGAAAGATTCAAGGCTAGGCGGACACTAGTAGGGTCATTGCTCGGAATTGCCTCTCCTTTCCATAAGTAATTCTATGACCACCCCCAAAGATCGAATTCGGCTCAACAATTCTAAATAGATGATTCCAGGCCTCAATTCTTACATCCAAACATAGTGTCATACTAATTGTTTGCTTAATAATTCAACACATATTCTAGCTCGTGGAGCTGAGCTTTATGTTTTTGCTACTTTCTGAGATGGGGTTCAGAATGTAATGATTCTATTTGATCAATAAAATGCTGTAATATCAAAAAAATAATGGATGTGTCACCGAGACAATCCATGTGAATAACTGCTAAGTTTATTAACTACGCTTACATGTGGGATCGCTGTCTCTTCTAAGTACACACGTGTTGTGTTGTGAAAAATTTAGTCAGACAAAACTCTAAAATGTATCATAAATAAGGATAAGAGTTTATCAAGTATTTTATTTTATTAGATAATCTTAAGGCATGCACAATGCTAAGGAATACATGACTTCTCTTAGCTCTACACATCATTTAGAGAAAATACAATATATAACTTGTACAATGCATTATCTCTTATTACTATCTCTAGAAATTAATGAGAATTAACTGTTTTTAGTAAGAAATTGGTTGGCTAAGGAAAGACATATTATACAATGGAAAAAAATAGTCTTCTCTTGTTTTTAAGAGATCATTCCTTCGCTAAGGGAAGACAACCTTTTCTTTCTCGTTTCTATCTCGTTCAACTAAGAAAAATTCCAACGTGATAAGCATAAGAGAATGTTGGCATCACCGCAACGTACATGTCCTACCACGTGTAGAAACCTCCAATAAACTAGTGAAACCTCGTCTCTCTTTCTCTCCCCCTCCCTATCCTTTTCCTCTCGCTTTGAGAGTCGGCCGCCGTCCGCCAACCCTCTCCATTGCCTTCACTGGAATAGACGGTCGGAGTGGGGTTTGGAGGGGCGTCGGAGCTAGATTTAGGTTTGTGAGGAGTAGTTTGTGCCCTGGTGCCACGATTTGGCGTTGTGCCGGGAGAGGGAGGAAGTGGCTTTGGCCTGAGCTTCTTCCTGCCTGTTGAGCCTTCTCCTTGTGCTTAGGTCAGAGTTGAGGGCGGAGGCTGGCTATAGCGGCTCCATGAATAAAGCTTGGGCTCCTCCTCCTCTTGATGTTCCCCCTTTGCTTCCTCTCCCCTTGTCGGTCGGCTGTGGCTGCGAGGGATTCGGGGGTGGAATAAGGTTAGTGCATTAGTGGAGTGGAGGCGGCACCTAGGGCCTTCCCTCGCTGGTAGTGGCACGAGCTACTGCGAGGTCGTCAGCGAGTGTGCTTGGGTGGCTTCCAAGGAGGAAGACACTAACGTGCTCGGGTTCGGGGTCCCCAAATAACCGCGTCCCCTGTGGAGCTTCAGTGTTTCTGCTTCGATCTCTCTCCTGGCCGGCAGTGGTGGTGAGGGGGAGTGGGATCTTGGCAGTGCTTTGTTTGTCTCTGACCGGGGTGAGGGTCAGGTGTTGCTGCCTCTTCGAGCATATCACATGGTGCCTAGAGTTGACACCATGATCTTCGGCCGACAAGGCGGATTCTTCAACCTCTGTCCTGGAGGCCTTCTTCGAAGCTCTGTGTCAGATCTTGACAACTCGTTCTCGTCAAGTGGTTCGTCCCCGGAGAGGGCAATATGGCCAGCGGTAGTGCTTCATCTCCGGGGGCAGGGGCATCCGCGGTGGGTGGATCTGCACCCTCGATGCTAGTGGTGGGGGCGACGAGCTCTTCGGTGAAAGGAGCGGTGAGATCTGCATCAAAGGAGCTTCGCGGAGACCCATCTCGCTCGTGCGGCCGTCAAGATCCGCATCAAGGCAGCTTCACGGCAAGGTCGGCTACCCGCGGTGGCATCGAGCAAGCGACGAGTTTCCTCAAGCGCGGAGTTCGTTTTTGCTCGAAGACAAAGATTCTACACGTATTTTCTCTTCATCAAGCAACCAGAGGTACTCGTACTGCCCCCCCCCCCTAAATGGCATGGCTAAATCCATCTGAGGATGTGGGATTTTTGTGTTAATTTGAAGCAATAAAATCAAATCAAGTCCTGGGATGATTCCAATTATCTATCATGTGTATGTTCTAGGGGTGTGTGTTTTCTAGGGTGTGTATGTTATAGGTGTGTATATTCGATGATCTTTTGTCCTTTGTTAGTGCGTGCCATTTGTATGATTACACATCAAGTCAAGTACCCGTGATCTATCTGCCAATGTGTATGGTTCCACATCCACATCAGAGAAGATTTTATCCTTGTTAGTGCGTGCCGGTGTATTTTTGCTAGTGCCCTACTCTGTTTTGGTAGTAGTATATATCTTGTGTTGGAGCAAAAATAACTGAAAATCCAATTTCAAATCAAAATGCAGCATGATTACGCGCTAAGTTGTTACTTCAAGTACATGATGTTTTTTTGCAATTTCATGACCCATGATATATCACGCGCTTTTTGGTTATGGGTGGTAAAATGCCAGTGCCATTTGTTATGGGTGTTCTAGGTTTTGTATGTTTTTTCGATGATTTTTTGTCCTTGTTAGTGTGTGCTGATGGATTTGTTAGTGCCCATACTTTGTGTTTGGCAGTAGTATATATCTCAAGTTGTTTTCTCTAGCATGGTTTTTTAAGTTGGGCTTTTAAATTCAGTATGCTTACGCTTTCTTTTTAGTTGTTTTTTTTGTTCATGATCTATAGTTTGTTTCTCCCAACTTGCTTAAATTGGTTCAAAATCCTGCTTAGTTGGTTCCAAAATAATACATAGTTGGTTCCAAATACCACATACTTGCTTTTTGCTCATGATGGATAATTTGTTTCTCCCAACTTGCTTAAATTGGTTCAAAATCCTGCTTAGTTGGTTCCAAAATACTGCTTAGTTGGTTCCAAATGCCACCTACTTGCTTGCTCATGATGGTTAAGTTTGCTTGCTTGCTCATGATGGTTAAGTTGTGTGTTCCATCATCCTTAAGTTGGTTCCAAATACTACCTAGTTGGTTCATGATGGTTAAGTCTGGCTACATGCTCTCACCTAAGTTACATTGAGTTCTTTTTACTCTTTTTTACATAAGTTAGTTGTATAAATGCCTAAGTTGCATTTTGGGTATATACAAAGTTGTGTTATATTCTTAGCTTTTTGTATACTTCATATCTGTTTTTTTAGGAAGAACATAGTGCTAAGCTGAGTTACTTTTGGGATTTTTTATAGGGTATATTATCACTAGGGACACATGGCTAAAGACAATACCAAACGCGCACGCCTGTGCTTACCGGAAGATAATGCAGCAGGGGGAGCAAGCAAGTTCCTCATGATGTAGGCAAAGGAAAATCTGTTGCGGTGAAGTCTACTGAGAAAAGACGGATTGTGGTACGTTTTCCTTTTTTCTACGCCTTACTGCTTTTTTTCTTCCCTGTTAACAGGGGCTATACCTTTTATCATTTAGTTAAGGATCAACACTGAACTTGCTTTTTTGCTGAAAATTTCAACAGCTTGGAAGGAACCGCGCTTCGCCCACGAGGTTGTTTAAGTTGAACCAAATTTTGTCTCCAGAACAGAAAACTCTAATAGAAGAATGGGGATGGGTAGGGATGATAAAGGTGCAGGCTAAAGAGATGCCAGTGGATCTAAGTATGTGGGTTTTATCTTCCTTTGACCCCATATGGAACGAGCTTGCCATCCCGGGGAGGGGAACAATCCTAGTGAATGCAGATTAATACACGAAAGTGTTTGGGATCCCGAACGAGGGGCAGCCTGTTTGTTATGAGATGGAGACAGAAGCTATTGAGTTCTTCAACATGGAATACAGCATAAAGAGTGGTTCAGCACCGGAGTGGGCCGAATGGTGCACAATGATAAAAAACATGGGTGGGGTGGCATACTTGAAGTTCCTTCGTGCATATTTTGCCGGTGCAATAAGCTGCTTTGTATGCCCGACAACCGCTTCTAGTATCAGTCCAAGGTGCTACAGGTCCCTTGTTGATCTCAACCTATTTCGAAGGACCAATTTTTCCCAATTTGCTGTTGATCAAATTTCCACATAAGTAAAGAAATGGGAGCAAAGAAAAAGTCTATGTGCTGCTACGTCCATCACCTCGTGGTAAAGTTGCTCAAAACAATTCCCCTCTTTCCCATTATTTTTTATGTGACAAATCAATTTTGGAACAAAGATAGTCATCCCCTCTTTCCAATGCAAATACTCTACCTTGATTATCCGGAGGTTGACGAGGTGGTACAATCTGAAGGAAACTGTCCAGTCCAGGCTGAAGCATGGAATGATAAACTAATACAAGCTGTCGCGCGCAAGGATTCTAAAGGCAACGGAGAATTTGGGAAACTTAGAGTAAGCAATTTTTTCCTTTCAATTTTTTGTGCTTGATTTTCATTATTTATCTCTAATGACACGTGGGTAGCCATGGACCATCTAACAAGATTTTATTTGTGTTTTTTATGACACGGAAACATAGCTGAAAGAAGGTGTCGGTGCAAACATAACTGATGGGATTTTTGTGGGGATGACAAGGACTAAAGATTTTGTTTCTTCAAAGTTGACGCGGAGCTTTCCATATGAGGTGAACCTAGATTGATTTGCATTCGCTAATTTTGCCCTCCAATGTATGTTGTATACTACTGCCAAAAAGTAGTGACACTAACAATCAGCTAAGTTGTTTTCCTGTTACACCTAAGTTGATCACAGAAACTACCTAACTTTGGTTACTAAGTTGATTACTAAGTTGCTGACAGAAACTGCCTAACTTGGTTTTAGTTGCTTCATTTTTCAATTTTTTTAAAGTTGCTTGCTCATGATGGGTATGTTGTATGCAGCATACTTAAGTTGGATCTAAGTACTACTTAGTTGGTTCCTAATGTTTTTTCAGAATGCTTTTTGATTTTTCATTTTTTTTAAAGTTGCTTGCTCATGATGGGTATGTTGTTGTATGAAGCATGCTTAAGTTGGATCTAAGTACTACTTGTGGGGGTTCGTAGCATGGAAAACAAAAAAATTCTACCGTATGCACACAAACAAGCCAAGATCTATCTACTAGATTGTAGCAACGAGTCGATAGAAGCACTCACCCTCGAAGATTCCAAAGCGGTTAACGAGAGCATATTCTCATGGGTGATGTAGTCGTACACTTGTCGATCTCAAGATCGTGTAGACGATCCTTCTGGCGCTGCGTTCCGGTAGCGCTTCCGTTGTCGGTCACACGTTCGGTACTCGATGAAGACCTTCCTCTCCCTTGTTCCAGCAGGCAGCGGAGGTTGTAGTTCTCCCCTCACGATTCCGGCAGCACGACGACGTGGTGTCGGAAGTAGAGGGAAGATCCCGCAGGGCTTCGCCTAAGCCGGTGCGATTTATGGTGTATTAGGGTTTCCCGGAGATCAGGGTTTAGAAGTCCGGGAAGAGGAGTGAAGGGAATATGCCCTGAGAGGCAATAATAAAGTGTTTATTATGTGTATTCCAAGTATATGATAGATGTTTATTTTGCATGCTATAATTGTATTAATACGGAAACGTTAATACATGTGTGTTTAATAAACAAACAGAAAGTTCCTAGTTAAGCCTCTCTCATAAACTAGCTCGTTGATTAACAAGATGATCAAGGTTTCCTGATCATGGACATTGGATGTTGTTAATAACGGGATCACAACATTAGTGTAATGATGTGATGAACATTCATCCGAAGTATAGCATTACGATCAAAGTCATTGAGTTTATATTTCTATAACGACTTACGAAGTGATCCTAATCCTTAGACCATGAGATCATGTCAATCACTAACACCGAAGAGTTTCTTGATAACATCAAACGTCACACCGTAACAGGTGATTATAAAGATGGGTTCAACTAATAAAGTGTTATGTTGAGGCTCATGGATCGAGAGTGGAATTTGTTCATCCCGATGACGGATAGATATACTGGGCCCTCTCGGTGATATCACATTGATTAGCTTGCAAGCAAGTGATTTGATCACTAGAATGTTATATCACGAACGAGAAAAGAGTGCATGTCGAATCGAGATCAAACTAGGTATGGAGATACCGATGATCGAATCTCGGACATGTAATATATCGTGAAACAAAGGGATTAAGATACTAGCGTAAAAGGTTCCGACGATCACAAGAAAGTCATCGTTGAATGTGTGGAGTCAAGATGGGTCTCCGATCCCGCTTCGATTATTGATCCGAGAGGGTCTCGATCATGTCCGCATTATTCACGAACCGTAGGGTGACACACTTAAGAGACACCGACATCCAATTGGAGCAAATGTTTCATGCCGAAAGAATGAACAAGCGCAGGAATTTATTTCACTAGATACCTGAAAAGTTTTCGGGTGAAATTGCATAAAGTGGTTATGCATGTGAAATAGAATTCTAGCAAGGGGTTATTTGTGAATGTTTGTCATTAAAGTAATTGACAAAATTCTGAATAAAATAAAAGAGTTTTATTTAATGAGAGTTTGCATTAAATTTGGTGGAAATTTAATGGGAATTTTGAGTGGACTTTTGAGTGGAGGGAATTTAGAGGAGTTTTGTGAGTGGAGTGTCCACCCACATGAAGAGGGAGGGCAAGGGGCAGCCCCATGCGCCACCACCCCTTGGGGTTCCCCCCTCCTCCTATAAAAGGAGCCCCCCTCCTCACTTGTCTCTCACACCTCCTCGTGAAGGATCTCTCTCCCCCTCTAGAATTTATCCCCCATGGTCTCGGACTAGCGAGATACATGTTCCCGGTGGCTATTCGGCAAGAAAGAGTTGTGCTTCCGCATCGCTGGAGCGAGGAGGCGGAGGTTGCTCGGTGCCTCGAACGCGTGTGTGCGAGCACGGATGCGCCGCTGTTTTGGCGCTAGGACTTCCTCTCGATCTTGAGATCGGCAAGAGATCGTCTACATCAACCACGAGTTGAACTCGTTAAGCTTTGTCGGTCTTCAAGGGTATGTTCTCACGGATATACATCCCCGTTGTTTGTATCCAGATATATAGATCTTGGTATATAGTTCACATCGTAGGAAAATTTTTGTTTTCTATGCTGCGAACCCTACAAAGGGTATCGAGCCGGATCTATGCGTAGATACTTTACAGGTAGTACACATATCAGTATGTGGGCGATGATGATCATGTTGTTGCTCCTTTGTTGTGATTTTGGATATTGGTGGCATAGTGGGATGAAGCGGCCCGGACAAACTTTACATGTCCTCGCACATGAGACCTGTTCCACGCTTGACATGCAACTAGTTTGCATAAGTGGCTAGCGGGTGTCTGTCTCTCCTACTATAGTCAATATCTATTTTGCAAGCGAGTTGTCAACAATTTGATTATCCTCGTTGTGGTTCATGTTCGTAGGTATGAACGGTTCTATCTCGAAAGCCCTAAGCCACGTAAAACTTGCAATGGATAAATTAGAGGCGTCTAGTTTAGATTGTTGCTGGGCTAGTGTTATGATATGGTAGTGTTGCAAGTAGAAGTATGAGATGATACTCTTACAACACACATAGCGTGTAAAATCCATAGACCTTGGATTTACACATATAGGTATGATAGTGATCATACCACGATGCACATGATAGAGATCATCTGCGGGAACCATATAATTTCACTAATAAACATATGATGTTTGATTGCATCTTATATTGCTTGTTTAGCGCGTTGTTAAGCATAATAAGATGATCCCTCATTTAAATATCAAGATAAGAATGTGTTCTTCCTTTAGTATGCACCGATTATGTTTGTTTTAGTCACTCCAAGACATCACGTGATGATCGGGTGTTCTTGGATCCACGACCATATTTCGGTGTAAAACAGTTACACAAAATACTAAGGTTCTAACTTGGCGAGCCTAGCATGTACTGCATGGCCTCGGAACACGTAATCAAAGGTTAAGCATGAGTCATATAGTTGATATGATGCCCATTTGATGCTCGCTTTGAAGCTATACACTCACGTGATGATCGGACTTGGTGTAGTGGATTTGGTTCATGTAATCACCAAAAGGACACGAGGGATGTCGCTTTTGAGTGGGAGTTCATTCGTAATATAGATTAGTTGAACTCGATCTATCATACACTTAGTCTAAACTTTACAAATTCTGCTGTAGATGGCACCACCGCTTTTAATTTCAATGCGTTCATGGAGAAAGAGAAACTAGCAACGAGCGGTAGCAACTTTACTGAATGGGCCATGAATTTGAGGATTCTCCTCTCTCACGCACAAAAGCAATATGTGCTAGAAGCGCTTAGGCCCCCCACCTTTGATGATGCCCCGACGAGGAGAAGAATGTCTATCGACTCGTCAGAGGACCACAACTTAGTTCATTGCGGCATATTGTATGGGCTAGAGCCGAACTTCAAAAGCGCCAAAACGGCAATGCATTTGATACAATGGGTGAGTTGAAAATGATTTTCGACACACATGTCTTTGAGAGAGCTACAATGCTTGTAAAAGTTCTTTAGTCAAGATGATGGAAGAGCACTCCGTTAGTGAGCATGTACTCAAGATGTCGGATTACGCCGATAAGCTTGTGTCCTTGGGAATAACAATTCCCATTGACTTAGGCATCCATCGTGTTCTCGGTCTCGCCACCTAGCTATAAGAGCTTCGTGATGAACTATAATATGCAAGGCATGAAGAAGTCTCCCGAGCTCACAATGCTTAAAACCGCAGAAGTGGAGATCAAAAGGAACATCAAGTGTTGATGATCGATAGGAACACTGGTTTCAAGAAAGACAAGAAGGGAAAACGGAAGGAAGTAAGGGCAAGCGTTGTCGCGCTGAAAAGAAACCCCGAGTTGGACCTAAGTCCGATCGAAAAGTGCTACTATTGTAAGGGATCGCCATCGAAGCGCAATCGCCCAAGTATCTGGCGACAAGAAGGCCGGCAAGGCAAACAAAGGTATATATGATATACATGTTATTGATGTGTACTTGACTAGTGCTCATGAGCACCGGGTATTTGATACCGTTCGGTTGCTAATATTTGTAACTCGAATCGAAATGGGAACAAGCGACCGCTAGCAAGGTGAGGTCAAGATGCGTGTCGCAATGGATCAAACGTTGATGTGATCGCATTTAACGCCGCTCTCCACTTACCGTCGGGATTAGTCATAAACTTAAATAAATGTTATCTGGTGCACCTTGAGCATGAACATTGTATCTGGATCATGTTTGATGCAAAGTGGTTATTCATTTAAATGAGAACAATGGTTGTTCCATTTATATGAATGAAATCTTTTATGGTCATGCACCGATGATGAATGGTTTATTTCATTAGATCTCGATGATAATGTTACACATATTCATAATGTTGATGCTAAAAGGATTAAACTTAATGATGATATATCCGCATATATGTGGCACGCCGTCTAGGTCATATTGGCATTAAACGATGAAGAAGCTCCATTCGGATGGACTTTTAGAATCACTTGATTATGAATCATTTGATACATGTGAGCCATGCCTTATGGGCAAGATGACTAGAACGCCGTTTTCCGGTTCAATGGAACGGGCGACAGATTTATTGGAAATCATACATTCTGATGTATGTGGTCCAATGAGTGTGTCGGTGCGAGGTGGATATCGTTATTTTGTTACTTTCACGGATGATTTGAGTAGATACGGTTATATCTACTTGATGAAACACAAGTCTGAAACCTTTGAAAAGTTCAAGGAATTTCAGAATGAAGTGGAAAATCATCGTAATAGAAAGATCAAATTTCTACGGTCCGACCGTGTAGGTGAGTATCTAAGTTACGAGTTTAGCACTCACATGAAAGAGTGTGGAATTGTTTCACAACTCACACCTGCCGGAACACCACAGCGAAATGGTGTGTCGGAACGTCGTAATCGTACTTTATTATATATGGTTCGATCTATGATGTCTCTGACGGACTTGCCGTTGTCATTTTGGGGTTATGCACTAGAAACTGCTGCATTCACTTTAAATCGGGCACCATCTAAATCCGTTGAAAAGACACCGTATGAATTGTGGTTTGGAAACAAACCTAAGCTGTCATTTCTTAAAGTTTGGGGTTGCGATGTTTATGTGAAGAAACTTCAACCGGATAAACTCGAACCCAAAGCGGAAAAATGCGTCTTCATAGGATACCCTAAAGAAACTATTGGGTATTCCTTCTATCACAGATCCGAGGGCGAGGTTTTTGTTGCCAAGAATGGATCCTTTCTAGAGAAAGAGTTTCTCGCGAAAGGTGTGAGTAGTCGGAAGGTAGAACTCGAAGAGGTTGTGGAACCTTCTCTTCAAAGTATGGCGAGTAGCGCAATGGGAAGTTGTTCCGGAGTTGGCTCCACATTGAAGAGGGAACTAATGATAATGATCATGAAACTCCGAAGAGAGTATTGCCGAACCTCGCAGGTCAAACAGACGCTGCGACTCCCCGAGCAGACGGAAATCTGTCATAAATTTCATGGTTGATGAAAATAATGACCTGCGACGTATGAAGAAGCGATGATGAGCCCGGATTCCAACAAATGGTTAGAAGCCATGAAATCCGAGATGGAATCCATGTATGAAAATCAAGTTTGGAACTTGGTGGAATTACCTCACGACCAAAGGCCGTGGAGAACAAATGGATTTTCAAAAGAAAACTGATGTCGATGGTAATGTGACCATCTATAAAGCTCGACTTGTCGCAAAGGGGTTTCGACAAATTCAAGGAGTTGACTACGATGAGACTTTCTCTCCGTAGCGATGCTAAAGTCGATTAGGATTATGTTAGCAATTGCTGCATATTTCGATTATGAAATATGGCGATGGATGTCAAACCGCTTCTCAATGGTAATATTGAAGAAGAGTTGTATATGATACAACCAAAGGGTTTTGTCGATCCTAAGGATGCTAACAAGGTGTGCAAGCTTCAGCGATCCATCTATGGATTGAAGCAAGCATCGCGAAGTTGGAATCTCCGCTTTGATGAGGTGATCAAAGAGTTTGGATTTGTCCAAACTTATGGAGAAGCTTGTATTTACAAGAAAGTGAGTGGGAGCAATGTGGCATTTCTGATATTATATGTGGATGACATATTATTGATCGGAAATGATATAGAACTTTTAAACAGTGTTAAAAGTTATCTAAATAGCAAATTTTCAATGAAGGACCTAGGTGAAGCGTCATACATATTAGGCATAAAGATCTATAGAGATAGATCTAGGCGCCTAATAGGGCTATCACAAAGTACATACCTTGATAAGATTTTAAAGAAGTTTAAAATGGCGGAAGTAAGAAGGGTTCTTACCTATGTTGCAAGGCAAGACATTGAGTAAGACTCAAAGTCCGGCTTAGGAAGAAAGAGAGATAATGGACAAAGTCCCTATGCTTCACCATAGGCTCTATAATGTACGCCATGCTATGTACAAGACGGATGTGGCACACGCTATTAGTTTGACTAGTAGGTACCAATCGGATCCATTGAACACTGGATAGCGGTCAAGAATATCCTTAAGTACTTACGAAGAACTAAGGATATGTTTCTTGTATCTGGAGGTGAAGAAGAGCTCGTCGCTAAGTGTTATGTCGACGCTTAGCTTTGACACCGATCCGGATGACTCTAAGTCTCAATCCGGATCGTATTTCTCATGAATGGCGGAGCGGTTAGTTGGAGGAGCTCCAAACAACTGTGGTAGCGGGATCAACAACGGAGGCGAATATGTTCTTTGCTTGAGCGGCTCGAAGCGATTTGGATGAAGGAGTTCATATCCGAACTAGGAGTTGTGGCGAACGCGTTGGACCCAATGGTGATCTATTGTGACAACAATGGTGCCATTGCCAATGCCAAAGAGCCAAGGTCTCACAAGAATTCCAAGCATATTAAGCGCCGGTTTCACTCCATCCGCGAGCATGTCAAGGATGGAGATATAAAGATTTGTAAAGTACATACGGATCTCAATGTAGCAGATCCGTTGACTAAAACTCTCCCTAGAGCAAAACATGATCAACACCGGAACTCAATGGGTGTTAGATATATCTCTATGTAACTAGATTATTGTCTCTAGTGCAAGTGGGAGACTGAAGGGAATATGCCCTGAGAGGCAATAATAAAGTGTTTATTATGTGTATTCCAAGTATATGATAGATGTTTATTTTGCATGCTATAATTGTATTAATCTGAAGCGTTAATACATGTGTGTTTAATAAACAAACAGAAAGTTCCTAGTTAAGCCTCTCTCATAAACTAGCTCGTTGATTAACAAGATGATCAAGGTTTCCTGATCATGGACATTGGATGTTGTTAATAACGGGATCACAACATTAGTGTAATGATGTGATGAACATTCATCCGAAGTATAGCATTACGATCAAAGTCATTGAGTTTATATTGCTATAACGACTTACGAAGTGATCCTAATCCTTAGACCATGAGATCATGTCAATCACTAAAACAGGAAGAGTTTCTTGATAACATCAAAAGTCACACCGTAACAGGTGATTATAAAGATGGGTTCGTAACTAATAAAGTGTTATGTTGAGGCTCATGGATCGAGAGTGGAATTTGTTCATCCGATGACGGATAGATATACTCTGGGCCCTCGGTGATATCACATTGATTAGCTTGCAAGCAAGTGATTTGATCACTAGAATGTTATATCACAGAACGAGAAAAGAGTGCATGTCGATGCGAGATCAAACTAGGTATGGAGATACCGATGATCGAATCTCGGACATGTAATATATCGTGAAACAAAGGGATTAAGATACTAGCGTAAAAGGTTCCGGACGATCACAAGAAAGTCATCGTTGAATGTGTGGGAGTCAAGATGGGTCTCGGATCCGCTCGATTATTGATCCGAGAGGGGTCTCGATCATGTCCGCATTATTCACGAACCGTAGGGTGACACACTTAAGAGACACCGACATCCAATTGGAGCAAATGTTTCATGCCGAAGAATGAACAAGCGAGGAATTTATTTCACTAGATACCAAACAAAGTTTTCGTGAAATTGCATAAAGGGGTTATGCATGTGAAATAGAATTCTAGCAAGGTGTTATTTGTGAATGTTTGTCATTAAAGTAATTGACAAAATTCTGAATAAAATAAAAGAGTTTTATTTAATGAGAGTTTGCATTAAATTTGGTGGAAATTTAATGGGAATTTTGAGTGGACTTTTGAGTGAGGGAATTTAGAGGAGTTTTGTGAGTGGAGTGTCCACCCACATGAAGAGGGAGGGCAAGGGCAGCCCCATGCGCCTGCCACCCCTTGGGGTTCCCTCCTCCTATAAAAGGAGCCCTCCTCCTCACTTGTCTCTCACACCTCCTCGTGAAGGATCTCTCTCCCCTCTAGAATTTATCCCCATGGTCTCTGGACTAGCGAGATACATGTTCCCGGTGGCTATTCGCAAGAAAGAGTTGTGCTTCCGCTGCATCTGAGCGAGGAGGCGGAGGTTGCTCGGTGCCTCGAACGTGTGCGAAAGCACGGATGCGCTTTGCTTGGCGCTAGGACTTCCTCTCGATCTTGAGATCGGCAAGAGATCGTCTACATCAACCACGAGTTGAACTCGTTAAGCTTTGTCGGTCTTCAAGGGTATGTTCTCTACGGATATACATCCGCCCGTTGTTTGTATCCAGTATATATAGATCTTGGTATATAGTTCACATCGTAGGAAAATTTTTGTTTTCTATGCTGCGAACCCTACAAGGAGGAGGTGTCGGCGGCCGCTAGGGCAGCGGCGGCGGCGTGGGTGTGGGGAGGGCTTGGCTCTTGTGGTGTTGGGGCAGCCCTCCCCCTCTATTCATGAGAGGGGGGGCAGCTTTGGGAGGGGTGGGTTTGAATCCAAACCCAAAACCAAGTTGGATTGAGAGAAGGACTTGTTTCTTCTCCCACTAGGAAACCATTATTCCAGTTTGAATTTTCAAACTCCCGTTTGACTTTCAATTTAGAGCTTTAATTCTCTCTTGCAAATGCCCACACCAAGTGACCTAGGATATGATCCAATCATTCCACTTATCCATGACACATTCATGGACCATTCCCCTTCCGGATCGGTGAACCTTCTAGAACCTCTCTGATGAAAACATCGGAATCTTTCCCGAACTCCGGAATCGGACTTTCCTTATATGAATCTTCTTCTCCGGACCATTCCAGATCTCCTCGTGATATCCCAGATCCTATCTGAGACTCCGAACAACATTCGGTATCCCTACTAACATTCCATATCTACTAAACAACATCGAATCCTTAAGTGTGTCTCCCTACAGTTCGTGAATTATGCGGACATGACCGAGACACTTCTCCAATCAATAACCAATAGAGAATATGGAAATTCATATGGCTCCCACGTATTTCTACAATTACTTTGCGATCGAATGAACCACTTACATACGATACCAATTTCCCTTTGTCTCGCGATAGTTTACTTATCCGAGGTTTTGATCGTCGGTATCTCTGCATACCTAGTTCAACCTCTTTACTGATAAGTACTCTTTTCTCGTTCCCGTGATATGTGATCCCTTGTGAGCCAGTCACATGCTTGCAAGACAATTGGATGACATTCCACTGAGAGGGCCCAGAGTATATCTATTCGTCATATGGATGGACAAATCCCATTCTTGATCCATGTGCCTCAACCCATACTTTCCGAACACTCAATGCCACCTTTATAGACACCCAGTTACGGTGTGGCGTTTGATGTCATCAAAGTATCCTTCCGGTGATGGTGATTAGCATGATCTCATGGTCGAAGGAATTAGGTTACTATGTATCATAAAGCTTATAGCAAATGAACTATTGAAATGACTTGATCTTAATGCTATGCTTATCTATAGGAGTATGTCCATCATATCATTCTCCTAGTGATATGATCATGTTGTTAACAACATCTCAATGCTCATGATCAGGAAACCACGATCATCTATTAACCAACAAGCTAGTATTACAAAGAGGCTTTACTAGGGACTCTAATTTAGTTTACAAATCACACAGGTATTAATGTTTCTAGTTTAATACTGTTATAGCATGAATGTAAACATTTATCATAAACACAGAGATATAATAATAACCACTTTTATTATTGCCTCTAGGGCATATCTCCAACACTATTTAGTTGGTTCCTGATGTTGGTTTTTAAAGTAACTTTTTTGTGTTTTTCCTTTTTTGTAACTAGTTTATATTTTTATGATAAGTTGCAACAGTGATTTTATTTGTTTTCTCTTTGTTTTGGGTAACACAAAAGGAAGATTGCTGTTATGCTTGGGGAGTTATGCACGGACATATCAAACATGCTTGGTGCTTTTGTGGAAGCTATTGGAACTATGGAAAGCGCAGAAAGTTCTACACATGCTCAAGCGGGAAGGAAGATATAAAGGATTGATAGAGGTGACGGTGATGATGGGGATGGCAAAGACAACATCGACAACAATGAAGATGATGAGTCTGAAGACAACAGCGATGGGAAAGATGGCAATGATAAAGAAGACGAAGATGATGAGGACAAGAATAATGACAATGGACTAGATAGGGAAGATGAGAATGGGGAAGACCAGGGCGGTGACTTGCACAAGACACCGAGAAGATCTGCTAGGCTAACACCAAAAAAGGGACACGATGGGCCTGCTAGCAACCTAAGGAAGAGATGCACTGATTCTGAAATCCATGCAGATGTCGGTGCAAACAAAAGCGCTGATTCACCTTCATTCTCCATGTGGAGTCCATTTGCAGACCCCGAGAGTAATGGCAGCACCACCCCTTGCAAGTGTGCCTCCATGTAACACCCTCAAAATCGTACCTATGCAAGTTTGGGCAAAATTCACCAAACCCGCATAGAAGCGATTCAAAGGTGCCCACCAGGCACTTTCGTGCGGGTGGAAAACGAAGTAATAACATTACACAACAGTCCTCGATGGGACCCATGCAGATATATATAACAATGACTCAACAAGTCAAGAATACAGATATACGACAAAGATCCAAATCACCTTGAAAAGCGATAGAGTCCCACGGACAAGATGCAAATGGGGCTAAGAGCCCAAGAATAACCAATGGCCCATAACCTGCCTGGCCAAGCCGAAGGGTAACCTGCTAACGACGCCGATCTCAAAACCTGCTTAAACAAAAGGTGCCGACAAAGGGCAAAGGAAAAAGAGGAGCCAAGATCGAGGCCAAGACAGCGAGGCTAGAATTCGGCGGTCCTCGCCTACATAGGTATGGTGGACTGAGCGGCAGCGGCAGCATGCACTAAACAACCTATAGAGACTCGATACAACTGGCGGCCATCAGAGAGGGGTAAGAAGGACCTATTCGGAACCAACCTGATTCTATCATCAAACCAACCCATCCTGGCGTTTCCCCCTCGAGACCAAACGAGGAAGTCAACCGAGGAACTCACACAGTTGGCAGTTTTACTTATTTGGTTATCGTTGCAGCAATTACTAGTCAGGTATAGATAATTGTCCTGATAAAGTAAACAGTGGGCACTTTTAGTTAACCATTCCGTGGTGGTGGCAACACTTACTAGTCAGATACATTTATCATGAGATAACCCAAAAACCCAGCAGTTGGTACTTTTATTCAGCCATTTCGTTGTAGTTGCAGTACTTACTAGTCAGGTACAATGGTCGCAAGCGACAATCCAAAACAAGCAATTGTGGGCAGTCTTAATTAGCCATTCCATTATAGTGAAGTTGGTTACTAGTCATTATAAGTCAAATTTATAGCAATAAACTTTAGTTATGCTTGTCTATGATCGAGATACTGTGCTCCAAGTCGTCCATATCCGCGGACACGGCTTTCAGAAAGTTTTACCCGGCCGGGGTGCACCAATAGCAACACACGCTCGATCAACCTCGGAAAAACCAAATCAAAACCCAACGAGGCTTTCACGACTGAACAATCACAGGATTCAGAATTATTTCAGGCCACCCATTGAGTAGATCCCGCAACGGAGTAAGCAAGCTCGAGACGGGCTCAAGGTTTGCGTCGATGGTAAACGATCGGGAACCCGAAAGTGTGGCTGGGCTTGTCGATACGCGAAAACACTCCGCTTACCTAAATAAAGACAGTGCTCCTCGCACAATTTAAATACAGAAAGTAGCATGGCATAAGTACAGGATCGTAAATAAAACCTCAAACTAGTTTGTGGCCCCAAGAAATAAGAATGAATCAAGCTCTGGCTCAGGGGGGTCCCATATACCTCCTTGATGTGGATAGCGCGATAAAACAAGGAACAGGTATCAAGTACTCGGGGTCTTACGGGACACAAGTGGGCGTTCGGAAACCAAATATTTTCTATCACCCACCGATGCCTCTGCTTATTTCAATTTTAGTTGTTAAACAGAAATTAAAGTGGACGATAAGCAAAACTAGGATCATCTCCAACATCAACATGCGGCAATACATCAGCAACTGTGGCAGATGACGACACATATCAGCACTTGAGCAAGCAACTACGACGCGCAAGTCCAACTATCTACCAAACAACAGGCAATAGGATGTGTCCAAGGCAATATAGGGCTGCACGGTTGATCACGGGTACGGAAACTAAAGCATCGCAACACAGATAGCAATAGATCAACAGGAGGGAAGTAAATACTATAAAAGTAAGATAGGTAGAAAGAGGGAGATGCTCGCCTGAAAACACTGTCGAAGGGTTCAACCGAAGATCAGGGCAAAGCTCACATCAACTCAACGGCCTTATCCGCGAAGAAGCAAACCACTAGAAGAAACACCGGATGCGATATTTAATACACGGCAGAAGATCGGCATGATGCATGTATGATGCATGGCATGGCAAAGTGCGATGCAACTAAGTCAAATTAAGCGGAAACGGGGTCCCGACAAATAATTAATAGGTGCATGTTGTTTAGATACCCCGCAATTTAAATGTTGTTTTAACATGGCAGAATATATCACCGGTTCGCTACACAAATTTAAATGAGGCCGATATGAGACTAGATTTGCCCGCATATGGGCCCCATATTTAATTATTAGGTGAATCGGCATAAGGCCCCTAAACCACAGATATGCATGCGAGATGAAAGATTTGATGTGCAACAGTTGTATTATATTATGAAATAGGGTTCGAGGAAAGGGTTCACACATAAGGGTTCGGCGAACTTGGGGGTTCCGGGGTTCGACAGGTCCGAGGTTCGGGGTCCGTTCTCGGTAGGATCGTTCTCGTTTCGTGAACGGGCAGATCTTGCGTTCCGGGAAGATGTACTTGGCGGTCTCCGGCTCCACCCAGGTCAGGGCCGATCTTGTCGTCGCGAAGGTCTTGTCGGGCCGACGTATCGGGTCGGTTTTGGCGTCCGGGAAGCGGTACTTGTCGTTTCGTGTAGGCGTCCTCGAGGTCGACGGCGAACTTGTCCGATACCGGGGTTCGGTCTGCGGGGTTCGAGGGTGTCTTGGCGTCCCCTGAGGAAGATCATGTCGAGCCCTCGGGTTTGGCCTTCGGGGGTTTTCGGACTCCGGCAGAAGTTCTCGTCGTTCCCTGCCGAAGATCTTAGCATGACATCTCGATCATCTGTGGCCGACATCGGGTTGGTCTTGTTCGTGCGGAGATCTTGGCGATGGAAACGGAGAACTTGTTATGGGTCGGTCTTGTTGGCGGTCTCGGAGTTCCGCGTCGGAGTACTTGATCCCCAACTTGTCGTTTGGTGAAGGACATGGGCGAGGTGATCACCGGGAATGCCCTCGTGCTGCTGCTGTCCGCGGCAGAAGGAGGTGGCGAGGTCGGCAAGGAAGATGGCTCGGGATGGACGGCCCCTGGCGGCAGGAATCGGCGACGCCGGCCACTGGTTGAGGGCAGGCCGGTGGTGGGCTCCTGGACGGCGGACGAACTCGCAGAGGGCGCGAAGCAGGCCCCGGCGGGTCCATGGGGACGAAGGCGAGGCTAAGCGGCGCTGAGCTCGGGCGGGGACCTTGGCGACAGCGAGGCGAGGAGGGAGCCGGAGCCGGGGACGGAGGGGCGGCGACGCGCACGCCGGAGGCCAGGTCGCCGGGCTGGGCTGGGAGGTCCCCCAGGGCGGAGGAGGGAGGCGGCGCGCTGCTCGGGTCGGGAAGGGGCGGCCTGGCGGCTGCCGACGCGGGTTGTCGGAGGAGGCGGCCATGGGCAGGCTATGGCGGGAGGCGCAGGTCGCCGGAGGAGCTCAGGGAACGGCGAGGGAGGAGGGAGGGCTCGGGCCAGCGGTGGCGGAGGGGAGCGGTCATGCGGGAGGGGAAGACCAAGGCGGCCGAGGCGGTGTCTGTGAGGCTAGAGTGTCTGGCCGCCAGGAGGAAGGGCGGGTCCGCTGGCGGGAGGACCTCATGACCTCGGGGCTTCCATGGCGGAGGCGGACGGAGGTTGGGAGGCCGAGGCGAGCGCTGAGGAGGAAGGCACGGCGGTGGAGGCAGGGAGGACGTTGGGAGGGTCCGGTCGAGCGAGGGGAGCGTCATGGTGGAAGAGGAACAGGGGAGGTGACAGTGGGGTCCATGGGGTGGGCAGGGGGTTCGGTGTGGGGTGCGGAGGGCCTCCGCGTGGGTGCGTGTGTGGCAGGGTGGGTGTGTGGCGTGTGTGGGTGTGGGGCTGAGGGGTTGAGTGGTGGGGGGGGAGGAGAGAGAGAGAGAGAGAGGGGAGCCACGTGGCGGCTGCTGGTTGGTGGGGGGAAGAGGAGAGGGTGAGGTGGCGCAAAGGGAGTGGCCAGGGTGAGGTGGAGGGTTGGGTGTGGGTAGATAATTGGGTAGCTTTAGGAATTTAGGATAGGATTGGTTGGACCGTTTTAAAAACCTGGGGGTGGTCGTTCGGGTCGATCTGGCCCGTTCGACTGCCCCTACTAAAAATAATATAATTTTTATTTGTTTTGTTAACACCTTTTGCAAACCGATAGCACTCGAACAAAAATAATCCGGGGACCGGGCTTTGCATTTGAATTAAGGTGGGGCGTTTGGAAAACAAATCGGGGTTTTACGAAAATGGTTTTGGCAAACAATGCATGATGATGACGATGCAATGCACAAATTCAACGCGATTTTCTAGTAGTGGTTTTGCGGGATGCCACAATTCGACACCACTAACAATGGATCTCGCCCTCGAGATCCGCCTCATGGTACCGGAAGGAAAGGTCGGCGATCTGCGTCTTCTCGCTTCGTGTAGATCTCCGCGACACCACTAACAAGAGGTCGTTGTCCCTGTTCGTCAAGAGAACACTCCGGATAAACAACGGACGAAGTTAAAGGTAAGGCCACCTCTAACTTCCATGGAAGGAGTAAAATTGCTGGATCCACCGATTCGATGTACAAGAGCGAATGATAAGAGTAGTGGTATGGTAGCTACTCCATCCCGCACTCGAACCATTACTCTGCACACAAATAGGCGGATTATGCAACCAACTCTCGGAATTAGACTGAAGATCTCGACAAGCGAGGTTCGGAACAAAGGAGTGATGCAGACTCTACATCGGATCTGGCGTAGATGATGTCGTCGCGTAAAAACACCGGAAGGCACAAACAAGGAACAAAGAATGGTACCGCAGACAAGGATCACTCAGGCAGCATGAACATCGGATGGTAGAACACCGTTTCCAAGGGAGGAAGCGAAACCCTGAAGGTACGACGGAAACCCAACCACGAGAATTCCTGGACTCAAAGAGAAAGAAGAGAGCGGATTCAAAACACGTAGAGATAAGAGGAGAACAGCAGAGGGTAAGGAGTAAAATTAGACCTAATCAGAACTATCCAACCGATTTTGCAAAAAAAGTTTTGACACTCTACTTCGGCCGTTAGCTAGGTTATCCTATAGGCTGGACTTGTGGGGTATCGCAACTGCTGAGCTCTGATACCACTCTGTAACACCCTCAAAATCGTACCTATGCAAGTTTGGGCAAAATTTACCAAACCCGCATAGAAGCGATTCAAAGGTGCCCACCAGGCACTTTCGTGCGGGTGGAAAACGAAGTAATAACATTACACAACAGTCCTCGATGGGACCCACAGAACAAATATATATAACAGCGACTCAACGAGTCAAGAATACAGATATACGGTACAAAGATCCAAATCACCTTGAAAACGATAGAGCGTCCAGCTACGGACAAGATGCAAATGGGGCTAAGAGCCCTGAAGAATAACCAATGGCCTCCATAACCCTGCCCAGGCCAAGCCGGAAGGGTAACCCTGCTAACAACGTCGATCTCAAAACCTGCTTAAACAAAAGGGGTGCCGACAAAGGGCAAAGGAAAAAGAGGAGCGTCGATCGAGGCCAAGACACTCGAGGCTAGAATTGCGGTCCTCGCCACATAGGTATGGTGGATGGCGGCGCAAAGATGCACTAAACAACCTATAGAGACTCGATACAACTGGCGGCCATCAGAGAGGGGTAAGAAGGACCTATTCGGAACCAACCTGATTCTATCATCAAACCAACCCATCCTGGCGTTTCCCCCTCGAGACCAAACGAGGAAGTCAACCGAGGAACTCACACAGTTGGCAGTTTTACTTATTTGGTTATCGTTGCAGCAATTACTAGTCAGGTATAGATAATTGTCCTGATAAAGTAAACAGTGGGCACTTTTAGTTAACCATTCCGTGGTGGTGGCAACACTTACTAGTCAGATACATTTATCATGAGATAACCCAAAAACCCAGCAGTTGGTACTTTTATTCAGCCATTTCATTGTAGTTGCAGTACTTACTAGTCAGGTACAATGGTCGCAAGCGACAATCCAAAACAAGCAATTGTGGGCAGTCTTAATTAGCCATTCCATTATAGTGAAGCTGATTACTAGTCATTATAAGTCAAATTTATAGCAATAAACTTTAGTTATGCTTGTCTATGATCGAGATACTGTGCTCCAAGTCGTCCATATCCGCGGACACGGCTTTCAGAAAGTTTTACCCGGCCGGGGTGCACCAATAGCAACACACGCTCGATCAACCTCGGAAAAACCAAATCAAAACCCAACGAGGCTTTCACGATCGAACAATCACAGATTCGAATTATTTCAGGGGCCACCCCATTGAGTAGATCCCGCAACGAGTAAGCAAGCTCGAGACGGCTCAAGGTTTGCGTCGGTCAGAAACGATCGGGAACCCGAAAGTGGCTGGGCTTGTCGATACCGAAAACACTCCGCTTACCTAAACAAGACAAAGTGTGCTCCTCGCACAATTTAAATACTGAAAGTAGCATGGCATAAGTACAAGATCGTAAATAAAACCTCAAACTAGTTTGTGGCCCCAAGAAATAAGAATGAATCAAGCTCGGGGGGGTCCCTCGAATATACCTCCCGGATGTGGATAGCGCGATAAAACAAGGAACAGGTATCAAGTACTCGGGGTCTTACGGGACACAAGTGGGCGTTCGGAAACCAAATATTTTCTATCACCCACCGATGCCTCTGCTTATTTCAATTTTAGTTGTTAAACAGAAATTAAAGTGGACGATAAGTAAAACTATAATCATCTCCAACATCAACATGCGGCAATACATCAGCAACTGTGGCAGATGACGACACATATCAGCACTTGAGCAAGCAACTACGACGCGCAAGTCCAACTATCTACCAAACAACAGGCAATAGGATGTGTCCAAGGCAATATAGGGTTGCACGGTTGATCACGGGTACGGAAACTAAAGCATCGCAACACAGATAGCAATAGATCAACAGGAGGTAAGTAAATACTATAAAAGTAAGATAGGTAGAAAGAGGGAGATGCTCGCCTGAAAACACTGTCGAAGGGTTCAACCGAAGATCGGGGCAAAGCTCACATCAACTCAACGGCCTTATCCGCGAAGAAGCAAACCACTAGAAGAAACACCGGATGCGATATTTAATACACGGCAGAAGATCGGCATGATGCATGTATGATGCATGGCATGGCAAAGTGCGATGCAACTAAGTCAAATTAAGCGGAAACGGGGTCCCGACAAATAATTAATAGGTGCATGTTGTTTAGATACCCCGCAATTTAAATGTTGTTTTAACATGGCAGAATATATCACCGGTTCGCTACACAAATTTAAATGAGGCCGATATGAGACTAGATTTGCCCGCATATGGGCCCCATATTTAATTATTAGGTGAATCGGCATAAGGCCCCTAAACCACAGATATGCATGCGAGATGAAAGATTTGATATGCAACAATTGTATTATATTATGAAATAGGGTTCGAGGAAAGGGTTCACACATTAGGGTTCGGCGAACTTGGGGGTTCCGGGGTTCGGGTTCGGAGGTCCAGGGTTCGGGTCCGTTCTCGCCGATCGTTCTCTCGTTCGATACGGGCAGATCTTGCGTTCCGGGAAGATGTACTTGGCGGTCTCCGGCTCCACCCAGGTCGGGGCCGATCTTGTCGTCGCGAAGGTCTTGTCGGGCCGACGTATCGGGTCGGTCTTGGCGTCCGGGAAGCGGTACTTGTCGTTTCGTGTAGGCGTCCTCGAGGTCGACGACGAACTTGTCCGGGTTCGGCTCTGCGGGTTCGAGGTGTCTTGGCCCCGAGGAAGATCATGTCGAGCCCTCGGGTTTGGCCTTCGGGGGTTTTCGGACTCCGGCAGAAGTTCTCGTCGTTCCCTGCCGAAGATCTTAGCATGACATCTCGATCATCTATGGCCGACATCGGGTTGGTCTTGTTCGTGCGGAGATCTTGGCGATGGAAACGGAGAACTTGTTATGGGTCGGTCTTGTTGGCGGTCTCGGAGTTCCGCGTCGGAGTACTTGATCCCCAACTTGTCGTTTGGTGAAGGACATGGGCGAGGTGATCACCGGGAACGCCCTCAGGCTCGCTGCTATCCGCGGCAGAAGGAGGTGGCGAGGTCGGCAAGGAAGATGGCTCAGGATGGACGGCCTCTGGCGGCAGGAATCGGCGATGCCGGCCACTGGTTGAGGGCAGGCTGGTGGTGGGCTCCTGGACGGCGGACGAACTCGCAGAGGGCGCGAAGCAGGCCCCGGCGGGTCCATGGGGACGAAGGCGAGGCTAAGCGGCGCTGAGCTCGGGCGGGGACCTTGGCGACAGCGAGGCGAGGAGGCCGAGCCGGGACGGAGGGCGGCAGCGACGCCTGGGAGGCTGTGTCGGCTAAGGGGCTCGCTGGGAGGTCCCGGGCGGAGGCGGAGGAGTCTGTGGCGCGCTGGGGTTCGGGAAGGGGCGGCCGAAGGCGACGGCGGGTTGTCGGAGGCGGCCGGGGCAGCTATGGCGGGCGGGAGGCGGCAGTCGCTGGAGGAGCTCAGGCGGCAACGGCGAGGAGGAGGGGTGAGGGCTCGGCCGGGCGGTGGCGGAGGGAGCGGCCATGAGGGAGGGGAAGACCAGGCGCCGAGGCGTCTGGCGGGACTGGGGCAGTGCGGCCGCCAGGAGGAAGGGGCGCGGGTCCGTCAGGGAGGACCTCATGACCTCGGGCTTCATGGCGGAGGCGGACGGAGGTTGGGAGGCAGGCGGCCGCTGGGCGAGCGCCAGGAGGAAGGAACGGCGGTGGAGGCAGGGAGGACGTTGGGGAGGGGTCCGGGTCGTGAGCGAGGGGAGCGTCGCGGGGTGGAAGAGGAACAGGGCGGGGAGGTGACAGGGGAGTGGGGTCCGCGGGGGTGGGCCAGGGGGTTCGGCAGTGTGGGGTGCGGGAGGTGGGCCTCCGCGTGGGTGCGTGTGTGGCAGGGTGGGTGTGTGGCGTGTGTGGGTGTGGGGCTGAGGGGTTGAGTGGTGGGGGGGAAGGAGAGAGAGAGAGAGAGGGGAGCCACGTGGCGGCTGCTGGTTGGTGGGGGGAAGAGGAGAGGGTGAGGTGGCGCAAAGGGAGTGGCCAGGGTGAGGTGGAGGGTTGGGTGTGGGTAGATAATTGGGTAGCTTTAGGAATTTAGGATAGGATTGGTTGGACCGTTTTAAAAACACAGGGTGGTCGTTAAGGTCGATCTGCCCGCTCGACGCCTACTAAAAATAATATAATTTTTATTTGTTTTGTTAACACCTTTTGCAAACCGATAGCACTCGAACAAAAATAATCCGGGGACCGGGCTTTGCATTTGAATTAAGGTGGGGCGTTTGGAAAACAAATCGGGGTTTTGCGAAAATGGTTTTGGCAAACAATGCATGATGATGACGATGCAATGCACAAATTCAACGCGATTTTCTAGTAGTGGTTTTGCGGGATGCCACACTCCACTACAAACAGCTCAGGTTGGAGGAGATGAAAAAATACAGAAGATCACAACATAGTGCTTCAAACTACAGAATTTGGACATAAGAGGTGATGTGCAGCAACAGGGAAGGAGGAGACATAAAGTTGGGGTGCACCGTGGTCGCCAAGACCAGCCATGCTCACCAAACACCTGTGGCGCCCCGCAAAATCCACTACTAGAAAACCGCGTTATTTTTGTGCATTGCATCATCATGACCTCATGCTCATGTCATCATGCCACCTTGCATTTGAGCATCGTCATGTCATCTTGCATTTGTTTGCATAAAACTATTTTGAAAAAGCCTGGTTTTGTTTTCTAAACGCCCCGTCTTTAATTCAAAATCCAAAATCCGGGTCTCCGGAATGTTTTGTTTTGTCTGCCAACGGTTTGCAAACGCCTCGTTTTTAATAAATAAAATATTTAAATTATTTTGGGAGGCAGCCAGCCAGGCCCGAAAGCCCAGCCGGCCACCTCCAGACAAAAACCCTACCTACCCCAGAACACCCAAAACCTAAGCTACCAAATAACCTACCCACCCTGCCTCCACCTCACCCCACCCAATAGCCAACCGCCACCTCACCACTCCCTTCCCCCTATCCAATCCCAGCCCGCCACCTCAGCCTCGGCCCCACCACCCACCCACACTTCCCTGACCCGACCCCCGCGCGTCGTACGCGTTGAGCGTGACCTGCCCACCCCCACCGACGCGTCCCACCAACCCCGTGTCTCTGACCGCCTCGCGCCCATGCTCCCCCACTCGATTTATCCCCTCCCACAACCGCCGCCGCCTTCGATCCCCGCCACCTACGTGCCTGGCCTCCTCTCTCCCGCTGCCGTCTCCACCGCCCTTTTCTCCTCACCCTCCTCCGAGCGCCTCCAGAGGCCGTCTCGCCACCTCTCTCTGCCTTTCCCGAGCGCCGCCAAACTCGCTAATCGCCGCCACTAGCCTCGCGCTTCTGTTTCTCTCCTCCCGCCCTCCTCTCGCCACCGACGACGACTCGAACTCGCCGCTTCGCCGTCCGAGTGTCTTTCCCCCAAGGTCGGCACCACCTGCCCCACGAGGATTTTGCCGGCATCGCGTCGCCTTGACCTTCCCTATAGTGCCTTGTGCAACCTATCACGCGCCGTCCCCGACCTTCCTCGCCTCCGGCAGCCGACCCCGTGCCCGCTGTCGGCCGCGGGACCCTCTGTGGTGTTGCCGTTCTCCTTTCCGGCCTCCTTGTTCTGGTGTGATCCGTGTTTTGCATCTGCACAGGATCACGAAAACCTCTTTCCAGTGTTGGTTCATTTCTGCATGGGAGATGTTGTTGTTTGAGGATGAAGGGATGGTGAGGTGCTCGATGGGCATGTGGTGCTGCTCCTGTGCGAGTCTGCAATGTAATGACCTTGTGGCCTTTTGGTAGAATGTTTACTGCCACTTGGTGCCGAGAACTGTCCCAGACTCAAGATCCTCGCAATCGGTGTCTCATTCGTGTACCTGAAACTGTCAAGATCTTCGCGACGACAAGATCGACATCCATGTGGACAAACCCCAAGAACCACGCCGAGACGCCGAGGTCTACCTCACGGACCCGAAGACCCACGCCCGCATTCCGAAGATCGAGACCAAACCCGAACCCCATCGAACCCAAGATCTCCGACCCCCGATGTGTGACCTCTTTATCTGAGACCCTATTTTTATGAATATGATATACTTGTTGCATATTAAATTGTCATACTTGCATACATGTTGTGGGTTTGGGGGTATTATGCCGACTCACCTCATAATTAAATATGAGACCATATGCGGACAAATCTAGTCTTATATTGGTCCCATTTAAATGTGTGTAGCGAACCGATGCCATGTTTAGCCTTGTCAATACAACATTTAAATTGCGGGGTTTAAAAATAACTTGAACCTATTAATTAAGTGTCGGGACCCCCGTTCCGCTTAATATGGCCTAAATGCATCGCATCTTTGCCATGTCATACATCATACATGCATCATGCCCGATCTTTTGCCGTAGTATTAAATAGTGCATCCGGTGTTTCTTCTAGTGCTTTGCTTCTTCACGGATTAGGCCGATGAGTTGATGCGAGTGTCGACCCGATCTTCAGATGAACCTTCGGCAATGTTTTCAGGCGAGCATCTCCCCCTTTCTACCCATCTTACTTTTATAGTATTTACTCCCTCCTGTTGATCTATTGCTATCTGTGTTGCGATGCTCTAGTTTTCGTGCCCGTGATATCCCTTGCAGCCTTATATTGCCTTGGACACATCCTACTACCTGTTGTTTGGTAGATAGTTGGACCTGCGCGTCGTAGTCGCTTGCTCAAGTGCTGTTGTGTGTCGTCCAGTACCACATTTGTTGGAGTATTTCCGCATGTTTAATGTTGGAGATGATCATGGCTTTAAATACTATTTAATAACTAAAATTGAAGTAGGTAAATACAGAGGCACCGGTGGGTAATAGACAATATTTGGATTTTAACCGCCCACTGGTGTCCCGTAGGACCCCGAGTTCTTGACACCTGTTCCGAGATCGAGCGCGCTAACCACATGTGGGGTGTATGGGCACCCCCATCTATTTAGTACCTGATTCCAAGTACTGTACTGGGGGCCACAATTAGTTTGGGGCTTTATTACTATCCTGTACTTATGCCATGCTTTACTGCATTATTTACGATTGTGCGAGGAGCACCTGTACTGTTTAGGATCGTGACACGTTTTCGCTGTATCGACAAGCCCAGTCACACTTTCGGGTTCCCAGTCGTTTACAACTGTCCACACAAACCCTGAGTCCGTCTCAGAGACCGGCCGACTTCGTTGCGGGTAGCTTAGTGGGGTGGCCCCCCGTGCTTGCTTTGCGTCTGGGAAACGTCGTGTCCGAAACCCCGTCGACATATCGTTGGGTGTATGTTTTGTGATCTTGTACCTACCTGATCTGATAACAAGGGTGTAGGTGCGTGTGGGAACTTTGGTGCACCCCTGCAGGGTTAAATCTTTTCGAGAAGACGTGTCCGCGGTTATGGACGACTTGGAGCACAGATCTCGATCATAGACAACTATAACTAAAGTTTATTGTTATAATTTGACTTGTATCCGATATGACTAGTAATCAGCTTCACTGCAACGGAATGGCTAAATAAAAGTACCAACAACTGCTGGGTTTGGGGATATCTCATGCTAATTGTATTTGACTAGTAAGTGTCGCAACTACAACAGAATGGTTAACTAAAATTGCCCACTGCTTATTATATCAGGATGATTATCTATACCTGACTAGTAATTGCTGCAACGATAACTGAATAAATAAAACTGCCAACGGTGTGAGTTCCTCGGTTGACTTCCTCGTTTGGTCTCGAGGGGGAAACACCAGGATGGGTATGTTTGGTGGTAGTATCAGGTTGGTTCCGAATAGGTCTTTCTTATCCCTCTCTGATAGCCGACAGTTATATCGAGTCTCTATAGGTTGTTTAGTGCTTGCCGCGCCGCTTCAGTCCACCATACCTATGTAGGCGAGGACCGCCAATTCTAGCCTCGCTGCATCGGCCTCGATCGACCGCTTCTCTTTTCCTTTGCCCTTTGTCGGCACCCTTTTGTTTGAGCAGTTTTGAGATCGACGTCGTTAGGTGGTTACCCTTCCGCTTGGCCCGCAGGGTTATGGACGCCATTGGTTATTCTTCAGGGCTCTTAGCCCCATTTGCATCTTGTCCGTAGTCGGACGCTCTATCGTTTTCAAGGTGATTGGATCTTTGTACTGAATATTTGTATTCTTGACTCATGGAGTCGTGTTGTATATATATATATATGTTTTGTGGGTTCCATCGAGGACTATTGTGTAATGATATTACTTCGGTTTCCACCCGCACGCAAGTGCCTGGTGGGCACCTTTGAATCGTTTCTATGCGGGTTTGACGGGAAGCGCTGAAACTTGCATAGGGCCGATTCCGAGGGTGTTACAACACCCCTGTCCGCAGATCAACAAGCAATACAACAAGTGTATTTCCTCCCGAGGTTAGCAAAACATGGCTAAAGCAAACTGCAACTACACCACTGGCACGAGCAAGTACTCTAGATGGAGGATCAACCAGTAGCAGTAAGCAGGAGTCCACGCGTGAAACTTGTCCACCACCGGCACCAAAATCAGATCCATTGGTTGAAAGGAGATTATGGCATGAAAGATTGGATCAAGCTTGCAATCCACCATATTTTGATATTGGTTTGGATAGCCTAGAGAAGGATGAAAACATGGGACTCAACAATCCTTCGAACCTCCCACAGTCAGTTATATCCCCCGTAAACTTGGAGTATGAAAGGTTCAATTATGTCGATGATTGGGATGACCAGACTTGGAGAGAAGTTGTGTCTGCTATTGAAAAAGTAGAAATGGAGAAAAGCATCCAAGAAATAGACATTGTGGTTAGTGAGCAAGCTGACACTGGTTTTAACACACAAGCAGATACAGGAACTGAAGCTGTAGTGAACTCCAATGCATCTGCCAGTATTGCAGCAGCAGAGCGTCCGCAAGTTCAGGGAACCAGTCCCGTGGTTAGAGAGCATCCTGATGCTAGTTTGAACACACCAGCAAGGGCAGGGACTGGGGCCACATTGAACGCTGATGCATCTGGCAGTACTACAGAAGCAGAGCGTCCGCAAGTACAGGGAAGGAGGATTGTTAGGCAGGGACCTTGCAGGAAATCCCCTTACTTCTCGTATGTTGACAAAAGGGTTTTTACGTTCTCTGCCGATGTGAAAGAGACATACAACACAGTTACTGCACATGGAAAATGTAACACCCTCAGAATCGGACCTATGCAAGTTTGAGCAAAATTCGCCAAACCCGCATAGAAACGATTCAAAGGTGCCCACCAAGCACTTTCGTGCGGGTGGAAAACGAAGTAATAACATTACACAACAGTCCTCGATGGGACCCACAATGTATATATATATAACAATGACTCAAAGAGCCAAGAATACAAATATACGGTACAAGATCCATCACCTTGAAAATGGTAGGGCGTCACTACGGACAAGAAGCAAATGGGGCTAAGAGCCTCAAGAATAACCAATGGCGTCCAGAACCCTGTGCCAAGGAAGGGTAACCGCTAACGGCCGATCTCAAAACCTGCTTAACAAAAGGTGCCGACAAAGGGCAAAGCAGAAAACAAAGAAGGAGCGCCAAGATCGAGGCCAAGACAGCGAGGCTAGAATTCGCGGTCCTCGCCACATAGGTGTGGTGGATCAAGGCAGCGCAAGATGCACTAAACAACCTATAGAGACTCGATACAACCGGCGGTTATCGAGGGGTAAGAATGACCTAACCGGATCCAACCTGAAGCTATCACCAAACAAACCCATCCTGGTGTTTCCCCCTCGAGACCAAACGAGGAAGTCAACCGAGGAACTCACTCAGTTGGCAGTTTTAATTATTCAGTTATAGTTGCGGCAATTACTAGTCAGGTTTAGATAATCGTCCTGATAAAGTAAACAGTGGGCACTTTTAGTTAACCATTCCGTTATAGTTGTATCTCTTACTGATCAGGTGCAGATAGCATGAGATAACCCCAAACCCAGCAGTTGTTGGTACTTTTATTCAGCCAATTCGTTGTAGTTGCAATACTTACTAGTCAGATACATTTGTCGTCAGTGACAACCAAACAAGCAATTGTGGGCAGTATTAATTAGCCATTCCATTATAGTAGAGCGGATTACTAGTCATTATAAGTCAAATTTATAGCAGTAAACTTTAGTTATGCTTGTCTATGATCGAGATACTGTGCTCCAAGTCGTCCATATCCGCGGACACGGCTTTCAGAAAGTTTTACCCGGCCGGGGTGCACCAATAGCAACACACGCTCGATCAACCTCGGAAAAACCAAATCAAAACCCAACGAGGCTTTCACGACTGAACAATCACAGGATTCAGAAATATTTCAGGGGCCACCCTTAAGTAGAATCCGAACGGAGTAGGCAAGCTCAGACGGCCTCAAGGTCTGGGTAGACGGTGGAGCGATCGGGAACCCCAAACGGGGCTTGTCGACACCGTAAACGTGTCCCGATCCAAATAAAGACAGTGCAAAAGCACAATCGTAAATAAAGCAAGAAACATGGCATAAGTACAGATCGTAAATAAAACCTCAAACTAGTTTGTGGCCCCAAGAAATAAGAATGAATCAAGCTCGCTGTGGGGGTCCCATATACCTCCCGGATGTGGATAGCGCAAAAATCAAGGAACAGTATCAAGTACTCGGGTCTTACGGGACACAAGTGGGCTCGAAACCAAATATTATCTATCACCCACCGATGCCTCTCGCTTATTCAATTTTAGTTGTTAAACAGAAATTAAAGTGACGATAAGTAAAACTAGAAACATCTCCAACATCAACATGCGGCAATACATCAACAATCGTGGCATTGACAACACGCGACAACACTTGAGCAAGCGATCACGACACGCAAGTCCAACTAGCTACCAAACAACAGTAATAGGATGTGTCCAAGGCAATATACGGTCATAGGGATATCAAAGGTACGAAAACTAGAGCATCGCAACACGTATAGCAATAGATCAACAGGAGGGAATAAATTACTATAAAAGTAAGATAGGTAGAAAGGGGAGATGCTCGCTGAAAACATTGTCGGGGTTCAACCAAGATCGGGCGAAGCTCACATCAACTCAACGGCCTTATCCGCGAAGAACCAAAACACTAGAAGAAACACCGGATGCAATATTTAATAAAACGCGTAAGATCGGCATGATGCATGTATGATGGAAGACATGGCAAGGTGCGGTAATTAGGTCGATTAAGTGGAACCGGGGTCCCGACAATTAATTAGGTGGTTCATGTTATTTATCTACCCCGCAATTTTAAATGTTGTTTAACAAGGCAAAAGATAGCACCGGTTCGCTACACAAATTTAAATGAGGCCGATATGAGACTAGATTTGCCCGCATATGAGCCCCATATTTAATTATTAGGTGAATCGGCATAAGGCCCCCAAACCACAGATATGCATGTGAATATGACAATTAAATATGCAACAATTGTTATTATGTTATGAAATAGGGTTTCGGAAAGAGTTCACACATTAGAGGGGGTTCGACGATCTTGGGGATCCGGGGGTTCGGGGTTCGACAGGGTCCAGGGTTCGACGGTAGCGTTCTCGGATCCCGGGGTTCGACGGGTTCGTTCTTGGACTCAGGGGTAGGTCTTGACGCAACAGGGTTCTCGGCGAGCTCGGCGTCCGGGAGGAAGAACTTGTCGCTCAGAGTCTCGGTGTCGGGGCGCATCGGTTCCTTCCGGCGGCTGCCGTTGTCAGCCGTAGGTCTTGTCGGTGGTCTTGGCGTTCGGTCTTCGGCTCCGGAAGGAGAGCTTGTCGATTCGGCGTCGAGGGAGTACTTAGCCCGGGATCTGTTTTGTCTCGGACAACGGCCTTCACCTCCGTGAAGAAGAGCTTATGTGGTTCATCGGGCCCGGAGATCTTGTTTCCATGAGGTAGCACTTGTCCTTGGTTTCTTACGGTCGCCTTCCGTGTACCCAACGCCGGGAGCTTGTCGGGTTTCCCTCGTTGTTCTCTTGGTACCGACTCGGTGGATGGTGTTGGCGAGCTCGACAAAACACGGCATCAAGGCGCTCGGTCGTGGATCCACAGCGTCAGCGGGGGGCCGCGGGAACCCGAGGAGGAGGCCGACGAAACGGTCCGCCAAGAGCCGGAGAGGAGCTAGGCCGGAGGAGGACCCGGGATCCCGAGGAGAGGCAGGGCTACTCGCCAGGGGGAAGGCGGCAGGCGAGGCGGCTGGGGGCGGCTTGCGGGCAGCAGTGAGGTGGCAGAGGGGCGCGGCAGGGAGAACCGCGAGGCGGGTCTCGGGCGCGCGGCGGCGACGCTGGTCGGGGTGGCCGGAGATGCGCGGGTCCTGGCGGGCGGCTCCGCGAAGGCGCGGAGGATGCTCGGGCGGCGGGAGGAACGGCGACGCGAGCGGGAGCACTGGCGACGGCGAGGTCCGGCGACGGCGAGCCCGCTGAACGGGAGGCTGCTGGGGAACTCCGCGGCTGCGACGACGGGAGCCAGGCTTGGGAAGACGCGGCAGTGAGGGGCGGCTCGGAGTCTCGTGGCGTGGCGGTCATGCCGCCGCGCCATGGCCGGGCTGCGAGGGTCGCTGGGCGGCGGACCGGAGCAGAGAGCGGGTGGAGGGCGCGAGGTCGAGCGTGGAGGGCGGAGAGGGCGAGCGGCGCTGAGCCGCTGGCGGCGAGCGGCCGGAGGAGGGGTGAGGGAGGCGTGGGAGCGGCGGGCTGTGCACGGCGCGGCGGGCGGGGGACGCGAGGGGACGGCCGTGGCGTGAGCGTGGGAGCAGGTGGTGGGAAGCGGGTCAGGCCGAGTGGGAGGGGAGGAGAGGTGCAAGCGTCGGGGTGGGGAAGGAAGAGGAGCAGGTCGGGGAGGGTGGATGTGGGCCCTGTGTGGTGGCCCAGGGATGTGGAGGTGGTTGGGGCCAGTCGTGTCGTGAGTTTGGTCTTTGGGTGGTGGAGTTGTGTGGCTGAGAGGGAGAGAGAAAAGAGAGGGAGAGAGGCTGGCCACGTGGCGGTTCCAGTGGGTGAGGAGAGGGAGGCGTGAGGTGGCAAGAAGGGATTGGAGGGAGTGATGGAGGTTGGGTTGGGGTAGGATTCTGGTAGTTTTAGGATTAGATGGGCGCAGTTGGACCGATTTAGTTTTCTCAGGGGTGGTCGTTCGGTCTACTCGCCCGCTGACCGCCCTTCTAAACAAATTAAATCTTTTATTTAATTCCATTGGGCCGCTTAACCCGAATGCAACAAAACAAAATACTCCGGAGCCGGTTTTGGCGTTGAATAAGATGGGCGTTTAGAAAACAAAGACTGGTTTTGCAAACATAGTTTTGACAAACAACATGCGATGATGACGATGCAATGCACAAATTCAACGCGATTTTCTAGTAGTGGTTTTGGGATGCCACACCGACACCACTAACAAAGGATCTCGCCGAGATCCGCCTCATGGTACCGGAAGGAAGGTCGGCGATCTGCGCCTTCTCACTTCGTAGATCTTCACGACACCACTAACGAGGGTTCATTCTCCATCTTGAAATCGCGACACCACCAACAAAGGGTCGCTCCGATCGTCGAGAGAACACTCGGGAACAAAAGGTCAAGGTAGAGGTATCGCAAATAAAGCCACCCCTAACTTCCGTTAGAAGAGGAAAAGTTACATTGATCCACCAGTTCGATGTGCGAACAAAGAAGAGTCGGGTAGGGTGATCAATCCATCCCGCCCAAACTATCAACTCTCCACATGGTTAGGGAAATCGTAGCTCAACCCTCGAGATTTAGATCAAGATCTTCATAGGTGGTATCCTAACAAAGGGATGATGCCGCAGAATCGTATGAATGACACAATGATTAGGTTCCGCGATGGTTCCATTGGCATGAACAACACATGCTCAAGGTATACCCAACTTCACTAAAGCTCGTCCTTCTCATATGTTTTTCAACGACACCGATAACCAAAGAAGGAACACATATGGATAAGGAGCTCAAGAACAAGATCGGATGAAGGGCACAATGCATCACCGCAGATTGATGATCGTAGCACCTCCGCATACAAAAGGAAGAAAGCGGCTCAAGGTACGACGAAACCCAACCACGAGAATTTCGGACTCAAAGAAATAGACGAGAGCGGATTCAAAACACGAGAGATAAGAGGAGAATAGAGGGTAAGGAGTAAAACCAGACCTAACCGTAACTATCCAACCGATTTTGCAAAATAGTTTCGACACTCTACTTACCGTTAGCTAGGTTATCCTACAGTCGACTTGTGGGTATCGCAACGCCGAGCTCGATACCACTCAGAACACCCTCGATCGGACCTATGCAAGTTTGAGCAAAATTCGCCAAACCCGCATAGAAACGATTCAAAGGTGCTCACCAAGCACTTTCGCGGGTGGAAAACGGCAATAACATTACACAACAGTCCTCGATGGGACCCACGTATATATATATAACAAATGACTCAAAGAGCCAAGAATACAAATATACGGTACAAGATCCGGATCACCTTGAAAATGGTAGGGCGTCCGACTACGGACAAGAAGCAAATGGGGCTAAGAGCCCTCAAGAATAACCAATGGCGCCCAGAACCCGCCTGTGCCAAGCCGGAAGGGTAACCTCGCTAACGGCCGATCTCAAAACCTGCTTAACAAAAGGGTGCCGACAAAGGGCAAAGTAAAACAAAGAAGGAGCGCCAAGATCGAGGCCAAGACACCGAGGCTAGAATTCGCCCTCGCCACATAGGTGTGGTGGATCAAGCGGCAGAAGATGCACTAAACAACCTATAGAGACTCGATACAACTGGCGGTTATCAGAGAGGGGTAAGAATGACCTAACCGGATCCAACCTGAAGCTATCACCAAACAAACCCATCCTGGTGTTTCCCCCTCGAGACCAAACGAGGAAGTCAACCGAGGAACTCACTCAGTTGGCAGTTTTAATTATTCAGTTATAGTTGCGGCAATTACTAGTCAGGTTTAGATAATCGTCCTGATAAAGTAAACAGTGGGCACTTTTAGTTAACCATTCCGTTATAGTTGTATCTCTTACTGATCAAGTGTATAGCATGAGATAACCCCAAACCCAGCAGCTTGTTGGTACTTTTATTCACCAATTCGTTGAAGTTGCAATACTTACTAGTCGATACATTTGTCGTCTGAC